>CM042691.1:451307064-453801235 GCA_023614405.1 Avena insularis | reverse complement strand
GAAAGACCCATCTAAAAATTGTTTATATTTGGGGATATCGTCCACACAGAACAGCGGTGGGAACGAATAGGGTGATGTCCACCAAGACGGCTAGGGAAACGTGCGAAGGCCTCACCCTCAGCCTCCGTCTCAGTTTTAACCTCGGGCTCGCCCCAAACTGGGGGGTATCCTAGTCTCCCCTTGATCCTATGCCCCAGACCATGGCTGCTGGTGTTGTTGCATCAGGAAGGTGGAGTGGCTTGAAGAGGAAATGGAAGGGTATGTATGAAAGATTGGTCGTAGATGACCTTCTAAAGGCCAATCAACTATGCCATTGGATGTCGGTGCAGAGGTCGAGAGTCCATCAATGATCGTGGCGCAAGAGTCTGGTGACCACAGTTCATGCTAGTGCAGGAGTTAACCTACTTCCATGATGGCCAGGGAAGAAGGCTAGCAGGTGGTGGGTCACTGCCAGGTAGGCCCAACATGGACGCAGGAAACGCGGGAGGACACACACGGTCCATGGCGCGTCCGGGCATACACATTAGCAACCCAAATTTGGGCAGACGTTGGATCAATATATGTGTGTTGGTCTAGGCTACCCTTTTGGTGTCCTTTTGGCTGGTCGGACACATTCAGACATACTTGGTCCGTTTGGGTTGGCTCGCTAGGGCATACAAATGGGGCGACCCAACGAGACATTTGGTGTCTGCTTGGCCCTCTGCGGACACATGGACTACAAATCCATCCCCTAACAAGGCGACCCACCAAACGGTCCAGAGGCCCCATTCAGACGCATTCCCGACCCTAATTTTGGCTAGGTTTGCGGCTTGTCCATGTCCGCACACGCCCCCTTTGTTGTCCTCGCCGGGCTCGCCCGTCAACACTGCCTACCAATCACCCCCTCCTGAACCCCGAGTCCCATCCCTCCCCGTGGCACCGCTAACCGTTGATGTGTTGTTGGACCCTTTTCGGCCACCATTTCATCCAACTATGGCCGAAGGCCTGCTGGAGCCGGATCCCTCCTTCCATTGCTGGAGTTGGTCTACGAACTTGGTTGGGACCTAGAGCCAACGTTGCCACTGTGCATCAACGTTGGAGGAAGGTTCTCATATTGTTCCTACTTGCCACCACCGGCATGCTAATATGTGGATGTGGCCTGCCCCGTTCGTACCGCCTTGATCGAGTGTTTGCTCACACGTAAACACGACCATCGCTCCCACCACATGTTCAGCCAATTGTCCAGCCTAGGCCTGGTATGTGAACATGTCTTGTTCATTGTTTGTACAGATCATATGGATAACTCGGACGAGTTCTACTACACACATTTCATCGACACCTCGGATGACTCATGTGATGATGATAACGAGGTAATCGTGGTTGCATCCATGCTCACCGGTGATCAAGGTGAGGAGGAGCAACCAACGTACAAGGTATCACTGAAGGGACGGGCACCTACGTTGGATCGAAAAGGGACTATGGCCATGTCCATCTCTACAACAACTACTTCCATTGCACTAATGTATTGTACACTCCGACTCAGTTTTGGTGACGGTTTCAGATAAGAAGGTCCGTGTTCATGAAAATTCTGCAAGGCGTGAGGGCTCACGATGATTACTTCCAGTTAAAGAGAGATGCCACTAGTTAGGTTGACTTCAGTTTATACCAAATAAATGCACTGCACCTGTTTGTATGCTTTCTTAGGGAGTTACCGATGATCTTGTTGATGAGTACATGCGCATGAGCGATGCCCTAGAAAGAATGTATATATTTTGCTGGGTGGTATGTCATGCCTTCAACGAGGTTTACTTGAGAGAACCAACAGTGGAGGACACTTCTCAGCTATTGTCAATCAATGAGAAAATAGGATTTCCTAAAATGATTGGAAGCATATATTGCATGCACTAAAGTGAAAGAACTGTCCATTTGGTTGGCAGGGCCAATTCAAAGGTCGTCTTCATGGGTGCATGATCATACTTTTGGTAGTTGCATTACATGATCTTTGTATTTGGCACAATATACTCTTACTACTATGACATTAAACGTGCTTCAACGTTCTCCGATATTCACTAGCTAGCATAAGGCAATGCTCAGGTGGCCAAATTTGAGCTCAACAGTCACCCATACAACAAGGATACTATCAAACAGATGGTATATATCCTGAGTGGTCCATATTTGTGAAGACAATCAGCAGACCTTAAGATGAGAAAGTGGGTAGGTTTGCTAAAAACCAAGAGGCCTATAGAAAGTACGTAAAGTATTCGTTTGGAATGCTCTAAGCTCGTTCAGCCATTGTCTGGCACCACACAAGAACATGGAGCAAGATAAGGATAATCGAGGTGATGACTGCATGTGTGATCATGCATAATATGCTTCTTGATGATGTGCATGATGATTTGCTCTTTGACCATGGTTGGTAATATGGGGTGAGTTCTTTGAGCCCAGGCCGAACGTTTCGCCAGACGCATCAAGAAATTCGTGATCGAGAACCCACAAAGCACTTCAGGAAGATTTGGTTGACCATTTGTGGATGCACATAGGAACCAGTAGATCTTTTATTTGAATTAATTATGTGTTGAACATTTAAATAAATCCGTGAAACATGTCCTTCTATTTGGCCCATTTGAGAAAACAAAATGTGGAAAATAGCCAAGTGTCTCTAAAATGGTAGCAACTAGGAATGAATGGCCGCAAGAAATGGCCATCTAGGCCAAAAATGGTGGGAGAAATGGGTCATCCCGGTGGGCGCACCTGCGTACAAGGATGGATAGCCCATCCGTTCGGCTTCTCCTAGCGATGAAAATAGAACGATTCAAACCAAAATGAGTTGACCCATTGGGTATGTCCTAAGAGCATCTCCACTAGCCCCCAAAGTTGGCTGACAACTACGCCGATAAGCCATTTGAGGCACCAACCCGAACCTCCGGCAGTATGGAGCGGACTGCCTACACTACCACCCCCAACGATTAACATTTCCATCCCAAACTTATTTTTATAGATATATTAGAATATAAAGTTAAAATCCATGGCCTCCCTGGCCCTAGTTTCCCTAGTTTGCTTCATCCTTCACCGCATCTTGATGCCATTGGAAACTTGTCTCCGTGGCCTCGCGGTGACCCTGCGATGCTGCCCGACGCTTTTTTCCGTTTCATTCGTTTGCATGGACACCCGCTCTTTGTCATGGGCTAACGTCGCGTTAGGTCAGTTCTTCTCCACCCTCTCCGCAACCTCTTCCGCCTACACCGACGACTCTGCCTCGTCCTTGGCCCTCGGCCCTCTACATAATGGCCCTAGCTTCACCAACGCCCCACTCTCCTCACGAAAGACCTAGCGACCGAGCTCCTCCTGCCCCGCATTTTGGCAGGGGAGATCTGTGGTGGCCGCGTGGGCGGCCAAGTCTGCCACACGGACGGCCGCCTGCTGCTCCCACCCGCGCGCCGATTGGATGGAAACGAGGAGCACCCGCTGGTTGATTGACTCGTCCACTTGCCCGTAGTTGTCGCTGTAGTCGAAATCATCGTCCTCCTCCTCCTCGTTAGTGACAATGCCAACCTCCATATATTCTTTCGCGTCCGCCTCTGCCTCTTATCTTGTGGCCTCATCCAGCTGGGTTCCGCCCTTATTTTACCGTAGATGAGATGAAGCAGCGGGAAACTGGGTCCAAGTTGCTGAGAGAGTTAGGGTTGCCGATGCAGGTCATAATTAGATATAGTGGCATTGGAGGGTGCGGATAGAGATTGTTGGAATTTGGTTGTGGATTTTAGCGCATGGCCCAATTCACAAGGCCCATTCATGCCTAGCAATGGGGTGGCATCAAAGTTTAGTCCCACCTTGCTAGTTTGAAGGGAGTTGCACCTACTTCCTAAAGTGAGAGAAGATGAGTGACATACATGCGCGCTCCTCCTCCTTCGTCGCCCGCCTCACCACGACACGACGCGCGTGCCTCGGTTTGCGGAATTGTGCCTCGGTGCCGATCTTGTCTTTTTTTTGCTCGGGAAAATTACTACGCGAGTTATTTTTTATCAGCTATTTCCGGTCTTTCCGGGTCGCTGGTCGTTATTAACTCGGGACGCTATTAAGCGGCTCAAGCGTAAAATCTAATCACTTTACGCACATTCCTCTCTGCCTCTAGAGCCTTGTGTTGCCGCTACACCTTCCCCATCCCCTCTACCGACGTGCACCGGATGACGAGACAGTATGCCTCCAGAACCCAGCCTCTCGTGAACCTGTACGGGTGAGGGGAGATCAGGGTTTTGAGGAGTGCTTCTATGCGACTACTGACGGCATCACGTTGACCGACCGCTCCTCCCGACGAAGACTTCTTCCCGGACATCAGCAGCCTCTACATCGACGACATGGCTGATGATGCCGGTGTCAATGCGGACTTCAACGCTAACCTGAACGCGAACGTGAATCCTCCTGCAACAACATATGCAATCAATCTTTGCTACTATATTAGATTTTGGGATAGATGTGATCTGTTTATCTTTGTTAGATGTGATCTGTTCATGTATACTGTTAGCGTGATTAGGATAATTTCTACGATTATAATCATGATTTATTATTGCTTATTCCAGGTTAAACATTACAATAATTTGCTTATATTTTTCACGGAGATGCTCTTCCTTACGCAGGAAAGGTCTACTGATGCTCTTCCTTAAGCAGGAAAGGTCTACTAAACCTGGTGCTTCAGCACCATGATTCATTCTATTACCTCCTCCTGCGTAATCAGCATAGTACAGTACTAGTACCCGAAAATAAATCTGAAAGGGAACAAAATAAAAAGTGGGGGCATAAAGGCGAGGGGGGAAAGAGACAGAGAAGCTAGGTAGCTGCTGCTCCTAGATTGATAGGCCCAGCCAGGCAAGGTACTATATAGGCAGCTAGAGCTAGGGGGAGCTAGCCGCTCGAGACAGCGAGGGGGGAGTAATTGGGGTCCGTAATTGGGGCGATAGAGACGCCGCAGCTCCAGTGCAGTGCACTCGCTATCCATCTATTCCGACTTCTACGGCCGGAAACCAGAGAAAATCCTCATCAGTCTCGGCTCGGCCGCGTGCGTCCGTGACAGGCGGGGCGAGTTGTGGTGGAGAATTTTTATTCTTCTTCCCCCGGATCGCCGGCCGTAGGAGCTCGACTCGAGTACTGGTAGTGGTAGCTTGGCTAGCGAAAATCTACCAATAGCCGGCGATTTTTTAGCCGGGGAATTGATTTTTAATCTCTCTCTCTCTCCCTCCCTCGCCGCGCGCGGCAGTGGAATCCGCTGCGTATAAGTGTGGCTTCGGGACGGCGCTTTCCATCCGACACCGGCGCCTTTGCGGACTGGGTCGCGTCCTCCGCCGCGGCCGCCGCCGGGGGAGGAGGAGGCGGAGGAGGCCGGGGGGACGACCTCTCGCTCGGCTTCAATGCGAGCGCCGCCGCCGCGGCTGCGGCCGCGGCCGCCTCCGGCGCCTCGCTGGGAGCCGGGCTCTGGGGGCCCGCGACGTCGCGTCACCAGGCCGCGGCGCTGAACTACGGGATGGCGGCGGGGGACGTCGGGATGGTGGTCGTCGCGCCCGCGGCGTCCTTCCACCACACGCACCACCATCACCACCACCACGACGCCGCCGCTGCCAACACCGACCCCATCTTCCCTCTGCTGTCCGCTGGGCCGTGCGTGCTCGATCCCGACGCGGCAAAGGCCGCGGCGGCGGCAGCGAGCAGCGGCATCCAGTTCTGGCAGTCCTCGCAGCAGCAGCAGCAGGGGTCGCCGCCGTCGGGGCCGGGCGGCGGTGCCAACAACCCTAACCCTAGCCTCGGCGCCTTCTACCTGAAGAAGCCGCTCCCGATGCTGGACACTGGCGGCGGCGGCTCCTCGGGATCCGGCACCACCACGTGCCAGGACTGCGGCAACCAGGCCAAGAAGGACTGCAGCCACAGCCGGTGCCGCACCTGCTGCAAGAGCCGCGGCTTCGACTGCTCCACCCACGTCAAGAGCACCTGGGTGCCCGCGGCCCGCCGCCGCGAGCGACAGCACCTCGGCGGCTCCGAATCCTCTCCCGCGACAGCCGCCGCCGCCGGCGGTTCCAAGAAGCCTCGCCTCCATGCCTCCCAGGCCGCCACCTCGCACACCTCCACCTCCAACGCCACCACGCCGCGCAGCTACGACACCACCTCCAGCCATCAAGGTAACACAACCATATACGCAGACGCCATGCGCAATTCGATACAGTTGGCTGAACATCCCCACATATATATACGCAGACGCGTCCTTCAGGGGGAACCTGCCGCGGCAGGTGCGCGCGCCGGCGGTGTTCAGGTGCGTGCGCGTCACGTCCATCGACGACGGCGAGGACGAGTACGCCTACCAGGCCACGGTGACCATCAACGGACACGTCTTCAAGGGCTTCCTCTACGACCAGGGCGTCGACGACGGCCGCGCAAGCAATGACGTCGACTCCACCGCCGGCGGCGTGCCCAGCATGTCCGACCTCCACCTCGGCGGTGGCAATGCCGGGAGGGGCGCCGGAGGGTCCTCCTCGATGGTCCCCACTGACATGTACGGCGGCAGCGGCTCTGGCGGAGGGGGAGGGCAGCACATACTTGGCGGCCCGGGCTATGGTAACACCATGAACTGAGAGCTCTACAGCTAGAAGAGTAAGGTCACATAGATCATTACCATTTTTTTCTTCTTCCTCTCTTCATTGCTAGTACAAATCTGTCAACCCTTTTCACGGCCAGGGAGCAAGCAATGCATGGTGTTTGCTGTTCATTTGTTCATGATGTACAAGTAACCTGAAGAATCAATCCTTCTTAGTGCAGTCCTAGTAGTAGCTGTAGTTCCTTAATTTTCGAGAGGTAGAGTACTATAATAATTGTCAATTAGGAATTTGACACAAGATAATGCAAGATCAAATCAATACTACAGTACTACTAAGCATAATGTATTGACTGCTGGTTTATGCCCTGTGGTTCATTCTTATCATGTTCCCAATGCCTGCCTTGCCTGCCTTTCCATATATGGGGATGTGTTCAGGGTGCAAACCATAGTAGGCCGTGGGTATCATTTCGAGCAGGCAGGCAGGCAGAGGCGTGCACTGTTCATTCTCACCATAGATAATGAGAGGGTGAGCTGAAAAGTTTGACCCTTATGTGACACTTGCTTGGCTTCCACTCTTTGCGTGCCTCATTTGGCATCCAATGCATGCCATGCATATCTATCTTGTTTACCTCCTCCACTGCAATGCAAATGCACACTTTTCTATCTTTGTTTTTCCCTTCTTTTTTCCACGGGTAGGTAAGAACGGAAGGCATATGCATGCATTCTTTGGCATAGCTTTGTGCTTTGGGGGAGCATCTTCTACTAATTGCATTGGAACTTGTGTCATAGATGCCAATGTGTAATGCATGTGATCAGAGAATTCTTATGCCTATTATAAGTAACTTGTCAAACTAAACTATGTTAGCCCGATCGGCGCATCTACTTCTTTATAATGTGACATGTTTTGTATAGTACAGAGAGGATGCATGAGGAGGAGGCAGGATCATGGTGGTTTCCTGTCCATCCTCCTCCCATGGTTTTTTGTGCTAGCCCCCATATTTATTCCCGTGCCGGATCCCATCAAGGATTGACAAGATGTGAGAGGAAAGAAAGGCGTGTGAAAAGCGAAACCCATGAAAGTTTTGATTGATTTTGGCTCACAGTGCTGCCATCTTTCACCTTTGCTTGCTTGGTGAATTTTTTTGGTCGGCTAGGCTAGCTTGCTTAAGACACTGTAACAAGTTACTCTACTAGCTAGCGGCATCATGTGCACATGGGCCGTATCGGCAGTCATGAGCCGTGGAGAACTTTTTAAATTTGTGGGATTGGTGTTAGTCGCTGGGCTATCTTGTCATCATCAAAGCTGCTATTATCTCATGTGTGTGATGATTGAATTCCTCCATGTCGCCTTGTCCACTGTTGCCATCTTTTGGGGAGCACGGTTACTGTTCAGCTTGCTTCTTTATTTTCGTCAATTAGTAGATCGTAGACTTGCTGTAGGCCCTGACTCCATGAATTGTGCTACTGCTTGACCAACTGAACATTTGCTTAGCTTTCTGATGGGTTCACTTCATATTTAGCTACATATACTACTACTAGATAAGGTACTGTTGGTTTGTTAGGTGTGTTTTACTTTGAACCTGTGACTGTGCCACATAAGAGAGACATAATTCCACAGTTTCAGATTACTGTTCATGCTTATATAAACAGTACTGAGATGCACACAAACAAGTTCTTTAGGTTGTGCACAAAGCCGTGTGGCAATTGACAAGCTGTGTTGAAGTATATGATTGGGACCATTGTTTGATTTGGCATCCTAGATATCTATCTGCGAACTGCACATTCATCACATGTTTTTATGAAGCCTTTTGCTATCTTTTGTCACGTCTCTTTTCTATGGACAACAAATTCAACGCACCTAGTAATGTGGACATGAGCTTCTTGTCTTTTTATGGTGATGGTGATCCAATTGACTCGTCCAACTCTCACATGGTGACATTTGTTAATCTCCAGTTGGGTTGCTCCAACCATTCTTGTGTACTTCCTCTGTTCGGGATTATAGGTCCAAAGAGCTTTTTTATATTGTTTGAGATTATAAGGGCTATCTCATTTATTAGCTTCTCACGTCCAATGCATGTTCTCCTTTTCCTCTCACTTCTCTCATACATGTAAGACTATTGGTGCATGTATACAGTGGCGGAGCCAGCTGGGTGGAAGGGTGGGGCCGCCCCACCCTAAGATTTGGCCCAGCCCATACTGCATATATAGAAAATAAGAAAAAAAATGAAAAAGGCCGGCCCAAGTTAGGCCTGCCCCACCCTAACAAAATGGGCTGGATTCGCCACTGCATGTATAGATTAATGAGAGAGAGTTATAAAGTGTCTTGATATTAGCAACTTGGCCTTTAGGACTAGTAATCCCGAACAGAGGTAGTACTATGTATTCCTGCTGATCCTTATTGTAACCTAAGACTTTAATTTCGGATTCCAAAGCAGTTAAACGTTTTCTAATTGCTGTCCGTGAAAGGAGTTTTTTGATCTCACATGTAGTTAAAAATATATTTTTCTATTACAGCAATTATTTACCATGGGATACATATTACTCCTAAGGTTGTAATCTGTTTGTTAGAATGTAAGAAAAATGGTCTGTGGCATGCTTGGTAACCTGGATGTGATTAGAATTCTGAACTTTGCCTGGCTGTTTATGGTTGACTTTATTTACAATTTGGGATGGTGAACTAAAATTGGACGTTGTGGTTTTGAAATTTTATTGTATGTATAATTTCACACGCAGTAAAAAAATCATATTTCTATTGTGGATTTTTTTGTTCCATGGGATATAGAATGGAGGCTGTAATCTCTTTGCTGGAAAGTAAGAAAAAATGTAATATACACTTGGAAACCTACATGTTTATGGTTTGGAACTTTCCCTGGCTGTTTACTGTTGGTTTATTTACAATTTGGGATGGTGAACTATGATTCGACGTAAATTTGGATTTTTTATATATTTCATTTTGTATGTATAATTTCAGCATGGTATGCTTTGCCAGTGGCATCTTGACGTGACACTTTAGCAATTCATTTATATGCATAATTTCAGCATCGTATATATTTAGCGATACTTCTGTACTTTTACTGATTTCCTTTTGAAGTTGGCTGATGCATCAGAATACGAATTCTCAAGCTAGAGAGCATCACTCTGCATTTTTCGTTCGATACTCCTTGTGCTACTTGAGTTATCAACCATATCTTGTATCGTTTCTTCTCAATCGAGTTTCCTGTTGCTTTGTTGTGGTGAATAAGTTATTATGAGTATATCACAGTTTTTATTTTTATTTTATAAATTGCGTCTTGATAGGAAAATCATGTCATGCTGTTTCGGTATTGGTAGTTCATGATCTTGGGTAACACAGCAAGCAAGCGCTTACTCAATTGCTGTTGACACCCCAGTTTTGTCTGTCGATATGATATTGTATAGTACTGGAGTGAATCCCAATTTATCTTTCTGCCCCACAATTTTTGGTACTCCGGTACAAAGTTTTGTGTTCTCTCTCATTTTGTTTTAATATTTGTGTGCTTATAACGGATATCCTCATTCTTGTTTGGCTCAACCGTGTCTACAGACTGCTTAAACACTGTCTTAGAATAATGGTCTATTTCACTCCGTAACCTTTTTGGTGAATCATGCATACCTATCCAGCGTGTCCATTTGTCTACTGACTTCTTGTTATGTTTCGTTGTTGGATCTATTTTCAGTAATTAGCATCTCTTCCAAATTTCTTCCTCCTGCCGCTACTGCGTCTGTCAGATCTTTTCCAGATTGGGTGCCTTTTGTGCAGTGATTTGGGTCACATCATGGTTGTTTTTACTGGAGAATATGTATATTTGGGATGGCATTGGCAGCTTTTCCGCCTGCTGGTTAAGCTGTACGAGGTACAGACATGTGGGTTCGGACATGTCACGATTTGCTCTCATTGCTGCCGAGGACAATGATGGGTTGTTTTCTGCCTGTACCCTAGGGACATTTGCTGTCTTAAGGCCATCCCAACACCGAGGAGCATTTACGACAGCAAATGTATCCAATTTTATCTATTTGGGACGTGGGGAGGACACAATGTTCCCTTGTAGCATCCCACCGCGTTCCAAGTTAGCACCGCCGGTGACGACCATGTCGACCGCGAACTCGATGTTCCCACCTCACCATTGGGATGGCCTAAGAGCACCTCGCCACATCCCCAAACGTTGTCTTGCAAATGCGCCGGACAGCCGAATGGGGGTAGCCGGCGCATGCTACCATGTTTAGAGGTCGTCTCTCCGAAACCACAGGCGGCGCCAGTAGAGGGTCGAGGAGGGTGCACTGACCTGGCTCGCTAAACTCGTTCGATCAGTGCCCAACCGGCCAACCCAACACATGGGTCTTAAGAGCATGTGCAATGCAAAATGCATAGGACGACGCTTGGCAAAATAAACTGTTTTTTAAGCATCGGTGCTTATTTATACTAGGTAGATGTCTAGTCACCTCTTCTAATGCTTGACAAAATGGTTGGTTTATTTTTGTAAGCACTCCTCTAAGCACCTCTCATTGTACATGGCTTAAGAAGCTGCCCAACAGGTAGCTCTATCGGTTATCACCGCATCATGCGCACAACACACACGCGAGTCGCACAACGTCTCGACGCCCAGAGAGAAATTCCCCGTCCTCATCCAAGACAGACCCCTAATTGATTCCCTTGCTCGTCTCTGCCCCCCTCCCCCGCACCATTGTCACAGTCAACCGGCGCGCCTGCTGTCTCCTCTTCCTTGCATGCCCGCTCCGCTCTCCTGCACGCGGCTCCTCTTCCTTGCCCCTGACTTCCTTGACTCCGAGCGGCCTAACGGAACAGTGCCGGCGCGCTGCCGTTGCACACTGATGAACGCCAACGAGGAGGCAACTTGGATATTAACTGAGGAAGAAGAAGAATCAAAGTTGTTCGAGGAAGAAGAAGACGCGGCACAGCCACAGGTCGAGGAAGAACTGTGGCTATGCATGTGCCCGTTGTTCCTCATGCATCAAAGTTGTTGGATATTGATGGTGGCACGTTCGTCACTTCTTGCTCGCTAGTCTCCTCTTGCTCCTCATGCATCAACGTGTCCTGCTCGCCCATCACCTCAATTGTTGACATTGTCGCCGTCTTGCGATTGCCCATTTCTTGCAATAAGGCTATCACGAAAGAACATATGCATCATATTCACCCCCTCATCCATGTTCGATGTGTCTACCGTCAAGATCATGCGGTCCTGTTTCCTCTTCTTCATCACGACTCTTGTTGTCTCGAGCCCGATCTCCTTGTCTTGCTTCACCAATAAGGATGTCCACCTTTCATCACTCTTTTGGGCTCGAATGATCGAGTTTGATGATACCTCGTAGAGACACTTGGCATTGAGTTTGCACCCACTTCGAGGATGCCACCTCCACAAGTGATGCATTGACCTTGTTTCCTATGAGTCGTCCCACTAAGGTCGCCTCTAAATTCACAACGACATCATCGTCCTTCTTTAGTTGTATCCGCACAAGCCTCCATTTCTCGCACTTTTTGAGTTTTGTGAAGCAATGGAGCAAGGTGAACCCCTTCCATTGTTTATCGCTTGATACAAGTCTAGTGCATGGTCCAACTAAGCAAGAAGAGACATCAATACATCTCCAAGGTCTAGTATGTCGAATTGAAAAGGTTGAGAACTTACTTGAGCCTCCAAGTTTGTGCCACTCTCTAGTCTTGCATGGATGTTCTTTTTTATGATTGGAAAAGACCTAAAAGGGTCTAGAATCTACATTGAGGAAAAGCGATGGGATTACAATTTATAGAGAGGTCCCTAGCAGAAAATTTATCTGCAACATAACCCGACCCTACATCTAATTCTAGAAACGTGATCAAGTCCTTCTCCACCATCGACGATGAACATCTCGTCACGCCCACCTGCCCCGTCTCCGGGGATGACACCACTTAGAGACAACAAGGTGAGGGATGTCGGAACGGATCTCGCGAAGATCCTCCTAGATGGCTCGTCGACCTGGAGGAAGAGGAGGATATGACACTAGCAAAAAGCCAGCGCTAGAGCTTGGAGCATCCGCCCTTCAGCCATAGTGTTTAGCTGGATGGTAGACTTCGGTAGTCGATGAGATGATGCTAATGATTAGCTCCAGTAGATTTCCTTGCAAGCAGCTTTGAACTCCCCTCCTGCTACCGCCAAGCAGTCACTAGCAGCTTCACTCCCCAACAACTCTCCTCACCACCATGACCGGCCACAGAGAAAGGATGCATGAGTTATAACTTCTGTAGAGCAGAGCATCCATGATCCTTATTTGTGGAGTAGATGGAGGCACTACAACCCGCCACATATGGCTCCCCCCGTAGGAGCACCACAACGAGCACCATCAACACCACCAGTTGCCAGATCTGGCTCCCAAGATCTAGCAAGTTCCTCCTAACATAACGCCAAGACACGTCACGAGGCCAGACTGTAGATCTATGACAATCTCTACAACCTAAAACTACCCCAGCTTCCCCATGCTACCGCCTCCCCATCGGTTATTTCAGCGTGCAGGGCACGGGAGCGACTCGAACACTCACGCACGACTCTCAAAGAAGCTAGGGAAGGGATAGGGGAAATGTGAGTGATCGCGTGGATGTTCTCATGATAGCCATGGATTTTGTTGATAGATTGTTGTATAGTATCCCCACCTACTTGACATAGCCTTATTTCGGAGTACTCACGGTTGGCGATCTTGCGCTCATCGAATTCAGTTTTTATCATCTTCTCATAGGTGCCACTAGTTTGACTAGAACTGGTGATGGGATCAAGACTCACAGTCTTCTAAGAACCACACAAACATTGATCTTCCAGGGACTTCCATGTGAGCCCTCGGGTGCCACTAGTGTTGGAAAAGGCGACGGTTTCACACACTTAGGCACTAGGCCATGGAAAAATGCCTCCCCTAGGGCATATGCAGAAATCTAGGTAGAGAAACCAAGTAAATATATTCTCCTACAAGAAATCATGCCATATTGCAATAACGAGGCACATTGGCCCACCTAGGCTAGGCCTAGTGTGATTAAGTGCCACCTACGACAAGGCGAATGCCAACCACCTCACTTACACATAGATCCAATCTTGGGTGCCACCCTTCGGTTTGTCCTTATTTGTTCTCCCATGTCCCAACATCGTCGATTGCGATGGGACCCTCCTCACCTTCTTACTCTTCCTCTCCTTCCTCTTGTTCTTCATTTAGTGTGGCACCGACGACCTCGGCTCTATATTGATCATTTCATTCATGGCGGCGCTCCCATGATGCATTTATGCAGAAACAAAAGGCCACTATAATCCTAATGATGTGCAAATCTAATCTCAATACATGTGTTCTCATAGCTCGTGGGTGATGAAGTCAACTGATGCATGTAAAATGCATACATGAACTTTGTAGTTTATTGATACATGATCCCACATATTTGCAACTTATATGATGTTATATTCATGTTTTACATTGCTTTATGAGGATTTACCAATGATCCCTTTATTTGGTTTGCAACTCAATAGAATAGAAAAAGTCAGTTTTGTGTATTTTTATCTTTAAGGGACTTAAGCAAAGTCAAATGACCAGATATTTTGAGGAGTATTTTTTCATGAAGAGAAGCATCTGGAATACAAGAACCATGAAAGGGGAGACCCAAGGCCCAAACGATCCTAGGTAGCACGGGCCCTACCTTGAACCATGCCACCCTAGGCCGTTCTCTCCTTAAGCCTCCACATCCGTCCATCTTCTTCTCAACCTCGAAGTCTTAACCTAAAAATGCATATAAAAAGACCCCCTAGATGATCTCAGAAGAGGTGTCCAAGGAACACAGAAATACCGAAACAGAGATAGAACCAGCGAAGATTGGAGGATGAAACACCACCGGAGTTACCTTTGGTGGGATTTCTACCTTCTCCAACATCTCCGACTTTATCACCATGATGAAGGAGTAGTCCACCTCTGAATTATGGGTTTATGGCAGTAGCTTGATCTATTTCTCTTTTGATCTATCATTGTTCTAGTACCATATGAGCTATCTAACATGATTATGGTCATCTATATAATTCCTATATGGTGGATCTTTATTCAGTGATTTGATATTTGAGATTGGATTTCTATTATGTGTGAGATGTATTGGTAGATTCATATTATGTACCAAGTTATTTATTACTTGTTTTGATCCAACATGTATGAGAGGGCATGTGTGGGAGAATATTTGTATTAGTTGTAGTAACATGGTAGTGGTGATTGGATAGTAACAAAAAATTCAAGATCTACTATGGTTTTTACCTTTCTTTTGTTACATCACTAGGGATAAAGTGAATGCATGTGTTATTATCATCTAGTGACAACCCAGGTGATATTGTTCATTCAAGGTAGCATATTTTTCATTCAAACATCGTGTCAAAGTATCTAAGGTTATACTCTGTTTGTTCTTAATCACTACAAGAAAAGTTATTTTTACAATGGGTTGTTTTCGTGGTTGAAGGCCCGTTTTTCGTGGGTAAAAAGACCTCTGCGAGAGATGGCCTCCGTGGCAAAATCCCTGTCACCAAAGAACCTACCACGGTTTTTTCCCAACCGTAGCAAAATGCACCCTTTGACCATGAAAATTGGTGTCATGGTAGATCGGTTTTGCCCCCGTTGACTCCTGACGTCATGCAAACTGCCACGTGGCAAGCGCCGTTAATGGCCAGTTACCATCGTTAACGGTCACAAACCCATGATGTAAGCCAAGGCATGCTAATTATTAAGTGGGTCATCCCATGATACAAGACCGATAAGAAGATGACCCATTACTGTTTTGGCCTGCTCGAGGCCTACGCTGATTGAGGGATCCCATCACTTTGCAACCCGTATGTGGCTTGTTAACTTTTCAGTCCATTACTGTTTTTGCATGCGTAAGGCCCAACTAGGTCCAATATTGTGCATCCCATTAGAGGCCTACGCCACATCAGCCGGTACTGTTAAATCCTACCCTAGGCCCATCAATATGCATAAAGACCATCGCTTTCCATTTGTTGCGGGCCTTTTTGTTGGAAGACCTATTACTGTTCAGGCCTTCTTCCAATTTGGCCTTCCATTGTTCTAGCCTGTTACTGTTCTGTGTTGCTACTGTTCCAGCCTGTTACGGTTTTAGCATGTTACTGCTTTCTGGCCATTTACTATTCGGGCATGTTATGATTCATACCTTTTACTGTTCAGGTCTGTTACCACTTTCTGGCATTTTACTGTTCACGCCCTTTACTATTCAGTCTTTTATTGTTCATAGAATCCCATCCATGTTTAATCAATCATGACCTTTCACTGTTCTGTATACTACTATTCTGGCCTTTTAGCAGCATCAACATTTTGCAGAACAACACAGGAATGTCAACAAGTTAATTAATAAAAATGAGAAATTTAAACTTCTCTCTCAAAAATGAGAAATTCAAACTACTTATTACAAAACGATGAAATTTGTGACACATAAGCCAATAGGGTCTCTCCAGATTTAAAATTACAATAGATCATTAGACAAGATCTGCATTTTAAAATATCACAAAGAAGAGTTCGCATCTCATCAATGCAAGATCGGTACATGGCAATGCACTTCATTGTATCATCTGTCCTCTACTTCAACATTTCAGCTACAGATCTAAGAGCAGGTACACCCTTTCTTTCTGCATGCAATACAACCTTTATATATCACCTGCAGAAGTTGTTCTAGGTGGACTGTTAAAAATATTGTTTCCTTCAAAAATGCAATGAGAGGATGAACGGGAAGAGGGATCACAACTTTCAGCCTGGCTTCCGAGGACTCCTGCTTGGATTTAAGTGCATCCTAGTAAAATATACACTACAAGAAAAGTTGGCTTTTACAACGGACGATTTTCGTGGTTGAAGGCCCGTTTTTCGTGGCTAAAAAGTCTTCTACGATGGATGGCCATCGTGGTAGAAGCCCCGTCACAAAAGAATCTACCACGGTTTTTTCTGACCGTGGCGGATCGCAACCTTCAGCCACGAAAACTTGTTCCGTCGTAGATCTGTTCGCCAGCCGCGTTGACTGCTAACGTCATGCAAACTGCCACGTGGAAGCCGCCGTTAGCGGCCAGTTACCGCTGTTAACGGCCATAGAAACTCCGGCAGAAGCTAGGCCCAGCCAAGGCCTGCTAAATTCTAACTGGAACGGCCCATTAGGGAAGCCCAATAAGAAGATGGCACGTTACTATTTTGTCCTGCACTGTTTGAAATGGGCCCAAAGTTGCAGCCGATAGCGACCCATGAACTTTTAGGCCCAATATTGTTTCGGCCTGAAGAAGGCTCATGATGGTCCAACACTCTGTGGCCCATTAGCAGCCTATGCCAAGTCGCTCCTGTATATTTAAAACCTGCGGGCGACCCATCACTTTTTATCACAGCCCATCATGGGCGGCCATCGACCCTTGTTCGAGATGGCCCGCATCGCTCGTGCATGTTACCGCTCCTGCCCTTTCACCGTTCGGCTTTACTGCTCAGCCCACAAGCGGCCCTTTATTGTTCTAGTCTGGTAAATGAGTCGGCATGTTATCGCCTCGCCGAAATTTCTCGGCCATCGCTCGCTTGTCACTATTCTAGCCTTTCACCGCTAAGGCGGTCCTTTTATCGCTGCACTGCTACTGTTTTGGCCTGTTAATGTTCTGGAATTTCACGGTTTCTTGCCTGTTACTACGATGGGCTATTTCTATTGAGGTCTGTTACTGTTATGGCATGTTACTCTTACGGCCTGTTACCATTACGGTATGTTACTGTTACATCCAGTTACAACTTGTAGGTCGGCCCATTACGTTTACAGCCTTTTACAGTTTCGACCTTTTCTGAAACCCATGCCAATATCATAAAACGTTTATATAATGCAGCATTTTTTACTATTCATCGTTGGCTGAATACACGACGGGCCAATAACAAAGCACGGTACTATTCCCTAATCAACCTGCCTGGCGTAGTTACCGTAACGACTACCGCATATGTGGACGGCGTCAACTAAATGCATACATGGCCTATGCGAGTTATCTAGATATTACATCAGCTGCAAACTTCTTAAAATTATTACATATTATCAAATCAAGGGAAAGAAAATTGATATTTCAGTAGACAATCAAGTTAATAGCAGAGTCCTCAATTGATCACCTGCATCTTCCTTTGAGCGTGACAGCTACATTGGAGGAGACATGATCTTGCAGCCCCCTCTTTGGTGGCGATATCAATAATTGCACCCTGAAACTAAGTAATAGCAAGTTAAGATATCAAACAAGACAAACTACTCATTTGATTGAAATGACAGGAGCTATAATCTAGAGTTTACAACTGGTCAATGGTTCAATTATTGACCAACACGTCAAACAAACAGGACAAGCAAGCATGCATCAAACAAGCAATCAAAAAATGTGTGTGCGTGGCTTAGAATTTCACCAAAAATAAACTAGCCAGGTCATTTCAACAAATATATATGGAAGCAGTTCTATACCCTAAAATGCAAGAGACGTCGGGTGACTCGGAATTTGCGCTGAGACACAAAATGGCATGCAGTTACTGTCATAGCGAAGAATGAACCAGTTAGAAATTATAACCGCATCATACGAGAACTTGTAGAGCAGGAATGCAAACCACGAATGAACTATATATTGTAGAGGATAGTTATGTCATGACTTAGGACGAACCAGACCTAGAACCATATACAAGATATAATCGCGTCGCTCGTGAACCTGTAGAGTAGGATAAACAAGAATTACACACGTGTGCCTAGAATGAAATGAGCAATCAAACAAAGTGTTTCTTAGAATTTCAGCAAATATAAACAAGCAAGGTCATTTCAGCAAATATATATAGAAGCAGTGGCATCTCCTGGAATGCATAGTCGTTGGGTGACTCAGAATTTGTGGTGAGGTACACAATGGCATGTAGTTACTGTCATAGCTAAGAATCAACCAGATATAAATTATAATGGCATCATAAGAGAACGTCTACAGCCGGAATGCAAACCACGAGTGAACTACATAGTAGAGGACAATTATGCCATTGATTAGGACGAACCAGCACTAGATAAGGAAATAATGACGTTGCTTGTGAACCTGTAGAAGAGGCTATGCAAACCATCATGTTCATTGTTCCATTCTAGGCTCTATGCAAGAAAAATAAAATAATTAGTGTTGCAATTTTTGAAGAACCAGATGGCAACAACAAAATTATAATCGAATTAGTATGAAGAGTCAAAACGGGTACTACCAGACAGCATAACGA
This sequence comes from Avena insularis, assembly GCA_023614405.1. Lineage (NCBI taxonomy): Eukaryota > Viridiplantae > Streptophyta > Magnoliopsida > Poales > Poaceae > Avena > Avena insularis. The sequence continues at coordinate 453,782,433 of CM042691.1, read as the reverse complement.
TGCCATGGAGGAAATAATAACAGGAACTTATCTCAGGATGAACCTCCTGTTCCAAAGTATTAGGGATGGACATAAAACTCAAAACTTGATGAGTTTAATGAGCACTCGTTTGCTCGGCTCGTTCAAAATCGACTCGATTCCTTAACGATCTTGGCTGAGCTGCAGTTTTTGCTCGATATCCTTAACGAGCTAAATGATCGAGTTAACAATGTTCGTGAGCTACTCGTTAAACTCGGTAACAACCAAGGTAAGGCCCACTTATGTTGCTACATGTCTAATCTGGCAGCCCATGTAAGGTAAACATCTAGCCCATTGAGTAAGACTGATCAATCCAGGAGCGAGAGCGACCGACCAAAAACCTTACCCTAGACTCCCCCGATCGATTCAGAATATTTCTCATGTGTCTCGTCAACTCGCCATCTCCCACTGCATACCCCATCTCCATCTTCTCGATCTGGATCTGCTGACCGCGACACTGACCGAACCCTGCCGACTGTCATTTTTAATTATCGGTGTGCCTCATTCTGAGGCTGATACATTTTCATAACGAGCAGCTCGTGAGCGCTCGTTAGCATCTAATGAACCAACTGAGCTTTACTTTTTGCTCATTATCCTTAACAAGTTTAATGATTTGAGCCTTAATGAGCACGAGCCTTAACGAGCCGAGCCTTAACGGGTCGAGCTGCTTGATAGTCCATCCCTATAGTATAATCCTTTTTAGCAAACTAAACAAACATAATCTGGTCAAACATGATAGGTGTAGTAACTCTAGTCGGCGTACACGGCTGTGTGACGGCCTAACTGTAATGGCCTAGGTTATGACATGGTTAATTTAGGGCACGACAGCGTGCCAGCCTAGCTATAAAATGCGCCAGGATTTCAGATGGTTAATTTAGTGCACTACAGCGGCAAGCCAAGCTAATCGGCATCCTGGATGCAGCTCCAGAGGCCTTGCAAAAAAAACTTGTTCAAAGAGCCATCCCATCTTCCCCATCTCGGTTGTTTTTATCCCCACTCGCCAACACCGCCTGGCCCCGCATTTGGGATCGTCTCCAGTGCATGCTTCGCACATTTTCCTCGCCATCTCGCCCGCTGCATCGAATCTTGCAGGTCGCGCGCCACCCCTCTCCAAAAGTCCCCCGATAGTCATACTCTGGTCCGACCTCTTCCCCCCAATCCATCCCGATGTCACAATCGACGCACAACCCACTTCACGGCGTCTGGAGCAAGGTCGGCGACGATGTTTTCAACGAAATCGCTATGCGTCTGGACACTACCAGTGCCGCCCGGCTGGCTGCATGCTCCAAGGAGTTGTACCGCCAAGTCGCGTGCGGAAAAGGTAGCAGATGCCCCAACGACCACTGCGGGACATTTGTCCCCTACAACGATGTCTACGACCACATAATCTGGTGCTTTCACGGCCAGCAAGTCTGCACGGAACCTGGATGCGAGTTCATCACCTTGTCGGTAGAGCTCGTCCGCCATCTCAGAGTTACCCACTCGAGGACTACGCCCATAATACCCTATAGCCACAAACACTAGGGTTCGTCTAAGCCGGTGCCCACAGGAGGCTCGCGGAGAGCGGATATCATCGACATCGGGAAAGAGGGCACCATGGTCGTCGCCCAAATTGATGGCCACACCACGTACATTGTCATATCCCCTAGGTTCGTCAATTTAGGGGCGTGCGAATCACCACGGTACAAGGTGAAGCTTTGGTCGTTGTCTCTGTGGCATGAGCTCCATGCAGTCGAAATGGCGGCGACATCTGAGCTGACGAGTAGGCCATCGTTGGCCGAAGTCGCCCTGGAAGGGCTTAGGTCGTACCTGTCGCAGCCGCGGTGTTACCTGGAAGCTTCTGAACCGTTCGTCGAAATTCCTTGTGGATTAGGAGTATTGCATCAAAAAGTTTCAAAAGTGATATAAAACATCTAAATATTATTTGTGATGATCCCAATGTTAATATATGTAACGTCGTACTAATTAATTACTACTTTATGTTGGTGATAGATTCAATTTGTATGGGGAGAGGTGGAACAAGTTTGCGGCAATGTATACCTATTTCCAAAGTACGCTGCTGACATAGTGGGCCCACGGACGACGGTGTGACAAGGAAAGGGTAACAGGCATGAAAGAAAGTGCTACCCGGCCAGCACTTGACACGATGTTGCGTTATGCCGAGTATTTTATATGGAGGTCTTAACTTGCTACTGCTAATCTATTTTGTAGTATATATATGTAGTGGTACTTATTCAGATCGACCGATCGAGTGTTGAATATGGACTCTCTTTCCTTATGAGTCATGGCCTTGCTATAACTATTGAATTTCAGTGTCTTCATTGCTGAATCTATCGTTTCTTTTGGCCATTGTCTGTACTGCTGAATCAGTCACTTTGAAATGCTGCTGAATCTGTCAAGTGGTGCTAAATATGAACTGGGAATCTATAGATATTTGTTCTATCTTATTCTGTACTGCTCAAGCTTCAAGTGTTACTCAATCAGTCAAGTGTTATGTCGTTACTGTTACTAAGGTATTTTCTAGAACTAATACTGATGTACTGGTACTTGTTTAGATCAAGTGTAGTAGATGGTCTTACTTTCCTTTTTAAACTTGGCTTTGTCACAATCTAGATGACGCTTGGGCATTTTGGGATGCATATATATGGGGGTCACACTGGTATTAATGTGAAGAGGATATATGCACATAAAAGCATACTTGATCGTCAGTTATACTTGCTCCAATGATCGAGTGTGTTTAGAGAAATGGGCAAACTAATCGTGCGACAGGGTTTTTAGAGCTGAAACATGAACAAGTTCTCTCTATACTGCTATTGAGTTTCAGTGTCTGTATAGCTGAAACAGTCACTTTGGAATACTGCAGAATCGGTCAAGTGCTGCTGAATATGAACTAGGAATCTGTCGATATTTTTTCTGTTTTTTTCTGTACTACTGGATCTTTCAAATTCTACTGAATTTGTAAAAAAAGTTATGGCACTGCTGCTGGGCTGCTTGCACTAGAGCTTTTGCCTATGTGTCATCGGAACCGTTGGATGTGTTTTGGACAGAAATGAGAGGGTACCAAGTGAAGTCATTGGATACCTGTCCAGTTTTGGCGCACGCGGTCTGTGTCCCTTGTTCTTTAGATATTTTTACATGAATATATGTCAAAAGAATTATCGTTTCTTTTTCCCTCTGGTAGTGAGGTTTGTGTTCCGAATCCGGCCGAGCCATGCAAATTTTACTAAAGAGGAGGTAAAATCTAGCCCATTCGACCCCTCTTTTGCCCAGAACAATTTAATTTGGCCTTGTAGGGTCAGGGGACTTGCTGATGACAGCCCATTTAAATATTTATCAAGGAGCCCATGGAGAATAACACATGGAGTATAGTAGATGAAGAATAGCCCAAAATGTTTAATTCGGCCTTTTTGGAATTGCCCTTTAAAACAAAAACAAAAAACCCGCCTACCCATGTTTTTAAGAAACTACTCCATTATCTGGTATTTAATAAATTGAGATGCCCACGACATAAAGGACCCACCAGCCTGAATAAATGGCTGATGCAGAGAGAAAAGCTATCGAGTTCGAAACACGAAGGAGCGATAGAGGGTAAAAAATCCATCATACACACCTTTCTTCTAATGATAGGATGACATGTGGGGCCCAGCAGTGTGATTAAACGGTAGATGCATCGAATAGTGCTATCAAGTTCGGAATAGGGTAGCGCGAGCGAAGGAAAAAAATCTATCATACACACGTTTCTTCTAGCGAGAGGATGACATGTGGGGCTCAGGAGGTTGGTTAAACGGTAGATACGTCGAGCATCTCTATCAACTCGGAACGGGGTAGCATCAACAAAGGGAAAAAATCCATCATACGTACACACATTTCTTTTAATTAGAGGATGACATATGGGACCCAACAGCGTGATTAAACGGTAGATGCATCGAATATCGCTATCAAGTTCGGAATAGGGTAGCGCGAGCGAAGGAAAAAATCAATCATACACACGTTTCTTTTAATGAGAGAGGATGACATGTGGGGCTCAGGAGGTTGGTTAAACGGTAGATGCGTCGAGCAGCGCTATCAACTCGGAACGGAGTAGCGTGAGCGAAGAAAAAAAAAATCCATCATACACACGTTTCTTCTAATGAGAGGATGACATGTGGGGCTCAGGAGGTTGGTTAAACGGTAGATGCGTCGCGCAGCGCTATCAACTCGGAACGGGTTAGCGCGAGCCAAGGAAAAAATCCATCATACACACGTTTCTTCTAATGAGAGGATGACATGTGGGGCTCAGGAGGTTGGTTAAATAGTAGATGTGTCGAGCAGCGCTATCAACTCGGAACGGGGTAGCGCCAGCGAAGGAAAAAATTCCATCATACACACGTTTCTTCTAATGAGAGGATGACATGTGGGGCCTAGCATCATGATTAAACGGTAGATGCATCAAACAGCGCTATCAACTTCGGAACAAGGTAGCGCGAGCGAAGAAAAAAATTCCATCATGCACACGATCCTTCTAATGAGAGGCTAACATGTGGGACCTAGCATCCAGACTAAACGGTAGATGCATCGAGCAACGTTTTCGAGTTCAAATCAGGGAGGCGCGACCAAAAATTATGGTCCGCTAGAGACACTGACGTCCGGGTCCCACAGGCCTCAAAAGACTTTGGCGAGTTAACATCACGCTAGGAAACGAAAATCTTGCTTCTGCCACACGCCAGCCGAGCATCCTCCATGTTTTTAGCAGATCCGTCGTAGTAGTGGGCCGTAAAACCGGAAAAAAAGTTTTCCATCGGCCACGATCGAGCCGAGAATTTTGTCGCAGAAGACGCGCCTTCTACGATGACCGTCAGGCCAATTCGTTGCGGAAGGAAACTTTTCTTGTAGTGATAGTGAAAGAGGTTAAAACAAAGAACAAGGAAAACACGTATTATAAAAAATACAAATCATTTAAGTAAGTATGAACTTACAGTAGCTCGTTGAGGCTCATAGTAGTTCCTTGGCAAGTAGGTGCGACTCCTGGTCAATCTGCCAGTAGAATCCGAGTCGAGCAGCTGGAACTCTAGTCCTTGTACTCCATTGTCCTTTCTCCGCATTAAGGCATGACATTTAAAACCGAGTCAGCAGGTTCAGAAGGATGAAAGCACTTGAAAACACCAAAAAGATAGCATTAAAATTGACCAGATGTATGATTCAAATTAGCTAGCTGGATTGGAATGATGCAAGTATTTGAAAACACCAAAAACATAGCATTAAAATTGAATAGATGTATGATTCAAACTAGCTAGCTAGTTTGGAAGGATGAAAGCAGTTGAAAATATCAAAAATATAGCATTAAAATGACCAGATGTATGATTCAAACTAGATGGACATTTTCTTAATTACCAGATGTATGATTCAAACTAGATGGACATTTTCTAAATTACTCAAAGCATTCACATATAGAAAGACAATCAAACATGAATGGAAATGTTAGGGCAAGGTTTTAGGTAGAATGTCATATTAACTTATTGTGCATATAGGTTATATGATTTATTAACATGACAAGAAACTGGCCTAAGTAACACATGAAAACCTCAGACTCCAACCTTGCCTGGTGTCAGATTGTTAGTGCTGGATCCTCTAGGAGCAGTTTGCATGACCCAAGCGAGCGCTCGGAAAGAATAACATCTACGAGTTAGTGTTGCAGGATTATATAGTGTGACAATGTAATAAAGGAAATAATAGCAAGAAGCTAATGATGTGGATAGGACCAACCAGATGTGGGTGTAAATGAAATGGCAATAGCAGGCAGGATATTGAGTAACATTCTAACACTTTCGTAGATTAAGAGTACCAAAAATATCAAACGGGCAAGAGAAATTACCAGTCGTCAGGGGGGGGGGGGATGGGAAGTAGGGCGTCATTGGCAGCGGCTGGGCATTTCATGGTCTGCAACGAGTGATTCGGTGAAATGCCCCCATGCGGTAGACGAATATGTTGGCGAAGCAGATCCGATGCGGCGAGGGAGTCAGTGAAATAGTTTCGGTGTCCATGTCGCGGGAGTCAGAGACATAGAATGGTTCTGGTGGACGAGGGCAGTGAGAGATGTATCCGGTGCATGGGCAACAAAGGCGGTGAAGAAGCTTCCGTGTGGAAGAGGGTGCTAGCGGTGAAGGGGCTCTAGTGTGGATGAGAGGGCCGACGGTGAAGCAGGTGGAGGGCGGGTAAATTTTGAGGAAGGGCGACGAAGAGGCGACAGGGGGATATAGGTTGGATGACGCCCATTTACCACCTATACCCCTTTATTATTGAAGTGCTCCTCCGGTTCCTATTTTGGGACCAGGGATAGAAGAGAAATTCTGCATTCACAAAAAAGGGGCAGGATATTTGAATAGATGTGCAGGATATTTGAATGGATGCGCAGGATGTTTTGGCATTCTACAGAAATATTGAAGCTTCCAAAGTAAGCGACTCCGACGCGTGGCCGTTCCTTAGGTGCTGGCCATGTCTAGACCGACACGCCAGCGATAGTGTGCTTACCAACATTTAAATGAATTTCCCGAAATTGATAAACATTATTGCAGGCTTTCAAACAAGCTGACCAAGGTCACGACCATATCTTTGTTGTAGTTTATGACAACATGTCCATATTTGGTAGATTGGTGCATCTTGGCATTTCAAGCAATATTTAGAAAACAAGATTCCAGATTTGCTCAATAATGCCATACTTTCATGGATTTCCAATCTTCCTAGCTAAATCTGTGCAATAAAGTAACTTTTTGATGATTTAAAGTAAGTATGTCTAATTTCAAGCTACAAAGTGTGTGATATAGTTTGCTCTTTTTTTAAAAATAATTTAAAGGTATTGAAGTAGTCTAATACCGGAAAACAGAGTTTTGCAAGATTCAACTTGGTAATAATGCCAAACTTGGGCCATTTTTCAAAATATACAAAGAAACAAAACATGAGACGAAATACTACGATTCTGTTCTCTTGGTGTTTTACTGTGTGCACTAGCTAGTTTCCATGAAAACATTAACTTTAGATTTGACAATTTTGAAAAAAAATGTTTCACAATGGCGTACCATGTATGAACATTCATGCCTTTCAAACAAGATGACCAATGTCAAGGACATATAATGTAACCATATTTGGTAGAATGGTTGAAAGGGAAATGGACGCCGCCTAGAGGGGGGGTGAATAGGCGTTTTAAAATTATTACGGTTTAGGCTCTAATAAATGTGGAATAAAACTTAACGTTTAATTTATCAAGTCAAAACCTATATCAACTAGGTTCACTAAGTGCACCAACAACCTATGCTAAGCAATACAAGCAACAAGGTGATATCAAGATAATATACTTCAAGCACGAAGGCTATCACAATGTAAATTGCATAAGTAAAGGGCTCGGTTGAGAGATAACCGATAGACGCGGAGACGATGATTTGTTTCTCGAAGTTCACTTCCAAAGAAGCTACGTCTCTGTTGGAGAGGTGCGGGGGCGCAATGAACTTCGAACGCCACAAGTGGCTCACCTCGAGGTGTGGTGGCTCGATGCTCACCCAACGCCACACAAGGCCTCACTCCAAGATGCGAAGGCACGCAACCTACCGACGCCACAAAAGACTCATCCTATTCTCCCGTGAGCTCTCCACAAAGGCCTACTCATATTCCACTATGGGACACTTGAGTGTGGTCACCGAACCCGTACAAGGTTGGGGCAATCTCCACAACTCAATTGGAGGCTCCAACAACAACGCCACAAAGGCTACAAAGCCACAAATGGCAACAAGGCCACAAAAGGCTACAAGACCACAAAAGGTCAATAATCCAACCACACAACCGTCTAGGGTTCCAAGAACCCAAGAGAAACAAGCCCAAGGGCTTGAACTCGCCGAATCTCTGAGGAGAACTCAAACCTATGCACCAAATGCAAGAGGCAAGTCCTTCTCTCTCAAATTCCACCAAAGCTACAAAAGCTATTGGGGGAATAAGGGAGGAAGAACACAAGAGGAGAACACAAAACTCCCCAAGATCTAGATCCCAAGGATTCCTTCACAAAGAAGGGATTTTGCTTGGTGGGGCTTGTAGATCTAGATCTCCTCTCTCAAATCCCTCAAAAAGATGCAAGAATCATAGGAGGGAGAAGGGGAGAGGGCAAGCTCTTCAAGGTCAACAATGGAGGAGAGAGAGAGAGAGAGAGAGAGAGAGAGAAAGAACCAAGAAAAAGCTAGTTGGGGCCGAAGGGGAAAGGAGAGCTCCTTTTAAAGGGCTCCCCGATCTGCCCGTTACCCACAGAATCGCGCACGACCAGTAGTACCGGTGGGTGGCCGGTACTACCGGTGGCACTCAGCCAATAGTCCAAAAACACGGTGCAAACAAACACAAAAACGAGGTCAGCCGGTACTACTGGTGGGTCACCGGTACTACCGCCTGGGCCGGTACAACCGCCCAAGATTCCGACCAAAGTTCCATCAAATAGCGCAGACCAGGAAGAGAGCATACTGAACCAAAAATGGGTTCACCGGAAGTTGGGCCGGTATTAACACCGGTACTATGGACGGCATTTCTGCCCGAGCGGTACTTCCGGCGTCTGGCCGGTACTTCCAGTCAGAGAAACTTCAGAACCAGAAATGCCACAACTTTTGCATCCGAACTCCAAACGAGATGAAACCAATTTTGTTCAAAATATTGGATATCACCAAGGGAGAAAATACCATGAATATATATGTGAGATACCTCCCAAGGTGTGGAGCCGGAAAACCCGCAAGCTCAAAAACGCAATAAGATATGCAAGGGAAATCCGTTTTTGATGGACTAGAGCTTGTTATGAAGATAACCAAAAGCTCTAGATCCTCACATGGACAAGAACCAAACAACAACCAAGAAATATGATGCTATGAATACAAAGGTTTGAGCTCTCTCCGAAAGATACGAACAAGTCACCCACTCGAGAGCCCCTCTTGATAGTACGGCTATCTATCCTAAACCCGGTCTCCCAACACTACAAGAGACCGGTAAAATAGAAACCCTATCAAGATCATACCTTTGCCTTGAGCATCCCACTTGAGCGTGATGTAGACGATCTTGTCACCTTCAAGATGGAACACCTTTCTTGATTGCCCGTGCTTGCTCTTGCTTGATGAAGACTTGCGAATGGCTCCCCCATACTCCATGGGGAAACCTCTTCTTTGTCCTTGTCTTCATCACTCCATGAACGCCGAGGAGGCAAGCTCCAAGCATGAGATCTTCTAGAGATGGTGCATATTGAGCTTGCACAACAATTCTTGACGATGTCTTGAATATAGCCATGAGGAACTCCATCTTCTTCTTCTTCTTCAAGACATACTTGATCTTCTTCTTCTACTTGATTCCAATAGGCACAAAGCCCTTGGACGATGCTTCTTCTTTTTCATCCTTGAAACCAACACATGGTCCAAGCGATGCCAATGGACAAACCTACAAGTGAAACTCAATTTTCACATTAGTCCATAGGGATTGTCATTAATTACCAAAACCACACATGGGGGCATACATGCCCTTTCAATGGTGCATATTGGCATTTAAACATTGTTTACAGAAAGAGCTTCCATATTTTGAAGTTATTTTAATTTTCCAATTGACATTGTCTTTTGTCATGAATCAACCACAAAGATTATGGCTCGAAAGTACACCCCCTCAATTTTCACACAAAGTATAACCTAATTAATTGATAATTCTCTAGTTTTATGGCTATATTTGTGCAATATAATGACTCTATGGCTATTTAATGAAAGTATCTCATATTTTGGTGTGCAAGTGCATGATACCTGCTTGCTCATGATTTTTTAAAATTCATTTGAAGGTACCCAGGTAGTAAAATAAGGGAGAACCACCAAGAGTTCGGCAAGATTCAACTTCTTGATATGAATGTTAATGCCACCAAATTTGGGCCTTATGAATGAAAACAAGAGAGGAGAATAGAACAATGATATAATCATACCTTCGATCTGGATTACGGATGTAGTATAGCTTCTTTTTCCCTAGTAGACCTAGGTTTATCGAATCCTCGGGAAGCAGATGCGTAGTGAAGTTACTTTAATGGAGCTTCGGGAGTTTTAGAATTCCTTTTGTCTTTTTACCGGACCAAGAGTTTGCGTCTTTTTGTTGTTGGCGATGATGGAGAGAGAGATCCTAGGGCGTTCGGTCTCACCTATAGTTGTGCAAAACATCTGATGGGAATAAAAGATAAAGATAAAGTATGCATGTAATTTTTAGAGCAAGATAAATTATATGTGGGCAATGCATAATTTCTATTGCCTCCGCGACCGCTTATATCAATAACCTACTAGTCTCATCCATAGAACAAAGAGAACTAATGATATTCATAGTGATGTCACCGTTAATCCCAAGTAAATCCCTCACATACAATCGCACTACCCCCTCTGTCACTGGCGTTCCCAACCTACAGATCAATCATTACTCATACTCCCTATACCTGGCTCAACCCTCAGGGTCTTGGGTACCTGACAAGTACTTAGATTGAGGCAAGAGAGGATACAATAATCATCATGTCATACAAACTAATACATGATCTCATCTATGATAAATAACATACACAAACGCTACATGGCTAGGCAGAAGCCCTTAGCCCAAGGAGAATTACTCACACATAGAGATGAGATCAACAATCACAAACATTGTAATGAAAATCATAAGATTGATAGAAATAGTCTTACAATGTCGCCAATCGAAGAAGATATCTACTATTACAAGGGTGGAATATGGCTATGGAGATGGTGAAGGGTTTTGAGATCTGGAGGCGGCTGGTGATCTAGGGCAGAGACTTTTAGACGAGGCAGGCCTCTTTTCTTGTTAGCCGAGGCTTCTTTATATAGAGGTCCCTTCATAAAAGTTGTTCTATTTGACCTAACAGTGGTGGCGCCAACTATACGACCGGAACTATACGGCCGGAATTTTGTTCCGGCCGTATAGTTGGTTGTTAAAGCGTCTGCCTCCGCTTCACGGCTCCTGGTTTCTTCTGGTTGTTGGAAATCTCGTATCTTTGAATTTAATGTAGTGATTCCCATCTTCAAACGACATTATCTCCTTAGAAAAAATATAAAGAAAGGATTGCATACCCTTTTGAATATTAGGCATTAGTGGCAGGGTTTAGAGAGATGTTTCATAAAAAATATGAATAAAATACAGTTTAAATATGGACGAAGATGGCTATATTTCAGAGCCATCAACCTCCCCAAGCTTAAACTTGATTGTCCTCGAGCAAGAAAACCAAAATCAAAAAGGAACTCAACATTTAAACTGAAATAACAAGATGGTGATCTTACTCATGATTGGTAGTCTCATGTTTCCTCCACTTCATAAATCTAAAAAACTTCAGCATAGATAGAATAATGGCAAGCATATCATACAGGTTTTATGCATCCTTATAGCGCATCAAAATTATTGTTAACATGGATGATTCAAATGAGTAAACTTTATTCCATGTCATGTAATCAACTCATAGGCTTGCCTTTGAGCAAAGTATAATCATGTAAATTGAGAGTGTGAGAGTTGTCATGAAAAGCATATACACTAGAGTATCTCAATTCTCCCACATCAATAAATCAAGACTTTTCAAGCATTACTTTTCTATTCATTGTCCGTCAAGAATTCTAGTTCTTAAGTAATTGAGAGCATGCCAAAAAAATTATTAGTTTATCGGGCTATGATGGACACTCGTGGCATCACTAAGGTTTTTGTTCCTTACATAATGATTACTCATAACAGCCAGAGGAGTGATTCCATCATAATTACATCTATCCGGGAGTGCCAAGAATCTTACCCACTATAGCATTGCTGCTACATGTGTTTAATCAACTCATAGCCAAAATCTAGGAGTTTCTTCCATGAAGATCGTTCGTAGGCCAGCGTAGTCGTCGGCATCCCATGAAGTTTGACACGCATAAAGCTATATCATTCTTATGATTAACAAGTCAAACTTTGGCATCCTCACAAAAACCGCTAAACATTAATTCAATCGGAAAAACCCTTTTAAAAAGAGTTATCAAGTCAATCCGCATTTTCAGTGGTGTTGAGTGTCTCTAGAAACAAGCCTTCAAGACTAAGCACTACAACACCCAAGCCTTCAATTGTGAGACTTTTTCTTATTACCATTGTTTAGCAATTTTTAGGCAAGACTTGGTTAATTACGAGAGATGGAACAAAATGTACCCAACTAAATACCCATGCAAACGAAAATCTTACTACAATACAAAGACTCACTCCACCAATATAATATCTCAACATTTACTACTAAGTAGCATGGGTTTCTCAAACTTCAAAAGTGGGGAGTCATAAGGCATACCTCTCATGTTTGGTTCCACTTCTCTCTTCCTTTTTTATTTGTTTCTTGGGAACTCGAAGTTGATCACTCTCCTACAAACATATGAACCTCGAGGCAGAAAGAAAAGAAAGAGGGAAAATGAGGAAAAATGGAGAAATCTTTTTGTTGTTTTTAAGAGAGGGAATTTAAAGAATAGAAAATTGGCGGCAAAGCTTGGCTAGAAAATATTGAAAGCAAATAGAAAGAAATAAAGTGTTGGGAAACCAACACGAGTGCTTATAAACTCAAATTAAAAACACAAACTCGAAATAAATAAAGGCAAATGAACGCCAAATAAAGATACATGAGGAAACTTCCCCAAGCTTAGGCTTTTGCAAGCCCTTCAAATCATTGCGGTGGTGAGAAAAAGTCGTTACTCTAGTTCGCAAATTGAGTTGAGAGGTTACTAGTTGTTCCTCAGAGGTTCGAAGAGAGGCTATGCATCCTCTCCACAGTCGCTCCAAGTTCTTGGAAGTCTTGGTATGTAGCGAACCGGGTTGATGGCTGCTCCTCTTGATAAGGAACTTCTTGCTCCTCCTCTTGGTCCTCATCCTCCTCTAGAATCTCCTCCTCGGGTTGGTGTTTCTCAACCTGCAAGTCATATAGCAAACGTCCTTCCTTGATAGAGAAAACACCATTAGGCATAGGAGCGGGGTAGAGACGCCCAGCTCTAGTAATATGCAGGTAATAAACACCAACACATCGCTCACCTAGCATGTGTTGCAACTCACCTAGGTCGATGCCTAGGGCAGTGGCAAGCACGGTGATGACGCCTCCACCTATGATTGGCCCTTGGCTTTGGGAGGATTGGTGCCCCAGTTAGCACACAAGGATGGCGTCCAAGTTGAGTGACAAGCCGCTGTTGATGTAAGCAACCTTTACGAGGACTAAGATGTCCTACTCGTTGAGTCTCGTGAACTCATTACGTGCCTGCAAGGTGTTAGCAATAACATAGAACAAATAGCGAATTACAGGATGTTGAATATTGTTCCCCTTGCTCACTCTAGTAGTGAAACTCATTCCATTATAATATTGTTCAGGGGAAGGGTCTAAACCAGTGTAAGATGCACGTAAAGCATTATCATCATTGTTTGGCAAATTAAAGCATGTGCACCATTCATCTAAGGTTAAAGTGTAGTTTTTGTTCATGAGTCGAAAAGAAATAGTGTCTTCTCCTTGCCATTGTTTAATGGTGCTTTGCAACGAACTTAGGAATTCAATGGTTAAGTGGCGATAAGTAGGCACATCATTGTACACAAAGTTTTGCAGGCTAGCTCTATTGCAAAGTAAATTGAAGTCATCAGAAATACCGAGTTGGTTCAATATAATGGGGCAAGCCCACTTGGTGGCCTTCACTTCGTGGTTCTTGATCTTGTTGAAGCGATCACATTGGGGCTCATCACTGAACCGTATCCCCATGCGTTCTTAAGCGACGGCCCAAGAAGCGCTAGCGGTGGCACAAGCACGATTTTGGCTCCTTGTGTTCATCTAAAACATTGAAGAAAGACAAAAAAAACTTTTTGATTCAACAACAGTAAGTATAACATGTGTTGGAATTATGCCCTAGAGGCAATAATAAAGATGTTATTATTATAATTCTTGTTCATGATAAAGTTTATATTCCATGCTAGAATTGTATTAAGCGGAAACTTTGATACTTGTGTGGTTTGTGAACAACACCGTGTCCCTAGTACGCCTCTATGGACTAGCTTATTGATCAATGATGGTTAAGGTTTCCTAACCATATACATGAGTTGTCAATTGATAATGAGATCATATCATTGGGATAATGATATGATGGACAAACCCAAAATAAGCAAAGCAATTAGATCGTTTCATCGTGTTCATCTTTGCGAAGCTTTTCCTATGTCAAATATTGTATTCCTTAGACCATGAGATAATGCAACTCCCTGGTACCGGAAGAAAGCTTTGAGGTCATCAAACGTCATCCTATGAGAGGGTGATCATAAAGGTGTCTCTCAGGTGATCGGAAAGTATCTGTTGGGTTGTATGTATCGAGATGGAATTTGTCCCTCCCAAGTCGGAGAGATATACTTCGGGCCCACTCGGTAATCGATATCAACACCGCTTGCAAGCATGTGGTTAAGGAGTTAATCACAAAGTGATATCGGATTATGGAACGAGTAAAGTACTTGCTGAGAACGAGATTGAACTAGGTATGACGATACCGACGATCGAATCTCGGGTAAGTAAAATATCGCGAGACGAAGGGAATATATATATGGGATTGATTGAATCCTGGCATCGTGGTTCATCCGATATGATCATCGATGAATGTGTGGGAGTCAATATGGGTGCCTGCACTCCGTTAATTATTGATAGAAGATCATGTCCGCATATTCTCGAACCATAGGTCACACACTTAACGTGTCTCGACGCTAGGATAGATTGGATAATTGGTTTATGAATTTGTGTTCGGAGTCTCGGATGGGATCCGGGATATCACGAGAGGTTCCGGAATGGTCCGGAGAATAAGATTCATATAAGGCAGTGCAGTTTTTGGAGTTCGGAATTGTTCCGGATTAATCGGTATTGTACCGGAAGCTTCTAGAACCTTCCGGAAGGGGGCATGGGCCTATGAGGGGGTGTCCTGGCCGCATTGGGCCAGGGACACAAGGCCCCATAGGGCCCAGCCGATCCTAGAGAGTTTAAATCGTTTAAACTAGAGATAAGATAAGATAGGATTTCTAGATAAGGGAGAGTTTAAATTGTTTAAACTAGAGATAGGCTTGGAGGAGAGGCTAGGGCTGGCCGCACCCCCCCTCTATATATAGAGGGCTGGTGCACCCCCCCTCTGACAACCTACACACCTTCCTCCAAACCCAGTTGCCCTGCTGCCCTTCCTCTCTCCCTCCCGACTGTTTGTAGGCGAAGCCCTGCGGCAGAAATTCTCCACCATATACACCACGCCGTGGTCAGTAGATCCAATCTATCTCTCCACCATACTTGCTGGTCCGAGGAAGGAGGAGACGTCGAGGTGCCGCACGTGTGCATCTCACGGAGGCACCGCCACTTGTGGTGCTAGATCGGATCGGATCGCGAGGAGGAGAAGCGAGTACGACTACATCACCCACGTTCCGATTTAACGCTCACTGTGCGAATCTTCAAGGGTATGAAGATCTAATCCAATCTCTCTCGTTGTTTGCATCTCCTAGATTAGATCTTGGCTTTCCTCTGTTCGCCAGAGAAAATTTTGATTTACTATGCCGAAACCCTTCAGGGTATCGAGCTAGATCTATGCGTAGATGTGATTCACGAGTAGAACACAACATGGTTGTTGCGGGCATTGATGTTTTCTGTTGCAAGCCTCTTGTTTGTGTTCTTCTTATGGCGCGAGATAGTGAGATTGAAGCGGTCCAGGCCAACCTTACGCGACGCCGTCATGAGACCGGCTCCGACTTGATGTGTGGCTTGTACCACACATGCGGCTGGTGGATGCCGATTTCTCTCACTATAGTTGTAATGGGATTAACACGAGTTTGGCAACCATAATTTCACCGTTGGCTTTCCGTAGGTAAGAATCGTTCTTAGCATCTACTCCCATAAGCCACGTAAAACATGCAACAACAAAGTAGAGGCGTCTAACTTGTTTTTGCAGGGAGTGTTTTCTGTGATATGGTATGGCCCAAGATGTGATGTGTATAATGTATGCGGTGATCATGTTTTGTAATGTTTCACGACTTGCATGTCGTTGAGTACACAACCGGTAGGAGCCATATGGTTGTCTTTATAATTGTGTATGACCTGCGAGTCAACTTCTTATACGCCATGTAATAGCTTTACTTTATCGCTAAGTAGTTAGCAATAGTTGTAGTTGCTATTCGTGGTGGAGGCAATCATGGTGAAGTGATGGAGATCATGCCGGGACGCACAAGATGGAGATCATTGCGCGAAGATTGGCTATACCATGTCACATAAAGTTATATGCATGTGATGTTTATCCTTTTATGTATCTTATTATGCTTAGATCGCGACGGTAGCATTATAAGATGATTCCTCACTTAAAGATCAAGATAAAAACTGTGTTCTCCCCAAGTATGCACCGCTATGAAAGTTCGTCGTGTCCAAGCATCACGTGATGATCGGGTGCTATAGACTCTACGCTCACATACAACGGGTGCAAGCCAGTTTTGCACACGCGGAAATACTTGGGTCTAACTTGACGAGCCTAGCATGTACAGACATGGCCTCGGAACACACGAACCGAAAGGTTAAGCATGAGTCATATGAATGATATGATCGACACTTCGTTGTCCACCATTAAAACCACATCTCTTCTCGTGATGATCGGATTAGGTGTGGTGAATTTGGATCGTGTTCACTAAACAACTTGAGGGATGTTGAATTTAGTGGGAGTTCATCTAGTAATTTGATTAAGTTGAACTATTTATCATGAACATAGTCTAAATTGTACTTGCAAATACTATAGATCCAATGGCCAAGTCCAACTTCAACTTCAATGTTTTTGCTGAGAAAGAAAAGCTTAGAAACAATGGGTCTAACTTCACCAACTGGTTTCGCAATCTAAGAATCATTCTGTCTGGCGGACAAAAGGACTATGTCCTTGGGAAAGCGTTAGGTGACCCCCCTGCTGCAACTGTGCCGGCTGATGAGAAAGCTGTCTATCACAAGAAAGATGATTATGGTGTGATTAAGAGCACCATGTTGTTTGCTATGGAACCGAACTTCAAAATCGTTTTGAAAACTATCCCGGCCCTTTGAGATTCTCAAGGAGCTGAAAACCATGTTTCGACTCAGCCCGCTCGAGAGATATGAGATCTCCGAGAAGTTCTTTAACTGCAAGATGGAGGAAGGGAGTTCCGTTAGTGAGCACGCCATAAAGATGTCGGGCTACACTCAACGCCTTGAGCAACTGGACTGCAAGATTCCAGAGGAGCTCAAGATTGACAGGGTTCTGCAATCACTCCCTCCCACCTACAAATTTTTTGTAGTGACTCATAATCAGATTGGTTCCACTGATACGATCACCGAGCTCTTCGCAAAGCTGAAGGCTGCGGAGGTGGACATCAAAAAGGATAATCATGTGTTGATGGTCAACAAGCCCACCTTTAAGAAAGGTAAGGGTGCAAGGAAGCCCTTCAAGAAAGGCGGCGGCAAGCGCGTTGCCCTCGCCGAGAGGAAGCTCAGTCCGGTCCTAAGCCGACACCGAAAGTGCTTCTATTGCAAGGACAAGGGTCATTGAAGGCAATCGTCCAAGTACTTAGCGGACAAGAAGGCTGGCACCATCAAAGGTATATTTGATATACATGTTATTGATGTTTTCCTTACTAGCCCTCGTTGTAGTGCCCGGGTATTTGATACCGTTCAGTTGCTAATATTTGTAACTCAAACAGGAGCTACGAATGACGGGCGGCATGAGGGATGAGGTGACGATGCGCGTTGGAAACGGATCAAGAGTTGATGTGATGGCCGTCGGCACGCTCTCCTTAGTTTTACCTTCGGGATTAGTTTTAAACCTTAATAAATGTTATTATGTGCCTGAGTTGAGCATGAACATTATTTCTGGATCGTGTTTATTGCAAGACGGTTATTCATTTAAATCGGAGAATAATGGTTGTTCTATTTATATGAGTAACATCTTTTATGGTCATGCACCTCTTGTGAATGGTTTATTTCTTCTAAATCTCGAAAGGGATGAAACACACATCCATAACATTGAGGCTAAGAGATGCAAAGTGGATAGTGATAATACTACTTATTTGTAATCGCTGCTCAGGTCATATTGGTGTAAAGCGCATGAAGAAACTCCATTCGATGGACTTTTTGAGTCTCTTGATTTTGAATCATTTGACACATGCGAACCATGCCTCATGGGCAAGATGATCAAAACCCCGTTCTCCGGAATGATGGAGCGAGCAACGGACTTGTTGTAAATCATACATACCGATGTATGCGGACCGATGAGTGTTTCGACGCGCGGTGGATATCGCTATTTTCTCACTTTTACCGATGACTTAAGTAGATATGGGTATATCTATTTAATGAAACATAAATCTGAAACGTTTGAAAAGTTCAAACAATTTCAGAATGAAGTGGAGAACCATCGTAATGTAAAGATTAAGTTTCTACGATCCGATCGTGAGGGCGAATATTTGAGTTATGATTTTCTCACGCATCTCAAAGCAAGTGGAATCGTTTCACAACTCACGCCACCCGAACACCACATAGCAATGGTGTGTCTGAACACCGGAATCGAACCCTATTAGATATGGTCCGATCGATGATGTCTCTTACTGATTTGCCGTTATCATTTTGGGGTTATGCATTAGAAACCGCTGCATTCACTTTAAATAGGGCTCCATCTAAATCCGTTGAGACGACACCGTATGAACTATGGTTTGGTGCTAAACCTAAGTTGTAGTTTCTTAAAGTTTGGGGATGCGAAGCTTACGTCAAGAAGTTGATGCCGGACAAGCTCGAACCCAAAGCGGAGAAATGCGTCTTCATAGGATACCCTAAGGAAACTATTGGGTATACCTTCTATCACGTAACCGAAGGCAAAGTGTTTGTCGAAGAACAGTTCCTTTCTTGAGAAGGAGTTTCTCTCGAAAGAAGTGAGTGGGAGGAAAGTAGAGCTAGACGAGGTTGTTGAACCTTCTCTTGAATTGGAGAGTAGCGCAGCACCTGAAATTATTCCAGTGCCGCCTGCACCAACAATAGAGGAAGCTAATGACAAGGATCATGAAGCTTGAGGACGATCTCACATCGAACGTCAGCAGTCGACAAGGTCGCGTGCCCCTCCCGAGTGGTACGGCAACTCGTCTTGACTGCCTTGTTAGTAGAAGACAAGAACCTACGAACTATGAGGAAGCGATGATGAGCCCAGACTCTGAGAAATGGCTAGAAGCCATGAAATCCGAATTGGGATCCATGAGCGAAAACCAAGTATGGACTTTGGTGGACCCTCCTAGCGACCGAAAGGCCGTTGAGTGCAAATGGATCTTCAAGAAGAAAACGGACGCGGATGGTAATGTTACCGTCTATAAAGCACGGCTTGTTGCGAAAGGTTTTCGACAAGTTCAAGGTGTTGACTACGATGAGACTTTCTCTCCCGTAGCGATGTTTAAGTCCATTCGGTTTTTATTAGCAATTGCTGCATTTCATGATTATGAAATATGGCAAATGGATGTCAAGACTCCTTTCCTCAATGGCAACATTGATGAAGAGTTGTATATGATGCAACCCGAAGGTTTTGTCGATCCTAAGGATGCTGATAAAGTATGCAAACTTCAGCGTTCCATTTATGGACTAAAGCAAGCATCTCGGAGTTGGAACCTTCGTTTTGATCAAGTGATCAGGAGCTTTGGATTTGTTCCAAATTGCTACGAAGCTTGCATCTACAAGAAAGTGAGTGGGAGCTCGGTGACGTTTCTGGTACTATATGTGGATGACATATTGATTATTGGAAATGACATCAACATGCTTAACGATGTGAAGAGTTATTTGAACAAGTGTTTTTCAATGAAAGACCTAGGTGAAGCTGCTTATATATTGGGCATCAAGATCTATAGAGATAGACAAAGACGTCTGATAGCTTTAAGCCAGAGTACATACCTAGACAAAGTTCTGAAAAGGTTCAGAATGGATAAGGCATTGAAAGGTTTAGTGCCTATGTTGTCAGGGAAGATATTGAGCAAGGCTCAGTGTCCAGCTATGGTAAATGATAGGGAAGCTATGAGCAAAGTGCATTATGCCTCGGCCATAGGTTCCATCATGTATGCCATGCTGTGTACTAGACCGGATGTGTCCAATGCTCTTAGTTTGACGAGCAGATATCAAAGTGATCCAGAGGAACATCGACAGCCGTGAAGAACATCCTAAGGTACCTAAATAGGACTAAAGAAATGTTCTTAGTCTATGGGGTGATGAACAGCTCGTCATAAAAGGTTACGTCGATGCTAGTTTCGACATCGACAAGGATGATGCTAAATCTCAGACGAGCATGTGATACATGTATATTTTGAATGGAGGAGCTGTGAGCTGGAGAAGCTGCAAGCAAAGCGTGGTCACGGATCTACTGAGAAGCGAATACATGGCTGCTGCAGAAGCGCCAAGTGAAGGAGTTTGGATCAGAAACTTCATCATCGAGCTTGGCGTGGTTCCAAGTGCATTGGACCCACCGGAGATATTGTGTGACAACACCGCCGCCATAGCACTCGCTAAGGAACCAAGATATCATCCAAAGACCAAGCATATCAACTGGAAGTTTCATATAATCCGAGATTATATAGCAGATGGAGATCTAAAGATCAGAAAGTACATACAGATCTGAATGTTGCGATCCATTGACTAAACCTCTTCCACGTAAAACATGATCAAGACCTCGAGGCCATGGGTGTGAGATTGTTGCCAAATGTAAACTAGATTATTGACTCTAGTGCAAGTGGGAGACTGTTGGAATTATGCCCTAGAGGCAATAATAAAGATGTTATTATTATAATTCTTGTTCATGATAAAGTTTATATTCCATGCTAGAATTGTATTAAGCGGAAACTTTGATACTTGTGTGGTTTGTGAACAACACCGTGTCCCTAGTACGCCTCTATGGACTAGCTCATTGATCAATGATGGTTAAGGTTTCCTAACCATAGACATGAGTTGTCAATTGATAATGAGATCATATCATTGGGAGAATGATATGATGGACAGACCCAAACTAAACAAAGCAATTAGATCGTTTCATCGTGTTCATCTTTGCGAAGCTTTTCCTATGTCAAATATTGTATTCCTTAGACCATGAGATAATGCAACTCCCTGGTACCGGAAGAAAGCTTTGAGGTCATCAAACGTCATCCTATGAGAGGGTGATCATAAACGTGTCTCTCAGGTGATCGGAAAGTATCTGTTGGGTTGTATGTATCGAGATGGAATTTGTCCCTCCCAAGTCGGAGAGATATACTTCGGGCCCACTCGGTAATCGATATCAACACCGCTTGCAAGCATGTGGTTAAGGAGTTAATCACAAAGTGATATCGGATTATGGAACGAGTAAAGTACTTGCTGAGAACGAGATTGAACTAGGTATGACGATACCGACGATCGAATCTCGGGCAAGTAAAATATCGCGAGACGAAGGGAATATATATATGGGATTGATTGAATCCTGGCATCGTGGTTCATCCGATATGATCATCGATGAATGTGTGGAGTCAATATGGGTGCCTGCACTCATTGCTGATTATTGATAGAAGATCATGTCTGCATATTCTCGAACCCGCAGGGTCACACACTTAACGTGTCTCGACGCTAGGATAGATTAGATAATTGGTTTATGAATTTGTGTTCGGAGTCTCGGATGGGATCCGGGATATCACGAGAGGTTCCGGAATGGTCCGGAGAATAAGATTCATATAAGGCAGTGCAGTTTTTGGAGTTCGGAATTGTTCCGGATTAATCGGTATTGTACCGGAAGCTTCTAGAACCTTCCGGAAGGGGGCCAACGTGGTCCCACCTTCCGAGAGGGGGCATGGGCCTATGAGGGGGTGTCCTGGCCGTGACAATAGGGGACACAGGCCCCATAGGGCCCAGCCGATCCTAGAGAGTTTAAATCGTTTAAACTAGAGATAAGATAAGATAGGATTTCTAGATAAGGGAGAGTTTAAATTGTTTAAACTAGAGATAGGCTTGGAGGAGAGGCTAGGGCTGGCCGCACCCCCCCCCTCTATATATAGAGGGCTGGTGCGCCCCCCCTCTGACAACCTACACACCTTCCTCCAAACCCAGTTGCCCTGCTGCCCTTCCTCTCTCCCTCCCGACTGTTTGTAGGCGAAGCCCTGCGGCAGAAATTCTCCACCATATACACCACGCCGTCGTGCTATAGATCCAATCTATCTCTCGACCATACTTGCTGGTCCGAGGAAGGAGGAGACGTCGAGGTGCCGCACGTGTGCATCTCACGGAGGCACCGCCACTTTTGGTGCTAGATCGGATCGGATCGCGAGGAGGAGAAGCGAGTACGACTACATCACCCACGTGCCCGATTTAATGTTCCGTTACAGCGAATCTTCAAGGGTATGAAGATCTAATCCAATCTCTCTCGTTGTTTGCATCTCCTAGATTAGATCTTGGCTTTCCCTCTGTTCGCTTCCGTAGAAAATTTTGATTTACTATGCTGCGAAACCCTTCAACATGTTCCTCATCATAGCACACTAAAGAATTTCCTCAAAATAATAATCTAGGCAAGAGAATCAAGGCAATTGGTTCATAGTAGGTCTCACCCTAGATTGATAATGACAATAGATCAAAGATGAATTTGCAAAAATTAATTGGAGGATCGGAGGAGAAACATACTGTAGATCACTTGTGTGCGAGGAAATCAAACAAAATTGAGTAGAGATGAAGATCCCTTGAGGTTTTGAGAGAGTTTGGAGGTAGAAGAGAGAAAAATGATTGATGTTTTGGAGTTGGAGGTACCTTTCCGTGCGATTTTATGGTCGGACGCAACTATACGGGCACAAATATACAGCCGGAATAATGTGTTTGCGCCGTATAGTTGGCCATCTATCAAAATTTTAAGGTTTCCACTAGCGGCGCAGCTATATGACCGGAACAATATGTTCCCGCCGTATAGTTGGTCGTTCAACCGTCTGTACCTGGGAAAATAAATTACACAAAGGCATCGATATCTATACGACCGGAACTATACGACTATAATTTTTATTCCTGTCGTATAGTTGGTCGTTAAACTATCAGTACATGGGAAAAGAATTTGTATGGACGCACCGATATCTATACGACCAGAGCTATACGGCCGAAATTGTTATTCCCGCCGTATAGTTGGTCGTTAAACTCTCAGTATATGTGAAAGAAAAATTGTCGATGGCAAAGATATCTATACGACCGGAGCTATATGGCCGGAATTTTTATTCCCGTCGTATAGTTGGTCGTTAAACTCTCTGTATGCATAAAAAAAATTCCATTTCTTCGAAAATTATTTCTTTTCCTGTAACTTAGTGATATACCTTGTTTTTGACAGAAAATTGACAGTAAAAATTATTGACCAACAATAGCATGTATAAAGCAGGATTTTTAGTACTACCAAACTTCTTCCCCGCAATTGGAGTTTTCTAGCATTCTTTATTAAACATGAACTTAAACTAAAACTTAACTCAAACCTTTATTTCACATGGGTTGCCTCCCATGAAGCGCTCTTTTATGGTCAATAGCTTGACCTCAATGTTGATCACTTAGGCCAGATGAGTGGAACACCCACAACAAGTTGGCCTTTAAAGTGATGGCCTCCTTTTCATCATGCTTGGCTTTCTTATTCCTACGGAAATGAATAATAAAAGGATCATGCGAAGGCAATTGAAGCTTCACGTTCCCTTCATGTAGATTAATCAAAGCCTTAATAGTTCTTAAGAAAGGATGGCCTAATATAATAGAAGCAGTAGCATCTTCAGGCATGTCAACAATAACAAAATCAATAAGAGCATGACAACCTTTAATGTATACTAAAGTATTCTCCTTAATTCCTACAGCTTGTTTGTAGATAGAATTTTCTAGATGCAATTTTAACTCGGTGATCTCAAAAGATCCAAGATTTAACTTGTTAAAAAGACTCTTTGAAATTGTTGAGACGCTTGCACCTAGATCACAAAGTGCAGCTATCTCATTGGTCTCAATTTTAATCTTAATAGTAGGCTCAAATATGACATCAAGCTTCACAGGTAATTTTTCAGCAATTTGCTTATATTCTTCCTCAATCTCACGTACCTTTATTGCTACCTGATTAACAAAGTGTTGGAACATAGCATCCTCACTACCTTCACTTACCGGAATCTTAACGTTGATCCTTTTTACGAGATCTTCACGGTATAACTTGGTGAAGGAGAATTACTATAATCAAGTTCTTTAGGCTCCTCTCTTTAGATTCTCATCATCTTGAGGTCTTCAACAGGATTAGGCTCAATTTTACCTGCAAATTTAGCTAAAATAAGAGTTTGACTCTCGGTTATCTTACCTAGCTGTGCCTCAACGATCCTTGTTATTTCTTGGAGGGCCTGCAAATTATTTCTCAAACTTACAGCTTGGTTAGACAATTTACCAAGCATAGCCTCATGGTTCTCTGTTATTTTAATAAGAATATTTTTTTGTTCATTTTGTGAGTCTATAAAAGACTTAAGTGTTTCTTGGAGACTACCATTACTAGTTCCCATATTATTATTAGAATTACCTGCAGGACTAGAATAATGTTTCTGAAAATTAAGATTATAATTCTTCTTCCAAGCATGGTTATAATCATTACGAGCTATGAAGTCTATTTCTTCAATATTTGTTTCTGGGATGGCTCTTACCTGGGTTTCCTTAACTTTCATGGGTAGTACGAGCTCATCCAACTTAGCATTGAGTTCTTTATTTTCTTGTGGTGAGACGGATTTCACCTTCTTCGTGTTTGATCTATCCACATGCCATTGGGCATGGTTGTCTTGCATATTGTCTAGCAGCTACTTTGCTTTGGTCATAAATGTTTACCCATAAATGTTCCTCTAGCTGCAGTCTTTGAAGGTGGGAAATATTACTCATAAATAAAGAAGTACATCCCACCCATGATGTAATAGTATTTTTAGGAAAAGCTAGCAACCATTATTTTGCTCTACCTCTCAGAGAGAAAGGAAATAAACGCAATTTGACCGCATCAGGTTCAATATTTTTTATACACATCATATCACATATTTCAGTAAAAGTATTCAAGTGCATACCTGCGTCTTCAACAGCAGAGCCTCCAAATTGATTCTGTTGAACCAAACTTAAATAACGGGGCTTAATTTCATAATCATCAGTATCAATTGCTGGCTGAGTAATAGGAGTACACAAATAATCATTGTTGGGAGTAGCAAATTCCCCAAGCTTCTTTTCAGCCATAGTTCCTATGTTTTTGGGTTTTCTTAAACAGAGAATTATAATAGTAAAAGCAAGAATTTAAAGGCTAGCTAATTTTTTTGGTTTATCAAATAAAGACCGAAAGCAAACTAAAAATTAAAAACAAGAATTAAAACTAGCAAGGTTCCTAATAACCTCACCAGGGTAGCTACTGCTTCCCTGGCAACGTCGCCAGAAAAGGGTTGATACCTTCGATCCGGATTACAGATGTAGTATAGCTTCTTTTTCCCTAGTAGACCTAGGTTTATCGAATCCTCGGGAAGCAGATGCATAGTGAAGTTACTTTAACGAACCTTCGGGAGTTTTAGAATTCCTTTTGTCTTTTTACCGGACCAAGAGTTTGCATCTTTTTGTTGTTGGCGGTGATGGAGAGAGAGGGCCTAGGGAGTTCGGTTTCACCTGTAGCTGTGCAAAACATCTGATGGGAATAAAAGATAAAGATAAAGTATGCATGTAATTGTTAGAGCAAGATGAATTATATGTGGCCAGTGCATCCATAATTTCTATTGCCTCTGCAACCGCTTACAATGATAACCTACTAGTCTCATCCATAGAAGAAATAGAACTAATGATATGCATAGTGATGTCACTGTTAATCCCAAGTAAATCCCTCACATACAGCCGTACTACCCCTTCTGTCACTAGGGTTCCCAACCTGCAGATCTGTCATTACTCATACTCCCTATACCTGGCTCAACCCTCGGGGTCTTGGGTACCCCACAAGTCCTTAGATTGAGGCAAGAGAGGATACAATAATCATCATGTCATACAAACTAATACATGATCCCATCTATAATAAATAACATGCACAAATGCTACATGGCTAGGCCGAAGACCTTATCCCAAGGAGAATTACTCACACATAGAGATGAGATCAACAATCACAAACATTGTAATGCAAATCATAAGATTGATAGCAATAGCCTTACAATGTTCCCAATCGAAGAAGAGAACTACTATTACAAGTGGTGGAATATGGCTATCGAGATGGAGAAGGATTTTGAGATATGGAGGCGGCTGGTGATCTGGGGCAGAGACTCTTGGACGAGGCATGCCTCTTTTCTCGTCGCTCGAGGCTTCTTTATATAGGAGCCCCTTCACGAAAGTTGTTCTATTTGACCTAATGGTGGCGGTGCCAACTATATGGCCAGAATTTTGTCCCGGTCGTATAGTTGGTCGTTAAAGCGTCTACCTGCACTTCACGACTCCTGGTTTCTTTTGGTTGTTGGAAATCTCATATCTTTGACTTTAATGTAGTGATTCCCATCTTCAAACGATATTATCTACGCATAAAGAAAGGATTGCATACCCCTTTGAATATTAGGCATTCGTGGCAGGATTTAGAGAGATATTTCATCAAAGATATGAATAATATCCAGTTTAAATATGGACAGAGATGGCTATATTTCAGAGCCATCAAGCGTAACGTTTGAAACTTCATGGTGTCGTCACAAACTCTTTGGTTTATAGGCAAGCTAGAAAAGCAAAAAGTTACATTCGCAAAAAAAAGATAAGTAGAAAGTTCAAAGACAATCATCTTAAAAACCAAAAATAATTTAAATTAACGATATGATGTTCTGCTTCACATCCACTTTACAAAGGAGCATGTTGCGGAGTTGGAAGAAAACCACGTGAAAATATACAATTCACGAAAAATGTGCCTTCATCGAGGGAGTTCTAGTACAACAGCGTCTATCCCTGCCTCCGCTTCTAACAAAACATCCCACAAGTAGATAGTGCATATCTTTACATGATTATCAACTTCGGACAGCACCCTCGTGGTGCAGGCATTCCTTATCATTGTCATGTTCATGACGAAACGTCGCTCCACCACTAGCGAAACACGAAAGTGCACTCGCTGCCAAACGCTAGCTTCGTTCTCGTCGTTGCCAAAATCATATTGTCAATGACATTTTTAGGCATTATAGCCTCAAGCTCCTTCTTGAAGAAGTGCAACCTTCTCGCTTGATTCAGCTCCTGGAGCCACGAACGAAGAAAGTTACGGCCACACACCTTATAGAAGCTCGAGCCGTAGATGGTGCGGAACCAGCCTTTGTACTCTTTGTATCCTGAGTGTGGATAACTCTTCATGTTGCTTGGTGCCCTAGCTTCCAGAGCTTGAATACAGTGGTGACATCGAGGTCTGTAGGCATCGCCTCCCCATATGCTCCCGAAGGCGTGAAAGGAAGAAGTGGTCTCCGACACCTTGCACTGTCGGATCATGTCGCTAGCTTTTCCGAGGACACGTGATAGGATCGTATGGGCACCTAGAGGGGGGGTGAATAGGTGCTACTTCAATTTTTACTATTTTTCAAATTAAGGTTTGAAACAAAGGTAAAGTCTCTAGATATGCAACTATGGTGAATTTACCTATATGTCACACTAGCACAACTACTAAGCAAGAGCAAGATAAAGTAAGGTGCAGTAAAGGATAGAAGTAACTGAAGTGAAGCATGCGGGGACACAAGGATTATTTTCCGCAGTTCCTTCCTTATGAGGGGAAGTACATCTACGTTTGGAGAGGGGGTGGTATCAAACCACCAACACCACGAGAGGCCTCCCTTGTTCACTGGTGAACCTCACCCCAAGGGGATCGATTCACGCTCCCACTATATCGGCAACCTTAGAGGTTGAAGCCGGCACCTTTACAACAAGTTCGAGGCACGCATCCACAACTGAATTGGAGGTTCCTGAATACAAGCTAGTTGTTACCATAATCAAGAACAAGCTAGTAAGAACCAAATCAAGAACTAGGGTTTCCAATGAAACACTAGAACAAGGGGCCCTCAAGTGAATGAGGGGGAAATGGAAATCTCTCTAGGTGAAGATGTAGATCAAGGACTCCTCCTTCGATTCTCCAAAGATCAAGGACTTTGGATGGTTGTAGATGAAGTTCTTGTTGATTTGGTGGCTCTAGGGTTAGGGTTCTTCTACTTCAGGAATGAGCAGCAACTCAAGGTAGAATAAGGGGCCTTTATATAGGACCCTCCCCCCAGAAATGTACCCGTTAGAGCCACTCAACCCGGACAGTATGACAGAAATGAACCGGACAGTCCGGCCGGACCGAACACTCCGGCCACAGTACAACAGACTTTCTAGCGCGACAAAGAATCCGGCTAGAGTCCGGGAAGTGTTCGAAAAGGGGTAGTGACTGTCCGTGGCTTCCGAGAAATCCTTTAGGCCGGACACTCTGGTGAATGCCAGCCGAACATTCTGGCCTGGCAAAGAATCCGGCCAGAGTCCGGGTAGTGTCCGAAAAGGGGTACTAACCGTCTGTGGCTTCCGAGAAATCCTTCGAGCTAGACACTCTGATTAATACCAGCCGGACATTCTGGCTAGGCCGGATACTCCAGCTGAAATCTACCGGACAGTCCGGTGCAGACAAGGTTCATCACAGATAAACTTTGGGGCCTTCTTTTCTTTATGACAAGATAGTGATATGATAATATTCTGCAGGTAATATAGATATATCCTGAAACATTTCAGCAGCAGATTAAAACCATCCTAGTGTTGTCTACAAAAATCAAAATAAAGGGCCCTTCCAATCTCCCCCTTTTTGGTGTTTGATGACAACCCAAAGATTTGCATATGATAAATGATAAGCATAGCAACAACCGGTTTACAACCTATAGGAAAGCTCCCCCTAGATGTGCGACCCTTTTTAATGAGCATATGAATATAATATCACACAACCTCACTAGAATTTATAACCACAAAGGTATGACATGATCTTAATAAGGATAGACAAATAACTAGGCATATCATGGTTTTTAATTAAATAACGATACCGGGTTCATGTCTTACCACACACGACAGATAACGGTGTTCAACATATGAAAAAGTATATAACCAAATGACATAAAGACACAAGCTTCAAAGAGGCAAATCGAGATAATGTGAAGCTTGTGTACCCATGCAAATCCCTAGTAGCGACCTAATATGGCCACTTCTCCCGCTTTGGCATCGAGACGCCAAAAAGGGAAAAGAGCACTACAAAAGCGCCCCAAACCAACTCTAGCCACTGAAGTCATCATCCTCCTCTTCCTCATCATCATCCTCATCCTCATCGCCGTCCTTGTCCTTATCATCTTCATCCTGAGCAGTCGACTTGCTGTGAGGGCGAGAAGAGGAAGATACATCCTCAAACATGGACCAATCCACATGCCCCTGGCTCTAGTGACTATAGGAGAGCGTACCATAAGAAGCCTGCTAAGATGAGTCAATGTCCATGGGCTGGTTGATCTTCTTGAGTTCCTTCATGACATTCCTGTTGGCCTTGAAGGCATAATACTGACCATGGCGGATGTCAATGTTCTAACACAGGTGCAACCTCTTCCACCAGGAAGCCTTCTTCACCTTATTGTGCACTTCATCTCTAGAATTGTTGAAGCGATATGCATTGCTAGCATGCTTCATGTGAGGACCACATGTCACAACCTTCTGCACCTCCTCAGACTCATCACTTCCATCATTGTCAAATTCATCAACATCCTCATCCTCAAAGACACTGCGAGAAGGGGATAATCGCGGGGTACCTGAGTGGAAGGAGCCCCCTTCCTCTGAAGCTTGGCAGGCTTGTGAGACACAAGGTTGTCAAAGAGCAGAGGAGTAGGTGGAGTGTGGGCAACAATGAGCTTCATCACATATGGGGCATAGAGAGGGCACTTCTTGTCCATAATGCACTTGTACACGTCTTGATTATAAAGTCCATGACATCAATAGCACCACCATCATGGTCAGGACCGTGAATAAATATAGAGTGAGCATGAGCCATGAGGTTGATTTTAGCACCTCGCATTTCATCCTTGTTACATGCCTTTGGAGTGAGAGTGTGGCAAAACATGCGCAACAGAATGTTGTAGAGCAGCTTCATGTTGGTGGTTTGACCACATATACCACCCTGAGAATAGATAGGAGCTAATATTGCCTTGTCATAAGCTTGCCCATGAATATGCATTCTTTTACCACTAGCATTATTGGGGTTGAAGGGTACACCAAAAATGCCAGCAAATTGCACCAAATTGGAACGGCATCTGGTAGTGCCAGAAATACACTCTAAAGGAACATCCACAGTGTCACCAAACACAACAGTGGCATAGAACTGTTGAACTAATTCAATGTTGTAGTCTTCCTTTACTTGAAAGATGGTGTGCAGTCCCATCTTCTCTGTAACCCACAGAGCATCCTGAAAGTAACTATGAGCACGCGGCTTCTCAATCTCCAACCATTGCATGGGGCACACAGGAGATCTGAACCCACCATACACCTCGAAATAGAGGAGGAATTGTTCATTCCTACAAAACCGATCATTAGGAGAGTTGCGAGGTAGAGAATAGAACTTCTGGAGCCTCATCTCCACATACTCTTCAGTGCCCAAATCAGCCACGGTAGAAAAAGCTTCAAACTTTTTGCGCTTGGCATCATCCCTTTTTAGCTGCCTCATCTTGTCTTGTTTTGCCGAAGCACGATCACGTGCAGACTGCCTGACCACAGATGGATCCACATGAACATTTCTATCTTCATTGTAAGAACCGTGATGATGACTAGACCGAGACCAGCGAGGACGAGAGCCAGCTGTGAAATCAGAGGAGGGAGATATCATTTGGGGTAAGCACATTTGTCCAGGAGGTACTAACAAGATAGTAGCAATTAAAGGAATACTAGGCTGCTTAGGTCGAATCTTCCTAGACTTTCCGGAGAAATCACCCCGGAGACTTTGCCTGACCCGGACATTCCGGTGTGAACGCACCGGACATTTCGGTCACACCGGAGTGTCCGGCGCATACGCGCCGGACATTCCAGCTGGAGCCATGGCGATTTTCGGGACAGTACGGGGAGGCTCAACTAGAGTAGATCGGCATTACTAGAACTACTGCTAGGGGAACATTGTACGCAAGAATGAAGTAGCCATGGATTCTAGCAACAAGTGGTCCTCAAAAACTCATCTAGGGTTAGCCTAGAGAATGAGAAGGAGAGGGGCACTTTACCAGCGTCCATGGTGGTCTTCACCGGAGGGGAAACGATCCCAATGGTGAAGGGAAGGAGTTGGCGGGCGGCAGCGGCGGGATCCGGGGTGGAGAAGCCCTCCCTGTAGTGCCCTTGGTCGGAGGAAGCAGTTGTGGAGGAAGAGGGAGTCGGGAAGGAGAAGGAGGACTGAACCACCCACTTCTCCTTGACCCTCTCTATCAAGTTTGAGACTGCTTGGGCCAGAGTGCCAGGCGAAATACGCCGGAGTGTCCGGCACGACCGGATTGACCGGTGCGAATCAAGCGGAGAGTCTGGTCCAGCCGGACACTCCGGTTGGTTCAGAGCGGACAGTCCAGTCCCTTCGACCAGGGACACCAGGAACAAATTTTGTGGACAAATTTGTGGCAAGAGGAGCAAGTTTTAAGGTAAGGATAGGCCTGGGATTTTAAAAAGAACATTTGGGAGAGCAAAAGTCAGAGAATCCAAATAAATGTCCAATAGAACTCCTGACAAGATCAAAACAAGAACCAACTCTTCGTATCGAAAAAGGCGGTGGCCAAGGCCACCATGTTAGAGTATGAGGCGTGGAACCGCGAAGAATTATCCTTGGGTTCATAGCCACTACTCATCAATGAAGCTCAAATATCACAAATGATATTAAGAGAATTGATTTTCTTAATTTTGGCATTATGAGGGGAGGGATAGCCCAATAGATTAGGACCACACTCCCCCTATGTCCATGCCTGCACCTAAACCACAAAAATGATCAAGTAATAGGTGTGTATGCAAGACGATCAAGTCAAACTTCTTGAATCTACGATATTTAGCTCATTCCTCAAATAACAAAATCTTGCTTCATCAAGGGGCTTCGTGAAAATATTTGCAAGTTGGTCTTTAGTTGATAGATAAGAAAGCTCAATATCTCCTCGGGCAACATGATCTCTAATGAAATGATGACGGATCTTAATATGTTTTGTCCTTGTATGATCTACCGGATTGTAGGCAATCTTGATAGCACTTTCATTGTCACATAAAACAGGCACTTTGTCACAATGGACACCATATTCCTTTAAAGTTTGCCTCATACATAACAATTGAGTGCATGCACTAGCAGTAACCACATACCCAGCCTTGGCGGTGGAGAGAGATATACAGTTTTGCTTCTTAGAAGACCAACACACCAAGGACCTACCAAGGAATTGGCAAGCCCCGAGGTTGATTTCCTATCATCCATATCACGAGGCCAATCCGAATCCGTGTACCCACAAAGAGAGAAGGTTGAGCCTCTAGGATACCACACACCATAGTTTGGGGTATGAACCAAATATCGAAAGATTCTTTTGACTGCCATCAAGTGGCTTTATTTAGGAGTCGCTTGATATCTTGCACACACTCCTACACTTAACAAAATATCGGGTCTAGATGCACACATGTAAAGCAAAGAACCAATCATGGATCGGTATACCTTTTGATCAACATCTTTACCATTTGGGTTAAGTTCAAGGTGAGTCTTAGTTGCCATGGGAATGGGAGATCCATTTAAATCTTTCATGTTAAACCTCTTGAGCATGTCTTGAGTATATGTGGCTTGATTAAAGAAGGTTTCCCCTCTTATTTGCTTGATCTCAAAACCAAGAAATACCCTCAACTCTCCCATCATAGACATCATGAACCTATCAGTCATAAGCTTTGAGAATTCATCATTAAAAGCTTTGTTAGCCAAGACAAATATAATATCATCAACATATATTTGGCAAATGAAAAGCTCCCCATTAACCTTCTTAGTAAAAAGAGTGGGATCAATTTTCCCAACCTCAAATCCACGGTCTAACAACAACTCTCTAAGGTGCTCATACCAAGTACATGGAGCTTATTTAAGTCCATAGAGCGCCTTATAAAGTTTGTAGACATGGTTTGGGAAGTTGGGATCCTCGAAACCCGGGGGTTGCTTAACATAAACCACCTCATGCAATGACCCATTTAGAAAAGAACTTTCCACATCCATTTGTTGTAATTTAAAGTTATGATGTGCAACATATGCAAGAAGGATATGGATGGAACCAAGGCGAGCCACGGGTGCATAAGTCTCTCCATAATCAATGCCTTCAATTTGAGAGAACCCTTGTGCAACCAATCTTGCCTTGTTCCTCACAACAATGTCATGTTCATCTTGCTTGTTCTTGAATATCCACTTAGTGCCAATAACATTGTGACACTCTTTGGGCTTTCCTACTAACTTCCATACTTTGTTTCTCTCGAAGTTGTTGAGTTCTTTGTGCATTGGTTCTAGCCAATCTGAATCTTCAAGAGCTTCCCAAACTTTCTTAGGATCCACCATGGATATGTGAGCTTGATGCTCACCAAAGTGCTTCAATTGAGCTCGAGCGGACATTCCACTCCTTAGATCACCAAGAACATTCTCTAGAGTGTGTTCTCTTCTTTCTAACATTTTGTCCACTCTAGCTTTGCGACGAGTATCGATCTCCTTGTTGTTCCTTGCAGGAGTCTCTTCATCATTCTGGTCCTCATATTAACCATCAACTTGACCTTGATCAACAATGGGTTCAGCTTCATCAACATGAGGTAGCGGTTGATCTTGGTCTTTATTAGGCAAGTTACTAGAGAGCCTTTGAGATGATCTAGTAGCTGCCTGAATAAATCTGCCTTGAGCAATGGACTGCGCTGGGATGGACAGTCCTGTCAGAGGAGAGAGTGGACAATTCAGCCTAGCACATTTAGCCTGTTCATCATCGAGAGGGATCTCCGCTTGTCTTTGGCTTGGGTCATCATTGCCCTCAATAGTGGAAGCATGTTGAAGTTGTGAAGATGATGGATCCACATGAGTAGAGCATAGTTCTTCTCGATCTACCACAAGGGGTTCCTCAACGGGGCGGATGAATCCCGCACCCATTCTTCTTATGGCATCTTGAGGTATTTCATCCTCTACATCACAAACATCAACATGCCCCGCTTGGGGGCCATCATATTCTTCAAAAATCACACTACAAGATTCTATGACAATTCCGGAGAGTTTATCATAGATTCTATAAGTGTGGGAATCGAGACCATAGCCAACAAAAATACGCTCTAAAGCTTTGGAATCAAATTTGGACAAACGAACACCTTTAATGAGATAGAAACACTTACAACCAAACACCCGAAAGTATGAAATGTTGGGCTTGTTACCGGTAAGTATTTCATATGGCGTCTTGATCAATTCTTTACAGAGGTAGAGGAAGTTTGATTCATGGCATGCGGTGGAGATAGCCTCTGCCCAGAAATTGTACGGCGACTTAAACTCTGCCAACATAGACCTTGCCATATCCATTAAAGTCATGTTCTTCCTCTCATCTACACCATTTTGTTGAGGGGTATATGAAGCGTAATATTGATATTTTATCCCCTCATCACTAAGAAAGCCATTTAGAGTGTAGTTTTTGAACTTGGTGCCGTTGTCACTTCTTATTGTTAGCACAGGAAAATTGTTTTGATGTTGAACTATATTGATTAAGTCAATGAAATATTGTTGAGTCTCACTCTTCAACTTGAAGAAATAGACCCATGAATATCTTGAGTAGTCATCAACAATCACCAGGCAATATTTCTTCCTACCAAGGCTAGCATGATATGGAGGACCAAAGAGATCCACATGAAGGAGATCCAAGATCCTTTTTGACTTGCTAATATTATTTGGTTTGTGGGGAGCATCATGTATTTTTCCTTAAACACAAGCCCTGCAAACACAATCTCTGGCAAAACAAACATTGTCCTTTAGTCCCACAATGTAGCCACTCTTGTGAAGGCTTTGCAAAGTTCTCATATTGACACGGGCTAGTCGATGATGCCATAACCAACCCACGTCGGCCTTTCCGAATAAGCACATCACATTTGTAGTGGTTTTCCCCGAAAAGTCCACCACATACAAATCATTTTCGACATACCCAACGAAAGCGACCTTTAGAGTCTTGCTCCACAAGAGAACCACAATATCATTATCAATAAAGACGACGAAACCCATCTTGCCTAGGGAACGGATAGAAAGTAAATTAAAACCAAGGGTCTCAACAAGCATGACGTCCACGAGTGTAACATCGTGTGCAACCACAACTTTACCAAGACCCATTACCTGAGATTTTGATTTATCGGCATATGTGACGGTTATATTACCTTGCATTTCCCTTATTTCCATCATATTTGTCTTACTTCCGGTCATATGACTTCTGCAACCACTATCAAGCACCCACTTTGACCCGCCGGAAGCATAGTTCTACAAGAGATCATGCTAGTTTTTAGGTACCCATTTTTCAACGGGTCCTCTCTTGTTAGTGACAAGGGTGTTTGAAACCCAAATAGACCAAGCAATATAACCATCAAATGGACCAAAATATTGTGCATACACATCACCAAAATAATTACGCATTAAAACATAGTGAGGGTTAGCACTTCCCGCAAAGTCATCATGTGACATAGTTTTGCCACTTTGGGCATCACTACCCATAATGGTCTTATCTTTTGGTTGAGCGGGCTTGGCCTTCTTCTTGTTGTTGTTCTTTTTCTTCTTGTCTTTGGAAATATAGCCAAGACCTATTTTCTAATTATTTGGCCTTTTTTTACTTAAAAGGTCATCAAGAGACTTGTTACATTTTGGGAAGGTTGCCTTTGCAAGCTCCCCTTCAACCTAGCATTTTCTTCAAGGATATTTATACTACTAGAGGGAATGGAAATGCTAGGTGAAGCAACATTAGGTAATTGAGTTAGAAGTTGTTCACTTGACTTTGTGAGAGTCATGAGATCACTTTCCAAGGCTTTGTGATCCTTGTTAAGCTTCTCATAATCCTCAGCAAGTTTGTCATGAATAGCACCAAACTCAATCTTGTCCTTTTTAGCCTTTTTGTATTTAGCAATGGCATGATCACGTTCCTTAATGAGTTGAGCAATAATTCGATCATTTGCCTCATCAAGGCCTTCAAGTTTTCTTCAAGAGACACCCTATTCTCTTGTTCTTCTTCATGAGCATTAGTTAGAGCATCCATCTCAAGTAGATGCTCTCTCCCAAGCTTACATCTCTCATCTAGGAGCTCTTGTGTGTGAGCAAGTTGGTTCAATAGATTTACAAAATTCTTCTTGTGTTCCCCTTGCAAGTTATTCATGTAAGTATCGAAAGCAACTAATTCCTTTTTCACCTCTAGAGTTATATCATCACTCAAATCATCATTGATAGGTGAGGTGGAGAGAGGAGATGGTGATACCTCCGATGCTCTTGCCATAAGGCAAGTGACGTTCTTGTTGGGGGAGTTCTCATTTGGAGAATCAAAGAGGGAGTAGGTCGGTGTAGAGGTAGTGGCAATAGCAGCCACTCCATCAGTAGCTTCTTCTTCCTCGTCTTCGTTATCAGAAGAGAATTCTTGGTGTGCTATCAAAGCAATGTCACCGGATTTCTTGTTGGTGGCATTCTTTTTGTAGAAGGGCTTCTTGAAAGGGGCCTTTGGATTTTTCTTCAAGATGAGTGCACCACCATTGTCTTCTCTTTTCTCATTAGGGCATCCGGCGAAAAAATTATAGCGATCACCGTAGTTGAAGCAAGTTCTCAATTTTGAAGCATTTTCTTTTCTACCACTTGGGTTGCTTCTCCGATGCATCTCCATATTGGCCTTGGCAGGGTCTTTCCAAAAATTTCTTGCATGTCATGTATTCACCATGAGCAACCTTGACATCTTCAGGGTGCTCATTGAAAGTGCATCATCACTCCCTTCTTCTTCATCATACTCCACAACCTTGGCCTTCAAGGCAAGGTTGACACCACTACTCATTCCAATAGCATGAGCACGAGCGTCTTTGGCATTCTTGGCAGCAACCTTGAAGGAGGCCATCTCTTGCATAACTTCATTGGAGGTCATGAGATGGTAGTTGTGTCTTCCTTGGAGACTCTTCAAGTCAGTGGGCTTGAAGGGCATGAGTGCACTCACATACTTCCTCTTGATCCAAGCATCATCAATGTGAGAGGCACCAACATTCCTGAAGGCGGTGACTGTGGATTTGAGTCTTCGATACATGTCTTCATGATCCTCACCATCCTTCATAAAGAAACCTTCAGCCTCATTGCTTAAGGCATCATACATATTTCTTCTCATGCTTTCATTTCCAACAAACAATTCAACGAGAGCATCCCAAACTTCCTTTGCGGTATTGTAGTGCTCAATGTGGGGAAAATACTTTCGTCCCACTCCAAGTTGGATCATGTGCAAGGCGGTCGCATTGAGTTGGCTATTGACCACTTCTCTTCTAGTCAAGTTGGTTGGATCCTCAATTTTGAGTCCTTCTTCAATAATGTTCCACAAGTCAATGCAATAGCTGCGCACATGAGATTTCATTAAAACTTGCCATTGAGCAAAAGTATGTGCAACTAGCTTAGGTGGGTCACCTGTATTATTTATATGGGGATGAGGGATTGGAGCATCGGGAGAGTACCATCCGAAAACCACATGGTGCTCTTCCTTCCCATCGCCCTTTTTGGTGGTGGAGTCAGTGGAATTATGTTCATCCCCCATCACTTCACCTATTGGCTTAGCCGGAGAATTTTCCTTAGGGTTAGGTGGTGATTCCTCTTGAGAGGGAGGTGGTGAGGATGACTTTTCCTTAACAAGTAGCTCTACAAGTTGACACAACTGTTGGATTTCATTGCCCAAGGTAGAGCTCAAGCTTGTTTCCAAATTCTTGAGATCTACCATGGTCACCGAGGTGCTAGCCTCACCCTCTCCCTCATCTCCTGGGTTGCCCATAGTCTCTTAGGCGGTTAAGCCCGAATAAAGAGCCGAGGCTCTGATACCAATTGAAGGATCGTATGGGCACCTAGAGGGGGGGGTGAATAGGTGCTACTTCAAATTTTACTCTTTTTCAAATTAAGGTTTGACACAAAGGTAAGTTCTCTAAATATGCAAATATGGTGAATTTACCTATATGTCACACTAGCACAACTACTAAGCAAGAGCAAGATATAGTAAGGTGCGGTAAATGATAGAAGTAACCAAAGTGAAGCAGCGGAGACACAAGGATTATTTCTCGCAATTCCTTCCTTTTGAGGGGAAGTACATCTGCGTTTGGAGAGAGGGT
Source organism: Avena insularis (assembly GCA_023614405.1). Lineage (NCBI taxonomy): Eukaryota > Viridiplantae > Streptophyta > Magnoliopsida > Poales > Poaceae > Avena > Avena insularis. Next base: position 453,744,083 of record CM042691.1, on the reverse strand, counting down.
GGTATCAAACCACCAACGCCACGAGAGGCCTCCCTTGTTCTCTGGTGAACCTCACCCCAAGGGGATCGATTCACACTCTCACTATATCGGCAACCTTCGAGGTGGAAGCCGGCACCTTTACAACAAGTTCGAGGCACGCATCCACAACTGAATTAGAGGCTCCCGAATACAAGCTAGCTGCTACAACAATCAAGAACAAGCTAGTAAGAATCAAATCAAGAACTAGGGTTTGTAATGAAATACTAGAACAAGGGGTCCTCAAGTGAATGAGGGGGAAATGGAAATCTCTCTAGGTGAAGACGTAGATCAAGGAATCCTCCTTCGATTCTCCAAAGATCAAGGACTTTGGATGGTTGTAGATGAAGTTCTTGTTGATTTGGTGGCTCTAGGGTTAGGGTTCTTCTACTTCAGGAACGAGCAGCAACTCAAGGTAGAAGAAGGGGCCTTTATATAGGACCCCCCCCCCCCAGAAATGTAGCCGTTAGAGCCACTCAACCCGGACAGTCCGGCAGAAATGAACCGGACAGTCCGGCCACAGTACAACGGACATTCCGACCTGGCAAAGAATCCGTCTAGAGTCTGGGAAGTGTCCGAAAAGGGTTACCGACTGTCCGTGGCTTCTGAGAAATCCTTCGGGGCGGACACTCTGGTGAATGCCAGCCGGACATTCCGACCTGGCAAAGAATCCGGCCAGAGTCCAAGAAGAGTCCGGGTAGTGTCCAAAAAGGGGTACTGACTGTCCGTGGCTTCCAAGAAATCCTTCGGGCCAGACACTCTGGTGAATACCAGCCGGACATTCTGGCTAGACCAGATACTCCGGCTGAAATCTACCGGACAGTCCGGTGCAGACAAGGTCCAACACAGATAAACTTTGGGGCCTTCTTTTCCTTATGAGAAGATAGTGATATGATAACATTCTGCAGGTAATATAGATATATCCTAAAACATTTCAGCATCAGATTAAAATCATCCTAGTGTTGTCAACAAACATTAAAATAAAGGAAAGGGCATAAATGCCCTTTCAACGCATACGGTTAAACACACACGCGAAGATTCTGCCATTGATTCTCGGCGAGAGCACGTACACGTCAAGTGGAAACTCAACCCTCTAAAAATGCTATGGAGGAGTAGAGTGGGGAAGAGACAGCGGTGAACGACGCTGCTAGAGATACTTATTACGGTGAGCGCCGCCTCGTAACACCCGTTGAAACGACGCGACGATGAGCATCAGAATAGACAGTCCATCGGTGGGAGGTAGTGCTCCTCCTCCCCAACCAGAGACTCCTACAGAACACGATGCGGCGGCAGGGACTACCACACACACACACATGAGAGGCGCGCTTCCATCGTACTGCGAGCCATACCGAAGCTAATAATGTGTCCACTAGAGTGTTGATGTGTGCCAGGACGGCGACAGCACAGAACTTCATATCGTGGCAGCATCGCTAACGCGTGCATGTCATTCTGGAAGAGGCGAACAGACTACATATGTCTAACAGAAACCCAGAAACCCAATAGGAACACGGTTCGACAAAAACAATACATGTGCGATGGTTTTGATGTATTTGGACGGTTCTTCATCAGACAACCGTGTGTGAATATTCGTTAACAGTCATTTTATGCTTTCCATGAGTGATCTTCTCGTGCGAGCGTACGGTCGATTGGGTGAAAATGTTTTTTCGCACGGCACGTGAAAAGGGGTTTTCACTGTGCGATAGGGTATCAAGTACGATCCCGCCTAAATCCCACTTCTAGTATATTTATTAAAATTTAATGTAAATTTTGAGTAAAATTTTAAACTAGATTTTGACAAATAAACTAGAAGTGGGATTTTAGCGGGATCCCACCTGATACCCTACTGTGCGATGGGAGTCCCATTTACTAGTGTGCGTGTTGGCCCCGCGAGATCACTCCACTCCCTTGATTCATGGGATCCGGGCGCAGGCAGTGCGACATGATGTAGCAATGATTCGCGAGCCACTGCCGCTCACGCGAATGATGCAATGCCGTGAAACTTTGTTGGTTAAAGTTCCACCATCTGCTTTGCGTAAATGATGAGGAGCATGTCCGGCTGAAGTGAAGTGCCTCAACTTTTAAGGAACCATCCGAATAATCTCGGCACCTCTAATTTGTCATCTGCGCTTTGCTAGTTGCCGCGAATAACCCGGCCCTGATTGATATGATATGACAACTGAGCACGCTAAATAATGATGATTATCGTACTGTGTCTTTGTTTTGTTCCATGATGGACGGACGGCAGAATCCCTTCCCTCCCTCCTACTATGTACTTTTTCGTTTCAAAATATAAGATGTTTTAGTTTTTAAGACACTGAATGTACCTACATTACTTTTAATGTGTAAATTCGGTGATGCATTTGTATTAAAATATAAGATGTTTTAGCTAGGAGGAGGCCGGTACGTGCTACGGCGGTAGGGACGAGCTACTTTTGCAAGACAAACTTTGCGTGATTGCTTGTGGCGCCGGACGGACACGGGTCTCGTCGATCGCCCGCCATGAGGGGTCACCTTTTTGGCCACCCACGTTCGGCCGCCGTAGCAGCAGCAATAGACAGCAGTACTACGTCTCTCCGCTGTGCGGTAACGCTCGAGGGTCCCGTGACGTGAGCCTCGACCTCGTGTAGCATGTCCCCCACGCACGGGTCTTTCATGCCGGCCACTTCGCGCCGGCGCCGGCGAGCAAGGTAGCCATACTCCATTGTACCGTGCCGTGTTAGCCACATTTTGCGGCAGCAGCACGAATAACCGCTGGATGCGGCACCGCGGGATTAAAAAAACGTACAACGCCACGTCCGGTTTTGGTGTTGCATTTTTTTTGGCAGCGCGGCTTGGTGCTGCATATTTGCGTCGGCGAAGGCTATGCCCCAAATCCCCTGCTCCACTCGCGCGCGCAGCCAACCGCTCCGCTGAAATATCCCGCTCGCGCGCCTCGTCTCGTCTTCTGCCGCACCGCTCCGGCCTCTGGCCACCAGAAAACCATGGATGGGGCCACCGGAGCCCGCTCTTCCCCTTCCGCGCCTACCGACGGCGATGAGGCCGGCCTGCTTGGACCCTTGCGGCTGCGTCAAACCCTATGCCCCGACCCTCCCTTCACGCGACCTTCGTCTATCCCCGGCCAACTATTGCTGCGCCAAACCCTATGCCTTGGCTCTCCCTTCACACGACCTTCGTCCAGCCCCGGCTGACTATCGCCGCGTCGAATCAGAGCCAGGCTCCCGCCGCGAAGCCCGCAACGATGGGGAGAAAGTCATATGCAGCCTCCAATGCAGCCGCCAAGCGACAGTCGACGGCGGTCGCCGACGAAAGGGCGAAGAAGCAGAAGGTCATGTGCATCCATTCGAAGGCCAGTAAAGTGGCGGCAGAGAAGATGACGCGAGCGTTCGTCCAGCTATCGGCACCACTGACGGAGGAGCTACAACAATCTTCCGTCCCGTCACCCGCACATGACATGTTCCACGGAACGTCGCAAAGGTATCTCCTCGTCCCGCCGTGCTCTATCTTTCGCACATTCTTCGTAGGTGAATTGTGGTCGCAGGTTGAAGCAAATGCATGACATTTTCATGTGTAATTTCGTAGTTTGCGATGATGAATCATTTTTAGAGAGCATTAATGTGACGTTGCATCAAGAATTTGTGGGTTCACAAGAGACACCGTCACAAGAATACTATGAAGAACATCTTGATGGGGAGGAGGAGGAGAGTTTTGTTGACTTGGTGCCATGGCGAACGGCAAACTACACCAATCAAGAAGACATAATTATCATCTTGGAATGGAAGAAAGCTGGTCTCAATTCGGCCGGGGGCTCGGAGCAAAATGGAGACACATATTGAGAGAGGATGAAGGAGTTCTTCAATTCTCAGAACATACATGGCAGTAAAAGAACCGTCGTGGCATTGGTGGTGGTGGCATTGGTGGTGGCAATGGTGGAGGTGGCAACACCAACAATGTAGGAGATGCCAATGTAGAGGTTGATCTAAGCAACACCAACAATGGTAATGAGGACTGATAATCTTTAAGTTTATGCTCGGAACTATGAACTATGAACTTTCGTTGTTAGTTATGCTCGATACTATGTAATATTTATGCTATGCTATGTAGATTTCATGGTTATCCATAGTTTGTCCATTATGTGTGGTCAAATGTTTGATTTTTGATTCAGTTTTTTTTCAACAGGGGGAAAGGCCTAGAAGGGCCCTGGATACTGCATTAATAATAGAACAGTGCTACATGAAGGACCCCTAAGAAATAAACAGTACAAGCTGAGTCCTTCCACTTTGCAAAACAAACCCTATCTACTTTGCAGAAAAAGAAATCGGGTCCGCCGACACCGCCGGCGAGCTCTGTCCTCAAACAGCGAGCACCGCCACCAGCTTCATCAAGGCCACATGGAGCTGGGGAATAAGGGAATTTCTCCACGGGAACAGATGAGGGCCTCTGTTGGAGGTTGAGAACACCCAGGGACGATGCCGTCGCCGGGGCCTGGAGGCGCTGTCTGTCAGCGACTGGATTCGGCAGACGAACATGCCCTGCCGAGGGAACACTCCAGAGAAGAGCAGTATGACGCACTCCCCAAGTTCCTCTACTGTCGAAGATCGCTGCCCCGGGAATCACTTCCGCCGAGCCACCATGGTCAGCCAAAAGGAGGGTCAGGGGTTGCGAAATCCAGCACCGAAAGGAAGCAAGGAACCGCTTATTGAAAGAAGCTTCACCAAATCCGCCCATGGAGTCAAGCTTCCACCACGGAAACTTAATAGACAGCAGCGGTGGTGACCGCCTGGCACTGCGGAGGAGCACTAGATCGGAAGGCCTCATGAGGAAGGGGAAGATGGCCTTATTGTCAGAGATGCCACGCTCAAATATTCTCCTACGCCGCCGCTCTTGCCACCGGAGTAGGGCGTCGAGGAAGACGGAGCAGAGGACGCATCGGATCTGGCTGATGAGACCCGATGACCTACTCCCAATCGGCACAGGGGCACAACTGCTACATCTACTAGACTTGGGACCTAGACTACAGGGACCAGCGCCTCCCCTCTGCCTCCATCGGGTGGCGGCGCCGCTGACGGGAGCGGCGGATCGGGCTAGGGTGCGGAGGTCGACTCTCAAGGGAGCTGGTAGGAGACGCGAGAGCGGTTGGTTTAGAATGGGTGGACGTATTTAGTTTTAATCATATATTGTGAAATGAGGGGGTGGCGCTACAGCTGTGCATTTTGCGGCAGCTACTGGAGCACTGGTGCTGCAAAATGCAGCAGCTGGTAAATCGATCGCGGTTTTGCTTCCGCAAAAACTGCAAATCAGCTGCTACATCTAGCATCCAGCAAAACTGCTATCGCAAAATGCAGCAGTTGTTAGAGATGTTCTTATGATGGATGGAGCTATCTCAGCCGAGCACGATGAGACACTGTACACTCGCATTCTCATGCCACGGACACCAAAGAAGCAGGCCCGGCTCTAGCCCATGGCAGGGTTGTGCGACGGCCAAGGGCCCAGGCCGGAGAGGGCCCCAATATTTTTAGGCGTTGAGCGAACGGCCGCTCCCAGACAAATCGCGAGCACGTTGCAAGGCCCCTGCCTACCGAGTCGCTATCGATCCCGATCAGCTATCGATCGATCTCTACTCAACAAAAAAAGCTATCGATCGATCATTTCCCTAAAAGAAAAGCTATCGATTGATCTTGAATTGGAATTCCATACGGCGCAACGCTCTCGCCGAGTCGTCGTCTTAGTATCACGCCTGGGCCTGGGCACAGGTTGAAGCTTACCGTCTGCCCGTCTCATCTGCTCTCCAGTCTCCAATTCTCCATCAACAATTTTGGACACGCTCCGTCCTCCGTAAGTTTATGATCATGCCTTAATGTATCCTTAATCCTTCTTAATTCCTCATCTAATCCTTCTAATAAATTCCTCAATTAGGGTTATAATTTTTAAGATTACAATTTGATATAAATTCCTTCATTAATCTGTGATAGGTTACGATAGGAAAGCAATTATCGGGTGCTGCGAAAAATAAGAAAAGAAAGAGAGAGAATCAGCTTATTGATTCATAGAGAAGTGCTTTAAATAAGTTTTTTCAACAAAAAGTAGTGTTGATGTCAATAATAATAATCAAAAGTAAGAATCTAATCCTGGACCCGGAGAAGATGATGAGAATAATTCAAATACAGATCTTGAGACCAATGAACAATCCCCAGAAAACGGTAAATAACTAGCGTTAATTATTTATAGACGTCCTGACTATGAACATGTGGTTTTATACTTTTAAATATTTTGCAAGTGAAATTGGCACATGTGCTTTTATATATCTAGTTATACATACATATATATTGTCAGTAGGGGTCCTTTTGTCGACTTCGCCTAAGGGCCCCGAAAAATATAGAGCCGGCCCTGCAAAGAAGGGTGATTGCTCCAATTGGCTTTTTTTTAGCAAAGGTGAACTATCAAATTTCATAGACCAACAATCTGATATCACTAATTAACCTTAGACATTACAAACAGTTTTTCTTTTTTTGCGGGGTGACATTACAACAAATTGAAGAAACTAGAAAGAAAATCAATAAGAGAGCATCTCCATTTTTGAGTAGTAGTAAAAGCATCGATGGGATCATTATTCTACACGAAAATGGCAGTACACAAGATGCACCTAAACTTAGCAAAACGGTGTGCTAATTACAAACGATTTTTCAGAGTATTCTTTACACGCTGTAGTAATAAAATCATCCATAGGTTCTTTACACGTTGTAGGTGTGACAACCATACGTTGGGCATTGGGGGCTTGCCGAAATATTTGGTATTCGACAAAAAGGCAAGTGGAGCTAGCAGCCATAAAGTTTTTTTTACCTACCATAGGTGACAGACATAATCTTTGGATTAGACCTTCTATAGCTTTGCCATCTCCTCTCGGTGTGTAAAAAGTTTATGTTATTCCTTGAACATTACTTTGTGTTGGTTGGGCTTTCTGCATCTTTATTATGCAGAGGCTGGACTTACTCTTTTGCATGTGACTTCTGAATTAACAAATGATGCTACTAATCTCTAAGGATTTCAAATAGTCGCAAGAGTAACCAAAGTGAAGGAAGTTAAACCGTTGAAATAACGCAGTTTGTGGAACCTTTGCTTGAGACTACCTTAGGAGACGCCATGACTACGACACAACCTTTGCTTGAGACTACCTTAGGAGATGCCATGACCACAACACGATGAAAACGGGAGAAAATGAGCCACAAAATCCATGCTAGGATGGGCATAGAGCTAGCAGAACCATTATTCCACATAATATCATCTCTGAGGGTCGAGGCCACCACCAAGTTCACATATAGTATAAAACTAACACAAAAATAAGTAAACTAACTACACGCATCACATAAATAAGCAGAGTAAGTTTACAGTCTGGGCCACCGGTGTACCACTGAGAAGAATAGACCGTATTCAGAGTTAAGCCCAAGTAAAGCCATCTGAGTTAAGCCCAACTATAGCCAGCCACAGGCTTGGCTGGGCCAACGGACATGGACGAAGACGGTACCGCGTGAACACGGTGGCCCTGAGTTACTCGAGAAAAATAGGACTGTGCTGCTGATATCAGTACATTGCTCTCTTCTCCAGAGATAACCGCAGCAACCCATTCAATAACCACCAATAGCAATTCACTATCCACGTACAATCAGAGGGAACTACTAAGACAGAGGCACAGCAAAAAGATGGAACACAAAGGACACAGACTACTACAACACCAAATGTCAGTATCGGTTCAGTGTAAGTTTTCATTTCAATAGGATGATTGCACATTGCCAAGAAAATCAGCACGGCAAAGCAATCTGCATGCCCCTAATAATACAACTTAGAAAGTGAACGGCTATCCAAGCTGCATCCGGAGCAGGACTACGATCCATTCGGAAGATGGTTCTAACGACTGTGAACTAAAATTACTGTACAAACGCGGCGAAGCTGCCAAGATACAAAGGTCCCCTCTTCCACATCTTCAGACCGGAAGATTATTGGTGGCCCTCCCAAGGGCTGCAGTGTTAGTCGCAGCACCGTTATCTACAGAGGCTGGCGGATCACTCGATCGCCTGACGACCAACCTCGAGTGCTTCTGGCACTGCCTTGGCCTCGAGTGGTGTTTCCTCGAGCGCTTCAGGCAGTGCCTCAGCCTCAGGCAGTGCTTCAGGTATTTTCCCGCGGCCCAGCCTCTGCAGGTGCTTGAGATGTTTTTCTGCAGCAGCCTTGTCAGCAGCTTCTCGCTTCTGTGCCCTCCTTGCCCGCCTCCCTGCAACATCCTTGGACACTGATCCTGAGCCTGAGCCTGATGCCGACGTCTCTTTCTTCTTAGGAGTCCTGGTTGGCACAGGAGTCCTGGTTGTAACAGGAGCATCAGGCGGAGGAATGACCACTGGCCTGGCCTCTCTCCTGCCTCCTCGCACGTACCCATTGTCGCCCCACCTCCTGTTGCCAATCCGAATGCTCGGTGACCTGCTCATGTAGTAAGTTTCCTCGTACAGGTCATCCTCATCGCCATCATCATATTGGTATTGGTAACTGCGGTAGATTTCTTCTTCCTCCAGAACCTCCTCGTGAGGCGCTACGATCAGAGGCTCAAACCAAGTGGCCCTCAGGAGAAGGCAAACACTCTCGTCGAACAGGTAGTCGTGAATGCTGAAGAAAAATAACAAGCATCAGGCCAACAGTCTACCTGCATAACTGCGCTCACATGTATCGGAGAACCAAGGGGTTACCAGCCATCAAGAGAGCGGTGCACGCTGAGGAACTCGAACGGGTGCTTGCATTGGGGGCATGATGGCGACTGCTTGCAGGATGCCCACCTCAGAATGCATGTCACGCTGCATGTACAGAATGGATTTAAGCATAATAAGGTACCAAGTCATTTGCAATTTATAATAAATAATAACATAGCAGGTGGAAAGGGTGTTGCCAAATATCTGTCAAGGTCAGTGGGCATTGCCCAAAAGATTTGGATTTGTTAACTACTAAGATTCCAACATAAAGTGCATAGCAAATAACAATAACATAAGAAAATTTTCTCCACGTCAATGACTAATGTATGTATACAACCAACAACCCATACCCATCTCACATGAAGTGAAACAATATTCTAGCATACCATATCAGATCAAGCCTTCGAACCCATCAGAGATGCTGACAATAAATACGGAACATGGTTGGTGGGGGCAAAACAAGCAGCTGCACATGGATGATACCAAGACGAAGATAATATTACAGTACATGCGAAGCAGCTAAATAATGCAAAATACAATCCATTTCAAAAATAGACAGAAAGCCTGTTGTTACTTTAAATAGGGAAGGTGGGGATGGCTATGCTAAATCCAGTTGTTAGTAGCAAAATAGCTCCCTCCCCAAATTTTAGTGGATAATAATGGGGAAAGTGTACACAAAGTGGATAAATTAGGACTAGCAATTAACCTGCATATCGTAGGGGGCTGTGATGCTTCTATCTAAATCAACTGGGAATCGGATGCCAAGCGGTATACCGACCAGCCCCAGAGGCCCAGATATGCAAGGAATTGATCGAAATTACCCATCTGACTCTATCGATCATGTTACTAGCGTTATACAATCTGCTAACAGACAAAGGCAGGACAGAACAATCTACCATACGAACAACCGGTAATCCAGTGGGAAAATGGAGCAGGGTTAGATCGGCGGGGGAGGGGAATCAGTTTGAGAAGAGCGAAGGGACGAACCAGTAGGCGTGGTCGCATCCCTTGACGAGCGCCGTCTCCTGGAGGGCGATCTTGTCGAGGCAGATCGCGCAGACCCCGCAGTCCCCCGCCCCGTCGCCGCCGACCACGGCCGCCGCCGCCTGCCAGAGAAAGAGAGAGAGGATAGCAAACGCGATTAGATCGGATCAACGACGGACCAGCGGAGGAGCAGATCCGGGGAGCACCCACCTTGTCGCCGAGGGAGATGGGCGCGGGGAGGGAGGCGACGGAGGACCCGGCGGCGGCGGCGGCCATGTCGGTCGGTGGTCGGGAAGGGGCGACGTAGGTTTTCTTCCCCTGGTTCTTCGGAGGGGGGACGATGTGGAGGAGGAGGGGGAAAGGGTGTGGGGGAAGGAGGCCGTCGCGAAGACGCGAGAGGGGAATCGGCTGGGGGAGATGCCCTCCGTTTATTCGCTGCTCGGCGCCGCACCACACCGCACCGGGTGCGGCGCGAGCGACCGCGCCAGAAGCGGGCGGCTTGGGCTTGGGCTTGGGCGCCACGCTTCGTCGGTGGTCAATGGCCACGGCGGACTACGCGGAAGGAGGAAAAAAAAGTGCAAAGCCCAGCAAGACCAGGCCGTATTCTCTGTGCGCTAGCTTGGATCGTGTCTCGTGTTGGGCTGGGAAGATGTACGCGTGGTGGGATGCCCTTTGTGGGTGGATCGGGTTTGCTGACATAGACGCTGAGGTCAACATAAATTTCATCCCGGTCAAAGAGGTAAACCCTGGCTACATTCCGTGTACCGCTTTTCCATTAACCGACTGGTAACCGAATTTTTTTCCCTCCCCCCAACAAAAATCGGTTAAAAATATCCGACAATCGAAGTTAGACTTTGAAACAACGTCAAATAGACTTAATGTGCTACTCCCTTCGTTTTCATATTATACAGCGTATTAGATTTTTCGTCAAAGTTACAGACTACAAAGTTTGACTAATTATGAAGAATTTTTTATCAATATCTACAATGTCTAATCTATGTTTTTAGAGACATAATGCGATATGCATTCGTATTATATAGGCTAAATATTATAAATGTTAACATCAATCATGTGTACTTGGTCAAAAATTTATCAACTTTGACCTTGATCAAATCTAACATCCGGAACAGAGAGGGTATCACGAATAGAACCCAACCATTAGTTTTCTATGAATGTGCTCTCGGCAGATAGAAAATGCTCGATACAGTTCCGGTTGCATATATACTTGTTTGACTAATATTTGTCCAAATTTAATAAAGTTACTTATCAGTAATGTTCTTATTGGCAGCAAAGTAGGTCAATGGTGCTAGCCATATGATCATCGTTAAGATATCAAACTCGCAAAGTTCACGAGCCTATCGAAGGGCGAGGGTCGACTCATATCAAAACAAAGGCACTACGTCTATTCCTAAATACTATAAAACGTTTTGTAAGTTTAATTCTTCCAAAACGCCTTATATTTGAAAATGGAGGGAGACAAAGAACATGCGCGAATAAACATGCGGTAAACACTTCGAAGACAGCAGATCAGGGCATCAGGCCGTGCAGAACTCGCGGGAGAACCCGACGCGTCCGTTGGCGACGTCGAACAGAACGCGGTGGTTCTGCTGCTGCATGCTCGCCAGCACGTTCAGCCCCGCGTTCACCCCCGCCGACGGGCCCGGTGCCATCGCCAGGCACGCGACGCCGCCGGACGAGCTGTGGATCATCACGTTCTCCTCAGGCAGCGTCACGGCCGCCCCGCCGGCGAACGCGAACGCGACGCTCGGCACCCGCACGGTCCCGTTGTAGCACGTGTCGAACCCGCCGAGCGGCCCGGACACCGGCGCCCGCACCCTGCGCCGGAACGCGTCGCGCACGGCGGCGTACACGGGGCCCGACAGGCGCGTGAACATGGTGCCCGCGTCGACGATCGTGCCGCCGATGCCCGTGGCCGGGTCGAACGCGAGCGCCGACGCAGGGATTGGGACGGCCTTGCTGCCGACGCGGATGCCGGTCATGTTGATGTAGTAGAGGGTGGGGCGGTGAGGGTTGTAGAGTAGCGGCGTTGTCTTGATCCGCTTCGGCTGCCCGACGGGGCCGAGCCTCAGTGTTCCGGAGAAGTTGGAGGACTTGTAGTTCGGGAGGCAGTAGGAGAAGACGGACCCGTATGTGTCCTTGGTCTGCGACAAGAAGGACAGCGGCCCGCGCCCGAAGCCGATGAGCCCTTGCGGCGGCAGGGAGGTGCCGGTGACGACACGGAGGCACCCGAACGTGTAGGCCGAGGCGGCGGCGCCGGCGCCGTCCTCGAGGGAGAGAGCGTCCTGGCCAAGCACGGCCTGGAGCGTGGAAGACCCGTATGTGAGGTTGAACGCGCACGACGCGACCACGCCGCCGGGACATGAGGGTGTGCCCGGCACCTGCGCGCACTTTGGCGAGCCGCACCGCACGGGCCGGTACGTGGACGACTGCGTCGGGGAGAAGGACGGAGATGATGACGCGGGAGCGCAGCCGACGCAGGCGCTGCACGGTATCCAGGCGGCATCGTTGCTGGGGTCGATGGCGACGAGGAGTGTCTGTGCCGGCGTGCCGAGCCGAGCGCGGGCGACGTAGTTCGGGATGCTGAGGATTTGCCGGCCCGGCGCGATCGGCACGAACGAGCGGCCGTGGTGGCCTTTGCTCTTGGGTTTGGCGTCGAGCAGCGTGGCAACGCGTGCCTCGTCGGCCGCTGATTGGGCGGCGAGGGAGGCCGCCCATGCCGTGAGCTGTGCGCCGGTCTTGGGCGGCGACAGCGAGTATGAGCGTGCCAGGAGAAGCGTCGAGCTGCGCACGGCGCTTGAGGGCGTCCAGAACGTTGGTAAGAGGATGACGAGGACGCATAGCCTTAGAATCGACATGGTTGTTCACTTGTTCTTGCTCAATACACTAGCTCGTTCCAAACGTAGGAAGGATGGCATGGAGTGAAATGGTGAAGGTGGCGTGGAGGTGTATATATATAAGAACAAAAAAATAGTGTTCTGTGTTCACATGCACCAATGCCTTCACCAGTTGATTTTTTTAGGCACATGACTTTTATTTGGGCAAATTTGATGTTGCTCGGTCGACCCAAATGTCAAGTACCGATGAGGCCGAGGCATCGGTCGACCCAAACGGGGCAAAATATTTGCCAATCTAAAAAGGGCAACACTAGGCTTCCCCCGGATAATTCCATATCCCGCGCCCCCCATGCCACATGTATCCCAAAAATGGCCGCTAATCCCGTTTTTACTACAAAAGTATCGTGGTTTTTCTACAAAATATACCATTTTTTGCAAAAGTAGTAAAAAAAACCATACACGAGATAAAAAATAAAAAGACGGATCTCGCCGGTGTATCGCCGGAGACCTCGCCATACACTTTGTAGCAAAAAAAATATTCTATTGTAGCAAAACCGACTTCGTCAAAGACGTTCACTGGGAGACTTTGTCGGAGACATCGTAACAAAAACTTCACATTATTGTAGGAGAACCACAAATCAGTGGTAGCAATAGAATGTGCTAATGTAGCAAAAGATTATCTCGCCGGAGACCTCGTAGCAAAAATATTGTGCTAATGTAGCAAAATGTAGCAAAATTGTAGCCAAAAAAATTATATTAGCATAGCAAAAACAAACTTCACCATAGACATCACCGAGACTCTCACCAGAATTCATAGCCAAAAATTGTACAAAACACATTGGCGGCAAAGTCGTTGACCAAAGGTAGCAAAACCGTCTGCGGTCGGTAGTTGTGACACCCTCGAGATCAGGGTTAGACAAATTCCAGACATTAGCCTAACATAAGCCTAACCTAGAACTCAAGAGTGAACAGTGAGAGAATTGATAATACAACAGTGACCCTACGACGTAAAAACTATTACAGCAAGCTCATAATTGAGCAGAGAACCAAAAATATTACAAGCAGAGGTTACTGACCACAAACACTAAACAACGAAAGACAAGTTATACTATTAAGTATAGAAAATTTAACAAATAGCCTAAGAGGCCTGAAGCATAAAGATGATGTCCCAATCAATAGATTTCAGGCTGTCATTCGGGAAGCCCAAGCTACTCGTCATTGTCGATGCCATAAAGAATTCTTTTTATATGGTAACACTTACTCTGTAGCAAAAGTATTAACAAAGAAAGATTGAGTACAGGGCGGTACTCCGCAAGACTTATAACTAGTGAGGTTACTTTGCATAAAGTTATCTTTGTTTATAAAACAGGGAGGAATAGAAGCTCGACTAATCATATCATTTAAAAACAGATAAGAAATTGATACCTCTAGCTTTGATCATCTTTGATATCCTCTGAAACTTTATCACCTGAACCTTTCAACTAGGATCACCCCCTCGATCCCCAAGGAAGCATCCTTAAGCTCACCTAACTTTACTTGCCAAGTTTTACGATTAGGTTACAGTTCTCTATGATCATCATGTCCGTTCTCAAGTCATAAATAACCGCAAACACGGCTTTCTGAAAAGATTAAAACCCTGCAGGGGTGTACAACTCTACCCACACGTATCAACCGACTCTTAATGCCAATGTTTTATCCATCTTACTTGGAAGGTCGGCAAAGGGTGGTTGACCATGACCTTTACCTTGCTTTCTCCGAGACCATGAGTCACGCCCTAAGGAGATGTCGCCGTAACGGTTCGAGTCCCGAAGCCGACCCCTAGAGATGTGAACAGGGTTCAAGATTACGGAGGTCGTGCCTCTGTTGTTCCTTGCCACACTTACCTACCTATTATGAATGCACCTCCTTCAAGAACAACCAGAATGTATATGTCGAATGGAACACCCGAACTATGTGTCTCATGAAATCTACTAGGAAAATTAGTTGGTCGAGGGGGTTTCCGGGCCCCCGTGTGGCTCTACGCTCGTCTTGGTTCAAGAGGTAAGAACTCTGATCCTAGTGGTGGCAAGTATGGAACTGCAAAAACCACAACCCAACGTGGCCTCCCATACAAGCCTTAGCATGTTTAATTTATATCTCGGATCATACCATGTCATCCTCTCATACTAGGTTCATTTCGCAGCTCTGATTCATCACCCGGATGGACCAGCGGTAACAACTAAGCATGGCTAAGCACAACAGATATAACAGCTCTAGCAACACTCTCAAAGCCAAACCTAGTTATGCTAGGAACGGTGGATCACGTATATATAGGCTGCAAGGGGAACATGCATCATATAGGATTACTCTATCTATCGATAAAAGACTTTGGAATCGTATGCACATGGCAAGAATTGAAATACTTTAAAATCATAGGATTATATCATGTGTGGGGCTATGCTTGCCTTTTCCTGTTGATACCCAACTAAAGATCTTCGGAGGCCTTGTACTTGACTTGGTTATAGCTTGTCAAGTATTGATCTTCAATCTTAGATGGTGTTGATCTCCGTCTTCGATCTTAGACTCGATATTATATTCTATCGGGAAGAACCAAAACACTAAAAAAGAAAGGAAACAATCAACACATGATGTCGATGCAATGCTCAAGCAAGTATGATGATATGACAAGTTAAAGGGTGCTAAAATATATTCCTTAACATGGTCATCAATTTAATTGGACATACCTCCTCGCTACTCAACTAGCGACCGACGATCCACGAGCAGCTATTCACCGCTTCGCTCTCATGGGCCTTGGCATGGTTGGAGCGTCACTCACACCAGGGGACCAAGAGATCATGCCACAATCCAGCAGATAGTCGCGCCGTCACAACAGCCATTGGCTGGTAGCAGAAAACCGAAGATCCAGCTGACCACACCACGTGCGCTTCAAGAAGTCCTCACGCAACCATGATGCTAGGAACGCCATCATGCAACGAAGGGTTGACAGATCTCGGGAGCAGCGCAACACCTAAAGATATTCAGATGCCAAGAGCGACGATGATCGTGAACCTTGCGGTGCGAGTTACTTTACCCTTCGAGTTCTCAAAACACCTTTTCCCAAGGACTTCAAGCTCCCCCATGATCACCTAAAGTATGATAGCCTCTAGGAGCCAGATGCGTGGTTGAGCGACAACTTACAGACTATAAAACCGCATGGTGGTTCAAAGGCCACTGCCATGCAGAGCCTCCAACTACACTTGAGCGATGACACACGCTCCTGGCTCCAGAAGCTACCCGAGGAATCCATCAGCAGTTGGAGCGACCTGAGGAGCTGCGTGTGTGTAAGAAGAAATCAAGGAAACCGATACGCGCATTCATCCAGTAGTGAACATCATTAAAAACTCGGCCGAGATGGCGAAAGGCCAATCGATACCTTCAACGACATCCTGCGTCGAAAGGAGTTCATAGAGGATATGGGCTAGGCCAAGCTGGTGGACATCGCTAATCGATATGTTGACAGCGAAGACACAGTGAACAATAAGCGAGGGCACTAACCCGAGGATGACCGTGTAACATCCCAGCGTTTAGGAACCAACGAAGGATAGAAATAGAAATTTGTGCATGTGCATGCATTCATTTGTAAAATTGGGGTAATTTTTTCGCCAAACAAAACAATGGGGAGATCAGAATTTCTTTCACTACTTTGAGTTAGGATTTAGCTCTCAGGAGTGTTTGCTGTGAATTCTGACATGATCCTTAGGAATTATTATGAATTTGGTTGAATAATTAGAATTCATGTTTGAAATTTAAATGATTTTGAAAAGATTTGAAAATTAGAAGTAATTAGTGTTGTATTGTTTTCCTAAAAGACTTAATTAATATTATTTGCGTATTTAACAATAAAACAATAAGGAAAATTGAAAACAATACAAATGAATAACTCCAATTGGATATTTCTTAATTCTTTCCTTTATTCAACAATTAATAAATTAATACAAAGGTATACGAAGTAAAAACATGAGAGGGACAAATTTCAAAGAATGAGAAGCTTTATTAAATAAAGAATAATATTACATTGATCCTTTACAAAGAGTAGAAATGAAAGATTACAAAATAAAATAAAGAAACCCTAAACTAATACATATATAGTCCTAAACTATTTGTCTTCATCACTTGGTCTTGTACCTACAAATAAGACAGAAAAATAAATAAACAAAGAGGGGGTTAGAGTTAGTTTTGCTCTCAGTCTATAATAGTGAGATGCACTGTTCCCAATACATCATTGAGCAAGTTAAATAAAAAGGGACTAAATTCATTAAGTGTAGAATCTATTCTTTTCAAAGATTAAAGCCTCAAGACAACATCACAGGCAGAAAGGGGAAAGTTTCACTAGGACAGAGAATAGTAAATGGAAGGGGTAATTGATCAAATTCACTTGATCTCATCCATAGTCAAAGCCAACAATGAAGCAGCTCACACACCTAATTGCATGCAATGAGGTGTCAACAACATAGGGAGTGAGAGAGAGTTTAAATCACAGCCAGAGCATAGCAAAGCCTTCTTTGCTACTCACTTCACAGCCATAGTTATTGCTCATCTCAAGAACACAGCAGCTACCACCACAAGTACTGCCATTTTCCACTAGATCAACCCAAGATTCCTCACACCAGCCTAGCCAGAAACCACACTATATAGTCACATAAGGTGGGGAGATGTAGGTGGATAGCAAGGCCACACAGGAGCAACACCAGGAGGAGAAGCAAGACAAGACCAAAGGAAAGCAAAATCAGATCCGAGCTACCACAAGCCAAAAGTAGAAGGCAACACCAGCCCAAGGCTACATGCTACCATCATCTACTTAGGATCAGGGTATATCTTAGAACCTTTTGATCCAATAGTTGATCATGAGCATGTTCATATCTGTAATCATGAACATATTTATATCTATTCATGCAAGAGCATTATAAACACATGAGCAGTTAAGCAACAAGTAAAAACAAGTGGTTTTTTACTTTAGGAAGACCTCAGACCAGCATCATGGGTCTTTTAAAAAAAGGCAACAGTAATTACAAAGAACTCCAGGGAGTTTCTCAACTCTCATAAATCCCAACTATTTCCAATAGTATAGTTCAGGAAGAACCTGGAACAAGACCAGATCTTGTGTACCACTCAGAGAGGGTGTCACAAGATCTAATCTAGCTAGGTTACCCAAACATGGAAGTTCACAGTCCAATCATATCTAAAGAAAGACCATTTAATCATCTTCGTAACATCACAGTTTATATATATATCCATATTATCTTCATTCAAGTTCATCAAGGTTCATCAAAGACATTTAAACAGGAAACCAACTATGAACTTTAACCCTGAAACATATCCACCGTAGCCAGAGGCTATACCTCTAATCAAATCATGGCCATAGTGGCATCAGACTAACACTGACAGTGAGATAAGTGCAGACAGTAGCCAACACTGACAGTAACCACTATCAGCAACTCCACAACAGATTAGATAATCAATCCACAAAACTAATCATAGTAGATGAGCATGAATCATTTCATCATCTCTAAACTGCACACAGTAATAAATGGTGAACCCTAGTACCAGGGAAGAACCCTAGTGCTTCTCTACAAACACACATAGAGAGCGCATAGAGGAAGCACAAAGAAGAGAGAAAAGGAGGACTTACTCGAGGTCCTCACATTTATATTGAAGAGGAAGTAGAGGAGGAGGCCAACAACGATGTGGAGCACGGCGGCACCGGGAGCACCCCCAAAGGGGGCGCTGCAACCCGCACTAGGCCACAACAGAGGCATCCATCGGAGGAGGACAATGTCGCAGCCATCAGAGCATCGCTAGGGGGTCGCCGGAGCAGCAAGTCCACGGTGGAGCCCCAAACCCTAGCCACAGGGTAGGGTCGCTCACACAAGAAAGCGTGCGTCGCCCAGAACAGATACAGACAGCTATCGCCACGCCATCGCCACCGTGGAGGCGAAGGTCAAGGTGGCTAGGAGTGGCCGGATTTGGGCATGACGACAATGACATTGGTCGCCTAGGAAGGGAGAGGAGATCGCGAGTGAGGAGAGAGGAGGGAGTGAAGGGGTGTATTGGGCCGGGTGAGGGCCAGCCTAGTACTACCCAGGGACACTTGACTAGCCCAAATGGGCCAGTTTGGGTCAGGTCGGGCCAGCCAAGTGGGCCAGGCCCATGTTTTGAAAGGACTTATATAAAATGTATAATTACAAATATACCCCTAGAAATAAAATAAGCTCTAGAAAAATAAATAAAATCCTAAAAATACAAATAATATATCTATGAAATCACGAAAATATTCTCTACCCAATAAAAATAATAAATAACAATTTTAAGTAATTAAATTTAGATTTATTATTGTAATTGTATATATTCCATTTGGAATTTACAAAAATAAAGAAAATACTTAAAATTGAATAAAATTCACTTTTAAGATCCTAAATAGATATACTATTGTAGAAAAATACTAATTTGTATTTTTGGAAAGTAAGTCAAGTTTGTTAAAAATAAAATCTTTATTCCTTTTTGGAATTTTAAGAAAATAATAGTAAGAGTTAAAAATTAAATAAAATCATTTTTAAACTCTTAGAATATTACTAGTTATCACAAAATATTAGATATACGAATTATGTGAATTTAAGAGTCTTTGATTTACATTCTTTTTTATTAATTAAAATAAATATAAAACCTATATAATGTGGGTAAAATACGCAAAGAAGAAAAATAATAAATCATTGCACAATATTACTATACATTGCATATTGTTTCTTTAAATATTGTCCTTACCATGCAATAATGGTGTTTTGTAAAATAGGAGCTCAAGGTCAGGGGAAGCATTCGACTTCACTACCTTGCAGTCACAAGGCAAGTTCATCACTTGCTCGTGTCCTTTGAAGAGTCTTTATGAAAGTATTTGAAAATTGTGTGTTATCACCTATATTCTAAAAAAGATAAAAAATAAGTATTTTCCCAAACAAATGAAATGCTATTATCATCCTAAGTGATGATAAATACTATGAATGACAATGGAATCTAGGATTCCAGTTGCCAAACAACTAGGACTTAATAACCCATGACATGAGTGATTCTAGCATCGTATATTACATGTCAACCATAAGATTTGGAATGGGATGGAGAAGTCAGCTAGTTCTTCTTCCTTTCGCATGGACGGATGACCAGATCATGAGGCTGTGCATTTCTCGTTGAGAACCTAGCACATGGGTGGAACCCCTTAGTTTTCCGTGATTTTGGTGTCTAGATTATCTTTGAGAGGCTGCTAGTGGTATAGTCGGTCCTTTAAGGGAGCTTGACAAGGCATAACCATCTAATAGAGTCTTTAGGTGCCTACCAGAGTTATAGCTGGTCCTGTTAGGGGCTTAACAAAGGTGGGGCATGTCTTCGAGGGTCATGTCTTCATGCGGGGTCACGGAGGAGGGCGGTGGTTGGCTTGGATCAACTTCTGGGCCCCACATTAAGGAATTGTGGACGGGAAAGTACGCCCGTTTGTGCAACAAGGATTCATTCTCTTATGGGTAAAGCAACGCACCTCTATAGAGTGTAATAATTATGACATGTTACTCCCTGTTACAGGAAGGAGCTACCAACGCGGTAGGAAAGGAACTCCATCAAGTTCTAGTCAACCTGTGAAGGCTGATGGGCATAGTTTTTGATAATAGAATCAATCTTTGAAGAAA
This sequence comes from Avena insularis, assembly GCA_023614405.1. NCBI lineage: Eukaryota > Viridiplantae > Streptophyta > Magnoliopsida > Poales > Poaceae > Avena > Avena insularis. The sequence goes on along the minus strand of CM042691.1, from coordinate 453,723,794 downwards.
GTTTTACGAAAACTTCATAGTGCCAAAGAATTATAGTCTAAGGTGGTAGTTGGAACATCAAACTTCCCACCGTGCATATAATGAACTTGCTGGGTAATGCTGTTACTCACCCTTTCCTTTGATCCTTTGCTTACACTGTGAGGAACAGAAGGATAACCAGGTGTATGCTACAGAAGTCTAGAACGATGTCTACTACAAAGAGTCGGACCTGTCCGGTGGATTCGAAGGGGTGGAATACGGGATATACTATGGAGCTGAAGATAATGAGTCAGAATAGTTGTTAGGCCGGAACTTATTTATCTAGGTTGAGCCGAGTAGCATGAACCCTATACAATAAGCTATTGAGATCACGTCTTACTTTATCATTGTGTCTTTCGTTCTTCTGCTGAACATATTAAATAAGTTGTATGGTTTGTAAGTTTGAACCTTTCAAAGATCTCGATCTTTTGGTATTGTAATAATAATATGTGTATGTTTGTAATTTGGACCCGCAATGTTTCTATTGTACCACTCCGAGGGATGTAATATTTGTAGAATGGTGTTTCGTGAGTGTTATGTCAACGACTATAGTATACTACAACATGCAGTGGTATGATGGGTCATCGCAGACTGCGACAAGCAAAACACTAACAACAAGAGACTATGACCTAGACTACGACTTTCAGGTTTTTGTTACCAAATTTGGATTTAGATTTGTGGCCAGAAGTAGTGAGTTCATATATAGAACTTAGCATGTCCTCATCCAAACCAACTTCCGATACTTCACCCATTAGGTAGGAAAGAAGGTGACCATCCGATGTGGCATTCGCTTCTTCCTCATCACAGTAAGTGGCATATGACATAATCGAGACTTTGGGTATAACTGTTAGACCGTCTTAAGACTTTGGTCGAAATAGAAATATCAATAACATTACTACACAGGTTAACTCCTACACTATTAAGCTTTGAAGAAATCTGAGTAGAGTAAAAAGAAAGAGAAGATTTAGTCAATGACTTCATACCTGATGTGTTGAGATTATGGTTAGCTTTTCGACACATCGTCCTATCCATGGAGTCCTCATTCGTTGCAACGGCCCCATCCACACCCATCACGTGGCATCCACTCTGACGTGACGGAGTCACCTTGATAGGTGTGTGTATGGTTGGCATGGTCTTAGAAGTAGCAGGGGACCCAACTGAAAGGACAAATAAGATCGCCTAGAGGGGGTGAATAGGCGTTTTAAAATATTACGGTTTAGGCTCTAATAAATACGGAATAAAACTAATGTTTAATTTATCAAGCCAAAACCTATATTCACTAGGTTCAACTAAGTGCACCAACAACCTATGCTAAGCAAAACAAGCAACAAGGTGATAGCAAGATAAAATACTTCAAGCACGATGGCTATCACAATGTAAATTGCAAAAGTAAAGGGCTCGGTTGAGAGATAACCAATGGACATGGAGGTGATGAATTTTATCCCAAAGTTCACTTCTAAAGAATCTACATCTCTGTTGGAGAGGTGCGATGGCGCAATGCACTTCGAACGCCACAAATGGATCACCTTGAGGTGTGGTGGCTCGATGATCACCCAACGCCACACAAGGCCTCACCCCAATATGCGAAGGCACACAACTCATCGACGCCACAAAAGGCTCACCCTATTCTCCCGCTAGCTCGCCAAAAAGGCCTACTCATGATCCACTATGGGACACTTGAGGGTGGTCACCGAACCTGTACAAGGCTTGGGTTAATCTCCACAACTCAATTGGAGGGCTCCCAAGAAACACCACAAAGGCCACAAGCTTGAGGAATCTCCACAACTATTGGAGGCCCCAAGAACAATGCCACAACAGGCCACAAGCTTGAGCAATCTCCACAACTCAATTGGAGGCCCTAGGAACTCACCACAACTCCACACAACCGTCTAGGGTTCCAAGAACCCAAGAGTAACAAGCCCAAGAGCTTGAACTCGCCGAATCTCCGAGGAGAACTCAAACCTATGCACCAAATGCAAGAGGCAAGTCCTTCACTCTCAAATTCCACCAACGCTACAAAAGATATTGGGGGAATAAGATAGGAAGAACACAAAACTCTCCAAGATCTAGATACCAAGAATTCCTTCACAAAGAAGGGATTTGGTTTGGTGGGGTTGTTGATCTAGATATCCTCTCTCAAATCCCTCAGAAAGATGCAAGAATCAAAGAAGGGGGAAGGGGAGAGGACAAGCTCTTCAAGGTAACAATGGAGGAGAGAGAGAAAGCCAAGAACCAAGAAAAGAGCTCGTACCCCCAAAGGGGAAGAGGGGCCCCTTTTAAATGGCTCCCAGACCTGGCCGTTGGGCCATTTATGATCCTAGCCTGTACTACTCGTGGGTAGGAGGTACTACAGCTGATACCCAACCAACGGTCAAAACACAACGACACGAAAGGGGGGAAAATGATCCTAGCCGGAACTACCGCCGACTCACCGGTACTACTGCCTGGGATGGTACTACCGCCCAAAATTCAAACGAGGCTCAGCGGGAGTGGCCCCAGTACATCCCCGGTACTACCAGCGACATAAATGCCCTAGCGGTACTACTGGTGGCGCGTCGGAACTTCCTCCCATGGAAACTTTAGAACAAAAACTGTCATAACTTTCGCATCCGAGCTGCAAACGAGATGAAACCAATTTTGTTGGAAACATAACAACATGTAGAATCCAAGATGTGGAGCCGGAAAGCCCGCAAGATAAAAACGCAATAATATATATCAGAGAAATCCATTTTTGATGAACAAGAGCTTGTTATGATGATAACCACAAGCTCTAGATCCTCACATGGACAAGATCCAAATAACAACCAAGAAATATGATGCAAGAATGCAATGGTTTGAGCTCTCTCTGAAGGATCCGATCGAGTCACCCACTCGAGAGCCCCTCTTGATAGTACGGCTATCTATCCTAAACCCGGTCTCCCAACACTACAAGAGACTGGTAAAAATAGAAAACCTATCAAAATCATACCTTTGCCTTAAGCATTCCACTTGAGCTTGATGTATCTTGTCTCCATCAAGATGGAACACCTTTATTGATTACACTTGCTCGCGCTTTGGTTGATGAATACTTTTGACTTACTCTCCCATACTCCATGGGGAACCTCTTCTTTGAAATTGTCTTCATCACTCCACGATCACTAAGGATGGCAAGCTTCAAGCCTAAGATATTCTAGAGATGGAGCATCTTGAGCTTGCACTTCATTTCTTCTATCCCCATAAGGATGATGTCTTGAAGATGCACATGAGGAACCCAATCTTCTTCTTCATTTCTTCTTCCCTGAAACCAACACATGGTCCAAGAAATGCTAATGGACAAAACCTACAAGTGAAACTCATTTTACACATTAGTCCATAGAGATTGTCATCAATTACCAAAACCACACATGGGGCATACATGCCCTTTCACCAATGGGTAGGTAATGGCATAGTCGAACCATTCCCTAGGGCATCTATGGTGCATGTAGCAGTCGGGGGAGGTGAAGATGTCAGTGCCATGCCCCCAGTTGCCGTAGTCTCCAACATCGTCTCTTTGCGTCTCTTGCCTAGTGGCAAAGAAGAGGCGGTTAGGGTGGTGGGCTGATCAGGGACCAGGCGGAGTCGGTGAAGTAGCAGCCCCCATGCCCTAGTCCATGTCGCGGGCTCCTCTAGCACGGGCGCTAGTAGCGGCCCAGCAAGGCACTACCTAGGCAGCGCTGAGTCTAGTCTAACAAGTCACGGTCCGGGAGAGCAGGCTCAGGCCCAGGTGGTGGATCTTGTTGCCCAGGTTCCGGCAAAGCTACTGATGCACTGTGTGCCTCCTGCAGCAATGTTCTGGCAAGGACATTGAGACGCCCATTAGCAGGCTTGGCCGGTGAAAACCTTGATACATTGCAAATGTATCTATAATTTTTGATGTTCCATGCTTGGTTTTATCTACTTTCTTATGTTTTGTTCCAACTTTGGAGTAATTTTCATATGATTTCTTGGACTAACCTATTAACAAGAGCCATAGTGCTAGTTGCCTGTTTTCTGCTGTTTTTGGTTCCAGGAAGTCAGAAAATGAATATTCTCGGAATTGGACGGGACAAAAGACAAAGTTACTATTTTCCCGGAAGACCCACAGAGCAAGAAGGAGAGTCGAAGAGGGGCCACAGGGTGGCCACACCGCCCCTTAGCATGGGCCAGACCAGGCCGTGCCAGGGCATGGTGTGGGCCCCCTGACCGGCCACCGACCTTGCCTCCTTCGCCTATAAGAGCCTCCCGATACCAAAACCCTAGAGAGTCAATCAGAAATCCACGAAAAGTTACGTAGCGCCGCCGCCACCGAAGGGGAGATTCGGGGGACAGAAAGTCTGTTAGGCACCTCCTTGAGACGGAAGTGCCCCCGGAGCCATCTCCATCGATCTCCACCACCATCTCCATCACCATTGCTGATTCCCATGATGATGAGGGAGTAGTTCTCTCTCGAGGCTAAGGGTTCTACTGGTAGCTATGTGTTCATCTCTCTCTATATGCATGACCTTATTGAGATCATGAGCTTGTAATCTATAGATCTACCTTGCTACTCAAGTGCTTTAATAGATCTCTGCTCTCCCCATGTGTGTGAAAGTGACAGCGTGCACACCATGGTGGCACTTAGGCTAGAGATTACAAATACTTGTTATGAGTTATATTTGGAGTTGGATGTCTTTATGAAATTGTGGTGTTTGTTGGAACCATCTAGTGCTCAAGGTGACAGTGTGGGGTTATCTAGATGCGGAAAGCAAACTTTGAGGTGTGTTGTTATAGCCCTACCATCGATTAGAGTGTTCAACCGGAGAGTGGTTTAGTGTAGTATCATAAAGAAGAATATATTTATATGAGAGTGTTCACTAGTGAAAGTATGATCCATAGGCCTTGTTTCTAAACATTGAAACACCGTTTGCAATTAGATCTGTTACATGTTTGCTTGCTTCCTTCGTTATTTCAGTTTTACTTTAGTCTTTTCCACGCCATCAAGCTATTTTCTATCACCGTTACCACTTATAATTATCCATACCACTTTTATTTCACTATCTCTTCACCGAACTAGTGCACCTATACACCTGACGAGTGTATTGGGTGTGTTGGGGACAAAAGAGACTTCTTGTATCTTGATTGCAGGATTGCTTGAGAGGGAATACCTTTGACCACTTCCTCCCTGAGTTCGATAAACCTTGGGTAATCCACTTAAGGGAAAACTTGCTGTTGTTCTACAAACCTCTGCACTTGGAGGCCCAACAACTGTCTACAAGAATAGAAGTGCGTAGACATCAAGCTATTTTCTGGCGCCATTGCTGGGGAGGTAAGGTAAAATGTATTCACACCGGAGGATTAAAGAAGAAGAACCTCCCACGGCAAACGCCTATTTTCTGGCGCCGTCGGGAGGTAAAAAAGGTACTCACATCCTCCGGTGTGAGTGCTCGAAGTTATTTCCTTTAGATTCTGCAATTTTGTCTTTTTGTTTCTTGTTTTCACTAGTTAGGCTTAATGGAAAACAACAACAAAATTAGAGAGCTTTATAGTATTTATCTTGAGTTAGGACATGAAGTGTTTGAAGAGAAAATTAAAAAACCTATGGAACTTTATTTGCATGCTAATAGCAATGTTGTTAGTATGAATTCTTTGGACACCATTATTGCTAATGGTATGGAAAAGTCTAAGCTTGGGGAAGCTAGTTTTTATGAAAATGATCTTTTTAGTTCCCCAGCTTTGGAAGATAGCTATTCTATTGCTTATGATGATACCAAACCTCCAATATATGATGATTACAATGATGAATATGATATTTTCAGTCCACCTACTATTGAGGAGAAAATTAATTATGACTATAGTATGCCTCCTATATTTGATGATTATGGTGATGAGAATAATAATGATAGCTATTTTGTTGAATTTACTCCCAATACAATTAATAAGAATGACTATGTTTATTTGGAGAGTATTAATTATTTTATGCATGTGGCTCATGATAAGAATCTTTTATGTGATAGTTATATTGTTAATTTTATTCATGATGCTACTGAAAGTTATTATGATAGAGGGAAACATGGTTTTATGTATCTCAACAATATTAAGTCTCACCTCTTTATGTTGAAAGTCTTGAAGTTGCACTTGTTTTGCTTTCCTATGCTTGTTGCTTTGTGCTTTCATGACTTGTTTCTTTACAAGATTCCTATGCATAGGAAGTGGGTTAGACTTAAATGTGCTTTGAATTTGCTTCATGATGCTATCTTTTACTTCAATTCATATTCCTTATGTGAGCATCTTCTCAAACTATCAAGCCTAACATAAAGGCATTAAAGAAATGTACTTATTGGGAGATAACCCAAAAGTTTTAGTTGAGTCTTGGAAGTTATTTATTCAGTAATAACCTCTCCTTATCATTTTTGTGTGGTTTTTATGCCAAGAGTAACCTCTAATGAGAGAGACGTAATGCTTGGGAAAGTTGCTGTCCCTAAACAGATTTTTGTGCTTCGCTGTAAAAATTCGTGTAAAATCTCTGAACATCCTTTTGTGGCGTGAATTTTTGTGCTTCTGCCCCAGGTTGTTATATAACTTTTGTTAGTTCAACACTTTTTGATTTGAGCAACATAAGGTCTTGGAAAAAATTGGTTTTTACCTGCTGGTCTGTTTTGACAGATTTTTGCCATTATTTGCATTTGCTTCTTGTTGGTTCCTTTTTTAGTTCTTTTGGGGAATTGAGATTTTTGAGGGAAGTGCTACAGTAGCTAGTGTTTTAATGGAAGTTTTATTGGTGTTGTAACTGAACCTAAAGACCTATTATCTTGAGTGCACTAATGTTGCAAATAAAGATTGTGTGAAGTTTTGTATGAAGGAAAAATTTCAGGTGTATGGAAGGAATGAGTAATGAGATGAAGGATGGACTAAAGCTCAAGATTGGGTATGCCATGCGTGTCACCCCAAGAAATATCCAAGAAGTACAAGCGTCAAAGCTTGGGGATGCCCAAGGCATCCCCCTCTTCATCAATAAAAATCCTAGGTTTCTTCCAAACGCTTCATTTTTATTGTTTCATGCACAGTTGTGTTGTTCTTGGAGCGTCTTATTTTTCGTTTTTGTTTTGGTTTTTCATTTGCTTTGTTTGCTTAGGTTGCTGAATAAATTGGTTGTACCCCCTCTTTCATACATTGGTTTTCAAATAGTTTGGTTTGGTTTGGAAAAGAGTAGGAAAGTTCATGCTTAAGTGTTAAAGAGAGCTTGTTTTTGACTGTGGCCTATGCTTTGTCATGCCATGCTTGATATCGTTTTGGCTTTATGCTTAGTATCCTTTGTTGTAGCATGACTTGTTATAAATAATTGATATTGCTTAATGTGCCTTGGATGAATCATGCGTTGTTTTAGCATATTAAAGCATAGTATAGTGGTATTCTCCTTTGATGCTTTATTTGGGTTGACTTGGCGCATGCTCACACCATGTTATGACTATATCAAGTCACCATAAGCCTTTATGATCCTTTAGTTTTCAACTTGTAGTATCACTTTATGCTTTGATTAATGATGTTTTGTCGCTCTGCATGATTATGGCCATTATTGCTCTCTTAGTTTGTCGCTCCCGGTCTTTTGCTAGCCTCCGTAACCAAGTATGAGTTCCACTCATGCATCCAACTCCTAAAACCAAGTTATTCCAAAGATTCCACCATACCTACCTACTAGCATATGCTATTTCAAGTATATTCATGATTTTATCTACCTTCCGAATTAAACTTGTTATGAGAAAACTAGTGATTAAAGCTCTCACGAACTTGATGGCACACTTTACTTTTCTTGCCCTTAATAAACTTGAACCATTGTGTCGTCTATGTTGTATATGCTTGCACTTATTTGTTGGGGATTAGCAGAACCATGCTGTCATGGGGAACGCTTTCAACATTGCACTGGTACTTGTACCTAGTTGATATCATGATCTTTTGTCTATGGATGTCGTCGGTGTGAAATGAAAGGGGAGCTTGTAAGTCCATGGAGTTATGTATATGTGTTAGAGAAACGCCTGGGCCGCTGGTCTAATCCATGCTGACATGGTGGAAACCTGCAGCGTAACCATAATGAGCTGTCTATGAAGCATTCTTCTTATAAAAAAAGATTCCTATATTGAGAAAAAAAAGAAAAAAAAGAGATTACGAAAAGAGGAAAGAGAGAAAAAAGCACCATATTCCCATGGTAAATAAGAAGATTGCTGAGATGCTCGTTGTCCGCTTGCCTTGTCATTTTGATATGGGGATTCTTCCGTATCATCGGGAAAAGGGTACCCCGTTGGCGGTTCTCTATGATACACATGTACTTACGATGACAAGAACTTACCGGTGACTAAACTTGAGTAGCATGAGGAGCGGCCCTCGTATACAAGGGACATGAGATTTCTAACTTATACTTCGTCAAGCATGTACACCATAGTTTGTTCACTTTAACCTTAATCACTTCAAGATGCTTATGATAGGGGCAATGAGAGCTGAAAGCTATAAGTACCATAATTTTTGGAAGCTCTTTATGAGACTTGAATCCCTACTTCCTTTTATGAAGGCCTTTCTTCCACCATTATAATGAGTCTCCACCTTCTACCTTTATGCACTTACTTTGAGAGCATAGTGGCCATTCTTAGTTCTATGTGCATTGTCCCAAGACTAGTTGATTGATGCATACTTTGATATTGCTTGTTTTAGACTATTGTATCTAGTCACTCTTATGAACTTTGAAGGTGTCCTATGCATTTATATTTGCTACTCTATTGAGGGACAAGCTGAATACTATTATGCTATGTTTTCTTTATGTGAAACAAACAAACGTCTTGCAAAGCATTGTTATTCATGAATCTTTTGTTTGTGCCTTTTCATGTTGCATCATAGTTTCTTTGTCTTATTTCTAGAACTTTGTCTTTCATGTTATGATTGAAGTACTATGATCCCAGCTTCGAATGTTTTACAAATACTTTGATCAAGTCTTTGATGGTGCATGTCACCTCAAAAATTATTCTTTCTTTTTATCACTTACCTACTCGAGGACGAGCAGGAGTTAAGCTTGGGGATGTTGATACATTGCAAATGTATCTATAATTTTTGATGTTCCATGCTTGGTTTTATCTACTTTATTATGTTTTGTTCCAACTTTGGAGTACTTTTCATATGATTTCTTGGACTAACCTATTAACAAGAGCCACCGGTTATGCATTTTTTCTGCTGTTTTTGGTTCCAAGAAGTCAGAAAATGAATATTCTCGGAATTGGATGGGACAAAAGCCAAAGTTACTATTTTCCCGGAAGACTCACGGAGCCAGAAGGAGAGTCGGAGAGGGGCCACAGGGTGGCCACACCCCCCTTGGCGCGGGTCAGCCCAGGATGCGCCAGGGCATGGTGTGGGCCCCCTGGCCGGCCACCGACCTTGCCTCCTTCGCCTATAAGAGACTGCCGATACCAAAACCCTAGAGAGTCAATCAGAAATCTACGAAAAGTTCCGCAGCGCCGCCGCCACCGAAGGGGAGATTTGGGGGACAGAAAGTCTCTGTTCCGGCACCCTGCCGGGAAGTGCCTCTGGAGCCATCTCCATCGATCTCCACCACCATCTCCATCACCATTGCTGATTCCCATGATGAGGAGGGAGTAGTTCTCTCTCGAGGCTAAGGGTTCTACCGGTAGCTATGTGTTCATCTCTCTCTCTATGCATGATCTTATTGAGATCATGAGCTTGTAATCTATAGATCTACCTTGCTACTCAAGTGCTTTAATAGATCTCTGCTCTCCCCATGTGTGTGAAAGTGATAGCGTGCACACCATGGTGGCACTTAGGCTAGAGATTACAAATACTTGTTATGAGTTATATTTGGAGTTGGATGTCTTTATGAAATTGTGGTGTTTGTTGGAACCATCTAGTGCTCAAGGTGACAGTGTGGGGTTATCTAGATGCGGAAAGTGAACTTTGAGGTGCGCTGTTATAGTCCTACCATCGATTAGAGTGTTCAACCGGAGAGTAGTTCAGCGTAGTATCATAAAGAAGAATATATTTATATGAGAGTGTTCACTAGTGAAAGTATGATCCCTAGGCCTTGTTTCTAAACATTGAAATACCGTTTGCAATTAGATCTGTTACATGTTTGCTTGCTTCCTTTTTTATTTCAGTTTTACTTTAGTCTTTTCCACGCCATCAAGCTATTTTCTATCACCGTTACCACTTATAATTATCCATACTACTTTTATTTCACTATCTCTTTGCCGAACTAGTGCACCTATACACCTGACAAGTGTATTGGGTGTGTTGGGGACACAAGAGACTTCTTGTATCTTGATTGCAGGATTGCTTGAGAGGGAATACCTTTGACCACTTCCTCCCTGAGTTTGATAAACCTTGGGTAATCCACTTAAGGGAAAACTTGCTGCTGTTTTACAAACCTCTGCACTTGGAGGCCCAACAACTGTCTACAAGAATAGAAGTGCGTAAACATCAAACCTCATTGGAACAATGGCATCCAAAGACATTCCTCTGGCCATAGAAAGCAACTCTTTTGCGTAGGGTGTTTGTGGATTGGGATTTAGCGGAGTCATTGCCATGATGATAGGATCTCTAAATAGTTGAGCACATGTGTTACCATTAGAGGTTGAACCCTGCTGTTGCACCGTTCTACCTCCATATTAGAAACTTGATGCCTAAGTGTAGGATTCTATGTCAACGCCTCATTATCCTTGGTATTACCACCATCCTCCTCATCATCAACATCATCCCCCTTGTGTCTCCAAAAAAGAAGTAAACGCCTGGTTTGGGACGTAGTCCGCAGCCTTCTTGCAGAATACATAAAATCATAGCCTCTGAGATTGAGTGTAGCTGTTACCCCAACATACAAACCCTTGTCATTGATGGCTCTGAAATATAGCCATCTACGTCCACATTTAAACTGGATATTATTCATATTTTTGATGAAATATCTCTCTAAACGCTGCCACTAATGCCTAATAATCAAAGGGGTATGCAATCCTTTCCTTCTATTTTTACCTGCACAGATAATGACATTTTATGATGGGAATCACTACATTAAAGTCAAAGATACGAGATTTCCAACAACCATAAGAAACCAGGAGTCGTGGGTCGGAGGCAGACGCTTTAACGACCAACTATACGACCGAAATAAAATTCCGGCCATATAGTTCCGGCCGTATATTTGCCAATGACACCGCTAGGTCGAATAGAACAACTTTTGTGAAGGGACCCCTATATAAAGAAGCCCCGGGCGACAAAAAAGAGCCTCGAGAGTCCCTGCCCCAGATCATCATCCACCTCCAGATCTCCATCCACCACACCGAAGAGCCGCTAGAAGAATAGACTTAGATCTAATCTCCAAAGCCCTTCTCCATCTCCATAGCCATATTCCACCACTTGTAATAGTAGATCTCATCTTTGATTGGCGACATTGTAAGACTATTTGCTATCAATATTATGATTTCCATTACAATGTTTGTGATTGTTGATCTCATCTCTATGTGTGAGTAATTCTCCTTGGGCTAAGGGCTTCGTCCTAGCCATGTTGCTTTTTGTGCATGTTATTTATCATAGATGGGATCAGGTATTAGTTTGTATGACATGATGATTATTGTATCCTCTCTTGCCTCAATATAAGGACTTGTCAGGTACCCAAGACCCCAAGGATTGAGCCAGGTATAGGGAGTATGAGTAATGACTAATCTGCAGGTTGGGAACCCTAGTGACAGAAGGGGTAGTACGGTTGTATGTGAGGGATTTACCTAGGATTAACGGTGACGTCACTATGCATATCATTAGTTCTCTTTATTCAATGGATGAGACTAGTAGGTTATTGCTATAAGCGGTTGCGGAGACAATAGCAATTATGGATGCACTGCCCACATATAATTTATCTTGCTCTAACAATTACATGCATACTTTATTTCTATCTTTTATTCCCATCAGATGTCTTGCACAGCTAAAAGGTGAAACCGAACGCCCTAGGCCTCCTCTCTCCATCATCGACAACAATAAAAAACGCAAATTCTTGGTCCGGTAAAAACACAAAAGGAATTCTAAAACTCCCGAAGGTTCGTTAAAGTAACTTCACTATGCATCTGCTTCCCGAGGATTCGATAAACCTAGGTCTACTTGGGAAAAAGAAGCTATACTATATCTGTAATCCAGATCAAAGGTATCAGTCATCTACCATCTTGAAAACATTGGGTTTCATCGTAGCCACAAGAATACTAATGCCATTGCGGCTATGAAGAGTGACTAGATCCATGTCAACAGTGGTACCCAAGAAAGACCCAAAGACCATGAAAGTGATGTACAAGAGTTCATGGGCAACCAAGGGTGGGTTACTAAGCACAAGGACAGAGGAGATCATCCATAACTAGTTTCAGGAGGTCATGGGCCGCGGGGTACAAAGAAGGCATGACCTTAATTGGGACGAGCTTAATTTTGGCAGCCCGAACTTGCAAAGCTTGGGGGACCCCATCTCCGAGGAGGAGGTGGAAAACACAATAAACCAAATGCTCTCAGACAAGTCTCCTGGACCGGATGGCTTCACCAATTTATTCTTCAAAAAATGTTGGGATATCATAAAAGAGGACGTCATGAGGGTCATTCACCACTTTGGGGGCCTACAGGTGGCAAACTTCCAATGGTTTAACTCCGAAAATATTGTTCTATTGCCCAAAAAGGATGGGGCAAAAGGAGTTGGCGATTACTGTCCCATAAGCTTGATCCACGCCATCACGAAGATCATTGCCAAGATGTTAGCCTCCCGCCTTGGACTGTTCATGAATGAGTTGGTATCCAATGCTCAAAGTGCTTTCATTAAGAAGAGGAGCATTCATGACAAGTTCCTCTATGTTAAAAACCTTGCGATGAGATTTCATAAAGGGAAGATTCCGGTGCTCTAGTTCAAACTTGACATTCAGAAAGCTTTTGACTCGGTGCGATGGGAATACATCATTGACCTCCTTCATCGTCGGGGTTTCCCTAGACGGTTTCGAGATTGGATCACTGCCCTTTTTACAACTTCAACATCTAGATTACTCCTCAATGGCATTGCGGGCTTCCCAATATCGCATGGTAGAGGGTTGAGGCAAGGGAACCCTCTCTCCGCTCCTTTTTGTGCTTGCCATTGATCCGCTATCTCAACTTTTAGAGAGGGCCACTTCTTGTGGTCTACTCCACAAGCTTCACAGAAGGGGTACCATCTTGAGAACCTCTCTCTATGCCGATGACGCTGCCATTTTTGTGGCACCAATGAAAGAGGATGCTAGCAACCTTGACATAATCCTTGAAAGCTTTGGAGAGGTCACAGGGCTTTGCACCAACTTCCATAAGAGCAATTTTGTCACCATTAGATGTGAAAATATCAACCTTGACGACATCCTTGGTGGGCTGTCGGTGACTAGAGCCCACTTCCCCTTGAAGTACCTTGGCCTACCACTTTCGGTTTGGAAGCTTAAAAGGGTGGACTTTCAACACCTTCAGGATAAATGCACCGGGAAGCTCCCAACATGGAATGGAAAGTTCATCACTATGGACAGGCACAATGAGTGTAGGGGTTCCGCGCATAAAAACAATAAATTTTACTCTACGCCCCTAAACCTCTGAAGCTGCCAGGACCTATCTATTAGTAATACAGTAACGGGAGGGGCTTTTCGCGAACTTACCCTAGAAGACCGAAAAGCGTTGTCAACGCTCAGGAGAGCATGGTTGATGTAGACGAGCCGAAGCCGACCTCAAGGTCATGATGAAGTCCTTGCGCTCCTTCTGGCTCCAATGACTTGAGTGCCTCAAGTGCGACACCTCGTGGGGAGTTACACACGTCCGGTGCACGATGACTCCGCTTCCCGATCGATGGCGATTGCGGAAGTAGAGCTCCCGGATCCGAATCCCGCAGCGTGACGACGCTCCACGGTGAAGATGTCTCTCGCTCGCGCAGTCCAGACTTGGGACCACGGTCACGAGAGAGAGGGGGATAGAGAAAATATCAATTAGAGGTCCTCCCAAAAGTGGGGAGACCTTTATTGATTATTGGGTGTATTTTCTAGGCCAAATACCCCACTTTATATAGGGGGAGGGGAGGTACTACCTCCCCTCAAGTCCCGGGGTGGGACTAAAGGAGAGGAGTGGGAGGAGGTGGCCGCCGACCACTAGTGGGCCCCACGGGGGGGGGCAAGGCCCAGCCGGCCTCCCCCTTGCCCCTTCTCCCCTTTCTCCTTTTCCCTAATGGGCCCTCTCCCTCCGGAATTGGCCCATTAAGCCTTTTGACCTTTTAATTGATTTTCTCTTTATTAAATAATTATGAATAAATGATTAAATCAATATTTAACATTCATTCACACATTATCTAATCTCCGTGGCCATGGAACACCTTCCACCTCCACTCCGGACATCCTCCGGACTTACCGAAACCCTTCCGATTTTCTCCCTTCTTTTCTTCGGTGATTCTACCGATCCTATAAACACTCTCTAAGCATCATCAAGCCCTTAAGCGTGATACCCCATGGCTCGGGAACACTCCAGACATGGTCGGGACACTCCCTCACCAATGATCGACAGAGGGACCTGGATGGCCATGTGACCCCTGTGTGTTCCACGAAGATCTTTCGTCATTTGAACCGGGACAGTCGTGTCTTATTCCCTTTGTCATTCGATACTTGCATTGCCCGAGATCTGATCAATGACATCACCATGTCGTGTTAAATCTCGTTACTGAACAATGCTACTTAACTCGTTCCGACAAGTGATATCTCCGTGATCTAATCACACGCTGCGCAGCTATTGGATATAACTTCTCCGAGTGGGCCCTTGAGTATCTTTCCATCACATGGACTGACAAATCCCGCTCTTGACATATATTGCCTCTACGGTTTCCTCCGAATACCTAAACACACCTTTATAACCACCGTTTTACCAGATGGCGTTTGATGCTATCTAAGCACTCTCGGAGGCGTGATTGATATAGCCTCACGGTCTAAGGAATAGTCTACGAGGATCCATTTCTAATCATCATAACTTGAACTTCGTGACATGATCGGGTCACGATGTTTAGGTTGGGTATTGGTTCATCATCTCATTCTTCAAATGAGATGACCTCATTTCCAACTGGCATAAATGCCACATGATCAGGAAACATGATCATCTGTTGACCAATGAACCAGTGACTAGAGTTTCACTAGGAACCCCTGGTTGTTTGTATATCACACGTGTATTGATGTTTCCACTCAATATAGTTATAGCATGATATTAAACTTAATCATAAACTATATGAAATATGATAATAGTCCTTACTACTATTTGTCTCTAGGGCATATTTCCAACAGTCTCCCACTTGCACTAGAGTACAAATACACTAGCTGCATTTGTTCTAAATCATTGGCACCAAGTATCTGGTACCCTGAACATGCTTGCTCATGGAAGAGGTTGAGTCTTGGGTCTGTACTTTACAGTACCAAATCCTTTGCAACTTACTAATGTCACCTGGATTGACATTAATACTTTATCATCACATGATAGCATCTGTGTGTATGCATCATCGCTATGGCGTGAGCGAGGCACGATTAGGAGCCTACAGTGACGTTAGATCAACCTCGAGGGCTTTCTCATGGGCACTGTGCCCTGGGACACATCATTCTACGTTAAAAGCGAACTAGCCCCGCCATAACATTATACAACACTTTAGATGGTACCCTTATCTATTATTATAAATGTATTCATCGAAACACTAGTGCACTCTGTGCAACTTTCGATGTTTTGTTTACCTCGCTTCCTATTTGACTTTAATTGGTATCTACAGGAGTTTCCAACATATTCCCTTATAACATAACCCTTTATGTTTTAAGATATGTTATCCTTTATTGATTTGGAAAATATATCCACAGTTCTCTACTAGACACTACGGACAAACTTAGCTCAACGTTCTGTGATTCGAACTTAATCACTTTCAAACGTTCCTTATTTGGATCATCTATTATGCTAAGTTATCATCATGGTTTAGAACCTATGTCTCAACATAGTGGATGACGATCATCCTTTTCTTTCTTTCAACCATTGATGTTAAACTTAATGCTATTCCTAATTTGGGTTATTAAGGACCAGTTCCTTAATTAACTTCTATTCTGAAACCCTTTTCAGAATTCCTTAAGGAATATTACATAACATCATAATACAACTATTACCAACTTCTACATCTTATAAATCATTATTTATAAGTATTTGTGCCTTTCATCCTTAACCTATTTAAGAATTACTCTTATAAGCTCCCACTCAAAATATGTTCCTACATATTTGAATTTGAGACTTATGTTGCTCCCACTTAAAAATATGTCAATCACATATTGTTTAAGGAAGACTTTCATAGCTCCCACTCAATTTTAAGCAAATTGCATATCTCCTTATTACTTTGAACAACTTCAAAATCCTTTGATCAAATATCAAACTTGGAGATTTACTATGAGATACTAGTACTTTACTAGTTCTAAATCCACTAGACATTTCGAACACTTGAATCAAATTCATTTGAATTCATCCAATACTTGACAAATTCGTGCTTTTGTCATTCACTCCCTTTTCCATTATGGCTTTGCAGTCATTTCGGAAAATTCAAGTAACCCCTTTTACTTGTGAGATTCAACAATGAATTGCTTTCTAATCTCAAGGGAAGTTTGCTTCTAGGATTTCTCATAATTTAGTTTACCATTATTTCCTTAGTAGTTCGTAGGTATGTCATATTCCAAAAATCATGACAAGTGATTCACAAATGTCTCCATACAAGATATGGATTTACAATTTGAATCCTACTTTATGTAGTGATAAAACAATAGTGGAGGAAAAACACAATGATCAAAATCATTGATTCTTTCCTTCTGTGAAGAGAATCGTTCAGGAACTCTGTCCGTTGCGCTTCTCAACACTCCGATGCGGGGTTTTGAATCCTCATCGTGTTTTACACTATTTTCCATTTGCTCCATAATTGAGAAACTTCACTAGAAGTGAGCTTTCTCAAGAATGTACCAAAATCCAAGCAATACAAGTTTTGCTTTCCTTTTGGTTTGAGCTATGGGTTTTGTATTCAAAATTTCCAATGAATACACTACAAGGACTTATTCGCTATTGTTTTGGTTATATCGAATAACCCCAAAACTTTCACGAATTCAAATGGTTTACTAATTCTAATTGAGTGTTAACTATTTCTAACTAATGGTCTCTACATATACTACAACGATTTATTTGGTGCCTTCTATTTAACCCCTTTTGATATCTAATATCACATTGTGATGCTTTGCATTTTGACATTTCAAAACACTTTGCATTTCACAATTTCTTTCATGCCATTCTTATAAAGTTGAATTTCATTACTATTGATCAAATCATAGTAATTGGATTCTCTTTTGTACTTATACCCTTTGTTGATGAAACACCTTGATCAAGTCAAATAGTTTCATATTCATGTTTCCTTTGGTAAACTACTTTACACATTTAAACAATTATTTAATGATAATTACCATTTCCGTTAAAACACAATACATCAAATATGTATTCACTTTTAACAATTCATTAAACACTTTGTATTTAAGTAATACACGGTGTTCAAGTTACTTTGCCGAACTTAGGCATGATTTATATGTGACAAGAAATCGAATGACTTTCACATATTATCACATAACTTTGAATTTAAACAATGGTTTCATTCATCAATGAAATATCATTAAGTTGGGTATTTTTAAACAAGGCATTTTAATGTTTTATAAATGTTCATACATTATCAATTAGTTTCAAACAACAAGGATAATTCACACATAATCAAACAAGATATGAACACGAATAGAAATCATTCATAAAAGCAGAACAACTGTTTGTTACAAACTCATATGAATAACCGTCTCACAAAGTGTGAGACACACTAAAGAAGTTCACAATCTCTTGATTACATTAATCATCCTAAAACACAAACTAAATGATAAATGTCGAGGGAGAGTGTCGTTGGCCATCATCATCATGCTCGCCATCAACACGCAACGTCACCTCCTCTCCAGCAAGCACCTCTATGCAGAAGGACCTGTTTTCATCAAAACAGAACAAGTATCAGATATACTTAACACTGCAATGTGTTTGCAAGATTATACCATTTATAAAACTGTATATCAAATATATACCTTTGCGTCGACGACTCCAGCGATGTTGGGTTCATCTATCACATTTCTGAAATGTGATATGAAATCAAGGAAATCCAGTGTTTCCGTGTCACCTCTCATAACACAGATCCTGACTTGTGCTTGGAAGCTTGGAGAAAGCGACCAAAGCACAACTCCCATCGCAAATGAGCTTGAGTACCAGTTGTCTATGTAGTATGCCAGACTCATATACGCATCGTAGAGGCACAATAAGTGCTCATCCAGTGAGGAGCCCTCCTCCATCTCTATGGAGAGGAAGTCCCCCATCAGCTCATACTCCCACATGTGCACTTGTTCCACGAAATGTGCTCTCAGATGTTCCATGACCATTCGGGGCTTGAGACTCCCCACCATTGGCCACATCCCATCCTCCATTCCGAGGCGCATGGTCACTGATATAAACGTGGCCATCACACGACGATGATAACGCAGATCCCACTGCTCCTGGGTCTCATGAGAATAGGGTGGCTCCAGATACATCTTGCAGGTCATGTAGTCAGCTACATTGTTCTCCAAAAGGAGATCAAATAGGCGTATGACCCATGCAGAAAAGTTGGATCCATCTAACTTGAGCTTTTCTCCTTTTAACCAATTGTCGATAGGAAAGGTAATCTCGGGAAGAACCATTTTCTACATTTATAATTGCAAAAGGAATTTAGACTAAATTTATAATTAAATGAGTTAATAACTCCACTCAGAAACACCTATCCCCAAAAGGGTTCCTAGTGATAACACGACCACTATCAGCCACATCTCCCCCGATCATCACGGCCATCAATGTGGGTTCAAGGGTGGACGCTAAACGTCGGTCACATCATTCATGCGACTCGCGCTCGATCTTTCGACCATCCGCGTTCCGAGGCCATGTCTGTACATGCTAGGCTCGCCAACTCAACCTTAGTGTTTTCGCTGTGCAACATGGCTTGCACCCACTGTATGCGAACGTAGATATGTCTGACACCCATGCCTGTAACCCTGGATCGCCTCATACCGAAGAACTTTCTTGGTGGTGCACACTAAGGGGGAACATAATCATTGGTTATTTTAACAGGGGTCATCTTATTAGGCTACCATCGAGTATCTAATACCAGCACAGAATAAGACATACAAACAATAACACTGAATGTAAATTCTATGTGATATGGTCCCTCACGTCGTGATCTCCATCCGCTGTCACCGGGTTCCGGCGCCGTAGACACAAGGGTAACAGTGTCATTCCAGCGTGGTAGTTCGTCACCTTCGTGACTATCTACTACTACGTAACAAAAGGTAATTACTTTACCTTTGCCACAACCATATCACAAAGCAACGCCCCCTGCAAAACAAAGTTAGACGCCTCTACTTTATCTTTGCATGTTTTACGTGGCTGAATGGGCTTTTGCACAAGAACCGTTCTTACCTACGAACTTTCAGCACAATGTTGATCAAGTAGTTGTCTCTACTACACCCCTTTCGAGGCCCTTCGTTGCAAATGGTATACCAACTAATGCGAGAGAGACAGACACCCCCCTAAGCCACTTTATACGGTACAAGCCATATGTCAAGCGTGGACCAGTCTCGCGAATGAACGCGTAAAGTCGGTTGGGGGCCGCTTCATCAAGCATTACTGCGGTATACACAAGTACACGTGGGAGGGTAACAACTAAAAGATCAACGCCCACACGCTACATCTCGTGTGTTCTACCCGTACTAGCATTACTACGCATAGATCTAGCTCTGATACCACTATAGGGGTTCCGCACATAAAAACAATAAATTTTACTCTACGCCCCTGAACCCCTGAAGCTGTCAGGACCTATCTATTAGTAATACAGTAACGGGAGAGGCTTTTCGCGAACTTACCCTTGAAGACCGAAAAGCGTTGTCAACGCCAGAGAGGCGTTGATGTAGATGAGCCGAAGCCGACCTCAAGGTCGTGATGAAGTCCTTGCGCTCCTTCTGGCTCCAAAGACTTGAGTGCCTCAAGTGCGACACCTCATGGGGAGTTACACATGTCCGATGCCTGACGATGACTCCCGCTTCCTCGATCCAGCAGCAGTTGCGGAAGTAGAGCTCCTAGATCCGAATCTCATGGCAGCAGCCTCCGCATGATGAAGAAGTCTCGCCGCAGCTAGCCAGACTTGGGACCACGGTCACGAGAGAGAGAGGGGAAGAGAGAAAATATCAATTAGAGGTCCTCCCAAAAGTGGGAAGACCTTTATTGATTATTGGGTGTATTTTCTAGGCCAAATACCCCACTTTATATAGGGGGGGAGGTACTACGTCCCCTCAAGTCCCGGGGTGGGACTAAAGGAGAGGAGGGGGAAGGAGGTGGCCGCCGGCCACTAGTGGGCCCCACGGGGGGGCAAGGCCCAGCCGGCCTCCCCCTTGCCCCTTCTCCCCTTTCTCCTTTTCCCTAATGGGCCCTCTCCCTCCGGAATTGGCCCATTAAGCCTTTTGACCTTTTAATTGATTTTCTCTTTATTAAATAATTATGAATAAATGATTAAATCAATATTTAACATTCATTCACACATTATCTAATCTCCATGGCCATGGAACACCTCCCACCTCCACTCCGGACATCCTCCGGACTTACCGAAACCCTTCCGGTTTTCTCCCTTCTTTTCTTCGGCGATTCTACCGATCCTATAAACACTCTCTAAGCATCATCAAGCCCTTAAGCGTGATACCCCATGGTTCGGAAACACTCCAGACATGGTCGGGACACTCCCGCACCAATGATCGACAGAGGGACCTGGATGGCCATGTGACCCCTGTGAGTTCCACGAAGATCTTTCGTCGTTTGAACCGGGACAGTCGTGTCTTATTCCCTTTATCATTCGATACTTGCATTTCCCGAGATCTGATCAATGACATCACCATGTCATGTTCAATCTCGTTACTGAACAATGCTACTTAACTCGTTCTGACAAGTGATATCTCCGTGATCTAATCACACGCTGTGCAGCTATTGGATATAACTTCTCCGAGTGGGCCCTTGAGTATCTTTCCGTCACATGGACGGACAAATCCCGCTCTTGACATATATTGCCTCTACGGTTTCCTCCGAATACCTGAACACACCTTTATAACCACCGTTTTACCAGATGTCGTTTGATGATATCTAAGCACTCTCGAGAGATAGTGATTGATATAGCGTCACGGTCTAAGGAATAGTCTACGAGGATCCATTTCTAATCATCGTAACTTGAACTTCGTGACATGATCGGGTCACGATGTTTAGGTTGGGTATTGGTTCATCATCTCATTCGGAGAATGAGATGACCTCATTTCCAACTGGCATAAATGCCACATGATCAGGAAACATGATCATTTGTTGACCAATGAACCAGTGACTAGAGTTTCACTGGGAACCCCTGGTTGTTTGTATATCACACGTGTATTGATGTTTCCACTCAATACAGTTATAGCATGATATAAAACTTAATCATAAACTATATGAAATATGATAATAGTCCTTACTACTATTTGTCTCTAGGGCATATTTCCAACAATGAGCTTGTGAAGTTGGTGCTTACTTCACAATCAATTTACTAGCTTACGTCTCTTGTTGTCCCCCCCCCCCCCCCGAAACCTTAAAGTTCATCAACAAAATTGAAAGGGCTTTTCTATGGGAGGCTAAGTATAAGACCACCAGGGCTAAGTGCAAGGTCAATTGGGAGACGGTGTGTAGGCCTAAGAATCTTGGTGGGCTTGGGATTAAAAACTTGGACAAATTTGCGACGGTGCTACGCTTGAGGTGGCCTTGGTTTGAATGGAAGAACCCCGACAAAATTTGGATTGGGTCCGGCAATCCTTGCTACCACGAGGATATGTCCATCTTCTATGTCGCCATGACCATTACCATTGGGAATGGCCATAAAACTCCATTTTGGCATGCGACGTGGCTATATGGGAGGAAGCCTTTGGACATTGCGCCCCTCATCTTCAGTATTTCCCTAAGAAAGAACTGGAAGGTGCACCAAGCCATGCACGACAACGCATGGATCCGCATGATAAAACTAGGAAATGACTTCTCTATCGACCACCTTACGCAGTGCGTTGAGCTTTGGTCTCTCGAGATGTGCAACTAAACGAGGACGTTGAGGACGACATACTATGGAAGCTTACGGATAATGGTGAATACACGGCTAAGTCGGCCTACGAGGTGCAATTTTTGGGTTCCACCGTCTCAAGCATGCAGAAACCGGTTTGGAAGGCTTGGGCGCTGCCGAATGTGAAGTTCTTCGCTTGGTTTCTCACTCAAAACAGGATTGGACCGCAGACCATTTGGCCAAGAGGGGATGACAAAACTATGGGCTTTGCCCTCTTTGCAAGCAAACAACAGAGACGGTCGTCCATCTTTTCGTGGAATGCCGGTTCAGTAGACGAGTTTGGGCAAGCATCAAAGACTGGATTAGTATCCCTAAGATGGACCAAGCCCAATGGGTGGGCCTACACGCAAAGGAATGGTGGGAGATGATGACGGAGGGTCCGATTCCGAACCGCAAAGCCGTGGCGTCCCTCACACTTCTCGTCACTTGGGAGATATGGAACCAACGGAATGACAGGGTCTTCCGGAAAAAACTTGTGTCGTCGCTTGTAGTTCTAGATAGGATTAAGCACGAAGCCCGAATGTGGGTGAGCACGGGCTCCAAGCGTTTGGGTGAATTCATGCCGCGAGAGTAATTGTTTTGTAACCTCGGTCCTCTTTACCATGTAAAACTCCTCCTTAAATAATTGTTTGGGACAAAACTTTTGCCCCCTTTTTGAAAAAAGAAAGTGACGTACGGTATGAGGAACACCATCAACATCAACATGTACTCAGACGGTCAGAACTGCGGAAGCTTATCTTCCACCTTCTGTTCCATGTAAGCAATTATCCAATGCAGCGAGATTAACAAACAGCCTTTTGTAGACGCCACAATCAGTTTGTGGTATATTCTACCGGGAGACTAGGCTTTGTACCCGCAGGCCTATGTGGTAGACCATATTTATTTTCATCTTCTCCATTTATACCGTGTCAGCTTCGAACGCTCGTTTTGGTACAAAGTGAGGCAAAACTTCTAGCACCGATTCAAATAAATAACAGTTGGTCTGATAAACATATATACAGTCCTGGGTCTCTGGCATGCGCTGAAAGAAAGTAGGCTGAAGCAGGCACGAGGGCCTTTCCTTCCCAGGTGGCAAAGGCAGTGGAGAATTCTATACTTGTGTGTAGTGTGTACCACACTACTACGAGCCAACCGAGCTAGGATCCTAGCTTCCAGACTTGTCATGGCTTCAGGCATCTAGTTAACTTTGTCAGTACATCTCTAACAGACACCACATATCGACCGGTCCGCAAGTACATCTCTAACAGACACCACATATCGACCGGTCCGCAATTTCTTTTAGTCGATATGCATACCGAGATTCAAAAATAGCCTTTCCAGATACCGTAAAAGACTAAATACTGCAAAAAAAAATACGATATCCCGCATCGAGATCCATCCGCCCCGCATATATTCGGTGCGGGGGGCTGGATGCGGTATGGCGCATCCATTTTCTCTTTCCTCCCCCGCCCAGAAACCCTCGCGGCCGCCCGCCTCCGTCTTTGATTCCGGCCACATCTACCGTCGAAAAACACATCGCCCTCGCCAACCTCCGTGTCCACCCCCATCTTTCCATGGCCGGCCAATGGAGGCCTGATTTGGGCGGACGCGGCCGCACTTCTCTGGACCGCGGCGGGAGCTCCGGCCTGCGAGCTCGCCCGCCGCTGTCGTCGTCGGAGGAGGAACGTTAGCGCCGCTCCGAGCAAGGACACGGTCACGGCGTCCTTGGGCGCACCCGCGTTACCCCGCTGCTGCCGTTCGACTCTGCCCCGAACGATGCCGAGGAGCTCTTGATGGCCGAAATCTGCGTGTTCCCATCGGTCGTCCACGAGCCCGCTCCCGCCGACGCTAGCAACTCGGACGACGAGCAGGAGGAGCTGTTGGTGAACGAGGCCAGGTACAACTCCCTTTGCACAGCGCTCATGGACATCGTGCAGCGCCGGAAGCCTCGCCGCCTCGCGCGTAGAGCGGAGAAGCGTGATCTTCGCCGTGCCACTCGCCTCCCCATCCACGAGCACCTGGCGCAGCTCGCTCGCGGCACCGACTACACCAACGACGCTAACAACGCCGAGGAGTAAGCGCACGACGCCACCTTCGTAGATGATTCGGTGAGTAGGTACCGCCGGTGGAGCTACGTAGATGCTAGGTGAAGTCTGGTTGCAGGGCGCAACATCATTTTTTGCTAAACATATATCGATCTCGATTGATCAAAACCTCTCCTATGTATGAATCTGGCGCTAATGTATGTTGTTTTTTAAATATGCAGTTTAGATTAGCGTATCTGTACTGACCGAGCGATTTTCATACTGTAAACCAGGTTTTCGGTCTACCGCATCCGCGTTTTGCAGTACTACGGGATGCGGTATGTACTAGAGATGCTCTTTGGCATATAATCACAAGTTTATTGACAAACAGTTGACTATTTTTTTTCGCGAATGGCTTCACAGCGATGGTCAGAATAAAACTATCGAAGCATTCCGTGTTTCCATAGTGTGATGGACAGACACGGAGCGTACATTGCCTGATCTTTCCACGCGCGTACTGAGTTACAGCGACGACGATCTATAAGCAGCAGATAGCTGCAGGGTTCCATTGACTTCCTTGTACAGCTTTCGATGTAGAGACTGACCATTCCAGTCTCCACATCATGCGGCTGCTGGATGAAGAACACTTGCTGACATTGGTTTCAGGTAAGCCGCGTCGGTGCTGGAGCCTGGAGGAGAGTGCACACAGACTGTAATCCATACTCCAGATATAGTGCGTGTTGGTGGTTGGGATGGAACACCATGATGATGGTCGAACTCAAACTCGCGAGTCCTGGAGGGAACAGGGGAAAATGTGTGGGTTTGCGGGAGGCAGGGACTAGTGCCCTAGTGCGGTCGGTGCGGCCACCGGAACGGAAATCAGATATTCAGATCCGCTTTCGCTGTGTGCTCGCTAGCTATGGCCTGCTGCCGCGCTCTATACCATGGCAGAGAAGCAGAGCACCAGGGCAAGGGCAGCACATGCATCGGCCGGAGTCAACTTGCCTCCTCAGCTGATTTGGTCCCAGTCAATTGCTAAGCAAAAATTTGATCCCTATCATCAGCAAACTACGTACTATGCTGAATTCTGACGGTGACAAGGAACAATGCATTTTGCTTTGTATACCAGACGAGAGAGACCAATGTTCCGTTTTACAGCCCATGCACACCGAATCCATCCTAGAGCACTTCTTCCGTCCCATCTAGCGCGAGCACACCGTACTGGCTAGGCTACGCTGGCTTATCATCTTCTATATGTGCAGTACTCCTAGTAACTTCCAGAAACTCCCAACCTCAATTCAATTTCCTATGTATGTATACTTTTCTACGGACGATTGCCGTCTTCGGCGGCAGCGGAGGAGGAGGAGGTCCTGGTGGTGAGGGAGGGCCTCATCTTGACGATCTGCTCGTCGTCGGACACGCCCATCCTCTTGGCCGACATGCCGGCCTCGAAGAAGCGCCGCACCGCGTTCCTCATGTAGGCGGTGCCTTCCCTCACGTTCATCTTCTCCCTGATCCTCTCCTGAAGGCTGCTCAGCTGGTGGTCACCGTTCAGCACCGCCGCCAGCTGCACGATCTCCTGCTGGAACGAGCTCAGCTTCGCCTCCTCGTTCGCCTCCGTCTGCCGTATCCTCGTCGGCATTGGGAGTTGCTCTGCATATTACATTTACACGGATAATTTTGTAAGCAGGCAGCGGTATAATGTCCTAGTGTTGCTGAACTTGACAGGTTAAGATGGAGGAGACATGGGCAATTACACGTACCGGGGCAATCTGTCCTTGGTTCAGTTCTTGTTTGCACGACTCCTTCGAAGGTCCCAGCCCATGCGTCTCTTTTTGTCAGGAAATCCTGTGGCAGATTGAACAGTTTTTTCACGGTTGCGGGGATCGACGAATGCTCGTACTGCGAAGTCGGGGTTGGACCACTTGCCCCATGCACAACTGAAACGACAAAAAATCCAAAATGTTAGTATCACTGATCAGGAAAATATATCTGTTTTGGTGAGGTTAACCAAGAAGTGCTCACTAACCTGTTCCCTTCTCAATCCACGGGGAGATCATGATGGCCGGGACGCGCACCCCCAGCCTATTGAACGTGAAGTTATACGGCGCGGGGCCAACAATGTCGTCAGGGCTGGGAACACCCTCCACAGGCGTGGGCACATGGTCAAAGAAGCCACCATGCTCGTCGTAGGTGATGATCATGAGCGTCTCGTTCCACTGAGGGCTGGCGCGGAGCGTCTCGTAGATCTCCTTGATGAACATCTGGCCTTGGTAGACGTCGTGCGAAGGGTGGTCGTCGTTGGCCGGGTGGTCCTTGGAGTCCATGTAGTGCTGCTCGATGACGGCGTAGTTGGGGAGGGAGCCGCGGCTGGCGTGGTCGCGGAACGTGTTGTGGAAAGGGTGGAAGTCCAGGAGGTACTTGAGCTTGCGGAGGTTCCGGTAGAAGAGCACGGCGGGCACGTCCTGGAAGTAGACGCCGAAGGAGAGGCCCGCGTCGTGGATGTTGTCGAAGATCGTCCTCTGCGGGTACCCCATAGCAAGCAACCTGCATTTCAGATCATAAGTATTTTCTCCGTCGGAGAAAGCAAGCGGACTATCCACCACCTAGTGGCGGAGCAATGTACAAGCCAGGTGTGGGGGGCCACTGCCTCCAGACTCGGAACTTTCACCGAAGAGAACGTTTTGAGTCATTTAGACATGAATGAACTAAATTCTGAAGTTTTTGGATGGCTGCTGAACTGCTCCCCACTTTTATTGTGCTGCGTTCAGTTTTCCAAGTTTGTGCAGATGGTCTCACAATAGAGCCAACTGGGCTAGCCTGCCGTCTCTTTTCGAGGGGTAGGGGAACTGGGATGGGCTGCTGCAAGGCCCAATGTTACAAGTCAGTTTGTATCTATTTGGGTTGAGGCCCGCCCAGATTTTCAGCCTGCAGGGATAAAAGGCCATATCTCACTTCACCCCGTGCACCGACACGAGTAATGGGAGGTCGCATGGCCTAATAAAATGTCACCTGTCAGGAACAGAGCAGAGAACACCCATCTTTGTCCTGACACGGTTTCAACCCTCCGGCTGCACGACCGAAAGGTTCCACTGACAGTGAGACCAGTCAACCCGTGGTCCCACTGTTCAGCGAGGCGGGCCACCCCTCGATGTCGCGTGCCGTGCGCACAGCTAGGCCTGTAAGTGGGCACGCCCAGAACTGTCTTTAGGTTTGCCGTTTGTTCCCATTTAATTGATCAAGACTATGATTTTGCCTGCTTAAGAACCGTTTCATGCCGTCGGTTGTCCCTCAGTACGCTTAAACTTTACAAAGGAGCAACAGCAGCGCCTATGCAGTTTCAGGCAATCGCTGATCAATCAGCACCTCGGTCCTAGCTAATCAAGTGGGATCAAACGGCAAGCCCACGAGCAGCCGTGGACCTGAACATTTACAGGCCTACGCACAGCGAGCTCGCATCGCATCAGTTCACATGGATGATGGATCGTGCCCACTTCTGGTTATTAGTTAATTGTACTAGTAGTACTACTAGTCCAATCAAGCAATGCTAATCCGGAGGAGCGTGAGCGAAAGCAAAGAGGCAAAAAAAAAGCAGCGCATGGCCCATAGATTTCGCGATAGCAAAAGATGGCTTCTGTGTTTGCTTTGTCGGCTAATTGCGGCCAAACATGTGTCTGGTCGTGTACTCCCCCATAGAATCAATGTCATTTTCTTTCTTGGAATAGTAGTTCTAGCTAGTGTGGCAGTGTCCTCTCACAGTGATGACGTACTTTATCACATTATTCATAATTAGTAGACACTGAAATGTTAAGGTAAAGCTCTTTTTGCCACAAGTGATAGAGGTGCTACTACTGCTTAGCAAAGAAAAAGAGCAAGTGATACTGGGCTTTAATAGGGCCCAATAGAATTGCCGCCTGGTTTTTTGTGGGCCGAATAGAGCACGTACTCCGCTGCTCTGGACCACCTGCCCCACCGTGCAACATCGCGTGGATATAAGACTCTGTATTTTTTATCATCAGACGCGTTAAATGTACCGACGAGATTCATGGGAGGTCGCATGGCCGAATAAATGTCACCTATCATGAACAAAGCACATCCCTGTCCTGACACGGTTCCTACTCTCCGGCTCCACGACCGAAAGGTCAGTGTGAAGATTTCACTGACAGTGAGACCAGTCAACCCGTGGTCCCACAATCCAGCGAGGCGGGCCACCCCCTCGAGGTTGCGTGCCGTGCGCACAGCGAGCTCGCATCGCATCGGTTCACATGGATGATTGATCGTGCCCACCTCCGGCTATTAGTTAGTTATTAATCATACTACTACTACTAGTCTAATCAGACACTAGTAGTACAGTGTTAGCCGCATGCGGAGCATCCAACAATGCTAATCCGGAGCGTGAGCGAAAGCAAAGCGGCAAAAAGGCGACACATGGCCCAAAAGGATTTTGTTGCTGTGCGGGCTAATCACAGCCAGACATGTGTCTCCTGTGTGTACTCATGTCGAATCAATGTCATTTTCTTGTTCTCGGAGTAGTACTAGCTATAGTGTGTGGCAGTGCCCTCTCACAGTGATGATGAACTTTATCACATTATTAGTAGTAGACACTGAAATGTCAAGGTAAAGCTCTTTTCGCAACAGGTGCTAGTGGTGCTACTACTACTGCTTAGCAAAGAAAAAGGAGTAGGAAATTCTGGTATGGACAGAGAACCATATGGAATGGTGGTCTGGAAAAATGGGTCTGAATTTTGCCATCTTTGTGGAAGCTAGTACTAGTAGTATGAAACTTAGGAAGTTGGTTGAACGGCCGTGTGACTACCGATTAAATGTTTGCTATAGTATGAGTAGGCATGCAGGATGGCTGATCAGTTTGGTACGTCTGAAATCATGCTTGTCTTTCAGAATCTGGACAGGAGAAAACAGCTGAAAAGGGTACTAGTGTACTCTGTTCTCTGTCCCCGCCAGGAAAAACCCGGCCACTCTGCTCTACACTAGCGTCAGCGCAATCTGGCTTCTTCCAGTAGCAGAGTAATTTTGACAGAAAAAAATTTAGTAGTACTCTACGTTGTAAAACGGCTGGTCAACTTGTCGACTGAACTAGTACATTCCAAATAGAATTATATTGTACAGTACGTACTAATATAGGACGCGAGTAAAGAAAGCAGCCGGTCAATTTGACTTTCTGAACAACAAAGGTGCGTGCATATGAATTAACGCAAAGTGTACAGATTTAAAACTAAACGTCTTTATCATGTTGGTGCTAGGAATAATACGCAACTCCACTGTCCTAAGGTTTGTATTAATACGACCGAACTACATTCCAAATGAATCTTGGAAATGAGTAGGTTGGTTTGGGGTGTCCGTATTCGCTCGTGCTAATACGCTACACCACTCCTAAGATATCATTCATTAGCATGACCAGGACATTCTTGTTCACATCTAGCGCAAGGCAAAAAAATCCACAACAACCTGCTACCCTCAATAAATCTCGGCGACCAACCTACTACAACTCTCTGCAACGCAACGCAATGCAGGCTGGCCCTTTTCGCGGCGGAATCGCATCCCAGACCACGCACGCAAAGAATCAAGACGCATTTGTTTGGGCATGATGAAACGGACCATCATCAGAAATTTAATGGCGCGGTTAGTTAATCATCGTCGGGTTGTTGTAACAGCAACGCACGAGGATATGGATGTACGTACTCTGGGTTGTTGCTGGTGGCGCCGCCGGAGGTGCCGGAGTGGACGAAGAGGCGGTTGGGCTGCGTGGACGAGGGCACGGACGCGAACCAGCGGTCGCAGACGGCGAACTGCGACACCAGCTCGCGGTACACTGCGACGCTGTCGGGGGCGAACCCGTTCATGACGGCGTCGGTCATGTTCCCTCCGCCGATGGAGGTGGCCTGCTGCACGAACCCGTTCATCTTGGCCGGGCCCGACGCGTCGTCGGACCCGAAGATCTGCTGCCGGATCTCCTGGTACGAGTGGCCCGGGTCCGGGTCCACGTACTGGGCGCCGTCCCCGAAGTAGACGCGCCCGGACGACGGGTCCGACGTGTTGGCCGGGTTCCACTCCGCCCCCGTCACGCCGTCGATCGCCGGGTTCAGACGCTTCATCCACCCCAGCATGTGGTCGAAGGATCGGTTCTCCATCACCACCACCACCACCGTCTTGATCGGCCCGCTCATCCCCGCCCGCGCCACGCCGCCGGAAGACAGGACGAGGAGGAGCAGGGCCAACGTCGCCGCGGCCACGAGCCGGCGGTGGCCGCGCGTGCGAACCGCCATTGTGTTGATTGGTC
This sequence comes from Avena insularis, assembly GCA_023614405.1. Taxonomy (NCBI): domain Eukaryota; kingdom Viridiplantae; phylum Streptophyta; class Magnoliopsida; order Poales; family Poaceae; genus Avena; species Avena insularis. Next base: position 453,693,223 of record CM042691.1, on the reverse strand, counting down.
TCTGTGTGTGTGGGCAGTGGAGGATTTTGGGGGAGCTCGTGAGTGAGATGGGACCCCCGGCAGGCTCCGTTGTGTGTGTGTGGGGGGGGGGGGGGAGGGGTGGTGGCTCTTGTCCTTTTTTATCGTGGACGACGGTGGTGGACGGGGTCGACTACGTGCCAGACCATACTGGGCAGTTTGCTACGGCCATGACCGCACGGCAGCGGTGATGATGATAGCACAATTAATCTTCTTTACTACTAGTAATTGATTTCTCTCTTATCTAGCTACGGGCCAAATATAATCATTGTGGTATATCTTCGACAGCTTGCAGATATACTATATAAATACCGTGTAATTCAATGATTATATTTAGGCAACTAATGATTTCAGGTCTATCCTCACCGAGCGAAATTACCCTTGTGCACCCAGCCTGACCAAAATCTCGACAGCTAGCTCACCAATTTTGAAGATTCATACGTACCAAAAATATAATCTTCCTTAATTGATTTCCCTCTTATCTAGCTACAGGTCAAATATAATCATATTGTGGTATATGTTCGGCACATTGCGAATATATATTGTGCAATTAAACGATTACATTTATTTAGGCAACTAATGAATTCAGGTTTATCCTCACCGAGCGAAACTACCGTTGTGGACCCAGCCTCACCTATGACCAAAATCTGGACAGCTAGTTTATCGCATGTGAAAAATATAAATATTAAAGCATGTGACGTCCCTTAAAATATAAATATTAGAACATCTCCACCGGCACAACCAAATATTGGCCAGCAACACAAAAGCACTGATTTTGGGATTGACGCCCTAGCTTCCGTTAGTCTCGGAAGTCCGTCCCACACCGGCGTCCTAACAATCGTCCCAAACAACTTTACAAACAAGTTTCATATAATATTTTGAAAAAAAATATATAGGAAGCGTGCGTGTATGTACGTATTATGAGCGTCTGCGTTCGTACCATGTTTCTAAAAAAAAAAATTGAATAAACAAACGACTAGCAACGCTGGCTACAGACAAAGCGCGTAGAGGCATTGTTCAAAAAATCGTCCGAATTAGCGATTAATAGGCCGATTAATCGCTACTAGGGACCTAACCGTGTCGATTACCACTAATCCTTTGGGTTAATCTGTTATCTCGACTAATAGCTCTGATAGACCGATTACTAGGTATATTCCCGATTAACTACTACACTTGGTCCAAAAATTTGCAAATTTTTCAACGCATCGCCCGTCCAACCGCTAGCCTGCCCCAATGAAGTATGTTTTGTGAAGCTCCCGCTCGATTCCTGCCTCCAAGAGGTCGATTTCCTCCGTCACTAACCAGTACCCTAGGTAGGTGGTGGGAGAAGAGCAACTTCAGAGGTTAGAGGAGAAGCATATGTGTTTTAATGGGGTTTGGGCTCTAGATAAGTAGGGTTGGGCATATAAAGGCTTATATACTATTTCTTTCTTATATACACGGGTTTTATGTGCTAATTGATGTAGGTTGTACCGATTATTTTATCGACTCTTCACTCCATAAACCTGAGGCCATGTTTATTGAGCTCAGTTTCGCTTGGAGACAAGCGAAGTCTAAGCTTGGGGGGAGTTGATACGTCCATTTTGCATCACTATTCTATGTCTTAATTCACTATTATTCATTGATATATTTCATATTGAGAGGTGATACTTATGTTATTTCATCTGTTTTTGCATGGTTGATGACTTTTGGAGCATGGACCGCATTCGGGATTCGATGGAAAAGGTGTTGTTTGGAGGCAAAATTGCGAAGATTAGAAAATCCAGGAAAATATCGGAAAATCCTATTTTTCTAGAAGACTAAGGATGCGGAAGAAGGCGGAGTGGAGATGGGCCACAGGCCCACACCACCTGGCCAGGCGACCTAGGCAGCGCCAGAGGTGGTGTGGCCACCACAGCCCACTCCGGCCTCTCTCCTGCGCTGGTATATCATCCTCCGAAACCCTAAGACTCGGGAGCGACCATAAAAAGATTCTCGCCTCTGCGGCATAAAAACACCGAGAGAAAAGATCTCTCCGTGAGAGATTTCTGGGAATTCCTTCCCGGAGAGGGGAGATCGTCGCCATCAACACCACCATCAAGCTGGACTTCATCGGGATCATCATCATCATCACCAACACCATCATCACCATCAGCACCCTCATCACCAGGTGGTGAGTCCACTCCGGACTCCGCCTCCGACTCATTTTCTCCCAGTACCTTCCTTTTGATATGAAACTTCGTAATATATAACCCCTCGGATCCCCCGAGGTCCGTATATCGTGTTTTCATCGTGTTTTTGTTTCAATCTGTTTCTGTCAGGACATACTCTTTGAAAGCTTAGAAGCACAATGATGTCCACCAAGGATAAAGGGAAGGAGCCTATGGAGGAAGACCTCCAAGACCCTGGGAAGGAGAAGGAGATCAAAAGTGAAGGTGAAGAGGAGCAAAGCCAACATCCGCACACCGGCACTACTATTGCAAGCATTGGAGTGGTGACGAAACCTGCCAGGGTTAGAAGGACGGCACGGATGCAGACTGGGGGGAAAGTTCCCCGTCACAGTTTGGCTCCAAGGTCACTTCCTCCACACACCAAGAATCCCTTCCATACCTTCATCCATAACCATGCAGGAAAAGAAGACTCCAAGAGGGGAAAAAGAATCACAAGAGCTGGGATCCACAAAATGAAATGATCACGAGCCGTATTGAGCACAACTCGGAGTTGATTCGTACTCTCACGAGATTGAGGACTTGGGGAAACTGATCAGAGAGCTTATCGAGAGGATACCACCACCACCTAAGGAGTATTTCGTCATCAGGTTTGGCATCCCCTTGGTTTGTTCCAAGCTTGGGGGAGTGCCACGGTATCATATCACTATCTTCTATCTTTTTACCTTATTAGTAGAGTCATATCATGAATAGAGGAGTTATTATGTAGTATGGTTTGCATTATGGAAGTGTCCCCTTTCTCGTTAGATATGTATACCTTGGTGTGAGTTTCCATTATGGAATATTAATGAGAAGTTCTATCATTCACTCTTTTGCATAGCTTACATTAGTTTTCAATTCGTGGTTATATGATTGATGTTGTTAGTATTGGTAGCACTCTGGGATCATTGAGTTAATTTAGTTGGTTTTGGCAAACCTGGCTCGGTCAGTAGCAACACTATTTTTGAGAGTTGATTGAAAAAGATAAAAGTACCTTTAAAGAAAAATTATTTCATCATCTTTCTTTCTTGATTTGCTCATAAGTCTAGTATTCTCTAGTTAAGATCTTTTGTGCTTCCAAGGAAGATTGCATGTTTGTCTTTATCACTCGTATGTTTGGTTGTTTCCTTCAACTCTTATACTTGCTACCCAGCCTTGCTAGCCAAAAACCTGTACTGAGAGGGTATTCTTCTCGTGCATCCACCTCCTTTAAACCAAAACCTTTGCCATTTGTATCCACCATACCTACCTATTAGCATTATGGCTATTCCAAGTAAATTCTTATTTTATCTACCTCCCAAATTAAACTTTTTATGTGAAAATTAGTGATTAAATCTCTCACGAACTTGATGGCACACTTTACTTTATTGCATTTAATAAACTTGAACCATTGGGTCCTTCTTTGTTGCGTATATGCTTGCGCTTTATAAGTTGAAGTTAGCCGAACCATGTATCATGGGGACCGCTTTCAACACTTCATTTGGTACTTTGTACCTAGTTGATATCATGTTCTTTTGCTTATGGATCCCGGCGGTGTGAAATAAAAGTGAAACTTATAAGATCATGGAGTTTATATGTGTGTTAGATAAACGTCTGGGCCGCTAGCCTAAGCCATGCCTAATCATGGTGGAAACTTGCAGCATAACTATAGTGAGCATTCCATGAATCGAAGCATCCTCAATAAAAACCTATGCAAATAGCAAATAAAAAGATCGCTGAGATGCTCACTGTCTACTTGCCTTGTCATTTTGATTATGGGATAGCTCCTATGTCATGTACAAGGGGTACCCCGTTGGCGGTTCTCAATGATACGCATGTATTTACAATGACAAGAGATTGATCGTGACTGAAGTTGAGTAGCATGAGGATCGGTACTCATAAGTAAGGGGCATGATATTTCAACTTATAACTTGTCAAGCATATCCTCTTAGTTGTGTCACTTTAACCTTAATCACCTAAAGATGCCTATGATAGGGGCAATGAGAGCTGAAAGCTAGTAAGTATCATAATTTTTGGGAGCTCTTTATGAGACTTGCAATTCCTGCTTCCCTCTTTGAAGGGCCTTTCTTTTACTTTGTAGTTGAGTCAGCAAACCTACTCCCTTCTATCTCAACAAGTATTTTGAGTTGTTGTGTTTCATTCATTCATATGTTGATTTATTCATTCATGTTTCTTATGTTCCTTGTTTTGCACATTGCTCTTATCCTGATGTTTACTACTTTGAAAGCTATCATTGAAAAACCAGTTATTTGTGAACTCTAGCAAATTATCAACTATTCTTCGACCAAGAGCTAAGTTTGCCATTACCAATTATGATTCACTTTATGTATCTTTATTGTGTTTCCTTTACTTATTACAAGTTGAGTTATATAATAGTGAGTTGTCTTCTATTATGATCTATGTATTTGATGAATCTGATGCTTCTTGTCCGTATTATTTTATCGACTCTTCACTCCATAAACCTGAGGCCATGTTTATTGAGCTGAGATTCGCTTGGGGACAAGCGAAGTCTAAGCTTGGGGGGAGTTGATACGTCCATTTTGCATCACTATTCTATGTCTTAATTCACTATTATTCATTGATATATTTCATATTGAGAGGTGATACTTATGTTATTTCATCTGTTTTTGCATGGTTGATGACTTTTGGAGCATGAACCGCTGCAGTCAGGATTCTGATGGAAAAGGTGCTGTTTGGAGGAAAAATTCGCGAAGATCAGAAAATCCAAGAAAATATACGGAAAATCCTATTTTTCTAGAAGACTAAGGATGCCAGAAGACGGAGTGGAGATGGGCCACAGGGGGACCACACCACCCCCTGGCGCTGAGCAGCCTAGGCAGCCAGAGGTGGTGTGGCCACCCTGACCACTCCAGCCTCTCTCCTCTAGCGTATATCATCCTCCCAAAACCCTAAGACTCGGGGAGCAACCACAGAAAGATTCCGCCGCCTCTGCGGGGTGGAAAACACCGAGAGAGAAAGATCTCTCCGGCAGACAGATTTGTGTCGGGGGAATTCCTTCCCGGAGAGGGGAGATCGTCGCCATCAACACCACCATCAAGCTGGACTTCATCGGGATCATCATCATCATCACCACCATCATCACCATCAGCACCCTCATCACCATTAGAACCCAACGAGGAGCTAAAGGTAGGATAAATGTTCTCTCAAGTTCTATCAACCACTGATACAACTCTACAGACACTAAACATTTGCATTATCTAGGAAATAAAACTAGAGCAACAATACGAGTACTAGAGATAGCTTTGCATGATAATAAATAACAAGAAAGTAAAGTTAGTTGCTGCAGCAATAAAATACACTAAACTAACATAACCATTAGTGTGGAATAGTGGTGGTAATTGTGGTGGCTTTGCCCAAGTTTAAATAGCGAATAGATCAGGTTCATTGTCTTCGATGCAGTTTTCTATGTGGGAGAGGCTAAATATACATGTGCTTCACTACTTAGAATTACATGTACTATATGATTGGATTGTTAGCAAACATCCGTAACTACTAACAATGCATTAAGGTTTCCCTAACCATAGCCTTAAGTTTAATGGTCCTCTTACTCCCATACGTGCAACATTCCGGTTCGCGTCCTCAGGTTTCTGTTACTCCGGCAGAACTCCCCCTTTCTTTTACACATACTACAAACCCTATGATGTTTAATCTATGCGCGCACAAATATAATAGACACCAAAGGACTGTAGCATATCAATATACAACTCTAATGAACCAAAGATGTTCAACCATTCAATCTAAGAACAAATAAACTACACAAATATGACATAGATCATAGAATTATAACTTATAGCATCAATACCATGTTTACATAGGACGGTACAGAGGTGTGTGGGAGGATGAACCACTGCATACTAGGAGGATTAGGTGATAGAGATGGCGGTGAAGATGGTGAAGAGAGCGGTGGCGGCGGCAGCGGGGCGGGGGACTCCTTCCCCGCCGTCGGTATCATGGGGGAGCATCGCCCCTTAGTCCCCTTCCTTCATGGCTTATTGGGAGTCCTCCCCCATGGATATGGGATCCATGAGGGAGGCAAAAATGTGGCTTTGGCGGCTGCAAATTTGTGGGTGGAGGTGTCTTGGGAGAATTAGGTTTCCTCCCTTTATATAGTTTCTCGGATTCCCGTCACCCCATCTTGGGGTGCAGTAAATCGGGCCTAGTGGGCCTGTCTGCACTCGGAATCAGCTAAATTTTATATCTAGAACGTTTGCCGCGAAATTTTCAACAACTTTGTAGTTGAAGAGTTTTCCGTTTAACGCCGTCTTTGACCCAAAACGTGATCATCTTCACAAAGAGTTCTGAGACAGATTTCTGAAAAAATCCCAATTTGACTCCAACAAGGTTTCCACTTGTATTCTTGGTAATTCCTACACATCAAAGTGTAAAACAAGAACATTATGCACTTTTACAACTATTAGTAGGTTAGTCCAAATAAATCATAAACTTTATATAAAAAGGAGTGTCAAAAGCATATTATTAATATAAAAGCATCAAAAATTATAGATACGTTATGGACGTATCAACATACATTATGGTCTCTATGCCCACATATGTGCGGCCCATGGGACTCCAAGGGCTGACCAAATCCTTCCGACTAATAATAGCCGGAAATCATTTGGTAAAGTTCAAAACCTTTCCAGTTTCCATCTATTATATGCACTAGCACAAATACTCGTGCGTTGCTACGGGTTGAACTTTATTACTCGAATAACTCACGTAATCCCGATGCCACCTGTTTCTCATGCAATTGCTAGTGCCTTCGCAGTTACAGATGATGCCCTTACGTCCAGTAGCCTCTACTAACAGGCACGGGCACCTGCACGGTTATAATAAGTATTTGTGGCCACTACCCACTATTGACCGACAGTAACTTCTTCATGTCGGAGTTGGGTTGGACTGCAACGCACCTTCAGGGACATCCAGAACGTGACCGGTAGTAACTTCTTCATGTCGGAAGTTGGCGCACCTTCAGGGACATCCACAACCGCTATCCTGCTCGTAAATGTGCTAGTGCGTTGCTACCGGAGATTCTAAATACTTGGACGTATGAGAAAGTGTAACAATATTCAGATCCATCGGAATATTGTTTATCAAAGGGTGTTGCTACAAGTGGATTATAAATACTTGAACGCATCAAAGAGAGTACGGTAATATTCAGATCCTTGGGAACATGGTTTATTAATTCTTCGTGCTCTTAACGTGCAAACGGTGTCTGGAGAAGATTTCTCGCTTCTGAGCTTCTGTAACGCTAATCTAAAGCTGTTGCCTTTTATAAAAGATCCTCTCCAAATTCGCCAAAGACCCTTGCATTGAGATGAAGCCCGGAAGAGTGGGGTCGCCATGGTGGTCTCTATGCCCACAGATGTGCGGCCCATGGGACTCCAATGGCTGACCAAATCCTTCCAACTAATAATAGCTGGAAATCAATTGGTAAAGTTCGAAATCTTTCCATCTATTGTATGCATGTATATCTGTATATCTTACTTAGTTGCAGTGATCTTACTTAATTACTTATATGAGATATTCCACTCTTGGTATGTACGGAGTTATGGAATGAGATCAATTAATTAATGGCCTCATATTTGTGTAGATTCGGATGTGTTTCCGTGCTAGATACGTCCGAATCTAAATAAATCTAAAAACATTAATTCAGATTAGCGGAAGCATAATAAATGGACGATATGTTTACCTACCATAAGGGGGGGGGGGGCAGCGTTGGTCCGTCCCACACCTTCCTTCATCGGGGAGGCCGACGCTCGGCGTCGTCCAAAGGGACGCAACGGCTGTCCCCTTTGGCCCCTCGCCCATGTTGACCCCACTCCTCCTATATAAATACCCCAAGGGGTTGCACCTAAACACAAAAGTTTTTCTCTCCACAAGGTGTAACCCTCTATCTCTCTATCTCCCTCCCTCATATGGCGGCCTCCCAGTAAGATGAGGAGAAGCAAACAATGTATGGCTCTGGTATAGAGAGGACACCGCTCAAGGGACTAGTGGGCTGCCTGTTGACCTACATGGGCTAGTCCGCTTCAGCCTGTCGGAACAAGTGGGACAATCTAATCAGGATAACTAGGCATCTCTGATGGGATGGGAGGAGGGATAGGTGGCTTGTTCAGTCCCACTTGAAATTTTAGCTAGCAAGTGTCACGAGTATAGCTGGGCATGGGCAGCCTGGCCCGCGCGGTCCGTCCGATAAATCCCGACTAACCATACTTTTCTAGCTCGCGGGTCGGGCATGGGCTACAGTTTTGAGACCTGTGTGCAACTCGGGCCGGGCTCTGCCTGGAAAAGGGGAAAATAGAGAAGGCCCGTCCCGAGGGAATTCTGTAGGCATGGGCAAGGCTCGGCCCTGATTTCTTGGCCCGATGGCCGGACAGGGCCTAGGTTTTCTGCCATGGGCTTTTTCTAGCCCAGCCTGAAGCCCAAAAAATACCCAATGTATGTATGAAACTAATATTACCTCCATTCAAAAAAATACTTATAATTTGTTTGAAGTAAAACAATATAAAGTTTGACAAAGTTTATATAAAAAATATCAACTGTGTCTATAATACAAAATCTATATGATTAGATAAATCTTACAATATACTTTCATATTTATTTTATAAAGTTGATAGTTTATTCCATGAGTTTGGGCAAACTTTACATTGTTGGCATTTAGAAAAAAAATTGTACGCCTTGTTTTTGGTAATGCAAGTAATAGAAATTCTAGTTTTACTAAATGAAATCAAAATAACTTTAAGTCCGACGGAAGTCTACGTTACATGATTTTAGCACATTATTAATTATCCAGCGCAGTAGCGCATCGCTATCTCAGTTTGAACCACCGCTTACGGATTTGAACTCTTAATATGCTCGCTCGTGGGGATCAGGCGCGCGTGCGATAGATGGAATGGTCGTCATGAATAGATGCATGTTTGGTAAGGTGTCAGGGGGGCGGTGGGAACGACGACCGTACCTAGGAAGAACGGTGGCGCATACGGACGACGACGCTGTAGCTTTGCTTAACGTGATCGACGCTCGTGAGTAAGTAGGTTCCAGGTGCGAGGTCTTCTCCTCCTCGGGGTAAGTGCGAACATGTGGCCGCCGCACAGTTGAGACAAAACCAAACGAGCCATGCACATGTGCCCATGCATTCATGCGTGCATGCAGTGATGCAGTCCTCTGCAAGTCTGTGTAGTGCTGCGCACTGGAGTTAGGCCAACTCCAACGGCCCCATATTTCGGACATCGGTTTCGTCCGAATCAGTCCGTTCGCGGGATGGAGGACAGATCGTCCGAACTCAGCCCGGTTGCGGTGGCCTGTGCCCCCGTCGGCCACTTACCCAAAAAAAAATCAGAAAAAAAGACAACAATGAAAATAATTAAACATATTACATTAATAGGTCCCCGGTCACAAAATATACAAAAAAACCTCAATATTATGGGATGCCTTGGCGTGGAGGCGGCGGGCGTTGCTACTGGCCAGCCGACGCCCTGGTCCTGCGGCTACGCGCCGCCTACTCCTCGTCGTCGTCGACGACGAGGTTGATGAAGACCTGCGGCGGGGGCCACGCGTCGCCCTGGGCCGGAGCGCGAGGCGGAGGCGGTGCCGGGAGCACGAAGGGCATCTGGGCCTGTGAGGCTACCCAGGACTGGTGCAGGGCCGAAGCGGTGCTGTCCCACTGCCGCTCCTCCTCCAGTTGGGACGCGAGGATGGTGGCCTGGAGTTCCTCCTTCTCCATCAGTGGCCGGGGCTGCGGCTCCAACTCCTCCTGCATAACGGCCACTAGCCGGGGCTGCGGCTCATGGTCCTCCTCCGTCGATGGCCAAGGCCACACCTTAGACGCGACGGTGTTGGCGTCCCGGCAGCGCGACCAGTCTAGGATGCCAGGCTGTAGTGGCTGGAAGTGGAGGCCGCCGCCATCGTCCTCCAGGTCGGAGTCCATGTTGGACCTCTCCCAGTAGTCCTCATCGTCGTCGTCGAGGTTCTCGAGGTGGGCCTCGATGGCCTCGCGCCGTGCCACGTGCTCCGCCCTCGAACCACCGGTCCCAGACCAGGGAGTCGATGGCGTAGGCCGGATCCCGCCGCAGATCTGGCGGGAGGAAGGCCCGGCGCCGGCAGATCTCGCGGCGGCGCGCAGGGCCCGTGGCTGGGATGGCCGACACGGGCACACGGGCGCCGTTGAGATACCACCCCGCCGGCAGGTGGACGTTCGTCCATGGGCAGGGCATGCCTGCCTCGGCTAGCGTGCACATGGCCTCGATGCTCACGTTCACGCGTCGCTCGGAGCGCGGGCGCGGCGGCGGACCGCGGAAGAAGGAGGAGGATCTGTGTCGGGGCGGTGACCTAGAGACTGAATGGAGGCCACGGCCACGGCCAGCGGAGGAGCCGGCCTCGTGGTCGTTCTGGCCGCGCCGGAACCAGCCCTTCCAACTGTCCTTCGTCATCGGGCCGACGAGGGAGGAGCTTGTCGACGGGAGGGAGCGGCTAGGGTTTTGGGGTTTGTCCCAAAGTGGGGACTGGGAGTGGAGTGGTGTGGACTGGAGGTGGATGGGGATGACGCGGTCCCATTAAAAAGGACACGGCCCGTCTTTTTAGGACACCGTCAGGTGGGACCCGGAGAACCATCCGTTGGACATGGACGGACGAGGCCTGTGTCCGCCCCCCGCAAACCAGCCCTAGGTTTGGACCCTGTTTACACCGATCGGACTGCGCCGCGCTCTCCGGTCTATTTGCAGGTGCGCTTTGTGCCTTGATCTCAGTTTGGGAGGACGCGATCGAACGTGTGGAGTCCGTTTACGGAGCCGTTGGGATGGCCTTACATCCTCTGGCTCGTTGTCAGCGTAGATCCAGAAAAGGCCGCTGGCCCATGCAATGCTCGTTTTACTATGAGGAGTCGTAAACTAGACCGGCCCCATGTATATCGCCGACGTGGTAAATTGACCAGGTGACCTGCAGTCCCTGCATGCTGAGATGCGTATATATTACAGGTCTGAGTACTGATGAGTACCGAGTACGTATGTGTTTTTTTTTTTTTGAAACCGGGAGGTGAGTCCGGTCTCTGCATCAAGCAATACACATGCCACAACCTTTATTTATTATTAGAACCATATTGTTTAGCAAGGCCATTATAAAGATTATACAAACCGAAACCGTCAAAGCAAAACACTAAACAAAAATGATAACCGTATCGCTAGATCCCCAATGAGATCTATCAAACCCCTATATACCTGTTTTGACCCCGCCCCACGGTCACCCACACCGTTGGCACTCACCAATAGAAGCTGGAGTGTCTTGGCGTGGCGGCACGAACTCAAGAAAAAGGAGCCCTAGAACGGCACATCATAACCACGGAGCTACGATCACGCATACGCTCTGGATGTCGTCGCCTTCATAATCTTCCGTCAACCCGTCATCAGCATGTAGATCGATGTGCAGACTCTCGCCACACCAGCCACCGACACCACGTCGGTGCCAACCAGCACCCCCCCCCCCCCCGAGCACTAGCCGCTCCACCCCTCCTGCCGCTTCCATACAATGTTGCTCCCAGGAGAGAACGTGATACCGACACCGCAATACCGCCATCGCCCGACCCGAAGATCTTAGGTTTCCCCCGGAGTAGCACGAGTGAGGTCGACACAAGGTGCACGACGATGTCTTCATCAAGATAACGACGTGGTAACGTGGCCATCGCCTGCCAATGGCTCGGTTTTCACCGGCACCTAGGTCTCCTGCCTCGCTGCTGGGACTGGAAGACGGATCGCGAGATATGCCAATCCAGTCGTAGGCTAGCCACCTTCGACGGAGAAGATGACCACCTCCACCAAACCCAGGGCCTCCGCCCCGGACGCCCTCATGATGCAAAGTAGACCTTAGAAGACCTCCGGATGACACCGGCCGACGTCGAGGAGGTGAAGACGACCGGTCTAGGAATCCTAGATCTCGCCACCACCCACCGCCCCGCCGTCCAAGGACCACTGCTACCGAGTACTCCCTCCGTTCAGAATATAAGATGTTTATATTTCTAAACGGAGGGAGTACGTATGTGTATGTATGTGTATGTCAACGATACGCATAGATAGAAGATTCCTAGCTAACGTGCGTGCACGTTGCGATCTGATGAGATGCGTATATATCACACGGTATGAATAGTGAATACCGAGTACGTATGTGTATGTCAACGATATAGTACTCTTTTACCAAAACAAAAACCCGATATAGTACTCTACTAGCTTAGCCGATCCAATCGTAGGAGTATGGGACTAGTACGTGTAGGAGGTCAATATGTACAGGTTAATTGAGAGTGAGTATACACGTAGATAGAAGATTCCTATCCTAGCTAACGTGCGTGCACGTTGCGGTCCGCTGTTCACTAGGAGCGGTTGGACTTGGACATGCATCCTTCAGACCTCGCGGCCACACTCACAACAACGGCCCAATTAATCCTTTTTGCGTGACCATGCATATCCGTGCGTGAGCTCTCTCAGCAGCAACGGCACGTCGATGGCATGCACGCACGCACCCATCCCGGCCGTGTACGTTGTGCCGTGCACGCCTGCTGGCTGCCGGTTAAGTGCGTACGTAGTAACTAACTTACCGCTACGAGAGCTCCTACTTTTGGCGTACACGATCCGGCGATGTACGTCAAGTAGCTATTCTCTAGCTATCGACTTGCATGGTACGTACGTCGAACGATCCATCCAAGGTGATCGATGTGTGCACGGCGCGGAAAGAGTTCGATTCGACCGATGTTTCTAATATAGTTAATTGGATTGATCGATTAGTTAATAATTACTCCCTCCGTCCATATTAATAATATGTTCTATGCATAGTCTAAATATTTAACTAGTACGAATTTACACAGTTAAGAATATTAATATGGACCGACGGGAGTAGTTAAAAGCTCTGAGTTTTTGGTGGATCTGGTGGGTGCCAAGTTGTCATCGTGGGAAGCTTATATGCTCGACAGAGGGGTGATGCCTTGAACTTATTAAGACAATGCTTTCAGCCATCCTAATCATCGCCATGATATCCCTTGACATTCAGATAGAGGTCACCATCACCATCGAGAAGATCGTACGCGGCTTTGTTTGAAAGGGGAGAAAGGATGTGCCCGATGGACACTGCCTAGTGGAGTGGGACAGAGTGTGCTTGCCCAAGGAGATGGGAGGGCTTGGTATCCCCACTTGCCCCTCATGAACATTGCCCTAAGGGCTAGATGACTGTGGCTAAAGCGAGTGGGTGCGGCCAAGCCATGGCGCGACCTTGACATCCGAGTACCGGAGCTAGCGAGGCAACTCTTTGACGCAACAACTGTTTCGGTGCTCGGGGATGGAGCCACTACTTTCTTCTGGACATACAAGTGGCTACCGTGTGGACGTATCTGTGAAGTAGTGCAAAACCTTTCTGTGGCGGTACCGACGAGAGCAGTTAGCACACGCCGAGTGCGTGAGGGCGTGGACGGGGGTTGGCTGCATGATGTTCCCTCTGATCTAGGCGCGATAGCCATCAAGGAGATCCTTGAAGTGGCGGATCAGCTTGAGGAGATCACCTTGAGGGAGGGGACACATGATGTATTCAAATGGAACTAAGATCCGAGCAATTGTTACACCGTTAAGTCCTGCTACCAGGACTTGTTTCCCGATTGGACCTCGATGGAGGGAGCTCTGCAGATTCCCGTTCTCCTGCCAGCTGAAAGGTCGCCCTTTGGTTGGCCGTGAGAAACAGATGCTAGACCGCCGATAGGTTATGCCGATGCAGTCTTCAGCATCCGGTGGCATGTCCCTTCTACGACCAGTGTGGAAAGACTATTGACCATCTACTGATGGGATGTGTGTTATCTAGCGAAGTGTGGGTGACCTGCCTGAGATGGGGAGGGGGGGTCACGATTCATTGGATTCTGGACCACGATATGAATCTTGTGACGTGGCTTCAAGATAGGCGTGTGGGAAAGACCTCAGCGTGACCTCTGGACTAGATTTTCCTTAGTCTGCTGGACGCTCTAGCGCCATCAGAACGATGTGGTCTTCGAGGGGACCACCCCATCACCAACAGAGGCCACCTAGAAGATCTCCGCCGAGGAAGCCTGAAGAGGGCGGTAGAGTTTTTCTGCGACTGTCAAGGACATGTAGTGGTGGATGTAGGATTACATCAGAGGTGCGTAGCGCAATTTTGTAGCTTAAATATCATGTATAAGCATGTTTAAAAAAATTCACTAGGGGCGCTCACTCTACCACAAAATCCAAACCCAAACGCATCAAAACAGCATACGAAATGCACCATATGTATCACCGCGAAAACGAATGCACGTACGGAGGTAAGCGACTTGGGGGCACTCTAGCTCGATCTCGGCAGCGACGCGTAAGATGTGCGCGATGCTGCTTAACACATAGAATTAGAGTAATTGCTACAGGATCTAAAGATATGCATTTTTAAGGGGTGCCGTGACATCCATGGCACCCCCTAGATACACCCTAAGAATAGGTGGATAAGTCGAAGTGCCACGAGTAGTTGGTTAGGGCGTGTATGCGATTATTGGGGTAACATGGTGTTGCGCCTAGGAAGTCCGTGCGGCAGCGCATTGTAAAGATTGACAGTTTGGCTCTCCTTCTATAAAAAGATAGTCCCCCAAGAACATATCTGAAAAAAAGCTCGATATCTTAGCCGAAGTAAGCGGCGCGTTATCGCTGTCAGTACGAGTGCACATCTTTTGCATAAAAAGGAGCTTGGCTAGCTGGCTGACTGTTGGCCGTACGGGGCACGTGAGACGTATTCGGAGGCAGGTGGAAGGTACGATCGAGATTTTACCGACGTGACGTGCACATGCGAGGAAGACCTGCACGCACGCACTGTGTCAGTGTGCTTAATCAGCGGCTGTTTGCTTGCTTGTGTTTTTAAAGCCTTTTGATAAGATAAGGTCAGCGTGTGGTAGGAGAGTATGTGAGATGTTTCCACAATAGGGGTCCAGTTTATGCCTGGCAGGTCGGTGGACTGGTCATGGCGCGCTGTGGTGTGTATCGTCCCACGTGGTCTACCCACTGTATCATACTGATACTATATTTAATAATTTGAGAATCTTAATGCAAAGTTGTGTATAAGATTTATTTGTATTAGATTTTTCTAGTTTTACGTGCTATGATACTCTAATCGTCTCTTTCTTTATTAATTGTTATGCCATATCAGATTTTTGCCAACATTGTATGCATGATACTAGCTATGATACTCCCACTAGGACCAGCCTAATTAACCAGCAGGCCAGATTGAGAATAGAACGGAGATCTAGGACGTCATTAGGCTGGTCATGGTGGCATATTACTAGTATCATGCATATGATACTGATACTAGTGTATGATACTATCTCTCTAGTGGTTAGTATTATCTAGTAGTATCATGGAACTATCATATTTAATTTTTTCTACAATCTCAATGCAATTACATGTATGAGATGTAGTCATTAAATTATCTAGTTCCACGTGGTATGATACGGTATCATATTATAATACCACTAACATCTCTACCTTTATTAATTGTGGAACCAAATCAGATTTTTGCCAATGTGATATGTATGATACTTCTTATGATAGCACTATGGCTAGCCTTAGCTGGTCCCGTAGCCGCAACTCCGTCGCACCGGGAGGTTAGGGGTAGGCTGTTTATGGGCCAGGCCCGTACTTCTCGATAGTTGCTGGCGGCAGTGTGAACCTGGCACAGGGTTAGCTGACCACTTCCCCTCAAAACAAAAATGTCTGCTGACCCAAACAAATTTAGGTGAAGCACGCAGTAAAATTGTTGATAATCAAATAGTAGTTGGTGTTGAACCAATGTAATATATGAAGACGACCCATGGAAATTTTTGGCTAGCTTAAACTCTTTCTAGTGGTCCTTCCCAAAATCCCAATTGTGTGACACCCACACCATGAAGTAACTTGAAACATGTCGAAAGCAGATATACCATATCCGAGTCCAGAAATACAAGGTCAGGCACTGTCATTCCACATGATATTTTTTGGGGCGATAAACCGTCAAAATCAGAGTAAAGAAAGGTAACGAAATAATTCATTAACAAGGCATGGAGCTCTGCCAATTCATGTTAGATGGAAAGAAAGCCCAGATACAAGGCTAGGAAGGGTATGCCGAGGGACATGTCTAGATACTAGAAAACCAATAATAAAAATAACTTCATGCGGACTGCTCGCCTTGGATTTCAAACTCGCGAGGCTCCTCGTAAGATGCTCGGGCTTGCTGAGTGATGCTATGGAAGGTGAGGTAAGCCACCTCCACGTACATGAGCCGCATGCCATTGAAGATTCTCCTGTTAAGCTCCTTTCATACGTACCACGTCTTGTATATAAGCCGTCTGTTGTGGGACTTAGTCGTTGGCTTGTCGGTGTTGTGGATTACATGACATATATGCCGCTGGTTATTTATAGTGCTCACAATCACAACTATAGCATAGAAATTAATACAACAATCATGAAATTAGTAGAATTACATGGACTAGCTAGTTCGCCAAAACTAAACTAGTAGTATAAAAACTATGAGTATCGCACTTACACTTGCAGGGGTCAAGCAAGGATTTTGGCATGGGTGGGGGGAGGGGTGAAAAAATTCACAACAAAAGCTGCGTGATGTTTGCTTCAGACATGAAATAGCTATATAGGTCCAGACATATCGATTATCGAACATGGTGAGAATAATGCAGCGACTAATGCTCAATATAAACTACTACATCCGATCCAAAATAAGTATCGCAGTTTTGAACTTACATAGTAGGGAGTAGAATGTAGTACCCAAATTAATAGAATTAGAAAATATCAATTTGTTGTGTGATTAATATTTTCTCTTCCCCAGTTTCACATTAGGTGACGAGGCAACATGTAATTCATAATGGATCAGAAAAATACTAACCAAGTACTCCATCCGTTCAAAAATAAGTAACTTAAATTTATATATATTCACATGAATAGTATAATGGAGATCTGGGGGAGGCCCGTCATCACTCGAACTGACGCATGAGGAGAATCAGAGTGGGTCAGTGGGCTGTTTATGGGCCAGGACTTGTACTTCTCGTTCCTAGCGGTTGTGTGAAACTGGCACAGAGCTAGCGGATGCTATACTAGGCATCCCCAGGGATCGGTGGATTCTGTTCCCGGCTTCTCGGTCAGAACCCTGTTTTTTTTTTAAACACAGTCCAAACGTAGATGTTCACAATACGTACATACATTTACCCCTATGAATACACGCACGCACACCCTACCCCTATGAGCACCTCCAATAGACTGAGTCGGCAGGTCTTAAGATTGACGAAGTCACCGCAGGCGCCTCGCTATCGACGGGAACGTCGTCTCCCACTGAAACAATATTTCGCCTTTATGAGACACCAAAGTGCCAAAACCCTGTTTTTGTTGGAATTATGCCCTAGAGGCAATAATAAAGATGTTATTATTATAATTCTTGTTCATGATAAAGTTTATATTTCATGCTAGAATTGTATTAAGCGGAAACTTTAATACTTGTGTGGTTTGTGAACAACACCGTGTCCCTAGTACGCCTCTATGGACTAGCTCATTGATCAATGATGGTTAAGGTTTCCTAACCATAGACATGAGTTGTCAATTGATAATGAGATCACATCATTGGAAGAATGATATGGTGGACAGACCCAAACTAAGCAAAGCTATTAGATCGTTTCATCGTGTTCGTCTTTGCGAAGCTTTTCTCATGTCAAATATTGTATTCCTTAGACCATGAGATAATACAACTCCCTGGTATCGGAAGAAAGCTTTGAGGTCATCAAACGTCATCCTATGAGAGGGTGATCATAAAGGTGTCTCTCAGGTGATCGGAAAGTATCTGTTGGGTTGTATGTATCGAGATGGGATTTGTCCCTCCCAAGTCGGAGAGATATGCTTGGGCCCACTCGTAATCGATATCAACACCTTGCAAGCATGTGGTTAAGGAGTTAATCACAAAGTGATATCGGATTACGGAGCGAGTAAAGTACTTTTGTGAGCGAGATTGAACTAGGTATGGCGATACCGACGATCGAATCTCGGGCAAGTAAAATATCGCGAGACGAGAATATATATATGGTATTGATTGAATCCACGGCATTGTGGTTCATCCGATATGATCATCGATGAATGTGTGGAGTCAATATGGGTGCCTGACCCGCTGTTGATTATTGATAGAAGATCATATGCATATTCTCGAACCCGAGGGTCACACATAACGTGTCTCGGCGCTAGGATAGATTGGATAATTGGTTTATGAATTTTTGTTCGGAGTCTCGGATGGGATCCGGGATATCACGAGAGGTTCGGAATGGTCGGAGAATAAGATTCATATAAAGCGGTGCAGTTTTGGAGTTCGAATAGTTCCGGGTTAATCGGTATTGTGCGAAGCTTCTAGAAGCTTCCGGAAGGGACCAACGTGGCCCCACCTTCCGGGAGGGGGCATGGGCCTATGAGGGAGTGTCCTGGCCGCATTGGGCCAGGGGCACAAGGCCCCATAGGGCCCAGCCGATCCTAGATAAGTTTAAATCGTTTAAACTAGAGATAAGATAGGGTTTCTAGAAGGGAGAGTTTTAATCGTTTAAACTAGAGATAGGCTTGGAGGATGGGCAAGGGCTGGCCGCACCCCCCCTCTATATATAGAGGGCTGGTGTGCCCCCTTCCCGCTACCTACACTTCCCTCCAAGCCCTAGTAGCCCTGCTGCCTTCCTCTCTCCCTCCCGACTGTTTGTAGGCGAAGCCCTGCTGCAGAAATTCTCCACCATATACACCGCGCCGTCGTGTTGTAGATCCAATCCATCTCTCCACCATACTTGCTGGTCCGAGGAAGGAGGAGACGTCGAGGTGCTGCGTGTGCATCTCACGGCACCGCCACTTGTGGTGCTAGATCGGATCGGATCGCGAGGAGGAGAAGCGAAATGCGACTACATCACCCACGTTCCGGCCAGAGCGTTCATTGTCTTGAATCTTCAAGGGTATGAAGATCTAATCCAATCTCTCTCGTTGTTTGCATCTCCTAGATTAGATCTTGGCTTTCTCTCTGTTCGCTTCCGTAGAAAATTTTGATTTACTATGCTGCGAAACCCTTTAGTGGTATCAGAGCTAGATCTATGCGTAGATGTGATTCATGAGTAGAACACAACATGGTTGTTGCGGGCGTTGATGTTTTCTGTTGCAAGCCTCTTGTTTGTGTTCTTCTTATGACGCGGGATAGTGAGATTGAAGCGGTCCAGGCCAACCTTACGCGACGTCGTTCGCGAGACCGGCTCCGCACTTGACGTGTGGCTTGTACCACACATGCGGTGGTGGATGTCGGTTTCTCTCACTATAGTTGTCATGGGATTAACACGGAGTTTGGCAACCATAATATCACCGTTGTGGCTTTCCGTAGGTAAGAATCGTTCTTAGCATCTACTCCCATAAGCCACGTAAAACATGCAACAACAAAGTAGGCGTCTAACTTGTTTTTGCGAGTGTTTTCGTGATATGGTATGGCCCAAGATGTGATGTGTATATTGTATGCGATGATCATGTTTTGTAATGTTTCACGACTTGCATGTCGATGAGTACACAACCGGCAGGAGCCATATGGTTGTCTTTATAATTGTGTATGACCTGCAAGTCAACTTCTTATACGCCATGTAATAGCTTTACTTTATCGCTAAGTAGTTAGCAATAGTTGTAGTTGCTATTCGTGGTGGAGGCAATCATGGTGGAGTGATGGAGATCATGCTTAGGAGCACAAGATGGAGATCATTCTTGAAGATTGGCTATACCATGTCACATAAAGTTATATGCATGTGATGTTTATCCTTTTATGTATCTTATTATGCTTAGATCATGACGGTAGCATTATAAGATGATTCCTCATAAAGATCAAGATAAAAGCGTGTTCTCCCCAAGTATGCACCATTGCGAAAGTTAAATCGTGTCCAAGCATCACGTGATGATCGGGTGCTATAGACTCTCGCTCACATACAACAGGTGCAAGCCAGTTTTGCACTGCGAAATACTTGGGTCTAACTTGAGCCTAGCATGTCTGAGACATGGCCTCGGAACACAAGAACCGAAAGGTTAAGCATGAGTCATATGAATGATATGATCGACACCGTTGTCCACCATTGAAACCACATCTCTTCTCGTGATGATCGGATTAGGTGTGGTGAATTTGGATCGTGTTCACTAAACAACTTGAGCGATGTTGAATTTAGTGGGAGTTCATCTAGTAATTTGATTAAGTTGAACTATTTATCATGAACATAGTCTAAATTGTACTTGCAAATCTGTAGATCACATGGCCAAGTCCAACTTCAACTTCAACGTTTTTTTTGAGAAAGAAAAGCTTAGAAACAATGGGTCTAACTTCACCAACTGGTTCCAATCTAAGAATCATTACATCTGGCGGACAAAGGACTATGTCCTTGGGAAGCGTTAGGTGACCCCCTGCACAAGCTGCGCGGTGATGAGAAAGCTGTCTATCGATCGCGCAAAGATGATTATGGTGTGATTAAGAGCACCATGTTGTTTGCTATGGGAACGGAACTTCAAAATCGTTTTGAAAACTATCCAGGGACCTTTTAGATTCTCGAGGATCTGAAAACCATGTTTGAGACTCAGGCCCGTTCGAGAATATGAGATCTCAGAAGTTCTTTAAGCGCAAGATGGAGGAAGGGAGTTCCGTTAGTGAGCACGCCATTAAGATGTCGGGCTACACTCAACGCCTATGAGCAAGCTGGATCGCAAGATTCGGAGGAGCTCAAGATTGACGTGGTTCTGCAATCACTCCTCCCAGCTACAAAAGTTTTGTATTTACTCTCAATCAGATTCGTTCCACTGATACGATCACAGAGCTCTTAGCAAAGCTGAAGGCTGCGGTGTTGGACATCAAAAATAATAATCATGTTTTGATGGTCAAAAAGCCCTCCTTTAAGAAAGGTAAAGGTGCAAAGAAGCCCTTCAAGAAAAGCGGCGGACAGCGCGTTGCCCTGGCGAGAAGAAGCTCAAGTCTGGACCTAAGCGGACCTTTGAGTGCTTCTATTGCAAGGACAAGGGTCCTTTGGGCATATGTCAAGTACTTAGCGGACAAGAAGGCTGGCACCATCAAAGGTATATTTGATATACATGTTATTGATGTTTTCCTTACTAGCCCTCGTTGTAGTGCCTGGGTATTTGATACTGGTTCAGTTGCTAATATTTGTAACTCGAAACAGGAGCTACGGAATAGATGACGGCTTGCGAGGGATGAGGTGACGATCTTGGCGTTGGCAGCGGATCAAGAGTTGATGTGATGGCCGTGCACGCTCTCCTTAGTTTTACCTTGATTAGTTTTAAACCTTAATAAATGTTATTATGTGCCTGCGTTGAGCATGAACATTATTTCGGATCGTGTTTATTGCAAGACGGTTATTCATTTAAATCGGAGAATAATGGTTGTTCTATTTATATGAGTAACATCTTTTATGGTCATGCACCCCTTGTAAATGGTTTATTTCTTCTAAATCTCGAAAGGGATGAAACACACATCCATAACATTGAGGCTAAGAGATGCAAAGTAGATAGTGATAATACTACTTATTTGTGGCATTGTCGTCTAGGTCATATTGGTGTAAAGCGCATGAAGAAACTCCATTCGATGGACTTTTGGAGTCTCTTGATTTTGAATCATTTGACACATGCGAACCATACCTCATGGGCAAGATGATCAAAACCCCGTTCTCCGGTATGATGGAGCGAGCAACGGACTTGTTGGAAATCATACATACCGATGTATGCGGACCGATGAGTGTTTCGACGCGTGGTGGATATCGCTATTTTCTCACTTTTACCGATGACTTAAGTAGATATGGGTATATCTATTTAATGAAACATAAATCTGAAACGTTTGAAAAGTTCAAAGAATTTCAGAATGAAGTGGAGAACCATCGTAACAGAAAGATTAAGTTTCTACGATCCGATCGTGGGGGCGAATATTTGAGTTATGATTTTCTCACGCATCTCAAGGCAAGTGGAATCGTTTCACAACTCACGCCACCGGAACACCACAGCAATGGTGTGTCTGAGCACGAATCGAACCCTATTAGATATGGTCCGATCGTTGATGTCTCTTACTGATTTGCCGTTATCGTTTTGGGGTTATGCATTAGAAACCGTTGCATTCACTTTAAATAGGGCTCCATCTAAATCCGTTGAGATGACACCGTATGAACTATGGTTTGGTGCTAAACCTAAGTTGTCGTTTCTTAAAGTTTGGGGATGCGAAGCTTACGTCAAGAATTTGATGCCGGACAAGCTCGAACCCAAAGCGGAGAAATGCGTCTTCATAGGATACCCTAAGGAAACTTTTGGGTATACGTTCTATCACGTAACCGAAGGCAAAGTGTTTGTCGCAAAGAACGGTTCCTTTCTTGAGAAGGAGTTTCTCTCGAAAGAAGTGAGTGGGAGGAAAGTAGAGCTAGACGAGGTTGTTGAACCTTCTCTTGAATTGGAGAGTAGCGCAGCACCTGAAATTGTTCCAAAGCGCTGCGCCAACAATAGAGGAAGCTAATGACAAGGATCATGAAGCTTTGAACGTCGCAGTCGACAAGGTCGCGTGCCCTCTCCCGAGTGGTACGGCAACCTGTCTTGGCAGTCTTGTTAGTAGAAGACGGTGAACCTACGAACTATGAGGAAGCGATGATGAGCCCGGACTCGAGAAATGGCTAGAAGCCATGAAATCCAATTGGGATCCATGGCGAAAACCAAGTATGGACTTTGGTGGACCCTCCTAGCGGACCAAAGGCCGTTGAGTGCAAATGGATCTTCAAGAAGAAAACGGACGCGGATGGTAATGTTACCGTCTATAAAGCACGTCTTGTCGCGAAAGGTTTTCGACAAGTTCAAGGTGTTGACTACGATGAGACTTTCTCTCCGTGGCGATGTTTAAGTCTATTCGGATTTTATTAGCAATTGCTGCGTTTCATGATTATGAAATATGGCGATGGATGTCAAGATCTGCGTTCCTCAATGGCAACATTGATGAAGAGTTGTATATGATGCAACCCGAAGGTTTTATCGATCCTAAGGATGCTGATAAAGTATGCAAACTTCAGCGTTCCATTTATGGATGAAGCAAGCATCTCGGAGTTGGAACCTTCGTTTTGATCAAGTGATCAAGAGCTTTGGATTTGTTCCAAATTGCTAAGCTTGCATCTACAAGAAAGTGAGTGGGAGCTTCGGTGGCGTTTACGGTACTATATGTGGATGACATATTGATTATTGGAAATGACATCAACATGCTTAACGATGTGAAGAGTTATTTGAACAAGTGTTTTCAATAAAAGACCTAGGTGAAGCTGCTTATATATTGGGCATCAAGATCTATAGAGATAGACAAAGGCGCTGATAGCTTTAAGCCGAGTACATACCTAGACAAAGTTCTAAAAGGTTCGAATGGATAAGGCATTGAAAGGTTCGGTGCCTATGTTGTCGAGGAAGATATTGAGCAAGGCTCGGTGTCCATTCTGGTAAATGATAGGAAGCTATGAGCAAAGTGCATTATGCCTCGGCCATAGGTTCCATCATGTATCTCATCTTTGTGTACTAGACCGGATGTGTCCAATGCTCTTAGTTTGAAGCAGATATCAAAGTGATCCAGTGGAACTACGGACAGCCGTGAAGAACATCCTAAGGTACCTAAATAGGACTAAAGAAATGTTCTTAGTCTATGGGGTGATGAACAGCTAAATCGTAAAGGTTACGTCGATGCTAGTTTCGACAACAAGGATGATTGTAAATCTCGACGGGATACGTGTATATTTTGAATGGAGGAGCTGTGAGTGGAGAAGCTGCAAGCAAAGCGTGATCGCAGGATCTACATGAGAAGCGGAATACATGGCTCTGCGAGCGTCAAGTGAAGGAGTTTGGATCAGGAACTTCATCATCGAGCTTGGCGTGGTTCCAAGTGCATTGGACCCACTGGAGATATTGTGTGACAACACCGCGCCCATAGCACTCGCTAAGGAACCAAGATATCATCCAAAGACCAAGCATATCAACATAAGTTTCATATAATCCGAGATTATATAGCAGATGGAGATCTGAAGATCAGCAAAGTACATACAGATCTGAATATCGCAGATCCATTGACTAAACCTCTTCCACGTGTAAAACATGATCAGCACCTCAGTGCCATGGGTGTGAGATTGTTGCCAAATGTAAACTAGATTATTGACTCTAGTGCAAGTGGAAGACTGTTGGAATTATGCCCTAGAGGCAATAATAAAGATGTTATTATTATAATTCTTGTATGATAAAGTTTATATTCCATGCTAGAATTGTATTAAGCGGAAACTTTAATACTTGTGTGGTTTGTGAACAACACCGTGTCCCTAGTACGCCTCTATGGACTAGCTCATTGATCAATGATGGTTAAGGTTTCCTAACCATAGACATGAGTTGTCAATTGATAATGAGATCATATCATTGGGAGAATGATATGGTGGACAGACCCAAACTAAGCAAAGCTATTAGATCGTTTCATCGTGTTCGTCTTTGCGAAGCTTTTCTCATGTCAAATATTGTATTCCTTAGACCATGAGATAATACAACTCCCTGGTATCGGAAGAAAGCTTTGAGGTCATCAAACGTCATCCTATGAGAGGGTGATCATAAAGGTGTCTCTCAGGTGATCGGAAAGTATCTGTTGGGTTGTATGTATCGAGATGGGATTTGTCCCTCCCAAGTCGGAGAGATATGCTTGGGCCCACTTTCGAATCGATATCAACACCGCTTGCAAGCATGTGGTTAAGGAGTTAATCACAAAGTGATATCGGATTACGGAACGAATAAAGTACTTGCTGTGAACGAGATTGAACTAGGTATGACGATACCGATGATCGAATCTCGGGTTAGTAAAATATCGCGAGACGAAGGAAATATATATATATGGGATTGATTGAATCCTATCATCGTGGTTCATCCGATATGATCATCGATGAATGTGTGGGAGTCAATATGGGTGCCCAGACCCCGCTGTTGATTATTGATAGAAGATCATGTCTGCATATTCTCGAACCCGCAGTGTCACACACTTAACGTGTCTCGACGCTAGGATAGATTGGATAATTGGTTTATGAATTTTTGTTCGGAGTCTCGGATGGGATCCGGGATATCACGAGAGGTTCCGGAATGGTCCGGAGAATAAGATTCATATAAGGCAGTGCAGTTTTGGAGTTGAATAGTTCCGGGTTAATCGGTATTGTACCGGAAGCTTCTAGAACCTTCCGGAAGGGGACCAACGTGGCCCCACCTTCCGGGAGGGGGCATGGGCCTATGAGGGAGTGTCCTGGCCGCATTGGGCCAGGGGCACAAGGCCCCATAGGGCCCAGCCGATCCTAGATAAGTTTAAATCGTTTAAACTAGAGATAAGATAGGGTTTCTAGAAGGGAGAGTTTAAATCGTTTAAACTAGAGATAGGCTTGGAGGATGGGCAAGGGCTGGCCGCACCCCCCCTCTATATATAGAGGGCTGGTGCGCCCCCTTCCCGCTACCTACACTTCCCTCCAAGCCCTAGTAGCCCTGCTGCCTTCCTCTCTCCCTCCCGACTGTTTGTAGGCGAAGCCCTGCTGCAGAAATTCTCCACCATATACACCACGCCGTCGTGTTGTAGATCCAATCCATCTCTCCACCATACTTGCTGGTCCGAGGAAGGAGGAGACGTCGAGGTGCTGCACGTGTGCATCTCACGGAGGCACCGCCACTTGTGGTGCTAGATCGGATCGGATCGCGAGGAGGAGAAGCGAGTACGACTACATCACCCACGTTCCGACGAACGTTCCGCTGTGCGAATCTTCAAGGGTATGAAGATCTAATCCAATCTCTCTCGTTGTTTGCATCTCCTAGATTAGATCTTGGCTTTCCCTCTGTTCGCTTCCGTAGAAAATTTTGATTTACTATGCTGCGAAACCCTTCAGTTTTCGTTACAAAATGTCTAAAATTTGCTTCAAATGTCTCATGTCCGCTATGGCAAAAAATGATTCACTCCGAAAAAATAGAAAAAAGGCTACCTCACCAGAGAAATTCGTCAAAATATCGAAGCAAATACTTTGTGCTATTGTAGAAAAAACATAGAACAGAAATAGCAAAACATTCCCACTATTATAGCATCGCCCCGTAGCAAAAAAAATGTTAATGTAGCAAAACCGCAAAAGCCAGAGACATCGCCAATGACCTAGTACCAAAACCTTTATACTACTGTAGCAAAAGACCGTAACTTTTACAGCACAAAACCATGCCAATGTCATGTCAAAAAAAAAATCCATGATAATGTAGCACCATAGCAATATCCTCTTCAAGATTGTAGCACCCGCCCGCGCTGGTGGTAGCAATGCTCGACGCCTTAGGTAGCACCTTTGGTGGTTGCTCATAATAAAACTATAGTAAAAAATTTGATGTGCGGCACTTATTTAGGATAGTAGGGAGTAGAATGTAGTACCCAAATTAATAGAATTAGAAAATATCAATTCGATGTGCGATTAATATTTTCTCTTACCCAGTTCCACATTAGGAGACGAGGCAACATGTAATTCATAATGGATTAGAAAAATACTAACCAAGTACTCCATTCATAAAAAAAAGTAACTTGCATTTATCTAGGTTCACATGTATCTTAACATGTTTTATTGTGTAGATACATCGGAAACTAGACAATCCAAGTCACTTAATTCGAGACGGAGGGAGTAGTTAATTCCTTAGGGGATAAACCAACATATAGGCTATTAGCTCACTTTGTAATATTCTTTTAAAAAGGCACAAGCTTTGCCCCAATCTTTTTAATTAAGCAAGAGAGTTCACAATAAAGTAAAAGGTTGCAATAATACAAAATCCACTACTCTCGCAAGCTAGGTAAATGTACGTACAAGCTGGTGTTTTTTATGTGTATATAATGGAAAGTAGGTAAAGGCAAATAAAACTCGGTCCGGCGTTGCACCGACCGTCCACCGGTTCCAGATCGGAACTCTGGCGAGTCGATATCCTAATAAGCTCGCGCGCGCGGTAGATTGAGTCGTCATGAATTAGTGTTTGGTAAGGTGTCAGGACTCAGGAGGGCGTTGCGAGCGAACCTAGGAACAACGGTTGCCTTGTTGCCGGTTGGTGTGGCGCATACGGACGACGCTGTAGCTTGCTTGCTTAACTTGATCGATCGATGCTCGTGACTAGCGCTGGCCTAGGTGCGCGATGAACAATCACTTGCTCGCTGGCTGAGCGGCGGTGGTACGTGAGCTAGCGGTGAGCCCACTCGTTCACACGGTCACCTTTCGCGTGACCATGCCATGCGTGCGATCACGGTACGCCGCTACTCATTGTCGTGCATGCCCGTGTAGCTATCTCTCAGCACCCATCCCGCCGTGCCGTGCACGTACGCATTCTGGCTGCCCGTTAAGTTGTAACTTACTGCTACTAGCTCGTAGTTTTGGCGTACAAGATCCGCCGATGCATGTCAGTACCTATTATTATCTAGCTATCGACTCGAGACGCTGATAATTGCAAGTTGCATGGTGAGCCATCGATCGAATTGCAATTGCACAATTGTACTCCCTCCGATCCATATTAAACGTTCTTAGATTTATCTATATTAGATGTATCTAGTCATGTATCAGTGCTAGATCATCCAAATCTAGACAACCCGAGAACACTAAATCAGAGTGAGTAGTCAATTGTCTATATGTGCACTTATTTTATTTTGAGAAGAATTCTCCATATATCGACTTGTGTTGCAGATAACTGCATTCAAACAGACGGTGACCGATGGCGATCGGCCAAAGGTAGCGTGTGTACGGACCGCCGTCCGAGAGAGTGTCTTGGCCGGTGTTTCCAGTTAATTAGCTAGAGTAGGTAATTAGTAAAAGCAGGGGCGCACCCAAGTACAGCCGAGTGGGGGCCCAGGCCCCCCACTCAAATTTTTGAACTCATGTAATATTTAGTCATATTTGAAAGCAAAAATTTAAATTTCTACAAGTCATACATGAAATGCCCTCACTCACCGTATTGCCCCCACATATTATTTTCTTTGGGTCCGCCCCTGAGTAAAAGCACGGTGTCTCGACTCTCGACCAGTCGGAGAAGTAGCAAGTGAGCTGGGCATTCTCGCGGCGTACTTTGCCCGGGCACTGTCCGGACAGCAGGGATGCGGGTCGGTGGACTGGCAATGGCACCTTGTGGCGTGCGTCGTCCGATTGTAGGTCCACCCACTGCAGAAAACAATCAGGCCAGGTAATGAATATAATGGAGATCTGGAGGAGGCCCGTCATCACTGGCCCGCTGTAGCAGCACTGACGCATGAGGAGAATCAGAGTGGGTCAGTGGGCTCTTTATGGGCCAGGACTTGTACTTCTCGTTCCGAGCGGTTGTGGGGAAAGTGGCAGAGAGCTAGCGGATGCTATACTAGGCGTCCGATCGGTGGATCCATCCCCGGGTTCTCGGACAATATCTTGTTTTCGTTAACAAACGTCTAAAATTTGCTTCAAAATGTCTCTTTCTATCACATGTAGTAAAAAAGATTCACTCCGATAAAATAGGAAAATTGCTACCTCGTCGGAAACTTTCATCAAAAATATCGTAGCAAATACTTTGTACTGTTATAGCAAAAACATAGAATAGAAATAGCAAAAAATTCCTATTATTGTAGCATCGCCCTGTAGCCAAAAACAAATATGCTAATGTAGCAAAACCGCAAAAACCAGAGACATCGCTGACGACCTAGTAACAAAATCTTTATACTACTGTAGCAAAAGACCATAACCTTTGTAGCATCAGAGCAATATCCTCTTCAATCTTGTAGCACGCGCCGTCGCTGGTGGTAGCAACGCCCGACACCTTAGGTAGCACCTTTGGTGTCTTCTCATCATAAAACTATAGTAAAAAATTTGGTGATCAAATATCATTGAACACATGCAATATATGAAGATGGAATGGAGGCTTGAACACAATAACACACACACCCTACATCTATGAGAATCTTCGAGAGACTAGGCCAGCATATCTTGTGGTTGATGAAGTCACCATAGATACCTCATTATTGACAGACACGTCACCTATCACTGAAGAACATCATTGTTAGAAATAAATCCAAGTAAATACGAACACCCATGCAAAGTCTAGGACTTAAACCTAGGCGAACAGGTTCCACCATATGGAACCTAACCACCAGAGCTCAGATCAGTTCGCTCCTTCCAAGGATATCATGAAGGCTATTGTTGTGCGCCGAAGCGCTTGGGTGCCCACTACATCGTAGACCTTGAAGGGTTTGCTAGAGCGTCACGACTATGGTGGTGGTGGCTTGAGTGGTCGAAACTGGACATAGCTTGGGTGAGATTAAAACACCCATGTAACAAAGCCGATATGAATCTTTTTTTTGCTTTGACAACCATCATGATTGGAGATGGGCTCACCACCAAGTTTTGGCACCCCGGCCCCATGGATTGATGGCATTAAGCCGAAGGATATTGCACCATCTATTTTTGCAACTCAAGATCCAAAAACATGTTGGCCAGTAAGCCGTGAGTCAGTACTTTTGTATTAGAAACATCAATATGGGTAGTGATGATGGCATTAGGGTTTAGCATATTAGTGATTTTGTTTAGGTTTAAACCATGCCACATGACAAAAATCTCATCAATGGGGTCTTTGATACCATTCCTTGGAAGCTGACAGCCCGAGAAGAGTAATCCACTTCCTTAGCTTACATGGTGCAATTTGAACGACAAACAATTTCTTCATGATTCCGACAGTTTGGAAAAATTGGACGCCCCCTAAATGCAAGTTTTTGCGTGGTTAATCCTCCAGAATCGAGTGTTTCATCACTGATGGCTCAATACACGGCGCCCAGAAAAGTGCTTGGTGCGTGGTGTTGATGTAGAGCTCGTTGGGAACCCCAAGAGGAAGGTATGATGAGCACAGCAGCAAGTTTCCCTCAGCAAGTAGGAGCAAGGAAACACCTCAAAGGTGTTACTAGCTGAGCTTTGGCAGGACGCACTACCGGTGCTAGTAGCAACGTGGAGACCTACACAACACAACCACAGAACTTTGTCCCCAACTTGCGATAAGGTTGTCAATCTCATCGTGTTTTGCGGAAAACAAAGGATTAAACGTATCGAATGGAAAGAAGTAAAAGTTTGCAGAAAATAAACACAAAGCAGAAACAGTTTATAAATTGTATGTAAAAGACAAGGACCGGGATACATAGTTCACTAGAGGTGGCTCTCCTTAGATAGATAACATGCTGGGTGAACAAATTACAGGGAGGCAATTGATAAACACCGAGAAAGCAATACATGCATATACTAATCATCTTGACTCCTTTGAGACTTGATTGAGCAATACAACATAATACATAGACCGCCATCCAACTGCATCTATGACTAATAATCCACCTTCAGGTTATCATCCGAACCCCCTCCAGTATTAAGTTGCAAGCAACAAATTATTGCTTTACGAACTACGTGTAAGGTAAACAATATGATTGCTCTATGAATAAAGGATTGTTGTTTTCTCCCTAGTAGCAACATCACATCTAGTACCTTAGAGATTTCTGTCACTTCCCCAGATTACCAGAGACATGAACCCACTATCGAGCATAAATATTAACTCTTGGAGTTGCTAGAATCTACTTGGCCAAGATAGCTACTAACAACGGAAAGCATGCAAGATCACAAATAACAAAGACATGATAGAATCAATAATCAATCTGAAATAGCATCTCAATATCCATCGGATCCCCGCAAACGCAACATGTATGAATTACAAATAGATGATCTTGATCATGAACGGAGCTCACAAGATCTAAACATGAAAGCACAAAGGAGGAGAACCAGCCATCTAGCTACTATATGGATCCGTAGTCCAAGGATGAACTACTCACGCATCACACCGGAGGCTTGCAGGGTGATGAAGAAGGCCTCGGTGAATTCTCTCTGGCGGGGTGCCGGAAGAGCTTCGATCCTCCCGATCTAGGGATGGAGATGACGACCTACAAACTCTTTCGTGGATTTTGATCGGTGCTTAGGGTTTTCGTCCCGAGGGCAATATATAGGCGGAAGGAGAGGCCGAGGGCCGGGGCGGCCACACATGCCTGGCGCGGGCAGGCTGGCCGCGCCAGGTGGTGTGGTGGCTCCCAGCCCTTCTTCTCGTGATTCGCACTTGATCCCTTCCGGAAAAATAGTCACTTTGGCTTTTGTCCCGTCCAATTCGAGAATATTCATTTCGACTTTCCGGAACCAAAAAGCAAAAAGCAGGCAATTGTGGCTCTTGTTAATAGGTTAGTCCAAGAAATCATATGAAAAGTACTCCAAAGTTGAAACAAAACACAAGAAAGTGGATAGAACCAAGCATGGAACATCAAAAATTATAGATACATTTGCAATGTATCAATCACCAATGTTGACCCAGTTGTGGGCAATGTCAATAGCATAAGCAAGAACCGGAGTCGGCCGCGCACCCTCTTTTCAAGTGCAGGTTCTCGCTTCACATTTGGAGAGTGGATCGAAGATTGGTTGGGGCTGGTGGGCTTTGACACCAACGCATGGGAAGAGTTCTCTATGATCAAAGAGTGGTGGTGCTCGGTCAACGGCGTAGGTGTCTATCGTACATCATGCTAGCCTTGTGGGAGCTAGCTTTGAAATGAACGGAATGTGGGGATCTCCATCAACATCTATTCGTTGTCTTTCATAATCTTTTCTATTATTATCGAAAAGAATGCCATCGTTTGGTGGAGGGCTTGCGCAAAGCATTGAGTGCTATGCAGCCAAAGTAGGCTTATATTTTTGTTCCCGTTGACCATGTCACGTTTATAACTCTAAACTCTTGCTCATGAATGTGGAAAAGCTTTTTCCTCATTTTTGAGAAAATGTAATAGATAAATATGACCCATCAAAAAAGTTAGCTAGCTTCACCCTTGTATATTGGCTTTCGTAAAATCTCTATTGTGCGGGGCCGACACCATGCAATTATCTCAAAACTTGTCGAAAACTGGTATACATATCTACGGCGAGAAAGACAATGTGAAGTTTGATATTCCACATGATATATATGCAGCTGATTATGCCAATGTGTGTGGACATCGGGAAAGAGAGACATGCTTGGTTTTTCTTTTAGTAGTTTGGACATGTTTATGTTGTTGTTACAGTTGATTTTTTTCTTTTGAATGAATCTCAACTTTGTATCGATTTGATTGTTTTATTTATAAAGCATAATGTAAGCCTGTTTCGAGAAAGCTACGTGAGATGTTGAAAATATCGCAGTCCACTGTCTGGATCACATCGCTGCGGGGAGACTAGAAACAGAACGGTCACCCATAACATTCTCGAAGATTTGTATGTTGCGAATTTGGACTCTTTATTAGTTTCTCTTTCATTTTTATTAAATTTTTTTAATAAAAATGTGCAGACCAAATCGAAAGAGAAGACAAATAAAAAAGTGAGTTGATGTGGCCTTGTGAGAGCGAAGACAAGTCCTACTAACGAGACTCAAAGTCATACAGCTTTCTACAGTGCAGTGATACATTATGACAGTACGAAGAACACGATTGATTTGTCAACAAAGCAAGATGGTCGTGCATGAATACTCCGCTCTTTGAGTCAAAGAAGAGCGACAGGATCAAAGAAGGAGCTGCTGTATCCTGTAACCAACGACCAAACTGATAGCGCAAACCAAACAGCCAACCAGAAGGGCTAGCTGTACCGTGAAGCCTGGCTGAACTTGGGAGCAGGGCGAGCCGCCGCCGGCGGCGGCGGAGAGGTGCGCTTGCCACCACCATTGGTCGAGCTGAAGGATTTGGGGAAGGTCAGCGATGCTTCGATCTCTTCCGCATGCCCTGTTCGTTCTTCTGGAAGTTATGCCCACGAACGGCGGGGGCGCAGCGCGTCCGCTCAACCTCGGCCTCTCCCCGCCCAAATCGGCGGCGCTGGCCTTCCTCTTCTTCCTCCTGCTCGATGGTGGTGCTTTCTTGGCCGGGTCTGCCTCCACGGACACCATCCTCCCCGGCCAGAGTATCTCCGGGAGCCAGAAGCTCGTGTCCAAGAGCGGCGCGTTCGAGCTCGGCTTCTTCTCCTTGGGCTCTGCCATCCACTACTACCTGGGCGTCCGCCTGAGGAACATGGCCGGGAACAGCCCCCACTTCTGGATCGGGGACAGGGTGGTCGTCACCGACCTGCCGACCGCGTCGCTGGAGATGTTCGCCGGCAGCCTGTACATCAAGCAGAGCGGGGCCAGCCTCTGGTGGTCGCCGGCTGGCAATGGGTCTTCCGCCGCGGTCGCGGTCCTTCTCGACGACGGCAATCTGGTGGTCAGGGACCAGGGGAACTCCTCCCTGGTGCTGTGGCAGAGCTTCGACTACCCCGGCGACAAGCTGCTCCCCGGCGCGAGGCTTGGGCTCGACAGGGACACCGGCAAGAACATCTCGCTGACATTCAAGGATTTCTCACACAACGGCAGCCTCAGCGTCGACGCGAGCCGGAGGAACGGGTTCGTGCTCACCACCGACGGGCACGTTATCCGCGGCACCTTCCCGGACTGGATGGTGTCCTCTCAGGACAATGGCAGCTCGCTGCTGCTGAACCGCCCGCAGAGCCCGAACCACCCCGAGGTCTTGGAGTTGCATCTGGGGGTGGTCAGCCTGATGCGGTGGTCTGAATCGGACCCCGCCGCAAACAGCGGCGCAGTTACCGCCGGTTGGGTCGCTCGCTGGATGTTCCCCTCCGACTGCGAATCCGGCGGGTTCTTCTGCGGCGATTTTGGCGCCTGCTCTAGCGGCGGGAAGTGCGGCTGCGTCGACGGATTCGCGCCGTCGCACCCCATCGAGTGGGGACTCGGGTACTTCGTCACCGGCTGCTCGAGGTCTCTCCCGCTGAGCTGCGAGTCCGACGGCCAGACAGAGCACGACGACTCCTTCGCCCCATTGGACAAGCTGCAGGGACTTCCTTACAACGCCCAGGACGTGGTAGCCGGAGACGAGCAAGACTGCAGAGCGGCTTGCCGGAGCAAATGCTACTGCGTCGCCTACTCCTACGGCCAGGGATGCAAGGTCTGGTACCACGACCTGTACAATCTGAGTTCGGCTGCTAGGCCTCCGTACACCAAAATCTACCTCCGTTTGGGCTCCAAGCTCAGGAACCATAAAGGCTTACAAACAAGAGGAATCGCGTTATTGGTCACTGGATCCATAGCCATTTCTGCTTTGGTAGTACTGCTATTGTGGCTGCTATGGAGATTCAGGAGGGATTCGTTCGCCTTCAGAAAGTTTGAAGAAGAAGGCCCTCTGGTGGTCTACTCGTATACACAGCTCAAGAAAGCCACACGGGGTTTCTCCGATAAAATCGGCGAGGGGGGATTTGGAAGTGTTTTCAGGGGAACAATGCCAGGATCAGCTGTCATCGCTGTGAAGAATCTCAAAGTTCTCGGGCAAGCAGAGAAGCAATTCCGAGCAGAAGTACAGACTCTTGGGATGATTCAACACACCAACCTTGTGCGCCTTCTAGGATTCTGCACCCAAGGGACTAGAAAGCTGCTTGTCTACGAGTATATGCCAAATGGTTCTTTGGCTTCTCATCTCTTTTCAAAAGAAACTAGTGTATTGAGTTGGGGTATTCGCCGTCGCATCGCCATTGGCATCGCTAAAGGTTTGGCCTATCTGCACGAGGAATGCAGGGACTGCATCATACACTGCGACATCAAGCCTGAAAACGTACTACTGGATGCTGAATTGTCCCCCAAAATTGCCGATTTCGGCATGGCGAAGCTTCTCGGGCGGGACATCAAAGCGGCGCTGACCACTCTCCGTGGAACCATCGGCTATCTCGCACCGGAGTGGCTGTACGGTCACGCCATTACTCACAAGGCAGATGTCTACAGCTTTGGTGTTGTGCTCTTCGAGTTGATCTCCGGGAAGAGGAGTAGTGGGAACACGAGAGCTGGAAACCATCCTCATCGGTACTTCCCCCTTTATGCTGCATATAAAGTGAATGAAGGAGATGTCTTGTGCTTGCTCGATGCTCGGCTTGGAGGAGATTGCAATGTAAAGGAGCTGGATGATACCTCTAGGGTTGCTTGCTGGTGCATGCAGGATGACGAGATCCATAGGCCGTCAATGGGGCAAGTCGTTCGCATGCTCCAAGGTGTTGTTCACATTGATTTGCCTCCGATACCATCTTCACTTCAGAACATTATGGGTGGTGATGACAGCGGCATATATTCTGCAGAAGGCTGATATGAGCTCTCCTTGTAGCACACATCTAGATGTCACATTTTGTTGGACACTAGAATTAAATTTGTATTTGCATCTAGCTGTAAATAGAATATTTACACACTCTTGGGATATTCAACACACCAACCTTGTGCGCCTTTTAGGATACTAGCTAAATGTCCGTGCGTTGCAACGGGTCAACAAATTTGAAAAGATAAAGATCACTTAGAAGTTTATCATTGTAATTTGTAAATTTCCAACATCAATTGTAATATTAAGTAATCGCCTATAGTTTAGACTTCAGACTAACCACAACTAAACTACCATGAAAAAAACATGATTAAACCTTGACTATGTTTTCAACAAAATTAACCAATGAAGAAATTTCTTTCCTAAATTGTAATGCATGTGTAATTTATAAAAAAGTCTGTTAGACCAATGTTCCGAAACAACATTCCATAATAAAATTGACCAATGTTCCTAAATTTGCATCTAGCTGTAAATAAAATATTTACACACTCTTGGGATGATTCAACACACCAACCTTGTGCGCCTTTTAAGATATTCCATCTCGTACATCCGGAACGCCTCCCTGAGCCCCCGATCCTGGTCTTGTCTTGCTCCTCCGTGTCGCAGTGTAGCGTCAGGGAGTTGTTAGCATAAAACCACCACATTACGATTCAAATTCTGATTTACCACCACTTAACGTCACGTTCTGGGAGAAACAATCGACCGCATTTCGATGACGTCCTCTCAAAAAACTCTAAATTCCGAATTGATCATGAATTGACACCGAATCTGACAGGTGGGGCCTACTTGTCAGGGCCAAAGACGTGGCCTCAAGCCCACTTGTCAGCCCAATAAAAAAATTTCTCTATTATCCCTCTTTCTTCCCCGTTGACCTGACGGTCACCATCGTCACCTCTCCGGTGCTGCCTGGCAAACTCGCCGCCCCCTCCCTGAGCACCAGGCCGACGATAGTGGTAGGGGATCGCCGCTGGCCAGGCCTCGAGCCACCGATGCCCGGTGGCCGAACCACACACTCTGGCAAGGTAGGTTGCCGCCGCCCTCCCTCCAATCCACGGCTCTGACGTCCAGACAACCTCAACCTAACCCCAACCCGAGCTCCGACGTCTGAATTCGAGCAACAACCCCCCGAATTCGAGCCCCCTTGTGTTGTGCATGGCCGCTCCGATGGGCGGTGGCCCCGCGCTAGTACACGTGCCTAGGAGTCCGGCGAGAGGAGCTGCGCCATCCCGGCGGTGGAGCATAGGCCCGACGGTGGGCAGGTGGAGCAGTCGACGCTGGAGCATGGGGCCGGCGGCGGGCCGATGGTAGAGCAAGAGCCGGATTTGAAGATGGCGATCGGCGGTTGGCATTGGAGCACCAGGCTAGCGGCATGCGAGCGAAGCAGGGGCTAGCTGGGAGGAGGGCGGCCGATAGTGGTGCAGTGGAGCACACTGCAGGCTGGAAAGAGGGCGGCCGACGGCCGGTGTGCGACGGGAAAGGGCTTGGGCATATTTTTTATTTTTAAATATTATTTAGATTTACTTTAGAGATTTAGATATTTAATTTTCTTAGAAGTTTGCCACGTCTGTCTTACAGGTGGGTCCCACCTGTTAGAATCGCCGTTAATTTGTGATCAATTTGGGTTTAGTGTTTTATGAGAGAACCTCGTTGAAATGTGGTACTCCCTCCGATCCATATTAGTTGACTTGCATTTTTCTAGATACGGATGTATCTAATACTAAAATGTGTCTAGATACATCCGTATCTAGATAAATCTGAGTCAGTTAATATGAGTCGGAGGGAGTAGATTTTTTGCTTTCAAAATGTAAAATGGTATCAAAATAGGAATTTGAATCTTAACGTGGTGGTTTTACGCTAACAACTCGTAGCGTGAGCTTATGGAACTCCGCCTCGCACAGCAGCCCGTCGGCTCCTCCGCCGGCACATCCTTGCCCAGCGTCGCCCGCATGCAGACCAGCAGCTCCGCCGCTGAGATCCTGCCATCCGCGTCGCCATCCAGAGACGCGAACAGCGTCCTCAGCTCGCTCGGCGACGAAGCCATTGTTGCTGCAGAGTCGATCTGGTCTGTGAACTAGTCAACTAGAGGCTCTTTATCTAGTTGATCCTGTAGCATTTTCTCTCTTTCGCTTGCTTGCTGAAGCTAGCTACGCGATCGTTGCTGTTTTGTATGATCGCCGTGCGCGCGTCTGGGCATATACTCCGGTGCCACGCGTTTTTTTTAAGCTTCATGGCAAGGAGACAAAGATGCACTAGTGGAAACGAGGCCTTTGGTTGATCCTGAAAATAGGCTTTAACACCGGTTCTTCTACGAACTTAAAGGGGGGCCTGTACCAGCGTGGCCCGTGCAGCAAAAAGGAGCCCCCCTTTAACACCGGTTCTCCAGTGGCCCGCGCAGCCCTCCCTTTAACACCGGTTCGTGGCTTGAACCGGTGTTAAAGGGGGGAGGCTATATAAGACACCGCAGCCCACACCCCACTCTTTCATTTTTTCACTATCTCATTTTGGAGCTTAGTAAGAGGGTGTGAAGTGTGCTAGTTGTGTTTTTTTCGTATGCACAAGAGGTGTTCGGTGAAATGCCCGAGAGCTCAAAATAAGTTTTCTCGTTGCTCTTTCCTTCTCGGTCGAGGTCGGCAACTATCCTTTCATGTGTCATTGATGTACTATATATATAAATGGTCATCTCCCTATTATTTTTTGATATATACTATATATTAATGCAGATGAACCGGCAATGGATGTACGGTGACCGCCGCACTTCCGAGTACATTACGGGCCTCCAAAATTTCATCGTTGTGGCTAATGCAAACCGTGGTCACAATGGTTTTATGTGCTGTCCGTGTGTTCACTGTCAGAACAAGAAAGACTACTCAAATACCAGAACCATTCACGCCCACCTGCTTCGATCCGGTTTCATGCCCGGCTATAATTATTGGACCAAGCACGGAGAAAAAGGGGTTGTGTTGGAAGACAACGAAGAAGAAGAGGATGATGACAACTATCATAATATGTATCCTGAATATGATGATACTGCAACGGGGGTAGATAATAAAGATCAAGAGGCAGCAGATGGGCCCGCTGATGACGATCTTGATCGGGCCATTACTAATGCAAAGGAAGAATGTGAAACTGAAAAGGAGAAGGAGAAGCTGGAGCAGATGTTAAAGGATCACAAAACATTGTTGTACCCAACTTGCGAAGATGGCCACAAAAAGCTAGGTACCACACTGGATTTGCTGCAATGGAAGGCGAAGAACGGTGTGGACCGACGCATTTTCAAAGTTGTTGGTAAAATGAAGAATCTTCTTCCAAGAAATAATGAGTTGCTTGACAAGACATACCAAGCAAAGAAGGTTGTCTGCCCTCTAGGATTAGACATGCAGAAGATACATGCCTGCATTAATGACTACATCCTCTACCGCGGTGAGAAGTACGAGAATTTGGATGCATACCCGGTATGCACTTCACTGCGGTATAAGATCAGACGAGACGATCCTGGCGATGTTGAGGGCGAGGCCCCTAGGAAGAAGGTTCCTGCCAAAGTTATGTGGTATGCTCCTATAATACCACGGTTAAAACGTCTCTTCAGAAATAAAGAGCATGCCAAGTTGTTGCGATGGCACATGGAAGACCGTAAGAAAGACGCGATGTTGAGACACCCTGCTGATGGGTCACAGTGGAGAAAAGTCGAGCGAGAGTACCCGGACTTCGCACGTGACGCAAGAAACTTAAGATTTGGTCTAAGTACAGATGGTATGAATCCTTTTGGTGAGCAGAGCTGCAGTCACAGCACCTGGCCTGTGACTCTATGTATCTATAACCTTCCTCCTTTGTTGTGTATAAAGAGGAAGTTTATTATGATGCCAGTGCTCATCCAAGGCCCGAGGCAACCCGGCAACGACATTGATGTGTACCTAAGGCCATTAGTTGAAGAACTTTTACAGCTGTGGTCCAAACCAGGTGTACGTATGTGGGATGAGCACAAATGGGAGCCATTTGACCTACGAGCATTGCTTTTCGTAACCATCAATGATTGGCCTGCTCTTAGTAACATTTCAGGGCAGACAAACAAGGGATACAATGCATGCACACACTGTTTAGATGAGACTGAAAGTGTATATTTGGATAAATGTAAGAAGGTTGTGTACCTAGGGTATCGTCGATTTCTTCCGAACCTGCATCCAGTAAGAAAGAAAGGCAAGCATTTCAAACGTCTGGCAGAACCCCGGAGGAAGCCTGTCCTCCGTACCAGTGAGGAGGTATTTGGTATGGTCAAGGACCTAGAAGTAATCTTTGGAAAAGGTCCTGGCAGTCTATCTGTTCCGAATGACGATGCCGGACACGCGCCCATGTGGAAGAAGCAATCTATATTTTGGGACCTACCCTATTGGAAAGTCTTAGAGATCCGCTCTTCAATCGACGTGATGCACGTGACGAAAATTGTTTGCGTGAACCTGCTAGGCTTCCTAAGAGTGTATGGGAAGACAAAAGATACACCGGAAGCACGGCAGGACTAGCAACGTCTGAAAGACCCGAAAGAGCCTATGCATCCTGAGAACGAGAAGGGTAAACGATGCCACTTAACTCCTGCCAGCTACGCTCTTACTAAAGCAGAGAAGGAAATATTTTTTGAATGCCTGAGCAGTATTAACGTCCCGTTTGGCTTCTCGTCGAATATAAAGGGAATAATAAATATGGCAGAGAAAAAAATTCCAAAACCTGAAGTCTCATGACTGCCACGTGATTATGACACAATTGCTTCCGATTGCATTGAGGGGGCTTCTACCTGAAAATGTTCGAGTATCCATTGTGAAGCTATGTGCATTCCTCAATGCAATATCTCAGAAGGTAATCAATCCAGAAAGCCTACCAGGTTCTGCAGATGATGTGGCCCAATGTCTTGTCAGCTTTGAATTGGTGTTCCCACCATCCTTCTTCAATATTATGACGCATCTCCTGGTTCACCTAGTAGAAGAGATTGCCATTCTCGGTCCTGTATTTCTACACAATATGTTCCCTTTTGAGAGGTACATGGGAGTCTTAAAGAAATATGTTCATAACTGCTAGGCGAAGGAAGCATCTCCAAGGGCTATGTAATGAGGAGGTCATTGAGTTTTGTGTTGATTTTATTCTTGACCTTAAGGCGATTGGTGTTCCGTAATCACGACATGAGGGAGACTGTGGAAAAGACACCCTAGGATGTAAAGCAATGATATGTAGGACGGGCATTCTCTCAATCAAGCATACTACACGGTTTTACAAAGATCTATCTTGGTTGCCCCAGATATCAATGAACACAAGAATTTAATCGCCTCAAACACCCGGGACGGTCGATGAATGGATTATAAGTGAACACATGGAGTTTTGGCTGGGCTGCAAAGACT
Organism: Avena insularis; assembly: GCA_023614405.1. NCBI lineage: Eukaryota > Viridiplantae > Streptophyta > Magnoliopsida > Poales > Poaceae > Avena > Avena insularis. The sequence goes on along the minus strand of CM042691.1, from coordinate 453,652,380 downwards.
TCTCACGAATAACACCACTGAGGGATCAGTGTACTTGTTGGCCAGGACACCATCTTCGACTGTATGTACTTTCCAAGGGTACGAGATAAATGGGAATACATTTTACACGATAGGCCAAGATAAAAAGAGCACCAACCAAAATAGTGGTGTCCGCTTCGATGCAGCAGAAGACAATGGGCAAAAGACCACGTATTATGGGTTCATAGAGGAGATATGAGAACTTGACTATGGACCTAATTTTAAGGTCCCCTTGTTTCGATGCAAATGGGTCAAGCTAACAGGAGGGGGGGTTGAGGTAGACAAAAAGTACAGAATGACAACGGTGGATCTCAACAATCTTATGAAGGTAGACAAGAACTTAGACGAACCATTCGTCTTAGCCAATGATGTGGCTCAGGTTTTCTATGTGAAGGACATGTCTACCAAACCGAAAAAAAGAAAAAAAAAGCAAACAGATACATCACACAATGAGCCAAAGCGTCACATAGTTCTTTCAGGGAAAAGAAACATCGTGGGAGTGGAGGACAAGACAGACATGTCAGAAGATTATAATAAGTTTGATGAAATTCCGCCCTTCAGAGTGAAGACTGACCCAACCATCCTGTTAAACGGTGTTGATACTCCATGGTTCGGCCGACGCGATCATAATATTGACTATATGTATTAATTGAGCCATTTTTGGCACACATATGTATCTCAACATGGAAATCAATGTCATATTTCTTCTGTTAACAGTATATGTATTAAATGAGCCATTTTTCTTCCTTCTATTTCTTCCCTCTATTTTTCTTCCCGCCATTTTTTCCTGCCATTTTTCTTCCCGCCATTTTTTCCCGCCATTTTTCCCGCCATTTTTCTTCCCGCCATTTTTCTTTAAGACTCAGGAAGAGGGTTCCTGCCAAGGTGACGTGGTATGCTCCTATAATACCACGGTTGAAACATTTGTTCAGAAATAAAGAGCATGCCAAGTTGTTGCGATGGCACATGGAAGACCGTAAGAAAGACGGGATGTTGAGGCACCCTACTGATGGTCGGCAGTGGAGAAAAATCGAGAGAGACTTTCCGGACTTTGCTGGTGACGCAAGGAACTTATGGTTTGGCCTTATCTGGGGGAGGCTTATCTGGGAGGGCCTTATCTGGGGGGTGGCTAACCTTTAGTACCGGTTGGTGGGTGCAACCGGGACTAAAGGTGGTTTTTGTGTCATCTAACAAAACTGTCGGTGGGATAAGGACGCGTGGGTAACCTTTAGTACCGGGTGGGGGCTCAAACCGGGACTAAAGCTGTCGGTAGGATAAGGATGCGTGGGTGGACTACACTGCTCGATGTAGAGCACGACGCCCTGTCGGAGGAAGAAGACAAAGTAGAAGCGGCGCCGTGCCTATAAAAGGAGCATCGATACGCCATGGAAAGCAACTCAACAAGCCAACAATATGGATGGAGAGTTTCATCCCCATGGATGGAGGAAAGGGTTGGGAAATCTCCCGTGGCGGAACTTCTCGAAGATGCCCTTGGTGCACACGCCCTATGACATCTTCGGAAGTTCCGCCTCGGAAAATATTTTCCTGCTAGCCCGTGAAAGACTACATCTCCGCCTCCCTAGGGTTAGAGGTATGGTGGAAGCCATGGGATAGAGTGGAGAGAGGCGGAAGATATGAGTGTAGATGTGCTATGGCAACGACCAAGCCAACATGGATGGAGAGTTTCATCCCCATGGATGGAGGAAATATTTTCCCGCCATTTTTCTTCCCGCCATTTTTCCCGCCATTTTTCTTCCCGCCATTTCTTCCCGCCAGTTCTTCACTATATATATATGTAGGGTTGGCCTCCATTGTCATTGCATATCTCTAGACTCATATCTGCAACCTCATCACTCTTTCCCATGGCTTCCACCGTAGCACTAACCCCTGGAGGCGAGGCGCTTGCGCCGAACTACCTGCCCGCCGGCCATCTTGTCCCCGTCGGCTGGATGCTTTGGCCGAGGCGTGCAGTTCCTCCTGTCCCTCTAGGTGTGGCGCGGGTGGCCATCACGAACCACTACTACTTGAGCTCACGCCGAGCAGCGGAGAATCCAGATGGCATCCCGACTATTTCCCTACTTGGGAAGCCTTCTTCGTGGATCGGCGTGAGAGGCGCCGCGCACGAGGAGGACGGCCCACCTCCTCCGAACTTCAACGAGGCCGTCGGCTATGGTGGCGGTCGGACTCTCAGGCGTGGCCTATGACACTGCCGCCGACTCTAACCCCCATCTGCGCTACCCTCAAGTCCAGCCCACGCGTACTCAGCCTTCAAGGTTCAATTACGGCGACCCCGATGACGACAGCGATGATGGCGGCGAAGTAATACGACTACAATGGGCAGTATTACAGGTGTAGGCAGGAGCATGACGAATCACTCCAACATTCCGAAACAAGTTGGCCGATTGTTACTTAATCGCCATGTATCTTAATTTTCAGTTCTTTATGTATCTTAATTTTCAGTCGTGCTTTATGTAACTTACTATTAGTTGCATTCTGTATTTTAATTCCAGTTCTATCTCCTTCACAAAATGACCTATCTCATTCGAGGTTTCTTGGCTTTCGGGTCAAATGACCAATGTTATGGCTAGAATCAAGGCATAGTTTGTGATAATAAGGCCATATTGTGCATACATGTGCATCATGGCATGGCAAACAATGTTGCAAGAGGAAGTTTTCCTTTTTATCGCACCAAAAAGGCATTTTCCATTTTCTGAGCATAAAAAACGGACGGTTTTGTGAAGCAACCACCAAACGGCTAATTCAAAAAACCACCACCACATTTTACAAAAATACTAGACCACCTTATATGGACAATGTACCAACAGGGGGATCTGAAACCTTTCCGTCCACCTCTGGTGAAAAAGACAAATTCTGCCGAATCGGTGGGAAGTGGGTCGATATGAACTACAGGTACATGATACGATGCTCATGATTTTTTACAAAAATCATTTTTAGGTTCACAATATGCTATTTTATCAAAAATCCAATGCAAGTTGAGCGAGGCTTTGTCAGATTCAAGTGTATACAAAAGATGCGACATTTAAATATCCAATCAATTCAAAAATGTTAATACAAAATAAAATATGATTTGCTCTAATAAAATAGGGTTAGATTCCTTTTTAGATGCTTAATATATCTTATGTTCAAAGTTTTAGGATTTGACAATTTATTTTTGTTTGAATTGAATAATCAAAATTTATATGTAAGTGTTTTAATTATTTTGAAAATTTTCATCTAAAGTAAATATAAAATGTTTTTACATGAATGGATAGATATTATTTTTCTAAAAATTATGATATATTATTTATATTTTTTTGAGTTGAAATGAATAAGATATGAATTTTCTAAATTCATATCCTATTTTTTGAATTATAAATGCCCCCACCCCATTAATGCATGAAATAAATACCCCCTTTAACACCGGTTCCAGCCTGGAACCGGTGTTAAAGAGAAGGTGCGAACTTTAACACCGGTTCCAGCCACGAACCGGTGTTAAAGAGGTTATAACGTGTCACCTTCCCTTCTTCCCCAGCCGATCGATCCCGCCGTGTGTGCTAACCGCCGCCACCCTTGCCACGTCGTTGCCACCAGCGCCGTGGAGAGCTTCGCCCACTTGCCGCCGTACTTGCCTCCGCTTGTATGCCACCGGCGCCGCCGCTGTACGTCTTCCTGCAGGTGAGGTCATGATTAGGTTAATTAGAGTTAGAATTAGGGTCATGATTAGAGTTAGAATTAGCTAGTACTAGTATTAGGTTAATTAGCTAGTATTAGTATTAGGTTAAGTATTAGGGTTAGAATTAGAATTAGTATATAGGTTAAGTATTAGGGTTAGAATTAGTATTAGTATTAATTATTAGGCTAATTTAGAGTTAGAATTAGGGGTATTGGTTAAGTATTAGGGGTGTTGGTTAAGTATTAGGCATATGATTGGTTAAGTATTAGGGGTATTGGTTAAGTATTAGGGTTAGAATTAGAATTAGTATTAGTATTATTAGGCTAATTTAGAGTTAGAGTTAGAATTAGTATTAGTTGTTAGTATTAGTATTAGTTAGGTAAATACCGCGTTATTGTTATTAGTGATAGGTTTAGGGTTATTGTTATTAGAGCAATATATACTTAGTGATTTAGTTACTGTTTATGTTTTATGATTGTTTATTGCTATTATTTAGTTATGTCGCGTCCATCTCGTCCGAGCCTACTGGACTCTGTCGGGGATGTCCGAGTCTGGGCTCCACCGGGTTGGCACTGGGAGGTGCTACCTGTCGGGACTCGTACCTTGGTGAGGAATCCGAGTATCATCGTCGACCCGGAGCTTCTTTGGTGGCGTCCACGAGGTCCGGGAGGTCTGCAGGAGCCAGCCCGAGGAGGTGGTACGTCGTCGTATTAGGGAGGAGGGACGAGCATGTGCGGCGATACATGTATCTTTGGAGACTAGGTTCTCCAATATCTGGCTTCATGGATCTCACCGAGCTATTCTCCGGTGATGGTTCCTCTTCTGTAGGCTGAGCTCCCGTAGCATAGAACGCGGCAGCTTAGTTAATTTATCTTAATAATGTACTTTATCTTATACTTTATCCTATAATGCACCTGAGCTATTCTCCGGTGATGTATTAATAATGTACTTTATATTATACGTTATCCTATAATGCACCCGAGCTATTCTCCGGTGATGTATTAATAATGTACTTTATCTTATACTTTATCCTATAATGCACCCGAGCTATTCTCCGGTGATGTATTAATAATGTACTTTATCTTATGTACTTTATCCTATTTGTGTATTTTTGTATGAATAATATGTATATTTGTGTATGAATCCAAGTCCACTTGAATGTTTACTCTCTTACTCTAGATAATATTATTGTTTTAGAAACTATGGATCCACTTAGTAGAAACCTTGAAGAAGAAGAAATAATGGAGAACATTATCGATGAGGACACCTCACAATATCTAGACTTGGAGGGACATGATGACACCTCAAGTAGTCATGGAGAAGATGAAGACTCCGGTGAACGCAATTTAGTGATTACAAAGTCCGGCGAGGTATATGCATTGATTAAGCCTCTGCTGACTTCCACCAACAATCTTCTTCTACATGTATTAATTAACGCTTCTTTCTTCTTTTAGCCCTCTGGATCGACCAGCCAGCAACCATCTTCTTCTACGAAAAAGAGCAAGCGAGGCGCGAGTCATCGGTTGAAAGATCGTGCAAAGTTCACGATCGAAGCAGTCCGTGTTGATGGCAGGCCGATGGAGCCCAAGAATGCCGCAGACAAATTTGTACGTCAGGTTGGAGTTGTTGTTAGGGACCATATCCCAATCACAATTGAATATTGGAATAAGCCAAAGAATGGCGACGGTACCTTTGTCGATGAATGATCCAAAGAAACGCTTTGGAATTCGCTGTTGGTAAATTTCACCCTTCCGCCAGAGGAGGATGAAAACAAACCGGTTATAAAGGAAAAGGTCAAAGAGTGGACTCTAAAGAAGATGGCTGACGCTTTCCGCAACTGGAAGACAAAATTGAACAAATTTGTCAAAGCTCGCGAGACTCCAGATTTCAAAGACGCATATTATGCGAAGATAAGACCTCACTGGCGCGAATTTGTGGCATACAAGAAAGGTGCTATAGCTACAAAGAGGTCAGAAACCAATACGCTAAATGCCCAGAAGAAGGAATATCACCAGAGAACAGGGTCAGGTGGCTACATATCTCAGAGGCCTAAGTGGGAGGAAGCTGAGAAGGCCCTGCTGACGGAGGAATCACACCCGGACACATGGGTGGGACCTACGTGCAAAGACTTGGTTCTCTCTGGAATCGAGGCAAGGTTGGACCGAAACAGGATTGTGTATCTTCCCAACCCGCCTCCTTGCCAAACCGTCACTGAACTCATCACGGCATACAAGGAAACAGCCGCGGGACCTTCCATCCCGGCGAGAGAATGACCAGCTCACGCGCCATCGGTAAAAAACAACACCAGACATGCACGAGGCACGGGGGTATGGCGTGGAAGGATGGGTTTGCCGAGTGGGCGACTCTTACAGATGGCACGAGAAAAGAAAAAAGCGTCTGAGCGGATGACACAGATAGAACATGCACTTGTGGCTGAAGGCGCAAGTGAATGTGTGAAACCATCAAGCTACCGGCCCATCTCAGCGGCGAAGAGCCTGCATTGGAAGCTGCGGCCGGACTCTGCGTGGAAAAGCAGCGTGGCTTCCACGGAGAAACGTGCGACGCTTGAAATGGTGGGTCCTCGATACCCGTGGATGAGACCACGGAGGCGAACACGCTGAGCTGCATGTGAGATTAATGGGCTTATCTATTAAGGTGGTATCGGCTATGCCTTACCTCCGTAGCTGGTGGAACTTACCACTGCCGACCGATTCAGATGGCTATGCTATTGTCGGGGTGGATGAGGTTGTGAAGGAATATGAGGAAGCACAGCTTGACCATGCTACGGTGAAGGAAACTCAACTCAAATTTGCAGTGAAAACAACCATTCTTTGGAAGAAGGAACACATCGTGCTTCCAAATTAGAGGCCCTTGGCACCCCGTCTCCATGGCGTCAGTGATATGAGCCGCTTCAGCCATCTCTGTGACGACAGCCATCTCCGGCGCCACCATCTCCTGCCCGTCGGCCATCTCTGTGGCGGCAGCCATCTCCAGCGCCAGCCATCTCCTTTGTCGGCCATCTCCGGCTTCAGCCATCTCCTCGGCGTAAGCGGAAAACCTTTCACGAAGAGCATCACTAGCACTGCCGAAGAGTTCAAAAACTACGTCCAGCCTTCCGTAAGCCATTGCGGTTTTACCGTGGAATCGCAGCGACGAGGAGACCAATAGGATCTCGGAAGAAGAGGTCAAGAAATTCTTTGCACCTGAGCGGGCCGAGCCAAAGGAGAAAATAGATCCGGTGGTGGTGGAAGTTTTACAAAATCTTTTGAAACCTGAAACCCCACTTGTGGGACTCTGACGCCAGATTTTGAAGGCGGATGCAAGGCGTCGTAGGGAGACTGAAAGTAGCAGTCGTGCGGCACCCCAGAAAACAGTTCCCATGCTCGGAGAGCAGGAAAACCAATCATGCGCCCCGCTCCAAGTGTTCGACACACGGGACGCTCCTCCCGTAAATGATTCTGGCGAGCTACAAAGAAAGGCCAATGAGTTGTGGATGACTTACATTGCATACTTGAACATCATGGGAGACAACTTGCCGAAATGCGATGCCAACCCCATACAGCCATGGAAGTATGGGAAGAATCTCGTCAAGAAAGAGGAGCTCAAGAATCTACCAACAAAGATGCGAAGATTGCACAAGTGGTACCTTGATTTCTGCAAGACGAGAAAGGAAGAATGGATCACGGCGCATATAAGAGATCAGATTTTCTTGTGCGGAGACGACGAGATCTCCTTCAACATTCAAGACTTGCATTTTCTATTCAATCAGAAGGAACTCGACAAAGCTGCCATCCGCCTTTATTGTGTGTAAGTACTATTTCTGTATTTTCTATCTCATCTCATTCACTTCATTAATTGCATGTATATATATATGCTCACCATATATGTATATACTATTATGCAGGAAAAAGGTTATGGAATGCATGAAAGGAGGACCTTTTGACATTGAGTTCGTTGACCCAAATAGAGTTCATGAAGAAGTGGTAAGAACCAAACCCGGGCAAACAGAAGATTTATTGCTAAGGTCTTTACTGAGACAACAAACCAAAAGGGAAATACTATTGCCTTACAACTTCTCGTGAGTACTGTTACCCTCTCTTGTACACATTTTGTTTCGGCTTACTCGATGTTAAGTGTAACTGATGATGAGTTATGCGTGCGTAGGTTCCACTTTATTCTGCTAGTCATTCAACCTGACTCAGGAAAAGTCCTTGTCATGGACTCGTTACGAAAAGAAAAAGAGCGATGGGCAGACTTTAGAGAGATGCTCCAGAGGTAATTTCAACCATATTATCGCACTAGATCGGCAACTTTCGTGACAACAAGTAATTAATTACTCCTTTATCCATTTTCTTTGCCGGACAGGGTTTGGAAAAGGTTCACGGGCAGGGCCGTGGGTGAATAGTCAGAAGAACTAAAATTTGTAGACCAATATGTAAGTAATACTAGCTAGCTAGGTCTGCGTATCTCTTTGATTCTGCTTCCAATTCCATTATATCATGCTTTATTGATTATTATTTTGATTAAACTCTCTATTCTCGTAAAGTGCGTGCATCAGGGACACGGCAATAACTTATGTGGGTACTATGTTTGAGTTCATTACAACCACGATATGTCGATGGGCCAAGCACTAGAACAACTTAGAGTAAGTAAACAAAGTACACAACATTATTTTATTACCATCAATTGTGTTGAGTTTTATTCTTATATATATATTGACCCCATTCTTCATATATATTCAGATCGAACGGATACGGGACCAACTCCTACCATTTGACCGCATACGAGCCATTCAAGAGGAATTGGCGGGGTTCATACTTGATGAGGTCGTCACGCCTGGCGGAGAACTCTTTAGATATCCACCAAAATGAACGTTGTATATATGATTGAACGTGTTTGTCTTGTACTTGATGCTTCAACGTTTATGGAGAATACCACACAATGACGATGTTGTGTATAATAATAGTTGCTTAATTATTCATGTACTCGTATGTACCGATGACGATGTATGTGTATACCTCTCCCGATCGATTCCCCCCGTCCCGTCCCCGCGCAGAAATCGCCCAGAACGGGCAGGGCAGAACTTTGCATGGCGAGATTTATGCAGTTTTCCTGCCATGGCAGAACTCTGCAGCGAAGATTTATCTCCTTTTCCTGCCGCGGCACAGAACCTTTAACACCGGTTCGTGTTACGAACCGGTGTTAAAGGGGGGAGGGGCCTGAGCCCTGCGGCAGCCGCACGTGCGCCACCTTTTAACACCGGTTCGTATAAAAACCGGTGTTAAAGGGGGGGCCCCTCTAACACCGAACCCTCAACAACGGTTCTACAATCGCTGTTAGAGGGCCCTCCAAACCAGTGTTAGAAGGGGCCATGTGCACTAGTGATGCCGGGAGGCTCTCATACAGTGTCCACTCGTTTTTAGTGAATCCGTGTCTACATGGACATATCCAGTCTGTCCACTCTTTTGTCCAAATTATCTCGTAAAGCAGAAGTAGTTTACTCTTTAAAACTGTTAGGAAGAACTTTAAAATCTTGTCCGTAAAATATAAGGATTCTATGGAACCTTCTATCAAATTTATCAACATACAACGAAGAACTTGATAGATCCAGTCCGTAAAAATAGTACTAATATAATAAAAATTAAACTCGTTTTAAAGAGCTCTCCATGAAAAAATCAAATATGCAAACGAAATTAAATTTGCATTTGTTTTATAAAAGTTACACACTGTTTTCAATCTGTAGTACAAATAGAAAAAAGAATTTAGGCATAGGGTGCACATGGCTGGAGGGTCCCGCATCCACCCAAACGAGTGCAGCATTTCGGCTCCGCGCGCAATCAGCTCGTCGAGCGACTTTTCGTGTGGTTTGGACAACCAGAACTCTCAAAAGAGGGGCGGCGAGTTTTTTTCTAGAAATGAATGCAAAGCTTGCATTCTAGCTAAGTCGTGTGGCATCACTGTGACAGAGTATGACTTGGCATTACCGCGTCAGGATAGAGGAGAAAAACATGGGCTGGAGAAAAGACCGAGAAATAAATGTGAATCTAGTATAGTTCCACCTTCAAATCTGCGGTCCTATGGCCATGCCTAATTGCTTGATCTTGTTTTTCATGCGCGTTAAACATTAGTAGAAGAAAGACATTTGGAAATGATAAACTTGAAGATTGATGCAACACATCGTGTCAATTAGTTGAATGGGTCTACAATGATCTAATAAGATATTAGGTCTAATTAGGATTTTTCTCCTTCTGGCCTCACATTACTTATTTACCTGTAGAACTTAAAATTAAACTGCAACAACTCAGACATTGCTTTTATAAAAAACTATTTTCGCACATCAATTGTTAGACCTTTCACAATGGGGTTTCATAGCGCGGTATCCTAGGTACTTTGGAAACTTTGCTAATGTGGCATGCCACTTGATGCAGAGAGAGAGTGTGTGTATGTTAAGATACAACCTTTGCACATAATCATAGGCAAAAAATTGCCTAGACCAATCACTCACACGCATGGACCTAAAATTATTAATGTAACATCCCTAAGAAAAAACACCCGAAGAAACAATGTATTGTGATACTCCTATAAAAACCTCTAAGAAACTATGCATTGTGAAAGTCCTTAGTCTGATCATAATATGGGAAGTATCATACACTGCTATGATATACACTGGTATCATGCATATGATACCATTGTCCTTTAGTGCTTAGTATCATTTAGTGTTATCATAATGTCATAATATTAAATGATTTGTAGATCTCTCTGTGCAATTTTGTGTAGTATAGGATGCATTTGCTATTAAATTTATCTAGTTCCACTGATACCTCTCTCTTCATTCATTAAAGTGTCACATTAGATTTTTTTCACGGTAGCATCTATGACACTCTCTTTATGGTACTACCACTATGGCTAGCCTTATGTCCTTGGACGTACGGTATATGTAAGTCAAACTGACTAGACAGGAAAAGGAGCAAAGGGGCTTGCCCTCGCTGCCGTGTCTAAAGTAGAGAATTTTGCACAATTTTTCGTGCACAAGTCCATGGTATCGTAGCAAATGCTACTGGCTAGACAACAAAAGCAAATTTCCTTGCACTCGTTCTCATGGGCGCACAAGCCGAATGGAAGATTGATCTTCTCATTATCCACGCCGGAGATGCTTCGGCCTATGTTATAACAAATAAACCCTTGTTATGCAAATATTTTAGATTGATTAACATTAAGGCAAACAGAATATACGAAACACATTCACTGGGAACACATGCTTCCGGGAGAACTAGAAAATCATTGCACTTGAATAACCCGTGGACTAACTTATATTGATGTTAAAGGACAAGTAACGTCCGTGGATGCTTACATTGGGAAAGAGTAGCAGAGCATACGAGATATAGAAACAGTAGGGCTAGTGCAGGGATGCGAATTGCGTTCTTGTCCATCCTCCCGTTGCAACACTAGGCTCGCGATGGATGATTCGATCGCCAAGGAGAAAATATGTGTTCTGAAACGAGATCGATTCCTGTCAACACATGACTCGTATGTATAGAAGGGACTGAGAGAAGGAGATCTGGCGCATCCCGCTCCCGCGAAGAAAATATCAGGCAATAAATTCCAACGGTTTACTACTCCCTCCCATCCATATTTAGTACAACCTTGCACCAAATGAACGACATTTTTTTTTCTTTTCAAAATGGGGTAAGAGCCATGGCCTCTGCATTGAAATAATGCTACAGCCTTTATTATAGAACGACATTTATTATAAATTGGAGGGAATAATATCTTTGCAGATTATACTAGTATAGAAAAGATCAGGCAATAAATCATGTTCTTTCCTAAAATAAGATTTAATATCTTTCTAGATTATAGAAAAGACCAGGCAATAATTTTGAATGATCGAGGAGATTGAGAGGGGGATCCGGTGCATCCCGCTCCTCCGCAGAAAAGATGAAGCAATAATTTGGAATCTACTGCAATAATTGTATTGGAATTATGAATATCTAAGCATGTAGAAACAGAAAGAATACTATATTTTTCTTTGCCAAATAAGCTATCAAACATCGACGTTTTTCCAAAAGTATTTGTAGACATCTTTGAGATGAAAACCCCTTTTTCAAATGTGAAGCAAGTCTCCGTACCTTATTGGTGAAACTAAATACTTGAAATTCAACAGAACCCTTGTTTTATTCTTTTTATTTTCTAATCATGAATCCCAAAAACATTCTACCTCCTTTTTTTCATATATTTTTCGGATCAGGAAAAATTAAAAAATATTTTGCTAGAAGATAGAATTCTCTTGGAATTGAGGTTTAGTATCTTTTAGGTGTTTACATAACTTCAGGAATTTATTTACATATTCAATCTCTAACAAATCAATATATCCTCTTGTAGCAGATAGTACTAGCTATCTGCTCTTTCATTGGAATCTTTAGTTTTTTCAATTCTGAAATCATCTTCAGCAATTAATACTCCTGCAATAAGTGCATTGGTTTTTGCAGTGTTAATGGTTTTTGATGGTAAGAAGTGTGAGCCTAACTAAATTGGTTAGGAAAGTGGACGTACAATCTAGCCACTCAGATTTAAGTTCTCACGGATGTAGATTTGGGTTCTTATTATTTCATAAAACATAAGGCGATGTAGGAGCTTTCCCTACCGCATTCCTTTAAAAAGAAATGTGTTCTGATGGTTGGTTCGATTGTTACAAAGCCGATCCAAAATTGGCATGGTTCCAAAATTTATATTTGGTATATTAGCGGGTTTATTCCATCACTTCAACATCTATACAAAGGAGTGAAAATTCCATTTTTTGCATTTTTCTTACAAATTGGATTTGATTCGTGCGGTCAAAATTCCGTACGTTCAGAAGTCCCAAATGGTTTGACGGAGCGGAAACACAGGGATTCAAACGGCCAGGATTTAGTATGTTTCCAGATTATACTCCCCCGGTTAGGGTTAGAACTTTCTCAATGCTTGTATCACAACATGATATTATATGCAAAATGTCGGCATGGTACCTAGTTAATAATTGAAATGGATCATATGGGCACCTGGGGGTTGAATAGGTGCTACTCCAAATTTTAATACTTTTTTAATTTTAGGCTCAACACAAAGGTAAATTCTCTAGATATGCAACTACGGAGAATTTCCCTATATGTAACCTAACTACTAAGTGAGGAAAGGCGAGTAAAAGTGAGAAGCGAGGAAACCATAGTAGAGCATACGAAGACACATGATTTGTTTTACCGCAGTTTCTTCCTTGTTAAGGAAAGTACGTATGCGTTGGAGGGATGGGAGGTACTAAGACCACCACGCCACAATAGGCCTCACCCAGTTCTCCGATGGATCTCGTCATCAAAGTCCTGATCCACCTTTCCACTATTGGTACCCTTCGAGGCGGAAACTGGTGAAGGGTTCCGCAGCAGAAAATAAAAAATTTCTACGTTGGAACTTTCTAACACCCAAGATCTATCTATGTAGTAATACGGCAACGATCGGAGTGTATAGAATACATACCCTTGTAGACCGTACGCGGTTAACGTTCCGAGAGGAACGTGGTTGATGTAGTCGTACTCGTAGCCGACCTCAAGGTCGCGAAGCTCCTCACAGGTCACCCCTTGCTCCTTCTTCATCGTGCAACAACTCCGGCTCACGACATCAAGTGCCCCAAGTGTTGCACCTCGTGGCTTCGTACACATCTGGTGTACGATGAGACCTCCGGCTCCCCGATCCCGTCGGGAGTGCGAAAGTTGATATCCGGCTAGGAATCCTTGCAGCACAATGCGTCTCTTGCACGGATATTCCTTACTTGGGACCGTGCCAACGTATGGAGACTAGAGAGAGAGAGGGAAGGAGAAAGTCAACCAAAGTACTTCTCCAATTGTATATTGGTGTGTCATTAGTCCTCCCATGGGCACCCCTATATATAGGCGGAGGGGGTGTGCCCTCCTCACTAGGTTAGACATGTGGGACTAATTATAAAGGAAAAAACCACAAGAATTTTCGTCCTGGCCGGTTGGGAGGATCCTAACCAGCCCAACAAGCAAATGGGCAGCAGCTAACAATAGTCTGGGAGGTGTCGGCTGGGTGGGCCTTGGCGCGGCCCACTCCATGTCCACCAGCTTCTCGCCTGGAAGAGGAAACCGGCGCCCCGCTTGGCTCCCGCCCAGCGGCAACACGTCCCAGCAGCGTGGGCCAGCCTTTGGCATGCGGCCCTTTGGTAGCCCGCTTGAGGCTCCGATTCGTTAAGCCGCCGGGTGGGCAGCGGTGACATGACCTGCTCGGGAGATGCCAAACATTTTCATCCACCCTTGGTGAAAAAGACAAATGTCTGCCGAATCGGTATGAAGTGGGTCTAGGTTGAACTACATGTACATGATCTAATGCTCATAATTTTTGCAAAAAACATTTTTAGGTTCACAATATGATATTTCTGCAAAGATCCAATGCAAGTTTAGCGAGGGTTAGCCCCGAGCTAAATGCCCGTCGTTGGAGAAAGTTTGACGATAGTTTGAAACGGGCATACAAAATTCAAAAAGGATTCAAACAATGCGAAACCTTCGCGTGGTGTCATATTATGTGACATAGTCGGCAGGAAAAATATCAAACTTGGTATATTGATCATGTCTCAAAAAACTTCACAAAATGACCTATCTCGTTCGAGGTTTCCTGGGTCAAATGACCAATGTTATGGCTAGAATTAAGATATAGTTTGTGATAATATGCCCATATTATGCATGCATGTGCATTATGGGATGACGAACAATGTTGTAGGAGAAAGTTTTCCTTTTTGTCGTACCCAAAAAGCCATTTTGATTTTCCGAGCGCAAAAAAAGGAGGAGAGGGGGGGGGGGGTGTTGTGAAGCAACCAACAAATGGCTAATTCAAAATGCCACCACCCCATTTTTTTAAAAAAATACTAGACCACCTTATGTGGATAATATCCCAACCGGGAGATCTCAAACCTTTTCGTCCACCCCTGATAAAAAGAAAATGGCTGCCAAATCGGTAAAAAGTGGGTCCGGTTTGAACTACATGTACATGATCTATTGCTTATGATTTTTTGCAAAAATTATTTTTAGACTCACAATATGATGTTTCTTCAGAGATCCAATGCAAGTTTAGCGAGGCTCATCCCTTAGGTAAGAAATTCAAAGACTAGGGTTTCGTTGGGAAACAGCCGCCGGAGCGTTGGAATCCCACCAAAACTTGCAAGTGGCCAAACCACGTAATTATATTGTGGTGGACAAACCACATAATTAAAGTGTCCATAGATGCACTATGAGTGATATTTGAGATAAAATATGCGCTAAAAGAAAATGGTGGCAAAAAAAGGGAGAAAAATGGAAAAAACGGGGCTTTGCCGTGGGCTTTTTTGCATGGTGCACGACAAAGCCATCTTTTCCGTGCAAGGCACACGACAAAGATTGTGAAAAACATATTTGGCAATTTTCACGCATTTCCGCTTGTTGAATAATTCGGATGGGCCATTTTCGGGCATTATAAAAATAAATAGCGGGAATATTCCGCACGGAAAAAAGATTTTGCAATTCAAAACTTTGCTGTGCCTGACGGTAAGGTACACAGCAAAGCCCTGCCGTCACCATGGCCCGTCAACTGCGCCAAAATGGTGGGCCCCACGAGATGGCGTGTCGTGCGATTTCTTTGCCGTGGGCTGTTTTTGGCCTTTGCCGTGAGGGTTATGTTTGTCGTGTGTTTTTTCTAGGCTTTGCCCTGTCATTTTCACTGCCGTATATCCTGGATTTGTTGTGCGTCTTTCTATGGCCTCACACGGCAAAGAGATCTTTGCCGTACATTGGCACACGATAAAGCCTCAGTGCACGGGAGCGCCAAATTTTCCCGTAGTGATGGTTGGAGTTTTCAATTAAAATAGTGTTTTCAAAGATTAGATTAGGGTTTTGGTTGTCATCTTATTTACCTCTATGTTAATGGAGATGCCATCGTCTACAATAAGTGATCTTCGGCCTGTCGTTCGACGACAAGATCTTTTTTCCGGCGTCAATGGTGGTGTTGAAAGATTAAGATTCTATAGGTATAGTCTTTCTTGCTTCACCGGATTGATTTTGGACTTTTTCTTATGGTTATCGCGAGGAGGATTATCCTCGCAATATTTGTCCCGGCTGCTATGTCCTCGATAATGGTGATTCGTACTCTCGGTTCGCCAGCGACATTGATCAGGCTGTTCAGTTAATTTTCCCTAGAATACTTGTGTTGGATCTCTTGCTGATGTTGATTGATTACCCAAATGGTTGCGCGCTTGCACGTAGTCTTGGCACTGCGATTCAAAAAATTATAGGAGAACCTTCATTGGTATTTACAGGTTAGGTTATAGTTTGCTATTTGTTAGTGTCCGACTGTCTTTAGAAAAGTGCAAGATTATGTTTTGGAAGAAGAAAGAGATTGAAAATCTCAAAGATTTACTAGTTTATTTTAAACTTTATTTTGTATCGATGGAGTCAGCTTATGTATCTCTACTGCTACTATGAATATAACGTGCTATTGATTGTAAAACAAAACTAAACTATGGTTGTGTCTGTACTGGAGTTCGCAAAAAATAACCATGGCATTTTTTTTCCTGAAAATGAATGCAAGAGGCTTGTATACTGTAGCTACGCCGCGTGGCATCCGTGTGACAGAGTATGACTTTGCGTGACGGCGTCGGGATAGAGGAGAAGAACAGGAACGGGAGAAAATACGGGGAAATGAATGCGAATGTAGTATAGTTCCACCTCCAAATCTGCAGTCCCATATATGGCCGTGTCTAATTGCTTTGTCTTGTTTTTCGTACGTCGTTAGGCTCTAGCAGAAGAAAGACATTTGGAGATGATAAACTTGAAGATTGATGCAACACACGTGTCAATTAGTTGAATGGGTCATATAGCAGGTCTTATTATGATTTTTCTCCTTGTGGCCTCACATTACTTACCCGTAGAACTTAGTATCAAGCAATAATTGACCAAAAAAGGTAAATATATATAAAAATCAAACTGCAACAACTAGTTCATTGCTTTTATTGAAAACTATTTCCACACATCGATTAGTAGGCCTTTCACAATGGGGTTTCATAGCGCGGTATCCTAGGTATTTTCCCGATGTGGCATGTCATTTGGTGAAGTGAGAGAGTGTGTGTGTTGTTGTATCTTAGGTAAGATACAACCTTTACCATAATCATAGGGAAAAAATAGCTAGACCAATCACACACATACATAAACCTATAAATGCAACATCTCTAAGAAAAAACACCTAAAGAAACAATGTGTTTGTGATACTCATATAAAAACGTCTAAGAAACTATATATTGTGAAAGGCCTTAGTCTGATCATAGCATAGAAAGCATCATGCACTGCTCTAATATACACTAGAATCATGCATATGATACCATCGTCCTATAGTGCTTAGTATCAGTGGCAGAGCGTGACCAAAAGCAGAGCAGGGGCAAAATCCAACTCTTCACCGCTAATTATGCTCTACTTTCAAGTTTCACCGTAACAACAACAGATGATTTTTAAGAATGAACATGCACTTAATTTCTCAATTTACATAGAAATTGATGTAGCAAGAGTGGAAAATTTACCACCCCTGTCCAGTGAAGATTTTTTAATTTACATTCGAATTGGCATGCAACTTCTATTTCTATTTGATCTGCCGATGGCCAGCAAGGAGAAAACATCCAGTCGATGGCCAAGGTAAAAAGAACTAGGAGTATATTTCTACACAGCCCAGCAGGCGCATCTTATCACATAGCCAACGAACTATTTAAACACCAGCCAAGCAACGCGTTGAGGCCTTTTTTCACGTCGCTCCCTTGCGCTGGATTAAACCACTAGGAAGATGGCCGACGCAAAGTATGCCCAGAAATGTAATTGCACTTTTGAAAGGGGTGGGGTGGTGGGGGGGGTCATGGCCCAGTTTCATCTCTAAGGCGCTCCGCCAGTGCTTAGTATCATTTTTTTTTGCGGAAAGAAGGATGATATTAAGCCAGAGAGTTTACAACAAGGTCCAAACCAAACATAAAATTACAAAGCAGTCCCGATGGACCCCGATGTCGATGCCGGCGAGCAGAACGCATCGATGGCGTGCCGCCGCTGCAACTCCTCTGCAACCTTGGATCAGGAGGTGCCCCTCTGCGGACGGGAAGTCTTCGAAACTCGGCACCATAGTGCCTCCATCCTACTCCGCCACGGGCATCGCCATCGCCCTGACCAACACCAACTCAACCTTGGCCACCCGAGAGGGGAGGACGCACACAACGGATCTGTGGATCCGCGAGCATGAGCAAGTCAGCCGCCGCACGCCAAAGCTCCACCGGAACCCCGCCGTCGAAGAGGACAGCCGCCGACACCAAACACCACACCGACCACGCCTCCGTCTCCTGCGCGCCGCCGGCAGGAACCCACTCACCCCTACACTAAATACACGAAGAGATCTGGGGTTCCCCCATCCTCCCGCCGCCGGAGCGGCTGCCGGAGGGCGAGGGAACCCACAAATCGTCGATGACGAGGTGGGGTGACCAGGCGATTCACAAATCGTCTCTGCTTTTACTGTAGCGGGAGGAGAGAGGAGGTCCAAGGTCAGTGCTTAGTATCATTTAGTAGTAATAACTTCATAATATTCAATAATTTGTAGAAACTCAGTGCAATTTTGCATATAGGGTGTATTTCGGATGTGGCTATTTTGCTCTCGGGTGCATATGCTTCCTTTTTCTAGTTTAATTTTAAACAAATTTTAAAATGTTATTTTTTTCGAAAAAGTACATGCACGTACACGCATTTTAGGTGATCATAAGGTTATTTCACGACAAATAGACATTTTGTGTGGCTTCTATAAAGAAGACAAATTTAGGTGCTAAAATAAGCCTCTCCACGAGACATGTTTTTGTTATTTTTACACAACCCACAAAATATATCGGTTTTCAGAGAAACCGCACGTGTGCCCATAGAATGTGCAGATACGCATGAATATTTTTTTTTGGTATTTTTAAATATTTTGGAACATGTGTTTTTAATAAAGCAAGGGGGTATATGCACATGGGATCAAATGTGCATTTCTGGTGTATTTCCCATTAAATTATCTAGTTCCGCGTATTATGATACCTCTCTCTTTATTAATTTTGTGTACAGGGTGTATTTCCCATTAAATTATCTAGTTTCGTATATTATGATACCTCTCTTTATTAATTATAATGTCTCATTACATTCCTCAAAAAAAAAAGTCTCCTTATGATGCTAGCACTATGGCTGGCCTTAGGCCCTTGGACGGAATATGTTAGTCAAATTGACTAGACAGGAAAAGGAGCCAAAGGGCTTGCCCTCGCTGCTGTGTCTAAACTAGAGATTTTTTTACATTTTTTCGTGCACAGGTCCATGGTATCGTAGCAAGTGCTATTGACCAGACAACAAAAGCAAGTTTCCTCGCAGTCCTTATCACGGACGCACATCCCGAATGGAAGATTGATCTTCTCGTTATCCATGTCGGAGATGATTCGGCCTACGTTATAACAAATAAACCGTGTTATGCAAATACTTTGGATTGATTAACAATAAGGCAAACAGATCAGACAAGAAACTATCCCTCAGAAAAAAAAAGATCAGACAAGAAACTAACGAAAGGCATTCACTGGGAACACATGCTCCCGGGAGAACTAGAAAATTATTGCACTTGAATAACCCGTGGACTAACTTATATTGATGTTAAAGGACAAGTAACGTCCGTGGATGCTTACATTGGGCAAGAGCAGCACAACATACGAGATACAGAGACAGTAGGGCTAGTGCACGGATGCGAATTGCGTTCTTGTCCATCCTCCCGTTGCAACACTAGGGTCGCAAACCGATGATTCGATCGCCAAGGAGAAAATATGTGTTCTGAAACGACATCGATTGCTGTCAACACATGACTCGTATATATAGAAGGGACCGAGGAAAGGAGATCAGGCGCACATCCCACTTCCGCGAAGAAAATATCAGACAATAAATTACTCCCTCTGATCCTAATTAATGTTCTCAGATTTGTCTAAATTTAGATAAATCCATTAATTAGGATTGGAGGGAATGATTTACAACTCCCTCCCATCCATATTTAGTACTACCTTGCACTAAATGAATGAAACTTATTATAAATCAGAGTAATATCTTTGCAGATTATAAATCAGAGGGAGTAGTAGAAATGACCAGGCAATAAATTGTATTCTTGTCTCAAACAAGATTTAATATCTTTCAAGATTATAGAAAATATCAGACAATAATTTCGAAGGATTGATGAGATTGAGAGGGGGATCCGGTGCATCCCGCTCCTCCACAGAAAAGATGAAGCAATAATTTGGAATTGTTTGCAACAGTTGTAGTGGAACTATGAATAAGCATGTAGAAACATAACGGAGGTGGTGTTTTCGCTTCCAGGTACAAATAAACCTATTATAAAAATAAATAATAAATAAATTGAATTGTCAGAAAATTTGAACAAAAATTTGGCATGTACATCTAGACATTCTATATTCGTACACAACTTTTTAGAAAAAAATGAATATTTTGTGTGGCTTGTGTAAAAAGACGAAAAACATGTTCATGAATAGACACACTGGAGCACTGGAATTTGTCATTTTTACACGGGGCACCTAAAATGTTTTCTTCACCTGCAAACTTGTGTACGGACATATAATGTCCGAATGTACATACAAATATTTTTTTTTGAAATTTTTGACATTTAAAAATATGTTTTTGCACAATGAGTTTATTTGTACCCGTGAGCTGAATTGGATTTCCGGAAACAAAAAGAGTACTATATTTTTCTTTGCCAAATAAGCTATCACACGCCGACGTTTTTCAAAAGTATTCTTAGACCTCTTTCACATGATTTTTTTTTTCCAAATGTGAAGCAAGTCTCTGTATCTTATTGGAAAACTAAATACTTGAAATTCAATAGAACCCTTGTTTTATTTATTTTACTTTTTAACCATAAATCCCAAAAAACTATACCGCCATTCTTTTTCATCCATATTTTTGATCAGGAAAAATAAAAAATATTTTGCTAGAAGATAGAATTCTCATAGAATTGTGGTTTAGTATCTTTTAGGTGTTTACATAACTCATTTAGGATTTCAATCTCTAATGAAACAAGATATCCTCTCGTATAAATAGTACACTAGCTATCTGCTCTTTCACTGGGATCTTTATTTTTATGATTCTGACATCGTCTTCAGCAATTAGTACTCCTGCAATTGGTGCATTGATATTTCAGCGTTAATAGTTTTTGCTACGTGGTTCGATTATTATAAAGCCGCTCCAAAATTGGCATGGTTCCAATATAAACATTTGGTATATTAGCGGGCTTATTCTATCTTAGTGTCTGTTTGACTCAACGTCTATACGAAGGAGTAAAAATTCCTATTTTTGAATTTTTCTTACAAATTGGATTTGTTTCGTACGTTTATCTATGAGAAAACACCGGGGTCGGGATTCCCTCCAATTCGGAGGTCCCAAATGATCCGGTGGAGCAGAAAGAGAGGGATTCAAACCGTCGGGATTTAGTATGTTTCCATATTAAACTCCCCTGGTCCGGTTTAGGCCTTCCGGAATGCTTGTACCTCAGTATGATATTATATGCAAAATGCTGATATGGTACCGGTTAACAATAACATAGAGTATTGTTTATCTTAGCTAAATTGGAACTCTTGCCCAATTATATCTTAAAGCACATTTTGTAGGTTCTAGGGGCAGGCATCTCCTAAGGGTTTTTTGGTCGACTTTTCCTCGGTTCTAGATTGTTTGTTTGGTTCTTTTTTAAAATAATATGCAAAACTGAAAATTTGCAGATATAGCATATTGTCTATGTGGGCCAAACCGACTGAGCATGAGCGAAGCAAACTGAGTGTTGGTAGCGGATCCCACGAGCCGAAAGGCTCCAACGTGGCCGAAACAGAATGGCCCACTCCGTGTGGGAGACACCGAGTGACATGCAAGAATCAAGTCAGAGACCGAGTTGTCGTTCGACACGAGCAACCCATGACCGTGGGCCAAGATAGCACGCTGCAGGGCGCGGCACGGCTTGCTTGCGTAGAGTAGACTGGGAGCAGCGCCGAACGAGGTTTGGCTGGGCCGTCCGGCGCACACGTTCCACAATTTCTGTTGCGGCAGGAATTTCTCGTGCAGTTTGGCATGAACATTGACGAGCGCCGCTCAGTGTTATCCGCCGCCACCACGCGTCCATGCATAGCTGATCCTCCCGTGGGTGACCAAAGTGGACCATTTGGTTTCGGCCACACAGAGTCACTACAGGAATAGGCGGAGGCGTCGACGACTGGGCGATACGCCGATGACCGCGACTAGGCCAGCCCCCCTCCCCCCCCCTTCCTCCACCCCGCAGCCGTTGGTGTAGGACAACCGTCAGCGTAAGTCACTCTACGCCGACGGCTACCCTCGGCGTAATTCGGCCGTCGGCGTAAGGGGCGTAAGGGGTGCAGGCGTGGCCTCCGAAGGCCTGGCCATGACGTCGTTCTCACGGCGTCAGCCATACGCCGACGGCCACCCTCGGCGTAGCTCCTTCCCATTTTCATGTCAGCTATACGCCGACGGCCACCCTCGGCGTAGCTCCTTCCCATTTTCGTGTTGCCCTACGTGGACGGCGACCCTCGGCATAGCACCTTCCATTTTTATTAACCTACATTTTATTTGTACTTATTTATTAGTATCAATTATTTAAACATGGTTCTATTTTTATCAATTGGACGGATTACCCTCCTAATAGCAGTCTCTATGCCGACATGAAATGACATTGCGAATCTTGTCTCTCACACCCGAGAAATTGCATGAGTGTAACTGTTATCGCATGTGTGCGAATTTTATGTGTCACACATTTTGGAGAAGTTGTTCAAAGTTTCCATGCTTTTCCTACGCCACCCCATTTTTTACACCATTCCTCACCAACCAGTGGAAAACTACCAGATCGATATTAGTGCTATGCGATGCAAGAGACCATGTTAGTGAACTAGGTGCCAGATTGGCAAGAGCAAGTGCAAGAGGGAGCATATGTTTGATCATAAAAGGCTTTATTCCATTGCATTCAAGGACATAGAACTGCTGAATTGAAAAGATACATTGAACTACCGAAGAGAAAAGATAAACCAGACTACATAAAACATAGAAAATGTACACATATTGCAATGCTTGAATGGAAAAAATACAGATGCTTCATGACTCTGAGCTACATGTCCACTAGATTTTTACCCTTGTTATTCTTCTTCTCATTCCTGAACATGTTGAACACAAATTTAATTTCCTTTTTGATCTTGCACAATGCACCAGCATCTTCTAACTCTGCAGCATAGCTTCCTAGAATAAATGCTGGCAGAATATAGTCTTCTGTTGTTTGGTATCTCTGATTTAGCAAACACATTCTCTCCCTTCCAGCTCCTAACCCCTTAAGGCCCTCCACTGCAATCATCTCTTTCTCTGGCCTTCTCCTAGCAGCTGCTTGCTCCCTCTCCTCCCTAGTTCTCCTCCTGTAGAGAAGGACCTCTCCATCCCTAGTACCAGTGCTCCTCCTACGATCTTGTGATTAGATCTCCATGCTGCCTTGCCAAAAAATGCAGAAGGCAATCATCCTATATAGGGAAAGAGACAGACATTGTTCAATGATGACCCACAAGTATAGGGGGTGTATCACAATATTTTCGATAAGTAAGAGTGTCGAACCCAACGAGGAGCAGAAGGTGCTGGCTAGTGGTATGGATCAGAAATTCTCTGCAAATACTTAGCAAACGGATTTTTAGGGGTTTTCGATAAAGCAAGTAAACAAAGTACGAGTAAATAAAAGACAGTAGGAATAAATGCAGCAAGTGGCCCAATCCTTTACGCAGCAAAGGACAAACCGGTTGAATTACTTAAGATGACCAAACGTTCTCGAGGACACATGGAAAGACTGTAAAGTGCTTTCGCTTCATATAGTTGATTAATCTTCTTTAGCTTGCTAAGTGTTGTGTGGGTGAACCTATGCTAATGTACCGACCTTCCTAGGACTAATACATACTTGTGATTATACCCCTTGCAAACATCCGTAAGTACAAGAAAGTAATTAAGGTAGAAACCTAACCACAGCTTTAAACTCTAAGACCCTTACGTCCCTTGTGCAATAGTTTCCTAACGGGGGTTCAGGTTTCTGTCACTCCGACAACCCCTACGATTAGTAGCCAAATACACAATGCATTCCCCTAGGCCCATATAGGTGAAGTGTCATGTAGTCGACGTTCATATGACACCACTAGAAGAAGTACACCACAAATTAAATATCAAACTATTGAATCTTTCTCAACACAACTCCACTACTAACAACATGACTTCTCCTATGTCCTCAAGAACAAAACGAACTACTCACAAGACATCATATGGATCATGATCAGAGATAGAATAATGATGTATAACAATCTGAACATAAACAATAATTCAAGGGTTCACTCAATAGCATCAACTACAAAGAGTAATCAACACCGGGAAAGTTTCCCCTATGAACTATGCAAGATTCAACGCAATTGTTACAGCAATATGGAGATGGTGGTGAGGGTGTTGATGGTGATGATGGTGGTGATGATGATCCCGATGAAGTCCAACTTGATGGTGGTGTTGATGGCGACGATCTCCCCTCTCTGGAAAGGAATTCCCCCGGCAGAAATCTGTCTGCCGGAGAGATCTTTCTCTCTCGGTGTTTTCCGCCGCACAAAGGCGGCGGAATCTTTTTGTGGTTGCTCCCCGAATCTTAGGGTTTCGGGAGGATAATATACGCTAGAGGGGAGTGCCAGGGGTGGACCAGGGCGGCCACACCACCTGGTGGCGCGGCCTAGGCTGGCCCTTGCCAGGGGGTGGTGTGGGCCCCCTGTGGCCCATCTCCAGCCCCTCCGCTTCCTTCGTCTTCCGGAAAAATAGGATTTTCCGTATATTTTCCCGGATTTCTGATCTTCAATTTTGCCTCCAAAGCACCTTTTCCATCGAATCCATTGCAGCGGTCCATGCTCCAAAAGTCATCAACCATGCAAAAACAGATGAAATAACATAAGTATCATCTCTTAATATGAAATATATCAATGAATAACAGTGAATTATGACATAGAATAGTGATGCAAAATTGACGTATCAACTCCCCCCAAGCTTAGACTTCGCTTGTCCCCAAGCGAAACTGAGCTCAATAAACATGGCCTTAGGTTTATGGAGTGAAGAGTCGATTAAAGAATACAGACAAGAAGCATCACATTCATCAATACATAGATCATAATAGAAGACAACTCACTATTATATAACTCAACTTGCAATAAGTAAAGGAAACACAATAAAGATACATAAAGTAAATCATAATTGGTAATGGCAAACTTAGCTCTTGGTCGAAGAATAGTTGATAATTTGCTAGAGTTCACAAATAACTGGTTTTCAATGATAGCTTTCAAAGTAGAAAACATCAAGACAAGAGCAATGTGCAAAATAAGGAACATAAGGAACATGATTGAATAAATCATCATATGAATGAATGAAACACAACAACTCAAAATACTTGCTGAGATAGAAGGGAGTAGGTTTACTGACTCAACTACAAAGTAACAGAAAGGCCCTTCGCAAAGGGAAGCAGGGATTGCAAGTCTCATGAAGAGCTCCCAAAAATTATGATACTTACTAGTTTTCAGCTCTCATTACCCCTATCATAGGCATCTTTTGGTGATTAAGGTTAAAGTGACAAAAACTAAGAGGATATGCTTGACAAGTTTTAAGTTGAAATCTCATGCCCCTTACTTATGAGTACCGAACCTCATGCTACTCAACTTCAGTCACGAGTAAGCTCTTATCATTATAAATACACGTGTATCATTGAGAACCGCCAACGGGGTACCCCTTGCACATGATACATGAGCTATCCCATAATCGAAATGACAAGGCAAGCAGACAATGAGCATCTCAACGATCTTTTTATTTGCTATTTGCATAGGTTTTTATTGAGGATGCTTCATAGAATGCTCACTATAGTTATGCTGCAAGTTCCCACCATGATTAGGCATGGCTTAGGCTAGCGGCCCAGGCGTTTCTCTAACACACATATGAACTCCATGATCTTACAAGTTCCCCTTTTATTTCACACCACCGGGATCCATAGGCAAAAGAATCATGATATCAACTAGGTACAAAGTACCATGGCAGTGTTGAAAGCGTTCCCCATGATACATGGTTCTGCTAACTTCAACTCATAAAGCGCAAGCATATACGCAACAAAGAAGGACCCAATGGTTCAGGTTATTAAATGCAAGAAAAGTAAAGTGTGCCATCAAGTTCGTGAGAGCTTTAATCACTAATGTTCACATAACAAGTTTAATTTGGAAGGTAGACAAAAAAGAATTTACTTGGAATAGCAATAGTGCTAATAGGTAGGTATGGTGGACACAAATGGCAAAGGTTTTGGTTTTAAGGAGTGGATGCACGAGAAGAAATCCCTCTCAGCACAGGTTTTTGGCTAGCAAGGCTGGGTAGCAAGTATAAGAGTTGAAGGAAACAAACAAACATACAAGCCATAAAGACAAACATGCAATCTTCCTTGGAAGCACAAAAGATCTTAACTAGAGAATACTAGACTTATGAGCAAATCAAGAAAGAAAGATGATGAAATTATATTTCTTTTGAGTACTTTTATCTTTTTCATTCAACTCTCAAAAATAGCGTTGCTACTGACCGAGCCAGGTTTGTCAAAACCAACTAAATTAACTCAATGATCCCAAAGTGATACCAATACTAACAACAAGATCAAACATATAACCACGAATTGAAAACTAAAATAAGCTATGCAAAATAGTAAATGATAGAACTTCTCATTAATATTCCATAACGGCAACTCACACCAAGGGATACATATCTAACGAGAGAGGGGACACTTCCATAATGCAAACCATCCTACATAATAACTTCTCTATTCATGATATGACTCTACTAAAAAGGGTAAAAAGATAGAAGATAGTGATGTGATACCGCGGCACTCCCCCAAGCTTGGAACAAACCAAGGGGATGCCAAACCTGATGACAAATTATTCCTTCGGTGGTGGTGGTGGTATCCTCTCGATGAGCTTCTTGACCAATTTCCCCAAGTCTTCAATCTCGAAGGTGAGAGTACGAATCAACTCCGAGTTGTGCTTGATGAGGTGCATGATCATGTCAGATTGTGGATCCAAGCTATTGTGATTCTTTTTCCGTTCTTCCCTCTTGGAGTCTTCTTTTCCTGCATGGTTAGAACGAGGCAAATCCCAATTGGAGGGTAATTTCCGTTTGAGCATATTCTGGTATTGATGCTCATGGATAAGGGAATGGAAAGGGTTCTTGGTGCGCGGAGGAAGTGACCGTGGAGCCAAGCAGTGATGAGGAGCTTTCCCCCCAGTCTGCATCCCTGCGGTCCTTCTAACCCTGGCGGGTTTTGTTACCACTCCAATGCTTGCAATGGTAGTGCCGGTGTGAGGATGTTGGCCTTGCTCCTCTTCACCTTCACTCTTGATCTCCTTCTCCTGCCCGGGGTCTTGGAGGTCTTCCTCCATAGGCTCCTTCCCTTTATCCTTGGCGGACACCATTGTGCTTCTAAACCTTCAAAGAGTATGTTCTGGCAGAAACAGATCGCAACAAAAACACGACGAAAACACGATATACGAACCTCGGGAGATCCGAGGGGATTATATATTACGGAGTTTCATGACAAAAGGAAGATACTAGGAGAAAACGGGTCGGAGACGGAGTCTGGGGTGGCCACACCACCTGGTGGCGCGGCCAGGGGTGGGCCCGCGCCACAGGGTGGTGTGAGCCACCCTGGCTCCGTTTCCGTCCCTCTTTCGCTTTGTAGCTTTCCTTATTGTCTAAAAACTACAAAAATATAGTTGGATAGTATTTTCGCGGTACTTTTCTTACCAGAACTGTTACCTATTTGAAAACGGACTCTGCAGGTCTCTGAATTTGGTATCTAGTAGATTCTTTCGGAGTCACCACTTGAATAACATCAATATCTTCATCTTCATACACTTATTACTTGAGTCATAAAACCCTTCTCTTCCTTATTACCCCATTATCTCCACTACCTGGAAATTTCTTTCACACAAAACTTCACACAGTTCTCATTAGCAACATTAATATAAGTGAAGTGATAAAACCTTTTGAGTTCAACTTCAACTGAAAACCATGAAAACATAAGCTACTGTAGCAACTCCTTCCGAAAACCCAAAAAGAATTCAAAAAGGAAATCGAATAAAGAAGCAAATGCAAGAGTGGCAAAATCTGTCAAAACAGACCAGCAGGTAAAGATCAATTTTTTCGAAAATCTTCTGTTGCTCAAATAAAAAAGTAACAAACTAACGAAAGTTAAATAACAACCTGGGGCAGAAGCACAAAAAATTACAGCTCAATCCGACATACAGAGATCTTTCACGAACTTTTATGGTGAAGCACAAAAATCTGTTTCGGGACAGCAACTTCCCCAAATATTACTTCTCTCTCATTAGAGGTTGATCTTGACACAAAAACCAAACAAAAAGGATAAGGAGAGGTTATTACTGAAGTAATAACTTCCAAGACTCAAAGAAACAAAAAAAAACTGAAAGCAAAAATAAACTGGCTTGTCTCCCAAAAAGCTCTTTCTTTATAGCCATTAAGATGGGCAAGATAATTTTGAAGATGCTCATATAGGAATATGAATTGAAGTGAAAAAGAGCATTAAGAAGAAAAAATAAACACATTTAAGTCTAACCCACTTCCTATGCAAGATAATTTTGTAAACAAACAAGTTGTTGAAACCAGAGGCTACTTGCATAAGAAGGCGAAAGAAGTGCAACATAAAAACTTTCAGCATAAAACAGGGAAACTTGATATTATTGAGATGCATATGAACACTTTTCCCTCTTTCATAGTAACTTTTAGTATAATGCATAAACTTAACAATATAACTATCACAAGGACCATCGTAGCAATGATCACTTATCCTAACAGAAAACACAGGAATACTAGCTCTCATAACACTACTTTGTGAAACAATATTAGAGGTATCCTTACAAAGGATAGTGTGTCCCTCTTCTTCATATTTAGTAACAAAGTCTTTCACATTTGCTATGATAGGTTCATCAACCATTTGTTTATTAGGTTCAACAGCTTTATTTGCACTTTCATTAACCATACTATATATCATAGAATATTCCTTTATCTTAACTGGGAAAGACATTTTCTCAATGTAAGGTTCAGGTAAAGCATGATTAGCAGTATAAACTTCAGTATTTCTTGCAGGAACACTCTTAGCAACATCTTTATAAGGTTCATGATACTTATTTCACTTCTTTTAGGCACTTCAATATAGGAAGCAAAAGCCTTCAAATAAGAAGCAATACCTTGAGAGTCTAGACCATAAGCATTTTTAATATTTTGAAAGTCATCAGTTCCCATAAAAGATTCAATGCATTCATAATCGTAATTTATACCTGACTTTATACCTTTTATCATTCTCCCAAGCTTCAGCATTGTCTTGAATACGGTCCAGAAGATCCCATTTAGCTTCTTCTTCCATGCGAGTGAATGATCCAGCACAAGAAGCATCCACTAAATTCTTATCATGTAGAGGGAGCCTTGCATAGAAGTTATTAATAATAATATTGTTGGGGAGATCATGAATGGGACATTTGAGCATTAGTAACTTCAATCTCCCCCAAGCTTGAGCTGTACTCTCTCCATCAAAAGGCCAAAAGTTGTATATTTAATTCCGATCTTTATGGATCTCACTAGGAGGATAAAACTTTGAATAAAAGAGAGGCACTATTTCCTCCCATTCCAGAGCTTGGTCATTCTTCAGCAGCTTATACCATTCCTCAGCTCTTCCTTTTAGTGACAATGAGAATAACTTCTTCTTAACTTGATGTGTAGTAATACCTGCACACTTGAACAACCCGCATAATTCGTGTATAAAGAGCAAATGATCACCGGGATGGACAGTTCCATCCCCAACATAGTAGTTATCCATAACACGATCAATAATTCTTGTAGGTATTTTAAAAGCATCATTCTCAGCAGGTGGTGGTTCATTTACTACCTTAGCAGTGGTAGTAGCATTACCAAATAAGAAACTCAGCGAATTATCCATAACAAAAATAAAGCAACTAGCAGAAGTAAACAATACTCCTAGTAGAAGTTTCCTTTACCAGTTCCACTCTCCAATAGCGCTTCACTCCCCGGCAACGGCGCCAGAAAATAGTCTTGATGACCCACAAGTATAGGGGGTGTATCACAGTATTTTCGATAAGTAAGAGTGTCGAACCCAACGAGGAGCAGAAGGTGCTGGCTAGTGGTATGGATCAGGAATTCTCTGCAAATACTTAGCAAACGGATTTTAGGGGTTTTCGATAAAGAAAGTAAACGAAGTACGAGTAAATAAAAGACAGTAGGAATAAATGCAGCAAGTGGCCCAATCCTTTATGCAGCAAAGGACAAGCCGGTTGAATTACTTAAGATGACCAAACATTCTCGAGGACACATGGGAAGACTGTCAAGTGCTTTCGCTTCATATAGTTCATTAATCTTCTTTAGCTTGCTAAGTGTTGTGTGGGTAAACCTGTGCTAATGTACCGACCTTCCTAGGATTTATACATACTTGTGATTATATCCCTTGCAAACATCCGTAAGTACAAGAAAGTAATTAAGGTAGAAACCTAACCACAGCTTTAAACTCTAAGACCCTTACGTCCCTTGTGCAATGGTTTCCTAACGGGGGTTCAGGTTTCTGTCACTCTGGCAACTCCTACGATTAGTAGCAAATACACAATGCATTCCCCTAGGCCCATATAGGTGAAGTGTCATGTAGTCGACGTTCACATGACACCACTAGAAGAAGTACACCATAACTTAAATATCAAACTATTGAATCTTTCTCAAAACAACTCCACTACTAACAACATGACTTCTCCCATGTCCTCAAGAACAAAACGAATTACTCACAAGACATCATATGGATCATGATCAGAGATGGAATAATGATGTATAACAATCTGGACATAAACAATAATTCAATGGTTCACTCAATAGCATCAACTACAAAGAGTAATCAACACCGAGAAAGTTTCCCCTATGAAGTATGCAAGATTCAACACAATTGTTATGGCAATATGGAGATGGTGGTGAGGGTGCTGATGGTGGTGATGATTATGATGATGATCTCGATGAAGTCCAGCTTGATGGTGGTGTTGATGGCGATGATCTCCCCTCTCCGGGAAGGAATTCCCCCGACAGAAATCTGTCTGCCGGAGAGATCTTTCTCTCTCGGTGTTTTCCGCCCCGCAGAGGCGGTGGAATCTTTCTGTGGTCGCTCCCCGAGTCTTAGGGTTTCGGGAGGATAATATACGCCAGAGGGTAGTGCCAGGGGTGGACCAGGGCGGCCACACCACATGGTGGCGCGGCCTAGGCTGGCCCGCGCCAGGGGGTGGTGTGGGCCCCCTGTGGCTCATCGCTAGCCCCCCTTCTGGCTTCCTTCGTCTTCTGGAAAAATAGGATTTTCCGTATATTTTTCCGGATTTTCTGATCTTAACGAATTTTGCCTCCAAACAGCACCTTTTTCATCAGAATCCTGACTGCAGCGGTCCATGCTTCAAAAGTCATCAACCATGCAAAAACAGATGAAATAACATAAGTATCATCTCTTAATATGAAATATATCAATGAATAACAGTGAATTATGACATAGGATAGTGATGCAAAATGGACGTATCATTCAATCATGTAGAGGTAAATAATTGATCTCAAGTGCTCACAAGTACCAGTGCATATATGCAAACAAAATAAAGGCATAGATACGATTTGACAAAAGCAACACATTTTATTCCTTCTTTTTTAGACAACACCCACAGTATAAAGGTATAGATATGATTTGACAAAAGCTATAGGGAAGACATTTGCTTTGCTTTGCATGTAGATATGTCTTGGATCTTTACGTGGAAACTCCCATTGCGGGACAACTGGAGCCTATTTTATGGCAACGTAGGCCCAACCTTTGCTTTATATGTACATATGTCCTAAACAAACCAAAACAAATAGAACAATCTACTGGGCTACCCTCATATAGAGAGAGCTATAGGGGTAGACCCGCGGGGCCCCCGGTCTAGGGTTTTGCCGGAGGAAGACAACCATAGCGTTAGAATCACATGAAAACTTGCATGTGTCCCTAACATATGTGTGTAAGTGTGGTGCAAGGTTGGTAGGTGGCATATGTAGGTCCCAAGTGTGACCCCCTTTATAGACATGCGTTAACACTTAGTAAAATCCTGGATATGTACGTGAAAACTCCCGCCGCGGGCAACCGGAGCCTATTTTATGGCAAAGTTGGTCCAACATTTGCTTTCCATGTACATATGTCGTAAGAAAACCCAAACAAAAAGAAAAGTCCAGTGGGCTACCCTCATACGGAGAGAGCTATAGGCATAGACCTGCGGGGCCCCTGGTCTAGAGTTTCGCCGGAGGAAGACCACAGGAGCGTCAGAATCACATGAAAACTTGCATGTGTCCCTAACATATGTGTGTAAGTGTGGTGCAAGGTTGGTAGGTGGCATACGTAGGTCCCAAGTGTGACCCTCTTCGCAGACATGCGTTAACCTTTAGTAAATTTTTGGATCTTTACGTGGAAACTCCCGCCGCGGGGCGACCGGAGCCTATTCTATGGCAACATAGGCCCAACCTTTGCTTTGCATGTACATATGTCCTAAACAAACCAAAACAAATAGAAAAGTCCACTGGACTACCCTCGTACGGAGAGAGCTATAGGGGTAGACCCGCGGGGTCCCCGGTTTAGGGTTTCGCCAGAGTAAGACCACCGGAACTTTGGAATCCCATAAAAACTTGCATGTGTCCCTAACATGTGTGTGTAAGTGTGGTGCAAGGTTGGTAGGAAAACGACATCACCATCAGAATACCTCAAGAACTTGCATGTTGCCCTAACACATGCATGAAAGTGTGGTGTTATGTTGAAACATACGAAACCTTGTCCCCGGGTGCATGTATCCCCCTTCACAGGCATACGTTGTAACCTAAAATCAAAGGTTCTGGACTTGTATAAGGGGGAAACTCCCTGTTCTGGTGAAACCGGGTAGGATACTATCACACCTTGTGACCCAACATGGTTTTACATCATCCTATGACTTAAACAAACACAAAACAAGAGAGAGCAACATTAGGCTACCCCTCTTAGAAGAACGACTAAGGGGGTAGATGATCTGAGGCCCACAGATCAGGGTTCCGCATCAAAACCACGCTTTGAGGCATCGGAATACCTCAAGGACTTGCATGTGGCCCTAGCACATACATGAAAGTGTGGTGTTATGTTCAAACATAGAAAACCTAGTCCTCGAGTGCAAACAATTCATATTTCATAATATAGTAAATAAAAATTAGTAGAAAACGGGAGCATAAAGTAGTACATTATTAAAAATATTGAAGTACACACATTAATGCCAATCGTAATAAATAGTTTATAAAAATAGTACACTAAAAATATTAAATATATTTAATGAAATAGATTGAAAACTGAAATAAAAAAGGAAATAAAAACAAAAACAAACAATATCAGAAAAGGAAAAAAAGAAAACAAAAAAGCGGGCCTACACCGACAACTACCCTTGGCGTAGTGTAAAAACAAAAAAAGCGGCCTACGCCGACGGCTACCCTCGGCCTGAACTAGCCCCGTTTCTGCCTCCACCAACCCGCTGGCGCCCCTCGATCGCCGCCATCCACCTCCAGGAGCGCCGCTGCTGCCTTACCGAGCCCCGCCGCCCCGCCTCCATGAGCCCTGCCACCCGCCTCCTCGCCCGCCTCCCCGAGCCCCGCCGCCCATCTCCCTGGCCGAGCCCGGCCTCCTCGCCCGCCTCCCTGAGCCGCGCTGCCCTGATCTCGCCTCCACCGCCGCCTCAAGCTCACCCCGCCACCCTGAGCTCACCTTCGCCACCCCGAGCTCGCATCCACCGCCCCGAGGTCGCCTCCCGGCGCTCCGAGCCCACAGGTACCTCCTCCACTCCCCTCTTCCTCTCATCTAGTTAAGTAGCGATTAGGAAATGCATGATTTAGTTAAGGTACTGATGCTATATTTAGTTAAGTGAGATACAAAGAATGCATGATTTAGTGCTGTTATGCCTCACAAGAGTGTGGACAATAAAATTATTTAGAAATAGAACCGGTAGAAATAGGACTAGAAATAGTATGTGAGTATGGAGTTTGTAGTATGTATTCATGTGAGAAGTAGAATGTTTTTTGAATGAGCATAAATATACATGTTGTGACTAAGGTGTTGTCTTTATGTCAAGTATAGACTTTGCGGTGTTCCGGGAGTGACCATCGTTGCGGGAGATGGTGTAGATGACACCTCGATCCCGTCTCTGAGTTCCATCGCCGACCTCGACACTCGGTTGTTCGACTACTTCCTCCACCACCGAGGGTGAGAATCCGTTTGCCACTCTTTTACCTGGGTTTATTTTCATGTCTAGATCACTAAGTCAAGTCACACTACCTAGGCGTCATCCCGACCGTAAGCGTTACGCCTGATTAATATGCATTAGTGGTCTCGCATATTTTGAACGGTAACGCTTACGGATTTTATCGGGCAGTCGACGGATTCATAGTTGGGTACGGTTCTCCCTGGCTCTACCTCGATCCAAGAAAGGATCTCGGCGGTGCCTCCTCGTTGTTCTTCGGATGCACATTCTCTTGGATTTTTGTCGAGACCTATATCGGGAGAGCAGCGGGGAGGTGCTTCCGAAATTCTGCTCGGATCGGAGTAGAGCCAGGGAGAACTTACCCAATCTACGGATCTGGCAGCTGGTTAGGACCCTCTTTTCCTATTAGACATGTAGGTTGATGCATACGTAAAAATATGAAGCATTTAATCTCATTTTTGATATAAAATGCTAGATTTGTTGTTTGGCTCCCAACAAAGAAGAAGAGGATGGCTGATAATGGGTGGATGTACAGTGGCCGTATTACTGCAACTAATAAAATAGAAGAGTGGATACAGAACACTCATTTGTTAGTGAATAAGTTAGCGCGTGGTTTGGGCACTTTGTCCCTGTGCTCGTTGCAATAAGCGTCATCGTCAGGGCAAGGATGACATGTATAGACACGTTCTGCAATATGGGTACCTGCCTCACTATGTCACGCAGGTCGACTTTGCTCGGTACGAACGTGACAGAGGTGAGTTTATGTGGCAGCGTCTCAATGGCAATGAGCACGATGGGATTAGAAACTAGCTAGATGATCTCATCGACGCTGACCACGTCCATGGGAGGAACCACAAGAACCAGAGGAACCGCCAAAACCAGAGGAACCAGAGCCAACCG
This sequence comes from Avena insularis, assembly GCA_023614405.1. NCBI lineage: Eukaryota > Viridiplantae > Streptophyta > Magnoliopsida > Poales > Poaceae > Avena > Avena insularis. The sequence goes on along the minus strand of CM042691.1, from coordinate 453,617,338 downwards.
TGAAGGCCTTCCTTGATATGATGTCTGCGGCTAAGAGTCCTCTGTATGAGGGTGCAAAGATTTCATAGCTCGATGCCATCTCTCAATGTCTAGCCGACAAGTGCCAGTACTCCGCCACCCGTGCTCACTTTGATGCTAATTTGAGAACATCTAGTAACATGTTGCCCAAAAGGCATTGTCTTCCTAAACCCTTTCATGAAACGAAGAAACTCGTGAAGGAGCTCAACATGGATTATGAAAAGATAGATTGTTGTCCAACATGTTGCCTTTTGTTTTGGAAACAGTTTGCGGGTGACAAGTACTACTCCATTTGTGGGGCCTCTAGGTATGAAGAGGTAAAGGGAAAGGATGGTCAGATGAGGCAGTTGAAGGTCGCTATGAAGATTCTTCGGTATCTCCCATTCATAAAAAGAATCCAACAGCTTTACTTGAGCGAGGAGACTGCCACATAGATGACATGGCACAAGAAGGGGAAGATATATGAGGACGAGCATGGACGGAAGAAGATGGGACATCTATCTGATGGTAAGGCATGGAAGAACTTTGATGACAAAAACCCCCGGTGGGCAGAAGAGGCTCGGAATTTCATAATTGCGATAGCAATAGATGGCTTCAATACATATGGTATGTTGACGGCCGCGTACAGCTGCTGGCCGTTGTATGTTATTCCACTCAATATTCCTCCCAGAGTATTAATACAACGGAAGACCATGTTTTTATCGCTGATCATTCCAGGGCCCGAGTACCTGGGGAAGAATTTGAGTGTCTACATGTAGCCAATTGTGGATGATTTGAACTACTCTTGGATACCTGGAACGTTGACATACGACCAAGCATCAAACATAAACTTCTTGATGAAAATTTGGTTGTAGTATACCATGCATGACATGCCCGGGTACGCCCTAACGTGTGGATGGTGTACAACTGGTAAGTGGCCATGCCCAGTGTGCAAGCACCGACTTGAGTTCCTTTGGCTAAAGTCGGGTCACAAGTATGTTGCATTTGACATGAATCGACAGTTCCTCAAAAGAAGCATCCGTTCGGAGAAGACAGAAAGAACTTCAAGAAGGGCAAAGTTGTGCATGAAGTAAAAGAGGTACCAAAGTTCGATGGTGCAGCTATTGATGCCGAGCTACGTGCTCTCATGCCTGTGGCGCCGGAAATTGGCCATCAGTTTGCGGGATATGGTGTAATGCACAACTGGACTCACATGGCAACCTTAACGAATCTCGTGTATTACAAGGACCTCGAAATTCCCCATAACATCGATGTGATGCACACTAAAAAGAATGCCGGGGAGTCCCTTTTTCACAGTCCTAAACATTCCTCTGAAGTCAAAGGATAATGTCAAGGCTAGAGTCGATATTGAGAAGCTCTGTGACAGGAAGAGATTACACATGCAGCCTCCTACTGGCCGTCGAAAGAATTGGTTCAAGCTGCATGTCTAATTCTTCCTTGATAGTGTACAAAAGAAGGAGGAATTCAGGTGGCTAAAATACGCCATGATGTTCCCTTATGGTTATTCTTCGAATATAAGTAAGGGAGTCAATCTTTCAACGGGACAAGTCACCAGGCTCAAGACTCATGACTATCATATATGGATTGAGCGGCTGGTGCCGGTGATGGTTCGAGGGTATCTCCCCGAGAAAGTCTGGCGAGTGCTTGCGGAGTTGAGCCATTTCTTCCGCATGCTGTGTGCTAAGCAGATATGTCCTCTGGTTATTAAGAAGCTGCATGTTCAAGTGCCGGAGTTGCTATGCAATTTGGAGATGATCTTTCTGCCAGGCTTCTTTACTCCGATGGCACATCTCATTGTGCACCTCGCGAACAAGGCACTCTTGGGTGGCCCGGTGCAATTTTGTTGGCAGTTTTGTATTGAGAGAGAGTTTAAGTATATTCGAAATATAACTGGAAACAAAGCCAATATTGAAGCATGCATAGCTAAGGCAACATGCCTTCGGGAGATGGCATACACCGTGACAACCTACTGGCCCCATGATGTTCCCACTATGCATAACCCAGTCTCTCGTTACAATGTCGACCAGCCCAAGAATGACCCCAAGCTCAAACTATTCCAATTTCCTGGTGCTAAGGCCGGTAAAGGACTAAAATATAGCTTGCCGAAGGAAGAGAAGGATTGCTTAATGCTTTGTGTGCTTATGAACATGAAGGAAGTGGTCGATTTCATTAGGTAAAATGGTGAACAATTTACTTTGCAGCTAGTAACTCGGTCTTGGTCTAATGCTTATTTTCTCCTTCTTAGCGAATTCACGGATAAAACAGTGGTCGGGAACGACAGATCCCTCTCCCGTGGAGTTGGAAACTCTACTGAAAGAGGGTTCTCCCGAAAATAAAAAAAACTTTGTGTCCTGGTTCATGGAAAAAGTAATTTCTAACATGTCCCTCTTACCTTGCAATATGTGACTTGTCCCTCTTATTCCACGTAACTAATGAACACAACAGATTTGAACTATACTTGTAGGGAGCTGATCCCAACGTTGAGATGACAGATGAGTTGAAATGTATTTCCCAAGGTTTTAACCATGGTGTTATGAAGTATGAGAAGTATGATGTGAATGGTTTCGCTTCCATACAGAGACGCACCAGAAGGGCTGACCGAATGCAAAAAGGGTAAATATTGGGGTCTTCACCAGAGGAGCATATACCCTTGATTACTACGAAAGATTAGAGAATGTATACGATCTAACCTTCAATCGTACGAACGTACAACTCAATCTCGTTGTGTTCAAGTGCCACTGGTTCGACCCAAGGGGTAGACTAAGAAGTACCCCTTCTATTGGGTTAGTTGAAGTTAGGCCTTCAACCACCTATAGAGGAACCTACGTCTTTTTTCTGGCTCACCAAGCCAACCAAGTTTATTATTTGCCCTACCCATGCCAGAAAGCGAAACTCAAGGGCTGGGAAGTCATGTTCCAGGTATCACCACATGGTAACCTACCGATTCCCTCTGAGGATGATTACAACAACGTTGACCCTGCAACATACGAGGAAATTTTCTATCAAGAGCAAGAGGACTTAGGGCACTTTGAGTTAGAATCTCTTGATCTTGAGGACCTCGAGAACGATGTAGAAACTCGGGGTGAGTCAGTGGTGAATCTACATGACATAGATATGCTCGAGAAGTTCCATGCGGAGAATGTCAACGATGATGAGCCTCCACCCTTTGATGAGGCTCCAGCTTTCTACTCAAAAGATAGTGAAAGTGAGAATGGGAATGGGAATGAGAATGAGAATGATAGTGAGGTCGAATAGGAGGACGAGCTGGCGGGGAAGGGCGTGGACTTTGACCCACCACCCTCCGCTTCTAGCGACGTGGCTCCTCGGTTGTTCCTGGAGGGTCCGTTTAGTGACGAGGCGGAGGCGGAGACCGAGATGGAGTCTAGAGACCAGGTGGACTCTAGACACGAGTTGGTGGAACAGGTCTCGCGGAAGATTACGCGAAATCGTGGGGAAGCGGGAGTCCCTGACGAGAGGAAGGAGCCTAGGACCTAGGAGGCGAAATCCCTTATTATTCCAGATGGCGTTGAGTAAGTGTACTAATTTTGCAATTTTAAACATGTGAATAATGTTGGTCATAAATAATTTGGCATGTGTACTAATGTTTGATTATTGTGCAGCAATTGGACATTTTCTGAGGGGACCAAGCCCTGCCTTCCTAACAACATGGTTGGAGCTCTGATTAGGAAGTTCTGGTCAGGCTATTGCACTTCCCCCGAGGGTGTCAGGAAGCTAGCATAGAGACACATAGAGATGCATGGAAGGAGCTAGTTACGACGAGGTGTCTCAGAGAAAATGAAGAGTTTGCAGCCGTGTCGAGGTGAAATGCTGAGAACCGAGGCAAGGGTGGAACACACTGCGCGGAAACCACAACTTTGACCGCTTCAAGGGGAAGATGGTATGTATACACATGGAACGACCTGCATTTATTTCCTGCCATGTTCCTAATTGATACACATAACTTTTATTTTCACGATGCAGGTGGATGACGCACTACCGAGTGAGATGATTCATGACATTGCCGTCTATGATAAGATGTGGCTCAAGAAGCCCGATCTCTCGCAGCCTCATCCCTCGATCCCCGTGTTCTTAGACAATGCCGAGAACAACTTGCAGTTCTACACTACGATGGTGAAGGCTCGTCACCCACATGTGGAGGACCCCATTCATGCGGAGACCGACGAGGAGTCGTTGCTCCTATCGGGGCACAAATTGCAGCGTGGATGTCTCACGATTCTTAATAAAAAGGTCAAGCCTACCCGCACCAAGATCTTCACGCGTCTCAAGGCTACCCACCCCACTGACGGCCCCCCTATCCCGCCTCGTGGCCAGCCTCGTCGATCCACCTCCAAAGATTATGTAAGTTTTCCTCATTTTCATCATCTTTACGACTTTTGTTCCTGCATGGCTAAGTGCTGATGAGATTCATTGTATTTGAAATCGTAGCCTGAATTAGAGGCGTCCTACGATGCCGTTCATGATGAATATCAGGTAGCCTTTTAATAGTATCAGGCGGTGAATATGGCCTACATGCAGTACACAAATGTAAGTTTGAACCTTTATTTTTGCAAAAGATACAAGTCCCACTTCCCCTAGTTTGATGCTTTAGGGCCTGATATATAAACTATCTTGCAGGCGATGATAGTGGCTATGCAAACTAGACAAGGTATGGATTTAGAGCCCATTCCTCCCATGCCGCGGCCGGTGCCATTGATGCCATCGAGGGACAGTTTTGCTAGGACATATTACGCATCGTCACCGGTAAGTTCTTTGCCAAAACCACCGGTTACCGCTTTACTTTGCCTCGCGAGTTGCTAACATGTAGGGAACATGTAGGGAATGGGATATTCCGAGAACGAGCACTTTGGTCATGCCTCTCCGGGTAGCCGTGAGATCACACCCACCCACCCCGATGGTCCTTCTGCTGGCCGTTCTGCGGGTGGTTCTCCCGATCCTTCTACTGGTGCTTCGCCGATAACTCCCTCACCTGGTGGTTCTTCTGCTGCTTCTACTGGACGGCAACCTCGCCGTAGGTCGCCTATTCTCACAGTTGTAGGGATGATGTTGATGGATTTGTGATGATTATGATACATGTTTGATGTGTGTTGTGAAATATTGGTGATTTTGTTCTGAAATATTGCTGATTTACTGCTGTGAAATATTACTGTGAAATATTACTGCAAAAAAACCTGGGCTGGGCCTACGTCGAGGGCAGCCGTCGGCGTAGCATGGTGCCAGCAACCAAATGGTCACAGCTATGCCGAGGGCTACCGTCGGCATAGGGCCGGCTTCGGCGCTCCAGCTGGCGCCACGTCGAGGAGCTACGCCGAGGTCAAGGCCGTCAGCACAGGAGGCGCGTTACGCCGAGGGCCGTGACCGTCGGCCCAACACCTCTCCTGGGGCGCCCAGAGGCTGCCACGTAGCGCCGCTACGCCGAGGGTGGCCATCGGCGTAGCCCTTGCTCCGTTAGCCCGTCATCTGATGGCAGCTGTGGGCCCACCACGTGCTGCGCCGACGGTATCTACGCCGATGGTCACGACTTGGCCGTCGGGCTAGCTTACAGCGACGGCTTTTCCATACGCCGACGGCCTCCGTGGCTCCGCCGAGGGAGGTCTTTGCCGAGGAGTCTACGCCGAGGGCAGCCGTCGGCGTAGCCGATGCCGACGGCTATGTGGCCTACGCCGATGGCTTTTGGCCCTCGGATTACCGATCCATTCCTGTAGTGAGTGGGTCATTCAGTTTCGACCATGCAGAGTAGCCTAGTCGGTGTATGCCATGCAGAGTAGCTGTGTTACAGCTGAACGTTGGAGGATTTTTTTTGCGGGTAGAAAGGATGGTATTAAAACTTCAGTCTTACAGACAGGTCCAGAAAAACAAGAAAATTACATTCAGGTCCTTCAGACCCTAATGAAGGAAATATGCCCTGAGAGGCAATAATAAAGTTGTTATTATGTATTCCTTGTATATGATAGATGTTTATTTTGCATGCTATAATTGTATTGATAGGAAACATCAATACATGTGTGTTTAATAAACAAAAAGGGTTCCTAGTTATGCCTCTCTTATAGACTAGCTTGTTGATTAACAAGATGATCAAGGTTTCCTGATCATGGACATTGGATGTTGTTAATAACAAGGTCACAACATTTGTGAAATGATGTGATGAACATTCATCCGAAGTATAGCATTACGATCAAGTCATTATGTTTATATTGCTATAACATCATACGAAGCAATCTTTATCCGTAGACCATGAGATCATGTTAATTGCTAACACCGGAAGAGTATCTTGATAACATCAAACGTCACACCGTAACAGGGTGACTATAAAGATGGGTTCAGTACTACGAAGGTGTTATGTTGAGGCTCATGGATCAATAGTGGAATTTGTCAATCCAGATGATGGATAGATATACTCTGGGCCCTCTCGGTGATATCACATTAGGATAGCTTGCAAGCAAGTGATGTGATCACTAGAATGTTATATCACGGGAACGAGAAAAGAGTGCATGTCGGTAACGAGATCAAACTAGGTATGGAGATACCGATGATCGAATCTCGGACATGTAATATATCGAGACAAAGGAATTTAGTTACAAGCGTTAAAGGTTCTCACGATCACGAGTCATCGTTGAATGTGTAGGAGTCGATCACGGATCTCCGTGTCCTGCTGATTATTGATCGGAGAAGGGTCTGCATTATTCGCGAACCGTAGGGTGGCACACTTAAGAGTTACCGGACACCATTTTGGAGCACATATGTTTCAGACGAAAGAATTGCAAAGCGCAGGAATTGTTTCAATAGAAACCGGAAATTGTTTTGGGTGAAATTGCAGAAGGTGGTTCTGCATGTGATATTGAAATATTGCAAGGGGCTATATGTGAATGTTTGTTAATTAAAGTAATTAACAAAATTCTGAATAAATTTAATAAAAAGAGTTTTATTAAATGAGAGAGCATTAAATTTGGAGAAATTTAATGCATTGGAGACTTTAAAAGGGAATGTGAAGAGGCATTTTAATATGGAGGGGTTACCACCACATGAATGGGGGAGGTGAGGGGTCACCCCCCATGCGCCGGCCATGGAGAGGGGGCACCCCCCTCCTCCTATAAAAGGCCACCCATTCCCTCCTTCATCCTCACACCTCCTTGTGAAGGATCTCTCTCCTCCTCTAGAATTATTCCTCCATGGTCTCGGATTAGCGAGATACATCTTCCCGGTGGCATTTAAATGCGGAAGGAGTTGTTGCTTCCATTTGGATCGCTGGAGCGAGGAGGTGGAGGTTGTCCGGTGGCTTGAACGTGTGTGCGAGGACGGATGCGCTGCTGATTTGCGGCGCTCGGACTTCCACACGATCTTGAGATCGGCAAGCGTACGACTACATCAACCACGAGTTCCTACTCGTTAACAAAACTCGTTGTCTTCGAGGGTAAGTTCTCCATGGATGTATGTCCACCCGTTGCTCTGTATCTAGTAGATAGATCTTGGCGTATAGTTCTCATCGTAGGAATTTTTTTGTTTTCTATGCTGCGGACCCAACACCCGACGCCTGAGATGAGCCAGACGAGCCGCTGTCGCTGCTCCTCGCGATGCCTTGGATAACAGGAGCCAGCCCCTCCGCAGCCAGGAAGTCGCCGGACATCGATCCCGAGGGATCTGCACCCGAGCACGTCGTCACCGTCACGAAGATTCACCACCATCGTCTTCCACATCTTCAACATCCACCAGATCCGTCGACGAGCCAGATCTGGGCGGGGCTTCAAGGACTCTCCCGATCCGCAGATGGAAGAGGCTGAGGAAGTCGAACGCGCCGTGGCAGAGCTCCGAGGAGCGCCGTCACCGAAGGAGAAGCACGCCGACACCAAACCAACGACCTGCAGCACCTCCGCCTCCAAGACGCCGCCGGCTGGAACCAAACCGAACCCTACACTATATACAAGCCTAGATTCGAGGATTCCCCGACCTCCCGCCGCCGGAGAGGCCGGCGGAGGAAGGGAAATCCCCGGACCCCCGGCGAGAGAGGTGGGACGGCGCGGTGGTTTCAGAAAATCGCCCTGTCTTGGCACTGTAGTCGGGAGAGAGGGGAAATGCTGCAGGAACCCCTTAGCAAAACCGAACGTTGGAGGCTTTCGGCCTGTGGGTTCCGCCACCAACGCTCAGTCATTCGCCCACGCAGAGTGGCCCAGTCGGTTTGGCCCACGCATACAATATGCTATGAGCAAATTTTCAATTTTGCATATTATTTTTGAAATAAATAAAATAAATGTATTATTTGAAAAAAATTGGCTTGTGTTTTGCCCGGCATTCTTTTCAGCTTTTTGCTTGTTTTTTTTTTCTGTTTCTTCTTTTTTTCAAAATATGAACAATTTCAAACTTAAACTTTTTAAATATGAGTAGTTCTCAAATTTGAATATAAACTTTTTCATTACTATAAAACAACAACAACAAAAAAGAAAATAGAAAATGAAAAACAAGATAAAAATAGTACCTTATGTTGGGCTGTATTCGGACCAGCACATGAAGGAAACCCTTCAGGCAGGAGTGTATAGGCGCACCCGTTCAGGTCAGTGTCTGAGGACAAATTACATACTCCCTCGGACTCAAAATAAATATCAAACATTGGTCTAAATTTGAATTTATCTAGACATTGTTTAGAACTAGATACAACCAAATTTAGAAAGCAATATCTATTTTGAGATGGAGGGTGTACCATACGAGTTAATCTAGCTCGCATCAACCCTTGGACTTCGAAAAAAATGACGAAGGGCAAAAAGAGTCAAATGGATTTTACTAACCATCTTCTATCCCTAATTTTTTTAGAGGATCTTCTGAACACCACCTAGATTTCATAAGAATGGAGAAAATCTAGAGGCTCCTCTATCCATGAAATTGTTACCGTGTTGGAAGTTTAACGCAGGAAAATGCACAAACTAAGGTTCAGCTTAAATCCCGCAAACTAAGGCTCGACTATCCTCTTGCCCACAAACTAAGTCTCCTCTATCCTCTTACCCACAAACTAAGGATCCTCTATCTTCTTACCACGAAAATGCACATCTAATCCTAAGTACTATTGGTCTCAAAATATGGACCGCAAACTAAGGTTTAGCTTAAATTCCTTTGGGAGATATGTGCAAAGAAAGATAGCTTTATTTTGTTTTGCGGTTAAAAGAAAGATAGCTTTTGATGCATGCTTTTTCTAGATGCCTGTGAAATAACACATTCTAAGTTTACTAGTAATCTTTAAAAAATCACAAACGATCTTGAGTTTAAACTTACTCACGCAAATTTGCGTCGAATAATATTGCCATTTCCTATGTTTTTAAAAATGACAAAAAAATGTCTCGTCAAAAGTCATATGTTCCAACATTGAAATTTGTCTTTTTATACTGGACACAAAAAATATTTCCTTTTCTGGAAACTTGTGTGCCAATATATAATATTTCCTTTTCTGGAAACTTGTGTGCCAATATATAAAATTTCCTTTTCTGGAAACTTGTGTGCCAATATGGAATATCCGGATATATAGAGTATTTTTTTCCTGAATATTTTGTTATTTTTGAAATATGTTTTTCATATGCATCCTTCTGCATCTAATCCTAGGTAGTACTGTTGGTCTCAAAATCTAGACCTCAAAGTAAGGTTCGGCTTAAAAATGCCTTTGGGAGATGTGTGCACATAAAGCTAGCTTTCAATGCGTACTTTTCTAGATCTCGCTGAAGGAACACATTTTTAGTTTATTAAAATCTTTGAAAGATCACACACATATTGAGTTGAAACTTACTCACGGCGAATTTTTGTCAATAATATAGTCATTTGCCATGTTTTTCAACAAATGACAAATCAAAACTTTAGACTAAGTTATTTAGTAAGTTTTATATCTCGACCCTGGCATGACCTGAGCATGATGTAAGTTCCGAGCCAAGCTTGACATATGCAAACATCTACTACCTCGGTTCACAATTACCTCGCGTTCTGGGTTTAGTCAAAGTTAAACTTTACAAAGTTTGACCGAGAATATAAGAAAAAATATGGACATCTATTATTTTCGGTGCATATAATATAAAAATATAGATTATGAAAATTTTAATACAATAGATTATATATTTTAGGTGTTGATATTTTTACTTAAATATATGGTCAAAGTTTGCAAATTTTGACTTTGATTAAACCTAGGATGCATGCGAGGTAATTGTGAATGGAGGGAGTACTAAATCACGAAATGAGCCACGAGCTGAAATTTTGACAAGGTGACTACGGATGAGATCCGGAGTGCAGTAGTTCGAAGTATCTCTAGAATGTTGCACTTACAGGCTAGTTTTTATGGAAACTGATTTACGAGTTAACATGGGGATCACGATTAGGGTTGCAAGCAGAATCCTGCAGAAGTCCCGCTTCTAGTTCACTCTGTTATTTCTAATTCAAATTTTATATCAAAGTTTGAACTAGAAATTTTTAAATGAACTGGAATCGTGACTTTCACGCGATCCTGCTTGCAACCCTAATTATGATCGATTACACTGAAATCACCGGAGAGAAAATATTTGCACCAACCAGCTTTCTCCATCTCATCCCGTAACACTTGTCCGTAAAAAATTCCGGATATCTGATAGCTGGTCCTGGCAAGCGAAACTGCCAGGCCGAGCGCCCCATCAGCCCCAGCAGTCCAAGCTTCTGAGTGGAGTTGTCTGTGTGTCGCATCGGGAGTACCAACAATGGAAATCAACGATATAAAACTGCAAATATCAATTTCTGAACTACATGATGCATACACAACTTCCAGAATAACAATCGAACGAATGAATAAATGAACTGACGGAAGAACGAGCTATGTACACGCTAAACACGCTACATGACTGTATCGAATCTTCAGGCGCTCATCATGATCTTGAACTCGGCGAAGCTGAGCACGCCGTCGCCGTCGAGGTCGAACCTGCAGATCATGGCGCGGCACTCGCTGACGCCCCGCTCGTTCCCGAGCCTGCTGAGCATCCGCGACAAGCTCGCCGGCGTGATGCACCCTTGCCCTTCCATCTCGTACATCCCGAAGGCCTCCCTCAGCCCCCTGGTTCTCTCCTCCTCCTCGGCGTCGCAGTGAATTGCCAATTTGAGGAACTCGGCCTCGCACAGCAGCCCATCGCCGTCCGCGTCCGCAGAAGCTACCAGCGCCTCGGCCTCCTCTGCCGGCAGGTCCTCCCCCAGCGTCGTCCGCATGCACACCCGCAGCTCCGACGCTGAGATCCTGCCGTCCGCGTCCGTGTCCATGGTCGCGAACAGCGTCTTCAGTTCGCTCCTCAACGACGACGACGCAACCATTCTCGCCGGACGATCGATCGATGGGATTAACTTGTGAATTAGGGGATTTCTCCTTCGCTTTGTACTTTGTAACTGGCTAGATTAAGCTGTACGTACGTTTGCTGCTGAAGGATCATCCTCCGTGTATATAATACTCCGGTTTCACGCGATTTTTCGAAGCTTCACGGCAAGGCGGGAAAGAGATGCCGCGTCGCTGTGGCGGCGATATCCACGTAGAAGTCAACCGTGACACTTTTTCGTCGGGAAATGAATGCGAAGTTGGAAGCTAGTACTTCGCGTGCCGCGTGGCCTCCGTGTGAGACTACGACTTTTTTTCTTTTTCGTGAGAATACGACTTGGCGTGACGGTGTCCGGATGGTCTTGGTACGTGTATGAGAAGACGGGAAGGGAAAAAGGTTCGATGTTGTTGGCAGGTGCATGTGACTTGGCATGTTTGTCTGGACACTCTGGTTGCCGTTGCCGTGGTCCGTGGATTCTATGCTTCCACCAGCCCGGGCAAAGGACATCGCCGATCCACGTATACATTCATGTCATGCATGTGTTATGTCATCGCTACGTATCAAGATTTTTGAATTAATTTTTTTGTTCGAGAAAGAAACAGCTTCTCTACTACTTTGTGGACTATCATGCTTCTATCATATGTTGCGTATAAAGTGCTATGAAATGGTAACCCTAAAAAATTGTCGAAAAATATAATTGTTTATGTTGTGTCATCACCTTATGTTGCATGTTAGGCCGCATTGTTGCTATAGTGTGTAAAGTTTAATCTAGAAATATCTTCTTAAATACTAGTACTTGTTAAGTTCAAACACTCAAAACATTGTACCATTTTCTAGATATATGAATAAATTCACTTTAATATAATAAGGGGCATAATAGTTTTTGATGTAATTCAAAACTATTTGTTTTTAATGTTTAGAGAGAAATCGTATGAAGTATAGAATTTCCTTAAACAACCTAGTCTATAACTTCAAAATAAAATAATATTTGGGAGAGAAATATAGTCCCTCCGTTCATTAATGTAAGACCTTGTAGCTTTTTCGCAAATACATGCATGTAGGTACATTTATCGTCTATTGTTTAGATTCATCCATTTTAGTTCCAATATAGTCTACATTAAAATAAATAGAAGGTCTTACATTAGTGAACAGGGGGAGTAGTTTTTTAACAAAAGAAAAAGCATTTTTACGACAAATACTAGAAAATTATGAAAAATATGTAACTTAATATGCACATGCTTGATTACATTGTGAAATTTTGGTTGTTATACCTACAAATAATATTTATGATAATATGTCGTATGCTGATAAAAAACATGGCAGAAACTCGGTGATAAAGATCAAAGGGGACTAAGTAAAATAGTTCAGTACAAATGGGCGATAAGTGAGGGAATTTTTGCTTGACACGGGTCAACAAACTAGTTAGGCGTAAGTGAACAAAGATAAGTCCCCATATATCATAATTGCCACAGAAATTTAAACTACCGTATATGTGTATATTTAAAGATTCACAACAATTTTGGTCTCAGGGATTTTTGTATTTCAGTTCTCATAATATTTTAGTTCAACCACTCTAGTTTTATAATTTATACAATTGTCAACACATAAACATTTAGATCTTAGAAGAGGAAACCAAAATACATTTTCACGCTTCAATTCTCATCTACTTCCTACAACACAATGGTTATACTCCCTCCAGTCCATATTACTTGTCGTTGAAATGGATGTATCTAGCACTAAAACATGTCTAGATACATCTATTTTAGTGACAAGTAATATGGATCGGAGGGAGTATCACGCTGTCGATTAGCTACTACTACCACCGTGTCTGCCCACCCACCAACTCCTCCTCTCCTTCAATAGTCATGATTGTCCTACACTTTCGAATTACGCCATGCACATGGATGACATGCAGCTCCATATCGATTAAGACAAACGTTTCTTGGAGAAGGATGTCATGCATCCCCATGGAGGTGTGACTGGTCTGGAGGGTGTGCCACCGAGCTCGCCATGCCTGACCAAGTGGAGGATGCCACATGAAGTGTTTGGAGGCATCCCTTCTTGGTTTAGATGGAAGTGATTCATGCAGTGCCGTATCCGACATGCTTGGATTCATTTATCGAGTGTGCGAACATGGACATCAGGGATGTCTCATACCCCCGATTTGTGTCCGGGAGAGGGCATGAGGTCGTACCTGGCGTCATCATCAGAAATAAAGAGCAAGCACAAGGAAGATGGACAAGCATAGGACATGACCGACGTATACATTCATGTCAATGCATGTTGTGTCCTCGCTATCGTATCAAGATTCTTGAATTAATAATTTTTGTTCCAGAAAGAAACTGGGTCTCCAGTATTTGTGGTTTTGACTATCGTGCTTCTAGTATATGTTTTTATAAAGTGCTATGAAATGGTAATTCTAAACTATTTGTCGAAAATATGATTATTTATGTTACATGCAAAAATCATGATAAATCCATTTATTGTTCGGCCACCGCAGGTACATAAATTACATCCTTGCCGATCAAGCCACAAATATCATCCATTATTGGACCAGGAGCCAACCAACATGTCATATCATCAGCACCATTGTTCCATGTCATGTTGTATTGTTGCTATAGTGTGTAAAGTTTACAATAAAAACATCTTCCGAAATACTACTCCCTCTAAAAAGGATAATACTATAGGACATAGGGAGTACTTGTTAAATTCAAACACTATTTATAAGGGCCTCCATCACTTTCATCAGAGTAACCCGACCCTCGCATCGTCCTCTTGGGCGACTCGGGGGGACCTCCGCGCGCCACCACTGGCCCCCAACCCTTCCTCTCCACTCCCCCGCCGCTGCCGGTAGCTCTGCCACCAAAGGTGGCTAGGACGAGCCCGCGGTGGACGCATGGTGGTCGGGCGCCCCGCGGTCGTATCCCCCGGCGCGGGTGTCGGCTTGGAGGCAATGGTGGTGGTGGCGGCTTCGATGCCGCCTGTGTTGGAGGTTGTGGCCAGGGCCTGTCCGGGGCCCAGATGGGATTGGCGGGCCATGCCATGTCGGGGCTGCAGTAGTTACGAGCGGTGCGCAGAGTGCTGCAGGTGTGCGGGATTCCAAGTTGGCGGGCTCGGGTGGGGGACTGGTCGGGGCAGTGACTCTCGACCGCGGACATACGGCTACCACAGACAACCGGCAGGGGTGGTCGATCTGTCTTTCTCCGTCGCCTTTCATCGGAGATGAGGATGTCGGGGCGACGACTGTGGGGTGGTCGGCAGCCAGAGGTTCTGCTCGACGCGGCGGTTGCGTGGAGGACGGCTGATCTAGGGGGCCTCAGCGTCTCGTGGAGGTCGTGCCCATTTCCGTTGGTGCCTTGGCGGATTTGGTGGGCCGCAATGTGTGGCTAGCAGGGGTGTGGTGGCCCTCGCTGGCATCCCCGTGGCAGAGGTGCTCCATGGTACATGGATGGCGGCATGGCAGCGCCGCTTTCGGTGGTCGGGGCACTTTCGTGCGTCCCTTGGTCACTAGCGAGTTGGCGTGAGGTGTTCGCTCTGCTACGCGTGAAGGCCGGAGCGGCGGATCCGGACCAAGATGGTGTTGCTGCTTTGTCCTGGCCGTGCGGGCAGCGGGGCATGGTGGTGTGGGCGGGGGCGTCGTCTTTCCTGCCGTTGGTCGTGCTCCCCCGGCGATATGGGTCACCTTCGTGTCGGTTCTTTTGGAGGTGGTGCAGGGGTCTCCGGACGAATGTCAAGTCCGACTTTGGTCAGTGTCGACTTCGGTGACGCCTGTGGGCGCCGCTTCCCCCTTTGGGGAATTGTCGTGGATCCCAGGCACCCTTCCGTCCATCATTTTCGGAGTGATGTGAGCCTTGCCTAGGGTTTGGTGGTACTACTGGGAGAGTCGACGTCTTCAGGCCCTGTCGGCGTGCGAGTGCCACTGGCGAGTTCCCTGCGGCCTGCCTCTCGCCATGTAGCATGTGAGGCCTAGCCGTTCCTCCGGCTCTGACTTCCTCTCCAGGGATGTGGACCAAGCTTTTCGTAGCGCCCGCTGTTGCCGTTGTGTTGGTGTCGTTCGGCTGTGCTCCAGACCTAGTCGAGCTAGGTAGTGTGGCCTCGTATGGTTTCTGCTGTTTTTTCCTTAAAATGGTGCCGTTTGGGGTCTTTTTTTTGTCCGGTTCCCCTTTTAACCGGACATGTGTGTATATTCGTCTGCATTGGGTTAGGGCCAATTTTCTTTCTAAACCGGCCAATTCTCTTCTTCTAATAGAAAAGGCAGAGCTCGTGCTGGTTGCTCAAAAAACAATTCAAACACTCAAAACTCATCGGGTTACCAACAATGGAAATCAAGGGTATAAAACTGCAAATATCAATTTCTGAACTACATGATGCATACACAGCTGCCGAATAACAATCGAACAAATGAATGAATGAACGGACGGAAGAACGAGCTATATGTACATCTCTAAACTCTAAACACGCTACACCACTGTATATATCCACTCTTCAGGCGCTCATCATGATCTTGAACTCGTCGAAGCTGAGCACGCCGTCGCCGTCGAGGTCGAACCGGCAGATCATGGCGCTGCACTCGCTGACGCCGCGGTCGTTCCCGAGTCTGCCTAGCATCCGCCCGAGGCTTGCCGGCGTGATGCACCCTTGCCCTTCCATCTCGTACATCCCGAACGCCTCCCTCAGCCCCCTCGTCCTCTGCTCCTCCTCGGCGTCGCAGTGCAGCGCCAGCTTGAGGAACTCGGCCTCGCACAGCAGCCCGTCGCCGTCCGCGTCCACCGACGCCACCAGCGCCTCGGCCTCCTCCGCCGGCACGTGTTCCCCCAGCGTCGCCCGCATGCACACCTGCAGCTCCGCCGCCGAGATCCGCCCGTCCCCGTCCTTATCTAGCGATGAAAAGAGCGTCCTCAGCTCGCTCGTTGACGACGCAACCATTCTCGCCAAACGATCGATCGGATGAACTGGTGAACTCGAGGCTCCTGGTCTAGTTGATCCTGTAGTGCGTGCTTCCTCCTTCGCTTTGTAGTTGTAGCCAGATTAAGCTGTATGTTGGTGGTTTGCTGCTGAAGGACCATCCTCCGTGTATATATATACTCCGGTTTCACGCGATTTTTCGAAGCTTCACGGTAAGGCGGGAAAGAGACGCCGCGTCGCTGTGGCGGCGATTTCTACGTGGAGTAGTCAACCATGACAGTTTTTTTTCTTCAGGAAATGAATGCGAAGTTGGAAGCTACTACGCGTGCCGCGTGGCGTCCGTGTGAGAGTACGACTTGTCGTGACGGCGTCGAGATGGTCGTGGTACGTGCGGGAGAAAAGCGGGAGCGGGAAGCGACCTAGAAATTTGCTGTCGCGTTCCGGGAAGACGGGAAGGGAAAAGAGGTTCGATGTTGTTGGCGCGTGCCGTGCGGTCCAACTTGGCATGTTTGTGTCTTGCTGGAAACTCTGGTTGCCGTGGATTCCAGGCTTCCAGCAGCCCCCGGGCAGAAGACATCGATCCACGTATACATTTATGTCATGCATGTAGTGTCATTGCTATGTACTATTATCAAGGTTTTTGAATTAATATTTTTGTTTGAGAAGGAAATCGCTTCTCTAGTACTTCGTGGTTTTAAGTATCATGCTTCTAGTATATGTTGTGTGTAAAGCGCTATGAAATGGTAACTCTAAAAAATTTGTCGAAAAATAGATTGTTTATATTGTGTCATCACCATTGTTGCATGTCATGCCGCATTGTAGCCACAATGTGTAAAGTTTAATCCAGAAACATCTTCCAAAATACTAATTATTAAGTTGAAATACTCAAAACATTATACCATTTTCTAGATATATGAATAAATTCACTTTAATATAATAAGGGGCATAATATAGTTTTTTAAGTAATATAAAACTATTTGTTTTTTATAATTAGAGAGAAATCCTCTGAAATATAGAATTTCCTTAAATAACCTAGTCTATAACTTAAAAATAAAATAATAATTGGGAGAAAAATATACTACCTCTGTTCACTAATGTAAGATCTTGTAGCTTTGTCTTGAAAATGCATGTATCTAGACATGTTTATCGTCTATTGTTTAGGTTCATCCATTTTATAGTTCAAATCTAGTCTTCTAGAAGGTCTTACATTAGTGAAGGGGGGGGGGGGGGGTAGTTTTTTAACAAAAGAGAATGTCTTTTTACGATAAATACTAGAACATTATGAAAAAATTGTAACTTAATATGCACAAGCTTGATTACATTGTTAATTTTGGTGGTTATACCTACAAATAATATTTATAATAATATGCCCTATGACGATAAAAAAACATGGCAGACACTCGGTGATAAAGATCAATGAGGACTATATAAAATAGTTCAGTACAAATTAGCGAGAAGCGAGGGAATTTTTATTTGAAATGCATGCGTCAACAATCTAGTTAGGTATAAGCGAACAAAGAGCAACTATCATCTGCCATAATTGCCACAGAAATTTAAACTATGGTAAATGAGTATATTTAAAGAGTTAGAACAATCTTCTCTGTTGGTCTCATCGATTTGTATTTCATTCCTCCTAATTTATACAATTGTCAACACATAAACCATCTGCCATTAGACCAGATGCCAACTGACATGTCATCCCGTCGGCACCTTTGTTCCATGTCATGTTGCATTGTTGCAATAGTGTGTAAATTTTACTATAGAAACATCTTACGAAATAATACTCCTTCTAAAAAGGCTCATATTATAGAATGGATGAAATAGTTGTTAAATTAAAACAATCAAATCACGGTACCAATTTCTAGATATATGAATAAATTTACTTCAATATAATAAGGGGCATAACATAATTTTTGAAGTAACACAATACTTTTTTGTTTTTATATTTAGAGGGAAAACTCTAAAATATAGAATTTACTTAAACATCTTAGTCTCTATCTTAAAAAGAAAAATTATTTGGGAGAAAATATTGTTTTTTAAGAGAAGAGTGTATTTACTTAACATAAATACTAGAATAGTATGAAAAATATGTACTTAATATGCACAAGCATGATTACATTGTTAATTTTGGTTGTTATACCTCAAATACTCCCTCCGATCCATATTACTTGTCGTAGAAATGGATGTATCTAGACATGTTTTAGTACTAGATACATCCGTTTCAATGACAAGTATTATGGATCGGAGGGAGTAATATTTATGATAACATGTCTTATGGTGATACAAAAACATGACAAACACTTGATGATCAATATCAATGATTACTAAGTGAAATAGTTTAGTACAAACGGCGAGAACCAAGGGAATTTTAATTTGATATGGTCAACAAACTATCTAGGCGCAAAGCAACAAAAAGCAATCAGATGCGTCTTAATTGCCACATAAGCTTAAACTAGCATATATGAGTAGTTATCTTTAAGGAGTCATAATGATCGCATATGGTGATATCGGTGGTTTGTATTTCAACCCTCGTAATATTTTAGTTCACCCATTATAGTTTCATAATTTATACAATTTTCAACACATAAATAATTAAAATATACAAGAGAAAAAAATGCATCTGGAGCCTTCATCTTCTCAAAAAACCTAAGTTCTCGTGCAATTCAATACATGTCTCTCCCAATCTTATCACGCCACCGATGTAGCTAGCACCGCCACCGTGGCTTCCCACCCACAAATTCCTCCTCTCCTCCAATATCCATGCTTGTCCTAACATTTTCGAATTACGTCCATGCACCCATGGACAACGTGAATCACCATATCGCTTAAGACAAATGTGTCTTGGAGAAGGATGGGATGCATCCCGATGGAGGTGCGACTAACCTAGAGGGTGTTCCACCGAGCTCGCCATGTCCGGCGTGGTGGAAGATGCGACATGATGGGGGTCCTCCCTTCTTGGTTCAGACGGTGCATCGCTGGATCTGACTCACTTGGATTCATTTTCTCTAGCCAGCCTCTGTCGACCATTTCCATGTGTTCCCATTCTATGTAGGTTGCCTTCTTCCTTATGTCAATGGACCACATTCGTTTTCCATCAGTTTGTTAGCACCTCTGCATGCTAGACACCCGCTCAGCACACCAGTCCTATTCACCCTCTCTCGTCCATGACACCTCGCCTCCGATGTGGAACTTCAAGGCAGTTATCCAATGTGAAGCATTGGTCGTGCCCTTAGGACAAAGATGAACCCATGTACTATGTTATTCAGTTGCATTAGTCAAGTCAACTAAGGTCCATGACCGCCGCCCTACAGTGTCGGTCGTGTTGATCCCCTTCTTCCGACTAGGGCTGTCATTAATTCCCTGCGCAGTCTCATGGGAGTACAATGATCCCATCACCGCATCCAAGTTCTCACGGCTATGCGTTTTCCAAGGGAAGTATTGTGGTCGAATGGAAGCACACACGTCTATCTAGAACTAAAGGGTTGTTGGGTTTGTGTGTGCATGTGGTGGGAGGGGGGGGGATTCTTTTGGTGCTCTATATTTGAGAACCTTAACTAGTATTGTTGTTGAATTTAGAGGTTCGTATCCATTTGTATTGTTGAAATATATTGTCTAGCCCCATTTTATCAATTCGAAACTTTCATTGCCTTGGCTAATGCATCGATTCAATATGATTTTGAAGCGAAGAAATCTCGATTTCGAGGCACATGTATCAAAACATGTTATGCGGTGATCCACGTGTATGGACTAAAATAGACTAGACGTGAGGGGAGCGTTGAAACATATTGCCTAGACTCTATCAGTTCAGACTTTTCATTGTGTTGGATGGTGCATCTTTACCTATGGATGGATAGTCCAAGACACATTCGGGTATGCGCTAGTATTGAATGCAACTAGATTAAGTTCAAGACGTAGCTTTCAAAGGAAATAACAGGAATAAGCAACTTTGTTTGACTAACTTAGAACTAGTAGAAAACTTGACTGTGGTTTTAAATGTATACAAATTTTACCACCCCAAAAAGAATTGTAGCTTTCAAAGGAAACAACAGGAATGAGCAACTTTGTTTGACTAACTTAAAACTAGTAGAAAACATGACGACGGTTTTAAATGTATACAGATTTCACCACCCAAAAAAGAATTGGACAGGAATGTCGAATAGATTCGACCATTGAAGACTTTCATGTCCATGAAATTTACAGTTCCTTTGTCACTTGTCGAATTAGAGTATAACCCTCCACTTGGCGTTACTTTACAAAGATGATATGCTGGAAGAAGAACATACTACTATACGTGCATAAGGATAACCGGCTCATCCTCTAGCTACATAGTCATGGGAAAAGACCAAAGAAGCACGATGGAACAGCTTGAACGAGCATGAGTTCATGACTTCGTCGTCGCCGGCGACGGAAGAGGGTTTGTTATATAGGCGCGCCATACTGCCGGATAGTAGGGACCCATGCATGTTGGCGAGTATTTTACACAGATCTCATTCAAGTTTTGGACTTTCCGTCTTCGACGACAGCTGAAAAGCGAATTGACACTATCAACCAACCAATTCCTCATTCTAATAAATTAGCTCAATAGCTGTGCCTTGAAACTATCAACACAACTGGCTAGCTGCACGCGTTTGTATACCTCTAACCACTATAGATACACACTCGATCAGACACTCGAATGAGACCAAGCACAAGAAGCTAATTAGCTTAGCATAGCAGCAACGCAAAGGCAAAACACGAACACATTACAATCACGGGGTACTAAACAGCTAAGAATCTCAGCCTTCTCAGCTGAACACCGGAGCAAACTAAAGATGGTGCACGCCGCGGCATCCAGCCTCTTCAGCAGCGTCTTCGCCTCTTTCGACAAGGACGCCGACGGCAAGATCTCGGCGGCGGAGCTGCGGCTGTGCATGAAGGCGGCGCTGGACGAGGACGTCTCAGCCGAGGAGGCTGATGCCCTCGTCGCGTCGGCCGACACGAACGGCGACCGACTGCTGGACGAGGAAGAGTTCCTTAGGCTGGTGGGCACCGAGACGGAAGAGGAGGACGAGCTGGAGCGGTGCAGAGGGCTGAGGGAGGCGTTCGGGATGTACGAGGTGAAGGGCCAAGGGTGCATCACACCGGCGAGCCTGATGCTGATGCTCAGCAGGCTGGGCTCGCACCAGGACATTGAGGAGTGCCGGGCCATGATCCAAAGGTTTGATCTCAATGGGGACGGGGTAGTGTGCTTCGATGAGTTCAAGCACATGATGGAGGCGTAGTAGTCTAGCAGATGAAGTGATGCACATTTT
The DNA here is from genome assembly GCA_023614405.1 of Avena insularis. NCBI lineage: Eukaryota > Viridiplantae > Streptophyta > Magnoliopsida > Poales > Poaceae > Avena > Avena insularis. The sequence goes on along the minus strand of CM042691.1, from coordinate 453,595,812 downwards.
GGTAATCGATATTCGTTTTTATTGAGAAATGGTCTTCAGTTGTTCAGTTGATGGCCCTTCAACTTGCTGTGTCTTCGTCATTGCTTAATTTTTTTTTAAACGAGGTCTGAATACCCAGCTTATATATATTGAAAGCTGAACATCTGCTGCCAAATTGCATAACGGAACACGCAAGCGCACTAGCTAAACTGAAACAAGGGAACGCAGCCCTAAACTGAAACAAAACATACAGCTACAAGGGAAAGAAACGGCTCAGTCAGCCAACGCCGGCTTGATCGCCTGTCCTCCCAGATCCTATATTTCCCAGTTTGCCGTCGATCCTGAGCACAACCTTCTCCGTTGTAGCAAGATGCTTACGCACGACCAGAGGTTTCCACCGCATTATCAAAGATATAGCTCGGTAAAGCGGTTGCAAGGGACTATACTACATATTATGCTGAAAGAACCTGTCGTTTCTCACCGGTGAAATTGGCCGGTGTCATAATACTTTTCGGTAGCAAAAGACCCATGCAAGCTGGAGAATTGTACACAGATTTTAATCATTCAAGTTTGGATTTTCGTCGATGATATCTGAAAGGGAATTGACACTTCAACCAGCCAATTTCGAGTAAATTGCAGAAAACCACCACAATTGGCCGAAGTTATCAATCCTCCAGGAAAAAACCACTAGAAAATATGCATTTTTGTGGGTGTTTGATGACTTTGTCCCTATTGTGGTATTTTTTTTACAATTTACTCGCAAATTCCCCGGTCTTCTAATTGTTATCGGTGTGGGCCCGCTTCACGAGCATCTCGGTCCACCATTCCAGCCCAACCAGAGACCAACATGGACTTATATTAGGCCTTTTGCCTTCTCCCCATAAGAAGGGGCGTTGATGATAAATCATTTGTCGATCTTTAGAGAGATCATTTCCAACTTGCAGTTCATGGAGGTAAAATATGATGATGAGGATTTAACTCTTCTACATGTATCCTCGTTGCCTAGTTCCTTTGCATTTTTTTTGAGGTACTATATTATTAAGTGATGATGAACTAACCCTTGCCCGAGTACAAGAGGCTCTCAAACAGATGAAAAAGATGAAAACTATGGTACAAGAATATGAGTCGTCATCCAAGACAGAAGCTCCGCGGGTTCATGAAAAGACCGAGCAGAGGACTAACAATTATGACAACAGAGATAAGAGCAAGGACGATAAAAGTCATGAAAATCCAAAGAAAAGGACAAGTACGGTAAGAAGAACAATCATGTGATTAATGATTGTTAGAAGATGGAGAAGGAGAAAAGGAACAATACTTACCAACCAAAAACAAATCACATGGTGATGGTAAGATTTCTATTGTTCCTAGTGATAATTCTATGGTGAGGCTCTTTTTGTTTTTTGTTGGATGTGTTTACTGCTAATGATGAATGGGTTCTTGATTCTGCTTGCTCGTATCATATTTGATGTAACAAAGAATGGTTCGGTTCTTATGAGTTTGTGTAGAATGGATATGGAGTGTATGATAGACAACAACCCACGTGAGATAGTGGGTGTTGGTTCTATTCAGATCAGGATGCATGATGGCATGATACTCACGTTGACAGAAGTTACGCACATACCAGGCATGACCAGAAATCTCGTCTCTCTCAGTACTATTGATGTTGAAACATAAAAACACTCAGGTAAACCCGGGGTTCTGAAGGTATCAAAAAGTTCTCTTGTTTACATGATTGGTGACTTGAATTTTTCTAAGTTATACATTCTTAGAGGAAGTACTATCATGGGCAATATTTTTGTTGTTGTCACTAATGACGGTCCTAGTAAAACAGATCTATGGCATATGCGTCTTGGGCATATGAATGAACATGGCATAGTAGAGTTGATAAACATAGACTTTCTAGATGGATGCAACATGAGTAAGTTGAAGTTTTATGAGCACTACATTTTTTGTAAGAATAACAGGGTAAAATTAAATGCTTCCGTTCATACCACCAAAGACATATTAGATTATATTCATGCTGATGAATGGGGACCTTCCTATAAAAATTTAATAGGTGGTGCTAATTATATGCTTACAATCATTAATAATTACTCGAGGATAGTGTTACCTTGTTTTATGAAACATAAATCTGATGCTTATTTATGCTTTTAAAAAGTGGAAAGTTATGGTAGAAAAGAAAACTAAGAGAAAGGTAAATGTATTGTGTACTGAAAATGGTATGGAATTCTGTTCAAATGTTTTTGAGCATTATTTCAGAGACGATGGCGTGATTAGGGACCACACCATCTCATACACTACCCAACAAAATGGTATGGTTGAGCGCATGAATAGAACCATCATCTCTATATCTTGTTGCATGATGTCTAATACTGGTACGGGCTGCCTTTTTGGGCTAAAGTAGCCTCGACCGCTTGCTACCTCATCAATAGGTCATATTCTATTCCACTCGGTAAGAAAACTCTCATTGAGGTATGGTATGGTTCGCCTGCTGATTATTCATAGTTGAGAGTTTTTTGTTGCACTTCATATATGCTCATAGTAATAATGGAAAGCTAGAGCGTAGAGTAGTTAAGTGTATAATTATTTGTTATAGTTCAGGATTTAAACCATATAGATTATGAAATCCTGAAACTAAAAATATTTTGCTAAGTAGGAATATTGTTTTCAATGAATTATGTATCATGTCATTTTGCCCGCAGATGCCTCTCCTATTGAAGAGGAGAATGTTAGTGTTCAGGTAAAACACCTGTAGGGAACTATTGAAAATGATGTTGTTGTTCAAGATACAAATGACTGATTATGTTGTTCAACACTCACCTACTATTTTTTAGCAAACAAACAATACCATTGTTACCGATAGACCTAGGTGAAACAAAGGTCCCCGTCCTCATTTAATTGAAGAGTGTATTTTTGTTCATTATGCTTTGAGTTGTGCTGAATAGGTGGAAAATGATTCTGGGCTTGCTAGATATACTGAAGTTGTTGCACCCGTTAACCATGAGAATTAGTTTTCTTCTATGAAAGAGGAAATGTGATTGCTTGAGAAAAATGGCACATGGGATGTTGTGGGTCTTCCTAAGCAAAAAAAGGTCCCCCGCTGCAAGTAGATCTTTAAAAGAAATAAAGTTTTATCTCCTAACGAGAATCAAAGGTTTAAGACAAGGTTAATAGCAAAAGATTTCTGCCAGATTGCAAGTATTGATTATAATGATATATTCTCTCTGATTGTGACGCATAGTTTCATTCTTGTATTTTTTTGGTATTGTGGCTATCCATGATCTTGAGCTTGAACAACTAGATGTAAAGACTGTTTTTATGCATGGAGAACTAGAAGATGAGATATGTATGGACCAACCCAAAGGTTTTGCGGTGCCTGGTAAGGAGGGTCTTGTTTGCAAATTAAAAAGGCCCCTTTATGGTCTGAGATGGTCTAAAAGACTATGGTATAAAAGCTTTGATTCATTTATGCTCGCATATGGTTTCAAGAGATCTAAATATGATAGTAGTGTTTATATTAAGTTTGTTAATGGATCACTTATATATACTTGTTGTTATATGTTTATAATATGTTAATCGCTGCAAGCGCAAGAAAGAAGTCACTAATTTAAAGGAACAATTAAGTAGTGATTTTGAGATGAAGTCATTGAGCTGCTAAGAAAAATACTAGGCATGAAAATTACAAGGGGCGGAAATTGTAGTGTGTTATTTCTTAGTCAGCAAAGTTATATTAAGAAAGTTCTTCATCATTTTAATATGCATGATGCACAGTCAGGTAGTACTCCTAGTTCTCCTCATTTCAAATTATCAGCTTCTCAATGTCCTACTACTGATGAACAGTTTGAGTACATGCAAAAGGTTCCATTTTCTAGTGTTGTTTGTTCTTTGATTTATAACATGGTTTATTCTCATCCAAATTTGTCACATGCTATGAGTTTGGTCAGTCGATACATGGCTAATCTCTTGGTATAGAACATTTGAAAGTTGTTCAGTAGATTTCCAGGTATCTTTGTGGCACATCCAATGCTTTCTTAAAGTTTGGCAAGACCCGTGAGGGACTCACGGGCTATGTGAATTCGGATTTTGCTACCAATTTGGATAAGAGGAGGTACCTCACACATTATATGTTCACGGTTGGTGGATGTGATGTGAGTTGGAAGACAACGATGCAACCTATTGTTGCTCAATCTACGACCAACGCAAAATAATGGTTATTGCTAAAACTCACAAAGAATCTTCTTGATTGAAAAGTTTGTATGCTGAATTTTGTGAAGATATCTTACATTAATTTGTTCTATGACAGTCAAAGTGCCATATACCTTAATGAGGTTCAAATGTTTCATGAGAGAATGAAGCACATTAATGTCAAGTACCATTATATTCACAACAATGTTGCACAAGGTAAACTGGAGGTATGGAAGATTAGTACTCATGATGATCCTACTGGCATGATGACAAAGCCAGTTCCTTCTTGTAGCCAAGTTTGAGTTTTGCTCGAGTTTGGTTGTATAACTATTTACCACTAGTAGCTATTGGCACCAAAAGTTTTTTATTTGAGGTTCAAGGAGATTGTTGTTAAGTTGTTTATGCTACAAGATGAAATTTGTCCCAAAGTGAAATTTGTTATGCTCTGATCCAAATTCATTAAAAAGGACTAACTTCTGATGAGCGGAGTGAGGCCTGTCGTCGGAGACTTAGACCATAACATCGTCTAAATCAACGGCATTGTGTAAACACCTCAAATATGGTGAAGTTTCGCTGGCTGGTGTCCAGGTTTATCCTCTTTTTATTCGAGAGGTTTTTCATGATAAAATCGTGTGTCCCCTATGTATGCTTTCATTTTTCGGTTTTCGTTTTGCTTGTTGCGTTCATAATAGTATCAACTTTGTTGGGTTTGTGTCTCGTCCCGTTGGAGCTCCTTTTCAATCTCCTACCTCTAGTACGTGCATTAGCCGTGTCGGTGGTCTAAAATCTGCATTTACCTTGTTTCTTTTCCCTGTCATTACCTCCGCGTGAAGTTAGTTTGCAACGATTACATACTGGAAGAAGAACACACTTTGTATGCATACTGAATTACTCATGATTGGGTCACTCCCTATAATGATAAAGATGATCGAGTCATTCTCTAGCTACCAACTGAAACTGATGATGGAAAAGCCGCAACAGGACTTCGTCGTGGCCGGGCGCGCGGGACAAGTTTAATAAAAGTACATGCGCGACACACGTACTGGAGAGTGGAGAACGACACGTGAAAGCAGCTCTAGGAGTGTACGCCAAATAAACATATCGGGAAGCTACTGACGAGGTAGTATCCATGGAATCGGCCGGCGTTATAATATTGTTCAGTCAGAAAAAAGACCCATGCATGGTGCAGTATGATACTCGGATCGCTACTCGTTCAAATTTGGACTTCAACAGATGAAAACGAATTGACACCGTCAGCCGACCAATTTCTCGGCCTAATGAATTTGCTTGGTATTTTTTTTCGAATGGTAATTCTCTCAATAATTGTATGCCTTGAACGCATCAACACGAACTGGCTAGCTGCCCGCGCTCGTACCGCTGCTGGAGGACGAGGATTTCCTCAGGCTGGTGAGCTGGGACGAGACAACCACCGAGGATAAGGGGGAGCCGTGCAGGGGACTGAGGGAGGCGTTCCGGATGTATATGAGGTGAAGGGCGAAGGGTGCATCACGCCAGCGAGCCTGATGCTGATGCTCGGTAGGCTGGGCGCGCACCAGGGCATCGACGAGAGTCGGGCCATGATCCGAAGGTTTGATCTAAACAAAGATGGAGTTGTGTGCTTCGACGAGTTCAAGGTCATGATGGATGGGTAGCAGTTAATTTGATTTGAATGTGATGCAACGTTTCTAGTTTGGTTTTTCAAATGAGAACTGGCACTTCAGCTGAGTCAGTCTGACAGCGGTTTTGCTTTATGTTTTCATCTCCTAATGACTTGGTCGTCATATCCTACCTCAATGACAGGTCTATTATTAAATCTCTTAAAGCCAAAATCTAGTGCGATTGGGTTGGATTCAGGTTTCGAGCTGCCTTGGAGAGGGCAGTTCCTTGGAATCTCCTGGTTGATTACCTGCCAATTGTTTGATCTGTCGCTTTTTGAATTTGGAGAAAATGTCAGGATGCAAAAGGTATAGCTAGAGATGATGAGTTCGAAGATTATTTTGAGTTTGCTGAGGGAGCTTGTCGCTCTGTAGTTCGAAGATCGTCGATGTATAACTTTAGTTTTGTTAGGAATATTTTGTGGTCGGGTGTGTTTTGGTGTCTTTGGTCCAATATACTCTCATTATTTAAACAGTAAAGTCACGCTTAAAAAGACAATAAATTCAGGTTATATGAAAAAATTGCATTATGTTACAAACAATGTGATATTGTCATCTCTCTCCCTCACCCTCCCACTCTCTTTCTCTCCAGATCACGAACATGAAATGCTAATTTATCCAAAAATGACAACCGCTAATGAGCGAGAATGCAAGAGGAGATTCTAGAGAAAACTACTTGGTTACACCTACTACATTTTAGAATTGTACATTTTGTTACTCCCACACTTAATGGCTTTATACTCTAGAGACCTCTTCAACTTATTGATTGCATACACTCTAAGACACTATCAAATTGTGTAGATGTTTAAGGATACCATGGGCAAGTACATGTATAAATGTACTTCAATGTAATAAGGGGCAAAACTTACTCGAAGTTATGTGATACATTTTGTTTCCTTATATCAAGAGTGAAGTCCATTGTCACACAAGATTTTCTTGGAGATCCAGACCTAGGTTTTACAAATAAAATGTTTTTTCCAGAAAAAAGTTCCACTTTAGTAGAAGAGAATATATTTGGAAACATGAAACATATGTATGTTAATATCAAAATCACAATTATTGAATTAATTATGTTATTTTTAGCTAAAAAGTTCAAGATAATATACATATTGGCATAAGACAAACATGACGTACATTAAGTAAAAAATATTAATGATGATAGGGTAAAAAAGGTTGGTACAAATTAAAATGATGGCCTCCAGGTTGTTCCTTATACTATTCAAAAAAATGGTTAAACAAGTTTTCTAAGAATTGGCTAGTTGCCAAGAACATACGATATCGCAGCTACGGTTTGTTGCTACAGAAAAAGAAATAAATAACAATGAAATATGGATCCTACTTGCTCGCTTTAGTTAGGGTTATGAGACTGTTGTGTGTAATTTGATTTGTTGGTACAAGACAAAGAATAAATAACAATAAAATATGATCCTTATTTGCTCGCTTTAGTTAGGGTTATGAGATTGTCTTGTGTAATGTTATTCATTTTGAGATGTGGGAGATCCCTATATAACTTATTCTAGGTTATTTTTTATGACAATGTTGATGATGAGAAATATTGCACTATTGTAGTTACTGGTATATCTTTGCTGAAACTATACAATTTATTTGTTTCCATATACTATTCAACACTATTTTCGCACTATGCTCAGTGTGTTGGGAGATATGCCTTCTACTATTACAAGAGTTCTCCAGCTGATCATTTTTTGAAACATCCCAGCCTCGGCTATGGACAACATGGATGCAATTACATTTGGCATCTACAAAGATGTTCATACAGGAAAAGATGCTTCATATGAGCCAAAGGATCTAATGTCATTCCTTGTGCGCAAGTTGGATGACAATAATGACCACTTTGAGACACCAATTAGTTTCTAAATTATTCTACATTTTCTCAAGTTTTTGTTGTTTATTGTTTAGTGCAGAATTCCAGTACATGTCTCCTAAGGCGATGCATGACTACAGGTGTCCAATGAATGGTACTCCACTTCTCTACAAGGATTGACTTGTCATTGAAGGAGAAGAATACATTGATGGGTTTTGCTACCAGATAGCTCGGAAAGAGAGATTTCTCTATGCGGCAGCACACTACCTCTCTCTCTCCCTCTCTCACTTGCATGCAAAACGTACAACATTAGCCAAATATTCTCTCCAATTTAAAAAAAATAAAAGCTTTATGTCTCAAACCGGTAACCAGATTTGTGATCCGCTTTCACCATTAGCTTCATCACGAAGAGATCTCGGAAACAAAAATCCATGTTGGCGTGTTCTAATAGCTTTTCTTCTTCAGCAATTGCCAGAATATTATCACATGATTACCATGTTATGCAGTATTTGGTTACCAGATTAATAAATACTACCATTTTTGTCAGTTTGTGACAGATGGTTGTCACATATTTGTCGGATTATGCACTAACTTGCCAGATTAAAATGACATGTTTGGCAGTAATTGCTAGTTTGTTGTCATAGACTTGCCAGATTGAGCGCTACTAAGTTGCCAGATAAAAAAAAGCGTGTTCATTAGTTTCATGTTTATCATACTAGATCGATGCAAAATTTGCATGCTACTATTTTTTATTGAATGATACCACTTATTAATTGTTGGACACACTTCAAAGGCCACACTCTATCTATGTCGATCATTGCAGTGTCCAAAACATGTAAAATGGTCCATATACCTATGCACTTGAAACTATTTGATGCTAATATGGAAATCATGGTAACATAACTTGGCAGTTGGTGCAACAAAAAAATCATCGAAACATATCAACATGGGACTAACTTAGAAGATCTCGTCGAGATGAACTAGACGGTGTAAAAGGATTGCTAGTCAAAATAACGGTTTAAGAGATAAATCGGTTTAATTTTTTGAATTTAGCAATAAATACAATGATGTCACCATGCTATGGCTGATTCCCGCATGCTATGGCAAATTCCTATATGGAAATTCGAGGCAGTGGTGCAGCGCATCCAAGTAGAATTATCCGACATTTATCGTGGGTACCATATTGATGGCGATGAACACATATAATTTATGAAGCGTGGACTCATTTGACGGATGCTGCCAACATTCGCAATAATTAATTCTTTCGATGAAGGTAGAGCGAATGGGGCACTACATTGGTCTCAAATTTGGTGTGATCATCAACTGGTTTTGCAACTGGAACATCCGAAGATAGAGGGAATGTTGTTAGTGGGGCAGTTTGCTAATGAAGGTTGTACGTAGTAGTTTGTTGTTTGTAGTAAACAACAACTAAGTGGCAATATGTAGTATTGAAGATCTTCTACTATATTTCTGAATCTATGTAGTATTGATGAACAACTAGTTTTTGATGTTTGCAATATATTTCTAAATCTATATAATATATGTGGATTTTAATAGGCTGCCCACTCCAACCTAAGCCACCACTTTGTGGTGCTCTACCTAGAGCACTGCCTACTCTATTTCTCTCAGAGGCCCACCTCCACGCTCGCCTCTCGTCTAGGTCTCTAGGATGGCTCTGCCTACTCTAATATATATACTAAGTACAAGTATCTAGATATGTTGTCTAGTTTTTGCAGTTTTACATGGAATATATTTCTTCAGATCCATCACAAGGCAAACCTTTTAAGGCTCTTTCTTAGACAAACCTTTTAAGGCACTTTCAAGTGTCTCCTATCTACCTCGAACGTGTTCTAGTGAATGTCGATGCACACCTTCCACAAGAAATCCTTCTCTTGCCTCCCACACTTATTAGGCCCGTAAATTTCATGTACGAGCCACTACTGGACGCAATTAACTAGAATAAGTTCAGCATGTAGCTTTCCAAGGTAACAAGAACGGGCAGCTCTGTTTGACCAATAATTAGGAAATATCAAGTGCAGAGGTTTTAAATTGTACAAAGTTTACTACCAAAAACAATTGCACACGAATGTTGAACAGGACCCAGACCATTCAAGACTTTCAAGTCCATGAATGCCGTTTGTTTACGTGGTCTCCAACTTTGTTGGGTCTAAGTCCCGTTCCGTTGGAGCTCCTGTTCGATCACCGGCCTAGAGTACAAGCATTAGCAGTGGTGATATTCTGAAAATGTGATGTTACCATGTTCCTTTTCCTCTTGTCACTTATCGAATACGATATGATCTTCACTTGGCGTTACATTGCAACGATAACATTTTTTTTGGAAAAGAGTATATATTAATATCACAGTGATACCAATTACACCCAGCCTCTGCAACAACGCATGCCCTAGTGGCTCTACGGATGCACACATCCCAGAAAAAAAAAGAATTGCAAAAAAGAAAAGTCCCGCTACAGAGAACTAATCCTCAAAGCAACGACACTGACACCATCAGAACAACACCAGTAGTCCACCACTCCAATAACAACGCCTTTAAGAAGGAAACAGTGCCCAAACGCCGTCGTTGTCCGATCAAAGATCATAGGTTTTCACCCTGGAGAAAGTCCTCGCTCACAAAACAATGCCTTCAACAAGGTCATTGCCAGGCACAACCAGTTAAGGCCAGACCTTGGATTTTCACCCTGCAAGGTAAGACTTGGAACTCCCCCTGTGTTGTATTCCCGCACCAGCAAACGCTGCAACGAGTCCCAGATGACGCAGCCAGATCTCCGTCGCCACAAGAACTAAAATCACCATCGCAAAATCACAAGAACTCCTATTTCTCAGAAACAAAACATTAAACTTCCACAATTGCATCATATTCAAATCCATATATTAGCTAGACATCCATCATGACCTTGAACTCGTCGAAGCAAACCACTCCATCCCCATTCAGATCAAATCTTTGGATCATGGCGCGGCACTCGTCGATGCCCTGGTGCGAGCCCAACCTGTTGAGCATGAGCATCAGGCTTGCCGGCGTGATGCAACCTTCGCCCTTCACCTCGTACATGCCGAAAGCTTCCCTCAGCTCCTCCTCTGTCTCATGCCTCTCTGCCGTACCGGTCTCGTTCTTTGTCCGCACCAGTGTTAGGAACTCGTCCTCGTCCAGCAGCCAGTCGCCGTTGGCGTCGGCTGACGCAACAAGCGCCTCAGCATCCTCCACCGACACGTCCTCGCCCAACGCCGCCTTCATGCACAGCCGCAGCTCCGCCGCCGAGATCTTGCCGTCGGCGTCCTTGTCGAAGGAGGCGAACACACTACTGAAGTGTCCGGATGTGGCGGCGTGCACCATCTTTGTTTGCTTCGGTGTTCCTGAGATTCGTCCCTGTTAAGCGTATTGGCGCAATGCTAGGCTACTAGTTGGTTTTCTTGACGCTTGGTCTTAGGTGTTTGATACGGAGTACTAGTATATATACAGGTACGTTCCAGATATGCTACCAGCTTTGTGTGTTGAGTGTTGACGTGTTCAAGGCCCAATTATTGATTAGGCCAAAGAATTGGTCGGCTGATTGTGTCAAATTGTTTTGAGCTGTCGTCGAAAGTGGAAAGTCCAAATTAGAACGAGTACGATCGTAGTATCATACTCCACCATGCATGGGTCATTTTCTGACTGAACAATATTATAAGGCCGGCCGATTCCACGGACATTACCTCGTCAGTTTCCTGCTGATATGTTTATTTGACGTACACTCCCACAGCTTTCTCCAATCTTTGCGTGTATAGTGTAGTGCATGTATACAATAAACTTGTCCCATGGCTGGCGACGACGAACTCATGTTCGGGCTTGTTCCCTCATGTTTGGTCTTTCCCCATTAGTAGCTAGAGAATGACCCATGCATATATGTTTGTTCTATGTAGCATCGATCTTCTCCGATCTTCTTCTTCCGGTATGTTATCATTGCAGCCAGATCTCTCCTGCTCCTCCCAGGTGGTGGTCATGCCACCGACGAGTGACAGGTCAGACACTTATATCTCTTTGTTCAGCACTAGCAGTAGTAGCCAAGATGTTGATTCCCATGACTACGGCACACTTACTATCCATATCTCTCTTGTTGTTCCTAGCAGCCAAGATGGTCTGCTGTACACGTACAATTCATGCTGACGGAACCAGGGATGTTTGTTTCTTCTCTTCTTCGCCACCGCCTCCTTCCTGCACCGTGCTGGTACTTACAGGTTACAGCTTCATCAAACCCCCCTCTGTGCTTTAGTTCAATCTCTCAAAGTTTGCCACATTATTTAATGTTTTTCACAAGGTCTGCCGGAACAGTGTTTCTCCTTCTACGTTTCTTGTGCCGTGAGTAGAGTTTTTGGATCTGGTAGCTAGACAAAGTTAATTAGCATTCCAGCATTATTTTTATATCCATTGTTTGACCCATGGGAAACTCCAGTTCCATCCTGGCAACTATGTATAGTTGCGCAACAGATAAAGTTTCTTACAGGTGGTTCTTATAATTTGCACCGTCTCACACACTTTACCACATTGGCTCCGTTGTAGCCTCTATATAATTGTACGGACTCGGTATTTACCTTTTGAATTTACCATGTTACTTTGTTCCATGTTCTCTACTTACACTTCCTGACATTGTTCCAATGTTTCCTTAATTCTGTACCGGGCGACAGAGTTGCCATTCAGGTTGATGAACTAAACTTATGAATTCAAACATAGGTGTGCAGAAGAAGGGGACAGTCCAATTGAGCGTGCAACTGATTAAGCTGCAGGCCAGTGGCAGACCAGGGTATGCCGGGTGGGCCACGGCATACCCTGCAGCCCAGCCCACGTACATATACCAATGCAGAAAAATAGTTAGCAGGCCGGCCTACCGCAGCGAGAGGACAATGGAACATCGAGGCCATGTCGATAGAAAGAAGAAAAAGAAACGGCGACAGCGAGCCGAGCAGTTGCGCCAAATCGTCTCCAGCCTCTGATCGATCTAAAACAAACCCTCTCTACCGCTTGGTGGCCACGGCCACGCCCAGTCGCCCACGCACCGACACCCAGCTAGTCCGCCATCCAAGGAGAGATTACCGATCGGACATGGACTTCTAGAATCAGGCCAACAGGGCGCTGACGCAGGTCACACCACCAGGGCACTACCTTAGGAGTTGGATGCCAATTCTCCCTTGCCTACTCGTCGTCCGCCTCCCCGGCAAGCCGGGAATCAGCAAGTTTGTGATAACGCGGCCAGGCAGCATGTAATCTTTGATTCTAGCATTACGTGTGAGTTTGATTACACGAGCGATATGTACTTTTGTACTCATCTTTTTCTCCGGGGAATTTTCAGTCATGAAGAAGAGAAGTGGAAACATTACATCTTTCTTCGAGAGACACGCAGCAAAAAAGGCTGCCACGGATTCAAATCCTTCTCCGGTTGAAACTTTGACCGAAGAGCACAGTCAAGAGCAAGTAGTATTGTACGTTTCTTTTACACATATTTCAGAATATAATATGGTGTTTTGAACTATCTGGAGTTAATTTTACACATTCTTTCTTATATAATGTATCACAATGCAAATTTATAATTATTTATTTAATTGGTAAGTAGATATCGTCTAAATAGCCAGCAAATTTTATTATGTTCGGCATACCCATTAGTACATTCTTAGGTCCGCCACTGCTGCAGGCCTTGGTGGCTTCTCTGTACGCTGACCATTTTTGTACGTCGTCGGTTAGATTGTTTATTAATCATCATTTGGATCCATTTCGAAACCCAATCATGATAATGCTAACACCTCTGCAATCTTTCAGGAAGAACCAACGGCCAGGCGAGGATGGTCTCTCCCAGTTCATTGTTCCTGCGATCTTTGGCCAATCTACACGGTTACATATGTAGAGCTGCAACTGAGGTTCGAGAGATGAGACAGGTGGTTTGAAAGTGGCACTTGCTGGCCCCGGTTTGGTTCCTCCATGGCAATTAGTCCTTCGCCATGGAACTGATCAAAGATGTCAGATCATATTTTCTTGGATTAGAACAGCTTCCAATCCTAGGACATTGCACTTTCTGTTGAAAATAATCTCAATAGACTTACTTTGTTTACTAGTAGTACCCTCTGTTTGTTGACGCCGCACTGTATTTTGTATTGCCTCTTTTCTAACTGGAGAACGAGGACATGTTAGTCCGTATACTGAAGCTTCGCAAATGAAACTCTTAAAATTTCACTGCTATGACTGCTTTATATTTCGCATTAAACAACATATGTTGCAGATCCGGTCAACCAAGGAGCCAACGCAAAAGGGTGGTACCACAGACTTACGATTCATGTAAATTTTGTGTAGTTGTAAATTAATGGCCGATATAGTCTCATGTGTGATTGAATCATTTGATTAAGACACCTATGTTATAACCTTGGTAGATGGATTCTCTCATGTGATCCAGTAAATGTACTCCTTTTAAAGACTTGTCCGACACCATCAACATAAGTAACATTGATGATATGATGTGTAAGTTTCTCAGCTGAAGCTGAACAACTGACTACATTGTGTATTTTATTAGGTGTCATCGACGCCAGCAATGGAGGGGAACCCATGCATGCTACAAAACGCAATAGGAACATGCTCGACAGCGATATGCGCATATGAATAAACATAAGATATCTACCGATATGCGGAGTGAGTGAAGCCTCTGCGATCGTCAAACACGTCACCATTTCCATTAAATTATAATTTGTGTTGAATTATGATGCATGAGATGGTTGAAACAAATGAACTATTTAGTTCAATAATGATGCACTATTTCATAATTTACTTGCATGTGGCAACACGTGGGCACTTTACTAGTATACTATCAAACACCTAAGATCAAGCGTCAAGAAACCAACTAGTAGCATAGTATTATGCCAATATGCTTAACAGGGACGAATCTCAGGAACATCAAAGCAAGCAAAGATGGTGCAGGCCGCCACGTCCGAACACTTCAGCAGCGTGTTCGCCTCCTTTGACAAGGATGCCGACGGCAAGATCTCGGCGGCGGAGTTGCGGCTGTGCATGAAAGAGGCGCTGGGTGAGGACGTGTCGGTGGAGGATTTATTTGCCTAGATGCCACTCCCACCACCTCAACGGTGCACCACAACAGACAAGCCCTAACCCTATTTACTAGACCAGAATGGAGGAATGAGATCCCCCTCCCTCTCACTCGCCGGAGCGGCAAGCCGATGGAGAGGGGACCAATGGCCTTGCGGTCGAGATCTGGAGGAGACGAGGAAGATGCAAAATGGTTCGACTATCCGAAATCTCTACGCGTCTCTTAGATAACCTAGGTTTGGGTTTGTCTTTGTGCATCCTAGTTATGCAAATACTGGGTGTAAACTTTTATGAATTATACCAATGTGATGCTATACTATGATTTAATATTGCATCTTTTGTCAAAAGGAACTTTAACATAGTTATTTTAATATTGCTTTTAGTATATAATAGATAGATAGATTCCACTTTTTACCCCTAGTTATGCATTTGTGACACTAATTACCCAATCGAGTGAAAAATTATTTGTTGTTAGAGTATTGTACGCACACGGTTATTATGGTAGTTTAGGATAGTTAGGATTCTAGCCTAACTTGTCTTGCACTCCAAGATGATCATGTACGCCTATATATACTCGCCCATGAGGCTCAATAATACATCCAACATATTCCTTCAACCCCTCTCCACCGTTCTACATGGTACCAGCCCTAAATTCGATCCTACCCTAGAGTCGTCGCCGCCACCAAAACCCTAGCGTCGTCGCCGCCTCTCCCCAACCTTGCGCTGCCCCCTCCTATGGCACCACACTAGCCGAGCAACACTCTTCCGCCGCGCCGCCCCCGGGGAGGTCGATCTCCATGATCTCCGCCGGGGGCCACGGAACCCGAATGTAGGGTTTGTTCGCCGATCTGTGATCGGCTGCCCTATAAGTCTCTTTTTCTGATCTCTTGATCGGTTTTCTTATTTGATTTACCGATCTTAGATCGGATTGAGTCGCCCACCACCGTCGTCATTGCTGCGCCTCTACTCCGACCATCGGCATCGACGATCTACACCGCGCCCGTGCGCTTGTCTCCTCCACTGCTGCGCCTACCTCGGCAGGCTGTCATGGCCTCATAGCAAGCTGCCACGCACCACGGACGGCTGCTACACCTTCCTTGGAAGGCTATCACGGCCGCTCCCCTCGGATCCTCTTCATTGTCATCGTCCGGGACTTCATCGACAATGCCTCCACTGACTCCGATCTACGCATCATCCCCGCCATGGCGCATACGGCGCATCGTTGGTCAGATCAACCGATCACGTGCCTGTCTACGCCAAGCATGTCCCCAAGCACGCGCGTACCACCGATCAAGCTACGGGTTGCCTATGTGTCTCCCCTTCGGGCTATAGCGCCGCCGCCTTTGGTCCATGCTACCAGCTTCCGGCGTGCCTTTCTTGGTGTGTATGTCGCTGATGGTCTCCCAGCCACTGCACCGACTGGTGCCCTGCAGCTATGCCGCCCCCTCGGGTCATAGTGTCGTTGCACGCAGTCTACTTCGCCGTCCCCGTGCACTGACGTTCTCGGTTTCCATCGCGCCATCTCCTATGGCACAGATCACTGCCTTCTGCACATGGTCTTCGTCATGCTGTCGGGTTCTTCCTCGCCTACTTTGAGCATCACCGCTAAACTTCGCAAGATAACTTGCAGGGCGATCTCACGTTGTCGCAGGTCCCGCCGATTACCCCATCGCCACTCTAGGCATCCATCATGACCACCCCAGGTCGCCGCTGTTTTCGCCGCCCTCTACGTCTTCGTCCACTACAACTTTGCAGCCAGCATCATCGCCTCGTCCCCGACTACACCACCTGCTACTCTACTCTGACAACCGCGGATAGCACCAGCATCTCTCCCTTTGCCGCTCTACGCCTCGCAACCGCTCTGGAGTCCTCCTCTACTAGTCTCTCTGACATGGCGACGAGTTCATGATGGTCCCTGCCCCTCGTGTGCCTGGTACTTGCAATACCGGGAGTGCCTTCGTCCCCGATGCATTTCCGAGTATGGCAAGCTCGGATCGGCGCCTCGTCTTCATCGGCTTGGACAATGTCTTCTTCGGCATCGACCCCTCTACGACTGCCTCGACTGCGTCATCAACAAGTTCTTTTTTGCATACTCGGTTCTGGCAAAACCGGAGTGTGTGTTCGTCCCCGACATGCGCCTAGTTCTGGAAAATCTATGGCTACACCTCGTCCTCGATGACTCGGACTGCATCGATCCTCGGCAAGCCTCCGTGGACCCTCGTCAAGCATCCTCAGCAAGACTCTGCGGACCCTCGGCAAGCATCCTCAGCAAGACTCCGCAGACCCTTGGCATGCAGCCGCGGACACTCGACGGGTCTCCGTCATTCTCCTCGTGCACTATGCCTTCACGTGCGGCTACCTCGACACCCGCATCCCCGACCACGACATCGACCACGGCGACCCCTCGCATGGCTATCCCGACCACGGCACCATCCCACGCTTTTGGTTCCCTCGACACCGGCACAAAGGGATACCACGCGACACTGTCCATGATGTTCCCGCTACGACTGTGGGGGGATGCCAGCCTACTAGATAATACTTTGCTTTATCTCCAGTCTGACTGTCCACGATGCTACCGCTACGATTATGGGGGGGATATTAGAGTATTATACCCACACGGTTATTATGGTAGTTTAGGATAGTTAGGATTCTATCCTAAGTTGTCTTGCACTCCAAGATGATCATGTACGCCTATATATACTCGCCCATGAGGCTCAATAATACATCCAACATATTCCGCCAATCCCTCTATATCGGTTCACATCTGTCTTACCCCTTTTAGAAGTTTTGAACCTTCATTTTCTGATGTGTGTCTATTGGGCAAGGTGTAAGGTGTTGACCGGAGTTCAAATGTACCGAGACAATGACGAGAAATTGAAAATATGGATACAAGAAGTATGAACATGATTGTCGATCATGCCCTCTGATCTTTACACATTTTATCGTGTCATCTCAGTGTAACATGCCAGCTCTATGTAACAAAAATAAGAAAAGTGATAAATTGGGATAAAAATGTGTTCAAAGGGACTCTTAAATGAGATATTTGGGCTTTAGTTCCACTAAATGGGGTAATTGGTGTTACAAATGCACATCTAGGGTGTAGAAAGTGGAATTCACTCAACTTTTAATTATATCGGTGATCTTTGGTGGTCGTGTGTGTTCTGGTGTTATTGACGTACTCCCGTTATTTAATGAGAAAGTGGGATTGTTTGCTTAAAATACAATATTTTCACTAACAAAACAAAAAAAGAATGAACAATATAACAAACATAAGTTGTATTCAAATATAGATGCATGTTACAAAAGTGTTTTCTTCTCATATTGGTACCAAGAACTGAGAATGCATGCTAACTAATGAATCGTAGCCTCTCCCTCAAGGACAAAATGAGGTAATTTAACCAAGAGCCAATTGGTAATGAGCGAGAGTGCACGATAGGGTTTCAAACCAAACTACTTGTTTACAAGTCATACATTAGGATTCTACATTTTCTTACTCTCATTCTTACTAGTCTTATATTCTAGAAACATGTTCTAAAGTACCTATTAAACTGAAACACTCTAAAACGATTTACAAAGTTGTGCAGATAATTAAGATACTACGGACAAGCACATGTATAAATGCATATAATAAGGGCATAACTTAACTTTTAGGGTAATATGATATTTTTGGTTTGCTTACATTTAGTTGAAATGAGGATTTCGTTGAACACCCTAGCCTAAAAAAGGTATTTTTGGAATAGAAAATATAGTTAAACTTTAGCAGAAGAGCAAGTATTTATGATTATAATACTACAAAAATGTACATTAATATGAACAAACATGATTATATTATTAAATTTGGTATTTATCTACAAAAAGGTACTTAAGCTACTATACATATTATTCATGTATTTGGTGACAAGATTTATGATGATGGAGTATAAAGGTTTAGTATAAAGAAGTTCATGCTTAAATCCTGACCTCGGATAGTGTGGATAGATATTTTTTCAAATAAGATTGAATCATTTTTTCGATATTTTATTTAGATTTATTATTACAGTTAGTGTTCATAATCGCCTATGTGATCTGGCCTTACATTTTTTAGATGGGGCTCTATCTAGCTTTTGCATATAAAGATCGAATCCTGATTCTATCAGGAGAAAAGGTGTGTGGAACTATATGATTAATGTAACTTTTATTTTGAAAATCCCGACTTTATCTAATCCTAAATAAATTCACTTCATTCCTATTAATTCTGAACCATCTACCTGATAGTTCGTAATTGGTGAGAACAATTTCTTTATTGGTTATCCTTCCATTCGGATTGCTTAGTTAGGTATTTGAATCAACTGCAATGTTGTCTCGAAACACTTAAAGGACATGTTTCATTTTTCATGTGATCCAAAAATGAGCGAGGAGTTTTTTTGCATATGCAAAAAATGGCTTATTATATTACCACCAACCCCATCCTTTAAAAAAAGAATGTGACACCGAAGTAAGGAAAAAAGTTCGCTGCTGCAAGTGGATCTTCAAAAGAGAAGGAAAGTTTTATATCCTAATGAGGATCAAAGGTTTAAACAAGGTTATTAACACAGATTTCTTCCATATTGCATGAATTGATTATAATAATGTATTTTCTGGTTGTGAAGCATAGTTTCATTCGTGTATTTTTCAGTATTGTGGCTACACATGATCTTCATCTTGAACAACTAGATGTAAAGAATGTTTTTCTACATGGAGAACTAAAAGATGAGATATATATGGACCAACCTGGCGGTTTTGTGGTGCCTGGTAAGAAAGAATTGTTTTCAAATTAAAAAATGTCCCTTTATGGTTTGAGAAAATCTCAAATACAATGGTATAAAAGGTTTGATTCATTTATGCTTGCATGTGGTTTAAAGAGATCTAACTTTGATAGTTGTGTTTATATTAAGTTTGTTAATGGAACACTTATATATACTTGTTATTATATGTTGCTAATATTTTAATTGCTTCGAAGAGCAAGAAAGAGATCACAAATTTAAAGGAAAAATTAAGTAGTGTGTTTGGGATGAAGGTTCATCGAGCTGCTAAGAAAAATACTAGGTATGAAAATTAGAAGGGGCAGAAATTTTAGTGTGTTATTTCTTAGTCAACAAAGTTATAATAAGAAAATTCTTTATCATTTTAATTTGCATGATGCACGGTCAGTTAGTACTCATGTTTCTCCTCATTTTGAATTTGAGCTTCTCGATTCCCTGCTACTGATGAAAGATGGAGCACATGTCAAAGGTTCCATTTTCTAGTGTTGTTTGTTCTTTGATGTATATCATGGTTTGTTCTCGTCCCAATTTGTCATATTCTATGAGTTTGGTCATTAGATACATGACTAATCCTGGTATAGAACATTTGAAAGTTGTTCAGTAGATTTCCAGGTATCTTTGTGGCACTTCCAATGTTTGCTTGAAGTTTGGCAAGACCGATGAGGGACTCGCATGCTACGTGGATGCAGATTTTCCTGCCAACTTGGATAAGAGGGGGTCCCTTACAGGTTATATGTTCACTGTTGTTGGGTGTGCTGTGAGTTGGAAGGCAACACTGCAACCAGTTGTTGCTCAATGTACGTTATTGCTGAAACTCACAAAAAATCTTCTTGGTTGGAAGTTTTGTATCCTGGGTTTTATGAAGATAATTCTTGCATTAATTTGTTCTGTGATAGTCAAAGTGTCATATACATTACTAAGGATAAAACATCTCATGAGAGAATTAAGCACATTAATGTCAAGTACCATTATATTTGCGACAATATTGCACAAGGTAAACTGAAGGTATGGAAGATTAGTGCTCACGGTAATCCCGCTGACATGATGACAAAGCCAGTTTGTGTAGCCAAGTTTAAGTTTTGCTCGAGTTTGGTTGTATAACAGTTTACCCCAAGTGGCTATTGGCACCAAAAGTATTTTCTTTGTGGTTCACGGAGATTTTTGTTTTTCTTTCTACTAGATGAAATTTCTTTCAATGTCGAAGTCGTTATACTCTGATCCAAATTCATTAAAGAGACTAACTTCTGATGAGCGGAGTGAGACCTCTCGTCCGAGACTTGGACCATAACATCGTCCCGCCACCATGTTGCAGCAAGGGCAGCACCGTTACCGCCACCCTCATCACCAACCGCTCTGCAGACCAACCGGAAGCGCCGGCGACCAGGCCCGCCCTAACCCAGATTTGGGCGCAAGGCCTGCAGGGCTCCACCTGCCAGCCCTCGAGACCTCGCCGCCCGCGCCACCAAGCGGCCACGCCATTAGCCTCGCAGTGTCGTCCGGGGACTCGCCGGAACGCCGCCTGCCTGGTCGCTCCGCCGCCAGGAGCAATCCCCCAAGCCAAGCTCCTGGGGCGGGAAGAAGAAGAGGCCGCCACCGCCAGCCCTGGGGCACCTACTCATGTGGAAAGACCAAACATGATGGAACAGCCCGAACATGACTTCGTCGTCACCGGCCACGGGACAAGTTTATTGTATACTTGCACCATACACACAAAGAGTGGAGAAAGCTGTGGGAGTGTACGATGAAATAAAGCAGGCAACTGCCGAGGTAATGTCCGTGGAATCGGCCGGCCGGCCTTATAATATTGTTCAGTCAGAAAAAGACCCATGCATGGTGGAGTATGCTACTCCGATCGTAGTCGTTCTAATTTGGACTTTCCACTTTCGACGACAACTGAAAACAAATTGACACAATCAGCCGACCAATTCCTCGGCATAATCAATTAACTCAATAATTTGGCCTTGAACACGTCAACACACAAAGCTGGTTGCATATCTGCGACGTACCTGTGTATATATATACTACTCCGTATCAAACACCTAAGATCAAGCGTCAAGAAAACCAACTAGTAGCATAGTATTACGACAATACGGTTAACAGGGACGAATCTCAGGAACACCGAAGCCAGCAAAGATGGTGCACGTGGCCACACCCGGACACTTCAGCAGCGTGTTCGCCTCCTTCGACGGGGACGCCGACGGCAAGATCTTGGCGGCGGAGCTGCGGCTGTGCATAAAGGAGGCGTTGGGCGAGGACGTGTCGGTGGAGGACGCCGAGGCGCTTGCGGCGTCCGCCGACTCCAATGGCGACCGGCTGCTGGACGAGGACGAGTTCCTAACGCTGGTGCAAATGACGAATGAGACCGCAGAGAGGCACAAGACAGAGGAGCTGAGGGAAGCATTTAGGATGTACGAGATGGAGGTCGAAGGGTGCATCACGCCGGCGAGCCTAATGCTCATGCTCAACAGGTTGGGGTCGCACCAGTGCATCGACGAGTGCCGCACCATGATCCAAAGGTTTGATCTTAATGGGGATGGAGTTGTTTCCTTCGAAGAGTTTAAGATCATGATGGATGTGTAGCACATGTGCTGATTTGAATGTGATGCACTCTTTTGGAAGTTTAGTGTTTTTGTTTTTTGAGAAGTAGATGTTCAGTTGTTCAGCAAGTCCATTTCGAAAAAAAAGATTGTTCAGCAAGTATGGTAGCAGTTCTGCTTTCTGCCCTCATTTCGTAGTGACTTGGTTTCATTAATGATAACAGAGATTCAACTCAATTTCATAAAATCCAACCGTAATAGCAGGTCCAACTCACCAATTTTTCAAACCGCAAATCCTGCGGGATCGGGTTGGTTTCGGGTTTTGAGCTGGTTTAGAGGTCAATTCTTTCATATTTCTAGTTGGTTAGAGGTCAATTCGTTCATATTTCTAGGGGTCATCTATAAGAGGTGCGGGCATTTCATGGCAAACTACTTGTTTATACGTCATATACATTTTAGAATTTTTCTTTTTCTTACTCTCATTGTTACTAGTCTTATATTCCAGAAACCTCTTCTAAACTACTTGTTAAATTCATAACTCTAAAAGATTTAAAAATATGCAGATGATTAAGATACAATGGACAAACATGTATAAATTCACCTTAATATAATAAGGGCATAACTTACATTTTGGAGTAATATAATACTTTTACTTACACTTAGATCGAAATATATTATATGGAGACTTTCGCTCAAGACCCCAGTAAGATAATTTTGGAAGCGAACCTGCAGTTTAACTTTAGTAGAAGAGAAAGTATTTGTGATTGTAATACTAAAGCAATGTGAAAATATACCTTAATATGAATAAGCATGATTATTCATGTTAATTTTGTTAGTTATTTACAAAAAAGTATTTAACATACCATATATGATGATACATATATTTATTGCCAAGATTTATAAAGACAAAGAAAAAACGTTTTGTACAAATGGGAAAGAAGAAAACTTAGCTTTGTACATACACTAGGTATAGTATCTACAATTTTTTCAATATGTAGATATTAAGATTACTATAATTGACAAGAGAACTACTCGCTCCGTGATAAACTGTCAAATTTCAACATATAATATCTTCAGAGTTGTAATGAGGTTTCTTTGGATCCATGGGTATATATTAGATGTTCTGTTTCTTTTGTGGTGAGGAAAAAATCATCACATTACAGAATATTTTTCTAAACCTTGATCCATGTGTCTTTAAATGCTTGCATCTCTAGAATACCATATAAGTTGGCCAAATAATTTGTCTTACCAAAACCATAATCACAGTAGAATGATATAATATCATTTTACAAAATTAATCATCTATGAAATAGGAGAACAAAGTTAGTAATTCAATGGAGAAAAAAGGACTCGAAGGAGACCACGGAGATGATACTTAAGTTCTGCATCGTCTCGTAATTTAAACTGAAATCATCTTGATGCAAACAACCTTCATGCAAGGAGTAAGCTGTTGGGTTTCGTATAGATAATTTAAAAAAAATCGGTACTATGAACACACTGAGATCGACCTACGGGAGAACACCAGTTATAGATCTAATCGAATAGATCCAGATCTAGATCTAGATGAGCTCACCGGCGAATGCAGCGGAAGATTCTTGGTGTAGTCCGTTGAAGCTGATCGCGTCAAAATATTTTTGAATTGATCTTCCACCTTTCTTGCATTACTAAAACAAAAAACTCGACCCTTATGAAAATTAATTTTAAGTCCCGACAGATGTTCATAGATGCACATAATTAATTTCATGTTCAGAGCTTGTTGTAGGTCATGTTTCATGAAAAACTTTTTTAGGAGAATCATGTAAATTATAGTATCGTCGGCATATTGTAGAATTAAAACACCCATATCTACTAAGTGAGGGATGCGACCTTCTACTTGCCCATCTTCATTTGCTCCCGCTATTACAATTGCAAGCATATTAGATATAAGATTAAAAGAATCGGTGACCAGGGGGGTGGTGGTTTCACTTTGTTGTAATCACTTTCTTATTTAATAGTAATAACCTATATCATTATTAACATTAAAATACCTACACATCCTTTAATTACTATCTGATATATCCATTGACAGCACATCGGATCACTTATATATAGCTTTCTTAAGTTACATTCATATCAAACCTCTCATGAATGGGGACTCATCAATCGTCCAACCGGCATTAAATGGAAATGGATTAAGTTAAGCACCTAGCATGTAGATTTCCCCTAGCCTACCCCGTGCCGTCCCTAGGGGCGGCACGGGGGAGCAATCCTCGAGTCCTCGAGGTCTCTAACGCTGCGCCTTGCTCGCCGCAACTGACCACGATAGCGGCAGGGCCCTCTCCCAAAGGGATGGGGAACCATCGGTTGTTTCTCTAGGAGAAGAGGATATAGGGATCTCGGGTGGTGGCCCCGGTGGTCTTCTTGGAGGTGGAAGTGACCATAGTGGTGGTCTCGGCTAGCCCTGATCGCGGCCAGGCTACCTCGTCTATACTATCCATGCTTCTAGTGGGTATCTAGGAGTCCGATTTCGTTGGGTCCGTGTTTGCTGCTTCGGTCTTGGCTATGGCGGCGACCACAATTCTCCATGCCCCAGCAGTTGGTGGAGGTCGTCTGATGGCAATAGCAGGGAGGACCCCTAGCATCTAGTCAACACCAAATCCTTGCCGAGATCCAATAGATTCGAGCACATCTCGTCGGAATATATTGCCGTGGGCGATGTCGCTTGCATTGCAGTCGCCCAAATCCATGCCCATGACGCTGGGGCGTTCCATCATGGAGGCGTTCTGATTAGGTGGCCCTTGGGCAGAACCTTAGACAAGAAAATGGATACCTGGTGTTGTCTAAGATCCTCTTTCACCGACACCTTAGGTATGTCAATTATGGCTATTAGCGACGATTACCATGGTCCGATCGAAGGTGCGAATGTCAAGAGGATCGATGGACAGAGGTTCTCCATGCTCAAGGATCAAGAAGGATGCGGCGAAGACGTATGTGTGTCTGGTAATTGGAAATGTGCAGCTTTAGCACCAGTCCCTGCCAGTTGATGGTGATTATTAGACTTCTTTTTATGGTGCTCTTGTAGTTTCGTATCTCATGTCCGGGGTGAAAGCCCTTAGTCTGACCTTCGGTGGTTGCACCTGCAAACCATGCAATAATGGCTCTCGAGCCATCTCCTTGTTGAATACATTGCCTGAACTTCGGACCTTCTCAAGGGTGAAAACCCAGGATCTAAACATGTTGGTCAGACTGGACGATGAAGGTGTTCGTGCATTGTTTTCTTCCTTAAGGCATCATTTTTGGAGAAGCTTTCTTGGATTCGAGGTGTCCCTCGCACTGGTGGTGGTGTTGCTGCTAAGAGTCTATGTTTACTTCGTCGAGGTCTTTTGTTCCTTCCTTTATTTTCTTTTTTGGTTGTGTGCATCTATATCAGGTGTGGACTCTATAATTTGTATCATCTTGATGTAGCATGTTTGAGTCTAATAAAGCGCACTTTATCATAAGAAAAAATATGTAGATTTTCTAGGGAATAATGAGCACAAAACATTCAAGTTTGTTGGACAAAGAACTCAGAAGCGGTGGTTTAAATTGTATAGAGTTATCACCACAAAAATAACACACGAACGTTGAATAGTATTCTAAGAGGGTGTTTGGTAGCTTGCAGCTCCTTCCCTCCTTCCTTGGGCAGTGCTAGCCTCAGCACTGCCACACTCATACGAGCTCCAGTCCGGCTTTTGCAACTTGTTTGATAGCCTGCAGTTCTTTTTTCTGCACGAGGATGAAAACTGGAGCAAAGCGTTTGGTTTCCTGCAATTGTTATTAACACACATCTAAACAATCCATTTGGAGGTATAAACAAGCTCTAAACATGAGCATGAAACTCGGTGCCGATGGACGAAATGGAACCCCGTCTTCGATGTCTTTCTTTTTCATATAGAGCTTCTTTTGAAATGAAGCATGTTGGTGTTGATTTTTGAAGGGGAATAAGAACTCCAGGAGAGGTAACAGAAGTTCACCACCTACAGGTCAGCTTCAACCCACATGTCAATTCCTCTACCTCTATAAAAACGAAAAACTTGCAATATGAGAGTTGTGGAAAATGGCAAGATCAAGCTACTCCACAAAGGACCTGTTGAAGAGAGGAGATGTTTAAGAGAGAAGTTGTTCAAGAGAGGAGGAGAAAACAACTCAATCTTCAATCTTGAGAAGCTACAGGTGGATTTTTATACATCCATCATAAACGGAAAACTTGTAACATGAGAGTTGTGGGGAACAACAAGATCAAGCTACTTTTGAAATAAACTTTGAACAATTGATTGTGTGTGGCAAATCTCAAAAAAGTTTAAACTTTGACCACGAATATGAGAAGATATAGGTCACGAACCTCGAAGCCGATGGTCAGATGGAACCCCATCGCTGATACACATCTTTTTCATGTAGAGCTTGTTTTGAATCGGGGCATATTTGTGCTAATTACAAGGATCAAGATTGAGCTTGTTTAGATACGAGAGAGAAGGGGAAGGAGAAGAAGACATTGCACGCGCTCATGCACTCGTGCGCTCCATCCGGAAACTCGATTTGAGAGTTGCCCATGGGCCTGGTTGTGGGCTGCCCTATAGTTCGTGCGCATACAGACCAATAGTGTATGCGGGCAACCAATGGGACGTTTGTGGCTCTGCTGAGCCTGCACGGGAGGACTGCAGGCTACCGAGCGCCTCCTAAGTTTCAGATATTTAAGTCCATGCGTGCGGTATTTGTGCGTGGTGTCCAACTTTTCCTCTGCTGACGGTCTGGAAATCTGGTGCTACCGTGTTCCTTTTCTTCTATCGCTTCTCGGATCGATTATGGCTTCCACTTGACGTTACTTTGCAACGATAACATATACCCGAAGGTCATTTCCTCTAGAAAAGGATAACTGGGTCATTGATCTCTAGCTACACAAAACTGACGAGAAAAGACCAAACATGGCGAAACAGCCAAACAGGACTTCGTCGTCGCCGGCGGTAGGACAAGTTTATTACTCACTCACATTTCATAATTTTTGTGGTCATTTTAGCTCAAAACAACGCCAAGAATTAGGGACTGGAGGAGTACTACACGCGCGACAGGTCAAAGCTCTGAAATAAACATATCGGCAAGCAACTGACGAGGTGATAGTTTGAATCGGTGGGCGTTATAATAATATTCAGTCAGAAAAAGACCCATGCTGAAATTGGGCTGGACTTTCCGTTTTCGACGACAGCTGAAAACGAACTGACGCTGTCAGCCGACCAATTCCTAAGCCTAATCATTTCTCTCAGTAATTATGCCTTGAACGCATCAACAAAAATGGCTAGCTGCACGCGCTTGCACATGAGCAGGCGAGAAACCTGTCTATATATATACGCACTCAGACAGCTAACACCGAGCACCACCACTACCCCAAACGCTGAAATTCCTGACGGCTAAGTACAGTCCTGACTGCCCCGGGCTGTCCATCAGAAATGTTTTGGTTTCCTGACGTGGAAGATGTTTTGACGCGAAAGGCTGAAACTATCGTGACGGTTGGTCCAATAACCATCAGGAGAGAAAGATCCATCAGGAGCAGACGTTCTCTTTCGTGTCGCTCGGCCGTAACCGTCAGGATGGGCCGTCACGAGAGTTTTGGCCCATCGCGGTTGTTTTTCCATTGCTCCGCGTCCCATGTTCGCGCGGAAAGGATAAAAATATTGGGCCTTGGCGCCAATTACTGGGTTCTCGTGACGTGGTCCGGGCCCAACGTCAGGAAAGGTTCGAGACACCGCTATATCCTCGTCCTCCACGAACTGTACTCCCGCACGAACACCACTTGCGCCGCCCTCTGCCCCATCTCTGAACTCTGCAGCCGCTGCCCAGCTTGAGCAGGCGCCACCGTTGGGCCCTCGCCGACCGCCTCGTCTAGGAAGCCGCTACCCCGCCAGACCTCCTTCCTCCACCCGACCTGGCCGGACGGACACCAGCTCCTGCCTGATTTCTATTGAAGACCTCCTGCATCCTTCCCGACGAGCTGCTCTCCATCGCCCCTGCAGGTACGAACTGGTCATTCTCTCAGATCTCTTCTTACCTCTTCTCAATCTCTCCTCTTTCTTAGATTTTTTTAATCTGATTTGTGTTCAGCCGCCGACAGATCGATAAACTCCGCGTACGTACGGCCATCTTCCCCCTAGCTTGCCCGTGCACCATCTTCCTCTTGCTTCAGGTACATCGTACTTGGTTAACAAGATAGTTCCTGAAATATAGAGTCATACCTGATCCAAAGCATCCGGTATTATATATCCAACTGTTAACTGCAGAGTTAAGATAATTTTCCTAAGCTTTTGAGGCATTCCCCTAAAGTGCCAGGCAGTTTACACTTGCTAGTCATAGTTAATTAGATTTGTTGATTACGCACTGTGCTGATAAGTTAACTTGCAAGTCATTGTTTATTTAGAGGAAAGTGAAGATCATTGTGCACTTTAAAGCAGTCAAGAATTTTTAATATTATCTCCATGTTTATTGATCCCGTTGATGCCATTACGATCCCAAATCTTTAGAAAAAAGTGGTACTGCATTCTTTATGACACCATTGCAGATCGCTGTTTAGTGATGCCATTGGTGCCATTGTTTAGTGATCCCATTGCTACTCAAAGACTGGTACAGAGCACCACCATTGGTTATTTTATCCTTATGGTCATACTACTTTTATAATCCCACTGCCAATCATGTCCAATCCGGTGATTAACTAATGTAATAAGTTTTTGTTGGAATTTGTACCAGGACTCTCCTCTGTACATGTGCTCAGAATATTTAGTTTGTGAATAAAGGCAATTAGTAATCTAATATGTCTATTGTTGGTAGGCAGGATCGATCCAAGTGTGTTGACGTGACATGGCTGGTGACGGTGAAACTTCGGTATGAATGTGATATGGCATTACTTCATTTTTATGTTTGTTTCTTCCAATGTCATTGATACACTTTGATTTGAAATCATTGATCGGAATATTTCTTAAATTTCTAACACAGAATGGTCGAGGTTGGATGTATAGTGGTTGGATACGTGGTAAACCAACAGATGAGTGGTATGAAAACACAAAGGAATTCTTAGATTTTGCTTTCTCTGCTCAAGGCAACAATGTAGTGCAAAATGGAAAGATTAAGTGTCCATGCGCAAATTGTCGTAACTATGTTACAAAGGATAGAGATTGTGTTGAGTTAGATTTGTGTGGCTATGGTTTCAAGCGGAACTACAGTGTTTGGACAGAACATGGCGAGGGATGTGTCCATCAGACATACCATGTAGGTGCTAACATGGATGAAAATGATAGGATGGACGATATGATGAGTGACTTTGCCGCTTCTGAACCTCCTGTTGGAGAGCAGCCAATAGAATCTGCCAGAGCTTTTTACAGGATGGTTGATAGTGTGAAAGAGTTGGTGCATGAAAACACAGACCACACAACTATGTCTGCCATAGCACGGTTGTTGACCATAAAGTCAATGAACAACCAATCTGAATCTGCTTATAATGATACACTTCAGCTAATACATGAGTTGCTTCCTGGCAATTCATCATTGCCGACGAACTTCTATAGGTCCAAGAAATTGCTAGAGGGTCTTGGTATGCCATACCATAAAATACATGTGTGTCCCAATAATTGCATGCTCTATTACAAAGACAATGAGGCTAAAATGAAGTGTGATTTTTGTAACGCTCCTCGGTACAAGGAAGGTTCCAAGGTCCCAAATAAAGTGTTGCGTTACATGCCCATAACAGATAGGTTGCAGCGATTGTATGCACATGAGGAGACCGCAGGAATGATGCGGTATCACAAAGAAACTCCCCGCCCTGATAATAATATGATGGTGCACCCATGTGATGGTGAAGCATGGCAAGAACTAGATAGAGTTGAAACCGACTTTGCATTAGATCCTAGGAATGTGCGTCTAGTTATGGCAACCGATGGTTTCACGCCTTATAGTTTGACTGCTGCTTCTTATTCATGTTGGCCTGTGTTTGTGGCTCCTTTGAATCTTCCACCTGATGTCCTAATGCGCCCGGAATACATATTCCTTGCTCTAGTTATTCCTGGTCCTGAACATCCTGGAACTAAATTGAATGTCCTTATGCAACCTTTGGCTGATGAGCTGTCCAAGTTGTGGGCTGGTGTTCAAACATGGGATGCATATGGGAACAGAACTTCAATATGAGGCAGCACAACTTTGGACAATCCATGATTTTCCTGCCTTCGGAATGGTTGCTGGGTGGAGCACACATGGGAGACTTGCATGTTATGAATGCGGAAGTGATACACAAGCATTCCGATTAGATAAGGGTGGGAAGGCATGCTGGTTTGATTGTCATAGGAGATTTCTTCCTCCAGACCATGAGTTTAGAACCCAAGCCAATGCATTTCGAAAAGATACCGTAATGATAGAGGGGCCACCTAGGCGTTTGACTGGTGTGCAAGTGCGTGCCCAAGCGCAGCGAGTAGGTGATGGGTTATATGGAAACGAACACAACTGGAACCATGTTAGCTGTTTTGGGATCTGCCTTACTTTGAGAAATTGCTTCTTCGTCACACCATAGATGTAATGCACGACGAAAAAAATGTGGCTGAATCTATTTGGAGCACATGCTTTGACATACTGATAGGACAAAGGACAATGTGAAAGCAAGGCAGGATATAGAATTGATTTGCAACCGTGTCGATGTTGCACCTAAAAAATTGCCGAATGGCAAGTGGGACAAGCCAAGGGCCCTTTACGCATCGAGGGAAGCATAAGATCATCATTTTAAATTGGTTCAAAAGTTTGAGGTTTCCTGATGGGTATGCTGCAAGCTTTAGAAGGGGGTTTAACTTGAAGGATAAGAAAATTTTTGGTCTCAAAAGTCATGATTACCATATATTCATTGAGCGTCTACTTCCTGCTGCTTTTCGTGGTTTTCTTCATGAAGATATCTGGGTTTGTCTTTCAGAGCTTAGCTTTTTCTATAGGCAACTGTGTGCTAAGCAACTCAGCAAAGACACGGTAACTAATCTTGAGAAGAATATTGTGGTATTGATTTACAAACTAGAGAAGATATTCCCTCCTGGTTTTTTCAATCCCATGCAACACCTAATGATCCATCTGCCTCGCCAAGCCCGGTTAGCGGTCGATCCAGAATACATGGATGTATCGATATGAGAGGTACAATTAAATGGAACTATAACATATTTTCTGTCCTTGGTTAGTCTATTTCTTTATTGATGTTTTTCTTTTCATTCAGGGGTATTGGAAAGCTTAGAAAGAAATCGTAATAAGTTTCGAGTTGAGGGATCAATAGCCGAGGCCTACCTAATTGATGAGGCCACCAATTTTTTCTCTTTTTATTTAAAATCAAATGCACACTCAGTTAGAAACCGACCACCTAGGTATGATGATGGCTCAATGACATTTCAGTCCACTTGTGACCTTGAAATGTTTCAACATCCTGGAAGGTCCATAAGTTTTGGTGGCCTTTATGATCTCACAACAAATGAATACAATGCAGCATTTATGTATATCTTGACGAACCTCGATGAGATGGATGATTTCTTCAAGTATGTATTGTCTGTCTTGTAGAAATTTGGAAAGTTAGCTTTAATATGTATATGTTATTGAAATATCTGAGTTTTTCCTTGTAGACAATATGACACAATACATTGGACTGGTCGAACCAAACCAACTGAAAAACAAATTCTAGAACTAAGGTTATTTGGTTCAAGAGTTGTCAACAAAGAGTGCCCTGACTTTTTCAGCTGGTTTAGAACTATTGTAATGTGTTCTCTGTCTTATGCCCTTGTAGATTTTTTCAACTGAACCAAACACTAATACAACTAATATTTCGTGCAGTGTCAGAAAACTTCAAGTATTAACAATGCATTGCGTCAAATATCACATGGCTTTAGGAAAAGAGTGAAAATCTATGGAGTTTATGATGTTAATGGGTATAGGTTTCGTTCAGAGAAGTATGAGGAGAAAAAAATGACTTGGCTACACGTAATGTAGGAGTTTGTGTTACTGGTTACGATGGGGATGATAATCCTGTTGAGTATTTTGGGATCATTGAGGATATTTTGAAGATCTCATGGGAAGGCAGTATGGAACTTGAGCTCGTACTATTCAAGTGTCGTTGGTTTGATCCAACTTCTAATGGTGTTAGGCGCACATCAAATTTAGGTCTGGTGGAGGTTAAACACAGCACAAGGCTTACCAACTTTGATCCCTTTGTGTTGGCTAGTCAAGTTACCCAAGTGTACTATCTGCCATATGCATGTCAAAGCCCCGCATTATCTCCGTGGTGGCTTGTGTACCACGTGCCACCTAGAGACCGATTGCTCCCTATTGACAACAACACCGAAGTGCTATCTGAAGATTTGCCAACCTTTCAAGAGGATGTCCTAGAAGGAATATTTGGGGTAGAGATAGGAAATGAGTTGGATAATTTGGACCCTATAGGCGTAGATGAAATAACTGATCCAAAGGAACTAGAGGTGTTGGCAAAGAAGCGCAAAACTCCCTCTTCAAATGAAGAAGAGGAATTGGGTGAAGAGGAGGAAGAAGTGGAAGAGGACGAAGAAGTGGAAGAAGAAGAATCACAAGATGAAGAAGATGAACAAGGGGAAGTGGAAGAACATGAGGAAGGAATAAGAGGACGAAGTGGAAGAAATAAGAGGATGAAGAAAAGCTCTGACTATGTTTACTTTTAGCTTATCACCTATGTTATGATGATTATGGAACTATATCTTTAGTTTAATACTTGATGTTTTGATGTACTATAGTTTTCGTTCTTCAAATGTTTAGCACTCAAGATATGATATTTCTGTGAACTTGCAGTTATGATGAATTTCTCTGCCACTTGTTTTCGATACTAACTTCCTTGCTATCTTATAACTTTCTGATATTGCAGGATGTGGCTGCAGGTCGCATTATTCATCGGCGTAGGAGAAGACCCACACAAGAGGTGTCACAAGAGAATAGAATTGTCAATGCTTCCAACAATAGTGATAATGCCCCTGTAATTAAGAAAAAGAAGGGGCGGACCAGCACTCAGCTGAAGAAGCCACCAAATGGTGTTCGTATTCCAATTGAACCTGATAGTGATTTGTGAGTTTATAACTTTAACACGCTGTAGGTTTTTTGTTCTGTTCAGTTTGCTAGTTTATTATTTATATGACCCATGCATATTAATGTGATGTAGTTCCTTCAAAGGAGATAAATCGGTAGCGGGTCAGGTTACAGCACTTCTGAAATATGAATACCCATCCATAATCAAGGTGAAGAACAGAGCTGGTGTGGAAACCAAGCGTCATGCATTTGAATGGGAAGATTATTGTATTGTTTACCCGCCTAATGAGCAAACTGGCGAAATAAGTGAGTCAGCTGCGGACCGGTTCAAGCAAGAGTTTTGGGTAAATTCTAGAAATATAAAATCCATTCCATAGTACACATGAAGTATAATCTGTGCCATATTTAACTTGTTTTGTTTGCAGAGCATCTATACACTAGTTGATGATACCCCCCCTGGAAGATTAGATGCCGATATTGTTCTCGAAAACTTGGCAAGGAAACAATCGAAGCAAATGATGTACCAAGCTCGTAAGGAGGCTGTCAAGATGTACTGCTTCATTCATGATGAGCCTATTTCAGATTCGGAGGCATGTAAGAAAAAGCTCAGTAAACCCCAATATGTAGAAGGTAGACTTGAATGGTGCAAAGATGCCGAGGCATGGGAGAGCCTATGTGCATACTGGTGCTCTGATAAATTTGATACAGCTAGTGAGCGTGGCTTTCTCTCACGCACATCATCACTAGATGATGTTGCACAAAACAAGGGTGGATCTCGAAATTTCAATCGCACCAAAGAATACATTGTGAGTTGCATTCAGATTCATGTGTTCTCTGGATTTCTAGCTGTGGCGGTTTGTTAAAAGATCATGTTTTCATATGCAGGAGAAGACATTTGGACCTGAACAAGCAACAAGCATGAACACCTATAGGTTCATGAAAGTAGGAGCTAAGAAATATAGAGAGAGTGGAAGCAACACTTGTATTGACAACCCGAGGGCTAAGAAACGTCTTGTAAGTTGCTACGAACTTTGCTCTATCTATGAAAGTACTATCATTAGTAACCTGAAATGTGATATATTGTTTATCATGTTGCAAGGATGACTATGAGACGGGTCTCAAACGTGCATATCCGAAAGATTGGCAGGAACGTGATCGTGATCTCGATCCCGCGGTAACATACTCTGTCAGTGGTGGCATGCCTCATGGATGACTTTTGATAGGTGATGGT
Organism: Avena insularis; assembly: GCA_023614405.1. Classification (NCBI taxonomy): domain Eukaryota; kingdom Viridiplantae; phylum Streptophyta; class Magnoliopsida; order Poales; family Poaceae; genus Avena; species Avena insularis. The sequence continues at coordinate 453,561,485 of CM042691.1, read as the reverse complement.
TCTATTAGGAAGTCACAAGTTGTTGCTGCTGCTAGAAAAAGCAATATAAAGCCAACAAACTCCATGTCCTACCAAGATTTGTTGAGGAGGAATCAGTACTTGGAAAAAAAGAATAAGAATAATTCTAAACATATGAAAGTAAGTTTTATGATTTGCATATACTAGGAAGTTCTTAGTTGCCCAAAACTAAACAAGTATGAATATGAACATAACAGGTTTTATATATCAACGCTGGACTTCCTGTGCCCGAAGACCTTGAAGATGACTCAATGGAAGATAGTGATGTAAGTACAACTAACTATTGGTCTGATCAGATGGATTTTTAGTACATATATCTTCCTGTTTCATCTGATCAGATTGGACAACGTAGTGCATGTATTGTCATACAAAGTCTAGCAATATTTGTTCAAATTACAAGCATAAGTGTAGTATCTGTTCTACATACAATGAGACTCTAAATTAGCAGACCTAGCTGGGACAGTAATACTACCATTAGCTCATACGTACACATACTATTGCAAGTTTTTTACATGTTTGTATGGCACTGGTTAGTAGAAGCAAGTATAACAAATGTATCTTCGTGTTTTTTTAGGTGAATCAATCTTCCCCATCTATAGAAAATGGTGGCACTCCATTGACGACATCGTCTTGTGAGGGAGAGGAAACTGATACTCCCCTATCAAGCCAGAATCATACAACTCGAACACAGGAGGATTCACCTATCTTGGATGAATGATATGTAGGAATATTGCTTAAGCATGTAGCTACCATGTTGGAATGTTTCTATATTGGCTTGTCTGTATGTTGCGAAAAACAAATAGATCTTATGGATAAAGTACTTCTGATTATGGATTAATTACTATGATCTTTTGTTCATTGCAAAAATGTTGAATGTGACTTGTGATTATGGATTGTTGTGGATTACTGTGATCTTTTGTTCATAGCAAAAAATGTCGAATGCGATTTGTGAATCTGATATGTGAGTTTAGGGTAAAGGTAGCATCCACATATTATGTATTTCTGTCAATTTCTATATTCTATGAAATGAAATTTTGGCTATATTTTGTGAATTGATCCAGTAGCATTTCTGACGGCCAACCAACTTGCCTGGCCACTCTGTCAACGTCAGGAACAACATCCCTGACGGTGCGACATTTCTGATGGGGTGACCTAAGCGTCAGGCTCCTTCAAGGGTTCCTGACGGTAAAATTCCTGACGTGAATTCCTGACAGATGCACCGTCGGCAATGTCCATTTTCACGGCTCCTGTGATCCGTCAGGAAACACCGTCAGGAAATCTTTTTCCTGTCGGCCACCGTCAGGAATCGTCTACTTTCCTGACACCTTGCTCCTGACGGGTAATTCCTGACGGACACCGTCAGTAATACATATTCCTGACGGCTCTGCACCTATTCCCGACGGTTCCTGGCCGTCAGGAATGTCCGCGACTGGGGTAGTGCACAAGCCATCATCGCAGCACTCAACGCAAAACACACACAGTTAGACCGCCATACACAACACAGATACGTGATCTCTGAACATTTCAGTTGAGCGCCGAAGCTAGCAAGCGAAGATGCTGCGCGCCGAGACGTCTGAGCATTTCAGCAGCCTATTCGCCTCCTTCGACAAGGACGCCGACGGCAAGATCTCGACGGCGGAGCTACGGGTGTGCATGAAGGCGGCGTTGGGCGAGGACGTTTCGGCCGAGGAAGCCGAGGCGCTTGTGGCGTCGGCCGACGCCAACGGCGACCGGCTGCTGGACGAGGACGAGTTCCTAGCGCTGGTGCAGATGAAGAATAAGACCGACACCGCAGAGAGGCGCGAGAACGAGGAGGAGCTGAGGGAGGCGTTCGGGATGTACGAGGTGAAGGGCGAAGGGTGCATCACGCCGGCAAGCCTGATGCTCATGCTCAACAGGTTAGGATCGCACCAGGACATCGACGAGTGCCGCGCCATGATCCAAAGATTTGATCTGAATGGAGATGGAGTGGTTTGCTTCAACGAGTTCAAGATCATGATGGATGTGTAGCAGATAAATTGATTGGAGTGGGATACCCGTTTAGTAAATGGGGGATATGTACATGGTACATTGTTACATTGCTCCGTATTACATGAGGCCTCTAATAAATTATCTAACCATGCTTGCATGCCTCTATTGAGGCTAGGTGTAGCTCTATGAATAGAGATAATGATATAAAGGATTTAAATATAGCTAAGCATCGTCTCTGGTTGGAGGGTACAATGTTGTTAAATATTGCATCATTTATCTTGTCCAATAGGCTCTTGCACCCGGTAATCATAATATCCATCAAGAAATCATGTGAAAATCTGGTCTTGGCATCCTTGATCATTCATGAATGTTCATATCAGTGTTCCATTCTAGTCCAATAGCCCACCAGAAGCTTTGGCTAAAGCTATACGCAAAGAATAAGTGTAGGAGAGTTTCTTTAGAGGTGTTACATTGGACACAATTAACAAAACCCGCATAGAAGTTTTTCTTCTTCATTAGATCCTTGGTGTAAAGTTTGCATGAAGTAGAAATTAACCAGCCAAACAATTTTGTCCAGAAACATTATAGGTTTTCCAAATATCCAGGATTGACTTTGGAGTATCATATCTACCGTACCAGCCAAGAGCCCAAGACTATACATATTTTCTTAGTGGTATAATAAGAGTAATCCCACAGGAACTCCCATTAGTCATGCTCCTCTGATCTCTCAGTGAGTTAATTTCATTCTAAACAACTTGGTATTGTTTCGCAAAAAAAAACTTGGTATTGTTGGGACAACAAGAAACTTTTAGATTTATCTACAGGTTACTTGGCGGACTAAAACATTCAGTTCATCGTATTACCAGCCAGAACACGAATAAAAGTTGTTGCGTACTGCATTACTCACTCAATGTTGGGGGTCCCAACTACCATGACAGATCATGTATATTATCATCACATCCATCAGCAATCTACAAGAAAAGTTATACACTTTGTGGAGGTTGTATTGTTCTTATTAGCTCAAGCATCCATGCCACTAAATCTAGGAACAAGCCTTCTGACCGGTAACCACCACCTATTTTATAAATATATTACCTAGTAAGATAGTTTAGTTTCGTAGCCCATTGAGCGACTCTTCTCCACTAAACAAGACAATACGCCCTTGCGAATTATCGGCCATGCGTGTTGTCCTCCGGAAAAGCATTTCTAAAGTTAACTTCATGTGTAGTAGTCCTATCTATTGTTCCTTTCCGTTTTAAGATTGGTGTGTTTGTCTAGTGTTTTCAGCTCGCACATGGATGACGTCATGCTGATGTCACTAATTGAAACAGACCAAAACATTATTGAAACATTGAAACAGGTTGTGAACAGTACAAAGATATTTCATAAGTTCCAATAAAGTGTTAAAAGTTTCAAAAATGGAACATTGAAACAGCTGTGACCAGTAAATGTTTCATAAGTTTCAATAAAATTTAATAAGTTTTAAAAATGTTTCAGTTTTTCTGGGCAACACGTGGCTGATGTCACGCTGACGTCATGCTGATGTCAGCTTTACTTCACGTGAGGTTAACTCCAGAAAATCCTTGTGTTGTCGACGGCTATCATCCTACAATTATCACAAAGTAGGGCGTCACTCGTAACAATATGCTTTTCTCGGTTAGTCTTCTACATGCAATTACCTAGAATAAGTTCAGCATGTAGCTTTCCAAGGTATAATGACAAGAACGGGCAACTTTGTTTGACCAATAATTAGAAAATATCAGGTGCGGAGGTATTAAATAGTATACGAGTTTACCACCAAAAACAATTGCACACGAATGTTGAACAGGACCAGACCATTCAAGACTTTCAAGTCCATGCGTGCCGCTTGTGTACTTGGTCTCCCACTTTATTGGGTCTGAGTTCTGTTCCATTGGAGCTCCTCTTCAATCACCGGCCTAGAGTACATGCATTAGCAGTGGTGACAGTCTGAAAATGTGATGTTACCTTGTTCCTTTTCCTCTTGTTACTTATCGAATACGATATGATCTTCACTTGGCGTTACTTTGCAACGGTAACATACCGAATAAGAAGATGCTACATAGTACACTTATGCATACTGATAATTGGGTCATTCTCTAGGTACCTACGCATGTGGAAAGTGAAAGAGTATGAGTTTAGCGAAATATGATGGATATATTATTAAGCTTCATGGATAAGTATATATAGGTGTACATGCGATTATCTTAGAGTATAAATCAAGTTAGGATTGTACAGAAAGAAATTCTAACTCTATCTAAACTATAATAACAATCGTATATGTCTAATACTCTAACAGAAAGACCAAACATGATGCAATAGACCAAACATGACTTCGTCGTCGCGGGCCACGGGACAAGTAATTTATTGTATACATGCACCATAAACACACAAAGAGTGGAGAAAGCTGTGGGAGTGTAGGTCAAATAAACATATCAGCAGGCAACTGACGAGGTAATGTCCGTGGAATCGGCCGACCTTATAATATTGTTGAGTCAGAAAAAGACCCATGCATGGTGGAGTATGATACTCCGATCGTACTCGTTCCAATTTGGACTTTCCACTTCCGACGACAGCTGAAAACAAATTGACACAATCAGCCGACCAATTCTTTGGCCTAATCGATCAATAATTGGGCTTCGAACACGTCAACACACTAAGCTGGTCGCATATCTGCAACGTACCTGTATATATATATACTACTCCGTATCAAACACCTAAGAGCAAGCGTCGAACTAGTAGCCTACTAGTATTGCGACAATACGCCGAAGCAAGCAAAGATGGTGCACGCCGCCACACCCGGACACTTCAGCAGCGTGTTCGCCTCCTTCGACAGGGACGCTGATGGCAAGATCTCGGTGGCGGAGCTGCGGCTGTGCATGAAGGCGGCGTTAGGCGAGGACGTGTCGGTGGAGGACGCTGAGGCGCTTGTGGCGTCGGCCGACGCCAACGGTGACCGGCTGCTGGATGAGGACGAGTTCCTAACGCTGGTGCAGACGAAGAATGAGACCGCAGAGGGGAACAAGACAGAGAAGGAGCTGAGGGAAGCGTTTGGGATGTACGAGGTGGAGGGCGAAGGGTGCATCACGCCGGCAAGCCTGATGCTCATGCTCAATAGGTTGGGCTCGCACCAGGGCATCGACGAGTGCCACGCCATGATCCAAAGGTTTGATCTTAATGGGGATGGAGTTGTTTGCTTCGACGGGTTTAAGGTCATGATGGATGTGTAGCATATGTGCTGATTTGAATGTGATGCATTCTTTGGAAGTTTAGTGTTTTTGTTTTTTGAGAAATACCTAACCCTCCCCCCGGGCGGTGGCGCTACGCCGCCCCCAGGGTCTCCCCCGCCGCCCCTCCTCGAGGCCCCTCCCACATCACCCTCCCCCTCCGACGCCGCCGGAGGAGTCGCCGGCCAAAGGATGCGCGGCGTGGCGGCGACAGAGCGTCTGCTGGTTGTGGCCAGGGGTGGAAGGCGGCGCCCTCCTCTCCTCTGATCCGTGGTGGCGCGTGGTGTTGGTGGCCTGAGATAGCAGGTGGCGGTGACGTGCATCGGCGACGAAGGAAGCGGCGCCACCGCGGCGCCGGGGCGGCGGCCTCGGCATGGCTGCAGCAACTTCCTCCTTTGGAGGTGGTTGGCCACGTTGGGATCTGGTGTGGAGGATCTCGGGATCTCACACCGATCTCCGGTGGTTGATTTCTAGTCGGCGTCGAGTATGGAGGGGACATGGCAGCCGGTGAAAACCGAGCCTTGACTCTGATTTTGGCGGACGATAGCGGCGTCACTCGACGTCGCTACCTTGTTGGAGGTATCGTTTTCGCTGGTGTCGTCACTTTACTCGAGCTGTTCGGGGGAAACCCTAGATCTGGGTCTCACGGATCTGGGTCTCACGGATCGGTTCCCCTCTTGAGGGCATCGTTTTTGGAACAGAAGTCGGCTACAGGTCATGGCCACTCCTGTTGTTCCGAGGGAAACCCTAATCTGGTTATCCGGATCAGGCAATGGCGGCGCTTTGGTGTCGTATTCTCTCTTTGGAGCTTTGCTTGTGGTGCAGCGCTGGATGGCAGAGGCTGGTGGTGGAGCGGCTTCATCTTGCACGGAGGCTCTAGTGGAAATGTCAAGTCATTCCTAACCGCCAGGCGCTAGAGCTCAGTCATGCCTAGTGCGGTAGGTGCTACGGACGACAGATCTTCTGGCGGTCTCTAGTTGCGGCGGTTGGCGAGACTCGGCGGCATGGCGCCGAGAGGTCTCGGTGGCGATCGCACGTGCTTGTTGATGCAAGTGCGCAGGACGGTGGTGCCATATGGCGTCATGGTGACGTCGATGGCAGGCCTTGCAAGGTCTTTGCATCTATCTCTCTTGAAGATGGGTTGGCGGAAGACGGCGGCAGCAGCAGGAGATTCAGCGTGCACGATGGTGTGTGCTACGGATCAGCTGGACTGGTTTGTGCTCCTGACCCGCCGTGGGGCGGTTTTCGGGACCTCCGGTATGTTGATGATGTGTTGGTGTTGCGGTTAGAGTGTTCTGACATGGCCACCCCTTCATCAAGTTGTTTTTGAGAGGTGGCTTCGATTGATCTTTGTATTCTCTTTGTAAGGTTTCATTGAATAATAAATAAAGCAGGCTGTGTGCATCTTTTTGATGCAGAGGTCGGGGGTAATACCTCTATTTCGAAAAAAGATGTTCAGTTGTTCAACAAGTGTGGTAGCAGTTCTGCTCTCTGTCCTCATTTCGTAGTGACTTGGTTTCCCTAATGATAACAGGGATTCAACTCGATTTCATCAAATCCAACCGTAATAGCAGGTCCAACTGAACAATTTTTAAAACCCCAAATACTGCGGGGTCGGGTTGGTTTGGGGTTTCGAGCTAGTTAAGAAGTCAATTTGTTCATATCTCTAGTTGGTTACCTGAAGACAATGTGTTTTACGGTTTTTTGAGTTTCAGAGAAACGCAAGATGTAAGTAGAGATAGAGATAATTTGAAGGTCTTCCATATAAGTTTTAGTTATATCGGTGATCTTTGATGGTCGTGTGTGTTTTGGTGTCATTGATGTACTCTCATTATTTAATCGAGAAAATGGGATTGTTTGCTTAAATACAATATACTTTCACTAATAAAACTAAAACAAATGAACAATATAACAAAGATAAATTGTATTTAAATACGCATGCCTGTCACAAAAATATTTTCTTCTCATCTTGATACCAAGAACCGAGAATGCATGCTAACTACTAATTATAGCCTCTCCCTCAAGGACAGAATGAGGTAATTTAACCAAGAGCCAAATGGTAACGAGTGAGAGCGCAGAATAGGATTTCAGAGCAAACTACTTGCTTACGCCTCATATATTAGGATTCTGCATTTCCTTACTCTCATTCTTACTAGTCTTATATTCTAGAAACATGTTCCAAACTACCTATTAAATTCAAGCACTCTAAAATGATGTACAAAGTTGTGCGGATAATTATCTATGGACAAGCACACGTATAAATGCACCTTAATATAATAAGGGCATAACTTACGTTTTTTGGGTAATATGATATTTTTGGTTTCCTTACATTTAGTTGAAATGAGGATTTCCTTGAATACCCCAGCCTAAAAATAAGATATTTTTGGAAGAGAAAAATATAGTTTAACTTTAGCAGAAGAAAAAGTATTTGTGATTATAATACTAAAAAAACAATGTACCTTAATATGAACAACCATGATGACATTGTTAATTTTTTTATTTATCTACCAAAAGGTAATTGAAATACTATAATAATGATTCATATATTTAGTGATAAGACTTATGGTGATGAATTAAAAAGGTTTAATACAAATAAGTTTGTGGTTAAGATTTTATCTCAGATAGTCTAAATAGATATTGTGGTTGAAGTAAGATTGAATCATTTTTTCGACATTTATTTTTGATTTATTATCACAGGTAGTGATCAAATTCGCTTATGTGATCTGGCCTTGCATTTTTTAGATATGTCTCCATCACGGCATTTTAGCTTTTGCATTAAAAAGTCGAATCATGATTCCATTAGGAGAAAGGTGTGGAACTAGTGAATGTGGATGTTGAATGTAGCTTTTATTTCAAAAATCCTCTCTTCATCTAATCCTAAATCAATTCATTTCATTCATGTTAATTTTTGACCATCTATATTTGGATGGCTTAGTTAGGTATTTGAATCAGCTGCAATGATGTCTCCGAATACTTAAAGGACATGTTTCGTTTTTTCATTTGATCCTGAAATGTGCGAGGAGTTGTTTGGCATATGCAAAAAAAGGGCTTATTATATACCCCAACCCCATCCTTTAAAAAAGGACGTGGTACCAATGAAATGAATGAGTGATAAGATGGTTTTGTTGTTTTGATCATTCGCTTCGCGAATGAAGTGGATCAACCTCTTTTTTCTGATTGTTGATTTGCTCTCTCCCATATGTGTTTATGGGATATAAGGGTATAAGAGCTCCCTCCACCGAGATATTCAAGCAATTATAGAACGCTCCTGGAGGTATTTATTTTATTTACAACATTAAATGGTCGAGATGAAAGAATGTCTACATCTTTGCTAAAACACAATGACAACCAAAGGGATTCGGATTAACAAAATTTTCTTCATTGACTATGTAGAAATGAGGTGGTTCAATGCTAATGAAATGTAATGTGGGATGACATCGGCTTTCTATTAGAGTTGCCACATCAGATTTTTACTTAGTTGGAAGAGAGAGAATAAAGAAAGAGAAGATTTTCTTCCCTTCGCTAAAGGAATCAAAAATAAGAAAAGGCTATGATCTCCATTATACTAGATGTCTTCCCTTATTAATGCAATTTTCTTCTAAAATTTAATCAATATTTATTAATTGCTAGGGATGACATAAGAGATGATGCACTAAATGGCTTATTTTATTGACTTCTCTATTATTGTACATGCCTAATGTATTCTTATCCTTTGCGGGATATTTACCGATGTACCCATTTGTTTCATTTATGCCCCTCTATATAACAAATTGATCACAGAGACATCTTAACAAAGGTGTGTACATAATTGAAAAGTGCTTTAATAAAATTATCTCACATGGATGACATCATAGCCTAGGGATTAACCCCCGTTGTATTAGGCTTTAGGGTACCCTGGTACTCCTTTAGACATGTTTGGAGTACCAAGAAAAATTGGCCTTTGATTGCTGCTTAATATAGACTATTTACTCTATACATAATCCTAACTAACTGCACCGTCAACTATGGTATGCATAAGGCAAGCGGTGCCGCCGCCGCGCCTCCATGGATCCTCTTCACCGCTAGTCTCAAGCACTGATATCACCTATGGAAGGCACACAATTCATCTTTCTAGTGCCCCAAAGCGTGTCGCTTCTCCTCCATGTCACATCTCCATGAATGCCAAGAACTTTCCATGTTATGTAGTATGTACGAATCAAGCCAATGTGAATTTGCGAAATTTGTCACTAAATGCAAGTATGAGTGTCTTATGCTTTTTGGTGAGCTGCAAAGTAATGAGTTTATTGTCTAAGGAAATCCATGAAGAAGATGAATCTGGTTAGATTCCAAGAAAAGAATGGTCTCAAGTTCATGTATTTTTCATTTGCCTTATCAGTGGTGTAGAATAGTTCATGAGGTTCTTCCTGAGCTTCATGGGGTAATTCATGGAGGTCTCCACCTTCACAACTTGATTCAATGAGCCACCACCATATCCCGCCACCCGTTCACTCACCGTCTGATGTGTAGTAAAATGAATGTTTTGGGCTTTATGGGCCACGGACTACAATTTTATTCCATAACTTGTTGGATCGAATAAGGATACAACTTCCTTAATTAGGAATTATGATTTTAGCCCCCATTTTTTTGATAAGGGACACGTTATTAGACTCAAACAGATTGCATCAAGATGACACAGACTATAAAGTCCACATCCGTCCTCTGCACAGTTAGGATGCACACAGCCAAAAATAAAATAAAAAAGAAAGACCCTGCCAAAGTAAACAAAGACTTGCACCAGTAACACCACCAATGGTGGCGACACCTCGAATCCTTGTAAGCTTCTCCAAAAATAACGTCTTGAAGAAGGAAACAGTACACGAACACCGTCATCATCCGTTCTGACCAACATGGTCTGAGGTCAACAATCCAAACAATGCCTTCAACAAGAAGATGACTCGCAAGCCACTATTGTCTACAACCACTGAAGGTTGCACCTAGGTTTTCACCGCATGAGACACGGAGCTATAAAAGCACCGCCAAAGAAGAAGTCTGATAAACACCATCATCTCGCAGGGTTGCTGCTAAGGCTGCAAATTGTTGATTTACCATGCATACATACGTCTACTTCCATCCATCTTGATCCTTGAGACCACTGATAGAGCATAACTCATAGGTCTTTTATCCTCTACTCGCCTTTACTAGGCACCTATGATCGGGCCATTGGTACCGGCGTAAGGTGGATCAGGGAGTGTCAATTGCCCTCCTCCATCAGCAGCAACGATGTCACCACTCTGAGGCCCCCTGGATTCAGCACACAGGCAACCAATAGGCCAAATGCGAGGGCCAAATCCAGGGCCAAACAAGCGCCAGACTGCTTGCCTCGGTCGCATCAGCCGCTTGTTCCCTTGGACGATCGGTGGGGAGAAGGTGGTCCGCCATTGAACTCGGACGGACTAGATCATGTTGTTGCACTCGCGGAAGCATCGGATCTCGGGGAGATTCGAAGTAGAGCTAGTTGTTAGGGACGCCGCCTAGCTGTTTATTTTGCAAGACATGGGATCTCGAGATCCAAACATCTCGCTTCCCACCTCCGACGGAGGAGGGAGCCGTTGCTACCATGCCCGCGGCCGCCGCTCCGATGCCCATGTGATGCGGGAAGTGTAGACTGTCGTTTCCACGCAAAATCAGGGGGTGGTACTCCTTGGGAGTTATCCTGGGTTAAAGATAACCCACAACCTTTGGATGGAAGAAAATGAATGACTCATATTAACTTAAGGATAGTGTAAAAGTTCTCTTCTATCTTCTACATGTTCTTGTGTAGTACGTTATTTTTTTGTTGTTGATTGCGGCTATGTGCATCCTTGTTTTGCAAAGACTAGATGTAAACTTTCAGGAATTGTACCAATGTGATGCTTTTTTCAAAATGGGAAGTGTAGCCTCGGCCTCTACATCAACAGATGCACACAACCTTTATTAAAAATTGTCATAATTTCAAGGTTTATAAATCATGGATCAGAGAGAGACGATACAAAAATCAACCATCAAAAAATGAGCAGAATATTATGTGGACTAAACATCTTAAATTCTACTAATAGGCCGCCAAGTATCCCGGTAGAAGATAGCATGTGTAACCATCAGGAGCCGGTTGCATCCAGTAATCATGCACCCCCACTGATTCTCCGGAAGAAGAAAACGTCATAGCTGAATGCAGTGTACAACCATATGGAAAACCTGCAAGAAATTAGTAGAATATTTTCTGTTAAAAACAATATTATTTCTACAATTCTAAATCGACCAACATAAAGCTAAAACCCCTACACGAATTCAAGCCTTATTTTTCTTGTCGATATCATTCAGCCAATTTCCAAACATATTGGTAATATTGATTAAAGGTGAAATATTAGTAGAAAACATAACTCGCCAAACTAATCTATCAAAAGGATTAAAAGATGGTCTACGGTCTCCTATGACTCAGCATAAACATCACTTCTTACTCACATTCCAATTCCTTTTTTCATATTGTCTCTTGTGAATAGAACTTTTTTTATTGAGGAACCACATAAAAGCCTTTATCTTCAAAGGGAATTTCAGTTTCCAAAGGTATTTTCTAAGAAAACGTGTGTGCTCATTCATTAAATCCGTATACATTGATTTAATTATAAAATTGCCTGAGAAGGTTAATTTTCACACAAATTTATCCGGCTCAGTATTCAAAGACACCTCATCAAACCATGGCATAAGTGTAACCATGATTTCCACTTATTGCAGTCAGGTGCCGCCAAAAATCAATGTTTAAGGGAACCGAAGACATTACATTTGCAACGGTAACATGTTTCCCTTCCATAATATTATAAAGAGAAGAGTATTGATGTGCTAATGGTGTTAATCCTACCCAAGTGTCTTCCTAAAATCTAACCATAGTACCAATGTGATGTTGTATTATGAATTTTAATATAGCGTGTTTTATCAAAAGAACTTTAACATGGTGGACTTGTGTTGACTTGTGCTAGAACACAGCCGCAAATAGAGAGAGAAAACGCCTCTGCCAACATGTACCTCAGTTTGTTCAGTTCAGTGTTTGCATGCACACACATCTGAAATATTACAAGGCAGGAATCAGTATCGGTCCACTCCACATTTTGCAAAATTTGTTTCAAGCTATATGCATGTTTACGTATTCTGTTTCTTGCTCAGGAGTCAGAGCAAAGCATCATAGTATTACAGAAAGAGAACCTCGGAGCGTTGCTTTCTCTGCCCCCAAATGGCTGCAGCTGCAGCTTACAGCTCGAGAATACCGTGTAACAATGGCCACCTGATTCTGTCCTTGGGCTCTCTTTTCCCGCTTCCTCGTGGCCAGCCTTGCTTCCTGTGGAGGCAATGCCATTGTCACTGTCCTACACAAGGAACATGGCCAGCAGTCGGCCATATATATGCAGCAACAGTCTGTCTTGTAACGCCAACTGAGACCAACCAGCAGCAGTTTCCTGCATCTCATCGACGAGGATGGAACAGAATGCTGCCGAGGTGAAGCAGACACCTGATCAAGGTATATATGCTGAACGCCTGAACTTTTTTGGGTTGATGCTCTCTGTTATGCATCCGTTGATTGATGCAAAACATTCAGACTTGGCTTGGTGAATCTAAGTAGTGATGCTTTTTTATTTAGTGGTCGGGGATCAGAGCCAGGCCGCCCCGAAGACCGAGACGAAGAAGACAGCGCTGAAACCCGACGAGGCAAAGAAGCTCATCGAGTTCATGGAGAAGAAGTACGAGGAGCGTGTCGCGAAGGTACAGTCCTTCGACGAGTTCTACCATGCCATCTTCGAGCTCCTCGAGTAAGTTTCTGAACCTACTCTGTTCTCCACCTTGCTTGATTCCAACTCCAACACCGTTCGTTCAATAGCTAATACAGTACTGAATATTTAGTTTCCAACTTCGCAAGAAAGAAGGCAGCATATCTTCCTTGTCTCCGTTGAAAGCAACATAGGCATCCAACTAACAATTTCTTCTTGTTCAGGCTGTTCTGCGAGGAACGTGGGCAGGTGCAGTACAGGATTCCGGAGAAAGGAAAGCTTGAACAGGCATACAAAGTGAGTCACAAGCAACAATCCTTTTTCATTTCAATTCTGCATTCCTTGCATCAACGACACGGTTCACCTTGGCTTGATCTCGTCGGACCGTGCAGAAGCACCACACGTCGGCGGGGGAGCTGAAGCGGGACGAGTTCATCAAGATCAGCAGGGAGATGGTCGGGATGGACAGCTTCAGCTTCGGCAAGGCCGCCACGGAGTTCCTGCTGCTCCTCTTCGGCGCCCCGTTCTGCGCTCTGGTGCTGAAGAGGGTCGTGCCGGGCCTCGGCGGGTTGTCCGACGACATCGTCATCCCGCTCGCCACCTCCGGCTCCGTCGCGTATCTCGTCCACACCAAGAAGCTCTGAACGAAATTGTGAGAGGGGGAAAGCTGGATGCCAGTACGTTCATGGACACGTGAACAATACTAGAATGCACCAATCTGGCTTTGAGCATGATGTATACGTGAATAATACGAATAATCAGCCATACAAAAGATAACTCCTACTCCAATACCTAGCTAAACAATGACAAGACACATATCGCCTTGCGGCATGGGATATCCTTGAATTGCAGCTGGCCATGATCCAATTGTCGCAAAGGAACAACCTATTTACAGGATCTACATGTAAATGAAAAACTATCGGTTGATTCCATGTGCTAGTACACGCATATTTGCCATTCAACATATACAACAAAATTTGGAACTGAAGTTACCTATGTAAATTAAAATCTCAGTATTGTATATTTGCAAAGGTATCGTCCTATAGAAAGATATAACCTTGAGGTCGGTTACGAGTACGACTACATCATGCATGTTCACACGAACGTTAAACGCTTTCGATCTACAAGGGTATATCGTCGAAACCTCTCTCCTGTTACATCATTAACTCATAGATAGATCTTGGCATTGGTGTTGCGCTAGTTAGAAAAATTATTCTTTTCTACTACAGACCCCTTCATAGGTATTGATCACTAGTTTAAGAACACTCATTCGATTGGGAGTGCTAGCCTTGCTTTGTTCCCTATAGAAATATAGAAATAAGACAGTGCTTGTTAGAAAAACACCATTTCCTTTGTTATCTAACGGCATCCGAACAAGATTCATTTTAGTCTATTCTTCGATGTTTTTTTTTTTGAACTTCTATTCTTCGACTTTAGGAACACCACTAGTTGTTTATAGTTGTTTGTATGCAATTACTAGTGGGCAATAATGTCTTTACCCAATATGGATGGCGGTGTAGTCCTGGATCGACCCTTCATCTCCTTTGGTATCATAATAGTCGTTCATGACTATGTTTTTGCTTTATTTTTCTAGTTTGTCCTTTGTAGCTGTGTACATCCTGAATATGCAGAGGTCCTGTAAATTGATTATATCGCATGACTCGACTATTGGAGTATACTAATGGTGCCCTTGTCGAAAAAAAGTGTGATACTACAGTGGAACAAGTGAGTAAGCAAAAAAAGGCAACGGACAATCAAGATAGAACCCACGAAGAAAGGGCATGTACCGCTACCCAAAAATAATAATCTAAAAGAAACATTGTTCAATGGAATGGAGCCTTTGGAGGGCATGTGTGGTCCCCTCCATCGAATCTCCTCCTCTGTGTCATTCTAGCCTTTCATTTTTTGCATGTTTCTTTCCTTCACCCACAAAGAAGCTAGCCATACCATACGAAACTAGGCATGCTTCTCGCAGGTTCCGCTGGTTGGAGACTGTTGCTACGTGTTGTTGTGTGTCAACCGCGAAGCAAGGAGAGATACGCGTTGGTTACCTTGTGGTTTTGCCATTGCGACAGGAGCAAAACAGAACAAAGTGTTTCATTTTAATATTCAAATGGCAATGACTTAACTTCGGTGGAGCTCATTGGTCAGTGAGACAGTCTTGACTAGTCTCCCACATAGGATCCACAGTCAATGTCTCGTCTTTTTCATGGCAGAATAATTAATATCCCGGTCCATTTACCTAAGGAATATTGGAACGTCAGTACTGCTGGACAGCTAGTGCGGCGCGTTTTAACGCCATAAATCATTTTCATGACATATACTCATCAGCCGCCCTTATTAGTCGCCGTGAATGTAGATTCTTTTCGGTTATGCCACCCAAAAAAAGTGCCGCGTATGGGGGTATTTTTGTAGTGATCCTCAGTATAGTTTGATTTCCTCCTAATATTCGTGATTGGATACGTGTTTATATTTCCTATCATAATATAAGAAATGCATACCTTATGGAGAATATCTCTCTATATTGGTATTGTAAAGTTTGTCACTCATTTTGGCAATCGATGCCAATGGGGAAGAAGTTTTAGAGAGTATAAGGGGATTTGGTTTCATGCTTTGGTTTTGTGCTTAAGCATTTTGCTTTCATGATCTTTATCTTTGTTGTTGTTGTGCATGTTGAATATATAGAGGAAACTCCACTATCGCTAATGGTTGGCAATATATGCAATGGAATTCAAGTACATTACACGTGCATATATTGTGCTAAAGTTTGCTCTATATATTGTAGTTCTACTAACATCAAATGTTTTTTAGTATTTGATGTTAGTGCAACCATTTTTGTTCGTTAAGTTCCTTATATAAACTCTCTCAAAGTGATTGTCATCAATTAGCAAAATGGGGGATATTGAAAGAGCATGGGTGTCCCCGTGTGTGGTTTTGGCAATTAATAACAATCTTTATAGACTATGTATGCATTGAGTTATACTTGTAGGTTTTGTCCATAGGAAATGCATGAAGCATATGCTGGCTTCAAGGTTAAAAGAACAAGAAAGTGAGGAAAATCAAGTGATGACCAAGATGTTATTCGAGGAGAGATCTAAGATTAGGCATGAGAAACGTGAGCCTATGGCAAGTGTGAATTGAAGAATAAGATGGAGTGGTATCTCATGTGTAACTTCAAGACATCAATATAGCTTTTGTAGCTTTGGTGGAATTTGTGAGTGAAGGACTTGTCATTGCATTAGGTGCATTGATTTGAGTTATCTACGGAGAATTGGTTGGTGAAAGCATGATGGTTGTTACTCATGGATTCTTGGAACCCTGAGTGTGTGAGTGTCGGGGTTCCTGGAACCCTAGATGGTTTTGTGGCCATTGTGGCATTCTAGATTTCTTGGGGCCTCCAATTAACTTGTGGATATTCCTCAAGCTTGACGCATTGGTGGTGATTTCTTGGGAGCCTGCAATTGTTGTGGAGTTTTCCCCAAGCACGCACAGGTTCGATGACCACCCTCAAGGGCCCCATAGTGGATCAAGTACTTCCCTTTTGATGGGAGGTCTCGAGGAGAATACAGTGAGCCATTGTGGTGTTTGGGAGGCATTAGGCCTCCACACCGCTCCAACGGAGAGTGACATCCACAAGGGTGTGAACTTTGGGATAAATCGTCATCTCTACGAGCCTCGGTTATATGTATATCTGGGCTATTTACTTATGCACTTTACATTGTGATAGCCTTAGAGGTTGAAGTAATATATCTTGCTTTCACCTTATTACTTACCTTTCTTAGCATAAGTTGTTGGTGCACATAGTTAAACCTATCTTATTTAGGTTTTGTATTTAATAAGTTAAATGCTAGTTTTATTCCATATTTATTAGAGCGAAGATCGTAGTTGGTTTAACTCGCCTATTCCCCCTCCCCCTCCCTCCACTAGGCTAAATATGTGTGTTTTTAGAGGTGGAAAGCAAGAGGATTCGTATATCCAAGATTATACCGATCCGAACCATTATCCCACGTATCTCTTCATCCATCTTATGTTCTTGGAGATATGAGGATAGTTGGACTTTTTCTGGAGGAACCAAACTTGTGGATTTGCTCTAGGAAGTTTGTAAAGGCCTAGAGATTGCCTCGAGATGTACCAATAGTGCAGGAGCGCATATTAGGTCGATTAAAAGGATCATTCTAAGATTTGTTTGCCATCAATTTCTCCAATGGACTTTGGGATACATCAAGGGCTTATTCTCCTCCACTTCTATTATTTCTATCTCTGCATGTTACTTGAGTTTAGTTTACTTACAACATATTTATCTTGTTGAACATGCTTGCTAGAGTATGTTTTCCATGTATGATTGCCAACCTAGTTGCATTTTATAGAATCTCATACATCAACAAATTCCCTAAAATAAACGAATTTAATAAACTTTGTAGTAGACTATTCCACACCCCTCTCTAGTTTACAACTTTGATCCACCGCTTACACTCTAAAAACCTATAAAAAATATTTATTGGACTTGTACTTTCTAAATATAGTCTACTGTGTTCTACATATATTTAAGGACAATAGAGACAAGTATATTTATAAATGCACTTTAATATATTATGAAAAAAATTAAATTTAGATGATTGTGATACTTTTTGTGTGCTTAAATTTAGAGTAAATCCACTATAAATTTTTCCTTAAACATGACGAATTAAAATTTTGAAAATATTTTTTTGGTGACAAAATTAAGTTTTAGTTTAGTTGAAAGGAACAAATTTGCAATAATAAATACTTGAACTATATGATAAATATGTACTTTAATATGCATGGACATGGTTACATTGTAAATTTGGTACGTGTGTCTAATAGCAGGATTTAAGACAAACTTTCGGATTTTGTAAAAAAAAAATACATACATTTTTGTTGAAAAGTAAAAATGATTAGTAAAAATAGTGGACAAGGGACAAATTTAACTTTCTTGGGATGAAAAGTTAATCTCTATTATATTTGTATTGTAGGTACTAAGTGCTCCTAGATGTTTGCGACAAGTTCAAACAATCAGATCCCCGTGCAACTAAGTTGTAAAGTTCAAATATTCACAACATATCGCGTGTGATAACCAGGAATTTTAGGTTATTAATAATTTGAGGTAGATGATAATTAGCTTCTAGTGCTTAAATTGTTAATATTACTTGTTGTAAGAATTAGATGAGTTAATTAATTATAGTGTAATTGGAAGCTGATTGTGTTTATCCATTTGGACTATAGTATTCTAATGCATATATCGATAGAGGAAAAACTACGAAATCTAGTGTGTCTGTGCTAGCTAAGCTAGCTTTTTCTTGACATGCATGCATAGGTGCATTTGACCATCGGCCATCCATGAGCCAAGTACTAGAGCTAAACCAGAGTTAGTATTGGACTAGTTGTTAAGCATAGAAGGTGATACGTGGTTGCATATTATTAGAGAGAGTTGAGACATGCTTTGGCAGATTTTTAGTCGGCCCTAAGTGAACGCGTGTGGAGAAGTCGTGGTTCGAGTTTAGGCTAGCCGTGGGATGGGGAGCAACTTAGAGAAATATTTGTAATTCCATTGTAAATGTAAAACAAGCATGTAATAAACTTAGTTTTCAGCGTCAATGTATATGGGCATGTTCTTTAGCCTTACGGGTATATATGCATCCCGGTCTATATGCGCGTGGAGGCAGTCATTCTTCCGGACCGGTCTTGGGGCATGATATCGCGTGTTAGAGAGAGTATGGGGTTATCTTATGCCACCGTGCACCATAGACTGTTTGCCTTAGACATATTTGATTCTTAGGATCCAAGAAATGCAATAAGTACACATGAAGCAATATAACGTGCCCACTCAAATTCTGTAGGATTTCATATGGACCAAAGTTAGTTTGTTCCATCGCAGGAAAAACAAAAGATTCTGAAGGAAAAAAATATTTGAGTGAATTTTAGAATTTTGATGAATTCTAGTGCAAAGTATTTCTTAGAAAATTTATATAGGATTCAATCATGCGATCAATCAAACAAGCACCGTAAGAAAAATTGAAAAGGATTTAAATCCTGTAAAATTGTATGTCAACCCTTTGAACCAAAGAGGCCCTTAATATTCACTCTTGCTCGTCTCTTGGTCTTGTCCTACTTTGCATCACACAAGACGGCGGTGCAAATGATCGTAAGAGGGACGTGTTAAAATCAGGAAGGAGGTGATTAGGATAGACAACATCAGCTTCAACACATCAGACACCGAGCTCCGCATGTTCATTTTCGGCACGTCGTCTTGCACACTAGTGGCAAAGAGAGTTGTGCCGATGTATGTCTGATAGCGCCTGATCCTGACCACTTGCCACCGGCGACTCTATCATATATCTTGTCCACACCAAGAAGCTCTGCACGCAATTCAAAGGAGTAATAAAACATGCAGAATGCCAAGGCCACTCGTTCTTGCAGAAGAAATACCAATTGATAAGTTATGACTTTGATCAAGGACACTTTTCCAATTATTTTGGACTATTCAGCAACTCGACAATATTGAAATAGAAATGTGGATTGTCGTTTTAGCTCCATAACGCGTTTGATTCCGAATAATAAGCAGTATAAATGTTTAAAGCATTCCACAAAAGCTGGTTTTCTTTTAAAGCATGCATCACTATGTGTTTTATTGTTAGACTGTATTTGTATACAACTGTATAAGCCTCTGTAACTGTATCTGTACCGTACCTCTTGGTACCCATATATAAAGAGATAGGCCACGCACCAGATGCGTTAAGCCAGTTCCCACCTAAACGTTTGTCTAACATGGTATCAGACTAGGTTTCGCAAAAAAACCTAGCCGCTGTCTTCTGTCCGTGGCCGCTGCCGCCTCTCTTGGTCGCCGCGCCGCCGCCACGATCTTCAGCGCCATGAGCTCCTCCGGCGCCTCCTCGGCCTCTTCCGCTGCTCTGCCCGCCTCCGCAACCTCCACTGCGGCGGCGCCCTTCATCCCTCCACAGCTCCGCCTCGCTCCCCTGCTGGCCCGCCCACAGGAGGAGGTGGCCGCCAGCCGGCTCCGTCGCCATCGCCCCCACAGCAGTACCAGCAGCGCCCTCCTGCACTCAGTCGAGGCCGCCCCAACGTTGACTGCCAACTGTGTGGCATCCATGGGCATTATGCCTCTCGCTGCCACCGTCGCTTCAAGAAGGACTTCCTCGGCATCGGCAATGACGGGCGCGACAATGAGAAGCAGGCCGCCATCGCCGAGCAGAGTGCTGCCGGTGGGGGCTACTCCGGTGGTGGCGGGTACACGCCTTCGTATCCGATTGACCCCGCCTGGTACTTCGACACTGGTGCCACGGAGCACATGACCAACCAGGCGGGTCACCTCCACGCGCAGGAGCCCTACCACGGCCATGACAAGGTCCGCACCGCTGATGGTTCAGGTATGCCCATTACTCATGTTGGTCAGGCTTCCCTTCTGTCTAGTTCCTCTCGTCGTCTTCGCCTCCGTAATGTCCTTCGTGTCCCACTAGTTACTCGTCCATTATTATCTGTTCGTAAGTTTACTCATGATAATGATGTGTTTTGTGAGTTTCACCCGTTTCATCTCTTCGTTAAGGATCGAGTCACACGGGAGGTTCTGCTTAGAGGTCGCATCCATCAGGGCCTGTACACGTTGGAGGCACCGTCCGTTCCGGAGGCTTTCAGTGATGTCCGCACGTCGGCATCTCATTGGCATGCACGGCTTGGTCATCCTGCGTCTCCTATAGTTAGCCATGTTCTGCATCGACATGAGCTCCCTACGTCGTCCAGTAATAAAACTTTAGCTGTTTGTGATGCTTGTCAACAGGGAAAGAGTCACCAGTTACCATTTGTGTCTTTGTCTCGTGTGGTCACTACTCCTTTAGAGCTTGTGTTTTCGAATGTATGGGGCCCTGCCCAAACCTCTGTTAGTGGTCATAAATATTATGTCAGTTTCATTGATGCCTATAGTCGCTTTACGTGGCTTTACCTTCTTAAGAGCAAAGCTGATGTGTTTAATGTGTTTTTACAATTTCAAATACATGTTGAGAGACTCCTACAGCATAAAATCATTCATGTTCAGTCGGATTGGGGGGTGAATATCGCAACCTCAATTCTTTCTTTAATAAGCTTGGGATCTCGCATCGTGTTTCATGCCCACACACACATCAGCAGAACGGTGTTGTCGAGCGCAAGCACCGCCACATAGTAGAAATTGGCCTTACACTCTTTGCTCATACCTCCGTGCCATTTTGGTTTTGGAGTGACGCTTTTACCACTGCTTGTTTCTTGATCAATCGAACCCCTACTCATGTATTAAATATGAAGACACCGCTTGAACTGATGTTTAAAGAACTCCCTGACTACACTTTTCTTAAAGTTTTTGGCTGTGCTTGTTGGCCGCATCTTCGGCCTTACAACAGTCGCAAGCTTGAGTTTCGCTCCAAAAAATCTGTCTTCCTTGGTTATAGTGCTCTTCACAAAGGCTACATGTTCCTTCTAATCGAGTCTATATTTCTCGTGATGTTGTCTTCGACGAAAATATGTTTCCTTTTTCGAATATGCCACCTTTTCCTTTGTCGTCATCCTCCACTAATCCCTCCATTATTTCGCATGATCAACTTGAGGATGTTGCATATTCGCCTGTCTTGTTGCCTAACCACGGTGCAGGTACCGGACGTGGTGCTCGTCTCGAGCTCCCTCACGTACCCGAGTCGCCAGGACCTGCTTCTGTCGACAGCGACGTCGATCGCTGCATGCACCATGCAGCGGGTGCGTGCCCCGAGGTCTCCTCCTCGGCCCCGACTACCTCAGCCCCGTCGTCGCCTGCGTCGCGTACGCCCGCGTGGTTGGATGGCAGTGGGTCGTCCCTGCCTATGCGGTGCCCACCGCCTGCGTTGCCTCCGCCTACCTCGCCTGGGCCGGCTTTGCCACCGCCCGCCTCGCCGGCCAGTGGGCCTCCGTCGCCCGCAGCTTCCCCGCCTGGGAGCCCATCTCCTACGTCATCGCATGCCTCTACCGATGAGGTGGTCGATGACCCACCTCCAGCACCTGTGGTTCTCCGTCCACATACGCGTAGTCGGAGTGGCATTCATCGTCCCAAGGAATGCACTGATGGTATTGTTGCCTGGATTGCTGCCTGCTTAGCTCATGCGCAGTCCGATCCTACTGCGGAACCCCGCCACTATCAAGCAGCAATGAGTATTCCTCACTGGCGTGCTGCCATGGACCTCGAGATTCAGGCTCTTCGTCAGAATGGTACCTGGCAGTTGGTCCCTCCTCGTCCAGGTATCAACGTCATTGATTCCAAATGGGTCTTCAAGGTCAAACGGCATGCGGATGGCTCTATTGAGCGGTACAAGGCCAGGTTGGTTGCTAAGGGCTTCAAGCAACGGTATGGCCTTGACTACGAGGATACATTCAGTCATGTTGTTAAACCAACCACGATTCGGCTGCTTCTTTCACTTGATGTCACACGAGGTTGGTCACTTCGTCAGTTGGATGTTCAGAATGCATTTCTGCATGGTATTCTTGAGGAGGAGGTCTACATGTGTCAGCCTCCTGGTTTTGTTGATCCTGATCGTCCTCATGATCTCTGTCGCTTGGTGAAAGCGCTCTATGGTCTCAACCAGGCTCCTCCTGCTTGGCATGCTCGCCTGGGTTCTGCGCTTCGTGCACATGGTTTTGTGCCCTCCACTGCTGATACTTCACTGTTCATTCTTCAGCGACCGGAAGCTACTATGTACATTCTGGTCTACGTTGATGATATCATCCTTGTCAGCTCCTCTGTTGCGGCGACTGATCGTTTAGTTCTGGCTCTCAGTTCTGATTTTGCTATCAAGGATCTGGGCAAACTCCACTATTTTCTTGGCTTGGAGGTCACCTATCCACATGATGGTCTTGCTCTCTCTCTCTCAGCAGAAGTACTCTCAGGATCTCTTGCGACGTGTTGGCATGCTCCAGTGCAATGCTGCTACTACTCCCATGTCCTCCACTGAGACTATCTCTGCTACTGATGGGGCTCTACTTTCGGCTGATGGTGCTACCGAGTATCGGAGCCTTGCTGAGGCTCTTCAATACCTCACCATCACTCGACTAGATATTTCGTATGCATTTAACCGTGTCTGCCAATTTCTTCATGCCCCTAGAGAGCCTCACTTGACTGCTGTCAAGCGTATTCTGCGCTACGTTCGCTCCACTGCTACTTATGGACTGCATCTGCGGCCGGCTCCTTCTGGCGTGCTGTCGGCCTTCAGTGATGCGGATTGGGCTGGTAACCCAGATGACAGGCGATCCACGGGGGGATATGCAATATTCTTTGGTCCTAATCTGATCGCCTGGAGTGCTCGGAAGCAGGCTACAGTTTCATGATATGCTGAAGCTGAGTACAAGGCGGTTGTTGATGCCACTGCTGAGCTTATTTGGGTCCAGTCCTTGCTTCGAGAGTTTAAGATCTCTCACAGTCAGCCTCCTATCCTTTGGTGTGATAACATCGGTGCCACATACCTCTCATCGAATCCGGTATTTCATGCCCGAACGGAACACATCGAAGTTGATTATCATTTTGTGAGGGAACGTGTTGCACAAAAGTTTCTGCAGATCAAGTTCATCTCTTCTAAAGATCAACTTGCTGATATCTTCATCAAACCGTTGTCTCTTCCTTTGTTCATAGGTTGTAGACGCAATCTTAACTTACTGAACACTTCAGGCCACAGTTAAGATTGAGGGAGGGTGTTAGACTGTATTTGTATACAACTGTATAAGCCTTTGTAACTGTATCTGTACCGTACCTCTTGGTACCCATATATAAAGAGATAGGCCACGCACTAGATGCGTTGAGTCAGTTCCCACCTAAACGTTTGTCTAACATTTATATACCTACTAAGTTTGACAATGAAAAGACAAATCGCCCACACTAGGCAAAAAACAGAAGTTGGATCTCTAAATGCAATCTTAGTAGGATAGGTTTGTTCTTTAACATAGGCCACCAAACGTATGTTTGTTAACACATAGAAACGTTCTGTTTTAACCAAATCTACATATGCACATGACATGGAACATGGACTTAAGCATGCACATTTAGTTTTTTCCTCTTTACCAAGGAGCAAATGCAACCAGGTGCAAACTCTGAATTACCACAATGACTACCGTTAGTAATCAAAAAGGAATATTTTTCATTCACATTTTTTTTTGTATTTTCAGCTAAACAGTGACTGAGCAAATCTCTATCTCTATCTCTACTACTTATAAAAGAGCAAACAAGAATTTTTCTACGCGTACCCCATCTTACTTATATGGACGTACTACAACGGCACGATTTTGTCCTCTAGACACAATCTAACAGGTTCTCTTCGTCTAACTTTTTTTGGGGTACATTTAGCAAATAGCTTCGACGGACCGTACTCATCCCGCACTCCCGCACCGGAAACCCCGCAAGGGAAACGGGAAAAGAAAACTCCGTCACACGATCACGATCGACCCCATCATCTTCTCCCAGCCCCGCCGCCTCCTTCCACATGCCGCTGGCTGGCCCAAGATGCTACCTCCCCTGTGTGACGCCGCCATTCCATGCCTCGGTGCCTGGACCGCGAGCCTCGGGAGCCTCCTGCGCTGACCACCGGCGTCCTCCACAAAAAAATCTGCCTCTCCATCGGCATCCGCCGTGGCTTCGACAATGGCGGCCTCACCCGGTGATGCTGCCTTCCCACCATGATCCCCGCCGTTATCCTCCTCTGAAGCGGCTACCCCACCTAGCCATGATCGCCGGCTGCCGATGCCTCCTCTGCACCTAGCCCACGATTCATCTTACACCTGCGCTTCGCCCACGATGTCCCCGTACTATGACAACAAAGGCGATGCCTAGGCGGAATTTCAGGCGTTCCTCATCTTCATCATCCAATCTTGAGAGATACAAATTTTGGTCCAATTCGACACGATTTGTTGTATGGATTACTGTTGGTCTGTCGGATACTGTTGGTTGGGTACTTTTAACATCAAAGAATTGTGCAGATTTGATTCATCTTTCTATTTGTTTATGATAATTGATATGGTTCTATTTCAGGCTGGTTCCCTTATATTGAAGAGTGCAGAATTTGAGACCAGGAGACCTGCTACCTTTGCAAATGAAGTTCTGCTTGATGTTCCCTGTAAAAAGAAGTTTTACTTTCTGTTCCCTGCAAAAATAAGATCCACTCTCTGTTTGTAAGTCCTTGATAAGGTTTCTATTTCATATAGTTTGTATATTAGTGCCATTCATTTACATTTAGGTAATCAGTTACGGGGTTTCTGTGTCTTCTAACTTCTCTATATTAGTACCATTCGTTAACAGTTGAGGTAATCTATCTTTCTGCTACACAACAATCTCTGTTGGAATATTCAATTTGATTTCATACACGCCTTGTTGGCAACTTTCTATGTGAGATTTTATTTAAGTGTCAAGGGAGAGATCAGGAGCTGACTGAGAGCATCAACCTCCGAATGATCTTGATCCTACAACATATGCAGAGGATGAGCAATTTAAAAGGATTTTCACACCTGATATGAAACTCAAATCAGTGTATTGGATTATTGGTTCTTATTATTCCGTAAGTATAATATTTTCGTTAAATAAGTCAATTTCAGATCTGTGGACAAATTAAGTAGCCGTTGAAGTGATAGACTATGCAAAATTATCATAGAGGTAATTTTGTCAGATAATTTTTTTGATTTGTAACAGTAACAAATTGGCTCATATACTTCTTTAGCTGGGAAATAAAAACATGTGCTAGCCATACAGATCAAGAAGCACATCCTTTATTAGATGGATATGGCCTGCTAGAACTGTGAGAGAGAAAGAGCACCCTGTACATGATCTCCACGTACGGATTTAACATAATGCTGAGTTCGTCATGAGTGGTACATAAATCTCGAGAACATATTTTTTATTTCATTTACAGTGATCAAAATCTGAATTTTCGCTTTGCGGTAACTATGTAGTAGGACGCCGATGTGGTTGATTGTAAATGGTCGCCCGCACATGTTACAATCCTTGTGCGTCCTGAGTAGTGTCGTCGATTCAGCTTGGATAGGCAAATGAATCTGGATAGTTTGATGGATGGTCAAGATCTCATTCACTAGAAGCTTCACATATTTGTAGGGGAAATATGGAACAATTTTGTTGATGCTATCATTATTGATCAATAGGCGTAATAGATAATAGTTTAGAATAAGTTGCTGGTAAGCGCCTTCTGTTGTTGTACACTTACACTGAGCTCATATTTGCAATTGACTGAAACTATTAATTATCAACAGTTTTCACTGGTCTTATTTTTGTACTAGAGAGCAGTTTGAGAGGTTTATAACAATATTGATACCATCATTTTTCTCAAACTGGAGTTATAGGATTTGCTTAATCCAACATTGGATAAAGAACATGCAAAAGTGCCCTGAAGAAAATAGTCTGACCCAATTGAGTCCATCAAGACCAGACTAAGCACTCTGAATTGGATGCCAAGACAAGGCCATAGAAGTTCTGAACTTTAAAATGAATTCGTATTAAGCTAAAGTAAATTAGATGCTCTAACTATGCAGGGAGAAGGGCACGTCAGTGCCGGGCAGCATTGCTGCATCGGCCCGTTCGGACTACTCCTCATGGCCCTCGACGACCTTCAGGGAGTCTTCTTCAAGGTGTTTCTGTTCAAGCACGATGGGAAGTACAAAGTCATGTGCACCAGCCTCACAAGGTAGAACATGAAGACAACACCCTCAATTCTGAATTTACCTATGTGTGATCAAATCATAACAATCTTCGTTGCAAATTTGGGAAGATCAATTACGAGAACTGGGGTGTTTTTCTGGGTGCATTTAGTGAAACCTGTGAACCATAGGGAGGGTTTGTGGACATGGAAACATTGGTGAGTTCTTCGTCAGCAACTCTCTGATCCTTTGTTCTGTTAGACAGATGAACTGAAGTCGAGTGATAAACTGTGGTTCTGTTTATAATCCGAACAGATTTATCATTTTGTGCTGGAGAGCTTTGCCGGTGGGGAAGGGCATGCGTCATGGGGCGGGTATGCCCTGTCGGAGCACGAGGAGACGAGCAACAACAACCTGTACATGTTCGTCAACAGGACCGGCATGGTGAGGGCGTCGAAGCTTGAGGCGTGGGGGCTGGTGACGCCGGCTGCCAGTTCTAACAGGGACTACCTTCCAATGCACGATGTATGTAACAACTTTTTGTTACTAGGCAATGCGAAGAGCTTGATCTTTGGTAGATTTTCTCATATGGCAAGCAACAAGCATTCATTTTGACCACTGTAAGCTTTGCAACAAGTAAATAACGAAGAACGAAAATAAAGTCGCAGCAAGGGGGACACAGATTTAACGTGGAAAACCCTCTCCAACAAAGAGAGGGGAAAAACCACGGGCGTCTGATGACCCACAAGTATAGGGAGTGTATCGCAGTATTTCTAGGGAAGTGAAACCCAATTTATTGATTCGACACAAGGGGAGCCAAAAAATATTTATCTGCCTTAACAACTGAGTTGTCAATTCAGCTGCACCTGGAAACAATCTTGCTCACAGCAGTTTATCAGTAGCAACAGTTTTGTAGGAGGAATAGTAAAGTAACAGCAGTAGTAAAGCAAAGACAGTAATAACAAAAGCAGTAAACAGTGGGATTCGAGTGCGGTAGGCATAGTGATAGATGGGCAGGCGTTGCATGGACAAGACAATTCACATAGCAATCAGAACATAGGACAATTGCAGATAAATAAGATAAAGCATCCAAGTACTAGACAATCCTAGGCATGTGTTTCATATATAGTCATACGTACTCGCAATGAGAACTTGCACAACATCTTTTGTCCTGCCAGCCCGTTTGCAGCGGGGCCTCTAGGGAACTACTGGCAATTAAGGTGCTCCTTTTAATATAGCATCAGAGCAAAGCATTAACACTCCGTGAACACATGCGATCCTCACATCAAAGCCTTTCCCTTCCGGTTATCCCGATTTCTGTCACTTCGGGGCCATAGGTTACGGACAACAACGTGTGTATACAACTTGCAGATAAGACCCAAAACAATACTATCATAATGAATCAATAATAAGTTCAGATCTGAAATCATGGCACTCGGGCCCTAGTGACAAGCATTAAGCACAACAAGTCGCAACAAAGTCATAAAGCACTAATAAAAGATACTAGGCACCATGTCCTAACAATCTGATGCCATTACATGAACGATCTCATCCAATCCCTACCATCCCCATGGCCTACAGCGGGGGATTACTCACTCATAGATGGGGGAAACATGGATGGTCGATGGAGAAGCGATGGTGATGATGATGGTGATGATCTCCTCCAATTCCCCGTCCCGGCAGGGTGCCACAACGGAGTTTCTGGTGCTGTTTCGCGGAATCTGATGGTGGCGGCGGAGCGGAACTCCCTCTGAAAAAACGTCGAACCCCCCAAAGTTTTTAGGTCAGAAGGCTCCTTATAGCCGAAGAGAGAGGCCGAGGGGGTGCCTAGGGGGCCCACACACCACTGGCACGCGGCCTGCCTGGCCACAGCCAGTGGTGTGGCCACCCCTGCTCTCTTCTCCGTCTCGGAGTCTTCGGGTGAAATAGGATTTTTGGCATATTTTCCGTGATTTTTCCTGATAGTTGATTTTCTGCAAAAAAAAGTAGACACCAAGGCAATTCTGCTAAAAACAATGTCAGTTCGCATTAGTTGCATCCAAATCACACAAGTATAGAGGAGAAACAATAGCAAAAGTGTTCGGGAAAGTAGATACGTTTTGGACGTATCAACTCCCCCAAGCTTAGCTTATTGCTTGTCCTCAAGCAATTCAGTTGAAAACTGGGTGCAATAAAAGAACTTTCACGAACACATTTGCTTCATATGATATAAATATTCTCAGCAATATGATCAACTACCTAGACAATTCATAATAAAGAGTATGCAACTGAGTCTACTTAATAGTCATTGCAAGCTATGAAGAGATTCCAACTCAAGATAATAAGTAGCATGAAGCACAAACATAAGCAACATTACAATGCTCATAGAAAGGTATGATAGAGTGGTATCTCGCTTGCCTTTGATTATGAATGCCAAGGCACCTCTGAAGTTCAAGTGATGACTAGAAGTAAAGATATCAAAGATACAAGCATCAAAGTCATAACACAAATAATCAAGTATTGGAACAAACACAAAGGATGACAACTATGCTCTCAAGAAGGTGCTCAAAGAATAAGTGGAGACTCAACAAGTTGAAGAAAAGGTTTTGAATAATTTGAAAGGCTTCCAAATGTTGAAAGTATGGTACTGATGGGTTCATAGCATGGAAAACAAAAAAATTCTACCGCAAGAACGAACAAAACCCAGATCTAATCTAGATAAAAGCCAAGATCTAATCTATTAGACAAGTGCAACGAGATAGATCTGTACTAACCCTTGTAGTTTCCAAAGCCTTGTTCGAGATCGGATCTCGTGGTTGATGTAGTCGATCACTTGCCGATCTCAAGATCGAGTAGATGATCCTTCCAGCAGCGTTCAAGCGCTTTTCAGACGGTCACTGCGTCGGAGTCGAAGCAGACCTTCCTCTCCCCGTTCCAGCGAGCAGCGGAGGTAGTAGATCTTCTCCACGCAATCCCAGCAGCACGACGGTGTGGTGGTGTTTCCTTATAATACAATTATAGCATGGGATGCAAACATTCATCATAAACACAAAGATATAATAATAACCACTTTTATTATTGCCTCTTGGGCATATCTCCAACAGTCTCCCACTTGCACTAGAGTCAATAATCTAGATTACATGGTAATATACCTAACACCCATGGCGTTCTGGTGTTGGTCATGCTTTGCTCTAGGGAGAGGTTTAGTCAACAGATCTGCCACATTCAGATCAGTGTGTACTTTGCAAATCTTTATGTCACCATCTCGGACATACTCGCAAATAGCATGGAAACGTAGCTTGATGTGCTTCAGCTTGCTATGTGACCTTGGCTCCTGTGCATTAGCTATGGCTTTGTGTTGTCACAGTAGATGGCCATCGGGTCCAACGCACTAGGAACCACGCCAAGTTCAGTAATGAACTCCTTCATCCATATGGCTTCTTGTGCAGCCTCTGAAGCAGCTATGTATTCCGATTCAGTTGAAGATTTTGCCACAACACTTTGCTTGGCACTCCTCCAGCTCACTGCAGCACCATTCAAAATAAATCGTATCGGTGTGACTTCGAGTCATCTGGATCGGTGTTCCAACTAGCATCAGTGTAACTGTTTACAACAAGCTGTTCATCACCTCCATAAGAAAGAACCATATCCTTAGTCCTATGCAGGCGGCACAAAAACATCTTCCGGTGCTGCGCTACTCTCAACCCCAAGAGAAGGTTCAATAACCTCGTCGAGTTCTACTTTCCTTCCAGTCACTTCTTTCGAGAGAAACTCCTTCTCAAGAAAGGATCCATTCTTGGCAACGAAAACTTTGCCTTCGGATCTATGATAGAAGGTATACCCAATTGTTTCTTTAGGGTATCCTATGAAGACGCATTTCTCCGCTTTGGGTTCTAGCTTATCAGGTTGTAACTTCTTTACATATGCTTCGCAACCCCAAACTTTAAGGAACGACAACTTAGGTTTCTTTCCAAACCACAATTAAATGCGGTGTCGTTTCAACGGATTTAGATGGTACCCTATTTAAAGTGAATGCGGCTGTCTCTAATGCATAGCCCCAAAAAGATAGCGGTAAATCTGTAAGAGACATCATAGACCGAACCATATCTAAGAGAGTTCGATTACGACGTTCGGACACACCATTACGCTGTGGTGTTCCCGGCGGTGTCAACTGCGAAAGTATTCCCCATTTCTTTAAATGCATGCCAAACTCATAACTTAGATATTCACCTCCATGGTCGAGCAGAAACTTAATCTTCTTGTTACGATGATTTTCCACTTCACTTTGAAATTCCTTAAACTTCTCGAAAGTTTCGGACTTATGTTTCATAAAGTAGACATACCCATATCTACTTAAGTCATCTGTGAAAGTGAGAACATAACGATATCCACCACGCGATGCTATACTCATTGGACCACACACATCGGTATGTATTATTTCCAATAAGTCTGTAGCTCGCTCCATTATTCCAGAGAATGGAGTCTTAGTCATTTTTCCCATTAGACATGCTTCGCATCTTTCAAGTGATTCAAAATCAAGTGATTCAAGAAGTCCATCAGAATGGAGTTTCTTCATACGCTTCACTCAATGTGACCAAGGCAGCGATTGCCACATGTATGTAGAATTATCATTCAATTTTGTTCATTCAGCATCTATGTTGTGAACATGTGTATCACTACTATCGAGATTCAGTAAGAATAAACCATTCATCTCAGGTGCATTACCATAAAAGATATTACTCATATAAATTTAACAACCTTTATTCTCGAACTTAAAAGAGTAACCGTCTCGCAATAAACAAGATCCAGATATAATGTGCATGCTTAACGCAGGCACCAAATAACAATTATTTAAATTTAAAACTAATCCCGAAGGTAGATGTAGAGGCGTGCGTGACGGTGATCACATCAACCTTGGAGCCATTTCCAACGCGCATCGTCACCTCGTCTCTCGCCAGTCTTCGTTTATTCCGCAGCTCCTGTTTCGAGTTACAAATATGAGCAACCGAACCAGTATCAAATACCCAGGCACTACTACTACGATTACTAGTAAGATACACATCAATAACATGTATATCGAATATACCTTTATTCTTGATGTTGCCGTTCTTCAGATCTGTCAGGTACTTGGGGCAGTTACGCTTCCAGTGACCAGCATCCTTGCAGTAGAAGCATTCAGTTTCAGGCTTAGGACCAGCCTTGGGCTTCTTAGCAGGTGCGGCAGCTTTCTTGCCGTCCTTATTGAAGTTGCCCTTGTTCTTAGGCTTGCCCTGTTTCTTGAAATTGGTGGTCTTATTGACCATCAACACTTGGTGCTCCTTCTTGATCTCCACTTCAGCAGTTTTCAGCATGGACGATAGTTCAGGCAACGTCTTGTTCATGCAGTGCATATTGTAGTTCATCACAAAGTTCTTATAACTCGGTGGCAGTGATTGAAGGACACGGTGAATCCCTAACTCATTAGGAATCGTTATCCCCAACTCTTGGAGCTTGTTTGCGTGCCCAGACAAGGTGAGCACATGCTCGCTAATGGAGCTTCCCTCTTCCATCTTGCAGGTAAAGAACTTTTCGGAGGCCTCATAGCTCTCCACGGCCGCGTGAGTCTCAAAAATGAGCTTGAGCTCCTTAATGATCTCGAACGGGTCGTGGTGCTCATAGCGCTTCTGAAGCTCCGTTTCTAGACCGTACAGGATGGCACACTGAACTGTGGAGTAATAATTTTTCCGAGTGGCGTAAACATTTTTACGTCATCGGTGGCATCTTCTGCAGGTGGGTCACCTAGCGGTGCATCGAGCACATAGGTCATCTGACCAGCCCTGAGGACAATCTTCAGACCATGGAGCCAGTCCGTGAAGTTGCTTCTGTTGTTCTTAAGTTTTTCTTTCTCTAGGAACGCATTGAAATTGATGGAGAGGTTCGCCATAATCTACAACAAATTTGCAAGTAGTTTAGACTAAGTTTATGATAAATTGAGTTCAACTTTAATTCTTAAATTCACTAGGTGAACTCCCACTCAAAACAACATCCCTCACATTGTCTTAGTGATTACACGAACCAAGTCCACTACACCAAGTCTGATCTTCACGAGAGAAGATGTAGTTTCATCGGCGAACAGTCTTCATGTTCATCATATCATTCATATGACTCGTGCTCTACCTTTCGGTATTCCGTGTTCCGAGACCATGTCTGTACATGCTAGGCTCGTCAAGATTAACCTTAGTTTCCGCATGTGCAAATCTGGCTTGCACCCGTTGTATGCACACGTAGAATCTATCACACCCGATCATCACGAGATGCTTGAGCGTGAGTCTTAGCAACGGTGCCAACTAAGGACGAACACTTTTATTACTTGATATTTAGTGAGAGGGATCATCTTATAATGCTACCGTCGCGATCTAAGCAATACAAGATGCATAAAGGATTAACATCACAGGCAATTCATAATTAGTGTGATATGATATGGCCCTTTCTTCTTATGCCTTTGATCTCCATCTCCAAAGCACGGACATGGTCTCCATCATCACCAGCATTGCGTCAAGCTCAGTGGCGCCGCTTCATGGTTGTCCATCATCACAAGCAACTATTACAACTACTTGGAATAAAGCTATTACAAGATGAATGGACACGCAGGTCTTAACAGAATTAAAGACAACCATTAGGCTCCTGCCGGTTGCCATATTACAACAAGGATCATTGCATACATCAAATATAATCACAATCACAAGATGGCCATATCACATCACAAAACCCCTGCAGAAACAAGTTAGACGCCTCTAATTTTCTTTGCAAGTTTTACGTGGTTTGGGGCTTTCGAATAAGAACGGATCTTACCTACGAAACTGAACCACAACGTTGATACAAGTGCTATCAAGTGCAAAGTGTAGATTTCATCTATACTATGATGGGAGAGACAGACACCCGCAAAGCCACTTGTGCAAAGCAAGTTGCACGTCAAGCGTGGAGCAAGTCTCATGTGCGATGACATGTAATGTTAGCCCGAGCCGCTTCATCCCACCATACCGCAAGATGCAAAGTACACCTGACAAAAAAGACGAGCACCAACGCCCACAACACCATTGTGTTCTACTCGTGCAACATATCTACGCATAGACAAGGCTCACGATACCAGCGATGGGTTCGCAGCATGGAAAACAAAAAATTCTACCGAAACGAACAAAACCCAGATCTAATCTAGATAAAAGCCAAGATCTAATCTATTAGACAAGTGCAACGAGATAGATCTGTACTAACCCTTGTAGTTTCCAAAGCCTTGTTCGAGATCGGATCTCGTGGTTGATGTAGTCGATCACTTGCCGATCTCAAGATCGAGTAGATGATCCTTCTAGCGCCGCGTTAAAGCGCTTCACAGACGGTCTGCGTGCGAGTCGAAGCAGACCTTCCTCTCCCGTTCCAAATGAGCAGCGGGTAGTAGATCTTCTCCACGCAATCCCAAAGACCTGACGGTGTGGTGGTGGTGGTGGAGTAGAGAATTCTGTGAGGGCTTCTAAGCCGGGCAGATGGAAGAAGGAAGAGAGGCGGCTAGGGTTTGGAGTGGGGAGGGGCAAGGGGGGTGGCGCCTCCACCCCTCTATATATAGAGGGAGGGGTGCGGCCTAGGGTTCCCACCCCTAGGCCCACCCCTTAGGGTCGCACTAGGGAGCTTGGGGAGAGTCCTTCCCCCAAGTTTCCTTTAAACTCCCCTTATCTTATCTTATCTTATCTTATCTCGGTTTTCAAATAAACTCCAAGATATCTTCTAGAACCTTCCGGAACATTCCGAAACCTTCTAGAATCCCCATACAAACACTCTGGAACATTTCCTAACTTAGAAAATGATCCCCATTATATGAATCTTATTCTCCGGACAATTCCGGATCTCCTCGTGATGTCCCGGATCCAATCCGAGACTCCGAACAACATTCGGTCTCCAACGCACATTCAATATCTACTTAAAACAACTTCGAACCTTAAGTGTGTCACCCTACGGTTCGTGAATAAGTGGACATGATGAAGACACCTCTCCGATCAATAACTATCAGCAGGATCTAGAGATCCATAACGGCTCCCACATACTCAACGATGACTTCGTGATCGATAGAACCATTAACATACGAAACCAATTCCCTTTGTCAGGCGATACTCTACTTATCCGAGGTTTGATCGTCGGTATCTCCATACCTAGTTCTACCTTGTTACTGATAAGCACTCTTTACTCGTTCCGTGTCATGCCATCCCTTGTGACCTAGTCACATGCTTGCAAGCTAACTAGATGACATTCCACCGAGAGGGCCCAGAGCATATCTATCCGTCATATGGATGGACAAATCCCAATCTTGGTCCATGCGCTTCAACACATACTTTCAGAATACCCAATGATACCTTTATAACCACCCAGTTATGAAGTGGTGTTTGATGTCATCAAAGTACCCATCCGGTGATGGTGATTAACACAACCTCATGGTCGAAGGATTAGGTTACTATGTATCAAAAGCTTATAGCAATGTGAACTTAATGACTTGATCTTATGCTATGCTTACTATGGGTGTGTGTGTCCATTACATCATTTTCCTAATGATATAACCTTGTTATTAATGACATCCAATGTCCATGATCAGGAAACCATGATCATCAATTAATCAACAAGCTAGTTTAACAAGAGGCTTACTAGGGACTCTTTTATGTTTACAAAGCACACATGTACTAGTGTTTCCTTATAATACAATTATAGCATGGGATGCAAACATTCATCATAAACACAAAGATATAATAATAACCACTTTTATTATTGCCTCTTGGGCATATCTCCAACAGGTACTTGTTAGCTTTGAGCTCTCATTGCCCCTATCATAAGCATCTTTAATGTGGTTAAGGTGAAAGTGACACAACTAAGAGGATATGCTTGACAAGTTATAAATTTAAGTCTCATGCCCCTTACTTACGAAGACCGATTCTCATGCTACTCAACTTTAGTCACAAGTAAGCTCTTGTCATTGTAAGTACATACGTATCATAGAGAACCGCCAACGGGGTACCCCTTGCATATGATACAGGAGCTATCCCATGATCAAAATGACAAGGCAAGCAGACAATGAGCATCTCAGCGATCTTTTTATTTACTATGTGTATAGATTTTTATTGAGGATGCTTCATAGAATGCTCATTACGGTTATGCTGCAAGTTTCCACCATGATTAGGCATGGCTTAGGCTAGCGGCCTAGGCGTTTCTCTAACATACATACAAACGCCATGATCTGACAAGTTCCACTTTTATTTCATACCGCCGGGATCCATAAGCAAAAGAACATGATATCAACTAGGTACAAAGTACCTATGAAGCGTTGAAAGCAGTCCCCATGATACATGGTTCTGCTAACTTCAACTCATAAAGCGCAAGCATATGCACAACAAAGAAGGACGCAATGGTTCAGGTTTATTAAGTGCAAGAAAATAAAATGTGCCATCAAATTCGTGAGAGCTTTACTAATTTTCTCATAACAAGCAAACATTTTATTCGGAAGAAAACAAGGCATATTGAATATGCACGGAGATAGCAAACGATGCTAATAGGTAGGGATGGTGGACACTTTGGAAATATTTGGTTTAGGGAGTTGGAAACATGAGTAAAACACTCAGTGGAAGTGAAGGCTAGCAAAAAGTGAGGGAGCGACAAACGAGAGAGCAATAGTTGTCATTATCATGCTTGCAATAAAACAAGACTACTCATGGCATGAAAGTGATTCAAGATCCTCAAGGCAAAATAATTCATCGAGGCTCAACTGATTATTATAGTCATGTGCATGCGTGAGCATGTGCCAAGTCAATTCAAATGAAACATTCAGAGGAGGATACCACGGTGTCATACCAATTTATGAATAGAGTAATGCAAGCAAACATTCATGAAACATGCTACAAACTATTAGCGAGCTGGAGCTAATCATAAGAAAGCAAGAACTATAAGCATTCAAAGAAAACATACACTCTACATGAACAGACTAAGGACGCCCACAGTGATGAGTATATGTACAAAAATGAAAACAAATAGAGTTCGTTACCAGCCTCTTACCACGTCTCAAGTTGTCACTGATCCTTATTATCGCTCTTCACTTGTGTGTCTTGAATAATAATATGAAACCAATATCCACTGAGGACTGTCGAACCCTGAAGCAAACTCGCAAAAACCAAAGAAGAACGACAAATATTTTTGGTGTTTTCGATTTTTAAATAAGAACCAAAAGAGAAAAACAAGCAAAGCAAAATCTTTTTGGGTTTTTTGAATAGTTCAAACAAAGCAAAAAGGAAAAGGCAAACCAAGGCAAAAAGAAGAAGCAAACCAAAGAGAAACAACAAAAATATTTTTGGTCTTTTTGTGTTTTTAGAAAGCAAAAGCAAAGAAGAACGAAAACTAAAAAGAGAACGAAAACATGAGTATACAAAGTATCGACGCAACATGATATGGAGATGAGTGCGGTGTCGGTGTACCTCCCCCCAAGCTTAGGCTTTTGGCCTAAGTGGGTATTAATCCCAAGCTGGCCAGGATGAAGTGTCACCGGGGTACGACGAGGAGGTACCCTCGTCCTGGTGCGAGCCCGAGTATGCCCCTCCGTAATGTGCGGAGTAATCATAGGAGGGCACGTCCTCCTGGTGCTGCTCAAGGAAACCCAACAAGCGAAGCTGCTCATCAACCTCCTCCTTGGAGCGCGACCACGGTCTCCTGTCAACACTAAACAAAGCAAGTTGTGGCAAGAGGATCTCCCTCTCATCCCCGTCAGTGAAAAGCATCCTATATACTACATTGTTCAAATCAGAGGTAGCAGTGACAAAGTGATGAGTTTTCATGGCAACAAGGTCGAGCCTCTGTGGTGCTAGCATAGCATCATCAGGAGCCACTGAAAGATCTAATGCATCGACTATACGCGAGGCAATGATGCCCCCATAGATAGGCCCCCTAGCAGCTAGGCGGCGAGCAATAAGCGAGCCAAGATTGTACTAAGTATCGTTGTTGAGCGCAGCAGCAAGGAAAGCTAAGTGATAGTTAGAGATATTACTAGTGTTCTCCCTACCCAATACACTAGTGGCAAGATAGTATGCAGAGTATCTAAGAGCAGGGAGTTGGATATTTCTTATCTTTCCGCGATGTGCCACGCGGTCATCATCATTGGTCACCCCTCGGTAAAGCTCCAACAAATCAGCGGGTCGCCCTTGAATTTTCTTCACGGTCCCTGTCATACACACACCTACAATACTGCAAAATCTCTCCAAACGCATGGTGAAGGGCATATCATAGATTTTAAAGGAGACAGTGGAATGATAGGATGTGTTAGTAAATGAGAAGCTCTCAACAAAAGTTTTGGTGATCATAGCGTATTGTGCACTCTCATCTTGCATATAAGAGGTTAGGCCAACCCTCTCAATCAGTAGCAAGAAATCATCAAGAATACCTGCAGCTTGTAAGAAAGTAAAACAAGGAAAAGAGGATAGGTGAGCATCCCCATCATCCCTTTCACTGCCAATACGAGTTGCAATGAGATCTTCATTGTATGATGGCCTAGCTTGAGAGGCTGTTCTTGAGGGCCTCGACCTCCTAGGTGCATCACTCTCAAATATCTCTCCAAAAGTGTGGTTGTTCATGCTTGGTATTCTGAAATTTAAACACCTATTAAACAAGTGATTGCAAAGTAAATATAATGAAGGATTCTACTCATAAGGACTTGCAAGAGGCCTAAACATGCATCAAAACTATATCTCTAAGCATCAAACAAGCTTACAAGCTCTCATAACCAGTCACCTACAGCAGCAAAATACTCAACATATAATCCACTAAACACAAATCTACTTGGATAAGGGGAGGAGTCACATACCAAGGAACAATTGCTCCAAATTTCAGCAAGAAAGATGGGCTGAGCAAAGAGATCGAAGAAATCGAGAGCAAGCACAGAAAGAACGCGATTTTGAGCTATGAACTGGAGCTTACTCGAGAGAGAGAAGAAAGTGGCAGGTGAGAGAGTAAGTGGGGGGGGCCAGGGGTGGCCCACACTAGGGCATGGCACCACCCAGGGCTGGCCGCGCCACCACATGGTGTGCCTGCCTGGTGGGCCCCCCTGGTACCTACCAGGTACTCCTCTGCCCCTTTTTCACGTAAAAATTTAATATGAATTTTCTAGAATTTTTCGAGACACTTTATTTTTGGGCATTTTTCAGAAATACAAGAATGATTTTCTGACAGACAGATTTTTTTTCTTTTTGGAAACATGATGCAAGGACAAAACAAGGCTAGAACTACAGAAGTTCTAGCATGCAAGCAACTAACAACACAAAGAAAACTAAACGAAAGCAAAAACTAAAATGCAAAGGGTAGAAATAAACGGAAATAATCATAATGAAAACATTGTTTTGTTCAATGGAATCCTTTTGTTAGCAAGGTTGATCAAGTCTTGCTACCAAAACAATTGCATATGATACAAAACTTCGTACTCCACTAATGATTATGTTACCTCAACCTTGATAGCAATGGTCCCAATCATAATAGTTTCAAATTTTTCTCTTGGTATGGGACAATATATTTCTCCAACTTGAATGCCTTCAACATGTTCAATTGAATTCAAACCATAAGTCCTTTCAATCTTCTTGGGGAAATAGACAGTATGTTCCTTGTCATTAACATTGAAGGTCACCTTTCCTTGATTACAACTAATAACAGCTCCTGCAGTATTAAGAAAAGGTCTCCCAAGAATAATAGACATATTATCATCTTCAGGCATTTCAAGCACAACAAAATCAGTTAATATCAAGCAATTGTGAGATACCTGAACAGTTACATCCTCACATATACCCACAGGAATAGTGGTAGATTTATCAGCCATTTGCAAAGATATATCAATTGGAGTCCATTTTTCAAGCTGAAGCCTCTTATAGAGAGAGAAAGGCATAACACTAACTCCAGCTCCCAAATCACACAAAGCAGTTCTAACATAACTGTTCTTAATAGATCAAGGGATAGTTGGAATCCCTGGGTCTCCAAGTTTCTTAGGAACCTTACCATTGAATGAGTAATTAGCAAGCAAAGTGGAGATTTCTTCATTAGGGATCTTCCTTTTATTCGAGACAATGTCCTTCATATACTTTGAATAAGGAGGCAATTTAATAGCATCAGTCAAAGGAATTTGCAAGAATAAAGGTTTCATCCACTCACAAAACTTATTATCGTGTTCATCTTCCTTTGACTTGTGTTTCTTATCAGGGAAAGGCATAGGTTTTTGGACCCAAGGTTCTCTTTCACTACCATGTTTCTTAGCAATAAAATCTTCTTTAGTGTATTTAGTAGTCTTAGTGTGATTTTCAGGTTCTTCCTCAACTTTTTCTTCATTAGGAACTTCATTTTCTTCATTACCACTTTCAGTTTCAGCATCAGAGATAGATATACTATTAGGATCTATAGCAGGTTCAGAGGGTTCTACAACAGTTTTATGTTTCTTTTTCCTTTTCTTACGAGTAGAACCACTATTTTCAGCTTGTTGAGAATCCTGCTCAATTCTTTTGGGATGCCCCTCAAGATATAGAGGATCGTGGGTAGAATCTCCACTTCTAGTTCCAATTTCATAAGCATGTTTTTCTTTAGCAGCATTAACTAGCAAGTCATTTTGTACTTTAACGAGTTGATCTATTTGAGTTTGAACCATTTGAAAGTGTTTACCAATCATTTTAACATCATTAGAGGTTCTTTCCACAATATCTTTCAACTCAACAATATCTCTAGTGTTTTCCATTAGATGATTTTGCACCCTTTTATTAAAGTTATCTTGCTTAACAATAAAGATATCCAATTCTTCTAAGCATTGATCAGGAGGCTTCAAGTAAGGGATATCACCTTCATCAAAGTGTTGGAGAGAGTGTACCTCAATAGTGGGTGAGTAGGGAATAGGGTTACATAATTCTTCTATAGGAGGTAAATTCTTGACATCTGCAGCTTTAATTCCCTTCTCCTTAAGACATTTCTTAGCTTCCTTCATCAATTCATCATTTAATTCAATAACTCCCCTCCTCTTTGATGTTGGAACAGGCACCGGAATAGATGGTTCAGGTACAATTACTTCAGGTATAGCTTGTTTAGGAGGAGTCCAATCTTCATAATTCTTGCTTATTTTAGCCATCAATTCCTCAGCTTCCTTAGGAGTCATATTCCTGAAAACACAATCAGCACAACTATCTAGGTATGTCCTAGATTCTTCGG
The DNA here is from genome assembly GCA_023614405.1 of Avena insularis. Classification (NCBI taxonomy): domain Eukaryota; kingdom Viridiplantae; phylum Streptophyta; class Magnoliopsida; order Poales; family Poaceae; genus Avena; species Avena insularis. The sequence goes on along the minus strand of CM042691.1, from coordinate 453,520,618 downwards.
TTAGTCCATTATAAAATATATCAAGTAGCTCATTCTTAGGTAATGGACTTCTAGCATGTGCATGAATCAAAGCACAAAACCTTGCCCAAGATTCGGGCAATACCTCTTTTTCTCCCTGTTTAAAATCAAAAAGTTCCTGCAAAATAGCATGTCTAGCACTGGGAGGAAAATATTTCTGCAGGAAAGTACTAATCAAGCACTCAGGGCTATCAATAGATCCAACAGGTAAATTACTAAACCAAGTTTTAGCTTCTCCTTTCAGTGAAAAGGAAAAATCTTAGCAACAAAGTAAGTACGCATCTTAATATCATCAGAAAACAAGCCACTCATGGTAGAAAGTTCATTCATATGTGCTACCACACTTTCATTCTTAGTCCCACAAAAAGGTTCTTTCTCGACAATAGCTATGTAAGATAGATCGAGAGAGAAATCTTAATCTTCATCTATAATGTTTATGGGAGAAGCAGCAAAGTTAGCATCAGGAGATAATTTGGGTCTAATAGTACGCCTCTCAAGGAGATTCTTAGCAGCACTCCTATCATGGGTGTTCCTACATTCTTCAATAAACTCATCAGTCATCTCAACATAATCTTCTTTAGCATCATAACTCTTACTAGACTCAGGTGAGCTAACAGGTATGGCAGTGTCTTCATTAGGAGTTTCGATATTTCCAGCTATAGTTCTAGCAATCGTAGCATCTAGGAAAGGACCTAATGAACCACTCTTATCAAGCACAGTAGAAGCAGCATCATAAGTATCAGAAGTTTCAGATTCAGCAGTAGCGATTATGTGTGTAGCATGTGTATGTGGTGGTGTAAGGAACTTGCTCAAAACAGACGGTGAATCAAGAGCAGTAGAGGTGTTCAGAACCGTACCTCTTCTTGTAGTGGATGGTAAAATAGGAACCTTGCCATCACGAGACTTACCCATGATGGATGGATAGCAGCGAACAATAGAGAATCCAAGTGAACTTGATAAATAAACCTATGCTCCCCGGCAACGGCGCCAGAAAATAGTCTTGATGACCCACAAGTATAGGGGGTGTATCGCAGTATTTTCGAGGGAAGTGAAACCCAATTTATTGATTCGACACAAGGGGAGCCAAAGAATATTTATCAGCCTTAACAACTGAGTTGTCAATTCATTGCACACTGAAACAATCTTGCTCACAGCAGTTTATCGATAGTAACCGTTTTGTAGGAGGAATAGTAAAGTAATGACAGTAGTAAAGCAAAACGGTAATAACAAAAGCGATGGCATTGGGATTGAAAAGGTAGGCATAGGGATAGATGGGCGGGCGTTGCATGGACAAGACAATTCACATAGCAATCAGAACATAGGGCAATTGCAGATAAATAAGATAAAGCATCCAAGTACTAGACAATCCTAGGCATATGTTCCATATATAGTCATACGTGCTCGCAATGAGAACTTGCACAACATCTTTTGTCCTGTCAGCCCGTTTGCAGCGGGGCCTCTAGGGAACTACTGGCAATTAAGGTGCTCCTTTTAATAGAGCATCAGAGCAAAGCATTAACACTTCGTGAACACATGTGATCCTCACATCAAAGCCTTTCCCTTCCGGTTATCCCGATTTACCACTTCAGGCCATAGGTTCCGGACAACAACGTGTATACAACTTGCGATAAGACCCAAAACAATACTATCATAATGAATCAATAATAAGTTCAGATCTGAAATCATGGCACTCGGGCCCTAGTGACAAGCATTAAGCACAACAAGTCGCAACAAAGTCATAAAGCACTAATAAAAGATACTAGGCACCATGCCCTAACAATCTGATGCCATTACATGAATGATCTTGTAACTACCTCGGTGAATTACGCTCCTAGTTACAAGCCTGGATGAGCGGAAATGGTTAAAATAGTACGGTGGGGCCCAAATGCCACTCACAGGTAGACCTTTCGGCCGTCCTAACCATTTCCAAACATCGGGACAAGAACAGGCGGCGTAATCGGCAGGCGAAGGGATCAACTACATACACAAATGAGTATGTATGCAAGCCACCATACAACAGTCCTCAGAGCCATTCCATCTAAAAGAAATAGAAATATTGCAACGCCATACGGCAAGATCCAAATATCCTAGATAGATATAATAGTTTAGGATATCTTCTCATACATCAAACATCAGAGTATCAGGCGGAAGCGGAAGACAAGATTCGAGTACGGATAAGAAGCAAATCGGCATAAGATGCCCCATAAATAAACACATCCCGCCCACAGATCTCACGGATCCCCGTTCCCGGAATCTCTACACCGAGTGATCGTTGCCCACATCGTCCGTCTCCTCCACCCAGTATCCATCTTGCGAGTTTACCTGTTCATCTGAATCAAACAATTTATCGTGTGAGACCCTAGGGGTACTCAGCAAGTCTTTATGCCTCTAAAGGGGACACAACCTGGGGTGACGCAATTGCAGCAAAAGATAATACCTAGCAATTCCATAGATACTCGCTAACCATCCGCCTAACCAAAGATAGACGGATGTCCGTGAATTAATAACAACAGTTATAACAGTAATATTAACATATCCATCCTCCTCCTCGCTTACCAACGAGGAAGCGGACGAACAATCCCATCATTGGCGGTATTAACCATTCCATGAGTGTTGCACTATTTACTAGTCAGGTACTTAGTCAAATTAAAAGCGGTACTTTAGTTATACTTGTCTATGATCGAGAAACTGTGCTCCAAGTCGTCCATAACCACGGACACGGCTTTCAGAAAGATTTACCCTGCAGGGGTGCACAAATAGCAACACACACTCGATCAACCTCGGAAAAACCAAATCAAAACCCAACAAGGCATTCACGACAAAGCGATCACAGGATTCAGAAATATTTCAGGAGGCCACCCCATTAAGCTACCCAGCGAAGTTGGTAGCTCGAGACGGACTCAAGGTTTTGCGTCAATGGTAAACGATTGGGAACCCGAAAGTGTGGACTGGCTTGTCGATACCGCAAAAACACTCCGCTTACCTAAAGCGATGCAGGTGCTCCGCACAATCTTAAATAAAGCGGTAAAGCATGGCATAAGTACAGGATAGTAATAAAGCCCCAAACTACTTTGTGGCCCCAAGAAATAAGAATGAATCAAGCTCGCTCGGGGGTCCATAAGGCCTCCGGATGTGGATAGCTGAATATTCAAGGAACAGGAATCAAGTACTCGGGGTCCTACGGGACACAAGTGAGCATGAAAAACCAAATAGCAGATGTTGCTCACCGGTGCCACTTTCATTAGTTATCCCATTACTACTCAGGTTAAGTTGTTTAGGTACCTCGTTATCCATCAGACACTCACATACCCTACACATCTTTGTTCTCGACCCGCATGGCTCAAACAACTCCTGTAGTAATGGCTCATGGGATGGAGGAACAAGCTTCGGTGGGGTTTAAAAGTAAAGGCTATGCAGTACTTGGGATTCAGTTTAATGCAATCGCGACTCAATGATGCAAGAATAAGATAGAAGCAATAGGTACTATATGTATGCAAGCATGTGGTAGTGCTTGCCTGGCAGCTCAGTTGAAACGAGAGAAGGATCTGGGTAGTGCTCCTGGGTTTCTTGATATATCCCACCGCCAGTCTATTCGAAGAAGAACCAAACAAACAAGGGCCAACATAAATAGAGTGCACAAGCATATGAATTAAAATGCGACAAGCAAACAATCATGCCATGATGAATGATGCACAATTTGCATGGCAATAAAGTAGCATGGCATGGGTGAGGTGTAGAATACAAGAGATAAGCATTTTATTGAGTTTTAATCATATTTTATACTCAAATAAGTTGCTGTATACTTTATATTTATATGATGCATGCTGCAATTCAGAACATGGAATGCATAAACAGAAAGGTCTCGTCGAGCTGATCATTTTAGACATATCATTTGTCAAATTTGGAGTTATAAAACTAAAGTTATGAATTAATTAAGGAAAAGGGCATTTTGTTGTAATTTTAATCAACTCGAAAATTAAAGTGTCCAAAATATATTTTTAGGGGCATATTTGAAATCCTCACATTTTTCTGATCTCAAAACATATATTACATGTTTAATTTGGAAATATATTTCAAAAGTTAATTAAAAACAGATTTGAATTTGAATTTAAATTAATTTGAAAAAGGGTTTATTAAAACAGACAACAGGAGAAACTTTTATTACTCAGACAGAACTAGCCACGGTCAGTGACAGGTGGGGCCAGGCTGACTGGGCCAACCCGTGCACCGAAAAGGGCTTCCTCACCGCGGTCTTTCCTAGCCTCTACGAATGACAAGTGGGGCCGGTGGCTTAGGCCAGTGCCAGTGAACGAGGCGGAAAGCTGCCGAGCAGAGCTGGGCGGGTTAAGACTCAGATTCTACGGGGTGCTCTTTGCAAAGTTCCCACATAGGCTGGCTGGTGGGCTCGGGATCGGGTTGGCCGAAACAAAGGGGGCTAAGCGCAAAGCAATGCTTGGCATCACTGTGGATCTTCCTCGCGATCTCGAGAGATCGGTGCAATGAGAAGCGCCTGGCGGGGGATCGAACCTAGGACTGGCGTCTTGCGCGAGGCGGCAACGCAGTAGGAAGGAGAGGTTGTTGAGGTTCGCCACGCAGCCGAGATAAGGTTCTGTGATGTATAAGCGGAACAACAGCAACCCGCCCGTACGAGGCGTTAAATCGGAGTTCCTTCGTCTAGGAGGAGAAAAAGCAGAGGAGGGTGCGAGAGGTGCAGCTCACCGGGAGTGCGACAGGCGGTGGATCGGGCAGTGCGGGATCGTTAATGGAGTCGGACGGAGTTAGGGTTTGGCGTCGGTGTTGCAGTCTTGCGCAGTGGACTTCTCTCCTCCTGCCGGCGGTCCGGGGTGAAGCGAAGTGGTACCGTGGTCTTCCTCGGCACCCGTGATCGCCACGCCTCCGGCTGGTATAAGGAGGGGAGGTGGAGGCCGACGGTGGCCGGCGATGGGGTAGATGGTGGTAGGGGTGAGCGGAGAGGAAGGGCGGCTGGGAGATCTGGGAGAGGTCGAGGAGAGGGAGGTGGTGGTAGATAGCAGAGGAGAGGGAGGATGCCGTGGGGAGTGGGGTAGAAAAGGTGGCTTGACCACACTTTTCCTCCTCTCCTTCACGTGCTCGGTCAGGCGGGAGCGGGGAGGTGAGTCTTGGAGGCTGCCAGGTGGGGACGGCAGGGTCGGTGGGGAGGCTCGGGCTGGGGGGCCCTCATGGCAGGAAGAGAAGAGAGGGGGGAGAAAGAGGGGAGGCTCGGTTAGGAGCTAGGTTAGGAGTAGGAGTAGTGGATCGGATTAGGGCTTGGGGTGGGTGGTAGCTAGGTGGGGCCAGGGTGGCCAGGTGGGGCCAGCAAGGTGAGGCTCGGCATGGTGAGACTAAGGGGGAAGGGTTAGGGTTTGATCTCACATGATCATGCATGGGAGCATACACATGTGAGGGTGAGGCTTGTGATGCACATGGCCAGGAAAACTAGACCAAGATGAGGAGGGTTTAGGGTTTGAACATGATCCACTCAAAAACCAAAGAAAAACCAAAGGAGATCAAAAGATGGTGATGGTTGCATGGCCCATGCAAATGCATTAAATGCCATGTTTTAATCTTGTGAAAACAAAATAATTATTCATGGCATTTATACATATGCATTCCAAAATATGGGGTAAAGTCAAGCTAAAAGAATTAAAGGAATGCTCCATGTGGAGTAGAAGGGGATGACCATGTTTGAATAAAAATGGGGCATGCTAGTGTGTATGTGCCACTAGGTATTTAGTAAGCCCAAAATATCCCAACATGAGCATAAACCCCAAAACAACCCATATGGAAGCTAGAAAAGGGTTCCACTCACAAGGCATGCAAAGGTGGCCATGTGGCTCTCATAAACCAATAATGTGGAAACAATATGGTGCATATATGAGAGCATGTGGAGATAGAATTGGATCCATCCCAACCCACATGAGCTAGAGGTAAAACCAAATAAGTTGCAATGCTCATATATGGTGGAATGGTGGAATGATGGGGTGATGACAAGAAAGGTGGTGGAGTTAATAAAAGATATGCCCCCAACTCAACTTGGGCATTAAACAATATATCAATAACCAAATACAATATCAAGAGGCAAATACAATTAACAATGCATATGAGAGAAGAACCAAAACAAAAAGGGTTTTATATGATGCTCAAATGCAATGTGGCATGATGACATGAGCATGATATAATTATGATGCAACAATTGTATATAGGAAGTAGCCATTATATAGACTAGGCTAGTAGCATTGCAATTGTTAGACAATTGGGATGCTACAACTCTCCCCCACTAAACAAGAATCTCGCCCCGAGATTCCTAGGAAAAAGAAAACAACACAAGGAGAGTCGGGTGTTCGGAACTAAGGCGATCCTTGCGTTCCCAAGATGATGAACAACGGAGTGGTGCGACCACTACACCTTGCAAACTTGCTAGACTTGTTGCGAGTCTTGCGTTTTGCTAGAGAAACAACGGGTTAGAAGAGTTGAAAGATTGTCGTGAGACAAGAAGGATAGGATGGACATAGCTCCGGTTTTCTCAAGAAACATGATAAAAGAATAGACCACTTGTGAAAGAAAAAGGAAAAGATGATGTATCATGGATAAGAAAAGACACACCGTTAAGATTAAAGATTTACTGATACTAGAGAGGATGAATCTTTGTCTCGCCGGAAGAAAAAGAGCTAGATTGGAGAGGTTTTGAAGCACTATGACAATAGCATCATATCTTCTCTCGGATTTGAGAAATGAAGTTCGGAAACAATATTGCCTTCAAACAATAGAGTCCCTTGATATCAACAGAAAGATTTAGTTAGACATCGTCGGATTAGATTTTTCTTGCGCCGGTAAGAACCAAAGGATCACGCAATTGAGGTGCGCAGATATAACTTCCAGAGACGGATGTGAAGCCAGATCATGGTGGAATCCCGAGAAGCAAAGAATAAGGAGGATCTGGAGTTTATTGTGGAGATACTTATTGCTTCTTTAGCCTTGATGCTAACGCAATAGATTTGCGGCTGATGGCATCAACCATACTTGGCTTGACCACAGAAAAGAATTGATGAAACAAAGAGAGATAGTTTCCTTTCATCTTGTTTGGGGATGTAGAGCATCGGTAGAAAGACGAGGGCCGAAAAGAGTTTGCGTTTGTTTCCACCAGATAATTGAAGATTTTGCTCCATATAGAATAGACAGACCACCAACAAGAGATTATTGATTATTTTCTTCGAGAGAGCACTCCGGAAAAACAAAGACGGAAGTAAGAGTATCGAGGGATAAAGGCCACTTCTAACTTCCGTGGAATGAGTGAAATCACATTAATTCACCAATTCAATGTACAAGAGCGAATGATAAGAGTAGTGGTATGGTAGCTACTCCATCCCGCACTCAAAGCATTACTCCGCACATGAATAAGAAAACCATGCAACCCAACCACCGAAACAGACTAAAGGTATTGATAAGAAGAGCTCATGGAACTCCGTTAGAAAACAAGGATAGATGCAAACGATTCACCGGATCCAAGATAGATAAGGGTGATGATGTTGTTGTCATATCACAAGTACCAAGCCACCGGAAAGATATGAAGGAAGATTACGGAGAACAACTGCAAGATTCAACAGCTACAGAAAAGATAGCACCAACTTGAACAGAAGGAATACAAGATCTGGAAGGTCTTCATGGCCTCCGGTGGATTGAGCATAGATGATAGAACGAGAGGGTTTCAAAAGATCACTTGACGAGACTGAGGTGAAAGAACTCCATGTTCTTCTTGAAATGATTGTGAAAGATTTAGCAGTCTTGAGGAAATCTTGGTGAACAGCGATGATAACTCGCCAACAAGGAAAGACTCTAGGTTTGATTGAAGATGGAAGATGGAATTAACAATGAACTTGCTGATTCCAGAATTGAAGCGATCTATTTAGCAGAAGGACGTGGCCGAGATAGGTGACTTCGAAAAGTCAGAATTCTCACTTTGCGACTTTGCACACAGGCAGTGCTCACGAAGCTTGAGAGAAAGAGACACAGATGATCTTCCATGTCCTTCCATTGATATCGAATAGGCAAGCATATTATCAATATATACCACCATGGATTAACAAGATATTCCCAGAATATCAAGTTCAAGAGGCGGGAGAAACGAACAAATGCTCGAAACACTTTCTGAGCTCAACGCTCTTTGAAAGATCAATATTAAGAGCACGGGTTCGTGTTGAAGAAGATGCACTGGAAGAATATATTATCTGGTCCTTCGGAAGAAAAAGAGATGTCACCTAGTTCACATTGTCGATTGGATCGCCGGTTACAAAGATAGAGAGATCTTGGATAAGAAACGATGATAGATCATACCTTAAGCAAAGCTACCAGAGACGAAAAGATGCGATTCCCTCGTCTCAAAGAGAATTTGCAGATATGGAGTTCAAAAAGATGTGCAGCATGATAAACAGATGATAGACCGCCGTAGTGCCTTGAGATAACTCCGGATTGCCAAAGATGCTTGAATATGGATAGATATGGTCACGGTGTACTCAAAATCACAGGAGATAACCGTCACCATCTGGAGGATAGTGTTGATAGCATTTTCCATATTCCACTCATGATAAGTGTCATATAGCTATGCCGAGAACCAAATTACAATCACCAGCATCGGATCAACACATGTTATGTAATTAGCCCAAGAGAATTGGAGATGAAATGAAACTCTAGGATTAAGCGCCGGTGACAAAAGAATGAGTTAGCATGGACATGCTGATAAAAGGAAGATAGATAATGTTTCACACACGACTGGAAAGGAGTGTGGAAACACAGATGTATCAAAGAAAAATTTTCCGCATTTTTCGGCATTAAAATACCAATAGATGCGCAAAATCACTTATCAGGTAGAGATTAGCACTGATGGTTTCACAGAAAGTGGAGTTGCTAGAAGGAAGGACACCCTTAAGAAGATGGCACCGGTTAACAAGGAGTCAGATAGATCGCGCCGGTTTTCAAAAGCCTGTCGGTATGGAATGTACCAACAGTTGATAACCAAAAGGTAGATAAAGATAACATGTTGGATGCAACAGATCGACAAGGAATTACACACACACACACACACAACCTATGGTACTACGGAACCCAGAACACGTGAATCCTAGTTTGAATTTTTAAGAAGAGGATTGAAAACGTTACACTTCCTTACCAGAAAAGGGTGGGTGGGTGGGTAAGAAGAAAAGTGGAAGCAGTCCTACTCTCACGTTTTGTTTTTCCTAGTATACATAGCTACCAAAAATATTTGCTAGACTGACAACGACCATTTGGCTGAGACCCTGAAGGGCGGGATGGCTCTGATACCAATTGTAACTACCTCGGTGAATTACGCTCCTAGTTACAAGCTTGGATGAGCGGAAATGGTTAAAATAATGCAATTGGGGCCCAAATGCCACTCACAGTGAACCTTTCGGCCGTCTAACCATTTCCAAACATCGGGACAAGAACAGCGGCGTGTCGGCGTGAAGGGATCAACTACATACACAAATGAGTATGTATGCAAGCCACCATACAACCGTCCTCGAGCCATTCCATCTAAAAGAAATAGAAATATTGCAGCATATCGGCAAGATCCAAATATCCTAGATAGATATAATAGTTTAGGATATCTTCTCATACATCAAACATCAGAGTATCAGGCGGAAGCGGAAGACAAGATTCGAGTACGGATAAGAAGCAAATCGGCATAAGATGCCCCATAAATAAACACATCCCGCCCACAGATCTCACGGATCCCCGTTCCCGGAATCTCTACACCGAGTGATCGTTGCCCACATCGTCCGTCTCCTCCACCCAGTATCCATCTTGCGAGTTTACCTGTTCATCTGAATCAAACAATTTATCGTGTGAGACCCTAGGGGTACTCAGCAAGTCTTTATGCCTCTAAAGGGGACACAACCTGAGGTGACGCAATTGCAGCAAAAGATAATACCTAGCAATTCCATAGATACTTGCTAACCATCCACCTAACCAAAGATAGACGGATGTTCGTGAATTAATAACAACAGTTATAACAGTAATATTAACAGATCCATCCTCCTCCTCGCTTACCAACGAGGAAGCGGACGAACAACCCCCCATCCGTTGGCAGTTTTATTAACCATTCCATGAGTGTTGCACTATTTACTAGTCAGGTACTTAGTCAAATTAAAAGCGGTACTTTAGTTATACTTGTCTATGATCGAGAAACTGTGCTCCAAGTCGTCCATAACCACGGACACGGCTTTCAGAAAGATTTACCCTGCAGGTGTGCATAAATAGCAACACACACTCGATCAACCTCGGAAAAACCAAATCAAAACCAACGAGGCATTCACGACAAGCGATCACAGATTGAGAAATATTTGAGGCCACCCCATTAAGCTACCCGCGAAGTTGGCTTGGCTCGAGACGGACTCAAGGTTTGCGTCGTCAATGCTGTAAACGATTGGGAACCCGAAAGTGTGATCGGGCTTGTCGATACATGGCAAAACACTCCGCTTACCTAAACAGTACGGGTGCTCCACGCACAATCTTAAATAAAGCAGTAAAGCATGGCATAAGTACAGGATAGTAATAAAGCCCCAAACTACTTTGTGGCCCCAAGAAATAAGAATGAATCAAGCTCTGGCTCAGGAGGGTCCATAAGGCCTCCCGGATGTGGATAGCGCAAATATTCAAGGAACAGGAATCAAGTACTCGGGGTCCTACGGGACACAAGTGAGCATGAAAAACCAAATAGCAGATGTTGCTCACCGGTGCCACTTTCATTAGTTATCCCATTACTACTCAGGTTAAGTTGTTTAGGTACCTCGTTATCCATCAGACACTCACATACCCTACACATGTTGTTCTACGACCCGCATGGCTCAAACAACTCATGTAGTAATGGCTCATGGGATGGAGGAACAAGCTTCGGTGGGGTTTAAAAGTAAAGGCTATGCAGTACTTGGGATTCAGTTTAATGCAATCGCGACTCAATGATGCAAGAATAAGATAGAAGCAATAGGTACTATATGTATGCAAGCATGTGGTAGTGCTTGCAGCTCGATTGAAGCGAGAGAAGGATGCAGGTAGTGCTCACAGGTTTCTTGATATATCCCCTGCTCAGCGTCTATTCGAAGAAGAACCAAACAAACAAGGGCCAACATAAATAGAGTGCACAAGCATATGAATTAAAATGCGACAAGCAACCAATCATGCCATGATGAATGATGCACAATTTGCATGGCAATAAAGTAGCATGGCATGGGTGAGGTGTAGAATACAAGAAATAAGCATTTTATTGAGTTTTAATCATATTTTATACTCAAATAAGTTGCTGTATACTTTATATTTATATGATGCATGCTGCAATTCAGAACATGTAATGCATAAACAGAAAGGTCTCGTCGAGCTGATCATTTTAGACATATCATTTGTCAAATTTGGAGTTATAAAACTAAAGTTATGAATTAATTAAGGAAAAGGGCATTTTGTTGTAATTTTAATCAACTCGAAAATTAAAGTGTCCAAAATATATTTTTAGGGGCATATTTGAAATCCTCACATTTTTCTGATCTCAAAACATATATTACATGTTTAATTTGGAAATATATTTCAAAAGTTAATTAAAAACAGATTTGAATTTGAATTTAAATTAATTTGAAAAAGGTTTTATTAAAACAGACAACAGGAGAAACTTTTATTACTCAGACAGAACTAGCCACGGTCAGTGACAGGTGGGGCCAGGCTGACTGGGCCAACCTGTGCACCGAAAAGGGCTTCCTCACCGCGGTCTTTCCTAGCCTCTGCGAATGACAAGTGGGGCCACCGGTTGGGCCAGTGCCGAACGTGAGCAGGAGCCGAAGCTGGAGGCGTCTGAGGTTAAGACTCAGATTCTCTGAGGTGCTCTTTGCAAAGTTCCCACATAGGCTGGTGGTGGGCTCGGCGACTGGGTTGAGCGAAAACAAAGGAGGCTAATCAGCAAAGCAGGCCATTGATCTGTGGATCTTCCTCGCGATCTGATGAGAGATCGGTGCCAGCGAACGGCGTGCGGCGCGGGGGGGATCAAACCTAGGACCTGGCATGCGCGCGCGGAGGCGGCAGCCACTGCGGTAGGAAGGGAGGTTGTTGCAGGGTTCGGCTACGCAGCGGGATAAGGTTACGCGATGTACAGAAAGCAGACGACGACCAGACGGCCAGGCACGAGGCGTTAAATCGCCGGGATCCGCTTCTAGGAGGAGAAAACAGAGGAGGTGCGAGAGGTGCAGCAGCTCACCGGAGTCTGACAGGCGGTGGATCGGGCCGGGTGCGAGGATCGTGAATGGTGGCGGACCGGAGTTAGGGTTTGGCGTCGGTGTTGCGGTACTGCAGCAGAAGTGGACTTCTCCTCCTCGCTGGCGCGGTCCAGGGTGAAGCAGGGGTACCGCGTGGTCTTCCTCGGCACCCGTGATCGCCACGCCTCCGGCTGGTATAAGGAGGGGAGGTGGAGGCCGACGGTGGCCGGCGATGGGGTAGATGGTGGTAGGGGTAGACGGAGAGGAAGGGGCGGCCTGGGGAGATCTGGGAGAGGTCGAGGAGACAGGAGGTGGTGGTAGATAGCAGAGGGAGAGGGAAGGATGCCGTGGGGAGTGGGGTAGAGAAAAGGTGGCTTCGGCCACTTTTCTCCTCCTCTCCTTCACGTGCTCGGGTCGGGGCAGGAGCAGGGTAGGTGCTGGAGGCTGCCAGGTGGGGACGGCAGGGTCGGTGGGGAGGCTCGGGCTGGGGGGCCCTCATGGCAGGAAGAGAAGAGAGGGGGGAGAAAGAGGGGAGGCTCGGTTAGGAGCTAGGTTAGGAGTAGGAGTAGTGGCTCGGATTAGGGCTTGGGGTGGGTGGTAGCTAGGTGGGGCCAGGGTGGCCAGGTGGGGCCAGCAAGGTGAGGCTCGGCATGGTGAGACTAAGGGGGAGGGTTAGGGTTTGATCTCACATGATCATGCATGGGAGCATACACATGTGAGGGTGAGGCTTGTGATGCAAATGGCCAGGAAAACTAGACCAAGATGAGGAGGGTTTAGGGTTTGAACATGATCCACTCAAAAACCAAAGAAAAACCAAAGGAGATCAAAAGATGGTGATGGTTGCATGGCCCATGCAAATGCATTAAATGCCATGTTTTAATCTTGTGAAAACAAAATAATTATTCATGGCATTTATACATATGCATTCCAAAATATGGGGTAAAGTCAAGCTAAAAGAATTAAAGGAATGCTCCATGTGGAGTAGAAGGGGATGACCATGTTTGAATAAAAATGGGGCATGCTAGTGTGTATGTGCCACTAGGTATTTAGTAAGCCCAAAATATCCCAACATGAGCATAAACCCCAAAACAACCCATATGGAAGCTAGAAAAGGGTTCCACTCACAAGGCATGCAAAGGTGGCCATGTGGCTCTCATAAACCAATAATGTGGAAACAATATGGTGCATATATGAGAGCATGTGGAGATAGAATTGGATCCATCCCAACCCACATGAGCTAGAGGTAAAACCAAATAAGTTGCAATGCTCATATATGGTGGAATGGTGGAATGATGGGGTGATGACAAGAAAGGTGGTGGAGTTAATAAAAGATATGCCCCCAACTCAACTTGGGCATTAAACAATATATCAATAACCAAATACAATATCAAGAGGCAAATACAATTAACAATGCATATGAGAGAAGAACCAAAACAAAAAGGGTTTTATATGATGCTCAAATGCAATGTGGCATGATGACATGAGCATGATATAATTATGATGCAACAATTGTATATAGGAAGTAGCCATTATATAGACTAGGCTAGTAGCATTGCAATTGTTAGACAATTGGGATGCTACAGATCTCATCCAATCCCTACCATCCCCATAGCCTACAGCGGGGGATTACTCACTCATAGATGGGGGAAACATGGATGGTCGATGGAGAAGCGATGGTGATGATGATGGCGATGATCTCCTCCAATTCCCCATCCCGGCAGGGTGCCAGAACAGAGTTTCTGGTGCTGTTTCGTGGAATCTGATGGTGGCAGCGGAGCGGAACTCCTTCTTGAAAAATGTCGAACCCCCCGAAGTTTTTAGGTCAGAAGGCTCCTTATAGCCGAAGAGAGAGGCCGAGGGGGTGCCTAGGGGGCCCACACCACCCCCTGGCGCAGCCATGCCCGGCCCGCGCCAGCAGGTGGTGTGGCCACCCTAGGGCTATTCTCCGTGATACATCTCGCCTCCGGAGTCTTGGTGAAATAGGATTTTGGCATATTTTTCGATTTTTTCCTGATAGTTGATTTTCTGCACAAAAAGTAGACACCAAGGCAATTCTGCTGAAAACAGCGTCAGTTTGCATTAGTTGCATCCAAATCACACAAGTATAGAGGAGAAACAATAGCAAAAGTGTTTGGGAAAGTAGATACGTTTTGGACGTATCAGCACCAGCCAGCGAAACTTCACTATAACGGAGAGTGTTTACACAACGCCGGGGATTTCACAGATGCAACTTGTCCTAGCCGGCGGCTTACAAGAGGTATATATAACGGTGGTAACCTAGGTCATCAACGATCCGTACCGCGGGGGCTGTCGTCCCCCGCACCCCCACAGGCGTCCCTGTTGGGCACGGAGTGGGCCAACTTCAGACTCCGCTCCGCATCGGCCCAAGCCTCCGGCGACGGGCCTCGCTCCGCTCCGTCACAAGTTGGCCTCTACTTTGTAGAATTTGGATCAACATATAACAAATTCCACCTTGAGACAAATTCCTTCTTGTAGCATCAATAGTAATCGTCTCCCTGAACAAACAAAGAAAACACCTTCGACGCCAATAGCCACTTGGGCTAAGCAGTTATACCAACTAAGCTTGAGCATAGCTCAAACTTAGCAACAGGAACATGCTTTGTCATCATATCAGCAGGATTATCATGAGTGCTTATCTTACATACCTTTAGTGTACCTTCTGCAACAACATCACGAACATAATGGTACTTGATATCAATGTGCTTTGTTCTCTCATGGAACATCTGATCCTTAGTAAGGTAAATAGCACTTTGACTGTCACATAACAGGTTAATGCAAGAATCATCCTGACAAAGCTCAGCATACAAACCTTTCAACCAAATAGACTATTTGCAAGCTTCAGCAACAGCCATATATTCTGCTTTGGTTGTAGATAAAGCAACAACTGGTTGCAGCGTTGCCTTCCAACTCACGGCACATCCACCTACCATGAACACATAACCTGTGAGGGACCTCCTCTTATCCAAGTCGGCAGCAAAATCTGAATTCACATAGCCTGCGAGTCCCTCGCCAGTCTTGCCAAACTTCAAACAAGCATTCGATGTGCCACGGAGGTACCTGAAAATCCACTGAACAACTTTCCAATGTTATTTACCAGGATTAGCCATGTAACGACTCACCAAACTCGTAGCATATGATAAATCAGGGCGAGAGCAAACCATGGCATACATCAAGGAACCAACATCACTAGAATAAGGAACTCGAGACATGTACTCAATATCTTCATCGGAACTAGGACATTGCAATGCTGACAATTTAAAGTGAGGAGCAACAGGAGTAGTAACTGACTTTGCATCATGCATATTAAAACATTGAAGAACTTTCTCAACGTAACTTTGCTGACTAAGAAACAACAACCTAGATTTTCTGTCCCGTTTAATTTCCATACCTAGGATTTTCTTAGCAGCACCAAGATCTTTCATCTCAAATTCACTACTTAGGTGTGCCTTCAAAGTAGTGATTTCTTTCATGCTCTTGGCAGCAATTAACATATCATCAACATATAACAGCAAGTAAATAGGTGATCCATTAACAAACTTTATATAAACACAACTATCAAACTGAGACCTCTTAAAACCTTGTGAGATCATAAATGAATCAAACCTTTTGTACCACTGTCTTGGAGATTGCTTCAAACCATAAAGCGACCTCTTCAATTTACACACAAAATCCTCTTTTCCAGGAACTATGAACCCTTCAGGTTGGTCCATGTAAATCTCCTCCTCCAGTTCACCATGCAGAAAAGCAGTCTTTACATCTAGCTGCTCAAGCTCAAGATCATGCATAGCAACAATACCAAAGAAAGTACGAATAGAACTATGCTTCACAACTGGAGAGAAAACATCATTATAATCAATACCTAGAATCTGGCTGAAACCTTTTGCTACTAACCTTGCCTTAAACCTTGGAGGCTCATTAGGAGACAAACATTCCTTTCTCTTGTATATCCACTTACAACAGACGACCTTCTTCTGTTTAGGCAAGCGCACAACTTCCCATGTGCCATTCTTATCAAGCGATTGCATCTCTTCTTGCATAGCAGAAATCCACTTCTCGCGGTCAACGGATGCAACAGCCTCGTTGTATGTAGCAGGTTCAGTATCATGCTCCACTTGTTCAGCACAACTCAAAGCATAATGAGCAAGATTACACTCTTCAATTAAACGACGAGGTGGAACTATGTTACGCCTCGGTCTATCAGCAGCACTAGATTCCTATGGCTGCTGCAAAACAGTAGGTGAGTGCTGAACAACATCATCATCAACATTTTCCTCATGAGTATCATCAACAACAGCATTATTATCAACAGTTTTCTGCAGGTGCTCCACCTGCACACGAACTCCCTCCTCTCCAATAGCAATAGGAGAGGGATCTGATGGCAAGCTGTCATGATACATAACGGATTCATTGAAAACAACGTTCCTACTCAACAAAATCTTTTTGGTTTCAAGATTCCATAGTTTATATGTCTTAACTCCTGAACCATAACCGAGGAATATGCATTTAACAGCTCTAGGCTCTAACTTTCCATTATCAACGTGAGCATAAGCAGTGTAACCAAAAACTCTCAACTGTGAATAATCAGCAGGCGAACCTAACCATACATCAATGGGAGTTTTCTTCTCAAGTGGAATAGAAGGTGACCTGTTGATGAGGTAGCACGCTGTGTTGGCTGCTTCAGCCCAGAAACATCTATGCATACCTGCATTGGACAACATCAAGCGAGCCCTCGAGATGATGGTTCTGTTCATGCACTCAGCCACGCCATTCTGCTGAGGAGTGTAAGGGATGGTGTGGTGCCTGATCATACCATCGTTACTGCAAAACTCCTCAAACTCATTAGAACAGAATTCCATACCATTGTCAGTACGTAGTACCTTTACCTTCTTTTCAGTTTGCTTTTCTATCATAACTTTCCACTTCTTAAAAGCATCAAAAACATCATATTTGTGTTTCAGAAAATATGGCCACACTTTTCTTGAGTAGTCATCAATAATAGTAAGCATGTAATTAGCACCACCAATAGATGTCTTACGGGAAGGCCCCCATACATCAGCATGCACATAATCTAAAATGCCTTTGGTGGTATGAACGGAAGCATTGAATTTAACTCTTTTATGCTTACCAAAAACGCAGTGCTCACAGAACTCAAACTTACCTAAGTTGCAACCATCAATCAGCTCTCTCTTAACCAACTCTGCCATGCCATGTTCGTTCATATGCCCAAGACGCATATGCCATAGATTTGTTTTACCACAATCATCAAAATCATTAGCAGTAACAGCAGCAGCAATACCAGGCAAAGTGCTACCTCTAAGAACATATAACTTAGCAGAATTCATATCACCTATCATGTGAATAAGAGAACCTTTCGATACCTTTAACAACCTATGCCCACCGGCATACTTGTATCCATCAACGTCCATGGTACTCAGTGAGATCAGATATCTGGCCATGCTTGGTATGTGCTTCACCTCATTCAATGTACGCGTCACGCCATCATGTGTCTTGATCTTAATAGATCCAACTCCGACAATATGGCATGGGTTGTCATTCCCCACACGTACAAAATCTCTAGTCTGCACAGACTCATATGAACTGAACCAAGCTTTGTTACAGCAAATATGAAACGAACATGCAGTATCAAGTATCCATTCATCATCACGAGAAGCACAAGCAGCAAAAATGGCTAAACATTCACTGTCAGAACTATCACCAGAAACAACAGCAGCCTTACCATTACCTTGATCCTTATCTTTCGGTTGGTAAGTACCGTTCCTTTTCTCCTTATTCTGCAGCTTCCAACAATCATTAATAACATGATTAGATTTCTTACAATACCTGCAGAACTTGTCCTTTCCCTTGGACTTCGAACGACTTCTGCCGTCTTTTCTCTTATCTCGGTTGCCATGGTTGTTAAATCTCTGCTCGGTCCTGCCACGAACCTGCAGAGCTTCAGCCTTGGAAGACGCCCCATCTGCCTGCACCATAGATTTCATCTTTTCGCTCTGTTTGAGGGCATCTTGCACTTCATCAAGGGTTATCTTATCACGGCTCAACAACATTGTATCACGAAAGTGAGTATAAGAACTAGGCAGCGAGCATAAGAGTAATAGGGCTAGATCCTCATCATCATATTTTACTTCCATAGATTGCAAATCAGAAATAATCTCTCTGAAAAGAGATAAGTGATTCATTACCGATCCACCTTCCTGCAATCTATGCGAGAACAACTTCATCTTCACATGCATCTTACTGGTTAGATCCTTTGACATGTAGATCGATTCCAGTTTCCCCCAAAGGGCAGCAGCAGATTTCTCTGTCAAGACTTCCTGCAAAATATTATTGGATAGATGAAGTTGAATCATAGACAAAGCCTTACGGTCCTTCCGCTTCTCTTCGTCAGACCAGCTCTTAGCATCCTTTTCCCCGAATCCATCCAACGCGTCATCTAGATCTGAAGTTTGGGCGAGAATCGCCTGCATCTTCACCTGCCACAAGCAGAATCTTGTGGAGTAGTCCAGCTGCGGTAGATCGAACTTCAATGACGACATGTCGCAAACCCTAGATTAGAACCTGGGGCTCTGATACCACTTGTAAGCTTTGCGACAAGTAAATAACGAAGAACGAAAATAAAATTGCAGCAAGGGGGACACAGATTTAACGTGAAAAACCCTCTCCAACAAAGAGAGGGGAAAAACCACGGGCGCCAGCCAGCGAAACTTCACTATAACGGAGAGTGTTTACACAACGCCAGGGATTTCACAGATGTTCCAGTAGAAGGTCTCATTCATTAGAAGAACCATGTTCTTTTAATCAATATGAAGTTTTTTTTAGCTGATACTCATGTTTATGTTTGACGAACCAAAATTAAAATTTGAGTAGGAGACATTTGTTACCTGGTAACACGTTCTTAAAAAATATATTTACAAACATTATTTTAGCCTATTATGTGAGTTAATCTATTTTCCTATTATAATGGTAATGTTTTATGTCTGACCAATATATTAGTTCATAGGTGCGTTGCACAGTCACGCTTACTAGTAATAACGAAAGTGGGTGGAGTGGAAAAAAAAACTGAATGGTCCAAAACGGTAGAGCACAATCAAGCCGGGGCCCACGAAGGGAGGCGTGTGGCGCTAGCAGAAAAGAAACTCGGTGGAAAAAGAGGCACACCACCCAACACGTCCCGACAGGGCAGGAAGGGAGGTGGCGCGCTGCCTCGTCCCGCCTCCCGAATCGGCTTTTGCCTGCCGTGCGCGCCGCTCTCTCTCCCTGACCCCTCCCGCCTCTATCTACACCAACGACAGGTGAGATTCTTCTTTCGATTCTGCGCGCCACAGGCTCACATCTGGGGGTCCACCTGTCACCGAGAGGCGCACGGGCGCGTGCCGCCGAACGTAAGCGATGACTCCGCTGCGCTATCGTTTCGAGGATACGGCTGCTACCGTCGCGGGACCCACGGGAACAGGGACACGGTGGACGCCGGAGCCCACGCAACAGCAGCAGCAGCCGAGCCGGCTGCGGTGTGGCGTCGCGGTGCCGCCTCCAATCCCCTCCCTCGTGCGTGTCCCTTTCGATCAAAAGATGCAGGGACCCGGCGGCTCCGTCTGCCTGGACCAGCCTCATCGTAGCGACGGTACGCGCTAGTCTGCGAGGCATGTGTCTAGGACTCTAGGTTCATTCTATTCGAGGAAGGAACGATCTGAAAATCGTTTTAACAGATTTCTCGGATACCGCACAGCGAATTCTTTTTTTCAGAAGTGAGCTCAACCATTTTCTTTAGGTGGAGATGGATGGAGGTCAATCATAGCTTAGCCCATGCACCGGGTCTACCCGGCTATCACCTGTACAAACTTATTTGGTATGCGGCCCCTGCCTACAGTGACTTTGTCATAGTAGCAGTCGCATACGAGTCCAAGTATCATACTGGAATCATGGAGGAGCTATTTTTTTTCAAAAATCTAAGCACACACTGTCCACTTGTCACAAACTTACTACTACTTCGGTTTCATAATTTTTGCTGTGGTTTTTGAAAGAGTATGAGTTTGGCGGAATATGATAGATATATTATTGAGTCTCATGGGCGAGTATATATAGACGTACAGGGATCAATTTGGAGTATAAGACGAGTTAGGCTAGAATCCTAACTATCCTAAACTACCACAATAACCGTGTGCGTATCATACTCTAACATCCCTCCGCAGTCGTAGAGGTGGCGTCGTGAACAACCGGAACATCGCGGACGGTCAGACTAGATATAAACCGAAGTAGTATCCAGTAGGCTTACATCCCCCGCAGTCGTAGCGGAAACGTCTTGAACGGTGTCGCATCGCGGTAGCTTGAACTGTAGAGGAAGCTGGTGATGCTCAAGTGAGGTGGTAGCCCTTGTGCCGATATCGAGGGAGCCGAGAGTGTGAGGCAATGCCATGGTCGAGGTAGCCGTGCGATGGGTCGCCGTGGTCGATGTCGTGGTCGGGGATGCCAGTGTCGAGGTAGTCGCACGTGAAGCCGCATGCACATAGTGCACGAGGAGGATGACGGAGATGCGTCGAGGCAGCCGTTGAGAGTGTCGATGCCGAAGTCGATGCAGTCCGAGCCGTCGAGGACGAGGTACGGCCATAGTTTTGCCAGAACTAGGCGCACGTCGGGGACAAACGCACACTCCGGTTTTGCCAGAACCGAGTATGCAAAGAAGAACTCGTCGGTGACACGATCGAGGAAGTCGTAGAGGGGTCGATGCCGAAGAAAACATTGTCGAAGCCGATGAAGACGAGGCGCCGATCCGAGTTTGCCATACTCGGGAACGTGTCGAGGACGAAGGCACTCCCGGTGTTGCCAGTACCAGGCGTGCGGGGGCAGGGACCATCATGAACTTGTCGCCATGTCAGAAAGACTAGCAGAGGAAGCCTCCAGAGCGGTTGCAACGCGCAGAGCGGCTAAGGGAGAGATGCTAAGGAGATCGCCGCGTTGTCGGAGTAGAGTAGCAGGTGGTGTAGTCGGGGACGAGGCGATGACGCTGGCGGCGAAGTTGTAGTGGACGAAGACGTAGAAGACGGAGAAACCAGCGGCGACCTGGGTTAGTCATGCTGGATGCCTAGAGTGGCGATGGGATAGTCGGCGGGACCTGCGACGGCGAGAGGGCGTCCTGCAGGTTATCTTGTGAAGCGCGGTGGCGGTGCTCGAAGTAGGCGAGAAAGACCCGTCGACGTGACGAAGACCATGTGCAGACGGAGGCGATCCGCGCGGTAGGAGATGGCGCGGTGAAAGTCGAGGCCGTCGATGCACGAGGACGACAAAGTAGACTGCGTGCATCCACGCTACGACCCGAGGGAGCGGCATAGCTACAGACGCGTGCTCAGGGACGTGCTTGGCGCAGACAGGCGCGGGATCGGTTGATCAGACCGATGGTGCACCGTATGCGCCATGGCATGGACGATGCGTAGATCGAATTCGATGGCGATGTTGTCGGTGAAGTCCCGGACGATGACGGCGAAGAGGATCCGAGGGGGAAGCCGCGGTAGCCTTCCAAGGAAGGCGTGTACCGTCCGTGCATGCAGCCTGCGTGAGGTCATGACCGCCGAGGCAGGCGCACGGGCACGATGTAGATCCTCGATGCCGATGGTCGGAGTAGAGGCGCGGCGATAACGATGGCGGTGAGCGACTCAATCCGATCTAAGATCGGTAAACCAAAAAGAAAGTCGATCAAGAGATCGGAAAAAAAGACTTACAGGACAGCCGATCACGGATCGGCGGACGAACCCTGCATACGAGTTGCGCAGCCCCTGTCCGAGATCATGGAGATCGACCTTCCCAGGGGCAGCGCGGCGGAAGCTAGGGTTTGAGATCGATTTAGGCTGATACCATGAAAGAGTATGAGTTTGACGGAATATGATGGATATATTATTGAGCCTCATGGACGAGTATATATAGGCGTATAGGGATTAACTTGGAGTATAAGACGAGTTAGGCTAGAATCCTAACTATCATAAACTACTACAATAACCGTATACGTATCATACTCTAACAGTTTTGTTTCAAATTTGAACTAAAAAGCACAACTGGAATTATGAAATGGAGTAAACAAAAAATACGATAAGAATTATATAACAAAGGGGAAGATGGCAAACTTAATATGTACCACTACAACAACCTCCTAATGTAGGCCGCTCCCGCAGGCGGGGCGACAGTGGTTGGGAACTGCTAGCATCGGGCCCGGCCACCCCGTCGGCGGACTAGCATCGCACTGCCTATGTCGAGAGGCATGCGAGGAGGGAGCGTGCGAAGGAAGCCACGACGAGGGCGGCGGCTGTGGGTGACCCACGGTCGCAAATGGAGAGCACGGGGAGCTATCCGCACAACACGACATGCCCAGACTCGGGCACCCTGTAGGGTATAGGTTAGGGTAGGGTAGCATCGCCGACGTCCTCGCTGCCCTGAACTCTGGCAATAGTACTAGGTGATATGCCGACACCATGTACCTTATTTTAATTTTAACGAAGATTATATCTTATCTCAATGACATGTGGGTTCGTGGACGGAGAGATAGACGCCATCAAGGCTGTATACACGAAAGCAAGCGTAACCCTAATTTTAAAAACTAGACTGAACCGATGACCTCACTGGTTTTTTAAGAGGTACCGGTCCAAATAGCAAAAATCAGGAAAAAAAAGAAGTTGCAAGAGGAATTGAATTCAAGAACTTATGTTATTAGATAGAAATAGCATCACATAAGACCCAATACCGCTTGGACACACCATGTGATTACATATTGAAATATACACTTAATATTCCTTTTTTATCGTTTTGTTCCAAAATTTTCTTAAATTTGAATTAAAAAAAAAATTGTCGCTATCGAACCGAATGAACTGGTGATCCGACCAGCGAACCAGTCGTCTCACTGGTTCACTCATCGGTCCGATTTTTAAAACTATGGCACAAACGCTCCCTAAATTTAGGTCGCGAATGCACCGGTCCGTGGCCTGTGGACCATTCCCCCCGTGGGAACTCCTTTTTGGGCCGCCCTGTCCACTGACACTAATTTAGACATGAATAGTGCATACACAGCCTGCTACTGAGATGCTATAGGATGTGCGGCCCTGCCTACAGTGACACTATGATGGTAGCACTGTAGCAGTCGCATACGAGTCCAAGTATCACGCTGGAATCGTGGAGGAGCTATTTTCTTCAAAATCTAAGCAGACACTGTCCTCTTGTCACAAACTTACTACTATTTCCGTTTTATAAATTTGTGTCCGTGGTTTTGTTTCAAATTCGAACTAAAAAGCACAACAGGAATTATGAAACGGATTAAACAAAAAACACGGTAAGAATTATGTAACGAAGGAAGTACTCCCTCCGTCTGAAAAGGATGCCATAAATTTATCAAAATTTGGATACATCTATATATATAATGTCGAAATACATCCAAATTTAGATAGATCCGTGACATCCTTTTTAGGACGAAGGGAGTACTTATTTTCATCTCCTGCCAATAACAAGGACGCATGCTAAACACTTGTTTCTTCCTCCCTCTCAAGAATAGAAATGATCCGAAGATGGTTTAACCTAATACACTTTAGTATTCTTCATTTAGTTTGTTTTCCCTTAGCTTGATAGATTTATACTCCAGAAACCTCTGCCAAAATAATTGTCATTTTATAGGCTTTTCCAAAATACTCTACATTGTAGATATTATGCACAACTACCACATAAATACACCTTTTCTTTATTCAGATTTAGAGTAAGCCATTGTAATGAAGGAATGCCTTAAATATCCAACCTGAATTTTAGAATATAAAACTTTATGACTAAATACAGTTCTAGTTTAGAAGAAGAGATGATTTGTAACGTAAATACTAACAACATGACGAATATGTACCTTATTATGCACATGCGTGATCATTTTTTTGTTAGGTTAGTTATACCTAAATACAAAAAATAATTAGTGTAATATATAAGGATATATAAAAAACATGACATACATTTAGTGATACGCTATATTTACTATTATGAAGTAAAAATGCTTAGTATAAATAACCAATAATGGTCAAGTTCGATGAATTCAAGGTCATAATGGATATGTAACAAATCTGGTTATTGATGATGTAATGAACCATTTGGTAATTTAACAATGCACTTGTGTAATATGTGGTTCACTTTATCTCTAAGATGATATAGAAAAATAAGGACGTGCCAATGACATGTATTTTATTTTTATATGAGGTCAGTATCAACGAGATCTATGAAATTGCTAGTGTGTTATTGTTCATCATGATATCCTTCCTCTAAGTCGTCGATATGCGAGCTCTGACAACAACAAGTTCCTTTTATTTCTCTATCTCAATCTAGACATGTATATTGCATCCCTAAACCTAAAAGGGAGATCTGACGTGGGGTCTCCACGGCAATGCCCATGGTTGATGGACTTGGGTTTATTTGAAGTGCGCTGGTGAATTTATCGGCTAACAAACAAGAAGTGGGGGCACTATTTACCCAGGTTTAGGCCAACGGAAGGAAAACTCTACTCCTACTTGTTTGTTCTTGATTGATGATGAAGATTACGGGATTGCCATGATGTATCGGATCTTGCCTAGGAAAGATTGCAATGAGTTTGAGAGAGCCTCCTCGACGGCCCCTCCCAGACTTTATATGATAGGTTGGGTCTTAGGTATCGTGACTGAGTAGGCTAAGGGCTAATCTTATAACATCCTATGCGTTGGGCATGTTCTTGCTCCACACGCCAGGATCCTAGTCCTCCAAGCCTTCATCATTGCCAGCTCATCTTGGGCTTCACCGTCCTTAGCCCACCATCATGATGGGCCTCTAGTTGGGCCTAACCTGATATACCAATAGTGGGTACCCGAAGGGCTATACCCACGTCAAGGCCCGAGAAGCTACAACAACCCGAACAATATGAGTGATGATATAAACCACCATGGAATGATTGTAGGGCAATGATAGCTCACATGAGGTGTTGAGGATAGAGATAGACAGAGAAGAGAGATACCAGAAAGGCTATGAGTCGATCATGACAAGGATACAATACGGTGATTAAGGATTATCGCGCTTCCACAAGAAGCATACAACCACCAACTTTCGATAGGGGAGTATGCATGAGATGGAATGAACACGTGAAAGTGAGCGATTGATTGTTTTATCAAGGGGAAGAGAGGATATCGCAAGGAGAAGAGTCCCATTTGACACAAGGGGAAGATGGCAAACTTAATGTGTAACACTTGCAAGTTTCTTAAGCTAGCAACATATATGTCCGCGTGATTTATTACAGATAGTCACCATAGCTCAAACTCATCCAAGCATTCACCCTAGCTCTAACAAAAAGGGGCTTCCAAATAAAAAACTTCAAGGGATTGTCACAAAATTTGACATAGCTAGCAAAATCTTCTATCTACATAGTATTGAGCAAAGTTCTATAAATCTTGCCACATTCACAATCTATCCATAGAAAATACTGAGAATGTAAAGTTGTAACGTCGGGATACAATTACACGCCTCAGATGATCTCATTAATTGTTATATATACATGGATTACAAACTTGTAGCACAAGGCAATCTAGCCTAAGTCGTAGGGATGTAGGAGGACGTCCGTATAATCAATGAGCCCTGTCCGTCAATTCATTTTCTTTGCCAAATCTATCACCAGTTTGTTCATACACTAATTACATTTCTAAATACATGGATGTCCGTCATGTCCGCCGGACAGACGGACTGCATCCCTACTAAGTCGGTTCGATTTTGTCTATACAAGAAAACCATGACCGAGTAGAATTGTTATCGAACAGAGAAATTCTAGCATCGGCTTTTAACTCATATTTACGTCTGCGAGAAGAAAAAAATTCTTGTAATCTATGCAAATTTACTTGAGGATTTTGGTTTGCACAGGATTTTCCATGCAACCTGATTCGAATCACGTGCTTGTTTGCACCTATGAAGGAAATTAGACGCGTCCTACCACGTCCTCACGTGCGGAATAAAGCATGGACTTGTACGCAAATACCGAAGAGAATCCAAAAGGACAAGAAAAACACACGGCAAAAACTATTGGCACTTTTCAACCTCCTCCCATTCCCCACTCCAATAACCTCTGGGAGGGGTGGAGCCGTGGACCCGCCGCCGCCCCGCCCCCGCCAGCCACCGAACACAGGAAACGCCGAAGCAAAGCAAAAGCAAGCAGACACCAAGCCGAACAGAGCTACCACCTGCACGAATCTTTCCTCCTCACAACCCCACCAACTACTCAGAGGTGCAGACCAGAGCAGCTCTGGTTTCCTGATTTCCGTCGATGGCGTCGTCGTCGGCGTCGCACGTGTCCACGGCGCGGCAGCCGCTGCGGCAGCTCCGCCTCCCCGGGGAGCGCGCCAATGGAGCCGCGGTGGTGGCGGCGGCGGCGCTGGGGCTCCCGAGGAGGGAGGCGCGTGTGACGCTGCGGGCGCACGCGCGGCGGATCGAGGCCGCGGCGTGGGCGGCGGCGGGGGCTGAGGCCTTGAGGAGCAGGAGCAGCGGCAGGAGGGCCGAGGCGGCGGTGTGCGCGGCGGCGGGGCAGGTGGCCGGGCGGAGCGCCGGGATGGAGGTAGCCCTCGCGACGGCGGCGGTGGTCGCCATGGGCACCGGGAACCGCGTGCTCTACAAGCTCGCCCTCGTGCCGCTCCGCCAGTACCCTTTCTTCCTCGCCCAGTTCGCCACGTTCGGGTACGCCGCCTCTCCCCTCATACTCCTCTCTCTGCTTCCCCGTTCACAATTGATTGATTGATCAGAGCCGATCCTCGCTCTGCTTCGTGCCGCCGTCGCTGATCCAATCGAGGGGGACCCGGTTCCTGTTCGAGCAGCGGAGATTCTCTGTCGCGAATCAATTGTTTTCCTCTTCGGCCTCCGCGGCGCGTGCCTCGCGTGGGGGGCCCACGTGTCTGAGAGATTAGCGGGGCGAGATTTTTTGGTTGTTATTGTTGCACAGGAGACACTATTATATCCGGCCCTGGTTGCTGTACGGTTATGTGTTCCTTTCTTTCCTGGTGCCAGTGGCCACATGAGCTGGCCCTTCCTGCCCCCTCATAGTCACCGAAAATTTGATTCCACGTGCACTATTTTCCGCATGCGAGTTTTTGTCAATTTGTTATACTCCTATTGGTAGATGCCAATCTATTGGTGCTACTAGGTAAATTCTATTCTTGTTAATTAGTTTTGTTTTTGAGGATATATTCTTGTTAATTAGGGAAATAGAACAACGTATCAAACATACACGCGCTCTTATCTTGGCCCCTGTTCCCATCATCACCACGTACGATTAACATGTGATTGAGGTTGTATCTGGCCCCACGCGTCATCCACCGCACGGCCCTTAAGGCTTCCAGACTCTTCAAGGACCATCGGGTGGGGGGGAGACCGGCGTTTAAACCGCATCGGACCCTTTAATCAAGCAATCCGGAGTTCTAGGAACATACGACGCCTTCGGGAACCTTCCATCGCACCCCTCCCCCCATATATACACCTCCCGGTATCTCCTGCCAAAATCCAAAACTGATTCCAGACGACGATCGATCTCCAATCTCAACCTAAAACACAACAACAGCAACAGCGACAATGGCGTCTCGCGGCTATTTCGGCTACGACCCCTACGAGTACTACTACCTCTCGCCGTCCTACTACCACAACCCGGCAGCCTTCCAGGACTTCGACACCACGGAGCCGGCGGCCAGGCGTCGCAGCCCTCATGTCTATTACCGCCAACGCCCAGACTCTGCTCGTTCCGCCGCTGCACGGAACGGAGGCGGCTTCTTCCGGGACGTTGAGAGCCCCGAGCCAGTGATCAGGGAGGTTCTGCGTCCCAGGCCTAGGTCCTCGAGGTCGGTCTCCGTCCCGGTCCAATCTGCCGATTCCGATCTGGAGACTTCAGGATTCTTTGCGCCGGCTCCGAAGAAACGGACACCATCGGCGGAGGAGGCCGCCGTGACGGTACAGGCGGCGGCGCGCGGCTTCCTGGCACGGAGGATGCTGCGGGAGGTGCGCGCGGTGGAGCGGGAGGCGGAGGTGCTCGCGACAAGGCTGGCGGCCGAAGCGGAGTCGCTGCGCGTGGATTCGAGGGGCAGGATCGCCCTCGGGGAGGAGCTCATGCGGCTGCTGCTTCGGCTCGACGCGGTGCGTGGCGTGAGGGAGTACCGGAAGAAGGTGACCAAGAAGGTGCTCGCGCTACAGGATGCCGTCGACGCCCTGGAGGCCAAGCCGGCCCAGGCGGCCGCGGAGTCCTTGGCGGCTGAGACTGTCGAGATGTCCGAGGCTCAGGCTGCCGCGGAGAGCGGGATGGTGCCGGAGTTGCCGCAATCAACGGAGCAGGGCGTACAGACTGGAGCTAACATCACGCCAGATCCTTCGGCCGCGGAGATGGACTTGGAGGTTGACGATGTAAGAGCAGTGGAGGCGGAGGCTGATTCCGCGGCTACAGAGACGATCGCTGCAGAATCGACGATTGTCGGCGAGAAGGCAACAGAGGCGGAAGCCGAATGGGAGATGGTAACAGGAGATGACCACTTGGGCGGCGAGAATCCACCACCCAAAGCGCAGCAGCAAGAAGTGGCGGGAGAGGAGACAGAGAAGAAGACGGAGGCTGCATCTTCCGAGGGTTTGGACGTGAAGAAGGTGATGGAGATGGTCGCGGCACTGTGCGAGCGGAGCGCGCAGCAGTGCGAGCTGATCGGGGCCCTCGCGGAGCGGGTGGATATGCTGGAGCGCACCGTCCGGCAGGTGGAGGAAGCCGACCGTCGCCGGCAGAAGATCAAGAAGGAGGGGAAGATCAACGGCAATGCCGCAAAAAACTTCTACTGCGATTGATAATCTGTCTTTTAGTCTTTTTTTTTCGATGTGGTTAGTTTGTTTTTTTTGGTCTTGGACTTGTGGAACAATAAAGCTCAGATGATGAACAAACAAGATTTCATTAGCCAGCCCAAATATCCGTGTAGTGTTACGCCACAATTTCATCATTTATGGGTTATTCAATTCATAATTTATAATAAGAAACTAACTACTCCTTTCGAATTCTGGAGAACTGAAAAATAAGTGAATTAGATTTATCTAAATTCTATAATATGTGGATCCCGGAAAACTTTGGATTTGAAATTTTAATTCGATTATACACTGAAGCTGCTGTCCCAACTATTTTGTACAAGTTATGCAGATGTGTGGTTTTGAACGACCAATTGGAGACTGATCTAAAAATTTGGTGGTATGGTGGAGCTTGTCATGTACAAATAGTATCATAGATTTTTTGCCGGTTGCACATTGTGGCATGTAAGTAGAAGGGTACAACTTTAAAAAAAGGGGTTGCTAAAGCACGTTGTGGCATATAAGTAGAAGGGTATAACTTTTAGCTTGCGGCTACCCATATGGACCAGTCAATTCCGACCAACAATAATTCCAAACAAGGACCACAGTGCTTTCCCATGTTAGGACAGAGGGGAGGTAGAAGGAGAGCAGGGCAGCCACCCTGGAGGAGGAAGGGGAGAAGCCTCAAGCACTGCCGCCACTGGTATGCTCCACGCGAGAGGAAGAGGAGAGGACCTCCCTCCGAACTGCCCACCACCCATCGGCCGAACTTCCTATGGCGTCGCTAGTGGCTGGTGGCGTTGCCACCCTACCTCGCCACCCCGCCCTATCCTAGCCACTTCCTTCGTTGGTCCACCGCCTCCCGGCCAACCATCACTCTAAGCCCCCTAACTATCTCTTCTCCGACGCCCACGAGCCAACACCCCCGCCCTTAATTCTAGGGCTCATCTAGTGGATCACTCCATGCTCCTGTCACCTTTTCCAACGCGGTGTCGCTAGCTATAGCAAGCAACTGGTGGAGGGATTGTGGGAGAGTGGTGCTGTGTGATTGGGAGAGAGGCGGCGCAGAACGCTCAAAGGAAGATATGATCGGTGGACGGGAAATAAGGAGAGATGGAAGAGACGGAGGGGATAAGGGTGGTCATGGGCCCCACCACAACGCCCGTCGCGTGGTGGCTATGTCCACGATTACCTGTAAAAAGCCACTTCGTTAGAAAACAAGGTAATAAATAAAGACATATGGTACTGTACAAAATGACAAACTGGAATCATTATCGTTCTTGAAAAGGCAGAGTTCAGATTTACAGCCCTCCTAGGAGGGAAACTGACCCAAATGCAAAAAAGACACACTCAGTGAACATCCCATGTCGTTGGCCACACATCACGCAGACCCTTGGCACCGGCCAGCACCCATGACGCCGCTTCCTCCTTGATCTTGCCTTGCAGGTTCGGCAGGGAAGGTTGCGTTCTGTTGAATACGCAGTCGTTCCGGTGCTTCCAAATCATCCAGGGCGTCAACAGGGTGATCGTGGCCAGCCCTTTCCGCATCGGTTTTGGCAGGCTCTGTGCACGTCACTCCACCAGTCAGTCAGGTTGGCAAGGCAACTTCAGCCAGGACAAGACCTCATGCCATACATGCCGAGAGAAGGGGCAAGCAATGGTGAGGTGGTGCATCGTCTCCGGCAGCTGATTGCATAACAGGCATTTGGCATGGTGCTGAAGCCTGCGATTTGCGAGGCGGTCGGCAGTCCAGTATCGTTTTTGCGCAGCCAGCCAATGGTAGAACTTGACGCGCGATGGTGCCCAAGTCCGCCAAATCAGCTTCTCCTCCATGGGCAGGGCCTACAGTCTGAAAACTTGGTGGTTTGTAGTTGGTCTCCGAGCTCGAGACTAGCATTCATTTGGCAATGGATTGCACATTGTCCAGAGGGGATTTGCGGCATTGCTTCGCATATAGAGTAATATTTGGTCAAAGCCTCGCCTTGGGAATGGGGGAAGTAATTTTTACCTGATACTCTTTTGACTGGTTCTTGAGCTTGTTTCATCCGGTTGCATCCTCTTTTGGAAGTTATGACTTCTTCTCATTGAACATTAAGCGCTGATAACACGGTGTGGATCTCTTGACTTTTGCAGCTATGTGGTTGTCTATTTCTCAATCCTGTATTTTCGATATCAAGCTGGCACTGTTACAGATGAGATGCTTTCTCTACCACAGAAACCTTTTATACTTGTGGGCCTCTTAGAGGCTCTAGCAGCAGCATCAGGGATGGCTGCTGGAGGTAACTTTTTTCCTCTCAAAATCCAATTAAAGCATGTTTCTCATAGATTTTCACTGCTAAAAATGTACTAGATACGTGACATAAGAAGCCCACACTCACAGTATTGTTTTCTTTCTTTTTGTTGGACAGCTGTTCTTTCTGGGGCTTCAATACCAATATTGTCACAGGTTGGTGAGTCCTCAGTATAAATATTTGATGGTCTTTATATTTTAACTTGCAATCGCATCTATAAAATCGTCATATTACTTTCCTGCAGACCTATCTTGTATGGCAGCTTCTTTTGTCTGCTATTTTTCTAAAGAGGCGATATAGAGTTAATGAGATAACAGGATGCTTTCTAGTGACAGTTGGTGTGGTGATAACTGTAGCAAGGTATGATCCTTTCTAATAATTCCACTCAATGTTTACAAACACCCAATAATAAGTTTGTAACCCAGTCCAGCGAGTTTGCTGTTATGCTTCCAATTGTGCTGTCTTGCAATTATCCTTGAATAAATCCTACGGTTAAATCCAGAAGACAAGACATGTAAAATAGCAGGAAACAAAGAAAATGGAAAATTAATATTCAGTATCTTAATGTCAATAAGATCTGATACGAACCTTACCTTTGTGTGTATAGTGGATCTGGTGCTGGTGCTTCATTACAAAGTACTGGAATTTTGTGGCCACTGCTGATGATAATATCATTCTTTCTGCAAGCTGCTGATACCGTATTAAAGGTACCAAGGCTGTTAATCTGTCTATTAACCAATTGCTGTGCTTTACGTACCAATTTTACCTGATACAACGAAAGTCTAACTTTTGCAGGAGATAATATTTATAGATGCTTCCAAGAATTTGAAGGTACTGCGCTTCTCCCATGGATGCAATAAATCTTTTTTTAGATATTGAAATTTACTGTTTACAAGCATGTTTACTCATAACTGCTATCTAATCATTGGTTTGTGAGATGCTTTTCTTATTCCGATCTTCTTTGTTTTGTTTCTAGGGTGGCTCAGTTGATCTTTTTGTCGTCAACTCGTATGGTTCTGCTTATCAAGTATGGTCCTGATGCCTACTGCTTTGCTTTAACTATAAAGAAGCCATCTATTATAACCAATCAACCTATCATTTCAGGCTATTTTTATGTGTCTCTTGTTGCCATTCTTGTCAAAGTTATGGGGTATTCCATTCCATCTACTGCCAACATACATCAGAGATGGTGCAGCCTGCTTTCTGAATATGGGATCGTTATCTTCTGGTAATTTCCCTCAATTTTTTGGGGCATCTTCTCTGTCTCTTAAATTTTCTTCTTATTTTCGAAATGGGGTGACCCCCGGCCTGCATCAATTGATGCACACAGGCTCATTTATTACTGAGTGCAGCATCTTAAATTTTCTTCTGGGTACCTCTCTTGATCTTTCTGGTGCATGCAATAGTTTTCTGATTGGATCTCTTTGATCACTTGGCTCCTTCTGTGGTGTTATTACTTATTAGGGGGATAAATGCAGATCTAAAACAATAACGTATCTCACTTAATAAACAAATAAATCACTGATGATTAACAACCAACCATAGAACATTCAATATCTGAAGTTCTTATCATTGTAATATCACTTAATAACCAGTATCATTTGAGTCTGTGAATTCAAAGCTCGTCCTTTATGTATTTCTTCATTATTTTGAAATGGACCACTTTGGATTTTATCTTCCCATTGTTGACTCCATGAACTTCTTAATCACCGCAATGATTATTCGTTGTTTAGTTGTTCGATTTTATTTTTTTCCTGCTATGGTTCCATTTATTCTTGTATAAATAATAAAACCATGTAAGCATTTTACATGTTGCCCAAGCATCTTATTAAATTTTTGACTTGTGCAGGTTGTGAAGGGGCACCACTGCTACCTCTACTATTTGTGTTGGTTAATATGGGATTCAATATATCTTTGCTACATCTACTGAAGATATCTTCTGCTGTTGTATCTTGTCTAGCCTCTACATTTTCAGGTTCAGATATTCTTTCTTTGCACCATGCTCCATGTATAATTAGCATGTCGAAGTTTTTCATTTCATTTATACGCATGTGCCATTTTTGTGTGCCAATGTACCACACCGAACTAGTTTTGAAGAAATGTGTGGAATTCAGTTAAAACTGATCTCACAAGAAAAGGTTGTTTTGTAGCGCAAGGTTGCCAGACCTAATCTTAGTCATGCCACAATTCCTTAAGCATCTGTTTGGTTCATGCCACAGTAGTGCATTACCACACTTTGTCAGATATATATGGTATACATGTCACGGACACAATTTCTTGACACACTTGTGGTGGCCATGTCTGTCACACTTCTTGTGGCAACCACAGTTTGCCTAATGTTAGTTGTGGGAACAATACGTGTCAATAAAACACATGCTACTATTTGGTATGGTTAAACAACCAGTTAAAACTTCCCTATAGAGTTTATTGTGTGTCACCCAGCTTTCAAATCTGAAAACCTTATTGTGATCATACACCAGCTGGCATGTTGTATCCACGCCCTGCTTCCAAAGTCTCAACACACAAACCACTACTTCAGTAAGGTTTCAACATTAATCTTTGTGTTTCTAGGTTCGGCTGAGTAGAGAACCAAGCGCTGGCTTGGTGGCAAAGGTAGCGAGTGCGCAGCCAGCCCACCCGGGTTTGAGTCCCCATGGGGACCGAATTAAACGGGTGTTATCCGAGCGCGTATAATTCGCTGCTGGAGAGGTCTCATCTACCTAACAACGTATAGCCCGCGAGGGATCATTTCCCGGGGGTCAACGTTTTTAGGTTTGTCTCAGTAAAGTATAGCAATTAGCCATGTTTAAATATATCATACTGGGTGTCAATAAGGCAGAGTGGTGATGATTTTGCAGAGGAAGAGGCCCATGTTCATTGTTTTCAGTCTGATGACAGTGGTGTTGTGGACCACTTTATCAGTTAGAAACAAAGAGAAGGACAATAGGATGTTTGGAATTTCAAATCTTACTTGCTTACATTCTGTAATTTCGAACTTTTGAGGTGTAGGCTGGTTAGTTGCGAAAATTGGAACGATGAGTTATGGAGAAAGCATGACATTTGGCCAGGAAGTAGTGCTTGTTAAAGTGTCCAACAAATATATCTTTATCAAGTGGTCGATGTATGTTGGACCCTCATAGGCTCTATAACATAAGCCTAGGACAGGAGAAAAGAAACTCACGTTTGGGATGTGGATAGAAGCTTGGCTGTGTTGGTTGACCATGATCCCACATAATAGAGTTGCACCATGTCACTTCACAACTAGCAGTTACAGCTGAATTGTAGAGTTCAGGAAAAAGATGTATAAAAGTCTTCTCAAATCTCTGGCAGGTCAAAGGGCAGAAGAAGCATTTCTTTTCTCATTACTCGTTCTTATCTTGTAGTACAATGAGATGTGCAGTAGATTATAGCCTGCGCACTGGGGAGTGAACAGTTGACTAACAATGGCCTTTCTTGATGCAGTTCCGCTGTCAATCTACGCTTTCACCCTGCCGCTGCCATACATCGGCATGGCGTCGACCCTCCCGCCTGGCTTTGTTGCCGGTGCAGCAGTTCTCCTCACGGGCTTAATAGTGTACAGCCTCCCACAGCCACAAAATTGTGGGAAAATCTTGGACGACAGGAATGACTAGCTAAATATCCATTTCTTCTTTGTTCGTTTTGTCTTCCCCCCTTCTACATAACCATGGGCTCTCTGCCGGGGCATGAAAGGTAGAGCAGAAGTTCTCCTGATGCCCCCTTGCCTGTCTGTTGTATGTTGTATGGTAGTGTGTCATATATATCCAATAAAAGCGAGGAAGTGCCGCAATGGATATATAGATAGAATAAAGCTGGGGAGCAGGAAATATGTATACCTGACAGTAAGGCTCTCTCTGTTCTTACTGAGAGAAGCCCGGAGATGGAGGGCACTCGCAGTTTTCGGATGGGAAGAGGATCAGGGAGAAGAGCAGGAGCATCATCACCACAGGGACGAAGAGCAAGAAGGCTGGTGGCGGCGGTAGCGGCGGCAGCACCAGTGGCAGCCACAGGAGCATCGCTGCCGCCGCCAACAACATCATCAGGACGGCTTTGCCCATCTGGGCCGTCCTTAGTAGATGTTCATGGTCTATCTGACTCTGTGTTTGCTTGGGTTCCTTGAGAGAAGAAAGAATCTTGTGTGTTTGAGGAATTGTTTTTTGTGTGATACTGGCACTGCATCTTTGATTCGTTGCAGTGTATATATATACTGCGCTGGTGCACTTGGTGTGATCGTGGGGGGCCCTGTTTCTGGGAGGTCGAGGAATCAGGCGGGGGGCGCCGACCGCGACAGCCGAGAGGCATCGAGCGATCGGAGTTCGAGAGGACATGAGGTGGGCCGGCAGTCCGGCAGTGCCTGCTGCTTGTTTTATTTCCAACACAAGGAGCAATCCGGTCTCCTGGATGCCAGATTAATTAGCTGGATGATTATAATTTTCTTTTTTGAAAACGACGCACTGTTTAGGCTAGTCATAGTGCTATGATGACAGTGACACACTGTACGATACTTTGCACTATGACAGTCATGATACTTAACATATATGAGATATCGTATGCATGATACTAGTATATGCTACTTTGCACTATGACCGCAGTACTTGGAGAAACTCCTTGGCCAATTGCAGTCACTTTTCCACCCTCGGTTTCATCATCTCTTAAAGTATCGTTTCCGCATTGCTGTATCTTACTAATAATTTCTTAATAGCACTTGAACAGCCAGCGTATCTTTCTTATCCCTGAATGTTAAGTGCTACCAGTTCCAAGATTCTCCGCCTTGTTGGCTGTCGGTGACCCAGAACTCGTGGATCGCAGGCTAGCCCGCATAACACATGGAGTGCCAACCGTGTGTTAACGCCATGCCACCGTCCAATCGACAGTACTTGACCCATCCAACAGCGCTCAAAGACCCGGATGGACTCGTCTATATATGATTGATCGGACTAGCCAAGGGCGTGCAGTGCGCCGAACCTGGCTCGGTTCGCCTCACCTCGTACAACAAGCTCGTGCATGCAACACGGGCGGAGTGGAGTGGATACAGCCACGTAGGTAGGCCCCTCTGGGCTGGGCTGTTGGTGCCCGTCAGTCAACCAGGCCAGAGCCAGAGCATGCGGCGCACCCCTCTGCAATGCAAAAGCTGCAACATCCTGGTCCGTGGATGGAGATTGGCATGGAGCAGCGTACCTCGGCACCGGCAACACTAATTGAGGTCACCGGAGTGTTCGCGGGATGCGGCGCACCTGGCCGAAAGCCACGGGACACGTTCCGGAACCCAGAGCCAGAGGCGGGGACAGGCTTGGAGGAACTGGCCGAGTGCCGGTGCGTACGTCACGTCTGCCTGTCTCTGACGACGCGGCGAGCAGCAGGCCGGACCGGACACTGCCTGGTGCGCGCGCGGCGGTTCCTCTCGCTGGTCGAGAAACACGATCTAGCACACCGCGCGCCCAGCGGCACGGTGCGGCGGCATCATCGCACGCATATGGTTGCGTCTGGGCTTGCCGTTTATTCCCGTTTAATTAACTATGACTACCATTTTGTATACTAAATAATCGCTTCGTGACGGTGGATGTCTGCCATCCGATTAAACTTTACCAAAAAGCAACTGTAACATCTATTCAGCTTACATGCAAGTACTCACTAGTTAGTACCGAGATCCCGATTAATCAAACAGGAACGACAGCCGTGGACGCGCCCACTTACAGGCCTGCTCGGCAGTACCAAGTGATCGGTGTTCTGGTAACCTAGCTGGAAGGGCAGCTCACTGAGTCTGGCTAAATTAGCAGTTAGAGCATCTCCACTTGGGTTGCTAGCAGACCGTTCCTAGGACCATTTTTTCGTCCAAAGGCCGAAAAATGGCTCAGTCGCGTTCCCAGGGCGTCCGGAGATCCCAGGCCGATCCCGACGCGCTGGAACGCCCTGAGAACGCCGGACGAAGTGAAATCGGCGAAAAAAATCCGGCTCCGTGTGTGGCCTGCCCTACCAGCGTCTGGAAGCCGAGTCGCCGGCAACCCTTCGCCTTGGCTCACGCGACAGACCGCCGGGCA
The DNA here is from genome assembly GCA_023614405.1 of Avena insularis. Classification (NCBI taxonomy): domain Eukaryota; kingdom Viridiplantae; phylum Streptophyta; class Magnoliopsida; order Poales; family Poaceae; genus Avena; species Avena insularis. The sequence goes on along the minus strand of CM042691.1, from coordinate 453,483,133 downwards.
ATGACTGCCCGTCTCATCGGCCACGCATCGTCGTAATGGCGCGCCATCGCCGCCTCGTCTTTCCGCCGTTTCCTCTTTTCCCGCCCATGCCGCTACACCCCTCCCGCCTTCGCCGCCCAATCCGGCTATAAAAGCCGGCGCACTCGCCGGCTCACGCCACACCCTCTCGAGCTCCCACATTCCCTCACCCACGAAATCCAACTCCGGCGAGTAGAAGCTCTCGGCGAAACCATGTTGGAGCGGTACCCAGGCGACCCGGCAGCGGCGAACGGCTTTGGCTGGCGTACACTACAGCCTTGGGAGGCCCGGATGCTCCACGACGCCGGTTACATGGCGCCGCCAGAATTCCGGTGCCCGCCCGGCTGGAGCTCAGCGCCGGTGGCGTGCCGGTGCCACCGGTGCACGAGGACGCCAAGATGGTCGAAGAGATCTAGGCCGCCATCGCGGGGATGGAGGATCCGTACCTCGCTGAAAACCCCGGTATCCTTGTTTACTGGGGTCAGTTCTTCGCCGCACGCCGGCTCTAGGAGCTCGCCGCACATGAAGGCCCGCCCGGCTCACCACCGAAGCGAAACAACACGGCGGGACACCGTCGATGGTGGAGTGTGCCGGGGCGGACGCTCACCACCGTCCTGGAGCATATCCACGCCGGTAACAGCCTGAGGCTGGGCGTCCCGCACTCGCCGGCGCCCACGGCAAGAGCGAGGCGAGCACCTCTAGCGAACTGGCTGTCCAGGAGGATGGGCAGCCCAGCCTTCCTCCACCGCTCGCCTCGGCCTCACGCCGACTCGCGGCCGCCACAGGCGCGTAGGCGAGGCACTTCGGCCCGTGAAGCGGGAGGCTGACACGTTGATGCGCTCGCCGTCGAGGATGCGATCTCGAGGAATCGTCATCAACGATCCCTGCCCGCCATCACCGCCGATCGGCCGAGTTCGCCTGCGCCGGCCAAAGCCGGAGCCGACGGACTGGGCGGTTCCCGTCGACAAGGACTCCTTCGCCATCAAGATGGCGATGGAGTAGTCGCTGCAGGACGTGGCGCCGCCGTCGTCGATGCCGGAGCCGGACCTCCTCGCCTGGTCCAGGGCGGACTGGGAGCACACGGAGTCCATCAGAGTTCCACGCCAGCAGGAGCAGGTCGAGCGCCAGGCTAGGGCTCGCCGCGAGCTCGCCTACCATGGCGCGCTGCTCGTCGTCCTCGACAACAACGACGAAGCCGGCCCCTCGTCCCCGTCGTGGCGGTATGGCGACGCCGACAAGGGCAGCTCGCGCCCCCCGTAGCCACCGAGCGACGACGACGGCGACGAAGGCAAGGCGGATCCCGACTATCATGCTTCTACCGTAACTTTGGTATGTGAGCGGCGTCCACCGGCATCGGCATCGGCATCAGCTAGTACCATGTTTTTTATAGTTTTTTTAGCCTAATGAAGTCAAAATTTGGGTATATGTCCGAATTTGACATAATATGTATAAAACTCGCCTATATTTAATCAAATTGCCTATGTTTGTTTGAATTTCGCCATATTTGCTTGAACTTTGATGAAATGCGGGAACTTGACCTGGGAACGCGAGTGAGAAACTGGGCGTTCCCAGGCCGAAAACTACATTCGTTCGGGGCTAAATAGCAGCGGATTTCGGTCTGGAAACACCCAACACGTGAAGGTGCTTAGAACGATTAAATAAGTCAGCACCAGTGCACCGTTAGGCTGCGTTTGGTAGCATGACTTTTTCGGCCCAGCCAGACAGTGACGAAGTTGACAATGCTAAGCAGCCTTTAGGCCACAAGCGTGCGACCCATTTGATAGCCTGCATAAGAGGTGTATTCATGGGTTGGGCTGCTATGTCCATATTTGTTTGACTGCGTGTGCGTTCCACTTTTGGCCTATCGTATGTAAACTACTCTTATTTGTTTGCGCACGTGGGATCCATTATGATCACCTTTCTCTAGTGCTCTACCTTGTGGTAAACTTATCATGGATGAGTATGGCATAGCTCCATAGCGACGGGAACAACACAATCATACCATCACAAACAACGCAAGCATCACATCATCGTACTTAGCATGTACTAATCGTAACAAGGACCAAATTACAGTAGCACGTGCATGTATGATCATTGCCAAAAGGGGATCATGGTTCTTCGTATTACCGTCGTCTTAACTTACCACCACATCAAAAAGTGGGTGTGATCATATCACCACCGTCAGTTCACAATCATAAAAGAGGTAACTATATATCATAATTTTTTTAGGACATAGGTGCAACATCACTCAAATTTATAGTCAACCATCACAAATTTGCTTGATATTTTTCAGCTTATCCTTATTAGCCTCACTAGCATTGAGCATATCAAACAGCATGTACTCTAACTTCTTCTCTTCCTCCTTCATACCCTCCCTTCCATCATCCCATTTCTTTTCTGTTACCTTCATTATCACTGATTTCTACACCCGCTTCGTGATATCTAGTTCATTCTTGTAAACTTCAGCCATATGCAAATTCATATCCTTGTGCTTCTTGATGGCTCAAAATATATTCGTGCTCGTTGGGAACCCCAAGAGGAAGGTATGATGAGCACAATAGCAAGTTTTCCCTCAGTTCTGAAACCAAGGTTATCGAACCAGTAGGAGAAAGGAAACAACTGCAAGGTGTTGCTAGCAACTTGAAATCCTACATAACACAACCACAGAACTTTGCCCCAACATACAGTGAGGTTGTCAATCTCACCGATTTTGCTGAAAACAAAGGATTAAACGTATAGTGTGGAAGATAGTAATTGCTTGCAGAAAGTAAACAGTAAACGGTAAACAGTAGATGGTATATCAATGGTAAAAGCATGGACCGGGGTCCATAGTTCACTAGAGGTGTTTCTCCTTAAGATAGATAACATGCTGGGTGGACAAATTACAGCGGGGCAATTGACAGATTTGAGAAAGCATAACAATGCATATACTAGACATCTTGACTCCTATGAGATTTGATTGGGCATTACAACATTACATAGACCGTAATCCAACTGCATCTATGACTAATAATCCACCTTCAGGTTATCATCCGAACCCCTTCCAGTATTAAGTTGCAAGCAACAGATAATTGCATTAAGCAAAGTGTGTAAAGTAAACAATACGATCGTCCCATGGACAAAGGATTGTTGTTTTCTTCCTAGTAGCAACAACACATCTACAACCTTAGAGATTTCTGTCACTTCCCAAGATTACTAGAGGCATGAACCCACTATCGAGCATAAATACTCCCTCTTGGAGTTGCTAGCATCTACTTGGCCAAGATAGCTACTAACAACGGAGAGCATGCAAGATCATAAATAACATAGACATGATAGAATCAATAATCAATCTGAAATAGTATCTCAATATCCATCGGATCCCCGCAAACACAACATGTAAGATTACAAATAGATGATCTTAATCATGAACGAAGCTCACAAGTCTAAACATGATAGCACAAAGGAGGAGAAACAACCATCTAGCTACTACATGGACCCGTAGTCCAAGGGTGAACTACTCGCGCATCACATCAGAGGCTTGCATGGCGATGAAGAAGGCCTCCAGGATGATCTCTCCCCTCCGGCAGGGTGCCGGGAAGAGCTTCAGATCCCCCAATCTAGGGATGAAGATGGCGGTGGCTACAGACTCTTTCGTGGATTTTTGATCGGATACTTAGGGTTTTCGTCTCGGCCGGCTTTTATAGGCGAAGGGGCAAGGTCGGTGGAGCACCAAGGGCCCACACCCCATGGTGGCGCTCCCCCAGGCCGCGCCGCCACCAGGTGTGGCCGCCCTGGTGCGCCACTTCGTCTCCCCTTCGGACTCCGTGTTGCTTCGGGTAAAATATTGACTTTGGCTTTTGTCTCATCCAATTCCTAGGATATTTCCTTACTAGCTTTTTTGAAACCAAAAACAGCAGAAAACAAGCAACTGGCACTGTGGCATCTTGTTAATAGGTTAGTTCCAGAAAATATATAAAAATACATCAAAGTGTGAACAAAACATAAGAAAGTAGATACTAAACAAGCATGGAATATCAAAAATTATAGAAACGTTTATGACGTATCAACATCCTCAAGCTTAACTCTTGCTCATCCTCGAGTAGGTAAGTAATAAAAAAGAATAATTTTTGAGGTGACATGCATCATCATATTTGTAAAGCATTGATAGCCGAGATCAAAGTACTTTAAACATAAGCATGAAAGATAGAGTTCTAACAATAAGACATAGCAACTATGTTGCAACATGAAAAGGTACAAACAAAAGATCATGAATAACAATGCATTGAAAGACATTTGTTTGTTTCATATACAGAAAACATAATAAAAGTGGTATTTAGCTTGTCCCTCATAGTATAGCAAAACATAAATGCATAGGATACCTTCAAAGTTCATAAGGATGACTAGATACAAATAATTTAAGAACAAGCAATATCAAAGTTATGAATCAATCAACAAGTTTTGGGACAATGCACATTAAACTAAGAATGACCACTATGCTCTCTCAATTGGTGCATAAAGATAGAAAATGGAGACTCAACATAAAAGTAAAAAGAAAGGCCCTTTACAGAGGGAAGTAGGGATTTCAAGTTTCATAAAGAGCTTCCAAAAATTATGGTACTTATTAGCTTTCAGCTCTCATTGCCCCTATCATAAGCATCTTGAGGTGATTAAGGTTAAAGTGACACAAATATGAGGATATGGTTGACAAGTTATAAGTTGAAAATCTCATGCCCCGTGCTTATGAGTACCGAACCTCATGCTACTCAACTTTAGTCACGAGTAAGTACTTGTCATTGTAAGTACATGTGTATCATAGAGAACTGCCAACGGGGTACCCCTTGCCCCATGATACAGGAGCTATCCCATATCAAAATGACAAGGCAACATACAATGAGCATCTCAGCGATCTTTTTATTTGCTATTTTCATAGGTTTTTATTGAGGATGCTTCATAGAATTCTCACTATGGTTATGCTACAAGTTTCCACCATGATTAGGCATGGCTTAGGCTAGCCGCCCAGGCGTTTCTCTAACACACATACAAACTCCATGAGATTACAAGCTCCACTTTTATTTCACACCGCTGAGATCCATAAGCAAAAGATCATGATATCAACTGAATAATAAGTGCAATGTTGAAAGCGTTCCCCATGACAGCATGGTTCTGCTAATTCACAACTTCTAAAACGCAAGCATATACGCAACATAGATGGACACAATGGTTCAAGTTTATTAAGTGCAAGAAAGTAAAGTGTGTCATCAAGTTTGTGAGAGCTTTAATCACTAATTTTCACATAACAAGTTTAATTCGAAAGGTAGATAAAAGCATGAATATACTTGGAATGGTGTAACACCATGCATAGGAATTTATAGTGGGCTCTTTGGAATAACTTGGTTTCATTGGGAGTTGGTTGCATGAGTGGAACTCATACTTGGTACATGTGGAGGCTAGCGAAAGACTGAGAGCGACCAACTAAGAGAGCAATAATGGCCATAATCATGCAAAGCGACAAAACATTATTAATTAAAGCATAAAGTTATATTACAAGTCATAAACTAAATGATCATAGAGGCTAATGTGACTTGTTTATAGTCTTAACATGGTGTAAGCATGTGCCAAGTCAACCCAAATAAAGCATTAAAGGAGAATACCACAATATTATGCTTTTGAATGCTAAAACAACGCATGATTCTTTCAAGGCACATTAAGCAATCTTAATTGTTTGGAACAAGTCATGCTACATCAATAATCACTAAGCATAAAGCCAAATCAATATCAAACATGACATGATAAAGTCTAAGCCACAGTCTAAACAAGCTCCTTTTATATCACTTATAAGCATGAAACTTCCTACTCTTTTCCAATCACCAATCAACTTATTTCTAACCATATATGAATGCGGGGCCCAACCAATTTATTTAAGCAAACCAAACAAAAGAAAACTAAAAACAAAAACAAATACGCTCCAAGAACAACACAATTGTGCATGAAACAATAAAAATGAAGTGTTTGGAAGAAAAACCTAAGATTTTTATTGATGAAGAAGGGGATGCCTTGGGCATCCCCAAGCTTTGACGCTTGTACTTCTTGAATATTTATTGGGGTGACACGGGTGGTATCCCCAAGCTTGAGCTTTTGTCCATACTTCATCTTATCACAATTTTCTTCCCTACACTTTAAAATTTCATTCATACAAAACTTCACACAATCTTCATTAGCAACATTAGTGTATTCAAGATAATAAGTCTTTAGGTTCAGTTTCAACATAAGTAAAAGTTCCATTAAAACACATGCTACTGTAGCAATTCCTTCTTAAAGCTCAAGTGATCAAAGCGAACTCAAAGAGAAAGAGATTAAGAGGCAAATGCAAATAATGATAGAAATCTGTCAAAACAGACCAGCAGGTAAAAACCGATTTTTTCGAGGACCTTATGTTGCTCAAATTGAAAAGTGATAAACGAACGAAAGTTAGATAATAACCTGGGGCATAAGCACAAAATATTACAGCTCAATCCGACATACAGGGATTTTTCACGATTGTTTACAGTGAAGCACAAAAATCTGTTTCGGGACAGCAACTTTCCCAAGTCTTACTTCTCTCTCATTAGAGGTTATTATTGGCACAAAAACCACACAAAAAGGATAAGGAGAGATTATTACTGAAGCAATAACTTCCAAGACTCAACAAAATAAAAACATACTGAATAAAAATTTGGGTTATCTCCCAATAGTGCTTTTCTTTAACGCCTTTGAGCTAGGCATAGGAAGTAAGATTCAAGTATTTTCAAATGAAGAAGCATTAAGAGCAAATTTTGTTTTAATAAGAGAGGCAAAAGGTATGTTTTCTCTCTTCTTAGGGAAGTATTCTATACCTTTCTTGAATGAGAATTGATATTTAATGGTACCTTCCTTCATATCAATAGTGGCACCAACAGTTCTAAGAAAAGGTCTTCCCAAAATAATAGGACAAGAAACATTGCATTCAACATCCAAAACATAAAAATCAATGGGGACATAGGTATTGTTAACCATAATAAGAACATCATTAATACTCCCCATGAGTTTCTTTTTAGCATTACCATCAAGTTGGACATCTAAATAACAATCTTCCAATGGTGGCAAATCAAGCATTTCATAAATGTTTCTAGGCATAATAGAGACACTAGTACCAAGATCACATAAAGATTTGAGATCAAAATCATTCACTTCCATATTAATGATGGGTTCCCAACCATCTTCTAATTTCCTAGGAATAGAAGCTTTATGTTTCAATTTTTCTTCTTTAATTTTTATGAGAGCATCTGTAATGTGTTTTGTAAAGGCCATATTCATAGCACTAGCATTAGGACTTTTAGCAAGCTTTTGTAGGAACATTATTACTTCAGAAATATTGCAACCATCAAGATCAAAATCAAAATTACCATCCAAGGTAGTAGAACTATTGTCTCCCATATTAATGGGGACTTTCATGTGGCTAAAAGTCCAAATACTACTATTTCTAGCAATTTCATCTTCTCTCTCCCACTAAGCATGTAATCCAGCTAACAGTCTAACATTTTCATCAATTCTAACTTGTATGGCATTAGTAGCAGCAAAGGGGTTTTCCATAGTTTCAGGTTTAGCAGCCATTTTGTTAATCAAAGAGAATTGTGTTTCAGACAAAGATGATATTTTTTCAGCGTTTAAAATTTTTTCCTCAACAGTTTTATTGAAAGCAGTTTGTTTACTAATAAAATCCTTAAGCATGACTTCAAGTTCAGAGGGTGCACTTTGATGACCCACAAGTATAGGGGGTGTATCGCAGTATTTTCGATAAGTAAGAGTGTCGAACCCAACGAGGAGCAGAAGGTGTTGACGAGTGGCATGGAGCAGGAATTCTCTATAAATACTTAGCAAACGGGTTTTTAGGGGTTTTTGATGATGCAGGTAAATAAAGTACGAGTAAATAAAAGACAATAAGAATAAATGCAGCAAGTGGCCCAATCCTTTCTTTAGCAAAGGACAAGCCGGTTGTATTACTTAAGATGACCAAACGTTCTCGAGGACACATGGGAATATCGTCAAGTGCTTTCGCTTCATATAGTTGATTAATCTTCTTTAGTTTGCTAAGTGTTGTGTGGGTGAACCTGTGCTAATGTACCGACCTTCCTAGGACTAATACATACTTGTGATTATACCCCTTGCAAGCATCCATAAGTACAAGAAAGTAATTAAGGTAGAAACCTAACCACAGCTTTAAACTCTAAGACCCTTAGTCCCTTGTGCAATGGTTTCCTAACAGGGGTTCAGGTTTCTGTCACCCCGGCAACCCCTACGATTAGTAGCCAAATACACAATGCATTCCCCTAGGCCCATATAGGTGAAGTGTCATGTAGTCGACGTTCACATGACACCACTAGAAGAAATACACCACAACTTAAATATCAAACCATTGAATCTTTCTCAACACAATTCCACTACTAACAACATGACTTCTCCCATGTCCTCAAGAACTAAACGAACTATTCACAAGAAATCATATGGATCAAGATCAGAGATGATATAATGATAAGCAACAATCTGAACATAACAATAATTTAATGGTTCCACTCAATAGCATCAACTACAAGAAGTAATCAACACCGGGAAAGTTTCCCCCAAGAACTATGCAAGATTCAACCCAATTGTTACAGCGGTATGAAGTGGTGATGATGGTGCTGGTGGAGATGATGATGGTGATGATGATCCCGATGAAGTCCAGCTTGATGGTGGTGTTGATGGCGACGATCTCCCCTCTCCGGGAAGGAATTTCCCCGGCAGAATTCTGTCTGCCGGAGAGATCTTTCTCTCTCTGTAGTTTTCTGCCCCGCAGAGGCAGCGGAATCTTTCTGTGGTCACTCCCCAGGTATTAGGGTTCTGTGGGGATAATATACGCTAGAGGGGAGAGCCTGGAGTGGGCCAGGGTGGTCACACCACCCGCTGGCGCAGCCTAGGGCTGCCCGCGCCAAGGGGTGGTGTGGGCCCCCTGTGGCCCATCTCCACTCCCCTTCTGGCAATCTTCGTCCTCTGGAAAAATAGAATTTTCCATGTATTTTCCCGGATTTTCTAATATTTGCGAATTTCGCCTCCAAACAGCCCCTTTTCCATCAGAATCCTAACTACAATGGTCCATGCTCCAAAAATCATCAACCAAGCAAAAACAGATGAAATAACATAAGTATCGTCTCTTAATATGAAATATATCAATGAATAACAGTAACTTATGATATAGAATAGTGATGCAAAATGGACGTATTAACTCCCCCAAGCTTAGACTTCGCTTGTCCCCAAGTGAAAACTGAGCTCAATAAACATGACCTTAGGTTTATGGAGTGAGATAAATGAATACGGACAAGGAGCATCACATTCATCAATACATAAACCATAATAGAAGACAACTCACTATTATATAACTTAACTTGCAATAAGTAAAGGAAACACAATAAAGATACATAAAGTAAAACATAATTGGTAATGGCAAACTTAGCTCTTGGTCGAAGAATAGTTGAAAATTTGCAGGAGTTCACACATAAAGGGTTTTCAATGATAGCTTTCAAAGTAGTATTCACTAAGATAAGAGCAATATGCAAAACAAGGAACATAGGAAAACATGATTGAATAAATCATCATATGAATGAATGAAACACAACAACTCAAACTACTTGCTGAGATAGAAGGGAATAGGTTTACTGACTCAACTAAAAAGTAAAAGATAGGCCCTTCGCAGAGGGAAGCAGGGATTTCAAGTTTCATAAAGAGCTTCCAAAAATTATGGTACTTAATAGCTTTAAGCTCTTATTGCCCCTATCATAGGCATCTTTAGGTGATTAAGGTTAAAGTGATCAAATATGAGGATATGCTTGACAAGTTGTAAGTTGAAAATCTCATGTCCCTTGAATACGAGGGCCGCTCCTCATGCTACTCAAGTTTAGTTACCGGTATGTTCTTGTCATAGTAAGTATATGTGTATCATAGAGAACCGCCAACAGGGTACCCCTTGCCCGATGATACAGAAGAATCCCCATATCAAAATGACAAGGCAAGCAAACAACGAGCATCTCAGCAATCTTCTTATTTACCATGGGAAAATGGTGCTTTTTTTTTCTCTCCTTCCTCTTTTCTCATCTCTTTTTTCTTTTTTTCTCAATCTCTATCTCTTTTTTTATAAGAAGAATGCTTCATAGATTGCTCATTATGGTTACGCTGCAGGTTTCCACCATGATTAGGCATGGATTAGACGAGCGGCCTAGGCATTTCTCTAACACACATATATAACTCCATGGACTTACAAGCTCCCCTTTAATTTCACACCAACGACATCCATAAACAAAAGAGCATGATATCAACTAGGTACAATGTACAAGTGCAATGTTGAAAGCGTTCCCCATGACAACATGGTTCTGCTAATTCACAACTTACAAAGCGCAAGCATATACGCAACATAGATGGGCACAATGGTTCAAGTTTATTAAGTGCAAGAAAGTAAAGTGTGCCATCAAGTTCGTGAGAGCTTTAATCACTAATTTTCACATAACAAGTTTAATTTGGAAGGTAGATATAAACATGAATTTACTTGGAATAGCAATAGTGCTAGTAGGTAGGTATGGTGGACACAAATGGCATAGGTTTTGGTTTAAGGATTGTATGCACGAGAAGCATTCCCTCTCAGTACAGGTTTTTGGCTAGCAAGGCTGGGTAGCAAGCATAAGAGTTGAAGGAAATAAACAAACATACAAGTGATAAAAAACAAACATGCAATCTTCCTTGGAAGCACAGAAGATCTTAACTAGAGAATACTAAACTTATGAGCACATTAAGAAAGAAAGATGATGAAATTATATTTCTTTAGAGTACTTTTTATCTTTTCATTCAATTCTCAAAAATAGTGCTGCTACTAACCGAGCTAGGTTTTCCAAAACCAACTAAATTAACTCAATGATCCCAAAGTGATACCAATACTAACAACAAGATCAATCATATAGCATGAATTGAGAACTAATATAAGATATGTAAAAGAGTAAATGAAAGAACTTCTCATTAATATTCCATAACGGCAACTCACACTAAGGGATACATAGATATCTAACGAGAGGAGGGATACTTCCGTAATGCAAACAATCCTACGTGATAACTTCTCTATTCATGATATGACTCTACTAAAAAGGTTAAAGGATAGAAGATAGTAATATGATACCGCGACACTCCTCCAAGCTTGAAACAAACCAAGGGGATGCCAAAACCTGATGACGAATTACTCCTTCGGTGGTGGTGGTGTTCTCTCGATTGGCGCGAGGAAATATTCTAGTATCTTGCGAAGCCTGTTATTCTCCTCTTGAAGCATATCCACCTTCCTCCTCAAGACTCGGTACTTGTCGTAGAACTCATCAGTTACTCGTAGAGCTTCCACTGCTGTAGGACAGGAACTGAGATCTAGAGTTGGAGGTATCGGTCCCTTCATGCTTGCTGTTATGTCCTTTACTTCCTCCCCGACGTTCCGATCCATGTCTTTGCACCTAGTTGCGATCCTTTCTTGTTTCACCCATCCCACGAGAGTCTTCTGCTCAAGATTGTGATGGAGCTCACGACGGTGTCGCAGCTCGTAATCCTTTGAAGATGAACCCCTGAATGACATATGAAAAAAATAGATCAAAACAAAAACCACGACGAGAACATGATATGCAAACCTCGGGGGATCCGGGAGATTATATATTACGAATTTTTACAACAAAAGGAAGGTACTAGGAGAAAACGGGTTGGAGACGGAGTCCGGGCCGGCCACACCACCTACTAGCGTGGCCAGGGGTCCACGCCAGGGGTGGTGTGAGCCACCTTGGCTTCATTTCCGTCCCTCTTTCGCTTCATAGCTTTCCTTGTTGGATAAAAACTGCAAAAGTATAACTGAACAGATTCTTCGTGGACTTTTCTTACCAGAACTGTTACCTATTCGGAAACAGACTCTGCAGGTCTCTGAATTTGGCATTTAGTAGATTCTTCCGGAGTTGCCGCTTGAATAACATCAATATCTTCATCTTCATACACATATTGCTTGAGTCATGAAACCTTTCACTATCTTATTACACCATTTTCTCCAATAACCTAGAAATTTCTTTCACACAATACTCATTAGCAACATTAGTATAAGCGAGGTAATAAACCTTTTAAGTTCAATTTTAACTGAAATCCATCAAAACATAAGTTACTGTAGAAACTCCTTCCGAAAACCCAAAAATAATTCAAAAAGGAAATCGATTTAAGAGGCAAATGCAAGAGTGGCAAAAATCTGTCAAAACAGACCAGCAGGTAAAGATCAATTTTTTGAAAATCTTCTGTTGCTCAAATGAAAAAGTGCAAAACTAACGAAAGTTAAATAATAACCTGGGGCAGAATCACAAAAAATTACAGCTCATTCTGACGTACAGAGATCTCTCACGAATTTTTACAGTGAAGCACAAAAATCTGTTTCGGGACAACAACTTCCCCAAATCTTACTTCTCTCTCATTAGAGGTTGATCTTGACACAAAAACCAAACAAAAACGATAAGGAGAGGTTATTACCGAAGTAATAACTTCCAAGACTCAAGTAAACAAAACAACTGAAAGCACAAATAAATTGGGTTGTCTCCGAGAAAGCTCTTTCTTTATAGCCATTAAGATGGGCATGATAATTTCAATGATGCTCACATAAGAATATGAATTGAAGTAAAAGAGAGCATCAAGGGGCAAAAATACACATGTTTAAGTCTAACCCACTTCCTATGCAAGGGAATTTTGTAAGAAAACAAATTGTTGACACCAGGGATTGCTAGCATAGGAAGGCAAAACAAGTGCAACATAAAGGCTTTCAGCATAAAGCAAGGAAACATAATATTATTGAGATGCATTAGAACCATCTTCCCTCTCTCATAATAACTTTCAGTATCATGCATAAATTTAATGATATAACTATCAAAAGAACCATTGTAGCAATTATCACTTATTCTAACAGAAAACACAGGGACACTAGCTCTCATAACACTACTTTGTGAAATAATATTAGGGATATCCCTACACAGGATAGTGTATCCCTCTTCTAGATATTTAGTGACAAAGTCTTTCACATTTGCTACTATAGGTTTATCATCCATTTGTTTATCAGGTTCAACAGCTTTATTTGTACTTTCATTAACCATACTAGCTATCATAGAATGTTCCTTTACTTTAACCGGGAAAGGTATTTTCTCAATGTAAACTTCAGGTAAAACATGATTAGCAGTATAAACTTCAGTATTTCTTGCAGGAACACTACTAACAATGTCTTTATAAGGTGTATGATACTTATTCCACTTCTTTTTAGGAGCTTCAATATAGGAAGCAAAAGCCTTAAAATAGGTTGCAATAGCTTGAGAGTCAAGACCATAAGCATTTTTAATATTTTGAAAATCATTAGTTCCCATAAAAGATTCAATGCATTCATAATCATAATTTATACCTGACTTTCTTCCTTTATCATTCTCCCATGCTTCAGCATTGTCTTGAATACGGTCTAGAAGATCCCATTTAGCTTCTTCTTCCATGCGTGTAAATGATCCAGCACAAGAGGCATCCAATAGATCCTTATCATGAAGAGAAAGTCTTGCATAAAAGTTATTGATAATAATATTGTGAGGGAGCTCATGAATAGGACATTTGGGCATTAGTAACTTCAATCTCCCCCAAGCTTGAGCTGTACTCTCTCCATCAAGAGGCCAAAAGTTTTATATTTGATTCCGATCCTTATGAATCTCACTAGGAGGATAAAATTTTGAATAAAAGAGAGGCACTATTTTCTCCCATTCAAGAGCTTGACCATTCTTTAGCAGCTTATACCATTCCTCAGCTCTTCCTTTCAATGATAATGAGAATAACTTCTTCTTGACTTGATCTGTTGTAATACCTGCACACTTAAACAACCCGCATAATTCGTGTATAAAGAGCAAATGATCATCGGGATGGACAGTTCCATCTCCAACATAATAGTTATCCATAACACGATCAATAATTCTTGTAGGTATTTTAAAAGTATCATTCTCAGTAGGTGGTGGTTCATCTACTACCTTAGCAGTGGTAGTAGCATTACGAAATAAGAAACTCAGCGAATTATCCATATTGAAAATAAAGTAACTAATAGAAGTAAACAATACTCATAGTAGAAGTTTCCTTTACCAGTTCCACTCTCCAATAGCGCTAGAAAATAGTCTTGATGACCCACAAGTATAGGGGGTGTATCGTAGTATTTTCGATAAGTAAGAGTGTCAAACCCAACAAGGAGCAGAAGGTGTTGACGAGTGGCTTGGAGCAGGAATTCTCTGTAAATACTTAGCAAACGGATTTTTAGGGTTTTTTGATAATGCAGGTAAATAAAGTACGAGTAAATAAAAGACAATAAGAATAAATGCAGCAAGTGGCCCAATCCTTTCTTTAGCAAAGGACAAGCCGGTTGTATTACTTAAGATGACCAAACATTCTCGAGGACACATGGGAATATCATCAAGTGCTTTCGCTTCATATAGTTGATTAATCTTCTTTAGTTTGCTAAGTGCTGTGTGGGTGAACCTGTGCTAATGTATCGACCTTCCTAGGACTAATACATACTTGCGATTATACCCCTTGCAAGCATCCGCATGTACAAGAAAGTAATTAAGGTAGAAACCTAAGCACAACTTTAAACTCTAAGACCCTGACATCCCTTGTGCAAAGGTTTCCTAACGGGGGTTCAGGTTTCTATCACTCCCGCAACCCCTACGATTAGTAGCCAAATACACAATGCATTCCCCTAGGCCCATATAGTTGAAGTGTCATGTAGTCGACGTTCACATGACACCACTAGAAGAAATACACCGCAACTTTAATATCAAACCATTGAATCTTTCTCAACACAATTTCACTACTAACAACATGACTTCTCCCATGTCCTCAAGAACTAAATGAACTACTCACAAGACATCATATGGATCAAGATCAGAGATGATATAATGAAAAGCAACAATCTTAACATAACAATAATTCAATGGTTCCACTCAATAGGCTCAACTACAAGAAGGAATCAACACCGAGAAAGTTTCCCCTAAGAACTATGCAAAATTCAACCCAATTGTTACAGCGGTATGAAGTGGTGATGATGGTGCTGGTGGAGATGATGATGGTGATGATGGTGATGATGATCCCGATGAAGTCCAGCTTGATGGTGGTGTTGATGGCGATGATCTCCCCTCTCCGAGAAGGAATTCCCCTGGCAGAATTCTGTCTGCCGGAGAGATCTTTCTCTCTCTGTAGTTTTCTGCCCCGCAGAGGCAGCGAAATCTTTCTATGGTCGCTCCCCAGATATTAGGGTTCCGTGGGGATAATATCGCCAGAGGGGAGAGCCTGAAGTGGGCCAGGGTAGCCACACCACCTGCTGGCACAACCTAGGGCTGCCCGCGCCAGGGGTGGTGTGGGCCCCCTGTGGCCCATCTCCACTCCCCCTTCTGGAAATCTTCGTCCTTTGGAAAAATAGAATTTTCCATGTATTTTCCCGGATTTTCTGATCTTCGCGAATTTCGCCTCCAAACAGCCCCTTTTCCATCAGAATCCTGACTAAAGCGGTCCATGCTCCAAAAGTCATCAACCATGCAAAAATAGATGAAATAACATAAGTATCATCTCTTAATATGAAATATATCAATGAATAACAGTAAATTATGATATAGAATATTGATGCAAAATGGACGTATCACACTTCTATTGTTGTTGTAGGAATTTCTATAAACATTACCATTATTGGGAGGATATGGCCTATAATTATTACTACCAAAATTGTTCCTATAGGCATTCTTGCTAAAACTATTACTTCTAATGAAGTTTACATCAACTTGCTCTTCTTGAGCAACCAAAGAGGCTAAGGGAACATGATTTGGATCAATATGAGCTTTTCCATTAACAAGCATAGACATAATAACATCAATTTTATCACTCAAGGAGGAGGTTTCTTCAACAGAATTTACCTTCTTACCTTGTGGAGCTCTCTAAGTGTGCCATTCAGAATTGTTAACCATCATATTATCAAGGAGCTTTGTTGCAGCACCCAAAGTAATGGTCATAAAGGTGCCTCCAGCAGCAGAATCCAATAGATTTTTTGAAGAATAATTTAGTCCTGCATAAAAGGTTTGGATAATCATCCAAGCAGTCAGTCCATGAGTGGGACAATTCTTTACCAAAGATTTCATTCTTTTCCAAGCTTGAGCAACATGTTCATTATCAAATTGTTTAAATTCATTATTTCACTTCTCATAGATATAATCTTAGCAGGAGGATAATATTTTCCAATGAAAGCATCTTTGCATTTGATCCAAGAGTCAATACTATTTCTAGGTAGGGATAGCAACCATTCTTTAGATTTTCCTCTCAAAGAGAAAGGAAACAATTTAAGCTTAATAATATCTCCATCTATATCCCTATGTTTTTGCATCTCACAAAGTTCAAAAAGTTATTAAGGTGAGCAGCGGCATCATTAGTACCAGCACCAGAGAATTGGTCTTTCGTAACAAGATTAAGCAAAGCATGTTTAATTTCAAAGAAAGTAGCTTCAGGAACAGGTGGAGAAATGGGTGTACACACGAAATCATTGTTGTTTGTGCTAGTGAAGTCGCACAACTTAGTGTTTTTAAGAGTAGTCATTTTTTGTGTTTTTGATAAAAGTAAGCAAACTAGTACAGCTAATTTTTGTATGTTTTTGATAAAGAAACAAGCAAACAAAGCAGAAATAAACTAAGCAAAACAAAAAACAAAGTAAAGAGATTGGTTTTGAGGGACTCCCCTTGTGAAGCTGTCCTTAACTCCCCGGCAACGGTGCCAGAAAAAAGGCTTGATGGCTCAAAATATATTCGAGCTCGTTGGGAACCTCAAGAGGAAGGAATGATGAGCACAACCGCAAGTTTTCCCTCAGTTATGAAACCAAGGTTACCGAACCAGTAGGAGCAAGGAAACAACTGCAAGGTGTTGTTAGCAACTTGGAACCCTGCACAACACAACCATAGAACTTTGCCCTAACTTACAGTGAGGTTGTCAATCTCACCGGTTTTGTTGAAAACAAAGGATTAAATGTATAATGTGGAAGATAGTAATTGCTTGCAGAAAGTAAACAGTAAACGGTAAATAGTAGATGGTATATCAATGGTAAAAGCATGGACCGGGGTCCATAGTTCACTAGAGGTGTTTCTCCTTAAGATAGATAACATGTTGGGTGAACAAATTACAGCGGGGCAATTGACAGATTTGAGAAAGCATAACAATGCATATACTAGACATCTTGACTCCTATGGTATTTGATTGGGCATTACAATATTATACATAAACCATAATCCAACTACATCTATGACTAATAATCCAAATTCAGGTTATCATCCGAACCCCTTCCAGTATTAAGTTACAAACAACAGATAATTGCATTAAGCAAAATGTGTAAAGTAAACAATACGATCGCCCCATGGACAAAGGATTGTTGTTTTCTCCCTAGTAGCAACAACACATCTACAACCTTAGAGATTTCTGTCACTTCCCAAGATTACTAGAGGCATGAACCCACTATCGAGCATAAATACTCCCTCTTGGAGTTGATAGCATCTACTTAGCCAAGATAGCTACTAACGACGGAGAGCATGCAAGATCACAAATAACATAGACATGATAGAATTAATAATCAATCTGAAATAGTATCTCAATATCCATCGGATCCTCGCAAACACAACATGTAAGATTACAAATAGATGATCTTGATCATGAACAGAGCTCACAAGATCTAAACATGATAGCACAAAGGAGGAGAACCAACCATCTAGCTACTACATGGACTCGTAGTCCAAGGGTGAACTACTCACGCATCACACCAGAGGCTTGCATGGTGATGAAGAAGGCCTCCAGGATGATCTCTTCCCTCCGACAGGGTGCTGGGAAGAGCTTCAGATCCCCCGATCTAGGGATGGAGATGGCGGCGGCTACAGACTCTTTTGTGGATTTTTGATGGGGTACTTAGGGTCTTCGTCCCGGGAGGCTTTTATAGGCGAAGGGGCAAGGTCGGTGGAGTACCAGGGGGCCCACACCCCCTGGTGGTGCCCTCCCAGGCCGCGCCACCACCAGGTGTGGCCGCCCTAGTGCGCCACTTCGTCTCCCCTTCGGACTGTGTGTTGCTTCAGGTAAAATATTGACTTTGGCTTTTGTCCCGTCCAATTCCGAGAATATTTCCTTACTAGCTTTTCTGAAACCAAAAATAGCAGAAAATAGGCAACTGACACTGTGGCATCTTGTTAATAGGTTAGTTACAGAAAATGTATAAAAATACCTCAAAGTGTGAACAAAACATAACAAAGTAGATACTAAACAAGCATGGAACATCAAAAATTATAGATATGTTTACGACGTATCACTTCTCCACCAGTTTCTCCTAAGATTCCGGAGTGTTGCTCTTCATCCTGGACAAGTTCTCCTCTATCATCCGTTTCGTAGTTTTATCCATGAATTTGCTCACATCAAGTAACAGACTTGGGGTACGTCTTAATCTTGTTCTTCTAATCAGCTAACTCCTTCACCAACTTTGCATTATCAATCCTCTCGTCGATTCTTGCACTATTACTATCACGATACATTCCCCAAAAGTCTTCCTAATACATTTTTCTGTCTCTGGCCATTCTTTATTCATCCAAGCCACAAACCCACGGTTTGCGACATCCTGCTAGTCTTGCGTTCATGGTCACATCTAATGAATGACCTAGTAAGGGAGGACTGTAATCACAACTTCACAGTCACAACTAATGGATTATCTAGTAGTGGGGAATCAAAACAACTTACACTCTGTAGCACTCGGCAGAGGCGTCCTATGTTCCTTCCTTCAAATGCAATGTTCTTCACAGGCTTAATCTTGTGGACATGGCACCCTCGGAGCAATCTTATGCTATGCCACAGATGGTGGAGCCTTCTTTGCAGTCAGGAGCATAGTCCATGTCCATGAGGTCCTACAAGAGAAATTGATTTCATCCGAGGCCAAATCATAAATTTCCAAATCGGCGGCAAATCCTAACCCTAGGGAGGAATTGGGGGAATTGAACTTACCCCTAGATTTGATTGGCTTGAGATTTCACCGTCTTTCTAGTCTGGAATTGTTGGGGATATACTTTCCGAGTATACCCACAGGACTCACTGACCAGGGTGGCCCACCAACGGGTTAGAGCTTTGCTTCACGGACGGCCCATCCAGGGAAAGAGGACGGAGTCAATTCTAGCTATGACAAGGCCCATAAAACTTAGCGACTTAGGCCTGTAGATTACTTGTGGTCCAAGCTATACTTAGTTACCGACTCTGTAACATAGCCGGATAGATCTTTCCTGTAACCCTAGGTCCTGGCACCTTTATAAGCCAGGCCCGAGGAGCCTTTAGGGCACATTGATACGTTGCAAACGTATCCATAATTTTTGATGTTCCATGCTTGGTTTTATCTACTTTCTTATGTTTTGTCCACTCTTTGGAGTACTTTTCATATGATTTCTTGGACTAACCTATTAACAAGAGCCACAGTGCCAACTGCCTGTTTTTTGCTGTTTTTGGTTTCAGGAAAGTCAGAAAATGAATATTGTCGGAATTGGAGGGGACAAAAGCTAAAGTCAGTTTTTTCACCGAGGGACACCAGGAGCCAGAATACGAGACGGAGAGGGGCTGGGGCCCAGCCACACCAACTGGCCACGCGGGCTAGGCCTAGCCGTGCCAGGGGTGGTCTGGCCACCGCAGACACCCCCTCGGTCTCCCTCTTTGCCTATAAGTTGTCTTCTGACCTAAAAACTCAGGGGGGGTCGACGTTTTTCCAAAAAGAGTTCCGCTCCGCTGCCACCACCAGATTCCACGATTCGGAACCAGAAACTCCATTCTAGCACCCTGCCGGGACAGGAATTTTAGGAGATCATCGCCATCATCATCACCATCACTTCTCCATCGACCATCCATGTTTCCCCCATCTATGAGTGAGTAATCCCCCGCTGTAGGCTATGGGGATGGTAGGGATTGGATGAGATCATTCATGTAATGGCATCAGATTGTTAGGGCATGGTGCCTAGTATCTACTATTAGTGCTTTTTGACTTTGTTGCGACTTGTTATGCTTAATGATTGTCACTAGGGCCCGAGTGCCATGATTTTAGATCTGAACATGTTATTGATTCATTATGATAGTATTGTTTATGATCTTACCTGGAAGTTGTAAACACGTTGTTGTCCGGAACCAATGGCCCTCAAGTGACAGAAATCGGGATAACCGGAGGGAATGGCTTTGATGTGAGGATCACATGTGTTCATGGAGTGTTAATACTTTGCTCCAGTGCTCTATTAAAAGGAGAACATTAATTTCCAATAGTTCCCTTGAGGCCCCGCTGCAAACGGACTGGCAGGACAAAAGATGTTGTGCAAGTTCTCATTGCAAGCACGTATGACTATATATGGAACACATGCCTATGATTATCTAGTACTTGGATGCTTTATCTTATTTATCTGCAATTGCCCTATGTTCTGATTGCTATGTGAATTGTCTTGTCCATGCAACGCCCTTGCATCCATCCCTATGCCTACCGCACTCGAATTCTAGTGTTTATTGCTATTGTTACTACTGTCTTTACTTTACTACTGCTGTTACTTTACTATTGCTACTACAAAACTATTGATACTGATAAACTGATTTGAGCAAGATTGTTTCCAGGTGTGGCTAAATTGACAACTCAGTTGTTAAGGCTTATAAATATTCTTTGGCTCCCCTTGTGTCGAATCAATAAATTGGATTACACTTCCCTCGAAAATACTGTGATACACCCCCTATACTTGTGGGTCATCAAGACTATTTTATGGCGCCGTTGCCGGGGAGCATAGCTTTATTTATCAAGTCCACTTGGAATCACTATTGTTCAAGCTTAGTTTATTTCCACCTTGTTTGCTTGTTTCTTTATCAAAAATATAAAAAAAATTGGTTCCTACTCTAGTTGTTATTTTCATTGGTCTGTTATTGTCTTGCTTTATCATGCTTTCTATCAATGGTTGGTTTCTTTGAAACTAAATCTTATTGGCAAGGTGGGTTCACGGACGAACACAAATATTATTATAAGGAACACCGCTTGTCACAAAAAGGGAAACACTTATGGGAACAAATTGATAAATTGTATACCATTGCTATAAACGTGTGCTCTACTTATAATGGTACTTATTGCTTTGATAAATCTTGTTGATGTAGGAGGTATAAACACCTCCCTTTTCAATGTGAGTATAATGATGATGTTACCATATCTTCTTATGTTAAGGGAAATTATGACTTTTATGATGTGGAACAAATTGAGGAATTTATTGCTTGGAAGGGTGCATTTGAACTTGCTATTTTTCTTGAAAATATTGATGATTCACCTCATAAATATGAGGTTTATGGTATACTTAAATTTTTCTTTGATAATTACAAGGAAGAAAATGGCTATATTCTTGAATATATGAATAGATGCTTTCCACAAATGGAAGAGACTAATGCCTTGCATGATCTTATGGAATAAGAAATTGATGAACCTGAAAGCTCATTAGATGAAAAAGAGGAGGAGAGTGATGAACAAAAGGAGGAAGAATGGATTAGCTACCCATGCCTACCTTCTAATGAGAGTAACTATTTATCCCTTACATTATTTGATTGTCCCCCATGCTTACCAAAGGAGGCTGAATGCTATGCTCATGTTATCCATGATAATCCTTTATTTGTGCCTAACTTCGAGATGCATGGTGCTAAAGAGTTTTTCTTAGAAATTGTTTATGATAAAGCTCTAGACGATGGTCCTATATTGAATGATCAGTCATCGTGTTATAGAATTGTTAAAAGTGGGTTTGAAGGTTTTAATCCCACTATTTTTGAGCTTGATAAAAATTATGTTTTTGTAGAACATGAAAAGCATGATTTATGTGATAGTTATATTTTTGAGTTTATTCATGAGGCTACTAAAAATTATTATGAGAGAGGTAAATATGGTTGTAGAAGTTTTCATGGTATTGAAACACCTCTCTATGTGCTGAAAGTTTTGAAGTTACTCTTGTTTTATCTTCCTACGCCTGTCACTTTGTTCTTTGCGAATTTATTTGCATACAAGATTCCTATGCATAGGAAGTGGGTTAGACTTAAATGTGTTTTGAATTTGCTTCTTGATGCTCTCTTTTACTTCAATTCATATTTCTTATGTGAGCATCCTCTCATACTATCGTGCCTAACTTAAAGGCGTTAAAGAAAAGTACTTATTGGTAGATAACCCAAAAGTTTTAGATGAGTCTTGGAAGTTATTACTTTAGTAATAACCGCTCCTTATCCTTTTTATTTGCTTTTTGTGCCAAGAGTAACCTCTAATGAGAGAGAAGTAATGGTTGGGAAAGTTGCTGTCCCGAAACAAATTTCTGCACTTCACCGTAAAAAATCATGTAAAATCTCTGTATGTCCTTTTGAGGGATTAATTTTTGTGCTTCTGACCCAGGTTGTTATCTAACTTTCGCTAGTTCAACACTTTTTGATTGTCGCAATAGAAGGTCTTCGAAAAAATTCGTCTTTACCTGTTGGTCTGTTTTGACAGATTTCTGCCATTTTCTGCATTTGCTTCTTGTTGGTTCCCTTTTGAGTTCTTTTGGAGAATTGAGCTTTTTGAGGGAAGTGCTACAGTAGCTTGTGTTTTAATGGATGTTTTATTGGTGTTGGAACTGAACCTAAAGACTTATTATCTTGAGTGCACTAATGTTGCTAATAAAGATTGTGTGAAGTTTTGTATGAAGGAAAAAATTCAGGTGTATGGAAGGAATGAGTAATGAGATGAAGGATGGACTAAAGCTCAAGCTTGGGGATGCCACCCGTGTCACCCCAAGAAATATTCAAGAGGTACAAGCGTCAAAGATTGGGGATGCCCAAGGCATCCCCTTCTTCATCAATAAAAATCCCAGGTTTCTTCCAAACACTTCATTTTTATTATTTCATGCACAGTTGTGTTGTTCTTGGAGCGTCTTCTTTTTCTTTTTTGTTTTGGTTTTTTGTTTTCTTTGTTTCCTTAGTTTTCTGAATAAATTGGTTGGACCCCCTCTTTCATGCATTGGTTTTCAAATAGTTTGGTTTGGATTGGAAAAGAGTAGGAAAGTTCATGCTTAAGTGGTAAAGAGAGCTTGTTTTTTACTGTGGCCTATGTTTTGTCATGCCATGCTCGATATTGTTCTGTCTTTATGCTTAGTATTCTTTGTTGTAGCATGACTTGTTATAAACAATTGAGATTGCTTAATTTGCCTTGGAAGGATCATGCGTTGTTTTAGCATATTAAAGCATAGTATTGTGATATTCTCCTTTGATGCTTTATTTGGGTAGACTTGGCGCATGCTCACACCATGTTATGACTATTCCAATTCACCATAGCCTTGATGATCCTTTAGTTTTTAACTTGTAGTATCACTTTATGCTTTTATTAATGATGTTTTGTCGCTCTGCATGATTATGGCCATTATTGCTCTCTTAGTCGGTCGCTCCCAGTATTTTGCTAGCCTCCATAACCAAGTATGAGTTCCACTCATGCATCCAACTCCTAAAACCAAGTTATTCCAAAGAGTCCACCATACCTACCTATTAGCTTATGCTATTCCAAGTATATTCATGTTTTTATCCACCTTCCGAATTAAACTTGTTATGAGAAAACTAGTGATTAAAGCTCTCACGAACTTGATGGCACACTTTACTTTTCTTGCCCTTAATAAACTTGAACCACTGTGTCGTCTGTGTTGTATATGCTTGCACTTATTTGTTGGGGATTAGCAGAACCATGGTGTCATGGGGAACGCTTTCAACATTGCACTGGTACTTTGTACCTAGTTGATATCATGCTCTTTTGTCTATGGATGTCGTCGGTGTGAAATGAAAGGGGAGCTTGTAAGTCCATGGAGTTATGTATATGTGTTAGAGAAACGCCTGGGACGCTGGTCTAATCCATGCTGACATGGTGGAAACCTGCAGCGTAACCATAATGAGCTGTCTATGAAGCATTCTTCTTATAAAAAAAGAGTCCTATATTGAGAAAAAAGAGAAAAAGAAAAAAAGAGATATATGAAAAGAGGAAAGAGAGAAAAAAGCACCATATTCCCATGGTAAATAAGAAGATTGCTAAGATGCTTGTTGTCTTCTTGCCTTGTCATTTTGATATGGGGATTCTTTCATATCATCGGGCAAGGGGTACCCCGTTGGCGGTTCTCTATGATACACATGTACTTACGATGACAAGAACTTACCGGTGACTAAACTTGAGTAGCATGAGAAGCGGCCCTCGTATTCAAGGGACATGAGATTTCTAACTTATACTTCGTTAAGCACATAAACCATAGTTTGTTCAATTTAACCTTAATCACTTCAAGATGCTTATGATAGGGTAATGAGAGTTGAAAGCTATTAAGTACCATAATTTTTGGAAGCTCTTTATGAGACTTGAATCCCTACTTCCTTCTATGAAGGCCTTTCTTCCACTTATATATTGAGTCTCCACCTTCTATCTTTATGCACCTACTTTGAGAGCATAGTGGCCATTCTTAGTTCTATGTGCATTGTCCCAAGACTTGTTGATTGATGCATAGCTTTGATATTGCTTGTTTTAAACTATTTGTATCTAGTCACTCTTATGAACTTTGAAGGTGTCCTATGCATTTATGTTTGCTACTCTATGAGGGACAAGCTGAATGCCACTATGCTATGTTTTCTTTATGTGAAACAAACAAACGTCTTGCAAAGCATTGTTATTCATGATCTTTTGTTTGTGCCTTTTCATGTTGCAACATAGTTTCTTTGTCTTATTGTTAGAACTTTATCTTTCATGTTATGTTGAAGTACTATGATCCCAGCTATGAATGTTTTACAAATACTTTGATCAAGTTTATGACGGTGCATGTCACCTCAAAAATTATTCTTTCTTTTTATCACTTACCTACTCGAGGACGAGCAGGAGTTAAGCTTGGGGATGTTGATACGTTGCAAACGTATCCATAATTTTTGATGTTCCATGCTTGGTTTTATCTATTTTCTTATGTTTTGTCCACACTTTGGAGTACTTTTCATATGATTTCTTGGACTAACCTATTAACAAGAGCCACAGTGCCAGCTGCCTGTTTTCTGCTGTTTTTGGCTCCAGGAAAGTCAGAAAATGAATATTCCCGGAATTGGACGGGACAAAAGCCAAAGTCAGTTTTTCACCGAGGGACACCAGGAGCCAGAATACGAGACAGAGAGGGGCTGGGGCCCAGCCACACCATCTGGCCACGCGTGCTAGGCCTGGCCGCACCAGGGGGTGGTCTGGCCGCCCCAGACACCCCCTTGGTCTCCCTCTTCGCCTATAAGTTGCCTTCTGACCTAAAAACTCAGGGGGGGTTTGACGTTTTTCCAGAAAGAGTTCCGCTCTGCTGCCACCACCAGATTCCACGATTCGGAACCAGAAACTCCGTTTTGGCACCCTGCCGGGACGGAGAATTGGAGGAGATCATCGCCATCATCTTCACCATCGCTTCTCCATCGACCATCCATGTTTCCCCCATCTATGAGTGAGTAATCCCCCGCTGTAGGCTATGTGGATGGTAGGGATTGGATGATATCGTTCATGTAATGGCATCAGATTGTTAGGGCATGGTGCCTAGTATCTACTATTAGTGCTTTTTGACTTTGTTGTGACTTGTTATGCTTAATGATTATCACTAGGGCCCGAGTGCCATGAATTCAGATCTGAACATGTTATTGATTCATTATGATAGTATTGTTTATGGTCTTACCTGCAAGTTGTATACAAACGTTGTTGTCCGGAACCAATGGCCCCGAAGTGACAGAAATCGGGATAACCGGAGGGAATGGCTTTGATGTGAGGATCACATGTGTTGATGGAGTGTTAATGCTTTGCTCCGGTGCTCTATTAAAAGGAGCACCTTAATTGCCAGTAGTTCCCTTGAGGCCCCGCTGCAAACGGGCTGGTAGGACAAAAGATGTTGTGCAAGTTCTCATTGCAAACACGTATGACTATATATGGAACACATGCCTATGATTATCTAGTACTTGGATGCTTTATCTTATTTATCTGCAATTGCCCTATATTCTGATTGCTATGTGAATTGTCTTGTCCATACAACGCCCGTCCATCCATCCCTATGCCTACCGCACTCGAATTCTACTGTTTACTGCTATTGTTACTACTGTCTTTACTTTATTACTACTGTTACTTTACTATTGCTACTACAAAAAACTGTTGCTACTGATAAACTGCTGTGAGCAAGATTGTTTCCAGGTACAGCTGAATTGACAACTCAATTGTTAAGGCTTATAAATATTCTTTGGCTCCCCTTGTGTCGAATCAATAAATTGGGTTTCACTTCCCTCGAAAATACTGCGATACACCCCTATACTTGTGGGTCATCACACATCAATCTCTACGACAACCAACTCGCACATGTGAACCTCTCTTGTAATCCGCTATAACATCCGACTCTCTTCGATATTTACTCAGTTGCTAGCAGGAGTAGGATCCGATCACCGCAGTCCGATCTGAACCTGGGTAAACTTCTGCTCACCGCTCCTAGAACTTAGTACGACTCACACCCCATATTCTCAACGCCTTCAGGACCCCCTCATGGCGTACTTGTCCTCAATCCGACGATAGTTGGCGCTGACCGTGGGGCAGGTGACCTTCGGATCTTTGTTCTGGGCGGAATCTGTGCGTGCAGGAATCGGCAAAATAATCGCCATCGGTCGCGTGGTCTATGCCAATGACGTCCCTCTCGTTCTTCTCGACGAGACCTAGATTCCGGCTAAGGATCCCGTGACAACTTTCACCATCATGCCAATCAGCGAGATCGACATCTACCTCGGTTTCACTGAACCCTCCCAACCCACCCTTGAGGTGATGACCATGGCGGAAGAAAAATCCGGATCTACTTTGTCTGCAGAGGCAGAAGAGTTCAAGATCCCAAAAAACCCTGAACCCACCTAGCCCACTCGTGTAGTGGAAGAAGTGGTGGAAGAAAAATCCGGATCTGATCCCCCCGTTGAGGTTGGATACATGTATGAGGAATACATCTGATTCGGATCCGGTTCTACCGACACCGGAGCAGGAAAATCGCTCTCGAGGAACAGGATAAATCAGATGATGAAACACCCCTACATCGATTACGATGCAATCGCGGATATCATGCAAAGCTTTGAAGAAGTAGAGGCAGAAACTCAGCTGTGCCGCTACCTCAAGACCATGAAGAATAAGAAGCATTGCTTCATGTGTTATGTTTGCTCTAGATCCAACTATGTTGATGCTGGAGCTGGAAACGATTTAGTCCTCGATGCGATCGGAGAAGATACTGACACACCTGCTTTCCCACATGAATCACCGACGTCACAGAAACTCCGAGACTTCGAGAAGGAGATGGAGGCGCACGGAGAAGAGTACAACTCCAAAGCAGCGCAAGGTTGGGAGGAGACACCTCCGAGTCCGTATGATAGCATGGACGAAGACTACACCTCGCAAGATGACATGGACACCGGAGATTCTTCCGAGGTCCATAAGCCAACCATGACGGAAAGTACGATGGAAGCTTATCTCCTGGTACCGGACCAAAATCCGTATTTGCTACTAGTACGCGCATAAAGGCTACCGATCGGACAAAGAAGAAGAAGAGCAAGAAAACCCCGATACCGATAGATTCGGTGGGGGAAACTCACGACGAAGATGTTGACGAAGAAATCGAGGTGGAGAATCCGGATGGAAAACCGATCAATCCCACCCCGAACGATCCTCCGTTGGATGGACACGGAGTCACCCAAGGTGCACGTGAAATCTACGGAGATGTGCTAATAGTACCAATCCCAACTGCTTCAGATATTATGCTGGAGGAGCTGGAGAAAAGGGTCAAGGATCTAGAGAAGCATCATTTTCTTTTGCTCGACGAAGATGCACGCATCGTCGAAATTAAGGAACAGATAGACAGCCACCCAGTACCAGTCAGAATACAAGCGACTACCAAACAAGACTAGAGGCGTCCTGGTTCTTGCTAATAGGAACCCAGAAGTCCACAGAGATTTATTCGACGGAAAAACTAGAGAGAAGATCCAAGTCTACCACACACCGGTAGAGAACGCTGCAGCTGCTCGAGCTATCCTCGCCAATAATCCGTCTCCAGAACAGGTCCAATAGTGCATAGCATTGCTCGACAAAGGACTACAGCAGCAGAAAACGGCCGCGTCATTCAACGGGAAACTGGCGTCAAAGTTGGAGCACTGCCGCACTGAGACATGCCAAAACGCCGATGCAAGACCCCAAAAGGAACCGGATCAGCATCATCGTTCTGCCCTAGGGATGAAGAAAATTCAAGGACCGGATCAAACAGTCATCATCGGAGGACCATGCGGGACTAGTCGGAAGTTCTTCCAGTTGCGTCCAAAGATGCCATTAGAGCATTGTCTCCTTGCCAACCCCCTCGCCAGCAAAATAATCGCCACGGGGATGAAGAGGAAGCGCGACGCTAGCAAGAACGGGACCGGCAAAGGATGCCACCTCCTAGACACATTAGCTGTCCGGCTGAGCCTCGTCGCAACAACGATAACACCGGACAAAGAAAAGACAAAGATCATCCCAAAACAAGTCGAGATGGTGCCCGACGTAACCAACCTCGGAGCCAACACAATGAAGCTCCAGGAGCTCGTCGCTCAGCCGGAAATAACTCACCAGCGCTAGTGTAACCACCCAGCAGTGACCACGAAGGATCTCATCATAGCCATGGAAGTTGATGAGTCCAAAATTGAAGCATATTTACCTTTTGTTTTGCATAAATAGAATAGGGATCTTTGTATTTCACCGCGTTCGTGCACACCTTTTTTCTTTATTTCAACAGGATCTCAAATCACTAAGTCTATAAATGAACATATCAATTAAAGACGTCATATTATATTGTAATATGCTATTTTTAAGTGATAAAAGCCATTTTATGGATTTACCTTCACACCTGGGAAGAAACCAAGCGAGGAAAACTGTTCAGAGCCGATAACGACCAGTGGTACGGGTGCCCGCCCGTACCGTCTGCCCGTACCATGTGCCTACGGGTTCGCCTCGTCAAATACTTCCCCCTGGCGAAGACGGCAGAAGGATCTGACATTCATAGTCACCAGAAACCATGAAAAACCACGTCTGAAAGGGATCTGAAGGAGGAACTTGGCTGGGGAGAAATCCCCGGTGATCCACGGATCATTGGAGGACAACGCATCATCCCCTTCGTCATCAACCGCTGAATCTACATCACCACCATTACTCCCATCCTTCATCCATTAGATCTTATTGTAATTCCAGATTCAATTGTGGTTTGCACTAGATATATTTCATTACTTTTATTCATCCATTTGTTTATGGTGATGTTGTTAATTGCTTCCATGTGTGAGTAGTTCCTTTGTTCTGGGGGGAGATGGAGAAACCGTAGAACTATTACAATTAAGCAATAAATATGATCTACTCTTGTGTCCATATGACTTGCTGGTCTATGATTGATTTATGATTTGTGTTTGATCTCTCTCTTTAGATGGTATGTGAAGTCGACCCATACCATTTGCCTTTGGACTAAAGAGAGAGAGAAACCCTTTGGACGTGCTTTGGGATCATACCCGGAATAGCCCCGTGATAGATTGGTGCCGGCTCATGAACTACGCGGTCAAAGGGGGAATAAGAGAGACTCCGTAAGCTAATTACGATGTCCATGGGGAATCCCTTAATTGCGATGGTCTGTATGGGTGACTTCTCTCAGGTATTGCAGTGGTTATTTAGAGGTGATGTTACCCTTGGCTCAATAAAGTGGCTCCCTATGAGCCTTGTAGTGAACATCTTATTATGGAGCTCTCTTCACACATTTTATGACACAAGAAGAATGTTATCTTTAATTATTAATAATAACAACACCATGCTAGAGGAGTACCCTACATCTCTGAGAACGCTTTAATCCTATTGAGTTTAACCCCACTTTCATACAACCTTGTTACTTGCTTTCTTTAATCGTTTTAATTACTTTTCTGCACACAAACAAAAACTTTTCAAACACCCTTTACTTGAGATCAAATGCAACTTACAAGTATCCTTTGGTAGATAGTGGCGAGGGGCATTAAGACCGTTACCAATAGCTCTCTGTGGGTTTGATATCTTTACTTCGAAACTAGCTACAATTGATCTATGCACTTGCAGTTATCAAGCTATTTTCTAGCGTCGTTGCCGGGGAGCTAAGCCCTTTTGATCTTTGCTCTTAGTTGCTTATTTACTAATTGTTTTACTAAAGTTGTTTACTAGTTTCGGATAAGCACCATGACTGCACTCGGACTGATGAATCAACTCGATGCAACTAAATTCCTCGAGAAATTTAATAGAGGACTTATCAAAGAATTCCCGAGTGGGAGCGAACCAAAATACGAGGTCAACCCTCGCTTTATCGCTATCATTAAAGAAAATACCTTTGCAGGAGATGATCCCGATGAGGATCCTTACACTCATTTAATGTATTTTATTGAGTTATGTTGGACTCTTAAAGTG
The DNA here is from genome assembly GCA_023614405.1 of Avena insularis. Taxonomy (NCBI): domain Eukaryota; kingdom Viridiplantae; phylum Streptophyta; class Magnoliopsida; order Poales; family Poaceae; genus Avena; species Avena insularis. The sequence goes on along the minus strand of CM042691.1, from coordinate 453,452,526 downwards.
AGAGGCTATTCTGATGATGAATTAAAACTTAAATTGTTTAGCCAATCTCTAACAACACTGCTTTAGCTTGGTATAGAACTTGCCCTGCAGAGAAAAATAGATACTTGGGAGAAGCTCAAAGGAGAATTTGTGATTCATTTCTTTCCCAAAGTCAAGCCTGCTATTTGCAACTAGATGAATGAGATTGAGGATAAATATGAGACTTTATTTAGGCTGAGAGCGTTTGTCATTATTTGATTGCTTTAGGTATGTAAAAATAACAAGAATTTTTTAGTCGCTTACAAGCACTCCCAGCCTAATTTAAACTAAAGCGCCCATTTAAAGAAAAAACTAACCGCCCACGTAAGAGAGCTTGATGGGGTTAATGGTGGTTTTGGTTTCGGTGGTGAACGGAGAAAGAGTGTTTCAGCAGAGCGAGTGAATATCTCCTGCCCCATTTTCCGTTGGAGTGGAAAACTCCATCATCGATTTTGCTCGTGCTTGGAAAACCCGTTTTTACATCAGGTGGACTCATATGACGAGGCTGACTCGCTGAAAACGCTCAGATCGAATGTTCTCGTTGAGGCTGGCTACAGACTGTTTTACAGTTCGCGTAACACGGACTAACCTCGAATACGGACTCTACCCGGACCTTTCCGAGGCTACCAAAACGTCCTTGGTGCCGCAACCGCGAGGCCCCGTCCCATTTTAGTCCATGGTTGACGCGACGCCGCAGCGACCTGGTGCATCCGGACACCCACTGCTGACTACTGAGTGCGCGGGGTTGGCTTCCTACCATACAAACAGTTTTATGAAAATTATTACTCCCTCCGATCCATATTAGTTAATTTGGATTTATCTAAATTCGGATGTATCTAGTACTAAAACATGTCTAGATACATCCGAATCTAGACAAATTCGAGTCAACTAATATGGGTCAGAAGGAGTATTATAGACCGTACGAAATACAGAACCTGGTTGCCCCAGCATTTTCTACGTCGTCATATGTGACCAAAGCCATTTTCCATGTGCCCACTCCCTGTATCTTGTCATTTTTCTTAGTTGGCGGGACTAAGCTTGGAAACTATGTACACATTATTTAGACTTTTTTGATTAGAAACCTAGGAAGCACTTTTTTAATCCAAAATATACTACTGTCGCGAGCTCTAGGGTCGCAAGCGGGCAACCGCCTGTGAAAAAAACAGAAAGTTAGTTTGAATTAGACTAATTTGTCAAAAGAAGCTATAGCAAGCCTAAAGGTTTTTTTGGGTGCTCTGTGTGTGTGTGCTGGGGGGGGGGCATAACGAATTTTGACTATAAAGCGAGGCAAATCGGGTAACGCTCTCTAGCCTGAAGAGCAACTCTAACATATCCTGTATATTAGGCCCCTTGAAAACACGGTGTTTACCCGCAAAAAAAAAAGACGCGCGCTAAAAAACACGTTTGCGGGCTCGCACCGAACAGTTCTCCGAGATGGAAACCTCAAATCCGAATAGCCGTTTTTGTGGTTTCCATTTGCGGGATCTGTTCCGCCTAAAACCCTGGGCCACACCCTAAATTTATCAATTTTTAGCTTTTTCCAACAACTTTGACAATAGATAGGCAATCGATAGACATATAGATGCAACCATAATAGTTTTTACATCCAATAGTTCCAATCAACGAGACCCAAACACATGGGTAACGTTCATTGCATTGTGTCGAGGTCACAGGTACCAGGTGAGCCCCCATCGGGAGATAGGGCCCACCCGGAACCGTTGCGGTCTTTGAAGGATCAAGTCTCAGGAGCAGGACCGAGCAGGACCGAGCGAGGGTATCTTGGCGTCCAAGTGAAGACAACAATGCCAAACGGATGCTATGAAGATTAGATCTGATATTTCTGATAGAATCTCTGTATAGGCGCTACCACTTGTAACCCGTCTCGGCATCTTGTAACCCTAACCCCTATCGAGTATATAAGGAGGGGTAGGGATGCCGAACGAGGGAGGGGGATCTTCGGTCTGAGAATCCCTCTGATCATCTTCTACCTCCAACCACCATAGGTGATATCGAGCCATATCTCGATCTCACCAGAGCACACTATGATAATTCCATCCTCCACAAACACGAAGTAGGGTTTTTACCGAACATTGTTTGTTCGTGGCCTGAACCTATAAACCATTTTCTCAGTTTGCTACCATCCCGATCTCCGAGTGTGACCCCTTCGAACATAAATCAACCATCATAAAATGCCTCGCCAGTTGGCGCGCTAGGTAGGGGTTGCGTGTTTTAGATCTCGGATTAGGATGGCATGATTCATCACTGTCATCGACAACTCCCTCAAGGACAAAGGGGCCAATACCGCTGCTGCAAACAAATCTAGAAATCGTTCGGAGGATGACCTAGGTCTAGATCTCCCAGCAGGCGGCTCGGGATGCGATCCGGACCTAGGGTCGGAAGGATTCTCCGAACCCGGTTGGCACTTTGTGGCCAACCTCAAAAATTCGTTTGATTCCCCCTATTGAGATTCAGGGAGCGAATACAACACGGGAAGCTCCCAACCACGACAAGAGGTGCTCTTCGTCAACGACTCCCTAGCCGATGAGTCCGAAGCAACAAATGGCGAGACGGTCGCGTGTTGCTGCCCGTCCTCGCCAGATGTGGACGCGACCGTGTGGGATGCGGACAATCTCGCCCACGAGGTGGGCGGAACTAACTTCGTCAACCTCACTGAAGAAGAAGAAGTACGGGAAGTGGCAGCACAGATCGCATCCGGCGCTCAAGTAGTACAACTCTCTCCTAGAATGCTTGAAAAGGATCAAGCCGAATTTCATGAGATGCGACGGTCCCACACGGAAAAGGGCAACTTGTTATCCCTTCGCCAAGATCGGGCATCAAGAGTTTTCCCATGGCGCGGGAAATCTCGCAGCTACCGCTGCTGCTAGTCCAACCGACCCAGGGTAATGCTTGGGTCAAAATGTAGGCGTACTTAGACGAAGCGGAAGCACAAGCAGCGTGGAATTCAGCTTCCATGCACCCCCCGGCGCCCGAGCCATTCGGTGGCAAGCAAGACTCCGATCTGGGCCACGCAATCGGTCAGCAAGGCACCGATAGGGATGTAGACGGACGTCCGTCTAGACACATAGGGCTGTCCGCTAAATCCTGAAATCCTACCGTAAAGCAAGCAGCTGAGACTAATCAGTTTTTTCAGTTAGGCATATCAAGTTATCAAACGGACGTCCGCCTTATACGCCGGACTAACGACCCACGTCCCTAGGCACCGCCTCTGGTCATCAACGTCAACACGCCGACCCATGCCTTGGCCGAGCCCTCACAAGCACGACCTCTTACCCGGGCACGAATCGGACCATATTATGATGCAAGGGCAACACTAGATGCAAGACGCTACTCCCTCCATCCCAAGGCTTAAGGCATATAATATTTTTAAAAAGTCAAGCTACGAAAAGTTTTACCAAACTTTTTGAAAAACTATCAAGAACTATGATATTGTATAGATACCATATGAAAATATGTTTCATGATGTATCCAAGGTATATATTTTATATTATAAATATTAATATCTTTTTCTAAAAACTTAGTCAAACTTTACATAGTTTGACTTCTTCAAAAAATTATACGCCTTAAGCCTTGAAATGGAGGTAGTATAAAAGAACGCAACAGTCAGAGTGCAGGTGGGACTGCCTAGAAGTACTCTCATGTCTCTACGATGTGCGCGGACAGAAGAATACTCGTCGATGATACCGGCGTGCTCGGGGCCACCAGCTTTCACCAAACGAGATCTCTCGTTGCGCTACCTTGACAAATTCAGGATTGGGGCCATTGAGAAGTATAAAGGAGAAATTCGAACGGATACATGGCTTTATGGCTTTCTGATTATCTTGTATCTTGCCATGTCGCCAGAGGGAACATGAGTATGTCGCCATTCGGTGCCTCCCACACTTTGGTTGGCTGATTCATCTAGGGCCATAAAAAATATGCGGGCTGAAAAAAATATTGTTTGCACGATTTTCATGATCTGCTTGGTTGGGACCGTTTTCAACGCGGAACCATAAAAGGAAGGTTATTGTATGGTTTTGGACATTATATTCCCTCTACTCACAATTACCTTATATCCTAGGTTTAGTCAAAATCAAATTTTATAAACATTGACTATAGAGTTAAGAAAAATCGATATTAACAATGTAAACATTATTTTATTAGAATTGCCATAAATTATTTTTTTTATATTATATACATTGGAAATCATGAATGTGGATATTTTTTCTTATATTATTAGTCAAAGTTATAAAATTTGACTTTGACTAAACACTGAATATGAGGTAAGCGAACGGAGGGAGTATGGATCTGTTAGAGTTGTTCTAACTAGCTCAGAACTCCCCTGTTTGCTTACTCTCTTTTGCATTCTCATTTTTTTCCACACAGAGACTATTCCTGTTCAAACATGCACTGCCAATTAAGTCTCGCTTCAGTACAAACGTCCCAACATATTTCCATGCATGCGACGTTGATAGGACTGACTTGATCGGTAAGACTCTTCTCATAAAATCCTCCGGAGGAAGTTCTGCTGAGCGTAATTTAGTCCATGGCCATGGTTATCTTTCCCCTCCTCCTGCTGCTTCTCTCCCCCTTGGATGCTGCTCAATGGCCAGTGTGCGGCAATAGCGGCAACTACACATCGAACAGCACCTACCTAGCCAACCTCGAGCTCCTCTCTTCCACCCTCCCCAAGAAGGCCGCCTCCAACGCCACCCTCTTCGCCACCGGTACCGTAGGCACTGCTCCGGACACCGTCTTCGCCCTCACGCTCTGCCGCGGGGACACAACCGACGCCTCGGTCTGCGAGGCCTGCGTGGCTTCCGCCTTCCAGGACAGGTCGCAGCTCTGCCCGTACAATAAGGACGTCACAGTGTACGACGATAGCTGCCTACTCAGGTTCTCTGACAAGAATTTTCTCGCCACCACCGTGGATGACAATCGACTTATCCTCGTGAGATCCCGAAACTTCACCACAAGCGCCGAGTCCACGAAGCTCTTGGTGTTCACGCTTCTGAGCAGCACGGCCCAATCAGCTGCGGACAGCGCGATGAGATTCAGGACCTCGAGCATAGACGTCAGCTCTTTGCCGACGCTGTACTGCCTTATGCAGTGCACGCCCGACCTGACCACCGACGAGTGCGCCGCTTGTTTCCAGGATATCTTGCTGGTTTCGTTGAACTACTTCGACGGACCGATAGGTGGCCAAGTTCTCGGGACACGGTGTAACATGAGGTACGAGACGTACCCATTCTTCCAAGGGGACCCTATGTTGCGTATAACCAACTTGGCCTCTGAAGTTCCGGCGACCGACAACACTACCCCAGGGTCGACGCCGGTTACTGTGTACGACTCGCCAGTGCCACCAGCTGCTGCGCCACCTCTGGGCCCGGTGGTACGAACGAGCGTTGAACAACACGGTATGTAAAATTGTCATCCTTCACCGTACTTCACATCATGTAATTCTTTTCCATGGATGATCCTACAAACGGGTAATCTTGGCTTACTCTTTTCCATAAAGTAACATGTAGATCTTTTGACCAATACAGTAATTAGCTTGCTAATTTCAACGCGGTAGGATTTTTAGACTTGTAGACCTGAGCTCAGTAATAGATGAAAACAAATAAATAAGTAGAAACACCAAACCAGGTCAATCAAAATGAAAAGAAGGCTTACTCACTGATAAGGGAAAACATGTTAATTAGAAATGCTAGGGGGTTGTTTCAAAAAAAAAATGCAAGGGGTCAAAGCTCAAAGAAATAGGCGAAGAAGTTTCCTTGTCAAATATGGCCGACCCATTTTCAACTAGAGCTAGTGAAGTTTCCTTGTCAAACAACAACTGAGCTATCATTGTCTCTGTCACGGAATAAGTTGGTTTTTATTTCTATATGTGAGAAGAATACATGATTTTTTTTCCCATTAGGACGCAACTCAAGAAAGAAGGTGCCGTTGATTATTGTTGTTTCTGCTCCGTTACTGTCAGTACTTCTGTGTTTTATCTTTTCCATAGTGTGGCTGATAAAACGAAGAAAAGGTTTTGCTATCATGAATTGTTCAATTATTTATATGGTAGTACATCATAGGTTCGAGACCCAAATTAACGTTGCATATTTTAACGTGGTAGGATCTTTGGACTAGTTGACCTGTGCTCAGTAATAGATGAAGATAAATAAATAAGTAGAAGCACCAAATCAGGTCAATCAAAAAGAAAATAAGGTTTACTGATAAGGGAAAATATGTTAATTAGAAATGGAAGGGGTAAAGGTCAAAGAAACAACTGAAGACGTTTCCTTGTCAAATATGACCGATCATGTTCAAGTACAGCTGGAGAAGATTCCTTCAGAAACAACAAATGAGCTGTCATATTGTCTCCGTCACCTATTAAGTTGGTTTTTATTTCTATGTGAGAAATATACATGAGTGTATTTTTTTTCATTAGGACGCGACTCAAGAAAGACGGCGCTATTGATTATTGCTGTGGCCGCTCCATTATTGTCAATACTTGTGTGTTTTATCTGTTCCGCGGTGCGGCTGAGAAGAAGAAGAAAAGGTATGGTTATCACGAATCATTCCCTTAATTTTGTAGTCCACTATTAGGTTCGTGCCCCAAATTAACGTTGTATATTTGTGTGTCCGCTGCCAATTTTGGAAAGATAACTTGCATGGTGAGGCTGCCAGAAATCGGCCAGAAGAAGACGCACTGGTTTGGAGATTGGAAGAGAAGAGTTCAGAGTTTAGTCTCTTTGACTTTTCAGAAATACTGCAGGCAACAAGCAACTTCTCCAAAGAAAACCTGCTTGGGCAAGGGGGTTTTGGCCCTGTCTACAAGGTGAATGCCTTGTCTTGAAAGATCCAATTATATGTTCATCACGATTAACTTCAATAAATCTAGGGTTTAGCTTGCCACTGAAAAATACTCCCTCCGTTTAAAAATATAAGATGTTTTAGCTTTGTGAATTGAAGGTATCTAGACGTCTTTTAGTGTATAGGTTTATAGAGGTTTGGAGTGAGCCTATACACCAAAATGCGTCTAGATACATTTATTTCACAAAGCTAAAATGTCTTATATTTCTGAACGGAAGAGTATATTCATGCATGTGTGCTGGCCTAAACCACATACTTTTATTATAATAGCTCTATCAATTGCTGTCATTTTAAGGAAATGTCCTATGATGTGCCTAGTTTTTTGATCTAACATGGAACTTATTTATATTCTATGATGAAGTTATCATGCAAGCAACCTATGGCAAGAAAGACGAAACAAATTCCATTACTTCATTAATGTTCCAAACATTTAAAAATAATGAATACATCAACTTGATAAACACACGTGTAGGTAAAATACAATTATATAGTTGTATTTCAACCAAATAGGATAAGCATAAGCAACTACATATTGAACTTACACTAGAAAGAATTAAAAAAATCTAGAAACTTCTTCGCAGACTTGTTTATTTTGACCTATTTTGCAACAAATTGGAATATAGAAGGAAACAGGTGAAAATGTAATATTAAGGCTATGTCTTTGATATTGATGTTGTATATCTAGATTATTTTTCTAGCATTTTATTATTTTCTATCTTTTCCGGTACTCCAGAATAATGCCTTGCGTTTTGTTTTGTACAAGCTTCCAGGGCCAACTACCAGATGGAATGGAAATTGCAGTTAAAAGGCTTGCCTCGCATTCAGGACAGGGTTTCACAGAATTTAAAAATGAAGTTGAACTTATTGCAAAATTACAACACAACAATCTGGTCAAGCTGGTGGGATGCTGTATTCAGGGAGAGGAGAAACTTTTGGTGTACGAATATTTGCCAAATAAAAGTTTGGACTACTTTATCTTTGGTATGAATAATATTTTATCCCATATTTATGCTTTGTTTCTTCCATACTATAAAATGCACTCTCTGATGTGCAGATGGAAATAGGACAACGTTGATTGATTGGAATAGAAGTCGTGTGATAAGTGATAATTGAAGGGGTAGCCCAAGGTCTTCTATATCTCCACAAGCACTCTCGGCTACGCATCATACATAGAGACCTTAAGGCTAGCAACATTCTCCTGGACCAAGATATGAATCCTAAAATTTCTGATTTTGGCCTAGCAAAAATTTTCAGCTCTAATGATACTCAAGGAAGCACAAAGAGGGTAGTTGGAACATAGTAAGCATATCGTTCTAATTACTAAATCACCATATTGATAGTGCATATAATACTATTTTTAAGTTGATCAATCAAACTATAAGTTTGGTATAATATTTTCATTATGCTTCTGACTTATTTCAGTGGTTATATGTCTCCGGAGTATGCATCTGAAGGCATTTACTCAATCAAATCTGACGTGTTCAGCTTTGGTGTGTTACTTCTTGAGATTCTTAGCGGGAAAAGGAATTCTGGTTTCCATCAGTATGGAGATTTTCTTAACCTCCTTGGATACGTGAGCATTTTCTGAACTCTCATATACAAGTGATTATTTTGTAGACTAGAGCGATTTTTTTCATAAGATGCATTCCTACCTTTTGCAGTCATGGCAGCTTTGGGAAGGAGGAAGATGTCTTGAGCTTCTAGAATCATCAATTGCCAAGGAGATCCATACCACCGAGGCTAGGAGGTACATTAACATCGCACTGATGTGCGTGCAGGAGAGTGCAGATGACCGACCCACCATGTCAGATGTGGTTGCGATGTTAAACAGCGAGAGTGTTGTGCTTCCTAAGCCTAGTCATCCAGCATACTTCAACCTAAGGGTGTCTAAGGTACACGAAACGGTTAGTGTTGTTGTTCCATGCAGTAATAATGATGTGACCATCACTGCAGAGCCAGATGGCAGATAGTTGGAGCTAGCACTCAGACTCATTTGTACAATAACTGAAACAGGACTATACATGTTTTAATTTCTGTCTTTCCTTTTTTTGGTTGTGCTATGTGTTTTAGAAAATGTGCCACAAAATTATAATGATACATATCAAAGGCACAATTGGGCGGTGTGTCGGCGAACACCAGAAAATTATGATGTCCGGTAGCAAATTTTCCCTAAATACTAGTATTCTCGTAATACTCCCTCTTTTCACAATTACCTCGCATCCTGGGTTTAGCCAAAGTCAAATTTTGTAAACTTTGACCATATATTTAGGAAAAAACATCAATATTAACAATATAAAAATCATTGTATCCGAATTGTCATAAACTATATTTTCATATTATATACATTGGGAATCATGAATGTTGATGTTTTTCCTTCTATTGTTGGTCAAACTTTGCAAAGTTTGACTTTGACTAAACCCAGAACGCGAGGTAATTGTAAACAAAGGGAGTAGTACTTATACATTAATTCAATTCAAAGTAAGACAAATAGATGCACAAGTACCAAGTAACCTAGTTGAGACGCACCCAGTCAAGCTAGCGGTGTACATAGTGTTGGAATTTTGCCTAATAAAGTCCCAACCCATTTATATTATTCAACAATTCCTGAAATCCTAGAGGCCCACTTTGTCCATTCATACAAGACAAAGAGGTGGGACAAGAGTTTAGTCCCACATTGCTAGTTGAGTGGAAGTTGGACCAGCTTATAAGGAGAGCTCTTCCACCACTTGTACGAGCTTGAGAAGAGAAGACATATACACGTGCGCTCCTCCTCCTCCGCCGCCCGCCTCGCCACGACGCGCCACGACGCGCGGGTTGCGGGAATGCCTCGAGCCGAGAGCTTCTCTTTCTTTTTGCACGCATAAATGGATAATAATTTGAATAGTCCGCGTGAGTGTATTTTTAATACGTACGAACTCAGTGGAGATTTAATTCGAGCAGACGCTGACTATTCGCCTGCCTACCCGTGCCTATAAGAGTGAGAGGTCGCTCCTCTCCCCAGACACACCAACGCACACACCCTGCGCCTCCAGTTTCAGAGAATTGTGCTGCTTAGATCTTCCCCATCCCGTCTTGAGGCGCGCACTGCGAGCTGGGACAGTAGGCCTCTGAGACGCCTCCGAGACCCCGCTGCTTCGAGTCCTGTACGGGAGAAGGGCGATAAGGTTTTTGGGGAGCGCTACCAGCGCGACTACTGGCTTCATCACGGACTCCTTCACGGATAGTGACCGCAGCGACGTCTTCCCCAACGACGACTTCTTCCCCGATATCAACAACCTTTTCCTCGACAACATAGCTGACGATAGTGCCAACGCCAACGGGAACACCGGCGATTCCTCTACCGTGATGTATATCATCTTTTGGTCTTTTTCTATTATTCTGCCTATGCTTTATCTATCTTTTATTTTGGTTAAATCTCTTGGAAAATTTCTCTATTTCTCAACAATCCAAAAACCTTATTATAGACAATTTGCTCCAAGTGGTTTCGTTGCTTCTGTGAAGCCACCTGTTTTTGAGGGTACGCATTATAAGAGGTGGCGCGTGAGAGCAGTTCTCTGGTTTCAGAACATGAACTGCTATGACGCCACTCTTGGCAAGCCCGAGGGAGAGCTTACTCCTGCTCAGGAACAAGTTTTTCGGAAAACTGATACCCTGTTCAAGGCTGCTTCGCTGTCTATTCTAGGGGATAACATTGTTGAACCCTATATGCCATTTGATAATGGAAAGGACATGTGGGCTGCGCTCGAGGCCAAGTTTGGGGTCTCGGATGCTGGCAGTGAACTGTATGTCATGGAACAACTCTATGACTACAAGATGACTGATGACCGCTCCGTGGTTGAGTAGGCTCATGAAATACAGTCACTGGCCAAAGAGCTTGAGCACTTCCCTTGTGTTTTACCGGACAAGTTCATTGCCGGGGGCATTATTGCCAAACTTCCCCCTTCGTGGAGGAACTTTGCTACTTCCCTAAAACACAAGAGACAAGAGTTTTCCGTTTCGGATCTCATTGGTACTCTTGATGTGGAAGAGAAGGCGAGAGCAAAAGACACACGTGCTCGAGGTGCTGAGGGAGGTTCAAGTGCCAATCTGGTACAGAAAAAGAACTTTCAGTCACACAAGTCCAAGAACAAGGGAAAGTTCGATGGAAAAGGAAAGTTCGATGGAAAGAATAAAGCCTCACAGTCTACTAGCTTCAAGAAGAAGACTGATAAGAAGAAAGGTGCTTGTCATGTGTGCGGTGATCCTGATCATTGGGATCCTGCTTGCCCTAACCGCTTTGACAAGCGCCAGCATGGAAAAGGCAACAAGACTGCTAATGTTGTCATGGGAGGCGTTGAGAAGAAAGATGTTGGGTCAGAGGGGCTCAGTCTGTGCTGATGGGGAACGGCTCGCATGCTTCTGTTCATGGTGTTGGTACGGACGATCGGAAGTTCACTTCGGGAAAGACCGTGCGCCTGAAGAACGTGCATCATGTTCCCTCAATAAATAAGAATCTTGTTAGTGGATCACTTCTATGTCGTGATGGCTACAAGATTGTGTTTGAGTCCAATAAATTTGTACTATCTAAGTTTGGAATATTTATTGGTAAAAGCTATGAGTGTGGAGGTTTGTTCCTCCTGTCACTGTCAGATGTGTGTAATAAAGTCGTGAATCATGTTTCATCTGATCTTGTGTCAAATGTCTGGCATTCACGTCTTTGTCATGCTAATTTTGGTTGCATGACGCGGTTAGCTAAAATGAATATAATCCCAAAATTCACTACTGTGAACAGATCTAAATGCCAAACTTGTGTACAAGCAAAGCAACCTCGCAAGTCACATACGACTACATAAGTGAGGGATTTGGCGCCACTAGAACTCATACATTCAGATCTTTGTGAGATGAATGGTGTGTTAACAAAAGGTGGAAAGAAATATTTTATGACATTGATCGATGACTCTACGAGATATTGTCATGTGTATCTTTTGAAATCAAAAGATGAGGCTTTAAGTTACTTCAAAATCTATAAAGCGGAAGTGCAAAACCAACTTGATCAAAAGATTAAGAGGCTTAGGTCTGATCGTGGTGGAGAGTACTTTTCCAACGAGTTTGATTCTTTTTGTGCGGAACATGGCATACTCCATGAGAGGACGCCTCCCTACTCGCCCCAGTCAAACGGGGTAGCCAAAAGAAAGAACCGTACTCTAACAGATTTGGTTAACGCCATGTTAGACACATTGGGTATCTCCAAGGAATGGTGGGGGGAGGCATTACTGACTGCATGTCATGTCCTAAACCAAGTTCCCACTAAGAACAAAGAGATTACTCCATTTGAAGAATGGGAAAAGAAAATATTAAATCTTTCTTACTTGCGAACTTGGGGTTGTCTGGCAAAGGTTCATGTGCCAATCCCAAAGAAGCGCAAACTTGGACCAAAAACCATAGACTGTGTTTTTCTAGGATATGATTTTCATAGCATTGGCTATAGATTCTTGATAGTAAAATCTGGAGTACCAGACATGCATGTTGGTACAATCATGGAGTCAAATGATGTGACTTTCTTTGAGGATATCTTTCCCATGAAGGATATACCTAGCTCATCAAATCAAGAGATACCTGACTCATTGAATCAGGAAATACCCACAATTCCTGAACATACCATTCCTATTGAACACTCGGAAAAACCTGACGAGGATGATAATGAAATTCCTAAGAGGAGTAAGAGACAGAGGACTGTAAAATCCTTTGGTAATGATTTCATTGTGTACCTTGTGGATGATACTCCTACTTCTATTTCAGAAGCCTATGCATCTCCCGATGCTGACTACTGGAAGGAAGCCGTTCGTAGTGAGATAGATTCCATCTTAGCGAATGGAACATGGGAGATCACCGATCGTCCTTATGGGTGCAAACCTGTAGGATGCAAATGGATGTTTAAGAAGAAACTTAGGCCTGATAGTACTATTGAGAAGTACAAGGCAAGACTTGTAGCCAAGGGTTATACCCAAAAAGAAGGTGAGGATTTCTTTGATACTTACTCACCCGTAGCCAGATTGACCACCATTCACGTACTACTATCTTTGGCTGCCTCACATGGTCTTCTCGTTCATCAAATGGACGTTAAGACGGCTTTCCTAAATGGAGAGTTGGACGAGGAAATTTATATGGATCAGCCAGATGGATTTGTAGTGAGTGGTCAAGAAGGAAAAGTGTGTAGTTTTTGAAGTCTTTATATGGCCTTAAACAAGCACCTAAGCAGTGGCATGAGAAGTTTGAGAGAACCCTAACCACTGCAGGTTTTGCTGTAAACGAAGCTGACAAATGTGTATACTATCACTATGGTGGGGGCGAGGGAGTAATTCTTTGTTTGTATGTTGATGACATACTGATTTTTGGGACTAATCTTAATGTGATTAAGGAAGTCAAGGATTTCTTATCTCGGTCTTTTGAGATGAAGGATCTAGGAGTAGCTAATGTTATTTTGAACATCAAGCTATTGAGAGATGATAATGGTGGGATCACCTTTGCTTGGTCTCACTATGTGGAAAAGATCTTGAGTCGCTTTGGGTATAGCAACTGCAAGTCTTCTCCAACACCGTATGATCCTAGTGTGTTACTTCGAAAGAATAGAGGCACTACTAGAGATCAATTGACATATTCTCAGATTATTGGGTCGCTTATGTATTTAGCTAGCGCTACGAGGCCTGACATCGCTTTTGCTGTAAGCAAACTCAGTCGGTTTGTTTCAAATCCTGGAGATGATCATTGGCAAGCTCTTGAGAGAGTCATGCGCTATCTAAATGGCACTGCGAGCTATGGCATTCACTATACTGGGTACCCAAGAGTGCTGGAGGGATATAGTGATTCAAATTGGATATCTGATGCTGATGAGATAAAGGCCACGAGTGGATATATCTTTACACTTGGTGGTGGTGCTGTTTCTTGGAAGTCTTGCAAGCAGACCATCTTAACGAGGTCAACTATGGAAGCAGAACTCGCAGCATTAGACACAACCACTATTGAAGCAGAGTGGCTTCGAGAACTCTTGATGGACTTACCTGTGGTTGAGAAACCTATACCCGCAATCCCAATGAACTATGATAATCAAACTGTGATTGTTAAAGTTAACAGTTCTAAGGATAATATGAAGTCCTCAAGACATGTGAAGAGGAGATTGAAATATGTCAGGAAAATGAGAAACTCCGGAGTTATTGCATTGGATTATATCCAAACATCTAAGAATCTGGCAGATCCCTTCACAAAGGGTCTATCACGTAACGTGATAGAAAATGCATCAAAGGAGATGGGTATGAGACCCACAATATAAGTTTTCCACAGTGGTAAACCACTCTATGTGATCGGAGATCCTGTGAATTAGAATTGGGAGACAAGTTGTTGGTTAACTGAGAGGAAAGTATCCCTACTTTAAAACACCACTCCGTGAAGATGCAATACTTTCCTATTCTGTATGGCAGGTTGATTTATCTTAATGTGTTCTAAGTGGCTTAGTTTAAGCAGAGATGTTGTCCTGCAGAACATCTTTTGAAGAACACACCTATATGAGTCTGATGGTTAAATATCGCAGTCTATGAGAGTTGGGTGCTCTCTAATAAACTCATGAAAGGCTATGGAGTATGACGCATAAGCTCCACCCGAGGGGAAGTCCCACGGCAGCCCAATATTGGTCAAGGCTTTGTGTAAAGCTAGAATGCAGCAAACTTGCAGTTCAAGGCATAGTCCACTGTACAAGTTGCAAACTAGTGTAGCATAGAGTTCTAGGTGGAAGTTCAACTTAACAGTCTCCACTAGTACTAGTATATAAACAATGTTTTGGAACCATAGGCAAATTTATGTGTGTCTCTGGGATCTGGTGGGGGATTGTTTGAATTTTGCCTAATAAAGACTAAACCCATTTATATTATTTAACAATTCCTGAAATCCTAGAGGCCCACTTGGCCCATTCATGCAAGACAAAGAGGTGGGACAAGAGTTTAGTCCCACATTGCTAGTTGAGTGGAAGTTGGACCAGCTTATAAGGAGAGCTCTTCCACCACTTGTACGAGCTTGAGAAGAGAAGACATATACACGCGCGCTCCTCCTCCTCCGCCGCCCGCCTCGCCACGCCTCGTCATGACGCGCGGGTTGCGGGAATGCCTCGAGCCGAGAGCTTCTCTTTCTTTTTGCCACGCATAAATGGATAATAATTTGAACAGTCCGCGTGAGTGTATTTTTAATACGTACGAACTCAGTGGAGATTTAATTCGAGCATAGTGGAGGCTGTTCGGCTTCGGTCGATGCCTGTTCGTTTCCTCTCCCGACGCCGACTGTTCGCCTGCCTACCCGTGCCTATAAGAGTGAGAGGTCGCTCCTCTCCTCAGAGACACCAACACACACACCCTGCGCCTCCAGTTTCAGAGCATTGTGCTGCTTAGATCTTCTCCATCCCGTCTTGCGGCGCGCACTGCGAGCTGGGACAGTAGGCCTCCGAGACACCTCCGAGACCCCGCTGCTTCGAGTCCTGTACGGGAGAAGGGCGATAAGGTTTTTGGGGAGCGCTACCAGCGTGACTACTGGCTTCATCACGGACTCCTTCACGGATAGCGACCGCAGCGACGTCTTCCCCAACGACGACTTCTTCCCCGACATCAACAACCTTTTCCTCGACAACATGGCTGACGACAGTGCCAACGCCAACGGGAACACCGGCGGTACCTCTACCGTGATGTATATCATCTTTTGGTCTTTTTCTATTATTCTGCCTATGCTTTATCTATCTTTTATTTTGGTTAAATCTCTTGGAAAATTTCTCTATTTCTCAACACACAGTTAGGATGTTTCCATCGAGCCATTGTTCCACTAGACGACCTTTGTTGCATGAACTCATGCTGCTTTGCCATCTTTGCAAGTTCTTCGCGAGCTCCACGTCCCTCTCGGAGTCGAAGTACAAAAAAGTCGGTCTCTAGCCTAACTTTCGTGTCATTCAGTCTCAAGAAGTAGTCGACGGAATGATCTAGAAACGCGATGTTACGTGCTGACTTCCGTCCATATATAATATCAGTGACCTATTGCCAGAACCAAATTAGCATATAAAAAAAATCTAAATGTTGAGTATATTATCTAAAGCCGAAGTAGTAGCTTACTCATATCATCATGCGGTTGAGACAAAAGTTCTCTTAAGAGCCACTGTTGTATTGTAATGTGTAGCATATCATATATCCAATAAAAAGCGAAGAAATGTTGCATGGATATAGAGTAAGGTCAAGAGAAGGACTTGTCACTAAGGCTCTCCCCGGAGACGGAGGATACTCACAGTTTTCAGACAGGAAGAAAACCAGGGAGAAGAGAAGGAGTATCATCACCACAGGGATAGAGAGTAGAAAGGATGGCGGCGGAGGTAGTGGCAGCAGCACCAGTGCGGCAGACACAGGAGCGCCGCCGTGGCCAGCAACATCATCAGGAGGACGCCCCTGTCCATCGGGGCCGTGTCCCTAGTAGATGTTCATCTTTTTGTTTGTTTGAGGAATTATTTTCTGCATCACTGATTCTTTGCAGTGTTGTATATATAGTGCACCAGTGCACTTGGTTTGATGGCGGGGGGGGGGGGGGGGGTGTTTCTGGGAGGCCGAGGATTCAGGCGAGGGCCCGAACAACGACAGCCATGGTGAGATTGGAGTTGGAGAGGACATGGGGTGGGCCGGCCAGTGCGTGCTGCCTGTTTTCCAACACAAGCGGTAATCCGGTTTCTCGGAATTTGTCAAATAAGCCAGCTTGTTTTTTTTACAACTTAAAACCTCTTTATTCATTAGTCA
Organism: Avena insularis; assembly: GCA_023614405.1. Lineage (NCBI taxonomy): Eukaryota > Viridiplantae > Streptophyta > Magnoliopsida > Poales > Poaceae > Avena > Avena insularis. The sequence continues at coordinate 453,435,862 of CM042691.1, read as the reverse complement.
CATAAGTTACATCTTTCACAAAAATTTGTCCTCGTCTTTCTCAAGCCAACCCTCGTACATCCCCAGGTCCCGCACCACTGTCTCCTCCTCGTTGGTGTAGACAATGTCTATGTTCTTATTGTCATGGGTAGTGAAGCTTGTCTCTAGAGTGCGATGACCTTCCACGGCGGCAAGGAGAAGACGGAAAGAAGATAGATGACAGGAAGAAGAAGAGTGGTTTCTGCGAGACAGGAGAACGGTGGAACCGTCAATGCGTTTCTAAGGTAGTGGTTAACGACGGGGACGGAAGTCCAAAGGAGAGACACGTGGCGATGGCCGTTCCAGCTTCTGAGTAAACAAAAAATAATTATAACGATGATATATGTGCCCTGTTTTGTCACGTCAATATACTGGGCCGGTCGTGTTGTCCTATCCACTGTGCCAGCGCTGCAAGCCTACGTGACAGCCACTACAGCTAAGCGATGGGAGCGACATAACGGCGAGAACTGACAGGGGGGCTCAACTTGACAGTCGTTAGGCTGATATTTTATATTAAAACGTTAAGTTGAATTCGTGCCGAAAAAGATCCTCTGACTGTTTGACACGCCAACTGTAGTCATCGCGGCTGATTACATGCAACTTGGAAACCGTGTTGCCTGGGCGCCCCAACTTTCGGGCCGCAAAATGATATTCTCGCCTCCAAGGCCCTAGGGCCACCGGAGGCGGAACGGACCGACGATGTCGCTGGGGAGAGGACGGAACCCTAGATAGGTTTAGGCTAACTCCAGATCTCTTTTCTCCGCTAGCAGCTGTACCAGTTCGGTTAAAGCACAGATCATCTATTACATCAGTATAAGAACAGATGGTGGTGGATCACCATCCCAAATAATAGTTGAACAAGAATTAAAACTAGATCTAGCCAAATTGTGTGCAGCCTTATTAGCATCTCTGGGACAGTGTTGTAAAGTGATATTTCTAATACTTTGAGCTATCTGAAAACCTGGACGTGTAACAGTCTGCAAGAATGGACGTGTAACAGTCTGCAAGAATGGACAGAATAAGTACCAGGTACCTAGGAAAATAAGCACATGATCATAGCAGCACAACCGATGTGTAATTACACTTGGCAACCGAAGAAAATAAGCATAGTAGGATAATACCACCACACAATCAAGCGAAATCCGAAGGCATCCGAAGGCATCTATATCCCTAGAATATGCATTTTGCTTTTCAGTGTTATATGTCCATGGAATATGCATCCGAACTCCGAAGGCATCAACTCAATCAAATCTGACGTGTTACTTCTTGAGATTCTCAGTGGAAAAAGGAATTCTGGTTTCCATCAATATGGAGACTTTCTTAACTTCCTTGGATATGTGAGCAATTCTGAACACTCGCATGTGAGTTTAATATTTTGTAGACAAAATAAATTTTGTCACCATGATGCATTCCGCCTTTCTACATTTATGGCAACTCTAGTAAAAGGGAATATGGATTGAGCTTCTAGAAGCTTCAATCGCTAAGGACATCCATACAACCGAAGCTAGGAGGTACATTAACAATGCACTGATGTGCGCACATGAGAGTACAGATGATCGACCAACCATGTCAGATGTCGTTTCAATGTTAAACAATGAGAGTGTTGTTCTTCCTGAGCCTAGTCATCCAGCATACTTCAATCTAAGGGTTTCTAAAGTACATGAATTGGCCCGTCTTGTTGTTCCATATAGTAACAATGATATAACCATCACCGCGGAGCAAGATGAAGATAGTTGATCACCTTTTTTTCAGTTGTTAATGAAAGAACTGGCGATCAAACCCGTGTGAGTTGTACGCAAGAAGACTGTACATGTTTTAACTACTATAATAAATACTACTTCCCAGATTCATAATAAGTGTTGCTGAATTAGTGTAAAGTTGAGCTAAATCAGCGAAAATTATTATGGATCGGAGGTAGTACTATTCTCGCAATATTTATAGTACAATAGTTCAATTCAAAGTAAAATAAATAAATAGATGCACACATAACAAGTAACCTAATTGAGAAGCACCCACTCAAACGGTTGACAGAATTAACATGGAGCAGGAATTCTCCATTGAGTCGTCGGTCCAGCAAAGGATCTTTGTTGCACGAACTCCTGCTGCTTTGCCATCCTCTGCAACTCCCTCGCGAGCTCCGCGTCCCTCTCAGAGTCGAAGTACAAGAAGTCGGTTTCTAGCATGACTTCCGTGTCATCCAGTCCGCCATGAGTAATGTCGCTCGAGAAGTAGTCAGTGGAATGATCTGGATACGCGATCTTACGTGCCGAGTCCCGACCATAGTAGCAGCGACCTGTTAGTAAAAAGACATTAGCATCTAAACAGAATCTACACATTTCAAGAACATATGATATCTAAAATGCTTAAGTAGTAGCTTACCCATATCGTACGGTTGAGAGAGAGGGCAACACATGGATGTCTTTGACGACTGACGGTGAGGCACACCCCAAAATTCAGCAAAGAAGAGTGTGTTCCTGATTGTTGATTCGGTGGACGCCATGAAATTGACGTGGTAGCATTGATTGTAGGTAGTTAAGGTTACGCCGCATATAAAATCCAGATCATATTTCGGTTCCGAAGGATGGCCACGGGCGTATTCCTCTAGTAGCTTTTCGATCGTGCCGCGGATGAAGGTCTGCTGGTGATCATAGGCTTGCCTCTTCCTTGCGAGAATGCTCAAGGCCATGTTGCAGAGTCTCGGAGGGGGACGTGGCGGCCATGGCTTCAGCGTAGCCGAGTTTTCCTCTGTGAGGATGATGTATATCTTGGTCAAAGACTCCCGAGATAGCGGAGCGTTGTTGGCGGTGGCACTCATCATCAACGACCGGAGCTGATCCAACTTTGCCGGTTTCAAGGATGCGAAAAATGATGCCATGTAGTACGCTTGAGGGTGCTTAGCGGCGGTGGCGGCAGCGGCTAATGGGTTGGGAGAGCTCCCATCTTGGTGTAAATGTGGCTGGAGCATGACCGAGAGGTCGCACTGCGTGTAGGAGAGGTACTTGAGGATCTCGTGCAGCGGCAGCTTCTGGCCGGAGGTGGCGTGGAGGAGGGCGACGAGGCCGCGTAGGGAGCGGGACACAGCTCGAAGCATGGTAAGAGACTCGAGGATATCGTACACCTGGGTGCCGCATTCGGCGTCCGGGAGCGGATAGTTTGTGTTGTACCAGACGGCGCTGAGAAGGATGTTTGAGACGGGGTCCATGGGCCCGTAGCAGTGGCCGGCAAGGACGACGCCACGGATGTGGTGGCGCGCGACATGGCTGGGTAGCATGGCGAGCGCCCTGAGGTAGAAGCCGTGGATGGCGCCATGGAGAGACATCTCAAGTGACCGGACGTACGGGCAGGAGTCAGCATCTGCGTCGAAAGACCGGATCGACGAGCACGGGGAGTCTTGCGGCGGCCACTTCATTGTGCCTGGCACCGGCGGTGTGACGACGTGCGTAGAGTCCATGTCTTGAGGACGGCGCAGGGACACGACGTGGTCGCCGGCTCGTTGGACGATCGTGACGGTGGTGTAGGCAATCCGGCCATCTCCGAGGTCGGCGCAGCTCGTAGTGCGCTCGACTACAGGTTCTAGGCCACCTTCTTCAAGCGTGGGCGACGGCGACATGGTTGTTGCCATGGCGGAGATGTCATCTCGCTGGCGGAACACATAGAGGATGGACTTGACGGCGTCCACGGTGAGCCTGTTGGTGCCGCCTTGGTGTCGCAGAATGGGGGCGAGAATCTCCAGACGCTCCCGTGGTAGCCATGCCGTGGCGAGCGAGACGAGGTGGTCCGGCGAAGGGTGGTTGACGTACTGGGCAGCGAGCCGCAGGGAGTTTCGGGTCCTCCCAGAGCGAGGGTCGGGGGCCGCTGCTCGGGCGTCATAGAGCTCGTGCTGGACGAGGAGGACGGCCATAGCGAGATCGGCACGCGCCCAGACAAGGTACCGTCCAGCCTGCTCCCTGGTTAGGAGGCCGAAGTAGGCGCGCATGAACTCTATGAGGCACAGGCTGGACGTCCACGCGATGGTGAGCCATGAATCCCTGTTCCTCTCACCGCGGCGGTGCGACGACGGCACGGTCAAGCTGCTAGGATTAGTCTCGAAACCGCTCGGGAGGAAGGAGACGGTGTTGATGACGATGTTGGTGACGGGGTCGAGGAGACCAAGGGAGAGGCCGCCGTAGTCGACGAGCTTGGCTAGGTCGACGTCGACCGGCACTTGGTCGACGGGCAGCCGCCGGAACGCTTCCTCGTAGAGGTCGACGAGTAGGTCGCGGAGAGCCACGGCCGTGGCGGTCGAGATAGTGTCACCGGCGGCGTGGTCGTTCTGGGTGAAGCAGGAGATCATCCCCCTCGTGGGGTCGTAGGGCTGGAGCATCGGCGGCGGCGGCATCGGATCGATCTTAATTGCGTCTTTTTTTCCTAGCGAGAACAATCGATTTCTTTTCAACGCCCAAGATAGGTAACCGACGAGGAATCCGGAACGATTCAGGGAGCGTGTTCCGGTAGCTATACATAATGGACTGTTTGGTTGCTGCTACACATCAGAACCCTAGACTACCTGTAGACAAGCCAAAATTCAGTCACTTTCCCCTAGGAACTTGCAATCAAAAAACTTGCAAAAACTAGTTACTACCTCCCATCTATAATAATAATAAGTGTGATTTAGTACTCTCTCCTATGCGTCTCAAAATAAATGATTTGAGTTTGTCTAGATTCATATATATCTAAATATATTTTAAGACTAGATACATGCGAATCTAGGCAATCCAAATCATATATTTTAAGTTACATAGTACATTTTATTTTTTAGTACAAAGTTAATACTACATCTACGACACTTATTTCGGATCAGAGGGAGTACATTCTATTCCATGAGCAAACAATGATTCAAGCCGGCAAATACAATTGAAACTAGCAACGCTTTTCTCGATTCAAACTTGGATTGGCACCTGAGCGCCCAGTACTTGGCTCGCTCGGTTGTTGCCATGCAGCTAATTATAAAGTCTAATCGCTTGGAGTTTTGGGCACCAACATTGCTATTCTCTGGACATTAAAATCATACAGCAAATGATACAATTCGACCCCGTTAATCAATAACAGAGTGCAGCTTATAAGATTACAAATGTCGTACAATATCGGTACAAGTTCCCGTAGTCTGTTACTAGACCACCCCAATTTTACAGGAGGACAGCGATGGAGACGGAACAAATCATCATAATCCAGGTCAGCGATGAAGCCACACCCTCCCCTGCCACCAGACCAAACCTGCAGATAAGAGAAAATTCAGACACTATCCCTGTCGACTTAACCCGCATCTCTTGCAACTGAATAGACACAATATGATAGAACAAAACTTCCTTCTTAGTCCATTGAATTTACAGTTAGTCAATCAAAACAAAGGAGATATGCTATGCGCGCTTTTTAAGCACCTTTAGCTAGAAAACATGGGTGTTCGTCATAACCATCAGGTCTCTGCATTAAACTTTTCGTGTGGATCCTACCTTTCTTTCTGTGGTATTATAGAACGTGTCATGCGACTTGCTACAAATGTATGTAGTAACGGTGCTATTTGAATAATTCAGAATGATCATAGCAGTGCAATACTTTAATATTTAGCTTCAGTCGCATCTTTGCTTCCTTGAAATGTGTAAATTTTGTTCTATGAGAGAGAATAACAGGTTTTATGGAGAGGTAATCTAACAAGATATGTTGTCAACCAATCAATGCAGATTTTGTCCTTAAAAGTGTCAATGAAGATGGTTGTCCTCCTAGGAGCAACAGTAATGCACCATTCTGAGCCCATCTCATTAAGGGAGGACGTAGTGAGAGAGGATCCAACGAATCTTCTTTCTTTCCTTAACTCCTCTAGCTTCATCCGACTAGACGCATCTTAGTCGGTTGCTTTCGCTGGCTGAACGCCTGCAGCCGGGGGAACTAACATTCTAGTGGGGGCGCGCAAGCGCACCCACTGGGTGTAGTCCCCGAGATTCGGAGTGGCTGGCGTAGCCAGGTACTTCGAATCTTCTTCTTCTCTTGCTCATGCCCTTGCCCTCACCTGGGCTCCAAATATCTGGCTAAACGCCCTTAGCCGGTCGGGAAACTACAAGATTCCAATGGGGGCGCGCGAGCGCACCCAGTGGGTGTAGCCCCCGAGATTCGGAGGCTTGATGAAGGCAAGGACTTCGAATCTTCTTTTTATTTTCTTCCTGGATTCCGACTCGAAATAGTCGTACAAAGCATACACGCATACATACATTCTCACCCGTTAATAGGTTAGTCTGCCAATCTATAGCCAGAATGCGGATTTGGTTTTTGAAAACTAGCTTGTGCCTTTCTGGACACTTAGTCGTTTTTCCGTGTGCTCTGCTGTTTTCGCTGCGTCCTTGCCGGGCAGCCGGGTTGCGGTCTGCAGCCGGAATCGAAGGGAGCTGACAGTACATTGCGCACGGTACTAACGGCTTAGCAGCCGGATTGTCTTAAGCTAGTTGCGAGGCCGGGACGCCCGATCTGTCGCATCTCCTCCCCGTTTTTCATGTGGGATGTCTCGGGCTTTTGCTCTTGCTAGCCGGACAGCCGGGTTGCGGTCTGTAGCTGAGACGAAGAGTAGGCCTCTGATATCGTTGCACACTACTCAGCCGGTTTGTTGACTTAGCAGGTCGGGCCAGCCGGCAAGCCCCCGGATAGGGATTGCCGGAGCCAAAAAATCTGAACCGGAAACAGATGCATACACATTTCTAGCAAGGAGCCCCCGAGCATCTCGTAGGGGTCCGCATTTTCATTCATAGGGTTTGCGGGATACATACACGGTCTGATGACTAGGTGTAAAACGGGCGCAGCAAGGCCGCGTTCCAGGGACGCTGGGTCTCCTCGTCTGACTTGTCCATCTTGTTCTTGCGCGAATGCTGCATGTCGATGAGGTAATAGGAGTCGTTGGGCAGCGTCCGGCTGACGATGAAGGGACCCTCCCAGGGTGGCGACAGCTTGTGCATGCCCTTCGTGTCCTGCACCAACCGGAGGACCAGGTCGCCCTCGCGGAACGCGATAGGGCGGATCCGGCCTGAATGGTAATGGCGTAAGCGTTGCTGGTACAAGGCTGATCTGGATAATGCCAGTTCGCGGGCCTCCTCGAGGAGGTCCACACCATCTTCCTGTGCCTCTTGGTTGGCCTTTTCGTCATAGAGGAGCTTGCGCGGAGAGTCGAACTATTCCGTGGAGAGGACGGCTTCCGATCCATAGACCAGGAAGAACGAGGTGTAGCCGGTTGACCTATTCGGTGTGGTGCGGAGGCTCCACAGCACAACCGGAAGCTCCTCGATCCAGCATCCGGGCGACCGCTCCAAAGACTCGATGAGGCGTGGCTTGATGCCGGCTAGTACTAAGTCGTTTGCCCTTTCGACTTGCCCGTTGGACTGCGGGTGCACGACGGAAGGAAGGTCTAGCCGGATTCCCTTGTTGCTGCAGAATCGGGCGAAGGCCCCCTTGGCGAAGTTCGTGCCGTTGTTGGTGATGATGCTGTTGGGGTAGCCGGACCGGTTGATGACATCGGTGAAGAAGGTGACGACTGTTGCCCCATCCAACTTCCGGATGGGCTTGGCCTCGATCCACTTTGTAAATTTGTCCACCGCCACCAGCAGATGGGTCATGCCCGCGCATGCCTGCTTGAAGGGACCAACCATGTCGAGGCCCCAAACAGCAAAGGGACAGGTGATCGGTATGGTCTTGAGCACCGAGGTCGGCATATGTCTGAGCTGCCCGAAGCGCTGGCACCCATTGCACGTGTGGACTAGCTGTTCGGCGTCCTCGAGGGCGGTGGGCCAATAGAAACCATGGCGAAACGCCTTGGCGACTATCACCCTTGACAAAGCGTGGTGCCCACACTCGCCCTGGTGGATGTCCTTGAGCAGCTGGTAGCCTGTGTCCACGTCGACACACCTTTGGGAGATTCCGGATACGCTGCGCTTGTATAGTTCTTTGTTGATGATGGTGTACGTGTGCGCGCGGCGCTAGATTTGCCTGGCCTCCATCTCGTCATCCGGAAGCTCCCCGTTGGCGATGTAGTTCATGAAGGGCTCTGCCCAGGATGGTATTTCCCAGATGACGAGGATGCTTCCGTTCTTCGGTTGATGGTCGTCGGGGGGTCGTCCGGATGAGGTACCCGGGACGGCAGCCCCCGAGCCACTTGATAAGTCGGCAGCCCCCGGGTCTTGCAATCCGGAGGGTATGGACTTGCCAGAGTTGGCGCGGGACTTCTTCTTTGGAGGTTCTGCCGGCTCCGCATCTGCCGCCCCGTTGACCGGAGCGCTTCCTGCCCATATGATGGAATCCGACTCGGGTGACGGGTTGATGGAGGGCTTGCGCAGGTGCTCCAAGGAGACCCCAGGCGGGATCGCCTGCCGGGTGGATCCGATTCGTGCGAGCAAATCGGCTGCCTCGTTGTTGGTGCGAGGGACGTGATGGAATTCACACCCGTCGAAGCAAGCGCTGAGCTTCTGTATGTGGAACCGGTAGAGAGCCATATTTGCATCGCGAGCGTCCCACTCTCCGGATACCTGCTGCACCACCAGATCCGAATCACCGAAACAGAGGATCCGGTTGTGTGAGACCAGGCACATGGCTTAATAGGATTGATAGAATACTCATACCAACAAGTTGCAACTTCTTTTTTGGAAGCTCATTCGAAAAGAACTCTAAGGTTAAGCGTACTTTGCCTAGTGCAATTCTAGGATGGGTGACCGACCGGGAAGTGGGTAACCGGGTGCGCACGAGTGAGGACAAAGTGCACAGAAAAGACTAGTGTTGGTCTGTGGGGCCAGTCTAGATATCCTATTAAGCTGGCAGGAGTGACACCCCCCGGGCCCAGGAGTGGACGAGGTGTTACAAGTGGTATCAGAGCCGACCCTTGCGATTACACGGGTGTGTGCGGGTTAGTGGCGGGACATGTGGAGCATGGCGCGTGTGGCCCGGAGTGGACACGACATGGCACATGTGCCGGCACAAGACGCAAAGACCCGTGCCAAGAGGGAACGTTCCTGGGGTGTGCTTGATTGATGAGGGCATCGATCTTGTAAAGGGTGGGTGTATGTGAGACCAGGCACATGGCTTAATAGGATTGATAGAATACTCATACCAACAAGTTGCAACTTCTTTTCCGGAAGCTCATTCAAAAAGAACTCTAAGGTTAAGCGTACTTTGCCTAGAGCAATTCTAGGATGGGTGACCGACCGGGAAGTGGGTAACCGGGTGCGTACGAGTGAGGACAAAGTGCACAGAAAAGACTAGTGTTGGTCTGTGGGGCCAGTCTAGATATCCTATTAAGCTGGCAGGAGTGACACCCCCCGGGCCTAGGAGTGGACGGGGTGTTACAGGTTGACACCGATTTCTCTGGCTAGCCAGAGGCCGTGCGCCAGTGCCTCATATTCGGCTACGTTGTTGGAGGCCTTGAAGTGGATCTGCAGGACATACTCCAGCCGGTCTCCTTTGGGCGAGGTGAGCACGATGCCGGGTCCCAAGCCCCCTAGCATCTTTGATCCGTCGAAGTGCACCCTCCAATGGTCCGAATCCGGAACCGGTGGGAGGTATTGGGTATCGGCCCAGTCGACGAGGAAGTCCGCCAGCGCCTGCGACTTGATCGTGAGCCGGGGCTCGTACTGGATGGAGTAGGCGGCGAGCTTGATGGCCCACTTGGCGAATCGGCCGGTGGCGTCCTTGTTGCCGATGATTTCCGAAAGGGGTGCCGTGCACACGACCTTAATCGGATGCTCTTGGAAGTAGTGCTTGAGCTTCTTGCATGCCAGGTACACGACATAACACATCTTCTGGTAGTGGGGGTAGTTCTGCTTGGAGAGGGAGAGAACCTCGCTGAGGTAGTAGACGGGCCTCTGAACCGGCTGAGCCTTGCCTTCCTCGGGGCGCTCCACCACCAGGACGACGTTGACGACCCGGCTGATGGCTGCTATATAGAGCAACATCGGCTCCTTGCTAGCCGGCGTGGCTAGAACCGGCGCTGTGGATAGCATGCGCTTGAGGTCATGAAAGGTGGCGTCGGCTTGCGAGGTCCAGGAGAACTTGTCTGTCTTCTTCATCAACTGGTACAACGGGAGTGCCTTCTCCCCTACCCGGCTGACGAAACGGCTGAGGGAGGCCAGGCATCCGGTGAACTTCTGGACTCCGAGCAGGCTCCTAGGCGGCTGCATCCTCTCGATGGCCGCAATCTTTTCCGGGTTCACCGCGATCCCTCATTGCGATACGAGGAAACCGAGTAGCTAGCCGGATGGGACTCCGAAGACGCATTTCTCCGGGTTCAGCTTCATCTGGTACTGCCAGAGGTTGCCAAATGTCTCTCCCAGGTCTTCGAGGAGGGTGCGTTTCTCCTTGGTCTTGATGACCACATCGTCCACATAGGCATGCACGTTTCGGTCGATCTGCGAGTGCAAGCACTTCTGCATGCAGCGCTGATAGGTAGCGCCTGCATTCTTCAGACCGAAAGGCATGGTTACATAGCAGAAAGCCTCGTAGGGGGTGATAAATGATGTCTTAATCTGGTCAGCCGGGTTTAACCGGATCTGATTGTAACCGGAATAGCAATCTAAAAAAGACAACAAATCGCAGCCGGACGTGGAATCGATGACTTGATTGATACGGGGCAGTGCGAATGGATCTTTCAGGCACGCCTTGTTCAGGCTGGTGTAGTCGATACACATGCGCCGGGTCTTATTCTTCTTCAACACCAGGACTGGGTTCACCAGCCAGTCCGGGTGGTACACTTCCATGATGAACCCGGCTGCAAGGAGCCGGGTGATCTCGTCACCGATAATCTTCCTCTTCTCCTCTGTGAACTGGCGCAGAGGTTGCTTGACCGACTTGGCATCCGGCCGCACATGAAGTGAGTGCTCGGCGAACTCCCTCGGTGTTTCGGTGCGATGAAGGAAAAAATTGAGAGTGCAATCTACCTTTTTATTGTGTTTGTGTTTGGTTTAGTGGCTGGGAAGTTAGTTAGTCAGTGAATGTACTATGTGACTATTTGTATCAGCTACTTGTATGTGTATCAGTTAAATGAATACAATCATCAGTATGTGTATCAGTTAAATGTGTGTTATTTGTATCAGCTACTGAAATTCCCAAATAAAAATGAACAACAACAATAGAACATAGCTTGAGAATAGCAGCAAAATAAGTTGGAGTACATAAACTTGGCCATGAGCAAAAGATATGACACATAGTTTGTCATATAGACACATAGTTGGCCATGAGCAAAAGATATGACACTAGTTTGTCATATAGACACATAGTTGGCCATGAGCAAAAGATAGACACATAGCTTTTCATCTAGGCTAGAGGTATGCTATTACACCTCAGTAACTGCCACTGCATGTGAAGTAAGAGAAAGATGGAATTGAGGATGCTGCTCTGCCCCTTTTCTTCCCTTTCTTTGCCCCTGGAATAACAGTTGTAGATGAGCCAGGCTGAGATGATGATGCAGTTCCAGCAGGAGTATTGTGCCTTGGTGGCTTGAACTGGTTTGCAGTCTTCTTCACAGGGACAGATCCTGGCCTTGCTCTTGGAGCTTTTGCTCAAGCAGCATTTTCCCTAGATGCTTGAGCTATTGATGAACCACCTTGTGAGATTCCTGCTCCAGCTGAAGACCCCCCTTCCTGTTTGCATGCAACTAAAGGTGAGACAAACATGCATAATTCCAAAGCAAGTACTAAATTTGAAGGAAGTTGATACCTGTGTGCCCTTTGAAAGGTGTCGGAATTTCTTCTTGCCTCTCTCAGGATTAGCTTTGCATCCAGACTTGTTATGGCCAATGCTTTTACATAGTGAACAAATTATAATTGTGCCATGCTTGCTCATTTTCTTACCCCTTGGCTTCTCAGTTTCTTCTCTCTTCCTTGCATTTTTCTTAGGCCTTCCTGGCATTCTAACATAACCAGGTGACTGTGGCCTAGGGTTGTCAGAAATGGGCCACATCTCCTCACCTTCTATAGGCAGGAGGAAATGCTCATAAATCTGTTTGAACACAACTACGGAGTAGCAAGGAGCAATGAACTCTTCAACTTGTTTGCCACATTTATAAATTGTAGTTATGGCATGAGCACAAGGTAGACCTACTAGCTGAAAATACCCACATGAGCATGTCCTATTATCAAGACTAACAGTGTACTGCCTCCTTCTACAAGTTAGTAGTTTCACCTCAAATCCATCTTTTCCATTCCATAAAACTTCCATAAACTGTGTTCTGGCAATTGCAGCCTGCAATTTCTTAAAAATTGCAGGGCATATTGTACCATGCATTTTCTCACCTTTCTCTCTCTATTCTTGAATTCTAGTGAAGATCTTCTTCCTAAATTGTTGCAGAGGTAATGCTATGTTAACTACTAAAAGAAATTGTTGCAGAGATAATGCTAAATATTGACAATGTATTTGCAGAGATAAAAGAAACACTAGTGTACCTGATTTTTTCTTGCATGGATATGCTGGGGTAGAACCTAGCATCAACTATGGCATGGTTGAAGGATTCACATAAATTGTTGTCCACAGACTCCAGTTAGAGCCAACTGGAAAATATGCCCTTGCCCAATGTTCTGGAGCATTTTTCATAATGTGCTTTGCACCCTCAGGTGTCTCTTGTGCCAGCTTTGCTTTATAGTAATTGAAATCCTGCACATTGGCTGCCTTGGCCACTGCCCATAATTTTTTCTGCCACTCATGAGCCATGTGTTTCTTCCTCCAATTGGCATAGATATGCCTTGCACACATCCTATGCTCAGCATCTGGAAGGTAATCCTTCATGGCATTTATCAGTCCCTTTTGCTGGTCTAAAATGAAGACCCATCTAGCTCCATTATTGTTCACATCAAGATCTTTAATAAGCAACCCAATGAACCATTTCCAAGTTTCATTTGTTTCTTGTTCTATTACTGCCCATGCTACTGGATACATCTGATTGTTTGCATTTCTAGCAATGGCACATAGCAGTTCACCTTTCACAGCTCCTTTGAAAAAGCAGCCATCTAATCTAATCACTCTCCTACATCCTGCCTTGAAACCTTTCTTTAATACATCTGATTTTTTTCCTTTCATTGGTGGGGTGACCTTGGCCTTACCTTGGTTTTTTCCGCCCGGCCCCTTGTAACACCATTTTCTACCTAATCAATGAATTTAGCAGCTCTCCTGGTAATATTTAAAAAAAAATATTTGTGAAATTTAAAAAATCTACCAAAAATCTAGACAACATAAACAACTTTTTTGTAGCACTCTACAAATTTCTGACTCCAGATTCAAATCATATTTTTGAAACAAAAATAACAACTTGAATGTCGACAATGATAATGGGCCGAATTTGTTGCCCAACATGGAGTAGCTACGTACTATTCACCTAGAAATTTGTCTTCTTTGTTTCTGGAACTATGTTCGGTATTTTGAATTGAAACTTTGCATCATGTTAGAGATCTAATGTGTGTATGTGATAAAATTATTTTTGGACTTTTTACCAACTTGTAGAAAACTGCACAGAGGTTTGGTGCACCGAGCGCCGGATACATTGCCCAAACAGTTCTCTTGTGTTCTATTATGTAACAAATACCATCAACATGAAACCTCGTGTTTCTTTTAGCAATATAAGACCGCAAAGAATTCAATAACGACTAAACAGAGGGAGATGGGTGAACAAGACCTTGCGTTTGTTTATATGCTCTTGAAACAGAGAAGAAAACCTCCCCGGGAAGACTTCCACACATAATTTTCCACTACTAGTTCAAAATTCTGCACAACTTGATGCATAATCGCTAGTTCGTTGAAGGACTCGATAGAGAGAACTAGGTGAAAATAAAGCGCGACTACCATAGTGTCTTTTGCATATTGAAGGATGATGAAGCAAGATAATTGTGGGACAATGTGGTGCGGGAGGCGCCATATAGCCATCAGGTTAGTTGTTAAAAAATGTCAACCACTATGAGGAAGAGATAAGGAGAGCGGGTCCACTGGCATACACAATTTTTGCTTGAGAATGCAGGCCCATGATTTCTGTTCAGGAGGACAGAGGTTCTACCACTAGATAGGAAGTCTCTGATCCAACGACACCAGTAGGAGGGACAACACTACGCTGAAGGATTCACATAAGGGGTTCCCAACAGTCTTAGTCAAACAATTTCCTGACGTCAAGTTTGATTGTGATTGTGGAATATTTTGTTTTTCTATGAAGGAACTTGGAATGAACTTTTGTGGGACAGTTTTGGAGGAATTAGGTTCAAAAGCATTAGGTGTGAGAGCATCGTCAGATTTGGGGAGAAGCACAATATCTGCCTGATTGAGACTAGATGTGTCTGATCGTAAAAATTAGCAAGCAAGTTAATGATAGTGGGCTTAACAATGTTCCAAGATTTTCTATACAAACCGGCCCAGAACCATCATGTCTTGGCTAGCAGAATGATTCATACTAATGAAAGCATCCATAATACATGGTCGGCAAAGAGGATCTGAGTGTTCCGAAGTTGAGGGATGGGGTTTGGGTAAATATCACTTAGAGACAAAATCTAAGGTTGGGGTTATAATGGTTCCTAGCAGCGCATAGTAGAAGTAGTAAATATGTCCATATGATGTTCATAAGCGAAGAATTCGGCACCATTTGACCTATCACAATGATTTTGTTTTAGTTGATGGCTACACATTTGATTTCATATAAGAGTATATGAATATCCTCTATACATATGAAAACCAAACTTTACATATTTTATAGTTCAATCTTACATTAATTGAATTCAATTTTAAATAGCTAGTCGACACATCAACCAATTAATAATCTAGTTGAGCAAAAGGCACTAACTCAAGCGATTGAGATTAGCAAAAAGCAGCGGTCGACCATTGAGCAGTAAATGACCTTTGCGTGACCTCTTCTTTCTTTGCCATCCTTTGCAAGACCTTTGCGAACTCTACGTCCCTCTGAGAGTCAAAGTACATAAAATCGGTGTCAAGTATGCCTTCGATGTCATTGAGACCACCTCGAGTGATGTCGCTCGAGAAGTAGTCGACTAAATGATCCGGATACGCAATCTTACGTGCTGACTCCTGGCCATAGTAACAACAACCTGTTTGCAAAAAAAAAACAAATTAGCATAAAATGGACATTCATTTCGAGAAGAAATTATCAACCAGTAAATATTTATGCAAGGCACGTAGTAAAGGCTCAACTTAACATGTTAGCTAGCAAGAGTAGCTTACCCATATCATACGGTTGGGGCAGAGGGCAACATATGGATGGTTTCGACCGATCTTGACAGGCCAACCAAAATTCGGCAAAGAAGAGTGTGCTCTTGAAGCTCGATTTGGCAGCCGCCATGAAATTGACATGGTAGCGTTGATCCTCGTTACCAGCTATGGCCACGCCACACACGAAATCCAGATCATATTTAGGTTCCGAAGGATGGCGGTTTGCGTTGTATTCCTGCAACGCTTGCTCGATCCTGCCACGGATGAAGCCCTGCTGTTGATCATAGGCTTCCCTCTTCCTGGTGAGAATGTCCAACGCCATCGAACAGAGCTTGGTAGCCAGTGACGTGGGCTCGATCATGGCTGAGGTTTCTTCTCTAATGATGCTATTTATCTGGGTCAAGGACTCCAGTGAGAGGGCAGTGCTGTTTTCTGTGGCACTGTCGTCATCACCCGAAGCCGGTCCAGCTTTGTCGGTTCTAGGGACACAAAAAATGCTGCCATGGCAGAGGCTCGTGGGTGCTGAGCAGCGGTTGCGGCGGCCACAAAGGGGTTGGGAGAGGTTCCATCGAGTCGGTGCTGCTGTAAATGTGATTGTAGCATGGCAGAGAGGTCGCCCTGCGCGTAGCAGAGGTACTTGAGGATGTCGTGCAATGGCAGCTGCTGATCGGAGGTGGCATAGAGGAGAGTGACGAGGCCGTGCAGGGAGCGGGACACTGCTCGGAGCATGGTGAGCGTGTCCAGGATGTCGTGCGATTGTGTCCGTTGATCGGCCATCTTGAGTGGGAAGTTGGCGTCGAACCAAAGGGCGCTAAGTACAATGTTGGAGACCAGGTCCATTGGCCCGTAGCAGTGACCGGCGACGAGGACGGCACGGATGTGGTGGCTGGGCAGCATGGCGAGCGCCCTTAGGCCTTTCACAATGGGTGGCTCTTAGCGGTGTATCCTAGGCACTTTGCCTATGTGACACTATAGTTAATGAGGAAAGAGAGTAGGGTTGTATCTTAGCTAAGAAACACCTCTTGCATGAAACCATAGGCAAAATACCATGGTTAGGCCAATCAAATGCATGTATCTCATCTAAATCATTAAATGTAGAGACATCACATAAGAAATAATGCATTGGAGAAGTTGTATCTTAACCATTTATTTTTCCTAGGATGACGTACTAAGATACACCCCATTGTGAAAGGCCTTAGGTAGAACCCATGGATTTTGCCGTAAAGGGACATCTCCAGTGATTTGACATATGGGCACGCGCCGGCGTCAGCATCGACAACAGATGTGCACGGGGAGTCGTGCGGGCGTGACCTCGTCGTGGTGCCTAACGCTGGCGGTATACTCACCGTGCTGGTGTGCATGGAGTATGAGGATAACATGGACTGCGCGTCTCCACGATGCCGGAGGGAGGTGATGTGGTCGCCGGCTCGCTGGACGATGGTGGTGATGGCGATGTTGTGTGTTGGTCGTCGTCCCGAAGCCGTGCGGGAGAAGAGAGACTGTGTTGAGGACGATGTTGGCGACGGGGTCGAGGAGGCCGAGGCAGAGCCCTCCAAGGTCGACGTCGGCCGGCACGTCGTCGATGGGCAGCCGCCGGGACGCCCCCTCGTAGTGGTCGACGAGGAGATCGAGGAGTGTCTCGTCCGTGGCGGCGGAGATGGCGTCACCGGCGGCGGCGGCGGCGGCGTCCTGGGTAGTGAAGCACGAGAGCAATCCTCTCTTGGGATCGGAGGGCGGGAGCATCGGCGGAGGAGGAGGCATCCGCATCTCGGATCGAAGTTGAACTTCCTTTTTTTTCTTGGTCGAAGAAGGACGATCGATGTTGAGACGGAACACGGAAGACGTACGTCGCTGGGCGTGTGTACTAATATTTATCATTCTCGAATATAATCCGGGACGAGGGATCCATTGCGTAGCATAGACGCGTATATCTCCTATGCAGGCAAGCCGCGTCCACCTAAGACGTAACGCACTTATGGTTAATGCGACGTCAGCTTAGGATAGGTTATAATTCTGCTCTCCATTTGTTAGTACTACTATATAAAAAAGATTTTTGTTGGACTGGACTCCGCGATTTTTTTTTTATCGAGAAAGAATAAAAACAGCATAACCATCTTCACAGTTTTTTTTTTTTTGCAGGGAACAATCTTCACTTCCTTAAATGGCCAAAACCACTCGCGGTCATTCATTCCATGCCCGTGAAGGTTGTGTTAATTTGTGCAACTTTGGTTCATTTAGGTTAAGGATCAGAATTGCTTCGCCTGCATAGGATAGGTATATATCTACATGATCGTAAAATACTCCGTATATAATTCAGATGAAGGTCGTGTTCAGATAAATGGCAGTATCTCTTCTTGCAATCTGGGTTATCCGGCCTGGCTAGTCACTATAAAAATACCCCCTCATACCCAGCACTTTATTGAAACGGTACAAGAGAAAAGTACCCGGAAAAGTTGGTTACTGGACGGATAAGCTATCTCAACATCATTTTATCGTAGTGGCCACGTATACACCATGGCCGACGGGATACCGGCAGATTTCGGTGCCGTGGTAAGTGACCGACAAACCTAGCGTCACCTAGTGCATCATTAGATCGACGGAGTGCTGAGACCCCTAAGCTGTTGGACTAGACTGTTTATATTTTACAGAGTACCCTTTTTAATCATATACCTGAGTCCGGTGGTAGTTAGTGTCTCATAATCATGTTTTCTTTTTTCTCTCCCGCAATTAAAGCATGACCATATGCCTCCCCCCATCTTTCTTGTGTGCGGTTACATAGAGAGAAAGTGTTAATCAATTTCATTAGGGCCCTTTGAGCAAATGCTGGCCAAAAAGAAGGATGCCTAGATCGTACTAGCTCAAATGGGCTAGAGTTGCCACTCTTCACTCCCCACTCTATATAATAGAGGAACCCTAACAACTAATCCCACTCCCAGTCCCCACCTGACCCCGCCGCCTCCAACTCCATGCGCAACATCTTGCATGGTCCCTCCGCGCTGGATCTTGCGTGTTCCCACCATTCTCCTCCATTGACTTGTCCAATCCGCACATTTATTCCTCATCTTCTTACACATCTTGGGTCCATATTTTCTTTTAGATCTACTGCTTTGTTCTTTCTCCTCTTAATGATCTTCCTTATTTCTCTTTCAGGTCCGAGCGAAATTATCAGAATATGGCATGTGCTCAAAGGCAGATCTATTCTGATGATGTTGGCACGCATAGTTTCTTCAGCGCAGGCAGGATGTTGATGTCGAACGGAATAAAGAGGTGCTCAAAATTTTAGTTTTAGATAGGACATTTCTACCTTAATTATTGATGTTTAATTTAATTCTCTTGGGTTCCTTACATTTCTCTTAGCACGGAGAAGCTGCAGATTTTTGTTTGTGACAACAGAATTTCTTCACAAGATGATTACTTGTGAAGAAGCAAGGTCGTTTTTTATTACTTATGTCAGTGTGCCTGAACAATGGAGGCTATGTGCTCGAAAAATTGGAGCATGGCTACTCTAGCTAGAAGCACCTAACATATATGGATCATTGATTTCTTCTCGATTTTGATCAAGTGTTCAAGTATAGTTGCAGATGATGTCCATACTTGGAAGCATACATTTCAAATGTTAATAAACTTTCAAAGGAAACTGATTATCTTGATTCCATCAATATTTTTCCAAATTTATGGATCATGCACCTTTCGACGCAGGTGCTACGGCGTGACAGAACTCCACCCGTTTGGCCTTCTCGACCGATGGCTAGATGGTACTTTCGGATTTTGTACATGGCACTTGGAGAGTTAAAATTATTTCACACCCTGGATCTAAGCTCCTATTGGAATCCTTAATTATTGATGCTTAATTCTCTTGGTCTGCTTACAATTCTATTGATGATTTTGTTTTTGACAACAGGATTGCTGGCCGACTTGCTAGCAACATGATTATGTGTGAAGAATCAATGTCACTTTATTACTTACCTCACGTGCGTGAACAATGGAAGCTATGTCCTTAAAAAATTGGAGCATGCGATTTCTTGGATTATTCATCCCAGTTGTGTAAGGCCCAAGCGTGTAGCATGTTGAATAATTTTTTATTGATTCTTGATGCAGTTTGCATGTTTTTTATTTTAACACATCTAGACTATGGGGTAGCACATGTTGTAACAAATTTGGACTCAGTTTCCTTACAACTCATGTGTAATGTCATTGTACTCCCTCCGTTTTAAAGTATGAGATGTTTTAGCTTTGTGAAAGAAGTGTATCTAGACTGTGTAGGTTCATCTAGGTTTGGAGTAAACCTACACGCTAAAAATATCTAGATACACTCTTTTCACAAAGTTAAAACATCTTATATTTTAAAACTAAGGGAATAGTTTATATTTGGCAACGTGTTGGAGTTGTTGTGCACGTGAACTTTTTGTTGTTGTAAAAATTCTGAGAACGTGAAACTTTGTTGAAAAGTTTATACATGAAACTTCCTCATTAACTTTTAGCAATTTGCATAACCTATTTTATCATGGTACACATCAGCACGGAGACGCGTTCAGTCCATGGAGACTTGGTAGCCGCCATGAAATTAACATGGTAGCACTGATGCATGTGACCGGTTTTGGCCACACCGCAAATGAAATCCAGCTCATACTTTGGCTCACAAGGATGGAGAGTGGCGTAATCCTGCAACAACTGTTCGATCCTGCCACGGATGATGCTTTGCTGTTGAGCATAGGCTTCCCTCTTTCTCGCGAGAACGCTCGACGTAGTCTTGCAGAGTATGGGAGGACGTCGCCGCCAAGGGATCATCTTTGCCGAGGTTTCTCGTCTAAGGATGTTGCAAATCTTGGTCAAAGACTCGTGAGACAACGGTGTGTTGTCGGCGGTGGCACTTATCATCAAGGAGCGGAGCTGGTCCAGCTTCGTCGGTGCCAAGGATGAGAAAAATGTTGCCATGGAAGACGCTTGCGGGTGCCGAGCGGCGGTGGCGGCAGCCAGAAATGGGCCGGAAGAGCCTACGTCGAGTCGTTGCCGGTGTAAATGTGGCCGCAACATGTCGGCGAGGTCACATTGCGTGTAGCAGAGGTACTTGAGAATCTCGTGCAGCGGCAGCTTGTTGCCGGAGGTGGCGTGGAGGAGGGCGACGAGGCCGCCCAGGGAACGTGGCACTGCTCGGAGCATGGTGAGCGTGTCAAGGATGTCGTGCGCCTGGGTGCTGCGGTCAGCCAGCGCGAGAGGGAAGATTGTGTCATACCATAGGGCGCTTAGAAGGATGTTGGAGACAGGGTCCATGGGGAAGAAATGGGAGGAAGAAAGGAGGCTCTCAAGGCTGAAAAGAAAAAAAATTGAATATATGTTATATGATTTGCTGAAAGCTGGTGATGACAAGAAGCAGAGGGTGAAGAGTATCAAGGCTATAGTTGATGAGTGAAGATGAAAAGGATCTGCTGAAAGTGTCTTAGAATGCAATGCAATGTCATGTTAGTTCTATGCCACAAGCATGCAATGTGTTAGAATGCAATGCAATGTAACATGAGACAAAAAAATGTGCAATTGATGTTTTAAATTTGAACAAGTAATGTTGTAATGTTTGTTGCTGGTACATTAGTACAACTGTTTTAGATTATTTGTTCAAGTAAAACAGTTCTTTGTGTCGATCTTTGTGAAGTAACAATGCATTGTCAGCATGTTTGGATGAACAGTGCATTGCCATCATGATTTATGAAGAAATGTGCAACTGTGTTGTAACATCAACACATTAGATTATTCATTAAATTGGCACTTATTATGCTCTAATTTGGCAGCTATCCTCTGATCTCCTCTGCTCTCCTCTCTTCTCTTCTTTTCCCCTCCGTTCTAGAGAAACCCTCTCCGCCGTCGCCATTACCAGCTCGATGGAACTGCAGGGGAAGAAGGAGGTCTGGTACCTATGGACTGGGTCGACGGATGTGCATCGGAAGGAGGAGGAGGAGGCATTGCTTGATTTGGCTCGGGTGGCGAAGGATGAGATGGAGTTGCCACAGTCGCTGGTCGAGCTCATACTATTGGGGCCAGAGCTGAGGCACAGGGGCATCGAACTCGTCATCAGGCTATCGTCATACTTGAAGTAGAGGATGATGCTCGAGGTAAAATCATGTACATTGGCATGCATCAGAGCTTGCGCTTCAGCGGCCAGCACATCAACCGAGCAGCTGTTAGAGGTGATTAAGATCACAAAGCTCGTAGGGCAGAAGCAACCCTTATTTCAGTTTGTTTCTAGGCAAGAATTTGAGGTTTTGCTAGAGCAAAGTCGTCAATTCCCAACTCCTGAACTGATAGTGCAACTGTCATGGATTCCTGGAGTTACAGGGCTACACATTCCTGGATGTTGTTGTAAGAAATAGTTGCTCATGGATTCAGAGTATAAGAAGTACTGTAATTAGTTGCCTGGTAGTAGTGACTTAGGAGTACATCCAGCAGCATTTTGGGCATGGTTGCTGTAGGAGTAGGTGTTGCAATCTTCTGTTAAAGATGTAGCAATTCAGGTAGTGCAGGAGTAGTTGGTTCCAGTTAGTTGCATTTTGGGCATGGTTTTAGTTGCCTTTTGGAGAATGTTCCACTTTGCTGCATTTTGGTCATGGATTCCAATTTGTAGCAACTATTTGGTAAATACAATATTTAGCAAAATGTTTGCATACAATATTTAGCAAAGTTCACTCATATTTGCAGACAATGTTTGCAGGCAAGTAGTGTTCAGGTTCAAATAAGAAGAAGTATCCTTCAGGTTCAAAGAAGAAGAAGAAGCAAGTTCACTCATGAACTATGGCTTGTAGTACACAAGTTCATATCTGAACTTAGCCAAAAAATGAAATCCTTTGACAGCTAAGTTCATTGGTGCATTTTGGCTAAGCACCACTTCCTCTTGGGTTTCTTCAGGGAGTGTCTCATTCAGGTCTGGGACAACAAATCTTGTTGTTGTCTCATCACCAAAGAGCATGTAATGAGCTGATCTAGGTCCTATTTTGTATCCTATTTTCCTTCTTTTTGGTGCTGATGTGGCTGCTTCACTAGAATTTGACTTCTTGGAGGTCTTGCCTTTCCCTTTTGCTGCTCTTTTTCCTCTAGCTCTTGAAGCATTCCCTCTCCCCCTTCAGCTACTGCACTCACTCTTTCAGATGGTGAACTATCTCTTTCTTCTCCATTTAGTCTTTCTCTTCCTCTTCCCCTCAAACTCCCTCTTGTTTGAGCAGTAGTTACTCTTCCTCTGCCAGCTGGTATATCATCTCTTGCAGCAACAACAAATGAACTCTCCTCTGGTAAAGGGCCAGTTTCCCTTTGTAGTGGTACAAATGAAGCCTCCTACAGTGTGAAAATTCAGTGTCAAAATCCAGTGTGATAAAATTCAATGTCAAAATTCAGTGTGAAAATTTAAAGAGTGCAAGAAGACAAACTCCTGGCCCATCCTATATACCATCATGTGGACTTGATTGCTTGGATCATTTTGAGGGTTAGGATTTTGAGGGATAATGTGCTTTGCAACAAGAATTTCAGGTAAACACATAATTTTCAGTAAGCATATAATTTCAAGTGAGCATTTTACAAACATAGAGAATTCATACCTAGAGAATGCGTGGCTGGTCAGGTCCATCCCCATTATCACTGTCAACTCCATATCCTTCTTTCTCTTGCTCTTCATCACCTATCAATGCACTGGCTACCCTTTCCATGTATTTGACATGCCCTCTCTTATTGTGGTCTGCATTTCTACATATAGAGAAATGCATTGTTAGGCCAGCCCTAGTCAATACCTTTGCACCATTTTTTCCTTCTCCTCTGGTGTTTTCTTTCTGTTCTTTTTAGGCCTACCCATTACTTTGGTAAATAGTGGTGGATGGACTACCACTGCATTCATTTTCTCCCAATGGCATCTAGCTCTTAGTAGGTACAAATAGTGTGCATATGCCCTTCTGTGTGACTCAATGGAATAACAGTTATGAACAAGTGTTTCAGGATCAATTCTATCCTCTCTACAACAAGTAATTGCATGATGACAGGGTATACCACTTAGCTGCCATTTTTTGCAGTCACAAGTCCTTGCTTGAAGATCAACAATGTATCCTCCTACAACTTTTGATGAAGGTACTTTAAAGATCCCTGCACCTGCATTGGACACTGGACAAATCCTGTTCCAATCAGTGTACTTGTCCAATTTTTTTTGATTTTTGGACAAATTGTTCTAGGCCAATCTTTAGATTTCTTGTTCTTGGCAACAATCCTATGCATCATCTTGTAGAACACATTCTCCAACATGGAAAGCATAGGCATTTCCCTGCCCTTTAAAATGTAGCTATTGAACACTTTAGAATGGTTGTTCAAAAGCATATCACATTTTGGGAAATCACTAAAGAAAGATTTTATCCATGTATTTGGTTGCAATTCTTCAACCAAGCCCATGCTTCTTGGCTGTCTGCCTGCAATTTGTCCATCCTTAGCTTCCATTGAGGTATGTTTGTTGCCCTTGCTATGCTCCATAAGTCATTTTTGAGTGTCTCCCCTTTATGCTTCTTGTGGAAGTTTTGATACAAATGTCTAACACAGATTCTGTGTTTAGAATCTAGGAACACTTTCTTCATAGCCTTAATGAGGCCCTTTTGCTTGTCACTCATTATTCTGAATGTGGATGTATTGGTGATTCCCAAATCATCTCTCAATGTGGTTAAGAACCATTCCCAAGAAGTTGTACATTCCACTTCAACAACTCCAAAAGCTAGAGGGTATATGCAATCATTGGGATCAATGCCCACTACTTTTAGCAAAATCCCCTTGTACCTTGTTTTTATGTAACAACCATCTATGCAAATGGAAGACCTACATCCTTCAAGAAAACCCCTTTTACATGCAGCATGAGACCAATATAGTGTAGCCAAATGTTCCTTCACTTCATAATCTTTAGTGGATTGATTTGTGGTAAGCAAAAACTTTGAACCAGGGTTTTTTGTCCTCAATTCTTGGCCATAGTCACACAACAAACTAAACTGTTCTGCCTCATCACCATGTATTTGGATCAGATCCTTCTTCCTAACTCTTCTTAACTTCCACTTTTTGGGAGTCGGGTTGATTTTTTTTGGATTTTAGTTTCAAATGTTTGTAAATCCATCTTTTGGTTGTCTCTGAACTCATCTATGAAGTAGTCTGCTAGAAATGACGATGTCGGTGCTTTAAGCTCCCAGACTGACGAGGAGAGATCTCGACAATGTCCATGAAGAAGGACTTAGAGTTCTACGGAAAATAGAACACTGGGGATTTTGTCGGATCTCAGGAAACAATGGAATCAAAGTCGCCTAAATATTACGAGGGATCACTCTGTTACAAATTGCTTGGGGATTGTTCGGTGCCTTTGCTAGCATTCTCCCGCCCTATATATAATAGGTCGGGTCTCAAAGCTGTATGCGGATAGGTTACATGATTACAACACGAACTCTATGTCGGTCTTTGTTCATCTTTCCTAATACAACTATAATCTTTGTCGGTTGCTCCTTTGGATCTTCATCTTGACTTTTCATGGGCCGTAGGCCTTTCAGCAGGCCCTAGGTAGCAAATCATAGGGACCCAAGTAATCATACCTATGTCACAGACTCTTTCACATATGTGTGCACCACAGTATTTTCTCACTGTCACAACTTCTGTCCTGGTATCCTTTGATGCCTTTATGAACCATGTGTAGACACCTGATGCACACTTTCCTTTGCACACAACATGAATTCTGTTTTGCTCATTTCTAGTTTTGTGGAGCCTAACTCTTTCATTTATGATGTATGCTTTGATTGCTTTTCTTATCTTTGTCATGCAAGACAAGACCATGCTAACCTTGAATTGTGGCACCTCCATGTCAACCTCTGCATTGAACATTTTGAACTTGTACTTCAACTCCTACTCTTGCTCTTTACTCAAATTCAGCTATTCATATTCATACCCTGCATCATCCTATTCTTCCACCATTTCCACATTTTCATTATTGTCATCTACATCCTTATATATTGTTGCTTCACAAATGTCATCATCATCATCTTCAGCTTCATAGTCACTATCATAGAAATCTGAATATGTCCCCTCTCCTTCTGAATCTTCACTTCTAGACATGTCATCAAGTGCAATCTCTGTTCATGCCTGCTCCAAACCACTCCCACTTGCACTGTTACCATCCTGAAACATATTTGGCTGGTCTAAACCACTCCCACTGCCACTGTTCACATTACCATTTGCTGGCTTCTCCAAAATCCCATTGCCACTCTCAAAATTACCATCTGTTGGCTGCTCCAACCCACTACCACTACCACTACCACTGTTGACATCACAAACTGGACCTTGTGCATGCCTGAAATTGAGGTGGTTGCCATGATCAACAAGAACATTCATAAGCTTGTGCTTCTTGGCAGCTACAATCATGGACATAATATCACAATCTTGCTCAATGCATACAAGGCCATCATCTTTCAGTTCTTTCCCATGTAAACACCAGTATACATTCAAAGACTCTGTTATTTCGCACCCTAGTTCAATCAGAAAATCATGTATCCAAAGAAGTGACCATGTATCACAATTGTAGTGGTCAAAGAAATCATATGATCCCCCATAATAATCAATTTCACCACCTTTATGCAATCCATTAAATATTCCACCATGCTCTATAGTCAATGTGAACTTGTCTGGGTCATCACCTGCATTGCAGTGAGCCAAAATTCAGTAAATAGCATCTGCACTTCCAGAAAATTCAGTAAACAACATCTGCATTTACACAAAATTCAGTGTACAATATTTGCACTTTGCCAAAATTCAGTAAAACTGCATGATACATCCACAATGCCTATAGTACAAATACAGAGAACCATGTCCAATATGCCAACTTACATTAGCGCACCACATAATTCAGCAAAAAGGACATCTTTTACTGACTTTGGCTAAACAGAGCTGAAACAGGGCACTCTTAGTTATGCCTCTAACTACATCAATGACATCCTACACATGCTAGGCATAAAAAATATCTGGTTACATTGTCCTACATCACCCAAGATCAGTCGGAAATCCATGCAAAATTAGTACCTGGATGGTACCCTATTGAACACCAAAACGAGTTCATGATTGCACAGAGAAATCATGGAAAGGCTGCTACTGGTTTGTCAAAGCTTGCTAATCTACCCAGATCTTAACCTAATCTTGTCTACGAAAAACCTACCAATCCAGCGGCGGCGGCCGAACAAAGCAGCAAGAACAACAAGAAAAGCTGGTTGATTCATACCGTAGTCTGGAGCCTCCATACCCCAGCGACAGCATAAGGGATCACCGACCATGACAGCCCAAGCCGCGCCGTCCTGGCGATCGCGAGAGTTTGGCGGCGGGTGGTGGTGGCACCGTCCTGGCATGCGTACTAGTACGAGAAGGAAAGCCACGACAAAAGCGGCGTGGACGAGCTGCCCCTCCAAATAAGAGCACACAGACCAGGTGGCGATGGTGGGTCCTAGCTGCAGATATTGTCCTTCCTCGTTAATTCGTCAAGGCACATGGTTCACCTCATTAAATGCTTGCCCTGTCCAAATGTGACGCTGGAGGTTGTTTTTGCAAAAAGTTGAATTCTACATGGCTGATAGCTGGCTAATTCGGACTGTTTGAACTAAACTAACAATGTATGTATACTTTTTGTACCTCCTGGACCTATTTTACAACTTGTTGTATGTGTTTGCTCCTCGTGAACAACTATTTGTACCAAGGCTGCTAATACCTCCTACACTTACGGGCACCACGTTGGTTCAGCCCGATTGGTGAGCTCGTGTAGCGGTTGCTCCGTTTTGCCCCCAGCCAGAATCACGATTGATTGCCACCTAATCCTGTAAGACCTTTTGGTAACAAATCTCCCGTAAGTTTAGCATTTATTTGGATTTTATCATGGAAGGTTTGTCAGCATCGGCAGGAGCTTCCCCTCCGACCTTTTTTTGACCTGAACGGCAGGACTTGCCTTTTTTTATTGAAGATAAAGAAGAGGGAAAAGAATGTCATACATGCAATTAGAAGGCTAAACAAATAGCCATACTCACTCTGGTAATCCTAGAAAGATTTTAGGATATCACACACGCAGTCAGCTACAACGCTGCAGGGCTAAACGCGAGCGTTAACATCTGCACATCATCTTTAATAACATGTGCAAGACCTTCAGCTGTCATACTCGTATTTTGAAAGATACGCCTGGCTCGCTCTTTCCATATGTGCCAAACGACATAGATTGCGATTGTAGCCTCTCGTCTTGCATGCTCATCTTCCCCTCCGACTTCAACTGCCACGTACTTTACTGCACCCGCGAGGTGACGGCGTAGCCACCATCCGAAGGTGCCGCCCGCACTCTACATATTATTTTCTCGGTGGATCTAGCATGTCTCTATTCTAAACAGCACGGGTACATGCGCAAAGAATAATTACATTAACTAGGTTTCAATCCACTTATTCTAGACATAGTGCAACGAATTACTAACTATAACTAATAATTTTAGGTAGCTGGTAGGGATGGCACCCGCAGGGTATGGATACGGGTGGAGCCACCCCATACCCTTATCCGTCCACTCTAATCTTACCCATCACCCATACCTATACCCATCAACGGGTACAACTTTTTCTCATACCCATCACCCGGCAGGGTAAATGGGTACCCGCGGGTAAAAATACCCGTATTTATTACACATTAAATCGAAAAAAATAGTAAGGAATTATAAACAAAGATACATAAT
This sequence comes from Avena insularis, assembly GCA_023614405.1. NCBI lineage: Eukaryota > Viridiplantae > Streptophyta > Magnoliopsida > Poales > Poaceae > Avena > Avena insularis. Next base: position 453,407,918 of record CM042691.1, on the reverse strand, counting down.
ATATAGTAGCCAAACCTGGATTATTGGCTCCAATAGTCTAGCGGAAACCCTAACCATTTCTGATGTTTTGATGCTTGGAGAAATACGAGATTAATATTGATCACTCGAGAATCAGAATGTGATCACATAAAGAAGATACGAACTATGACATTATCGTGGCAGGAGGTGGAGCGATCCTTGCTAGCATACGAGCAATCGTGAAACTTACATCATTAGCGAAATTAAGTTCGTTAGAATATTAAGTACCCCACATATCAAATTTTAGATGGGTAGATGGGTATGCGGGTATGGGCTCTACGATCCCATACCCGTACCCGTTGTACCCAATGGGTATAGAATTTTCCCATTTACATAGCCATGGGTAAATTTTTATCCCATACGTGTACTTTTAATGGGTTTTTACCCGGCGGGTACGCGGGTATGGATACCCATTGCCATCCCTAGTAGCTGGTGTGTGTATGGCAGGTCTCGCGAATCATGCTTAGCTTGATCTTGATGTCATCCCAACCACACGCACCCTTACATATATAGATTGTGGCCTTGCCCTGGAGCTGCTCTACTCATGCTCATTTGTTATTGCAAAAAGAAAGATCTCATAGATCTCGCGCGTATCGATCGTCTATAAGGAATTCGGAAGACATCAAAATCTACAATCAAGCTAGCTATAGCTTTGCCTTTACAAATTATATGAGGAGATTATTTTTTTACGAGTGGCATTTTCATCTGCTCTTGACTAGCAAATTTTGTTGATCCTGCCTCGGCTAGCCGTTACTTCCTTTTCTTCCCGGCCGGGCTAGCCCCTTTTCCATTACGACTTCAACGAAAATATCGGAGTCCATTTTGGGAGATGGGAAAGAATGGCAGTTCGTACACTAATGCTACACTACGGAAATCAGCAACGGTCGTGCCGCAGTGCCGCACACAGCAGCAGGGAAGTTGTTTCTGATTTTAAGCTTGAAATCCATACTGAACCAACCGGCTCATTCCACGTCAGTCCGTAGAAGCTTTTGCAGCCAAAGCGTCCGTACGTCTAGGGTTAATGATGGGAAAACCATCGTACTCAAGACATTCAGTACAGGGAAAAAACATGCTACTCGATTTGCAGAAGAGCAGTACAAATTGAGCTGCTTATTAGAGCAACTCTAGCAGACCCCGCATCCGCAAACGTGAAAACGCCTTTTGCAGGGCACGACAAACCCACTATGCGGGCTGAAACAGAGTCGCGCAGACCTGATCAATATGCTGTTATGTCGTTTCCCTTTTGCGGGATCTGGTCTGCCGCAAAGCGGCTGAATCCGCAAAACTGAACCACAATAGAAGGTTTTTTCATTGTTTCATAAATCTGCGACAATATGCAACACAACCCATAGTTCAATACCGCCGATCTGACTAGGGCCGAGGTGTGGAGGTCAACCCTCGCGTCGTTGAGCATTTGCACGAACGAACCCTCCAAGGCATCACTGCAATCCGCACCCACAAAATTGTCCAATCTAGCTCATTTTCCGCACCTCATCACCAAAAGAGGGGATGCTTACCTTACGGAACCGAGATCGAACGCCTTTGGTGCATACATGCCTCCGGGTGCTGACACGCCAATCGAAGCATTGATGGCGGCTAGCGATGCCTTCTTCCCTGTCCTCTTGCTGATCGGCTTCTTTGCCGGTGCCTGGACGAGGTTCTTTTTGATGGTGGAGACCTTGGCTCGCGTCTTAACCGCTCTGGCTGCCGGCGGCGCGCTCGCATCGGCGACGATGTGCGTGCCCATCCGCTTGCGCTTCCCGTTCGGAAGAACACCATCGTGCTGGCCGACGGGAGATCCGGCTTGGTGCGCGACGGCGAAGGCAGCGACAGCAGATCGAGATCCGACAGCGCCATGCGGGGCCGATTGGGCCGGCAAAACTTGGTCGGCGCGCACCGGCGGATTCACAGCAGACATGGTGGCCAGTGGGGAGCGCGGTGAGTGCGGAGAGGGCGGGATCAGCGGCGGCGGGGCGCAGGAACGGGAAATGCTGAAACTTCCTTCGTGCCATAGCCTTGCGCTCGATGCAGATCGACCCGGAAACCTGCTGCCGAACTACGTATCTGCGGGTCCGGACGCGGAATTTGGTGAGGCCCACCCCTAAAATTTTATGCGGCTAGCTGGGCTTTTTTCCATCTCCAAACTGCAAATCAGCAGTTATTTTAAGGATGCCGGGTCAGCTTGAGTTGCTCTTACGACCTCAAAGTTGCAAACAGCAAAAGACACATCTACACAACCAGGACCAACAGGCGACAATGACCATCAAGCTCCAGTAATTTATTCCATGTTAGAAAAAAAAATGAGGGAAAGATCTAGATTTATTTCACGAGTGTACAAGAAGTACGAAGGACTCCAAACATAATAAAAATTACATAAAGATTCTTGAACCATATAATGACCATTGCTGCAACGGACGCTGTGGCCGATCTCTTACCGGAGCTGGCCTGACTTTGTTGATGACATTCAGAAAGTCTTTATTCACGTGCCCCTAAGAAATCAGCAGCCTAGAGCTGAAATCTTCACCATTGAACTCTTGAATCGATCTGAAAATTTTAACACCAAACCTATAACACACGTAAACTAGACGAGATCCACCATTCCATAGAAGCGTTGACCAGACGAATCCGGGAAGATAACGGTCGACGAGGTGGATGAGAAGGCGGATATACCTTATTCTTGTCCTGCACATCACCGCCATAGCTTTACGGAACCTTCTACAACATCAAGCTTAAGTCTGATGTCCGCACCCCCTCCGGCCGCCGGAGCGTCAAGCAGAGGAGGAGGGAACCATCGAATCCCGGCCATAGACGGCAAGGATGGGGCAGCAGGCAGCGGCGGCGGTGACTAGGGTGGAACCCTAGTCTGCCACCTCTTTGTTTGTGGGAGGAGAGAGTTGGTAGCACCGTGTAGCCTTTACCATGTTTGATAATTCAACCTTGTGTATCACGCTTTAATAATGTCATATATATGGTGCATCAGTAATTTTGCCAACAACCGGATATATTAAGCTGGTCCCGAAATGAAGGAGGGCTTTGATCAATGGGTACACTTGATCAATCATCAGTTAACAAGAGATAGTATACTCAATCAGACTCTTAAGAGATAAGGAACACAGAATACATCTTTATTTGATCAGGGTGATTAAGACACAGAAAGATGTCTGCCAAAATGATCCTATAAATCATCAGTAAATTAGTTGAACGAACTAGCTGACATTCTAGCAAGCCTTAGATCCTACAGTCTTTCCCTTGTGGAAGATTCATCGCCCATGCAAATAATTTGTATTTTTTGTGTATGACATAATGCAGATGAAGTCCACCTGTAGGGGAAGATAACTCAATTCATGAGGATGCGCAAAGATGGATTATCTGAATGGCGAGTTAGTAAAGAAACCATATGTTGATATGTATGATGAAATAGAGCTAGAAACATAATAACCTTTACCTTCAGCTAGCTGGTTGTTGATGATCATCATTCATCACCCGGAAGGGAAGAAAGCGAGGGCGAAGAGCATAAGCAGCATGAGCACAGGAATCCATACGAACAGCGCCGGAGGGGAAGGCGGCAACGGTGGCAGGATGAGAGGGTAGCAGAGGAGGACGGCGACCAGTGCAACCAGCAGCAGCACTGTCGCAGAGTCCATCGATCACCGGACTCCCTGTTACTCTCCGAGCTACCTTGCTAGCTCTTATTATATCAACAGCATTCCCCCCTCTCTCTTTTAGTTGGCACATGAAGCTAGGCAACTAGCATATCCACCACCTGGCTTGTGGCGCAGTTGTGCTTAGATATATCTGTTGAAGATCCAAGGTTTGCTATATGTACGACCATGACACATCCATGATACCACTGACTATTACAATATAAATATATTGGCTACCCACCCTGTCATATATAGTTGGGGAGAGATCCCTAGTGCTAATGACCAGGATATCTAATTGGATAAGCTTGCATAACCAGATAATCTCTGAGAAAAATCTTTGAAAGAGTTGATAACATCACATAGAACAATGGCAATATCAAGATGACATATTAGTGATCTGCTCCCTCCGCTCCAAATTATAACATGTTTTATCCTTTTTCTTAAACACATATATCTAGAGGTCTTTTAGTGTTTAAATTCGGAGAAAAATAAGCCTACAGCTAAAATACCTCTAGATACACGTGTTTAGAAAAAAGGTTAAAACATTTTCTAATTGGGCTGTGATCCAGTACTACCGCTCCCCACTAAACTCGTATAATAACAAACACAAAGACGGCTCGCTTGATACCCCTTCGTAATTAGTATATACACGTATATGTAAGCCTGCAGAAAACCACATTTAACTTAACTAAATAATACAGTACGTTTTTCTAGCCGTACCTGTACTCGTACGCGCTCTACGCAAAGGAAAAAAAAGTATGGTTGGTCGTAATGGTGGCGGTTAGATCCGGCGAGCCGGTGACTCGGCCTCGTTAGCGGACGCCTCAACGTACGCCTCAGCTTAACCTCATACGTGTGTGTCGGCAAGACTGGCAGCGGCGGCGCAGAGGCGGCGGCACGGGAGAGCTTGGCGACGGCGGCTGGACTGTCAGGCAGCTCGCCGGACTGTCCGACGATCTGTCGAGCGACTTGTCCGTCTTCTCGCCGGATCCGGTGACTTGTTCGGCCGAGGTGGCGGTCGTGACGATGGCCGGAGGCGGCGACGGTCACGACGATGGCCAACGGCGGGGGCAGACCGGATCATGTGCGTGTAGGAATTGCATATAACTACAAATCCAGATATGTATACCTCTAGATGGGGTAATACTCGATCTATTTGAATACATGTTAATATATATATGTGGACGTATTTATACGAGTTTAACGTGGAGGGATAGTACCTGATCAAACCCCTGTATAATTTAAAACGGAGGGAGTACCAAATTAAGAAAAAATATGGTGGTTATCTCTTGCCCTTTTGAAGACCTAGCTTAAACTCGATCTAGATCTTTCGGGATGCTTGGTGCTTCTGCTAATTGGCACATCCACCAAGCTGGTTGCTATGTATATTATACCAGGAGACAGTTGCTGCTTGTTTTAGCTGGCTAAAGTGACTGTACTCGATTACTCTGGAGCTCAATTAAGGTCCTACCTGTTCTGGATTTGTATCCAGATTCAGGTAACCTCAGGTGTTCGTCTATAGTGCCAGCTGAATAGACTGATTGCCGATTAATTAGGCCCCCAACTTGCTTGATTTTAAAATGTAGGGCACCGATCTATGATCATTTTATAGTATACTAAGACTCGGTGCAATGTACCTGGCTCAGGTGCCAGTGTTTCACGTATCATTTTATTCTCCCATTTAGCTCTCTGTCCCTAGCATTGCCATTCCCTTAATTTGTTAGTTAAAGAAAATTTTGTTGTTGTTTTCCATAAAAACATAATATAAATTTTTTTGCGGGTAAAAAAGGAGTTCTATTACTAGCTTAAAAGACGGTCTTGCTCAAGGTCCTCAAGAACAACATCAGTTCCTGAGCCTAACCAAGTGAATGTACGGCGATCAGCGTTCACCATATTAGCGTGGTTGTGACTAACACTAACTTGAGAACGCTGCACTTTTAAAAAACCACTCATTAGTAGGAAAAGCCTTATAGCAGTTATTTTCTCAATGGCATGTCAAGTAATGTGGACGCCACCACTGCAAGTCAAAATAGCCGTGGCGTTCAGTAAAAGTCGAACACCGCCACTATAGCATAGTCCCGGCGTTCGAGGAAACACGAACACCGAAACTAAGTGGGGACCACAAGGCGAGCCGGGACCAAAGTAGCCCAGGCGTTCGGAAGAATGGAACGCCACTACTATAGAACATACTAAAGGGTACGAAAAGTTTCAATGCCATAACAACCTGTCAACTAGTGAAGTGGCGTTCGACCAACGCTGAACGCCACAAACGGAGTACATACAAGAGGAGTTCGCCTGATTTTAAACGCCACTACTATGGTAGGACCCAGAACTAACCAACAGTCGTCCATAGGTGCATATAATATGATTTTTTTTGCTTCTTTGAGTTCCTATAGCCTATGCAAACACAAAGCAAGAGAAAAGTCCATTGGTGGACCCGCATTCGATGCGACTTTAAGATCCGAAACACGATGCACCATAGGATCTATCTTGTGAAGACATCTTGGCAGCAGCAACAAGCTGAGAGCACTTGGATCCATGGGACACCGCCAAATCTTGATAAATCATGTAAAGAAAATGGGATGAACTCGAGCTCGAGAAGGAGTGTGGCCAAATCTGCATTATATAATTAAGTATATAAAAAACCATTACACAACATCATAAATAGAGAAGTGACGAAATTAATACAAGTTCATCACATTAAAACCAAAGTAAAGTAGTGACTAAATGTTATTATTGCAAAATTACTCTCAAACTAAACCCACAAATTCCTCTATTTCTAGAGCATGAAATAAGCTAAACAAGCAATGAAAGATGAAAGGATAAAGTTGCTAACTTTTAAAACTCTTGGATAGATGGGGCACAACCAAATCTTGACAAATATGAAGATGAACTCGAGCTCGGGGAGGAAAAAAAGGACAAGCAGTTTGAACATGGAGTGCGTCTCGGGACAGGAAGAAAGATGATATAGGAATCACATTAGTCCCGATTGGAGACCCTTTAGTACCAGTTGGTTTCTCCAACCGGGACTAACGGTCCCGTTCGAACCAGGACTAGAGGTCTGGCCCTGCGAGGGTTTCTAGCCGTTAGGACCGGAGCATTAGTCCCGGTTCATAACACAACCGGGACTAATGCTCCGAATAAAAGGCTTATTTTCTACTAGTGTTGGTGACATTTTGCAATAGGACACGGTCATAATTTCGACGATATAGTCCTTAAAATATCCCTTAATAAATATAGTGAAATAAGTACCTTTTTAGCTGCCGGTCATGTGTGTCGTGACCAAATCGACAACTAGACGGAACAAACTGAGAACATGATGCAAAACCATTATTGTACGCGCGCACAGACGTATACAGGGGTGGCAGCTGACATGTTGCATGAGCCCTAAACCGTGCATATTTTAAGTACCAGCTAGCTTTACATAGGTAGCTTAGTCTGGAGGGGACAATTTTATAGCTCGCAACGAAATGAAACAATGGAACAACCATGTATTCCACCGCCGTGGAGTTAACTCTACATTATTAGGCTCATTATATACTACAGTACTAGTTAAGCTTGATGTGTAGCTGCCTATTATACGTCCTCCGCTCCATCCTCTAGCTTCATCTCGTTAATAAGGAGATTAAACTTGAGAGCGCAACATCGATCGAGGCGGATTGATGGGGATGAAGATATGGACGGTGGTGGCATGCGTCGTGGTGGCCGCCCTCGGCCTACTCACCGTCATCTTGGGCATCGCAGGCACGGCCTCGGCGGCGCAGGTTAGCACGCTTCTTGATTTGCATGGCTAGTTATTTTAGTAGTTTACTTTGCTGCTAACTGTACGTGCATATATGCAGTCGTTGGTTAGGAACAACCACGGAGTGTCGTGCAAGTACGAGGCCTCGCCGGCGGTGGGCTGCGGCGCCGTGGCGGCGCTGCTGGCGCTGACGACGCAGATCGTGGCCAGCGCCGCCACTGGCTGCTGCGGCTGCTGCCGTTCGTGGGGCATGCCCAGCGAGGCCAAGCGCATCGTCGCCGTCGTCTTGTCCACCTTCTCATGGTACGTACGCCTACAATAGTGCTCCCTGAAACATGAATCTTTGAAGTTCGGATGTAGTTTGTACATAGTTTGACATTCGCGCGATGGAACTCGCAGGATCCTTTCCATTATAGTGGTGATACTCTTCATGGTGGGCGCGATCGTGAGTACGGACGGAGACCTGCCGGCTGACGACGGCGACAGATGTATCCCACCGGGCACAGGAGTTTTTGCGGCGGCCACAATCTTGTTCATCGTAATGGTGATCCTTCAGATCGCCTCCTACATCCTCTTGGAGGCGACGACAGTCGGTGTCTCCGAAAAGGCGCTCGCGCAGGAGTCGGGGACCGCTGTTGGGCAGCCGAAAGAGACTCTGGACGGTGCTGACCAGAAGGCAGTTGCCGGCGATGACCCTGCTCATCCTTCGGCGCCTGCTGTGTCGTCAGAAGTCAATGTTGACCCTCCCCCTCCCTCGGCGCCAGAAGCTAGTGTGGACCCAACTCCCCATTCAGTTCCTGCCACCTCGCCCAAAGCCAATGATGACCCCACAAGCCAAGTTTGAAGCTCATATATTGTGTTTTGCATGCTAGATCATCTTGTGCCCCTTTATTTTATTTTTTAATAACAATCTCTTGTTTGTTACCTTCATCTCTTACATAATGAAACATTTCTGTTGCCTCCAACTATACATCACATTATCTGAAGTTAATAATTCGACGTTGCTAATGATAGTTTATTATATGACATGGATTTTATCAATTCACGGTACACCCTTTTTTTAAGCAAGATCACATTAAAAAACCTTCTAGTCCCCTTCGGAACTCTGGTAAAAAAAAGAGTGCGTAAGAAACCTGCTATAAGAATTACACAGTGTTCTTACAATCAATTGCAATCAACTCCCTAATACAATCCGGAGTGGAGTTGCAAGTAGAGCCACTAAACCGTGACTTGGCTAGCTGGCCTAAAAACCTATTGCCTAGCTTAATTAATGATACAATGGTTACAAAAGTCACATATTGCCCTAGTTGCGGCAAAATGTAAAACATGACAAAATAGTTAATGTGGTAGAGAATAAAGAAGTTCATGTTACAGTTGAGTTTAACGGATTGTCTAGCTAGAAGAGGTCGCCTCCCTCCCAGGTGGCTGATCTAGAAGACGAGGCCACCGCTGCCGCCGGCGCCGACGGTGGTGGTGGCGCTCACCCGGTCGGAACGACGGTGGGTGGAGAACGACGCTTGGCTGCGTCACGCCGGAGGCGACGTGGTGTTGACTGAGGGCGCAGGGCATCACAGCCTGCGGGCCTGGGGCCTGAGGCCCCCATCTAAGGGGTGGCAACGTGGAGCCGGCGGTGTGGCCGCCAGCGACGGCGTGAGCGATCTCAGCCACTTGACCGTGATTTGGGTCTTTTGTCCCTTGATCGTGGATGGATGAGCCTAGGTTGGGTTGCGGTTGTGGGGGTCCTCGATGCCTTCGAGGTCTCATTCTTTTGTTGCTTCCTTGCCCACTGTCTTCGTGCTGGAGGAGGCTGGCGGCGTGGGGGCCTGCGAGTCTCGAGAATAATGGCGGTGATCCTAGAGTTCCTCCCGCGCTAGGACGAAGATCTGCTTGATGCGTGCCCTCATTGATCTGGCCGGAGTGTCAACTTCCGGAAGGCTCCGGCGATGAAATCCCATGGACGCATCCTGCCTGGAGATTGCTGGATCAGAAGGTATTCGGTCGTACGTACCCATATTTTTTCTGGCCGTTTGGTTTCAGCAGGAGCGTTGCGAAGCTCTGCTGTTTGTTACTATCATGTGTCATGTCGTCGATGATCCATGGTGAAGTCAGATACGGAGAATATCAGGAAAGCAGGAATATGAGGGTTTGCGCAACACCGCATCCACATTTCCCCTTTTCCCACCGTAAAGAGAACTCTAGTCGGCGTCTCCGCCTCGCCGCATGTCGCGCGATTCCGGACGCCACTTACACATCGCTACCACCAATATCCTCTCCCAGTTCAGATAACGCTATGGCCTGTAAATCACCGACCAATTTTGGCCATCGCGGTGCCATTTCGTCCACCGTGCAGCCACCGCCAAATTATTTACGAAGCAATGGAATTCTATAAGTAATTCCTAGGGAGAAGAGATGGGGATTGGGAAAGATGACCGTTGACAGGCGGGCCATCTTTACATCTTAGCATGTTGTCCATTTAGGATGTCAATTAAGTTCGGATAGGTGGGACGATAGGTCAGCAACACTGTTAAGTCTCTCTAAGAGGATTATTTGCGCAATATGCGAGAATTACCCGAACTGATATGTATTTGCATTTTTTTTTTCAAAAAATAGATAGTAACTGTTAATCCAGTCCCGGTTGTGATTGTAAAGTGTAATTTACTCGGCCTATTTTGGCTTTAGATCGAGTGGACTGAGGATATAGTCTATTTTCGCACTCTAGCCGAAAGCACATTTTACAAGTATGTGGGTGTTCCGAGCTTATCTAGGACATTCATTTTTTGCGTTCATGCCTATGAAACAACGTTTAGAATATTCATGAAACACCTCCAACCTATTACCTACTCGTTGAAAAGAGCACATCCAATTTATGAATTGCTTATTAGATCCTTCTCACTAATTTTCAAAGAGCACCTCAAAGCAAGCGAAGCAGCTAGAAGTGCTCGCTTCACCGCGGACAACAAGTCAGTATTTGATTCGGACTTCGTAGAGCCGGTGCTGCTTTTGTATGCTTAGGGCCATCCCCACTTCTGTCCCGGGGCGCTAAGAGCACCTACACTCGTTGGGCGTTTTCAGACCGAAATCCGGCGTTATTTAGCGTTGGACGGACATAACTTCGGCCTGCGAACGCCTGATTTCTCACTCGCGTTCCCAGATGTAGTTCTCAGGTGATGCAAAAGCAGCGAGTTTTCGCCCAAATTCGTCTCAAATTCAAATAGAGTTCAGTGTAGTTCGGTATAAATATAAATAAAAGAGCAATGTTCGGCATAATTCGGCATGAAATTAAACATAGTTTGGCATGAAATTAAGCATAGTTCGGCATAGATTGAAATACAACATAGTTCGGCCTAGTTCGGCCAGATCATGCTCGACATCTATGTGTTGCCCTTGCGTATCCATATGTGCTCAACAAGATCATCCTGCAGTTATTGATGCACTACCGGGTCTCGGATCTCCTGGTGCATGGCGATGAATGCAGCTCACGATGGCGGCACCTGGTGATCAGGCTCTGCAAGGGGTCCCTGTCTATAGTATGGCTCGTCCTGCTCGACCAAGTCCACTGGGTCCTTTCTCTCATCCTCAATGATCATGTTGTGCAAGGTCACACAACAGTTGATCACTTCCCAAATCTGATCTTTCGGCCAGGTCATAGCAGGGAACCAGACGACTACAAACCTCTATTGAAGCACACCAAATGACCACTCCACGTTCTTCCTGCAAGCTTCATGTTCCTTGGAAAACTAAGAATGCTTGGGGAGCATCGGCCTTGAGATAGTCTTCACAAATGTTGGCCATCTTCGATAGATGTCATCTGCAAGGTAGTATCCCTTGTTGTAGTGGTGCCCGTTTATCTCAAAGTCCACAAGGGGAGCATGACCCTCAACAAGCCTGGCAAAGAAATTTGAGGACTGGAGGATGTTGATGTCGTTATTCGATCCTACCATGCCAAATAATGAGTGCCAAATCCAAAGATTCTGTGTAGCAACTGCCTCGAGTATCACAGTGCAACCTCCATTGTGGCCTTTGTACATTCCTTGCCAAGAAAATAGACAGTTCTTCCAGTGCCAATACATGCAGTTGATACTTCCAAGCATTTCAGGAAATCCTCTACTTTCATTGACTGCGAGGATCTGAGCAGTGTCTTCAACATTGGGAGTTCTCAAGTACTGTGGCCCAAACACTGCAATCACTGCCATGCAAAACCTGTACAAGCAATCAATGGCGATGGACTCGGCCATGCGGAGATAGTCATCGGAACTATCACCCGGAGCTCCGTATGCAAGCAACCTCATCGCCATTGTGCACTTATAAAGTGAGGAAAACCCTACCATGTCGGTGCAGTCCTTCTTGCATACGAAATAGGGGTCGAACTCCCGGATGGCATGCACGATGTTGAGGAAGAGTTTCCGGCTCATCTTGAAACGGCACCGAAACATGACCTCTTCTTGTAGCGGCTCGTCGGCAAAGTAGTCGGTGTACAACATACAGTAGTCCTCCACGCGTTGCCTTGCTTTGCACTTCCGGCGACCCTGCGCCGAGCCTCCACGCTTCGGTGCTGCAGTCTGCGTGTATAGGCGGGCCAAGGAGGCGAGGATCTGCATGTGCTCTTCATCTTCAGCGACTGCGGTGGTCTCTTCCTCTAGCCACAGGGCGAATATCTCATCATTGTCGGAGTCCATGGTCGAACGGGCGAAATGCCGAACACTTCGCGGGTGAGGTGGCGGGAGCTCGGAATGATGTCGAGCTGCGGCAAAGTTGGAACGACGAAACGAAGCCTAGGCGGAGGGAAAGGATGTAGCGGACCTATCTACAGGTGTGATTTCGGCTTGTCGTGGTGGGACCTCGCCGGCGACGACATGGCCGTGGGAGAGCCGAGTCGGGGTGGGGAATGGGGTTGTCTCGCCGATAGGGTTGGCCCACCTATTTTTCGCTGCGTCCGGCATTCCCAGGCGGTTCCGAGCGCCCTGGGTTCGGCCTGGAAACGCCGGATGAAAGTTGGGCCAAATCTGGACCAATTCGGCGTCCTAGGAACACGACTGAACGAAATTTCGCCATCTGGATGAAAAAATCGACCGGTGAACGCCCTCCTGGGACCCTAGTGGAGATGTTCTAAGGGGTTCTATTTTAGGAACAGACGATGGTGTTTTGCTGACGCCTCAAATATACGCGTTTGTTGTGACATTCTAAGTGTTCTTCCCTATTGCTATTAGGTTGATGGGTCGCACAAGAGGCACACATTTGTTGTTCTTGCTTGTGTGTCCATAACTCAAAATAGGTGACCTAACCGCCGCCACCGAACTAAACAAACTTAGACACGGCACGACTGAGCCCAATTACGCAAGCTCATGCGCCACTCTATTCCGATCCATACTAGAATGTTTGATCTCAACCTTTCCAAGTGTTGCGAAGATAATGAGAAAAAGTTCGTATGCCTGTTTTCGCAAAATTATGGGCTGCCGAGGATGAGATCCCGGATGATATAGTTTAAGCTGTACAAAGGCTGCTCGAGCTCGAGGATAGCCCACTCGACTAATCTGATGTTCACAAAGTATGGGGTATAAAGCTAGGCAACTTTATTTCTTTGATACTAAATAGTAAAAAATAGATATTATAGGAATGCTTGGGAACCCAGCTACGAAAACATCCGACTCATGATAAAACAATTAGTGCCACATATCAATAAGGAATAGAAGGCCCGTTGACGTTCAGAAGAAGCATTTTAGAATTTGTAGGAGAAATTAATGAACCGAAACACCATCTAATGCCTTCTCACACGTGTTACAAACGGTTTACATCCGTTTCTGGGCGAGGGAAAACCCAAATAAAGAAGCCGTGGTGAGAATTTACGTCAGTTCGGACGTACACCACCTCATGGTGTATTGGTGTTCGTGCAAGAACAAACATCGCATATCATATAAATATATACAAGTGGATATTCATCTCTCTCAAATTAATCCATGCACACCCCCCCAACATTTCCAGGTGAATTAACGCCCATAATCAACAGCCAGCCAGCTAGGATCCGATGCACTACCCTAGAACTTACAGAACTACCCTAGAATTAGTTAGCTAGTTACCCACAAAAAAAAGCTAGTTACCCGATTATTGGCGCGCGCGCACAGCATGCATGGCCCTCTCGGCCTGTTCTGGTTTCCTGCGTACATGCCCCGATGTCTGGGTCCAGGCACGGTGACTTCACCGCAAGAAGTCACCAGACGGCGTTAGGCAGGCGGCGGCGTCGCGGTCGCTAGGGACAGCAGCGCGAGCATGAGCGCCACAGGGACGAGCAGCAGCATCCACGGCGGCGGTGGCAGAGGAGGCAGCAGCAGCGGGAGCAGCAGAAGCGCCACGGCCGCCGTCGCGACGAGCAGCATCGTCGTGGGCGCCACGCTCCCTTCCATATCTCGACCCGCTCGCTCTATGTTGCTATAGAAGTAGAACACACGAATGAGACAGCCGAATAGTGCAGACTTTGCCCTCGGTATCATGAAACGTCCGGCGCTTTATTTTAGAAAATGAATTCGTCCAACCAACCTGCGTACACGTACCATGCGCCTGCAGGGATGTTCAATGCACCTAGCTGGGAAACCCAGCTCAGCTAACTTTCTATGATGCATGCAACTTGGTACAACGTTTCAAGAAAAGTTTACAGAGGTTGATTAAACAAAGAGTATTTTTTGTATTATTATATATTCCCTCCGTTTCAAAATATAAGATGTTTTAGCTTTATGAATAGAATATATCACGACCATTTTTAGTGTGTAGGTTTACTTAAAACCTAGATGAACCTACACACTAAAAGTGGTTTAGATGCACTCTATTTATAAAACCAAAACATCTTATATTTTGAAACGGAGGGAGTAGATGAATCTGGTTAAGTGGTCAGACAATGCTTATCCCAAAGTGTTCTGTTTTTTCTGCTTCCACTCTACTTGCCCACCTGAATCTGAAAGCTCATAATCCCACTGATGCTCATAGCTAGCTAATCCTCCCTCCACTTAGGATTATAACGCTGACCACACATGCATTCGAGTCTAACAAATTAATTGACCCTTGATTGAAAAATATTTGTCTTCGGCCAATATAATGTTCAACAATACTATGTGAAAAACGTTTCTTAGATTGGCTGATAATAAAATTTTGAAAAATTGGACTGTGTGCCTTGCATTTCAGATCTATGGTTCCTTATTAGACTAGGTCCAAAACATAGCGTTTTCCCCAAGGTGGTGTATGAACATAGAAATGAAAAGAAAGATGCAGTGAGCCAGATTCAGTTCACCTAACCGACCAGGTGCAGGTGTCCAGTATACATGGATTATTGCCGGCCCAAATAGCTACAAGTGGCGCGTTACTTTTCAAAGGATACACATTCCAGAGTAACCTACTACGCTTGCTAGTTCCTGCTACCGAGTCATAGAGTATTATGCATGCTTGCCAAATTAAAGTTGTTGCTTAATTTATGTTGTGGACCGGTATGCCATTTCGTCAAGGTGCAATGAACCAAGCCCGTAGATACAACTATGACGAAAACATTGGAGAAGTGGTACGCTTGAAATCTAGAATATACTGAGTGGTATGCCTGAAACAAAGAGTATTTTTGGACTATTATAGACGAATCTGGTGATGTGGTCAGACAATGCTTGACCTGGCCACCTGAATCTGAAAGTTTATAATCCCATTGAAGCTCATAGCTAGCTAATCCTCCATCCACGTAGAATTATAAGGCTGACCACACACTAGAATAATGTTCAACATTTTGTGGGTTATGCAATAATATTGAAATCATTGGAATCACATTAGAAAACGTTTCTTAGATTGTCTGATACAAGCACTAGAATATCTGGTTAATACACTTATTTAGTAAATTTGCTGTTTAATTTACTATTATCAACGAAAATAGAGCATAACTTGCATGAGACATGACCCGTACACTATAGTTCTTCATTCACCATCGATCGTACTTCAGTTGGTACACCACACCTTGGTGTTCACTGTTAGCATAATCTTACCTAATTAGTATTTTGGTTAGTTTTCCAAAGTCAGGTGTGAGTCCTAGTCCTAGCCTCCTAGCACTAGTAGAAAAAGGGTCTTTGGTCCAGCACCCAAATGCCATTGATCCCGGTTCGGTTCCGCAATCGGGACCAATGTCAGGCACTGGTCCCGGTTCATGTCGCCTGGGCATTGGTCCCGGTTCATCTCTAAGCATTGGTCCCGGTTCGTGGCATGAACCGGGACCAATGCCCCCGCGACGCACACGTGGCGCTCTGCGGAGCATTGGTCCCGGTACATGCCACGAAGCGGGACCAAAAACACCTCGATGGTCCCAATCCAGCACAGAGATCTAAATTAAATCGAGGCAGAAATTGAATTGATCTAGTATTTTTGAAAAATTCTTCCACAAATTAATCGAGACAGAGATCTAAATCAAGGCATTTCATTAATTCGATCACAAATTCTTCCTAAACAAATGTGCAATTTTACAAATTATTCCTAGTCGACAATTTCACTTTCACTGCCGCTGTCCTCCGAGCTGCCGGCTTCCTCGTCGTCGTCGGACGGAACCTCCACGATTTCTGCATTGTTCGCGAGACGGAGCTCCTCTTCGCGTCGAGCGGCATCGATGACGGTGTACTCGGTCCGTCCAGGGACGGACCAGAACCTCTCCCGCCCTTCTCGGTTGCGGAGATCCGGGTGCACCACGTGCCCGTAAACGATCCGGTTGCCAATATTGGCCTTCCGCTCCTTCTTGAACAGTCGGGGCTAGTACGGGCTGGCCGCCGCGTACCGGGGCAGCGCCCTCTTCCACGGGGCATCTGGCGGCGACGCGCCGCGATTTCTCTCTCCATCTCGGCTCCACCAGGGACGTGGAGTGGAGCCACCGGCACACCCGCATAGCTGATGCGCCATCCGTAGAACTGCGTCGCGCCCGGGCGGCAGGATGTCTTCTTGAACATCACCGCCTCGTAGAAGTTCAGCACGGGCATCTCCATGGCGGCGCGGTGGAGATTGGAGAGGGAGGGGAGGCGAGACGACGACACGGTGGAGAGATTGCAGAGGGTGAGGTGATGGCGCGGTGGAGAGATTGCAGAGAGGCCGAGGCGATGGCGAAGCGACGCGCTGTGGCCTCCTATTTGTACACGAGGACGACGAAGCGATGGTGCTGGGCATTGGTCCCGGTTCATGTCATGAACCGGGACCAAAGCCCCTCCCCGCGACACGTGGCGGCCCAGCAACGCCCCTCCTCCCACCTAGGTCATTGGTCCCGGTTGATGGCATGATCTGGGACCAATGACCTGGGTGGGGGGCGTTGTTGGGTCGCCACATGTCGCGGGTAGGGACTTTGGTCCCAGTTCGTGGCATGAACCGGGACCAAAAACCCTCCCCTGGCTATAAATAAGCCCTGCCCATCCACTTATTTTTTCTGAAATTTTGTGTGGGAGGTGGATGCTAGGTTTTTTTTTCTTCACACTACACACAAGGTGTTCGACAAAATGTCCGAGCCACGCTTAAGTTTGCACAACACGGTATCCTCGGCCAAGGTTAGCAACCTTATCTTCTTTATCTGTAATTAATAAAAAGATATTGCATGTGTCCATGTAGGATGGTCATTTCACTATTCACGATGTCATTGTCATGGTTAATTATTATGATGCAGATCGATGCGCGGATGCGATGGATGTACGACGACCGACAACCGATTTTATTGCAGGCCTACATAAATTTATCGATTTGGCTAAGGCAAACAAAGTGGATAATTTTATGCCTTGTCCCTGTGTAGACTGTCAGAACATGGCGGAGCACTCTGCCCCGAGAATCCTTCAAAGTCATCTGCTTCGGAGAGGTTTCATGCCCGGATATTATTGTTGGGCCATGCACGGAGAAAGAGGAGTTAGGATAGAAGAAAATGAAGAAGAGGAGGATGATGGCAGCTATCCTATGTCCCCTGAAGAATACGGTGATACTACAATGGAAGAAAATGAAGAAGAGGGAGACGGCAATGAAGAAGAAGAACAGGCATCGGATGAGACTGTTGATGGTCTTGGTCGGGTCATTTCTGATGCAAAGCAACAATGCGATACAGAAAGGGAGAAGCTTAAGTTGGAGGCCATGCAAAAGGATCACAAAAAGTTGTTGTACCCAAATTATGAAGATGGCGGCATAAAGCTCGTTACCACACTTGAACTGCTGAAATGGAAGGCAGAGACTGGTTTATCTGACAAGGGATTTGAGAAGTTACTGAAAATAATGAAGCCGAAGCTTCCAAACGATAACGAGCTGCCCGAGACAACGTACGAAGCAAAGAAGACTGTCTGCCCTCTAGGATTAGATGTGGAGAAGATACATGCATGCATTAATGACTGTATCCTGTACCGCGGTGAGAAGTATGAGAATATGGATAAATGCCTGGTATGCACTGCATGTCGATACAAGATCAGACAAGATGACCCTGGTGATGTTGAGGGCGATGACGAGCCCCCTAGGAAGAGGGTTCCTGCTAAGGTTATGTGGTATGCTCCTATAATACCACGGTTGAAACGTCTGTTCAGAAACAAAGAGCATGCCAAGTTGTTGCGATGGCATAAAGAAGAGCGTAAGAAAGACGGGAAACTGAGACACCCCGCCGATGGGTCGCAGTGGAGAAACATCGAGAGAAAGTACTCGAACTTTGCAGGTGATGCGAGGAACTTATGGTTTTGTCTAAGTACAAATGGCATGAATCCTTTTGGGGAGTATAGCTACAGTCATAGCACCTGGCCAGTGACTCTATGTATCTACAACCTTCCTCCTTGGTTGTGCATGAAGCGGAAGTTCATTATGATGCTAGTGCTCATCCAAGAACCGAAGCAACCCGGCAACGATATTGATGTGTACCTAAGGCCATTGGTCGATGAAGTTTTGCAGTTGTGGGCAGAACCAGGTGTAAAGGTGTGGGATGAGCACAAACAGGAGCCATTTGACCTACGAGCGTTGTTGTTCGTAACCATCAATGATTGGCTTGCTCTTAGTAACATTTCAGGACAGTCAAACAAGGGATACAATGCATGCACGCGCTGTTTAGATAAGACTAAAGGTACATATTTGGATAAATGTAAGAAGGTTGTGTACCTGGGGTGTCGTAAATTTCTTCCAACCAATCATCAAGTAAGAAAGAAAGGCAAGCATTTCAACGGTGAGGCAGATTACCGGAAGAAGCCTAAGCTCCCTAAAGGTGCTGATGTATTTGGTATGCTGAAGGACCTAGAAGTAATCTTTGGAAAGGGTCCTGGCGGTCAATCTGTTCCGAAAGACCCCATTACCGGACACACGGCCATGTGGAAAAAGAAATCTATATTTTGGGAGCTTGAGTATTGGAAAGACCTAGAGGTCCGTTCTTCAATCGACGTGATGCACGTGACGAAGAATCTTTGCGTGAACCTGCTAGGCTTCCTGGGTGTGTATGGGAAGACAAAAGATACACCAGAAGCACGGGAGGACCAACAACGTATCAAAGACCCATACAACAAGCATATTGATAAAGGCCGTGAATACTTAAGCAGCTACACTCTTACCAAAGCAGAGAAGGAAATCTTTTTTGAAGTTCTTTATAGTATCAAGGTCCCGGCTGGCTTCTCGTCAAATATAAAGGGAATAATAAATATGGCAGAGAAAAAATTCTAGAACCTGAAGTCTCATGATTGCCATGTGATTATTACGCAGTTGCTTCCGGTTGCATTGAGGGGGCTTCTACCAGAAAATGTTCGAGTAGCCATTGTGAAGCTATGTGCATTCCTCAATGCAATATCTCAGAAGGTAATCGATCGAGAAAGTCTGGAAAGGCTACAGAAGGATGTGGTCCAATGTCTTGTCAGTTTTGAGTTGGTGTTCCCCCCGTCCTTCTTCAATATTATGACGCATCTCTTAGTTCACCTAGTCGAAGAGATTTCCATTCTCGGTCCTGTATTTCTACACAATATGTTCCCTTTCAAGAGGTTCATGGGAGTCATTAAAGAAATATGTTTGCAACCGTGCTAGGCTAGAAGGAAGCATCTCCAAGGGCTATGGAACAGAGGAGGCCATTGGGTTCTGTGTAGACTTTCTTCCTGACCTTAAGCCGATTGGTGTTCCTGAATCACGGTATGAGCAGAGACTGAGTGGAAAAGGCACGCTAGGAAAGAAAGCAATGATATTTAGGGACGGGCATTCTTTGAATCAAGCACACTACATAGTTCTACAAAGTTCTACCTTCGTGGATCCGTATATCCAGGAACACATGAATGTTGTATGCTCCAAGTTCCCGGGGAACTATGACTACTGGATTAAAGAAAATCACATGGAGACTTTCGGCACTTGGTTGCAATTACATCTCATGAATGACACCACTATTGGAGATCAGCTCTACTTGTTGGTCGTGACACCATCTGCGACTGTATTGACTTTCCAAGGGTACGAGATAAATGGGAATACATTTTACAAGATTGCCCAAGATAAAAAGAGCACCAACCAAAACAGTGGTGTCCGCTTTGATGCAACATGCGAGAATGGTAAAGAGTACACATACTATGGTTACATAGAGGAGATATGGGAACTTGACTATGGACCTACTTTTAAGGTCCCTTTGTTTCAGCGCAGTTGGGTCAATATGAATGGAGAAAGGGTAAAGGTAGACCAGCTGTACGGAATGACAACAGTGGATCTCAAGAATATTGGTTATAGAGACGAACCATTCTTCCTAGCCAATGATGTGGCTCAGGTTTTTATGTGAAGGACATGTTGAAAGAACATTTCATGGTTCCCTGTGTTTTGTGTGTTAGATAACAATACCGTGGAGTTTTCTCATGTGCGCTAAGTGTGCAGGGATTGTTCTGGTGTTTTGGGGGGCGGATTATCCGCCCCACCAAGGGCCGGATAATCCGGCCTAACTCATCGATCAAAGGCAGCCAAGGCGTGACGCTCGGAGTGGGTTCGGATTTTCTCCCGGAATGTCCGAACTAGGGCGGTTTTTCCTCCCCGGGCTGGATAATCTGGCCTTCGCATGGGTCCGGATAATCCGGCCCCCAGAAATAGATCAAAGGCAGCCAAGGCGCGACGCCCGGAGTGCGGTCGGATTATCTTCCAGAAAATCCGAACAGGGACGGTTTTGCTGGATAATCTGGCCCCCAGGAGGCGATCAAGGGAAGGCTCGGCGTGTCGCTCTGAGTGGGGGCGGTTTATCTGCCGGATAATCCGAGTTTGGGGCGGAGTTTTTCCCCAGACCGGATAATCCGGCTCTCACTTGGGCCGGATAATCCGGCCCCAAATGTCTCCAACGGCTCAGTGGGTGCAAGGGTATAAAAGCCCCTTCATCCCCATCGTGCAGAACTCTTGATTCATTCGAAAATTGTCAGACACTTTGCAAGAGCTCTCTCTCTAGATCTCCCACTTCAACCACCCGAAGGCTTCGATCTTTGGGGGAATTGAAGGAGGAGACAATCTTCATCGCCATCACGAATCAAGCGCATCAACTCCTCTCCATTCATTTGGAGAAATCCCCGATCTAGTATTCTTGCTAATATCAAAATCTTGTATTTTGTTATTGATAACTTGTTCTTGTGGAACCTTGGTGTCATTACGGGAGCCTCCAATTTGGTTGTGGAGTTTTGCCCCGCTAGTTGTGTAAAGGTGCCGGTACCCGCCTCGAAGGGTTCCTATAGTGGAAAGGTGGATCAGGCCTTTGGTGGCAGGATCCATCGGAGAACAGGGTGAGGCCTATTGTGGCGTGGTGGTCTTAGTACCGCCCACCCCTCCAACGCAGATGTACTTCCCTTAACAAGGAAGGAACTGCGGTAAAACAAATCATGTGTCTCCACGTGCTTCACTACGGTTCACTCGTTCCTCTTTCCATTCACCTCTTAGTCGCTAGTAGATAGGTTTGCATATAGGGAAATTCTTCTAAATAGTTATCTAGAGAATTTACCTTTTGTGTTAAGCCTAAAATTGAAAAATCATTAAAATTTGAAGTAGCACCTATTAACCCCCCCTCTAGGTGCCCATACGGTCCATTTCAATTGGTATTAGAGCGCTGACTCTTTATTCAGGCTTAACCGCCTAAGAGAAGTATGGGTACCAAGGAGAATGGGAATGAGGTTGTGGATAAGGTCACAATGGATAACCTCAAGACGTTGGAAACAACCTTGTTGAAATCCTTTGAGACCAAGATGGAGGAGATGCATCAAATGATTGCTCGCCTACATCATTCGTAGCCCCATCTCCATCCTCCTCTGAGGCCGCCACTCCCTCATCCAAGGATAAGGCTAACACCGGATCCAAGGAAGATGAAGTGGTAGGTGAAAAACATAATTGTTCCACCTCCAAGAAGGGAAGTGGTAAGGAGGAATATAGTGAGGTTCATCACTTATATTCCCCCGACCCACCTATCCCTCATCCTCATATAAACAATAGTAGTGATCCACCCAAGCTTACTGCATCTTCATTTAATCAATGGCAATTCTTAATGAAGCCTCATGTTTGCAGCACTTCTATTGAACTTTGGAGAATTATCGAAGAGGGTCTTCATATTGGAGATCACACCAACCTGACAAGAAGAGAAGTTGTGGATAGCCAACTGAATGCTACGGCCCTTCACATGATACAGCTCGGAGTGGGTCCCAAGGACATGCCCTGCATTGAACATCTCAACACAGCTAAAGAAGCTTGGGATGCTCTCACCGATCTCTTTATTGGAAATGAAAGCATGAGAAGGAATAGGTATGATGCCCTTAGTAATGAAGCTGAAGGATTTTACATGTTGGATGGTGAAAACCATGAAGACTTGTATAGAAGACTCAAGGGCATCGCAACAACGTTTAGAAAGCATGGAGCCACTCACATTGATGATGCTTGGATAAAAAGGAAATACGTGGGTGCTCTAATGCCTTTTGAGCCAACAGACTTGAAGAGCTTGCAAGTGATACGTCCAAAATGTATCTACTTTCCCAAACACTTTTGCTATTGTTTCTCCTCTAAACTTGTATGATTTGGATGCAACTAACACGGACTGACGCTGTTTTCAGCAGAATTGCCTTGGTGTCTAGTTTTTGTGCAGAAAATCAACTATTAGTAAAAATCCCAGAAAATATGGCAAAAATCCTATTTCACCAGAAGACTCCGGGAGCCAGAATACGAGACGGAGGAGGGCTAGGACCAGGCCACACCACCTGGCCACGCGGGCTAGCCCAGGCCATGCCAAGGGGTGGTCTGGCCGCCCCAGACACCCCCTTGATACATTGCAAATGTATCTATAATTTTTGATGTTCCATGCTTGGTTTTATCCACTTTCTTGTGTTTTGTTCCAACTTTGGAGTACTTTTCATATGATTTCTTGGACTAACCTATTAACACAAGCCACAGTGCCAGCTGCCTGTTTTCTGCTGTTTTTGATTCCAAGAAAGTCAGAAAATGAATATTCTCGGAATTGGACGGGACAAAAGCCAAAGTGCCTATTTTTTCGGAAGTCATCAAGTGCGAATCTGAGGCGGAGAGGGCCAGGGGCCACCACACCACCTGGTCGCGTGACCCAGCACGCGCCCGGTGGTGTGCCAGCCACAGCACCCTCTCCTCCCTTCCGACTATAAGATGCCCTCGGGATGAAAACCCTAAGTGTCCGATCAAAAATCCACAAAAGAGTTTGTAACAGCCATCATCTCCATCCCTAGATCGGGGGGATTTGAAGCTCTTCCCGGCACCCTGCCGGAGAGGGGAATTCACCCTAGAGGCCTTCTTCATCACCATGCAAGCCTCCGGTGTGATGCGTGAGTAGTTCATCCTTGGACTACGAATCCATGTAGTAGCTAGATGGCTGGTTCTCCTCCTTTGTGCTTTCATGTCTAGATCTTGTGAGCTCTGTTCATGATCAAGATCATCTATTTGTAATTTTGCATGTTGTGTTTGCGGGGATCCGATGGATATTGAGATGCTATTTCAAATTGATTATTGATTCTATCATGTCTTTGTTATTTGTGATCTTGCATGCTATGGATCCCGGTCCTTTTTCTTTACATACAATCTACAAACTATTTACTTCTTTGTGTTTACTTTCTGCAAACTTTTACTTCTTTCCATTCGATACGTTTAATCCTTTGTTTTCCGCAAAACACGGTGAGATTGAAAACCTCATCGCAAGTTGGGGACAAAGTTCTGTGGTTGTGTTGTGTAGGTCTCCACGTTGCTACTAGCACCGGTAGTGCGCCCTGCCAAGGCTTAGCTAGTAACACCTTTGGGGTGTTTCCTTGCTCCTACTGGTTCGATTAAACCTTGGTTTCATAACTGAGTGAAACTTTCTATTGTGCTCATCATACCTTCCTCTTGGGGTTCCCAACGAGCTCTACATCAACCACGCACCAACACTTTTCTGGCGCCGTGCATTGAGCCATCAAGCATTTTTCTGGCGCCGTTGCCGGGGAGTCAAGGACATCTTCACAAGGGGAGTCCCTCATAACCAATCTCTTTACTTTGTTATTTTTGTTTTTCTTAGTTTCTTTTTGCTTTGTTTGCTTGTTTTGTTATCAAAAACACACACAAAATTAGTTTTACTAGTTTGCTTTCTTATTTAAAAAAAAATTTAGTTCCTACTATAGTTGTTATTTTCGTTGGTCTGTTATTGTCTTGCTTTATCATGATTTCTATCAATGGTTCGTTTCTTTGAAACTGAATCTTATTGGCAAGGTGGGTTCATGGAAGAACAAAAATATTATTATAAGGAACACCGCTTGTCACAAAAAGGGAAACACTTATGGGAACAAATTGATAAATTGTATACCATTGCTATAAATGTGTGCTCTACTTATAAAGTTACTTATTGCTTTGATAAATCTTGTTGCTATAGGAGGTATAAACACCTCCCTTTTCAATGTGAGTATAATGATAATGTTACCGTATCTTCTTATGTTAAGGGAAATTATGACTTTTATGATGTGGAACAAATTGAAGAATTTATTGCTTGGAAGGGTGCATTCGAATTAGCTTATTTGCTTGAAAATATTGATGATGCACCTTATAAATATGAGGTTTATGATATACTTATTTTCTTTGATAATTACAAGGAAGAAAATTGCTATATTCTTGAATATCTTAATAGATGCTCTCCACCAATGGAAGAGACTAATGCCTTGCATGAGCCTATGGAAGAAGAAATTGCTGAAACTAGAAGCTCATTGGATAAAAAAGAGGAGGAGAGTGATGATCAAGAGGAGGAAGAATGGATCTACCCATCCCTACCTTCTAATGAGAGTAACTCTTTACCCCTTACATTATTAGATTGTCCCCCGTGCTTACCAAAGGAGGACGAATGTCATGTTCCTGAGGATTCTTTTGAAAATGTTTATAATAAAGCTCTAGTGTTTGTAGATCATGAAAAGCATGTTTTATGTGATAGTTATATTGTTGAGTTTATTCATGAGGCTACTGAAAATTATTATGAGAGAGGAAAATATGGTTGTAGAAGTTTTCATGGTATTGAAACACCTCTCTATGTGCTGAAAGTTTTGAAGTTATTCTTGTTTTATCTACCTATGCATGTCACTTTGTTCTTTGTGAGTCTATTTGCGTATAAGATTCCTATGCATAGGAAGTGGGTTAGACTTAAATGTGTTTTAAATTTGCTTCTTGATGCTCTCTTTTACTTCAATTCATATTTTTTATGTGAGCATCTTCTCAAACTATCATGCCTAACTTAAAGGCGTTAAAGAAAAGTACTTATTGGGAGATAACCCAAAAGTTTTAGATGAGTCTTGGAAGTTATTACCTCTATAATAACCTCTTATTATCCTTTTTTTGCCTTTTGTGCCAAGAGTAACCTCTAATGAGAGAGAAGTAATGATTGGGAAAGTTGCTGTCCCGAAACAGATTTCTGTGCTTCACCGTAAACATTCATGTAAAATCTCTGAACATCTTTTTGAGGCGTGATTTTTTGTGCTTCTGCACCAGGTTGTTATCTAACTTTCGTTAGTTCAACACGTTTTGATTTGAGCAACAGAAGTTCTTCGAAAAAATTCGTCTTTACCTGCTGGTCTGTTTTGACAGATTTCTGCCATTTTCTGCATTTGCTTCTTGTTGGTTCCTTCTTGAGTTCTTTTGGGGAATTGAGATTGTTGAGGGAAGTGCTACAGTAGCTAGTGTTCTAATGGAAGTTTATTTTGGTGTTAGAACTGAACCTTAAGACTTATTTATCTTAAGTGCACTAATGTTGCTAATAAAGATTGTGTGAAATTTTGTATGAAGGAAAATTTTCAGGTGTATGGAAGGAATGAGTAATGAGATGAAGGATGGACTAAAGCTCAAGCTTAGGGATGCCACGCGTGTCACCCCAATAAATATCCAAGAAGTACAAGCGTCAAAGCTTGGGGATGCCCAAGGC
The DNA here is from genome assembly GCA_023614405.1 of Avena insularis. NCBI lineage: Eukaryota > Viridiplantae > Streptophyta > Magnoliopsida > Poales > Poaceae > Avena > Avena insularis. The sequence continues at coordinate 453,382,147 of CM042691.1, read as the reverse complement.
ATCCCCTTCTTCATCAATAAAAATCCCAGGTTTCTTCCAAACGCTTCATTTTTATTGTTTCATGCACAGTTGTGTTTTTCTTGGAGCGTCTTCTTTTTCGTTTTCATTTTGGTTTTTCGTTTGCTTTGGTTTGCTTAGTTTGATGAATAAATTGGTTGGACCCCCTCTTTCATACATTGGTTTGCAAATAGTTTGGTTTGGAAAAGAGTAGGAAAGTTCATGCTTATGTGGTAAAAAGAGCTCGTTTTTGACTGTGGCATATGCTCTGTCATGCCATGTTTGATATTGTGTTGGCTTTATGCTTAGTATTCTTCGTTGTATCATGACTTGTTATAAACAATTGAGATTGCTTAATGTGCCTTGGATGAATCATGCGTTGTTTTAGCATATTAAAGCATAGTATAGTGGTATTCTCCTTTGATGCTTTATTTGGGTTGACTTGGCACATGCTCACACCATGCATGTTATGACTATCTCAAGTCACCATAGCCTTTATGATCCTTTAGTTTTCAACTTGTAGTATCACTTTATGCTTTGATCAATGATGTTTTGTCGCTCTGCATGATTATGGCCATTATTGCTCTCTTAGTTTGTCACTCCCAGTCTTTTGCTAGCCTCCACCACCAAGTATGAGTTCCACTCATGCATCCAACTCCCTAAACCAAGTTATTCCAAAGAGTCCACCATACCTACCTACTAGCTTATGCTATTCCAAGTATATTCATGCTTTTGTTTACCTTCCAAATTAAACTTGTTATGAGAAAACTAGTGATTAAAGCTCTCACGAACTTGATGGCACGCTTTACTTTTTTGCATCTAATAAACTTGAACCATTGGGTCCTTCTTTGTTGCGTATATGCTTGCGCTTTATAAGTTGAAAGCAGAACCATGTTTCATGGGGAACTCTTTCAACATTGCACTTGTACTTTGTACCCCCGTTGATATCATGTTCTTTTGCTTACGGATCCTGGCGGTGTGAAATAAAAGTGGAACTTGTAAGATCATGGAGTTTGTATGTGTGTTAGAGAAACGCCTGGGCCGCTAGCCTAAGCCATGCCTAATCATGGTGGAAACTTGCAGCATCACCATAATGAGCACTCTATGAAGCATCCTCAATAAAAACCTATGCAAATAGCAAATAAAAAGATCGCTAAGATGCTCATTGTCTGCTTGCCTTGTCATTTTGATTATGGGAAAGCTCCCTTATCACGTGCAAGGGGTACCCCGTTGGCGGTTCTTAATGATACACATGTACTTACAATGACAAGAGCTTACTCGTGACTGAAGTTGAGTAGCATGAGGATCGGTATTCGTAAGTAAGGGGCATGAGATTTCGGTTTATAACTTGTCAAGCATATCCTCTTAGTTGTGTCACTTTAACCTTAATCACCTTAAAGATGCTTATGATAGGGACAATGAGATCTGAAAGCTATAAGTACCATAATTTTTGGAAGCTCTTTATGAGACTTGAATCCCTACTTACTTTTATAAAGGCCTTTCTTCCACCATTATATTGAGTCTCCACCTTCTATCTTTATGCACCTACTTTAAGAGCATAGTGGCCATTCTTAAATCTATGTGCATTGTCCCAAGACTAGCTGATTGATGCATAAATTGTTATTGCTTGTTTTAAACTATTATATCTAGTCACTCTTATGAACTTTGAAGGTGTCATATGCATTTATATTTGCTACTCTATTGAGAGACAAGCTGAATGCTATTATGCTATGTTTTCTTTATGTGAAACAAACAAACATCTTGCAAAGCATTGTTATTCATGAATCTTTTTTTGTGCCTTTCCATGTTGCATCATAGTTTCTATGTCTTATTGCTAGAACTTTGTCTTTCATGTTATGATTGAAGTACTATGATCCCAGCTTTGAATGTTTTACAAATACTTTGATCAAGTCTTTGATGGTGCATGTCACCTCAAAAATTATTCTTTCTTTTCACCACTTACCTACTCGAGGACGAGCAGGAGTTAAGCTTGGGGATGTTGATACATTGCAAATGTATCTATAATTTTTGATGTTCCATGCTTGGTTTTATCCACTTTCTTGTGTTTTGTTCCAACTTTGGAGTACTTTTCATATGATTTCTTGGACTAACCTATTAATAAGAGCCACAGTGCCAGCTGCATGTTCTGCTGTTTTTGGTTCCAGGAAAGTTAGAAAATGAATATTCTCAGAATTGGACGGGACAAAAGCCAAAGTGCCTATTTTTCCGGAAGTCATCAAGTGCCAGAATACGAGACGGAGAGGGGCCAGGGGGGCACCACACCACCTGGCCGCGCGGCCTAGCCTAGCCCGCACCAGGGGATGGTGAGGCCAGTCCTGACACCTCCTCGGCCTCCCCTTCCGACTATAAGATGCCCTCGGGACGAAAACCCTAAGTGCCCGATCAAAAATCCACGAAAGAGTCTATAGCCGCCGTCATCTCCATCCCTAGATCAGGAGGGATCTGAAGCTCTTCTCGGCACCCTACCGGAGAGGGGAATTCACCCTAGAGGCCTTCTTCATCACCATGCAAGCCTCCGGCGTGATGCGTGAGTAGTTCATCCTTGGACTACGGATCCATGTAGTAGCTAGATGGCTGGTTCTCCTCCTTTGTGCTTTCATGTCTAGATCTTGTGAGCTCCGTTCATGATCAAGATCATCTATTTGTAATTCTGCATGTTGTGTTTGCGGGGATCCGATGGATATTGAGATGCTATTTCAGATTGATTATTGATTCTATCATGTCTTTGTTATTTGTGATCTTGCATGCTTTCCGTTGTTAGTACCTATCTTGGCCAAGTAGATGCTAGCAACTCCAAAAGTTAGTATTTATGCTCGATAGTGGGTTCATGCCTCTGGTAATCTGGGGAAGTGACAGAAATCTCTAAGGTACTAGATTTGTTGTTGCTACTAGGGAGAAAACAACAATCCTTTGTTCATAGAACAATCGTATTGTTTACTTTACACGCAGTTCATAAAGCAATAATCTGTTGCTTGCAACTTAATACTGGAGGGGGTTCGGATGATAACCTGAAGGTGGATTATTAGTCATAGATGCAGTTGGATGGCGGTCTATGTATTATGTTATAATGCCCAATCAAGTCTCAAAGGAGTCAAGATGATTAGTATATGCATGTATTGCTTTCTCGATGTTTGTCAATTGCCCCGCTGTAATTTGTTCACCCAGCATGTTATCTATCTAAGGAGAGCCACCTCTTGTGAACTATGGATCCCGGTCCTTTTTCTTTACATACAATCTACAAACTGTTTACTTCTTTGTGTTTACTTTCTGGAAACTTTTACTTCTTTCCATTCGATACGTTTAATCCTTTGTTTTCAGCAAAACACAGTGAGATTGACAACCTCATCGCAAGTTGGGGACAAAGTTCTGTGGTTATGTTGTGTAGGTATCCACGTTGCTACTAGCACCGGTAGTGCGCCTGCCAAGGCTTAGCTAGTAACACCTTTGGGGTGTTTCCTTGCTCCTACTGGTTCGATTAAACCTTGGTTTCATAACTGAGGGAAACTTGTCATTGCTCGTCATACCTTCCTCTTGGGGTTCCCAACGAGCTCTACATCAACCATGCACCAACACTTTTCTGGGCGCCGTGCATTGAGCCATCACCCCTTGGTCTCCCTCTTTGCCTATAAGATGCCTTCTGACCTAAAAACTCAAGGGGGTTCGACGTTTTTATAGAAAGAGTTCCGCTCCGCCGCCACCACCAGATTCCACGAAATAGCACCAGAAACTCCGTTCTGGCACCCTGCCGGGACGGGGAATTGGAGGAGATCATCGCCATCATCATCACCATCGTTTCTCCATTGATGATCCATGTTTCCCCCATCTATGAGTGAGTAATCCCCCGCTGTAGGCTATGGGGATGGTAGGGATTGGATGAGATCGTTCATGTAATGGCATCAGATTGTTAGGGCATGGTGCCTAGTATCTTCTATTAGTGCTTTATGACTTTGTTGTGACTTATTATGCTTAATGCTTGTCACTAGGGCCCGAGTGCCATGATTTCAGATCTGAACATGTTATTGATTCATTATGATAGTATTGTTTATGGTCTTACCTGCAAGTTGTATACACACGTTGTTGTCCGGAACCAAAGGCCCCAAAGTGATAGAAATCGGGATAACCGGAGGGAATGGCTTTGATGTCAGGATCACATGTGTTCATGGAGTGTTAATGCTTTGCTTCGGTGCTCTATTAAAAGGAGCACCTTAATTGCCAGTAGTTACCTTGAGGCCCCACTGCAAACGGGCTGGCTGGACAAAAGATGTTGTGCAAGTTCTCATTGCGAGCACGTACGACTATATATGGAACACATGCCTAGGATTATCTAGTACTTGGATGCTTTATCTTATTTATCTGCAATTGTCCTATGTTCTGATTGCTATGTGAATTGTCTTGTCCATGCAACGCCCGTTGATCCATCCCTATGCCTACCGCACTCGAATCCTACTATTTACTACTGTTGTTACTACTATCCTTACTTTACTACTGCTGCTACTTTACTATTCCTACTACAAAACTGTTGCTACTGATAAACTGCTGTGAGCAAGATTGTTTCCAGGTGCAGCTGAATTGACAACTCAGTTGTTAAGGTTTATAAATATTCTTTGGCTCCCCTTGTGTCGAACCAATAAATTGGGTTTCACTTCCCTCGAAAATACTGCGATACACCCCCTATACTTGTGGGTCATCAAGACTATTTTCTAGCGGCGTTGCCAGGAAGCATAGCTTTATTTATCAAGTTCACTTGGATTCATTATTGTTCGCTGCCATCCATCATGGGTATGTCTCGTGATGGCAAGGTTCCTATTTTACCATCCACTACAAGAAGAGGTATTGTTCTGAACACCTCTGTTGCTCTTGATTCACCGTCTGTTATGAGTAAGATCGTTACACCACCACATACACATGCTACACACACTGCTAGTACTGCTGAATCTGAAACTTCTGATGCTTATGATGCTTCTTCTACTGTGCTTGATAAGAGTGGTTCATTAGGTGTTTTCCTAGATGCTACGATTGCTAGAACTATAGCTGGAAATACTGAAACTCCTAATGAAGACACTACTACACCTGTTAGCTCACCTGAGTCTAGCGAGAGTTATGATATTGAAGATGGTTATGTTGAGATGACCGATGAATTTATTAAAGAATGTAAAAACACCCATGATAGGAGCGCTGCTAAGAGTCTCCTTGAGAGGCGTACTATTAGACCCAAATTGTCTCCTCTTGCTAAGTTTGCTACTTCTCCCATAAACATTAAAGATAAAGATTATGATTTCTCTCTCGATCTATCTTACATAGCTATTGTTGAGAAAGAACCTTTTTGTGGGACTAAGAATGAAAGTGCGATAGCACATATGAATGAGCTTTCTACCATGAGTGGCTTGTTTTCTGATGATATTAAGATGCGTACTTACTTTGTTGCTAAGATTTTCCCCTTTTCACTGAAAGGAGAAGCTAAAACTTGGTTTAGTAATTTACCTCCTGGATCTATTGATAGTCCTGATTGCTTGATTAGTACTTTCCTACAGAAATATTTTCCTCCAAGTGCTAGACATGTTATTTTGCAGGAACTTTTTGATTTTAAACAGGGAGAAAAAGAGATATTGCCTGAATCATGGGCAAGGTTTTGTGCTTTGATTCATGCACAGGCTGGAAGTCCATTACCTAAGAATGAGCTTCTTGATATATTTTATAATGGACTAACTGAAGAATCTAGGACATACCAAGATAGTTGTGCTGATTGTGTTTTCAGGAATAGGACTCCAAGGAAGCTGAGGAATTAATGGCTAAAATAAGCAAGAACTATGAGGATTGGAATCCTCCTGAACCAGCTATACCTAAAGTAATTATACCTAAACCAACTATACCGGTACCTATTCCAACATCAAAGAAGAGGGGAGTTATTGAATTAAATGATGAAGTGATGAAGGAAGCTAAGAAATGTCTTAAGGAGAAGGGAATTAAAGTCGCAGATGTCAAGAATTTACCTCCTATAGAAGAATTATGTAAGCCAATTCCCCACTCATCCACTATTGAGGTACACTCTCTCCAACACTTTGATGAAGGTGATATCCCTTACTCTAAACCTCCTGATCAATGCTTAGAAGAATTTGATATTTTCATTGTTAAGCAAGATAATTTCAATAAAAGGGTGCAAAATCATCTAATGGAGAACACTAGAGCTATTGTTGAGTTGAAAGATATTGTGGAAAGAACCTCTAATGATGTTAAAATGATTGTTAAACACTTTCAAATGGTTCAAACTCAAATAGATCAACTCATTAAAGTGCAAAAAGACTTGCTAGTTAACGCTGCTAAAGAAAAACATGCTTATGAAATTAGAGCTGCTACCCAGGATCCTCTATATCCCGAGGGGCATCCCAAAAGAATTGAGCAGGATTCTCAACAAGCTGAAAATAGTCGCTCTACTCGTAAGAAAAGGAAAAAAAGAAACATAAAACTATTGTAGAACCCTCTGAACCTGCTATAGATCCTAATAGTATACCTGTCTCTGATGCTGAAACTGAAAGTGGTAATGAAGAAAATGAAGCTCTTGATAAAGAAAAAGTTGAAGAACCTGAAAAGCACACTAAGAATACTAAATACACTAAAGAACATTTTATTGCTAAGAAACATGGTAGTGAAAGAGAGCCTTGGGTCCAAAAACCTATGCCTTTCCCTGATAAGAAACACAAGTCAAAAGAAGATGAACACTATAATAAGTTTTGTGAGTGGATGAAACCTTTATTCCTGCAAATTCCTTTGACTGATGCTATTAAATTGCCTCCTTACTCAAATTATATGAAGGATATTGTCTCGAATAAAAGGAAGATCCCTAATGAAGAAATTTCTACTTTGCTTGCTAATTATTCCTTCAATGGTAAGGTTCCAAAGAAACTTAGAGACCCAGGGATTCCAACTATTCCTTGCTCTATTAAAAATAATTATGTTAGAACTGCTTTGTGTGATTTAGGAGCTGGAGTTAGTGTTATGACTTTCTCTCTCTATAAGAGACTTCAATTGGAAAAACTGATACCTACTGATATATCTTTGCAAATGGCTGATAAATCTACCACTATTCCTGTTGGTATATGTGAAGATGTGCCTGTTCAAGTGGCTCATAATTGCTTGATATTAACCGATTTTGTTGTGCTTGAAATGCCTGAAGATGATAATATGTCTATTATTCTTGGGAGACATTTCTTAATACTGCAGGAGCTGTTATTAATTGTAATCAAGAAAAGGTGACCTTTAATGTTAATGACAAGGAACATATTGTCTATTTCCCCAAGAAGATGGAAATGACTTATGGTTTGAATTCAATTGAACATGTTGAGGGCATTCAAGTTGGAGAAATATATTGTCCCATACCAAGAGAAGCATTTGAAACTATTATGATTGAGAGCATTGCTATCAAAGTTGAGGTAACATAATCATTAGTGGAATACAAAGTTTTGTTTCATATAAAATTGTATTGGTAACAAGACCTGATCAACCTTGTTAACAAAAGGATTTCATTGAACAAAACAATGTTTTCACCATGATTATCTCTGCTTACTTCTATTCTATCCATTTTAGTTTTTGCTTTTGTTTAGTTTACCTTTCTTGTGCTAGTTTCTTGCATTTTAGAGTGTCTTAGAACTTCTGTAGCTTTTGCTTTGTTTTGCATTGCATCTTTTCAAAATCATTTTTCTGTAGAAAAATCATTCATCTATGCCTGAAAATTGCCCAAAAATAAAGTGTCTCGAAAAATTCTAGAAAATTCATTTTAAATTCTTACGTGAAAAAAGGGGCAGAGGAGTGCCTGGAAGGTACCAGGGGGACCCATCAGGCAGGCACACCACCAGGTGGCGCGGCCTTCCCTGGGTGGTGCCATGCCATGGTGTGGGCCACCCCTGGCCCTCCACTCACTCTCTCACTTGCCGCTTTCTTCTCTCTCCCGAGTAAGCTCCAGTTCATTGCTCAAAATCGCGTTCTTGCTGTGCTTGCTCTCTATTTTTTCGATCTCCTTGCTCAGCCCATCTTTGCTACTAAAAAGGAGCATTTGTTCTCCGGTATGTGACTCCTCCGCTTGTCCAAGTAGATTTGTGTTTAGTCGATTATATCTTGAGTATTTTGCTACTATAGGTGACAGGTTATGAGAGCTTGTAAGATTGTTTGATGCTTAGAGATATAGCTTTGATGCATGTTTAGGCCTCTTACAAGCCCCTATGAGTAGTGCCCTTCATTATATTCACTTTGCAATCACTTGTTTAATAGGTGTTTAAATTTCAGATTAGAAGATGAATGAGCATCAACTAAACCAACATGAACTATGGGTGCCTGAGGTTATGAAGGTTCACCGGGAGGAGAAAGTTTTTCCTTCCATTTATCCATGCTCTGAATTTATGAGAGCTGCAGGAATTCTCCAGGATTTCCACACTTTGGTTTCTAATGCTAGGTTGGAGCACTTTTTGGAAGATGAACCTTATCAATTTGTGAAGGTAACCATGTCTGTAGTGCAGGACTTTCGATTTAGTCACTCTTTGCCTAATGCCATGGTCCACTACAAAATTTACAATATAGCTGTCGACCTCTCTCTTGATGACTTTTGTGCAGCTATTAAGGTACCTCAGTGGGGATCATGTGGAAGGATTAAAGAGCGACCTGCACCACTCATGGATTTATACGCAGAAATTTGCCCAGGGAGCAGCTTCTCGAAGGAGAGTGGGAAAATCCGTAACATTCATCTCCCCTCCATTCGCTACTTTGCCTACTTTATTGCCAAGTGTGTTCTTGCTAGGAAAACTGCCAATAAGTTATCTTCATATGTTCTAGCATTCCTCTCTGCTGCTCTTAAACGAGATAGGTCTTACAACTTAGGTGCTTTGATAGCTTTCCGTCTTGCTGCTAACCGCGAGAAAGGTGGAATTTGTGGGGGCCTCATTGCTTCTCGTTTACTAGCATTTCATGGTTTAGTACCTCATCATCTAGACCTACAGTTTCCCATACAAAGGCTTGATCTTAATTCCATGATACAACATAAATTTGTTTCTTCTTGGGCTAATCTGAGTGAGTTGTCTTATGAAATAACCTTTCTCAAAGCTGGTTGGAGAAGGAGCAAGTCCGAGCGTGTTGTTCTTTTGCCTGCACCTGTTTTGTTTAACCTTGACAACAGGGTAGGATGGTCCCTCACGGAGGAGGAGTTTGATAATTATTTGGGAGAGCTCTCCCAGCAGGAACAGGATATTATAAGGGAGGTCACAGATGATTCGGTCCAGACCTCGAATGAGGGGGAGTCTTCATATCAGCAGCCTGCTTATGATTGGGGAGCTTCTTCTTCTTCCCACGGGCCTAACCACGATCATTCTTGCAATGACCCGCCTGCTTGGAACCCTTACTCGTATCTGGATTGACACCCACTTAGGCCAAAAGCCTAAGCTTGGGGGAAGGTACGCCGACGTCGCACTCATCTCCATATCGTTTTGTGTCGGTACTTTGTATATTCATGTTTCTTTCTCTTTTTAGTTTTTGTTTTTTCTTTGCTTTTGCTTTCTAAAACACAAAAAGACCAAAAATATTTATGTTGTTTCTCTTTGGTTTGCTTCTTTTCTCTTTGCCTTGGTTTGTTTTTCCCTTTTTGTGTTGTTTGAACTATTCGAAAAACCCAAACAGATTTTGCTTTGCTTGTTCTTCCTTTTTGGTTCTTCTTTTAAAAATCAAAACACCAAAAATATTTGTTGTTCTCCTTTGGATTTGTGAGTTTGTTGCAGGGTTCAGCAGTCCTCAGTGGATATTGGTTTCATATTATTATTCAAGCCACACAAGTGAAGAGCAATAATGAGGATTAATGACAACTTGAGGTGTGGTAAGAGTCTGGTAACAAACTCTATTTGTTTTCATTTTTGTACATATACTCATCATTGTGGGCATGCTTAGTCTGTTCGTGTAGGGTGTATGTTATTTATGGATGCTTTGTAGTTCTTTCTTTCATATGATTAGTTCCAGCTTGCTAATAGTTTGTAGCATGTCTTATGAATGTTTGCTTGCATTACTTTGTTCATAACTTGGTATGACACCGTGGTATCCTCCTCTGAATGTTTCATTTGAATTGACTTGGCACATGCTCATGCATGCATATGACTGAAATAATCAGTTAAGCCTCGATGAATTATTTTGCCTTGAGGGTCTTGAATCACTTCCATGCCATGATTAGTCCTATTTTGTTGTAAGCATGATTATGACAGCTACTGCTCTCTCGTTTGTTGCTCCCTTACTATTGCTAGCCTTTACTTTCACTGAGTATGTTTTACTCATGTTTCCAACTCCCTAAAACCAAATATTTCCAAAGTGTCCACCATACCTACCTATTAGCATCATTTGGTATTTCCATGCATATACAATATGCATTGTTTTCTTCCGAATAAAATGTTTGCTTGTTATGAGAAAGTTAGTTAGTAAAGCTCTCACGAACTTGATGGCACACTTTATTTTCTTGCATTTAATAAACCTGAACCATTGCGTCCTTCTTTGTTGCGTATATGCTTGCACTTTATAAGTTGAAGTTAGCAGAACCATGTATCATGGGGAACGCTTTCAACATTGCACTGGCACTTAGTACCTTGTTGATATCATGATTCTTTTGCTTATGGATCCCGGCGGTGTGAAATAAAAGTGGAACTTGTAAGATCATGGAGTTTGTATATGTGTTAGGGAAACGCCTGGGCCGCTAGCCTAAGCCATGCCTAATCATGGTGGAAACTTGCAGCATAACCATAATGAGCATTCTATGAAGCATCCTCAATAAAAAATATATGCACATAGTAAATAAAAAAGATCGCTGAGATGCTCATTGTCTGCTTGCCTTGTCATTTTGATTATGGGATAGCTCCTGTATCATGTGCAAGGGGTACCCCGTTGGCGGTTCTCTATGATGCGTATATATTTACAATGACAAGAGCTTACTTGTGACTGAAGTTGAGTAGCATGAGGATCGGTCTTCGTAAGTAAGGGGCATGAGACTTTGATTTATAACTTTTCAAGCATATCCTCTTAGTTGTGTAACTTTAACCTTAACCATTTAAAGATGCTTATGATAGGGGCAATGAGAGCTCAAAGCTAACAAGTACCATACTTTCAGCATTTGGAAGCCTTTCAAACTATTCAAAACCTTTTTCATTTCCTTGTTGAGTCTCCACGCATTCTTTGATCACTTTCTTGAGAGCATAGTTTTCATTCTTAGTGTAATGTGCTTGCTTCAAAACTTGATTATTTGTGTTATGACTTTGATGCTTGTATCTTTAACATCTTTACTTCTAGTCTTGACCTGAACTTCAGAGGTGCCTTGGCATTCATAATCAAAGGCAAGCGAGATACCACTCTATCATACCTTGTTATGAGCATTGTAATGTTGCTTATGTTTATGTTTCATGCTACTTATTATTTTTGAGCTGGAATCTCTTCATAGCTTGCAATGCCTATTAAGTAAACTTAGTTGCATACTCCTTATTATGAATTGTCTAAGTAGTTGATCACATGCTGAGAATATATATTTCATATGAAGCAAATGTGGTTGTGAAAGTTCTTTTATCGCACTAAGTTTTCCACTGAATTGCCTGAGGACAAGCAATAAGCTAACCTTGGGGGAGTTGATACATCCAAAACGTATCTACTTTCCCGAACACTTTTGCTATCGTTTCTCCCCTAAACTTGTATGATTTGGATGCAAGTAACACGGACTGACGCTGTTTTCAGAAGAATTGCCTTGGTGTCTAGTTTTTGTGCAGAAAATCAACTATCAGGAAAAATCCTAGAAAATATGCCAAAAATCCTATTTCAACAGAAGACTCCGGGAGCCAGAATACGAGACGGAGGAGGGCTGGGCCTAGGCCAGACCACCTAGTCGTGCGGGCTAGCCCAGGCCACGCCAGGGGGTGGTCTGGCCGCCCCAGACACCCCCTCGGTCTCCCTCTTCGCCTATAAGATGCCTTCTGACCTAAAAACTCATGGGGGGTCGACGTTTTTCCAAAAAGAGTTCCGCTCTGCCGCGACCACCAGATTCCACGAAACAGCACCAGAAACTCCGTTCTGGCACCCTGCCGGGACGGGGAATTGGAGGATATCATTTCCATCATCATCACCATCGCTTCTCCATCGACGATCCATGTTTCCCCCATCTATGAGCGAGTAATCCCCCTCTGTAGGCTATGGGGATGGTAGGGATTGGATGAGATCGTTCATGTAATGGCATCAGATTGTTAGGGCATGGTGCCTAGTATTTTCTATTAGTGCTTTATGACTTTGTTGCGACTTGTTATGCTTAATGCTTGTCACTAGGGCCCGAGTGCCATGATTTCAAATCTGAACATGTTATTGATTCATTATGATAGTATTGTTTATGGTCTTACCTGCAAGTTGTATACACACGTTGTTGTGCAGAACCAAAGTCCCCGAAGTGATAGAAATCAGGATAACCGGAGGGACTAGCTTTGATGTGAGGATCACATTTGTTCATGGAGTGTTAATGCTTTGCTCTGGTGCTCTATTAAAAGGAGCACCTTAATTGCCAGTAGTTACCTTGAGGCCCCGCTGCAAACGGGCTGGCAGGACAAAAGATGTTGTGCAAGTTCTCATTGCGAGCACGTATGACTATATATAGAACACATGCCTAGGATTATCTAGTACTTGGATGCTTTATCTTATTTATCTACAATTGCCCTATGTTCTGATTGCTATGTGAATTGTCTTGTCCATGCAACACCCGTTGATCCATCCCTATGCCTACCGCACTCGAATCCTACTGTTTACTACTGTTGTTACTACTATCCTTACTTTACTACTGCTGCTACTTTACTATTCCTACTACAAAACTGTTGCTACTGATAAACTGCTGTGAGCAAGATTGTTTCCAAGTGCAGCTGAATTGACAACTTAGTTGTTAAGGCTTATAAATATTCTTTGGCTCCCCTTGTGTCGAATCAATAAGTTGGGTTTCACTTCCATCGAAAATACTGCGATACACCCCCTATACTTGTGGGTCATCAGCAAGGTAGACACAACTACCATCAAATGACGTCCAATGAAGTCATGCAAGAAATGGCATCATTCAAGGTTGCTGCAAAGAACGCGGAAGATGCCCGTGCCCGTGCCATTGGAATGCAAAAGGGGTCAATGTTGCTCTCAAGGCTAATGTTGTTGAGCAAGATGAGGACGAGAGAGATTTTGAGAGTGCCTCCATGGACTGCCCCGATGAAGTCAAACGTGCTCATGGTGAGTACATGGCATTTTACGCAAGGAACTTTTGGAAGGATCCTGCCAAGGTAAAGTCTGAACTCGAGCGCAAGAATGGGTCAAGTGGAAGAAGAGAAAGTGGCCCAAAACTGAGAACATGCTAAAATTGTGGAGATAGGCTGCACTTTGTGGCTGAGTGTCCATATCAAAATAGAGAAGACAATGGTGGCAGGCTCATCCTTAAAGAAAAATCCAAGGCACCTAAGAAGAAGCCATTTATCAAAAAGAATGGCCCTTACAAGAAGCAACCCAAGATTGTCTTGGTGGCACAAGAAGAATACTCCTCGGCAAGTGAAGATGAAGAGGATGAAGATAGCTCTCGCGAGGTGGCTGCTATAGCTACCACATCGACTCCATCATCTCTCTTCGACTCCCCAAACGAAAACGTCATCAACAACAACGTCACTTGTCTTATGGCAAGAGGGTCCGAGGGCTATGCTTCTGGTGGGTCTAAATGGGTACTCGATAGCGGATGCACGAGTCATATGACCGGAAGCAAGGAGATCATCACGGAGATGCAGCCAAATCATGATCATATAACCGTCTCCTATGGTGACAAGTCTAAATCTGAGGTATTGGGTCTTGACAAAGTTGTGGTGGCTCACGATATCTCTCTCGTGGACGTCATGCTTGTTGAGACCCTCGGTTACAATTTACTTTCAGTTCGCGCCCTTGGTAAGATGGGCTTTACAGTTTTTATTGATGCTGATTTGGTGGTACTCTTGTGGAGCAAGTATCTAAAAGTCGCTTTTGTAGGATATGTCAAAAATGACCTGTACGTGCTGGACTTTTCGAGGAAAACCACTACAGGCCCTTTTTATCTTTTTGGAAAGGCTGACACGGGTTGGTTATGGCATCGCCGACTAGCCCACGTCAATATGAGAACTTTGCAAAGTCTCCACAAGGGTGGCCACATCCTTGGACTAAAAGAAAATGTCTCCTTTGCCAAAGATCGTGTTTGTAGGGCTTGTGTTGAAGGGAAAATGCATGACTCTCCTCATCGAAGGAAGACTATTATCTCGTCAAAAGGATCTTAGAGCTCCTTCATGTGGACCCCTTTGGACCTCCATCTCATGCAAGCCTCGGTGGGAAGAAGTACTGCCTTGTGATCGTTGATGATTACTCAAGATACACTTGGGTCTATTTCTTCAAGTTGAAGAGCGAGACTCAACAAACAGTCTTTATCGACTTCGCCAATGAGGTTCAACATCAACACAATGTCGCTATTCTGGCAATAAGAAGTGATAATGGATCCGAGTTCAAGAACTACACCTTAAATGAGTTCCTAAGTGAAGAGGGGATAAGACATCAATATTCCGCTGCGTACACCCCTCAACAAAATGGTGTTGCCGAGAGGAAGAACCGGACTCTAATGGATATGGAAAGGTCTATGCTAGCCGAATTCAAGTCTCCATGTAACTTCTGGGCTGAAGCAATCTCTACCGCTTATCATTCATCCAACCGGTTATACCTCCGTAAACCTCCGTAAAATCTTGGACAAGACTCTGTGTGAAATACTTACCGGTAACAAGCCAAACATCTCATACTTTCAGGTATTTGGGTGTAAGTGTTTCTTTCTCATCAAGGGAGTTCGTTTATCTAAATTTGAGTCTAAGGCTTTAGAAGGTATTTTTGTTGGTTATGGTGCCGAATCCCACACTTATAGAGTCTACAATAAGCTCTCTGGAACTGTTGTAGAATCTTGCAGTGTTGTGTTCGAGGAAAATGACGGCTCCCCTATGGGGCAAGTTGATGTTTGTGATGCAGATGTTGAAATACCCCAAGATTCCATAAGAAGAATGGGCGTGGGATTTTTCCGCCCCATTGAGGAACCCCTTGTGGCGGATCGGGAAGGACAATGTTCTACTCATGAAGAGCCCTCATCTACACATAATCAACATGCTCCAACCACGGGAGTAACTTCTACACCAACTCCACCAATTACTGAAGGTCAACCTGCTCCTAGATGCTCCAGGTCGGATTATCCGGTCGACACCGGATTATCCGGCCACCACTCCCCTAACGACCAAACTGTGAATTCTATCGAAGAAACTGCTGCAAGCTCCAGGCCGAATTTTCCGGCTGACCCCGGATTATCCGGCCCCTTGCCAATTCAAGCAACTTCCAGGCAACCCGATGAAATTGCTTCAAGTTCTCTCAGGCCGGATTGTCCGTCCTCACCCTCGACCGGATTATCCGACCCTGTAACTCCTAATGATCAATAGCCTCCTGTTACGGCTACTGACCCACCTCAAGATCATGCTTCGTTACCTACTACTACTGATAATCAGACTTCAAATCAAGGTCAAGCAAATGATTCCAACAAAGACTCAAGTGATGAATTTTCAAAGCTTATGACTGACAGGTTTGATATGTCTATGGTGGGGGAGTTATGGTTCTTTCTTGGATTCGAGATCAAGCAACTTAGAGAAGGAACCTTCATCAATCAAGCTAAATACATCCAAGACATGCTCAAGAGATTCAAGATGACAGATCTTAATGGCGTCGCCACTCTGATGCAAACAAAATGTCACCTTAAACTTACCCCACATGGTAAAGATGTGGACCAAAAGGTATACCTGTCAATGATCGGCTCTCTCCTTTACCTCTGTGCATCTAGACCCGATATTGTGTTGAGTGTGGGGGTGTGTGCAAGGTATCAAGCAGCTCCTAAGGAAAGCCAGTTAGTGGCGGTCAAGAGGATCTTCCGATATTTGGTTCATTCCCCTAACTTTGGTCTATGGTATCCCAAGGGCTCCAATTTCTCTCTATGTGGTTATACTGATTCAAATTGGGCCGGTGATAAGGATGATCGGAAATCAACTTCTGGTGCTTGTCCGTTTTTGCGAAGATCTCTAGTTTGTTGGTCTTCTAAAAAGCAGAATTGTATTTCTCTCTCCATCGCCGAAGCTGAATATGTTGCTGCTGCTAGTTCTTGCACTCAGTTATTATGGATGAGGCAAACTATAAAGGAATACAGTGTCAATTATGACAAAGTGCCTCTTTTATGCCATAATGAAAGTGCAATCAAAATTGCGTACAATCCGGTACAGCACACAAGGACAAAGCATATTGAGATTCAGAATCATTTTATTCGGGACCATGTTGCTCGAGGCGATATTGATCTATCTTTTGTGAGCATGAAGAACCAACTTTCTGATATTTTCACTAAGCCACTTGATGATTGATACATTGCAAATGTATCTATAATTTTTGATGTTCCATGCTTGGTTTTATCCACTTTCTTGTGTTTTGTTCCAACTTTGGAGTACTTTTCATATGATTTCTTGGACTAACCTATTAACAAGAGCCACAGTGCTAGCTGCCAGTTTTCTGTTGTTTTTGGTTCTAGGAAAGTCAGAAAATGAATATTCTCAGAATTGGACGGGACAAAAGCCAAAGTGCCTATTTTTCCGGAAGTCATCAGATGCCAGAATACGAGAAGGAGTGGGGCCAGAGGCCGGCCACACCACCTGGCCACGTGGCCAGGCTTGGCCCGCGCCAGGGGGTGGTGTGGTGGCCCTTGGCACCCCCTCGGCCTCCCCTTCCGCCTATAAGATGCCCTCGGGACGAAAACCCTAAGGGTCCGATCAAAAATCCACGAAAGATTCTGCAGCCATCGGCATCTCCATCCCTAGATCGGGAGGGATCTGAAGCTCTTCCCGGCACCCTGCCGGAGAGGGGAATTCACCCTGGAGGCCTTCTTCATCACCATGCAAGCCTCTGGTGTGATGCGTGAGTAGTTCATCCTTAGACTATGGATCCATGTAGTAGCTAGATGGCTGGTTCTCCTCCTTTGTGCTTTCATGTCTAGAGCTTGTGTGCTCCGTTCATGATCAAGATCATCTATTTGTAATTCTGCATGTTGTGTTTGCGGGGATCCGATGGATATTGAGATGCTATTTCAGATTGATTATTGATTCTATCATGTCTTTGTTATTTGTGATCTTGCATGCTTTCCGTTTTTAGTAGCTATCTTGGCCAAGTAGATGCTAGCAACTCCAAGAGTTAGTATTTATGCTCGATAGTGGGTTCATGCCTGTGGTAATCTGGGGAAGTGACAGAAATCTCTAAGGTACTAGATGTGCTATTGCTACTAGGGAGAAAACAACAATCCTTTGTTCATAGAACAATCGTATTGTTCACTTTACACGCAGTTCGTAAAGCAATAATCTGTTGCTTGCAACTTAATACTGGAGGGGGTTCGGATGATAACCTAAAGGTGGATTATTAGTCATAGATGTAGTTGGATGGCGGTCTATGTATAATGTTGTAATGTCCAATCAAGTTCCAAAGGAGTCAAGATGATTAGTATATGCATGTATTGCTTTCTCGATGTTTGTCAATTGCCCCGCTGTAATTTGTTCACCCAGCATGTTATCTATCTTAAGGAGAGCCACCTCTAGTGAACTCTGGATCCCGGTCCTTGTCTTTTACATACAATCTACAATCTTTTACTGCTTTGTGTTTACTTTCTGCAAACTTTTACTTCTTTCCATTTGATCGTTTAATCCTTTGTTTTCCATAAAACACGGTGAGATTGACAACCTCATCGCAAGTTGGGGACAAAGTTCTGTGGTTGTGTTGTGCAGGTCTCCACGGTGCTACTAGCACCGGTAGTGCGCCCTGCCAAGGCTTAGCTAGTAACACCTTTGGGGTGTTTCCTTGCTCCTACTGGTTCGATTAAACCTTGGTTTCATAACTGAGGGAAACTTGCTGCTGTGCTCATCATACCTTCCTCTTGGGGTTCCCAACGAGCTCTACATCAATACCGCCATCAAGCAATTTTCTGGGCGCCATACACAGAGCCATCAAGCATTTTCTTTGTTATTTTTGTTTTGCTGGGGAGTCAAGGACATCTTCACAAGGGGAGTCCCTCATAACCAATCTCTTTACTTTGTTATTTTTGTTTTGCTTAGTTTCTTTTTGCTTTGTTTGCTTGTTTCTTTATCAAAAACACACAAAAAATTAGTTTTACTAGTTTGCTTTCTTATTCAAAAACACAAAAAATGACTACTCTGGAAAACACTAAGTTGTGTGAGTTCACTAGCACCAACAACAATGATTTTATGAGCACACCTATTGCTCCACCTGTGCCTGAAGATACTTTCTTTGAGATAAAACCTGCTTTGCTAAATCTTGTTATGAGAGAACAATTTTCTGGTATTGGTAATGAAGATGCTGCTTCCCATCTAAATAACTTTGTTGAACTTTGTGAGATGTAGAAGCATAGGGATATAGATGGTGATATTATTAAGCTGAAATTGTTTCCTTTCTCTTTGAGAGGAAAAGCTAAAGAATGGTTGAATTCCTTAACTAGGAATAGTATTGATTCTTGGACTAAATGCAAAGATGCTTTCATTGGAAAATACTTTCCTCCTGCTAAGATTATATCTATGAGAAGTGAAATAATGAAGTTTAAACAATCTGATAATGAGCATGTTGCTCAAGCTTGGGAAAGAATGTAATCTTTGGTTAAGAATTGTCCCACTCATGGACTGACTGCTTGGATGATCATCCAAACTTTTTATGCAGGATTGAACTATTCTTCAAGGAACCTATTGTACTCTGCTGCTGGAGGTACCTTTATGACCATCACTTTGGGTGCTGCAACAAAACTTCTGGACTATATGATGGTTAATTATTCTGAATGGCATACTGAGAGAGCTCCACAAGGTAGGAAGGTAAATTCTGTTGAGGAAACCTCCTCCTTGAGTGATAAGATTTATATTATTATGTCTATGCTTGTTAATGGGAAAGCCCATATTAATCCAAATAATGTTCCTTTAGCTTCTTTTGTTGCTCAAGAAGAGCAAGTTGATGTGAACTCATAAGAAATAACAACTTTGGCAATAATGCTTATAGGGGTAATTTTGGTAACAATAATAAGCCATATCCTCCCAACAATGGTAATGCTTATGGAAATTCCTACAACAATAATAGGAGTGCACCCTCTAAACTTGAAGTTATGCTTAAAGAGTTTATTAGTAAACAAACTGCTTTCAATAAAACTATTGAGGAAAAACTCTCTAATGCTGAAAGAAATATAGCATCTTTGTATGAAGCTCAATCTTCTTTGAATAAAATGGCTGCTAAACCTGAAACTAATGAGAACCCCTTTGCAGCTACTAATGCTATACAAGTAAGAATTGATGAAACTGTTAGACTATTAGCTGAATTACATGCTAAGTGGGAAAGAGAAGATGAAATTGCTAGAAACATTAGTGTTTCTACTATTACCACCACTAGTGTTGAGGCTAGTAATAGTTCTACTACTTTAGATGATTATTTTGATTTTGATCTTGATGGTTGTAATATCTCTGAAGTTATTAAGTTCCTACAAAATCTTGCTAAGAGTCCTAATGCTAGTGCTATGAACATGGCCTTTACCAAACACATTATTGATGCTCTCATAAAGATTAAAAAAGAAAATATGAAACATAAAGCATCTATTCCTATAAAACAAGAAGATGGTTGGGAACCCATCATTAATATGAAAGTGAATGACTTTGATTTCAAAGCTTTATGTGATCTTGATAGTAGTGTTTCTATTATGCCTAGAAGGATTTATGATATGCTTGATTTGCCTCCACTTGAAGATTGTTATTTGAATGTCCCACTTGATGATAATGCTAAAAAGAAACTCATGGGGAGTCTTAATGATGTTCTTATTATGGTTAACAATGCCTATGTCCCTGTTGATTTCTATGTTTTGGATGTTGAATGCAATGCTTCTTGTCCTATTACTTTGGGAAGACCTTTTCTTAGAACTGTTGCTGCCATCATTGATATGAAAGAAGGCACCATTAAATATCAACTCCCACTCAAGAAAGGTATAGAACACTTCCCCAAGAAGAGAGATAATATTTCTTTTGCTTCTCCTATGAAAACAAAATTTGGTCTTATTGCTTCTTCATTTGAGAACACTTGATTCTTTTTCTTGCTTCTTATGCCTAACTTAAAGGCGTTAAAGAAAAGTACTTATTGGGAGATAACCCAAAAGTTTTAGATGAGTCTTGGAAGTTATACCTCTGTAATAACCTCTCCTTATACTTTTTATTTGCTTTTTGTGCCAAGAGTAACCTCTAATGAGAGAGAAGTAATGATTGGGAAAGTTGCTGTCCCAAAACAGATTTCTGTGCTTTCCCGTAAAAATTCGTGTAAAATCTCTGAATGTATTTTTGAGGCGTGAATTTTTGTGCTTCTGCCCCAGGTTGTTATCTAACTTTCTTTAGTTCAACACTTTTTGATTTGAGCAACAGAAGGTCTTCGAAAAAATTCGTATTTACCTGCTGGTCTGTTTTGACAGATTTCTGCCATTTTCTGCATTTGTTTCTTGTTGGTTCCTTTTTGAGTTCTTTTGGGGAATTGAGCTTTTTGAGGGAAGTGCTACAGGCTAGTGTTCTAATGGAAGTTTATTTGGTGTTAGAACTGAACCTTAAGACTTATTTATCTTGAGTGCACTAATGTTGCTAATAAAGATTGTGTGAAGTTTTGTATGAAGGAAAATTTTAGGTGTATGGAAGGAATGAGTAATGAGATGAAGGATGGACTAAAGCTCAAGCTTGGGGATGCCACGCGTGTCATCCCCTTCTTCATCAAGAAAAATCCCAGGTTTCTTCCAAACGCTTCATTTTTATTGTTTCATGCACAGTTGTGTTTTTCTTGGAGCGTCTTCTTTTTCGTTTTCCTTTTGGTTTTTAGTTTGATTGGTTTGCTTAGTTTTCTGAACAAATTGGTTGGACCCCCTCTTTCAGACATTCGTTTGCAAATATTTTGGTTTGGTTTGGAAAAGAGTAGGAAAGCTCATGCTTATGTGGTAAAAAGAGCTTGTTTTTGACTGTGGCCTATGCTTTGTCATGCCATGCTTGATATTGTTTTGGCTTTATGCTTAGTATTCTTTGCTGTAGCATGAATTGTTATAAATAATTGAGATTTCTTAATGTGCCTTGGATGAATCATGCGTTGTTTTAGCATATTAAAGCATAGTATAGTGGTATTCTCCTTTGATGCTTTATTTGGGTTGACTTGGCGCATGCTCACACCATGTTATGACTATCCAAAGTCACCATAGCCTTTATGATCCTTTACTTTTCAACTTGTAGTATCACTTTATGCTTTGATCAATGATGTTTTGTCGCTCTGCATGATTATGGCCATTATTGCTCTCTTAGTTTGTCGCTCCCAGTCTTTTGCTAGCCTCCACAACAAAGTATGAGTTTCACATATGCATCCAACTCCCTAAACCAAGTTATTCCAAAGAGTCCACCATACATACCTACTAGCTTATGCTATTCCAAGTATATTCATGCTTTTGTTTACCTTCCAAATTAAACTTGTTATGAGAAAACTAGTGATTAAAGCTCTCACGAACTTGATGGCACACTTTACTTTGTTGCGTATATGCTTGCGCTTTATAAGTTGAAATTAGCAGAACCATGTTTCATGGGAAATGCTTTCAACATTGCACTTGTACTTTGTACCCCGTTGATATCATGTTCTTTTGCTTACGGATCCCGGCGGTGTGAAATAAAAGTGGAACTTGTAAGATCATGGAGTTTGTATGTGTGTTAGAGAAACGCATGGGCCGCTAGCCTAAGCCATGCCTAATCATGGTGTAAACTTGCAGCATCACCATAATGAGCACTCTATGAAGCATCCTCAATAAAAACCTATGCAAATAGCAAATAAAAAGATCGCTGAGATGCTCATTGTCTGCTTGCCTTGTCATTTTGATTATGGGAAAGCTCTCGTATCATGTACAAGGGGTACCCCGTTGGCGGTTCTTAATGATACACATGTACTTACGATGACAAGAGCTTACTCGTGACTGAAGTTGAGTAGCATGAGGTTCGGTCTTCGTAACTAAGGGGCATGAGATTTTGGTTTATAACTTGTCAAGCATATCCTCTTAGTTGTGTCACTTTAACCTTAATCACCTTAAAGATGCTTATGATAGGGGCAATGAGAGCTGAAAGCTATAAGTACCATAATTTTTGGAAGCTCTTTATGAGACTTGAATCCCTACTTCCTTTTAAAAAAGGCCTTTCTTCCACCATTTTATTGTGTCTCCACCTTCTACCTTTATGCACCTACTTTGAGAGCATAGTGGCCATTCTTAGTTATATGTGCATTGTCCCAAGACTAGTTGATTGATGCATATCTTGATATTGCTTGTTTTAAACTATTTGTATCTAGTCACTCTTATAAACTTTGAAGGTGTCCTATGCATTTATATTTGCTACTCTATTGAGGGACAAGCTGAATACTATTATGCTATGTTTTGTTTATGTGAAACAAACAAACGTCTTGCAAAGCATTGTTATTCATGAACTTTGTCTTTCATGTTATGATTGAAGTACTATGATCCCAGTTTTGAATGTTTTACAAACTCTTTGATCAAGTCTTTGATGGTGCATGTCACCTCAAAAATTATTCTTTCTTTTCATCACTTACCTACTCGAGGACGAGCAGGAGTTAAGCTTGGGGATGTTGATACATTGCAAATGTATCTATAATTTTTGATGTTCCATGCTTGGTTTTATCCACTTTCTTGTGTTTTGTTCCAACTTTGGAGTACTTTTCATATGATTTCTTGGACTAACCTATTAACAAGAGCCACGATTGCGGTACCTGTTTTCTGCTGTTTTTGGTTCCAAGAAAGTTAGAAAATGAATATTCTCGGAATTGGACGGGACAAAAGCCAAAGTGCCTATTTTTCCGGAAGTCATCAGATGCCAGAATACGAGATGGAGTGGGGCCAGAGGCCGGCCACACCACCTGGTCGCGCGGCCAGCCTTGGCCCATGCCAGGGGTGGTGTGGTGGCCCCTAGCACCCCCTCGGCCTCCCCATCCGCCTATAAGATACCCTCGGGACGAAAACCCTAAGGGCCCAATCAAAAATCCATGAAAGAGTCTATAGCCGCTGTCATCTCCATCCCTAGATCGGGAGGGATCTGAAGCTCTTCCCGGCACCTTGCCGGAGAGGGGAATTCACCCTGGAGGCCTTCTTCATCACCATGCAAGCCCCCGGTGTGATGCGTGAGTAGTTCATCCTTGGACTATGGATCCATGTAGTAGCTAGATGGCTGGTTCTCCTCCTCCGTGCTTTCATGTCTAGATCTTGTGAGCTCCGTTCATGATCAAGATCATCTATTTGTAATTCTGCATGTTGTGTTTATGGGATCCATGGATATTGAGATGCTATTTTAGATTGATTATTGATTCTATCATGTCTTTGTTATTTGTGATCTTGCATGCTTTCCGTTGTTAGTAGCTATCTTGGCCAAGTAGATGCTAGCAACTCCAAGAGTTAGTATTTATGCTCGATAGTGGGTTCATGCCTCTGGTAATCTGGGGAAGTGACAGAAATCTCTAAAGTACTAGATGTGTTGTTGCTACTAGGGAGAAAACAACAATCATTTGTTCATAGAACAATCATATTGTTTACTTTACACGCAGTTTGTAAAGAAATAGTCTGTTGCTTGCAACTTAATACTGGAGGGGGGTCGGATGATAACCTGAAGGTGCATTATTAGTCATAGATATAGTTGGATGGCGGTCTATGTATAATGTTGTAATGCCCAATCAAGTTCCAAAGGAGTCAAGATGATTAGTATATGCATGTATTGCTTTCTCGATGTTTGTCAATTGCCCTGTTGTAATTTGTTCACCCAGCATGTTATCTATCTTAAGGAGAGCCACCTCTAGTGAACTATGGATCCCGGTCCTTGTCTTTTACATACAATCTACAATCTTTTACTGCTTTGTGTTTACTTTCTGCAAACTTTTACTTCTTTCCATTCGATACGTTTAATCCTTTGTTTTCCACAAAACACGGTGAGATTGACAACCTCATCGCATAAGTTGGGGACAAAGTTCAAATGTTGTGTTGTGCAGGTCTCCACGTTGCTACTAGCACCGTAGTGCGCCGCCAAAGCTCAGCTAGTAACACCTTTGGGGTGTTTCCTTGCTCCTACTAGTTCGATTAAACCTTGGTTTCATAACTGAGGGAAACTTGCTGTTGTGCTCATCATACCTTCCTCTTGGGGTTCCCAATGAGCTCTACATCAACACCAAGGCCAGACATTTTTCGGGCGCCATACAGAGCCATCAATGATGCAAGGTTTTGCTACTTGAGGAATGAGCTAAATATCGTTGATTCAAGGAGCTTGTCTTGATTACCCATGCACTCACTTGTACATCTCAGTCTTATTTGGTCTAGATGTGGGCATGGATATAGGGGGAGTGTGGTCCTAATTGATTGGGCTAACCCTCCCCCATAATGCCGAAAGCAAGTCAAATCATTTCTCTTAATATCATTTTGTGATATGTGAGCTTATTGATGAGTATTGGTTATGAACCCAAGATATATCTTCGTGGTTTTATACCATACACTCCAACAAGGTGGCTTCGGCCACCGCCCTCTTCCTTGAGAAGAGTTGGATTTATTTGGATTTTCCTTGATCGTTTTTTAGCTCCTCTCTTGTTTTTATGGGAAGCACACTCACTTTTGGCTTTTAGTTGCTTTGATTCTTGCAAATTTGGGTGCTTAGTACCATCTCAGTTTCGCTCTCTTAATCCTAAGCCTTTCCCTACCCCTAAGCCATCTATTCTTGCACACAAGTCCTTTGTACATCTTGTGGGGGTGTTGTTTGGGGACGCGCGGGCCTGACTCTATGTGTAACAGAAGTTCAGAGTTTAGGCCGGATAATCCGGCCCAAGTATTGGTCGGATAATCCGGCCCTGGGGGTATGACATCGCTCTTCTTCCTTTTTGGCGTCTCAATGCCAAACAGGGAGAAGTAGTTCTATTAGGTCTTCGAGGATTTGCATGGGTTGGGCACTAGCATTTGCACTTTTCCTATTTCGTCGATTTCTCGCTTGTGCCCATTTAGCGTTGAACTTTAACTTGTGGTTTGTATGAAACTTTGTGGCTGTGGTTTTGTGGATTATTCTTATGGAATCATCTATCTTATTGGATATTCTTATGGCTATTGGATATCTATATCGAGGGAGGCGCTCTCTATGGCTATCATTGGATATTCTTATAATGTATTGAGGACGCTTCTATCTCCCTACCGGTGGTATGAGCTTTTCACATTTGTTCCAATGATTTAGTCTTTACCCTCTTGTGTGTATTTGTAATCAACTGCAATTGTTTGTATGCACACGTTGAGGGGGAGTCTTTGTCTTTCATTAAATCTTGTTGCCTTGAGAACTTTCCTGCAAATCCTAGTATTGTCATCTAATACCAAAAAGGTGGAGATTGAAAGAACATTTCATGGTTCCCTGTGTTTTGAGTGTTAGATAAAAATACCGTGGAGTTTTCTCATGTGCGCTAAGTGTGCAGGGATTGTTCTGGTGTTTTGGGGGCCCGGATTATCCGCCCCACCAAGGGCCGGATTATCCGGCCTAACTCATCGATCAAAGGCAGCCAAGGTGCGACGCTCGGAGTGGGTTCGGATTTTCTCCCGGAAAGTCCGAACTGGGGCGGTTTTTTCTCCCCAGGCCGGATAATCCGGCCTTCGCATGGGGCTGGATAATCTGGCCCCCAGAAATAGATCGAAGGCAGCCAAGGCGTGACGCTCGTAGTGCGGTCGGATTATCTTCCGGAAAATCCGAACAGGGGCGGTTTTTCCTCCCTTGACCGGATATTCCGGCCTTCGAGGAGGCAATCAAGGGCAGGCTCGGCGTGTCGCTCTGAGTGGAGGCGGTTTATCTGCTGGATAATCCTAGTTTGGGGCGGAGTTTTTCCCTAGACCGGATAATCCGGCCCTCACGTGGGCCGCATAATCCAGCCCCAAATGTCTCCAACGGCTCAGTGGGTGCAGGGGTATAAAATCCCCTTCATCCCTATCGTGCAGAACTCTTGATTCATTCAAAAATTGTCAGACCCTTTGCAAGAGCTCTCTCTCTAGATCTCCCACTTCAACCACCCGAAGGCTTCGATCTTTCGGGGAACTGAAGGAGGAGACAATCTCTATCGCCATCAAGAATCAAGCGCATCAACTCTTCTCCATTCATTTGGAGAAATCCCCGATCTAGTATTCTTGATAATATCTAGATCTTGTATTTTGTTATGGATAACTTGTTCTTCTGGAAGCTTGTTATCATTACGGGTGCCTCCAATTTGGTTGTGGAGTTGTGCCCCGCTAGTTGTGTAAAGGCGTCGGTACCCGCCTCGAAGGGTTCCTATAGTGGAAAGGTGGATCAGGCCTTTGGTGGCGGGATCCATCGGAGAACAGGGTGAGGCCTATAGTGGCGTGGTGGTCTTAGTACCGCCCACCCCTCCAACGCAGATGTACTTCCCTTAACAAGGAAGGAACTGCGGTAAAACAAATCATGTGTCTCCGCGTGCTTCACTACGGTTCACTCATTCCTCTTTCCACTCGCCTCTTACTCGCTAGTAGATAGGTTTGCATATACGGAAATTCTTCTAAATAGTTATCTAGAGAATTTACCTTTTGTGTTAAGCCTAAAATTGAAAAAGCATTAAAATTTGAAGTAGCACCTATTCACCCCCCCCTCTAGGTTCCCATACGATCCATTTCACATTTCCTCTAGACCGAAAAAGAGAAAAAATAAGGAAATGAATACATCAGACGATAAGCCCAGGCGTCACATAGTTCTTTCAGGGAAAAGAAAAATCGTGGGAGTCGAGGACAAGACAGACATGCCAGCAGATTATGATAAGTTTGATGAAATTCTGCCCTTCACCGTGAAAACTGACCCAAGCATCCCGTTAAGCAAAGATGATGCTCCATGGTTACGGCCTAACAAGCATCATAGGCAAGGGATCGACATACGCGACGAAGGATTCATACCCTAAACCCTAAACCCTATGTAAATCTATGTAATGTATGGAAACTTTATGTGATGTATGAAAACTTTATATGAGAATTGGCTTCACAGAACACCCTGATTTGGTGGTACCAATGCGAAACTTTAATTTGGTGGTTGCTTCACAGAACACCCCGATTTCGGCACCTCAAAACTGAAAATTGGCTTTTTCGTGTGTCGAAAAGGAAAACTTCCTACTGAGGATGGGATCCTAAGACATCTTCGAGAAGCTCCGTCGTAGTGGTGTCCCTGGTCTCGCATACCATCTTGTAGTTTTTCACAAGAATGCATACCTATTTATAGATTAAGCAGTACAACATAGTGTCGGACACTGATGACATAATGTCGACACACTCACCCCTGGCACAGTGTTGCCATCCACCCAAAATAGTATCATCATTTACTGGCTTAGTGCTGCCCACTGAGTACATAGTGTCGACATGTTGTCGCCACATCCACATTTAGTCCCGGTTGGTGCCTCCAACCAGGACTAAAGGTTCATCATATCTTTAGTTCTAGTTGTTGGCTTTAATTTTGTTTTTTAGATTAGTACTAATTAATTGACTAACGGCGGGGATGAAGCTTCTTAGCCCGGGGCAGAGCCTCGCTGAACTTGAAGTGGATCTCTGATGAAATAGCATGTTGTGAACCTATAAATTATTTTTAAAAAAATTCAAAAGCATTATATCATGTACTTGTAGTTCAAATCTGGGCAACCTCCTACCGATTTGGCAGGAATTTGTCTTTTTCATGAGGGATGGACGGAAAGGTTCCTGATACACCGGTTGGGAAATTGTCCATCTAAGGTCGTCTAGTATTTTTGAAAAATGGGTTGGTACCAATGCCAAACTTTAATTGGGTGGGTGCTTCACGAACACCCGATTTCGCACCTCGAAAATGGAAATTGGCTTTTTTCATGCGTGAAAAGGAAAACTTACTCCTGCAACATCGTAAGCCATCCCAAGATGCACATGTGTGCACAATATGGGCACATTATCACAAACTATGCCCTGATTCTAGCCATAACATTGGTGGTTTGACCTAAATGCCATGAAACCTCGAACATGATAGGTCATTTTGTGAAGGATTTTTTATGATGTTTGCAATTTTTCAAGTTTAATATTTTTCCTTGCAACTATGACACATAATATGACACCACAAAGGTTTCACATTGTTTGGATCATTTTGAATTTCTTATGCCCGCTTCAAACTATATTCAAAAACAATGGGCATGAAGCTTTAGCCCAGGCAGAGCCTCGCTGAACTTGAAGTGGATTTCTGATGAAACAGCATGTTGTGAACCTATAAATGATTTAAAAAAAATCACAAGCATTATATCATGTACTTGTAGTTCAAATCTAGGCAACCTCCTACCGATTCGGCAGGAATTTGTCTTTTTCATGAGGGATGGACGGAAAGGTTCCAGATACACCAGTTGGGAAATTATTCATCTAAGGTGGTCTAGTATTTTTGAAAAATGGGTTGGTACCAATGCCAAACTTTAATTTGGTGGTTGCTTCACAGAATACCCCAATTTCGGCACCTCAAAAAGGAAATTGGCTTTTTCGTGCGTCGAAAAGGAAAACTTCCTCCTGCAACATTGTAAGCCATCCCAAGATGCACATGTGTGCATAATATGGGCACATTATCACAAACTATGCCCTGATTCTAGCCATAACATTGGTGGTTTGACCTAAATGCCATGAAACCTCGAATATGATAGGTCATTTTGTGAAGGATTTTTATGATGTTTGCAATTTTTCAAGTTCAATATTTTTCCTTGCAACTATGACACATAATATGACACCATGTGAAGGTTTCACGTTGTTTGGTTCGTTTTTGAATTTGTTATGTCCGATTGAAACCATATTCAAAATGGCAGGGATGAAATTCCTAGCTCGGCTTCTTAGTTAATGAAATATGCACTTTAAAATTAGTTAATGAATTCTTAATTGAACCTGGCATAAATGTTAATAATTTAAATAGTTAGAATAATTCTTTTATAAATCAGAAAAAGGATTTGAACACCCTGTTTTCCCGCTATTTGTTTCTTAGTTAATTGCAAATGGTAAAATTGTTAATAGTTTGTATAGTTAGAATAATTATTTTTGAAAACAGAAAATGATTTTGGATTAGTTATTTAAATAGATGCACTTTCCTGTTGAAAGTTTTTTCAAATTCCAAATTATGCAATAAATATTTGTTAATGCAATTTTAATTGAAAATAGTAAAATTGTATAGTTAAAATAAAAATATTTGAAAACAGAAAATGGTTTTTGATTAGTTATTTAAATTGAAGCACTTTTCCTATTAAAAGTTTTTTGAAATTCCAAATAAATAATCATCTTATTAATCAAA
This sequence comes from Avena insularis, assembly GCA_023614405.1. Classification (NCBI taxonomy): domain Eukaryota; kingdom Viridiplantae; phylum Streptophyta; class Magnoliopsida; order Poales; family Poaceae; genus Avena; species Avena insularis. The sequence goes on along the minus strand of CM042691.1, from coordinate 453,352,658 downwards.
GAAGAAAACAAATTTGAAAATGGCGGGAAGACCAAAAGTTTGGCCAAAATCTGAAAAACGGGTCAACGATCCCGGTTAGACCAACAAACCGGGACCAATGACCCTGGTGCGCTGCAAGACACGCATGCCCCTGTGAACGATCCACCAGTTATTGGTCCCGATTCATCCCTTGAACCGGGACCAATGCATCAAACGTCCCGGTTGATTTCATGAACCGGGACCAATGGCCCTGGGTGCGCGCGCGCACGTGGCGGCCCCAGGAACGCTCCACCCCAGGCCATTGGTCCTGGTTCATCCCATCAACCGGGACCAATGCATCAATGGTCCCGGTTGATGCAATGAACCGGGACCAAAGGCCTGTATAGTATATAGCGCCGACCCTTCTTCCTTCCCAATTCGCCCAAATCACAGAGCACATCGATGCGTGGCTATGGAAAATTTACGGCAAAGCAAATTCACGCCGTGAGGCTGCCCAAATCCAGAGCTGGTTCACGCCGTCGACGCCCGCTGCCACCACGCCACCACCGTCGACCGGAATCGAGACGCCTCCTCCGCCGGAATCGAGCCCGAAGTCATCACCTTCTCGAGCTCCGGTCACCGTCGATTCGCCTCCGTCCGGCCTCCACTTGCTTCCCCGACCCCGGCATCGCGCTCGTGGTGAGCCAGCGGTCCTCATGGACCCTCTATCTCGCTTCCTCTCGCTCTCAGTCGTCTCTGCGTAGATCACCGTTCGCCGCCGCTGCAGAAGCTTGTCACCAGTGTGGCTCCGGTGACCTATTTCGAGCAGCACGGCCATATATAGGTTGCACACGCACGCCCGCATCTAGCGCCCTTGCTCTCGTTGCCCCGCGCGTAATGGATCGGGAGATCCTTGATCGACAGAGGAGATCCTCCATTGATGACGTCAGGGTGACGTCATCATGAGGTCATAAAGGTTTTTCTTTTTAAAATCTTTTTTGTAATTGTTTTATTAACTAAAAATGCTAACAGATGGGTCCAGCATGTCAGGTTTTTATTCTTTTTGGAAATGTTTTTTGAAATTAATAAAAGTCTGACATGTGGGGCCAGATGGAAAATAATTTTTAATAATTCCAAAAAAATTATTTATTTAAAAATGATTTAAAAAAGGATTAAAATTGGGAAAAATCATAACTAATTCATTTTAAATAAGAAAAATGTGTATAATATATCAAAATGAGATCTACCATTTAAAAATGTAAGAAGTCATATTCATATAACTTTGAACCTTACTTTACATAGAGGAATACCGACACCCCCTAAGTACCATGGGTTCGATGGTTTGTCCACCTAGGGCATTCCGAACCAATTTAGAAAATAAGTGCATAGTGTTTTGTATTATTTGCATTATAGTAACTTGCAAATATTAATTTGCAGATACTATGGATCCAACACACCAAGATACTATGATTCAAGAACATCTGGAAAACATCCTCCACGGAATGATCTTCGAAAATAAAGATATCAATATCGATGTCACCAGGAAGTTTCTGAACGATTCTGGTGAGGGAGATGAGTCTCTCAACCGAGGAGATGACTCCGGTGAGGTAGAAGCCGAAGCCTGGGACAGGGGAGAAGCCGATGAGGGAAAAGGCGACGGCTCCGGTGGAACCTTAAATCTCGCAAACACCGGTGAGGTGTATATATGTATTTTTGTAATTAAAATGTTGTTGTCTATATATATACATGCATATATTAACACTCTTTCTTCTTTTAGCCCTCCGGATCGAGAACTTCTTCCGTAAGAATGAAACGAGGCCCAACAAAAAAGTTGGATGACACTGTGAGGTATAGGATCGAAGTGGTCGGTGTAGACGGTGAACCGCAAGCTCCCGGTGATGTCGCAAAAAAATTTGTCAAGCAATGCGGAGTTCTTGCAAGGGACTACATCCCGATCACCTCAAAAATTATTCTTTCTTTTCACCACTTACCTACTCGAGGACGAGCAGGAGTTAAGCTTGGGGATGTTGATACATTGCAAATGTATCTATAATTTTTGATGTTCCATGCTTGGTTTTATCCACTTTCTTGTGTTTTGTTCCAACTTTGGAGTACTTTTCATATGATTTCTTGGACTAACCTATTAATAAGAGCCATAGTGCCAGCTGCATGTTCTGCTGTTTTTGGTTCCAGGAAAGTTAGAAAATGAATATTCTCGGAATTGGACGGGACAAAAGCCAAAGTGCCTATTTTTCCGGAAGTCATCAAGTGCCAGAATACGAGACGGAGAGGGGCCAGGGGGGCACCACACCACCTGGCCGCGCGGCCTAGCCTAGCCCGCACCAGGGGATGGTGAGGCCAGTCCTGACACCCCCTCGGCCTCCCCTTCCGACTATAAGATGCCCTCGGGACGAAAACCCTAAGTGCCCGATCAAAAATCCACGAAAGAGTCTATAGCCGCCGTCATCTCCATCCCTAGATCAGGAGGGATCTGAAGCTCTTCCCGGCACCCTACCAGAGAGGGGAATTCACCCTGGAGGCCTTCTTCATCACCATGCAAGCCTCCGGTGTGATGCGTGAGTAGTTCATCCTTGGACTACGGATCCATGTAGTAGCTAGATGGCTGGTTCTCCTCCTTTGTGCTTTCATGTCTAGATCTTGTGAGCTCCGTTCATGATCAAGATCATCTATTTGTAATTCTGCATGTTGTGTTTATGGGATCCATGGATATTGAGATGCTATTTCAGATTGATTATTGATTCTATCATGTCTTTGTTATTTGTGATCTTGCATGCTTTCCGTTGTTAGTACCTATCTTGGCCAAGTAGATGCTAGCAACTCCAAAAGTTAGTATTTATGCTCGATAGTGGGTTCATGCCTCGTAACTGGGAAGTGACAGAAATCTCTAAGGTACTAGATTTGTTGTTGCTACTAGGGAGAAAACAACAATCCTTTGTTCATAGAACAATCGTATTGTTTACTTTACACGCAGTTCATAAAGCAATAATCTGTTGCTTGCAACTTAATACTGGAGGGGGTTCGGATGATAACCTGAAGGTGGATTATTAGTCATAGATGCAGTTGGATGGCGGTCTATGTATTATGTTATAATGCCCAATCAAGTCTCAAAGGAGTCAAGATGATTAGTATATGCATGTATTGCTTTCTCGATGTTTGTCAATTGCCCCGCTGTAATTTGTTCACCCAGCATGTTATCTATCTAAGGAGAGCCACCTCTTGTGAACTATGGATCCCGGTCCTTTTTCTTTACATACAATCTACAAACTGTTTACTTCTTTGTGTTTACTTTCTGCAAACTTTTACTTCTTTCCATTCGATACGTTTAATCCTTTGTTTTCAGCAAAACACAGTGAGATTGACAACCTCATCGCAAGTTGGGGACAAACTTCTGTGGTTATGTTGTGCAGGTATCCACGTTGCTACTAGCACCGGTAGTGCGCCTGCCAAGGCTTAGCTAGTAACACCTTTGGGGTGTTTCCTTGCTCCTACTGGTTCGATTAAACCTTGGTTTCATAACTGAGGGAAACTTGCTGCTGTGCTCGTCATACCTTCCTCTTGGGGTTCCCAACGAGCTCTACATCAACCATGCACCAACACTTTTCTGGGCGCCGTGCATTGAGCCATCACCCCTTGGTCTCCCTCTTTGCCTATAAGATGCCTTCTGACCTAAAAACTCAAGGGGGTTCGACGTTTTTATAGAAAGAGTTCCGCTCACCGCCACCACCAGATTCCACGAAATAGCACCGAAACTCCGTTCGCACTCGCCGGACGGGAATTGGAGGAGATCATCGCCATCATCATCACCATCGTTTCTCCATTGATGATCCATGTTTCCCTCATCTATGAGTGAGTAATCCCCCGCTGTAGGCTATGGGGATGGTAGGGATTGGATGAGATCGTTCATGTAATGGCATCAGATTGTTAGGGCATGGTGCCTAGTATCTTCTATTAGTGCTTTATGACTTTGTTGTGACTTATTATGCTTAATGCTTGTCACTAGGGCCCGAGTGCCATGATTTCAGATCTGAACATGTTATTGATTCATTATGATAGTATTGTTTATGGTCTTACCTGCAAGTTGTATACACACGTTGTTGTCCGGAACCAAAGGCCCCAAAGTGATAGAAATCGGGATAACCGGAGGGAATGGCTTTGATGTCAGGATCACATGTGTTCATGGAGTGTTAATGCTTTGCTTCGGTGCTCTATTAAAAGGAGCACCTTAATTGCCAGTAGTTACCTTGAGGCCCCACTGCAAACGGGCTGGCTAGACAAAAGATGTTGTGCAAGTTCTCATTGCAGCACGCATTTACTATATATGGAACACATGCCTAGGATTATCTAGTACTTGGATGCTTTATCTTATTTATCTGCAATTGTCCTATGTTCTGATTGCTATGTGAATTGTCTTGTCCATGCAACGCCTGCTGATCCATCCCTATGCCTACCGCACTAATCCTACTATTTACTACGTTGTTACTACTATCCTTACTTTACTACTTTGCTACTTTACTATTCCTACTACAAAACTGCTACCGATAAAGCTGTGAGCAAGATTGTTTCAGTGCATTGAATTGACAACTCAGTTGTTAAGGTTTATAAATATTCTTTGGCTCCCTTGTGTCGAACCAATAAATTGTTTCACTTCCTCAAAATACTGCGATACACCCCCTATACTTGTGGGTCATCAAGACTATTTTCTAGCGGCGCTGCTGTGAAGCATAGCTTTATTTATCAAGTTCACTTGGATTCATTATTGTTCGCTGCCATCCATCATGGGTATGTCTCGTGATGGCAAGGTTCCTATTTACCATCCACTACAAGAAGAGGTATTGTTCTGAACACCTCTGTTGCTCTTGATTCACCGTCTGTTATGAGTAAGATCGTTACACCACCACATACACATGCTACACACACTGCTAGTACTGCTGAATCTGAAACTTCTGATGCTTATGATGCTTCTTCATCGTGCTTGATAAGAGTGGTTCATTAGGTGTTTTCCTAGATGCTACGATTGCTAGAACTATAGCTGGAAATACTGAAACTCCTAATGAAGACACTACTACACCTGTTAGCTCACCTGAGTCTAGCGAGAGTTATGATATTGAAGATGGTTATGTTGAGATGACCGATGAATTTAATAAAGAATGTCAAAACACCCATGATAGGAGCTGCTAAGAGTCTCCTTGAGAGGCGTACTATTAGACCCAAATTGTCTCCTCTTGCTAAGTTTGCTACTTCTCCCATAAACATTAAAGATAAAGATTATGATTTCTCTCTCGATCTATCTTACATAGCTATTGTTGAGAAAGAACCTTTTTGTGGGACTAAGAATGAAAGTGCGATAGCACATATGAATGAGCTTTCTACCATGAGTGGCTTGTTTTCTGATGATATTAAGATGCGTACTTACTTTGTTGCTAAGATTTTCCCCTTTTCACTGAAAGGAGAAGCTAAAACTTGGTTTAGTAATTTACCTCCTGGATCTATTGATAGTCCTGATTGCTTGATTAGTACTTTCCTACAGAAATATTTTCCTCCAAGTGCTAGACATGTTATTTTGCAGGAACTTTTTGATTTTAAACAGGGAGAAAAAGAGATATTGCCTGAATCATGGGCAAGGTTTTGTGCTTTGATTCATGCACAGGCTGGAAGTCCATTACCTAAGAATGAGCTTCTTGATATATTTTATAATGGACTAACTGAAGAATCTAGGACATACCAAGATAGTTGTGCTGATTGTGTTTTCAGGAATAGGACTCCAAGGAAGCTGAGGAATTAATGGCTAAAATAAGCAAGAACTATGAGGATTGGAATCCTCCTGAACCAGCTATACCTAAAGTAATTATACCTAAACCAACTATACCGGTACCTATTCCAACATCAAAGAAGAGGGGAGTTATTGAATTAAATGATGAAGTGATGAAGGAAGCTAAGAAATGTCTTAAGGAGAAGGGAATTAAAGCTGCAGATGTCAAGAATTTACCTCCTATAGAAGAATTATGTAAGCCAATTCCCCACTCATCCACTATTGAGGTACACTCTCTCCAACACTTTGATGAAGGTGATATCCCTTACTCTAAACCTCCTGATCAATGCTTAGAAGAATTTGATATTTTCATTGTTAAGCAAGATAATTTCAATAAAAGGGTGCAAAATCATCTAATGGAGAACACTAGAGCTATTGTTGAGTTGAAAGATATTGTGGAAAGAACCTCTAATGATGTTAAAATGATTGTTAAACACTTTCAAATGGTTCAAACTCAAATAGATCAACTCATTAAAGTGCAAAAAGACTTGCTAGTTAACGCCGCTAAAGAAAAACATGCTTATGAAATTAGAGCTGCTACCCAGGATCCTCTATATCCCGAGGGGCATCCCAAAAGAATTGAGCAGGATTCTCAACAAGCTGAAAATAGTCGCTCTACTCGTAAGAAAAGGAAAAAAAGAAACATAAAACTATTGTAGAACCCTCTGAACCTGCTATAGATCCTAATAGTATACCTGTCTCTGATGCTGAAACTGAAAGTGGTAATGAAGAAAATGAAGCTCTTGATAAAGAAAAAGTTGAAGAAGAACCTGAAAAGCACACTAAGAATACTAAATACACTAAAGAACATTTTATTGCTAAGAAACATGGTAGTGAAAGAGAGCCTTGGGTCCAAAAACCTATGCCTTTCCCTGATAAGAAACACAAGTCAAAAGAAGATGAACACTATAATAAGTTTTGTGAGTGGATGAAACCTTTATTCCTGCAAATTCCTTTGACTGATGCTATTAAATTGCCTCCTTACTCAAATTATATGAAGGATATTGTCTCGAATAAAAGGAAGATCCCTAATGAAGAAATTTCTACTTTGCTTGCTAATTATTCCTTCAATGGTAAGGTTCCAAAGAAACTTAGAGACCCAGGGATTCCAACTATTCCTTGCTCTATTAAAAATAATTATGTTAGAACTGCTTTGTGTGATTTAGGAGCTGGAGTTAGTGTTATGACTTTCTCTCTCTATAAGAGACTTCAATTGGAAAAACTGATACCTACTGATATATCTTTGCAAATGGCTGATAAATCTACCACTATTCCTGTTGGTATATGTGAAGATGTGCCTGTTCAAGTGGCTCATAATTGCTTGATATTAACCGATTTTGTTGTGCTTGAAATGCCTGAAGATGATAATATGTCTATTATTCTTGGGAGACATTTCTTAATACTGCAGGAGCTGTTATTAATTGTAATCAAGAAAAGGTGACCTTTAATGTTAATGACAAGGAACATATTGTCTATTTCCCCAAGAAGATGGAAATGACTTATGGTTTGAATTCAATTGAACATGTTGAGGGCATTCAAGTTGGAGAAATATATTGTCCCATACCAAGAGAAGCATTTGAAACTATTATGATTGAGAGCATTGCTATCAAAGTTGAGGTAACATAATCATTAGTGGAATACAAAGTTTTGTTTCATATAAAATTGTATTGGTAACAAGACCTGATCAACCTTGTTAACAAAAGGATTTCATTGAACAAAACAATGTTTTCACCATGATTATCTCTGCTTACTTCTATTCTATCCATTTTAGTTTTTGCTTTTGTTTAGTTTACCTTTCTTGTGCTAGTTTCTTGCATTTTAGAGTGTCTTAGAACTTCTGTAGCTTTTGCTTTGTTTTGCATTGCATCTTTTCAAAATCATTTTTCTGTAGAAAAATCATTCATCTATGCCTGAAAATTGCCCAAAAATAAAGTGTCTCGAAAAATTCTAGAAAATTCATTTTAAATTCTTACGTGAAAAAAGGGGCAGAGGAGTGCCTGGAAGGTACCAGGGGGACCCACCAAGCAGGCACACCACCAGGTGGCGCGGCCTTCCCTGGGTGGTGCCATGCCATGGTGTGGGCCACCCCTGGCCCTCCACTCACTCTCTCACTTGCCGCTTTCTTCTCTCTCCCGAGTAAGCTCCAGTTCATTGCTCAAAATCGCGTTCTTGCTGTGCTTGCTCTCTATTTTTTCGATCTCCTTGCTCAGCCCATCTTTGCTACTAAAAAGGAGCATTTGTTCTCCGGTATGTGACTCCTCCGCTTGTCCAAGTAGATTTGTGTTTAGTCGATTATATCTTGAGTATTTTGCTACTATAGGTGACAGGTTATGAGAGCTTGTAAGATTGTTTGATGCTTAGAGATATAGCTTTGATGCATGTTTAGGCCTCTTACAAGCCCCTATGAGTAGTGCCCTTCATTATATTCACTTTGCAATCACTTGTTTAATAGGTGTTTAAATTTCAGATTAGAAGATGAATGAGCATCAACTAAACCAACATGAACTATGGGTGCCTGAGGTTATGAAGGTTCACCGGGAGGAGAAAGTTTTTCCTTCCATTTATCCATGCTCTGAAGTTATGAGAGCTGCAGGAATTCTCCAGGATTTCCACACTTTGGTTTCTAATGCTAGGTTGGAGCACTTTTTGGAAGATGAACCTTATCAATTTGTGAAGGTAACCATGTCTGTAGTGCAGGACTTTCGATTTAGTCACTCTTTGCCTAATGCCATGGTCCACTACAAAATTTACAATATAGCTGTCGACCTCTCTCTTGATGACTTTTGTGCAGCTATTAAGGTACCTCAGTGGGGATCATGTGGAAGGATTAAAGAGCGACCCGCACCACTCATGGATTTATACGCAGAAATTTGCCCAGGGAGCAGCTTCTCGAAGGAGAGTGGGAAAATCCGTAACATTCATCTCCCCTCCATTCGCTACTTTGCCTACTTTATTGCCAAGTGTGTTCTTGCTAGGAAAACTGCCAATAAGTTATCTTCATATGTTCTAGCATTCCTCTCTGCTGCTCTTAAACGAGATAGGTCTTACAACTTAGGTGCTTTGATAGCTTTCCGTCTTGCTGCTAACCGCGAGAAAGGTGGAATTTGTGGGGGCCTCATTGCTTCTCGTTTACTAGCATTTCATGGTTTAGTACCTCATCATCTAGACCTACAGTTTCCCATACAAAGGCTTGATCTTAATTCCATGATACAACATAAATTTGTTTCTTCTTGGGCTAATCTGAGTGAGTTGTCTTATGAAATAACCTTTCTCAAAGCTGGTTGGAGAAGGAGCAAGTCCGAGCGTGTTGTTCTTTTGCCTGCACCTGTTTTGTTTAACCTTGACAACAGGGTAGGATGGTCCCTCACGGAGGAGGAGTTTGATAATTATTTGGGAGAGCTCTCCCAGCAGGAACAGGATATTATAAGGGAGGTCACAGATGATTCGGTCCAGACCTCGAATGAGGGGGAGTCTTCATATCAAAGCTTCGCTTATGATTGGGGAGCTTCTTCTTCCCACGGGCCTAACCACGATCATTCTTGCAATGACCCGCCTGCTTGGAACCCTTACTCAGATCTGATTGACACCCACTTAGGCCAAAAGCCTAAGCTTGGGAAGGTATGACGTCGCACTCATCTCCATATCGTTTTGTGTCGGTACTTTGTATATTCATGTTTCTTTCTCTTTTTAGTTTTTGTTTTTTCTTTGCTTTTGCTTTCTAAAACACAAAAAGACCAAAAATATTTATGTTGTTTCTCTTTGGTTTGCTTCTTTCTTTGCCTTGGTTTGTTTTTCCTTTTGTGTTGTTTGAACTATTCAAAACCCAAACAGATTTTGCTTTGCTTGTTCTTCCTTTTTGGTTCTTCTTTTAAAAATCAAAACACCAAAAATATTTGTTGTTCTCCTTTGGATTTGTGAGTTTGTTGCAGGGTTCAGCAGTCCTCAGTGGATATTGGTTTCATATTATTATTCAAGCCACACAAGTGAAGAGCAATAATGAGGATTAATGACAACTTGAGGTGTGGTAAGAGTCTGGTAACAAACTCTATTTGTTTTCATTTTTGTACATATACTCATCATTGTGGGCATGCTTAGTCTGTTCGTAGGGTGTATGTTATTTATGGATGCTTTGTAGTTCTTTCTTTCATATGATTAGTTCCAGCTTGCTAATAGTTTGTAGCATGTCTTATGAATGTTTGCTTGCATTACTTTGTTCATAACTTGGTATGACACCGTGGTATCCTCCTCTGAATGTTTCATTTGAATTGACTTGGCACATGCTCATGCATGCATATGACTGAAATAATCAGTTAAGCCTCGATGAATTATTTTGCCTTGAGGGTCTTGAATCACTTCCATGCCATGATTAGTCCTATTTTGTTGTAAGCATGATTATGACAGCTACTGCTCTCTCGTTTGTTGCTCCCTTTACTATTGCTAGCCTTTACTTTCACTGAGTATGTTTTACTCATGTTTCCAACTCCCTAAAACCAAATATTTCCAAAGTGTCCACCATACCTACCTATTAGCATCATTTGGTATTTCCATGCATATACAATATGCATTGTTTTCTTCCGAATAAAATGTTTGCTTGTTATGAGAAAGTTAGTTAGTAAAGCTCTCACGAACTTGATGGCACACTTTATTTTCTTGCATTTAATAAACCTGAACCATTGCGTCCTTCTTTGTTGCGTATATGCTTGCACTTTATAAGTTGAAGTTAGCAGAACCATGTATCATGGGGAACGCTTTCAACATTGCACTGGCACTTAGTACCTTGTTGATATCATGATTCTTTTGCTTATGGATCCCGGCGGTGTGAAATAAAAGTGGAACTTGTAAGATCATGGAGTTTGTATATGTGTTAGGGAAACGCCTGGGCCGCTAGCCTAAGCCATGCCTAATCATGGTGGAAACTTGCAGCATAACCATAGTGAGCATTCTATGAAGCATCCTCAATAAAAATAGATGCACATAGTAAATAAAAAGATCGCTGAGATGCTCATTGTCTGCTTGCCTTGTCATTTTGATTATGGGATAGCTCCTGTATCATGTGCAAGGGGTACCCTGCTGATGTTCTCTATGATGCGTATATATTTACAATGACAAGAGCTTACTTGTGACTGAAGTTGAGTAGCATGAGGATCGGTCTTCGTAAGTAAGGGGCATGAGACTTTGATTTATAACTTTTCAAGCATATCCTCTTAGTTGTGTAACTTTAACCTTAACCATTTAAAGATGCTTATGATAGGGGCAATGAGAGCTCAAAGCTAACAAGTACCATACTTTCAGCATTTGGAAGCCTTTCAAACTATTCAAAACCTTTTTCATTTCCTTGTTGAGTCTCCACGCATTCTTTGATCACTTTCTTGAGAGCATAGTTTTCATTCTTAGTGTAATGTGCTTGCTTCAAAACTTGATTATTTGTGTTATGACTTTGATGCTTGTATCTTTAACATCTTTACTTCTAGTCTTGACCTGAACTTCAGAGGTGCCTTGGCATTCATAATCAAAGGCAAGCGAGATACCACTCTATCATACCTTGTTATGAGCATTGTAATGTTGCTTATGTTTATGTTTCATGCTACTTATTATTTTTGAGCTGGAATCTCTTCATAGCTTGCAATGCCTATTAAGTAAACTTAGTTGCATACTCCTTATTATGAATTGTCTAAGTAGTTGATCACATGCTGAGAATATATATTTCATATGAAGCAAATGTGGTTGTGAAAGTTCTTTTATCGCACTAAGTTTTCCACTGAATTGCCTGAGGACAAGCAATAAGCTAACCTTGGGGGAGTTGATACATCCAAAACGTATCTACTTTCCCGAACACTTTTGCTATCGTTTCTCCCCTAAACTTGTATGATTTGGATGCAAGTAACACGGACTGACGCTGTTTTCAGAAGAATTGCCTTGGTGTCTAGTTTTTGTGCAGAAAATCAACTATCAGGAAAAATCCTAGAAAATATGCCAAAAATCCTATTTCAACAGAAGACTCCGGGAGCCAGAATACGAGACGGAGGAGGGCTGGGCCTAGGCCAGACCACCTAGTCGTGCGGGCTAGCCCAGGCCACGCCAGGGGGTGGTCTGGCCGCCCCAGACACCCCCTCGGTCTCCCTCTTCGCCTATAAGATGCCTTCTGACCTAAAAACTCATGGGGGGTCGACGTTTTTCCAAAAAGAGTTCCGCTCTGCCGCGACCACCAGATTCCACGAAACAGCACCAGAAACTCCGTTCTGGCACCCTGCCGGGACGGGGAATTGGAGGATATCATTTCCATCATCATCACCATCGCTTCTCCATCGACGATCCATGTTTCCCCCATCTATGAGCGAGTAATCCCCCTCTGTAGGCTATGGGGATGGTAGGGATTGGATGAGATCGTTCATGTAATGGCATCAGATTGTTAGGGCATGGTGCCTAGTATTTTCTATTAGTGCTTTATGACTTTGTTGCGACTTGTTATGCTTAATGCTTGTCACTAGGGCCCGAGTGCCATGATTTCAAATCTGAACATGTTATTGATTCATTATGATAGTATTGTTTATGGTCTTACCTGCAAGTTGTATACACACGTTGTTGTGCAGAACCAAAGGCCCCGAAGTGATAGAAATCAGGATAACCGGAGGGACTAGCTTTGATGTGAGGATCACATTTGTTCATGGAGTGTTAATGCTTTGCTCTGGTGCTCTATTAAAAGGAGCACCTTAATTGCCGAGTTACCTTGAGGCCCTGCAAACGGGTCAGGACAAAAGATGTTGTGCAAGTTCTCATTGCGAGCACGTATGACTATATATAGAACACATGCCTAGGATTATCTAGTACTTGGATGCTTTATCTTATTTATCTACAATTGCCCTATGTTCTGATTGCTATGTGAATTGTCTTGTCCATGCAACGCCCGTTGATCCATCCCTATGCCTACCGTGACTAATCCTCATGCTTACTACCGTTGTTACTACTATCCTTACTTTACTATCATTGCTACTTTACTATTCCTACTACAAAACTGTATATCGATAAACTGCTGTGAGCAAGATTGTTTCCAAGTGCAGCTGAATTGACAACTTAGTTGTTAAGGCTTATAAATATTCTTTGGCTCCCCTTGTGTCGAATCAATAAGTTGGGTTTCACTTCCATCGAAAATACTGCGATACACCCCCTATACTTGTGGGTCATCAGCAAGGTAGACACAACTACCATCAAATGACGTCCAATGAAGTCATGCAAGAAATGGCATCATTCAAGGTTGCTGCAAAGAACGCGGAAGATGCCCGTGCCCGTGCCATTGGAATGCAAAAGGGGTCAATGTTGCTCTCAAGGCTAATGTTGTTGAGCAAGATGAGGACGAGAGAGATTTTGAGAGTGCCTCCATGGACTGCCCCGATGAAGTCAAACGTGCTCATGGTGAGTACATGGCATTTTACGCAAGGAACTTTTGGAAGGATCCTGCCAAGGTAAAGTCTGAACTCGAGCGCAAGAATGGGTCAAGTGGAAGAAGAGAAAGTGGCCCAAAACTGAGAACATGCTAAAATTGTGGAGATAGGCTGCACTTTGTGGCTGAGTGTCCATATCAAAATAGAGAAGACAATGGTGGCAGGCTCATCCTTAAAGAAAAATCCAAGGCACCTAAGAAGAAGCCATTTATCAAAAAGAATGGCCCTTACAAGAAGCAACCCAAGATTGTCTTGGTGGCACAAGAAGAATACTCCTCGGCAAGTGAAGATGAAGAGGATGAAGATAGCTCTCGCGAGGTGGCTGCTATAGCTACCACATCGACTCCATCATCTCTCTTCGACTCCCCAAACGAAAACGTCATCAACAACAACGTCACTTGTCTTATGGCAAGAGGGTCCGAGGGCTATGCTTCTGGTGGGTCTAAATGGGTACTCGATAGCGGATGCACGAGTCATATGACCGGAAGCAAGGAGATCATCACGGAGATGCAGCCAAATCATGATCATATAACCGTCTCCTATGGTGACAAGTCTAAATCTGAGGTATTGGGTCTCGACAAAGTTGTGGTGGCTCACGATATCTCTCTCGTGGACGTCATGCTTGTTGAGACCCTCCATAATTTACTTTCAGTTCGCGCCTTGGTAAGATGGGCTTTATGCTTTTATTGATGCTGATTTGGTGGTACTCTTGTGGAGCAAGTATCTAAAAGTCGCTTAGGATATGTCAAAATGACCTGTACGTGCTGGACTTTTCGAGGAAAACCACTACAGGCCCTTTTTATCTTTTTGGAAAGGCTGACACGGGTTGGTTATGGCATCGCCGACTAGCCCACGTCAATATGAGAACTTTGCAAAGTCTCCACAAGGGTGGCCACATCCTTGGACTAAAAGAAAATGTCTCCTTTGCCAAAGATCGTGTTTGTAGGGCTTGTGTTGAAGGGAAAATGCATGACTCTCCTCATCGAAGGAAGACTATTATCTCGTCAAAAGGATCTTAGAGCTCCTTCATGTGGACCCCTTTGGACCTCCATCTCATGCAAGCCTCGGGAAGAAGTACGCCTTGTGATCGTTGATGATTACTCAAGATACACTTGGGTCTATTTCTTCAAGTTGAAGAGCGAGACTCAACAAACAGTCTTTATCGACTTCGCCAATGAGGTTCAACATCAACACAATGTCGCTATTCTGGCAATAAGAAGTGATAATGGATCCGAGTTCAAGAACTACACCTTAAATGAGTTCCTAAGTGAAGAGGGGATAAGACATCAATATTCCGCTGCGTACACCCCTCAACAAAATGGTGTTGCCGAGAGGAAGAACCGGACTCTAATGGATATGGAAAGGTCTATGCTAGCCGAATTCAAGTCTCCATGTAACTTCTGGGCTGAAGCAATCTCTACCGCTTATCATTCATCCAACCGGTTATACCTCCGTAAACCTCCGTAAAATCTTGGACAAGACTCTGTGTGAAATACTTACCGGTAACAAGCCAAACATCTCATACTTTCAGGTATTTGGGTGTAAGTGTTTCTTTCTCATCAAGGGAGTTCGTTTATCTAAATTTGAGTCTAAGGCTTTAGAAGGTATTTTTGTTGGTTATGGTGCCGAATCCCACACTTATAGAGTCTACAATAAGCTCTCTGGAACTGTTGTAGAATCTTGCAGTGTTGTGTTCGAGGAAAATGACGGCTCCCCTATGGGGCAAGTTGATGTTTGTGATGCAGATGTTGAAATACCCCAAGATTCCATAAGAAGAATGGGCGTGGGATTTTTCCGCCCCATTGAGGAACCCCTTGTGGCGGATCGGGAAGGACAATGTTCTACTCATGAAGAGCCCTCATCTACACATAATCAACATGCTCCAACCACGGGAGTAACTTCTACACCAACTCCACCACCATCAAGGTCAACCTGCTCCTAGATGCTCCAGGTCGGATTATCCGGTCGACACCGGATTATCCGGCCACCACTCCCCTAACGACCAAACTGTGAATTCTATCGAAGAAACTGCTGCAAGCTCCAGTCAATTTTCCGGTGACCGACGGATTATCCGCCCCTGCCAATTCAAGCAACTTCTGTGCAACCCGATGAAATTGTTTAAGTTCTCTCAGTCGGATTGTCCGTCCTCACCTCGACCGGATTATCCGACCAGAACTCCTAATGATCAATAGCCTCGTTACTGCCATCGACCCACCTCAAGATCATGCTTCGTTACCTACTACTCGATAATCAGACTTCAAATCAAGGTCAAGCAAATGATTCCAACAAAGACTCAAGTGATGAATTTTCAAAGCTTATGACTGACAGGTTTGATATGTCTATGGTGGGGGAGTTATGGTTCTTTCTTGGATTCGAGATCAAGCAACTTAGAGAAGGAACCTTCATCAATCAAGCTAAATACATCCAAGACATGCTCAAGAGATTCAAGATGACAGATCTTAATGGCATCGCCACTCTGATGCAAACAAAATGTCACCTTAAACTTACCCCACATGGTAAAGATGTGGACCAAAAGGTATACCTGTCAATGATCGGCTCTCTCCTTTACCTCCTGCATCTAGACCCGATATTGTGTTGAGTGGGTGGGTGTGCAAGGTATCAAGCAGCTACTAAGGAAAGCCAGTTAGTGGCGGTCAAGAGGATCTTCCGATATTTGGTTCATTCCCCTAACTTTGGTCTATGGTATCCCAAGGGCTCCAATTTCTCTCTATGTGGTTATACTGATTCAAATTGGGCCGGTGATAAGGATGATCGGAAATCAACTTCTGGTGCTTGTCCGTTTTTGCGAAGATCTCTAGTTTGTTGGTCTTCTAAAAAGCAGAATTGTATTTCTCTCTCCATCGCCGAAGCTGAATATGTTGCTGCTGCTAGTTCTTGCACTCAGTTATTATGGATGAGGCAAACTATAAAGGAATACAGTGTCAATTATGACAAAGTGCCTCTTTTATGCCATAATGAAAGTGCAATCAAAATTGGCATAATCCGCAGACACACAAGGACAAAGCATATTGAGATTCAGAATCATTTTATTCGGGACCATGTTGCTCGAGGCGATATTGATCTATCTTTTGTGAGCATGAAGAACCAACTTTCTGATATTTTCACTAAGCCACTTGATGATTGATACATTGCAAATGTATCTATAATTTTTGATGTTCCATGCTTGGTTTTATCCACTTTCTTGTGTTTTGTTCCAACTTTGGAGTACTTTTCATATGATTTCTTGGACTAACCTATTAACAAGAGCCACAGTGCTAGCTGCCAGTTTTCTGTTGTTTTTGGTTCTAGGAAAGTCGAAATGAATATTCTCGGAATTGGACGGGACAAAAGCCAAAGTGCCTATTTTTCCGGAAGTCATCAGATGCCAGAATACGAGACGGAGAGGGGCCAGAGGCCGGCCACACCACCTGGCCACGTGGCCAGGCTTGGCCTGCGCCAGGGGGTGGTGTGGTGGCCCCTGGCACCCCCTCGGCCTCCCCTTCCGCCTATAAGATGCCCTCGGGACGAAAATCCTAAGGGTCCGATCAAAAATCCACGAAAGATTCTGCAGCCATCGGCATCTCCATCCCTAGATCGGGAGGGATCTGAAGCTCTTCCAAGACCACGGAGGGGAATTCACCCTGGAGGCCTTCTTCATCACCATGCAAGCCTCTGGTGTGATGCGTGAGTAGTTCATCCTTAGACTATGGATCCATGTAGTAGCTAGATGGCTGGTTCTCCTCCTTTGTGCTTTCATGTCTAGAGCTTGTGTGCTCCGTTCATGATCAAGATCATCTATTTGTAATTCTGCATGTTGTGTTTGCGGGGATCCGATGGATATTGAGATGCTATTTCAGATTGATTATTGATTCTATCATGTCTTTGTTATTTGTGATCTTGCATGCTTTCCGTTTTTAGTAGCTATCTTGGCCAAGTAGATGCTAGCAACTCCAAGAGTTAGTATTTATGCTCGATAGTGGGTTCATGCCTTTGGTAATCTGGGGAAGTGACAGAAATCTCTAAGGTACTAGATGTGCTATTGCTACTAGGGAGAAAACAACAATCCTTTGTTCATAGAACAATCGTATTGTTCACTTTACACGCAGTTCGTAAAGCAATAATCTGTTGCTTGCAACTTAATACTGGAGGGGGTTCGGATGATAACCTAAAGGTGGATTATTAGTCATAGATGTAGTTGGATGGCGGTCTATGTATAATGTTGTAATGTCCAATCAAGTTCCAAAGGAGTCAAGATGATTAGTATATGCATGTATTGCTTTCTCGATGTTTGTCAATTGCCCCGCTGTAATTTGTTCACCCAGCATGTTATCTATCTTAAGGAGATCCACCTCTAGTGAACTCTGGATCCCGGTCCTTGTCTTTTACATACAATCTACAATCTTTTACTGCTTTGTGTTTACTTTCTGCAAACTTTTACTTCTTTCCATTTGATACGTTTAATCCTTTGTTTTCCGCAAAACACGGTGAGATTGACAACCTCATCGCAAGTTGGGGACAAAGTTCTGTGGTTGTGTTGTGCAGGTCTCCACGGTGCTACTAGCACCGGTAGTGCGCCCTGCCAAGGCTTAGCTAGTAACACCTTTGGGGTGTTTCCTTGCTCCTACTGGTTCGATTAAACCTTGGTTTCATAACTGAGGGAAACTTGCTGCTGTGCTCATCATACCTTCCTCTTGGGGTTCCCAACGAGCTCTACATCAATACCGCCATCAAGCAATTTTCTGGGCGCCATACACAGAGCCATCAAGCATTTTCTTTGTTATTTTTGTTTTGCTGGGGAGTCAAGGACATCTTCACAAGGGGAGTCCCTCATAACCAATCTCTTTACTTTGTTATTTTTGTTTTGCTTAGTTTCTTTTTGCTTTGTTTGCTTGTTTCTTTATCAAAAACACACAAAAAATTAGTTTTACTAGTTTGCTTTCTTATTCAAAAACACAAAAAATGACTACTCTGGAAAACACTAAGTTGTGTGAGTTCACTAGCACCAACAACAATGATTTTATGAGCACACCTATTGCTCCACCTGTGCCTGAAGATACTTTCTTTGAGATAAAACCTGCTTTGCTAAATCTTGTTATGAGAGAACAATTTTCTGGTATTGGTAATGAAGATGCTGCTTCCCATCTAAATAACTTTGTTGAACTTTGTGAGATGTAGAAGCATAGGGATATAGATGGTGATATTATTAAGCTGAAATTGTTTCCTTTCTCTTTGAGAGGAAAAGCTAAAGAATGGTTGAATTCCTTAACTAGGAATAGTATTGATTCTTGGACTAAATGCAAAGATGCTTTCATTGGAAAATACTTTCCTCCTGCTAAGATTATATCTATGAGAAGTGAAATAATGAAGTTTAAACAATCTGATAATGAGCATGTTGCTCAAGCTTGGGAAAGAATGTAATCTTTGGTTAAGAATTGTCCCACTCATGGACTGACTGCTTGGATGATCATCCAAACTTTTTATGCAGGATTGAACTATTCTTCAAGGAACCTATTGTACTCTGCTGCTGGAGGTACCTTTATGACCATCACTTTGGGTGCTGCAACAAAACTTCTGGACTATATGATGGTTAATTATTCTGAATGGCATACTGAGAGAGCTCCACAAGGTAGGAAGGTAAATTCTGTTGAGGAAACCTCCTCCTTGAGTGATAAGATTTATATTATTATGTCTATGCTTGTTAATGGGAAAGCCCATATTAATCCAAATAATGTTCCTTTAGCTTCTTTTGTTTCTCAAGAAGAGCAAGTTGATGTGAACTCATAAGAAATAACAACTTTGGCAATAATGCTTATAGGGGTAATTTTGGTAACAATAATAAGCCATATCCTCCCAACAATGGTAATGCTTATGGAAATTCCTACAACAATAATAGGAGTGCACCCTCTAAACTTGAAGTTATGCTTAAAGAGTTTATTAGTAAACAAACTGCTTTCAATAAAACTATTGAGGAAAAACTCTCTAATGCTGAAAGAAATATAGCATCTTTGTATGAAGCTCAATCTTCTTTGAATAAAATGGCTGCTAAACCTGAAACTAATGAGAACCCCTTTGCAGCTACTAATGCTATACAAGTAAGAATTGATGAAACTGTTAGACTATTAGCTGAATTACATGCTAAGTGGGAAAGAGAAGATGAAATTGCTAGAAACATTAGTGTTTCTACTATTACCACCACTAGTGTTGAGGCTAGTAATAGTTCTACTACTTTAGATGATTATTTTGATTTTGATCTTGATGGTTGTAATATCTCTGAAGTTATTAAGTTCCTACAAAATCTTGCTAAGAGTCCTAATGCTAGTGCTATGAACATGGCCTTTACCAAACACATTATTGATGCTCTCATAAAGATTAAAAAAGAAAATATGAAACATAAAGCATCTATTCCTATAAAACAAGAAGATGGTTGGGAACCCATCATTAATATGAAAGTGAATGACTTTGATTTCAAAGCTTTATGTGATCTTGATAGTAGTGTTTCTATTATGCCTAGAAGGATTTATGATATGCTTGATTTGCCTCCACTTGAAGATTGTTATTTGAATGTCCCACTTGATGATAATGCTAAAAAGAAACTCATGGGGAGTCTTAATGATGTTCTTATTATGGTTAACAATGCCTATGTCCCTGTTGATTTCTATGTTTTGGATGTTGAATGCAATGCTTCTTGTCCTATTACTTTGGGAAGACCTTTTCTTAGAACTGTTGCTGCCATCATTGATATGAAAGAAGGCACCATTAAATATCAACTCCCACTCAAGAAAGGTATAGAACACTTCCCCAAGAAGAGAGATAATATTTCTTTTGCTTCTCCTATGAAAACAAAATTTGGTCTTATTGCTTCTTCATTTGAGAACACTTGATTCTTTTTCTTGCTTCTTATGCCTAACTTAAAGGCGTTAAAGAAAAGTACTTATTGGGAGATAACCCAAAAGTTTTAGATGAGTCTTGGAAGTTATACCTCTGTAATAACCTCTCCTTATACTTTTTATTTGCTTTTTGTGCCAAGAGTAACCTCTAATGAGAGAGAAGTAATGATTGGGAAAGTTGCTGTCCCAAAACAGATTTCTGTGCTTTCCCGTAAAAATTCGTGTAAAATCTCTGAATGTATTTTTGAGGCGTGAATTTTTGTGCTTCTGCCCCAGGTTGTTATCTAACTTTCGTTAGTTCAGCACTTTTTGATTTGAGCAACAGAAGGTCTTCGAAAAAATTCGTATTTACCTGCTGGTCTGTTTTGACAGATTTCTGCCATTTTCTGCATTTGCTTCTTGTTGGTTCCTTTTTGAGTTCTTTTGGGGAATTGAGCTTTTTGAGGGAAGTGCTACAGGCTAGTGTTCTAATGGAAGTTTATTTGGTGTTAGAACTGAACCTTAAGACTTATTTATCTTGAGTGCACTAATGTTGCTAATAAAGATTGTGTGAAGTTTTGTATGAAGGAAAATTTTAGGTGTATGGAAGGAATGAGTAATGAGATGAAGGATGGACTAAAGCTCAAGCTTGGGGATGCCACGTGTGTCATCCCCTTCTTCATCAAGAAAAATCCCAGGTTTCTTCCAAACGCTTCATTTTTATTGTTTCATGCACAGTTGTGTTTTTCTTGGAGCGTCTTCTTTTTCGTTTTCCTTTTGGTTTTTAGTTTGATTGGTTTGCTTAGTTTTCTGAACAAATTGGTTGGACCCCCTCTTTCAGACATTCGTTTGCAAATATTTTGGTTTGGTTTGGAAAAGAGTAGGAAAGCTCATGCTTATGTGGTAAAAAGAGCTTGTTTTTGACTGTGGCCTATGCTTTGTCATGCCATGCTTGATATTGTTTTGGCTTTATGCTTAGTATTCTTTGCTGTAGCATGAATTGTTATAAATAATTGAGATTTCTTAATGTGCCTTGGATGAATCATGCGTTGTTTTAGCATATTAAAGCATAGTATAGTGGTATTCTCCTTTGATGCTTTATTTGGGTTGACTGGCATGCTCACACCATGTTATGACTATCCAAAGTCACCATAGCCTTTATGATCCTTTACTTTTCAACTTGTAGTATCACTTTATGCTTTGATCAATGATGTTTTGTCGCCGCATGATTATGGCCATTATTGCTCTCTTAGTTTGTCGCTCCCTTTTTTGCTAGCCTCCACAACAAAGTATGAGTTTCACATATGCATCCAACTCCCTAAACCAATTTATTCCAAAGAGTCCACCATACATACCTACTAGCTTATGCTATTCCAAGTATATTCATGCTTTTGTTTATCTTCCAAATTAAACTTGTTATGAGTAAACTAGTGATTAAAGCTCTCACGAACTTGATGGCACACTTTACTTTGTTGCGATATGCTTGCGCTTTATAAGTTGAAATTAGCGTAACCATGTTTCATGGGAAATGCTTTCAACATTGCACTTGTACTTTGTACCCGTTGATATCATGTTCTTTTGCTTACGGATCCCTGGCGTGTGAAATAAAAGTGGAACTTGTAAGATCATGGAGTTTGTATGTGTGTTAGAGAAACGCCTGGCTCGGCGCTAGCCTAAGCCATGCCTAATCATGGTGGAAACTTGCAGAATCACCATAATGAGAAATCTATTAATCATCCTCAATAAAAACATATGCAAATAGAAAATAAAAAGATCTGAGATGCTCATTGTCCGCTTGCCTTGTCATTTTGATTATGGGAAAGCTCTCAGATCATGTACAAGGGGTACCTGCTGCGGTTCTTAATGATACACATGTACTTACGATGACAAGAGCTTACTCGTGACTGAAGTTGAGTAGCATGAGGTTCGGTCTTCGTAACTAAGGGGCATGAGATTTTGGTTTATAACTTGTCAAGCATATCCTCTTAGTTGTGTCACTTTAACCTTAATCACCTTAAAGATGCTTATGATAGGGGCAATGAGAGCTGAAAGCTATAAGTACCATAATTTTTGGAAGCTCTTTATGAGACTTGAATCCCTACTTCCTTTTAAAAAAGGCCTTTCTTCCACCATTTTATTGTGTCTCCACCTTCTACCTTTATGCACCTACTTTGAGAGCATAGTGGCCATTCTTAGTTATATGTGCATTGTCCCAAGACTAGTTGATTGATGCATATCTTGATATTGCTTGTTTTAAACTATTTGTATCTAGTCACTCTTATGAACTTTGAAGGTGTCCTATGCATTTATATTTGCTACTCTATTGAGGGACAAGCTGAATACTATTATGCTATGTTTTGTTTATGTGAAACAAACAAACGTCTTGCAAAGCATTGTTATTCATGAACTTTGTCTTTCATGTTATGATTGAAGTACTATGATCCCAGTTTTGAATGTTTTACAAACTCTTTGATCAAGTCTTTGATGGTGCATGTCACCTCAAAAATTATTCTTTCTTTTCATCACTTACCTACTCGAGGACGAGCAGGAGTTAAGCTTGGGGATGTTGATACATTGCAAATGTATCTATAATTTTTGATGTTCCATGCTTGGTTTTATCCACTTTCTTGTGTTTTGTTCCAACTTTGGAGTACTTTTCATATGATTTCTTGGACTAACCTATTAACAAGAGCCACAGTGCCAGCTGCCTGTTTTCTGCTGTTTTTGGTTCCAAGAAAGTTAGAAAATGAATATTCTCGGAATTGGACGGGACAAAAGCCAAAGTGCCTATTTTTCCGGAAGTCATCAGATGCCAGAATACGAGATGGAGTGGGGCCAGAGGCCGGCCACACCACCTGGTCGCGCGGCCAGCCTTGGCCCATGCCAGGGGTGGTGTGGTGGCCCCTAGCACCCCCTCGGCCTCCCCATCCGCCTATAAGATACCCTCGGGACGAAAACCCTAAGGGCCCAATCAAAAATCCATGAAAGAGTCTATAGCCGCTGTCATCTCCATCCCTAGATCGGGAGGGATCTGAAGCTCTTCCCGGCACCTTGCCGGAGAGGGGAATTCACCCTGGAGGCCTTCTTCATCACCATGCAAGCCCCCGGTGTGATGCGTGAGTAGTTCATCCTTGGACTATGGATCCATGTAGTAGCTAGATGGCTGGTTCTCCTCCTCCGTGCTTTCATGTCTAGATCTTGTGAGCTCCGTTCATGATCAAGATCATCTATTTGTAATTCTGCATGTTGTGTTTGCGGGGATCCGATGGATATTGAGATGCTATTTTAGATTGATTATTGATTCTATCATGTCTTTGTTATTTGTGATCTTGCATGCTTTCCGTTGTTAGTAGCTATCTTGGCCAAGTAGATGCTAGCAACTCCAAGAGTTAGTATTTATGCTCGATAGTGGGTTCATGCCTCGTAACTGGGAAGTGACAGAAATCTCTAAAGTACTAGATGTGTTGTTGCTACTAGGGAGAAAACAACAATCATTTGTTCATAGAACAATCATATTGTTTACTTTACACGCAGTTTGTAAAGAAATAGTCTGTTGCTTGCAACTTAATACTGGAGGGGGGTCGGATGATAACCTGAAGGTGCATTATTAGTCATAGATACAGTTGGATGGCGGTCTATGTATAATGTTGTAATGCCCAATCAAGTTCCAAAGGAGTCAAGATGATTAGTATATGCATGTATTGCTTTCTCGATGTTTGTCAATTGCCCTGTTGTAATTTGTTCACCCAGCATGTTATCTATCTTAAGGAGAGCCACCTCTAGTGAACTATGGATCCCGGTCCTTGTCTTTTACATACAATCTACAATCTTTTACTGCTTTGTGTTTACTTTCTGCAAACTTTTACTTCTTTCCATTCGATACGTTTAATCCTTTGTTTTCCACAAAACACGGTGAGATTGACAACCTCATCGCAAGTTGGGGACAAAGTTCGGTGGTTGTGTTGTGCAGGTCTCCACGTTGCTACTAGCACCGGTAGTGCGCCCTGCCAAAGCTCAGCTAGTAACACCTTTGGGGTGTTTCCTTGCTCCTACTAGTTCGATTAAACCTTGGTTTCATAACTGAGGGAAACTTGTTGTTGTGCTCATCATACCTTCCTCTTGGGGTTCCCAATGAGCTCTACATCAACACCGCGCCAGCATTTTTCTGGGCGCCATACACAGAGCCATCAATGATGCAAGGTTTTGCTACTTGAGGAATGAGCTAAATATCGTTGATTCAAGGAGCTTGTCTTGATTACCCATGCACTCACTTGTACATCTCAGTCTTATTTGGTCTAGATGTGGGCATGGATATAGGGGGAGTGTGGTCCTAATTGATTGGGCTAACCCTCCCCCATAATGCCGAAAGCAAGTCAAATCATTTCTCTTAATATCATTTTGTGATATGTGAGCTTATTGATGAGTATTGGTTATGAACCCAAGATATATCTTCGTGGTTTTATACCATACACTCCAACAAGGTGGCTTCGGCCACCGCCCTCTTCCTTGAGAAGAGTTGGATTTATTTGGATTTTCCTTGATCGTTTTTTAGCTCCTCTCTTGTTTTTATGGGAAGCACACTCACTTTTGGCTTTTAGTTGCTTTGATTCTTGCAAATTTGGGTGCTTAGTACCATCTCAGTTTCGCTCTCTTAATCCTAAGCCTTTCCCTACCCCTAAGCCATCTATTCTTGCACACAAGTCCTTTGTACATCTTGTGGGGGTGTTGTTTGGGGACGCGCGGGCCTGACTCTATGTGTAACAGAAGTTCAGAGTTTAGGCCGGATAATCCGGCCCAAGTATTGGCCGGATAATCCGGCCCTGGGGGTATGACATCGCTCTTCTTCCTTTTTGGCGTCTCAATGCCAAACAGGGAGAAGTAGTTCTATTAGGTCTTCGAGGATTTGCATGGGTTGGGCACTAGCATTTGCACTTTTCCTATTTCGTCGATTTCTCGCTTGTGCCCATTTAGCGTTGAACTTTAACTTGTGGTTTGTATGAAACTTTGTGGCTGTGGTTTTGTGGATTATTCTTATGGAATCATCTATCTTATTGGATATTCTTATGGCTATTGGATATCTATATCGAGGGAGGCGCTCTCTATGGCTATCATTGGATATTCTTATAATGTATTGAGGACGCTTCTATCTCCCTACCGGTGGTATGAGCTTTTCACATTTGTTCCAATGATTTAGTCTTTACCCTCTTGTGTGTATTTGTAATCAACTGCAATTGTTTGTATGCACACGTTGAGGGGGAGTCTTTGTCTTTCATTAAATCTTGTTGCCTTGAGAACTTTCCTGCAAATCCTAGTATTGTCATCTAATACCAAAAAGGTGGAGATTGAAAGAACATTTCATGGTTCCCTGTGTTTTGAGTGTTAGATAAAAATACCGTGGAGTTTTCTCATGTGCGCTAAGTGTGCAGGGATTGTTCTGGTGTTTTGGGGGCCCGGATTATCCGCCCCACCAAGGGCCGGATTATCTGGCCTAACTCATCGATCAAAGGCAGCCAAGGTGCGACGCTCGGAGTGGGTTCGGATTTTCTCCCGGAAAGTCCGAACTGGGGCGGTTTTTTCTCCCCAGGCCGGATAATCCGGCCTTCGCATGGGGCTGGATAATCTGGCCCCCAGAAATAGATCGAAGGCAGCCAAGGCGTGACGCTCGTAGTGCGGTCGGATTATCTTCCGGAAAATCCGAACAGGGGTGGTTTTTCCTCCCTTGACCGGATATTCCGGCCTTCGAGGAGGCAATCAAGGGCAGGCTCGGCGTGTCGCTCTGAGTGGAGGCGGTTTATCTGCTGGATAATCCTAGTTTGGGGCGGAGTTTTTCCCTAGACCGGATAATCCGGCCCTCACGTGGGCCGCATAATCCAGCCCCAAATGTCTCCAACGGCTCAGTGGGTGCAGGGGTATAAAATCCCCTTCATCCCTATCGTGCAGAACTCTTGATTCATTCAAAAATTGTCAGACCCTTTGCAAGAGCTCTCTCTCTAGATCCCCCACTTCAACCACCCGAAGGCTTCGATCTTTCGGGGAACTGAAGGAGGAGACAATCTCTATCGCCATCAAGAATCAAGCGCATCAACTCTTCTCCATTCATTTGGAGAAATCCCCGATCTAGTATCTATCTACTAATTTATACACAGGTAGGTTCGTCTTTCCAGATTTTCGTTCCGATTTTTTATGGACGATTTTACCCCTGGCTGTTCCGGATATTTACACTGTTTGCCACCGCCAAGTCAACTGTACGGTTCGGTGGGCGAAACAAATCCAAACGCAAGGCAACTCTGCCTCCGCCGCCGAGCGCGCTTGGACGGCCGGCGTTGTGGCGGTGACATGGAATTGGTACTAAGCCGGGTGGCGTTGCTCGACGGATAGGTCGGAGCTGGGAGGCGCTTCAGCGACGAAGGGGCAGGAGCCTTAGCCTCATGTTCGCAGTCGTCCATGGCGTCGGCCGGGACACGCAGGCGACGCGTGGAATTCAACGGTGAACGGGCGTTGTAGAGCAGCGGGCCTCGTCGAGACGGTGGCGCTTCTGCGCAACTGGAGTTGTCTAGAGACGCGATGTTGATGGGCCGCGACGGCTCAAGGAGTCCAGTGGGAAAGGAAACAGGGCGCTGGATGGTGGCGGAGCAGCTAGGGCGGCACGCTCCGGTAGTGGGGATGTCAACATGGCGCGCTATGGCGGAGGCGAGGGTGCAGTGTCCCCTGATTTGCAACGACCAGAGCATCCGCTCGTGGGGATGCTCTAAGAAATCGGTCGTCCATCTCCTTTTCTCTCTTCTCTGTGTTGTGAAGAAAAAACCAATACTCCCTCCGACCCATATTAATTGACTTGGATTTGTCAAAATTTGGATGAATCTAGACACTATTTAATATATAGGTTCATCCAAAATTTAACAAATCAAAGTCAATTAATATGGGCCGGAGCGAGTACCTTATCGTTTTCTCTATACGAAACAGGTGGGGCTCAGAAGCGTGTATGTTAGCAGCACCAAATTATATTTTTCATTGCCACCGCACATTTCAATGGCATATGGGATCTTCTCGATTCTTTTCATGTTCCATCACAATAGACCAATGCCAAATACATGTACATGTACTACTTCATCCTTTTCCTTCTCCCAAATATTTCCAAATAAAAAATATTTCTAAATAATAGGAAAACTAAAGATTTGATTTTTCTTTTCTTTTACACCGAAAATTCCCATAGACACTCACTTGATGGCGGGTGGGAGGTGGCGCCATGAAATATCGAGGGGAGGACGTCCAATGATTGTTAGCAAGACAGTCAATACTAGATAAGGACGACATCGGTCGGGGGGGGGGGGGGATGGGGGAGGGGGTTAGAAAGGAGTAAGATGGGGTTCAAAGTGGGTGTGTCGATGAGAGTTTCTTTATTGTGGATGGTGTTCGTTCAACAATTATACCGGTGAGATAGACCACTCTTAGTGATATTTCTCATCAACTAATCAGTTGAATTAATCACTAAGTCTTCATGTGGTGGATTTTTTTCTCCGGTTACAACACAAAAAATTGGCGGACGAACCTATGGATAATGGAGTAGATGATGAGTTTAAAAAGAACTCGCCAACATAAGCCCCAATGAGATGTAGTTGTAAGGGGATAATGCCCGTGCGTTGCTACTGATTGATTTTTATTTTGCCATGACACGTTCTTGTGTTGCACTTGGCGCGTAAAATACTCAATCCCAAAATCAATTGAACCACATAACGCTAATCTTAATTCTCTATTTCCCCATTCTCTCCTAAGCATAACATGGGTGGCAGCTTCTTTACTTATAGCAAGTTTATCTAAAATATCTCTTTGTTTGTACTATTGTATCTGCTCCGACAAAATTTTAAGCTCTTTCCGTAATATAGTAAATTAATTCATACGTAAAACGCGTGATGAAAACAGATTTGTTTGGGTCTAACAACTTAACAGTTTGGCGGCCGAAAACCTTTGTGGCACTGGCTGCAGGAGACGTCTTGAATTTTTTCGCAGCGAATCAGCTAAATACCCCTGTGTTGTGTGACGAGTCCATAATCTGCCAACCGTGTTATGCTTGAGATAATGAGAAACGGGTGAACTAAGGTTAGGGTTACGTGGATTGGTCGATTTTGGAAAAAAAATGCTACACGAGACCACGTTGTGGAATAAAAAAATAAAAAGTTAACCCGTAGCAACGCACGGGCATTTAACTAGTTCTTGATAATATCTAGATCTTGTATTTTGTTATGGATAACTTGTTCTTCTGGAAGCTTGTTATCATTATGGGTGCCTCCAATTTGGTTGTGGAGTTGTGCCCCGCTAGTTGTGTAAAGGCGTCGGTACCCGCCTCGAAGGGTTCCTATAGTGGAAAGGTGGATCAGGCCTTTGGTGGCGGGATCCATCGGAGAACAGGGTGAGGCCTATAGTGGCGTGGTGGTCTTAGTACCGCCCACCCCTCCAACGCAGATGTACTTCCCTTAACAAGGAAGGAACTGCGGTAAAACAAATCATGTGTCTCCGCGTGCTTCACTACGGTTCACTCATTCCTCTTTCCACTCGCCTCTTACTCGCTAGTAGATAGGTTTGCATATACGGAAATTCTTCTAAATAGTTATCTAGAGAATTTACCTTTTGTGTTAAGCCTAAAATTGAAAAAGCATTAAAATTTGAAGTAGCACCTATTCACCCCCCCCCCCTCTAGGTTCCCATACGATCCATTTCACATTTCCTCTAGACCGAAAAAGAGAAAAAATAAGGAAATGAATACATCAGACGATGAGCCCAGGCGTCACATAGTTCTTTCAGGGAAAAGAAAAATCGTGGGAGTCGAGGACAAGACAGACATGCCAGCAGATTATGATAAGTTTGATGAAATTCTGCCCTTCACCGTGAAAACTGACCCAAGCATCCCGTTAAGCAAAGATGATGCTCCATGGTTACGGCCTAACAAGCATCATAGGCAAGGGATCGACATACGCGACGAAGGATTCATACCCTAAACCCTAAACCCTATGTAAATCTATGTAATGTATGGAAACTTTATGTGATGTATGAAAACTTTATATGAGAATTGGCTTCACAGAACACCCTGATTTGGTGGTACCAATGCGAAACTTTAATTTGGTGGTTGCTTCACAGAACACCCCGATTTCGGCATCTCAAAACTGAAAATTGGCTTTTTCGTGTGTCGAAAAGGAAAACTTCCTACTGAGGATGGGATCCTAAGACATCTTCGAGAAGCTCCGTCGTAGTGGTGTCCCTGGTCTCGCATACCATCTTGTAGTTTTTTACAAGAATGCATACCTATTTATAGATTAAGCAGTACAACATAGTGTCGGACACTGATGACATAATGTCGACACACTCACCCCTGGCACAGTGTTGCCATCCACCCAAAATAGTATCATCATTTACTGGCTTAGTGCTGCCCACTGAGTACATAGTGTCGACATGTTGTCGCCACATCCACATTTAGTCCCGGTTGGTGCCTCCAACCAGGACTAAAGGTTCATCATATCTTTAGTTCTAGTTGTTGGCTTTAATTTTGTTTTTTAGATTAGTACTAATTAATTGACTAACGGCGGGGATGAAGCTTCTTAGCCCGGGGCAGAGCCTCGCTGAACTTGAAGTGGATCTCTGATGAAATAGCATGTTGTGAACCTATAAATTATTTTTAAAAAAATTCAAAAGCATTATATCATGTACTTGTAGTTCAAATCTGGGCAACCTCCTACCGATTTGGCAGGAATTTGTCTTTTTCATGAGGGATGGACGGAAAGGTTCCTGATACACCGGTTGGGAAATTGTCCATCTAAGGTCGTCTAGTATTTTTGAAAAATGGGTTGGTACCAATGCCAAACTTTAATTTGGTGGTTGCTTCACAGAACACCCCGATTTCGGCACCTCGAAAATGGAAATTGGCTTTTTCGTGCGCCGAAAAGGAAAACTTACTCCTGCAACATCGTAAGCCATCCCAAGATGCACATGTGTGCACAATATGGGCACATTATCACAAACTATGCCCTGATTCTAGCCATAACATTGGTGGTTTGACCTAAATGCCATGAAACCTCGAACATGATAGGTCATTTTGTGAAGGATTTTTTATGATGTTTGCAATTTTTCAAGTTTAATATTTTTCCTTGCAACTATGACACATAATATGACACCACGCAAAGGTTTCACATTGTTTGGATCATTTTTGAATTTCTTATGCCCGTTTCAAACTATATTCAAAACAGCGGGCATGAAGCTTCTTAGCCCGGGGCAGAGCCTCGCTGAACTTGAAGTGGATTTCTGATGAAACAGCATGTTGTGAACCTATAAATGATTTAAAAAAAATCACAAGCATTATATCATGTACTTGTAGTTCAAATCTAGGCAACCTCCTACCGATTCGGCAGGAATTTGTCTTTTTCATGAGGGATGGACGGAAAGGTTCCAGATACACCAGTTGGGAAATTATTCATCTAAGGTGGTCTAGTATTTTTGAAAAATGGGTTGGTACCAATGCCAAACTTTAATTTGGTGGTTGCTTCACAGAATACCCCAATTTCGGCACCTCAAAAAGGAAATTGGCTTTTTCGTGCGTCGAAAAGGAAAACTTCCTCCTGCAACATTGTAAGCCATCCCAAGATGCACATGTGTGCATAATATGGGCACATTATCACAAACTATGCCCTGATTCTAGCCATAACATTGGTGGTTTGACCTAAATGCCATGAAACCTCGAATATGATAGGTCATTTTGTGAAGGATTTTTATGATGTTTGCAATTTTTCAAGTTCAATATTTTTCCTTGCAACTATGACACATAATATGACACCATGTGAAGGTTTCACGTTGTTTGGTTCGTTTTTGAATTTGTTATGTCCGATTGAAACCATATTCAAAATGGCAGGGATGAAATTCCTAGCTCGGCTTCTTAGTTAATGAAATATGCACTTTAAAATTAGTTAATGAATTCTTAATTGAACCTGGCATAAATGTTAATAATTTAAATAGTTAGAATAATTCTTTTATAAATCAGAAAAAGGATTTGAACACCCTGTTTTCCCGCTATTTGTTTCTTAGTTAATTGCAAATGGTAAAATTGTTAATAGTTTGTATAGTTAGAATAATTATTTTTGAAAACAGAAAATGATTTTGGATTAGTTATTTAAATAGATGCACTTTCCTGTTGAAAGTTTTTTCAAATTCCAAATTATGCAATAAATATTTGTTAATGCAATTTTAATTGAAAATAGTAAAATTGTATAGTTAAAATAAAAATATTTGAAAACAGAAAATGGTTTTTGATTAGTTATTTAAATTGAAGCACTTTTCCTATTAAAAGTTTTTTGAAATTCCAAATAAATAATCATCTTATTAATCAAAGAAGAAAACAAATTTGAAAATGGCGGGAAGACCAAAAGTTTGGCCAAAATCTGAAAAACGGGTCAACGATCCCGGTTAGACCAACAAACCGGGACCAATGACCACAGTGCGCTGCAAGCGCATACTTCAGAACGATCCACTTGGCCATTGGTCCCGATTCATCCCTTGAACCGGGACCAATGCATCAAACGTCCCGGTTGATTTCATGAACCGGGACCAATGGCCCTGGTGCGCAAGCGTGGCGCTGTGAACGCTCCACCCGTGCCATTGGTCCTGGTTCATCCCATCAACCGGGACCAATGCATCAATGGTCCCGGTTGATGCAATGAACCGGGACCAAAGGCCTGTATAGTATATAGCGCCGACCCTTCTTCCTTCCCAATTCGCCCAAATCACAGAGCACATCGATGCGTGGCTATGGAAAATTT
Source organism: Avena insularis (assembly GCA_023614405.1). Lineage (NCBI taxonomy): Eukaryota > Viridiplantae > Streptophyta > Magnoliopsida > Poales > Poaceae > Avena > Avena insularis. Next base: position 453,320,767 of record CM042691.1, on the reverse strand, counting down.
ACGGCAAAGCAAATTCACGCCGTGAGGCTGCCCAAATCCAGAGCTGGTTCACGCCGTCGACGCCCGCTGCCACCACGCCACCACCGTCGACGACCGGAATCGAGACGCTCTCCTCTGGCCGGAATCGAGCCCGAAGTCATCACCTTCTCGAGCTCCGGTCACCGTCGATTCGCCTCCGTCCGGCCTCCACTTGCTTCCCCGACCCCGGCATCGCGCTCGTGGTGAGCCAGCGGTCCTCATGGACCCTCTATCTCGGCCTCTCGCCTCGATCGTCTGCGTCACAGATCATCGTTCGCCGCAGGCTTGTCACCAGTGTGGCTCCGGTGACCTATTTCGAGCAGCACGGCCATATATAGGTTGCACACGCACGCCCGCATCTAGCGCCCTTGCTCTCGTTGCCCCGCGCGTAATGGATCGGGAGATCCTTGATCGACAGAGGAGATCCTCCATTAATGACGTCAGGGTGACGTCATCATGAGGTCATAAAGGTTTTTCTTTTTAAAATCTTTTTTGTAATTGTTTTATTAACTAAAAATGCTAACAGATGGGTCCAGCATGTCAGGTTTTTATTCTTTTTGGAAATGTTTTTTGAAATTAATAAAAGTCTGACATGTGGGGCCAGATGGAAAATATTTTTTAATAATTCCAAAAAAATTATTTATTTAAAAATGATTTAAAAAAGGATTAAAATTGGGAAAAATCATAACTAATTCATTTTAAATAAGAAAAATGTGTATAATATATCAAAATGTTTAGAAAAATGAGATCTACCATTTAAAAATGTAAGAAGTCATATTCATATAACTTTGAACCTTACTTTACATAGAGGAATACCGACACCCCCTAAGTACCATGGGTTCGATGGTTTGTCCACCTAGGGCATTCCGAACCAATTTAGAAAATAAGTGCATAGTGTTTTGTATTATTTGCATTATAGTAACTTGCAAATATTAATTTGCAGATACTATGGATCCAACACACCAAGATACTATGATTCAAGAACATCTGGAAAACATCCTCCACGGAATGATCTTCGAAAATAAAGATATCAATATCGATGTCACCAGGAAGTTTCTGAACGATTCTGGTGAGGGAGATGAGTCTCTCAACCGAGGAGATGACTCCGGTGAGGTAGAAGCCGAAGCCTGGGACAGGGGAGAAGCCGATGAGGGAAAAGGCGACGGCTCCGGTGGAACCTTAAATCTCGCAAACACCGGTGAGGTGTATATATGTATTTTTGTAATTAAAATGTTGTTGTCTATATATATACATGCATATATTAACACTCTTTCTTCTTTTAGCCCTCCGGATCGAGAACTTCTTCCGTAAGAATGAAACGAGGCCCAACAAAAAAGTTGGATGACACTGTGAGGTATAGGATCGAAGTGGTCGGTGTAGACGGTGAACCGCAAGCTCCCGGTGATGTCGCAAAAAAATTTGTCAAGCAATGCGGAGTTCTTGCAAGGGACTACATCCCGATCACCGTTCAAGAATGGAATCGGCCAAGCGGCGGTGGAGTCCCGTATGTCGGCGACAACGCCAAAGATAAGCTTTTTGATAAGCTCATGATTAATTTCCTCCTGCCGATGCCAGATGTGAATCCAGATGAGGAGGAGAGAGGCAGAATGGAGCTTGTGCAAAGAGTCAAGAAGTTTGCTCTCATCAAGATGGCCGATGCATTCAAGAACTAGAAGAAGAAATTGTACAATAACTTTGTTAAGGTAGAGAAGACTCCGGATTTCAATCAAGGTGGCTATGCTAAGTTAAGACACTAGTGGGGAGATTTTGTGAAGTACAAGACATCGGAGAAACGTAAGGAAAGGTCTAGAATAAATACAGAGAACGCTGCTAAGAAAGTGTACCATCATAATATGGGGCCTGCTGGCTACGCCGGTTACATGCCTAAGTGGAATGCACTTGAGGTAAATTACATTGTTGTCCGGATCAGACCAGAGCCCACAACATGAACACCATGGGCGAGAAACTGGTTTTACGGCCATGGGGGCATGTTGGAAAAAAAGGGAGGGCAATATATAATCAGAAACACAAAGATCATCCCATACTGCCCATCGACGATATTAGAAATGCAGTAGATGATGTTGCAGCGGGACGGTTCGTTCCCGATAGAGAGAACGACGAGCTCACACGCTCCCTTAAAAATGATGAACACAAAGGACGAGCACGAGGCACACCAGGCTCCAAGCCGTGGAATGTTGCATTCCCCGCGGAAATGAAGAGATATCCCGATAAAAGCCATCAGAGGAGAAAGGAAAGGGAGGGAGCTGAGAAAGCGGCTGCTGTAGACCGGCTGCGTAATGTAGAAGAAGCATTAAAGCGGCACCGGGATCAACTCGACAGACTTAGCCAGCAAGGTACTAGCGTCCAATCTCAGCGGCACATGGTAGAAGCTGCATTCAATGGTATCGGCGCCCTATCGAATAAGAAAAGCAGCGAAGCTTCCACGCAGCTCCAGGATGTTGATGTTGATGCACCGACGACGGCTCCTCCTAAACGCTACCCAATGGATGATATCACGGAGAGTACAACTTGTGAGCTAAAGGTGCAAGTTATGAACTTAAGGGTGACGGCGGCGGTCGGCATGGTCGTACCAATTGCGCCTAACCCAATTTGGCATTGCAGACCGGTTCCAAAAGGGTACGCTGTCGTCACGGTGGATGATGTGAAGCAAGATTTTGAGGAGCTGAAGCTGGACCACCCTGTAGGGGAAGATATGGAGCTGACTGAACTAGGAGAAGCCAAATGGGGGACTATTGTATGGCCAAAGGAGCACATCGTGCTTCCAAATTATGTGCCGCCAAGGCCACCCACTCCTCAGAGCAGCAATCCACCCTCGCCTCCACCTCATCATTCTCCAGCGCAACCATCGCCTTCACCGCCTCACCACTCAGTGCAGCCGTCTCCATCGCCGCCTCAACCGTCTCCACCGCCGCGTCAGCCGTCTCCGTCCCCTGATCATCAGAGACAAAAGCAGAGGTATACTAAGAGGGGCAACACCACCAGCAGCAGCAAGAGCATGTTCCGATCACCAAAACATAAGCTATCGCTCCTCCTAAAGGTCCCTCATAAGAATATGAAGAAGCTACCTTGCGAGAAGACAGATGAGGAAATTGCTGCGGCCGCAGCTGCCCATTATGAAAAGTGGAAGATTGACATGGCTAACAAGAAAAAGCCGATAGAGCCATTGTTCCCGGTCACCGCAGAAGATAAAGCAAAAGCAGTTGCGCTTAAGATTCAGCTTCACCAACCCATAGCGCTCACATCAGACTATAATCGTTCTATTACCAAGTCGGCTGAGGCAAAAGAGCGGAGAGTCGGGAAAGAAGTTGCTCAGCTCGGACAACAGAAAAATCAATCGATCGAACCGCTCAAAGTGTACGATACCAATGAGTGGAGAGCCTAGGAGCGACATGATCCGAACATTGATCCGGAGTTTGTTCAACTGTACGGAGACAACGCCAAATTATATGGACTGTCTATTACTGAGTACATGAGCCGTATGGATGAGTTCGAGGGGTACCAAGAAATAGCATACGTATATCGGTACGAGGCTCCTCTCGTCAAACCCGAGTTAGTCAAAGATCTATCAACAAAAATGCAAAGATTGCATAAGTGGTACATGCAAGCCTGTGCTGAATCCAAAAACTAGATCTATGCTGGATATAAACACCACAATTACGGTCATGAAGTTGGCTTCCTACTGATTGAATTTTCAGAATTATTTCAGTTTTACCAACAAGACGCCCTCGACAAAACTACCATCAGTGCCTATTGTTTGTAAGTATTATTAATTTCTATAATTAAGTCTTTCTAGCTCAGCTCATTCGTTGCTTGTATAATCTTACTCATCACTATACTAATTATATATGCAGAATGAAGATTCTCGAATGTAACAAAGGACAAATCTATGACCTTGGGTTTGTTGACTACAATTTCATTCATGAAGTTACTCTAAAAACAAAACACAAAGAGAAAGAGGATAACTTGGTATAAGTGTTGACGTATTTCAGCAACAGAAGGGAAATACTATTTCCGTATAACGCTGGGTGAGTGTTATTATCTTGTACATATTCTATTTTCGCTTACTCAATGTTAAGCGTATAATTGGCTCGTGCTATATTTTGTTACTGTGTCCAGCTTCCACTATATTCTGTTAATTATTGTTGTTGACACCGGAGTAGTAAAATTCATGGACTCGAAACACACACCTTTAGAAAAGTGGGCGAACATGCAGGAATGCCTCCAGAAGGCTTGAAAACGTTTCACCGCCAACACTAGGGGTGTTTGGAAGCCAGAGCTTACATTTCAACCATTGACTGTAAGTACTACTTGCTATATCCATGCATCTGTTTGATTCTAGTTTCAATACCACCATTATCATGCTTGATTATTATTTTGACTGAACTCCGTTCTCGTAAAGTGCTTGAGGCTGAAAGCCGGGAATAACTTATGTGGATATTATGTCTGCGAGTTCATTCGCCAGACGACCAAAGAGAAGGGCACAGACCGGAACACCAAAAAATTGAAGTAAGATAAACAATAATCACAACTTTATTTTATTACAACCAATTGTGTTTAGTTTCATTCATATATATTGATCTCCTTCTTTAAATTAGATCGAACGGATGCGGGACGATCTTCTATCACAAGAACACGTGCAAGCAATTCAAGAGGAAATTGCCGGATTCTTATTAGAACAAGTCATAGATCCAAAAGGAGAATACTATTACCCGGTTCATTTGGAAGGGTGAAGTGTAAAAAATAAGATGTAAATTAGATCAAATTCGTGTGAGTACCATTTGTAATTAATATGTTTCGACCAAGCACGACGGATGAGACGATGTATAATATATTCGTGATCATGATGTGTAATATATATATATATATATCGTGGTTTCGTTATTGCTGTATATATATAGTATCATTAAATTGAATACAAAACACCAAATAAATAAATGAAAAAAAACTGCCGCGGTACAAAAATAGTCCGAAATGCAGAGACCAACGATCCCGTCGCGTTACCTAACCGGGACCAATGATCCACCTCGTCACGCGCCTCATTGGAGACCCATTGGTCCCGGTTTGTGCCACGAACCGGGACCAATGATCCACCCCCCTCGTCGCACGCGCGTCCACGTGGAGACCCATTGGTCCTGTTTCGTGCCTGAACCGGGACCAGCATTAGTCCCGAGTGATTGGTCCTGGTTCGAAAACCGGGACCAATGGTCCTTATGAACCGGGACTAGAGGCCCTTTTTCCACCAGTGTAGGTAGCACGTGAAATGTGTTCTAGTTGGTTTGTAAGTAGACTAGTAGAGTACTGTGAGCTGAGAAGAAAAACTAAAGAGAAAAATAGAGGGCACGATATGTGCCCCTGTACATAAGATTTGTGTTGGCGTGTGTTCATCTACATTGATGTGATGGATCCGTGGGCAAATTCCAACATTCATCATGGAAGAGCAATATATGTCTTGGACATCCACTTGTATATTTTGCAAAAATCGCATATACAATATGCTCATCGACTGCTCAAACTATGTTTTGGAAGAATTAACCCTGATAATCAATGGCAGGATGCACAAGTTAATTGAACTTCGCAAGCTTACACGCCTTATTAGCCGGTCCAGGGCACTGTCAGCGGATACATGGCCGGATGTCTAGATCACCGAACGGAGGTACATGCATGGACCGATTCACAGCGGGAAGGGACGGGCAGCTCCTCTCGGTTGGGGACGGACACCAGGGACACCAGCAGCAGGAACGGCGGGGGCAGCAGAGGAGGAGGCAGCAGCGGCAGCATAATAAGCGCTACCTCTGCCGCTTCCATGACCAGCACCGTCGTTGCCATGCTCCCTTCCATATCTCCAGCTAAAGGCGCTCTCTGTATCTTGGCTTGCCTAGCTGAATATGTGATACGTATGTGAATTTGACAAAGTAAATTTGAGCAGCTCCTAGCTACTACCTCCGTTTTAAAATATAAGATGGTTTAGGTTTGTTTCCCCTAGCGGGGAGCACTCGCGGGAGACCACCAAAGGCCCCGACCCGTTGACCCTCTTCAGGCTATGCCTGTTCCGCCCCAGTAAGGGGGGCTCGACCGAGTGATATCCCTAATGAACAACCTCAGAGCAATATGAGCATTCATATGGAACATTCAGGGGTTCGGGCAAGACGGTCGGCACCGCCAGATTAGAGAGTACCTACGCCAAGAAGATGTGCACATTGAGGTCCTTCAGGAGATGATCCGGCAGGAGTTCTCGATCGTGGAGTTAGAGGGCCTATCCCACCACAAGTTTGCCTTAGACTAAGTTTATGATAGATTGAGTTCAACTAATCCAAATTACTAATGAACTCCCACTCAAAAACGACATCCCTCGTGTCCTTTTGGTGATTACATGAACCAAATCCACTACACCAAGTCCGATCATCACGTGAGTCGGTGTAGCTTCAAAGGCGAGCATCTATATGGGAATAATATCAACTATATGACTCATGCTTAACCTTTCGGTCCGTGTTCTGAGGCCATGTCTGTACATGCTAGGCTCGCCAAGTAAGAACCTTAGTATTTGTGTGTGTAAAACTGTCTTACACCCGTTGTATGAAAGCGTAGAGCCGAGAACACCCGATCATCACGTGATGCCTCAAAACACGATCCACAAAACAGTGCATACTTAAGGAAGAACACATTTTATCTTGATATCTAAATGAGGGATCATCTTATAATGCTACCAAAAGCGCCAAACTAGCAATATAAGATGCTAACATCTAATGTGTGAAGTGAGATGATATGGTCCATGCATTTGATCTCTATCATTTGCATCGTGGTATGATCTCTATCATTCCTTTGTGTGTAAGGCCAAGGTCTATGGAACTTACACGTTAAGTGAGTTGTAAGAGTATCTATCATACATCTACTTACAACAATACCATATCAAGACACCTAGCAACGATCTAAAACTAGACGCCTCTAATTTATCAATTGCAAGTTTTACATGGCTTAGGGCTTTCGGAGATAGAACCGGTCTTACCTACGAACATGAACCACAACGAGCATAACCAAGTTATTAGCAACTCATTGTAAATCATATATTGACTATAGTAGGAGAGACAGGCACCCGCTAGCCACTTATGCAAAACTAGTTGCATGTCAGTAGTGGAACCAGTCTCATGTACGATGACATGTAAGGTTGGTCCGGGCCGCTTCATCCCACTATGCCACCAATATCCAAAATACATAGAAGATGCAATAACATGATCATCATATCCCACATATAAACATATGTGTACTACCCGTGCAAAGTACCTACGCATAGATCAGGCTCTGATACCACTGTTGGGTCCGCAGCATAGAAAACAAAAAATCCTACGATGAGAACTATACGTCAATATCTATCTACTAGATACAGAGGAACGGGTGGACATACATCCATGGAGAACTTACCCTCGAAGACAACGAGTTTTGTTAACGAGTAGGAACTCGTGGTTGATGTAGTCGTACGCTTGCCGATATCAAGATCGTGTGGAAGTCCGAGCACCGCAAATCAGCAGCGCATCCATCCTCGCACACACGTCCAAGCCACTGGACAACCTCCACCTCCTCGCTCCAGCGAATCAGCGGAAGCAGCAACTCCTTCCAGACGCAAGGCCACCGGGAACATGTATCTCGCTAATCCGACACCATGGGGGGAGAGATCCTTCACGAGGAGGTGTGGTTCATGAGAGGAGAGAGGGGGCTTTATATAGGAGGGAGGGAGACCCCTCCCCTCCCATAGCCGGTGCATGAGGGGGGGACTCCTCCCCTCCTTCATTCATGTGGTGAACCTCCACTCACATAAACATGGCCTCCACCCAAAATCCCACTCACATGTATTTAATTTCCACCAAATTAAATGCAACTCTCAATTAATAAAACTATTTTATTTATTTTATTCAGAATTTTGTTAATTACTTTAATTAACAAACATTCACATAAAACCCCTTGCAACATTTCAATATCACATGCAGAACCACTTTCTGCAATTTCACCCGAAACAATTCCGGTTTCTATCGAAACATTTCCTGCGCTTTGCAAACCTTTTGTCTGAAACATTTGTGCTCCTAAATGGTGTCCGGCAACCCTTAAGTGTGTCACCCTACGGTTCGCGAATAATGCAGACATGATTGAGACTCCTCTCAGATCAATAATCAGAAGCGGGACCTGGAGATCCATATTGACTCCTGCACATTCAACGATGACTTCTGTGATCGTGAGAACCTTTAACGCTAGTAATTTAATCCCTTTGTCTCATGATATAATACATGTCTGAGATTCGATCATCGGTATCCAAATACCTAGTTTGATCTCGTTACGGACATGCACTCTTTTCTCGTTCCCGTGATATAACATTCTAGTGATCATATCACTTGCTTGCAAGCTATCTTAATGTGATATCACCGAGAGGGCCCAGAGTATATCTATCCGTCATCGGGATTGACAAATTCCACTCTTGATCCATGAGCCTCAACATAACACCTTCATAGCACTGAACCCACCTTTATAGTCACCCTGTTACGGTATGACGTTTGATGTTATCAAGATACTCTTCCAGTGTTAGCAATTAACATGATCTCGTGGTCTAAGGACTAAGACTATTTCGTATGATGTTATAGCAATATAAACATAATGACTTGATCATAATGCTATACTTCAGATGAATGTTCATCACATCATTTCACAAATGTTGTGACCTTGTTATTAACAACATCCAATGTCCATGATCAGGAAACCTTGATCATCTTGTTAATCAATAAGCTAGTCTATAAGAGAGGTATAACTAGGAACCCTTTTTGTTTATTAAACACACATGTATTGACGTTTCCTATCAATACAATTATAGCATGCAAAATCAACATCTATCATATACAAGGAATACATAATAACAACTTTATTATTGCCTCTCAGGGCATATTTCCTTCAGAGTAATCTGATAAGAGGAAGTATGGACAAAATCTCAAGCTTGGGGATGCCACCCGTATCACCGCAAGAAATATCCAAGAAGTACAAGAGTCAAAGCTTGGGGATCCCAAGGCATCCCCTTCTTCATCTATAAAAATCTCAGGTTTCTTCCAAACACTTCATTTTTATTGTTTCATGCACAGTTGTGTTGTTCTTGGAGTGTCTTCATTTTTGTTTTTGGTTTTCGTTTGCTTAGTTTGCTTGAATAAATTGGTTGGACCCCCTCATTCATACATTAGTTTTCAAATAAGTTGGTTTGGATTGGAAAAGAGTAGGAAAAGTTCATGCTTAAGTGGTAAAAAGGAGCTTGTTTTTTACTGTGGCCTATGCTTTGCCATGTCATGCTTGATATTGTTTTGGCTTTATGCTTAGTGATTTTTGATGTAGCATGACATGTTATAAACAATTGAGATTGCTGAATGTGCCTTGAAAGAATCATGGGTTGTTTTAGCATATTAAAGCATAGTATTATGGTTCTCCTTTGATGCTTTATTTGGGTTGACTTGGCGCATGCTCACACCATGTTAAGACTCTACAAAGTCACCTTAGCCTCTATGATCATTTAGTTTTCGACTTGTAATATCACTTTATGCTTTAATTAATGATGTTTTGTCGCTTTGCATGATTATGGCCATTATTGCTCTCTTAGTTGGTCGCTCCCAGTCTTTTGCTAGCCTCCCTACCAAGTATGAGTTCCACTCATGCATCCAACTCCAAATAAAACCAAGTTATTCCAAAGAGTCCACCATACCTACCTATTAGCATTTGCTATTCCAAGTATATTCATGTTTTTATCTACCTTCCGAATTAGACTTGTTATGTGAAAAATAGTGATTAAAGCTCTCACAAACTTGATGGCACACTTTACTTTTCTTGACCCTAATAAACTTGAACCATTGTGTCATCTATGTTGTATATGCTTGCACTTATACGTTGGGATTAGCAGAACCATGCTGTCATGGGGAACGCTTTCAACATTGCACTTGTACATTGTACCCAGTTCATATCATGCTCTTTTGTTTATGGATGTCGTCATTGTGAAATGAAAGGGGAACTTGTAAGTCCATGGAGTTATGTATGTGTGTTAGAGAAACGCCTGGGCGGCTGGTCTAATCCATGCCTAATCATGGTGGAAACCTGTAGCGTAACCATAATGAGCAATCTATGAAGCATTCTTCTTATAAAAAAGAGATAGAGATTGAGAAAAAAAAGGAAAAAAAGATGAGAAAAGAGGAAAGAGAGGAAAGAGAGGAAAGAGAGAGAAAAGCACCATTTTCCCATGGTAAATAAGAAGATGTTGAGATGCTTATTGCCTGCTTGCCTTGTCATTTTGATATGGGGATTCTTCGGTATCATCGGGAAAGGGGTACCCCGTTAGCCGTTCTCTATGATACACATGTACTTACTATGACAAGAACTTACCAGTAACTAAACTTGAGTACCATGAGGAGCGGCCCTCGTATTCAAGGGACATGTGATTGCCAACTTATACTTTTTCAAGCATATACTCCATAGTTTGTTCACTTTAACCTTAATCACTTCAAGATGCTTACGATAGGGGCAATGAGAGCAGAAAGCTAATAAGTACCATATTTTTTGGAAGCTCTTTATGAGACTTGAATCCCTGCTTCCTTCTATGAAGGATTTTCTTTTACTTTTATGTTGAGTCTCCATCTTCTATCTTTATGCACCTCTTAAGAGAGCATAGTGGTCATTCTTAGTTTAATGTGCATTGCCCCAAGACTTGTTGATTGATGCATAACTTTGATATTGTTTGTTCTTAAACTATTTGTATCTAGTCACCCTTATGAACTTTGAAGGTGTCCTATGCATTTATGTTTTGGTACATTATGAGGGACAAGCTGAATACCATTCTCATTGTGTTTTCTATATGTGAAACAAACAAACGTCTTGCAAGGCATTGTTATTCATGAATCTTTTGTTTGTACCTTTTCATGTTATGACATAGTTGCTATGTCTTATTGTTAGAACCATATCTTTCATGCTATGTAAAGTACTATGATCCCAGCTATCAATGTTTTATAAATGCCTTGATCAAAGATTGTGATGGTGCATGTCACCTCAAAAATTATTCTTTTCTTTTTATCACTTACCTACTCGAGGACGAGCAGGAGTTAATCTTGGGGATGTTGATACATTGCAAATGTATCTATAATTTTGTATGTTCCATGCTTGTTTTATATCTACTTTCTTATGTTTTGTCCACACTTTGGAGTATTTTTACACATTTTCTAGAACTAACCTATTAACAAGATGCCACAGTGTCAGTTGCATGTTTTCTGCTATTTTTGGTTTCAGAAAAGCTAGTAAGGAAATATTCTTGGAATTGGACCGGACAAAAGCCCAAGTCAATATTTTACTAGAAGGAACACGGAGTCTGGAGGGGAGACGAAGAGGGGAACTAGGCCGGCCACACCTGGTGGTGGTGCGGCTAGCCCTAGATGCACCACCAGGGGGTGTGGGCCCCCTGGCACTCCATCGACCTTGCCCCTTCGCTTATATATTGCCATCGGGATGAAAACCCTAAGTACCTGATCAAAATTCCACGAAAGAGTCTGTAGCCACCGCCATCTCCATCCCTAGATCAGGAGGGATCTGAAGCTCTTCCCGGCACCTTGCCGAAGGGGAGAGATCACCCTGGAGGCCTTCTTCATCATCATGCCTGCCTCCGGTGTGATGCGTGAGTAGTTCATCCCAGGACTACGGGTCCATGTAGTATCTAGATGGTTGGTTCTCCTCCTTTGTGCTACCATGTTTAGATCTTGTGAGCTCCGTTCATGATCAAGATCATCTATTTGTAATCCTACATGTTGTGTTTGCGGGGATCCAATGGATATTGAGATGCTATTTCAGATTGATTATTGATTCTATCATGTCTTTGTTATTTGTGATCTTGCATGCTCTCCGTTGTTAGTAGCTATCTTGGCCGAGTAGATGCTAGCAACTCCAAGAGGGAGTATTTATGCTCGATAGTGGGTTCATGCCTCTTGGAATCTGGGGAAGTGATAGAAATCTCTAAGGTACTAGATGTGTTATTGCTACTAGGGAGAAAACAACAATCCTTTGTTAATAGAACAATTGTATTGTTTACTTTACACACTTTGCTTTATGCAATTATCTGTTGCTTGCAACTTAATACTGGAGGGGGTTCGGATGATAACCTGAAGGTGGATTATTAGTCATAGATGCAGTTGGATTACGGTCTATGTATAATGTTGTAATGCCCAATCAAATCTCATAGGAGTCAAGATGATTAGTATATGCATGTACGCTTTCTTGATGTTTGTTAATTGCCCCGTTGTAATTTGTTCACCCAACATGCCACCTATCTTAAGGAGAATCACCACTAGTGAACTTTGGACCCCGGTCCATTCTTTTACCATCAATCTACTAAGCTATTTACTGTTTTCTGTTTACTTTCTGCAAGATATTACTATCTTCCACACAATACGTTTAATCCTTTATTTTCAGCAAAACCGGTGAGATTGACAACCTCACTGTAAGTTGGGGGAAATTTCTGTGGTTGTGTTGTGCAGGATTCCAAGTTGGAAACAATACCTTGGAGGTGTTTCCTTGCTCCTACTGGATCGATAACCTTGGTTTCATAACTGAGGGAAACTTGCTACTATGCTCACCATACCTTCCTCTTGGGGTTCCCCAACGAGCTCGAGATATCTTGAGCCATCAGTAATAGCGGTCTTCCCACTGCTCTGGGGTCTCTAAGATACTGGGCTGCTCCAAATCCATCTCGTTGAGTATACAATCGACCACGTCATTCTCGCTAAGGAGAACGTGGAGACGCGCAACCCACATAGAGAAGTTTGATCCATCTAGCATGAGCTTCTCTCCATCTAACCAATTGTCAACAGGGAAGGTAGCATCGGGGAGAACCATTTTCTACATTTATAATTGCAAAAGGAATTTAGACTAAGTTTATAATTAAATAAGTTAATAATAACTCCAATAAAAACACTTATCCCCTGAAGGGTTCTAGTGATTACACGACCCTTTTTCCCCACATCTCCCCCGATCATCACAGCCACAATGTGGGTGCTAGGGTGGACGCCTAAATGTTGGTCACATCATTCATGCGACTCATGCTCAATCTTTCAACCATCCGTGTTCCGAGGCCATGTCTACACATTCTAGGCTCCCCAACTCAACCTTAGTGTATTCATTATGCAACATGGCTTACACCCACTGTATGCGAACATAGATATGTCTGACCCCCGGCCATCACGGCGCTGCCTCATACTGAAGAACTTTCTTAGTGGTGCACACTAAGGGAGAACACAATCATTGGTATTTTAATAGGGATAATCTTATTAGGCTACCGTCGAGTATCTAATACTAGCACACAATAAGATATACAAACAATAACATTGAATGTAAATGCAATGTGATATGGTCATTCACGTCGTGATCTCCATCCGGTGTCACCGGATTCCGGCGCCAGGGTTCCGGCACCGTAGACACCAGAGTACCGGTGCCTTTTCGGTGTGGTAGTCCGTCACCTCCGTGAACGTCCACTACTACTTAGCAACATAAGGTAATTACTTTACCTTTGCCACAACCATATCACATCACAATGCCCCCTGCAAAACAAAGTTAGACGCCTCTACTTTATCTTTGCATGTTTTACGTCGCTGAATGGGCTTTCGCACAAGAACCATTCTTACCTACAAACTTTCACCACAACACTGATCGAGTAGTTGTTTTTACTACACCCCTTTCAGGGCCCTCCGTTGCAAATGGCATACCAACTAATGCGAGGGAGACAGACACCCCCCAAAGCCACTTTAGACGGTACAAGCCGTATGTAAAGCATGGACCAGTCTCGCGAATGAACGCGTAAAGTCGGTTGGGGGCCGCTTCATCAAGCATTGCTACGGTATACACAGTACACATGGGAGGGTAACAACTAAAATATCAACACCCACATGCTACAGCTCGTGTGTTCTACCCATACTAGCAATACTACGCATAGATCTAGCTCTAATACCACTGTAGGGGTTCGCGTATGAAAACAATAAAATTTTACCCTACGCCCCTAAACCCCCTTTGTTGCCAGGACCTATCTATTAGTAATGCAGTAATAGGAGGGGCTTTTCGTGAACTTACCCTTGAAGACCGAAAAGCATTGTCAACACTCGGGAGTGTGGTTGATGTGGACGAGCCGAAGCCGACCTCAAGGTCGTGATGAAGTCCTTGCGCTCATGCGGCTCCAATGACTTCTAGTGCCTCAAGTGTGACACCTCGCAGGGAGTTACATGCATCCGGTGCCTGGCGATGACTCCCGCTTCCCTGATCCAGCAGCAGTTGCGGAAGTAGAGCTCCTGGATCCGAATCCCGCGGCACGACAGCGCTCTGCGGTGAAGATGTCTCTCATCCGTGCAGTTCGGACTTGGGACCATGATCACGGGAGAACGGGAGAGAGAGAGAGAGAATATCAATTCGAGGTCTCCGCAAAAGTGAGGAAACCTTTATTTAATATTGTGTGTATTATTTGGTCAAAATACCCCACTATATAGGGGAAGAGGAGGTACTCCCTCCCTCAAAGTCCCGGGTGAGACTAAATAAGGGAGAGGGGGTCGGCCGGCAGCCAAGGCCCTAGTGGGCCCCACGTGGGGAGCCCTAGGCCCATCCGACCACCCCTTATCTCCTTCCTCCCTTCGGTTTTTCCCTCATGGGCCCTTCTCCCTCCGGAATTTGGCCCATTAATCCTTTTGACCTTTTTAATTGATTTTCTCTTTATTAAATAATTATGAATAAATGATTAAATCAATATTTAACATTCATTCATATATTATTCAATCTCTGTGGCTATGGAACACCTTCCACCTCCACTCCGGACATCCTCCAGACTTACTGAAACCCTTCCGGTTCTCTCTCTTTCTATTCTTCAGTGATTCCACCGATCCTATAAACACTCTCTAAGCATGACCAAGACCTTAAGCGTGATACCCCACGGTTTGGGAACACTCCAGACATGGTCAGGACTCTCCCAGACCAATGATCAACAGAGGGACCTGGATGGCCATGTGACCCATGTGCATTCCATGAAGATCTTTTGTCGTTTGAACAGTGACTGTCGTGTCTTATTCCTTTTGTCTCTTGATACTTGCATTGCCCAAGATCTTATCAATGACATCACTATATCGTGTTCAATCTCGTTATCCACAAATGCTACTTGACTCGTTCCGACAAGTGATATCCATGTGATCAAATCACACGCTGCGCAGCTATTGGATATAACTTCTTCGAGTGGGCCCTCGAGTATCTTTCCATCATGCAGGTGGAAAAATCCTGCTCTTGACATATATTGCCTCAATTGTTCCTCCGAATACCTGAACACACCTTTATGATCACTGTTTTACCAAGTGACATTTGATGCTATCAAAGTACCCTCGGGAGACAGTGATTGATATAGCCTCATGGTCTAAGGAATAGTCTACTAGGTCTATTCTAATCATCATAAATTGAACTTTATGACATGATCAGGTCACGATGTTTAGGTTGGGTATTAGTTCATCATCTCATTCTCAGAATGAGAATGACTCCATTTCCAACTGGCATAAATGCCACATGATTAGGAAACCTTGATCATCTGTTGACCAATGAACCAGTGACTAGAGTTTCACTGAGAACCCCTGGTTGTTTATATATCACACATGTATTGACGTTTCCTTTCAATACGGTTATAGCATGATATAAAACTTAATCATAAACTTTATGAAATATGATAATAATTCTTATTACTATTTGTCTCTAGGGCATATTTCTAACAATAAAGACTTCACTAACTTACACATCTTTCCTTCTTGACCATCTACTACAAATCCAAGGTTGCTCCATATAAATTTCCTTGGCTAGCTCTCCATTTAGAAAAGCTATCTTAACATCCATTTGATGAACGATAAGACCATGTGAGGCAGCCAAGGATAGTAGTACTCGAATAGTGGTCAATCTAGCTACATGTGAGTAGGTATCGAAGAAGTCTTCACCTTCTTTCTAGTATAACCCTTGGCCACAAGATGTGCCTTGTACTTTTCAATAGTACCATCAAGTCTAAGATTTTTCTTGAACACCCACTTACATCCTACTGGTTTGCACCCATAAGGACGATCAGTGACCTCCCAAGTTCCATTAGCTAAGATGGAATCCATCTCGCTACAGACAGCTTCTTTCAGTAGTCGGCATCTTGAGATGTATAGGCTTCTGAAATAGAAGTGGGAGTATCATCCAGAAGGTACGCAATGAAATCATCACCAAATGACTTTGAAGTCCTTTGTATCTTGCTCCTTTTAGGAGCCTCATTGTCATCCTCCACAGGATCATCATAGTGTTCTGTCAGCATAGTGGGTTTAGAAATTATAACAAATTCCTGACTAGATGAACTAGTCATCTCCTAATTTGATGAGCTACACATACCTTTCATGGGAAAGATGTCTTCAAAGAAATTCGCATCATTCGACTCCATAATCGTACCAACATGCATGTCAGATACTGATACCTTCGATCTAGATTACGGATGTAGTATAGCTCTTTTTCCCTAGTAGACCTAGGTTTATCGAATCCTCGAGAAGCAGAAGTGTAGTGAAGTTACTTTAACGGACCTTCGGGAGTTTTAGAATTCCTTTTGTGTTTTTACCGTACCAAGAGTTTGCGTCTTTTGTTGTTGTCGATGATGGAGAGAGAGGGCCTAGGGCTAGCTGTGCAAAACATCTGATGGGAATAAAAGATAAAAATAAAGTGTGCATGTAATTGTTAGAGCAAGATAAATTATATGTGGGCAGTGTATCCATAATTGCTATTGCCTCCACAACCGCTTATAGAAATAACCTAATAGTCTCATCCATAGAAGAAAGAGAACTAATGATATGCATAGTGATGTCACCGTTAATCCCAAGTAAATCCCGCACATACAGCTTGACTACCCCTTCTATCACTAGGGTTCCCAACCTACAGATTAGTCATTACTCATACTCCCTATACCTGGCTCAATCCTCGGGGTCTTGGGTACCTGAAAAGTCCTTAGATTGAGGCAAGAGAGGATATAATAAGCATCATGTCGAAATCATGAGATTGATAGAAAATAGTCTTACAATGTCGCCAATCGATGAAGAGATCTACTATTACAAGTGGTGGAATATGGCTATGGTGGTGGAGATGGGTTTGGAGATTAGATCAAAGTCTATTCCTCCGGTGGCTCTTCGGTGTTGTGGATGGAGCTCTGGAGGCAGATGATGGTCGGGAAGAGCTCTCTTTTCTCGTCGCCTGAGGCCTCTTTATATAGGGTTCCCTTCACGAAAGTTGTTCCGTTTGACCTAGCGGTGTCGATGGCAACTATACGACCGGAACTATACGTCTGGAATAAATTCCGATTGTATAGTTGGTCGTTAAAGCATCTGTCTCCACTTCGCGACTCCTGGTTTCTTCGGGTTGTTGGAAATCTCGTATCTTTAACTTTAATATAGTGATTCCCATCATCAAACATCATTATCTGCATAGGGAAAAATATAAAGAAAGGATTGCATACCCCTTTGATCATTATGCATTAGTGGCAGGATTTAGAGAGATGTTTCATCAAAAATATGAATAATATCCAGTTTAAATGTGGACGTAGATGGCTATATTTCAGAGCCATCAACCTCCCCAAGCTTAAACTTGATCGTCCTCGAGCAAGAAAACCAAAGCCAAAAAGGTACTCAACATTTAAATTGAAATAACGAGATGATGATCTTACTCATGATTGGTAGTCTCATGTTTCCTCCACTTTATAAATCTGAAAAACTTCAGTATATATAGAGTAATGGCAAGCATATCATACGGGTTTTTATGCATCCTCGTAGCGCGGCAAAATTATTGTTAACATGGATGATTCAAATGAGTAAACTTTATTCCATGTCATGTAATCAACTCATAGGCTTGCCTTTGAACAATAAAGTATAATCATGTAAAATTGAGAGTGTGAGAGTTGTCATGAAAATCATATACACTAGATTATCTCAATTCTCCCACATCAATAAATCAAGACTCTTCAAGCACTACTTTTATATTCATTGTCCTTCAAGAATTTCAGTTCTTAAGTAATTGAGAGCATGCCAAAGATTTTAATTAGTTTATCAGGCTGTGATGGACACTCATGGCATCACCAAGGTTTTTGTTCCCTTTGTACAATTATTACTCATAACAGCTAGAGGAGTGATTCCATCTTGAACACAGCTACCCGGGAGTGCCAAGAATCTTACCTATTATAGCATTGCTACTACATATGTTTAATCAACTCATAGCCGAAATCTAGGAGTTCCCTCCATGAAGATCGTTCGTAGGCTAGCGGAGATGTTGGCATCCCATGAAGTTTGACACGCATAAAGCTACATCATTCTTATGATTCACAAGTCAAACTTTGGCATACTCACAAAAACCGCTAAACATTAATTTAATCGAACAAATCCTTTTAAAGAGAGCTATCAAGTCAATCATTGTATTCCATGGTGTTGAGTGTCTCTAGAAATAAGCCTTCAAGACTAAACACTACAACACCCAAGCCTTCAATTGTGAGAGAATTTCTTATTATAATTGTTTCACAAATTTTTAGGCAAGACTTGGTTATCTATAAGAGCTGGAACAAAATGTACCCAACTAAATACCCATGCAAACAAAATTTTACTACAATACAAAGACTGACTCCACCAATATAATATCTCAACATTTACTACTAACTAGCATGGGTTTCTCAAACTTCAAAAGTGGGGAGTCATAAGGCATACCTCTCATGTTTGGTTCCACTTCTCTCTTCCTTTTTGATTCATTTCTTGGAAACTCGAAGTCAATCACTCTTCCTGCAAATACATGAGAACCTTGAGGCGAAAAGAAAAGAAAGAAGAGGGAAAATAAAGAAAATGGAGAAATATTTTTGTTGTTTTTAAGAGCGGGAATTAAAGAATATAAAATTGGCGGCAAAGCTCGGCTAGAATATCTTGAAAGCAAATAGAAATAAATAAAAATAAAGTGTTGGGGAAACCAACACGAGTTCTTATAAACTCGAATTAAAAACATAACCTCGAAATAAATGAAAGCAAATGAATGCCAAATAAAGATAAATGAGGAAACTTACCCAAGCTTAGGCTTTGGCAAGCCCTTCAAATCATTGTGGTGGAGGGAAAAAGTCAGAACTCCAGTTCGCAAATTGAGTTGATAAATTACTAGTTGTTCCTTAGAGGTTCAAGGAGAGGCTATGCATCCTCTCCACAGTCCCTCCATGTTCTTGGAAATCTTGGTATGTAGTGTACCGGGTTGGTGGCTTCTCCTCTTGATAAGGAACTTCTTGCTCCTCTTCTTGGTCATCATCCTCATCCAGAATCTCCTCCTCGGGTTTGTGTTGCTCAACCTGCAAGTCATATAGCAAACATCCTTCCTCGATAGAGAAAACACCATTAGGCAAAGGAGCGGGGTAGATATGCCCAACTCTAGCAATATGCAGGTAATAAAAACCACCTATCCTAGTGAGCATTCCACAAGCTTTTAAAGTACAGAAACCAACACGTCGCTCACCTAGCACAGGTTGCAACTCACCTAGGTTGATTCCTAGGGCAGTGGCAAGCGGTGATGATGCTTCCACCTATGATTGGTCCTTGGCTTTGGGAGGATTGGTGCCCCAGGTAGCGCACAAGAACTGCGCCCAAGTTGAGTGAAAAGTTGTAGTTGTTGAAAGCAGCCTTTGTGAGGACTAAGATGTCCTCCTCATTGAGTCTCATGAACTCATTATGTGCCTGCGAGGTGTTAGCAATAACATAGAACAAGTAGCGAATTGCAGGATGTTGAATATTCTTCCCCTTGCTCACTCTAGAAGTGAAGCTCATTCTATTATAATATTGTTCCGAGGAAGGGTCTAAGCCAGTAAAGGATGCGCGCAAGTCATTATCATTATTGTTTGGCAAATTAAATCATGCACACCATTCATCTAGTGATAAATTGTAATTGTTGTTCATGAGCCGGAAAGAAATCCGGTCCACTCCATGCCATAGTTTAACGGTGCTTTTCAAAGAACTTAAAAATTCAAGAGTTAACCAGCGATAAGTAGGCACATCATTGAATACAAAGTTTTGTAGGCCAACCCTATTGCAAAGTAAATTGAAGTCATCAGAAATACCGAGTTGGTTCAATATAATGGGACAAGCCCACTTGGTTGCCTTCACTTCTCGGTTCTTGATCCTGTCGAAGCGATCATGTTGGACCTCATTCCTGAACCGTATCCCCATGCGTTCTTGAGTGATAACCCGAGAAGCGCTAGCGGCAGCACGAGCACAAGTTTGGCTCCTTGTGCTCATCATCTAAAAATAACAAGGAATTCTAAAAATAAAACTTTTTGATCCAACAATAATAAGCATAACATATTCCTCATGATAGCACACTAAAGAATCCCCTCAAAATAATAATCTATGCAAGAGAATCATGGAAATTAGTTCATAGTAGGTCTCACTCTAGATTGATAATGACGATAGATCGAAGATGAATTTGCAAAAATTAATTGGAGGATCGGAGGAGAAACATACCGTAGATCACTTGTGTGCGAGGAAATCGAACGAAATTGAGTAGAGATGAAGATCTCTTGAGGTTTTGAGAGAGTTTGGAGGTAGAAGAGAGAAAAATGATTGAAGTTTTGGGGTTGGAGGTACCTCCCGTGGCGTTTTTTGGTCGAACGCAACTATACGGGCAAACTTTATACAGCCAGAACAATGTGTTCCCACCGTATAGTTGTCCTGCTGTCAAAATTTTAGGGTTTCCACCTGACGGCACAGCTATACAACTAGAACTATATGGCTGAAACAATTTGTTCCCTCCGTATAGTTGGTCGTCAAACCGTTTGTACCTGGAAAGGAAATTGTACGAAAGCATCGATATCTATACGACCGGAACTATACGGCTGAAATTTGTATTCCCACTGTATAGTTGGTAGTTAAACCATCAATACTTTTCAAATAAAAATTGTCGATGGCAAAAGTATCTATACGGCCAGAACTATACGGCCGTAATTTTTATTCCCGTTGTATATTTGGTCATTAAACTCTCTGTAGCCATCAAAAAATTTCTGTTTCTTCGAGAATTACTTCTTTTTCTGAAACTTAGCGAAATACCTTGTTTTTGACAGAAAATTGACAGTAAAAGTTATCGACCAACAACAACATGTATATAACAGGATTCTTAGTACTACCGAACTTCTTATCCTCAACTGGAGTTTTCTAGAACTCTTTATTAAACATAAACTTAAACTAAAACTTAAAACTTAACTCAAACCTTTATTTCACATGGGTTGCCTCCCATGGAGCGCTCTTTTATGGTCAATAGCTTGACCTTGATGTTGATAATTTAGGCCAGATGAGTGGAACACCCACTCCAAAATAGTTGGCCTTCAAAGTGATGGCCTCCTTTTCATCATGTTTGGCTTTCTTCTTCCTGAGGAAACGAATAACAAAAGGATCCCGTGAAGGCAATTGAAGCTTCATGTTCCCTTCATGTAGATTATTCAAAGCCTCAATAGTTCTTAAAAATAGACGGCCCAATATAATGGGAGTAGTAGCATCTTCAGGCATGTAAACAATAACAAAATCAATAAGATCAGGATAGCCTTTAATGTATACTAAAGTATTCTCCTTAATTCCTGCAGCTTGTTTGTAGGTAGAATCTACAAGATGTAATTTTAACTCGGTGATTTCAAAAGATCCAAGATTTAACTTATTATAAAGACTCTTTTGAATTGTTGAAACGATTGCACCTAGATCACAAAGTGTAGTTATCTCATTGGTCCTAATTTTAATCTTAATAGTAGGCTCAAATATATCATCAACCTTAACAGATAATTTTTCAGCAATTTTCTTATATTCTTCTTCAAGCTCACGTACCTTTATTACTACCTGATTAACGAAGTGTTGATACATGGCTTCCTCATTTCCTTTCACTTACCGGAATCTTGATGTTGATCCTTTTTACAAGATCTTCAACGGTGTAACTTAGCGAAGGGGCATTACTATAATCAAGTTCTTCAGGATCCTCCCTTTGGACTCTCATCATCTTGAGGTCTTCAACAGGATTGGGCTCAGCTTTACCTATAAATTTAGCTAGAACGAGCGTTTGACTCTCGGTTATCTTACCTAGCTATGCCTCAACAATCCTCGTCCTTTCTTGGAGGGCATGCAAATCATTCCTCAAACTTATAGCTTGGTTAGATAATTTACCAAGCATAGCATCATGGTTCTCTATTATTTTAACAAGGATATTGTTTTGCTCATTTTGTGAGTCTATGAAAGATTTAAGTGTTTCTTGGAGACTACCATTACTTGATCCCATATTATTATTAGAGTTACCTGCAGGACTAGAATAGTGTTTTTGAAAATTAGGATTTTAATTCTTCTTCCAAGCAGGGTTATAATCATTACGAGCTATGAAGTCTACTTCTTCAATATTAGTTTCTGTGATAGCTCTTACCTGGGTTTCCTTACCTTTTACGGCTAATATGAGCTCATCCAGCTTAGCATTGAGTTCTCATTTTCTTGTGGTGAGACAGAGTTCACCTTCTTTGTGTTTGATCTATCCACATGCCACTAGGCATGGTTGTCTTGCATATTGTCTAGCAGCTGCTTTTCTTCGGTAATATGTTTACCCATAAATGTTCCTCCAGCTGTAGTATCAAGCATAGACTTAGACACGGGATTAAGGGCATTATAAAATAAATGGAGGATTAACCAATCTCCCATCCCATGGTTGGGACAGTTTCTCATGCATTCTTTCATCCTCTCTGATGCAAGCTCTAGTGGCTCATGTTCTTCCTGTCTAAAACCAGCAATATTAGATCTTAGTTGCATAGTATTTGCAGGTGGGAAAAATTTAGTCATAAATAAAGAAGTACAGCCCACCCATGATGTAATAGTATTTCTAGGAAAAGCTAGCAACCATTCTTTTGCTCTTCCTTTAAGAGAGAAAGGAAATAAGTGCAATTTTACCGCATCGGGGTCAACATCTTTTATGCGCATCATATCACATATTTTAGTGAAAGTATTCAAGTGCATACCTGCATCCTCAATAGCAGAGCGTCCAAATTGATTCTGTTGAACCAAACTTAAATAATGGGGCTTAATTTCATAGTCATCAGCAACAATTGCTGGCTGAGTAATAGGAGTACGCAAATAATCATTACTGGGAGTTCCGTTGAACCAAGCTTCTTTTCAGACATATTTCCTATGTTCTTGGGTTTTCTTAAACAGAGACTTATGATAATAAAAACAAGAATTTAAAGACTAACTATTTTTTTGATTTTTCAAATAAAGAATGAAAGCAAACTAACAAAATTAAAAACAAGAATTAAAACTATCAAGGTTCCTACTAACCTAACCAGGGTAGGTATTGCTTCCCCTATAACGGCGCCAGAAAAAGGGTTGATACCTTCGATCCGGATTATGGATGTAGTATAGCTCTTTTTCCCTAGTAGACCTAGGTTTATCGAATCCCCGGGAAGCAGAAGCATAGTGAAGTTACTTTAACGGACCTTCGAGAGTTTTAGAATTCCTTGTGTGCTTTTACCGGACCAAGAGTGTGCGTCTTTTATTGTTATCGATGATGGAGAGAGGGCCTAGGGCATTCGGTTTCACCTGTAGCTGTGCAAAACATCTGATGGGAACAAAAGATAAAAATAAAGTATGCATGTAATTGTTAGAGCAAGATAAATTATATATGGGCAGTGCATCAATAATTCCTATTGCCTCCGCAACCGCTTATAGCAATAACCTACTAGTCTCATCCATAGAAGAAAGGGAACTAATGATATGCATAGTGACATCACCGTTAATCCCAAGTAAATTCCGCACATACAACCGTACTACCCCTTCTGTCGCTGGGTTCCCAACCTGCAGATTAGTCATTACTCATACTCCCTATACCTGGCTCAATCCTCGGGGTCTTGGGTACCTGACAAGTCCTTAGATTGAGGCAAGAGAGGATACAATAGTCATCATGTCATACAAACTAATACATGATCCCATCTATGATAAATAACATGCACAAAAGCTACATGGCTAGGCCGAAGCCCTTAGACCAAGGAGAATTACTCACACATAGAGATGAGATCAAAGATCATAAACATTGAAGTGGAAATCATGAGATTGATAGAAATAGTCTTACAATGTTGCCAATCGATTAAGAGATCTACTATTACAAGTGGTGGAATATGGCTATGGTGGTGGAGATGGGTTTGGAGATTAGATCTAAGTCTATTCCTCCAGCGGGTCTTCAGTGCTGTGGATGGAGATTTGGGGGCGGCTGATGGTCGGGAAGAGCTCTCTTTTCTTGTCGCGTTCTATTTGACCTAGCAGTGTTGATGGCAACTATACGACCGAAACTATACGGACGGAATTTTATTCCCACCGTATAGTTGGTCATTAAAGCGTCTGTCTCCACTTCACGACTCCTGGTTTCTTCGGGTTGTTGGAAATCTCGTATCTTTGACTTTTATATAGTGATTCCCATCATCAAACGTCATTATCTGCGTAGGGAAAAATAGAAAGAAAAGATTGCATACCTCTTTGATCATTAGGCATTAGTGGCAAGATTTAGAGAGACATTTCATCAAAATATGAATAATATACAGTTTAAATGTGGACATAGATGGCTATATTTCAGAGCCATCGGATACCTCATATTTTACTATAAAAAATCTATAGCCAATTCTATGAAAAGCATATCCCAAAAAAACACAATCCATGGTTTTTGGTCCAAGCTTTTGTTTCTTGGGTATTGGAATATTGACTTTCGCCAAACGTCCCAAAGTTCGTAAGTCAGAGAGTTTAAGCCTTTTCTTCTCCCATTCCTCAAATGGATTTATGGTTTTATCCTTTACGGGAACACAGTTTAGGACATGACACGCAGTCATTAGCGCCTCCCCTGTCATTCCTTGGAAAGACCCGATGTATCTAACATGGCGTTAACCAAATGAGTTAGAGTGCAGTTCTTTATTTTGGCCACCCCATTTGACCAAGATGACTAGGGACGCATCCTCTCATGGATAATACCATGTTCCGTACAGAATAAATCAAATTCATTTGAAAAGTACTCTCCACCAAGATCCGGCCTGTGATTTTAAGATCAAGTTGGTTTTCTGCTTCAGCTCTATAGTTTTTGAAGTAATTCAAATCTTTATCTTTAGATTTCAGAAGATAAACGTAGCAATATCTAGTGGAGTCATCAATCAACATCATAAAGTATCTTTTCCACCTTTTGTTAATACACTAGTGGTGCTAAGTTTCTCGGTTCCGTAGCCGTATGAGACTTGCGGGGTTGCTTTGCTTGCACACAAACTTGGCACATAGAACCTTTGACAGTGGTAAATTTTGGAATTAAACTCATATTGGCTAGCCGCGTCATGCAACCGAAGTTAATATGATAAAGTTGTGTGAATGCCAAATATTGGACTCATTATCATTGCAAACATGATTAATAACTTTAGTACATGAGTCTGACAAAGATAAGCGGAACATACCTCCTCACTCATAACCATTTCCAACAAATTGTACATACTTAAAAATTACAACTTTATTGGACTCAAAGACAAACTTAAAACCATCTCGACATAGAAGCAATCCCCTAACGAGATTCTTATTGATGGAGGGAATGTGTTGCACATTCTTCAGCTGTACGATCTTTTTCAAAGTAAACTTCAGATTTACCGTACCAACACCATGAACAAGAGCACGTGAGCCGTTTCCCATCAGCACAGACGAAGCCCTTGAGACCTGATAAGAAGAAAACATAGAAATATCAGAACATACACGTGTATTAGCACCCGTCTCTATCCACCATTCAGGAGAATTACATACTGAAAGGATAGTAGGTAAAATACCATACCCAGCGTCCTTCATCTTAGTATCGCTAATAACATTAGCGGTCTCGCCGTTGTTGCCATGTTGCCACTTGTCAAAGCGATTAGGGCAGCTAGGAGCCCAATAATCAGGATCACCACAATGTGTCAAGAGCCTTTCTTCTTATCATTTTTCTTCTTGAAGTTGGTTGAGTGCGTGGCCTTAAACTTGCCATCAAACTTCCCTTTGCCTTCAGATTTCTTCTTATTCTTGAACTTGTGGGATTATAAGTTTTTCTTCTGTACCAAATTGGCACTAAAAGCTTCCTTAAATACTCGAGCACGTGTGTCCTTTGCTCTCACCTTCTCTTCCACATGAAGAGACTCAGTGAGATCCATAACGGAAAACTCTTGTCTCTTGTGTTTCAGAGAAGTAGCAAAATTCCTCCACATGGGAGGAAACTTGGCAATAATGCCTCCGGCCAAAAACTTGTTCGGTAAGGTACACTTGAACTGCTCAATTTATTTGGCAAGTGATTGTATCTCATGGGCTTGCTCAATGATGGGGAGCTCATCAACCATCTTGTAGTTATAGAATTGTTCCATGACATACAACTCAGTACCAGCGTCCGAGACCCCAAACTTGGCCTTGAGCGTATCCCACACGTCCTTGTCATTATCAAATGACATGTATGGGTCAACAATGTTGTCTCCAAGAATACTGAACAGAGCCGCCACAAACATGGTATCGACTTTCTTAAAGGATGCATCTTGCTCAGCAGAAATATCTCATTCAGGTTTGCCAAGAGTGGCGCTATAACAGTTTAGCTTTTTAAACCATAGAATTGTTTTCACGTGCCATCTCTTATAGTGCATACTATCAAAAGAAGACGGCCTAGTAGCCACGGCTACACTAGTGGAATTCAGTTGCTTATAATCAGGTTTTTGGATTGTTGAAACTATAAGCAATAATCCGTATAATTTAATCCAAATAATAAAGTGAGAAAGCATGATCATATAAACAGTGCCAAAACTAATCATGCAGATTAACAGAGTAGATGAACAGATTACATCTAAATAAGATAAACCTATTACATCTACACCAAACATTAGAATAATGAACTCTATCATAATCTGAAAGAGAAAGTTTAGAGTTACGTACGGTGCTGCATGAGGATTCAAGTTCAGGTTGGTGTTGACACCAGCATCGTCAGCCATGTTGTCGATGTAGAGGCTGCTAATGTCCGGGAAGAAGTCCTCGTCGGGGAAGGAGTGGTCCGTGATGGCATTAGTAGTCGCGTGAAAACACTCTCCAAAAACCTGATCGCCTCTCGCCCGTACAGGTTCACAAGAGGCGGGATTTCGGAGGCCTACTATCCTGATCTACGGTGCATGCCGCATGCCGGAATGGGAAAGACGAAGGCAGCGGCGCAATAGAGTGGAAGGAGACCCGTGTGATAGGCAGTACCGATTAGGTTTAGCGCAGATGCTTATATAGTGTAGGCCAGGGGAGATTGTGAGGCTCAGCCCATGTCCAAGTAGGTAACAGTCCATGTTCCAAAAAGTCTGGAAACGGTTGGCTAATTAACGCGTCTGTTAATGACTCATAATTAATCTATGATTAATTTTCTGGACCAGTCATGACAGGGCAAGGTGAGGCGAGCGGCGTCGGAGGAGGAGTGCATGAGATCTACTCTTCTTCTCACACCTTAGTGAGTGGTAGAACAGCCTAGTATATAAGAAGGTGTAATTGTCACTCAACTAGCAATGTGGGACTAAACTTTAGCACCACTAGCACAACCATATGCTGCTATGCACAAATGGTAGGGGTGCACTCACCTGGCTCAAAAGAAGGGTCTATATAAACCTCTCAGCAGACTCCATCACCATTACTACTTACATATATAAACAAAGACACGGCAAGGATCACAGGCCATGGCGTGTGCAGACGAAGATCCCCTCCGAGATCTTGCACGCGCAGACTCAGCAGATCATTGTGGCGCGAGCTTGGTCGCCGGAGGCTTTGGCGGAGGAGGCGATGCATCTATGGTCGGTCGCCATTGATGGGACGTGAGGGAAAAGGAGAGAGTGTGGAAGTGGGATGGTGACGGCAGTGAGGTGAGAGTGGGGTAGGGAGTTAAGGCTGTTGAGAAATTGACGAACATTGTTACTGGCCAGGGCCTGGCTGTGGAAAAATGGTTGAATCGGGCATTGCCACTGACCTGGCTGTGCGTTGCTTTAATTCACGCTAGCCACAACGCGAGCAACACCAAGCCTACCAATTGTCCCAAAAATGCATCTAGCGGGCATTTTTCCAAGAAATACGGGCTACCAATCATGCCCATAGGTCCCTGCTATCTAATCCATGAATGCATGCATGCTTGTGTGAGGTCATCGCAAAAGCTGTTACTTAATTTATCTCGTGGACCAGTATGTCATTTCATCTAGGTGCAATGAACCAAACTGTAGATAAAGCCGCTATCACAAACCTTGGACAAGTGGTAGACTTTAACAAATACTCCGTATACTAGAAAGTGTTGAATGATGTTAGGGACCCATTATTTGTGAGCCAGTGTTTTGGAATGTTTGCCTTTTCACAAGAAAAGCTGGTGATCGTACAGTACATGCATGGTGTGAAGACATAACTTCGCGATGAAAAACAAAGCTTCACTTTTGGCTTTAGCGACGCGTTTTGTTCATAGCTATTCATTCTTACTTTCCTTTATCAATTTTAGAGCTTCTATTGTTTTTAGTTTAAAGTTGAGTGTTCTTTAGCAATTTTAGAGTTCCTATTATTTTTGGTTTAAAACTGAGAGTTTTTTTTAGCAATTTTAGAGTTGTTATTACTCTTGGTTTAGAGCTGAGTGTACTTTATATATTTTATAGCTTCAATTGTTCTTGGTTTAGAACTGAGAGTTCTTTAGCTATTTAGATCTTCTATTATTCTTTATTTGGAAAACAGAGAGTTCGCTGCTGGTACTACATATGTCATCATGGTTTCATTGTATTTTTCCGTGGCCTTGCGAAATATCATTTCATATGTCAATTCTAGAAATCATGAGTGCACTTATCGTGATATTCCCACCTTCTACCTATGTTTAATTGCTTCCAAGGCTACTAATTTTATTCATCTATGTGTATCATGGGAGGAAAACATATGCTTAAGGAGATATATGATATGTTCGCCAGGTATGATTGGATCTTATTTGCTAAGACAATTAAACTATCAATGTTTAAGTCTGGTAGTACTGATTTTGACTGCCTATATACATACAAGATGAAAAATATATTTTCCATAGTGCAAAAGGTACTAGAAGAGCTATGTGCAACTCGGGGAGGGGGGCAATGCCCCCCCCCCCCCCCCCATCTCCTCGGCAACAAAAATCAGTGTGACATTGTCCTTGTCAAGAAGTCCACGGAGGAGGTGTTGTCCACTCCCGCAACCTCCACCACCTCCACCTCCGACAAGGAAATCAAGAAGGCATTGATTAGCATCATGGTCATGATGTGCGAGGCCACCCGGTTTGCACCTATCTATGCATCTGTAAAGGCGGCATGGGAGGATGGAGGAAAGCTCCCCCAAACAGGGTCGGTCCATAGGGCGGGGGTAGATGGGCTCTTGTTCTTGTCCCTCAGGGATAGGTTCTTAGCCCAAGATTTATTTATTTATCCATATTTGTATACTTCTACTCTTGAAACCTAACTGTGTATAATAATTCAAAAAATATAGATGGCTTAAGCTGGAGCCAACCAAGCCGCTACTCCAAGTACTTTTACCTTAAAAAATAGTCTTCTTCTCAATATTCTCGATTCACGATTTCTCTCTAGCCTTCCCAAATGCAAAACAACACCGGATCCCTTTCCAAGACGATTTCCAGCAATTATAAGTGCCCATCGTACACATTTGAGAGACCGTATATTTCACTCGCTTTTGATTTAGTGTCAAATATGTCTACACTTCTACTATTTTTTGTATAGGTATATGAATCAATTACTCCCATAATTTGGTTATGTGATTAATTCTAGAGGTACATATGTATATACATCGTGTACACGAGGAGCAATTGGTAGAAACAAGTATCATACTATATATTCCGCTCGATCAATAAAAATAAGTAGTTTCGAATATCTTCAGCAAGATTTTCAAAGAACATGAATCTATGAAATGTACTAATTATTTAATTTGCTATTGTATTACGGTAATATTTCTTTTGGTGTACTAATATGTTTTTAATGTTTTGTGTGTGAACAAGTAGCATAGCTTGACTAACATTGTTGAGGGGCCCAAGAACACTATTCATGCTTCAATTTTGAGTAATATTTAAAATTTAGCATGAACGTTACATATATTTAGAGAATTTTCTATAGCAGGGAGGCTATGGCCCCCCTTGGCTCTATGGAATGTCCCTGCCCCCAAGTTGGTGTTGACCTCGTCGCCTTGCGGAGAGACACCTCATGCGCCCTGCTAGTTTGGAGCAGGGTCCCGAGCACAAATCTCAATGTCATACGCAAGACACTTGACAAGTAAACTCGTCAACATCCGCCGCTTCCTTCATCCTTCACATGACTGCTCCGATGGTAAAACGGCTACCTAGTCAAAGTCGATTGCTAGCTAGGCGCTGAGCTGTCTTGTTTGTGTGCTCGTTAGCTAGCTCGGGCTAAATAGCTAGCTAAATAAAATAAAGGGTTAAATAGATAAATATCACTCCAAATCGTGTAATTTAAGAATTTTATTTCAATTTTCAAGCTTCGAAAAATGCCACTCCAATTCTTGACGTCTATAGATGCCACTCCAGCTATCTAAGCTCGCTTCTGGTCAAATACTTTCAAATATTCATATCGTATTTTCTCTAGGACAGATTTACCCCTGGCCTCATATTCTTATCCCGCTCTACTTGGTCAAAGCCTCCCATGAAAGATCTCACTCTGTTCATCAGAAGTTAGGCTTCTTAGTATATTTGGATTACGACATCGTGTAGAAACTTACCCATGTATCAAATAATATGACCCCATGCTCGGGTGGGCAAATCTTAAAAATCCAGCAATAATAGGGGCCCATGCTATATTTGTCAAAAGTGAGAAAATGGGACATGATTTTAAGATTTTGAAATTTATGTTGCTTTTTTCAAAATTTTAGTAGTAACTTTAAGAACTTGGCATGGTGTGTCATGGGTTTGACATAAGTTTGTACTATGTTGCAAGGCTCGCTCTTGGAATCATGAAATGGTCCATCGCTAAGATTTTTGGAACAGACGTGACATGCTTCTAAAAATGCGATCTACATATTGTTTCTTTTTTTTGTTGCGAATGATGCTTTTTTCGAAAAGGGGAATAAAACCCCGGCCTCTGCATCGGTTGATGTACACAACCTTATATTAAAAAGCATAATTCAAAAGTATGCAAGTTCAGCGAACACATAAGGTTGAGACAAAGATCAACCAGCGAAAAATATGAAACAAAGGACTAAGCATCATTCTTCGGTCTATTAAAACACAGCCAACCAGACTGGCTGAAGATGTGTCCAGCGACCATCAAGAGACGGCTGCACCCAGTAGCCATAATATCCCGCTGGTGTTGCGACGATGGGAGTGTCCATAACTGCACCCAATAAGCTACCATATGTATAACCTGCAAAAGATTGGAAGGTTTTGATCTCTTAAAAATGATATCATTTCTACATCTCCAGATAGACCAACATAAGGCTGAGACACCAATGCGAACTCTAGCTTTAGATGATTTATCAAAACCATTCAACAAATTCCCAAACATATCGGTTACATTAGTAGGGGGTAATCACATGCGAGGGGAATAATACACCATAGAAGGCAAGCAAAAGGACATGATATAAACACATGATCTATGGTTTCCTTGACCCACAGAAACAACATTTTATACACTCTTCACATTTACACTTTACGAGATTGTCATTTGTGAGAAGAACCCCATTATTGAGGAACCACATAAAAATCTTTATCTTTAGTGAGATTTTTAATTGCCAAAGATATTTCTGCAGGAAAACCGAATGATCATTCATTAGGTCTTCATACATGGATTTTACTGAAGATATCCTAGATGGTGTCAAGTTCCACATAAACTTATCATGATCCATTAATAACTTAACCATCATGAGTCTTTGACATAGGTTTAGCCAAACATTCCATCTATTACCGGTTAGTACTCTCCTGAACCCGATATTTAGGAGTACCTGAGTTAACACATGTGCTACGGTATCATTTTTCCATTGTATAATATGGTCAAGAGATGGATATTGTTGTGCTAAAGGGGAATCTTCCAACCATGTATCCTTCCAAAACCTAGTGCCTAAACTATTCCCAACCACGAAATGCCCTCTAGCAAAGAACTCATGCTTTATCCGCATCAGTCCCTTCCAAAATGGAGAATCCGTTGGTTTTGCTTGCACTTCAGACAAAGTTTTTTGACCTAAATACTTATTATGAATAAGTTCTTGCCACACTCTTCTTCATATAATAATTTGAAAAGCCACTTACTTAGTAAACATTTATTATTAATTTCTAGAACCTCAATTCCCAGGCCCCCCATCTTTGGGCCTACAAATTATATTCCACTTCGTTAATCTATACTTTCTTTTATTTTCATCACTTTGTCAAAAAAAAGCGAGACCTATAAAAATCCAAGCGCTTCCTTACACCCTTTGGGATTTTCAGAAACGATAACATAAACATAGGTGAACTTGTCAGAATAGAATTGATTAGGTCTAAGCGATCACCATAAGATAAAAGTTTGCCCTCCGAACAACTTAATTTCCCTTCACATCGAGTTTCTATTGGATACCAATCTGAGTTCTTAAGCTTTCTATAATGGATGGGCACACCCAAATACCTAAAAGGAAAATACCCAGCTTCACGTCCAAATATTTGTCTATATTACTATTCTTCGTCTTTTGATTTACCAAAACAGAAAATCTTGCTTTTATGAAAATTAATTTTTAACCCCGAGAGTTGTTCAAATATGCAAAGTATTAATTTCATATTCGCAGCCTTCTATAAATCGTGTTCTATAAACAAAATAGTATCATCGGCATATTGTAGAATCGAGACCCCTCCGTCAACAAGATGAGGAATGACACCTCCTACTTGTCCATCCTCTTTTGCCCGTGCAATTAGGATGGCCAACATATCGACAATGATATTAGAAAGCATCGGGGATAATGGGTCACCTTGCCTTAAACCCTTCCTTGTTTGAAAATAGTGTTCGATATCATCATTGACGTGTATTCCAACACTCCCATGGGGAATGATGTACGATGTCGGTCCGCCCTTCGGTCATCACGAGCGCAAAGAGCACCTGCACGGCGTCGAGCTCGACGATGGCCGCCTAGTTGAGCGGGTACCTGGTGACACCAAAGAGCACCTTGAGCGCGTCCATGGTGGCGCACTTGTACCCACCCTATTGTTGCGGAGGAGGGGGAGAGGGCGGCTTGGCGCTGACAATGGGGTGGTAGGCTTCAACGTAGAGAAGGCTGGGGACGTGGTGGCGGCGTGGTGAACACTAATTGGTTGAGGTCATGAAGTGGAAATGTAATGTAATGGTTCCACACCTGAGAGTCGTTCAAGTATTTGGTTGAGAAATAGAATGGAACGAGGTTGTTTCTCAAAATAGAATATTCCCTTTAGATCTAGAACGCACTCATTCCTTCAAATCGGTGGAATTTCCTTGTTCCTCTACGCTAAAGCCACTGAAACTTGCTCACTATGAGATCCAAGCACATGGCTTAATAGGATAGGATACTCATACCAATAAGTTACAACTTCTTTTCCGGAAGCTCATTCGAAAAGAACTCTAAGGTTAAGCGTGTTTGTCCTAGAGCAATTTTAGGATGGGTGACCGGCCGGAAAGTGGGTACCGGGTGCGCACAAGTGAGGACAAAATGCGCAAAAAGACTAGACAAAGTGCGCAGAAAAGAGTAGTTATGATGTATGGGGCCAGTCTAGATATCCTATTAAGCTGTCAGAAGTAACACCCTCGGGGCCCAGTTGACGGAGTGTTACACTCACTCACTTTATTCTCTTGCCACCCTTTTTGCTAAATGCACCCAAACATATAACGTAACAATTTCATTCCACTTTTTTGGTCCAATCAAACATAGAATGGAACCATTACATTACACATTTTTGTCCTAACCAAACACAAGAACGAAACCAACCTATTTCATTGAAATTGAACCATGACAATTCGTTCCACTTTGTCCCCGAACCGAAGTAACCCTATATCTCTATGGTTCCAGAGCTGCTCAATACAGGCACAGACACCTGGGACACTAAGCTAGTTCGGCATACTTTTGATCAGAGCGATGCCAAGGCACTTTGACAGTAGAGGTATCTTCTCGGCAAACCAGCTTATAATAATAAAGTTTATGTGTTGTCCATAAACGATGCTCGGCAAGCAGGTAGCAAGACATGGTTTGCCTTCCAAAATATCACATTTCCTTCGGACAGTGGGGGCACAATAACCTAGCGATGCGAGTGAATATACAGCGTCGGAACAACGATTTGGACACAGATGCGCATTGGCTACCCCAAGATTTGGACACCTGTAACAGTAGCTACTTAGAGAATAGAGGCGACTTGCTTGTCACTTGCTGCGATGCAAAGAGAGCTATGTCGCTGAGCCTTTCCGGAGCAGACTGATACAGCGTAGCTCTGGTCTAGAATTTCTGGAACAAATCACCAGGTTGCCGTAGGAAGGATCAAATGAGCGTCAAGAGGTGCTAAAGAAGAAGCAAGGCATGCAATTGAGCGTATTCAGAGCTGGCAACCGCCACATACAGACTGAGTTCAGATTAATGGTGGAATGGTGTTCGCAGCAGCAGGATCGGTCGAATATGCCAGTGATGCTCTCCACACTGAAGCTTCTGCCATTGCTTCAGGGAGTTCAGATGCCCATCCAAATGTGCATTGGCCGTGCGAAATTTGCCTCGACTGTCTGACGGTCCATCAAGCTTTGTCACACGCCAGGCACCGTAGGGCGATGTTTAAAGAAATGTCAGTGTTCCACATCCAGAAAAAAGAGCAAGATTTTCCCCCTTCCGAGCTACTATTACTGTAAGTGATCTGCATTCTGATTAATGCAACTTCTGTAAAAAGAGAAGGAGAGAGCGAGTCAAAACAAAAAAGAGAAGGTGAGAACAAGATTTTCTCTTCCTTTACTGTGCATTGTTAGGACATCATAACACCAAATGTAATGAACAGGATGCAGCTCAGTGACCAAGTCAGCGAATCAGCAAACCACAGGAACCTAACCCTCTTTGCAAAAACAAGTCACAGTAGAATTTTGTCAAGGACAGGCATAATGACTATTATTTCTAGCTTAGTAAGGTTAAACAAGCCACTCAGGATGGAAACCTAGACTTCAGCACAGTACCACCAAGCCAATACCTTTGCTGTTTGAATCAATTCTCACCAAAATAATCCACTCTTTAAGAGCTGTCCAGGTTCACAAGTATCAGTCATGGTCGATGCAGCAACTCAGGATCGATTGTACTCACAACAGGGGAAAATAAAGAAATTAAAACTGGAGATGTCAAAATTTAGTTTTCAGGGAACTATCTGTGTACACAGATATCAAGAAACAACAAGCAATAGTAGACTAGCTATTACATTATTCAGGTAGCTTCCAATAAGTGCATTCTTAATCTTCTAGCCCAGCTTCCAAATCTAGTTTTTCAGGGAGCTCCCCCAACCAGCAGGGAGTGTATGGGAAAGACTCTGTTACGATTGTATGGTGGAAACAAAGGCGCCGCTTGAGATAGAAGTTTGGGAAAAGCTTGCCCAAATGTTGAATCTTTGAGCTAGACCAATGATAGGCTAGCACTCTGTCCCTTAAACTAAAAAAGACAACCTCTTTGTAAGGATGAAATCCAAGGATATAGATATAACTCTTCTTATTCTCGCTTCCAGGTTCAAGAACGTCATCATTGTCGGAGTCCCAGTCAAATTTCGCTTCTTTGACTAATGCTTCGTTGCTGTCCGCCATAGCATCTTCTTCATCAGAAACTTGAGAGGCGTCATATTCATACCAATAGTCAAATTCTTGTAGGATCCAAGGACTATTATAATGTTTGTCAAAGTTGAGATTTGGCAGGATGGGGAAAATATCTCTGTCATGCTTCAGCACCCACTCGGTCGGGCTACTAAGGAACCAAACCTGGAGTTTAGCAGGTCCCGCATGAAATTTGGACGCTGACGATGCACAATATATCCCTTTGACTGATTTTCCCAGATAAAATTCTCGATCATACGCGCACACATCCGGGGGCAAGGTAATTACTTGATACTTCTTGTCTGACAGTGATATCCTGCAATACAAAATAGAATTAAATAAATCTCGAATCCAAAAACAGGAATGATGTACGATGCTTAAAGGATTTCGTATATACTAGTACCTCAGAACAAACCAGTTGGAACAACATATATAAAGTGATCCTTGCCAGTAGGCAGACAGACGAAGATTGCAAATCCCTGATGACCCAACCATGTGAGGTAACGTCCCTGCAGCCTTCCGACGTCTCCTCCCACGAACCAGTCTTTGATGAAAACACAGGAAGGATCAATGTGGATGGCGGCCATTCACATTCCTCACATTCGTCGTTGTTGTTGATCTTGGAAGGAACACTGGGCATGCTGAACAACTCAAAATAGTTGGGCGAGAGTGTGGGATCAAACACGAGGTACTGTTTTGTTGTAAAAAACATGTCAGAAGGCGTGGGCTGGGGCACGTCCGGAGGCTGGGGCAACATCGCCCATTGCCGTGTGGCGGGGTTAACCACGCAGTGATCGAACAAGAGGAGGCCATTGCAGTGGTCATACACGTAGGCACAGGGCGGATAGCGGCCAGGCTCGGAAGCATGACATGTGTAGTCGAGCCTGCCGGAAACGGCGGTGCCGGCCGTGGGGCGGTTGAGGAACTGCGTGAAATTCAGGTCCTGGTAGTTGAGGAAGATGCCGCCGAGCGAGAGCGGGAGGAGGTCCGCGCGCAGAAGGCGGCGGCCGTCGACGACCCGGCGCCACGACTTGCAGACGCAGCGGGACGCGGCGAGGCCGCGCGGCGCGAGGCGGTGGAATACGTCCGCCAGCAAGTCGTCAGGCAGCGATGGCGCCAGATCCATCGCCAATCGACCACGGATCCGGCGCCTGGACGAGCAGCGATGGCGGCACGCGTAGGGGGCAGCTTGCAGAGCGGGGGATGGGCGAGCGGCGGAGGGAGCAGAACGGCAGGGGACAGGCGGGCGGCGGAGGGCCGCCGTGGCAGGGGAAGACAATTGGATCAGAGGAGAAAGGGATCAGAGGAGCAGTTAAGGAGAACGCGACCTCCAAATGGCGTGACGTCAAAGTGAAGAACAGAACCCTGCCATGTACGGCCCAAATCCATTTCATCACCTGCACCGGCCCATGAGTCAGTCAATGTGACAGTGGCTCCTCTCGTGCCAAAAACGGAAAAAAAAATGAATGCTGCTAGTACGTACATAGACATTTGAAATTTAAACTGAAGAATAGTACGTACGTACTACTGTAGCTTGGTTGAAATCATGTAAAGATTTTTTTGCAAAAAAAAAAATCACGTAAAGATTTATTGCATGCATATGCAGCATACTACTCCCTCCTCCGTTTCAAAATATAAGATGTTTTAGTTTTGTCAAGTTAATGTATCTAGATCCCTTTTAATATGTAGGTTCGGTGAGATTCGGAGTGAACCTACACACTAAAAAAGTGTAAATTCATTAGTTTCACAAAGCTAAAATATTTTATATTTTAAAACGGAGGGAGTAGCAAATAGCATGTCGCGTCAGCGGCTCGTAGGATGGAACGAGAAGATCGTATTGCTCCCAAGTGCGTTATGGTCGACACGGTCAAAATCCTAGAATCCATAGCCAAGATCCAAAATTGCAACCTCCCGTCACCACCCACACTGTGTTATGGTCGACACGGTCAAAATCCTAGAATCCATAGCCAAGGTCCAAAATTGCAACCTCCCGTCACCACCCACACCGTGTTATGGTCGACACGGTCAAAATCCTAGAATCCATAGCCAAGGTCCAAAATTGCAACCTCCCGTCACCACCCACACTGTCGTGTCTTGATTTTCGACATCGGAGATGGGGATCCCCTTTGTCAGTCCGGTCAGGGGCGCAACCTCCCTTCATCAACCATTCCTATTGCAGTCACTGCTTTTGTTTACTTTCTTTCTATAATATGTGATCCTTATACATGCATTCACTTTCTTATCTCCCTAAATTATCACTCTTCCGGGTAAAATCAATTCATAGTTTGTCGCTTGCATCCATTTTACTTATGTATTTTTCTTTTACAAGCATATTCATTAAGCTCTTTAAGTGACACTTATGATAGACAACTTAGTAATTCCATATGATATCTCGTAATAGACGCCTCTCTTGATTTTTGATATTACACGAATGCCCAAAATAAGAATGGTCAACGTTATTATATAGTAGAGTGCAATGTCTTGACTTGTCGAGTTGGTCGAAACAGACATATGGTTCTCCAAATTACAAATTAACAAGTAGAAGAATCATGATAACATGCACCAAATGTCCAAATGGCATGTACCAAAGCGCTAAAACAGGCTTTAGAAATTAACAAATAGAAGAATCATCGTAATATGTACCAAATGGCATTTTAAAATTCACTATTGAGTCTTGTTTGTCGAGTTGGTTGAAACGGACATATGGTTTACCAAATTTGTAATCTCACAAAGAAAAAGAATGAAAGAACTTGTGTTGCCTTGGTGACATTATGATGATGTCAACAAATCTTAGTTTTACTTTAAATTTGAGTCGTTGTAATTTAGCCTATATACATAAATAATTGGTGTGCCTTGTTTTTCTATTTATTTTAATAACTATATAATAGATAGATCTCTTCAAGTATATCCTAGCAATATGTGCCTTGGCAGCTGTTCATAATGCCAGGATACCATGTCGTCAGCTGCTGGTATGAAACAAGAAAAATATGGCTCACAAAGTGGTGTTCGGTCGACAAGGTCAATCCTAGGATGCATAGCCAACGGTTAGATCTTCTCCAGCCGTCGGCACCCTCCCAGGACGTTTTTGTGCGCAAAATGGGTATGTTGGGGGGCTCTGACGCGCGATTTCCCAGCCGTGTCCCTCCGGCAAGTAGGCGAAAGATTACAAACACACGTGAATTTAAACAGATTTCATAAATTTAAGTGAAATTCATAGATATTCGAGTGAGTTCATATAAGATTCGATGGAAATTAAACTAAAATAGAAAATAAAAATCCTAGTTCATGTCGAGGTGGCGGTAGAAGGCCGTGTAGTCGTTGCCGTCGTCGTCCCCATCGCTCGATGGCTCGTCCTTCGATGGCCTGTGGCTCCTCCCCTAGTCGGCGTCACCGATGCGCCTTCACGGAGGAGCGTTGCTCGGCCCGGCCTCGTTATCATCGTCATCGTCGATGACGATGATTCCGCAGTTGAGCCGAGCTGCTTGGTGGCGCGCGGAGCGTTCCATCAGCCACTGCTGGTGTTTGGCCTCCTCCCACTCGGTATCAGCCTATGACCAGGCAAGCACCCTCGCTCTCCAGCAACATCGGCGAGACGTCGTCTGCATGGTCATCTTCTAGCCGGGGCAGTCCTTGGGGTCATCCGATGCTTCCACCTATTGAGCGTGCTCCGGAGGTACTCACGCGGCGGCGACCACTCCAGCATGGCCATCCAAATGCGCATTGGCCGTGCGAAATTTGCCTCGACTGTCTGACGGTCCATCAAGCTTTGTCACACGCTGGGCACCGTAGGGCAATGTTTAAAGAAATGTCAGCGTTCCACATCCAGAAAAAAGAGCAAGATTTTTCCTCTTCCCAGCTACTATTATTGTAAGTAATCTGCATTCTAAAAGATGCGACTTCTGTAAAAAGAGAAGGCGAGAGAAAGTCAAAACAAAGAAGAGAAGGTGAGAACAAGATTTTCTCCTCCTTTCCTTAACTATTACTGTTTAATATGCATCGTGGAACACACTTGGTTACAACTTCTGTCAAAAAAAAAGGAGAGGAGACAGACGAGCTTCAACATGCGACACTACTGTGCATTGTTAGGACATCATAACACGAAATTTAATGAACAGGATGCAGCTCAGTGACCAAGTCAGCGAATCAGCAAACCATGGGAACCTAACCTTCTTTGCAAAAACAAGTCACAGTAGAATTTTGTCAAGGACGGGCATAATGACTATTATTTCTAGCTTAGTTCGGTTAAACAAGCCACTCAGGATGGAAACCTAGACATCAGCACACTACCACCAAGCCAATACCTTTGCTGTTTGAATCAATTCTCACCAAAAGAATCCACTCTTTAAGAGTCATCCAGGTTCACAAGTATCAGTCATGGTCGATGCAGCAACTCAGGATCAATTGTACTCACAACAGGGGGAAATAAAGAAATTAAAACTGGAGATGTCAAAATATAGTTTTCAGGGAACTATCTGTGACTTGGATTTGACTAAATGTTACGGTACTGTAAGGACATCATAACACCAAATGTAATGCATAGGATGCAGCTCAAACAACCAAGTCAGCGCATCAACAAACCATGGGAACCTAACCCTCTCTGCAAAAACAAGTCACAGTAAAATTTTGTCAAGGACAGACATACTGACCATTATTTCTAGCTTAGCTAGGTTAAACAAGCCACTCAAGATGGAAACCTAGACTTCAGCACACTACCACCAAGCCAATACATTTGCTTTTTGAATCAACTCTCACCAAAAGAATCCACCCCTTAAGAGCCATCCAGGTTCACAAGTATCTTTATCCTTGCGGCCGAGATAGAAAAGCAACCAGCTCTAGATTCCTTCCAAATTTTCTTTGAAAAAGAAAAAACGCGCCTTATTGATCATAACTCTCTAAGTCGTGGTCAATGCAGCAACTCAGGATTGATTGTACTCACAACAGCGAAAAATAAGGAAACTAAAACTGGAGATGACTAAATTTAGTTTCCAGGGAACAATCTGTGTACACAAATATCAAGAAACAACAGGCAATTTTATACTAGCTATTACATTATTCGGGGTAGCTTTGCAACCAATGCATTGTAATCTTCTAGCTGAGATTTAGTTTTTCAGGGAGCTCCCCCAACCAGCAGGGAGTGTATGGGAAAGAATCTGTTGCGATTGTATGGTGGAAATCTATGCGCCGCTTGAGATAGAAATTTGGGAAGAGCTTGCCCAAATGTTGAATCTTTGAGCTAGCCCAATGATAGGCTAGCACTCTCTCCCATAAACTAAACAGGACAACCTCTTTGTAAGGATGAAATCCAAGGATATACATATAACTCGCCTCGTTCTTGCTTCCAGGTTCGAGAACGTCATCATTATCAGAGTCCCAGTCAAATTTCGCTTCTTCGACTAATGCTTCGTTGCTGTCCGCCATAGCATCTTCTTCATCAGAAACTTGAGAGGCGTCATATTCATACCAATAGTCAAATTCTTGTAGAATCCAAGGTCTATTACAATGTTTGTCAAAGCTGAGATATGGCAGGATGTGGAAAATATCTCTGTCATGCTTCAGCACCCACTCAGTCGGGCTACTAAGGAACCAAACCTGGAGTTTCGCAGCTCCCGCATGATATGGGCTTGGCGGTAATAATGATGCACAATATATCCCCTTGACTGATTTTCCCATATAAAATTCTCGATTATACCCGCACACATCCGGGGGCAAGGTAATAACTTGATACTTCTTGTCTGACAGTGATATTCTGCAATAGCAAATAGAATTAAATAAAGCTCAAAACCAAAAACCTGAATGGTGTACGATGTTTAAAGGATTTGGTATATATACCTCAGAACAAAACAGTCGGAATAACATATATAAAGTGCTCCTTGCCAGTAGGCAGACAGACGACCATTGGAAATCCTTGATGACCCAACCATGCCAGGTAACGTCCCTGCAGCCTCCCCTTCCCGACAGAATGGCACCTCCTCCCACGAACCAGTCTTTGATGAAAACACGGGAAGGATCAACATGGATGCCGGCCATTCAAATTCCTCACATTCGTCATTATTGTTCAGCTTGGAAGGAACATCAGGCAATATGAGCAACTCAAAAGAGTTGGGCGACAGGGTGGGGTCAAACACAAGGTACTGTTTTCTTCTAAAATACATGCCTGGAGGCGGGGGCTGGGGCATTTCATCCGGGGGGCTGGGCAACAACGCCCACTGCTGTGTGGCGGGGTTAACCACGCAGTGATCGAACAAGAGGAGACCATTGCAGTGGCCATACGCGTAGGGACGGGGGAGCGGATAGCGGCCAGGCTCAGAAGCATGACATGTGTAGTCGAGCCTGCCGGAGACGGCGGTGCCGGTCGTGGGGCGGTTGAGGAACTGCGTGAAATTCAGGTCGTGGTAGTTGAGGAAGATGCCGCCGAGCGAGAGCGGGAGGAGGTCCGCGCGCAGCAGGCGGCGGCCGTCGACGACCCGGCGCCACGACTTGCAGACGCAGCGGGACGCGGCGAGGCCGCGCGGCGCGAGGCGGTGGAGGACGTCCGCCAGCAAGTCGTCTGGCAGCGACGGCGCCAGATCCATCGCCAATCGACCACGGATCCGGCGCCTGGGCGAGCAACAGGACGGTGGGGGCACACGACAGACCACAAGGACGGCGGCGTGCGTGGGGGTGCAGCTTGCAGAGCGGGGATGGGCGAGCGGCGGAGGGGAGGAGCACGGCGGGGGACAGGCGAGCGGCGGGCGGCCGTGGCAGGGGAAGAGAATTGGATCAGAGGAGCAGCTAGGGTTCTAACTTTAAGTTGCGTTCTTCCAAATGGCGTGACGGCCCAAATCCATTTCGGCTTGCGTCGTTTCCATGTTCTAATATCATCACCCGCACCGGCCCATGAGTCAGTCAGTGTGACAGTTGCTCCTCTCCTGCCAAAAACGAAAAGAAGAAAAAAAACTGAACTGCTGCTAGTACGTTTACATACGAATTTGAAGAAAAAAATTGCGGAAAAAAGATCCGGATCTATTTTATGAGTTTATAAGAAGTACAAAACACCCAAACATAATAAAAACTAGTGGAATGCTCGTGCGTTGTCACGGTTAAAAAAAATAGATTTAGATAAACTGATTGAACATTTGTACTTCATGAAATCTGCGCCGGCCCAGTCCTCCTGCCAAAAACGAAAAAAAAAGACTGAACTGCTGCTAGTTCGTTTACATACGAATTTGAAAAAAAAAATGCGGGGAAAAGATCTGGATCTATTTTATGAGTTCATAAGAAGTACAATGTATCCAAAACATAATAAAAATTACATCGAGATTTTTGGACCATCTAACGACCTCTACTGCCGCCAGAGCGAGCCGTCGACGTCGCCGCTCCCTCACCGAAGCCGGCATGACGTTGTTGATGACAGTGAGGAAGTTTTCGTGCACGTGCCTCTAAGGACCAGCGCCCCAGAGCTGAAGTTATTGCCATTAAATTCTTAAATTGATCTGAAGATTGTAACACCAAACTTAAGACACACGTAGACTGGACGGAATCCAGAAAACATGTAGACTTGACGAGATCCACCACTTCATGAAAGCGGCGACCAGACGAATCCCTGCCCTCCTCAACGTCAGCAGCGGGATCGTCGCTGACAAGGTGGAAGAGGAGGTGGGTATACCTTATTCTTGTCCCGCACAATCTGCCATAGCCACCATAACAACGATGCCGGTTGAACAAACTCTAACTTTAGAAACTTTTCTACACCGCAGAGCAGGTCCGAGGTCTCCACCCCTCCCACCATCGGAGCAGCAAGCAGAGGAGACGGGGACCCGTCGATTCTCGATCGTAGACGGCGAGGACGAATCAGATTGTGGCAGCTGCCACGCATTTGAAATCTGCTAGTACTAGCTTGGTTGAAATCAGGTAGGAGTAAAGATGTATCGCATGCAACATACTAGCAATAGCATAATCGTGTCAGCAGCTCGTAGGATTAAACGAGAGATCTTATGGCCCCCAAGGGCGTTATGGTTGACACGGTCAAAACCATAGAATCGATAGCCAAGGTCCAAAATTGCAACCTCCCTTCATCACCTACACCTATAAGTCCAAAATAGCAGCATTCCATCATCACC
Source organism: Avena insularis (assembly GCA_023614405.1). Classification (NCBI taxonomy): domain Eukaryota; kingdom Viridiplantae; phylum Streptophyta; class Magnoliopsida; order Poales; family Poaceae; genus Avena; species Avena insularis. Next base: position 453,276,769 of record CM042691.1, on the reverse strand, counting down.
TACACCTATAAGTCTAAAATTGCAACCTCCCATCATCACCTACACCTATAAGTCCAAAATAGCAAACTCCCATCATCACCTACACCTATAAGTCCAAAATTACAACCTCCCATCATCACCTACACCTATAAGTCCAAAACTGCAAAGAGAAAAAAATAAGGGGAAGGAGAAGACATGGATGTGACATTCATGGTCACAAAATTTCATGAGGTACCAAGAATTCCGCCTCCGGCTTGGCATAAATCAAGATGCTTTTCCAAGCACTCTCATCTATCATGGACTATGTTGTACCTTGTCATGCTCATGATGTTTGTGTTAATTTATACTCCGTTCACTAATGTAAGTCCTTTTAGATATTTCAAAACAAACTAGATACATTTTAAAATGAGTTAAAAACACATTTAGGTTAATGTGTTTTAAAAAAGACTAAAAAGTTTTACATTAATGAACAGAGGGAGTATTATTTAGCAAAAGTATAACTTCTCATGATGTGTTGTTTTCAACCTGTCCTATTGTAATCACAACCTTTGTTTACTTTCTTTCAATAATATGTGATCCTTATACATGTATTCTCTTTCTTGTCTCTGAATTATAACTCTTTTGAGGAAAATCAATTCATAGTTTGTCGCTTGCATCCATTTTACTTATATATTTTTCTTTTACAAGCAGACCCGTTAAGCTCTTTAAAAACAGGCTTTAAAATTAACAAATAGAAGAATCATCATAATAAGCACCAAATGTCATTTTAGAATTCAGTATTGAGCATGACTTGTCGAGTTGGTGGAAACAGACATATGGTCCTGCAAATTTGGATTACGGATGACAAAGAAGAAGAATGTTGCTTTGGTGACATTAAGATGACGTCAACAAATCTGAGTGTTACTTTAAATTTGAACCATTGTAGTTTAGCCTACATATACAGATGATTGTGGTGCAATGTTTTTTTTTAAATTAATAAAAAATATATAATAGATAGATTTCTTCAAGTACTCCCTATGTTTCAAAAAAATTGTGTGTTTGACCGAGCGTGCATAGCTAGGTACGCTGGAACTAACACGTTTTTCACTTTATTTTACTCCTTCATTTTTTATGTGTAGCTCCGTGTTAATTCTACCCATTCCAAAAATCTCAGGATTTTCTAGATATAAAATGAGAGAGAAATAGGTTTCCTTGTTTATCGTGTCCAGTCAAACACGCATGGTAAATTAAAACAGATGGAGTAATCTTGAGAGAAATAGGCCTCTTGATTATATTTTATAAAATTAGTATCGATAGATTTATATTAAAACATATTTTTCAATGATGCTAATTTTGTACCAACATTCTTTATATTTTAGAGTAAATCTTGGTTAGAAAACACACAAAACAAGGACGTCTTATTCCTTAGGACGGAGGTATTTTATCCTAGCAATATGTGCCTGGGTAGCTGATCATAATGCCACGATAGCATGTCATCAGCTGCTGGTATGAAACAAGAAAAATATGGCTCACAAAGTGGTGTTGGTCGACAAGGTCAATCCTAGGATGCATAGCAAACTTTAGGACATCTCTACCGGGTCGATCCAACCCATCCCGGCGTGTCCGAACCCGCCCGCGCGGACGCACGCGACACTGCAGCGGCACGACCCATCCGTCCCTACGCGTCCGGCTCGACCTATCCGTACATCTAATTTGCGTGACCACTGGGTTAGCCCGGACACGCAGCGCCCGGGCGTGTGTCTGACTATATCCACTGGCGGTCCCTCCCGCCAGTGGAACACGGGCCACTCCACTTCTCCCTCCAAAAAACCTCTCCCAAAATTATCACTGGCGGGAGTGGCGGGAAAGGCGATGGATCCTGCCGCCAAGAAGCGCGGCCAGCCGAAGAAGCCTGCGGCCGACATGACGCCGACGGAGCGAAAAATTGAGACTGTTAAGCGAGCCGGCCGGCGGCGTGCGGCGCGAGGTCGACTCGCCGAAGCCAAGCTTGAGAAGGAGTGTCGGGAGGAGAACAAGCGCATCCTCTCCGCGCAGAACAGGGCCAACCAAAAGGAGCTGACAATGGATGCAGCCAAGCATGTCATGCACATGATAAAGCAGGAGGCGATGACCGCCGCCTTCGGTGGCACGCTGGCCTTCGGCGTCGGCGGCGTGTCCATGGTCGGCACGTCCTCTACCAGCTCCGTCACGTCCACCCCTTGCAGCCAGCCAAGGACGCCATACCCGCGCACACCTTCGCTCGGAGGCCACACTAGGATCGTCGCCTCGCTCTCCCGGTTCGTCCATCCCCGCACAACATTGTTGGAGGTGGGAGAGTCCGCCATCGACCTCAACCGCACTCCAATAACCACGAACACAACCCCGGAGGCATCGAAGAAGCAGCAGACCATCTCTGCCGCGGATATGCTAGCGCCAGTCAACCTGTTCGGCGGAATGCCGGATGCGCTGCCGACCGACGAAGGTACGGTATGATCGCGCCATCTCTTCACCTTTGCCAGCGCACCGCACCCGTCTCTTCACCCAGGCCAATTTTGGTGTAGGATTTCGTGGCCAACGATGCCGAGGATGCCATGAACGACATGATCAACGAGGGTGGCTAGGAGTATGGCGACGACGCAGAGACGCAGCAACAGACGCAGGAGCAGGAGACGCAGCAACATGCCTACAACATTGCAGACGAGTATTGTTCGGAAACGATGGCGCAGCCATGGGCGTGGGGGTCACTGCCACGTCGCTGGCCGCTTCACTTGCGGCATCGCTCGTCGACACCAAGAAGTTGAGCAAACGAACTGCGAGCTACACTACGGAGGAGGACAAGGTGGCATGGATGGAGGTTTCGCAAGATCCACTATGCGGCACCGAGCAAAAGGGCTTTGCCTATTTGAAAAAGGTGGGCAAGTTCTTCCATGAGGCCCGGAAATTCGACAAGGGCGCCTTCTTCAGCGATCGAAATGATCTCTCTCTCCAAGCGATGGGACACCATCCATGCCGAGTGCAGCAAGTTCCAAGGCTCCTACGAGATGGTGACGAAAATAAGCGGCATGTTGCCGGTTGACAGGGTAAAACCCCTTCCTCTCCTTGTCGATATCTTGCATATGCATTGAGCCATTGTCGGCATCCATATGTGTAGGTCATGAAAGCAATGGAGCACTTCAAGGCGGTGAATGACAACAAGGCCTTCACGTTGACGCACTGTTGGAGATTGATCAAAGACTGCAAAAAATGGGAGACTAGCTATGCCCTTTGGAAAAAATTCGACAACAAGAAGAAGGGTAAGAGCAATGCTTCTACAGGCGGTGTCATCGACCTAGACGACGGCGATAATGACGAAGGCTTTGGCAACCCTGTAGGCGCCCGTGCCCGCCAACCTGGAGGCCACAAGGCTACGAAGGCCGACATCGCCCGCCAGGCTGGTTCGTTGGCATTCTAGGAGATGCTGACGAAGATCATGGAGAAGAAGGAGGAGACCATTACCGAGAGGGAAGAGAGGTGGCGTAAAGAGAAAGAGGCCACAGCTAAGGCATTTTTCGAGCTCCAGACGAGGTCAATCGAGGCGGAAGAGGCCCACGCCAAGGCCAGGCTAGTCGAGATCGAGGCGAACGCAAGGGCGAGGGAGGCTGATGCCAAGGCCAAGAAGGTAGATGCTAGGTCTAGGGTGTTAGATGCAGAGGCCAAGGCCAAGGAAGCCGAATCCAAGATCATGGCCGATGAGACTGCCATCATGCTCATTGACCTAGACACCATTTCCGACCCCAATCGCATGGCCTGGATCGCTCACGGGCAGTAGGCCATCCGTGCTCGTGACACTTGAATGGCAATGACGAGAGCGGTGATGACCCACAAGTACAGGGGGTGTGTCGCAGTATTTTCGATAAGTAAGAGTGTCGAACCCAACAAGGAGCAGAAGGTGCTGGCTAGTGGTATGGATCAGGAATTCTCTGCAAATACTTAGCAAACGGATTTTTAGGGGTTTTCGATAAAGCAAGTAAACATAGTACGAGTAAATAAAAGACAGTAGGAATAAATGCAGCAAGTGGCCCAATCCTTTATGCAGCAAAGGACAAGCCGATTGTATTTCTATAGATGACCAAAAGTTCTCGAGGAAACATGGGAAGACTGTCAAGTGCTTTCGCTTCACATAGTCGATTAATCTTCTTTAGCTTGCTAAGTGTTGTGTGGGTGAACCTGTGCTAATGTACCGTCCCATCCAAGACTAATACATACTTGTGATTATACCCCTTGCAAACATTTGTAAGTATAAGAAAGTAATTAAGGTAGAAACCTAACCACAGCTTTAAACTCTAAGACCCTTACGTCCCTTGTGCAATGGTTTCCTAACGGGGGTTCAGATTTCTGTCACTCTGGCAACCCCTACGATTAGTAGCCAAATACACAATGCATTCCCCTAGGCCCATATAGGTGAAGTGTCATGTAGTCGACGTTCACATGACACCACTAGAATAAGTACACCACAACTTAAATAACAATCTATTGAATCTTTCTCAACGCAACTCCACTACTAACAACAAGACTTCTCCCATGTCCTCAAGAACAAAACGAACTACTCACAAGACATCATATGGATCATGATCAGAGATGGAATAATGATGTATAACGATCTGAACATAAACAATAATTCAATGGTTCACTCAATATCATCAACTACAAAGAGTAATCAACATTGGGAAAGTTTCCCCTATGAACTATGCAAGATTCAACACAATTGTTACAGGAATATGGAGATGGTGATGAGGGTGCTGATGGTGATGATGGTGGTGATGATGATGATGATGATCCCGATGAAGTCCAGCTTGATGGTGGTGTTGATGGCGACGATCTCCCCTCTCCGGGAAGGAATTCCCCGGGTAGAAATCTGTCTGCCGGAGAGATCTTTCTCTCTCAGTGTTTTCCGCCCCGCAGAGGCGGTGGAATCTTTCTGTGGTTGCTCCCCGAGTCTTAGGGTTTCGTGGGGATGATATACGCCAGAGGAGAGAGGCTGGAGTGGGCCAGGGCGGCCACACCACCTCCAGGTGCGGCCTAGGCCTGCCCGCGCCATGGAGTGGTGTGGCCCCCTATGGCCCACCTCCATTCCATCTTCTGGCATCCTGAGTCTTCTGGAAAAATAGGATTTTCCGTATATTTTCCCGGATTTTCTGATCTTTGCGAATTTTTCCTCCAAACAACACCTTTTCTATTAGAATCCTGACTGCAGCGGTCCATGCTCCAAAAGTCATCAACCATGCAAAAATAGATGAAATAACATAAGTATCACCTCTCAATACGAAATATATCAATGAATAATAGTGAATTAAGACATAGAATAGTGATGCAAAATGGACGTATCAACTCCCCCCAAGTTTAGACTTCGCTTGTCCCCAAGCGAAACTAAGCTCAATAAACATGACCTCAGGTTTATGGAGTGAAGAGTCGGTAAAAGAATACGGACAAGAAACATCACATTCATCAAATACATAGATCATAATAGAAGACAACTCACTATTATATAACTCAACTTGCAATGAGTAAAGAAAACACAATAAAGATACATAGAGTAAATCATAATTGGTAATGGCAAACTTAGCTCTTGGTCGAAGAATAGTTGATAATTTGCTGGAGTTCACGAATAGCTGGTTTTTCAATGATAGCTTTCAAAGTAGTAAACATCAGGATAAGAGCAATGTGCAAAACAAGGAACATAAGAAACATGATTGAATAAATCATCATATGAATGAATGAAACACATCAACTCAAAGTACTTGCTGAGATAGAAGGGAATAGGTTTACTGACTCAACTACAAAGCAAAAGAAGGGCCCTTCAAAGAGGGAAGCATGGATTGCAGATCTCATAAAGAGCTCCCAAAAATTATGATACTTACTAGCTTTCAGCTTTCATTGCCCCTATCATAGGCATCTTTAGGTGATTAAGGTGAAAGTGAGGTCCAATCTGAGTTATATGCTTGATAGACTATAAACTGAAAATCCCAAGTCCCTTGAGTACGAGGGCCGCTCCTCATGCTACTCAACTTTAGTTGCCGGTAAGTTCTTGTCATCTTAAGTATGTGCGTATCATTGAGAACCGCCAACGGGGTACCCCTTACCCGATGATACGAAAGAAACCCCATATCAAAATGACAAGGCAAGCAGACAATGAGTATCTCAGCAATCTTCTTATTTACCATGGGAAAATGGTGCTTTTTTTTCTTTCTTTCCTCTTTTCATAGTATCTCTTTTTTTCTTTTCTTTTTCTCAATAGCTATCTCTCTCTTTTTTTATAAGAAGAATGCTTCATATATATCATTATGGTTACGCTGCAGGTTTCCACCATGTCAGCATGGATTAGACCAGCGGCCCAGGCGTTTCTCTAACACACATGCATAACTCCATGGACTTACAAGCTCCTCTTTTATTTCACACCGACGACATCCGCAAACAAAAGAGCAAGGTATCAACTGGGTATATATTTACAAGTGTTGAAAGCGTTCCCCGTGATAGCACGGTTCTGCTAATCCCCAGCCTATAATTTGCAAGCATATAACTTTCATGGAGAGTTCACAATGATTCAGGTTTATTAAATGCAAGAAAGTAAAGTGTGCCATCAAGTTCGTGAGAGCTTTAATCACTAATTTTCGCATAACAAGTTTAATTTGGGAGGTAGACAAAATAAGAATTTACTTGGAATAGCAATAATGCTACTAGGTAGGTATGGTGGACGCAAATGGCAAAGGTTTTGGTTTAAAGGAGTGGATGCACGAGAAGAAATCCCTCTCAGTACAAGCTTTTGGCTAGCAAGGCTGGTTAGCAAGTACAAGAGTTGAAGGAAACAAACAAACATACAAATGATAAAGACAAACATGCAATCTTCCTTGGAAGCACAAAAGATCTTAACTAGAGAATACTAGACATATGAGCAAATCAAGAAAGAAAGATGATGAAATTATTTTTCTCTTTAGAGTACTTCTATCTTTTTCTTTTCAACTCTCAAAAAGGTGTTGCTACTGACCGAGCCAGGTTTGCCAAAACCAACTAAATTAACTCAATGATCCCAAAGTGCTACCAATACTAACAACAAGATCGATCATATAACCACGAATTAAAAACTAACATAAGCTATGCAAAAGAGTGAATGATAGAACTTCTCATTAATATTCCATAACGGAAACTCACACCAAGGGATACATATCTAACGAGAGAGGGGACACTTCCATAATGCAAACCATACTACATAATAACTTCTCTATTCATGATATGACTCTACTAATAAGGTAAAAAGATAGAAGATAGTGATATGATACCGCGGCACTCCCCCAAGCTTGGAACAAACAAAGGGGATGCTAAACCTGATGACGAATTACTCCTTCGGTGGAGGTGGTAATATTTTCTTAGTTAACGTGAGGTAATCTTCCAGCATCTTGCGAAGCCTATTATTCTCCCATTGAAGCACGTCCACCTTCCTCTGCAAGTCTCGGTACTTATCGCAGAACTCCTTAGTGACTCGTAGGGCTTCCATTGATGCAGGGCAAGTAACAAAAGGTACCAGCCCCTGCTTGGGGTCTTGGAGGTCTTCCTCCATATGCTTCTTCCCTTTATCCTTGGCAGACACCATTGTGCTTTTAAACCTTCAAATAGTATGTCCTGGCAGAAACAGATCGAAACAAAAACACGACGAAAACACGATATACGAACCTCGGGGGATCCGGGGGTTATATATTACGAAGTTTCGTATCAAAAGGAAAGTACTGGGAGAAAACGAGTCGGAGGCGGAGTCCGGGGTGGACTCACCACTTGGTGGCGCGGCCAGGGGTGGGCCCGCCATTGTGGTGGTGTGAGCCACCCGGCCTGCTTCCGCCTTTTCGCTCGTAGCTTTCCTTATTGACTAAAACTACAAAAATATAGTTGGATTGTATTTTCATGAACTTTTCTTGCCGTAATCATACCTATTTGAACACGGACTCTGTAGGTCTCTGAATTTGGTATTTAGTGGATTCTTTCGGAGTCACCACTTGAATAACATCAATATCTTCATCTTCATACTCTTATTATTGGAGTCATGAAACCTTTCTCTTCCTTATTACACCATTATCTCCACTTCCTGGAAATTTCTTTCACATAAAACTTCACACAGTTCTCATTAGCAACATTAGTAAAAGTGAAGTGATAAAACCTTTTGAGTCCAACTTCAACTGAAAACCATCACAACAAAAGCTACTGTAGCAACTCCTTCCGAAAACCCAAAAATAATTCAAAAAGGAAATCGAATAAAGAAGCAAATGCAAGAGTGGCAAAATCTGTCAAAACAGACCAGCAGGTAAAGATTAATTTTTTCGAAAATCTTCTGTTGCTCAAATCAAAAAGTGCAAAACTAACGAAAGTTAAATAACAACCTGGGGCAGAAGAAAAAAAATTACAGCTCAATCCAACATACAGAGATCTCTCACAAATTTTTACGGTGAAGTACAAAAATCTGTTTCGGGACAACAACTTCCCCAAATATTACTTCTCTCTCATTAGAGGTTGATCTTGACACAAAAACCAAACAAAACAGATAAGGAGCAGTTATTACCAAAGTAATAACTTCCAAGACTCAAAGAAACAAAAACAAACTAAAAGCAAAAACAAATTGGGTTGTCTCCCATAAAGCTCTTTCTTTATAGCCATTAAGATGGACATGATAATTTTGAAGAAGCTCTCATAGGGATATGAATTGAAGTGAAAGAGAGCATTAAGAAGCAAAAACACACACACATTTAAGTCTAACCCACTTCCTATGCAAGGGAATTTTGTAAACAAACAAGTTATTGAAACCACATGCAACTTGCATAAGAAGGCAAAAGAAGTGCAACATAAAAACTTTCAGCATAAAACGAGGAAAATTGATATTATTGAAATACATAAGAACACTTTTCCCTCTCTCATAGTAACTTTCAGTATCATCCATAAACTTAACAATATAGCTATCACAAGGACCATCATAACAATGATCACTTATTCTAACAGAAAACACAGGAATACTAGCTCTCATAACACTACTATGTGAAACAATATTAGAGGTATCCTTACAAAGGATAGTGTGTCCCTCTTCCTCATACTTAGTGACAAAGTCTTTCACATTTTCTATTATAGGTTCATCAACCATTTGTTCATCAGGTTCAACAGCTTTATTCATACTTTCATCTACCATACTAGCCATCATAGAATGTTCCTTTACCTTAACTGGGAAATGCATTTTCTCAATATAAGGTTTAGGTAAAACATGACTAGCAGTATAAACTTTAGTATTTCTTGCAGGAACACTCTTAGCAACATCTTTATAAGGTTAATGATACTTATTCCACTTCTTTTTAGGCACTTCAATGTAGGAAGCAAAAGTCTTAAAATAAGAAGCAATAGCTTGAGAGTCTAGACCATAAGCATTTTTAATATTTTGAAAGTCATCAGTTCCCATAAAAGATTCAATGCATTCATAATCATAATTTATACCTGACTTTCTACCTTTGTCATTCTCCCAAGCTTCATCATTGTCTTGAGTACGGTCCAGAAGATCCCATTTAGCTTCTTCTTCCATGCGAGTGAATGATCCAGCACAAGAAGCATCCAATAAATCTTTGTCATGTAGAGGGAGCCTTGCATAAAAGTTGTTGATAATAATATTGTTGGGGAGCTCATGAATGGGACATTTGAGCATTAGTAACTTCAATCTCCCCCAAGCTTGAGCTGTACTCTCTCCATCAAGAGGACAAAAGTTGTATATTTGATTCCAATCTTTTTTGAATCTCACTAGGAGGATAAAACTTTGAATAAAAGAGATGCACTATTTCCTCCCATTGCAGAGCTTGACCATTCTTCAGCAGCTTATACCATTCCTCGTCTCTTCTTTTCAGTGATAATGAGAATAACTTCTCCTTAACTTGATCTGTAGTAATATCTGCACACTTGAACAACCCGCATAATTCGTGTATAAAGAGTAAATGATCACCGGGATGGACAGTTCCATCCACAACATAGTAGTTATCCATAACACGATCAATAATTCTTGTAGATATTTTGAAAACATCTTTCTTAGCAGGTGGTGGCTTATGTACTACCTTAGCAGTGGTAGTAGCATTACCAAACAAGAAACTCAATGAATTATCCATAACGAAAATAAAGCAACTAGCAGAAGTAAACAATACTCAGAGTAGAAGTTTCCTTTACCGCCCACTCTCCAATAGCGCTCACTCCCTAAGAACGGCCCTGAAAATAGTCTTGATGACCCACAAGTATAGGAGTGTATCGCAGATTTTCGATATGTAAGAGTGTCGAACCCAACGAGGAGCGTATGGTGGCTAGTGGTATGGATCAGGAATTCTCTGCAAATACTTAGCAAACGGATTTTTAGGGGTTTTCGATAAAGCAAGTAAACAAAGTACGAGTAAATAAAAGACAGTAGGAATAAATGCAGCAAGTGGCCCAATCCTTTATGCAGCAAAGGATAAGCCGGTTGTATTTCTATAGATGACCAAACGTTCTCGAGGACACATGGAAAGACTGTCAAGTGCTTTCGCTTCACATAGTCGATTAATCTTCTTTAGCTTGCTAAGTGTTGTGTGAGTGAACCTGTGCTAATGTACCGCCCCATCCAAGACTAATACATACTTGTGATTATACCCCTTGCAAACATTCGTAAGTACAAGAAAGTAATTAAGGTAGAAACCTAACCATAGCTTTAAACTCTAAGACCCTTACGTCCCTTGTGCAATGGTTTCCTAATGGGGGTTCAGGTTTCACACCGCAACCCCTACGATTAGTAGCCAAATACACAATGCATTCCCCTAGGCCCATATAGGTGAAGTGTCATGTAGTCGACGTTCACATGACACCACTAGAAGAAGTACACTACAACTTAAATAACAATCTATTGAATCTTTCTCAACGCAACTTCACTACTAATAACAAGACTTCTCCCATGTCCTCAAGGACAAAACGAACTACTCACAAGACATCATATGGATCATGATCAGAGATGGAATAATGATGTATAACAATCTGAACATAAACAATAATTCAATGGTTCACCCAATAGCATCAACTACAAAGAGTAATCAACACCGGGAAAGTTTCCCCTATAAACTATGCAAGATTCAACACAATTGTTACAGGAATATGGAGATGGTGACGAGGGTGCTGATGGTGATGATGGTGGTGATGATGATGATGATGATGATCCTGATGAAGTCCAGCTTGATGGTGGTGTTGATGGCGACGATCTCCCCTCTCCGGGAAGGAATTCCCCCGGTAGAAATCTGTCTGTCGGAGAGATCTTTCTCTCTCAGTGTTTTCCGCCCCGCAGAGGCGGCGAAATCTTTCTATGGTCGCTCCCCGAGTCTTAGGGTTTCGTGGGTATGATATACGCCAGAGGAGAGAGGCTGGAGTGGGCCAGGGCGACCACACCACCTCCAGGCGCGGCCTAGGCCTGCCCGCGCCATGGGATGGTGTGGGCCTCCTATGGCCCACCTCCACTCCATCTTCTGGCATCCTGAGTCTTCTGGAAAAATTGGATTTTCCGTATATTTTCCCAGATTTTCTGATCTTCGCGAATTTTGTCTCCAAACAGCACATTTTCCATCAGAATCCTGACTGCAGCGGTCCATGCTCCAAAAGTCATCAACCATATAAAAATAGATGGAATAACATAAGTATCATCTCTCAATACGAAATATATCAATAAATAATAGTGAATTAAGATATAGAATAGTGATGCAAAATGGACGTATCAAGCAGCTGCAACCTTTTGTACATAGATGCCTTCATTCTTTTGAGTGCCATTGCATGTGAATTTGAGTGTTCGACAGCGTTGGCCAGCGATGACGTCAATAAACGCCAGGCGCGAACATTTGGACCGAGCCGCTGGACGTGGTCGTCCGGACAGGCCAGACCGTGATACCGTAAGCCGACCCAAACGGACAAAAACATACCGCTTCGGTCACGCCTTTGGGTCGGCCCAGTGAAGATGGCCTTATTCCCAAGTTCCAGATTGCTAATATTTCATCACCACCTACACCTATAGTCAACATAATGCTGCCACAAGAGAAACTAGTCAATACTATGAGAGTTCCTCTCCTACGTCCTTAATGATACTACAAGTGTAACGCTCCTACGTCCTTAATGATGGCATCCTAAGCTTAGTTTATCAGTTTAATAAGCATTTAAAATTCGAACAAGACACTATTACTAATTTGGTCAGAGTAATATGCCCAAAATTCTTGTAAAACTGCACAAGGATCTCCTCAAGCACCCATCAGTGTATATTATACTAGAAGCAGTATGTACATCAAACTCGTCATCTAATACGACACCAAACATATTAGACACGATGGAGCATGGTCAGCGAAACGTGAGACGTGACCCCCCGTCGTCGTCGTCGTCGTGCGTGGTGGCCGACGCCGGCGACGACAAGTAGGGGTCCGACTGCACCAGCCCGTCGAGGAAGTCCGCGAACCGGTGCTCCGTTCGCCGCTTGGCGACGGCGGCGCCATCCTCCAGCGCGCGCAGCAGGGACCCCGCCTTGGCCTTCCCCCTCGGGCTGGACTCGCCGTCCTCCGCCAGCTCCCTCACCGCCTCCTCCGCGCCGCCCACGGCCAGCACCGCCTCCACGGCCCGCTCGCCGCCGGCCATGACGAGGTTGAGCAGCGCGGCCGCCGCGTTCTCCCTGGCCCTCCCGGTGGCCGCGCCGCCGGCCTCCACGAGGTCCACGAGGATGCGCACCCCGGACACGCCCGCGAACGCGGCCAGGCTCTCGGCGCATCCGGCCACCTGCGCGACGACGGCCGTGGCGTCCTCCACGATCCCGGTCCGGCCGTCCGTCATGACGAGCGCGAAGAGCGCCCGCACGGCGCCGAGCTCGACGAGCGTCGCCCGGTTGAGCGGGTAGAGCGCGACGCCGAAGAGCGCCTTGAGGGCGTCCTTGGTGGCGCGGGTGCCCCTCCCGTGGCCGCGGAGGAGGGCGACGAGGGCCGCGAGGAGGGGCCGCTTGGCGCCGACGATGGGGCGGTAGGCGTCGACGCAGAGGAGGCTGGCGACGGTCGCCGCGGCGTGGTGCGCCGCCGCGTACTCCTCGGCCCGCATGGCGGCGGCGAGCGCGTCGAGGATGCCCGGGGACGACATGAGCTGCTCCCGCGCCGAGATGGAGATGTTGAGCAGCGCGGCGGCGGCGTCCTCGGCGGAGGCGGACGTGGAGGGCGAGGTGAGCTGGGACGCGAGGTAGGGGACGGCCCCCGCGTCGGCCAGCGGCGCGCGCACCTCCGGGTCGTCCTTGGAGGCGCGCCGGAGCTCGGCGACGGCGGCGGCCGTGGCGGAGGCGTCCCGCACGGCCGCCGCGCCCCGCAGGCGGCCGACGAGGGTCCGTGCCGTGTGGAGCTTCACTTCCATCGCTGCCGTGGGGACGGATTTCGGATGGACGGATCTGGGCGCGGGTTGCGTGCGCGCGGGTGGGTAGATGCGGTTTTGGAGCTCGCGTCGTGCGTCGGTTGGTGGGAAGGTGGCGCGAGCGTGCGAGTTGGTTGACGCGTGATCTGTTTCTGCTTGGCGCGTAAGTTTGAAGCTTCAGCTGTCGCGCTGGTGGTTTAGTGGAGTTGAAGGCTTCCAAGTTCTACTATGGAGGAGCAGAGTTTTTACCGACCGGCATAAACTCAGTTTCAAACATCTTTTTGTGTTTCAGTGACGGAAAAGCCATGTCCAGACATGCTGTAAGAACAGTGGGCGTCAGAAACAAATGAATGTGGAGAATGGAATCTGCTTTTGACCTTTGTCTCGATGAGTATGCGGGTATTTTCGTGGAATCTTCCTTTTGATGACCTCGATTGTTTTTGAAATTTGCGCACATATAGTTGGGAATTGAAGTTCAGGATAGGCACGTGCAACCGCGCAGCAATATATCCGTCGCGCTGCCGCTATCAGAGACGGACGGCGTTTATTTAATGCCGGGAGCTGTAAGAGAAAATCAAGGTTCTTCCCCCTCCATCCATCTTACAGCCTTTCTACTGGCGCCTGAGCTCGACGCCTCCTGGCTGGCCAACTCCATTGCTGTGCTGAAAATGAAGCGAAATCACGTTTTGGGAGTACACACACATGCGTGGTCGCATTCCTCCATTGCTGGCATGCGTATACACGCACCATTGACACAGTTCCAATTGATTAATCAGAGCAGAACCATCTATAGCTAGGCGTTAATTTGACAAGTAGCACTCCAGCATTTAAACGCGTAGCTTCCGAGCGAAACCCGTCATATATTTACTCCATGGAAACGTGGACGGAAAGCATAATCTTTTTTTTTCCCTAGTAACTGTATTATTGTACTGGAGCTAGCAACCACGGAGGGCACCTAGATGATCCCTCAAATTTTAGAAGAGTAAACGCTCGAATACTCTCATAATTTGAGGAGTTGAAGGATGGATGTTTCTAGCCGAACTTCTATATTTAACTTCTTAAATATTTTTTGTCTAATTCTCGCCTTTCGACCATACATTTCATACAATGATATAGTATTTCATTTATCATACAAACGATTCAAATTTAACATACATAACAACAAATTAACCATAAACATACATATAGTTGATGCAATCGAGCCGTTCAAATTGAAACAAACATAGGGTTCATCCAAAAGGCACAGTATCAATCTAGTGCATCCAAAACGAACCGTGATCGATCAACTTTGATCCAAAAAAGACTACAACATAGCATATCTTATGTTGTGGAGCACCTTTTAGACGAAAGGCTCGAGCGGAGCCTGGCTAACTTAATAAAGCCAACAACTGCAAACAACATGTCATACATTAGGGAGCCGAAACTCCAAGTCTCGAAAATAAAAATACAGCAAATGCATAAAAGAAGACACTCTTGCTTCGGTACCCCCCCTCCCCCTAGGTTGACTCGTACGGAAGCATAGACGGATAAGGTGGAGACCGATCGGTCGATTGAAGAAAATACCCGTCCTATACTCCTATTTCCGTCCGTCCCCCATCGGTTTTGTCCCAGGTGAACTCCCAGTCGGCCACCACCGTTCCCGGAGAGCTTCCAGCGAATTCCCAGTCGGCCACCACTGCTCCTGGAGAGCTTCCGGCGAACTCCCAGTCGGCCACCACCGCTCCCAGAGAGCTTACGGCGAACTCCACCATTGGCCGTTGGTGGAGGCGATGGAAGGAACTACGTCCTCGCAGCCCACCGTATAAGAAAGATGGCATCGCCGGTCATGGAGAGATGTTGGAGGATGGATAGGGCCCAAGCCGGGCGGGCGGAGGGCGACGCGGGCCGGAGGGGACGGCATCCGGGTAGATGTACAGCGAGGGGGGTGGAGGAACTGTGTGAGGGCGGCGAGCGAGAGTACATCCAGCAATGGCGGCCAGGAGATCTACACGATCGAGCTGCTTCCGTGGACCAGTACGTACGCTACACGAACAGAGATCTTTTTTCTTTGCATGGACGATCAACAGAGCTGTACAAACAATATACAACTTGACCCCGATCCGGCTGTATGCGCGATTGTTGTATATGGGGCCAGTACGCGACTAGATCTCACCCTGATCCCACCCGATACACGCTATCGGGTTGAAAATTTTGTCGTGTGGGGGGAGGGTGGGGGGGGGGGGGAGGGAGGGTACCGAAGCAAGGCTCAAAAGAAGAAAGATAGAGGTCTAGCACACACTAAGCCGCAACAACTAGCCTAGTCGTGCGAGTCCTTAGTGGCGCCTGGATAGCTCAAATCTTGGTGATCCTCTCCTCAAGCGTCGGTATGCCGTCCCTCCTAGCCATGAGCTTCCACATCTACATTTTGTATAGGCAATTAGATGGCTGTTTAGGGAACATTCCCTCAATAGAGTATTTGTTGCAAATAGTCCACAACGTCCAGCAAAGGAAGTCAAAGCAGGTCCAGATGGTCCTTCTATCTTGACCACGGTATCGTTGGATCAAATGGAAGGGGTCAGAAAAACAAGAGGGGTTCCAGTTATAGGAGAGCAGTTCTCTAATCGCACTCCACATAAATTTCGCAAGGGAGCACTGGAAGAAGATGCGTGATGCATCTTCAGGCTCGTCGCACAAGGCGCAGCGGCCATTACTAGGACCACGACGACGGGGATCTAACCATGGGTAGGTAGTTTGTTTCTGATCAACTTCCAGAAAAAGATACTGATCTTTAGGGGCATAGCGATTTTCCAAATGACGGCCAAATGGAGAGTCGGGCTTCCCTCACAAAGCTTTAGGTAAAGCGATTTAGTCAAGAAACGACCGGAGGGTTCCAGCGCCCATGTGAACTCGTCGCGCTCTGTGGTGAGGTCGAAAGGTTGGATTTCTCTCATGAGGTTGGTCCATTCCACGCTCTCGGCCAACCCAAAAGTGCGGCGGAAAGAGATGTTCCAGACTCTAGAAGCTAGCGCTTCCGCTAGCGAGACATTCGACATAGCTGAAATGGCATATAGGTTAGGAAGTCACGCACATAAGGGCCCCGACCCTGACTAGTCAGTCCACAGGAAGGTGGAGGTCCCATCCTTGACTGTGTGTTTTGCCCCCAAGAAAAAAATATGCTTGAGTTTCTGGACCGCGTTCCAGAATTGGGACCGGGGGTATGTGATTCCATGAGAATGTCTTTCCCCTGTAGGTACTTGCTCCTTATGAGATCGGCCCAAAGGCCTTATTTCCATAGAGCTTCCAGATCCATTCCACCATGGGACACATGTTCATGAGTTTAGTGTCTTCACCATGAGACACATGTTCTAGAATTACCTCCAAAAGCCATCACATTTACCACTAGCATACTACACAAACTCAAGAACTTTATTGCTCACCACCACCAAGAAAATCGTCGTCACCTCCATGTCCACCATCATCACCACTTCCTCTGCCACCACCATCACCCACACATGATACCTCCGTTTGGGCCAAAATTATTTCACGAGTGAACTTTCAATACCTCCTTGACTTGGCATCAATCGTGTTTTGATCCTTAAACTTGATAGACACGCACTTCTGCCGCCTTCTCATTTACTAATATTTTCTTCTCGAGTTCAAGCCTACACTCCCCCGCCTTTACCTTCCCCTCTTGACTGCCACCAACTTGGCCCTCCACTTCTCGTCCTTAATGGGCTTGAGCCCATTCCACCTTGCTTCCTTCTCTTCTCGATTTGGTAGCAGGGACTCTCCCTACCCTGGAGGAGGAGCAGTCGGCGCCTCACAGTAGCCACTCCTCTCGCTTCCACGGCCGAATGGAGTACACTACAACACCACCACACCACCACAAGGAGTGGTCACATGTGACCTCTTTATTAACAGAGACGGTGGTCGTGTATGCCGCCGTGGGCCAGAGCGAACACAGTGAAACAAGGAGGATGAACCCTAGATGGATCCAGATCCAGCCGCACGGATCTTTGACCCTGCTCCAAACTACTGGCACGAGGCAATAGCCCTACCACTACCGTTACTCTCTACACACCGAGAATCTCCTCTTCCCCAACTCCGAGAGGCGGCGTGTTGGAGCGGGTTCGGTGGAGAGCTCGAAGACAGACGGCAACTCTCCACGTGTGGGGAGGAGGAGGTATCTGTTTACTGTAACTTGTTCTTCTGTCTGTACGTACCTAAACTGCGCGGCGTTTGATGAAGATAGCTGCATGCCAGTTCCTCTCGATCGTCCAGCCTTCTGGCGCCTGAGCTCGACGCTAGCTCCATCGCTTAGGGTTTAATCAGATTCTGCAGTGTGCTAAAATGAGGATTTAATTTGACGAGTAACGGTAAACTACTCACTCCATTTTAAAATATAAGATGCTTTAGTTTTGTGAAAGGACAGGACTGGGCGTCCGTCAGAGGATGTGAGTCGTGGCATGTGTCCAGATAGCCCCAAAAGCCTACTTTTATTTCTGTGTAGTAAAAATCTCTCCCGCTTTTGCTCTACGTAGGAAAAAATGGGTCCACTCATCAAAATAGAAAAAGACTAACCTCGTCGGAGATCTCGCCGAAGACCTCGTCGACGTCGAAGAAAAAAATTGCTCTATTGTAGGAAAACCAATTTCGCTGGAGATTCTCGCCGGAGAATTCGTAGCAAAAACATTCTACTATTATAGAAAAAGCGTAGAAGTATGTAGCAAAAAAATTATAAGGTGGTAGCATCGTAGCAAGAAATTCCGTCAAGGTCTTCCGATAAAACTTTTATGACGCAAATCACAACACGGTTGTAGCAAAAAAATCATCATGTCATGCAAAGTCGCATAATGTTTGTAGCAGAAAGCTTCTTCCTAAGATGTAAAATCCTAAGAACAATTGTAGCATAATATTTTTCCTATGATGCAAAATCACGGAACGTTTGTAGCAATGTCAAAACCCGCTCGCAGCACCGCAGCCACCGACGATTGGCGCAGTCGCGTCGTCGGAGCAAAACGGTCGTCCTTCCGCAACGCTTGTAGAATCTCATCCCTCTGCTTGGAGCATCGACGCTCTCTGCTGGTAGCATCCCGAATTTGGATGGACAACATCACTGTTGACGGTCGATAGCACCACTGCCCTCCCTTCGTAGCATCATTGCACCGCATATGCAGCTCATCCAACCACCATAAGTAGCACCTCCGTCGTGGCTTCGCCGCATTGACCACTACAACATGTAGCTCCGTCGACCATCGCGCACAACAGCTCCCCCATGGGTTCGCAACATCCCTACCGACGGGTGCCATGTTAGCAAGGGAGAAGGACCGGGAAGAGGCACACAAGGATGCTAGAGGCCGGCGCCATGGATTCGCAGCATCACCGGCCTGCCCCTGCAACGGAGCTCTCACAGTCCTCGCTCGCAGCAACACCTCCTGGTCAGCGGCGACGTTGGGGCATAGGGCGGCGCGGTTGAAGGCATTGCGGAAGATATGGATTGGCCATGGACGGGAAAGGGCGAACGGAGAGGTGAAGAGGTTTGAAAGGTGTCGACGCGGCAAAGGATAGCCTCGCCGACGAGGTGGGCTTGGCGACGGTCCTCCGCGCATGCGTGGGCGGTGATGGCCTGGAAAATATCGGTCCTGGTGCTTTGCTCCCGTGCGCGTGTGGTGAGGAAAATTTACGGAAAGAGATAAGGCGAAGGAGGCAGAAGGAAAGGGTCGTGGTGGTCCCCACGTGGACACGCGTCACATAGGGGAGGCAGAGGACGCGCGGAGTTCCAACCTCCACCTATTCACAAGCATTTTTTTTTTGTGAAATGAGTGTATCTAGATATTTTATAAAGTTAAAACATCTTATATTTTAAAACGGAGGAAGTAGCATTTAAAGCGCGTACCTTAGACAACCCAAATGTGGACGTTCCAGACATGATCTTCTTTCTTTCCAGGCCCACTGGGAATCAGGTGCGCAGCTCTCTGACAAAAATTTCAGTTGGACAAAAATTCTGACAGGAATCATCGTATGTGCAGCAGCTCTGTTTCTGTACATCAAAGACATGGGGATAGTACTGTTTCTTTAACGAGGACAGTACTGTTTTTAGGCAATTCAGGATTTTTGTCCAAAAAAAAAAAAACACATGAGGACAGTACTGTTTCTGTTGTCTTCTCCCTGCGTGGAAATTTCTGTTCCCACCGGTGAAAGAAAGTCAGCAACTGAAAATTGGTCGATGATCGATCAGCGTTGAAACTTGCACGGCAGCTCCGAGCTAGCTGATATCCGTGTCATCCGGTGGCGACGCCGACGGCGGCCGGACCTACTTTGACCTTTGTGGCAACTTTGGTGCGAATCGTATCGGCCTCCCTTTATCCACAAGGGAGATATTTTTCTAAGCTTTCAAACAATTGCCAACGTAAATTAATATACTGTACTCATAATAATTGGCATGCTTGAAATTGTTTTCATGGTACACGTATGTTGTCTCGGCACAAAAGACACCATGGTCGCTTTTGACCTTAAATTATTCAAGCAGATCGGTGAATACGATATTGCCCATTCTTTTCCATATTATTATTAGTTTTTCACTTTTCTTTGGTGTTCTCCTAATTTTTAAATTTGGACAACAAAAACTCGGTACCGACTCGTTCGAAGATCGTATGAACCCATCCGAAGCCCGTATGATCCTCTTAGACATATACTCACTGTACATGTATACTCACGTGCTTGCGGGAGGCGAAAATTGGAGTTATATAGCATAAGCAACAAAATTTCAAAATATGGCATATAAAGACGTAGATCACCATTACGGGAGGTGGGTTCGACCGATAAGAACGTGGAGTATACCCAGCTCGACCGAGTACACCTATACAAACGTATACATAGCTTGGATATAGGTTTCGTCCGATCAAAATAAAACTGACCCGTACAAAATTAAGTTTTATGGGGACACCGAAGCACACCTTTTAATTTTTTTAAGTCCAAAATAAAAAGAAAAACACTCACTTACGTTGTTTAGAGGTTAGCAAAACTTGATTACGTCTTCTCTGATGTTCAATTCTAGACTACTCGATCGG
This sequence comes from Avena insularis, assembly GCA_023614405.1. Lineage (NCBI taxonomy): Eukaryota > Viridiplantae > Streptophyta > Magnoliopsida > Poales > Poaceae > Avena > Avena insularis. The sequence continues at coordinate 453,256,340 of CM042691.1, read as the reverse complement.
CCCACGTAGCTGATAGTCTGTCACGGGCACACGGCTCATTTGTCTCTCTAAACTGTCACGGCTCTCAAAACGCCAGGTGTCCCAAATCACCTCTTCTATGCCGTACTTGCTTTGACTAAGTTTATAAAAAAATGTCTTTAGTCAGACTGTATGAAATTTGACCACATCAATGAAAATTATCAACAACTATGTTACCGTGAAACTGATGGAGAGGCCGGGAATGGGGTGATCCGGAATTAGAATTGATTTTGGATCCTCTCCGACAATGGACGGTGTGGATGATTGTGCACATGGGAATATCCTTGATATGCGACGCGACCAATTTCACTTCCCATACATTTCCTCTGGTTGGTTTCATTTGACGAAGCATCACCCAACAATTTCACATATACGGGGTCGAAGAGTGAGGGAATGGTGATGTCCAATGATACCATGTGAGCTTGATTTCACAATGTTCGATTGCCCTAAGAGCTCGTTTGGCTCTCATCATTTATTTGGGGCTAGAATCAAGGAATTCATTTCTGACCAAGAATTAACATGTTTGGTTACCACTGAATTGGTTACGGAATTCATTCGCAAATTCTATGATTTTCATTTTATGCCTAACCTTAATTCTTTTGGTACCCTATCATTTTTGTGGAATTGCCAAATGAAATGATATCATCAATGTCATTTCATCTGGGTCATTTCATTTCATTTATACCAAATAAAATGAAATGATGGGAGCCAAACGAGCTTGGAAAACCAACCGACATTTTGATGTTGTATATTTTCCTTTGTGATATGATGTTAGTCGCTTGATCCCTCTCCCTCGGGATTTTGGAAGGGATAACAGCTCTAATATCATGGAGGATTTGTTTGTTTGGAGGATATTGGGGTTGTCACAAGTGATGACATCATTAATGTCCGCCAATGAAGGTGCAAATGTTGAGTGGGAAACATGTTTTGACATGGACACTGGGCCAATGCAATGGATCACCTCAATTGGTTGATGGGCTTAGGAGAAAGGGTAAGGTACGGAGACAAATTAAATAGCTAGTGTTCCATACTTGAGAGAAGGGGGTGATTTGGAGAAGATGAGCAGAGACGAATCCAGGGAGGGGCGAGGGATGGCCATGCCTCCTATGGCCTGGCCCCCCTTAAGGATATGCAGCATGGGATATAACTAGTTTTGATGCTATACTGCTAATCGTAATACTCTGTCCAGCCGAGATCAATGTCTGCAATTTGCTAATTGCTGAAGTTTTATGTGCCAAGCCCAAAAACTAGCCATCAAGGGATAATACATACCTATTAAAGCATCGACAGTACCACGGATCGATCAATTGACCCATGGAATGCATCTAAATTTGTATTCACGCGAAGGCACAAAGCACATCTCCTAATTCGTGAATTGATCGCCCTAATGTATGATCCCAAATATATTGCATGTTGTCTTCTGAAATTGCTAGTTTGACTATGCCATCTAATATAAGTTATTTTGTTAGATCAATTGCCGATTATATACACCAGCATTTTTTTTGAATTATGTAGTGATTGACCAATTATTGAGTTATTGATTTATTTGTTTGGTCTGAGCATAGACCTGTACTCAAACTAGTAGAATGTAGCTTGTTTTTTTTTATTGCAAAACATATAATGTTAGAGTTTGATATCCATAGTATACACTAGAAGACTTGATATATTTTCACATTTATCTCTTTTATGGTGAATTTGTTCTTTGCCCTACATGCTCATATACTAGATACATCCCTTGATTTATTTAGTATTCTTATACAACCTTATATAGTTATTCGTATTTATAGAGAAAATTACTATAAATTTTACCGTTTATGAGATTACAGACTTGTTTGATGGGTTTGTAGTCGTAAAGCTACTAAAATGAAGTCTTTAATTATGGAACATGCGTTCGGATAACAAAACTATATATATTTAAGATTCGATTTAGTTTTGTTGTATTATCATCACTATCATCTTCCTCCTCCCCCTCTCCCCATATGGTCAAATCCTTGATCCGCCCCTGAAGATGGGTGAGAACTTCATGGTTAGAGAGCATGGTAGAGATGGTTGGCACAACCAAGTAGGTCGTGGGGTTCACGCCAGAAGGCAATATCCATATAGGAGGAATACCGAGAAGGACGTGGATAATTTAAGGAATTATGAAGGATATCAATGACAAACACAATGTCATAGGGCAAGTTAATCCGCAAGGTTTTGGGAATTTTGAGGAGCTATCAAAAGGATATGGAGCGTGTAGTCTTGATGGCGGAGCAACAAGGGTGTATCTGCTCAACTATAGCAACAAGAGTCGTCGTTAGAAAACTATGGGGCAGAAAATTCAATGTTGAACCTGGTTGCATATATAAGCACCTGGTTTAAAAAGCTAAAAGTTACTCGATCTTGCCAAGGTGAGCATGTGCGTATGTTTGCGGACCGCTGGAAACCTGGTTTCGAATTCGGGTGGTTTTGGTCTGAAATTTAGATTGTAAACACGTCATTGGGAACTGAAGCTTATCATATGTGCAGGTGCAGCCGTGCAATTATGAATGCATATCCTTCACGATGCCGCGATCATGGTCCGATGTTTAATGCCGAGAGCTGAGATGTAAGCCAGGTTCTTCCTCTCAAATTCAGCATCATCTTGACGCCTGAGCTTGATGCTCCACAGAGATCATTATATACACCGCAAAAGCTTCGGGATCAATCGATGTTACATCGATTAATTGCGTATACGCGCACATTGACATGGTCCAGATTAATTAAGCAGAGCTAGCAGAAGGATTAGTCTGACGAGTAATTAATAATCCACATCATACGCGTAGTATCCGGTCGCACAACTCGTTGATTACATATACTACTCGATGTCTCGATCGGAATGTGGACGTCGAATACATGATCTTGTTTTTTCTAGGCATGTCAAAGAGATGACTACTGTGCTACTGTTTGGAATATATAGAAGAAAAGTCAGCAATCGAGCAGCGGTGGATGCTCCCTAGTCGTGATAATTATCAGCGTTGAAACTCACGGCAGCTCGAGTTGATAGCTGCGTCATTGCTTCTGTTGGTGGTGGTGGCGACGGTGGCCGGATATACTCCTACTTTGACCTTTGTGGCCGACTCTCATAGGAAGCGTATCGGGTCATATCTATTTCTCTACATCGACAAAGATACGTATTATTTTTCTATGATCGAGTTTTCAAATACATGTCATTTTTAAATTACTTACCTGATGGTATGTTTGTTGTCTCAGCACGAGGCAATATATGTAGTCGCCATTGAGTTGTTAGCATATCCACCACTTTTATGCTCAAATTATGAAAAACACCACTTTACCTTCAAATAACAAAATTCCACTACATTTCTTTCTGTTTTTCTGCAGCGTACACCAAAAAAAATAAAGCACAAATTGCCCGCGTTTCTGACTAGGGGGCCACGTTTGACTAGTGGGACCCACTTATCAAGGCAAATCGATGAGGTGGACGAAGCACCACTTATCAGCCCATTTAAAATTATTACTCCTATTCTAAAGAATATAAGAATCAAAAACAGAGAGAGCCCCACCCACCAGCCTCGTCTCCTCCCCCAACCCCAACCCTAGCATCGGCCGTTGTGGGCCTGGCCTTCCCCGACAACGGCAAGGGTGCCACCGACTGTCCTGCAACTGCGCCTCCCGTGCCCCAACGGCCATCGCGTCCTCGTCCCCAACTACCGTCGAGCAGCAAGGGCGCATGCCCATGCGCTAGACCATAAAATGGGGTGACGACTGCGGTGCAGTGAATCGATGACCACGACCTTGTTTTCTCGAGCTCCGGCTGAAGTGAACTCCCTGCCCTCATTGACCTCCGATGAAGCTTTAGGGTGAGTTCCCAGTACGAAAGGGCCTCCACCCGTCCTCTTCTACATCACATAGCTTCTGGCCGACGAGCAACGTCGTGCGCCTCCGATCTGGTGGTCACCTGGCTCACGTTAGGTGACCATAGGGCCCCTTGTTGGGTCTGTTGATTCAGCATTCCGCTAGCATTTGGAGCATTGGAGTGGCTCCATGAGCAGAGTTGTGTCTGGGTAGGCCCCACTGGCGGCAGAAGGACCAGATGAGGTGGTCGTGGTTTCGGTTGGGGAAGGGAGAAGATGACCTGGGTTTTTAATTTTTTAGTACTCCGTATTTCTTTTTTCTATATTTTAAACCTTTTATTAATATGGCTGACAAGTTGGTCTGAGTACACATCAGCAAGGTGGCACTGATAGGTGTGTCCTCTGCCCAGGAAAGGTGAATTCGTGGTCAACTTTGTTTCGGCGCGCATTGCAGAAAACAGACCGAAATCTTGTGGGACTTTGTTATCCAAACATAGAGTGATGGTTTCTGGAATTTGAGCATAAAAGTAGTGATTACTATATAGTAACAATTTCCTTACCTTAAATTTGTCGAAGCAGATCGATGTATAAGAATATGTCGTCCATTCTATAAATTTTATTTCGTACTAGTCTACTAGAGGTTTTTAAGTATAATCGTGACAAACAGTCCTAAGCATGCGCGAAACTTGATTACATCTTCTGTGATGTCCACCTTTAGAGTATCATCATGGGCCCACATGGCTCTCCAGGAGCCGTTTACTTGGGCCCACTTCAATTCAAGGGTATTCAAGTGAATACCCAAAAAAAATTGGCCAAAAACTAGTCATATATAATTATATAACAGGTATATCAATGAAAAAGATAGAAAAAGGACAAGAACGGGCAGACTATTCGGCAACGAAGGCCACCTCCTGTCCATCGTTTCTCCTGTTATGAGGCCCAGCTAGCAAATGAGCCCAATAGTAGTATAGGAGCATCGGTAGTTGCCTCGCTCGAGAACAGACGCGCTGGAATTGACTCTGTCTGTTTGTTCGTTTGCGCCGCTCTTCGCTAAATCCCGATCGCCCCTAATTCCCCAAACTGTATCGTCGGCATCAATCTGGAACCGGGGGACGACAGTGACACATGATGGCGGAGTCGCTGCGTCGACACGGAAGTCGACAGTCCTCTCTTCGTCTCTGTCTCCCTGCTCGGCTACTCCACAACTCGACCAGAACATCTACGGCTGCGGCGGCTGACTGGTTCATCTTCGTCGCCGCCTCGCCAGTTGGGGCTGTGCCCGGCGCCCCGACCCTGCCAATCGCTGCTGCTCTCCTTCTCCTATTTGATTGTTTCCCTCTCCTGGGCGGCTAATTTGCTCCCTACTCCAGGCTCCAGCTTATCTCAACCATGTCGTGAGGTGAAATTCAGGAAAGTTCAGATATGGTTTGTCTGAAATTCAGATGACGGAAACGTTATTTTCATTTTGTATTTATTACAGATCGTACAATTTTATTTTGTAAGCATGAAGAGAAAGAGTGGTCCTGTTGTTGATCTGGAAGCTTTCTTGGAAAGAGCTGCTGCAAGGAAGAGACAAATTGAAAATCGAAATTAAATGGTTGTTTGTTTATATTCATTGAGCGGGTCTTTTTTTTGCAAGTCAAGGATGAGGACATCATCACTGGTTTTCAAGTCTTGAAGAGTCGGAAAGTTATCCTTTAAGTGGTAAGCTCTCCTTTCATTTTGCTATTTTCTTATCATCTAGATATTTTTTATGTTGCCCATTTTATATGTTGGATAGTTTCTAGTTATGATCTCTTCTCATGAACCAATAGTATTACTGTCAAAATGTGTTACATAGTTAGAACTATACGTTGTTTCTACAATCAGTTGTGCATGCCAAACACTAGCTCGAGTGGCAAAAAAAAAAGTTTAGACCCTCTGGAATTTTGAATACACGCACTAGAAATCCTAGGCCTGCCGCTGGTCATGATAGTCTTTCACGGTTCTTTTTTATTTTATTTTATTTTTCGTGAACGTGACAAACAGCTCTTGTCTTTCCAGGTGTCTGAACGCTCGCTCTCTGAACACCTCTTCCATTAAGGAGGGAACTCAGGAAAAAACAAGAAGCAAAGTCTGGGTACTCTCTGGAAAGACAAGAGCGCATATCGCTGGTATAGTTATGTCGTTGACATAATACCAATGAAACACCGTTCACTAGTATTACATCCCTCAGAGTGATACAACAGAAACACAGCAGGTCCAAGACATGACTATAGGTTACAACTCGACTCTTTACAAAAGATCCAGAGAACACTTTAGGTTAAAGAGAGAGAAAGAAACTTCTTACAAAGAAGAACCAGAAATAATAACTCAGAACTATCTGGCTAAAAGGACTAATATCTAAACTATCTGACTTGCAAATGCTGCTATTGCATTGTTCTACAGAAGTAGGTTCTATGGCTAGAGTATCTACTCCTATCTAATCAGAACTTCGTCTTCACTTCGGTTGATGAATATGTTAACTTCATTTACTTTAGTGAAGATCTTGAGTTGTCGATGCTGGTTTCTTGAGCAGAAATTGATGTTAACATTGTCTTCAATGACTTAAAACCTAGCAAAGGTTAAGAAGGTACGTTTGAGTACGAGCGTACTCAGCAAGTTCACTAAAAAAGAGTATATCCTCTACGAATTAACAATTAATGCACTCTGGTTGGGGAAGGGAGAAGATGACCTGGGTTTAGATTTTTTTAGTACTCCGTATTTCTTTTTTTGATATTTTAAAAACCTTTTAATATGTCTGACAAGTTGGTCTGAGTCCACATCAGCAAGGTGGCACTGACAGGTGTGTCCTCTGCCCAAGAAAGGTGAATCCGTGGTCAACTTTGTTTCGGTGCACATTGCACAAAACAGACCGAAATCTTGTGGGACTTTGTTATCCAAACATAAGAGTGATGTTTTCTGGAATTTGAGCATAAAAGTAGTGATGATTATATAGTAACAATTCCCTTGGCCTTAAATTAGTCGTAGCAGATCGATGTATAAGAATATGTCGTCCATTCTGTAGATTTTATTTCGTACTACAGGTTTTTAAGTATAATCATGACAGTTTCCCTAAAAAAAATATAATCATGAAATGGCAGAGGAGCGTTCACCAGCCAGCCATCCATAAACATGTTTGAAATTTGGACATCCTTTTCTATTTTTTTGAGGGATGAATGAAACATCCTTGTAGTTCATGGGCCCAACTTGCTTAGTAGCAAGAGAAGCTGAAACCCTCCAGATACAATTAGCTTGGGCCTAAACGGGCGGCGTTCCAAAACATGGCCCGCGCGCAGGAGGCAGGTGCAAAGAGCCGGCCTGTTTGGGCAATCGGCGCGGGGCCTTGTCCAATGAACGAAGTCTGTGTCGTAACTCGTACGTACCGCTGGGCCCGTGCAGTTGGATTCAATCGGGTCCTTGTCACGAAACTGACCACGTTCGCTGTTCCATGCCCTGCCCACAAACAACCCAAGGAAACTTCTCACTTTGTCAGTCTGTCCTCATCCGTCGACGTCGATTGACCTGAGGCCCCGAGCGAACCGGGCCTCCACCGTTCATCCGCAACGTATCAGCCAAACGCATATCCATCGTTACATTAATTACCGAGTAAAATACATGAATGCTACATGAACTTATGGACGGGGTTCAGATACTACATTGTTTGTACGCGGTTACGGTCACCAAAGACGAGTTGCGTGTGCAGAGACGGTCATTGCACCGGCCCATGCGCAATATCGTTCGACGGGCTTCGCTGCAGCCAGCACGGCAGCTCCGACACCGGTCTTGTAGTAAACCGCCTCGCTGAATCGTGGGCGAGCAGAATAAGATGGCCTCCTTCTTCCTTTATTGCTTCAGTTAATTGTGCTACGACCAGCTCGACGAGCAGGAGGCAAGAAAGAGGAGGAAGGAGTGGAGGCGTGAGTCGAGGGCCGTGGAGATAGCTGACCGACATCGTCATACGGGAGGAGTTGGCGTTGCAGCGGCGCTGGTTGGCTGTGATGTCTCATCGTCGGCGGTCGAAACAAACGCCACGTCCAAAGCGGTGAGCCCTCCTTGAACTCCATCCACCTGTAAAAAATCATAGCTTTTCGTACCATTTCCTCTTCTCGATCGGTGGGCAATTTGGGGTCTCGTTGATGGTTGCTTGTACTTTGAGCGAAAGAATAGCAGAATCATAGTGGGTCGGTGTTGGTGTTGTTTTGGTGCGAGGTTTTGGTGGTCATCATAATAATTGTGTGCATGCACTGTTCGGCAGGTCAAAGTAGCTATTTTTCTCAATTGAAATAAATCATGGAGGGTACTTTCTTGGCAGTGGAAACAATATGAGCTATGTCGATGGTCATAAAATCTGGTATATCATGTTGATAGCTGCACATGGTCTCCCCTGATGCTTGAAACTATAGTAGAGGAGATTGGGTATGGGATGTCAGGGAGAATCAAGCCTTTTTTACTATATTCCAATTCTGTCAATTAGCAAAAATGGCCCCAGGCACATCAGGGATGAAGCAAGCACTCAATTTATGGTAACATTTGTTGAAATCGCCAACTTTTACATCAGTGTGTTCCTGGATCATGAGGTGAGTTTGAGGGAAAAGGACTGGGATGATGTTGTGGACTTTCCTATCATTGAATTGCCACATGTTATCAGTCCTTGCAAAATTCCAAGTAGGTTTGTCAGTCACAATGTTGATGAAGAAGATCCCCCTGTTCCATTGCAAATTGTGTTTGACGAAGATTGTGTTGCTGCTAGAACAAGGGAGAAGAAGAGGCAAACCAGTGTTGTTCAAATGGATGATTTAGATGCAGAGAGAGATAATAGTGATAGTGATTCAAAATTTGATCCGAATGATTTGGTTGATTCTGAAGTTGGCATAAATACATATGATGATATCTTTGATCACAATGTAGATGATGTTGTGGATCACAGCAAAAAAATAAGGCTCACACTTCAGAATTCAAAGGCAAAGACAAAGTTTGCAAAGAAGAGTACATTGAGGAAGATGGTCTACATGGGCACCAGATTCAGATGAAGAAGTTATACCAATGAGAAATTATATGAGAAGAATGTGGAGTTTTGAAATAAATTTTTTTGTTGATGGAGCTAGTGATGGAATTTTCAGTTGGAGATAGGTTCAAATCCACTGCAAGTGATTATGTTGTTGCTCCGAAGCACAGAACATGCACTTGCATAAGGTGGCAACAATCAGGTATACATTGCCCACATATCATAGCTTGTGTAAGGAAAGATGAAGGTGATCCATTAACTCTAGTGGACAAGTGCTACTCACTTGATATGCACCAGAAAGCCTATGCCAACATAGTGATTCCATGCAAAGATAGAACTGAATGGGAGAAAATGAATGGTCCCACTATTCTACCTCTAGATTACAAGAAACATGTTGGTAGACGTACAAAGAAGAGAAGGAGATCACTAGGGGAGGTTGATTGTAGAGGTGGAGGCAAGAGAATGTCAAGGTATGGAGTTATAATGCACTATAGTTATTGTGAAAGGCCTGATCTTAATATAAATGGATGCTATTGGTTAAAAAATGGATTGGAGCCACCTGAAACTGATGTGCCATAGCCAACTGAAGCAAACCTTGAACCAGACCTAACTTAGGTAATTCCTCACATTACTTCCTAACTCTTGTTTCATATTTCTCACTTTCCTTTTCTTGGTGAAACATGACATTCAAGAAGGCAATAGGCAGCCAACATCTTACCAAGATATAGTTGTTGGGAACATGGCTCATGAGGCAATTGTCTTCTTGCTCACACCTGCATTCATTAACTTGCTCACACAATATCACACTTACATTCATAATAACTTGTTAAATGTAGGCACCAACACTGGGGAATGAGGAAGCACATCTGATTCCATAGTCAGGATTCATTAGTAATGCACAAATCTTGATACCTAAACAACAGTCATGAGCATCCACTATCAGACAAGTGGAACTACAAAGAAATTGTTGGCATTTGATGACTCCTAAGTGCAGGAGATTCAATTGTAGTACCTTTCAATTAGAAAAGGTTATCGAACCCACGAGGAGCTGAAAGTATTGGTCAACAAATTTAACAAGTAAAACAATAAAATATGCAACAATTTTTTGAGTTTTGGTTTGTGGTTTGTAGTAAATTAAATCTCTAATACTTATTAAAGGGGAAGACGACAAGATCGTTGGTACGTCACGCTGAATCTACCCCACATTTTCTGAGTATTTACCTTAGCGTGCCACCACCGAGGGAACCAACCGGCTCGACCCTCCTATATATGGTCCGTTTTCTCCCCTCCCCTCCCCTCCCCGTCCCCGCCGCCTCCAGTTCTTCGAAAGACTCATCTAAAAAAACCTCACCCCGATTAGCCCATGGAGCAACCGCTACAGGCCAAAGACGCGCATGCGGATGTCACACCCATCGCAACAGCATGGACAAGATCCGGTCGATTCCAAGGCACAACATGGGAGCGACGCTCGTGGCATCGGCCTGGATCGGCATCACAGTCACTGCAAGCGGGATGTAGTCCTTTGGCAGTGAACACGGCAGGGAGGTGGGTAATCGCCTCTGTGAGGCGAGGAAGGATCAGAGGATGCATGACGTCTTGCGCTCGCACGGGCCACCCGTCTAAGCTGCATTTGACTGGGTCGAGGTAAGGATTCTTGAGTTTTTCCTCACCGGCATATCTCTAGATCCCCTATCCCTGATGCGGGCTTGCTCTCACCGCATTCCTGATGAGCCTTGGGGTGTTTGTGCCCCCTTTATCCATTTCCCGGCCGAGTCCCCATTGGATTGTTGCTCTTTGGTGGTTGTCCCAATTCGTACTGCCCTCTTATAGCTAATTAAATTTGCAATTCTCTACGGATAGGTCATTGAACATTACAATTTTGCAGCATTGACTGTAGTACGTCTTGTCTATCAACTACATCTAAGTCTTTTATCTCAGCACCAACGCAAAAAATCTGCTAAGATCCCATAATATTGGAAAATCATTTGTTTTCTCATGGCAAGACAAAGCTTTGATGACACGGCTCATGGCACTGGTTTGCTTGTTACAATTTTGCAGCGTGTAAGTCTTTAATTTAATCTTAGCACCAACGCAAACCATCCTGCTAAAATCCCGTAATATGTAGAAATCATTTGGTTTCTTATGGCAGGAAAGTGAAGCTTTGATGACACAGCTCTTGACACTCTCTTGCTTGTCTCAGGCTTCACAGATGGAGGAAACTTATGTGCCACTCCACTTGGACCCAGGAGTGATGCATCTTATAATTGATCTGCACATACATTGTGAAATATTTCATCTTAACTAACTGATGATTTTTTGATAGGTGGTTGAAGAAAAGTTTGTTTTTGAGGCAACGACCATAATTTTTTTTATCTTTTGGTGCTAAGGCTGAAAATTTGTTTTCTTAGCACTGAACAATGACACTTTCTGAATTCTTGTTCATCTTTCTTGTGGAAAAACTGATTATAAGTCTGTCACACCATGAGAATCCTCAACAAATTGGGTAAAGTAAGTTGCTACTGAATCCACTTTTCCTGTCACTAGCATTTTTTGCTTTTACATGTTTATTTTCTCACATTCAACTTATGTCAAAATTTGGCGTGCTCATGTCTATTCCAGTACATGGGAATATATATTGGTGCTTCTCAGTTATTAACTTGAAGGAAAAACCTTTTCAATATCTCTCATTCTCTTGGTGTCACTGGTTGTGATGTACCTGCATTACGGGTAGGCTTATTTGGATGTACTCCCTCTGGTCCAAATTAGTTGACCTAGTTTTGTCTAGATACGGACGTATCTAGCACTAAAATAAGCCTAGATGCATGCGAATCTAGACAAATCTAAGTCAACTAATTTGGGTCAGAGACAGTATTAGAAATAAAATATTGTCCTCTTAACTAACGCCTTCGACTTAAAGTACTATCTTTAGAATCCAAGATCTTGGTTTGATTGCACATGTACATGTCATGAGTGTGCATGTAAACTTTCATGGGAAAAGCAAAAGTATTATTGGCTGTGGGAAATAACAAATTTGATGCTTCAAAAATGGATTTTTTAGAACATCATTTTTTTTTTGCTTAGGATACAACACATGAAGTGATAATTGTCATCATTTAGTGCAGTACCGTATTTCTATAGAAAAGGTCTCATACTATCTTTTAGTCTGGGTATAATAGACGTTTTCTGACTTTTAAACTCATTAAATATGCTTAACCATTGTATCTTTGGGGGTGCTTGAGTTTCCGCGAGCTTGAGGTTTTGTAGAACATGCAAGTCTTTATTGCTTATTAAAGCTAAATAGGACATAATGGTGGTACGTCCTACTCCCCTCGTGAGCGTCGGGGCGGTCGTCGCCCTCGAGTCCACCAACGATGACGACACGTCAGGCCACCAGCCGCTGTCCCATCCGACCGTGAGCTCTGCCATCCCCAACCTCAAGACCCGTCGTCCCTGACTAAGCTTCTTTGTCGTTCCTGTGCCAACCTCCTCCATGTATAGGATCTGGCCCTACCGACCTCGAGCAACTCCGCGGATGCATGTCCCGTCAAGGTGAGTTCCGGCCCTTTAGTGCTTCCTGCCCAAAGGTGCGGATGTTGGAAGATGTAGCAAGCCGCTCCTCCACGCTTTGCCCAGAGGTAATCTGATCCTATTACTTTCCCAAGATCAGCTCTTTTTATGGCATACAAAGACACCATTTAGTGAAATTCAAACGCTATGACTATTATATGCATTTTCTGAACAACAATTGAACAAGTATTTTATTTGGACATCGTTGTCTCATCTAAAACCTTGATTGGAGTTGTCCAATAGTCCAATTTAGAATTGTTGCTACTAAAGAAAATGTTTATCACTTTTGCTTTTGTGTCCCTCCCCCATCTCCTCTAAACTTACGAAACTGAAAAACACAAGGACGGCCACGATTGGCTGGTACCCCTACGGTTCGGAGGGCATGACGGGGTATGAGTCAATCCTGACCATTCTTGTGTTTTCAGTTTTATATGCTTGGAAGAGAGGGACACTGAAGCACACCTCTATCTTTATAACAAACATAATTGAAGGATGATACTTTTGGTTGTGGCATGTTGATACTATTATTACCATTAATTTGTCACCAAGGATTACTGATTCAGCTATTACAGGAGAGGTTCATGATGGTGGATTTTAATCGTGAAAAAAATGGCTACTGGATGAAAGATTCTAACGAGTTTAATTCCACTGCATTTTCTGATTTGTTATCTCAATTCCGGTCATTTTTTCTTTCCAGCACTGATACATTGCAAATGTATCCATAATTTTTGATGTTCCGTGCTTGGTTTATATCTACTTTCTTATGTTTTGTCCACACTTTGGAGTACTTTTCATATGATTTCTTGGACTAACCTATTAACAAGAGCCACAGTGTCAGTTGCCTGTTTTCTGCTGTTTTTGGTTCCAGGAAAGTCAGAAAATCAATATTCTCGGAATTGGACGGGACAAAAGCCAAAGTTCCTATTTTACCGGAAGACTCACGGAGCCAGAAGGAGAGTCGGAGAGGGGCCACAGGGTGGCCACACCTCCCCTGTGTGGTACCCCAGTGCCACGCCAGGCATGGTGGCCCTGCTGGCCACCGACCTTGTCTGCTTCGCCTATATATTCCTCCCGAGACAAAAACTCTAAATCATCAAGCCTCCAGCCACGAAAAGTTCCGCAGCGCTGCCGCCACCAAAGGGGAGATTCGGGGGACAAAAAGTCTCTGTTCCGGCACCCTGTCGGGACAGGGAAGTGCCCCCGGAGCCATCTCCATCGATCTCCACCACCATCTCTATCGCCGTTGCTGATTCCCATGATGAGGAGGGAGTAGTTCTCTCTCGAGACTAAGGGTTCTATCGGTAGCTATGTGTTCATTTCTCTCTCTTTATGCATGATCATGTTGTGATCATGAGCTTTGTAATCTATAGATCTATTTTGCTACTCAAGTGCTTTAATGAATATCTGCTCTCCCCATGTGTGTGAAAGTGACAGCGTGCACACCATGGTGGCACTTAGGCTAGAGATTACAAATACATCATCAAGTTATTTTGTATCACCGTTACCGCTTATAATTATCCATACCACTTGTATTTTACTATCTCTTCGCCGAACTAGTGCACCTATACACCTGACAAGTGTATTGGGTGTGTTGGGGACACAAGAGACTTCTTGTATCTTGATTGCAGGGTTGCTTGATAGGGGATACCTTTGACCACTTCCTCCCTGATTTCGATAAACCTTGGGTGATCCACTTAAGGGAAACTTGCTGTTGTTCTACAAACCTCTGCACTTGGAGGCCCAACAACTGTCTACAAGAATAGAAGTGTGTAGGCGTCAAGCTATTTTCTGGCGCCGTTGCCGGGGAGGTAAGGTAAAAGGTACTCACATCCTCCGGTGTGAGTGCTCGAAGTTATTTCCTTTAGATTATGCAATTATATCTTTTTGTTTCTTGTTTTTATTTTCACTAGTTAGGCTTAATGGAAAACAATAACAAAATGAGAGAGCTTTATAGTATTTATCTTGAGTTAGGACATGAAGTGTTTGAAGAGAAAATTAAAAAACCTATGGAACTTTATTTGCTTGCTAATAGCAATGTTGTTAGTATGAATTCTTTGGACACCATTACTGCTAATGCTATGGAAAATTCTAAGCTTGGGGAAGCTAGTTTTTATGAAAATGATCTTTTTAGTTCTCCGGCTTTGGAAGATAGCTATTCTATTGCTTATGATGATACCAAACCTCCAATATATGATGATTATAATGATGAATATGATATTTTCAGTCCACCTACAATTGAGGAGAAAATTAATTATGATTACAATATGCCTCCTATATTTGATGATTACGGTAATGAAAATAATAATGATAGCTATTTTGTTGAATTTGCTCCCACCACAATTAATAAGAATGACTATGCTTATGTGGAGAGTATTAATGATTATATGCATGTGGCTCATGATAAGAATGTTTTATGTGATAGTTATATTGTTAATTTTATTCATGACGCTACTAAAAGTTATTATGAGAGAGGGAAACATGGTTTTATGTATCTCAACAAAATTAAGTTTCCCCTCTTTATGTTGAAAGTTTTGAAATTGCACTCGTTTTGCTTTCCTATGCTTGTTGCTTTGTGCTTTCATGACTTGTTTCTTTACAAGATTCCTATGCATAGGAAGTGGGTTAGACTTAAATGTGTGTTATATTTGCTTCTTGATGCTCTCTTTTACTCTTAATTCATATTTCTTATGTGAGCATGTTCTCAAACTATCATGCCTAACTTAAAGGCGTTAAAGAAAAGTATTTATTGGGAGATAACCCAAAAGTTTTAGATGAGTCTTGGAAGTTATTACTTCAGTAATAACCGCTCCTTATCCTTTTTATTTGCCTTTTGTGCCAAGAGTAACCTCTAATGAGAGGGAAGTAATGATTGGGAAAGTTGCTGTCGTGAAACAGATTTCTGTTCTTCACCGTAAAAATTCGTGTAAAATTTCTGAACGTCTTTTTGAGGCGTGAATTTTTTTGCTTCTGCCCCATGTTGTTATATAACTTTTGTTAGTTCAACACTTTTTGATTTGAGTAACAGAAGGTCTTCAAAAAAATTTGTCTTTACCTGTTGGTCTGTTTTGACAGATTTCTGCCATTTTCTGCATTTGCTTCTTGCTGGTTCCTTTTTGAGTTCTTTTGGGGAATTTAGCTTTTTGAGGGAAGTGCTACAGTAGCTTGTGTTTTAATGGAAGTTTTATTGGTATTAGAACTGAACCTTAAGACTTATTATCTTGAGTGCACTAATGTTGCTAATAAAGATTGTGTGAAGTTTTGTATGAAAGAAAAATTTCAGGTGTATGGAAGGAATGAGTAATGAGATGAAGAATGGACTAAAGCTCAAGCTTGGGGATGTCACGCGTGTCACCCCAGGAAATATCCAAGAAGTAAAAGTGTCAAAGCTTGGGGATGCCCAAGGTATCCCCTCCTTCATCAATAAAAATTTCAGGTTTCTTCCAAACACTTCATTTTTATTGTTTCATACTTAGTTGTGTTGTTCTTGGAGCGTCTTCTTTTTCATTCTCGTTGTGGTTTTTCGTTTGCTTAGTTTGCTGAATAAATTGGTTGAACCCCCTCTTTCATACATTGGTTTTCAAATAGTTTGGTTTGGATTGGAAAAGAATAGGAAAGTTCATGCTTAAGTGGTAAAGAGAGCTTGTTTTTGACTGTGGCCTATGCTTTGTCATGCTATGCTTGATATTGTTTTGGCTTTAGGCTTAGTATTCTTTTTTGTAGCGTGACTTGTTATAAACAATTGAGATTGCTTAATGTGCCTTGGATGAATCATGCGTTGTTTTAGCATATTAAAGCATAGTATTGTGGTATTCTCCTTTGATGCTTTATTTGGGTTGACTTGGCGCATGCTCACACCATGTTATGACTATCTCAAGTCACCATAGACTTTATGATCCTTTAGTTTTCAACTTGTAGTATCACTTTATGCTTTGATCAATGATGTTTTGTCGCTCTGCATGATTATGGCCATTATTGCTCTCTTAGTTTGTCGCTCCCAGTCTTTTGCTAGCCTTCGTAACCAAGTATGAGTTCCACTCATGCATCCAATTCCTTAAACCAAGTTATTCCAAAGATTCCACCATACCTACCTATTAGCATATGCCATTCCAAGTATATTCATGTTTTTGTTTACCTTCCGAATTAAATTTGTTATGAGAAAACTAGTGTTTAAAGCTCTCACGAACTTGATGGCACACTTTACTTTTCTTGCCCTTAATAAACTTGAACCATTGTGTTGTATATGTTGTATATGCTTGCACTTATTTGTTGGGGATTAGCAGAACCATACTGTCATGGAGAACACTTTCAACATTGCACTGGTACTTTGTACCTAGTTGATATCATGCTCTTTTGTCTATGGATGTCGTCGGTGTGAAATGAAAGTGGAGCTTGTAAGTCCATGGAGTTATGTATATGTGTTAGAGAAACGCCTAGTCCGCTGGTCTAATCCATGCTGACATGGTGGAAACCTGCAGCGTAACCATAATGAGCTGTCTATGAAGCATTCTTCTTATAAAAAAAAGAGTCCTATATTGAGAAAAAAGAGAAAAAAAAGAGATTATGAAAAGAGGAAAGAGAGAAAAAAGCACCATATTCCCATGGTAAATAAGAAGATTGTTGAGATGCTCGTTGTCTGCTTGCCTTGTCATTTTGATATGGGGATTCTTCTGTATCATCGGGCAAGGGGTACCCCATTGGCGGTTCTCTATGATACACATGTACTTACAATGACAAGAACTTACCGGTGACTAAACTTGAGTAGCATGAGGAGCGGCCCTCGTATTCAAGGGACATAAGATTTCTAACTTATACTTCGTCAAGCATGTACACCATAGTTTGTTCACTTTAACCTTAATCACTTCAAGATGCTTATGATAGGGGCAATGTGAACTAAAAGCTATAAGTACCATAATTTTTGGAAGCTCTTTATGAAACTTGAATCTCTGCTTTCTTCTATGAAGGCCTTTCTTCTACCATTATATTGAGTCTCCACCTTCTACCTTTATGCACCTACTTTGAGAGCATAGTGGCCATTCTTAGTTCTATGTGCATTGTCCCAAGACTTGTTGATTGATGCATAACTTTGATATTGCTTGTTTTAAACTATTTGTATCTAGTCACTCTTATGAACTTTGAAGGTGTCCTATGCATTTATGTTTGCTACTCTATGAGGGACAAGTTGAATGCCACTATGCTACATTTTCTTTATGTGAAACAAACAAACGTCTTGCAAAGCATTGTTATTCATGAATCTTTTGTTTGTGCCTTTTCATGTTGCAACATAGTTGTTTTGTCTTATTGTTAGAACTTTATCTTTCATGTTATGTTGAAGTACTATGATCCCAGCTATCCATGTTTTACAAATACTTTGATCAAGTTTATGATGGTGCATGTCACCTCAAAAATTATTCTTTCTTTTTATCACTTACCTACTCGAGGACGAGCATGAGTTAAGCTTGAGGATGTTGATACATTGCAAATGTATCCATACTTTTTTATGTTCCATGCTTGGTTTGTATCTACTTTCTTATGTTTTGTCCACACTTTGGAGTACTTTTTATATGATTTCTTGGACTAACCTATTAACAAGAGCCATAGTGCTAGTTGCCTGTTTTCTGCTGTTTTTGGTTCCAGGAAAGTCAGAAAATCAATATTCTCAGAATTGGAAGGGACAAAAGCCAAAAATCCTATTTTATCGGAAGACTCACGGAGCCAGAAGGAGAGTCGGAGAGGGGCCACAGGGTGGCCACACCTCCCCCAGGCGCGGGTACCCCCAGGCCGCGCCAGGGCATGGTATGGGCCCCCTGGCTGGCCACCGACCTTGCCTCCTTCGCCTATATATTCCTCCCGAGGCAAAAACCCTAAATCATCAAGCCTCCAGCCATGAAAAGTTCCGCAGCGCCGCCGCCACCGAAGGGGAGATTCGGGGGACAGAAAGTCTCTATTCCGACACCCTGCCGGGACGGGGAAGTGCTCCCGGAGCCATCTTCATCGATCTCCACCACCATCTCCATCGCCGTTACTGATTCCCATGATGAGGAGGGAGTAGTTCTCTCTCGAGGCTAAGGGTTCTACTGATAGCTATGTGTTCATCTCTCTCTCTATGCATGGTCATGTTGTGATCATGAGCTTTGTAATCTATAGATCTATTCTGCTACTCAAGTGCTTTAATGAATCTCTCCTCTCCCCATGTGTGTGAAAGTGACAGCGTGCACACCATGGTGGCACTTAGGCTAGATATTACAAATACTTGTTATGAGTTATATTTGGAGTTGGATGTCTCTATAAAATTGTGGTGTTTGTTGGACTCATCTAGTGCTCAAGGTGACAGTGTGAGGTTTTCTAGATGGGAAAGGCTTACTTTGAAGTGTGTTGTTATAGTCCTACCGTTGATTAGAGTGTCCAACTGGAGAGTAGTTAAGAGTAGTATCATGAAGATGATATATTTATATGAGAGTGTTCACTAGTGAAAGTATGATCCCTAGGCCTTGTTTCTAAGCATTGAAACACCGTTTGCAATTAGATCTGTTACATGTTTGCTTGCTACTATCTTTATTTCAGTTTGCCTTTAGTCTTTTCCACGCCATCATGTTATTTTCTATCACCGTTACCGCTTATAATTATCCATACCACTTGTATTTTACTATCTCTTCGCCGAACTAGTGCACCTATACACCTGACAAGTGTATTAGGTGTGTTGGGGACACAAGAGACTTCTTGTATCTTGATTGCAGGATTGCTTGAGAGGGGATACCTTTGACCACTTCCTCCCTGAGTTCGATAAACCTTGGGTGATCCACTTAAGGGAAAACTTGCTGCTGTTCTACAAACTTCTACACTTGGAGGCCCAACAACTGTCTACAAGAATAGAAGTGCGTAGACATCAAGCACTCACAGACGTTTAGTGTGCATGTAAATTGTGTATTTCCAATCAAAACATCTTTAAATTATTTAGCAAACATCTGTGCTGGTAGACACTAGACAGTCCCTGATTTAGTTATGAGTAATCCAAGCATCATTGTAAAATATGTAATTATGTTTAGCCTTGTCATTGTTGGCATTGGTTTTGACTCACCAGTGAAGTTTGCAGGGAATCTACATCCCACACTTAGTGTTTATGATGGAAGCAGGGTGCACGTGGAACGATCATCTGTCCGCCGTGTTGTAGCCGCCTCTTTAACTTTTGATTATGCAAATGCTAAGGTCATGAAGTATCATTTTATTGGAGTACCGAGCATGGGCTTTTGGTGCGAAGGTAAATAGTTGGATCCGTGCTACTCAAGAGCATAATTGGAAATAGGAACATCATGCACTCCTACACCGCAAATTGCGGTTTAAAAAACCTAGAATTTGGTCTTCAACATATGTCTTTCTGCTCTTACCCTCGGTTGTGAGATTATTTATTTCTGCTACTAATATTTGGACTTTAATAAGATTATAAAGTAGAGATTTACAATTTTATAGACTACCACAAAGCAAATATATAATTTCGAAGTTGTCATGGTGGAAGGGAAATTAATTGATTGTTTTGCATGCGATTGGGATAATCATTCATAGGCTGGTCAAATCATGTCCATTAAGTTTGTAACATGCAATGATCAGAATCTAAACCCCTAGGCAACAATTTGGAACATGCAATAGTCAGAATCTATACAACTATTTTGACACAAAAATTCCGAGGAATACTAGACGTTCTAAGATGGCAGCTTGAGATACTTTGTTGTTTCATATGCTGTAGTTATCTTATTCACATGAAACATGAACATGATTTGGGACTAAGTTTGATGGGCTTTTTATATTTCTCTATGGATCATCACATTACTTTGATTTGAATTTTCTTCAGCAATCGTTAGTGTTTAGGTCAATATCAGAGGTACACACTTAGTTCTCTTTGGACTGAGCTTAGTTGGGTGGCATGCCAAGCAAAGTGAGCTTGAAGTTCTAAGAATCTATGTAGCAACACATGAGCTTTTAGCTACCCCGAAGTGAATGATAGTTGATTGCTGTATCTTGCACAAACATTTTCTTTACTGATTATTTCGACTAAAAAGTCAAACATGTTGATAAAGAAATGCATATTTTCATTTTGATGTAAACAATGAAAGATTTTTTTTGAGAAATACATCATTTTCCTTATTTTGATAGGTTGGTAGTTTACTTTAAATTGATTTTTTTGCGCACGTAAACATAATCAGGTGTAGTAGTGTATTAGATGAGTATTGTATCACTAAAATTGGTTAGCTAAATTGGTTTGAATGGACATCTTATATGTAGAAAATTTAGTTCCGTATGCTGTATGTGGTTTTCGCAAGAGTAATTACTAGACTTGTGCAGAGGGTCTTGCTGATAGTTTTTGTTCCTAATTGACAGAAGCGTATACGGTAAGGTTCAAATCCTGAAGAGCAAGAATAACTCAGAGTCAAGGAATACTCTTATTAAAAAGGCATCACACTACTCTTCGTTGCATGGGGTTACTACACATGACCATCTCTCTTGTAATTGTCCATGTATAGATTCATTTTCTGTTAAGATAACCACATGTTTACTGTATGAAATTAGGCGTCGGCCATCTGTGATACTGTTTCTTGACAAGACCATATATGTTGTATCATGAGAACACCCTTATTCTTGAAGTTCATGCTCTCATGCCTAGAATTGGTGATATTTACACGAGATAAGTGTCACCTTGTCATGTTCCTCCCACACTAGCACGATGAGTGATTATTGGAGTAAGGAATTGGAATATCAAAACAACTAAGGTCTTCTTTGCTGAAATAAAAAATGTAAGTGACATAGCAAGACCTGGCTGCTCTTAGTAAATCTGTGATATGGCACGGGATGACGAGTTAGAGTGGCAACCTGAGTAGTGAGAAGAAAAGATGGTGTATGCATGCGTGGCAACTTTAGTAGTGAGAGGAAAAGATGGTATATGCGTAATTGGAAGCAAATCACAATGCGGTGAGAAGGTGTATGGGACGCCTATGAGGTGAATTAAAAATATCTTGATCAATGTATATATGTCTAATTTTGTTCACCGTAGCAACACACGGGCATTCAACTAGTTGTAGGTAATGTAAATAACAAGAAAGTAAAATTGCAAGAACGTAAATGATCTTTTCAGAGAAAGCTCAATCCTCTAAGTGTGCAAGGGGACACGCTCAAGTCTGTACTTATATGTGATAAACGTTTCTGAGGGTGGCATGGATTAATTTAGCATATAGATTTCTAAAATAGTATGATAAATATTATATCAAGTTTTATTCATGTTGGACAGAGCCTAAAATAGGTGTTGTCATATACATGTACAAGTGCACCCCTAATGATTGATCCTAAGTATATTTACATGTGCAAACAAATGATTAATTAAGACATAAATACCTAACCATCGCTTAAAGTTCTAAGATCACCGATCAAGAACCATCAATAATGCAACTAATACCCCAGGAAAAGATTGTTGTCATTCCCTCTCCCTACACTCACGTTACACTAAGGTATAGTCCTATGAGCCCATAAAGTGAAGTAACATAAATAAATGTTCGCACGTTACCATCATAAAATCACATAAAAGGTTAAAACTTGACCAAATACGTATTGCATACTAGTATATAGAAATCATAGCTAATTCATCATATGCCCTCAGAAATATGGGAAACTACTTACAATATTGAAACATAATATAGATCAGAGGCATATGGGGTACAACATGATCTAAAACTACAACTTCACCACCACAAAATAATGACAAGATAGCAAGCGCAATCATGCACAAGGTATTAAAACAATATCCAGAGTTCAATCTGATCACAAACTGCATGGGGGAACGAGATGGATTTTCGGGATGGAGATGGTGCTTATATTGGGGGATGATGTAGATGTTGATGGAGATGCCTTCCCCTACGCCAAGGAGAGGATTGGTGATGATGATGGCGGCGAATTCCCCTCGTGGTGGCTCCGAGACAACATGATCTGGCCTCTCCCAAGGTGGAAGATGAGATCCACCCCGCCACCGCCTCAGAAAAATCTAGTACTATTATGGTGTAATTTTTTTTATGAGATGGAGGGTTACGTCAAAAGGGGAGGCCGATGCGACGCTCGGAGACCTAGTTGGCCCAGGTGGCACAACCAACATGTGGGGCCATGCCACCTGGCCTATCTCGGGCCTCGTGCCTCTCCACATATGCTCTAGGTGTCCAGGGTCTTTATTTTTCCAAAAAATCCATGGTTTCTTTTCTGGATCAATTTGAGTGGTATTGACTGTCAAAAAGATCTGCCCATTCAAATAGTTCCATACAATGATGCTATAAACACAACGCTTTGTAGACGATTCTTGTCCGATAAACACATCAAACCATCCGTGGGTAGCACCAGATTACATAACAACCCTAGATACTGAATCGTACGAGAATCGGACACGTTAGAGTCGTGTGTGAAGCACTTCCGGTTTCCATACTGGCCATGTCCGTGCCTCGGTGCACGCAAAGTTTTTTGGGAGTTTTTTTTACGAAATTCCACCGATCTATTTTTAGGGGATTTTTCAAGGAACTTATTAACTTAGAGTATTGTTTTGCGGGGAAATGATTCTTGAAATTTATTTAATTATTAACGAATTAATGTTTATTTTTAAAATGAGCCATGCAATTATGTTTGCTTGTTTTGCATCCCATCTTGCTGCCGAAGTATGTGTATTAAATCAAGCAAAAAAAAAAATACTACATGCCTCATTTGTCTGTCGTTTTTATTTGGTCTTCCAAAGTACATAAGCAATTCAGGAATGCAAAGTCTCGCCTATCTGCCGGCAGCTGCCGGCCCGCAGAAAGACGCACCAGCAGGTAAAACAAACCACCATCGCCATACTCTGCCGGCCGGCGGCCATACGGCACCTCGCCGGTGTATGCCGTTACGTTTGTCACCATGACTGTCCTTATTTCCCACAGCCATACAAAACAAACCAAAGTTCTCCTCTATCCCTTTCTTTACAAAAAAAAATAGTTTTCATGTACCAAAGTATTCCACGCACTGTGGCGACGACAAAGAATACACGGCACCCTGTCTCGTACGTAACGTACATGCATCTCCGGCCATAGCCTCGGCGCCGACGACAAACAATTAATCTGCAGCTCGTCGGCAAACTCAACTCGATCGGCTCATCGGCGTGCGCACGTCCAACAAGACTACCGGGCGCAGCCATGCAATTCATCTACGCCGCAACCGGCAGCCGTAGGGCGCGCGAGTGCAACTTCCGCAGCGTGTCCCCGAACCTCTCCAAGTCGAGGCTCACGTTCTGGCCGCCGAGGTAGACGCGGGCCGTGATCTCCCACCCACCCTTTTGCTTCGCCTTCTCCGGGTCGGCCAGCACCACGTCGTCGGCCGCGTACCGCCGCCGCAGCGAGCTCTCGCTCGCCACCACGTCGTACTGCTCGTAGTGGACCTCCATCATGCCGCACGCCGCCGCGTAGCACCCGCGCGCGATCGGGGGCACGCCGAGCGGGGCCACCTGGAGCAGCGCGGCGCGGCCCGGGCGGAGGAACAGGAGCTTGGTCAGGTCGGCGCCGTGTACGCCCGCCAGCACGTCGAGCGCGCTTATGGCTGCGAACTCGGACGACAGTGGCGCGCCGTTCGCTGTCTCGAGGATCGACACGTCGAACCCCACGGACGAGGCGAGCTGCGCCACGGCGGCCTCGTTCTCGATCACCCGCGTCCCCTTCCGCGACACGATGCCCAGCCGCGGACGCCGTGAAGCCGTGTTCGTCGCCGGAGTCTTGACGACGGCGTCGTCGGTGTAGGCTTCGGCGAGGAAGCTGTGGAAGTCCGCGAGGGTGCGGTTGTCGCGTGTCCGGGGCGGGTGCACCGCGAGGATGCCGTGGAAGCGGGTGCCGACGATGGCGCCCGGGAAGCAGTGCGTGCGCTTGTCGTGGAGGAGGTCGACGACGGGGTGGTCCGAGAGTCGCGAGACGAGGTCCCCGAACGTGCCGGCCCACCACGGGTTGTAGGCGAGGACGGCGAGCACGACGCGGCGGCGGAGGTGCTGCACCGTCAGCCACGCGGGGAGGAAGGCGTCGTTGAACGCGTGGAACAGGTTCCCCGTGTACCCGCCCGCCGTCATCACGAGGACCGGCGCGTCGTGGACCACGTCGCAGCGGTGCTGGTCTGACGCTGACTCATCCGGCGTGGCCGCCCGGAGGCGCACCTCGTGGATCCCGGCCATGAGGTGCCGCTCCCACTTGCGCGTGTAGGGACGCACCCGCTCCTCGGAGACAGCGGTGGCGTTGGGCGCGGCGTGCGACGGCGGGAGGAGTAGGAGGGACAGGGACGCGGCGTCCGTGCGCACGTCGCCGGCCATGAAGCAGACGTCGGTGTTGAAGTCGGTGCGGTCGCAGCAGATGCCGTGGCTCGGCATCGACGCGCACGGCGAGCCCACCTCGTTGTCCAGAACCAGCGCGTCCTCTTTGACGGCATTGCTGACGCCTCCGTGGTCGCCTTGTCCTTGTGCTCCCGCCGCTCTACTCAACGACGGCGGCAAGAAGTCGATTCCGGCGCCGGACGTAAAAGAGGGCGCCAGGAACCGCGGGGCGTAGAAGAGCGCGCACGTGACGACGGAGAGGATGAACACGAAGTAGACGAACCCCGGCCACCTGCTGGTCTTCTTGCCGCCGCCGCCGCCGCTCCCGTCCTCCAAGTCCACGGCACCGAGGCTCTTCTCGTCGCGGAGCATGACTATGTCCCGCGGCGGGTGAAACTGAAACTGGGATTGATCGATCGGTGCAACTCCGTGATGCGCGCGGTCGATCGGCTTTGTCGCGTACGCGCTGGTCGACCGGGTACGTTATATAGGCCGGCGATCGACCGAGACGAGTCGCACACGCCGGCGCAGGTTGTTGTGCGTGCGAAAACTCCTTGACCGGCCTCCGTCAGGTGACCCGTTCCATTCCATGACCATCTGGCTCGATCGCGTCAGTTTTCTTGATCTGTCCCTGCTCCCAGAGTCCAGACGTCCCCTGGATTCGGCATCTGCAGCTTTCTTCCAACTTTTCTTCTCTCCTCTCGCGTTCGGCGGCCATAGGCCATAGCTATCTACCGGTCGACAACTTGTGCAGCAGCAGACTAGTACACGCCGCACACGGTCCACTCGGCCACCTACACGTGGCCTTCTACTGCACTGCCCACGCGACACCTTCCGCGTATCTCATCTGTAGAGTCTTGGAATTTCAGATGTTGCACAGACCAGGCCTAAGAAAGCTAACTCCTTCCAAAAGACGATATTATATTCTTTTATTTCGTGTAGCGTAAGCTTGACCTCTGTGCATAAAAAATTAAGATTGGAAACTTGCTAACTTCGGATTGATAACTGGCCGGCCGTTCAGTGCGAACGTATTACGTATACGATATTCAATCTTTTTCTCTGTGTCGCATGTGCTGTCCATGCAAATTTAGCCTCATCAGTTTCTGTATTCGTATATTAACGTGTAGGAGGCGCGTGCCGAACTAAGGTGTCCCATATGAGAATGCTTATTCAGACGGTGCAGGGCTAAAACAGGCAGCAATTGAAATACAGGTTCATGCGTGTTCTTCCTCGTATGGTATATGTCTGGGGGATCAATTATGGCAGCAAGGCGAATGGACAATCTTTTGTTGCTTAGAGTTGGACTCTATCTGCTGGGAACATTAGTTTGTGTATTTGCGAAACAGTGGGGTACGCTCACTCTGTCAAAGTTAATTTATAATGCCCACACCTATCTTAAGGAAAAAAAATTACCGCCAAGTATATAACCAAAATATTATAAGCTAGTACAAAGCTTATACAGCTGGGAACTCCCGTTGAATGTAAATCCAATGATTTATTTCTCATGGCGTATAACCTATATCACTAGTATATACCCTCAAAGTTTTTCCTGTTTCAATTCATGCATACCATGTGAGCAATCTAGCATCAGATGTCCGAGGATGATCGACAACTTCCCAAAACCATTGATCATATGTTGAAACTTGTGGAACGATTGGCCCATATTTTGTCAACCAATTTGATGTTCAAAGTTTTCTTAAATGATGTGCAAGGCTTATATACCAGGCATCGACAATAGTTACAGAAGAATGCCTTGGTGGAAAATTCAAACTGTTTCCCGAGAAAAGGGAGAAGAAATAACACGGGCCACCACAGCTCGCGAGCTCGGGGCCTCAATAGTGAATTTGGGTAATTTGAGATAGGGACGTGGCCGCGAGGGAAAAAATCCATAGAACTAGTTGACTGCCCATGCGTTGCTATGAAATATTATACCTGGAGAAATCATTAGGAACACCGTCATCTTTGGAAGCTGCAAACAAACCTGAAACATAGTCACAACATTTCCATCTCGCAGAAATGTAAACACTGACATCTCACATAACAGTTCTAGAAACATGAAAAAGGTGCATATCAATTAACATAGAAAAGCACAACATTTATGTAGTTCCCTTCAATCTTCCAAAGTGCAGAATATAATGGGCACATCTTTAAATTTTCATGTCCAGATCGGCAAGTAGCATCTTTTGCAAGAATTCTGCATATATGCATGTAGTTTGTAACATTTCTTGCTCGAAAATTAAGTACAATAAGTTGCAACCAGTAGCATGCAACTCATTGGTAACACATTGTTGATATGTCTTTATATGTTTGTACCTTGTGTTTGCAATATTTCCACCAACGGAGACTATTCCGTTTGATATCTATTCCATTGCCATAATGCTCCCAATTTGCAAACACTGCATGCCTTTTCTCATGTAGAAAACAACTTCACATTCAAAAAGCTCGATCGATTTTGGCATCCAGAGGAAATAGAATCAGTCGGTGGATCCCCACTTGGAGTCGACTCCATTACGACACATGAGGATAAACACCACTGTACTTGCATAGCTAACATATCTGAAAGGATTCGAATGTCGCCTAGAGGGGGAGGGGGTGAATAGGCGTTTTAAAATAATTACTATTTAGTCTCTAATAAATGCAGAATAAAACTAGCGGTTTAATTTATCAAGCAGAAAACCTAAATCCACTAGTTTAACTAAGTGCACCAACAACTTATGCTATGGAAGACAAGCAACAAGGTGATAATAAGACATAGTAATTCAAGCACGAAGGCTATCGCAAAGTAAAGTGCATAAGTAAAGAGCTCGGGTATGGGAATAAACACGCACGTGGAGACGATGATTTTATTCAAAGTTCACTTCCAAATATGAAACATCTCTATTGGAGAGCTGCGACGGCCTAATGCTCCCCAAACAACACAAGTGGCTCACCTTGAGGTGTGGTGGCTTGATGTACATCCATTGCCAGATAAGGCTTCAGCCCAAGATGCGGAGGCACACCACACACCGACGCCACAAATAGCTCACCTTATTATCCCGTGTACCAAAAGGAGGACACATGATCCACTATGGGACACTTGAGGACAGTCACCAAACCCATACAAGCTTGGAGTAATCTCAACAACTCAATTGGAGACTCCCAAGAATCACCACAAAGTCCACTAGCTGTATAGGGTTCCAAGAACCCAAGAGTAACAAGCTCACAATATTTCACCAACTAATTCTCTATAGAGAACTCAAACTGATGTACCTAATGCAATGGCAAGTTCGTCACTCTCAAATTTCACCGAAGCTGCAAAAGCTATTGGGATAATAATAAATAAAGAATGCAAGAAGAGAACATCAAATTCTTTAAGATCTAGCTCCCAAGATTTCCTTCACAAAGAAGGGATTTGGTTTGGTAGGTGATACATTGCAAATGTATCTATAATTTTTGATGTTCCATGCTTGGTTTTATCTACTTTCTTATGTTTTGTCCACACTTTGGAGTACTTTTCATATGATTTCTTGGACTAACCTATTAACAAGAGCCACGATGCCCACATTTTCTGCTGTTTTTGGTTCCAGGAAAGTCAGAAAATGAATATTCTCAGAATTGGGCGGGACAAAAGCCAAAGTTCCTATTTTTCCGGAAGACATCTAGAGCCAGAATACGAGACGAAGAATGGCTGGGGGCCGGCCACACCACCTGGCCGCGCGGCCAGGCCTGACCCGCGCCAGGGGGTGGTCTGGCCGACCCTAACACCCCCTCGGCCTCTCCTTCCGCCTATATATTGCCCTCGGGACCAAAACCCTAGGTACCCGATCAAAAATCCATGAAAGAGTCTGTAGCCGCCGTCATCTCCATCCCTAGATCGGGAGGGATCTGAAGCTCTTCCCGGCACCCTGCCGGAGAGGGGAATTCACCCTGGAGGCCTTCTTCATCATCATGCAAGCCTCCGGTGTGATGCGTGAGTAGTTCATCTCTGGACTACGGGTCCATGTAGTAGGTAGATGGCTGGTTCTCCTCCTTTGTGCTTTCATGTCTAGATCTTGTGAGCTTCGTTCATGATCAAGATCATCTATTTGTAATCCATACATGTTGTGTTTGCGGGGATCCGATGGATATTGAGATGCTATTTCAGATTGATTATTGATTCTATCATGTCTTTGTTATTTGTGATCTTGCATGCTTTCCGTTGTTAGTAGCTATCTTGACCATGTAGATGCTAGCAATTCCAAGAGTTAGTATTTATGCTCGATAGTGGGTTCATGCCTCTGGTAATCTGGGGAAGTGACAGAAATCTCTAAGGTACTAGATGTGTTGTTGCTATTAGGGAGAAAACAACAATCCTTTGTTCATAGAACAATCGTATTGTTTACATTACACGCAATTCGTAAAGCAATAATCTGTTGCTTGCAACTTAATACCGGAGGGGGTTCGGATGATAACCTGAAGGTGGATTATTAGTCATAGATGCAGTTGGATGGCGGTCTATGTATAATGTTGTAATTCCCAATCAAGTTTCGAAGGAGTCAAGATGATTAGTATATGCTTGTATGCTTTCTCGATGTTTGTCAATTGCCCCGCTGTAATTTGTTCACCCAGCATGTTATCTATCTTAAGGAGAGCCACCTCTAGTGAACTATGGACCCCGGTCCTTTCTTTTACATACAATCCACAAACTGTTTACTGTTTTGTGTTTACTTTCTGCAAACTATTACTTCCTTCCATTCGATACATTTAATCCTTTGTTTTCAACAACACCGGTGACATTGACAACCTCATCGCAAGTTGGGGGCAAAGTTCTGTGGTTGTGTTGTGCAGGTCTCCACGTTGCTACTAGCACCGGTAGTGCACCCTGCCAAGGCTCAGCTAGCAACACCTTTGGGGTGTTTCCTTGCTCCTACTGGTTCGATTAAACCTTGGTTTCATAACTGAGGGAAACTTACTGCTGTGCTCATCATACCTTCCTCTTGGGGTTCCCCAACGAGCTCCACATCAACACCGAGCCATCAAGTATTTTTCTGTCGCTGTTGCCGGGGAGTCAAGGACATCTTCACAAGGGGAGTCCCTCATAACCAATATCTTTACTTTGTTGTTTTTGTTTTGCTTAGTTTATTTTTGCTTTGTTTGCTTGTTTCTTTATCAAAAACACACAAAAAAATTAGTTCCTACTATAGTTGTTATTTTCATTGGTCTATTATTGTCTTGCTTTATCATGCTTTCTATCAATGGTTGGTTTCTTTGAAACTGAATCTTATTGGCAAGGTGGGTTCACGGAAGAACAAAAATATTATTATAAGGAACACCGCTTGTCAAAAAAGGGAAACACTTATGGGAACAAATTGATAAATTGTATACCATTGCTATAAATGTGTGCTCTACTTATAATATTACTTATTGCTTTGATAAATCTTGTTGCTGTAGGAGGTATAAACACCTCCCTTTTTAATGTGAGTATAATGATAATGTTACCATATCTTCTTATGTTAAAGGGAATTATGACTTTTATGATGTGGAACAAATTGAAGAATTTATTGCTTGGAAGGGTGCATTTGAACTTGCTAGTTTGCTTGAAAATACTGATGATTCACCTTATAAATATGAGGTTTATGATATACTTAAATTTTGCTTTGATAATTACAAGGTAGAAAATGGCTATATTCTTGAATATCTTAATAGATGCTCTCCACCAATGGAAGATACTAATGCCTTGCAGGAGCCTATGAATGTCATGTTCCTGAGGATTCTTTTGAAAATGTTTATAATAAAGCTCTAGTGTTTGTAGATCATGAAAAGCATGCTTTATGTGATAGTTATATTGTTGAGTTTATTCATGAGGCTACTGAAAATTATTATGAGAGAGGAAAATATGGTTGTAGAAGTTTTCATGGTATTGAAACACCTCTCTATGTGTTGAAAGTTTTGAAGTTATTCTCGTTTTATATTCCTATGCATGTCACTTTGTTCTTTGTGAATTTATTTGCATAAGAGATTCCTATGCATAGGAAGTGGGTTAGACTTAAATGTGTTTTGAATTTGCCTTTGATGCTCTCTTTTACTTCAATTCATATTTTTTATGTGAGCATCTTCTCAAACTATCATGCCTAACTTAAAGGCGTTAAAGAAAAGTACTTATTGGGAGATAACCCAAAAAGTTTTAAATGAGTCTTGGAAGTTATTACTTCAGTAATAACTGCTCCTTATCCTTTTTATTTGCTTTTTGTGCCAAGAAGTAACCTCTAATGAGAGAGAAGTAATGATTGGGAAAGTTGCTGTCCCGAAACAGATTTCTGTGCTTCACCATAAAAATTCGTGTAAAATCTCTGAATGTCTTTTTGAGGCGTGAATTTTTGTGCTTCTGACCCAGGTTGTTATCTAACTTTCGTTAGTACAACACTTTTTGATTTGAGCAACAGAAGGTCTTCTATACAATTCGTCTTTACCTTCTGGTCTGTTTTGACAGATTTCTGCCGTTTTCTGCATTTGCTTCTTGTTGGTTCCTTTTTGAGTTCTTTTGGGGAATTGAGATTTTTTAGGGAAGTGCTTTAGTAGCTAGTGTTCTAATGGAAGTTTATTGGTGTTATAACCGAACCTTAAGACCTATTATCTTGAGTGCACTAATGTTGCTAATAAAGATTGTGTGAAGTTTTGTATGAAGGAAAAATTTCAGGTGTATGGAAGGAATGAGTAATGAGATGAAGGATGGACTAAAGCTCAAGCTTGGGGATGCCACACATGTCACCCCAAGAAATATCGAAGAAGTACAAGCGTCAAATCTTGGGGATGCCCAAGGCATCCCCCTCTTCATCAATAAAAAATCCAGGTTTCTTCCAAACGCTTCATTTTTTATTATTTCATGCACAGTTGTGTTGTTCTTGGAGCGTCTTCTTTTTCGTTTTCATTTTGGTTTTTCATTTGCTTGGTTTGCTTAGTTTGCTGAATAAATTGGTTGGACCCCCTCTTTCATACATTGGTTTTCAAATAGTTTGGTTTGGTTTGGAAAAGAGTAGGAAAGTTCATGCTTAAGTGGTAAAGAGAGCTTGTTTTTGACTGTGGCCTATGCTTTGTCATGCCATGCTTGATATTTTTTTGGCTTTATGCTTAGTATTCTTTGCTGTAGCATGAATTGCTATAAACAATTGAGATTGCTTAATGTGCCTTGGATGAATCATGCGTTGTTTTAGCATATTAAAGCATAGTATAGTGGTATTCTCCTTTGATGCTTTATTTGGGTTGACTTTGCACATGCTCACACCATGTTATGACTATCTCAAGTCACCATAGCCTTTATGATACTTTAGTTTTAAACTTGTAGTATCACTTTATGCTTTGATCAATGATGTTTTGTCGCTCTGCATGATTATGGCCATTATTGCTCTCTTAGTTTGTCGCCCCCAGTCTTTTGCTAGCCTCCACAACCAAGTATGAGTTCCACTCATGCATCCAACTCCCTAAACGAAGTTATTCCAAAGAGTCCACCATACCTACCTACTATCTTATGCTATTCCAAGTATATTCATGCTTTTTTTATCTTCCAAATTAAACTTGTTATGAGAAAACTAGTGATTAAAGCTCTCACGAACTTGATGGCACACTTTACTTTTTTGCATCTAATAAACTTGAACCATTGGGTCCTTCTTTGTTGCGTATATTCTTGCGCTTTATAAGTTGAAGTTAGCAGAACCATGTATCATGGGGAACACTTTCAACATTGCACTTGTACTTTGTACCTCGTTGATATCATGTTCTTTTGCTTATGGATCCCGGCGGTGCGAAATAAAAGTGGAACTTGTAAGATCATGGAGTTTGTATGTGTGTTAGAGAAATTCCTGGGCCGCTAGCCTAAGCCATGCTTAATCATGGTGGAAACTTGGAGCATCACCATAATGAGCACTCTATGAAGCATCCTCAATAAAAACCTATGCAAATAGCAAATAAAAAGATCGCTGAGATGCTCATTATGCCTTGCCTTGTCATTTTGATTATGGGATAGCTCCTGTATCATGTGCAAGGGGTACCCCGTTGGCGGTTCTTTATGATACATATGTACTTACAATGACAAGAGCTTACTTGTGACTAAAGTTGAGTAGCATGAGGATCGGTCTTTGTAAGTAAGGGGCATGAGATTTCGGTTTATATCTTGTCAAGCATATCCTCTTAGTTGTGTCACTTTAACCTTAATCACCTTCAAGATGCTTATGATAGGGGCAATGAGAGCTCAAAGCTATAAGTACCATAATTTTTGGAAGCTCTTTATGAGACTTGAATCCCTACTTCCTTCTATGAAGGCCTTTATTCCACCATTATATTGAGTCTCCACCTTCTATCTTTATGCACTTACATTGACAGCATAGTGGCCATTCTTAGTTCTATGTGCATTGTCCCAATACTAGTTGATTGATGCATAACTTGATATTGCTTGTTTTAAACTATTTGTATCTAGGCACTCTTATGAACTTTGAAGGTGTCCTATGCATTTATATTTGCTACTCTATGAGGGACAAGCTGAATGCTATTATGCTATGTTTTCTTTATGTGAAACAAACAAACGTCTTGCAAAGCATTGTTATTCATGAATCTTTTGTTTGTGCCTTTTCATGTTGCATCATAGTTTCTTTGTCTTATTGCTAGAACTTTGTCTTTCATGTTATGATTGAAGTACTATGATCCTAGCTTTGAATGTTTTACAAATACTTTGATCAAGTCTTTGATGGTGCATGTCACCTCAAAAATTATTCTTTTATTATCAATTACCTACTCGAGGACGAGCAGGAGTTAAGCTTGGGGATGTTGATACATTGCAAATGTATCTATAATTTTTGATGTTCCATGCTTGGTTTTATCTACTTTCTTATGTTTTGTCCACACTTTGGAGTACTTTTCATATGATTTCTTGGACTAACCTATTAACAAGAGCCACAGTGCCAGCTGCCCGTTTTCTGCTGTTTTTGGTTCCAGGAAAGTCAAAAAATGAATATTCTCGGAATTAGACGGGACAAAAGCCAAAGTGCCTATTTTTCTGGAAGACATCTAGAGCCAGAATACGAGACGAAGAAGGGCTGGGGGCTGGCCACACCACCTGGCCACGCGGCCAGGCCTGGCCCGCGCCAGGGGGTGGTCTGGCCGACCCCAGCACCCCCTCGGCCTCTCCTTCTGCTTATATATTACCCTCGGGACCAAAACCCTAGGTACCCGATCAAAAATCCACGAAAGAGTCTGTAGCCGCCGTCATCTCCATCCCTAGATTGGGAGGGATCTGAAGCTCTTCCCGACACCCTGCCGAAGAGGGGAATTCACCCTAGAGGCTTCTTCATCATCATGCAAGCCTCCGGTGTGATGCGTGAGTAGTTCATCTCTGGACTACGGGTCCATGTAGTAGCTAGATGGCTGGTTCTCCTCCTTTGTGCTTTCATGTATAGATCTTGTGAGCTCTGTTCATGATCAAGATCATCTATTTGTAATCCATACATGTTGTGTTTGCGGGGATCCGATGGATATTGAGATGCTATTTCAGATTGATTATTGATTCTATCATGTCTTTGTTATTTGTGATCTTGCATGCTTTCCGTTGTTAGTAGCTATCTTGGCCAAGTAGATGCTAGCAATTCCAAGAGTTAATATTTATGCTCGATAGTGGGTTCATGCCTCTGGTAATCTGGGGAAGTGATATAAATCTCTAAGGTACCAGATGTGCTGTTGCTACTAGGGAGAAAACAACAATCCTTTGTTCATAGAATAATCGTATTATTTACATTACACGCGATTCGTAAAGCAATAATCTATTGCTTGCAACTTAATACTGGAGGGGGTTCGGATGATAACCTGAAGGTGGATTATTAGTCTTAGATGCAGTTGGATGCAGTTGGATGGCGGTCTATGTATAATGTTGTAATGCCCAATCAAGTTCCAAAGGAGTCAAGATGATTAGTATATGCTTGTATGCTTTCTCGATGTTTGTCAATTGCCCCGCTGTAATTTGTTCACCCAGCATGTTATCTATCTTAAGGAGAGCCACCTCTAGTGAACTATGGACCCCGGTCCTTTCTTTTACATACAATCCACAAACTGTTTACTGTTTTGTGTTTACTTTCTGCAAACTATTACTTCCTTCCATTCGATACATTTAATCCTTTGTTTTCAGCAACACCGGTGACATTGACAACCTCATCGCAAGTTGGGGGAAAAGTTCTGTGGTTGTGTTGTGCAGGTCTCCACGTTGCTACTAGCACCGGTGGTGCGCCCTGCCAAGGCTCAGCTAGCAACACCTTTGGGGTGTTTCCTTGCTCCTACTGGTTCGATTAAACCTTGGTTTCATAACTGAGGGAAACTTATTGCTGTTCTCATCATACCTTCCTTTTAGGGTTCCCCAACGAGCTCCACATCAACACCGAGCCATCAGTAGGATTGTAGATCTAGATCTCCTCTCACAAATGTATCAAAAGATGCAAAAATCATAGGAGGAATAGAGCAGAAGGGCAAGATCTTGAATTCAACAATGGAGGAGAGAGAGTAGAAGATCTAGATGGATGGGA
Organism: Avena insularis; assembly: GCA_023614405.1. NCBI lineage: Eukaryota > Viridiplantae > Streptophyta > Magnoliopsida > Poales > Poaceae > Avena > Avena insularis. The sequence continues at coordinate 453,221,039 of CM042691.1, read as the reverse complement.
AGAATGAAGGGCCCCTTAAATAGGAGGCCCCAAAATCCAACCATTATGACCTGCGTGACGCCAAGCGGCACTACCGGACCTAGGTACGGCACTGCCGACCCGCCTCGGTTCTCAAAAGGTAAGGATGGACGAATGCGAAAAATGGGCGACACTGCCGAACCCAACCTTGGCACTGCCATCTGCCTCCGTGGTCCATAGGCAGGCCTAGATGCGATAAGTGAAGAAGCGGTAGTGACGTACCACTACCAGTACATTGCCGCACTAGGCACATAACCGAAAACAATTAAATGGCATTGGAAGCGGTAGTACCGCTCATGAGCGGAACTGCCATAGCTAGGACCGACAATGTTGGAGCAGAAGATAGCAGAAACAGAAACTACAAGAACTTGATCATCCAAACTCCAATTGAGCTTACGCCAATTTGTTGAAAAGATAACAAATAGTAGAAATATTGGATACCACCAAGGGAGAAAATACTAAGTATAAATATGTGCAATACCTCCCAAGGTGTGGAGCCGGTAAAACCACTAAGATAAAAAAATGCAATACAATGTATAAGGGAAATACGTTTTTTGATGAATTAGAACTTGTTATGAAGATAACCGCAAGCTCTAGAACGTCACATTGATAAGATCCAAATAAATAACTGAGAAATATGATTCTAAGTATGCAAAGGTTCAAGCTCTCTCTGAAACATATGACCGAGCTACTCATTCGAGAGCCGCTCTACATAGTACGGCTATATATCCTAAATCCGGTCTCCCAATAAACAAGAGACTGACAAAAGAGAAAACCTATCAAGATCATTCATTTGCCTTGTGGATTCCAATTGAGCATGATGAAGACGATCTTGTCCTTCTCAAGATGGAACACCTTTTTTGATTGCCCTTGCTCGTGCTAGCTTGATGAAGACTTGAGAATGGCTCCCCCACACTCCCATGGGAGAGTCGCTTATTTTGGCACATCTTCACCAATCCATGATAAACAAGGAAGGCAAGCTTCAAGCATATGATATTCTCGAGATGGATCATCTTGAACTTGCACTTCATTTCTTCTTCAAGTGTTGATCCAACTTGAACGAACTTTTTGAACTTTGTCTTAATCACCCTTAAATATCTCGTTGATCATTGCTTATTCTTCTTCCTTTCTTCATACTTCAACCTTGAAGCCAACAAATGGTTCAAGCGATGCTAGTGGACAATTCCTACATGTGTAACTCAATGCAAACATCAGTCCATAGATATTGTCATTAATTACCAAAACCACACATGGACTTTCAATATCCTTCTATCATCATCTAGTATTTGTAGTGCCACATAAAGGGCTAACTACAAGGGATATAAAAATATAATCATTGTGTTTTTATGAAGGATCACTCATGAGTAAGAAAACAATATGTCTCATTGTACAAAATCACATGGCCATGTTGCTTAACCGATAAACCTTCTTCAAATAATAAAATATGGCAAAAGGGTAACAAAGTATTGATATATGTTTTTCCTGCCCAAGAATGAACACGTCTAGTAGCACGGTTATAAACACGTATATGCATCACAAAGAATTTGTGGCGCCCCGCAAAAACCACTACTAGAAAATCGCGATGTTTTTGTGCATTGCATCATCATGACCGCATGCTCATGTCATCATGCCACATTGCATTTGAGCATCGTCATCATCATGCATCTGTTGTCTGAAACTAATTTTGAAAAACCCTATTTCTGTTTTCTAAATACCTAGCCTTTATTCAAATACAAAACCCGGGTCTCCGGAATATTTAGTTTCGTTTTCCAACAGATTTCAAAAGCCCGTTTTAAATAATAAAATATTTAATTTATTTTTGGGAGGCAGCCCGCTAGGCCCAAAAGCCCGGCCGGCCACCTCCAAACCCTAGCCTAAAAATATCTAATCCTAATTCTACCAAATCCTATTCTACCCAGCCCCCTCCACCTCACCCCGCCCAATAGCAGCGCGCCCCCTCTCCAGCCCCTCCCTTTTCCCCTCCACCTCACACAACCACCCCCATCGCCACCTCATCTCCCGCTCACACCCGCCCACCATCCTGGCCACGTCCCGCGCGTGTCCCTACCTGGTCTCCACCTGCACGCACTCCCTCACCAACACGTCCCCACACCAACCCCCACCTCCTCTACCTTTACCCACACCGACCCCGCCACCTCCCGGGCCCACCCCGCGGAAGCCCGCGCCCCTACCCCGCGTGAGACGCCCAGCCCCGCCGCCTCCCTCTCAGGCGCCGGCGGCCGCCTCCTCTCCTCGGGCTTCCCCGTCGCCAGGCACCCCCTCCTCCGCCGGGCAAGCCCCGCCGCCCAGGGCCGCCGCCTCGAGCCCTCGCCCTCTCCCCGCTCCTTCCCAAGTCCCACCGGCCTGCAGCCGCCCGTCTGCGAGCCGGCCTCGCAGAGATCTTCCCCCGCCGCCTCGCGCCGGTCGGCCTCGCCTCCTTCCTCCTCAGCAAGCCCGGCCATCGCCACCGCCAAGACCCCCGGCCGCCTCAAGCCCAGCCTCGCCACCACGGACGGCCACCTCCCTGAGCGGCCCTTCTCCATGGCCAGACGCGGCCCCGCACACAGATGACCTCGCCCTGGGTCTTCCTCGTCCCCGTCCCGTGCCAACATCCCTCCACCGGAGCCCCAACACCGCTCACCTCGGGCTGCGGCCGAGCCCTGCTCCGGCGCCCTCTCGTCGCTGCTCAAGCCCGCGTGCTCCGCCATCGACCCGCACAGGTGCCGCCGCCTCTCTCCTCTGCTAGCCGTCGATGCCACGGACGTTGTCCTCGTGCCCCTGTCCGCTCGTTCCCTGGTGGTTGTGTGCAGGTGCAATGGTGGTAGATGTGCCCGTCTTGTGTCGTGGTGAAGAGATGCTGCTAGCTAAGGCCACCTTGCGGACCCAGAAGACCCCGATCTTGGAGTTTGAAAGCCGACCCTTCCAGTCTGTCATGTTCTCCTTCCAGGATCCGATGCCCGAGAACCCGAACGCCAAGATCGCCGACGTGGATACGCCAAGTTCGTCTACCCGGACACCGTGCGACAAGATCTACTTCACGGATCCGAAGACCCCGGCACCCGATCCACTCAAGTTCGCCATCGACGACAAGATCGACACCGACCAGGACGAATCCGATGCGCCCGACGCCAAACCAAGTCCTTCTTCCCGGAACGCCAAGCTCTCCTTCCGTTGTCCGAGAACGATCCCGTCGATCCGAACCCCAGATCCGATCCCTGTCGAACCCTGCCGAACCCCCCGAACCCCCGGAACCAAGATCTTCCGAACCCAGATGTGTGAACCTTTTTTCGAGCCCCTATTTTATAAATGCTATATATAAAACTTGTTGCATATTAATTGTTCATCTCGCATGCATATCATGTGGGTTGGGGGCATTATGCCGATTCACCTCATAATTAAATATGGAGTCTATATGCGGGATATCTTTGTCTTATTCCGGACTCCATTTAAATTGGTGTAGCGAACCGATGCCATGTTTCGCCCTGTTAATACAACATTTAAATTGCGGGGGTTCTAAATAACTTGAACCGTGTAATTAAATTGTCGGGACCCCGGTTCCGCTTAATATTGCCTAGTTGCACCGCATCTGTGCCATGCCATGCATCATATCATAAGCATGCCGGATCTTCTGCCGTAGTATTAAATATTGCATCCGGTGTTTCTGCTAGTGTTTGCTTCTTCGCGGATTAGACCGATGAGTGGATGCGAGTATCGACAAGTTCTTCGGATATGAATCTCCGGCAGTGTTTCCCAGGCGAGCAAATCTTCCCCTTCTACCTATTTTGCATTTATAGTCTTTATTTCCTCCCGTTGATCTATTGCTATCCGGGTCGCAATGCTTTAGTTTCCGAGCACCAGTCATATCCCGTGCAGCCTTTATATTGCCTTGGACACCTCCTATTACCTGTGTTTGGTAGATAGCTGGCCTCGCGATTCGTAGTCGCTTGCTCAGGTGTGATCTCGTGTTGTCAAGTACCACCGTTGTTGAAATGCTGGCAGATGTTAATGGTGGAGATGCTTATTGGTGGAGATGGTCATGACTTAAATACAACTATTAAAATGCTAGATATAACTAATGCAGAGGCATCGGTGGGCAATAGATGTTATTTGGTTCTTCCACGCTCACTTGTGTCCCGTAGGACCCCAAGTACTTGATACCCGTTCCTTGATTTTTCGCACTATCCACATCCAGGAGGCCTTATGGACCCCCCTGAGCGAGAGCTTGATTCATTTCTATTTCTTGGGGCCACAAACTAGTTTGGGGTTTTATTACTATCCTGTACTTATGCCATGTTACTGCTTTATTTATGATTGTGCGTGGAGCACCTGTACTGTTTAGGATTGTGACACATTTTCGCTGTATCGACAAGCCCAGTCACACTTACGGGTTCCTAGTCGTTTACAGCCGTCCACACAAACCCTGGGTCCGTTCCGGAGCCGGCCAACTTCGTTGCGGGTAGCTTAGTGGGGTGCCCCCCTGAAATATTTCTGAATCCTGTGATCGCTTTGTCGTGAATGCCTCGTTGGGTTTTGTGTTGGTTTTTCCGAGGTTGATCGAGTGTGTGTTGCTATTTGTGCACCCCTGCAGGGTAAAACTTTCTGAAAGCCATGTCCGCGATTATGGACGACTTGGAGCACAGTATCTCGATCATAGACAAGCATAACTAAAGTAGTGCTATAAATTTGACTTAATATGTGACTAGTAATCATCTCAAGTATAACAGAATGGATATTAAAAATGCCAACAACTGGTGGATCTGGGTTGTATCGTGTCTTGATATATCTGCCTAGTAAGTATTGCAACTCCAATGGAATGTGATAAAAGTGCCAACAACTGTTGGGTTTTGGGATTCCTCAGAACAATTATATCTGACTAGTAAATGTTCCAACTACAACGGAATTGGTGATTAAAACTGCCCACTACTTATGCTATCAGGATGACTCATGCTATCTATATCTGATTAGTAATTGCTGCGATTATAACGGGATGAGTAAAACTGCCAACTGTGTGAGTTACTTGGTCCGACTTCCTCGTTTGGTCTCGAGGGGGAAATACCAGGATGGGTTTGTTTGGTGTTAGTTTCAGGTTGGATCCGAATAGGTATTTCTTATCCCTCTCTGATAACCGCCAGTTGTTTCGAGTCTCTATAGGTTGTTTAGTGCTACTGCCGCTTCAGCCCACCATACCTATGTGGCGAGAGCCACCGGAATTCTAGCCTCACCATGTACTGGCCTCGATCTTGCGCTCCTCTTTTCCTTTGCCCTTTGTACCCTTTTGTTTTAGCAGGTTTAAGTTCGACGTCGTTAGCAGGGTTACCCTTCCGGCTTGGCCTGGGTAGGGTTATGGACGCCATTGGTTATTCTTCAGGGCTCTTAGCCCCATTTGCATCTTGTCCGTAGTCGGACGCTGTATCGTTTTCAAGGTGATTTGGAACTTTTATTGTATAACTGTATTCTTGACTCTTGGAGTCGTGTTGTATATATATCTGTTCTGTGGGTCCCATCGAGGACTGTTGTGTAACGGTATTACTTCGTTTTCCACCCGCACGAAAGTGCCTGGTGGGCGTCCTTGAATCGTTTCTATGCGGGTTTGGCGGAAAGGGATAAAACTTGCATAGGGCCGATTAGAGGGTGTTACAACATTATATCACTTTATGACAATAGAACACTGTTGCAGACAAAAAAATTAATCAAAGTAAATTTTTAGTACCTAAATAAACATGATTTCTTGCTTGTATATACAGGGAAAATATACACAAAATAGCCAAGTAGTAGAACAAATAGTACAATAATTGTATATGCAGAATATAAATTTCTTAGCCAAACCTACAATAAGCCAATAATAATTAACAAGACAGTGACTACTCCTTTTGTGCACTGTACTTTTAGGATCTTATCTGAATCCAATCAGATAGCGGGGGTTCTTTGTAACACCATCAATGTCATCACGCCTCTGATTGCTACCATCTTCAGATCTTCTCACCAGCCATGTTTTGCAAAGACATGCATGTGTAGTCTAGACATATGAAGGGCATGCAGAAGAACCAAATGAATAACTGAACCCCATTAAACTAGATTCGTAACCGGTTTGCTACAATAGAGGAAAGAAAGAAGGCATGTATAGCACCTGGAAATACTGAAATTGTCCAACATCATCTGCTTAATTATCTATCTAATACTCTAATGACTAACAAATGTTGGCTATTGATAAGAAAGATTTCTAGTTGGTACACATGACAGAAATGATATATCTTAATTAAAAACTATTGAAAATTTGTATACTAATATACCTTATGGTTGTAAAATCATGCATGTTATTTTGTTACTCTTGTTTTGCACTATAATAATCCAAAATAAGATACTTTTAATCCATAGATTTCTATTCATCTGTAATTTCAAATACTATAACTCAAATTAAAATTCGGAACCTTTTACATGGAAATGATAAATCACACATCATACATATAGTTCATACAAAAAATCTGTCATACAGTAATGTAGCCCAATCAAGCATCCACAACTGCTCGACAAGAGATCACTCATGCAACTATATGTTCTTAATATTTTGATGACTGTGAATAAACTCTTCTAAAACACTAGTACAAGATGATGTGTGGGGCAGGGGCCGTAGGTATACGTGGCAGAGGCAGGGCCATACGGTATATTTGATTTGAGAAACTCGACACAAGTTTGACACAATCATTTGGTAAATTTGATTTGAGAAAGTGAACGCACATCAACTTGTATTAGGAACAAATACCATTTATATTACTAGTTTTCTATTTTTGGTATTTTTATTTGGAATACCATTTACCTATCATGGCACATTATTTAAGTACTACGGCATCAAGGCACATTTAAGTACCACATTGCACATACAAAAACAGTAGCTGTGCATTCATGTATGTAAAGTACGACCGTTATTTTCTTCAAACCAACCAATACAATTAAAGAAACAAAAATAAAGTACATATTACAATTACAATGATTGCACATTTCTAAATGTGCAAATGATGTATACAAAAATGCAACCGCGGTTTAAAAACACAAGTGATTTATCCAGGAAAATAATCAATCAAACTCATATGGAAAAAATAATTGCTCGTATTCACAGAAAAAGTTAAATTGTCTCTAGTAATCCTTTAAATATTGTTCTAATGCAAATGAAACCGAAAGAACTGAAAACATATGATATATGAAAAGAAGTGAAACATATGATATATGAAAAGAAGTGAAATTATAATTACGTCTTAAATATTAAAATTAACTGGTGGTGTTTAATATATACTCCCTCCGTTCTAAAATATAATATGTTTTAGCTTTTATGAAGAAGATGTATCTAGACATATTTTAGTGTGTAGGTTCACTCCGAACCTACACACTAAGAGATGTCTAGATGCATCCGTTTCACAAAAGCTAAAACATCTTATATTATGGAACAAAGGGAGTATCTAAGTTGATTTTTTTATATATAACTAAGTTGATTTTTGTTGTTGTTATAGGCATTGAAAGATCTGTCGAACGACACGGTGTTCATTTAAACACATAACAACTCAAAGTTAAAAAATAGAAACCATAAAATTTGAAACAAACACAAAATTTTAGATAATTAGTTAGGTTATAACGAGAAGTGTTAGAAAACTAGACTAATTTTTTTCATAAGCTCAAAATGAAACCAAAAAATTATAAAAATTGCAAAATAGTAAATTTGAATAAAAACATAAGTACTATAGAAAATCACATGAAAATAGAAGCAAGGTTATACACCATGGTGAGACCATGCATGAAAAAAGCGATTCACATAAACATATGTGGTATACGACACTGCTGACATGGATTGCATGTGCAAACTATATTGTCGCTTCGGTAACTATATTCTCTCTTATGTGCGTCATCTTCAAAAGGTTGCGGTTGAAGAATGTTCACCCTAATAGAACATGTATCTAAACAAAATTAACTGCAAAACCACGACCATGACCATACCATAAATAGAAGGATATATCTCTAGTAGTGAATTTTCCTCATGTAAATTTAAAAATCCGATTCGAGCATAGTGGACCCATTTTTAAGCTACACAAATTGGTCCATGACCTTAGTACCAGTGGTAGGACCGATATGTTCCAATGTTTTGCATAGGTGAAGACGCACTCGGTGCAAAATGTAAATATAGCTACAAAATTATGGAAGGAAGAATAAAAGAAAATCCGTGTAATCTAAGGAAATTCACAATTTGTTTTTTAAAAAGTGATTCAAATCTTAAATTTGGGATGATAAAGATTTCTAAGAAATGCAAATATTTTTATTTAGTATTTGTGATTTTCATTTTTATACTACTTTGATGGAGGCAAAGGAAGAAATTTGCGGGTCCAAGATGTCTAGTAATGGAGCCTCGGGACCAAAACTGGTATTGTCGTTTGGAGTACTAAGAGTATACCCCCATTCCAAAATAATTGGTGTTCTATGTTTGTTCTAAATCAAATTCTGTAGGTTTTAGCAACGTTATAAAAAATCTATCAATATCTACACCGTAAAATGTATTGTATGATGAACATTGGTGTTCCATAAGTTGATTCTAGAGACTAGGTCAAACTTAAATTAGTTTGATTTTCGACAAACAAAGAACACAAATTATTTTTGGGATGAAGTTGTTAAATTTATATGAGTCGTGGCCCATCTAGACATTCAATATAGTCTAATAAATTCGGAAATCTCAGGACCCATCTACTATGGAAGCTTGGGAGTTGTGCGAGACACAAAATTTAGTCCCACATTTCTAGTTGAGAGAGAGTTGGACCAGTTTATAAGGTGAGTTGTTCCACTCCAACTAAGTGAGTGAGAAGAGAAGGAGTCCACGCGCACTCCTCCTCTGTCGCCTGCCTCGCCTCGCCCGCACGCGCGACGTGTTTTGTGAATCGAGTGCGAGTTAAAAACTCGTTTTGTGGAAGACTAATTTTTTTCATGGTGCACCATCTATTGGGTACGTGTCAATATTCGTCTGCATGTCTTTATCTTCCACCATGTGGCGACTTGGTCGGCTCACCTCCCGGGCTATAGAGGGAGAGTCAGAACAGATCGAGACATAACTGGTTCTTTCTCTATCTCTCTCGCCTTGTTCCTCTTGTTGCGCAGCTCTCTAGGCTTCCCTATCCCGGCAACTGCGTGCATTGCCATCTGGGAGAGCAGGCCTCTGAAGCCCCGTCCGTCGAGATCCTGCACCGGGAGACGGGCGATAAGGTTTTTGGGGAGCGTCTCGGTGTGACTGCTCGCCTCCGCTCATGTTCTTCTTCATCAACAAAGATCAGGCTGTTGCTGCGGTGATGACATTCCCAGTCAACTTGTATGTGTTATTTCTCTCTTTGTTTTCACTAGTTCTTGCTAGATTTACAGATCTACTAGATATGCTAGTGCTTACATGATGCTGATTTCAGTAATTAATCTCATGCAGAATTTCTTAATAATACAACAATTTTAAAATTTTATTTATTTAGGCAATTTTCGTCATCTGCCTTTGCTGCTGCGCTCAAACCGAGCCCATTTACAGGTGTTCATTTTAAGAGATGACAAGGGAAAACCCTCTTGTGACACACTGCTATCGACATACAAAAATGTTGCTGATGGCACATTGTACTATCATTTTAAGAGAGGTCCGCTTACTCTCGGATAAGAGAGAGCGTTCAGGGAGGCCATTGTACTATTGTGGGCTCTGTACTCAGTGTGTTTGGAACAAGTTGGTTATGCATATATGCATATTCATGATATCAAGGAACTATGGGGTGCGCTGGACGCTAAGTTCGGTGTTGCTGATGCCAGTGGTAAACTGTAAGCTATGGAGCACTTTGATGTCTACGCACTTCTATTCTTGTAAACAGTTGTTGAGCCTCCAAGTGCAGAGGTTTGTAGAATAGCATCAAGTTTTCCCTTAAGTGGATCATCCATGGTTTATCGAACTCAGGGAGGAAGTGGTCAAAGGTATCCCCTCTCAAGCAACACTGCAATCAAGATACAAGAAGTCTCTTGTGTCCCCAACACACCCAATACACTTGTCAGGTGTATAGGTGCACTAGTTTGGCAAAGAGATAGTAAAATACAAGTGGTATGGATATAAGACAACGGTGCCAGAAAATAGCTTGATGGCGTAGAAGAGACTATAGGAAAACTGAAATAAAGATGGCAGCAACTAAACATGTAACAAATCTAGTTGGAAACGGTGTTTCAATGCTTACAAACAAGGCCTAGGGATCAAACTTTCACTAGTGAACACTCTCATATAAATATCTTCTCTTTATGATACTACTCTAAACTACTCTCCGGTTGGACACTCTAATCCATGGTAGGGCTATAACAACACACCTTAAAGTCTGCTTTCCCCATCTAGATAACCCCACACTGTCACCTTGAGCTCTAAATGGTTCCAACAAACACCACAATTTCATAGAAACATCCAACTCCAAATATAACTCATAACAAGTATTTGTAATCTCTAGCCTAAGTGCCACCATGGTGTGCACGCCGTCACTTTCACACACATGGGGAGAGCAGAGATCTATTAAAGCACTTGAGTAGCAAAGTAGATCTACTTGATTACAAAGCTCATGATCACAATATGATCATGCATAGAGAGAGAGATGAACACATAGCTACCGGTAGAACCCTTAGCCTCGAGGAAGAACTACTACCTCATCATCATGGGAATCAGCAACGGCGATGGAGATGGTGGTTGAGATCGATGGAGATGGCTCCGGGGGCACTTCCCCATCCTAGCAGGGTGCCGGAACAGAGACTTTCTATCCCCCGAATCTCCCTTTCAGTGGCGGCGGTGCTGCGGAACTTTTTGTGGCTGGAGGCTACATTCTTTAGGGTTTATGCATCGGAGGCTTCTTATAGGCGAAGGGGCAAGGTCGGTGGAGTGCCATGGGGCCCACACCACCTGGTGGGACGGTCAGGGGTCACCTGCGCCACCATATGGTGTGGCCATGCCCTGGCCCTCCTCCGTCTCTGCTTCTGGCTCCGTGTTCCCCTCGGTGAAATATTGACTTTGGCTTTTGTCCCGTCCAATTCCGAGAATATTCATTTTCTGGTTTTTCTGGAACCAAAAAACAGAAGAAAACAGGCAACTGGCACTGTGGCATCATGTTAATAGGTTAGTTCCAGAAAATGTGTAAAAATACTCCAAAGTGTGGACAAAACATAAGAAAGTAGATATAAAACAAGCATGGAACATCAAAAATTATAGATACAACGTATCACAGTTCAATAACTACAAGATGGTTGAAAACCGATCTGTAGTAGAATAGGATCATGAGCTATATATCATAGCAAAGGAACTCAAACTCCTCAAGTTTGTGCTCCCGGACAAGTTTGTCATGGGTTGCATTATCGCTAAGCTTCCCCCTTCATGGAGGACCTTTGCCACTTCTCTAAAACATCATAGGAGCGAGCTCTCTGTTGAGTACCGCATTGGCTCTCTGTATGTTAAATAGAAGGTGCGTGCAAAAGACAAACACACTAGTGGAACTGAGGGGCATTCTGCTGCCAACATGGTGCAGAAAAAGAACCACAAGTCCAAGGGAAATAAGAAAGTCTGCCAGAATACCAACTTCAAGAAGAAGAAGGGGGTAGAACAAGGAAAAGAAAGAATCTTACTGAGTGTGTGGAGAGATTGGCTATTGGGCTCATCGTTACCCATAGAAGAAAGGCAAGAAGGGTCAAGATGGATAGAGATCTAAATCTGTCACCATGGTCATTGGCAATACTGATGCAGGAACTTTAGGTTCTGGGTATGGTAATTTATTACCTACTGTTCTTTTAGTATTTCAACCCACGGAATGGTGAGTTGATACATGTGCTAATGTCCATGTGTGTGTGCTGACATTTCCATGTTCACCTCTTATCAGACTCGAGGTTCCTCCGTCATGATGGGGGATGGGTTACATGCTACTATTCATGGTGCTGACATGGTAGATCTGAAGTTTACTTCGGGCAAGATCGTGCAATTGAAGAACATGCAGCATGTCCCTTCTATCAAGAAGAATCTCGTTAGTAGATATCGTCTTCTGAAAAGATGGGTTTAAGGTTATATTTGAGTCCAATAAAGTTGTATTGTATAAGTATGGAACCTTTGTTGGAAAAGGCTACGAATGCGTAGGCATGTTCCGCTTTTTGTTGGTAGACTACTGTGATGATGTTGTGAACCATGTATGCACTACTGGTAATGAGACTAATGTTTGGCGTTCACGACTTTGTCATATTAATTTCGTTGGTATGATGTTGTCAAATACTCTAAGTGCCATGCTTGTGTGCAAGCAAAGCAGCCTCACACACCTGTAGATGAAAGAAACTTGGCACCTTTAGAGCTCATACATTCAGATCTATGTGAGATAAATGGTATGTTGACAACAGGTGGAAAGAAATATTTCATGACTTTGATTGATGATTCTATTAGGTACTGTTATGTATATCTCTTGAGAACTAAATACAAGGCTTTAGATTTCTTTAAAATCTATAAGGCAGAAGTTGAAAATCAACTTGAGCTAAAGATCAAAAGAATTTGGTATGATCATGGTGGAGAGTACTTTTCCAATGAGTTAAATTTATTCTATTCGGAACATGGTATTATAGATGAGAGTACACCCCCCAATTCCCCTCAATCCAATGGGATTGCTGAGAGAAAAAACCGGACTCTAATAGATTTGGTTAACGCCATGTTAGACATTGTCGGTTTATCTAAGGAATGGTGGGGAGGCTATATTAACTTCATGTCATGTCCTAAAACGAGTTCCAACTAAGAATAAAGAGATTACTCCACTTTAAGAATGGGAAAAGAAAAGGTTGACACTCTCCTACTTATGAACTTGGGGTTGTTTGGCAAAAGTCAACGTGCCAATCAACAAGAAGCATAACCTTGGACCAAAAACCGTGGATTGTGTCTTTCTTGGCTATGATTCTCACATTGCTTATAGATTTCTTGTGGTGAAATCTGAAGTGGACGTCGTGAGTGTCGGTACCATCTTTGAATCAAGAGATGCTACATTCTTTGATGATATATTTCCTATCAGACATATGCCTAACAGATCTAATAAGGATTATGATCCAATTCCTGAATCTGAAACTCCCATGGAGACTGACGAACAATCAGATGATGAGAGTTCAAATTCGGATGAGAATGAAGTTAAGCTCTCACAAGGAGCAAGAGACAAAGGATTGCAATGTATTATGGTAAAAATTTCATTATGTACCTCGTGGATGACACTCTGACCACCATTTCAGAAGTTTTTGCATCTCTGGATGCAGACTACTGGAAAGAAGCGGTTTAAAGCGAGATGGGGATTCCATCTTGACTAATGCAACGTGGGAGATATTTGAACGTTCGTATGGGTGTAAACCTGTAGGATGTAAATGGGTATTTAAAAAGAAGCTTAGGGATGATGGTACTATTGAAAAGCACAAATCTCGGCTCGTGGCTAAAGGCTATACCCAAAAAGAAGGCGAAGATTTCTTTGATACTTACTCACATGTGGCTAGATTGACCATAATTCGAGTACTACTATAACTGTCTATCTCTCACAGTTTTCTCGTTCATCAAATGGACGTTAAGATGACTTTCCTAAATAAAGAGTTGGACGAGGAAATTTACATGGAATAGTGATGCCTACGCACTTCTATTCTTGTAGACAGTTGTTGGGCCTCCAAGTGCAGAGGTTTGTAGAACAACAGCAAGTTTCCCTTAAGTGGATCACCCAAGGTTTATCGAACTCAGGGAGGAAGTGGTCAAAGGTATGCCCTCTCAAGCAACCCTGCAATCAAGATACAAGAAGTCCCTTGTGTCCCCAACACACCCAATACACTTGTCAGGTATATAGGTGCACTAGTTCAGCGAAGAGATAGTGAAATACAAGTGGTATAGATAATTATAAGTGGTAACGGTGATAGAAAATAGCTTGATGGCGTGTAAGAGACTAAAGTAAAACTGAAATAAAGATGGAAGCAAGCAAACATGTAATAGATCTAATAGCAAACGGTGTTTCAGTGCTTAGAAATAAGGCCTAGGGATCATACTTTCACTAGTGAACACTCTCATATAAATATATTCTTCTTTATGATACTACGCTGAACTACTCTCCGGTTGAACACTCTAATCGATGGTAGGGCTATAACAGCACACCTCAAAGTTCACTTTCCGCATCTAGATAACCCCACACTGTCACCTTGAGCACTAGATGGTTCCAACAAACACCACAATTTCATAAAGACATCCAACTCCAAATATAACTCATAACAAGTATTTGTAATCTCTAGCTTAAGTGCCACCATGGTATGCACACTATCAACTTCACACACATGGGGAGAGCAGAGATCTATTAAAGCACTTGAGTAGCAAGGTAGATCTATAGATTACAAGCTCATGATCTCAATAAGATCATGCATAGAGAGAGAGATGAACACATAGCTACCGGTAGAACCCTTAGCCTCGAGAGAGAACTACTCCCTCCTCATCATGGGAATCAGCAACGACGATGGAGATGGTGGTGGAGATTGATGGAGATGGCTCCGAGGCACTTCCCCGTCCTGGCAGGGTGCCGGAACAGAGACTTTCTATCCCTTGAATCTCCCCTCGGTGGCGGCAGCGCTGCGGAACTTTTCTTGGATTTCTGATTAACGATTTAAGGTTTCTGTATCAGGAGGAATATATAGGCGAAGGGCGAGGTTGGTGGCCAGCCAGGGGCCCACACCATGCCCTGGCGCGACCTGGGGGGGACCCGCACCTATGGGTGGTTTGGCCACCCTGTGGCCCCCCTTCGTCTCTCCTTCTGGCTCTGTGAATCTTCCGAGAAAATAACGACTTTGGCTTTTGTCCGGTCCAATTCCGAGAATATTCATTTTCTGACTTTCTGGAGCCAAAAATAGCAGAAAACTGGCAACTGGCACTATGGCCTTGTTAATAGGTTAGTCCAAGAAATCATATGAAAAGTACTCCAAAGTGTGGACAAAACATAAGAAAGTAGATAAAACCAAGCATGGAACATCAAAAATTATAGATACGTTTACAACGTATCAACACCCCCAAGCTTAACTCCTACTCGTCCTCGAATAGGTAAGTGATAAAAAGAAAGAACAATTTTTGAGGTGACATGCACCATCATAAACTTGATCAAAGTATTTGTAAAGCATTGAAAGCTGGGATCATAGTACTTCAATCATAACATGAAAGACAAAGTTCTAGCAATAAGGCAAAGCAACTATGTTGCAACATGAAAAGGCACAAACAAAAGATTCATGAATAACAATGCTTTGCAAGACGTTTGTTTGTTTCACATAAAGAAAACATAGCATAGTGACATTTAGCTTGTCCCTCATAGAGTAGCAAACATAAATGCATAGGACACCTTCAAAGATCATAAGAGTGACTAGATACAAATAGTTTAAAACAAGCAATATCAAAGCTATGCATCAATCAACAAGTCTTGGGACAATGCACATAGAACTAAGAATGGCCACTATGCTCTCAAAGTAGGTGCATAAAGATAGAAGGTGGAGACTCAACATAAAAGTAAAAGAAAGGCCTTCATAGAAGGAAGTAGGGATTCAAGTCTCATAAAGAGCTTCCAAAAATTATGGTACTTATTAGCTTTCAGCTCTCATTGCCCCTATCATAAGCATCTTGAAGGTGATTAAGGTTAAAGTGACACAACTAAGAGGATATGCTTGAAAAGTTATAAGCTGAAATCTCATGCCCCTTACTTACGAAGACCGAACCTCATGCTACTCAACTTTAGTCACAAGTAAGCTCTTGTCATTGTAAGTACATATGTATCATAGAGAACCGCCAATGGGGTACCCCTTGCACATGATATAGGAGCTATCCCATAATCAAAATGACAAGGCAAGCAGGCAATGAGCATCTCAGCGATCTTTTTATTTGCTATTTGCATAGGTTTTTATTGAGGATGCTTCATAGAGTGCTCATTATGGTTATGCTGCAAGTTTTCACCATGATTAGGCATGGCTTAGGCTAGCGTCCTAGGCGTTTCTCTAACACACATATAAACTCCATGATCTTACAAGTTCCACTTTTATTTCACACCGCTAGGATCCATAAGCAAAAGAACATGATATCAACGGGGTACAAAGTACAAGTGCAATATTTAAAGCGTTCCCCATGATACATGGTTCTGCTAACTTCAACTTACAAAGCACAAGCATATACGCAACAAAGATGGACGCAATGGTTCAAGTTTATTAAATGCAAAAAAAGTGAAGTGTGTCATCAAGTTCGTGAGAGCTTTAATCACTAATTTTCTCATAACAAGTTTAATTCGGAAGATAGACAAAAACATGAATATACTTGGAATAGCATATGCTAATAGGTAGGTATGGTGGACTCTTTGGAAAAACTTAGTTTTAGGAGTTGGATGCATGAGTGGAACTCATACTTGGTTAGGGAGGATAGCAAAAGACTGGGAGCGACCAACTAAGAGAGCAATAATGGCCATAATCATGCAAAGCGACAAAACATTATTAATTAAAAAATAAAGTGATACTACAAGTCAAAAACTAAAGGATCATAACGGCTATGGTGACTTGGGATAGTCATAACATGGTGTGAGCATGCGCCAAGTCAACCCAAATAAAGCATCAAAGGAGAATACCACAATATTATGCTTTAATATGCTAAAACAACGCATGATTCTTCAAAGGCACAAGCAATCTCAATTGTTTATAACAAGTCATGCTACAGCAAAGATCACTAAGCATCACGCCAAAACAATATCAAGCATGACATGATAAAGTCTAAGTCACAGTTAGCTCCTTTTATACCACCTAAGCAAGAACTTTCCTACTCTTTTCCAATCCAAATCAACCTATTTGAAAGAACTCACAAAGATGATAATAAATAAATATAAGTGATCTTGTCTCACAAATCCAAAAATAAGAACTAAAAAGTTCTAAGCTGAAAGCACAAGAAAACTAAGGCTAAACACAGTGCTAGCAAAAGAGAACACTCACAAAACAATAAGAGTGAAAACTAGAGTGTTCTAGGCAATGAAAATGGAGTGTGTCTCTCTCCAAAAGAAGTGTGTTGGGATCCAACCAACTTATTGCAGCAAACCAAGCAAACGAAAACTAAGAACAAAACAAAGACGTTCCAAGAACAATACAACAGTGCATGAAACAATAAAAATGAAGTGTTTGAAAGAAACCTGAGATTTTTATTGATGAAGGGGATGCCTTGAGCATCTCCAAGCTTTGACGCTTATACTTCTTGGATATTTCTTGGGGTGACACGCGTGGTATCCCCAAGATTGAGCTTTAGTCCATTCTTCATCTCATTACTCATTCCTTCCATACACCTGAAATTTTTCCTTCATACAAAACTTCACACAATCTTTATTAGCAACATTAGTGCACTCAAGATAATAAGTCTTTACGTTCAGTTCCAACACCAATAAAACTTCTATTAAAACATAAGATACTGTATCACTTCCCTCAAAAATCTCAATTCCCTAAAAAAACTCAAAAAGGAACCAACAAGAAGCAAATGCAAATAATGGCAGAAATCTGTCAAAACAGACCAGCAGGTAAAGACGAATTTTTTCGAAGACCTTCTGTTGCTTAAATAAAAAAGTTTTGAACTAACAAAAGTTAGATAACAACCTGGGGCAGAATCACAAAAATTCACGCCTCAAAAGGACGTACAGAGATTTTACACGAATTTTTACGGTGAAGCACAGAAATCTGTTTCGGGACAACAACTTTCCTAATCATTACTTCTCTCTCATTAGAGGTTACTCTTGGCATAAAAAGCAAATAAAAAGGATAAAGAACGGTTATTACAGAAGTAATAACTTCCAAGACTCATCTAAAACTTTTGGGTTATCTCCAAATAAGTACTTTTCTTTGAACCGGTATCGTACGTGAGGAGAGAGGCACTCCAGAGGCGGCGACAAAAACCCACCTAAGGTTTGTTCCCTCCGCCGGCGACGCCACCGGTCCGCCCTATCTCCGGTGGCCTTAGGGCCTTGGAGACATGGCGGACCACGGCCTCTCGCCGGCGGGAGGTCTCAGTGTTTTATTTAGACTGTTTTCAGTGTCTTCTTCAGGATGTTGAGGCGGCGGCTACGTCCTGAAGTCAAAATAAAGTCCTCCCCGCCCTATCCTCGCTCTGGTGGTGCGTCTAGCATCGGCGGAGGGCGTGTGGAGTCGTGTGTCCGATGGATCTCTTCGGATCCGGTCATTTTTCGCTTTCGTTGGTGTGTTTTTAGGTCAGTCTCTTTCGATCTATGTTGGTCATCTTCGGCGATGGTTGCTGCTCTGGTGCGCTGGTCTTTTGGGGCCTTAGCACGACGACTTCCCGTTCGTCTACTACAACAAGCTCTACTACGACAAGCTTTGCCCGGCTCCGGTGATGGAGGGGCGAGGACGGCGGCACGCCTTTGGCTCGTGCCCGTGTTTGTAGTCGTCGCTAGGTGGTCCAATGACCTATTTGTAATTTCTATTACTTTTAGGACTCTTTGTACTGCTGCTGATGATTATTAATAGATCGGTGGAATTTCGCAAAAAAAAGTACTTTTCTTTAATGCCTTTAAGTTAGGCATGATAGTTTGACAAGATGCTCACATAAGAAATATGAATTGAAGTAAAAGAGAGCATCAAGAAGCAAATTCAAAGCACATTTAAGTCTAACCCACTTCCTATGCATAGGAATCTTGTAAATAAACAAGTCATGAAAGCACAAAGCAACAAGCATAGTAAAGCAAAACAAGTGCAACTTCAAAAATTTCAACATAAAGAGGGAAAACTTAATATTGTTGAGATACATAAAACCATGTTTCCCTCTCTCATAATAACTTTCAGTAGCATAATGAATAAAATTAACAATATAACTATCACATAAAACATTCTTATCATGAGGCACATGCATATAATAATTATTACTCTCCACATAAGCATAGTCATTCTTATTAATTGTGGTGGGAGAAAATTCAACAAAATAGCTATCATTATTATTCTCATCACCATAATCATCAAATATATGAGGCATATTGTAATCATTAATTTTCTCCTCAATAGTAGGTGGAGTGAAAATATCATATTCATCATTGTAATCATCATATATTGGAGGTTTGGTATCATCATAAGCAATAGAATAGTTATCTTCCAAAGATGGGGAACTAAAAAGATCATTTTCATAAAAACTAGCTTCCCCAAGCTTAGAATTTTCCATAGCATTAGCAGTAATGATGTCCAAAGAATTCATACTAACAACATTGCTATTAGCAAGCAAATAAAGTTCCATAGGTTTTTTAATTTTCTCTTCAAACACTTCATGTCCTAACTCAAGATAAATACTATAAAGCTCTCTCATTTTGTTGTTGTTTTCCATTAAGCCTAACTAGTGAAAATAAAAACAAGAAACAAAAAGATATAATTGCATAATCTAAAGGAAATAACTTCGAGCACTCACACCGGAGGATGTGAGTACCTTTTTACCTTACCTCCCCGGCAACGGCGCCAGAAAATAGCTTGACGCCTACACACTTCTATTCTTGTAGACAGTTGTTGGGCCTCCAAGTGCAGAGGTTTGTAGAACAGCAGCAAGTTTCCCTTAAGTGGATCACCCAAGGTTTATCGAACTCAGGGAGGAAGTGGTCAAAGGTATCCCCTATCAAGCAACCCTGCAATCAAGATACAAGAAGTCTCTTGTGTCCCCAACACACCCAATACACTTGTCAGGTGTATAGGTGCACTAGTTCAGCGAAGAGATAGTGAAATACAAGTGGTATAGATAATTATAAGTGGTAACGGTGATAGAAAATAGCTTGATGGCGTGTAAGAGACTAAAGTAAAACTGAAATAAAGATGGAAGCAAGCAAACATGTAATAGATCTAATAGCAAACGGTGTTTCAGTGCTTAGAAACAAGGCCTAAGGATCATACTTTCACTAGTGAACACTCTCATATAAATATATTCTTCTTTATGATACTACGCTGAACTACTCTCCGGTTGAACACTCTAATCTATGGTAGGGCTATAATAGCACACCTCAAAGTTCGCTTTCCGCATCTAGATAACCCCACACTATCACCTTGAGCACTAGATGGTTCCAACAAACACCACAATTTCATAAAGACATCCAACTCCAAATATAACTCATAACAAGTATTTGTAATCTCTAGCCTAAGTGCCACCATGGTGTGCACACTGTCAACTTCACACACATGGGGAGAGCAGAGATATATTAAAGCACTTGAGTAGCAAGGTAGATCTATAGATTACAAGCTCATGATCTCAATAAGATCATGCATAGATAGAGATGAACACATAGCTACCGGTAGAACCCTTAGCCTCGAGAGAGAACTACTCCCTCCTCGTCATGGGAATCAGCAACGGCGATGGAGATGGTGGTGGAGATCGATGGAGATGGCTCCAGGGGCACTTCCCCGTCCTGGCAGGGTGCCGGAACAGAGACTTTCTGTCCCCCGAATCTCCCCTTCGGTGGCGGCGGCACTGTGGAACTTTTCGTGGATTTCTGATTGATGATTTAGGGTTTCTGTATTAGGAGGAATATATAGGCGAAGGGGCGAGGTCGGTGGCCAGCCAGGGGGCCCACACCATGCCCTGGCGTGGCCTGAGGGGACCCGCGCCTACGGGTGGTTTGGCCACCCTGTGCCCCCCTTCGTCTCTCCTTCTAGCTCCGTGAATCTTCCGGGAAAATAACAACTTTGGCTTTTGTCTGGTCCAATTCTGAGAATATTCATTTTCTAACTTTCTGGAACCAAAAACAGCAGAAAACAGGCAACTGGCACCGTGGCTCTTGTTAATAGGTCAGTCCAAGAAATCATATGAAAAGTACTCCAAAGTGTGGACAAAACATAAGAAAGTAGATAAACCAAGCATGAAACATCAAAAATTATAGATACGTTTACAACGTATCAAACAGCCTGATGGTTTTATACTAGAAGGTCAAGAAAAAAGGTGTGTAAATTGAAGAAATCTTTGTATGGTCTCAAACAAGCTCCCAAGAAATGGCATGATAAGTTTGAAAGAACTTTAACATCTTTGGAATTTGTTGTAAATGGAGCTGACAAATGTGTATACTACCGCCATGGTGGTGGCAAGGGAGTTGTCCTATGTTTGTATGTTGATGACATATTAATTTTTGGGACAAGTCTCAAAGTGATTAATGAGGTCAAAACCTTCTTGTCTCAATGTTTTGAGATGAAGGATCTTGGAGAAGCTTATGTTATCTTAAACATCAAGCTACTGAGAGATGAGAATAATGGGATTACACTTGTGCAATCACATTATGTGGAATAGGTGTTGAGCAGATTTGGACATGATAATTGCAAATCCTCTTCCACACCTTATGATCCTAGTGTGTTGCTTCTAAAGAATGAAAATGCAACTAGATATCAATTGATATACTCTCATATTATTGACTCACTTATGTATTTAGCTTGCGCTACAAGGCCTGACATCTCGTTTGCTGTGAGCAAACTTAGCCGGTTTCTGGCCAACCCGGGAGATGATCACTAGCATGCTCTTGAGAGAGTAATGCACTATCTAAACGGAACAATGAGCTATGGAATTCATTATACAAGGTATCCAAGTGTACTTGAAGGGTATAGTGATTCAAATTGGATATCATATGCTGATGAGATAAAGGCCACAAGTGGATATATATTCACTCTTGGTGGTGGTGCTGTTTCATGAAAGTCTTGTAAACAGACCATCTTAACGAGGTCGACTATGGCAGCATAACTCAAAGCATTAGATACTGCGACTGTCGAAGTAGAATGACTTCGTTAACTCTTAACAGATTTTTCCATGGTTGAAAAACCAATACCAGCAATCTTTATGAACTGTGACGACCAAACTGTGATTGTCAAAGTTAACAGTTCTAAGGATAATATCAAGAGTTTAAGACATGTCAAGAGAAGACTGAAATTTGTCAGAAAGCTGAAAAACTTCGGAGTTATAACATTGGATTATGTCCAAACGGCTAAGAATCCGATAGATCCTTTTATGAAAGGACTATCAAGAAATTTGATAGAAAATGCATTGAGGGAGATGGGTTTGAGACCCACTTGAGTTGTCAAGTGGGTAACCCAACCTATATGATCGGAGATCCCGTGAATTAGGACCTGCAAAAACAAACTGAAACAACTGTGTGGAGAGAAACTTTTAATACTCCCACTCCATAGCAGATGCAATTATCGCATACCATAATGTTAGGAAGGTTGGTTACATCTTAATGTTTTCCGTATGTCTCCTTGGGAGCAAAGATGTTGTCCTACAGAGCAATCTTGAAAGAACACACATATATGAGCTACACTTTTGGACACAGTGTATGAGACTTGGGTGAATCTCTAGGAATCTCATGAAAGTTCGTGGAGTATGACTTATAAGCTCCATCCGAGGGGTAGCCTGTGGCATCCAAGTACCTGTAACGGCATTGAGTAAAACTTGCTGCACAAGACTGACAATTTAAGGCATAGTCCATTGTTCAGTTGTAGTCAAGCGTATCTCTGTGTCTAGGTGGAAGTTCAACTTAGCAGTCTCCACTGAACTGCAGGTATATTAAATAGTGATTGAAACTAATAAGCCATATGATGTGCCTTTGAGATCTGGTGGGGGATCGTTAAATTTATATGAGTTGTGGGCCATCTAGGCAGGCCATGTATCTAATAAATCCTGAAATCTTAAGGCCCATATCTATGGCAGCTTGGGAGCTGTGTGGGAGAAAAAATTTAGTCTCACATTGCTAGTTAGGAGAGAGTTGGACCAACTTATAAGGTGGGTTGTTCCACTTTAACTAAGTGAGTGAGAAGAGAAGGAGTCCACATGCACTCCTCCTTCGCCGCCCGCCTCACCTCGCCCGCACGCATGACGCGTTTCGTGATTCGAGTTCGAGTTAGAAACTCGTTTTGTAAAAGACTAAATTTCTATATGGTGCACCAGCTGTTGGACTTCTAGCTTTGTTCACAAATAAGTTTACTTCTAGCTTTGTTCTAAGTCAAAGTTAGTAAAGTTTGACTAATTTTATAGGAAAACATACCAAATATTTATGACTCTAAATTGGTATTAGTAGATATCTTTTTAAATTTAGTTTTATAATATACAATTTGATATAATATATCTTGCTATATTTATCTATATATAAAATTGGTCAAATTTAATAAAGTTTGATTTAGACAAAAGGTAGAAATACACTTATTCGCGGAACGGAGGGAGTAGCTCATTATTTGCATGAAAGGTTCTTTTCTATGAAAAGCACTGCCTAGATTAATCCTGTTAGCAACTTTCGGATTAACTAGTCATAGTTATCAGACGGCCATGTGGGTTCAAATCGGACGGCTCGCGTCGCGCCGCACCGCGAGTGAGATGTGCGGCGCATCTCTTTATGTTTTTCCTTTATTCAGTGAGGTAGACGTTGGTATACATGTTTAGTACTACGTGTCGACACGTGGGCGCCTGGCACGTACGTACGGAGCAGCTCCGTTGCCCTGAACCCCTAGGTGATCCGTGTCGAATATGGAATTCCATAATTAATACATAACCTTGCTAGCTGGATACGTCGCCGGATCTGAGACGAACTCTAGTGCGTAGGGGACACGACATATAATCGGTAGCCCCTCCTGGTTGCTCAGGCGCAAACCCTTGCCGTTCTCTTCTTCCCAGCAAGTGCTACACGATGGAAGAGGTAGAACAGCGAGTCCATTTACCTGGAACCGATCTACTCGGCCGGTCGTCTTCGCCCTCGCCGGCGGCGGCTCAGCTGGAGGGCGTCCACGACAGACGGTCCGACGTCCGACGGTCCGATCCTACGAAGAACCATCGGAAGAACCTCCTGGAAGAATTCAACAGCCACGTCCGACGGTCCGATCCTGCGAAGAATTCTACGTCGGCCGGCGCCAGCGGAGGGAAGAGGAACTGCTTGGCGGCGGAGGGAACGGAACAGCTTGTTTCTGGAGGTATCCCTGCGGCGGCGCGATCGGGGAGCGTCGCGCACGGTCCGAAGCCCGCCGATATTGAAAGGGACGGTCAGGAGATGGTCGATTCAGCCCGTCTCTATTACGATCACACCATCAACTCCGATCAGATGGCTTTTGCGCTCGGATCTGACGTGCCTGAAAGGGAAGAAGAAGAGGGTTTCAGTTCAGAGGCGAACGAGGAGGTTGTTTCCATCTACGCCGATCCTGCGAAGAATTCTACGCCGGCCGGCGCCAGCGGAGGGAAGAGGAAGGCCGGAACGATACCCTTGGCGACGGAGGGAACGGAGCAGCTTGTTTCAGGAGGTGTCCCTGCGGCGGCGCGATCGGCGAACGTCGTGCCCGCCGATGTTGAAACGGACAGTCAGGATCATATGGCCGATTCAGCCCGTCTCTATTTCGATCACACCATCAACTCCGATCACATGGCTGCTGCGCTCGGATCTGACGACGTGCCTGAAAGGGAACAAGAGGCTTTCCGTTCGGCGTCCAGCGAGGAAGATCAGGTCGTCAAGACGCATGTTCAGGTGCCCGCGCCGGCGGCAAGCGGCAAAGCCTGCGACGGTGATGAAGAAACCGGTCCGGATTGTTCTGCGGCCGAGCCCAGCGGGTCCTCCTCCTCGCCATCTTCCTCCAGCGACACGGATGACGGCGATGGCGATCACTACAACCTAGGGGTTGCGGCAGCCATGGCGATGGACGAGGAGACGTTGCGATCCGAGGTGGCCAGGTATTTCTGCAGGCAGGCCTATCGGGAACAGAGGCCGCAGCGGCGGGCGGCGGCGGCCCAGCGGAATGCCGCGGCGGTGAATCCGGCGCCGCCCATGAAATTCTCCCTACGTCTCTCCCGCGATGAGGCAATGGAGGACGTGGCGGCGCTCTCCGTCGCCAATCACGTCAGGTTGGAGGACGCGCTGCCGGCGTTGCCGCGCAATGCAAAACGTCGGCGAGGAAGCTGACACAGTTTGCGAGTACGTACCTTTTTCTTGGACAGATTGAAGTATTTCTGCAGTATGGACCGTGAAGTAACAAAAAGATGAGGTTCTTTCTACTGGCCGGTCGGTCATATGCACATGCTCTGTAGTCAGCTGTTCTGCTCTTGGCCAAAAGCAGCTATCTTTTCTTTGCTATATGTCTTGTCATCAGGTTAATTATGTTTTTTGTTACTTCCTCAGATCCATATTATTGTTTTCAATTTTATCTAGATTCAGATGTACTTAGTTAAGAATTTAGACTAGATGCATCCGTATCTAGACAAAGTTAAGAATAATAATATGGACCGAAGGGAATATTAGTGTTTGTGCTGGAACCGTATATATATCCTACAGGCTACACTATATTGCAATTATTCTCTGGAGGAGAATAACTTGGTCCGTGGCATTGCATCATCAACACGGTGATTCTACACTAGAGGGCATCGGTATGTATAGGGTTGCAGAAGCAGGCTCCGCTCTGACCCGCAAAACACCATGGAAAGAACAAATTGTAGTATCGTCATGCGTCCCATCTGTAGTTGAATCGTACTATTCAGAATACAAATCCGCTCCACATGTTGCGCCACTTACAACCCTAGGTATGTACCGGCGTTTCATCCACCGACCACCGTCCGCCCAAAATTGAGATTTGTGTGGCCCCTTTTCCATTTAAACTGATATGGAGGAGATACAAAGCAAGGAATCGAACGAATATGTATATGTATTTTCTGACTATAACCAGCTATCCGAACGTTTGTGGTGCATTACCTGAATAGAAAGAGTGGAAAATCATTGGGGCAGTTGTGGATTACCTCTGATATATGCGTCATAGACATAAACTGCAGGTTTTTAAAAGTCAGTGGAACTTGTATGATTTTAAAATGATTATTTTCCTGAAATGTACAAGACTCTAATAAAGTTTGAGGTTTAAATGGAACATACTCAGTCTTGTTACCATTAATTAAGTATAACGACAGTTCCATGGAAATATAAGTGAACTCTTGTGAAACCTTGATGAAATATACAAGAAATATCATAAGTTAACTTTTTTGAGGGAATATCATAAGTTAACTTGATAGTCCCATGGAAACATAAGTTAACTTATAAGTGAAAAACGTTTGGAACCTGCTTATGCTTTCACTCTAGTTACATACAACGACAGGTTCATGCTAGTGGTTGCTATACGATACGAGACTAATGTTAAGTGGTTTATTATGCAGCACCATGAAGTATATATACACATATAGTTCCTGTCACTGTGACGTTCTTCCTCCGTTTTAAAATATAAGATGTTTTATCTTTGTGAAGCAAATATATCT
This sequence comes from Avena insularis, assembly GCA_023614405.1. Classification (NCBI taxonomy): domain Eukaryota; kingdom Viridiplantae; phylum Streptophyta; class Magnoliopsida; order Poales; family Poaceae; genus Avena; species Avena insularis. Next base: position 453,194,737 of record CM042691.1, on the reverse strand, counting down.
AGACTTTTTTTAGTACGTAGATTTACTTAAGTTTAGAGTAGATCTACACATTAAAAGCAGTGTAGATACATTTTCTTTACAAACCTAAAACATCTTATATTTTGGAACAGAGGGAGTAGTGATGGGGGGGGGGGGGGGGGGCAGAAATTGTTTGGTAGAGACGTTGCACCAGCAGCAAACATGCATAGGCCGCGCATTGATAGTGAGACGGATCGATCCTGGGTTGCCCACACACGACGATTACACCGAGAGTCGGATGAGGTCGACCGATTACGTCTCTGGCTGAAACAGCATTTTGGCTTGTTGGGAGGCTTATACTGGTAGGTGAATTCAACCCAAAGTGGAAAATAACTCGAAACCCATGTGTAGTTTTATCTCAGTGTCACGTACGTACACTCCCGTTGATTTTTTTTGAGAGAGAACGACCAAAGCTTTATTACTTATTCAAAATGTTTACAAAAATTCCCATCTAGGCTAGTTGCTGTACACTCCCGTTGATTTGGGGAGAACCTTCCGGAGAGCTTATTTCTTCGCCCAAACGCTAATAAATCGAGAACTAGATTTCTAAAATCCACGGGCTTTGGACCTGAAATAAATTGGATGAAACTGGACTGGGCTCCGTTGGACGAGGACATGAACTAGACACCAGGTCCAAACAACACTGAAGACGTATGGACATCTAAGTTAGATAGTCCAGTGTATCCATTGGACATCCCTAAAGAAATCTAAGCTCCCTAGAATTGGAGAGCCCTGGTTGCTCCAAGTATTTGTGTGTGGTCTGCCCAACTGTAGGCACGTTGATTCCAAGCCGGCTGCTGGTATTGGTTGGGCCCGTCTGTCTGCGTGGTAAAACCAAATCGACCCACCTCTTGCTCTCTCGTTTCTCGCAAACCACTGGTTCCCCTTCCTTCCTCTTCTCTCTCTCCTCCCGGAAAACCGCCTCAGCAGATTCGGCCTTCCTAAGCCACGTCCTCCCGTTGATGCACACCGGCGCGGGTTCATCTCGATCTCCTCTGTCGATTCCCTGTTGCCGCTACGTTACCCCCGGCATGTCTAAACCCTATCCGTGCCATCGGTGCTATGGTGGGGATTGCCTTCGGCAACAACGAAGCTCGCCTTCTAGGAAGCTGCTGGTTTGATCCAGGGATGCTTCTCCACGCTGGCTACGTTGACTCCGGCATACATGACAACGGTTCTATGGTTGTAGCCTTGACGTCTTCCTCGACTACTTCGACCACCTCCTCGCCCCATCTCATGACAGCAACGAGTTTACCACGCCACCGTGGTTACGGTGGTGACCGCCTGTTCCTCCAGAGATCCACTACGCCCGATAAGTCCCTTCGCCCCCTATGATTTTGTGATCCCTTGTGATCTGTGTGCCAGAGCCATCAGCGTGTGGTCGTGTGGTGCTGACCGATGACAGACTCTGGCTCTGTGGAACTTGCTGCTATGGTGGTTCTTTGGACACCAATTTCTGGATCGTGTCTTCGGGGAAATAGGATAACTATGGTTTATAACTTGGTATTTTTACTTTATTGTCCCCCACTTTTGCCGTCCATTAGTCTTTGTCGTGTGTCATTGTCGTGTATTTGGGTTTTACCGTGTATTTTTCTGTGGGTTTGTCGTGCAGTCTGCTTTGTTGTGTGTCTGTAGTGTATTTTGCCGTGCGTCGGTATTTTGCCGTGTGTTTTATGCTATAAACACGGCAAAGGAGCTCTTTGCCGTGTTCCACGCGGCACGACACACGGCAAAGCCTTGAAGACACGGCAGCGCGCTTTTTTCCGTAGTGAAGCACCTTTAATCATAAACCGCCTCTCCACCGGTTCTGTAGATTCTTACCAAAGGGCTAAGTGTACTACTGGAGATTAAGCCTTTCTAGCTCTGAAGTTTCCTTTTGAGTCTGCGCTGCCTGAAATACCAAACCCTAAATCTTGCTAGTTCTACAGTCCGGGCCAAATCCGGAAGAAAGCTCAAAAGCGCTTGTTCCCATTTCTCTCGATCTTCCATCAAAAGCATGGTCAATTTGCTTGCTTCTACTAGCTGTAATGAAGCCTCTTTTTTCATCTCTTATAACAACTCCGGTTGTTTCAGGGCTCAAATGATACACCGAAGCAACGAGACATTGAAAGCAGCTTTTTATGGCGGTTCTTCTCCGCACTGCAGGCCAATCCACCGCTGTCGATGAGGACTAGGCCTCAGTTTCGGCCTCGGCTCTCTCCCGCACGTACATTGCATGCACCTCCGCAATTAGCACAACAGGCTCGATGTAAGGTTGGCAGACGCGGTTCTCCATCCTTGCTGATTGGCGGAATGCCCGCGCCCCTCCTAGCGTGACGACTGGATGTTGGCGAGGAGCACCAGCTAGTCGATAGGGTCCATGTCCTGGTTGTATTAGTAGTTGGATTCGAAGTCGTCATCGTCATCCTCCCCCTTGTCGGTGGCGTCGACCTCCTCCGCCTCCTCTTTTGTGAACTGCTCTTGCTGCGCTTATGGCTCCGGCGATGTGGGGTAGCGAGCATGAGTGGTTGCTAAGAGCTGAGCCCAATCAGTGGGGAGGCAGCGAAACATTGTGGTATAGTGTAGTGAGCCTTCTCCAGGCGAGAACTCGATGAAAGCGACATGAAATGAAAATGAGGCGGGAAACGAAAGTGAACGGCGGTAAGGATGGAGGAGCTCCGACATCGAGAGGCGAGCCAGGCGTGGTTTGCTTCGGTCGCTGGCAAGGGGTCCTACGCAACCAATCCAACATGGTGCACGTTGCCACAAGCCCCGAGTGTGTCGTGTGTCGGGGCCGCATCGCTCGCCCTAGTTATCGACCCTACTTGGGGGTGTCGGCGCGAACACTTTTTCGGCATCAACCCCAAAGGCCGTTGCGGACCAGGTTGGGGTGCCGGTGGGGGAATTGCAAAGTGCCGGCAATCTAAGCAAGTGAGGTAGTGTCTCGTAGCTGTAGCCTTTGTGCACACGACTATTCGTGCAGGCACGGTGCATCGATCCAACGACTGCAACCCAAGTCAACTGGCATCAATTAGCTGTCGTTCGTAACGACCTGCAACCAACACCAACACACACGGAGTCCTAAACAAGGATCGAGCGGCCAATAATCGGCTGGTCACCTCCCGACATAGAATGTCCGCACGTTCATCAGTGCCCATACCACCGCCGGTCCATATATATAACCCGATCGACGAGGACGCCACAAAGCCCGACCGCACCCAACGCACATTCCCATTTTTCCACCGTCGACCATGGTGGCCTCCACGCTCCCAGACCCGACGAAGCGGTTCGGTGCCGCCGTGGACGTGGAGGACGGGAGCGGCGCCGGCGGTGGTAAGAAGGCCACCAGTAAGTGGCCGAGATTCGCCCACTTCTTCCTCCTCCTCTCCCTCGTCGTGTGCGCGCTGCTCGTCTATGTCCCACGGTTCTTGGCGCCCAACGCGTCTGGCGCCGGCGTCGACTTCTTCGATCCGCGGCCGTCGTTGTTTGGCGGCATTGCGGCTCTGGACAACCAGGTGAACTCCCCATGCGCGTCCATGGCAAGCCACGGCATCTGCTGCGACCGCTCCGACTCCAACACCGACATCTGCTTCATGGCCGGCGACGTGCGCACGGACGCCGCCTCGCTCTCATTCCTCCTCTTCCCGCCGCCGCGATCCACGCCCAAACCCAACGCAACCAAAATGCAGCAGCAGGACGAGGAGCGGGTCCGTCCTTACACGCGCAAGTGGGAGCCGGACCTCATGGAGAGGATCGACGAGGTGCGCCTCCGCCCCGCCCGGCCCGACGAGAAGCACCGGTGCGACGTGGTCCACGACGCGCCGGCGCTGGTGATGACGGCGGGCGGGTACACGGGGAACCTTTTCCACACCTTCAACGACGCGTTCCTGCCGGCGTGGCTGACGGTGCAGCACCTCCGCCGCCGCGTCGTGCTCGCCGTCCTCGCCTACAGCCCGTGGTGGGCCGGCACGTTCCGGGAGCTCGTCTTGGGTCTGTCTGATCACCACGTCATCGACCTCCTCCAGGACAAGCGCACGCACTGCTTCCCCGGCGCCATCGTCGGGTCCCGCTTCCACGGCGTCCTCGCCGTCGACCCTGCCCGAACCAAGGACAACCGCACCCTCGTGGACTTCCACGACTTCCTCCTTGACGCCTATACCATCAACACGACGACAAACACGTCTTATTCATCACGGCGTCCAAGGCTGGGGATCGTGTCGAGGAAGGGGACGCGAGTGATCGAGAACGAGGCCGCCGTGGCGGAGCTCGCGACGTCGGTGGGGTTCGACGTGTCGATCCTCGAGACGGCGAACGGCGCGCCGCTGTCGTCCGAGTACGCGGCGGTGAGCGCCGTCGACGTGCTGGCGGGCGTGCACGGAGCCGACCTAACCAAGCTCCTCTTCCTCCGCCCGGGCCGCGCCGCGCTCCTCCAGGTGGCCCCGCTCGGCGTGCCGCTCATCGCGCGAAGCTGCTACGCGGCGGCGTGCGGCATGATGGAGGTCGACTACGAGCAGTACGACACGGTGCCGAGCGAGAGCTCGCTGCTGAGGCTGTACGCGGCCGACAACGTGGTGGTGGCCGATCCGGAGAAGGCGAAGCAAGGGCATGGGTGGGAGTTCGTGCACGACGTCTACCTCGGGGGACAGAACGTGAGCCTGGACTTGGACAGGTTCGGGGAAACGCTGCGGAAGTTGCACTCCCGCGCCCTACTACGGCTGGTGGCGCCGTAGATGGCGCGCGTGGGTATGTGCATGCCGATGAGCTCAAGAGTTGGCCGATGAGGTGTGCTGATTAATTACTGTAAGTACATAGTAGATCGAGACGGGAGATGTCACGTGACAAGGGTGCCGGATTACAACCATTTTGTATTCTTTATTTCTTTTTCGTAGCCATTGCAATGTGGTACTAGGTACCTATAATCACAGTTCAGAACTGCGACACTTATCGTCGAAGGTACTCCCTCCGTGTTGAAAAATATATAATGTTTTAGCTCATTAATAGGCATCTAGATTCATTAGCTTCACAAAATCTTAAACATCTTATAATATTTTAAAATGAAGGGAGTAGTATTTATTTTCGAAGGTTTAATTGGACAGAGAAACAGAAACCTGATAAACGTTAACAAAATGGCACTAGTAAATAGATCCCACCTGTCAGTTTGTGTGTCAATACGTTTATGCTAACAACTTGTGCCAGGAGGACGGAGTGATTCTCAAACGGAAGAGTGTAGTGAGGGGAGCAAAAGGGGTGAGAGGAGATGAGAGGGACTATGTGTTCTCGTCCTTCAGCTTGTCTTGCTCCATATGCGGCTAACAAATTGACTCGCTTCATCGTGGTCCGATGTATTGCACTCAAGATGATAATAATGCAACTAACAGGCGAGCACGTTACGAAGGTTGACTTCCAAATTCTAGTTAGGCCGAGCTAACCCTTCCGACATGTGTAATATAGTACTCCCCTGTATAGAAATAAGTGACTTGGATTTGTTATATTAAAATGTATCTAGACACATTTTAATGTGTAGATATATCTGAATTTAGACAAATCCAAATCAGTTATTTATGGACGGACAGAGTATACCAATTTTAGCATATGAACATGCGCATCGTCATGTGCTAGTTTTCTTCTTCTTGATAGGAGCATTGGATGTACCCAACGATGCGAATAGCAAAGCTGGAGACGCGCGAGGACCTAAATTCTTTACATGTCAACGCCGACCGATGATATGTTTATTACTAGATTTTTCTATTTTTAAGGAAAAAAGGGGTCGCCCCGATTCCATTGATCGAAATCATTGGTGTATCCATAGTGATAGCATGTACACGTTGGCCGTGGTGGCGGCACTCCCAGCGCCGAATGAGCTGGGGGATGGGAGGTTGTGATGGTCACTTACTTGGGTTTTTTTTATTAAGTATAACAGCACTTTATTGATCAAATAATATCAATACATAAGGTTTCTCAGATGTACTCCGGAACAGAGTGAAAAACCTCACTAGAGGAAACACAACTACAAGATTTAGCTAGAGTGTGCGCTGCTACATTGAAAGAACGGTTCACATGAATAAAGGAGCCTGAACTCAGGGAACTGGCCAAAAGCTTGATATCGCCTGCCAGAATGCCCACTGAAGACCTATCCATGGCACTAGAGTTTAAATGTTGGACAAGTGAGAGACAATCAGAGGCAAAAATTGCCTTGGAGAAACCCTCGTCCTTTGCCAGCTGAACTGCTCGACGAAGGGCCAAAGCTTCCGTATCTTCTGGCGGTAGGAAGCCCTGAAGCTGCTGACGGCAAGCCACCACGCACGCTCCAATGTGATCACGAATGACAATGCCCGCCCCCATACTCCTTGTTGCCTCAAATATTGCCGCATCACAGTTAACAAAAACCACCCCCGGTGACGGTGGAGACCATTTAGGAACAGGTGCTTTGGCCTCACACCTAGTAACCGAAGGTTGCATGAACAGGTTACCTCTGATCAGATCAACGTAGGCTAGGATTTTTGCACACGTGCGGTTGGGGTTTGGCTGAACTGAAGAATTCCTCGCCTCATTCCGCACTTCCCAAATATGCCAGAAGCTTACCGCCAAAGTTGTAGACTGAATATCAGTGAACCTTTCCATGAAATCGAACAGCCATTGTCGGAGGGTAGCAAAGGATTTACGCTCCAGCTTCAGATATATGCGCTATTTAACCTCCCTCCAAACCGTGCGAGCAAACTGACATGTCAATAACGTATGTGCAATATCCTCGTTTCTCCCACAAAAAACACAAGGCCCTGTCTCCGAGATTTGTCGCTTACTAAGCTGTTCTCCAGAAGGTAGACAATCATGAGCGAAACGCCAGAGATGAATCTTCATCTTGCTCGGTGACGAGGGTTTAACTCATCAATACCCATTGTTATGGACTTAGATTTTGGAGAAGAGAGGAGCGCTGGAGATCTCGGTACGGCTAGCAAACAAGCACACAGGGACACAAGGTTTACCCAGGTTCAGGCCTCGTAGAGGACCCTACTCCTGCTTGTCTGCTCTTGATTGATGATAATCCAATGTCGCCGATGGCGGTGGATGCGTAGATTGGATCTGGCGGGTGTTGTCTAGATCTATTGTCGCGTGGCGATTTATTGTAGGAGTCGCGATTTGTCTATTGGGGGAGAGGATGCCTTCTCGTTGGACCCTCCTAGCCTTTATATATGGGGAGGCTAGGTCTCGGGTACCAATACGAGTTGGTTACAAGTTAGATTCAAACTCTAGTATTGATACTTCCTTGTCTTGTGCGTTTGGGAGTCCGTGTCCATATGAGCTTCGTACCACTCGAACCGTCATAGGCGTCATGGACCTTGGCAATTCGTCGAGTGGGCCTTCCGTCGGGCCGCACCAGGTAGGCTGTAGTCGAGTGCCTATTGGGCATACCCATGTCAGTAGCCCCCGAGTGTCCATGCGAATCATAGATTCGGGTGGAGACTTAGAAGTCTTGAGTTTTGCATTAGGATGTCGGAGTCGACAATTGTGTCGAGTGCGAAGCACTTTCACCCGGAAGTACATCGAGTCAGTCGAATTTGTAATAGTTCATAGGGATGATGGTAAACGTGCCTGGTGCGCTCGACGGATCGGGACCAGTTAATTGCTCTAGGGCAAAAACAACGCTACCTACTCAAACTCGAGTCTCCGGACTCGAATTCGGAAATTGCTGGCGTAATTCGACTCATGCCGCGGAGGTCTTATAGAGTCGAGTCCTAGTGTGTAAATGTGAGCACTCGACGCGTCCGTCAAGGCTTATTCATCGTACCCGCAGGCACGGATTATTTCTGGTAGAGCGCAGCAGATGCTTTGCCAGGCCTTATTCAGGTCTTATCTTCACGCTGTAAGCGCGGCATCCGAATTTTTAGTCATTACGGAGATGATTCGGGTGGCCCAGAAGACGTAATCTCTTTGTAGGGAAAATATGAGGCGGAGTCGCCATAACATTCGAGTGTGGATGTTATCGACACACAGTACGATGTACAAGGAAAAATAATCATAGGATGCGCGACCAGCACTCCCTATGGGAGTAGCCCCCCGAGTGCCTGGTTGAGTCGAAGACTCAGACAGGAACTAAAGAACTTTTGCGACTGCTGTCGTCTTTTGTTTGCTGGTTTCAGTCGAATTTATTTCCGGTGCTCCCTATAGGAGTAACCCGAAGCCCACAATCGAATCGTAGATTCGAGTGAAGGGTTTTCATAATGCTTGGATATATCTTCACAAATTTCTTCGGGTGCGCGGCCAGCGCTCCCTATGGGAGTAGCCCCCGAGTCCTTAGTCGAATCATGGATTCGAGTGAGGATTCGGAGCGTGCCACTCGAAGATCTTGTATATGCGCGTCCAGCTCTTCAGTTTGGAGTAGCCCCCGAGTGTCTGGCGGAGTCGTAGACTCGGGCAGAGACTCGAGACTTGTATCTTGTAGACACAGGCGAAAATAATGCGCGGAGAATCCAGGAGTTCTAGCCAGGTGAGTCGATGGTGCGGATGGATTCGACGCAGTCACTTCTATCGGGTGCGTGGCCAACGTTGCGTGTGTGTATCATCAAGCGATGCAACCATCCGAGGAGGGACTCGACTCAGGTCTTGAGTGTATGTCGTAGCCAATTGTTTTGTCGACTCCTCTTGGAGGATCCGATAGAATAGCTCGACGCAGTCGACATCCTTGCAAGCTGCATAAAACATGAAGAATTGTAAAGTACTTGTATCTTATAAAGAATAGTTTCATGTTGGATTGTAAAGTAAGATTCTGGTGCCAATCGAGTCGACACTTTTGCACTGTATGCTAGACCTTTTTGTTAGCCTGATTACCCTTAGTCTCAGTGCCTTGCTAAGGTACTCGGAGTTTAAGGATTCAACGATCAGACAAAATCAGCTACTCGGCTATCGCGTTCGAGGTGCTCGAGTGCGTGGAGCCGATGGCACATTAGGTTACTCGAAGAGGGCGCAGCCCCCAAGTGTTTCGAGTGCGAGTTTAAAAAGAATCAGTTCTAAGTAGAGGGAAAACTTAGCTTTATCAGTTGTTGACGTGGCGGACGGACTCGACACCAGTGCGCGACTCGCCACCAACCGAAGATTGTAGTGGGTAGCTACAGTCGAAGACGGCAGCTGGTCGCTGGCCGATGGCGGTGACGGGTCGCAGTCGTGGGAGCCGATGCAACCGGTGTCGAGGGAGCCTCCGAGTCACGAGATCCGATGCGATCGGCGGGTCGCAGGAGTCGAAGATTGTAGCGGCTCGCGGTTGTGGGAGTCGAGGGAGCCCTCGAGTCATCCAATTTGAAGATCACCGCGGGTCGCTGGAGTCGAAGGAGCCCCCGAGTCATGCGCGGAGTGGTGTAATCGAGGTCGAAGACCATAGCAGGTCACCGCGGGTAAAGACCATTGCAAGTCTTGCAGAGTCGACGGAGCCCCCGAGTGTAGAGCTATGTGGTCGATGTGGTTGAGGCGGCGTTGGAGAGCTGACGCGGCAGACCAGAGTCGACGCGGGTAGCGAGTCACGGAAGCCGATAGCGGCAGTAGCTTGCTACAACCGTAGATTGTAGAGGGTCACCGCAATCGAAGATTGCAGAGGGTCGCGGGAGTCGAGGGATCCCCCGAGTCGCTGAAGCTGAAGACCCAGCGGGTCGCTGGAGTCGAAGACCGCGGCAGGTCGCACGACGGAGTCGAAGGCGCCCCCGAGTGTAGGATCGATGTTGTCGAGGTACCGTTCACGAGGTGATGCGGCGGACCGGAGTTGACGCGACAGTGGGTCGCCGAAGCCGATGACGGTAGCGGGCCACCACAGCCGAAGACTACAGCAGGTCATCAGGGTCGAAGACCGCAACATGTCGCTGGACCTGAGGGAGCCCCTGAGTCACCGGAGTCGAAAACCGCAACGGGTCGCACGGTGGAGTCGGCGCAGACCCCAGGTGTAGATTGACGTGGTCGGACATAGTCGTCGCGGCGGATATGTGGTCCAGGTCGATGGTGTCGCATGGAGGACGTGTGGTCCATGCTGATAAATTCTGGCCGGAAAACGGCAGCCTATGATGAATATGTGGACTCGCCGATCCACGAGGCGTTGATGCCTTCATTTTGTTGATGGCTTCATCTTGTTTCCGCGTTCCGGTTGATTCGCGTATTGTAAATACCCGTTTTGCAAAAACGATCAGGCAGTGTATTAGATCAGATAAAATAATTGATTTGATAGACTAATCAATAAGTGAGAGAAAGAAAAAATTAAACATTAATTATCCATGAATCGGAACGATTTGTTCTATGTGCCCCTGACGTAGTTGCTTTCTCTATTTGCATGCCATATCCTCCTTGTGGAGATTAATTCTTCACGCTGCTTCTCCACATCGGGGCTTGACCCAGTGGATCCCTTCACTGGTAGTAATTATCGAATCGATCCTGTGGTTCCATGTGATGTGGTGCTCGTTGGACCTTCTCCTCTTTGGTATACAGAATATGGTCTTGGTCGATAGCCTGGCATCAAGAAATCGATCGCGGGGCCCCTTGCGGTTTGACGAATTGGTTCGCTTTTGCTTCGACTACAGGACGCCTTGATGGCGGATCAACGGTCACATGCTCACGGCAAAAACGGGACGCAACATGGAGGATTTGACGAAGCTGAGCACGCCGACGCGGACGTAGATGTATCGACCGGATGCGATCCGATCTGGCCAATGGTGATGATGTTGTTGACGAAATCTAGCATGCAAACGTTGATGAATAACCAGATGAGATCTGGTCGCCGTTGGTGGCAAGGGATCCTGCCCGGACGATGTCGGCAAGTTGTGGATTGTTGGTGATGGGGCCGTCGAGATCGCAACATCAGCGCTCCCAGTTCCCACAGACAGCGCCAATTGACGAGGGTTTAACTCATTAATGCCCATTGTTATGGACTTGGGTTTTGGAGAAGAGAGGAGCGCTGGAGATCTCGGTACGGCTAGCAAACAAGCACACGGGGACACAAGGTTTACCCAGGTTCAGGCCTCGTAGAGGACCCTACTCCTGCTTGTCTGCTCTTGATTGATGATGATTCGAAGGATTACAATGTCGCCGATGGCGGTGGATGCGTAGATTGGATCTGGCGGGTGTTGTCTAGATCTATTGTCGCGTGGCGATCTATTCTAGGAGTCGCGATTTGTCTATTGGGGGAGAGGATGCCTTCTCGTTGGACCCTCCTAGCCTTTATATATGGGGAGGCTAGGTCTCGGGTACCAATACGAGTTGGTTACAAGTTAGATTCAAACTCTAGTATTGATACTTCCTTGTCTTGTGCGTTTGGGAGTCCGTATCCATATGGGCTTCATACCACTCGAACCGTCATAGGCGTCATGGACCTTGGCAATTCGTCGAGTGGGTCTTCCATCGGGTCGCACCAGGTAGGTTGTAGTCGAGTGCCTATTGGACATACCCATGTCACCCGGTGCCTTAATCTTCCACAAAGCCTTCCATTGCTTGTCACTAGCCATCCAGTAAACTCAGCCCACCTCTCCTGCTACGGTTCTGAACGAACTTGGTGGACCGAGCTAGGTTATACCCTGATCGCACAGTATACGTACCATGGCGAGCGAAAGGCCAGCATGCAAAGTCCTCGCTCGCATGACTAGATATAGGAATCTGCAGAATCTGCGGTGAGATGGCTGGCTCAAAGAAGGCATTAACAGTCTCTTGGTTCCAAGAACCATCCTCCTCGTCAATAAGAAAATTTACAGTTGCCGTGGCTGGGATTGGTGACTTGGAACTGATCCGATCTAGGTTGAATTGAGGCACCCAATTGTCTCCCATTATCTTGATTGAACGTCCATTCCCAATACCCCAGTGCACACCCTGACTGAGAAGTTCTCGACCATGCAGAAAGCTACGCCAGGTGTACGAGGCCGACCTTGGTCTGACTGCATGCCAAAAATCGGTGTCTGGGAAATATCTTCCCTTTAGCGCATGTGCGCATAGGGAGTCTGGAACTGTGAGAAGTCACCATGCAGTTTTAGCTAGCATCGCCTAGTTAAAGAGGGCGAGGTCACGGAACCCCATTCATCCTATAGCCTTTGGTGTCGACAGCCACTCCCAAGCCCTCCAATGGATTTTCTTCTTGTCATCCTCAATGCCCCACCACATATTGGTTATGACTGACCGCATCTTGTCACATGTGATGAGGGGTAGAAGAAAGCAACTCATGACAAAGGTTGGCATCGACTGTACCACTGCCTTTAGAAGCGCCTCAATGCCTGCCCGGGATAGAGGTCTATCCGAGAGGCCATTAATATACTTCCAAATCTTTTCATAAAGAAAGTTAAAAGTTGCAGCAGGGGACCTTCCAATAGAGGTAGGCATCCCCAAATATAAATCGCTGAGCACTTCACTTTGAACCTCCAATAGTGTCTTCACATTCGATTTCACCAAATCTAGACAATGATGACCAAAGAAAACCGAAGACTTCTCGAGGTTAATTTTCTACCCCGAGGCATCACAATAAACCTTGAGAGTTTGTTTGAGAGCATCCACACTCCTATTGTCGCTCCGAGCAAAGAAAATACTGTCATTTGCAAACAACAAATGTCATATAGGGGGGCCGAGTCTACCATTACGAATTCCATGGAGCTCACCTCGGTTCTCCCTTTGTTGCAGTCAACATGACAAACCTTCTGTACATAAGAGAAACAAATAAGGGCTAATAGGACCCCCCTGCCAAATGCCTCTAGATGGAACCATCGGTTCGGTCAGCTCACCATTTACACGTACCGCATACCGAACACAGGTCACACACCGCATAACCGCCTGGATCCAACTAGCATCAAAACCAAGCTTGCAGAGACAACCATGGAGATAACTCCATTCCACCCTGTCGTACGCTTTCATCATATCAATCTTCAGCACAAAGAAGGGTTGTTTAGATTTCTGGTTGCGAATAGTATGCAAGCACTCAAAGGCAATAAGCCCATTATCCGTGATCAACCGACCAGGAACGAAGGCACTCTGCTCCTCGGAAATAACATCAGGAAGGACCAATTTGAGCCTATTAGCCAGGACCTTTGAGGCAATCATATAGAGGACTAATACATTGCAAAGGTATCTATAATTTTTGATGTTCCATGCTTGGTTTTATCCACTTTCTTGTGTTTTGTCCATACTTTGGAGTACTTTTCATATGATTTCTTGGACTAACTAGAGCCATAGTGCCAGCTGCCTATTTTCTGCTGTTTTTGGTTCCAAGAAAGTCAGAAAATGAATATTCTCGGAATTGGACGGGACAAAAGCCAAAGTGCCTATTTTTCCGGAAGTCATCAGATGCCAGAATACGAGACGGAGAAGGGCTGGGGGCCGACCACACCACCTAGCCGCACGGCTAGGCCTGGCCCGTGCTAGGGGGTGGTCTGGCCAACCCCAACACCCCCTCGGCCTCTCCTTCCGCCTATATATTGCTCTCTGGACGAAAACCCTAAGTACCCAATCAAAAATCCACGAAAGAGTCTGTAGCCGCCGTCATCTCCATCCCTAGATCGGGAGGGATCTGAAGCTCTTCCTGGCACCCTGCCGGAGAGGGGAATTCACCCTGGAGGCCTTCTTCATCACCATGCAAGCCTCCGGTGTGATGCGTGAGTAGTTCATCTTTGGACTACGGATCCATGTAGTAGCTAGATGGCTGGTTCTCCTCCTTTGTGCTTTCATGTCTAGATCTTGTGAGCTCCATTCATGATCAAGATCATCTATTTGTAATTCTGCATGTTGTGTTTGCGGGGATCCGATGGATATTGAGATGCTATTTCAGATTGATTATTGATTCTATCATGTCTTTGTTATTTGTGATCTTGCATGCTTTCTGTTGTTAGTAGCTATCTTGGCCAAGTAGATGCTAGCAACTCCAAGAGTTAGTATTTATGCTGGATAGTGGGTTCATGCCTCTAGTAATCTGGGGAAGTGACAAAAATCTCTAAGGTACTAGATGTGATGTTGCTACTAGGGAGAAAACAACAATCCTTTGTTCATAGAACAATCATATTGTTTACATTACATGCAATTCGTAAAGCAATAATCTATTGCTTGCAACTTAATACTGGAGGGGGTTCGGATGATAACCTGAAGGTGGATTATTAGTCATAGATGTAGTTGTTGGGTCCGCATCATAGAAAACAAATAATTTCCTATGATGAGAACTACACGCCAAGATCTATCTACTAGGTACAGAGCAACGGGTGGACATACATCCATCGAGAACTTACCCTTGGAGACAACGAGTTTTGTTAACGAGTAGGAACTTGTGGTTGATGTAGTCGTACACTTGCCGATCTTAATATCGTGTGGAAGTCCGAGCGCCGCAAATCAGCAGCACATCCGTCCTCGCACACACGTTTAAGCCACCGGACAACCTCCACCTCCTTTCTCCAGCGATCCAGCGAAAGCAGCAATTCCTTCCAGACGAAATGCCACCGGGAACATGTATCTCGCTAATCCAAGACCATGGGGAAATAATTCTAGAGGGGGGAGAGATCCTTCACGAGGAGGTGTGAGGAAGAAGGAGGAAGAGGGGGCCTTTTATAGGAGGAGGGGGGTACCCCCTCCATGGCCGGCGCCTCATGGAGGTGACCCCTCACCTCCTCCATTCATGTGGTGGTAACTCCCTCCACATTAAAATGCCTCTTCACATTCCCTTTTAAAGTCCCCACTTTAAATGCATTAAAATTCTCTAAGTTTAATGCTCTATCATTTAATAAAAATCTTTTAGTAAATTTATTCAGAATTTTGTTAATTACTTTAATTAACAAAATTTCACATATAACCCCTTGCAATATTTCAATATCACATGCAGAACCACTTTCTGCAATTTCACCCGAAACAATTCCAGTTTCTATCGAAACAATTCCCGCGCTTTGCAATTCTTTCGTCTGAAACATATGTGCTCCAAAATGGTGTCCGGTAACTCTTAAGTGTGTCACCCCACGGTTCGCGAATAATGCAGACATGATTGAGACTCCTCTCAGATCAATAATCAGAAGCGGGACCTAGAGATCCATACTGACTCCTGCATATTCAACGATGACTTCTGTGATCGTGAGAAACTTTAATGCTAGTAATTTAATCCCTTTGTCTCATGATATAATACATGTCCGAGATTCGATCATCGGTATCCAAATACCTAGATCGATCTCGTTACCGACATGCACTCTTTTCTCGTTCCCGTGATATAACATTCTAGTGATCACATCACTTGCTTGCAAGCTATCTTAATGTGATATCACCGAGAGGGCCCAGAGTATATCTATCCGTCATCAGGATTGACAAATTCCACTCTTGATCCATGAGCCTCAACATAACACCTTCGTAGCACTGAACCCATCTTTATAGTCACCCTGTTACGGTGTGACGTTTGATGTTATCAAGATACTCTTCTGGTGTTAGCAAATTAACATGATCTCATGGTCTAAGGATAAAGATTACTTCGTATGATGTTATAGAAATATAAACATAATGACTTGATCGTAATGCTATACTTCGGATGAATGTTCATCACATCATTTCACAAATGGTGTGACCTTGTTATTAACAACATTCAATGTCCATGATCAGGAAACCTTGATCATCTTGTTAATCAACAAGCTAGTCTATAAGAGAGGCATAACTAGGAACCCTTTTTGTTTATTAACCACACATGTATTGATGTTTCCGGTCAATACAATTATAGCATGCATAAACATCTATCATATATAAGGAATACATAATAACAACTTTATTATTGCCTCTCAGGGCATATTTCCTTCAGTCTCCCACTTGCACTAGAGACAATAATCTAGTTCACATAGTGATAAATCTAACACCCATGGAGTTCTGGTGTTGATCATGTTTTGCCCTAGGGAGAGCTTTAGTCAACGGATCTGCTACATTTAGGTCCGTGTGTACTTTACAAATCTTTATATCTCCATCCTTGACATGCTCGCGGATGGAGTGAAACCGGCGCTTAATATGCTTGGAATTCTTGTGAGACCTCGGTTCCTTGGCGTTGGCTATGGCTCCATTGTTATCACAATAGATCACCATTGGGTCCAATGCACTAGGAACCACACCAGTTCCGTAATGAACTCTTTCATCCAAACCGCTTCCTGCGCCACTTCTGAAGCAGCAACATATTCCGCCTCTGTTGTTGATCCAGTCACCACAGGTTGTTTGGAACTCCTCCAACTAACTGCTGCTCCGTTCAAGAAAAATACGTATCCGGATTAGACTTAGAGTCATCCGGATCGGTGTCAAAGCTAGCATCGACATAACACTTAGTGACTAGCTCTTCTTCACCTCCGTATACAAGAAACATATCCCTAGTTCTTCTCAAGTACTTAAGGATATTCTTGACCGCTATCCAAAGGTTCAACTGGATCAGATTGGTACCTGCTAGTCAAACTAATAGCATGTGCCACATTCGGTCTTGTACATAGCATGGCATACATTATAGAGCCTATGGCCGAGGCATAGGGGATCTTATCCATTATCTCTCTTTCTTCCGCCGTAGCCGGACTTTGAGTCTTGCTCAATGTCTTGCCTTGCAACATAGGTAAGAACCCCTTGTTACTTCCGTCCATATTAAACTTCTTTAATATCTTATTAAGGTATGTACTCTGCGATAGCCCAGTTAGGCGCCTTGATCTATCTCTATAGATTTTAATGCCTAACATATATGACGCTTCACTAAGATCTTTCATCAAAAATTTGCTGTTTAGATAACTTTTCACACTGTTTAAAAGATCTATATCATTTCCAATCAATAATATGTCATCCACATATAATATCAGAAATGCCACATTGCTCCCACTCACTTTCTTGTAAATACAAGCCTCTCCATAAGTTTGGACAAATCCAAACTCTTTGATCACCTCATCAAAGCGGAGATTCCAACTCTGGGATGCTTGCTTCAGTCCATAGATGGATCACTGAAGTTTGCATACCTTATTAGCATCCTTAGGATCGACAAAACCCTTAGGTTGTATCATATACAACTCTTCTTCAATATTACCATTGAGGAATGCAGTTTTGACATCCATCTGCCATATTTCAAAATCAAAATATGCAGCAATTGCTAACATAATCCTAACCGACTTAAGCATCGCTACGGGAGAGAATGTCTCATCGTAGCCAACTCATTGAATTTGTCGAAACTCCTTTGCGATAAGTCGATCCTTATATATGGTCACATTACCATCAGCATCAGTTTTTCTTTTGAAAATCCATTTATTCTCAACGGCCTTTCGATCGTGAGGTAAGTCCACCAAGATCCAAACCTGGTTCTCGCACATGGATTCCATCTCGGATTTCATGGCTTCTAGCCATTTGTTGGAATCCGGGCTCATCATCGCTTCCTCATATGTCGTAGGGTCATCCATTTCATCAACCATGAAATTCACAACAGGATTACCATACAGTTCAGGAGCTGCACGTGTCCTACTTGACATGCAAGGTTCGGTAGTGTCCTCTTTTGGAGTTTCATGATCAATATCATTAGCTCTCTCTTCATTAGGTGAAATCAACTCCGAAACAATTTCTGGTGCTGCGCTACTCGTCATTTCATGAAGAGAAGGTTCAATAACCTCTTCGAGTTCTACCTTCCGACTACTCACACCTTTCGTGAGAAACTCCTTCTCAAGAAAGGATCCATTCTTGGCAACAAAAACCTTGCCCTCGGATCTGTGATAGAAGGTATACCCAATCGTTTCCTTAGGGTATCCTATGAAGACGCATTTTTCCGCTTTGGGTTCGAGTTTATCCGGCTGAAGTTTCTTCACATAAACATCGCATCCCCAAACTTTAAGAAATGACAACTTAGGTTTGTTTCCAAACCATAATTCATATAGTGTCGTTTCAACGGATTTAGATGGTGCCTGATTTAAAGTGAATGCAGATGTTTCCAGCGCATAACCCCAAAATGACAGTGGCAAGTCAGTCAGAGACATCATAGATCGAACCATATCCAATAAAGTACGATTACGACGTTCCAACACACCATTATGTTGTGGTGTTCCGGCAGGCGTGAGTTGTGAAACTATTCCACACTCTTTCATGTGTGTGCTAAACTCGTAACTTAGATACTCACCTCCACGGTCAGACCGCGGAAATTTGATCTTTCTAATTACGATGATTTTCCACTTCATTCTGAAATTCCTTGAACTTTTCAAAGGTTTTAGACTTGTGTTTCATCAAATAGATATACCCGTATCTACTCAAATCATCCGTGAAAGTAACAAAATAACGATATCCACCTCGCGCCGACACACTCATTGGTCCACACACATCAGTATGTATGATTTCCAATAAATCTGTCGCCCGTTCCATTGAACCAGAAAACAGCGTTCTAGTCATCTTGCCCATAAGGCATGGCTCACATGTATCAAATGGTTCAAAATCAAGTGATTCCAAAAGTCCATCAGAATGGAGTTTCTTCATGCGTTTAACGTCAATATGACCTAGACAGCAGTGCCACATATATGCAGATATATCATTACCAAGTTTAATCCTTTTAGCATCAACATTATGAATATGCATAATACTACTATCGAGATCCAATAGAAATAAACCATTCAACACAGGTGCATGACCATAAAAGATATCATTCTTATAAATTGAACAACCATTGTTTTTAGATTTAAAGGAATAACCACTTTGCATCAAACACGATCCGGATACAAAGTTCATGCTCAGTGCAGGCACCAAATAACAATTATTCAGGTTTATAACTAATCCCGATGGCATATGGAGAGGTAGCGTCCCGACGGTGATCACATCAACTCTTGATCCATTGCCGACCCGCATCCTGACCTCATCCCTTGCTAGTTGTCGCTTGTTCTGCAGCCCCTGAACCGAGTTACATATATTAGCAACCGATCCCGTATCAAATACCAGTGCTATCTGCGGTACTAGTCAAGTACACATCAATAACATGTATATCACATATACCTTTGTTTGCCTTGCCGGACTTCTTGTCCGCCAAATACTTGGGGCAATTGCGCTTCCAATGGCCAGTCCCCTTGCAATAGTAACACTCGGTGTTAGACTTAGGTCCAGCTCGGGGTTTCTTTTTAGGTGCAGCAATAGATTTGCCACCCTTCTTTCCCTTGTGTTTGCCTTTCTTGTCCTTCTTGAAACTGGTGGTCTTATCGATCATCAACACTTGATGTTCTTTCCTAATCTCCACTTCTGCAGTCTTAAGCATTGACAGAAGCTCGGGAAGAGACTTCTTCATGCCCTGCATATTATAGTTCATCACGAAGCTCTTGTAGCTAGGTGGCAGAGATTGGAGAACACGACGTATGCCTAACTCAATGGGAATCTTTATTCCCAAGGACACAAGCTTATCGGCGTACCCAGACATTTTGAGTACATGCTCACTAACGGAGCTGTTCTTCTCCATCATGCAGCTAAAGAACTTTTCAGAAGCATTATAACTCTCTACGGCAGCATGGATATCGAAAATCATTTTCAATTCTCCCATGGTATCAAAGGCATTGCCATTTTCGAAACGCTTTCAAAGTTCTGGCTCTAGCCCATACAGTATGCCGCAATGAACTAAGTTGTGGTCCTCCTGACGAGTCATATAGACATTCTTTTCCTCGTCAGGGGCATCAGGAGCTGGTGGGGGGCCTAGCGGCGCCTCTAGAACATATTGCTTTTGTGCAGCAGTGAGGAGAATCCTCAAATTCATAGCCCAGTTGGTGAAGTTGCTACCATTCGCAGCAAGTTTCTCTTTCTCCATGAACACATTGAAATTAAAAGCAGGTGGTGCCATCTACAACAGAATTTGTAAAGTTTATTTAGACTAAGTTTATGATAGAGTGAGTTCAACTAATCCAAATTACTAATGAACTCCCACTCAATAACGACATCCCTCGTGTCCTTTTAGTGATTACATGAACCAAATCCACTACACCAAGTCTGATCATCACGTGAGTTGATATAGCTTCAAAGGCGAGCATCTATATGGGCATCATATCAACTATATGACTCATGCTTAACCTTTTGGTCCGTGTTCTGAGGCCATGTCTGTACATGCTAGGCTCGCCAAGTAAGAACCTTAGTATTCGCGTGTGTAAAACTGTCTTACACCCGTTTCTATGAAAGCGTAGATTCGAGTACACCCGATCATCACGTGATGTCTCAAAACACGATCCACAGAACGGTGCATACTTAAGGAAGAACACATTTTTATCTTGATATCTAAATGAGGGATCATCTTACAATGCTACAAAAAGCGCCAAACTAGCAGTATAAGATGCTAACATCTAATGTGTAAAGTGAGATGATATGGTCCATGCATTTGATCTCTATCATTTGCATCGTGGTATGATCTCTACCATTCCGTTGTGTGTAAGGCCAAGGTCTATGGAACTTACATGTTGAGTGTGTTGTAAGAGTATCTATCATACATCTACTTACAACAATACCATATCAAGACACTAGTCCAGCAACGATCTAAACTAGACGCCTCTAATTTTGCAAGTTTTACGTGGCTTAGGGCTTTCGGAGATAGAACCGTTCTTACCTACGAACATGAACCATGACGAGGATAACCAAGTTATTAGCAACTCGTTGTAAATCAGATATTAACTATAGTAGGAGAGACAGACACCCGCCAGCCACTTATGCAAAACTAGTTGCATGTCAGTCGTGGAACCGGTCTCATGTACGATGACATGTAAGGTTGGTCCGGGCCGCTTCATCCCACTATGCCACCAATATCCAAAATACATAGAAGATGCAATAACATGATCATCATCGCCCACATATAAACATATTTGCACTACCCCTGCAAAGCACCTACGCATAGATCAGGCTCTGATACCACTGTTGGGTCCGCAACATAGAAAACAAAAAATTTCCTACGATGAGAACTACACGCCAAGATCTATCTACTAGGTACAAAGCAACGGGTGGACATACATCCATCGAGAACTTACCCTCGAAGACAACGAGTTTTGTTAACGAGTAGGAACTCATGGTTGATGTAGTCGTACACTTGCCGATCTCAAGATCGTGTGGAAGTCCGAGCGCCGCAAATCAGCAGCGCATCCGTCCTCGCACACACGTTCAAGCCACCGGACAACATCCACCTCCTCGCTCCAGCGATCCAATGAAGCAAGAACTCCTTCGCATTTAAATGCCACCGGGAACATGTATCTCACTAATCCGAGACCATGGGGAAATAATTCTAGAGGGGGAGAGAGATCCTTCACGAGGAGGTGTGAGGGAGGAAGAGGGGGGCCTTTTATAGGAGGAGGGGGTACCCCCTCCATGGCCGGTGCCTCATGGAGGTGGCCCCTCACCTCCTCCATTCATGTGGTGGTAACTCCTTCCACATTAAAATGCCTCTTCACATTTCCTTTTAAAGTCCCCACTTTAAATGCATTAAAATTCTCTAAGTTTAATGCTCTCTCATTTAATAAAACTCTTTTATTAAATTTATTCAGAATTTTGTTAATTACTTTAATTAACAAACATTCACATATAACCCCTTGCAATATTTCAATATCACATGCAGAACCACTTTCTGCAATTTCACCCGAAACAATTCCGGTTTCTATCGAAACAATTCCTGCGTTTTGAAATTCTTTCGTCTGAAACATATGTGCTCCAAAATGGTGTCCGGTAACTCTTAAGTGTGTCACCATATAGTTCATGAATAATGCAGACATGATTGAGACTCCTCTCAGATCAATAATCAGAAGCGAGACTCCTACTGGTTTGATTAAATCGTGGTTTCATAACTAAGGGAAACTTGCTACTGTGCTCATCATACCTTCCTCTTGGGGTTCTCCAACGAGCTTGTTAATACACGAGCCATCAAGGACGTTGCACAAACTGATGGGACGAAAATTCTTTAAGTGCTTCGGCTTGGCAACTTTGGGAATCAGCACTATGATAGAATCACACAGCCCCTCAGGAATCTCCCCTCCGCATAAGAACCCTCTCACTGCATTACAAATCTCCACTTTAAAAAACTCCCAATGAGTCTGATAGAACAAAGCCGGAAAGCCATCGGGGCCAAGCCATCTGGGCCAGGTGCTTTTGTTGGGCCCATTTGGAACAGTGCAGACTCAATCTCCATATCCGTATATGGTTTACATAAAGAAGTATTCATATCAGCTATAACCTTGACCGGAATGGCATCAAGAACCGCATCAACCGAATCACAAGGCTTAGAAGAAAAGAGTTGTTCGTAAAACTGGTGAACCATACCTTTAATACCCCCTTGTGAATCACACTTCGAGCTATCCTCTCGTAAAAGAACGTCGATCTTATTTGTGCGTTTACGAGCGGAGGCTTTTGCATGGAAAAGGCAGTGTTTCGGTCTCCCTCCCGGAGCCACTCCACCCTCGAACGCTGACGCGTCATGACCTCTTCACATTCAAAGAGCTCGCAAAGTCGGCGCTCAGCCTCACTTTCCTCCTTGACAACCGCGTCCGATAAGGGCTTGCTACGCAAATACAAAATCTGTCCCTCGAGACGACGAATCTGCTTGCGGATGGATCCGAAAGTAGACCGGCTCTAGTCCTTTAGCTTGGGAACCATTCTGTTGAGGGTCGCCCAGGTAGACTTCAGCGAGGGGCCAGCCTCGCTGCTCGCTGCCCAGGCAGCTTCCAACGTCTCCTTGTAGTCAGGTGCGCATCTCCACATGGCCTCGTACTTGAAGTTGTACGAGACAGGTTGATTCTGGCTACTCCGCTAGACCTTTTCCATGGTGAACAAGATTGCATAATGATCGGAATACATAGTGATTAGATTTTCAACTGTGCAGTTGTCAAACATTTGTGGGGCTGATGGGGCGGTATCACTGGAGGACTCGAGCATCGTGGCTAGGGTGGCGCCCCTGGTCAGGCGACGGCAGTAGCCTTCCCCAATGGTCACCATCACGTTTGGGGTGTTATGCAGGCAGAGGCGGTAGCCGTGGGTCTAACCCTTCACCAAAATCCATCGGTGGCTACGGCGGTGTGGTTGGTGGCTAGCGTAGAGCCGACCTGCGTGACTCAGCGGTCAGTTGTTTCTATGTGGTGGTGGTGGCGTCACCACACATGAGATGTTTGTGCTAGAGAGTTTGCAGGATGGCGTCAGTCGGTTTTTTGCGTGGTGGTGGTGGCGTCCTCGCCACGACGCTAGGGGTTTTTGCGTTTTCCTCCGGTAGCGTAGGTGTGCGAAGGAAGGTTTCCTCCACGCGAAATCCGACGGTGCGGAGTCCGCGGATGTCGTTCTTCTCTTGGGGCCATTGTGGGCCCTTCGAACTCCTCAATTCTAGGGACACATCCTCGGGTCAAGGTCTAAACCTTGCAGTGCAAGGTTGGATAACAACGTCGATCTCGCGACACTTTCCCTCTTAAGGTCGTCTCTTTGAAATTTGTGTCCCCTTATGTGTTATCCCAGGACACTCACACGGCAACATGGACAAGGTGGAGCAGCCTCGTCTTGCACGGAGTCTTTGGTGGAGATATCAAGTCATGTCTAACCACCAGGTGCTACACTGTGTCATGTCTGGTCTGGCAGGTTTTACGCATGACAGCTCATCCGGAGGCTACAAGCTATGTCGGTTGGCAAGACTCTGCAACATGGTGTCGAGGGTTCTTGGTGGCAACTGCTTATGTATCATGGATGCGCACAGGGCAGTGGCACTGCCTGGCATCGACGATAGGTCTGGCAAGGCCAATGCATGGATCCATCCCGAAGATTGGTTGGCGGAAGACAGCAGCAACGACTTCGAATAAAGTGTGCGCATGTGGTTTGCTCTTAGGATCTGCTGGACCATTTTGTGCTCCCGGCTAGTCGTTGGACGGCTTGGTGAGGCCTCTGGTTTAGAAGATGTGAGTAGTTATGAGTTCAAGGCACATGGCCGAGATCAAGTCACCCACATCATCATGATTGTAGGTTTAGCGACCGTGGTTGCTAGGAAGGTGGCTTTGGGTTGTTTCTGATGTATTCGTTTTGTCAAACTTTGTTGAATGATTTAATAAACATGTTGTCTCATTATTTTGATGCAGAGGTTGGGGTTCGACCTCCTTTTCGAAAAAAGTGTACTGCAACGTTATTTTTGTGGGTCAGATAATTATCTTTTCCAGAAACTGAAACCTATTCCCACTAGTAGGGATATGCCTAATGGCGACATCACAAAATGGCGACCTGGGGTGTTACATTTTGTGGACCGCTAATATGGTGCCACTCGTATATGTTATTGGGGGCATGTTGTTCCTACGCCCCAAAAACGAATGTACCGGGGATGTTGCCAAAGTGAACGATGACATTAACATTACTAGTGGCCGCGGGAGAGGCACGCCCCTAGTAGTTTGATACTAGAGGCATTCATTTTCTGCATGCTTCCAAACATACGGTCTACCAGCGGGTTCGTGCATGAGCAGCCGAAACCATACAAACCCACATCGTCAAGCAGGTACGACAACAAAAAGAACCTGGAGCTAATTTTCGGGATATCCACAATTTATATACATATAAGTGCACACATAGACAATATTTATATATGCATGACACATATAAGGAGTTAGAGTGCATCATCAGGAATTAGCACATAAGAGGAAACAACACAAATACATGTCAATGTTTATCAAATCGGTCCATATTATCTAGAAACTATGCATACACATAAATGGAATCAACACAAATACACAAGCCTGATGACTAGGATGAGGATTATGAAGCCCTTTGTCCTATAAGGCATGATGACCTGACGTGCATCATTTCCAACTTCATGATTGTAATAATCGTCTACCTCCTTTATAGCGTATTTGGTTCATGGGAATTAGAGGTAGGGAATGGGAGTTTAACCTATGGAGACTTTTAATCCTTTGATTGGTTGGGTAGAATGGGAAGCAAGAAGGGAAGTGGAAAGAGAATTAGTGTGTTAAACTCCCACAAATATCTTACCTAGGGGGACCCTGGTAATTGAGACGGGGATAGGGGATAGGCGTTGAACTCCTAATCCCCTTCCCTCCAATTGCCAAACATGCAGTTAGAGTGTTAAACCCTTTGTAGTTGTTGTCGTTGTAACCATTGACTTGTTTCTGACACTCATTCCAAGAACTTTAGATCCATGAATGTAATGACCCGGAATTTAATAACCTAAAATAAGATGACTTAGAGTGAGTGATTGTGAATTAGTTCATCTTAAGCATAAATCCAGGGGAATTTTCGACCGTTAGATTAAAGAGGGAGTAGAGGTGAGATCTATCTCGAAGTTTAGAGAAAACTTGTGTGTGTAGTTGTGTGATGCATTGCTGGCATGTGACAAGTTAAATGGTTGATAAATGATTGCTAAATGAAGCATTGTTTGCTTGAGTGATACCATATTGGTTGCGAGGGAGATTGTTTGAATTTTTGAATGTATCAAAAATTTGACATGACCTCTATTTTATTTTGGATAAACCAAGAACAATTAACATATGTAAACAATATATACATAAACAGATGCGTAAGCATCTGCACAAGACTGTAATCAGCTAACATATCAATCTTTGGAAGCTGAGCTTGCAAAGAAACAAACATATACACACTAAAAGCTCCAAATAACATACTAACCAATAACATAAGTCCCTTACATCAGTTTTGGACTCACAAAAGGAGAATTACAAGTCCAATACAGATTACAAAACCAACTAAATGAATTTTATCTAAACTTAAATACAAAAAGATTTAAATCCACCCAAAGTATATTACAACTATAATCAGAATATTGCAAACCTTGATCAAATCAAGGAATTGAATAAAATATAGCCACATAGGAATAGTTACACAGACAAAGGAATTCAAAACAAGAGAAGAAAACCTAATCTATATTGAACCAATCCATATCTTATCTATCTTCTTCTTTCCTACTTCTCACCTGCAAGCAAACCATCAAATAGTTAGTATGTGAGAAATACCAAATCTTTATGCAACACCTAGGAAAGTACACCAAATGTATCTAATCCAAATCAACAAGAAAGAAAACAATAGCAAGATAATCTGCATGCAAGAAATACTAATACAACAACCCCAAATTCCATCTTGTTCAAGTGGACAATCTAAACCAATAGAACTACTTAGAATACTAACTAACAACAATCTACCAAAGGAAATTTGCAAACGATAAGAACTAGTATAACAGCCCCAAATTCCAACTTGTTCAAGTTCCAAAACCAAACCATTGGTTGACTATTAAACCTTACAAGAAACCACACTACAAGGAAAGTTAGCTTTTACAACAGACTATTTTCATGGTTGAAGGCCCATTTTTCGTGGCTAAAAAGTCTTCTGTGACGGATGACCTTCGTGTAAAAGCCCCGTCACAAATGAATCAACCACGGTTTTTTTTCGACCGTGGCAGATCACACCCTTCGGCCATGAAAACTTGTTCCATCGTAGATCTCTTCGACAGGCGTGCTGACTGCTGATGTCACGCAAACTGTCACATGGCAGCCGTTGTTACGGTTACCACTGTTAACAGTCACAGAAACCGTGGTAGAAGTCAGGCCCAGCCAAGACCTATTAATTATTAAATGGGCCGGCCCATGTGGAGAGCCCAATAGGAATACGATCCTTCACTGTTTTTTCCTGCATTGTCTAGAATCGACGCAGAACTACAGCCAACAGCGGCCCGTACACTTGTAGGCTCAACACTGTTTCGGCCTACATAAGGCCCAAGTTAGCCCA
Organism: Avena insularis; assembly: GCA_023614405.1. Lineage (NCBI taxonomy): Eukaryota > Viridiplantae > Streptophyta > Magnoliopsida > Poales > Poaceae > Avena > Avena insularis. Next base: position 453,168,076 of record CM042691.1, on the reverse strand, counting down.
ACATTATGCTTCCACCTGAGGCCTGCACCAAGATGGCCCGGTATTGTTCACGCCTGGTGCAAATCTAGTCTTTTACTATTCAGGCCTATTAGTGTTCCAACCTTTTAGGATATTTGCCCTGTTACTGTTTAGGCCCTTTAGAGTTTGGCATTTTGCCTATTTAGGTCGGTATTGTTCTTCCTGTTACTATAGTGGTCTACCACCATACTGGCCTTTCAATGTTCTGGCATTTTACCGTTCTGGTCGTTTACTGTTCTGGCCATTTACTATTGAGGCCATTCACGGTTTCGGTCTTCCACTGTTCAAGCCTTTCACTATTCCGGCTTTCTACTGTTCAGGCCTTTCACAATTTGGTCTTCTACTGTTCTGACCTTTCACTGTGCCAGCCTTCTATTGTTCTGGCCTTTTACTGTTCTGGATCTTTACTATTCTGAACTTTATTGTTCTGGCCTTTTATAGTTATGTCCTTCTACCATTCCGGCCTTTTACTATTCTGGCATTTTACTATTCTGGTTGTTTGGGGCCGTCCATGCGCATGTTGTTTCAACATTCGGCATGTTACTGCTCCATCCTGTTACTGTTTCGGCCTTTTTTGCTAGCCACTACTTTTTGGCAGAACAGAGGAATATCAAGACATCAATTAACAAACATGCACAAATTAAAACTACTTATTACACAACAATAAAAGTTTATTACAACATGATATACAACAAGATCGAAATTCCGAAAGATTACAAAGTGTCGGTATCATCAATAAGAGATCAGTACATGGCGATTCACTTCAATGTATCATCTGTCCTCTTCTTCAATATTTCAGCTACAGATCTAAGAGCAGCTACACCCTTTCTTTCTTCACGCAATATAGCATTTATATATTTATCACCTGCAGGAGTTGTTCTAGGTGGACTGTTAAGTAAGTTGATTTCTTCGGAAATGCAATGGAAGGATAAATGGGAAGAGGGATCACAACTTTCAGTCATGCCTTCTAAGGACTCATGCTTGGTTTTAACTGCAGCCTGCTAAAATATGGTAAAAAGGTTAAAACAAAGAACAAGGGAAACAAGTAGTATTATATAAAGTAGAGATCGTTGAAAGTAAGTATGAATTTACAGTAGCACGTTCAGGCTGACAATAGCTCCTTCTCAAGCAGGTGCGACTCCTGGTCAATCTGCCAGAAGAATCTGAGCCGAGCAGTTGGAACTCTGGTCCTTGTACTCCATTATCATTTCTCTGCATTAAGGCGTGACATTTAAAACCTAGTTAGCTAGTTTGGAAGGATGAAAACTCTTGAAAAAGACCAAAAACATAGCATTAAAAATTACCAGAAGTATGATTCAAACTAGATAACTGGTTTGGAAGGATGAAAGCAGGTGAAAACACCAAAATATAGCATTAAAAATGACCAGATATATGATTCAAACTAGATGGACATTTTCTGAAGTAAGCATTCGCAGATAGAAACACAATAGAACATGAATGCAAATATCATGGCAAGGTCTTAGTAGAATGAATTATTAACTTATTAGGCATACAGGTTATACAACTTATTAACATGACAAGAAACTGGTTTAAGTAACACAAGGAAACCTCGCACAAGAAACGGGTTTAAGTAACACAAGGAAACTTATTAACCTCAGATTGTCAGTGTTGGATCCTCTATGAGCTATTTGCATAACCCGTGCGAGCGCTCGGAAATAATAGCATCTATGAGTTGGTGTTGGAGGATTAAACCGATATCGTGAGAATGTAAGAAAGGGAATAAAAGTGAGAAGCTAATGATGTGGATATGACCTACCAGATGTGGGGTGCAAACGAAATGGAAATATCATGCAGGATATTGAGCAACATTCTAACTATTCTGTAGCTTACGAGTACCAAAAAATATAGCAAACGAGCGAGTACGCATAGGTTTTCGGGGTACCGGACGTGTGTGCGATCACGGATGCACCGCTGCTTTGCGGTGCTGGACTTGCTGGACTCTCTGGACTTCATCATGATCTTGAGATCGGCAAGTGTATGATTGCATCAACCACGAAATTAGTTTCGTTAACAATGATTTGTTGCTCTTCAAGGGTATGTTCTCTGTGGATGTATATCCACCTGTTGCTTGTATATTGGTAGATATATCTTGGTGCTTAGTAGTTCCCATCGTAGGAATTTTTTTGTTTTCTATGTTGCAAACCTAATAGTGGTATCAGAGCCTAATCTATGCGTAGATGCTTTGCACGGGTAGAACACATAAGAGTATGTGGGCAATGATGATCATGTTATTGCATCTTCTATGTATTTTGGATATTGGTGGCATATCAGTATGAAGCGGCCCGTACTAACTTTACGTGTCCTCGCACATGAGACTTGTTCCACGATTGACATGGAACTAGTTTTGCGTAAGTGGCTAGCGGATGTTTACATCTCCTACTATAGTCAATATTTGATTTACAACGAGTTGCTAATAATTTCGTTATCATTGTTGTGGTTCCATGTTCGTAGGTAAGACCGGTTCTACCCTCGAAAGCCCTAAGCCACGTAAAAACACGCAATTGATAAATTAGAAGCGTTTAGTTTAGTTTTTGCTAGGAAAGTGTCATGATATGGTAATGTTATAATTTGAAATATAGTTGATACTCTTGGGAATTATAGCATACCTAACGTGTAAGTTCCATAGACCTTGGCCTTACACATAAAGGAATGATAAAGATCATACCACGATACACATGATGGTGATCAAGTGCAAGAACCATATCATTTCACTTTATGCATATAATGTTTTGTTTGCATCTTATATTGCTTGTTTGGCACTTTAGTAGCATTATAAGATAACCCCTTTTTTAGATATCAAGATAAAATATGTTCTTCCTTAAGTATGCACCGTTAAGAAAGTTCGTTGTTTCGAGACATCACATGATGATCGGGTGTACTTGACTCTGTGCTTTCATACAACGGGTGTAAGATAGTTTTACACACACGAGTACTAAGGTTCTTACTTGGAGAACCTAGCATGCATATAAATGGCCTCGGAACACGGACCGAAAGGTTAAGCATAAGTCATATGGTACATATGACGCCCATATAGATTCTCGCCTTTGAAGCTACACTGACTCACATGATGATCGGCCTTGGTGTAGTGGATTTGGTTCATGTAATCACTAAAACAACTCGAGGGATGTTGGTTTTGAGTGGTAGTTCATTTGTAATTTGGATTAGTTGAACTCAATTTGTCATAAACTAAAATCAAAGTGAATTTGCATAATTTATTGTAGTCATTGGCATCCATTTACTACCTTGCGCTTAGTTTTAATTAAGATAATAGAACTGTAGAATTCTGGATATTTACTTTACGAACTGGTATCGTATTGTTTTGAGTGTCAATTTAAAGTTTGAAAGTCCTATTGCAAACTTTCAGCAAACTCCATCTACTCCATAAAGTTTAATAAGTAGTATTAAATCAAGAGTAACAATTCCAGTGTTAGTATCTAAAGTATCATGATTGCCTCCATGATTCTTGATATTCAAAAGTTGTTTTAATATCGAGGTTCTCTAGGAGCTGAAAGAATTGTTTCAAAAACCATCATGTGTGAAAGATATTGAGATATCTGAAACAATGTTTAGGTTGCAACATGATAGAGTATAATTTGGCAAAATACATGTTCTCATATTGTATGAGAATTTGCGAAGGTTGGAGACGCTAGACGTCCTAATCTCCTAAAAAGGTTTTGGGAACTGACATTATACTCGCAATTCGTCCTTATAGGCTATAGTAGCTTGATCATGAAAGTTGTCATGATAAGGATGAATAGAAGATGTAGGTAAAATGTTTTCTACACTAAAAGATTACTAAAGAATGGATTTTTGAAAGAACGCCAAACGTTTGATGATGGTGATCTACTTCAAAGTACAAGTCCAAAGGTTTTAGTATTTGACTATACATGCTTTGGACTATGTGTCATATGTATGGCACTACTGTTGATGTTGATAGATTCTTTTAAAAGGAAATGTTAAAATAGAATCTATAAAACATTTGGTAGAAAAAGAAAAGATTGGAAATGTCCAGCTAAGGTATATAAATGATATACATGTTATGGTTGTATTCTTTTCTTTTTAAACAATGTGGTTTTTGGGTATTGGATACCGAATTGGTTGGTATGAAATGTCATACAGAACGACGCAATTCATGAACTATAATGTCCTAAGTAACTAGCAAGAGAATATGTGATGATGTTCTTCGAAAACAAATAAAGTGTTATTGTGTTTCTCATTGAGATTGAAGCTTTCCTTCATGATTTGTTTTACTAATTGTTATTTTGTTCCGATATTATGAGAACAATGGTTGTTCAAATAATTACCGTATTCCATAGAAGATGGATGAACTTTTATAAGTCTAGTTGGAGAAATCACGTCCATGAAAACTAATGCTAAAAGGTTGCAAGACAAATGATTGAAAATCACTTACAAAGTGACATCGCCGTTTAAATTATATTGAAAAGAAAACATGAAGAAACTCCATGTTTATGAATTTTTGGAGTCTTTGATTTTGATCAAATGATGCTTGTGAGACTTTACTCGAGATAATTGAAACTCCGTTCATAGGCCAAAGAGGAACGGATGACTAACTTATTAGAAATTGTGCATGTTGATATATATAGTACATTATGTGTAGCCATGTGCGGTGGATCTTTCAACTTCATATGCTTTCTTCGGAAATTTGAGTGAATATATCTGTATATTTACTTAATAAGTAAGAAGTATGAAACATTTGAGAATTGTTCAAAGACTTTCAAGATGAAGTGGAAAATAATTGTAACAAGAAAATAAAGAGTTTATGGTTCGATCATAAAGGAAGATATTTGAGACATGTTTAGCAAAACACCTTAGATTTAGGGAATTGTTCCATGGATTTGCATTTCTCGATAAACCATAGGAGTATGGAGTGTTCGAGAGATGGAATCGAACCTTGTTTGACATGGTAAGATCAAAGATGTCATTTATAAAACTACTATTATATTTTAAGGATTGAAGCTTTAGAGACTACCGCTTTTACACTGAAAAGAGTACCATCGTGATCCGTTGAAATGACACCATAAAGGTTAAATCCGAGTTGTCTTTTCTTAAAGTTTGGTATGCCATGCATAAGTAAAATGTTTACAACCAAAGTCGTATAAGCACGTCTTTGTAGGTTATCCCAAAGAATTTATTGGGTATTCCTCCATAACACCGAGAACAAAAGAGTTTGTCGCTTGGAACGTGAAGTTTCTTGAGAAGGAATTTTTTGCAAAAAGTAAAGTGGGAGGACAATAGAACTTTGATAAGGTTATTGAACCTTAGCTATATGTGCTAAGTAGCACAGCGCTGGAAAGTGTCCCGGTGGCGGCCACAATGCTCATGGCTTCCGTGATTACAAAGGTTGTGATCTCGGAGATTAGAGTCCCTATTTGAACCGGCGTCGGGTAATAATCGAATAGCGAGATTTGATAAACAAGTCATTATTGTTTTGACAATGATGAAACGATTACATGCAAAGAAGAGATGATGGAAAGGAGTTTAGATCTATAAAGAAATATACATGGATGTTTGACATCTATGAAATAGTGTACATGTCAGAAAGGAGTTTACAACAATCTTTAAGGAGTTGACTATGACAAGATTGGATCTTTCATAGTGATATTTAGTCTTGACGGATTAATGTAGCAACCACTATATATAATTTGGTATATGGTAGTTGAACAAACAAAACAATGTTCTTCTAATAGAATGGTTACCTAGGACGTGTACATGACACGGTCCAAAGGGTTTTGTTAATTCAAATGATGCTAAAGGACATGCAAACTTCAATGGTTGAAGTAAGCATAGCGAAGTTGGAATCTTCACCATGATGAAACTGTTAAAATGTTTAGTTTCATCGGAGATGATGAATATTCTTGCATTTGCAAGAAATTAAGTGGGAGCGCTGAGACAAATTTCCAATATATTATGTAGAGGACATGTTGTTGATTGGAAATGATGTATCTTTTATTGACATGGATTAAAAAATTTCATTAAAATTGGATTTCGATGAAAGACTTGGGCAAAACCGGAATATTTGGCATCAATGTATATATGGATAGATTGGGGCACTAATATGGTTGTGCTAGACGTACATATATGATATATTGAAAGGGTTCAATATGGAAACGACAAGAAAGGTTCTTGCTGCATGAAAAGGATTAAATCAAGATTCAAGTGTACCGACACTTGGTGAGTGAAATCATATGATTTTGATCAATAATACCGTGATATGTACATATCCAGATATGTCCTATGCTCTAAATGTTATGTGCATATGCCAGAATGATTTATATAATGATCATGTTGGAGATATGCCCAAGAGGCAATAATAAAAGTGGTTATTATTATATCTTTGTGTTTATGATGAATGTTTACATCCCATGCTATAATTGTATTATTAGGAAACACTAATACTTGTGTGTTTTGTAAACATAAAAGAGTCCCTAGTAAGCCTCTTGTTGAACTAGCTTGTTGATTGATTGATGATCATGGTTTCCTGATCATAGACATTGGATGTGATTAATAACAAGGTTATATCATTAGGAGAATGATATAATGGACACACACCCATAGTAAGCGTAGCATAAGATCAAGTCATTAAGTTCGTATTGCTGTAAGCTTTGAAATACATAGTAACCTAATCCTTCGACCATGAGGTTATGTTAATCACCATCACCGGATGGGTACTTTGATGACATCAAACGCCGCTTCGTGACTGGGTGGTTATAAAGGTGTCATTGAGTATTCTGAAAGTATGTGTTGAAGCGCATAGACCAAGATTGGGATTTGTCCATCCATATGACGGATAGATATACTCTGGGCCCTCTCGGTGGAATGTCATCTAGATAGCTTGCAAGCAAGTGACTAGGTCACAAGGGATGACATAACATGGAACGAGTAAAGAGTACTTATCAGTAACGAGGAAGAACTAGGTATGAATATACCGACGATCAAACCTCGGATAAGTAGAATGTCGCGAGACAAAGGGAATTGGTTTCGTATGTTAATTGGTTCAATCGATCACGAAGTAATCGTTGAGTATGTGGGAGCCGTTATGGATCTCCAGATCCCGCTGATGGTTATTGATGGGAGAGGTGTCTTCATCATGTCTGCATATTCACGAACCGTAGGGTGACACACTTAAGGTTCGAAGTTGTTTGAAGTAGATATGGAATTTGCGTTGGAGACCGAATGTTGTTCGGAGTCTCGGAATGGATCCGGGACATCACGAGGAGATCAAGAATGGTCCGGAGAATGAGATTCATATATTGGGGATCAATTTTCTAAGTTAGGAAATGTTCCAGAGTGTTTGTATGGAGATTCTAGAAGGTTTCGGAATGTTCTGGAAGGTTCTAGAGGATTTCTTGGAGTTTGCTTGAAAACCAAGAAAGGGATCAAAGAAACCAAGTGGGGTACTACACGGATTCGTGGGGAGGAGGACTCCTCCCCAACCCTTGCCCAAGGAGGAGGGAGTCCTACTAGGACTCCCCTCCCAGCGCCGCCTCCTCCTTTAAATAGAAGGGAGGGGGCGCCCCCTCTTGCACCTTGTCTCATAACTCCCAATCTCAGCCGCCTCTCTCCTCCACGTTTCTTCTGCACAGGCATAGGCGAAGCCCTGCAGAATTCTCATCTCCACCACCACCACCACCACACCGTCGTGCTGCTGGGATTCCGTGGAGAAGATCTACTACCTCCGCTTGCTTGGAGAACAGGAGAGGAAGGTGCCTTCGACTCGACGTGTGACCGTCTGCAAGCGCCGAACGCGCCGGAAGGATCGTCCACACGATCTTGAGATCGGCAAGTGATCGACTACATCATCCACGAGATCTAATCTCGTTAACGTTTTCGGTTCTACGAGGGTTAGTACCGATCTATCTCGTTGCTCATGTCTAGTAGATTAGATCTTGGCTTTTATCTAGATTAGATCTGGGTTTTGTTCGTTCTTGCGGTAGAAATTTTTTATTTTCCATGCTACGAACCCATCAGATCATTGGACAATAGTAAGGATATTCTTATGATCTTTGGAAAAACTAAGAGTATATTTATATAGAGGTGACAAACAGTTACAGATAATTCATTGTAAAGTGTTACATTGATACTAGTTTGTTACAAGATACAAATTAAATTTATCTCAATTTAAACTATGGGTTCCACAATGTAATGAAGGGAGGGTCCATGATGGATTTGGACGAGTTCCAAAGTTGATACATTGTGATGGATAACTACAATAAAAAGATAAGTATATGAGTGCTATAGTAGCAACAAAGGAGGGAATTTGGTTAACCAGTTTGTTATCAAACTAGGTGTGGTTCACCGTGGGCTAGTACTATGAAGATATATTTTGCGATAATTATATCAACATATTTTAACCTAAAGAAACTAAAGGTCTCACCAAAGGACTAAATTTATACAAAGCCATCTCATTAGAGAATGAGTGATGCGTAGAGATGCGAAGATATGCAAATACACATGGACCTGAAAGTGTTAGATCTGCAGATTATATTAACCACTAGCAATCGCGTATATGCAACACCAGAAAGCCATAGGTGTTCAATACGCAAAGTTTTTCAAACTATATTATTGACTCTAGTGCAAGTGGGAGACTGAAGGAAATATGCCCGAGAGGCAATAACAAAGTGGTTATTATCTTATTCCATGTTTATCATAAATGTTTATTTTGCATGCTATAATTGTATTAATTGGAAATATTAATACATGTGTATTTAATAAACAAATAAAGAGTTCCTAGTTATGCCTCTCATATAAACTAGCTCGTTGATTAACAAGATGATCAAGGTTTCCTGATCATGAACATTGGATATGCAAATACACATGGACCTGAAAGTGTTAGATCTGCAGATTATGTTAACCACTAGCAATCGCGTATATGCAACACCAGAAAGCCATAGGTGTTCAATACGCAAAGTTTTTCAAACTATATTATTGACTCTAGTGCAAGTGGGAGACTGAAGGAAATATGCCCGAGAGGCAATAACAAAGTGGTTATTATCTTATTCCATGTTTATCATAAATGTTTATTTTGCATGCTATAATTGTATTAATTGGAAATGTTAATACATGTGTATTTAATAAACAAATAAAGAGTTCCTAGTTATGCCTCTCATATAAACTAGCTCGTTGATTAACAAGATGGTCAAGGTTTCCTGATCATGAACATTGGATATTGTGAATAACGAGGTCCCAACATTGGTTGAATGGTGTGATGAACATTCATCCAAAGTATAGCAATACAATCAAATTTATTGTGTTTAAATTTCTATAACATCATACGAAGTAATTCTAGTCCTTAGACCATGAGATCATGTCAATCACTAACACTGGAAGAGTAACTTGATAACATCAAACATCACAACGTAACAGGGTGAAAATAAAGGTGGGTTCAGATACTCTGAAGGTGTTATGTAGAGGCTCATGGATCAAGAGTGGGATTTCTCCATCCCGATGACGGATATATACACTCAAGGCCCTCTCGGTGATATGACATTGAGATAGCTTGCAAGCAAGTGATGTGATCAATAGAATGTTATATCACGGGAACGAGAAACGAGTGCATGTCGGTAACGAAATCAAACTAGGTATAGGGATACCGATGGTCGAATCTCGAACATGTAATATATCGCGAGACAAAGGGATTTAGCTACGACATTAAAGGTTCATACGATCAGTAGAGTCATCGTTGAATGTGTGGGAGTCAGTACAGATATCCAGGTCCCGCTGCTGATTATTGATCGGAGAGGGGTCTCTATCATGTCGGCATTATTCGCGAACCGTAGGGTGACATACTTAAGGGATACCTACACCATTTGGAGCAAATATATTTCAGATAAAGATTTAAGAAAGCACTAGAATTATTTCAATGGAAACTGAAGTTGTTTCGGGTGAAATTGCAGAAACTAGTTCTGCATGTGATATTGAAATGTTGCAGGGGGTTTATGTGAATGTTTGTTAATTAAAGTAATTAACGAATTCTGAATAAAATAAATAAAATAGTTTTATTTAATGATATTTTGCATTAAATTTGGTGGAAATTTAATGCATGTGAGTGGACATGAGTGGAGGTGTGTTTATGTGAGTGGAGCTCCACCCACATGAATGAGGGAGAGGTGGGGGCACCTACCATGTCCATCGATCATGCCCCTTGGGAATCCCCCTCCCCTATAAAAGGAGCACCTCCTCCTCCACTCTCACACCTTCTCGTGAAGGATCTCTCTCCTCTAGAAATTATTCCACATGGTCTCGGATTAGCGAGATACATGTTCCGGGTGACTTTATCTGGAAAGGAGTTGCTGCTTCCGCTGCATCGTTGGAGCGAGGACGTAGAGGTTGTCGGGGTACCATACATGTGTGTGATCACGGATGCACCGCTGCTTTGCAGTGCTAGACTTGCTGGTACCGGACCTACTGGACTCGCTGGACTTCATCACGATCTTGAGATCGGAAAGTGTACGACTACATCAACCACGAAATCAGTTTCGTTAACAATGATTTGTCGCTCTTCAAGGGTATGTTCTTTATGGATGTATATCCACCCATTGCTTGTATCTAGGTAGATAGATCTTGGTGCTTAGTAGTTCCCATCGTAGGAATTTTTTTGTTTTCTATGCTGCTGACCCAACACTTAAACCCTTACTTAGGTATTAAAGTAATGACAGGACTGCAAACATGCTACTAGAAGACTTAGGAGGCATCTACATGAAGTCAGAGTTATCCCAATGAAGTCAACATAACCAATTACTCAAAATAGTGATTGATGAGATCAAGTTAAACTTACACGGGATCCAATCCCCGAGAATATGAACCATACCCTTAGAAGTTGCTAATAGAGTAAATAGATAGCCTTTAGTTAATAGGTTGGATTAGAGGTATATCTAGTGCTAAACTATACTACAAGCTACTTCTTATGGATCTTGGTTTGAATAGGAACTTACCTGACTAGTTCATTGTCTCATTGAAGTTCCGAGGATATTCTATGAAGATCCATGACATGAATATATATAGTTATACCTTGGACCTACGATGTTTCTGTTCTACTACTCTGGTAGGTGTAACATTCGTTGAGCGGTGTTTCATGAGTGCTATGCTAATGATTCATGCTCTACAACATGCAGTGGAGAGCAAGGTCACCACATCTGGTACCAGAGCATACGCTTTCACCCCAGAATTAGAACCCTCTATAGGAGACATGTAGGATGGATAGAAACTATAGGAGCCACCTTATCCAAACCAACACCTTCTTATGACTTATGACGGATATTCACCTGAGACTCACCTTGTCACCTTAAAGTCAAGCTTCTTACGTTATCCTTCTTACAGATAGTTTTTATCTAACTAGGTATAGTAAAATTCCAAACTATTCTATCCGCAACCCCATATACTCAAATAGATACATGAAACCAGTGTTACCCAATATGGTATTATCGTATAAAGAGAAATCATACACACTAGTGCAACCTTATACAAGTCAGCCATGGTAAATACCATGCAAGCCAAGGATATACACTACATTCTAAGAAGTAAATCATATGACTTCCACATGAGAATCCTTACATGATGGAGTAGAACTTAGTAAAGGTTCAATGGTGGCATGGTGGAAAGAATAGAGATCATGGTGAACTTAACTCCTAAACCATGATAGTTACTAGAATTTACTAGTAAGGAGAAGTGTAGAGGTATATTGTAGAACATGACAGAAGTCATGAAGGTAGAAATAGTAAAACTTTGTAGAAATCTTGAGATACTATATAAGCTTAGTTTTAAGTAGACTCGAGATAAGTAGGCTCGGGAAGGAAAATTGACAGGAAATGGTAATTTTGGATCACTTTGTCTGAAATTATCCTGTTGCAAATGGTCTATCATAGGTTCTCAGAGGGTTGGATTTGCCTGTGTGTGTGCTCATAAGGGTGAGTATATGTACTTACTTGTTTCCATCTGGGTCTGCGTCTAATCTATGTTTCTAAAAAGAGAAATTGTGGTTGTGGTATAAAGTCACTGGCGCAAAATTGTATGACAAGTAAAAACAGTGCTCCATATGTGAAAATATCAAAATCACGCATCTTTCAATTAAATTACAAAAAAGTGTGAAAATATCAAAATCACGCATCTTTCAATTAAATTACAAAAAAGTGTAGTAAGGTTTTTCTACAGGTATACAATTTTTTTAACGTTTTTAACTTAGCATGCAACTCAATTATTTTTTGATGTTTGTAGAGATACAAATCAGCAATGGTCTATTTAAGTTATGCTACATGTATTCATGGGTGAGGCGGGAGGGGTCACAAGATCACCGACCGGCTTCATCGGAGCCTAGAGCAAGCCATATCCGGTATTATTGATCCTCTAACAGTTGAACCTATGTCTTTTCGGGATGGTGTTATTTCAGCGAAGCTCCAAGGTTTTTCGCGAGTGGTGATCGAAGTGGATTGCTTGAAGATCGTCAATCTCTAGGACTCGCGTGTATTGCTTCTCCTTGAAACATTTTTTAACCACCATATATTAATATAGCAACCACCTGATACAATGATAGAGCTATTGGGACCTCGGCACAGGCTAACCCAAACGAAAAATAGAGAGAAACAAAAAAGAAAATAATGCCAACAACGACAGATCGACTAAACGAAGATTGCCCGCAACCGATATGCCCTCCGAAAAAACCCTACCACGCGAGCAAGCAACACCTTCAAGAAGAAAAGCAACAATAAGGAAATTGCTCCCTAGACTTGTCCTAGGGTTTCCCCGTACGTGGAGGTGAGCGGGAAAGGGGTACATCCGACGGACTCCAAGAAGGAATAGCGACACTCGCAGACGTCATATCATCCGACATGGATTTCTCCTGACCCCCAAAAAACCACTACCACGAGCGCTTCGAAGTTTGCCACCCAACAAAGCCGCCCACCAACATGCGCCACCACAGTCTTGAAGGCACCATCCTCATTCTCACCGTGAACACCATCGCTAGGCCTAGAGGATGCACTGAGAAAGCGCAAAGAAACGAACGTGGTAGCCCCGAAGCCGTGCAGGAGGGAACTACCTCCACCGACGTAGCGGTAGCCGACCGGACACGACAGTAGGAGGACACTAGGCCTCCCTGACCCGGCCAGGCCTAGAACGGGCCCGCAAAGCTCCCACCGACATGTTGCAGCAAGCCGGCGATAGTGCCACCACAAAACCGAAACCCAACTCCCCGCCTCCACCTCGAGGGGCAGTGTCAACACTAGCTGCGCCGTCGGCCCGTGTCAGCCCATCTAGGATCGAATGGGCCCAGATCTGGGTCACACGGGTACAACCGCCACCAGCCTGCATGTCCACATCGCCCTACCGCCAAGAGCCACTTCGTCATGCCGATGGCCACCCATGCCCGCGCCGGGTCATCGCGCCGCCTCGTCGGGTCGCTGCCGCATGAGAGCACCTCCCAAAAGAAGCCCAACCCACGCGAGCTCCACTGGGAGGGGAGATGTAGAAGGGCTGTTGGCACCGTCGCCGCTCGGGCCTTACCCTACTACATGCACACCGGCGACGTCGAGAGAGAGGAGGAGGTGGGAACCTTGCAGGGTGGAAGGCGGTGTCACGGCCCTGTCCCCAAAGGGGGATAACGTGGTCGTGAGAGGGGTTTCAGGGTCGATTTCCTCGCGTGTTGGTTCTAGCTCAGTGGTAGTGCCAATTCTCTCCAAGTTTGAAGGGCTAGCCTCATCGTTTTTATCTTTTTGTACTCGCTTGTCTCACATGTGTGGTATGTTAGCTTGTACACAAGAGGTCACCACCTCTTGGATGGACTCGATCCTGGTTTCCTCACTCTACCAGTCTACCTGTTGTCGAGCCGATAGGGCAGGAGCGGTTTATTATGAACAAAGCCCTGGAACTTAAACCAAAAAAGGCATGTAAATAATATAATTTTCTGTTCCATAAAAAAGGAGTAATTCAGAGTCCAGTGGACAGCCAGCCAAATGACCACAAAGTTTTGGTGGCAAAGGACGGTTGCAATCACGGCGGCTCGTCGGCAACTCATCGGCATGCACACACACACCCACGCCCTCTACGCCGCCACCGGCAGCTGCAGGGCGCGGGAGTGCAACTTCCGCAGCGTCTCCCCGAACCTGTCCAGATCCAGGCTCACGTTCTGGCCGCTGAGGTACACGCGCTTCACGAGGTCCCACCCCTTCCCTTGCTTCGCCTTCTCCGGGTCCGCCACCACCACGTCATCGGCCGCGTACCGCCGGCGGAGCGAGCTCTCGCTCGCCAACACGTCGTACTGCTCATAGTGGACCTCCATCATGCCGCACGCCGCCGCGTAGCACCCGCGCGCGATCGGCGGCACGCCCAGCGGGGCTACCTGGAGGAGCGCGGCGCGGCCCGGGCGGAGGAAGAGGAGCTTGGTTAGGTCGGCGCCGTGCACTCCCGCTAGAACGTCGCACGCGCTCACCGCCGCGTACTCTGACTGCAGCGGCGAGCCGTTAGCCGTCTCGAGGATGGACACGTCGAAACCCACAGATGACGCAAGCGGCGCCACCGCCGCCTCGTTCTCGATCACCCGCGTGCCCTTCCGCGAGAAGATGCCCAGCCTCGGACGCCGCTGCTGATGCTGGGGCGGTGTCGTGTGCTCCGGCGAGCTGTCCTCCTTGTAGGCGCCGGCGAGGAAGTCGTGGAAGTCCACGAGGGTTCTGTTGTCCTGGGTCCTCGCTGGGTCCACGGCCAGCGTGCCGTGGAAGCGGGTGCCCACGATGGCGCCCGGGAAGCAGTGCGTGCGTTTGTCGTGAAGGAGGTCGATCACATGGTGATCTGATAGGCCAGAGACGAGCTCCCGGAACGTGCCGGCCCACCAGGGGTTATATGCCAGGACGACGAACACGACGCGGCGCCGGAGGTGCTGCACCGTCAGCCACGCAGGCAGGAACGCGTCGTTGAACGCGTGGAACAGGTTGCCCGTGTACCCTCCCGCCGTCATCACCAAGGCCGGCACGTCGTGGACCACGTCGCACCGGTGCTGATCGGACGCCGCCTTGGCGGAACGGAGACGGACCTCGTGGATCCCCTCCATCAGGTGCCGCTCCCACTTGCGCGTGTAAGGACGGATCCGCTCCTCCTTCTCGTCCACGGTGGCGTTGTGCTCGGCGTGCGGCGGCGGGTAGAGCAGCAAAGAGAGTGACGCGGCGTCTGTGCGCACGTCGCCGGCCATGAAGCAGACATCGGTGTTGAAGTCAGAGCGGTCGCAGCAGATGCCGTGTCTGGGCATCGACGCGCACGGGGAGTTGACTTGGTTGTCGAGAACCACCGCGTCGACCGTCTTGCCAGCAACACCTCGTCCTCCCAACGACGGCGGCCGCGGCTCGAAGAAGTCGACTCCAGCGCCGGACGTCAAAGCGGGCGCCCAGAACCGCGGGGCGTAGACGAGCGCACACGTGACAACGGATAGAAGGAACAAGAAGTGGCCGAACCCCGGCCACCTACTGGCCTTCTTGCCACCGCCAGTGCCTCCGCTCCCGTCCTCCACGTCCACGGCACGGAGGCTCTTCCTTGGGTCGGGGATCAGCGTAGTAGAGGCCATGAAACTCACCCGCGGCGGTGTGGAGAAATGGAAATGTCGTAGCTCTGCGTTAGGCGCGGTCGACCTTGTCGCATCCGCGTCGATCGAGTTATATAGGCCGGCGACCAAGAGACGAGTCGTAGACGCCGGCGCTGGTGGGCATTGATGAGCTGCAGAAATTCCTTGTCAGGAGGCGACCAACTGGTCCAATCTTCCATTCCATCTCGCTTCGCTTGCGTACGTCAGTTTCTTGGGTCTCTGCTCACAGATGTCCCCGGATTCGGCAGCTGCAGCTATCTTCCAAGAATTTTTTTCCTACCGTTCGGCGGCGGCCAGATATCAGCTTGCAACAACCTGTGCATATGGTCCATATATAGAGTAGACGTACGGTGCACACACTCCACACGCATCACCGTGCACCGTGCTAGTCTGCTAGCTAGAGTAAGCAGTCCACGATACAGAGACCAGGACGTAGGAGGAGAACTCTTTTATTTCCCAGAAGCTAGCTACTACTTTGTGTAACGTAAGCTTGAGGCTTGTGCATGAAAAAAGCTAGTACACAAAAATCATAGTACTAGGAAACATGCTAACTTTGGATATAACTGACCGGCCGTTTAGTGTGAACGGATAGTCTTTTCTTTGCGTGACATACGCGGTATCCATACAAATTTAGCTTCATCTGTTTCTGTTTTCGTATTAGCGTGTACGCAGCACAAGTAGGCGCGTGCCAATGTAAGAGGAGGTTTACTATGGCAATCAACAGTTTTGTCCATGAGAAGCAACGGGTGAATATGGAAAACCGCATTACCAGGGCAATTCCGACCTCGAGCCATGTCAAAGAGAGAATTAATGGGAAAAAAACATGAGGCACCACATCTTTGTTTCAGGGGACCTCAGACTAGTCACATTGAGAAGTCTCATATAGTAGTATCATG
The DNA here is from genome assembly GCA_023614405.1 of Avena insularis. Taxonomy (NCBI): domain Eukaryota; kingdom Viridiplantae; phylum Streptophyta; class Magnoliopsida; order Poales; family Poaceae; genus Avena; species Avena insularis. The sequence continues at coordinate 453,151,561 of CM042691.1, read as the reverse complement.
TATATGATACTAGTATATGATATCATCTCCACAATGCATAGTATCATGTAATATTATTATAGTCTTAGTATATTTATTGTTTTGTAGAATCTCAATACAAAATTATGTACAAGATTTATTTGGGATTAGTTTTTCTAGTTCTACGTGCTATGATACCGTATCTACCTATGATACCAACACAATCACTCTCATCATTAATTAGTATGCCACATCAGAATTTTGCCAACATAGCATGCATGATACTAGCTAACTATGATACCCCCATTGGGACTAGTCTCGAGGGTGAATTAAGGTAGTTTGAGATAGGGGTAAGGGCATCTCCACCGGACCGATCCAACCCGTCCCGGCGTGTCCGAACCCGCCCGACGCGTCTGTTTCTGTTTTTGTATTAGCGTGTACGCAGCAGAAGTAGGCGCGTGCCAATATAAGGTGTCCAGTATATGAGTACTGAGGAGGTTTATTATGCCCTAAATCTAACGAGGGCATGTTCGCGGGCTCCCCCGCGCGCGAGATCCTCCAAGTAAGTTGCCAGGCCATATGACAACTAGGCCCCGGCAACTTTGTCTTTTTCGTTTGCTTTTTTTCCTAGCAACTTTCTGATCTTGATCATATGGTGCCAGATGTGTTCGCGCCGGGGAGCTAAAATCCTCACGTTCGCTCAATAGCACAACTCCTATTATGGCGATACAGGATAGCCAGTTTTTTTGCGTGTCCTGCCTCATATGGTAGGTTATAGGGATTAATAGAGGAAGAATGGTGAATCGACAACGTTTTCGACTATATCTGTCATCAACAGTTTTTTCCATGAGAAGCAACGGGTAAATATGGAAAACCGCATTACCGGGGCAATTCCGACCTCGAGCCGTGACAAAGAGAAAATGGAAGAAGATGAGGCACCACATCTTTGTATCAGGGGTCCTCAAAGGTACATTAGGGTTGTTTGAGCTAGGGGTGAGGGAAGAGTTCAGAGACTCGCCGCTGTCGACCCTATCCTCCCGGGACTAGCTATATATGGTCACGGATGGCCTAGCTAGCTAGCTAGCTGCACCGAAAATGGCAATGAAGGCATTGAATTTGAATGCATGCACCTTGATCGGCCGAGGTACTGATATCTACGTACTTCCGGTAGGCATATGTCATCGTACTTACTGTTCCGGCAGGCAAGACAAAGCTCGAGCGTGCGCAAGTGATTCTACCCCTGCCTGCCGTGCCATGCAGCGCGCCTGTGCGGTGCTACACAATAAGATGTTTCATCATATCGACCCGTGACCATACATAGTCTAGTGTGTCATCTCCGGTGCAGATAATACAGTTACGAGCTAAGACCCCCGTTCCTAGGTACTCCCTCCCTCCGTTCTATAATATAAGATGTTTTAGATTTTATGAAACGAATGCAACTAGACGTTTTTTAACGTGTAAGTTTATTCTAAACCTACATAATAAAAGACATCTACAATCGCTTTCACAAAAGATAAACATCCTTATATTTTGAAACGGAGAGAGTAGTAGGTACGTGGCAATCGAGTGACCGTCCGATGGTGCTCTAGATGGATAGTCCTGGCTGTGTCCTACAACTAGCCTTTTCTTGTTACGTCACGTGTGAAAGGCGTTCTGCGCGTTCAACAAGTCCCAAAGGAGTAGTAGTCGCATGTATAGCAGTCGTAGCTAGCCTTTGCGCACATGACCATGCGGTTCATCCTCCACAGAAAGAAACAAGAGAAGAACCCAACTCCCATCAAATAGCTGTCTCTCGTAACGACATGCAACCAACTCAAGCGGAGTCCACTGTGTACACATCGAGTTCCCGATAACAAATTAAGTCCAACTAACTTTCTGTTGATTGATACTCACGTGCGAGTAGGGATCTACCTATCGTTGAAGTTTCTCATGACACGCCGGTGACGCTATATTTTTTTCTTACTTTTCCAGATCGAGAAACGCGTAGTACAGCGTTCTGATGGAGGATCACGGGTTGATATGACGATATTACTCGCTGATTAATAGTCAGTAGACAGATATAATACCGGCCAAGTTAGCGAATCAAAGCCAGATACTCCTAATCATATATAGTACCGGCCAGCAGCCGCTCTCTTGTTGATCATCGATCCTATGCACGTACAGTGTGGCAGAGTGGCTGCAGAAAGCACGAACGACCAAACATTGGAGAGAGAGAGAGAGCGCGCGCGCTAGACGTCACACACTAACCTGCCCGCCTATGCATCCACAGTACATAGCATAACATCAAAGTATAAACAGTGACAGTGCTAGTGGCTAGCTGCCATACAAGACAGATGTTATGTGGTTTATTTACGCTGAACCATTAATAAGTAGTACTGTACATACATAGAACAGTTCATGCATGTCACTGGCACGTACTGATCATTCGGGCGACATTTCTCCGGTGGAGACGGTGCACCAGCAGCACACATGTTGCACTTAATTAAACTGGCTGCTGGCGATCGATCGAGCCATAACGATTGCACATAGCAGAGCCAGAGATCGAACCGCTCTAGCTAAAAAAAAACAGCACGGCACGTACGCATATATGCATGTCTGTACACCTTTTCTTTTTTTTGCGAAAAATGTCTGTACACAATTTTATTACTTCGTGATGGGCATATGACCCCACAAACTTACAAAATGGAGTGGGCTGACCCTTAGGCTTATATTTCAGATTCGTTCTAGTCTGAATCATCGAGGGCTAGACACATAGCACGTCACGCTGGCAAGTGGCACATATGCATGGCTATTTTATAGAAACCCCCACTTTCACATAATTACGAAGAATGCCTTGTCGATTTCGACGTCAAAGGAATCACTTGGGGTTAGGGAAACCCCGAACTAGCCTGATGTGGGCCCCACGCGCCCTCCTGGCACGGCTTGGGCTGAAGGCCCTGCCGGGTGCGTGGGCTAGGCTTAGCGCCAATCCAAGCCTGGTCCATCCCATGGCGTGCCTTCGTTGCTCCTTATCACTTTCCTCGCACAAATTTTCGTACTTTTATTCTTTACTTTCCGCGTGATTTTGAAGATTTCCTGCGTTCAACTGCATATCTAGAAAACCTGTAAAAATCTGCAATTTCGCAGTGGAAAAACACCAAACACCATCATAGTAACATGGTATAGAGTATAGTCATCTTCCAAATAAGTGATGCAAAATACACGTACCAAATCTCCCCAATCTTAGAACTTAGCTTAACCTCAAGCAAAAAACCTAAAAACTTGAACATGTTGAAAGCTTAAAGATGATAAATAAAAAGATATGTCTATTGCAGCATCACAAGAACATTTCTAGACCGTTAACAAAATAAAGATGGCAAATCTCTCTAAAAACTCAAATTAAGTAATCTCATGTTGTTCTTTTTTTAACATGAGATCATATTGTTTTCAATTAGAAGTAGTAAGAAAAGGTTTCAATTCTAATATAAAAAAGAGAGAATTACACTCTCGAAAATTAATGCATTACCTTTATATTACATAGTCAATCAAAGCACCTGCAATATTTAAAAAGGGTATTTCAAGAATAATAAAGAGAATTCTATCTTCAAGTATATCAAGCAAAACAAAATCAGTTGGAATTAACATGTTCAAAATTATAATTGGGAAATCGTCAACTTGCCCACAAGTCTAGCAGTTGATTTATTACCCATTTGTAAAGGAACATCTGTAGGAATTAAATGTCTTAAATTCAATCTCCTATACATAGATAAAAGCATGACACATCGGCTCCTAAATCACATAAAGCATAGATGTGTCTATTTTTAATTCTACATGATATAGTTAGATTTCCACTTTTCCAGAGTTTGCTAATTTTCAGGAAGTTCTCCCTTTAAAGAGCAATTAGCAAGCATAGCAGGAACTATTCGCAGATGAGGTTGTTGGTTCTTGCTTGGAGGATGGTGGCCTCGGGGCGAACGAAGTGAGGTGCTTTGGCGTGTGGCTAGGGATGAGGTAGACCCGTCTCTTGGTGGCCGTTTGTGATCCACCATGATCTCCGCGGATTGTGGCCATATTTTTAGCATATAGTGACATAGCACAAGGGCATTGGCCAATCATTTTTTCCTTTCATATGCATTTGCACCCTTTCCCTTTGCCTGCAGTTATTCTTCATAGCCTCCTTTTTTAACAAAAAGAAGGTAGATGGTTTATTTTCTCCAAACGGTCGTGAAACGATCTATTACCGTGAACCCGAGAGAGACCAGTAGGAGAAGAAGCATTACAAAACTGAAAAAGGGAAAACTGATGCTAACAAAAACTAGGAAAAAGGTTCAGAGCACATAATCGCAAAAATGTTTGAAAAGGAAAAAATGTGCTAAGGGGGTAATTCGTGCCACAAGATCAAAACTTGAAAGTAAAATGTGTTAAAACTATGTAAAGGAGGTAGTTTGTGTCAGAAACATAAATCTTGAGGGTAACAAAATGAATTAATTCTAACTTAAATGGTGAGCCCACGTGATCGTCATAAGAGAAACCACATATTTAATATTTTATAAAATCGGAAGAAGAGAAAGTGCAAGTGTGATATTTTTTACTAAGAGTGAATTCCATATTGTACCCCATAGTTTGATAATTGCGATACAGCTTATGGTGTACACCACTTTAAAATTCCGAAGAACCCTAAAATCGTCAGAATGTTCATTGGAGATGAAGGAGCGGCGGTTGGGGAGGCAATATGCGACCCGAGTCCGTACCTTAAAAACCATTTGTGCTTATCTCGCCAAAAGAGACAAACATGGACATCACATAACCGGAAGATCCTGGGCTAGGAACTGGCAGGTCATGGCATCAAAGTCCCATCGCAGCATGCTATCACGTGTCTTCGGTAGGATCTTATTTACAGAGTAGTGAATTTAAAGGTGCTAACTCTTATTTTAGACACTAAATACTAGAGCGCTTAGGTAAATTGTTCACAATCATCTTTCATCCAAGTGTATATTTACATGGTATATGTTCAAGAGTTTTTAGAACCAACTTAGTATTGTATAATTCACACATAAATACATTATAGTACATACACACATTGACATGTTGAGTATTGCAAAAAGGAAAAGGTTCTTGTAATTGTCCGGTGTTTTGATTTGTACGGATGTATTTGTACTACTCGGTGGGGTAGGAAGGTATCATGGCGAGGCCACACATACCCCTTTTGTCCGAAATATCCTTCTCCATTCTTAAGAAGCCCTTCTCACCCCATGTGGTGCCCCACGAGTTCTTCAACAGCCAGTACTTGGTTCCATTACTGGTCTCACCGTATCCGATCGCCGTAATCCCATGGTCCATTTCGGTACCACATGTGCCGGTCATCACACCACCGGCATAGCTCTGGAAGATAACGTCTCCTCCATCCACTACCACCGAAACGGGCTGGTGAGCGACGGCCTTCATCAGGGCAGACTCGTCGTTGGCCGGCACATCCTCGTAGCCCTTGATGGTTGCGGCGACATTGGCCGCTTTGCTGCTCTTGCATGTCCCGTCTTCTCCGGTGTATGGGTAGTTTGCTTCGGTGGTGAGGCCTCCGTTTTTGATGATGAACTTGAAGGCGTCGTCCATCCAGCCACCCATACAACCTTGGTCCACACCATGGACGTCGCAATCGACTAGCTCTTGCTCCGACAACGAGACGAGCTTACCGGTGCTCAGTTTTACTATGCCTTCTGTCGCAGCCACGGCTGAGAACGCCCAGCAAGAGCCTGCAACCATGTCCAATGTTCGTATAAGCGCATATCACGAATAAAAACAAGATTCCCCCGCAGAAAAGTAAGAAAGAATGAAAACGAGATTTCCACGTGAGATCGACCCAGCTAGTGCATACATAAATCTACTTACCACATTGTCCTTGGTTTTTTATGGGGGTGACGGCACCCTTTGTCCTCCAGTCCACACTCGTTGGAAGTGCATCGGCGCTGATATTGCTGTACTTGAACCCCGTGGGAACTCTAACTACTCCGTCTTGTTTGACGATGCCTTTGTTGGTCTTCATTGCCCTAAACTCGTCGTTGGTGAGGTCGGTGAACTGGTTGACACCGAGCCAGAACGTATGGTCTCCGGCATTGAAGGACTCGATGAAGGCTACGTTGGCCATGAACACCTCCAGCCGGTACGCCTTCTCAGCGGAGTCCTTGTACACGCGGCCGTGTTGCGCCATCCACTGCTCGTGCCTCTCCACCATGGCGGCCACATCACCGAGCTCGCGAGCCGCTACGGCGGTACTGCATAGGCAGATGCAGCCTACGATGGCAACAAGGAGCAAAGCCTTGTGACCCGCCATGATCTGATAAGTGTTTGCTCTTACTCGCTACTAATTTGTATTAGTACTACTGTTGGTGTTTGTTTGTGTCATCAGTGAATCGGATGGTATGTGCTTATATAGCTAGCTAGTCCTGCATATGATGCATGTACGTAGCAGATACGGTGCTCTACCCAGTACGTACCATATATACATTGTGTGGACTGCGTAGCCGCCAAGTTAATCTCACTAGTAGAAAGAATAACAATTTTGGCGAATGCACAAATACGTTAGCTTCCCGCGAAATAAAATTAAGAAGAAACGTACCGTCGAGGATTGAAAACAGACAGGGGACATGGACTAGCGTAGTACGATTATTGTACCATGTATACTTGCCACAGAGATATGTAGTAGTAGTACACATTTTAGCTTCCTCTTATAAATGTCCGTGGTTTTAGTTCAATTTTGTGGGAAGCTAAAACGTACTTGTGCAATCGAAAAAGGAGGGAATACATTCTATACCGTTAAGTGTCTGTTACCAGGGCGGAGCCAGGATTTGATTATGAGGGGGAGGCGAAAAAATTCCGAACAAAAGCCACGTTATGTTTGCTTGGAACATTGAATATAGCAATATAGGTCGTTCAGACATTGATTGTCGAACAAGTAGATTTACTCATCAATGGTGACAATTTTGCAGCCGCTAATTCTCAATATAAACTGTTATGGTAAGATTGTGACACTAGGTTATCTTAAATTTCTGGACAATGTATACACCATGCAGTATCTATGCTGTCACTGACATTTTTTTGGCAAGAAGTCAAGTTGGTATGCTTTTCTAAAGCCAAAACATGAATGAATAGGTCCGTTAGAAGCCAAAACATGAATGGATAGGTCAAGTTGGCAAAGCAGGGTTGGAGGCTGATCACGAACCCGGACTACCTTTGTGCTAAGGTTTTAAGAGGTAAACACCATCACAATTCTGACTTCATGTCAACTAGTGTGGTCGGTTCTGGAATTTGGTGGAACGGAACCGGTCCGTTCCGCGCCTAGCACCCATTCCTGCGTTCGGTTTGATTCGAGGAACGGAACCGAGTAGTTCTCAGGAACGGAATATACCCTTAATATGCTGAACCGACCCGTGCGGCCAAATCGGCCGGATGGCGAGGAACGCCTCGCTAACCACCGGCCCAACGTACAGAAAAGAAAGAAAAAAGCCTCTAATCCTCACCCCCGACCCAGCGGAGGAGAGGCCGCGGCCAGGCACGCCCGGCGGCCAGCTCAGCAGCAATGGCAGCCGCCAGGCAGGCCAGTGGCGGCAGCGGGCGCGAGGCTGGGCTGTGCAGCCAGCGCGGCGCGGCCAGGGGCCAGGCACGCCCGGCGGCAAGCCTCGTGCGGCGGCGGCGCGGCCGAGCCAGCACGCAGGCGCCAGCACGCCGATTTCGCCTGTGATTTTGCTCCGATTTTGACTCTGTCCTCTGATTTTGCCTCTATCCTGTATTCCGGTTTTGCAAGCTCACCATCAATTATAATTGAGAGATAAGATTAAGTTTAGGCTAAAATCAATAGAATATTTAGCAGTGTTTAGTTCTGCGTTATGCTCTTCGATTCTACCAACCAAACAAGAAACAGAACCACTCCGTTCTTCGATTTTTTCTGAACCGAACATGGGGTCGGAACCGTCCCGTGACGTCGGAATGGAACCATTCCGTTCCGTCCCCTCCGGTTCTAGAACCGAAGACATCCTAGAAGAAAGGGGAATGCTTCACATACATGGAATGCATTTTTTATGGGAGAGAGGCCTTGAGGAACTGATCAAGCGAGTAGGAGATGGAACTCAATTAGAATCTTTGAGGGATCCGTGGATTCAGGGTAATCAATTAGGACTAACTTTAGTCCGAAAACCGAAGGCAGATGTTGTCATGATTAATCACTTGATCAATGAGGAACTAATGTGCTGGAATCAATAGAAGATTGAGGAAAACTTTGTCCCAGCTGATGCAACGACAATATGCTCAATACCCATAGCGAGATTTTCTGATGATATTTGGGCATGGACGCAAGAGAGGAGTGGTGATTGATGGGTTCGTAGCATGAAAAACAAAAAAATTCTACCGCAAGAACGAACAAAACCCAGATCTAATCTAGACAAAAGCCAAGATCTAATCTATTAGACATGAGCAACGAGATAGATCGGTACTAACCCTCGTAGAACCGAAAGCGTTACGAGATTAGATCTCGTAGATGATGTAGTCGATCACTTGCCGATCTTAAGATCGTGTGGACGATCCTTCCGGCGCCGCGTTCCGACAGCGCTTCCGCAGACGGTCACACGTGCGGAGTCGAAGCAGACCTTTCTCTCCCCGTTCCAGCGAGCAGCGGAGGTAGTAGATCTTCTCCACGGAATCCCAGCAGCACGACGGCGTGGTGGTGGTGGTGGTTATGAGAATTCTGCTGGGCTTCGCCTTTGCCTGCAGAAGAAAGGTGGAGGAGAGGCGGCTGAGATTGGTTGTTATGAGAGGAGGTGCAGAGGCGCCTCCCTTCTATTTAAAGGAGGGAGGCGCTGGGGAGGAGTCCTAGTAGGACTCCCTCCTTGGGCCAGTGGGAAGGGGGGAGGAATCCTCCTCCCCCACGAATCCGTGTCTTGCCCCACTTGGTCTCCTTGATCCCTTTCTTGGTTTTCAAGTAAACTCCAAGAAATCCTCTAGAACCTTCCAGAATATTCCGAAACCTTCTAGAATCTCCATACAAACACTCCGGAACATTTCCTAACTTAGAAAATGATCCCCAATATATGAATCTTATTCTCCGTACCATTCCGGATCTCCTCGTGATGTCCCGGATCCATTCCGAGACTCCGAACAACATTCGGTCTCCAACGCAAATTCCATATCTACTTAAAACAACTTCGAACCTTAAGTGTGTCACCCTACGGTTCGTGAATATGCAGACATGATGAAGAGACCTCTCCGATCAATAACCATCAGCGGGATCTGGAGATCCATAACGGCTCCCACACACTCAACTATTACTTCGTGATCGATAGAACCATTTAACATACGAAACCAATTCCCTTTGTCACGTGATATTCTACTTATCCGAGGTTTGATCGTCAGTATTTTCATACCTAGTTCTTCCTCGTTACTGATAAGTACTCTTTACTCGTTCCATGTTATGTCATCCCTTGTGACCCAGTCATATGCTTGCAAGCTATCTAGATGACATTCCACCGAGAGGGCCCAGAGTATATCTATCCGTCATATGGATGGACAAATCCCAATCTTGGTCTATGCGCTTCAACACATACTTTCAGAATACCCAATGACACCTTTATAACCGCCCGATTCTGAGCGGCGTTTGATGTCATCAAAGTACCCATCCGGTGATGGTGATTAACATAACCTCATGGTCGAAGGATTAGGTTACTATGTATTTCAAAGCTACAGCAATACGAACTTAATGACTTGATCTTATGCTTTCTTACTATGGGTGTGTGTCCATCACATCATTCTCCTAATGATATAACCTTGTTATTAATCACATCCAATGTCCATGATCAGGAAACCATGATCATCAATTAATCAACAAGCTAGTTCAACAAGAGGCTTACTAGGGACTCTTTTATGTTTACAAAACACACAAGTATTAGTGTTTCCTAATAATACAATTATAGCATGGGATGTAACATCATAAAACAAAGATATAATAACCACTTTTATCATTGCCTCTTGGGCATATCTCCAACAGTGATTTCTCGGTTAGATCGGCCTATCGCCTTCTCATTTCCAATCGTAACCGGGATGACAATCCTTCATCCTATAGAGGGACAACATCGACCTTGTGGAAGAAACTGCGATTTTTTTTGGCCCCTCCTAAGGTGCGGGCATTTTGGTGGAGAGTGATAAATAACTTCGTTCCATGTTGACAAAACCTCAAGTTTCGACATATGGACAATATTGGACATTGCAAAACATGTGGGGTTACGGAAGACATCGTACCATGCTCTGTTTGAATGTACCCGGTCGACTATATTGGCAAGAGCTAAAGGAAGCATTTAGAGTTAAGGTCCCTATGGACCTGGTAGAAGGAAAGTTGGTCAACCAGAAGGGTGTGGCTATGATTTTATGTGGCTCCTATGCAGTATGGTCAGAGAGGAATGCGATATGGCATGGAGAATAAGGAAGATCGACCGGACAATCGACGAATTGGGCCATGGAGACAACAATTGCTCTCTCCGTGTCTTCTGTTGTTCAAAAGGTGAATCTAGCAAAGGTACCTGCTAATGGAAACCCCCCGATATTGAGACTATCAAAATCAATGTTTTTTTGCAAAATTCTACCGATCTATTAATAATCATCAATAGCAGTATAAAAAAATCCCAAAAGTAATAAAAATTACAAAGGGAGGGGCGACAAGCCTGGTCGTCCATGATCACAAAGGGAAGTTACTGAGAGGCTAGGCCCTATGGTATAACGATGTTGCTAGTGCCATAGAGATGGAGGCGGAAGTGATTAGGGATGGCGTCAAGATGACGATCGATATGGGCCTCCAACTAGTTATCGTCGAGACAGATGCTCTAGACGTTGTTCATCTCTAGAATGACCGTGGCACTGAAAGATCTATCATCAACAGGGTTTTTCAAGAGATTAGAGAGCTTTACGATCTTTTTACCAGCTTTAGTTTAGTTCACTGTAATAGATTTGCCAATGAGCCAGCTAATGTGTGTGATCATACAACTAGTCCGGTTAGGAAGCGGTGTAGTGATCAATTACATCCCGAGCTTCCTCTCTAGTATCCTGCCCAAGGATTGTACTGTCGTTGTTTAGTCTATAAAGCTTTGAGTGCAAAAAATTAAAATAGTAGTACTAGTTTTTTGTTGTGAGAGAAAAAAAGGTTGTGTAGTTTTTTTTTTAGTTAAAAAAAAAAGGTTGTGTAGTTAATTTTGTTTTGAGTGGAACTGGACCCCGTTTAATTTCTGGGCCTTCTGTAATTCGGCCCGGCACTCCCGCGGCAGCACAAAGCCGCGAACGGCCGACTCCTGTTTGTCGCAACAAAAAAATCTCGTCAGAACATTCCAGCGTCTGCCTTCCCTCTGTGGGCTCCTCTGCCGGCCGCCGCCACCACCGCCGCAAGGCAAGGGGAAGAGCGACGCCGGCGCCTGGACCCACCAACCCTCCCGAATGCCGGAACACCACCGCCGCCCCTTCTGGTACGCTGGTCTTCACTCCTCGGCAGCTCCGTCGTCGCCCTTCCCCGCCTCCCTCCACACCCGCTGCTTCTTCCTCCCCGGCGCCAGGTTCGTCCCAAGAATCCTCTACTCCCTCACCCCACGACCTACGACTGTCTAGAATGACTCCGTGACTGCTTTGCTACTTACTCCATGGCAGTGGGACGCTCTATCACATGCATCATCAACTCCTGTTTACCCCAAAATCCCGAAACTAGGGTTCGGTCTATTTTGATTTGTCCCCAATTTTTTGGGCAATACTGCACGAATGGGGCCAAATGCACGGCATTTCTCTTTGCCAAAAATGTCGTAGGATGTGCCAATCAGGACTCTGGCATGTGAATGTACATCCTAGTGTTTATTATCTACTCTGATCTGATGCGGTGGTGAGCATCAGGTGCAATGTTTCATGCCAAATGCGCGTGCTTTTGGCAACGCAAGCCTAGGCGTGGTTCCTTTTTTTTGGCGATAGTAGTACCCTAGTAGTTATAGCTGGGTAGTAGTTTTCAGCCCAAGGCACGGAGAAATCCTGGCCCTGCCGCTAACCCGCTTGTCACAGTATTTGCTATATTGCCCACCGCGATCTTAATCTCGCCACACTGGAATCTGACCGACTGACCCCTGAGAACCCCACCCCCCACTGCTAACACAAATCATGAAGGCGAGAAATTCAAATGCTACCAAACCAAAATTAGCACCGAGCACACGTTAACAGTTCTGTGTACTTCTTATAAAAAGAATGCTTTCCATTTCCAGGCCATATGTTTAACCTTTGTGTTGTTACATTCCCAGCTTATTGGACATGTCAGAACCGAGAGGGAAGAAGGGCAAAGACGGCAAGGCTTCTCTAGCAGGAGCAAACCTCATGTCAAGCATCGTCGCTGAGCTCCAGTCTTCACTGAAACGCTCCAACCTCGTGGCAGCTTTATCTAGCTGGGGCAGGGGCAGGATTCTCGGAGTGAATCCACAGCAAGCTACACTTCTAAACCGTGCCGTCTTAGGCCGGTCCCTGGATAACGCCGGAGTAGAGAAACTCTGGTTCCAGCTGGGCGCCGAGGAGGTCTTCTACCTCTGCCATGCTTTGAAGTGCATCGCAGTCTAAGCCAGAGAACATCAAGAAGCAGATGAGCAAAGGGGAGCTGTGGGACCACCTGTGCACCGCATCAAAGTCGATTCCCAAGATGTACAGGGCGTACTCGCACCTCAGATCGAAGAACTGGGTGGTGCGGTCGGACATGAAGTAAGCCACAATTCCGTGGCTTACTGTCATCACCCAGTGCTGGTTCACTCGGAGTTTGCCATGGTTGTAGTTCCAGAAGGAGCGGAGTTTGGCGGTAGGTGTGGCCACCAGAAGGTGTGGTCTGATCTTGATCTACTGTGTGCACTCCGAGCGCCTAGCAGCGTGGCCAAGACGCTGCTGGTTCTGACCGTCGTCTCCAGCACTGTCTGTTAACTGGGATCCCTGGATTGTTTTGGACAGCTGATTGTTCACGAGAGGATAATTGGATGGTGGATAGCGCAGCACTGCCGTGAGCAGCGACGTGTGCCATGCAAGGAAGAAGAGGTCACGCAAGAGAGGCTGTGGTTTTGAACAATATGGGTGTACTACTAGACTTAACAGTTCTTTCTAGCCTACTTGTATGCAAGCTGAGATTCTGACAATAAAGCTTAACGTTTCTCTGAACTTCTGTTGGTGAGGTTGTAGTTTTCATCTTATTGCAATATTCTGGTACTTTTGTGGCTTTGTTAGGTTTCTAGAATGATATCTATCTATATCCATACAATTGCATTAGATTGCGCAGGGACATAACATTCATATTATGGTTAAATATGCTATTTATCCTAAAGACAACTCTGGATTGGCATTTACTGTACTTCTTCAAGGACTGTTGGAATGACAGGAAAATCCAGACTCTGAGTGACCACCTTGCTCCAGCCTACCAAATAAAAGAGGTACACTATAATATATTTTTTCTTCAAGCATCCGTGCAGAGTTGTTTCCCTAATATAGTTTCAGTATTCTCTTAATACAGTCAGTTCTTCCTTGTACGTCTAGTAACAACAGAGTTAATATCTGCTGTATGAAAGAACTAAGAAGTAAAGATACAATAGAGTTCAAAACGTGCATGTGGCCAGGTCATGACATAGCTATGCTAGGAAGTTATCCTCTGGGCCTGGCGATAGATCGTCAGTTCCTGTACATTTTTTCTCAACAGGAAGGAAGTAAACTTGTGTTGTTTGCCATGCAGGCTTTGCTAGCTTCAGTGGACGCAACCTGGAATGTGTTGATGTCAAGTGGTGAGTGTTATGATCACTCAAATTGATGAGCAAGGGTTCTTTGAGCAGGTAATAATCTGGCCTCCATCTTCTTTAGAGTTGCCATTTTTTCTACTCGAAAGTAAGTTGCTCGGGTTCTTCACAGTTTCAGCTCCTTACAAGTACTCTTTTTGTAAAGGAAGAGTTTTATGGCTCCTCTGGCTTCTAAATATTCTGTTTTTACATGTTTTTTTTTTGTTTTTCCGTCTCCTTAATCGACTGAGATTTATTAAACCTTGGTCGACAGGGTAGATTGTATGATGTGCATCTAACAGAAAAACAAAGGGGAAGATTATGGACTTGGGAAAAAGCAAAGGACGAGTCCCACACTAATCAGATGAATAGGCTCAGTGAACTGTGGTTTTACATTTGGTAAATCTATTGGGTTTCTTCTATACCGTCTATTGATCCTGCTTTCATTTTCTTCTTACAAAATTATTCTAAAACTCAAATCTTAATCGGACTTCGTTATGCTGTATCTTAGTCAATTACAAAGCACAACTGATCTGTAAGACTTCGGCACTAATGATTCTGCCAAGCCAATGATCCATCAGGTATAGTGTAGCAATTAATTCTCCCTGTGAGTTTCTGTCCGTCGTAGACTGCAGCTGCCACTGTGAGCAGGGAGCTGGGGCTGTGTATGTAGTTACCGATCAAAGCCTAGATGTGCCTTTGTTCCCTTCCTTTTCTTCTGTTCTGGAACTAGGAAACGAGCCAAGCATTGCCACGTTGGTCTCAAACTTTGCTTGCTAGCTCCTACACCTACACGGCCTCACGTACACACTGCATACAGCAGCGACTAGCAAAGTAGCTAGGTAAGCTAATTAATTAAATGAAGGCAAATTAGCTTCAAAATTTTGGCATGACGCGTGCTAATTTCCGTACACCAAGATCACACATCAAACAGTAGAAAGTGCGTAGAACACAATAGCTCACGCGACATTCGAATGTCCTTGCATTCAACTCCCATCACAAGTTCAATCAAAGAGGATTGCAAGCTAACAACAAGCATCACCCAAGGAAAACACTATTACTGTTGTGGATGCTAGTAAGATGGATGCAGCTGGCCGGACGGCAAGAAGACCAGGATGTTCGTATTGGAGCAGGAGACGGCAAAAGTCCTTTAGGACAGTATAGGATTAGGAAAGAAGAGTCCAATTGTATTAGAAAAGGTCTAGATCTAATCGTATTAGGAGAGGTCAAGGGCCTGAACATCCATTATATAAGGATGGCATGTATTCACGTTTGAGACAAGCAAGAACAATCAATCTAATCTCCCCCTAGCAATTCTCTCTACTCAACCTATGTCTACCCAAACCCTAGTAGCCACGCCATCTGGCTATCTTCAGCACGGTAGTTATCCCGTTGTGGATCTAAGTCCACAACATTTGGTATCAGAGCCAACCACCATGGCTTTCGATTCCGACTCTTTCATGAAAGATTTCAAGGCCTCCCTTCAAACCATCTTTGACGAATTCAAGACGCGTATGCTAGAGATTATCGTGGAGAAAGAAAGCAGGATGACAGAAGCTTCTGTGGCACAAGAAGCGGCAGAGGCGCTTGAAGAAGAAGCGCCAGAGGAAGAAGCAGTAGCAACGATGCAGATCAGCACTGCGGTGACAGCGGTGACAGTGGGCGCAACCAAGGGAATCATGGCCGAGCAACCAGGCGCAGCAGCACAACTAGTGGCGGCGGTACTACAACCAGGGGTAATAATAACAGAGGCACAAATAGAAGTACTAGTGGCAGCAACCCTAATAGGAGAACTGCCTACTTCGTCAGATCCAGCAGCAGCAACACAACCTAAAGCAGCACCTGTGGGGGCATCGGGTACAGTGGAGATGACGCTTGATGTGCCAAGACATGGAGCCGTGGGGGCAACAAGACCATGGTTGCCAGCCTGCAGTTTGAGGACAAGCTGCTTGTCCGGGAGGAGCTGGAATCACAGTATCACATTGATATGGGGATATGGAGGACTTCAACCCTGGCCGCCACCCTGCAGCTTGAGGACAAGCTGCTTGTCCGGGAGGGGTGTAGTGTTGTGGATGCTAGTAAGATGGATGCAGCTGGCCGGACGGCAAGAAGACCAGGATGTTCGTATTGGAGCAGGAGACGGCAAAAGTCCTTTAGGACAGTATAGGATTAGGAAAGAAGAGTCCAATTGTATTAGGGAAGGTCTAGATCTAATCGTATTAGGAGAGGTCAAGGGCCTGAACATCCATTATATAAGGATGGCATGTATTCACATTTGAGACAAGCAAGAACAATCAATCTAATCTTCCCCTAGCAATTCTCTCTACTCAACCTATGTCTACCCAAACCCTAGCAGCCACGCCGTCTGGCTATCTTCAGCACGGTAGTTATCCCGTTGTGGATCTAAGTCCACAACAATTACAGCTTCTTCTTTGGAGTAGTACCTATAAAAATTATGTCTTATCACATGCCATGTCTTCCGCGATATACCATCATAACCACTGGCCATCTGATCTACAAGCTTGTAGGTATTGACAAGTGTGTCGTTGAGAGGTTCGAGAAGGAAGCCGTTGAGATGTACAAGAGGTTATTTAACCATGCGTGGGTGCTTGACAAGCTCACGGTTGAGCAATATTACCCTGTGGAAGTTCGGGACCACCATGTACTGATGCATGGTCATTTGATGCCCCTGGACTCTGTGACTTCACCAAGAACATGCTTACTGGTACCTCCCAAGCTCACTGTATTGTGATCATCATTAAATCCATCAGTGGTGGTTTTGTGGCTGTTTTCTCCAAGGATGGCCAGACTCTTCGAATGAAGCACATGATCTGCCGCTGCAACAAGGTATACTTGCTATTCATCATCTCTATTTTATTTCTTTCGAGTAACATTCCTCATCATTTATACATTGTTTTCTTCTGTGTAACATTCAGATGCATGCACCGTTTTGCTCTACTCCTGGCTGATGCATCCTCATATTTGCTTTTCATTATATGCTTTTTTGATTCAGAGTCATATTCTGATACATAATTCACATGCATCAAATCTTGTTGCTGTGACATACAACTAGTAAAACTCAACTTTAACTGCTGCATGCTAGACCGAGAGCAAGGATGCACTAGACGAAGGGACACGCAAGAATCACCAAACTATCCTCTAGCTCTGTAGCACCTGAAGATAGATAGAGATGTAATCACATATACAAGACACGTGATCACGGTTGGGCAAGACGAAATATATGTAAACCAAGCTTGAAATAAGATTCACCAAAAAAATAGTTGCTAAAACATACGGGCGATAATAGATAAACTAAACTAACGATACAAGGGTTTTCCTTATAAGCTGTATATATTCTTGGAATCTCTTGTGGCAACAACATATTGAACACGAAAGCTGTATTCTCACAACTTCATCACTTAGATAACATAGGAGAATACGCACCATAGTTACAACGACCCAAGTGTGAAGATTAAACTTTCATCACAGATAATAGGAGAGAACTTCTCGCTATCCTCCTGTATTCCCAAGCTATAGATGGTCTCTAGTGTGGCCGTCTTAGTGTCATAGTAGCCCAATGACCAACCCGTGCTGAGCAAAATCCGTCCGTCCTTGGGGTCGATAGCCAATGGTGTGGTCTCTTCTGATGAGAACTCTCTGTAGCTGTCTGTGAGGTCTATATGATACTCCCTTAACCAAGTCCCATTATTGTCCTTCATCATCCATATGTCAATCACGTTAATGCTTTGGTTCGAGCAAGCCACACAAAGTGCACCTTGTAGACAGAGGATGGACATACGCCCGACGGGATGGCTGCAGTAATGTGGGCCTTGAAGAACCTCGAATTCCTCTGACTGAATGTCGAAGGCCACAATTTCACAATTTGGAGAACCTTGTACAAGATCAGGCTCTGCCAGCCAGTAGATTCTGCCGTTGACATAGGTGGGTGGTATGCTAGATGATAAATGTCTAGGAGGAGGGTCTATTGGACGACATTCCTTTTCTTGCACATACCGCAGTTTGCACTCTATGTTCTCCCCTTTGTAGCTGGCAAGCAGTAGCACATGCGTGCTAGTTTCCAAGTTATAGCCCAACGCTACACGGCCGGAAAAGGAATAACCGCCTTCATCATCATCAAACAGTATGTTCTGAGAGTAACCCATGATAGGATTGCAAAGAAAACTCAAGGTATGGCTGCTTACGACATTGAGACCATGACAAGGCTGTGAGCATGCAAGACTAGGACCCAAGCCTGGAGCGTGTAAATCAATGAAGAAGTCGTGCAAATCGAGGCATCTTACAGATGGGGGACTAGTGAGCATCATGATCCGAGGGCTTTTATTCAAGTTTGCATGGAGGACATGGCAATGTGTAAAGCGGTCAGTCATGATCATGGCACGCCATTCCCTGCAGACCAAGCTCAAGTCGGCGACCGAGTGTGCGGGCATCCACTTGAAGATGTGAAACCAAGCCTTGGCGGCCGGCGACGAGAAGACGATCTCCTCGATCGTTCGTCCCACTGACACGAGGCTCTCCTGGAACAAGCCTAGTGATGGGTGATGGCCGTCAAGAAAGCTACCCGTGATTGCGTCCTCTGCTTTGAATAGGGTCTCCAGTGTGCCGTCATTTGCGTCCACAGTGAACACCTTGCAGTTTCCTGTACCGAACATGATCTTTTGGTGCCTGTCATTATCGCTGCTAAACATGTAGACCGCGGATATAAAGTGCGCCTTCATCTGCATAAGCTCAGGTTCCGTCCAGGCCGTTAGATCGATGGAGAGGAGTTGCTCCCATCGCCGTGGCTCGTTATCTCCCAGCATCCATATGCGGTATAGGCCGTCACGGTGACCGATGAATCCACGGCACACACATAAACGCCCATGTAGCTCCACCATCTCGACGAGAGAATCCTCTGGATCAGGGGGCGGGTGCAGCAATCCGAAGGTCTCATTGCTAATGTTGAAAGTGACGATGCCACCCTGCCGACAAAGGAAGTGCAAGAACCCACCAAGGAACACGGCTGGGTCTTCCTCCGACACGGTGCACATGGGAGGCTGCTGAACGGTAGGCCTCCAGTAGGCCGGCCTGTCGAGGACGTAGACCTCACAGCAGGGTGGACTGCCGTCGCAGCTGTCGTTGAACAGTCGCACTACCTTGTACTCGGCGGTAACCGAGCAGTAGCCCAGGCCGTAGGAAAGATCAAAGAAGCATGGTGGCTGGGGTTGGGTCGATGTCATATGCCAGCGAGTGCTCTTCAGTGGCGCTATGCTGTCGGGAAGAAGCAAGGATGAGCCGGTACAAGGGTTGTACACGAAGTAGCCGTTGCTACGGACGAGGACGAGGCCACGGACAGGGCTGGTGACAGGGGCCAGGTCCCAAAACTCACTCGGCTTGGGCATGAGCTTCTTCGCCGGACCACCGCCGGGCTGCCATACGTGGATATAGCCTTGTTCCCCAGATGGCGAGTCGCTCGGACAGAAGAAAAGCTTGGCCACCTGGCCTGACCTGTCGTTGGCTCGCTGGAGGTGGAGCTCCACGAAAGTCGCCGACGAGAGCGCAGCCCGCCACGAGCGCGACACGCTGCGGAAGCGGCCGACCGACTTGGCTGGCAGGTAAGGGATGATCTCCATGATGATTGTATCGTCCGGCAAGAAGGGCAACATGGACGAAGAGTCCTGGTTTCCATCCGCCATATTTTGATGATCAACCGGGGCGGATGCGCTAATCTCTTGATTGGTAGCGATCGCAATCTCATATATGACGTGGATCAGTTGTTGTAATAAGCGAATATAAGGATTCTATATATACTAGGAAAGGCTTGGTTGTATCGTGATTCTACACTGGGCCGGTTTGTTTTGAACTTTGGGATTGCGTACGATGGGAGAGATACGAAGGGGTGTGTGTGTCGTACAGAGTTTGCAATGCACCGACTTCCATGCTGTATGTGTCAACTAGCTCTCTCTCTCAAAAAAAAAGTGGCAATTAGTTGCTCTCCGTGTAGCTATCACGATCGTAGATACCTGACAGGCTGACACGATCGAACAAAACAGCACACACCTACCATGGAGGAAACACCCGAACCACCGGCAATAACGTGTAGATTGGCTGCTAACGGCAACTCTAATGGCACCATTCATATTGGCTCTGATTGAGGACACATTCTATCTGTTTCATGCTGATCGAACATGTCCACGCACACCTTGTCCGGTAATAAGCTCATCTCGAGCGGCACGGCACGGCCCAAACGGTCTGAGCCGGTCTGTTTGGGTCTGCGGGGACACGAGGACAGGGTGCGCAAGCTCCAGCAGCACGATCCAAACTAATTCATTCATATATTAGGTGATTTTTATAGGGTTGAACGTAATACAAGTACATGCATCAGCAGTGCTGGCTACGGCCCTCGGGAGTGGAAGGTTGCCTCGTTATTCGAGCGCCACAGGCGAATGAGGCCACACTCCTCTTCGGAAGAGCGGTAGATCGCTCTTTGCGTGTCGAGCTCCTCTCGAGCTTGGTCGAGACGGGCATGTCCGGCCGCGCTATCGGGGTTGGCATGCACCACTTTGAGGCACCGCGAGTGAGCCTCGATGAGTTTTTTTCGTCGGAGGTGCTTCAGCAGCATGACGTTGTTGAGGATGTCCCACCAGAAATGGTGCATGCCAGTGGTCCGGTTGACTGGCACTTGATATGGCCGACCCTCCTCCGGCCTCTATGAGCCCCGGTTCTCCGGCATCAGGGAGCTCCCGTGTTGCTGCTCCTGCTCGCGCACCGATCGGATGGAGGTGAGAATCACCCGCAGGTTGATTGGCGGCTCTGTCTCGTTGTTGAAGTTGGAGACATCGTCGTCCTCCTTGTCGGCGGCAGCGATGTTGGATCTATGCTACTAGCTCCAACCTAGGAATCTCCCTCTTCTAAAGATATGAACTTCACACTCGTAGCTCTCTGTCTTGATGTGCTTCACACATATGTAAACACAGGGCTTCTACTAGTAGGAAGCTTTATTAGATATCTCAAGTGTACCAAGCTTAGTTACATGGAAGGGGTAATATTTATACTTGTACATGACCCTTTAAATTGTTGCCATGTGGTACAATCCAAGCCCTACCCCATAATTCCTGGAAATCCTAAGAAAAGGCTGACCTTCTCAAAGGTCCGTCCTGCACATCATCGTCGCGCCAGTGCCGTCTTCTCCTTCGCGCGATCCTCCTAATGGGGCTCTGCATGCTTGCCAAATGTCGCAATGAGAAGTAAAGTGGGGTTAGATTAGAGAGGGAGATACGCAGGGTGAGAGTATAGATTTTCCCTTTTATTATTTAAATTCGATGATTCAAAACAAAATATCTTGAGAACTTTTATCCAAATTACGAACCGTTTTTATTTTTGAGCTCCTCATGTTGAGATCTTTAGAACTAGATCCTATGTTGATAGGTTTCGAACAACTTTTTTTGTACAACGCGCTCGTACATGTACATGCGGGACGAGGTTGTGATTCAATTCCATTCGTTACTCCTCGGCCTGGGCAGCTGGCCACGTGGCGAGCGCGGAAGACTCATGCACGGGAGGCAGCGACCAGACCTTCATAAATGTCGGTCTTTTTCTAGAGGAACGACCGAGCTTTATTGATCTGTAGACAAAATGTTTATAGGAATTCCCAAAAAAATCTAGGGGGTTAGAAAACCACACATGTGTACCTATGTCTAGGGAGATCGCATGGCGAGCAAGCCTGTGAGCGGTCGACATTAGCCTTACGTCGTTCATGGGTGAAGATCACCTCCTGAAATCTATTTTTGCTAATCATAATCTTCTTTATTACCATGCAATGGTGTCCACAGTTCAAACCCTATTTATCTCTTTCATCATATTCAGGCAGTCTGATTCAATCTCCAGTTTATGTTCCTGGATGTCATCTGCAAGAACCAGAGCCTCGGCACATGCTTGAGCCTCCAAAATCTCCGGATTAACTCCACCATCATGTTGACCGGGCCACCTCAGCGTCCGGCCTGTGAAGTTACGAATAAACCGGGCAACAAACGCGGGCTGTAACTAGAGACGCCTAGGCCCTAGCAGTGCGTCGTGGCAGGCTTAAAGCCTATGTGACGATGGCGATCGTCCTCGTTGCGTTTCTAGCCCTCAACGAGTAGTGGTCACTCGTGTTTCCTAAAAAAAAGGAGAGAGTAGGGGCCACTTGCTGTCGCCGTCACCGGATCAGATTGGCGGTCGCCGTCATTGCTCCGCAATCCAGTCCAGAACTCCATTGCCCTATCAGTCTACAGGGCAGTTCACCGACAGGACAGACCACATCTCTGAAAAGATTGGACTCTTCCTGAAACCGGGTTCTAGCATTGAAACCCGGGCTTCAATCATGTTAAGTTTCTTAAGGCGAAAGAAATTTTTACTCCTTCTAGATGATTTATGGAATTATTTGGATCTAGCCGAAGCTGTTATTCCATATCCTAATGGCCTGAATAAACAGAAAGTAGTTCTTTCAACACGTTATGAGAGTGTCTGTGGACATATGGAAGCTCACAATGTGGTCTTGTAAAACCTCCTAGGAGGTGTGTAACCAACTCTACCTTTACAATGAAATGAAATGCAAAGATCTTTGCTTTTTCTCAAAGAAAAAAACAATGTGGTCTGTCTGGAATGCTGGGACCCAGAGAAAGCATGGAAATTGTTCAAAGAAAAAGCAATAGAAGAAGTCAACGATTCTGATCCTAGGATTGAAAAGTTAGCACATGAAGTTGCAGAAGAATGTGGCGGCTTGCCCCTTGCTCTTGTAACTATTGGCCGCACAATGTCATGAATGGGCACTTGCTTTGTCATTGATTAGGAAGTCTTGCATTCATGAGATCCCAAACATGGGAAATGTTAGCCACATATACAGTAGGCTAAAGATAAGTTATGATTATCTGCAGGATAAACAGATCAAAGAGTGCTTCTTTTTGACATACCTGGAATTCACTTGTGGTGTCTTGGTTTATATGAATTGAATGGAGAGATATCTCTTACTCTCACTTTACCAGAAAGTATCTTTGTTCTGAATGTAATGGGCTGTTCTGATTTAAAGGACCTTAGTATTACTAACAAGCCACAGTGTTATGGAGAAAGTCTTCCGAGGCTGGAGTTTCTCACATTTTGGGATCTTCCTGGACTTGAGAAGATTAGTATGGACCATCTTCAGAATATTCATGTCCTTACAGTGGGGAGAACAAAATCACTCGGTGGCACGTGGTACGGTGGTGCGCCATAGTTTTTTATCAATGGCGCACGGGTGGCGGTGCGCGACTGGGTATCAAACCTATGGATAACCCTTTTCCTGGTAGCCAGGGGGAGAGCCTGCTTGACCCCCCACACCCTCTCACGCGGTGTAGTTCATAGGTGTTGATTTGGCCTACCGGAAGGCTTTAGAAACTCAGAGTTAAATGCATATATGAGTCTGTGATGTGGTGTTTTTAGCTAAAGGCGTGATTGATGAGATCGCGTGTGTTATCAATCATCGTCTCCAGGACCAAGGCTCGATTGGTTGCTAGCAACCAGTTTTAGTGCAACACGTGTGTGTTCGGAGGTTGAAGATGAGTAGCTTCTCAAGGATTTCGATGTAATTTTTTTTTTTTGATCTGTTTTGTATTGTTTGATATTTCTTTTAATGTCAGCGTCATATTTGCAAAAAAAAATCTCATCAAAGACACTTTTAGTTTATTTTAAAATTTGTAATGCAAAATTTTATCAAAAATTATATTAGGAATTTCAAAATAAACTAGAAGTGGGATTTTGGTGGATCCAACTTCTAGGTGCAACGTCTCCAGCAAAGAATTGTCGCCCGAATGATGTACGTGCCGGTGACATGAACTGTACTACGTGTGTACTTAATGGTTCTGCATAAACCACTTAATATCTGTCTCGTATACAACAGCCACTAGCGCTGTCACTTTTTTTTTACGTGAACAGCCGGAGCTCCGCTTTTATTCATTAAAGGAGAGGAAAAACAAGGTTACGAAACTACCACACAGCCGATTGTCGATTAAACTCCACATTCAGCAAGTTAAAGAACTTCTTGAGCAACTTTGAATTGCAACACATCTGCGCAAACAATATAAAATAGCTCTTGAGACTAATAATTCCAAACAGAGGTATAAAGAGTGACAACGCAAGGATCTAGACTGAAAATGTGCATGTTGCGCTCATTCCAGATATTCCACATAGCATAGGTTGCAATGGACATCGGCGACTTGCGCTGTCACTCTTTATACTTGATGTAGTACTCCCTCTGTTTGAGATTATTAGTCCTAAGAGCTATTTTATATTGTTTAAAATTATAAGGGTCATCTTATTTATAGGTCTCTCGTCTAATGCATGTTCTTATTTTTCTCTCACTTCCCTCATGCATGTAAAACTATTGGTGCATGTATATATTAATGTGAGAGAGAGTTATGGAATGTCTTGGTATTAGCAACTTGGTCCTTAGGACTAATAATTATAAAAAGATAGTAGTATGTAAATGCATAAAATTACGAGCAACCAAGGCGGGCCTTAAACAGCCAGGCCTCAGCACTAGCAGTCGGTAAGGCAGACTTAAAGCCCAACTGACGTTCGTGATACTCCTCGTTTTCTAGCCCTCAAACAGTAGCGTCCACTTGCTTCCCTAAAAAAAAAGCAAATAGGGACCACTTGCTATCGCCGTCGCCGGATCCGATCGGCGGTTGCCGTGGCTGCCCTGCACCCCGCTCCTGTCCGCATATCCATTTTCATATATTCCTACAGGGAGTACACACTTCACCGACGAGGCGAGTCAGCGCAAGCAATGACCATGGCCGCGCCCACCAAAGTCCGCGCGGAGAATTTCGCCTCAAGATTCTCTCTTGCCGAAATTTCCAGTGAGCTACGCCTCCACGCGGCTTCTTCTTCTCCACCCCCACTCCCTCGCTGGCCTCCCTCTCTCTCTCTCTCTCTCTCTCTCTCTCTCTCTCTCTCTCTCTCTCTCCCCGACGCGCCGAGGTTGCGGAGAGCTATGCTTGGAAGATCCTCACAAGGTAGGCCGGAATGAATCTCCTTCCCTCGCAATAAACAGTAGCAGTCTTATGTAACATTTTAATTTCATATACTCCCTCAGTGCGAATTAGACATCGTAGATTTGTCTATATTACTTTAGTGTTTAGACAAATCTCCGACATCTAATTCGAGATGGATGAAATAGTAGTTTATGCAAATTTCTAAGTTGCGTCACTTCTACATGAAACATTTAGTAGTTTCCTGATTAATATTTGTAGGATATGATATTTCACTATAGGAAGGAGGAAAAATTGAATAGCACAAGGTATTATGTGTTTTGCCCCTCTGTTCATCTAATCCAGTGTCTACATTTTCTTGGGAAGAACCTAAAATATACAAAGTAGTAACGCAAAACCAGTTGCCGCAGTATATTGCGAGGTTTCGGCTGATCGATATATTCATATTTTGTACTGGGTGTGTATGGTCAATGACTAAATGTATTTCATGCTTCTCACAATCTCACCTACAGGATAAGCGCCTCATATGTTATTTTTCCTCAATCAATGTCGGTTATGTTAGCTATATTACCTTCACCCAAGAATGGAATAATATTATTTCTACTCAATTAAATGGTAGCAGTCTTATGCTAAAATTTTAACTTCTAAGTTGCGTCATTTCTACACGAAACTTTCAGTAGTTCCCTGATTAATAGGGTATACCTTTTTCAGTATAGAAAGGATAAAAAACCGATCCTATTAATCTCTATTTTTTTCTGAAAGAACCTAATCTCTACATAGTAGAAACACAAAACCAGTCGCCGCTGTATACTGCGAGGTTTAGGCTGATTGATATGTTCATATTTTGTACTGGATGCGTATGATCAATATATTTCATGCTTCTCACAATCTCACCTGCAGGTCCCAGTTTAGGCTGGCTGTATAGTTCAAAATTTTGATATAGGACTATCAGCTGGTGAAACCATCACCTTGTTCACTGCCTCCTCTCACCCTTGTACATGGCTGTTTTTACGGTCATTGATTTCGTAACTAGTGCTGTGGCATCCCACTTATGGAATCCTGTGATTACACGTATGAGATATTTAATAGAAAAGGAAGAACATATTGGCAAGCTGGACAGCACTATAAGGAATCTAGAAGCCAGGAAACAGGAAATCCAAATTCGTCTTATGAACTCTGAAAGGAAGCAAGAAACCTGCAACTCTGAAGTTGTAGAATGGCTAGAAAAGGTGGAAGCAATGGAAAGTGAAGTGAATGAGATCAAACGTGGGCAGAAGAAGAGGAGGGCACAGTCTTTCCGTTATTGGTCAGATTATGAAACTGGTATGCAGGCTGCCAAGAAACTCAAGGAAGCTGAGATGTTGCATGCGAAGGGATCATTCAAACAAGTGTCGATTGAGATTCCACCACGTTTCGTGCAAGAAATGCCCACTGTACATCCAGCACAAGGAATAGACTGTAACTTAAGCAGAGTTCTCCAGTACCTGAAAGATGACAGAGTTGGAATTGTTGGTATATGGGGAATGGGAGGAGTTGGTAAGACCACTTTGCTCAGGAAAATCAACAATCATTTCTTGGATGTAATCGAAGAAGACTATGGATATGACCTTGTTATATATGCTGTTGCGTCTAAGGCATGTGGAATAGGGCAGCTTCAAGCAGACATCTCTGAAAAGATTGGACTCTTTTTGAAACCAGGTTCTAGCATTGAAACACGGGCTTCAATCATGTTAAGCTTCTTAAGGCGAAAGAAATTCTTACTCCTGCTAGATGATTTATGGAATTACTTGGATCTAGCAGAAGCTGGTATTCCATATCCTAATGGCCTGAATAAACAGAAGGTAGTTCTGACAACACGTTATGAGAGTGTTTGTGGACATATGGAAGCTCACAATATGGTCTTTCTGGAATGCTTGGACCCGGAGAAATCTTGGAACTTGTTCAAAGAAAAAGCAACAGAAGAAGTCATTAATTCAGATCCTAGGATTGAAAAGTTAGCACATGAAGTTGCAGAACAATGTGGCGGCTTGCCCCTTGCTCTTGTAACTATCGGCCGTGCAATGTCTACAAAGAAGACTTGCCATGAATGGGCACTTGCTTTGTCATTTCTCAAGAAGTCTCGCATTCATGAGATCCCAAATATGGGAAATGTCAGCCACATATACACTAGGCTAAAGATAAGTTACGATTATCTGCAGGATGAACAGATCAAAGAATGCTTCTTATGTTGTTCTTTGTGGCCTGAAGATTACTCAATTTGGAAAGTTGAACTCATAGACTGTTGGATGGGGATGGGTTTGATAGAGTATGATACTATGGAGGAAGCATACAACAAGGGTTACTCCATTATTGAATACTTGAAGAATGCATGTTTGCTGGAGACCGGTTACCTCGAAGATTGTGAGGTGAGAGTGCATGACATCATCCGAGACATGTCACTTTGGATATCTTCTGGCTGCACTGATGGGCACATGAAATGCATTGTTCAAGCAGGGGTAGGACTTCATAACATTTCTAACAGGGACATTGAAACATTCAGGTCAGCCAGAAAGATATCACTCATGTGCAATTATATCACTCAATTTCCTCAGGCCATGAACTGTCCGAACCTGCAGCGTCTGTTACTACAGCAAAACTTTCGGCTGAAGGTGATACCACTTTCTTTTATAAAGAGCATTTTACCTGTGACCTACTTGGATTTGTCTTGGGTTCCCATCAAGGAACTTCCAGAAGAAATTGGCACACTGGTTGAACTCCAGTATCTCAAACTAAAGCAAACACACATTAAACTATTGCCTAGAGCTATTGGGAAACTAAGAAAGTTGAGGTTCTTGGACTTGAGCTATATGGATTTCTTGGAGAAGATACCTTATGGTGTTCTTACAAATTTGTCAATGCTAAAAGTGTTAAACCTATATGGTAGCAGGTATGCTGGCCACGAAGCAGATTTTGATTCTGGAAATCACATGGATTATGATGAGTTTAAAATTGAAGAGTTGTCTTGCTTAACTAAAGAACTAAAAACTCTAGGAATAACAATGAAGAAAGTGAGTACCCTGCAGAGGCTTTTTGACATACCTGGAATCCACTTGAGATGTCTTGGTTTATATGAGTTGAATGGAGAGAGGTCTCTTTCTCTCGCTTTACCAGAAAGCATCTTTGTTCTGAATGTAATGGGCTGTTCTGATTTAAAGGACTTCAGTATTACTAACAAGCCACAGTGTTATGGAGAAAGTCTTCCGAGGCTGGAGTTTCTCACCTTTTGGGATCTTCCTGGACTTGAGAAGATTAGTATGGACCATCTTCAGAACATTCGTGTCCTTTCAGTGGGGAGAACAAATCACCTGGTAGATCTATCCTTCATTTTAAATCTACCATATCTGGAGCATTTGAATATGTCCTGCTGCGATAACATGAAGCAGCTAGTTGACATACAGAATGCTATTAAACCGGAAGTACCGATGCTGGGATTTCGACAACTGAGAATTTTGCAATTAAATTCGCTGCAAAGCTTGGAAAGGTTATCTAACGGTAAATTGAATTTTCCTTCTTTGGAGTTCATCGATGTGTTTGCTTGCCCGAAGATGAAGAAACTGCCTTGTGGGGAAATGGGTAAACTGAAGAGGATCAGAGGGGAGAAAACGTGGTGGGATAATCTTGAGTGGGACGACGAAAGCAGTTCCTTGTCGCTGTTCCCATTTTTTAAAGCATCAGAAATCTGTTCAGCATCCTTTAGGCCAGAGCTAGACACAACTGTGATATCCTCCTCGCCAAAAGCTTTCTTCACCAAGAGGCAGCCCATATTGAATTCATCTGTACGGTTCACATCTTATCCTCAATCAATTTTTGAAACAGAGGAATTTGAAGGACATTAGAAGATGGATGGAATACTTTCAGCAGCAGTATCGTATAAATAGTTATCCAGAAGAACGTATTGACTTCCATTGACTGCTCAAGGTATGTTTTTCGATAGTGCACCTTTATTCACTAGCTTGTTAATCAATTCTATCAATATAGCGACATGCAGTCACGCCGTTCCATTAAATTATTTTTTCTTCTTGCTCTAGTTTCAGGTGAGCTTTTCGGATTTGATGGTTCCGTTTGACAGTTTAGAAAGTAGTTGAAAAATGTTAGGTGCACCTTTTTAGTAAAGCTTACCATTAATTGATGGATATTTTCTTACTGCGCTTTTGAATTGTGACCCTTTGGACCAAGTCAGGTCTGTTTGACATTGGTGTATCTTCGGTCTCCAACCCTTTCAAAGTCTCGTTAGGCATGTGAAGCTGTTTGTACTTTTCCGTCACCGTAATGAATTGCGAGTAGTAGTAGTTGGATAGAGCTCTAGTTTATGCTAGTAGTAGTGCATAGGTCCTACACATACTTTTTCATCATGGCTGATGGTGGTTAACACTGTCAAACAAAATAAGTGTCTTTGTCATGACAAGATAACTGCCGGCTGCTCATAACTAAGTAGCAAGGCAATTCAATGCTGTCTGATGTTAAGACCGGTTAGCGGAATCAACTGGCAGGCAGCAGTTCTAACTTCCAGCACTGCGTGTCTTTGTTCTCTCCGCAGATGGGAAGTTGTGCAGCTTCGACTACAATGGTCGTTCTTCACTGAATCCATGGTGATTTTCCATGACCTCCTGACTGAAACTGGAAGGAAGCTCGACCGGGACAGCCACC
The DNA here is from genome assembly GCA_023614405.1 of Avena insularis. Classification (NCBI taxonomy): domain Eukaryota; kingdom Viridiplantae; phylum Streptophyta; class Magnoliopsida; order Poales; family Poaceae; genus Avena; species Avena insularis. The sequence goes on along the minus strand of CM042691.1, from coordinate 453,122,136 downwards.
ACCGGAACCTGAGAAAGCAACTCGGTGATGTTCCCGTGCCACCGACGAACCCAAGCTGCAGCACCTCATTTTGGTATCTGGCGTGAATGTGATCGTGCTTTCTGTGTAACGTGGACGGACGGACCTCTATGGTCCCGCGCATCGCCAGAGTGGCCGTACGCACGCATTGAGTATGTAACGTTTTTTACGAGGTATAAACTGTACGATGTGAAATTTGGCATATTCGATGGTAGAATCATTCTGTATCTGACTGCTCTTCGCAAAACTTTAAACTGACAATGATATAGTGAAAACTGTTCGCACCGTACAACGGTGGCGCTGGAGATTTCAGCTCTGAAAGTAGAGCAAGCAACATTTATGCAGGTCTTTTGAATCTCCATCCATTCACACCAAGTCAGGCGTGTTTTTGACTCTCTTTTTTTGTGTGCGGGTAGGTGTGTTTTGATCTTTTTGCATTCAATTTTCAGTTCTCGTCCGACAGAGTCTTGAAAGGTTCCTGAACTGAAACAACTTTTAACTTGTTCATCACTTGACAATTATGAAATTTGTGAGTAGTCGTTGAACAGCTCTGTCTCGTGCTAGATGTGAATCGTTCGTAGTACTGCTTTACTCTTTTATTTTTTGTGAATGAAAGAGTACTTCTTTACTTAACTATAACTATATATATCGTATGGTGAATATATACGGTCAAACAAATGGTGATATAGTAATGATTTCCTTGTCTCATTGATTAACAGTCGAAATACTACTAGGAAAAATATTCCATGTGGTAATGTAAATTAAACGGCTGATGATGTGAGACTAGTTTGAGAAATCAACTGGCAGTAGGTAACTCATGTCACGGTGTGCAGGTGTCGCGAGTACTAGTTCGTTTGACTAGCTCCGTCGACGTTGACTGAACTCAGACTAATTCTCCATGAATCGATCTATCGGGACCTGAGAAAGGGACTTTGAACTGGAAGCAGTGGTGCATCAGAATCTTTCCCGTCAGCCCCAGGCACCAAGTATCGTATAAATACTTGTCCGGAAGAACATATTGGCTGCTCAAGGTATGCTTTTTTATACTATACACCTTTATTCACTAACTTGTTAATCAATTCTATCAATATAGTGACAGCTGTTCCGTTATTTTTTTTCTTCTCACTCTACTTCCAGGTGAGCTTTTCGGATTTGATGGTTCCGTTTGACATTTTAGAAAGTAGTTGAAAAATGTTAGGTGCACCATCAATTGGTCGATATTTTTTTACTGTGCTTTTAAACTGTGTTTGACCTTGTAGTATCTTCGGTCTCCATCCCTTTCAAAGTCCTAGTTAGGCATCTGAAGCTGTTCGTACTTTTCCGTCACCATAATGAATCGTGAGTAGTAGTTGGATAGAGCTATGGTGTTGGGCCAGGTCCCTCCACATAGAGGTGTGTTGGCAGCCCAACATCAGCCTGTGAAGTCCAACACGTTTTAACCGTTGATTGATATTCGTATCCAACGGCTGAGGTGCTCTTTGGGAGAGGAGTAGAAAAGAAAACTCTAGCCACCTTTGGTGGCTGTGTGTGTGACTCAATCAGTGAGTGTGAGAGCTGAGCAAGCAAGCCATTGTAGCTACTGCTGAGAGAGGGTGAGAGAACACACAAGAACACCACAACCTAGTGAGAAGAGAGGAAGAAGGAGATGTGATTTCTGTCCAGATTTCTGAGATCTGACCGGTCTGTCTTCAAGCTAGTGTTTGGAGGCTCAAGGGTGCTTGGATTGACTCCACACTTGGTGAGCCCGTTCCTTGCTTTGAGCACTTCGATCTGGTTAGCTGGTTTGAGGTTTGGATCAGTGTAGCTTCAGATTTGGAGCGGTTTATTCAGTTCGGACTGCTACAGTTTTAGCACAGAGCAGTTTTGGTGGACGAACAGTTTGGGCAGGCAAACGGTGTCTGATTAACCTGAAAATTGGTGTGTATGTTGGGTACTCGTATGTCAGCTTGTCTACCAAGTTTGGTGCTGATTGGATCTGCGGTTTAAGAGCAGTTTGCTGATTACCGAAAAGGACAGAAACTGAGATACTCTGCTTTGCTGTAATCTTTCTCTCAAGTGGTTGTTGTTGTTGCTGCCGGTTGGCAATGTGCTGAGTGTGTTGTACATCTCTATATGTTCTAGAGAAGACTCTGTACCCAGGTTGCTCATAGTGAAGCTCGCGTGGACCGGTTGGTCCGCACCCGTGGTTTTTTCCTCCTCACCTTGAGGAGGTTTTCCACGTAAATCCTTATGTCGCTTGTGCATATGCTCGTTGTTTTATTTCCGCTGCATATCTGTTGATTGAAACTATCCTCGGGGTTCACCGCAGGCAGGAGCAGGGAGGTTGTGTTTCTCCTCCTACCCTCAACATATGGTTTATGCTCCTTATATTTTGAAACGGAGGGAGTAGAAGTGAATACTAGGTCCTACGCATTCTTTTTTATCATCTTATGGCTGATGGTTAACACGGTAAAAAAAAAGTGTCTTTGTCTTATGTGAGGTTGTTGCAATGGTTTGCACTGGCGGACCTTGGGCCGGATTTATGGAGGGGCAAATGGGCTGGGGGGGGGGGGGGGGCTAAAATATAAGCTACAGGCTGATTTTAGTGGACAAATGGACCAAATACCTGCAGATAAAAGCCTGTTTTTTCATGGGCTGGGGGGGGGGGCGACAGCCCTTTTCGCCTCCATGAAGGTCCGCCAGTGATGGTTTGGGCATACGTTATGTTCCGGTTTCCTTGCTTAGCCTAGTGATTGCATAGTAGCAAAAGATTTGTTTTTTGACCAATCGCTAGATAACTGATGGCTGCTCATAACTAAGTAGCAAGGCAATTCAGTGTTGTCTGATCTTAAGACCGGTTAGGGAAATCAACTGGCAGGCAGCAGTTCTAACTTCCAGCACTGTGTGTTTCTGTTCACTCCGCAGATTGGAAATTCTAATTCGATTACAATGGTCGTTCGTTCAGTGGATCCATGGTGAATCTTTCCATGAGATCCTGACTGAAACTGGAAGGAAGCTCAACCGGGACAGCTACCGCCGGAACCTGAGAAAGCAACTGGAGGAGGTGGAAAGTGGGAAAACCCAAGCAGCACCTCATTCTGGTATCCGACTTGAACGTGGACGGGCGGGCGGGCCTCTTTCATCTCGCGCATCGCCAGAGTGGCTGTACGCACACGTTGAACATGCAACGTTTTTTACGAGGTGTAGACTGTAGGTGTAAAATGTGGCATCTTGGATGGTAAAATCATAATGTATCCGTCTGCTGTTCTCAAAACTTTAAACCGATAATAATAGAGCTAACTGCTGCTCACAGTATACAGATATTTCAGCTTTCGATTATGTAATGCAAAATTAAAGGTGGAGCAAGCAACATCTACGCACGTCTTTTGAATCACCTCCCCTTTGGACCAAGTCAACCGTGTTTTGACTTTGGGGAGGAAGGTAAGGGTGGGCCACTCAATTTCCGGTCCTCGTCCAACGGAATCTTGAAAGTTTCCTGAACTGAAACAACTTTGTACTTGTTCAGTTGACAATTATGAAATTTGTGAATAGTCGTTGAAAAGCTGTGGCTTGTGCTAGATGCGAATAGTCCTAGATGCTAGATGTGAGCAGTTGAAATACTAGGAAGGAGTATATACCAGGATAAATTTCCATGTAATCGCCTGACCTGAGACTAGTGAGAGAAATTCCCATCCAATCTCCAGCTTGTTGAGCGCAATCGATTTCGGTCTTGGCAAGAAACTGTGACTGCAAGGGCTAAGAAAAAAAAAGGAGGTGGTGTGGTTAGACTTTAGACGAGACATGGGTGGTTGAAGCCCAAGGAAAAATTTTGTGAAGGCTGAATGTCGATGCGCGCGGGTTTGATCTGGATACATGAACAGGCAGTACTGGAGCCGTTCTGAGGGATGAGAAGGGATTTTTCTTGGCCGCAAGTTGCTGCTGGCGGCAACCGTATTGAAGTGAACTCAGAGTGTTTCGATGTGGTGGCGGTAATGCAACCTGGGACAATTCCTTTGTTCCTGCAGCAGCTATTTATAGGGAATGCACTACTCTTTGCTGTGATTTTTTAGAAGGTCAATTTTCCTACTGTCCTAGCTAGGGAAGCCAATATGGGCGGGACAAGCACCATCCGGAATCTGAGAAAGGGACTCGGAACTGGAAGCAGTGGTGGTGCATTCGGACGGAATCTTTCCCGTCCGGCCAGCTCCAGCTACCACGTAGGAGTACATACGAGTCCACGAGCCGTACGTCGGCCGTCGCCCATCGCGTGCGCCGCAGCGACGAGCCGTCTGACTCGGCCTCTGATCCTACGGGCCGGTTTGCATCTCGTTCTTGCGTGTGGAACGTGGACATTATCCATGGAGATGATGGACGGAGGGGGCTTGCCTTGTCTGTCTGTCTCCCACACGGCCTCCCGCACGCCGCGTCCTGCCTTTTGACATTTTCGGAGCGCTTTATTTGTCTCCGCTTTTGGCTTGGGCACCGCGCCACTGCCAACCTCCGGCCGGCCTTTCTCGCCAAAGTCAATCCATCCATAAGTTAAGAGATGGCTCTTAACTTACAGCCAGCTCTTCTTCTCTCTCCTCTTCTCTCTCCTCCAACTCAGCCAAAATATAGTACTTTACCTCTTATAGCCAGCTGATGTCATACTTGCTCTTACCTTGTCAACTAGATGCCGTTGGCAACCACTCCCAGTCGGATGTTGAATTAATAAAGGGTGAAGTTCTGTCCGCCCAAAGATTTCGTCTAATCTAATCAAATCCCCCCAAAGATCTCGTCCGCGTCGACCCCTCGTCTCCCGTGCCGCGTCTACAGCCGATCCATCCACGACCGACATCTTCCTTCGGATATCAGCAGAATCGTCTCCTATAATATCGTACGTCGCGACGGCCTACCTACAGACTACAGAGAACCGGCCGGCTCTCCTCTTGGCTGCTGCCGTACGTACGTACTTACGTGCGTGGTGTCGTAGCGGTCTCTGTAGAAATGGGCGCCGCGCGTCCCGTAGATGTGCATCCACCGCTGTTGGTAGTACTGGAATAATGTACTACGATCGTGTGTTATGTTACACAGAATTAAACGACTCGAACCAGTCGGTCAAGTCTACGGTCTTGCAAATGAAGTACTAGTAGTAGCTGGCACACAAAAACAAGTCTTTGTAAGGCGATATATAGAACTAAAATGCCTATCTAGCGTCTCTGGTCGTTAACTCGTCACCATCATCCAAGGAGCATCGTTGGAATATAACGAGTTGACTTGTGCCTTTTCTTACTTACAGGAAATGTCGTTTTCTTGTCAGTTGGTTAAGTTATTATCAACTTAACATATACAGTACTAGAACATTCTCGAAACAGAAAACAACTTCACATACAAGGCACCGGCTTTGTGTAGCTAAATCTCTTTTTTTTTTTTTGGCATCATACGCTCCAACTAAACTATAACCTACATATGTACATATCTGGCTTTGCAATGCAAACTTTACTAGTACCTTTCAAACCCAAGTTAATCGTACATGTATATTACTATTACCACGTGATGAGGTACTAGCACAACGTGGGGTTAACAGACCCTAGCATCGACCTAAACCTCGTGACGAGGTATTACCACGTGATGAGGTACTGGCTTTGCAAGGCACCGGCTTTGTGTAGCTAAATCTCGTTTTTTTTGGCATCATACGCTCCAACTAATAAACTAACCTACGGGGCAAAGCTCCCAGTAGGGCAAGGTAGGGCAGTTACCCTACCTTGATTTTTGGCAAGAACCTTTAGATGCTTATGTTTTTTTTAAACATTTTGACTGGTCATACGCTGAAAACAGACTTTATATGAGAAAGTTATGCTTGTTTTAGTGAGCACTGCGCAAAACTAATTCTAGAGTGAAATAAGGTCTAGGTATAGTACTAGAACATTCTCGAAACAGAAAACAACTTCACATACAAGGCACCGCTTTGTGTAGCTAAATCTTTTTTTTTTTTTGGCATCATACGCTCCAACTAAACTATAACCTACATATGTACATATCTGGCTTTGCAATGCAAACTTTACTAGTACCTTTCAAACCCAAGTTAATCGTACATGTATATTACTATTACCACGTGATGAGGTACTAGCACAACGTGGGGTTAACAGACCCTAGCATCGACCTAAACCTCGTGACGAGGTATTACCACGTGATGAGGTACTGGCTTTGCAAGGCACCGGCTTTGTGTAGCTAAATCTCGTTTTTTTTGGCATCATACGCTCCAACTAATAAACTAACCTACGGGGCAAAGCTCCCAGTAGGGCAAGGTAGGGCAGTTACCCTACCTTGATTTTTGGCAAGAACCTTTAGATGCTTATGTTTTTTTTAAACATTTTGACTGGTCATACGCTGAAAACAGACTTTATATGAGAAAGTTATGCTTGTTTTAGTGAGCACTGCGCAAAACTAATTCTAGAGTGAAATAAGGTCTAGGTATAGTACTAGAACATTCTCGAAACAGAAAACAACTTCACATACAAGGCACCGGCTTTGTGTAGCTAAATCTCTTTTTTTTTTTTGGCATCATACGCTCCAACTAAACTATAACCTACATATGTACATATCTGGCTTTGCAATGCAAACTTTACTAGTACCTTTCAAACCCAAGTTAATCGTACATGTATATTACTATTACCACGTGATGAGGTACTAGCACAACGTGGGGTTAACAGACCCTAGCATCGACCTAAACCTCGTGACGAGGTATTACCACGTGATGAGGTACTGGCTTTGCAAGGCACCGGCTTTGTGTAGCTAAATCTCGTTTTTTTTGGCATCATACGCTCCAACTAATAAACTAACCTACGGGGCAAAGCTCCCAGTAGGGCAAGGTAGGGCAGTTACCCTACCTTGATTTTTGGCAAGAACCTTTAGATGCTTATGTTTTTTTTAAACATTTTGACTGGTCATACGCTGAAAACAGACTTTATATGAGAAAGTTATGCTTGTTTTAGTGAGCACTGCGCAAAACTAATTCTAGAGTGAAATAAGGTCTAGGTATAGTACTAGAACATTCTCGAAACAGAAAACAACTTCACATACAAGGCACCGGCTTTGTGTAGCTAAATCTTTTTTTTTTGGCATCATACGCTCCAACTAAACTATAACCTACATATGTACATATCTGGCTTTGCAATGCAAACTTTACTAGTACCTTTCAAACCCAAGTTAATCGTACATGTATATTACTATTACCACGTGATGAGGTACTAGCACAACGTAAGTTAACAGACCCTAGCATCGACCTAAACCTCGTGACGAGGTATTACCACGTGATGAGGTACTGGCTTTGCAAGGCACCGGCTTTGTGTAGCTAAATCTCGTTTTTTGGCATCATACGCTCCAACTAATAAACTAACCTACGGGGCAAAGCTCCCAGTAGGGCAAGGTAGGGCAGTTACCCTACCTTGATTTTTGGCAAGAACCTTTAGATGCTTATGTTTTTTTTAAACATTTTGACTGGTCATACGCTGAAAACAGACTTTATATGAGAAAGTTATGCTTGTTTTAGTGAGCACTGCGCAAAACTAATTCTAGAGTGAAATAAGGTCTAGGTATAGTACTAGAACATTCTCGAAACAGAAAACAACTTCACATACAAGGCACCGGCTTTGTGTAGCTAAATCTCGTTTTTTTTGGCATCATACGCTCCAACTAAACTATAACCTACATATGTACATATCTGGCTTTGCAATGCAAACTTTACTAGTACCTTTCAAACCCAAGTTAATCGTACATGTATATTACTATTACCACGTGATGAGGTACTAGCACAACGTGGGGTTAACAGACCCTAGCATCGACCTAAACCTCGTGACGAGGTATTACCACGTGATGAGGTACTGGCTTTGCAAGGCACCGGCTTTGTGTAGCTAAATCTCGTTTTTTGGCATCATACGCTCCAACTAATAAACTAACCTACGGGGCAAAGCTCCCAGTAGGGCAAGGTAGGGCAGTTACCCTACCTTGATTTTTGGCAAGAACCTTTAGATGCTTATGTTTTTTTTAAACATTTTGACTGGTCATACGCTGAAAACAGACTTTATATGAGAAAGTTATGCTTGTTTTAGTGAGCACTCGCATAAAACTAATTCTAGAGTGAAATAAGGTCTAGGTATAGTACTAGAACATTCTCGAAACAGAAAACAACTTCACATACAAGGCACCGGCTTTGTGTAGCTAAATCTCTTTTTTTTTTTGGCATCATACGCTCCAACTAAACTATAACCTACATATGTACATATCTGGCTTTGCAATGCAAACTTTACTAGTACCTTTCAAACCCAAGTTAATCGTACATGTATATTACTATTACCACGTGATGAGGTACTAGCACAACGTGGGGTTAACAGACCCTAGCATCGACCTAAACCTGACGAGGTATTACCACGTGATGAGGTACTGGCTTTGCAAGGCACCGGCTTTGTGTAGCTAAATCTGCTTTTTTGGCATCATACGCTCCAACTAATAAACTAACCTACGGGGCAAAGCTCCCAGTAGGGCAAGGTAGGGCAGTTACCCTACCTTGATTTTTGGCAAGAACCTTTAGATGCTTATGTTTTTTTTAAACATTTTGACTGGTCATACGCTGAAAACAGACTTTATATGAGAAAGTTATGCTTGTTTTAGTGAGCACTGCGCAAAACTAATTCTAGAGTGAAATAAGGTCTAGGTATAGTACTAGAACATTCTCGAAACAGAAAACAACTTCACATACAAGGCACCGGCTTTGTGTAGCTAAATCTCTTTTTTTTTTTTGGCATCATACGCTCCAACTAAACTATAACCTACATATGTACATATCTGGCTTTGCAATGCAAACTTTACTAGTACCTTTCAAACCCAAGTTAATCGTACATGTATATTACTATTACCACGTGATGAGGTACTAGCACAACGTGGGGTTAACAGACCCTAGCATCGACCTAAACCTCGTGACGAGGTATTACCACGTGATGAGGTACTGGCTTTGCAAGGCACCGGCTTTGTGTAGCTAAATCTCGTTTTTTTTGGCATCATACGCTCCAACTAATAAACTAACCTACGGGGCAAAGCTCCCAGTAGGGCAAGGTAGGGCAGTTACCCTACCTTGATTTTTGGCAAGAACCTTTAGATGCTTATGTTTTTTTTAAACATTTTGACTGGTCATACGCTGAAAACAGACTTTATATGAGAAAGTTATGCTTGTTTTAGTGAGCACTGCGCAAAACTAATTCTAGAGTGAAATAAGGTCTAGGTATAGTCTAGTTTTAAACCAACTATTTCTATTTGCAACATCTAATTCTCAATTTAATAAAACAAGACTCTAAACAATATCCTAGATGGGTTATCTAAGGAGGACCGGAGAGTAATTTGGCCACCTTATGGCATGTGGCTAGAACCAACTCTAATTATGTGATGGTTGATGTTTCTATTTTGGCGTGTATATACAATTGATCTAAAATTCTAATTGACATTATGGCTCAATTGGAGAGATGATGTTTTAGATCCCTCCTGAAAGATGTGAATTCACAAAAAATGATGTCACAATCCTAAGTATGGATGAAATGGTAATAAAATGAGGGAAGAGTCATTAAAAGCTAGAAGACACTAGGTCACTATTGATTATTTTGGAGTATGTACACTTCATATTATCTATAGAATCTATTACAACTAATTTTGATAGTTGCTTTGATGAGTTGTCGTTAAAGTTGTTTCAGAACTTCTTGTTTGACTCAAGTGACTCATTTTATAGTTTCAATGTGAATAAGATTTCTCAGCTTATGAAGATTTATATTATTATGAGCATGAGCCTATATAAGATAACCTTTAAATATTTGTTATTCATATACAAGAATTAAATACTTCAGAGATTATGTGAGTATTTGAATAATACATCATGCTTCATATCGTTTATCGTCTTGTTGAGTCGGTATTGCTTTTACTTATAGCAACAACAACAATTGAAATGGCTTTGTCAATGGCAAAGATCATCAAGACCAAGTTCGTATTTACTTTCATTGGTGTTCGCCCTACCTTAGAACTTTTTCGTCCTCCGCCACTGAACCTACATATGTACATATCTGGCTTTGGAACGCAAACTTTACTACCTTTTAAATGCAAGTTAATCGTACATGTATATTACTATTACCACGTGTGGTACTACCACAACGTGGGATTAACAGAACTCTAACATCGACTAGTGACAAAGATAAAGCAAATAATAACATCATTCTTTCCCCCACAACGTGGGATTAAATTAACCATATTTTGCTCCAAGGTTAATGAGTCTACCCAGCACAGTTAGTGCCTTCCTTATGGAGCAACCACGAAGGTTCCAAAAGTCCACTTTGCCTTAAAAAATAACAACATGAAGTCTATGCATGTTTCTTCTAAACCTCGTTTAAAAAAATCTATAAGAAAGCCTTGATACACGAATTTCTGCATATCGTGTTACATGCTGAAACTTTCAAATTACCCGAAACTGAACATGTCTGCTACACACACCACATCTATCTGAGCAACACACACCACATCTATCTGAGCAACACACATGGCTCAAACGAGTAGGAAGCCTCACCCTCCATTCGAATATTGATGTGCATTTATGTTTACCGAGACATTTTCAGGCAAAAACCCTAGGATGTGTAGAAGTGTATACATATATGGCGTGAGTAATAGGTTGTAGGTGGCTCTCATTTGTACCGTTTCATTCTCTCTTCTCCCCGCCTTCTTGAGAGTTGACTACTCCGCCCTAGTACTCTCCCCCTTCTCTTCGACGGCCGCGTCGGCCGGAGATGGCGGGGAAGAGGAGGTCGGCCTTCTCTTGTACATAGTAGTTGCGGTAGGGGTCTAGGGCTTCCCCTTCCTGGCGGTCGACTTTATGGCATATGGAGTTATGCCGTTCTGTAGGGGTTGATCTCGGTTGCTTGCTAGAAGCGGCTTGGGATGGTAAGCGAGCGAGCTCCTCTGCTCGTCCTTCATTGTGGAAGAAAAAGGAGGTGTGTTGATCTAGCTACAACTCTGTCAATAAAGCTGGTTTGGGATTCCTCTTCTTCTACAATTCTATTGCCCCGATTTTCCTTCTGGCTAGCCATGCCTGTGCGGAGAGGGAGTTTGGTGGTGCGGTGGACTGTGGGACTCGAGGAGGTTGGGGAAGATCGGAGCTAGAAGTAGGAGAAGAACAAATGGCGGCCATGTGTTTCTGGTCATGCATGTGGCCTCTCCAGATGCCGAGGGCATCCGTGCAAAAGATCAGTGCTCTGTTATAATTTCTATTCTTTCAAGGTCCTATATGTGTGTCTATGTAACCGCCTAGTATTAATGCATCATATTTGGGGTCCTTCGAGATCCCCTTCCATGTTCAAATTTATTTTTTGGTGTGAGTAGGTTTGTGATGCTAGGGTTATCTTCGCCATCGTACAGTGTCCTCCTTCGAGCTTGTGATCCATATACATGCCACAAAATATTCACCACCTTTATTCCCATCCTCCCCCTTTGTCGTGTTGTTGGGGAGAAACAAGTTAAAGATGAACCAATCGTCGACGTGGCATCTTTTAGGGGGATTACACGAATGGCCTCCACTAATATGGAGTACCTTATTGAGAGGAATGTGTATTTCGATAATGTACTCCCATTATTATTTCCTGGTTCAGAAGTTGATAATATGAATTGATCGTCGATTCCATCACCAACAGAAAACAAAACGGAAGAATCCTACCTCCCGAGCCTACGCGTCAACCGGCTACCAAACAGCGGTTCACTGTCAGTATGCCCCCACCTACCCCTGACCCGACCAGTAAGCTCCCATCGGCGTCAACCCCCTTCTGTGACATTGATGTGTTGAATAAGTTTGAGGGAAGGGGTGTAGCGAGAAGAAGCAGAACTATTGGCGAAATACTTAACACACAAGGCACGGGCTTTGAAGATAAGCATCGTTTTTGAGATACACTCCATCTACGATTATTGCTTTGAATAACCTTGGTACCTTGCAAATGCAAGTTATTGGTACAGTGTCCATCACTATTATTTTGTCAGTTCCTTGAACCTGATTTTATTCGTATGCCGTCCATCCTATAGCAAAATATGTCATGGATAACATAACTCTATTGACTAGTGAGTAATGACAAAGATAGGCAAATCACGTCATTCTTTTCCCACAACGTGGGATTGATTAAGACATTAAGTTAATCATATTTTTGCTCTCCGGTTCCCGAAGAAGAATGGAGCGACCAAGCAGTTGGTGCCTTCCTGACGGAGTAACCAAGAAGGCTCCAAAAGTCCACTTCGCCTTAAAATAACAGTACAATATAATAGTATTACTAACGTTTATGCGTGTTTTCAATTTTCTTCTGAAGTTTGTAAGAAAAGCCTTTTTTACTGACTTCGACGTATTACGTGTTGAAACTCTCAAAGATGGGCCAAAAATTACACGGGTATGCAGCACACCTCCCATATATCCGAGCAACACACATGGCTCAAACGAGTACGACCGGTGGTGTCCGGTTGCCTCACCAGTTCACAAAGCCTTCGGCCCTTCACTCGAATGTTCTCGTGTTTAGTCAGACATATACATACATATATATATATATAGGAAAAATACTTCTTACTCCCGGTGTAATTACATCCACCTCTCATATACTACCTTACGGAAGTATTTGTAATACTTTATCTATTTGAGTATATTCATATACTATATCTAAGATACTTACAAGCAAGTTAGGTGAAAAAATTGTAAGTGCACTCATAGTTTGAACTATATATGTAAAATACCGTCATATTTGTACGTATAAAAGGAGTATGTGAATAAAAATTACATACTACCAAAAAAATAGTATATATACTGCCCAAATATTTTTATATACTTCATACTACGCGTACATACCTTCCGGTATGGTAGATACTGCCTATATAGTGTGAAACACGTGTGGGTGTAGTTACACCCGGGTGTAGTATGAATATGTCCTATATATATATATGAAAAATCTATATATATAGAGAGAGAAAAAATACTATATATATATATATAGAAAAAATATTTCTTACTCCCGAGTGTAACTACACCCACGTCTCATATACTATTTTACGGAAGTATTTGTAATACTTTATCTGTTTGAGTATGTTCATATACTATATCTAAGATACTTCCAAGCAAGTTAGGTGAAAAAATTGCAAATGCACCTATAGTTTTCAGTATATATATAAAATACACTCATATTTGTACGTATAAAAGGAGTATGTGAATAAAAATTACATACTACCCAAAAAATAGTATATATACTACCCAAATATTCTTATATACTTCATACTACCTATATATAGTCTCCGGTATGATAGATACTGTCTAAATTACGTAAAAGACACGTGGGTGTAACTACACCCGGGTGTAGTATGAATATGTCCTATATATATATATATATATATATATATATATATATATATATATGGTGTGGGTAGGTTTACCAGGGTTATCTTCATCGTCGTACACTGTTCCTCTTCGAGCGTGCGATCCATATCGCACAAACTATTCATGACCTCTATTTCCGGATGGCACCCGCTGGATTCGGGGCTAGGTTTAGCACCCCATACCCGCACACGACTCTACTTCCGCCCCCGCCACCCGCCGTCGGGTCCAGATCGCCACCAGACCCGCACCCAGTCGGGTTTGCTAAACCCGCGTTCTGGCAATGGACTTGGCCGCGACACATGAGAGAGGGGGGTGGTAGAGGGAGCAGGAGAGAGGGGCGCGACACGACAGTGCAGCGTTGTAGGAGAGAGGGCGGCGGGGCGCGCTGCAAAAGAGAGAGTGCGCCGCGAGGATGATGTGGAGGTGGGGACTGGGGAATCATGGCCTCTTTTTTTTACAGTGAGTGGAATCGTGGCCTCGAGCCGTTTGCCTCTGGTTTGGCGGACATGTGGGCCTCTGGATGCAATAAACGGTATGCGCGTTAAAGGGTACATGTTTACCACCCCCATACTCGCCTCCGCTAGATCCGACGGATCTAGGGTTTTACTGATAAGTAGACCTACGAGTCTTTTTCTTAACAAAACCCTCCATGTTTGATACGGGTACCCGTCGGGTCCGCGGGGTCGGGTACTGAAGGGTTCGCAACATAGAAAACAAAAAAATCCTACGATGTGAACTATTATACGCCAAGATCTATCTATTAGATACAAGCAACGAGTGGATATACATCCATAGAAAACATACCCTCGAAGACAACAAAGCTTTGTTAACGAGATGAAACTCGTGGATGATGTAGTCATACACTTGCCGATCTCAAGATCGTGACGAAGTCCAGCAGGTCCAGCAGGTCCGGCTCCAGCACGTCCATCAGATCCAGCTCCAGCAAGTCCAGCACCACCAAGTTCAGCACCACAAAGCAGTGATGCATCCGTGATCGCACACACGTCCGGTACCCCGACAACCTCCATCCCTCGCTCCAGCAAAGCAGCGGAAGCAGCAACTCCTTTCTAGATAAAGCCACTGGGAACATGTATCTCGCTAATCCGAGACCATGAGGAAAAATACTAGAGGGGAAGAGAGATCCTTCACGAGGAGGTGTGAGTGTGAAGGTGTGAGAGGGGGTCCTTTTATAGGAGGAGGGGAGGGTACCCCTCCCATGGCCGGCGCCCATGGAGGGTGCCCCTTCACCTCCCTCATTCATGTGGTGGTAACCCCCTCCACATAAATATGCCCCTTCACATTCTCTATTAAAGTCTCCACTTTAAATGCATTAAATTTCTCCCCTCCTCTCATTTAATAAAACTCTTTTATTAATTTTATTCAGAATTTTTTTAATTACTTTAATTAACAAACATTCACATAAAACCCCCTGCAATATTTCAATATCACATGCAGAACCAGTTTCTGCAATTTCACCTGAAACAATTTTGGTGTCTATTGAAATAATTCCAGCACTTTCTTAAATCTTTATTTGAAACATATTTGCTCCAAATGGTGTCGGTATCCCTTAAGTGTGTCATCCTATGGTTCGCGAATAATGCAGACATGATCGAGACCCCTCTCAGATAAATAATCAGAAGCGGGACCTGGAGATCCATACTGACTCCTACACATTCAACGATGACTTCTGTGATCATGAGAACCTTTAACACTAGTAACTAAATTTCTTTGTCTCGCGATATATTACATGTCTGAGATTTGATCATCCGTATCTCCATACCTAGTTTGATCTTGTTACCGACATGTACCCTTTTCTCGTTCACGTGATATAACATTCTAGTGATCTCATCACTTGCTTGCAAGCTAACCAATGTGATATCACCGAGAGGGCCCAGAGTATATCTATCCGTCATCGGGATGGACAAATCCCACTCTTGATCCATGAGACTCTACATAACACTTCGTAGCACTGAACCCACATTTATAATCACCCTTTCACGGTGAGACATTTGATGTTATCAAGATACTCTTCCAGTGTTAGTGATTGACATGATCTCATGGTCTAAGGATTAGGATTACTTCGTATGATGTTATAGCAATATAAACACAATGAATTTGATCGTAATGCTATACTTCGGATGAATGTTCATCACATCATTCCAGTAATGTTGTGACCTCGTTATTAACAACATCCAATGTCCATGATCAGAAAACCTTGATCATCTTGATAATCAACGAGCTAGTTTTTAAGAGAGGCATACCTAGGAACTTTCCTTTTGTTTATTAAACACACATGTATTAACGTTTCCAAATTAATACAATTATAGCATGCAAAATAAACATTTATCATAAACAAGGAATAAGATAATAACCACTTTATTATTGCATCTCGAGCATATTCCCTTCAGTCTCCCACTTGCACTAGAGTCAATAATTTAGTTTGAAAAACTTTGCGTGTTGAACACCTATGGCTTTCTGGTGTTGCATATACGCGATTGCTAGTGGTTAACATAATCTCCGGATCTGACAGTTTCAGGTCCGTGTGTATTTGCATGTCTTTGCGTCTCTACGCATCACTCATTCTCAAATGAGATGGCATTGTATAAATTTGGTCCTTTGGTGAGACCTTTAATTCGTCCGGGTTAAAATATGTTGATATTATTGTCATACAATATATCTTTATAGTATTATCCCACTTTGAACCACACCTAGTTTGATAACAAACTACTTAACACAAATGCCCTCCTTTGCTGCTACTATAGCAGTCATATACTTAGCCTTTTGTTGTAGTATCCGTCATAATGCCTCAACTTTGGAACTCATCCAAATCCATCATGGAACATCCTTTCCATTATATTGTGCCACCCATAGTCTAAATTGAGATAAATTTTAATTTGTATCTTGTGACAAAACTAGTATCAATGTAACACTTTACAATGAACTCCCTTTAACTATTTGTCACTTATACATGATATATTCTTAGTTCTTCCAAAGCTCATAAGAATATCTTTACTATCATCCAATGATCATCTTATGAATCATTCTAGTATGTGCTCATAACATTTAGAGCATGGTACATATCTGGATATATACATATCACAGTATAATCGATCAAAATCTTCATGTGATTTTACTCACCAAGTGTTGAAACACTTGAATCTTGATACAATCCTTTCCATGCAGCAAGAACTTTTCTTGTTGTTTCTATATTGAACTCATTCAATATCGCATATATGTACGTTTGGCATAACCATATTAGCGCCTCAATCTATCCATATAGTCATTGATGCCTAATATTTCGGTTTTGCCTAAGACTTTCATCAAAAATCTAATTTTAATGAAATTCTTAACTTGTGTCAATAAAAGATACATCATTTCCAATCAACATCATGTCATCTACATAATGTGTTAGAAATATGTCTTAGCGCTCCCACTTAATTTCTTGCAAATGCAAGCATCTTCATTATCTCCGATGAATTTAAACTCTTTTAACAGTTTTATCATGGTGAAGATTCCAACTCCGATATGCTTACTTCAACCATTGAAGTTTGAATGCCCTTTTAGCATCCTTTGATTTAACAAAACCCTCCGGACCGTGTCATGTACACGTCCTAGGTAACCATTCTATTAGAAGAACCTTGTTTTGTTTATTCAACTACCATATACCAAATTATATGTAGTGGTAGCTACATTAATCCATCAAGACTAAATATCGCTATGAAAGATCAAATATTATCATAGTCAACTCCTTAAACATGGCCGTAAAATTCTTTTCGGCATGTCAACTATTTCATAGATGTTAAACATCCATGTCTATTTCTTTATAGATCCAAATACGACCGATAGACTTCACGCCTTTCCGGAGGGTCTTCTAAGTTCAGAAACTTGATTTCTCGTGTATGGATACTATCACGGATTTTATGACTTCTAGTCATAGTATGGAGTCAATGCCCATCATCGCTTCTTTGCATGTAGTCGGTTCATCATTGTCAAAACAATAACGACTTCTGTTTCAAATCTTATTATTTGATTCTTACCGATCCACACGGTTCAATAGGAACTCTAATCTCCGAGATCACAACATTTGTAATCACGGGAGCCATGAGCATTTTAGCCGCCTCCGGGACACTTTTCGGCGCTGCGCTACTTAGCACATATTGCTTAGGTTCATTAACCTAATCAAAGTTCTATTGTCCTCCCACTTAACTTTTGTAAAAAATCCCTTCTTTAAGAAACTTCACGTTCTAAGCGACAAACTCTTTTGTCTTCGGTGTTATGTAGGAATACCCAACAAATTCTTTGGGATAACCTACAAAGACGTGCTTATCCGACTTTGGTTGCAAACATTTTACTTATGCGCAGCATACCAAAATTTTAAGAAAAGACAACTCGGGTTTTATCCCAGACCATAACCCATATGGTGTCATTTCAACGGATCACGATGGTGCTCTTTTCAGTGTAAAAGCGGTAGTCACTAAAGTTTTAATCTTTAAAACATAATGGCAGTTTTATAAATGACATATTTGATCTTACCATGTTAAACAAGGTTTGATTTGATCTCTCGAACATACCATACTCCTATGGTTTATCGGGAAATGCAAATCCATGGAACAATTCCTGAAATCTTAGGTGTTTTGCTAAACCTATAACTCAAATATATTCCTTTATGATCAAATCATAAACTCTTTTATTTTCTTGTTACAATGATTTTTCACTTCATCTTGAAAGTCTTTGAACAATTTTCAAATGTTTCATACTTCTTCCTTATTAAGTAAATATATAGATATATTCACTCAAATTTCTGGAGAAAGCATATGAAGCAAAAAGATCCATCGCATATGGCTACATATAATAGACTATATATACATCAACATGTATAATATCCAATAAGTTAGTCATTCGTTCCTCTTTGGCCTATGGACGGAGTTTCAATTATCTCGAGGAAAGGCTCACAAGCGTCAATTGATCAAAATCAAAGACTCCAAAAATCCATCAACATGGAGTTTCTTCGTGTTCTCTTTCCAATATAATTTAAACGGTGATGTCACTTTGTAAGTTATCTTTCAATCATTTGCCTTGCGACATTTTAGCAATAATGTTTATGGATGTGATTTCTCCAACTAGAGTTGTAAAAGTTCATCCATCCTTTATGGAATACGGTAATTATTTGAACAACCATTGTTCTCGTAATACCAGAACAAAATAACAGTTATTAAAACAAATCTTGAAGGCTAGGTTTGATGATAATGAAAAACACAATAACACTTTATTTGTTTTTTATGAACATCATCACTTATTCTCTTGCTAGTTAGTTAGGCCGTTGCAGTTCATGAATTGTGTCGTTCTGTATGACACTTCACACCAACCAATTCAGTATCCAATACCGGTATCCAATAACTAAGAACCATATTGTTTAACAAGCAAAGAATACTGCGATAACATGTATATCTTCTATATACCTAAGCTGGACATTGAAGGAAATATGCCCTGAGAGGCAATAATAAAGTTGTTATTATGTATTCCTTATATATGCTAGATGTTTATTTTGCATGCTATAATTGTATTGATAGTAAACATCAATACATGTGTGTTTAATAAACAAAAAGGGTTCCTAGTTATGCCTCTCTTATAGACTAGCTTGTTGATTAACAAGATGCTCAAAGTTTCCTGATCATGGACATTGGATGTTGTTAATAACAAGGTCACAACATTTGTGAAATTATGTGATGAACATTCATCCGAAGTATAGCATTACGATCAAGTCATTATGTTTATATTTCTATAACATCATACAAATTAGTCTTAGTCCTTAGAGCATGAGATCATGTTAATTGCTAACACCGGAAGAGTATCTTGATAACATCAAACGTCACACCGTAACAGGGTGACCATAAAGGTGGGTTCAGTGCTATGAAGGTGTTATGTTGAGGCTCATGGATCAATAGTGGAATTTGTCAATCCCGATGACGGATAGATATACTCTGGGCCCTCACGGTGATATCACATTAAGATAGCTTGCAAGCAAGTGATGTGATCACTAGAATGTTATATCACGGGTACGAGAAAAGAGTGCATGTCGGTAACAAGATCAAACTAGGTATTTGGATACCGATGATTGAATCTCGGACATGTATTATATCATGAGACAAAGGGATTAAATTGCTGACCTTAAAGGTTCTCACGATCACAGAAGTCATCGTTGAATATGCAGGAGTCAGTACGGATCTACATGTCCCGCTTCTGATTATTGATCTGAGAGGAGTCTCAATCATGTCTGCATTATTCGCGAACCGTAGGGTGACACACTTAAGGGTTGTCGGACACCATTTAGGAGCATATATGTTCCAGACAAAAGGTTTGCAAAGCGCAGGAAATGTTTCGATAGAAACAGGAATTGTTTCGATAGAAACCGGAATTGTTTCAGGTGAAATTGCGTAGTGGTTCTGCATGTGATATTGAAATGTTGCAAGGGGTTTTATGTGAATGTTTGTTAATTAAAGTAATTAACAAAATTCTGAATAAAATAAATAAAAGAGTTTTATTAATTGAGAGTTGCATTTAATTTGGTGGAAATTAAATGCATTTAAAGTGGAGACTTTAAAAGGGAATGTGAAGAGGCATTTTAATGTGGAGGGGTTACCACCACATGAATGGGGGAGGTGAGGGGTCACCCCATGCATGACCATGGAGAGAGGGGGCACCCCTCCTCCTATAAAAGGCCACCCATTCCCTCCTTCATCCTCACACCTCCTTGTGAAGGATCTCTCCCCCCCTCTAGAATTATTCCCCCATGGTCTCGGATTAGCGAGATACATGTTCCCCGTGGCATTTCGTCTGGAAGGAGTTGCTCCTTCAACTGGATCGCTAGAGCGAGGAGGCGGAGGTTGTCCGGTGGCTTGAACGTGTGTGCGAGTGCGGATGCGCTGCTGAGTTGCGGCGCTCGGACTTCCTCACGATCTTGAGATCGGCAAGTGTACGACTACATCAACCACGAGTTCCTACTCGTTAACAAAGCTTGTTGTCTACGAGGGTAAGTTCTCGTTGGATGTATGTCCACCCGTTGCTTTGTACCTAGTAGATAGATCTTGGCGTGTAGTTCACGCCGTAGGAATTTTTTTGTTTTCTATGTTACAGACCCAACAAGGCCGCGCCAGGGGGTGGTGTGGGCCCCCCAGGCACCTCCCTCGGCCTCTCTCTTCACCTATAAGGAGCCTTCTGACCTAAAAACTTCGGGGGGTTCGACGTTTTTCTAGAAGGAGTTCCGCTCCGCCGCCACCACCAGATTTCACGAAATAGCACCAGAAACTCTGTTCTGGCACCCTGCCGGGACGGGGAATTGGAGGAGATCATCGCCATCATCATCACCATTGCTTCTCCATCGACCATCCATGTTTCCCCATCTATGAGTGAGTAATCCCCTGCTGTAGGCTATGGGGATGGTAGGGATTGGATGAGATCATTCATGTAATGGCATCAGATTGTTAGGGCATGGTGCCTAGTATCTTTTATTAGTGCTTTATGACTTTGTTGCGACTTGTTGTGCTTAATGCTTGTCACTAGGGCCCGATTGCCTTGATTTTAGATCTAAACATGTTATTGATTCATTATGATAGTATTGTTTTTGGTCTTATCTGCAAGTTGTATACACACGTTGTTGTCCGGAACCTATGGCCCCAAAGTGACAGAAATCGGGATAACCGGAAGGGAATGGCTTTGATGTGAGGATCACATGTGTTCATCGAGTGTTAATGCTTTGCTCCGGTGCTCTATTAAAAGGAGCACCTTAATTACCAGTAGTTCCCTAGAGGCCCTGCTGCAAACGGGCTGGCAGGACAAAAGATGTTGTGCAAGTTCTCATTGCAAGCACGTATGACTATATATGGAACACATGCCTAGGATTGCCTAGTACTTGGATGCTTTATCTTATTTATCTGCAATTGCCCTATGTTCTGATTGCTATGTGAATTGTCTTGTCCATGCAACGCCCGTCCATCCATACCTATGCCTACCGCACTCGAATCCTACTGTTTACTGCTATTGTTACTGCTGTCTTTGCTTTACTACTGCTGCTACTTTACTATTCCTACTACAAAATTGTTGCTACTGATAAACTGCTGTGAGCAAGATTGTTTCCAGGTGCAGCTAAATTGACAACTCAGTTGTTAAGGCTTATAAATATTCTTTGGCTCCCCTTGTGTCGAATCAATAAATTGGGTTTCACTTCCCTCGAAAATACTGCGATACACCCCCTATACTTGTGGGTCATCAAGACTATTTTTTGGCGCCGTTGCCGTGGAGCATAGCTTTATTTATCAAGCTCACTTGGATTCTCTATTGTTCGCTGCTATCCATCCATCATGGGTAAGTCTCGTGATGGCAAGGTTCCTATTTTACCATCCACTACAAGAAGAGGTACGGTTCTGAACACCTCTGTTGCTCTTGATTCACCGTCTGTTTTGAGTAAGTTCCTTACACCACCACATACACATGCTACTACTGCTGAATCTGAAACTTCTGATGCTTATGATGCTACTTCTACTGTGCTTGATAAGAGTGGTTCATTTGGTCCTTTCCCAGATGCTACGATTGCTAGAACTATAGCTGGAAATACTGAAACTCCTAATGAAGACACTACCACACTTGTTAGCTCACCTGAGTCTAGTGAGAGTTATGATATTGAAGATGGTTATGTTGAGATGATCGATGAGTTTATTAAAAAATGTAAAAACACCCATAATAACAGCGCTGCTAAGAGTCTCCTTGAGAGGCGTACTATTAGACCCAAATTGTCTCCTGATGCTAAGTTTGCTGCTTCTCCCATAAACATTATAGATGAAGATTATGATTTCTCTCTCAATCTATCTTACATAGCTATTGTCGAGAAAGAACCTTTTTGTGGGACTAAGAATGAAAGTGCGGTAGCACATATGAATGAACTTTCTACCATGAGTGTCTTGTTTTCTGATGATATTAAGATGCGTACTTACTTTGTTGCTAAGATTTTTCCCTTTTCACTAAAAGGAGAAGCTAAAACTTGGTTTAGTAATTTACCTCCTGGATCTATTGATAGCCACGGTGCTTGATTAGTACTTTCCTGCAGAAATATTTTCCTCCCAGTGCTAGACATGCTATTTTGCAGGAACTTTTTGATTTTAAACAGGGAGAAAAAGAGGTATTGCCCGAATCTTGGGCAAGGTTTTGTGCTTTGATTCATGCACAAGCTAGAAGTCCATTACCTAAGAATGAGCTTCTTGATATATTTTATAATGGACTAACCGAGGAATCTAGGACATACCTAGATAGTTGTGCTGATTATGTTTTCAGGAAGAGGACTCCTAAGGAAGCTGGGGAATTAATGGCTAAAATAAGCAAGACTTATGAAGATTGGACTCCTCCTAAACAAGCTATACCTAAAGTAATTGTACCTGAACCATCTATTCCTGTGCCTATTCCAACATCAAAGAAGAGGGAAGTTATTGAATTAAATGATGAAGTGATGAAGGAAGCTAAGAAATGTCTTAAGGAGAAGGGAATTAAAGCTGCAGATGTCAAGAATCTACCTCCTATAGAAGAATTATGTAAGCCTATTTCCTACTCATCCACTATTGAGGTACACTCTCTCCAACACTTTGATGAAGGTGATATCCCTTACTCTAAACCTCCTGATCAATGCTTAGAAGAATTCGATATCTTTATTGTTAAGCAAGATAACTTTAATAAAAGGGTGCAAAATCATCTAATGGAAAACACTAGAGCTATTGTTGAGTTGAAAGATATTGTGGAAAGAACCTCTAATGATGTTAAACTGATTGTTAAACACTTTCAAATGGTTCAAACTCAAATAGATCAACTCGTTAAAGTGCAAAACGACTTGCTAGTTAATGCTGCTAAAGAAAAACATGCTTATGAAATTAGAACTAGAAGTGGTGCTGCTACCCAGGATCCTCTATATCCCGAGGGCATCCCAAAAGAATTGAGCAGATTCTCAACAAGCTGAAAATAGTGGTTCTACTCAGAAAAGGAAAAGAAACATAAAATTGTTGTAGAACCCTCTGAACCTGCTATAGATCCTAATAGTATATCTATCTCTGATGCTGAAACTGAAAGTGGTAATGAAGAAAATGAAGTTCCTAATGAAGAAAAAGTTGAAGAAGAACCTGAAAACCACACTAAGAATACTAAATACACCAAATAAGATTTTATTGCTAAGAAACATGGTAGTGAAAGAGAGCCTTGGGTCCAAAAACCTATGCCATTACCTGATAAGAAACACAAGTCAAAGGAAGATGAACACTATAATAAGTTTTGTGAGTGGATGAAGCCTTTATTCTTGCAAATTCCTTTGACTGATGCTATTAAATTGCCTCCTTACTCAAAGTATATGAAGGACATTGTCTCGAATAAAAGGAAGATCCCTAATGAAGAAATTTCTACTTTGCTTGCTAATTATTCCTTCAACAGTAAGGTTCCTAAGAAACTTGGAGACCCAGGGATTCCAACTATCCCTTGCTCTATTAAGAACAGTTATGTTAGAACTGCTTTGTGTGATTTGGGAGCTGGAGTTAGTGTTATGCCTTTCTCTCTCTATAAGAGGCTTCAACTTGAAAAATTAATACAAACTGATATATCTTTGCAAATGGCTGATAAATCTACCACCATTCCTGTGGGTATATGTGAGGATGTACCTGTTCAGGTGGCTCACAATTGCTTGATATTAACTGATTTTGTTGTACTTGAAATGCCTAAAGACGATAATATGTCTATTATTCTTGGGAGACCTTTTCTTAATACTGCAGGAGCTGTTATTAATTGTAATCAAGGAAAGGTGACCTTCAATGTTAATGACAAGGAACATACTGTCTATTTCCCCAAGAAGATTGAAAGGACTTATGGTTTGAATTCAATTGAACATGTTGAAGGCATTCAAGTTGGAGAAATATATTGTCCCATACCAAGAGAAAAATTTGAAACTATTATGATTGGGACCATTGCTATCAAGGTTGAGGTAACATAATCATTAGTGGAGTACAAAGTTTTGTCTCATATGCAATTGTTTTAGTAGCAAGACTTGATCAACCTTGTTAACAAAAGGATTCCATTGAACAAAACAATGTTTTCATTATGATTATCTCTGTTTATTTCTATCCTTTGCATTTTAGTTTTTTTCTTTCGTTTAGTTTTCTTTTTGTTGTTAGTTGCTTGCATGTTAGAACTTCTGTAGTTCTAGCCTTGTTTTTTCCTTGCATCATGTTTCCAAAAGAAAAAAATCTGTCTGTCAGAAAAATCATTCTTCTATTTCTGAAAAATGCCCAAAAATAAAGTGTCTCGAAAAATTCTAGAAAATTCATATTAAATTTTTACGTGAAAAAAGGGGCAGAGGAGTACCTGGGAGGTACCAGGGGGGCCTACCAGGCCAGCACACCACATGGTGGCGCGGCTAGCCTTGGGTGGCGCCATGCCCTGGTGTGGGCCACCCCTGCCCCCCCCCACTAACTCTCTCACCTGCCACTTTCTTCTCTCTCCCGAGTAAGCTCCAGTTCATATCTCAAAATCACGTTCTTGTTGTGCTTGCTCTCAATTTTTTTCGATCTCCTTGCTCAGCCCATCTTTCTTGCTGAAATTTGGAGCAATTGTTCCCTGGTATGTGACTCCTCCCCTTGTCCAAGTAGATTTGTGTTTAGTGGATTATATGTTGAGTATTTTTCTACTATAGGTGACTGGTTATGAGATCTTGTAAGCTTGTTTGATGCTTAGAGATATAGTTTTGATGCATGTTTAGGCCTCTTGCAAGTCCCTATGAGTAGAATCCTTCATTATATTTACTTTGCAATCACTTGTTTAAATTTTAGAATAGAAGATGAGTGAACACCACCTAAACCAACATGAACTTTGGTTGCCTGAGGTCATGAAGGTCCACTGGGAGGAGGAAGTTTTTCCTTCCATTTACCCATGCTCTGAGTTCATGAGAGCTGCAGGAATTCTATAAGATTTCCACACTTTGGTTTCTAATGCAGGGTTAGAGCACTTTTTGGAAGATGAACCTTGTCAATTTGTGAAGCTAACCATGTTTGTGGTGTAGGACTTCCAATTTAGTCACTCTTTTCCTAACCACATGGTCCATTACAAAATTTATAATATAGCTGTCAACCTTTCTCTTGATGATCTTTGTGCAGCTATTAAGGTACCTCAATGGGGATCATGTAGAAAGATTAAGGAGAGACCTAAACCACTCATGGATTTATACGCAGAAATTTGCCAAGGGAGTAGCTTCTCGAAGTAGAATGGAAAAATCCGTAACATTCATCTTCCCTCCATTCGCTACTTTGCCTACTTTATTGCCAAGTGTGTTCTTGCTATGAAAACTGTCAATAAGTTATCTTTGTTTGATCTAGCATTTATCTCTGCTGCTCTTAAACGAGATAGGTCTTACAACTTAGGTGCTTTGATATCTTTCCGTCTTGCTGCTAACCGTGAGAAAGGTAGAATATGTGGAGGCCTTATTGCTTCTCGTTTACTAGCATTGCATGGTTTAGTGCCTCATCATCTAGACCTACAGTTTCCCATAAAGAGGCTTGATCTTAATTCCATGATACAGCATAAATTTGTTTCCTCGTGGGCTAGTATGAGTGAGTTATCTTATGAAATAACCTTTCTCAAAGCTGGTTGGAGAAAGAGCAAGTCTGAGCGTGTTGTTCTTTTGCCTGCACCTATTTTGTTTAACCTTGATAACAGGGAAGGATGGTCCCTCACCGAGGAGGAGCTTGACACGTACTTGGGAGAGCTCTCCCAACAGGAGCAGGACACTAGAAGGGAGGTCACGGATGATTCGGTCCAGCCCTCGAATGAGGGAGAGTCTTCATATCAGCAGCCCGCTTATGATTGGGGAGCTTCTTCTTCTTCTCATGGGCCCAACTACGACCATTCTTACCAAGATCCACCCGCTTGGAACCCCTATTCGTACATGGATTGATACCCACTTAGGCCAAAAGCCTAAGCTTGGGGGGAGGTACGCCGACACCGCACTCATCTCCATATCATGTTGCAACGGTACTTTGTATATTCATGTTTTCGTTCTCTTTTTAGTTTTCGTTCTTCTTTGCTTTTGCTTTCTAAAAACACAAAAAGACCAAAAATATTTATGTTGTTTCTCTTTGGTTTGCTTCTTCTTTTTGCCTTGGTTTGCTTTTCCCTTTTTGCTTTGTTTGAACTATTCGAAAAACCCAAAAAGATTTTGCTTTGCTTGTTTTTCCCTTTTTGTTCTTGTTGAAAAATCGAAAACACCAAAAATATTTGTCGTTCTTCTTTGGTTTTTGCGAGTTTGCTACAGGGTTCGGCAGTCCTCAGTGGATATTGGTTTCATATTATTATTCAAGCCACACAAGTGAAGAGCAATAATGAGGATCAATGACAACTTGAGGCGTGGTAAGAGGCTGGTAACGAACTCTATTTGTTTTCATTTTTGTACATATACTCATCACTGTGGGCTTGCTTAGTCCGTTCAAGTAGGGTGTATGTTATCTTTGGATGCTTAGTAGTTCTTGCTTTCTTATGATTAGCTCTAGCTCGCTAATAGTTTGTAGCATGTCTTATGAATGTTTGCTTGCATTGCTCTATTCTTAAATTGGCATGACACCGTGGTATCCTCCTCTGAATGTTTCATTTGAATTGACTTGGCACATGCTCACGCATGCACATGACTGTAATAATCAGTTAAGCCTCGATGAATTATTTTGCCTTGAGGATCTTGAATCACTTTCATGCCATGATTAGTCCTGTTTTGTTGCAAGCATGATAATGACAGCTATTGCTCTCTCGTTTGTCGCTCCCTTACTATTGCTAGCCTTCACTTCCACTGAGTGTTTACTCATGTTTCCAACTCCCTAAACCAAATATTTCCAAAGTGTCCACCATACCTACCTATTAGCATCATTTGCTACTCCCGTGCATATTCAATATGCCTTGTTTTCTTCCGAATAAGCTTGTTATGGGAAAATTAGTTAGTAAAGCTCTCACGAACTTGATGGCACACTTTATTTCCTGCACTTAATAAACCTAAACCATCGTGAACTCTCCATGAAAGTTATATGCTTGCAAATTATAGGCTGGGGATTAGCAGAACTGTGCTGTCACGGGGAACGCTTTCAACACGTGTAAATATATACCCAGTTGATACCTTGCTCTTTTGTTTGCGGATGTTGTCGGTGTGAAATAAAAGGGGAGCTTGTAAGTCCATGGAGTTATGTATGGGTGTTAGAGAAACGCCTGGGCCGCTGGTCTAATCCATGTTGACATGGTGGAAACCTGCAGCGTAACCATAATGATATCTATGAAGCATTCTTCTTATAAAAAAAGAGAGAGATAGCTATTGAGAAAAAAAAGAAAAAAAAGAGATTTATGAAAAGAGGAAAGAGAGAGAAAAGCACCATTTTCCCATGGTAAATAAGAAGATTGCTGAGATACTCATTGTCTGCTTGCCTTGTCATTTTGATATGGGGATTCTTCCGTATCATCGGGCAAGGGGTACCCCATTGGCGGTTCTCAATGATACACACATACTTACGATGACAAGAACTTACCGGTAACTAAAGTTGAGTAGCATGAGGAGCGGCTCTCGTACTCAAGGGACTTGGGATTTTCAGTTTATAGTCTGTCAAGCATATAACTCAGATTGGACCTCACTTTCACCTTAACCACATTAAAGATGCTTATGACAGGGGCAATGAGAGCTCAAAGCTAACGAGTACCATACTTTCAGCATTTAGAAGCCTTTCAAATTATTCAAAACCTTTTCTTCTACTTGTTGAGTCTCCACATATTCTTTGAGCACCTTATTGAGAGCATAGTTGTCATTCTTTGTGTTTGCTCCATTACTTGATTATTTGTGTTATGACTTTGATGCTTGTATCCTTGATATCTTTACTTCTAGTCATCACTTGAACTTCAGAGGTGCCTTAATATTCATAATCAAAGGGCAAGCGAGATACCACTCTATCATACCTTTTTATGAGCATTGTAATGTTGTTTATGTTTGTGCTTCATGCTACTTATTATTCTTGAGTTGGAATCTCTTCATAGCTTGTAATGGCTATTAAGTAGACTCAGTTGCATACTCTTTACTATGAACTGTCTAAGTAGTTGATCACATTGCTAAGAATATTTACATCATATGAAGCAAATGTGTTCGTGAAAGTTCTTTTATCGCACTCAGTTTTCAACTGAATTGCTTGAGGACAAGCAATAAGCTAAGCTTGGGGGGAGTTGATACGTCCAAAACGTATCTACTTTCCCGAACACTTTTGCTATTGTTTCTCCTCTAAACTTGTGTGATTTGGATGCAACTAATGCGGACTGACGCTGTTTTCACCAGAATTGCCTTGGTGTCTACTTTTTGTGCAGAAAACCAACTATCAGGAAAAATCCCGGAAAATATGCCAAAAATCCTATTTCACCCGAAGACTCAGAGCGAATACGAGACGGAGAAGAGCTGGGTGGCCACACACTGGTGGCGCTGCCAGCCCGCGCCAGGGGGTGGTGTGGGCCCCCCAGACACCCCCTCGGCCTCTCTCTTCGCCTATAAGGAGCCTTCTGACCTAAAAACTTCGGGGGGTTCGACGTTTTTCCAGAAGGAGTTCCGCTCCACCGCTACCACCAGATTTCACGAAACAGCACTAGAAACTCCGTTCGCACCGCCGGACGGGAATTGGAGGAGATCATCGCCATCATCATCACCATCGCTTCTCCATTGACCATCCATGTTTCCCCCATCTATGAGTGAGTAATCCCCCGCTGTAGGCTATAAGGATGGTAGGGATTGGATGAGATCGTTCATGTAATGGCATCAGATTGTTAGGGCATGGTGCCTAGTATCTTTTATTAGTGCTTTATGACTTTGTTGCGACTTGTTGTGCTTAATGCTTGTCACTAGGGCCCGAGTGCCATGATTTCAGATCTGAACATGTTATTGATTTATTATGATAGTATTGTTTTTGGTCTTATCTGCAAGTTGTATACACACGTTGTTGTCCGGAACCTATGGCCCCGGCGATGTAAATGGATAACCGGAAGGGAATGGCTTTGATGTGAGGATCACATGTGTTCACGGAGTGTTAATGCTTTGCTCCGGTGCTCTATTAAAAGGAGCACCTTAATTGCTAGTAGTTCCCTAGAGGCCCCACTGCAAACGAGCTGGCAGGACAAAAGATGTTGTGCAAATTCTCATTGCGAGCACGTATGACTATATATAGAACACATGCCTAGGATTGTCTAGTACTTGGATGCTTTATCTTATTTATCTACAATTGCCCTATGTTCTAATTGCTATGTGAATTGTCTTATTCATGCAACGCCCATCCATCCACCCCTATGCCTACCGCACTTGAATCCTACTGTTTACTACTATTGTTACTGATGTCTTTGCTTTACTACTGCTGCTACTTTACTATTCCTACTACAAAACTGTTGCTATTGATAAACTGTTGTGAGCAAGATTGTTTCCAGGTGCAGCTGAATTGACAACTCAGTTGTTAAGGCTTATAAATATTCTTTGGCTCCCCTTGTGTTGAATCAATAAATTGGGTTTCACTTCCCTCGAAAATACTGCGATACACCCCCTATACTTGTGGGTCATCAATCACCCAAGGTTTATCGAACTCAGGGAGTAAGTGGTCAAAGGTATTCTCTCTCAAGCAACCCTGCAATCAAGATACAAGAAGTCTCTTGTGTCCCCAACACACCCAATACACTTGTCAGGTATATAGGTGCACTAGTTCGGCGAAGAGATAGTGAAATACAAGTGGTATGGATAATTATAAGTGGTAACGGTGCCAGAAAATAGCTTGCTGGCGTGGAAGAGACTAAAGGCAAACTGAAATAAAGATGAAAGCAAGCAAACATGTAACAGATCTAGTAGCAAACGGTGTTTCAATGCTTAGAAACAAGGCTTAGGGATCATACTTTCGCTAGTGAACACTCTCATATAAATATATTATCTTCATGATACTACTCTTAACTACTCTCCGGTTGGACACTCTAATCCATGGTAGGGCTATAACAACACACCTCAAAGTAAGTCTTTCCCATCTAGAAAACCCCACACTATCACCTTGAGCACTAGATGGTTCCAACAAACACCACAATTTCATAGAAACATCCAACTCCAAATATAACTCATAACAAGTATTTGTAATCTCTAGCCTAAGTGCCACCATGGTGTGCACGCTGTCACTTTCACACACATGGGGAGAGCAGAGATCTATTAAAGCACTTGAGTAGCAAAGTAGATCTACTTGATTACAAAGCTCATGATCACAATATGATCATGCATAGAGAGAGATGAACACATAGCTACCGGTAGAACCCTTAGCCTCGAGAGAGAACTACTCCCTCCTCATCATGGGAATCAACAACAGTGATGGAGATGGTGGTAGAGATCGATGGAGATGGCTCCGGGGGCACTTCCTCGTCCTGGCAGGGTGCCGGAACAAAGACTTTCTGTCCCCGGAATCTCCCCTTCGGTGGCGGCGGTGCTGCGGAACTTTTCGTGGATTTCTGATTGATTCTCTAGGGTTTTTGCCTCGGGAGGAATATATAGGCGAAGGAGGCAAGGTCGTGGCCAGCCAGGGGGCCCACACCATGCCTTGGCGCGGCCTGGGGGTACCCGCGCCTGGGGGGTGTGGCCACCCTGTGGCCCCTCTCCGACTCTCCTTCTGGCTCCGTGAGTCTTCTGGGAAAATAGGAACTTTGGCTTTTGTCCCGTCCAATTCCGAGAATATTCATTTTCTGACTTTCCTGGAACCAAAAACAGCAGAAAACAGGCAACTGGCACTATGGCTCTTGTTAATAGGTTAGTCCAAGAAATCATATAAAAAGTACTCCAAAGTGTGGACAAAACATAAGAAAGTAGATAAAACCAAGCATGAAACATCAAAAATTATAGATACATTTGCAATGTATCAATGTGATGTTATTTCGTGCATCTTATTTTGCTTGATTGTATTAGATACACGACGGTAGTAAAACATGATGATCCCTAAATAATACCAACTTTAGTGTTCTCCCTAAAGTGTGCACCATCAAGAAAGTTCCCCGTTATGAAGCATGTCGTGATGATCAGGTGCTAGACATCTCTGCATTCGTATATGGTGGATGCAAGCCATGTATGCATAGCGAATACACTTAGGTTAAATTGGAGATCCTAGCATGTAGATACATGACCTCAGAAAACGGAATATGAAACATCGAGCACGAGTCACATGGACGATGTGATCGGCGGATATAGTCCACCCTAGCAGCTGCATCAAAGGTCGTGATGATCGGGGATGATGTGGTGTAAAGGGATTGTGTGATCCCTAAAACCATCTTAGGGATGATGATTTTAGTGGGAGTTCTTATGATAATTTTATTATAAAACTAGAACCCATAATTATGAATTTAGTCTAATTTTTTGCAAATATGCTTGTAGACCATGATAAATAAAATTCTGCCATTCAACCTCGAATCTCTATTCCATGATGAGTTGCTTATAGTAGATGGGTCCAACTTCATAGACTGGTATCAAAGCTTGAAGAATGTCCTCATGGAAAATGGCGCAATCTACACTATACAAGACCCACTTGGATATCCTCCCAAAACTGGTGCAATTCAAGAGGACCATGATCAATAGCGCGATCGTCGTGGTATGTACATCTGTGCTAGTAGCGCTATTCAATTCAGCCTGGCACCTAAATTGCATGCGCAGTTCATGCACACTCAATCATATAAGATAATGGTCAAGTTGAATGTGATGTTTGAAGGACAAGTCAAGCTTATAAAGTTTGAGCTCCTTGACAAGTTTCTTTCACAAAACATGGAAGAAAACACGTGTCTGGACAATCATGTGTAGATTATGTATGACTTGCATGAGTCGCTTGCATTTGATGCGGACTACTGGATGGACGACAAGCTCACAATAGATGGGGTGCTGTGTTCGCTTCCCGTAGCTACGAGAATGTGGTCAAATGATAGATTATGAAAAAGGAACAGTTCGCCTTTTATAGATTCCTACAACAGCTAAGAACTATGAAGGTAGAACCCATTGCTAGAGAAATCATCGACTGAGCAGGTATATGTGATATACGGTTTTTAAATGTGTTTCTCATTAAACACTTTTATGGTTATTATCAAGTATACTGATACTTGTTCTTGTTTTATGAAAACAGGACCGTCTACAAGAGCGTTTCATGGAGAAGACAAGGCGTGTTGATGGCATACAAGACATTGATAGTCGACGACATCTCTCTTTCATCATTTATCATCTGTGTTAGTTGAGATTAGAATAGATTTGAGAGTGTGAACATATTAGTGTGTCTTACATCTAGCGAGATGGTTATTCATGATGAATTTGTAACAATCAGTTGTTCAATTATTATACAGCTTTGTGGACCTCCAAGGTGGCTCACCCAAGGTGAAACCATTATTGTTGAACAGATCAAATCGGGGCAGCATCCCGAACACGCCATCGAACTCCAGGTCTAGCACCCCCGCACGACTAAGACGTTGGAGGAGGAAACTATACTTGCCATCCACGAACCACAGGCCCAACACGTGATCCACCATCTTCCATATGTCGTGGATGCAAACCACAATCTGCATCCGCTCCTTGACTACCTCCCAGGTTCCACGTCGGCGCTGGAGCAAACGCCACCGCATCGGTGGATCCTGAGAAGACACATCCACCACAAGGATGCCGCCACCGTCGCACCATCCTTGCTTGAATAAACTGATCTTCGAATCCACTGGGGAAGGATCTGAAGAAAAATTATTCAACGCCGCCATCGCCGCCCCGAGACCAAGACGATGAACAACCTAAAAACGAAGCTATTTTGGCTAAAACTATCCACACGCGTGGATCCGGCTGCTCTCCTCACCATCGATAACCTAAGTCATCGGCGGGGGAGCCGCTGAAGACCAGCGTCGGAAGGTTGTGCCTTAGGGCAAACGCTTTTCCTCCCACGTGGGGAAAAGAGAATAGCGTATTGTTGGTTTAGTTTGGGTGAGCACCACTGGGTCAATTATACTGTACATAAGTTGAGAATTTGGATTGATCATCAATTACATCACCAAAAAAAAAGGATTGATCATCAATTCCATCACCAATGTAAAACAAAACGGAAAAATCCTAGCCTACGCGTCAACCGGCTGCCAAACTGCAGTCCACTGCCAGTATGCCCCACCAATCTCTGACCCGACCAGTCAGCACCCGTCGGCGTCAACCCCCTCCCTCTGACACCGATAAATACCCGATTCGGGGGAGGTGGTGCTCGCCATCGTCCTCGGCAGTCAGGCAGACTTCGTCGGCCCGCGCACGCACCCAACCACCACCACCACTCCGCCACCCACCCTTCCCTCCGCAAATCCGAGACCACGCACGCACGTACACTGCCCCAGCCCAACAAGCAAAACCCAACCGCGAGGCAAAAGCCAAACGTGAATCGACGAGCAGAGCAGAGCGGAGGCGGAGCGGAGCGGAGCAGAGGAGGCCGCACGGGGCCAGCCGGATCGCGCCGCCATGCCGCTCGGCGAGCCCGCCCACGCCCACGAGGTACGCTCGCGCGCTCGCCGCCTCCGATCCGGCCGCACTAGCCCGGCCGTGTCTGGTTTTTGGGGGCTGGGGTTTCGGCCTCCGGGCGCCCCCAATTCCGCCCAGCCCCGCCGCAGTCTGGCCGTATGTCTCGCGCTTGCTACGGTTTCGAGCATTCCGCGCGGCCGGCGTTTCGAGATTGGCGAAATTTTTTGTGCTGACGAATGCTCCGTTTCTCTGTGGCAGGAGGCAGTCCAGTCCGCGCAGCCGGATTCCAGGCTCCGGAGCCTGAACCCGGGGCCGATACCCATCCCGGCCGCCCCGAGCTCCAGATCGTTGGTCGACAAGGTACGTACGCGTTCCGCTGGCCGTTGGTAGATAGGCGGAAATGCGTGCCACTTTCTGGGTCATCTCTTAGGCATGTTCGTCCTATCCCCCCTCCTCGCGTGCGTGCCTGATAGTCATGGGCAGCATCTCTAACCGACCAGAGTGCAGGGTAAGGCTTCGCACGTTTTTGTTTTCAGTCACCTAACTTCGTTATCTTGCAGTTGGGAGGAGGTTTGAATTCCACTGGGCATTAGTTTACTTTCTGATTAAAAAATGTGCCAGTGGACATTCGCCCCTTTTCCCCATCTGTTCGGTTTTTGTTTAACCCGCGCGCGGTTCTCATTTGCATACCAGAGCACCATTTCTCACTTGGATCATCACACCATGTAGTACAGAGTACAAATCACAGCCAGGCTGTAGTATTTCACTTTATGCATTTCCAAATTTAACACCTGATGTTTTTTGGGAATTACTGATCATATACCCAGATCTCCAATAAGTAACCGCTGACTTGATTCTGTGCTTGGTCTATAATTTCATTATTTTATTTCCGTTTTCATTATGTACAGGCTAATATTTGGAGCCCATTTTGCAACGTTTAAGCTTTGATTATTTTTAATCAGTATAGATGGAGTTGCTCCATCCTTCTGTTTCATGTAAAAATCTGTAGACAGTGGGGTATGGGTTAGGGAGCTTATAACTCACTATTTTATATGCGCGTATGTGCTTACATGTTTTGTTGATCTGAAAATCCTTTGCGCTTATAGCTTTACTTACTTGCGATTAGCTACTATAAGCACATTGAGGTAGCATAGCAAGGCTAAGCTAAGATGAACGTGCTCTTAGAATTAACCCACCACTGTGGATATAGTTACTCTTTTCATTTTGTTGGCTTTCAACTGAAAAGGATTGATGCGAGAAAGTTTGACTTTGCTCCCTCATCAGATTTCCTGTTGTCTTATTGCCAGACCTTCGTTGTATTGCAGGTTTCTGATCAAAGAGTAAATCTAGATGCCATAGCCTCACATCCAAGTGAAAATGGCTCCATCTCTACAGTTAGCTCTACTGTTAGTTCAGTTGAATCAGAGAGAGCATCTTATGAATTCCTTGCTCAAACTCCTATCAAGTCAACTGATGCACACCTTGTGGAGTTTTCAGAGGCTATGAGAAGTAAGGAGACACAAACTTTATATGACCCTACCTGAATCCTATTATATAAGAGTTTTTTTAGATGTATTATATAAGAGTTACATATACATGTTGTGCTTTCTATCTGCACTCCAAATAGTGACTGGTCCGATTTCCTTGAACTTGAAGCTGTTGCAAAAGCATTGCGTCAAGTTGCTGAAGGGAAAGCTGCTGCTCAGGCAGAGGCGGCGGAATGGAAACGTAAATATGAGCTGGAGATGGCGCAAAAACGACAAAGTAAAATGAAAGGTTCGGTTTATACTTTTGTAGTTGATGCATTTACTTTTAGCAGACAATTTTATCCATCGAGTTGAGATTTCACGATTGAAGTGTCATACTACTTCAGCTCACAAAACAAACACTTCTAAAATCTCTGTGGTCCAAAATTTACCGTTGGTATTTATATCATGTGCTTATAGAAGGAAGTTTTGCGTATGGAAGTAACATTCAAGGAAAATCTAGATGTTTGCATGCATGTTGATGGCCATAGTTATTAAGATTCAACAGCACAAGGTAGTTGTAACACTCTGAGGTGGCTTGTGTCTCCATATGTGATAGTGGTGGTGGATTTGTCTCACATTAGAAGTTTAAAGTGTATAAAATTATGATACAATGTATAGTAACCATGGCTTAATCATTCAAGGTGAAGCAAGGATGAAGTCCTAGCATAGTTCTGTGCTTGTTCACATGAGGAAGGCTTTATCATGTTTGAGTCTTGGTCATTACAGCATGTTTCCCATGGTCACACCTTTAATTTGTCCAAAGGGACTATCATAGTATCATTGGATGGATCCTGAAAGCGATAATCCATATCTTACACTGAGGAATTCATTGTGATGTGTTATAATGTATTGAAGCATACCCCCTGAGAAAAATCTAATTCAACTGCTACCTTGTGCAGATTGTGGCAGTTGCACTGATGATGACCTAGGGAATCTGGCCAGGCAACTAACACTTGAGACACCTGCATCTGATCAAGCAGGATGTTGTGGAAACCATGGGATATGTTCACACGAGGTTCTCCAAGACGAAGTCCCTGGACCTAACCCAAGATCTAGTCACAAGATGGTGGGAAGAAAAGCATCATTTAGACTTTCATGGGGATGCGATGGCAACAAAAATGGTCAGCACAAGCATGATTTTGTTTCCTTTGAAAAGGGAGACATTACAACAGCAGAGCGCAGCAATAAACAGGTTGAGTTTCTCCTTCTGTTCATTTCATTTTGAAACAATATGTTGTACCTATTTAATTAGAGTACCTGGAATCGCTTGACCAAACAGATTTCATTTTTATCCATGCCTTTCTTTCCATGACAACGGATACCTTGGTTTCAGATCTTACTGAAGTGGGAATCTCGGCCACAAACAGTACTTTTCATAACCAAACCTAACTCCAATTCAGTTCGTGTTCTTTGTGCTGAAATGGTCAGGTGCGTACTCTTCTGTCTTGCAGCACCGGTTACTAGTCTTCCATGTTTATGTGACCCTTATCTGTGAACATATTCAAGAAAAATATATTTTCCATCTTCTTAAACTGCGTGGTTATGTTATTATGTGCTCACCAGTACAATAAGCACTTGTCTTCAGTTATACATTTACTTATAAAATTATTTTGTTATGAGTGATGCAAGCACCACATACATAGGATATATGACATCATATGCTTATAAACATATATTACGCTTGCATCACTGAAAATTTCCATTAATTTTATTGTAGATGGCTTAAAGGGCACAAAAATATTAATGTCTTTGTGGAGCCCTGGGTTAGCAAGGAACTTCTAACACAAGATACCGACCACAACTTGGTGCAAACATGGGATAATGGTAAGAGACTTTAGTCTATTTAATGTAGTTCTTTAATGCTGCTCCAGATTTTTCATTTTAATCCATTAGATATAATTAAATATTAATTTATTATTTCAGCTATGGACTAGAGTATTTTCTGTTTCTGAGATTCCTATGAAGGAAGAATGGTCCTCATAACTGAATCAATCCAAATAATGCTCCTTACACTAAATATCAATGCAAATCATTTTTTCTTTTGTACATAGTTATGTTTCATCTTCTGAGTTATATTAGTCTTCCAGATCTTTCCATTACTTAATATATTCGGCCAAGCAACCCCCATTTCTCTCCAACTAATTAGAAAATTCTGATAGATGAGGAGACAAAGATGTTGCACACAAAGGTTGATCTCATTGTAACTCTTGGAGGTGATGGAACTGTCTTATGGGTAAGCAAATCCAGTTATTTGGTCCATTTTGTAAAGATACCTTGAAGATTCTTGTATGGACTAAGCTTTTGTAGATTTTTGTGTAGTATCCACCTTTAGTTATGCATTGTTCCAGAATGTCTAAAACTAATTTTGATATTACTACACCACTTATTAATAGTTCTCTGAATCTGGTAATGCCTCCCTTGTCAGGCATTGCAGTGCTTTAGCCTCCTGTCATGGTTTCTTGAATATGCAAAGCCTTAAGGGGATTGTGCGGACTTAGTAGTCTGTCGAATGTTGACATGCACATTTGGTTGTGGTTTATGTAGTAACATTAGTGAACAGCTTGAAGTAGAAAGTCTATAGATCTCTCCAGTATTAGTTCTTATGGGACTTGCTGCTTAAAAATTGGAAGTTCCTACTGCAGTTCTCTGTGAGAACTAACTTACATGATAGGTTTGCTTTGCTGGTTCACATATTAGAAGTTTGAGTTTCATATTTGTGTACTATTTTTTTTTTGATAATATTATATTTTGCGTGCTATTTCAAGTACTGGCATTGCTTGGTCAAACAACTTATTTATTCTGTTAAGAAATAGCAATTGCTTGCCATATCTTTGTTTTAATTCGTAACTTCACGTAAGACTTATTTAGTTCAGTTTCTGCTGGACTGCTCTGAAACTAGTTAATGATTCAACCTCTCATAACAGGCTGCGTCATTGTTCAAAGGACCTGTTCCTCCGGTTGTAGCGTTCGCCATGGGATCACTGGGTTTCATGACACCTTTCCGTATCCTTTATCATCGATGACGAGTGCTAAAATTTAATGGTTATATGACCTCTATTGCATTTTTTGCTTAGCTCCCCCCCTTAATTATCTATCAGTTATGTATGAGGCATTGTTTTTAACTATATATGATATAATAAAGAGTTGAAGATTTATGTTCCTATATTCTATTCCTACCAAAACGTCTTATAATTTGGAACATATGTAGTAGCATACAATTTTTTCCATACAATGATTAGTTTCTGTGATTTTGTTATTTAAACCTACATTTTCAGTAAGGCTAGATTTTAATTGGTCTAAAAGTCCCAGGCAGTCTAGCAGATAAATCACACATGAAGCTTTCTAGCTACTCTCCTGTTGGCAGTCACATGTCAGTTGTCCTTAACTTGTTTCCAGCAAGTGAGCAATATCGTGATTGCCTGGACAATGTGCTGAAGGGACCTTTTAGCATAACACTGAGAAACCGTCTACAATGTCATGTAATCCGTGATGCAGCGAAGGACGAGCTCGAGACTGAGGAGCCAATCCTAGTATTGAACGAAGTTACAATTGACCGGGGAATATCATCTTACCTTACCTACCTGGAATGCTACTGTGACAGTTCATTTGTTACATGCGTACAAGGGGATGGGCTTATCATATCAACAACATCAGGA
Source organism: Avena insularis (assembly GCA_023614405.1). Classification (NCBI taxonomy): domain Eukaryota; kingdom Viridiplantae; phylum Streptophyta; class Magnoliopsida; order Poales; family Poaceae; genus Avena; species Avena insularis. The sequence continues at coordinate 453,083,004 of CM042691.1, read as the reverse complement.
AGCACCGCATACTCATTAGCAGCCGGAGGATCCATGGTTCATCCACAGGTATGCTCTACTTTGTATTACACACCCTGATTTGCAGACTTGTGTTTGGATTGCTGCTGTAAATCTTGAGATTGTTGTTCTTACAGTCCCAGAAAAAAGAATGTTTTTCTTACTTGGCACTAAAATCATGTGAGATTATTAAAAAAATCAGATGAGTTGTGGTATAGTCCAGAATCTTTTCCCTGGTCACTGATCCCATGTCGATGTTTCGCTTACCAAACTTTAGCTAAAACCTGCAATTCCACCTGTGGTGTCTATAAGAGTCAGATCTGTGTCAAATAGATACATTCCTTGAATTAAACTGGGGGTGTTATTTTTTTTTGTTCCACACTGCTCGAGCACAGAAGTACTCCAATTTGTGTAGCCTCCAACTGTCGAACCAAAATAATCATGAGTAGTTAAAAGTGATGTCTTCCTTCAACTCCATGTTTAATTCGCCCAGTAAAGCCTAGCACTGTAGACTGTGTTTGAAGTGACCAACTGGCCATTGATGCTTTTTGTAAGCAGACCTAAGGAAGAAGTGATATTTCCCGTCTAACCAAACTTTTAGCCAAGACTAGTTAATGTGATGTTTCCCTTATCAAGTTCATGTTACTCAGCACAGTAAAGAGGCCTGCAGCTTTGTTATCATGCGTACTCTGCGCTGTTAACCTTTCTCCCAAGTGTCTTTCGAGGGCTTGTTGACAAGCAACAAGTGCAGTTACAGTCCTGTTTTCGAGGGCCTTGTGTCTTTCCACTGTTAACCTGTTGGTCTTTGAGGGCTTTGTGACGAGCAAACAGGTGCAGTCACTGTCTTGTTTTCTACCTATTACAGTCTTGTTTTCGAGGGCTTTGTGTCTTTGCACTGTTAATCTGTCGGTCTTTGAGGCTTTGTGACAAGCAAACAGATCCAGTTACTGTCTTGTTTTCTACCTATTACCAACTCACTTTACTCTGGCCTCAGATCCAGATCCCAACGTCCATCCCAACAAGCCATGCTGTTTTCTCCCTTCCAGCACGACTCCTCCCAATGCTATTTGGTCTCTAACGTCTGGTGGTACATGATGCAGGTCCCCGGGATCCTTTTCACGCCGATCTGTCCCCACTCCCTATCCTTCAGGCCGTTGATACTGCCGGAGTATGTGACGCTCCGCATACAAGTGCCATACAACAGCCGAGGACACGCATGGGCATCTTTCGACGGCAAGGACCGGAAGCAGCTGGCCCCCGGCGACGCCCTCATCTGCAGCATCTCCCCTTGGCCCGTGCCGACGGCCTGCCTCGTGGACTCGACCACCGATTTCCTCCGCAGCATCCACGAGGGCCTCCACTGGAACCTCAGGAAGACGCAGCAAGCGTTCGACGGGTCCACATGATGGATGGATGACACGGCGTTTACAGGGTTGCCCACTATCAGAATTTGAACTGGGCAAAGGCGAGAGGCGCCCGTGGATTTGTTTGTTCTATGAAGAAATGGTTTCCTCCGAGCCCAGCTAGCAGCAGATGATAAGTGAACCTGCGTGAGTCTTGTTGGTATACATGTCTGCCATTCTGTTCCGAGTATACGTATAGAAGTCTGCGCTTAGCGCAGCAGCAGCGCATAATCCAAGTATAAGTGGCCATGTTGTGTGTGTGTGTACAGGTCAGGTTCCTTGGACTTGATGCAATGTGTAGCAGCACAAGTGGCAAGCAATCTGCTGATCTGGGCATAGTATGGGATAGTTGATACTGTGATATGGGTGGCAAACTTGCAACACGTCAAAATGTAGAGTACACGGCATGTACAGTTGCACACCCCGTGATCTGAATGGAATAATTTGTTGGTGAAGAAATGGCAATCTCAGTGTCTTTCTCGGTTACAGTTTGCAGTTTGGTGCAATGAGGCGGTTGAAGGCATCAAGGTAAGTAAGATCTCAGTATCTGAAGTTGTTGTTATCAGATTGCTTTGCCTTTTTGGGTGCATGGATATTGAACTCAATCTTTTCAAACCATCATAGAGTTAGTCTAAGATCTTGCAGTATCATGATTCTTATATTAGCAGAATAAAACTGATAGTTGGAGTGATTAGCAAAGAGCATAGGCCAAAGACCATGTGTACAGATAGTATCATGGCTTTCCAGTTTAATAACAACCTAACATAAGAAAGACATAGCTAACTAAGATCAGGTCTAGCTTTAGCCTTTACCTTACCAATCATGTCAAAACCTTTGTGGTACTACTATATTCATCAGACACACTTGTCTGATCATTTTTTTTTGAACATCTTGTCTGAATTGCTCTGCGTGGCATTCTGAGCTACAGTCGTTATTTCAGCGCGAGTGTAAAAGCTAGCTGCCGGCCCATGATTCCGTGATTATTTCACTGCTACCACCGCCAGTGGATACGTTGGCAGCATAGACAGACATAGACAGTAACAGTGCCTCGCGGCGGCCGCCCACCTCAATTGCCGCGCGGTGCCGTCGAGAGTTTGTGGTTGATCCCCCGGCCCCAACCCCGGGCAAGCGAGCGGCAGCGAGAACGTGATGTCCTTTGTTGCTTTCCATGCGTCCAACCTACCCCCCACCCTCGCGCTCACGGGCGCCAATCCGCCCACCCGCGCGCCTCCGCCATGCTCAAACCAAAACCCCCCACCCCACTGCCGATCTAGCTAGATCTATCGCCACCTCCATTATCCATATCAGGCCCAGCCCACCCCCATCCATCCCGGAGCAGAGGCAGAGCACAGACACTACTCTGCACGTATGCGCGCGCGGCGGCAGAAAATGGCGGCTCCTAACTGTGCGCTCCTCATGCTGCTGCTGCTACTCTTCTTCTTCGCCGGGCTGCACTCGTCGGCCGCTGACATGCCGATGCCGGTGAACGAGGAGGTGCTGGGCCTGGTGGTGTTCCGCTCGGCGCTCACCGACCCGTCCGGCGCGCTCGCCGGCTGGGCCGAGTCCGACGCCACCCCCTGCGGCTGGGCGCACGTCGAGTGCGACCCGGCCACCTCCCGCGTCCTCCGCCTCGCCCTCGACGGCCTCGCGCTCTCCTCCGCCTCCGGCCTGCCACGCGGCCTCGACCGCCTGCCCGAGCTCCAGTCACTCTCCCTCGCCAACAACAACCTCTCCGGCACCCTCCGCCCCGGCCTCTCCCTCCTCCCCTCCCTCCGCTCCCTCGACCTCTCCCACAATGCGCTCTCCGGCGCCCTCCCCGACGACCTCCCCCTCCTCCCCGCCCTCCGCTACCTCGACCTCTCCGCCAACGCCTTCTCCGGCCCGCTCCCAGCCTCCTTCCCGCCCACGCTCCGCTTCCTCGTGCTCTCCCGCAACCAGCTCTCCGGCGACATACCAAACGCGCTGTCCAACAGCCCGCTTATGCTCCACCTCAACGTGTCCAACAACCAGCTCTCCGGCGCGCCGGACTTCGCCGCCGCGCTCTGGCCGCTCTCGCGCCTCCGCACGCTCGACCTGTCCACGAACCGGCTCTCCGGCCCCGTCCCCGCCGGCATCGGCGCCCTCCACAACCTCAAGGCGCTCGACCTCAGCGGCAACCGCTTATCCGGCAACTTCCCGGACGACATCGGCATGTGCCCGCACCTCAGCAGCCTCGACATCAGCAGCAACGCGTTCGACGGCGAGCTCCCGTCATCCATCGCACGCATCACCTCACTGGTGCGCCTCTCCGCGTCCTCCAACCGGTTCTCCGGCGAGGTGCCCGCGTGGCTCGGCGACCTCGCCGCGCTGCAGCGGCTCGACCTCTCCGACAACGCGCTCACCGGCACACTACCAGGCACGCTCGGCGACCTCAAGGACCTCAGCTACCTCAGCCTCTCGAAGAACCGGCTCGAGGGGTCCATCCCGGACGCAATGTCCGGCTGCACCAGGCTCGCCGAGCTGCACCTGAGGGGCAACAGGCTCAGCGGCAGCATCCCGGAGGACCTGTTCGACGTCGGGCTCGAGACGATCGACATGTCGTCCAACGCGCTCTCCGGTGTGATGCCCTCCGGGTCGACCAGGCTGGCGGAGACGCTGCAGTGGCTCGACCTCTCCGGCAACCGGCTCATCGGCGGCATCCCGGCTGAGATGGCGCTCTTCTTCAGTCTTCGGTACCTCAACATGTCAGGCAACGAGCTCCACACGCAGCTGCCGCCCGAGCTCGGCCTGCTCCGTAATCTGACGGTGCTCGATCTCCGCAGCAGCGGGCTGTATGGGCCGGTGCCCAGCGACCTCTGCGAGTCCGGTAGCCTCGCAGTGCTCCAGCTCGACGGCAACTCCCTCGCTGGCACCATCCCCGACACCATCGCCAGCTGCTCCTCTCTCTACCTACTGTGAGTGAGCCCAAAATTCCACTAACACGCTTAGTAATTTTTTTGCAGTCTGTAGATTAAGTTTGACACATTTTGACAATTTTGATGGCTTTGACAATTTGATACACTTTGAAAATTCGAACACACTTGTTAATTTTCAACTAGTACATTATTTGAATTAAAATGGACGCGTTTGGACAGAGTTAATTTTGATGGTTTTGCTGTCTTGGCAGGAGCTTGGGCCACAACGATCTGACGGGGCCGATACCAGCGAGCATATCGGAGCTGAAGAAGCTGGAGATTCTGCGGCTGGAGTACAACCAACTGACCGGCGAGATACCTCCGCAGCTGGGCGGGCTGGAGAGCCTCCTGGCGGTGAACATCTCGCACAACCGGCTGGTGGGTCGGCTGCCGGCGTCGGGCGTATTCCAGAGCCTGGATGCGAGCGCGCTGGAGGGCAACCTGGGCGTGTGCAGCCCGCTGGTCGCTGAACCGTGCCGGATGAACGTGCCCAAGCCGCTGGTGCTCAACCCGAACGAGTACACGCACGGCAACAATAACAACAACGGCGGTCTCGCGGCGAAAGGCGGCGGCGAGGATATGCCGAGGAAACGGCGGTTTTTGAGCGTGTCCGCCATGGTGGCCATCTGCGCGGCGCTGTCCATTGTCCTCGGGGTCGTCGTGATCACCCTGCTCAACGTGTCGGCGCGGCGGCTGAGGAGGCCGGGCGGCGTTGGCGCCGATGAGTTCCATGAGAAGGAGCTGGTTGAGCTGGAGAGCATCGTGTCCGGCTCTGTGAGCTCGGGCAAGTCCAGCAAGCTCGCCGCTGGGAAGATGGTGACGTTCGGGCCGGGGAGCAGCCTCCGGACAGAGGACTTCGTGGCCGGCGCGGAGGCGCTGCTGAGCAAGGCGACGGAGATCGGCCGCGGCGGCGCGTTCGGCACGACGTACCGCGCGTCGGTGGGCGAGGGCCGCGTGGTGGCCATCAAGAAGCTGTCGACGGCGAGCGTGGTGGAGTCCCGCGACGCGTTCGACCGCGAGGCGCGTGTGCTGGGCAAGGCGCGGCACCCGAACCTGATGCCGCTCAAGGGGTACTACTGGACGCCGCAGCTGCAGCTGCTGGTCACCGACTACGCGCCGCACGGCAGCCTGGAGGCGCGCCTCCACGGCAACGGCAAGGACGGCGGCGAGTCCATGCGGCCGCTGACGTGGGAGGAGCGGTTCAGGGTGGTTGCGGGGACGGCGCAGGGGCTGGCGTACCTGCACCAGTCGTTCCGGCCGCCGGTGATCCACTACAACGTGAAGCCGAGCAACGTCCTGCTGGACTCGCGGTGCAACCCGATGATCGCCGACTTCGGGCTGGCGAGGCTGCTCCGGAAGCCGAAGCAGGCGGACGGTGGCGGAAGCAGCAGGTTCATGCACGGCGGTGGCGGCGTGGGGTACGCGGCGCCGGAGCTGGCGTGCAGCAGCCTGCGGGTGAACGAGAAGTGCGACGTGTACGGGTTCGGGGTGCTGGTGCTGGAGCTGGTGACGGGGCAGCGGGCGGTGGAGTACGGGGAGGACGACGTGGCCGTGCTGATCGACCAGGTGAGGGCGGTGCTGGAGCAGGGCGGGGACGGCGCGGTGGAGTGCGTGGACCCGGCGCTGGGCGGCGAGTTCCCGGAGGAGGAGGCGCTGCCGGTGCTGAAGCTGGGGATGGTGTGCACGTCGCAGGTGCCGTCGAACCGGCCGTCCATGGCGGAGGTGGTCCAGATCCTGCAGGTCATCAAGGCGCCGTTGCTGACGAGGGAACATTTCTGACACGTGAACCGGTGAACGAATCGACCTGCCAGCCGGAGATCCATTTGATTGGCGGATCGACTCGTACCATGCATGCATAGATCCGCGAGTACTACGTGCCTACTCTACTACGACGTACTGTACGATACGAGCATTGATGCTCTGGACTGGAGTGGACCTTCCTTCTTGTTCATGTCACGTGTGAGCTTCCTAATTAATGAAAATAGTTCATTGTGTAGGTACAGTACATTTGTGTGGGTTCTACTAGTAGCTTTTTGTTTCGCTTTTGGATGTCAAAAATGTGGCTGATGAATTGTTTTTTTTTCTACAGTTCTAGTTGGAAGCAACAGTGCTCTCTTGTGACTTATGCAGTTCACTCTGCACCCACCAGTCCACCACAGTTACTAGGGCGTTTGTCTTTTTTTTTTGTAGTGCGCGAGGCATGTGAGTGCACAGCGAGGTTTTGCGTGAGCAACGGGTCCACGTCACACAAAAAAGTATGAACAGATTTACGAATGGGTAGATACACCTTTTTGTTATTGGACATGTTGGGCCCCGACCTGCACACAGGATGTTGGTTGGTGACATTGCTAGCTTGGACTGGCTTGTGCCTTGTGCTCGTCCGCAAATGGACATCTTAATTCAAAAGGGCCGATGAACTGCAGAAATGCAATCCCCATAGGAGGGTCCCGGCACCATCTTAGCCCTCAATTTATTGGAGATTTGTGCTAGTATTTTACAAAACCACCCTTCCACCTCACTTGTTGGGTCCATTGCAGTTTTGTTTATTTAGAACCTAATGCTTTCAGGTTCTATACAGTTTCCGTCACTGTCTTTAAAGGATAAACATGATTCATAGATAATTCTCTATTTTATTTAATTAGCCAGTTTTAATTAGCCAATCTAATAAATAGTTAAAACACTTAGTTCTGTATATCCAAAGTTTCATTACAGATCCATGAACAAACCATATATAGATTCATAGTTACATGGAGCAACTATGAATGAATCAAATCATTTCTTATCAAATCATTTCCAGATTCAACTCAAAATGTCTAGAAAAAATAGATCACCAAAAAACTTCAGAGAAATAGAAAGAATCACTAACAAATAGAAAGATTCATACAAGTTCCATATACCTCACGATCTGGAACTAATGAACAAGATATAGAAAAAGAGAAAAAAAATCTTGATACACACAAGATTCATACTCAACTTTCACATCATACAAGATTCATACATAGATCTAGCAAAATCCACATCTATAGAAAAATGAAAAAAAAAACAAAGAACAGAGAGGGGGAGGCAAATCGGGGTGGCAGATGTGGGGGGCGACGAGGTGGAGGAGAGGCCGGAGCTCGACGGCGCCGAGCGCGTCGGTGGCGTCGGTGGAGGAGGGGTGGGGAGGCCGGAGCTCGACGGCCATGGAGGCGCTCGTCGGGGCGGTGCTGGGGAGGAGGAGGGGCATCGGGGCTGGGGAGGAGGAGGGCCGTCGGGCTGGGAGGAGGAGGTGACGGGGCGACGAGGGAGATGGGCGACGAGGCGGAGATGTCGTGAGTGAGGAGAATGTATCTCATGCACCTGTTGAATTTGTGTAGCTGGTGCACCCAACCTAAACTATATGTGTAAATATTTTAAAAAAAATCTACCACATAGATACAATGCACATAAATTATGTCACAAATTTTGAAATCAAAATTCCAACCACATCTCAAGAACCAAAAATGACAAATGAGCTATCCAAGTATTAACGGGCTCAATTCCCAGACCAACGTGAAATAAGCACTGTATTCTAGAGTTTTGACAAGAATTTGAAATTGAAATTTTGTAGAGTCATAGATATACACTGCATGTATATGATAAATTATTTTCAATATTTTCTACAACTTTTTTATGTATAGTTTAGACTGGGTGCACCGGTTGCACCAGTTCAAGGGGTGCATGGGATACATTATCGTGGTGAGCGGTGGTTGGGGTGTGGATAAGGATGGGTCAAGGGTGCAGGTTGATTTTATTTTTTGGGAAGGGTGAAATTGCAAAATACTTGGAGGCTTTGACTGGGAGACTTTTGCACGAATCTCCAACTAATTTGTGGTAGAGATGATGCCGGAGGCCCCTCTTACATGTGGTAAATCCGCTCTGCGATGAACTGTGTGCAAAGCAGTCTTCCTTCCCACGCAATTTTTGTTACTCCCTCCAATCCATAGTGTCGCTAATTTAGTTCAACTTTGTACTGAATCAGTGACACTTATTATGTACTGGAAGGAGTATATTAGACTATTTCACAAAGCTATATAAAGTTAGTTGATGGATTGAACTTTGTGTAACTTCATGTAAACATCTCTATTTAATATAGTACTACTATGTGTTTGTATCAAGTGAAATTCTTTGTTGTTAGTGACTACATCTTGCAATTAGCTTTTGTTGTACAACTACCCTAGTAGATGGCTTTTCAATCCTGCCATGGAAGATGGGGTATGGCAAAACCTACCAAGAAGAAAGTATGTGGGTCAAATGCTCTATTCAGGGTTTATTGAAAACTGGGGGAGTGTCACTTTTGGGCAGGTCCGATGGCGACGAAAAAATAATTCTTGCTCTAGATCATTTACCATTAAGGGCACCTCAGGGTAAGTGGCTAAAAAATACCACATTCTGAGAAAAATATCTAGCAACGTACAATATTATCTGTCCCAAAACAGATATTATCGCAAAAGTAATGAAAACCTCTCCACCTAATTTGATGTTCATGTGAGATTTAGTCGATCCATGGCTTGTAACATGGAATGCTTTCTATGGGTTGTTGGCGATGGTCCATTGTTGCATGGGGACAACTAATTCAAAAAGAAATTTACGTAAGGATGAAAATTTCTTGGTGGATTACATGTGGATAGCACTCGCAAATCCGAAGGTTTCAAATGGATCTAGAAATTGAACGTGCCTATCAAAATTAAAATTTTATTGCACCTTGTGGTTTCATCCTTATCAAGGATACCAGTTGCAATGCGTGACTCACAAAGAATTCTTTCATCTTCTGTAACATTGTGTCAACACAAGATTTTATCTAATATCGTTTTCTATTATGTTTAACCAAATAATTAAAATTTTATTTATATTATGAAGATACACATTATTGTTATACATATCTAATATTTATTGCAACAAATATATTATATTTTCTCTAAATTTAATTATCATCTTATATTTTTTGCAAACAAAACTACCATCTTATATAAATGTTACATTGACAATTTCATTTTGATATACTATGGCAAAAAAATCAGTTAAATCCCATCTTAGAGGAAAACTAGGTAAATAGGAAGATAAAGGTGTGTGTGTTTGATCTATTGATCAATACATGTGACCCAAATAACATGCTACACACGATGGATCTCCCTGTGGTTTCAAGCTACGTCAGATGGCGGGACTCGGCGGCATGGTGTCTAGGGGTCTCAGTGGTGACCGCATGTGCATGTTGATGGACGTGCGCAGGATGGTGGAGTTGTTTGGCGTCGATGGCAGGCATGACAAGGTCATTACTTCAATCCTCCAGAGGATGGGTTGGCGGAAGACGGTGCCATCATCGGCTTGAGCGTGCATGTTCGTGTGCGCTGAGGATCAGTTGGACTGGTTTGTGCCCTTGACTTGTTGTTCGGCAGTTTTGGGGCCTCCGGGTTTGTGATGATGTGCATTGGTGTGCGGTAAGAGTGATGGCTTCGACATACACCCCCTTCATCTAGGTTGTTGTTAGAGAGGTGTATTTGGGTTGATATTTCTATTTTCTTTGTAAGGTTTCAATGAATAATAGATAAAGATGGCTATGCGCATCATTTTGATGCAGCGGCCAGGGCTATCACCTCCATTTCGAAAAAAAAACATGGGGCCCAAATAAATGATAGTGTATTCGTACATGTTCTTTTTGACTAGTATCTCTATACATCTTAGCGGAGAGTTATACCACACACATTCTAACATATCTCTTGATGATTATCTATGTTTAAGTATATATGTAAAAAATAAAGTGTATCATGTATACCGTGGGCATATAGAAGCAGAAGATATGAAGTATAGGGGATATGTTCATATATTTGTCCTGCTACTTTGGAATTGCTCCTTAAAAAAAGCCAATAATCCCATTTCGTTTAGGCGAAACAGATTATTTGGGATTGTGTTATCTAAGTTCTACAGTAAATATTATGCCATATTTTATTTATGAGGGACTTTGTTATTATCTTAATGATCTAGATCATGAACCTAATGATACTACTATAATGCTTTCAAATAGGACTTTGCAGGATTCTCACGGTATCCTACGTGATGCTTATATTTCAGTCAGACCATTTGCTTATCCTATTGATTTTCATATTATTGATATGCATATAGATCCTTTTTGTCCAATTACCTTAGGCATGCCTTCTATGTCGCTACTAAAGTCAATATTGACAACAAGAAAGAGAGCATGTTTTGCAAATTGCAGAGGAATAAGTGAAGTTTGATTCAAGCAATTCAAGAAGTTGACTTATGAAAAGAAAAGATAAAATAAGAAAGTACTATTGCAGAGTTGGCTGCTATTTAGTTCAGTAATCCACAAGATGAATTAGAAAGAAGCTTAATCAATGATGGTTCAATTCCAAATGATGAAGAAAAAGAGGAATTAGATGATATCTTTGACTCCGCTCCTGAAGTGGAGAGTCTTTTCAGTAACGAATATGAAAAATTGTGAAGAAGGGAGATGAAAAACCACCACCACTTGAACTAAAACCCCTTCCAGAAGGTCTAAGGTATAAATTTCTATATGATGAAGGTAAGTGCTAGTTATTTTTGATGATAAACTTCCTGAGGAAGAAAGTAAGAAACTATTAAATGTACTCGTCAAACAACAAGAAGCTTTTGGTTACACTCTTAGTGATATTAAAGGAATAGATCATTCTATAGTTACTCACAAGATACCTATGGATGAAGATGCTAAACCTTTTGTTGGTACTCAAAAAGCTTAACTCTAGAATGAAAAAAGTAGTAAGAAAAGAAGTGATCCATTTGTTAGACACATGCATTATTTATCCTATTTCTGATAGCAAGTGAGTGAGTCCCGCTAATTGCATACGTAAGGAAGGTAGTATCATCGTTATCAACAATGATGATGAGCTCAATTCTACTAGGACGATTACTGGGTACAAAATATGCATTGACTTCAGGAAATTGAATAAATAAACAATGAAGAATCTTAAACTTTTACCTTCATGGAGCAGATTTTAGAAAGATTAGCTAATAACTCTTACTATTGTTTCCTAGATGGTTATTCTGGTTATTTTAAAATTTCCATCCAATCCGAGGATCAAGAGAAAACAACTTTCATTTGCCATTATGGTACTTATGCTTACAGATCAATGCCTCTTGGTTTGTGTAATGTTGTTGCTAAATTTCAGGAATGCGTTCTGACCCCTCGTTGAGAACGTCATAGAAGTCCTCATGCACGACTTTGTTGTTTATAGAACTACATTTGACCAATGTCTTTACGACCTTAATAAAGTTTTGCAGCGATGTAGGCAAATGAATTTGGTCCTTGGTGCACATTGTTGTCGAGGAAGAATAGCAGGTAGGGAATGCAGGCGAGGGAACTACATGTGCACAACTGCACATTGCATAGGGAGAACAACATCATGTCTGACAAGATAGCCTGAAGAATTTCATCATCATTGTTCTCCCGGTGGTCATCGTCAAGCCAATCTTGTAGTTGTCTCTCCTTGTGGTAACCACACCCAAATTTGAACGGACTATCAAACAAGTGGTTCTTGCATGAGAATGGACTAAAATTGTTGTGTGTAGGTAACCAAACAGAATGGGGGAGGTTACCCAACCCATGCACCAACCCATCATGCGGGCTACCTACCAAACGGGCTGCAGAACATTGCCTAGAGGCTGTTTTCAAATGTTGGCCTTGCTACTCTTGGCACTGCCAGACCGGGCCGAAAATCATGTGTCGCCTACCAAACGCGTCTCCAATGTCCACAATAATCATCTTTCAGTTGTACACATCCATGAGAAAGGTCATATAATCCCATCTTGGTGCTACGTGGCTGCATTATATTCAGAGTTAGACATAAATTAATGTGAGTGTTGTATTGTATGTCATGTTTGAGTAGATTGCATTGGATAATTTATCCGATGTAAAACTAGTATTGTACAGTAGTCCACTACAGTTTGGTGGGCGCATAGAGATTGCCGGCCCTTTTTGATGCGGCAGCCTGGTGGTGTCCAATTATCGATGACGTACGTACGTCGGGCCACATGTGATAAATTTGAATTGAAACATACTCCAAACCCTTCATGCCCGTATGTTTTTGTAGGGACCGCGACCGTATGCTGAATGGAAACTAGGGGATTCACTATGTCCGGAAGCTGAAGCTGGCGTGAACGGGAAGTGTGACCTGCACTGGTTTCGTGGAGCCATGGAGGGGAGTGGAATAAGGGGGGAGACTACGTGGGTGAGGGTGGTGCTGGAGTGAACCCGGCGCTGGGCGGGGAGTTCCCGGAGGAGGAGGAGGAGGAGGCGCTGCCGGTGCTAAAGCTGGGGATGGTGTGCATGTCGTACGTCCATGGCGGATGTGGTCCAGTCCAGATCCTGCAGGTCATCAAGGCCCCGCTGCTGTCGCCGGGCTGCACAACGGCACATTCCTGACACGTGAACCGGTGAGCGACCTGCCAGCCCGAGATCCATTGATTGCACGCATAGACCCGCGAGTCGTCGAGCTTCTTCTTGTCCATGTCACGTGTGAGCTTCCTAGTTATAAGACCGGTCCCGGCAGCAGAGTCACGTACGTACAGTACATTGTCTGGGTTCTATTCGTTTCTAGCCTTTTGAAATTGACAGTGCTCTCTTGTGACTTTGCAGTGCACTGTGCGCCCACCACAGCGCGCCGTTACCAGGGCGTTTGGCTGGTTCCTCTAGTGCTGTCGCGGTCCATAACTTGACCTGCAGGAGGCATGTGAACTCCAGGTACCACCCCCTGACCTACTGCATATTACACAAAAAAGTACATTGTTAATTGGACATGTTAGGCCCTGCCATGCACAGAATATTGGTTAATAGAGAAAACAAAGAGCAATAGGTGACATCATATCGCTAGCTTGGACTGGCCTCTGCTCATCTGCAAATGAACGTCTTAATTAAAAATGCAATGGACATCTGTTAGCGTGGAACAAAATTTTCGCATATACACCTGGACATTCTACGTTCGCGTATGAGTTTTCGAGAAAAAATAATATTTTATGTGACTTTGTCTTAGACTAGTTACAATGGAGTATCATCATTAATTACAGTGATACATAAGCATTTTGCATGCATGTAGTGCATGATACTATGATACCCCAATGGGCCTAGTCTTATGGTCTTCATAATTTTCAGTTAGAGAACTTAAAGCAACATTTCTTACCAGCTTTGTCTTACTGTCTTCCTAATTTTCAATTGATTCCTAATTAAACTGCAATGTAATATTGTTCAAAAAATATATTTATCAAACTACCAGCTAGATCATACTAAACGGAATAAGGCGCACGTGTATTTCAAGACAAACTTTGACCAAATAAATTAAGCAACTATATCTCGATTATACTTCACATAATTAGTATTTTTGGATTCATATTGAGAAATACTTTCTAATGATGCTAATTTTATATCAATAATTTATATATATTTTGAGTAATTATTGGTTAAGGAAAAAACACGCAAAAAGAGGGCACCTTATTCACCGAAGCGGAGGGAGTACCCTTTTAGCATATTGGTTGTAATCTCTCTTTTATTACTGCTAGTTTTGTTTGCATCATATAATCTCAAAGGTAAACTGGCATCTCATAATAAAAGACGTTATTACCAATATTCCTCACATATCTAGCGAATTAGAAGGTTGTGGTAATTGTCTTATTGAAGGGAATATGCCGAGAGGAAATAATAAAGTGGCTATTATCTTATTCCATGTTTATGATACATGTTTATTTTGCATAATATAATTGTATTAATTGGAAACGTTAATACATGTGTGTTTAATAAATAAATAAAGAGTTTCTAGTTATGCCTCTCATATAAACTAGTTCGTTGATTAACAAGATGATCAAGGTTTCCTGATCATGAACATTGGATGTTGTTAATAACGAGGTCACAACATTGGTGGAATGATATGATGAACATTCATCCAAAGAACATTGGATGTTTCTCTGGTCAGTTTTGCTAGGCAGTGGCAACCCCCCAATGCTCCTCCACCTGGTTTCTAGCCGCAGCAAAACCAGCAGATACAGACACCCCAAATTCAACCTGGCCCTCAGATGCAGCAACTGAACAAGAATCAGCAGCCCGGTAAGAACCAGAGTAAGATGGTGAAGAAACAAAAGGAAGAACAGAAACAAGAGGTTACTAGCTCTGCTTCTGCTGTTGTTACTCCCACTCTGGCTGTGATCTTGCCTACTACTCCTCAGGCTGATGGTGGTGGTAACTTATCTGCAGTTGAGCCTCTGATCTCTGCTCAAGGATATGCAAATGTTATTTGTTACAACCGTGGAGAACCTGGGCACCACAAGCAGTCCTGCCCTGCTCCTATTATGTGTTTCATCTGTGGTTTGGCTTGTCATGAGGTAGAACAATGCCCCACCAAAAAGGAACAACTTCCAATTGCTGCTTTTTTGGAAGTGCTGCAGCAGGATTGGGATTCTTCAACATTTACCTCCCCAAAGGGCATGCTAGGGAGCTGCCTATCAAGAATGTGGGAGTGGTTTATGTGGAAGCTGGCTCAGTTAATAAGGAGGAATTAGCTAGTGGTCTCACTACTATCTACAAGACAAACTGGCCTTGGCAGATTAGAGAGCTAGATGAGTGGACATACTTGGTAAAATTCCCCCCTCACATCAAGGTTGATGAAGTTGCTGGGTACCCTTGTTTTGGTCTACCTAAAGAAGGAGTTTCTGTTAATGTCATGGTTTGGGAAGGTGACATAGATTATTTTGCTGATCTTCAGGAGGTCTGGGTGCAAGTGAGAGGGCTCCGGCCCCAATGGTGCAAATGGCCTGTCCTATATCAATTTGCTTCAGCATTGGGTATCCTCTTGGAAGTTGATTGGCAAGGAATATTTCAAAGTTTCTTTGAAGTAGTCAGGCTTAAGATTCAATGCAGAAACCATACAATGATACCTGCAGTGAGGAATTTGAATGTGCTGGGGAAGCTGTGTCAAGTTGGCTTCACTGTGGAAGGGACAACTCTAGTAGTGGCAGTAGATGATGGTCACCAACCCCCCACACAATACTGACGAGGATCCAAATGGCAAGAAGGGCTCTAATGGAGAAGATATGGACACTGACAAAAAGATGGAGAAATCTGCTTCCACCCCCACTGGACACGAACCAGCTACTGTCAATGGTCCTGGTGTTGGTGTTTCTTCCACTTCTTTAGCTGGCCTTTCTACAAAAATTCATGAAGTGGCCTCTGCCTTTATGGAAAAAAGGAATATCTTCCAATCTGGGCAAAAATCATAGAATTAACCTAAAGTTGCGAAGAAATCACAGAATAACCTGCTTTTTCAAAGATATCACAATCTAACCTACTCGCATGACGGTTTACAAGAAAGCGCCATGGTTAGTAGCATGGCGCTCCCCTCAAAAGCGCCATGGTCCATTTAGCGCGCTGGTAAAAAACGCCATCGTTTTGTCCGATGTGGCGATCAACCGCGGCCACGGGCCCATTTTTTAGTTTGGCGCTTTTACCGGGGGAGCCATGCCTACATGCATGGCATTTTTGCAGGGGCCTACGTGTATGTGTGCGTGCCGAACAAAATCTTTTCAGAAAAATTTCTAAGTCATGACCATGGCGCTTTTGGCAAAAGCGTCATGCTACTGAGCATGGCGCTTTTGGCAAAAGCTTCATGCTATTGACCATGGCACTTTTGGCAAAAGCGTCGTGTTGCCATGGCGCGGGGTTATAGAACATGTGTGCGAGCCTAACAAAATCTCTCTATAAAAATTGCTAAGTCATGAGCATGGTGCCCCCGGCAAAAACGCCATGCTAAAGAAGTGGGCCCGTGGGTCCGGTTGACCGCCACGTCGGCCGAGAGGATGACGTTTTTTACCAGAGCGCTGTAGGTTGCATGACGCTTTTGGTGAGAGCGTCGTGCTATTGAGCATGGAGCTTTCCGGTAGAGCGTCATGCGAGTATGTTAGATTGTGATATCTTCGAAAAAGCAGGTTATTTTGTGATTTATTTATGACTTTAGGTTAATTATGTGATTTTTGCCTCCAATCTTCTAGCAAACTCTCTCCACTTGAAAATGATGGGCTGGAAAAAAGGAAAGTCATAGATTGGATTAATTCAAGAGGTGAAGGTGAAGATTCATGTGCTAATTTGTTGAGGGAAATGGAGCTAGTGCAAGAGGTTGATGACGAGGTTTTCTTCATGGATGCTAATGAAGGACATACTCTACCCACTATGCAAGATTCAGATGCTCAGGACAATGGTCTGGCATCCAAAACATCCAAGCAGTGGGGTCCTGTTTTTAACAGTAGGCAGAGTGCTAGGGTGTTAAACACTGGGCATACAGTTCAACAGATTGCTCATCAAGCTCAGAAGAAGAAAAACTTGGAATATCCAATCCTAGCTGCATCAAAACTCAAAGGTAATACCTGTCCTAATCCTTTCTCTGTCCTTTTCCCAATTAATGTTGCTAAGGTTGCCTGCACTGTTGGTGTGGACATCCCTTCCCCCCGCTTCCCCCACTGTAGATTTCATTACTACATCAACTTTGCCTAGTGGTAGTTCTAGTTTAGATGAAAAGTTGACTCCTAACATATCCACACCTTCTACTCCTGTCAAATCACATCTGGAGGATGATGGTTCTGATAAGGAGGATGATTTATCTTTATGGACTAAGGTAGGCAAACATAGGCGGGGCAAGAACCCCACTAGATGATGACACTTAGAAAGGTTTTGCACCTCTGTAGCACCCCGGAAAAAAACTACTAGAAAATTACTTGGTATTTTGTCTTGTGCATCATCATGACTATATGCTCATGTCATCATGCCACGTTGCATTTGAGCATCTTCATGTCCGCATGCATATGTTTTCTTAAAACTATTTTATAAAAGTCTCTCTTCGTTTTCCAAATAATTCCTCTTTATTTTAAATATAAAACCCTCGGTTCGTCCAGATATTTTATTTGTCTAAACTATTTTAGAAAAGAATATATCAAACTAAATAAAAATATAAACTATTTTTGTAGGGGAGGCAGTCTAGCCGGCCAGGCCCAAAAGCCCAACTGACCGGACCACCTACCACCCCACTAGACAAAACCCTAGATCCCCAAACCCTAACCAGCTACCCAACCCTAACCCTCTCTCCTCACCTGCTGCCGCCACTCCCTTACCACACCCGTGCGGCGCTGCACACCTGGCACGCCTTGCTGACCCTGCCTTGCTTGACACGCTGCACGCCACGCTTGGACCCACCCCGCTCGATGCGGTCAACACCCAATCTAACCACGTCACTCCCTCACCTGACCCGGCCCCGCCTTCCTGACCCCGCTCCTCTCGCGATCCCCTTCGCTCGCGCCCCACCCCGCCGCAATTCCCGTCGCCACCAACCCCCAACCCACGCCTCTCCTCTCGCCCTCGTCTTTCTCCTCTTTAACCCCGCAACAGCGCCCACCCCGGATCCATACCATACCCTCGTCGAGACCAAGACACCAACAAGATCTACGATGCCATTCCAGAGATCGAAACCGACATCTAACAATACAACCCGAGAACCCCCGGTGCGGATACAAGTTCTCCGTCGATGATAAAGTTGGCACCCGAATCTCTCCATCTCGGACACCAAGATCCACTTCCCGGACTCCAAGGATTTCCTCACGGATCACCGAGCACTCCTAACCGGAACCCGAAGATGGTGATGCCCATTCCGAAGGTCTCCTTCATGGGCACAAAGACCCCGTTTCCGGTACCGAACATCGTCGAACCCCTCTGAGACTCCAAGATCGTCGGAACCTACGTGTGACCCTAAGCCCCTATATTTTTTATAACATGATATTTAATTTCCGCATATTGAATTGTACATGCTGGCATACATATGTTGTGGTTTTGGGGCATTTTGTCAGATCATCTAATAATTAAATATGAAGACTATATGCGGGTTATTCTAGTCTTATATTGGCCCCATTTAAATTTGTGTAGCAAACCGATGCCAAGTTTTGCCTTGTTAAGCCAACGTTTAAATTGCGGGGTATCTAAACAACATGAACCATCTAATAAATTATCGGGACCCTGATTCCGGTTAAAATTGCCTAGTTGCATCGCATCTTTGCTATGTCATGCATCATACATGTATCATGCCCGATCTTCTGCCATAGTAATAAATAGTGCATTCGGTGTTTCTTTTAATGTTTTGTTTCTTTACGGATTAGGTCATTGAGTGGATGCGAGTATCGAAAAGTTCTCCGGTGTATCTTCGGCAGTGTTTTCCAGGCGAGCATTCTCCCTCTTTCTACCTATTTTGTGTATATAGTTTTTACTTCCTCCTGTTGATCTATTGCTATCCGTGTTGCGATGTTTTAGTTTCTGTACCATTTATATCCCTTGCAACTCCTATATTGCCTTGGACACATCCTATTACCTGTTGTTTGATAGATAGTCAGCCTTGTGAGTCGTAGTTGCTTGCTCAGGTGCTGCTTCACGTTGTTCTTGTTCCACCGTTGTTGGGAGGTTGACACATGCTTAATGGTGGAGATCATCATGGTTTTAATTACAACTTATTAATTAAATGTTGGAAGTGAATATAATTAATGAAGATGCACATGTGGATAATAGTTGAGATTTGGTTGTTAACCGCCCACTTGTGTCCACCTAGGACCTGATTTCTTGACACATGTTACGAGATCGAGAACGCTAACCATATGTGGGGTGCCTGGGCGCCCCTATCGTCTTATTACCTAATTTCAAAGTACTACACCGGGGCCACAAACTAGTTCGGGCTTTATATGTTACCTATTGTACTTATGCCATGTATGCCATGTTTATTACATGTTGCTCGATGAGCGTTTATTACTGTTGCATAGGTGCGGCACTCTGTCACGGGAATATATTGTCTATGGCCTCTGCTCGTGTGACAAGTGCACGCAACCTTAGGGTCCGTACGAGGAGGATTAGATATACATCGTACGGGTAGCTCTTTCGGGTGGTCCTCATGTACTTTCTTTGGGTCTGGGAAAGCGTCGTGTCTGAAGCCCTGCCGACATACCGATGGAAGTATATGTTAATTGATCTGGAAAAAAGGGTGGAAGTGCGTGTGAAAACTTTGGTGCACCCCTACAGGGTTAAATCTTTTCGAAAAGCCGTGTCCGCAGTTATGGATGACTTGGAGCACAGTTTCTCGATCATAGACAACTATAACTAATTTTTACTGTTATAATATGACTTATATCTGATATCACTAGTAAGTTGGATAACCACCATGGAAAGAATGAATAAAACTGCCAACCGAGTGAGTTTCCTCGGCAGGACTTCCTCGTTTGGTCTCGAGGGGGAAATACCAGAATGGGTATGTTTGATATTAGTATCAGGTTGGTTCTGCATAGTTCTTTCTTATCTCTCTATGATAGCCAACAATTGTATCGAGTCTCTATAGGTTGTTTAGTGCATGCTTCGTTGCCGCTTCAGTCCACCATACCTATGTAGGCGAGAGCCGCCAAATTCTAGACTCGCCGTGTACTGACATCAGTACTGACCGCTCCCTTTTTTCCTTTGCCCTTTGTAGTTAGCAGGGTTACCCTTCCGGCTTGGTCCGGGCAGGGTTATGGATGCCATGGTTATTCTTCAGGGCTCTTAGCCCAATTTGCTTCTTATCCGTACTCGGATGTTGTATCGCTTTCAAGGTGATTTGGATCTTTGTACTGTATATATGTATTCTTGACTCATGGAGTCGTTGATGTATATATATGTTTTGTGGGTTTCATCGTGGACTATTGTGTAATAATATCACTTCGTTTTCCACCCACACGCAAGTGCTTGGCCGGCATCTTTGAATCGTTTCTATGTGGGTTTGGCGGGAATCGCTGAAACTTGCATAGGGCCGATTCGAGGGTGTTACAACCTCTAGCCGAAAACTCCCACTACGGTTAACCGGAGGGAAACTTGTGTAATCTTGGGCTCAAACTTGTCCTTCCATGTTGGTATGACCTAACCTAACCAAAATAAAGATAAAATTCCATTGGTCAACCCTCATATGTTTATCTAAACATATTTGGTTATGTGACCTATTACCTATGTCGAACTTGAGTGATGTTGGAAGTTTGGTACTCATTTGTTTGTTGTCTTGATGCTCTTTAAGTGCTGAAGTTGTTTTGTATGCATGTGTTGGAGTGTTTAAGTAGTTTGATAGCCCAATCTTGTTTGATTTTCATTTTACTGTAGGTTGTTCACTCGTGGAGATGTGAATGCCCTACCCACTCGACGCAATTATCGCAGTTTCCTCTCTATGCCATCAATGTATACTATTACTACTTAGTAGCATGTGAAGTAATTATTTTCTTAGTAGTTACAGCTTGAATACATGTTATCAAGTCTCGGTACTCCAGCGACAAGTTGCGATTCCGCGACTCGTAATTCTTGGCTGGTAGTAAAGAAAGTGTTGTTGCCTGAATTTGACATTAATACAACTCTCTTTATCCTTACTATATTTTTATAATACTTAGCATTACACTTAAAAATTAACAATGTAATAATGTTACTACATAATGGAATATATTGCTAGTTTTATAAGATTTTCATGTATGTCAGTGCGCATATACTTCCACTATGTTCAAGCTTTATTTGCATTAGAACCGGTTCATTTCCCTTTTACACCGGCACTAACATTGGAATTGTGCACACGTTTCTCTAGATTCATTAAAAAATACAAAATTCCATGCCTCCAATGATTCGTAGTCCATGGTACTCATGAATATTATATAATGTATTTTATCTATGTTCTCTTACAATGTAGTATAATTAAATAGTGTGGCAAAGAGTCGAAACAAATATCTACATGGATGTTTCTAGCTGGAGGATTGTCTATCTTAAGTGATAACACACCGGGTTCTAGGAGCCTTTGGTGATATTATATATTTTCGGAAGGCATTGAATCGATTAATTGGCAGGTTTAATCTACCATGTCTTAGTTTTTTCCGAAAAGAAGAGAGTGTATGGCCTCTTCATCCAATAATGCATGCAACCTTTTATTTGAAAATTCCCTTAACACATTATCGAAAGAATTCAGAGCAACATGAGTGAAGTATTAAAACTAATGCATCACCTATCCTACTGCCAAACATTCAACCATATATGCTAATAAAACCACGAGCTATCGTCTCTAAGGGTGTGTTTGGTAGCCCGGGGGACCTTTCTCAGCTCATACCAGCTGAGTCCAACTATACCGATCACATACAGGTGCATTTTATTTGTTGTGTTTGGTAGGCTGTACGAGCTCAGCTGTGCTCAGTTGAGATCTTGTTTGTTACGTCGTATGAGTTGAGCCATGCCGGATCTTTATCAAATAGCAACCGGGTCCCCGATTACAAAACATTAATGCAATCAAGTCCCTGGGAGTTTGGGCTCCGGCGCCGCCGCCAGGACGCCTCAGAGAGCCTCCACGCCACGCGCCATAGGCTGCCGCCAGGACAGCCTCCGCGTCGAGGAATAGTCCCACCACGCGCCGCTGACACGCGCTGCCGCTAGGAGACGCCAGAGAGGGGATCTGATGCTCCACGCTCAGAGCCGCCTCCAAGAGCCGCCGCCATGTCGAGCTCCATGTCGAGCTCTGCCAGGACGACCACCGCGTCGAGGAATAGGCCCGCCACACGCCGCTGATACGCTTTGCCGCCGCTCGCCCTGCTTGGTTGCTGGTGGAGAGCAGTGCCGGCTTGGTCGCGAGAGCTGAGGACCGAAATGAAGTGCGGGGCTTTGACCCCTATCGGGCTGGAACACAGTCGCGGGATGGCCTCAGCCCTGCCCGATTGCGAAGCTCTATTTCAGCTTCATAGGTAGGCATGGCTGAGAGGCTATTTTTGCACGATGCGGGCAGTTCCGGACGAAGCCGACCCAAGCTAACAAACCAAAAAATATGGGATGTGGTGAGAATATCTAGGTTGCCCAAGCCTTCCGAACACACCCTGAGTGGCTACATCCAAAATTGACAATACTCATCTTTCAGTTGTACACGTCCAGATAAATGGCGCCTAGTTGAAATTAGTTCTAACTCTTTTTCCTACTAGTAGCTTTTGGTTTCGCTTTTGGATGGCAAAATGTGGCCGATGACGCCTCCATGATGCCAAGCCTAAACTTCGCTTTTGGTTTGTTTTCTACGGTTCTAGTTGAAATTAGTTCTCTAAGCAGTCTTCACGGTTAAGATCCACATAAACTTTGCTGGTCCTTCCGATGACGCCTCCATGATGCCAAGCCTAAACCTCGCTACTCAGACTCGAGGCTCGACAAGCCAGTTCGAATGCTCGATGCAATAAAAATATTAATTAACATGACCTTTGCACTTAATCAGTCAACAAAGAGTGTCGTACATCACAAATACATGCACTTGGTTCTTCCAAATTCAGATGATGCAAGTAGCCAAGCAACAATTCCATAAGAGAAAATGACCACAGTATCAGGTTAAACAACAACACCAAATCTCAGTGTAAAATCGCAAAGCTTGCACGCCATATCATCAGTATACACCATCTAGGTCGATGGCGATTTTTTGCATCTATCATTAAAACCCATAATCACTGTCTACATCAAGGAGCATATGAGGAAAATGAATTCTAAAAGCAAGCATCAAGTAATTCTCAAATCCATCAAGGAGCAGCTAGGTGGACGCGCCAAAGAGGAGCACGAGCCGGTGAACAACTGACGTACGACGCACGCGAACCGTAGGCGCCTGGCGCCGTGAGAACCTGAAGGTACCAAGAGGAGAAGGTGATGGAGGGAAAAGGTCCGGGAGGGGAAGGGGTTAGGGGGCTCCATGGGAGGACAAGATGGTGCAGTGGTCCGGTGGCGGCGACCTATGCTGACCCGAGCGAGCGAGCAGAAAGAGATGACGGGGGCGGTGATGGGAGGGGAATATTCAGGAAGAGAAGAGAGTGTGCTTAGGCTTGGTTGGTCTGGGATGCTGGTCTGTAGCGGCTGACTCACGAGCTCGACGAGCCAAGCAAAAGCCTAATATTTAAAAAAATTACGTACAAGCCAAGCTAGACTCAGCTTGAAGTTTATTAAGTCTGACCGAGGCTTATGGTTCGGCTCGGCTCGATTCCATCAAGGCCCCGCTGCTGACACCAGGCTGCACAACAGCATATTTGTTGCACGTGAACCGGTGAACAATCTTTCGTACCACCTGCCAGCGAGAGATCCATTGATTGTACGCATAGATCCGCGAGTCGAACTTCTTCTTGTCCATGTCACCTGTGAGTTTCCTAGGGAAAATACTTAAAGGCCGGTCCCGGCAGTCACGTACGTACAGTACATTGTGTGGGTTCTACCTCTTTTTCCTACTAGTAGCGTTTGGTTTCGCTTTTGGATGGAAAAATGTGGCCGATGAATTGGTTTGTTTTCTACAGTTCTAGTTGAAATTAGTTAACAGTGCTCCCACCACAGAGCACCGTTATCAGGGCGTTTGGCTGGTTCCTGTTATCCTGTAGTGCTGTCGCGGTCCATAACTTGACCTGCAGGTGGCATGTGAACTCCAGGTCCACCCCCTGATGCCCTACTACATTGCACAAAAAAGTGTGAACAGATTTATGAATGGGTACGTTGTTGGACATGTTGGGCCCGGCCCTGCACAGAAGAAGAAAAAAAAAGCAATCGGCGACATCGCTAGCTTGGACTGGCCTCTGCTCATCCCAAAATGGACGTCTTAATTCAGATTGCAAATGGACCTTTTTTTCTGTTTTCGTTGGGCATCTCGAATGCTACTCTGTTTCTATATTTCGTTATCTGATGATAATGAAATTCGGTCATGCGGGATCGCTTGGAAAAACATTATTGGTACCAGTTGCCTTTCTCCGCCAACTCAAAGATATGCCTCCCTCCGTTTCAAAATATAAGATGTTTTAGTTTTATGAATGAAGTGTATCTAGACCACTTTTAGTGTATATGTTCATTTCACAAAGAGTCTAGATACACTCCATTCACAAAGCTAAAACGTCTTATATTTTAAAACGGAGGGAGTAGCTTGGATCAAAACGGCAGTACTGGGCATAAAAAAGAAACCGCCATAGATCTGACCAAAACCTGGTTCGCCACTATGTCTGCTATTTTTTTTCCAAAACGGAGGGTGCGAGCTCCCGGCCTCTGCATCGAAAAGATACATATGGCCTTTATTGCTTTACTATTAAAACGATCAACAAAGAGCGGACACGGAACATACATAATAAAACCCAAAATCACCACACAGCACCTACAAACTTTGACAATGGAGGGAAATTATGTCAATGCGGCCACTCTGTGCCTGGAAAGACAACAAAGACACTCTACCAACTAGGAACCGGAACAATCACGCATACCCCGAGTCACCCTCTAGGAAACACGAGAGCGTAGAGCCGGATTAGTAGACTCTTAGCGAGCACCTTGTGTGCACGTCATAGAAGTCATCACCGCCATCGAATCTCTAAGCAGTCTTCACGGTTAAGATCCACATAAAATTTGTTGGTCCTCCTGATGACGCCTCCATGATGCCAGTCAGTGCTCCCGCCCTGCGCGAGTCTATCCTGATACGTCTGCCATGGAGACTCCGCACCACCACGCCATCGAGACTCACTGTCATCGACGAGGTAGTTGTACGCCGCTTCAGCTTCTTGCCACCACCATTCAACACCTGCTCCAAAAACGATGCCCCAAGAGGGAGAGCCACGCCTAGAGCATCGCCATCGTCCGATCCAGAATACCCGGGTCAGGGGTTTCCTTCAGAGCAGCACAAGAAGGTAGACGTTAGTTGCAGCAGCGATGCCTTCAACAAGGTAACGACGAGAAGACGCCACAATTGCCCGCCATGACTGGGGTCATAACACGGTTTTCACCGGCAGTCGCGCCTCCCCAACTCGCTGTCGGTACTGAAAGTGGGATCAAGGATCTTCCACAGCCAATCGGCCGACCACCTTTGGCAGAGGAGGGAGCCACCATCACCATGCCTGGGGCTGGAGCCCCCGGCTTCCTGGTGCCGTGAATATGGCCCAGGAAGACCACCGATTTCCATCGCCGTGCCAGACAAAGTGCAGCCACTACAGTTGTGGATGCATCTGAGCCTATTGGGCCTAGATCCGAGCCCTCATGCAGCCACCATGATCCACGTCGACTACTGCTACCAGTCGCCAGAGCTCCACCTGACCGCCGCCAGCCTGGAACATCGCCGATGGAGGACGAAGAGGGGATGCTTCCGCCTCCTCAGATTGAATCCCGCCGGCCGAGGAGCACCACCGTCGCCGCCACACTATACGGGATTTGCCCGGCGATGCCACCGACGACGGCGGTAGGGGGAGAGTGGGGAGGGGCTGGAGGCTGACGGTACGGGCTCCTCGGTGCGGTGCCTCCGCATGGGGGAGGGGGAGGGGTTAGGTCGGGGACGACGTCTGCTATGTCCATGGCTTCTCAGACGGTCTGAACTGCAGCCTCTTGTGTTGTGTCTGATTTCTCAAGCTCATGTGACAGGAAACTGCCACAACATGTTATTGTATCAAATACTAGGTAGCTTCCCAATAGAAGTAGACTCCAACCTGTTATGAGTTGCAATCGTTCAAAGTTTAAAGTTACATTCTATGTATTTTGCGCCGCATCACATGTTTGTGTATTTTTCATACTTATGGACACAATTTATTGTTGATATTCAAAATAGAAATAAAATACTGGCAACATTTTGAATAAAATTCAGAACCCCTCGTTGACTCCTTAATTACCACTCTGGACTGCATGACATCTCAAGGTGAACCTCGGTGGAATTAATTGCTCAATCCTTCATAGTGAAGCAACCGCCACCGTTTCTAATATGATTGGACACAAATTAGTTGATTTTGTGTGTTGCACATGAATACTTACTAGTTTTGAAAGTAACAGTTCATTTATGCTGAAAGTGGTTTTGCAATATTCCCTGCCCATTTCTTAAACCTTTAAATATCATAGTCCCCAAAAGGGTATTTGCTAAATTGAAAAAAGAAAATACTATGGATGGAAGCCCGCAAACCCAGCAGAACAACTCACAAAAGATGTGTTTGGATGCACTGAATTGAGGTTCGGAATTGAATTGAGTGAGAATTCCAAATCAAAGATGGGAGTGAAATGACATCCAATTCGAACCAGTTGTTTGACGTGCTTGGAATACTGTTAGAATCTCAATTCCTGTTTGGATGCACTGGCCATGGTATTGGATGTTTTTTTATAATCAACGAGCGGTCATTTTGATATATTACACTTATATTTTATATGTTACACTTATCTTTAATATAAATAGAGGACTCACAAAAAAATTATAATTATAAATATGCTTAAAGGGTTTATATAGATTAGTTGGGCCGGCCCAGGAAGAGCAGTGGGTAAACGGGCGCCATCCGCCGGCCAGGGTGGGAGAGGGGAAGCATTTGCTCGGCGGCCGCCGCCGTCGTCAACCCCTAGTCGAATCTCGAGCCTTGGTCCTCCCCACTCCGCATTGCCACTCCGACTCAGAAACGAAGGTATAGTAACCTAGTCCGACTACAACTTGTATAATAATTCCACCCGATTCCAATTCCTCTTTGATAAATAAATACTACTACTCCACTATAGTAGTAGTAGTAGATAGAAACCAAATCGATCGATCTTGGGTCATGTCCCTGTGTAGCTATTATAATGCGTCGCTGCGTGCGCCACCAGAAGCAGAAAGCGGCGATGCGGAAGAAGATGAGAGGAGGGTTTGGTGGGACTGGGGGTGGGGGGAAGCCCTCATCGACAGCGTCGCCTACAGGATCCAAGAGACCAACCACACGACCGCTTATTTCCCCTTCACCACTTACGAGGGCGTAAGGAGCAGCTACAGGTTACCTAGTGCCTCTCGCTGCCGCCGCATATTTCCTATTTCTGCGTCTCCTACACCAGCGGCGAAGGCACCCGGTTCATGAGGGAGCCTCGCATATTGGCCACGCAGGGTAATCTCGCCCTCATCGGCGTCAAGCAAGGGATTAACCCGTTTGCCCAATCCACCGACTACAACTTCTTTCTCTACCACGCCCCTACTATCCGTGGCGGCCATGAAAGTGGAACCCCCACACTCCAACTCATTTCCCACCCGAAACCAGATTTCTTTCCACGGGACAAATACTGCTACTCCCTCCGAACCAAATTAATTGACTTGGATTTGCATACATTCGGATGTATCTAGCACTAAAACATGTCTAGATACATTCGAATCTAGATAAATCCAAGTCAATTAATTTGGGTCGAAGGAAGTACTTCACTCAGGGTGAGGCTGGCATCCTCCTCCGTAGCAGGAACAAGAAGGAACTGGTGGATGCATTCAAAATCGCCACGCTTTATACTCGATTCGACGAATCAGGAATCGCGCACTATGACCTCTTCTCCTGCGATTCCGCCGAGGCTAATTGGACCTGCCAGCGCACAACCTTCTCTTCACAGGAACCACTACCTCCAATTTTTCACTCTGACAGGGTCATCACGGTCTCCGGCACCATGGTCTGGGTCGACCTATCCCAGGGCATGTTCCTCTGTGAGTTGCACCAGGAAGCAAGCACCGGCGGAGGCCCTAGGCAGCTTCGCTACGTCAAGCTGCCCAAGCCAGTGCAGTCGCATCCCAATTTCCCTCTCCTCGTCAGCACCTCATCCTTCTCCCGCGACATCGCTGTTGTTGATGGCCGCATCAAGTTTGTCGACCTGGAGATCGACTGCACCAGCAGCAGCCAGGGCCTGCAGTATTCTTGGACCGCTGTTACATGGAGTATGTCAGTTGGTGATTCGCGGTTTCAGAAGGACGCGGAGGTGAAATCTGCTCATATTAGTATTGCCTCCTCCTTGCTGGATCTCCGGTCTCTCTTTGTTGCCCACCCAAGTCTCAGCTCCCACCATGCTCATATTCTCTACTTGATGGCAAAGCCCAGCCTAGCTCTGCGTGACCCCGACTCGACTGTACTTGCTCTTCACATGAAGAACAAGACGGTGGAGAGAGTAGCCAAGTACACCACACAAAGGACTGCCACCATGGACTTCGCCTACATGCTCACTACTATCTCCAAGTATCTTGCGCCACCAGGAGGTACGCCCACCTTTTTTTTCAACTAAATTTCTGAATGTTAGCTAAGCTCTAGGGTTGATATATATGACCATATATAAGTTTGTCCTGCTTGCGAACAGTGAAAACTACTTTTTAAATAAATAGGTTGTTACTACATTGATTCTAGGATAGAATTTTGTTGCTGTACTACCGAGCATGAATACATGTTTTTTCACACTAAAACCTGACTTTGCTGTGCAGATTCAAAGGCAAACATCAGAAAACGAGGGCCGGCGTCGCTGGGAGGAACCTCCCGCAGGAAATTCCCTGCCTTTGCTTTCAAGTCTGGACTTGTCCAAACGGAAGAAGAAGAAGATCGGAGCAACAAGCCTCCTGCCATGGATGATTACGGGGATTATATGGACTTGGAATAGGTGGGACACTGTTGGGGTACGGCACTGTGTCCTTTAGTCGCATAACACGGAAGGCTGACGTCACCACGTTGTACATGCACTTGGAGCTGCTAAAACCATACATGGCAACCAACCATACATGGCAACCATAAGGGAAGGCTGGCGTCATCACGTTGTACATGCCCTTAGAGCTCTTATAAGATACACAAAAGTACGAGCAGGTTTATGAATGAATACGTTCAACTTTCATTATTGCACCATGCCCTCCATGGGGCCTGGGTTTTTATAAATCAGGGCTGGCGTTGGCAACATTGGTTCTTCAATTGGCATGCAGCCGAGCGTTTATGTGGCTTCTTCCTATCCATGGCATGTGTTTCCTACTGAAATTAACTAGTTAAGGTAGCAAGTACACCATGTCGTGTTACTTTCTCCCAGCCTGTAGTTTCGGTTTTGGCTATCAAAAAATCGGTTATGATGGAATGCCTTATCCATATACGGTTGCCCCTATAACACATGCGCGTTACAAACACTCATGACGCCTTCACACAAATAATCCCCACATAGCCAAGGTATCCAATACTCCAACCGTGCGTTGCTCTCGGTGCACTCACTTATTTCATCTATTTAATTATATTTCGAAAATATGAAATAAATACACAACATTAATATTTTCGCCGAATTTTGGAGCCGAAATCAATATGTACCTCAAGAAACCAAAAATTCAACATCAATAGTTTAATGGGCCCAATTTGAACTAGCCACTACTCATAGAAAGGTTGGTCTTTTTTATATCTAGGGTTATGTTACGTATTTTTGTTTAATTTTTGTTGACATGATTGCTATATATTATATCAAGGGCCAAATGTTTTGCTTGGAACTTTTATGTGATATTTTTGGATTTGGGGGAACCTCGAGTACCCCCATACATGTGAGTGCATCGTACGTGTTGATTAGATTGTTGAAGGGATCATGACAAGGAAGGGGTATTGTTAGCCATAAGGGAAGCATGTCCGTCCCTAGGGCCTATATTTGCAAAGATTTGTTAATGTTGATTTGTATAAGCACTCATATCGAAAGGAGGTCGACATCTCGTTATGGACGGTCCAACCTTTGTGGCTGAAAAGTGCAACCCACATGCGTAATTATCTATTTGTTGTTATTGGCATCCTTCATCTCGTTTAGGAGTGATTATCTACGCTGTACTATGTATCTATAATAGCAACTCTAGTGGACTACCTAAAAAGGAGCCACTAAAATTGGTTTATATGGCCTCTAAATTTCTTTTGAGGCACTGGACGTGGTGTGCAAAGTGAGAATAGCTAAACTCCATGTTATTTTGTATTTCTCATGTCTTTGATCATACTAAAATCCAAAAAAAAATATTTCAAACTTCTATATTCCGAACAAAGACATTTCAACAACTTTAAAATCCAAATTTGCCAAATTGACCAAAGAATGAAACGGACCAAAATACAGATCACATCATCATGAATGTTCACCATCGTAAAAAATGTATCAGACCAAATATATCACTATCCATCATACAACCGCATATGCAATTATAAGGGAAAATCATCCAAATGCAAACATCTTGAGGGAAAAAAGTTCATTCACATTGCTCATCACACATCACCATTATTGTTGGCACCATGATAAAAATTTACAGTTTCACTAGTCACTACCACCCACTTCACCTCATGACTACCATATATGGCCTTGTATGCGTGTCCGATGCATGCCCATCCTTTCCCGCACTAGAGATGAGATGGAGCTAGAGGTTGGGTCGCGCCGGTGTGGATGGTTGAGTATGTGGTGGGAGGCCTTGTCGGTGCAGGAAATGGATCACTAACTACTAGGTTGTGTGTTTTCAAATTTCAACTAAATTTTGGTCCTACGAGTTTCCACATCAAATGAGAATTAGGGTTTAAATAATATAAACGTAAGAAACTAGAAAATTTAAAATAAAGAGAACAAAAAAGGACACTTCTGACTGTGGGAGAAGTGGCAACGAAGCGTGAAAATTTCCGCATTATGTTGTGTGACCATTGAGAAAGACATCGTATTTTTCAAGACAATGGTATGATTTTGCATCCGACTAGCTTGGCCAAGCTTTGATGGCTGTCACAACCACATCAAAAAGCTAAAGGTAATTGTTGCAATCCTTCCCATCTGTTGATTGTAATGATTCCAGATTACATGATTTAGCTTTGATAACACTACTGATTTGGGTAGAAAGTGACCACGTGCTTAACATTAACCCGTAATATAGTTTTCTATCACACTTAAAAAACTACCCACATAAACATTACTAAGAAACAATATTAAATGTTAGCTGATGACTAGTTTAACAATATAATTGAAGTAAATAAAAATGGTATTTGGAAATGTAAGGTTATTAATCTATCTTATTTGGCTAGTACCGCTTGTTCAGAGGTTAATATCCATGCATAGGCTTCTTATTTTTTTTCTTACATGTTTTATAGAAGAGTGGTTAAGTTTGTTTTTTTGCAGATGAAATTCGTTCTAGTTGAGATAGTTTTTCATTTTTTTCCGAATTTTTGTATGGTAGAAAATTGATGTGGGTTGTGTGTTCAATTATCATGACACCAACTCATATTTAATGAATCATAAATATAAAATTGATTATGTGCTATAATATATCTTAGTATCACTAAATATGGCAAAACAATCTCTAAACTGAAATGTCCCAACAAATATCTGGATAAAAATTTCTAGAGTATAGTTGTCTGTCATATTTGGGTAAACTCATAGTTTAGGAATATAAGAGGTCCTAACAAGAGGTTTTGTCCTAGAATCTATACATTTACTCATTTAATCGTTTTCACAATCATAGCACCACCCTCAATAGTAACCCTTCCCAATCTAGAATTCTCAAGTTTAGGACGAAAGCTTTCAGTCATTGGCAGCTCATAGAACACCGGTGCTCTGTGCAAAACCATAGACCACAGTGGTTGGCTTTGGTGCATGAATAAGATGACAATCAGCCGGGGCATGTTGAGCAGATTCAGAATAGTCACAAAAACAATTCTACAATCAACCATAAATTGCCCAAAGGAAACCACAACGAAAGCATTTATTTTTCTCTAGTTTTTTCTTCTTCTTAGCAGGAGCACCAGACCCAGGATTCACTACTAGGGAAAACGCTATGCAAGGTGCACCAAAAACGCTATGCGAGGAGCATATCATATGCGCCTCTAGCGCCGCACCTCCACTATTTTTTATGCGACGTGCATATGATATGCGCCTCCTATATCCTGGATATGCGAGGCGCATGCGCCTCCTATACTTTGAATATGCGCCTCCTATGTTCTGCTTATGCGAGGCGCATATTGATTCGAATGCGCCTCGTATTTTTTTTGAATTTCAAAAAAAATGGCGGCCAGATCTAGATCTGGATCTGGCCGAAATTTCGTCGGAGTTCATCGAAGGCCATGCCCGTGGCCACATCCTACCACCACAGACATGTGCGGGAGGACATGGCCATGGGGGTCGTCGGAGATGGTGGAGGAGGATGAAGCCGCCGGAGGTGGTCGTCGGAGGTGGTGGAGGAGGAGGTGGTCCATGTGGTTGTGGAGGCCATGGCCGAAGTGGTCGCCGGAGGAGGAGGAGGAGGTCCCCGGAGGAGGAGAAGGTCGCCGGAGGTGGAGGAGGAGGATAAGGGGAGAAGAAGGAGAGGTGAAGGAGAAGGGGAGAAGAGGAGAGGTGGAGGAGAAGGAGACGGAGAAGGAGGAGAGGTGGTAGGTGTTATATAGATGTGGTAGGTGGCTGTTTCGAATTTGAATCCGGCTTCACTTATGCGAGGCGCATATCATATGATATGCGCCTCGAATAGTTTTTTGTTTTTTTGCAGAAACAAAATTTCTGTCTGCCATAACTTTTTACTCTTTTTGAATTTGGGGAATCTATAAAATCTTCAACAGCTTTTAGCAGTTGAAATCGAGTAGAAAATTTCAAGACAATCATTTTGATATATTAAACTTTTTTTTCCGACATTGTATGCAAAAGTTAGGGCCGTTTTACCGTTCCATAACCTTTTTTTTGCAAAATACATCGAAATTCATGTTTTTCAATTTTATCTACAACTATATCCGCGATCCACAAACTGACACATGGGACTCACCCTTGACTTGAGAATGGAAGAAGGGAAACATAGCATGTCACAAGAGCGAGGCGAGGGGGCTGCCGACATACTCCAGAGTGGGCAAACCCAAGGACTTAAATATAGATGCTGCGTTCGAGAGAGTCAGCCAAAGCAAAACCAATTTTACTGAAGGATGTCATACGTAACAGAGGAAGCTTTACTTGTCTATATACACAGATGAACTAAAGAAAGAATTGGCAAAATCGAGACATCATTTTAGGATTAAAAACACAATCACATATTGACTCAATATAATAATCAATTATGTTCATTACGCCGAATCCTCAAAACAGGACTTTATTAGGTAACATGGTATTAGTAACATATCTAACTATCAGAACACACAGATTTCACTATATATATATGGATGATAATAAAACAGCTGACATATTGAGAACGCGAGAGAGAGTTGATACTCCCCTCTTCCACAATTAGGTGAAGACCAGGAGGGCCGTCCACCTCACGTCAACCTTCCACTTCCCTCCCCTCGATAGGTCCTAGGTGGGCGGACGGATTAGAATGCCTAAAATATTCCAGTGAGATGCTTCTACTCTCCCGCCCCGCTGCCGCTACTGCTCGAAAGCCAACAAATGCACTAGCTCATCCCAAGCATCACTTTCCACAAATAGTACCCAACGTGTGTCCTAGCCGCTGAGGGCATGTAGAAGCTTACCATCCCTAAAGAAACTACGGCTTGTCTCTGAATAGGAATTCCAGTCTCAGGTGAGCCGGTTATTGATGGGACGAGGGCTCTGCTCACCACTAGGAAAGGTATAGACCTCGAGAGGAGTAGGCGATCTCACTGCGTAATGCGTTCCTCAATACCGATAAAGTACCTCAAGTCACCAAGATCTTTCATTCAGAACTGTTTCTGAAGGTGTGAAAAAAGAAAGCAAATTCCCATTTCACAATGCCAGCTTTTAGAATGGGCAGTCTACCACAAGATAGAGTTTGAGCCTGGAGCCAAAGCCCCAACCCCTCCATTTTAGGTTGAGCTCAGGAAATCTTTTCTGGAAGTCATATCGGCCAGATAAGCCTCCGGGATTTGCTGTTCTCAATGACTGGTGGATGCCTCTTTTCTACCTTAGAAATCGTGTTTTTAAAATCTAACTACAGCTCAAAGGAATTATTTTTTGAAATTTTTATCATTTTTGTTTATTTTTTATAAAACTTAAAAGGCGATCGGAGGGGGGAGGGGTGGTGGTGTCAGGTTATAGGAGGCGCATATTGCTCCATATGCGCCTCTTATACTCTAAACTATATGAGGCACATATGACCATATGCGCCTTGTATATTATCAAGCATATGTATGCGCCTCGAATATTCAACCACAGATCTCCTCCCGGGCCCACGCAGCTTATGCGAGACACATTATTTCCACCTGCGTCTCGCCTATCTGATATATAGGAGGCGCATATTATTAGAATGCGTCTCACATAATCTAGGGCTACCAGATTTCGTCCGCACATAGATTATAGGAGGCGCATCTTAATAATATGCACCTCACCTATTTTGATACTAGAGGCACATGCCAAGTCAGTGCGTCTCGCCTATTTTATAGGTGTGTATATGGTCTAAATACGCCTCCTATAAGCATGTCTCCAGTCTTTTCTCTAGTAATAAGTAAGAGCATTCAGATTTTGAGCATCAGCAGACGTTCCCGCCGCGGAAGCGTTTAGCCCCGCGGCAGGCTGCCCTGCTGCCACGGCAGGCTCACCGTGTGAAAATTTCTTCCGTGTCGTATCACTGCAGGGATGACATCTCCTTGCTATATTCTACTGTGCCACAACTAACGCCTTTGTGAGAGCCTCTTGCAGCAAATTCTGATCAAAACCTGAAGAAGATCCACCTCGAGTTTCCTCATTATAAAAACCATCGAATCCGCGGCGTTGATTTCTCTGATAACCTTCAACCCGACCATTGTAACCCTGGCAAGAATTATTAAACCAGAACCTCGGTGAAAATCTCCAAAGGGTTGATTACGAGGATCCCCCGGCCCGACCTTGAAATTGGCCATTGAAATCACCAAAATTGTCCCCTCGATATCTCGCATTTCTTGCTCACTGGCAGCCCCACTGGACTCACCGATGTAGTAGTTGCGACAATGTGTATATGGACTACTGTTGTTGTAGTTGAACATCACTAGGTTGCGCCAGTGCCCCACAGGATGCGCATAGCCACTATAGGCAAAACCCCACATCAATTTTAAGGGTCACTTTCTACCCAAACCAGATTACAGGTTGGTGATAGAAAAACCATCCCACATCAATTTTAAGGATCACTTTCTACCCAAACCAGATTACGGGTTGGTGATAGAAAAACCATCCCACATCAATTTTAAGGATCACTTTCTACCCAAACCAGATTACGGGTTGGTGATAGAAAAACCATCCCACATCAATTTTAAGGGTCACTTTCTACCCAAACCAGATTTTTTTGAACGGGAGAGCCCCAGAAGGGGCAGGAAGCCTTCAATTAAAATATGACGGTGGAGCTACACATTTTCACGCTGGACCTTAAGAAAAAGAACAAGACAAATAGGTCCACACGCTTTACAAAGAGCACCCTAGAAGAAAAGCAAAAAAAGCAATCGGGTCCTCCTTCCAACGCGCCTCTGCTTCTGACGGGCCTCACGGTGGAGGTTGAGGGTGCGCCGGGCTTCGCCGGCGAGCTTGATAGCTCGATGCGGCTTGTATAATCGGCTGGCTGTATGCTTCCGATTTGGATCTGCAGATAAGGATGGCTTCACTTCTCCAGGAGAGCTCATCGCCTCCGCCGCTCACAGAATCCTCCATTGCAGACGCATCCTCTGCGTCCAGGTCAGGAGAAGACGCCGAAGAGCAGCGACGATGAGCTTCTAGGATTTGCCGCCGCTGCGCCTAGAAACCGAGCGCCTCCCTCAGACCTCCTGCCCGAGATGAGGAAGGGACGCCATAGAAGTTGCAGCTGCAACAAATCCGAGGATAGGGGCGCCCAGAGAGAGATGAGGCCGCGACATCGCCGGAGAACTCCCCCTCGCCACCAAGGTCGGCCAGGAGCCACTCCAACTCAGCACGAACTGCAGGACGGCGGCCTTCCCCCTCGCCGCCATGGCCGGCCGAGAAGAACCGCTGCCCACAGGACCAGATCCCCACAAGGTAACCCGCGTCAAATTTATTTTTCCAGGAGGCGGTGGTTCTCCACTCCACACCCCCCTCCGGCCAATGTAGTTGAAAGAGAAGAAGGAGAAACCCTAGGGCTGGCCAGATCTGGACGCCGAGATCTGCCCATCTGCTCCATCTACCGGGCATAAAGCCCACAACCGGCATCTCGCCGAACCTACCACTAATCCTAGCTACTCCGGTGCTCCCCCTTCTCCAACTCCGGCCGGCAGAGCCGGCGGGGAGGCCTAGCACACGGGCGGCGACTCTCAACGGGAGGAAGAGAGGGAGAGCGTGGGGCAAGTTGTGCTTAGTTCCGGGAGTAGTGAAATGGGGGTTCGAATCTCTACCCAAACCATCCCACATCAATTTTAAGGGTCACATCAATTTTAAGTGTGATAGAAAAATATTGTTCAGCACGTGGTCAGTTTCTACCCAAACCAGTTGTGTCATTAGATCTAAATCACGTAATATGGCATCATTACAATCGATAGACAGCTATGAGTTGGTGCCATGATCTGGCAGGATGCTAAATCATCCCGCAGGACGCCAGAGCCATCACTCGGACCACCACGACCATCGGCAGGGCCGCCACGTCCCTTCTCTGATCCGTTTTACCCTCCGCTACGACTCATCTTAGAAGCAACAAGCCTCCACCCACAGTCAACGGGGACTCGAGCGGCGCCGTGATCCCACGAAAAATGTAGCACACAGTGTAGCACATCCCCCCTGATTTGATTTGAAGTTTGAGTTGGAAGCCGACTTGTCGTGCGGGCCTAGTCCACAGCCAACATCTCGGACTTCCTTAGTACTGCTTGCAACACCTCTGTCGTTGGGCCACAAATTCAAATTCGTACACCAGGAGTCTCTAGCTCCAATATTTGAATTGACCGCCGCAAAACTAGGATCGGGACGACTTACCGTAGTTGAAGAAGACGATGTGCACGCCGGTGATCGCCGTCGCTGCTCTAGAGTCCACCCGCCTTCATCAGCTTCCTCACTCAGAAAACACGACGGCGGTCGACGCGGATTAAACAGAGGTTCCTTCAATGTCCGTGGAGTCACAAAGTTATTTACCTTGGTCGTCGATGACAACTCGAGCTCTTGGACGCTAATCGTTGTAGACGCCTTTTCTGAATCCTTTTTTGAAATCTCGACGACGATTCAACGAGATCCCTCTCCTCCGACACCGGCGTACAACAGAAATAGCGGAGTGAGATCTCTTCGACCTCTCCGTGACAGAAGCATACTCGGACTCATTCTCGCTAGATTCCAACGACAGCACCCATAATCGGCCTCCCAACCTCTCCCTAGCAAAATCAAAGCATCTTGACACTCCTTTCCACTATATTCATAAGTGCATCGAGGATGGCAAGGTGGACATCGACCACATTGGCACTGATGGCCAGCTCGTCGAGAATCTGACCAAGGAACTCGGCCGTGTCAAATTCATGGAGATGCGACTAAAATTGGTGTCATGGAGGTCTCGTCAGGTCGTCAGGCTTAGGTGTAATCCTGACGACACTTCAGTTGTTTATCGTCAGTTCAAATAACACAAGTCAGAACAGAAAAAGCTGCAACGTTTTGCTTAGCACAAATCTAGTATCGTGTACATTGTGCGTTGATTGTTTGTTGAGCTGCAGGTCTGACAATGTGGAGGCCCCCATGATATCGTTGGATTAGTAAAGGGCCATGATACTGTGGTCCAACAATTAAGCTTAGGATAGAGAGAAAGATAACAATGATCATTTGAACACCACCAGCAATACACGGAAAGCCATGTCAGGTCCAGACAATAAAAGCCCGATATCCACGACAGTATGGCACCCGGACAGCCCATGAATAAACCACAGGTACTCGTGGTTGTTTTTTCCCTTTGTAGCTCATCACCTTATTTGGATGTCATACATATCGCGGACAAATCTGAAATCATTTGATTAACTTCAGCCCCACCATCTTTTTGGATGCGATATGGAATGACACATCTTTCCTGCCGTGACACGGTGACTGGAGCAACAATGTTATACAATGACGGTTAGACTTGCATCGTGCAAACTTCGAGCTTGGTGAAAAATTAGGTCGGATAACATCATGCAAACTTCCAGCAATGAGCAACCACATGCTTGGTCCGATGAACCTTTAGGTTTTCTTTTTCCCTTGCCACTGTATGATGTAACATTATCAGTTAACAAAGGTCCCTAACTTTTTCTAAAGAAAAGATCAAAGAATACAAAAGTAGATTCACTGTATTTTTCACTTGTAGACGGTACGTAGCTATCACACTTGTAAAAGGAATAAACATTACAAATAGGTCCATGAACCACCTAGCGGTGACTACAATTAGTAGCAAGACCGGAAGGCGTACAGTCATCCTCATCCCTCCATCGCCTGAGCTGAGCAAAACTTGTTGTAGAAAAATAGTAAACAAACGAGATGTTATCGTGCTAAGGCCTTAAAGGGCCAAAGCACTCAGCAACAACCATCGCCAATGATGACATCCGTAAATCGAAAGAGACTGACCTAAATTCACACTAACAACTAGGAACACAGACTAGATGTCTAGATCCCAGGAGATTCATCGGATACACGACTCCACGCGCCCCTGGTGGTGCTAGATGCACCACCGGAGTGAGGACAGGGCGAGGAGAATCTTAGTCCTAACTGCAAGATGTAGATGTCACCTCAACAACCTAAGAAAGACACTGTAAAAAAGATCTAAACAAAGAACAAGATACCTCCCGCCGGTGATGGTCCGCCACACCCCGAGGCCACCAGAGGCGGAGTAAACCGTCGGTGTCGCTGGTGGGAGTACCAAACCCTAGATGGGTTTTCCGCCGCCTCCCATTCGCCTGCTTGCCTCGTACGGTTCGGTCGAGACGTGATTCTTCTTGTCATATTTCCTGAATATATTTGGCATTTGACTGTTTCTATATCTTTTTCCAATTGTAGAGTATGTGATGCTATTTATGGCGGATATATTCCCCGATGTTCGTCAGCATCTGGCATAGTTTTGCCCTTTTTAATCCCTCTGGCTTATGTCCTACGGATCATTTGAAAATAAAAATAACCTATGTGCTCATTTGAACACCACCAGCATGACAGGATAGCCATGTCAGGTCCAGACAATAAAGCCCGATATCCAGGACTATATGGCACCCGGACAGCCCATGAATAAAGCACATGTACTCGTTGTTGTTTTTTTCCTTTGTATCTCATCACCTTATTTTAGGCAATATAACCACACACACACACAGGAGTACATTGTTTGCCAGCTTACCAACTAAAGTTAAAAATCATTAGGTAGAGTGGAACTTTCAAGAAAATAAACAAAACTACCTCCATCGGATGTCATACATATCGTGGACAAATCTGAAATCATTTGATTTACCTTCAGCCCCACCATCTTTCTGGATGCGATATGGAATGACACATTTTTCTTGACGTGAGTCGAGCAACAATGTTATACAATGACGGTGAGACTTACATCATGCAAACTTCCATCTTGGTGAGGATTACATCATGCAAACTTCTAGCAAGGAGCAACCACACATGCTTGGTCGGATGGACCTTTAGGTTTTCTTTTTCCCTTGCCACCGTATGATGTAACATTATCAGTTAACAAAGGTGCCTATATTTTTTCTAAAACAAAGATCAAAGAATAAAAAAGTAGATTCACTGTAT
Organism: Avena insularis; assembly: GCA_023614405.1. NCBI lineage: Eukaryota > Viridiplantae > Streptophyta > Magnoliopsida > Poales > Poaceae > Avena > Avena insularis. The sequence goes on along the minus strand of CM042691.1, from coordinate 453,043,276 downwards.
TTTTTACTTGTAAACGGTACGTAGCTATCGCAATAATAAAAATTTAGCATGCGTGGTGATAAACATGCAAGTATCAGAATTCCGGTATTTGGACCTTAGTGGCCTGAATCCAGGGCCGCTCTTGGGAAAAAATAACACGCTGAACTTACTAGGTTCAACCTATATGTCCTTCCGATTACTGCCTATACTTGATATTTGACTATTTGTATATCTTTTTCCAGTTGTAGAGTATGTGATGCTATTAATGACGGATATATTCCCCGATGTTCGTCAAAATCGTGCATAGTTTTGCCTTTTTTATCCCTCTGGGTTATGTCCTATGGATCATTTGAAAATAAAACTAGCATATGGGCATCTTGCAGTAAGATGCAGGCGGAGTGAGGGTGATCAGAGCCGTGAAAAAGATTGAAGAAAAGAATCCACTATTGGTTTTACGTCAAGCAATACGTATAGTAACTTCCAATATAGGAGTAAAAACAATACGTGATAAGAAAAAGGATCGACGCGGAAAGTTCCGATTGAAATAGGATCTAAACATTCCATCTTATTTCTTTTTACAATGTGCTACATATTAAATCCAAATATAAAGAGCCTACAAGGGAAAGATGACCAAGCATGGAAGGAACAACTATCAAGTGTGTAATCCTTGTTGGTTGAAGTTGACCTGGACTCATGTTGTTTTTATCCTTTTATGACTTATCATCTTTTTCTTGATGAAATTGTGACTTATCATCTTATATAGGAAATGGCCATACATGTGAGCCTTTTTTATTTGCAAGTTTAGAAACTACTATTAGGCATTCTTAGGCCAACTAGGAATACTAAAGAAAAAAAACTCGAATCTTTTAATCCCACCATCTTATTTTCTGAAAGAAAAGTTTTGTTGTACAACAGCAGCAAGAATTGATACACTTAATTAGTCAAGGAAAACTAGCTTCCAAAGAAATATATAAAGAATATGTTTGGATAAACTAGCCAGGTACAAGCAAGGAGCAACCACATGCTTGGTCGGATGAACCTATAAATTTTACTATTACCTTGCCGGTAGATGATGTCACACTATGAGTTAAGAAATGTGTCTAATTTTTTCATAAAACAAAGATCAAAGGGAAGACTTAAAAGTAGAATTTGCTAATATTTGTAGCTTCGAGATGGTAGTGGGTCATCATCTTATTTTTTGGCAATGACCATGTATGAGTCTTTTTTATTCGCTAGCTTATAAACTGCTATTGGGCATTGTTTTTGCCAACTAGGACCAATTAAGAAAATAATATAATTTTGTAATCTTCTCAATCGCACCATCTTATTTTGCATGTTATATTGGAAGTTTGGATGGTTTGTTGAATAGACAAGAAAAGTTGTGGTATACAACGACTGTAAGACTTAGGTGATACGCTTAGTCAAGGCAACCAAGCATCCAACTCAAAGCAGGTTAGGTCGGAGAGAAACCTAAAATTGGCCATTTTAGCTACGGCTATAGCTTATAGGCATCGATGGTACAGCTGTTTAGTCATGGGTCAGGCATGCATACAATTTATTATTCTCTTCCAATGAACTCAAAAGATACTTTCCGTTCAATATCACATCTAGATCGTTGAGATGCATAATGTTAATTGTAATATCTAACCCTCTAATCATAATACATCATGGATATTGTATAAATACATAATTAAATATCTTTGATACTTGAGATATTATTTGTACATGATAGATACTACCTTGTATGGACATGTGAATGATTGTGTATCCATGGATATCTTCATGAGTGAGTGATGACACTCCCATGGGAAAAGAGTGTGGGTATAATAGCATTGGGACATGTAAAATCCTAGCCATTGTTAGGATGGCAATTTCATCCACATATCTAGGGACTTGTGCATACCCGACACCTGCACTGCTGGGTCAGGCACAAATAATGATTTTGCTCCATGGACATATATACATTGGGTATATATCAAATATTTGGGATCCATATGTCAGTGAACTAACCCGCATCCATTGACCATTAGCAAATTCGAGTTCATAACCTAAGTCTACCTACGTACACAGACGTTACCAAACTAGCCCCATTGCGATTCTGATTTATGGGCATCCACATGGTTGGTTGGATAACCACTAATGTTGGTGATGATGTAACATTTTCTTTTTGCGATAACGCAATATTATTATAGTTAACAAATGTAACTAGATTTTTCGTCAACACAAATCAATGTATGTATGTAGAAAACGGGAAAAATGATTTTGTTGTTTTTAACCGGAAGACAACTATCATCACAATATTTTTTATTATCATGTATGTAGCAAACTTTATTTTATTGCGCCATACAAAAAAATTTCATCAACGCAATCTTGGTCAATATAAAAAAACCATCTGAATTATAGTGCAGAATAGTTTTTTATGTACCTTCTATTCTAAAAAAAACTTGTGTAACTAGTTCATATGAATCCACTCATACGAATTAAATAAGCAGACAAGTAAAATTCCTGGGCAACTTATTCACCCAAATTTATAGAAAGCCCCTTTGAAATGACCCTTACGTACGATATATTGTCCGGATGAAAAATCTGAAATGACCCTCAAGTGAATACCATTGTTGAACCACAACCAAGCTCTCCCTTTTTTTCAAGAAATAAACAACACAAACACACTCAAAAATTGAATTGCTTCACCTTATAGCATACCTTGCTATAAGAAAGAAATAGAAAGAATGTTGCAAAAATATAGTATAGTCTAATTGCCAATCCTATGACATAACTTGCTATATGTATGGTTATAAGTGATTGGTTGTAGATGCCTTCAGTTGGATATACTATTAGGCATGCTCTAACGTGAGAAGAGAGAATCCTTGTGCACGCTGACGACTATTTCTTGCATTTCCACACAATTTGTAATTTATTTTTGTTGAAGTTTCCCTTTTGTGCTGAAAGGATCATCTTCTCTGTACATCTAGTGTAATTTTGTTGCTGCTAGCTGAAATCGGCTACCTGGACTTGTTTGTTGGTTCGACCTTTTCTGAATCAACGCTAACGTACGCCACGAACAACATCGATCGGGATAGGTGTCAATTATTGCAGAGTGGAGATCAGAGGAGAAATTTAACCATATACATTAGGTTTGCCAACTTAACAACAAGGTACTCCCTCCGTTTCTTGTTGTGGTTTTAGTTCAAATCTAAACTACACGATCGGTATGATCATGACAAGAATTACGGAACGGAGTAGTAGTAAATAACAATGTGTCACACGCTCTTACATCTCGCAGCCGAGACAGAGAAAGAAAAGATGGATCGATGATACAAATCACACACTACGAGGACGAGAACAAAATATAATAAGTGCACAAATACATTGGAGACACGTACGAAGACAAGATGAGAAATATTTTCCATGAAGATTACGCTGCTGGGCCAATGGTTTATCGAGGGATTTGGGAGCTGCTGGCTGCAATTCCAGATCCACGAATCAGCGTCACTGTCCGAACGTGGAGCGGCCGTACTCGCCGCTGAAAGGGAAGGCTCCGCCGCACGGGTCTGGCCTGACGCTTGGGGTGGCGCTGGGCCCCCGCCTTGGCATGTTGAAGGGGTCCATGATGCCGAGCGGGTTCATGCCGGCGAAGGGGTCCCCCTTGTCGACGAACATCTTGGGCGGCGGCGGCGGCTTGGGCGGCAGGATGAACCCGAACCGCCTCGAGCGGTCGGGGAGGCCGTTCGGGTCGCGGCCGGCGGAGTAGGGCTCGCCGAGCCAGTGGTGGTACTCCGGGATGCAGTTGACGTGGAAGCGGAGGAGGCAGCGGAAGCAGCGGTAGGCCCAGGTGCCCGGCGTGCCGCAGGCCACGCACGTGGACGGCCACGTCGAGATGAGCGTGAGCTCGTGCTCCGGGTGCGCCGCGCTGCGGACCGTCACCGGCAGCTGGACGCACACCGGGTGCAGGAACACGCCGCACGGCGCGCACCGATAGTGCATGCCCTGGATCTCGTTCGTGCAGATGTCGCAGTAGACCGGGATGCGCCCGTCGGCCGCCGGAGAGGAGGCCACGAGAACCTCGGCGACGTCCGGCCTGGTGGACCTGAGGGAGGCTGCCAGGTCCGGGCCGGAGCTCACCAGCTCCAGAGGGTGGTGCGGGTGGCCCCAGAAGGAGAGGGAATCGGGCGACGTCACGCACTGCCCATGGAGGTCCAAGTGGTCACAGCTGTACCGGTAGGCGTGGGAGGTTCCGCGCTTGCAAGCGCCACAGTTGAAGGCGTCGCCGTCGGCTTTCAGCACCAAGGTGCAGCTTGGGTGGAGGCGGTGGCCTGCTATCTCTGCCTCCATTCTTTGGTGGTACTACTTTGGTTGGATCACACTTCCGCCCTCCGGTAACTGGTTAGTATATATCAGGTGGGAGGCATGGTGAAGTGCGAGACGACGTATGCCATGGGCAGTACCGAAATACGCCCGAGCCCAACGGTGAAGGTATAGTTTTTTTTTCTTCTCAAAACTCGACCAATCTATAAATAATCACAAACAGTAACATATATGTCTAAAAGTAATAAATGTTATTGACCACCAAATGACGGCTAGACATTAAATCAAGCCCAAGGCACGCTTCTATAGCCTCCATCACCGGAACCAGACAAGTATTGATAAATATTATCGTAGTAGAACTTGTTATAGTTGGTCGACGAAAGACCAGCAACCATTATTAATGATGTCAACTGTAGATTGGAAGGGATTGACCTAAACCTACACAGCGAACAAGAAAACCGATCAGATCCTGGAAGATTCGTCGAACACACGACTCCACGCGTTCTCCGAGACACTAGACACGCCACCGGAACGATGATAAAACAGGAATGACCTTATTATGACTTCGGGATATAATCATCGCCTCACCATCCAAAAATACATTAATAACAACCTAAACAAAAAACAGAACCCTCCCATCGGCGAGGTATGGTGGTCCAAACAAACATTGAGGATATACAGAACCAAAAAGAAAGAAAGAAACCCCCGCCATAGAATCAACCACTTGCAGCAGCAATACACAAACCACCATCAAAGGTAGCGCCCGGATTATAAAAGAAGTTTTCCAAAGGTGACGCTCCAAGAAGAGAATAGTGGACAAACGTCATCATCGAGATGAAAGATCTTAACTTTTCATCCTCAGAAAATCTGAGTTTTCAAAACAATGACTTCGACAAGCGTCTAACCAATAAATGCCAGACCATAGATTTTCACCTTCAAAACTGAGACTTGGTACCTGACGAGCACCGCCAAAATGAAGCCATCCAGTGTTGCCACTCCCAATTGGTGAGGCCGTTACCCCAAGTCATCAAACACCAGGCTGACATTCCTAGCTTGTGAAGCAAAGTCTTCATCGTATCCAAGACATCTCTTCATCATTTCTCCAGGTCCTCCAATACTAGTTGCCCTCACATCTCTGCTTCTCCCAATACTATGGAAATCGAGAGGTAGACATGTCCCATGTTAAAGACATAAAGCGAAGCTTTGCGCCGCACCTTCTTGAAGCCGCACACGATGATGTAGGGGCACACACGACTGGATCCCATTTGATCGAGAGATCTAGGGCATCCTATGCCAATCCAACTAGATCTCTCACATAGAATTCTGGAAATCAGCGGTGACCAGATCAAGAAGGATTGACATTTGGTAGATCGACGATTTGGCACGAGAAGAGCATTAGGGACTCCACCTTTATTGTACCAAGCCAGAAGACCCACGCCTCCAGCCAGTGAGACAAGGATGCCCATATCTCCTCCACCAGCAACCTGCCCCAAGGGCCAGACTAGAAGCAAATGATGGCTCGCGCCGTCCGAGATCTATTCCACAGGGATGCCACTACCTTGAGCATTCCGTGAAATTCCTCTACCGCGTTGTCATTACAAGGTGACGCCTCCGCACCATCGTCGCAAGACCACTCCTCCGTGTCCCCTTTGGCAGTCACATCATGTGTCACCACCTCCCGGATGAGAAGGAGATGGGGCCCCACCACCGCCGCTGACCAGGTGGCATCGAGGAAGAGGGGTAGGGTGACCAGGAATGGCGAAGGAGGGCTCCCAATCGCTCGCTTGAGCGGCACGGGAGAATACCCTAGTTTTTCTCATTAATTTTTTTGTTCCGGAGTCAGTGGGTGTATAGGTGCTCCAAGTACGACTTTTCCATTTCATCGTGTGTCGAACATGGAGCTTCAAAATACTTGGTTCATGAGTTTTTCAAAACTGCCCCAGCATCGCTCCCTCCCCTGGGCACCACGGGCGGCGACGACGGAGCAAGCGGTGACATGTCATGTTTCTTCTGCGCCTCGGTGGGGAAGGCATGGAGGTATGTGCCTTTGCCGAGCATTAAGATCCCTAGTTTGCGGAGTGTCCGTTAGGAGACACTCGGCAAAGTCGTCCTCTGTTACGGTGCCGTAAGCTGCGGCCACATGTCAACGTATTTTTGCCGAGTACTAAATCTTTGCCGAGTGTATTTATGGGTTTTTTGTGTACTAAAACTTTGCCGAGTGTATTTATATTTTTTGGCCGTGTATTAAAAATTTACCGAGTGCTTTTTATTTTGTACCTAGATTCACATCTTTACCGAGTATAAGTTCCAGCTAAAATACACGTTAAAAAGAAATTTTCTGGTAGTGAATCCACCGCTCCACCAACGTTCTATTTTCTCACCAAAAACCTTCCCTGCGAGGGTAGGAAAGGCAGCTAGCGAGGTTACCTCGTGAATTAACCTACGTGGCACACCCGCCTCGGATCCCAAATCCCTAATATATACAGAGGGGGTGCGCAGGCCCGATTTCGATCCGCCAGAGCAACAAACAAGCACACACTGAAATGGAGCCAGTGATCAAGAACCATCCTCTCCATCCGCGGTGCGGCCCCCTGGTACTGGACGGCAGTGGCAAGGAGTTCATGTGCGGCGCCTGCAAGCTCGCTGGCTCCGGGATGTACGCGTACCGCTGCTCCGGCGCCGGGTGCGACGGCTTCAGCCTGCACGGGCAGTGCGCGACGTGCCCGGAGAAGCTCAGCTTCTGGGGCCACCCGCAGCACGAGGTGGTGCTGGAGCACGCGCGCGCGGACATGGGCCGGGTCATGCTGGCGGTGCGGTCGGACGTCCACGCGGCGCTGGCGTCGTCCATGCCAACGGGCGGCGTCCTCCCGGTGGGCTGCGAGATGTGCACCAACGAGATCGAGGGCGCGCACTACTACTGCCACCCGTGCGGCTTCTTCGTGCACGCGCTCTGCGCCACGCTGCCCAAGCTGGCGCGCAGCGCCGCCCACCCGGACCACGACCTCGCGCTCCTGTGCTCCTTCCCCACCATGTGCGGCGGCTGCAAGATGCCCGCCGTGTGGGCATACCGCTGCGCGCCCTGCCTCTCCTTCCACCACATCAATTGCCTGCCGGAGAACGCCGGGATGTTCGCCAAGCCTTTCGCCGACCGCCCGCCCAACCCTTTCTTCGTGCCGCCCCCGATGATGATGGGGCCGCCTCCGGGCGCGTTCGACGAAGCCAACCCGTTTGGCGTAGTGCACACGTACCGCCACCGAGGCATCTAGGCAGATTCTCTTCCATTCCAGTTCGCAGCACGCAGCCATGAACCCAAATACCCAATGATGCATCATGAATCCTTGGACCTTAGGAAGGTGTTGGCTTGTGTAGCGCATCGTTTTTTTACCGCCAGATCATGTCGTTCTGTAATACTATGTTCGTGTCAAAACTTTGCATTCGCGCTGCGAACAAAACTATTCTATGAAGCTCTCCCCGATAAGGCAACGATACTCCTCCTCCGCCCACCAACATACTGCTAACTTTTGTGCTAAGTCGAATTTATCTAAATCTGACTAATTTTAGTGAGAATAGTAGCAACATTTGTTAAACTGAACTAGCATGGTGGCCCTCGCAAATGCGAGGACACCAACTTTATTTGTTGTTTTAGAAGAGCATCATCTTTAGTGTGTCTAAATTGATGAGAACGTAAAATACCTTCAATAGATTCTTAACATTATCTAATATGCTGCCATCATTTTGTATATGTAAAGTAAATAGATATCACGTGGATAGAAGAGATCTTTAATTATATTTAATTAGTTTATGGGTGAAATACTACTAAAATATTTCAACACACTAATGAACATATGTGAAATTTGTGCATGAGTTGTGTTATTGTGTTTTAGCGACAATGTCTTGATGCTTGATATGGTGTGGTTTAGAATGAAGATATATTGGCTTTGTTTAATTATTGGTACTTACTATGGAACATGTTTATCATGCGGTATTTCGTGGAACTGGTGGTTCTCGTGGCTCTGTTTTCTCTTTTTAGTATTGTCAAAAAATGATGATTTGACGGTAGAGTTGGATAGTCCGTATTCTTGCAAGAATTGTGTTTCTGAAATCACCATTGGTCTAATGACTTAGCTCCTACTCTCTAAAGTCACTCGTATTTTCAAAACATGGGAGGTTAACTATACTCGTAGAAATTATGTTTTAAATTTAATTTGTATTCAGTGATGTATGTATGCATGCATGCATGTATGTATAAAATCTGTCTAATCTTAGATTTCATTTTTTTTCTTGCTGGGCTGTCAATTGAACTCCTACGTCGCAGGCAATATCTGATCATATCAATCTCTGCTTTATAGTTTTCTTTTTCATCTCCCATTAGTTCTTTTTACAATATCTCGAATTTGCTTTGTAGTTATTTATCCCCCATCGGTTTTGTAGTTAGCTTTACACATACTACCTCTTTTTTCTAAATATAGTATGGTTTAGTAGACTTGAATAGTCTACCAAAATATACTACGTTTTCAAATACTCCCTCTGTTTCAAATTACTCCGCCGGCGCGCTTATGTAGGTGAACTAGTACTCTCTCATTTTTCATTCAAAAAAATCCGCGAATTTTTGAAATAGATAGTATGAAATATGTACTACTTATACTAAAAATTTTAAGAATTTTTTGATGAAAAATAAGAGAATACTAGACCACCTAGGTAAGCGTGCGCGCGGAGTAATTTGAAACAGAGGGAGTACGTACCAATAAATTTTGGAGATTAATCTAATACTAAGCTAGCTGAACGATTGTGCTAAGCCAGCTGATCGATCAAAGCTAGCTCGTTAATCGGTAGTAGCAGCCCTCCTTTTCCTAGTTCTAGGTAGTATACCGAGCTAGCTAGCTAACATACGTACCTACCAAATGTAGCTGATGGATTATGGGTTGATCCGTCTGGTTACCGATCTAGCTAGCTAGTTTGAGGTGGAATCGTGATGGATTCTTTTGATGGCAGCCTTTGTTTTTTTTCCTTTAAATCCTTTTGCCCTTTGCTTTCCGGATGGCACAGACCTATCCGGCCCTCTGCGAGCATTTTTTTTTATGTTGCCTCGGTACGGGTCCAACTCAATATGCACTTCAGGAATTAGAGGTCCGGTGACCGGCCTGTCATGACTTAATCTTTTACGTAACATATAACTCTTATAAAATTGTAACCACTAATTATATATCTAACGGTCTAAATAATTTAGGTGATGTGGATCAAGCTGATGCCTCGAAAAACAGCCTTATATTGATTTTATATTGCTTTTAGTATATAACTAGCATGGTGGCCCTCGCAAATGCGAGGGCCTCACCTCAATTATGTGTATCTTGTTTGCGAGGGCATCACCTAAATTAACTTTATGTTATAAACATTTTCATCTTGTTTAGCTCCATCGTTTTGAAATACACAATGTCTTGGCCATGGACCTATTCATAAATGTGTAACTTTGACATTTTAAAACATGATTGTATTTCTAAGAAATAAAATTAATTATTAGTAAACATTTTAAAAAAAATGGCCACATGGATTTAACATATGAGGTTTGTTGACGAATGGTTATATAGATCTTATAGGGTATGATATGGTTAGATAGCTCTAGTTAAAGATCTATCATTTATGAGTTTTTTATGTGAAGTTATAAAGATCTAACATATGATATTTTAGAAACAAAATTGCTATGGTTGGATAGATCTAACGTGTTGTGACATTTTGAGTTAAACTTTTTAAGATCTACCAAATGAGATATGCTTATTTATAATTATGTAGATACAATGGCAGTGACATGCTTAGGTCGAATTATGAAGTTCTAATGAATGCCTTTTATTTTATGCATAACTTTGATGATCTAACAAATGTGATATGTTCAAGTACGCCTTTGTAGATCTCACAGTTATGATCTCTTTAGGCCAGTTACCTAAATGTAATAATTGTGATATTACTAATAAAGAGACGACAAATGGTGTTTTGATTTTTTTTCATAAGATTTAGTTCATCTATGTATAATATTAATTGATTTTGTAATATAGTGCATTAATATTTTTTGGGTATATTTTAGGAATCTTGAAAAATTATGATTTTGGAAACCACTGCGCGCAGAGTACTGATTTGCCTTATAGTTTTTTTTTTACAATATTTGGTTTTTAGTTGCCCTATGTTATGGGTTAAATAAAAATATAATTTTGTAAAGGTTGACCATGCATGTAGAAAAAAAAAGGTGTGCACTACACCAACCGTGAAGAAAAATTGAACCGGCGGCCTTATTAGATGGACTCTATCGATACAGTCCGGCCAAAACGGACACGACTCAACTCAGATCGTTTTTTCTGTTTCTTTGAAGTACACGTACGTGGGCGTGACATTGTATCTTTTCTAATTACATGCTTAGACTTCTACGTGACAGACTAAAAAAATAGCGTAAAACTCATCTCATAAAATCCTGGCCGTAAATAGCAGATCTAATGGTTAATATAATTTAGGTGATGTGGATCAACTTGGTGCCTCGAAAAACACTCTTATATTGCTTTTAGTATATAATAGATAGATTAGTATATATCACTAAATCAACTTTAAAATTAATTTTATAATATACTAATTTGATGTTATATATGTCATTAATCTTCTTTTAAAAGTTTATCGAATTATAAAAAGTTGATCTAGCACTCGTGCAGAATAGACTACCCGTGACATGCCAAAACATCCTTTAGTGGCGTGTATGCAGAATGCTATTTGGTACTGAGTGGCCTGTGGACACGCCACGGGTACTTGACATACCCATGGCGCATCGCCATTGGCATCTGGTACTACCGGCATGGCTAGGACACGCCCCTAGTTGTGAGCACGCCAGTGGCGTGTGAGTAGCCACCCCACTATAAACATTTTTAGGATTTTTAAAAATGGGGACGCCGCTCGTCGTCGGCGACGAGGCACGCTCGTCACATGGTCTCCTCAGCCGTCTGTACAAACAGCAGGACACCAAAACCATAAAGGGACGTGGCGGCAGCGGGGACGGTTTAGAACGACGACTCGAGGAGCAGCTATGGGCGGAGCACGACGACAGGAAGGATCAGCGGGCTAGGTGTTGGCTTGTCGTTGGTCAAGTGTAGGATCAAATATATGTGTCAGGGCAGAGCTAGGCTACAGGGAGGTACATCACACATATAGGATGCAAGCATTGTCTGGGGGAGGCCGTGGAGCACCATCAGCGGAGCAAGGTAGAGCTAAGAGATTCTAGGGGGCTCTAGCCAATTCCAATGGTGAGGAGGGAGCTTGGGATGAGGATGCTCTTGTGTGCCACAATCTCTGGTGGTGGTGAATAAGAGAGGGAGAGTTGGGGATAGAGGAAGCGAAGGAGATGTGTGTTCTTTGATAATTGTAAACGATTTGCGCTCCTTCCTCATATGTTCTCATCTCAATTCGCAAACGATATTTTAGATCCAGTAGCATGGTTAGTTCAGGCATTGCAAACGCTTTTACTGCCATAGTGTAGACCAATGATGCTAGCAGTACATTTATGCAAATACAATACTAAACCTCAGTTTTATTTGATTGCACCTCGGATACATCATTTGTTTATAAACATTTACAACATAGCTTCATCAGGTAGCTATACAAATGAGAATGATACACGGATCAAAAGAGAATGATAAACGCTAGATGCCGGATGCTAACACGAGCCCTAAGTAGAAATACACTAATTAGTTATTATCAAGATTACCGATTTACCCTTCAAACCATGGTACTCCCTAATTTCTCATGGTGGTACTCCACGATATCTTTGTTGGAGTACCAAACGATCTTGTTCACTGGATGGAAACAAATGGATGGTCGATATTCACTTGTGGGTACTATAAAAGAACTCTCTTTCTTTCATCATGTATAACTTTCATGGGAGACAACACATTATATGAAATTGAAACAATAAACATTCCCCCGTAAAAGAACTTTACATATGGTTGTGTTGATGAACATTCTGATTGTCCTTCGCGGGTTTCATTGGATAAAGAAGAAGCAAGAAATTGTTCTACATGTGGCGGAATTTCCGCGAGAGGCTGCCAAACATTATAATGTATTTTTTTCCTTTTACGCCCTAATGCTTACTGTATTAATCTTAATGTGTTATGATTTTCTCTATCTTATAATGCATAGTTTTATAGGTGCACCTTGTTGAAAAATTAGCAGTTTTCACATTAATTTAATCCAAGTATTAAACATGACAGAACAATTTCTAAGATTGACTAGTACGCATAGTAGACATACACCATACAGGTAAGTGAAAACCTAGCACATCTACGCATACTACAGTACTAGTAACCAACATAGGAAATATTAGGAGGGCAAAGAACACGTACGAGTTCCTCGATGGTATGACCAGCAGAAAAACAGTAGGAGATCCGCCACTAGCGACAGCAGCAGAAACGGCATCAATGGCCTTCTTGGTGGCGGTGTCCGACATGGCGATGGAGTCGAGGAAGCCGGACATAGAGGACGAAGAAGAACTTGAGCAGTTGCGCTGAGACGCTCCCCAAAACCTTATCGCCTCTCTCCAGGTGCAGGATCAGAGGGACGAGGTTCCAGAGGCCTGCTCTCCCGGACGACCGTGCACGCAACTAGCGGGATGGAGTAGCAGAGGGAAGCACAAAGAGGTGAAACCGCGATGCGCAGGTAGGCATATGCAATCTAATTGCTTGTGACTGCTAGGGTTCGTGTGTGAGCCAACGACCGAGTCGGGAACAACCCACGATCCAATATCTGGAAACGGCTGGTTGATTAATGTGTTCGTTAATGACTCATAATTAATACATAATTAATTTTCCTGAATAGCAAAATATAAACGACATGCAAAACAAGAGCTCTGCTCGGCGAGATTCCCGCAACCCGCCGTGCGGGTGCGTGCACGTCGTGGCGAGGCGGGCGGCGTCGGAGGAGGAGTGCGCGAGCGCTTCTCTTCTTCTCACAACTTAGTGAGTGGTGCAACACTCTCATATAGAAGGTGGTCCAACTCCCTTTCCACTAGCAATGTGGGACTAAACTTTAGTCCCAGCTGTTGCCATGCATGCATGTATTTGAGCCTTGAGAATTTCAGAATTTTAGTTGGGCTAATGGCTAAGGCCCACTAGTAAATTCCAACAATCCCTCACAAAGTCTTATAGACACATCACATCACTATGTTCTAAATCACTGTTTTGATATACCGGTGTTTTTCAGTGGAGACTGTTATGTTCAACTTCCTCCTAGAGCACTAGACTACGCTTATCTACAACTAACAATGAACTAAGCCTTGAATTGCCAGTTTTGTGTAAATGAGTTTCACCTAATGTCATACTGATACTAGGCTGCCGAAGGATACCCCTCGGGTGGAGTATATAAGTCACACTACTGGCCTATTCATGAGCTTCCTAGAGATTACCCTGTCTCACAGACTGTGACCAGCAGTCGGGCTCACATAGGTGCGTTCTTTCAAGACTGCTCCCTAGGATAGCATATTAGCATATACAAGCCTATGAACACATTAAGACTAAGTCAACCTGCCATACATATCGTGAGAGGAATGCATCTTCAGCGAAGTGGGTTAGTAAAAGTTACTTTCCTCCAGTTAGCCAATGGCTTGTTTCCCTAGGTCCTAATTCACGGGATCTCCGATCATATAGATTGGGTTACTATCACGGTAACTCATGTGGGTCTCAAACCCAACTCCTTTGATGCAATATCTATCACATTTCTTGATAGACATTTTTTAAAAGGATCTACTAGATTCTTAGCTGTTTGGATATCATCCAACGCTATTACTCCGGAGTTTCTAATTTTCCTAACATATGCCAATCTTCTCTTTATATGTCTTTATGACTTCATATTATCCTTTGAACTACTCACTTTGATGATCACAGTTTGATTGTCGCGGTTCATAAGGATAGCCAGCACAGGTTTATCAACAACCGGCAAGTCATTCAAGAATTAACGAAGCCAATATGCTTCGACAGTAGCTGTATCTAGTGTTGTGAGTTCTGATTCCATTGTTGACCTTGTTAAGATGGTCATCTTGCAAGACTTCCATGAAACAGCGCCACCACCATGAGTGAACACATATCCACTTGTGGTCTTTATCTCATCAGCATCAGAAATCCAGTTTGAGTCACTATACCCTTCAAGTACCGTAGGGTCTCGAGTATAGTGAATACCATAACTCGATGTACCCTTTAGATAGCGCATTAATTTTTAGAGAGCATGCCAATGATGATCTCCAGGATTGGAAACAAACCAACTAAGTTTGGTCATAGCAAACACGATGTCAGGCCTTGTTGCATTAGCTAAATACATTAACGAGCTAATAATTTTAGAGTATCTCGGCTGATCTCTAGTTATTCTTCTGTTCTATCGAAGCATTTACTAGGATTATATGGTGTCAGCGAAGGGATACCATCTAAGTAGCCAAAGCGACTCAGAACCTTCTTCACATAGTGAGATTGCAGAAGTGTAATTCTGTTATTATCATCTCTCAACAACTTGATTTTCAAAATAACATCAGCTTCTCTAAGGTCTTTCATGTCAAAATTTGAGACAAGAAGCTCTTGACCTATTTGATGACAATCATATTTGTCCCAAAAATCAGGATATCATCAACATACAAGCAAAGTATAACTCCTTCGTCCCCACCATGGCGATAGTATACACATTTGTCGACTTCATTTACAACAAATCCAACAGATGTTAAAGTTTGATCAAACTTCTCATGCCATTGCTTAGGTTCTTGTTTCAGGCCATACAAAGATTTCAGTAACTTACACACGTTTCCTTCTTGACCATCTACTACAAAACCATTTGGCTGATCTATAAAAATTTTCTAGTCCAACTCTTCATTAAGAAAAGTTGTCTTAACATTCATTTGATGAACGATAAGACCATGCGAGGCAGCCAATGCAAGTATAACTCGAATTGTGGTCAATCTAGCCACAGGCGAATAAGTATCAAAGAAGTCTTTGCCTTCCTTTTGGGTATAACCCTTTGCAACAAGCCGAGCCTTGTACTTTTCAATTGTACCATCAAGCCTAAGATTATTTTTGAACACCCACTTACACCCTACAGGTTTGCACCCATAAAGACGATCAATGATCTCCCAAGTTTCGTTAGCCATGATGGAATCCATCTCGCTACGACCAACCTCTTTCCAGTAGTCTGCATCAGGAGATGCATAAGCGTATGAAATAGAGGTGGGAGTATCATCCACGAGATAGACAATGAAGTTATCACCAAAGGAATTTGCAATCCTCTGTCTCTTGTTCCTTACATGAACTTCATTGTCTTTCTCCTCAGGAATTTTATCATGTGTTCATTCATAATATTCCATCGGAATGGCAGGTTTAGGAGTTTCAACAAATTCTTATCTAGATGTAATAGGCATATCTTTCATAGGAAAAATATCCTCAAAGAATGTAGCATCCTTAGACTCCATAGTTGTACCGACCTTCATGTCAGGTACCTCAGATTTCACCACAAGAAATTTGTATCCAATGCTATGATGAGCATAGCCAAGAAACACACAGTCTACGGTCTTTGGTCCAAGTTTACGCTTTTTCAGAATTAGCAAATTCACCTTTGCCAAACAGACCCAAAAGTTCATAGGTATGAGAGAGTTAGCTTCCTCTCCTCCCATAATTCATAGGGAGCAGTTTCATTGTCTTTTGTGGGAACTTTATTCAGGACATGAATTGATGTCAATATCGCCTCATCCACCATGCCTTGGATAAACCCAAAGTACCTAACATGGCGTTAACCATGTCTGTTAGAGTATGGTTTTTTCCTTTCGACAACCTTGTTAGATTGGAAAGAATGGAAATGCGTCCTCTCATGAATAATTCCATGTTCCGCACAAAATAAATCTAACTCATTAGAGAAATACTCTCCACCACAGTCTGACCGGACTCTCTTAATCTTCCTCTCAAGTTGATTTTCAACTTCTTCCTTATAGATTTTAAAGTGGTGTAGATCCTCATCTTTAGTTTTCAAGATATATACATAGAAAAATCTAGTAGAATTATCAATCAACGTCTTGAAGTTTTTCTTTTCACCTTTAGTCAACACACAATTCATCTCACATAGATTTGAATGTATAAGCTCCAGCGGTGCCAAGTTTCTTGCTTCCTGCACAGGCTTGTGAGGCTTGAATGGTTGCCTAGCTTGAACACACACTTGACATTTAGATCCTTTGGCTAAAGTGAAACTCAGAATTAAATTAATGCGACAAAGTCGTGAATGACAAACATCAGTTTCATTGCGAGGGGCAAAAATATGGTTCACAACCTTATTAAAAAATCTGATAGGAAAAGACAGAACAAACTGCCGCATTCATAGACTTTACCAATAAATTGTCCATACTTAGAAATAAGTACTTTATTGAACTCAAATACCAACTTAAAACCTTCTTTGCAAAGAAGGGAACCACTAACAAGATTCTTACTTATTGAGGGCACATGCTGCACGTTCTTCAGCTACATGATCTTTCCCGAACTAAACTTCAGATTCACCATACCAACACCACAAACAGAAGTATGCGTTTCGTTTCCCATCAAGACGGAGAGATCTCTTGTGATATGATAAGAAGAAAACAAAGAAATATCAGCACACACATGAATATTAGCACTAGTATCGATCCACCAATCTGTAGACTGACAAATTGACCAAACAGTAGGTAAATTACCATACCCTGATGTAGCCTTATCATTGTTGCTCAGAGTCATGTTGACAGACTTAGAGTTTTGTCCATTCTGATTCTTCCTTCCTTTACGATGCTTGCAGTTTAGAGTCCAATGTCCAACCTTGGCGCACAAAAAACAGGGATCCTGTGACTTGTTTTTCTTATTCTTTCAACCATCTTGTAGTCATGAAACTACTCCATGGCATACAGTTCACTTCCAGCATCAGTAGCACCGAATTTTGCTTGAGTGTATCCCATAGTTCCTTGGCATTGCATATATGTAAATATAGGTCAACCAACTTGTCTCCAATGATGCTTATGACACAAACTACAAAGAATATGGTGGTCTCCTTGAATGCCTTCTCCTTTTCAGGAGTAATCGTTCCTTCAGGATTACCAGCCGATACCCTGAAGGCGTCCATAGCCATCAGCTAGAGGGTACACTTGGTTTGCCAGCGCTTAAAGTGTGCACCCGTAAACGGGTTCGGTTTTAGACAGGGGGCAAAGTCTTGACGCGAAAACAACCTAAAATAAGGTTTTTGGATTGTTGAAATAATTAACAACATTAATTTAATACAAGTATTAAATATGACAGAACAATTTCCAAGATTGACTAGCATACACATAGTAGATATGCACCATACAGGCAAGTGAAAACCTAGCACATCTACGCATACTGTAGTACTAGTAATCAACATAGAAAATATCTGACGGGGAAAGAACACGTACGAGTTTGTCCATGGTAAGACCAGCGGCGAAATAGTAGGAGATCTGCCACTGGTGGCAGCAATAGAAACGGCATCAGCGACCTTCTTGGCGGCGTCGACCGACATGGCGATGGAGTCGAGGAAGCCGGACGAAGTAGAACTTGAGCAGTCGCGCCGAGATGCTCCTGAAAAACCTTATCGCCTCTCTCTGGTGCAGGATTAGAGAGACGAGGTTCAGGATGACTGCTCTCCCGGACGTCCGTGCATACAGCCGGCGGGA
This sequence comes from Avena insularis, assembly GCA_023614405.1. Lineage (NCBI taxonomy): Eukaryota > Viridiplantae > Streptophyta > Magnoliopsida > Poales > Poaceae > Avena > Avena insularis. Next base: position 453,025,296 of record CM042691.1, on the reverse strand, counting down.
TAGAGTAGCAGAGGGCAGCACAGAGAAGTGGAACCGCGATACGCAGGTAGGCAGACGCAATCTAATTGCTTGTGACTGCTAGGCTTCGCGTCTGCCTGTTTATATACTGCGAGTTGGGTAGAACGTGGGCAGTAGCCCACGATCGAGTCGGCAACAGCCGACGAACCCGTGGCGCGCGTGTCATGACGAGACAAGGGGGGCGACGCCGGACGAGGAATGCGCGAGGGCTTCTTTTCTTCTCACACCTTAGTGAGAGGTGTAACACTCTCCTATATAAGGTGGTTCAACTCCCCTTCCACTAGCAACGTGGGACTAAATTTTAGTCTCACGTCTTGCCATGCATGAATGTATTTGGGTCTTAAGAATTTCAATATTTTAGTTGGGCTAAGGACTAATGTCCACTAGTAAATTCCAACACATCTTTTATTATTGAAAAAAGCATTACACTTCTATACCACGTAAAAAGATACGCGAGCATGAGTGCATCTTTGAAGATAATAATCAATCGGTTCGGGTGCTATGTGCAATTTCTCATTTCCTTTTGAAGTCTAATATGAGAATATGTTACAAGAGATGAAAAAATGATAGGGATTTTGGTGTTTCAAAGAGTTTTTTTTCTAGTATTTCAAAAAACTAAAGGTGATTGTGTGCCAACGTCAATCAAAGTCTTTAGCTTATTTTGAATGGAATAAATGTCCGTGTTTAAAATTCTGACAAGAACCGATTATAGTATGAGACGTAAGACGACCTAGATTAAGAACCGATTATTGTGGGTCGAACACTCGAAATTGACTGATCATTCCATGAAGCACCGTTCTAGTTTTTAATCTGCTGCACTCCTTTAGAGGAGTAAACAAGAGAAGGCTGGCATTTTTTATCTTGCGAGGTAAAAACTAAAGTATTTGGACTATCGTGTTGAGCATTGGCAGCCTTCGGTCGTATTTTGTGAAAATTGGTTCTATTGAAAATGAACTAAAGACCTTGACTTGGCGTTGAAAGACAAGTTGGGCCTTTAGGTAATTATTATTTGCCAGTAGTTATTACTACTTGTCAGCTCATTGTATCGTGTGAAACCATGGGCGTGTTTGGTTGCTCGTGGATTTTAGTCGTACTTGGAGATCATGGTTCCACGAAAGCTCCACGTGGCAAGGCAATCTCTCATACCAAAATGGCTATTCGGTTGGTTTCATGTATTCTCTTTTCTCTAGAGGTTTTGAAGCCAAGGCCTAGTTATTTGGTTCCATGCATTATTGGTTTTCACTAAATTGCTACTTGTTTGGCTACTTGCATTGTCCCCGATAGTCTTACCTCCTCACTGCTTAGGTGAGCTTACCCAACAGTGATGGCTCAAAATATATCGAGCTCGTTGGGAACCCCAAGAGGACGGTATGATGAGCACATCAGAAAGTTTCCCCTCAGTTATGAAACCAAGGTTATCGAACTAGTAGGAGCAAGGAAACACCTCCAAGGTGTTGTTTCCAACTTGAAATCCTGCACAACACAATCACAGAACTTTGCCTTCAACTTACAGTGAGGTTGTCAATCTCACCGGTTTTGCTGAAAATAAAGGATTAAACGTATTGTGTAGAAGATACTAATTGCTTATACAAAGTAAACAGTAAACAGTAAATAGATGGTAAAAGAAGGGACCGGGGTCCATAGTTCACTAGAGGTGATTCTCCTTAAGATAGATGACATATTGGGTGAACAAATTACAGTGGGGCAATTGACAGACATCGAGAAAGCCTACATGCATATACTAATCATCTTGACTCCTATGAGATTTGATTGGGCATTACAATATTATACATAGACCATAATCCAACTGCATCTATGACTAATAATCCACCTTCAGGTTATCATCCGAACCCCCTTCAGTATTAAGTTGTAAGCAACAGATAATTGCATTAAGCAAAGTGTATAAAGTAAACAATACGATTGTCCCATGGACAAAGGATTGTTGTTTTCTCCCTAGTAGCAGCAACACATCTAGTACCTTAGAGATTCCTGTCACTTCCCCAGATTACTAGAGCATGAACCCACTATCAAGCATGAATACTCCCTCTTGGAGTTGCTAGCATCTACTTGGCCAAGATAGCTACTAACAACGGAAAGCATGCAAGATCACAAATAACATAGACATGATAGAATCAATAATTAATATGAAATAGCATCTCAATATCCATTGGATCCCCGCAAACACAACATGTAAGATTACAAATAGATGATCTTGATCATGAACGGAGCTCGCAAGATCTAAACATGATAGCACAAAGGAGGATAACCAACCATCTAGCTACTACATGGACCCGTAGTCCAGGGATGAACTACTCACGCATCACACCGGAGGCAGTCATGGTGATGAAGAAGGCCTCCAGGGTGGTCTCTCCCCTACGGCAGGGTGCCGGGAAGAGCTTAAGATCCCTCCTGATCTAGGGATGGAGATGGCGGCGGCTACAGACTCTTTCGTGGAATTTTGATCGGGTCCTTAGGGTTTTCGTCCCGGGAGGATTTTATAGGCGAAGGGGCAAGGTCGGTGGAGCACCAGGGGGCCCACACTCCCTGGTGGTGCGCCCCCCAGGCCGCGCCACCACCAGGTGTGGCCGCCCTGGTGCGCCACTTCGTCTCCCCTCCGGACTCCGTGTTGTTTTAGGTAAAATATTGACTTTGGCTTTTGTCCAGTCCAATTCCGAGAATATTTCCTTACTAGCTTTTCTGAAACCAAAAACAGCAGAAAACAGGCAACTAGCACTGTGTCATCTTGTTAATAGGTTAGTTTCAGAAAATGTGTAAAAATACTCCAAAGTGTGGACAAAACATAAAAAATTAGATATAAAACAAGCATGGAACATCAAAAATTATAGATATGTTTACGACGTATCAACATCCCCAAGCTTAACTCCTGCTCGTAGGTAAGTGATAAAAAAGAATAATTTTTGAGGTGACATGCACCATCACAATCTTGATCATGGTATTTGTAAAACATTGATAGCTAGGATCATAGTGCTTTAACATAACATGAAAGATATAGTTCTAACAATAAGACATAGCAACTATGTTGTAACATGAAAAGGTACAAACAAAAGATTCATAAATAACAATGCTTCGAAATACGTTTGTTTGTTTCACATATAGAAAACATAATAAGAATGGTATTTAGCTTGTCCCTCATAGTGTAGCAAAACATAAATGCATAGGACACCTTCAAAGTTCATAAGGGTGACTAGATACAAATAGTTTAAGAACAAGCAATATCAAAGTTATGAATCAATCAATAAGTTTTGGGACGATGCACATTAAACTAAGAATGACCACCATGCTCTCTCAATAGGTGCATAAAGATAGAAGATGGAGAGACTCAACATAAAAGTAAAAGAAAGGCCCTTCATAGAAGGAAGCAGGGATTCAAGTCTCATAAAGAGATTCCAAAAATTATGGTACTTATTAGTTTTCAGCTCTCATTGCCCCTATCATAAGCAGTTGTGATCATAAGCATCTTTAGGTGATTAAGGTTAAAGTGAGCAAATATGAGGATATGTTTGACAAGTTATAAGCTGAAAATCTCATGCCCCTTACTTACGAGTATCATTCCTCATGCTACTCAACTTTACTCACGGGTAAGTTTTTGTCATTGTAAATACATGTGTATCATAGAGAACCGCCAACGGGATACCCCTTGCCCGATGATACGGAAGCTTTCCCATATCAAAATGACAAGGCAAGCAGACAATGAGCATCTCCGTGATCCTTTTATTTCCTATTTGCATAGGCTTCTTTTTTTTCTTTCCTATTTGCATATGTTTTTTTATTTTTTATTGAGGATGCTTCACAGATTCCTCACTATGGTTATGTTGTAGGTTTCCACCATGATTAGGCATGGCTTAGACCAGCCGCCCATGCATTTCTCTAACACATATATGAACTCCATGAGCCTTACAAGCTCCCCTTTTATTTCACACCGCCGGGATCCATAAGAAAAATAAGATGATATCAACTAAATAAAGTGCAATGTTGAAAGCGTTCCCCATGATAACATGGTTCTGCTAATCCACAACTTACAAAACATAAGCATATACGCAACATAGATGGGCACAATGGTTCAAGTTTATTAAGTGCAAGAAAAGTAAAGTGTGTCATCAAGTTCATGAGAGCTTTAATCACTAATTTTCACATGACAAGTTTAATTCGGATGGTAGATAAAAACATGAATATACTTAGAATATCAATAATGCTAATAGGTAGGTGTGGTGGACTCTTCGGAATAACTTGGTTTTATTTGGAGTTGGATGCATGAGTGGAACTCATACTTGGTACATGTGGAGGCTAGCAAAAGACTGGGAGCGACCAACTAAGAGAGAAATAATGGACATAATCATGCAAAGTGACAAAATATTATTAATTAAAGCATAAAGTGATATTACAAGTCGAAAACTAAATGATCATAGAGGCTATGGTGATTTGGTATAGTCTTAACATGGTGTGAGCATGCGTGAACTCAACCCAAATAAAGCATCAAAGGAGAATACCACAATATTATGATTTTATATGCTAAAACATCGCATGATTCTTTCAAGGCATATTAAGCAATCTCAATTATTTGTAACAAGTCATGCTACAGCAATAATCACTAAGCATAAAGTTAAAACAATATCAAGCATGGCATGATAAAGTCTAAGTCACAGTCAAAAACAAGCTCCTTTTATACCACTTATAAGCATGAACTTTCCTACTCTTTTCCAATCCAAATCAACTTATTTGAAACTATGTATGAATACGGGGGTCCAACCAATTTATTTAAGCAAATCAAGCAAAATAAAACTAAGAACAAAAACAAAGACGCTCCAAGGACAACACAATTGTGCATGAAATAATAAAAATGAAGTGTTTGGAAGAAACCTGAGATTTTTATTGATGAAGAAGGGGATGCCTTGGGCATCCCCAAGCTTTAATGCTTGTACTTATTGAATATGTCTTGGGGTGACACGGGTGGCATCCCCAAGCTTGAGCTTTTGTCCATACTTCATATTATCACATTACTCTTCCCTACACTTTAAAATTTCCTTCATACAAAACTTCACACAATCTTCATTAGCAACATTAGTGTACTCAAGATAATAAGTCTTTTGGTTCAGTTTCAACACAAGTAAAACTTCCATTAAAACACAAGCTACTGTAGCACTTCCTTTAAAAGTTCAAATAATCAAGGAGAACTCAAAGAGAAAGAGATTAAGAGGCAAATGCAAATAATGGCAAAAATCTATCAAAACAGACCAGTAGGTCAAAGCCGATTTTTTCGAAGACCTTCTGTTGCTCAAATAAAGTGTTAAACTAACGAAAGTTGGATAACAACCTGGGGCAGAAGCACAAAACATTACAGCTCAAACAGACATATAGATATTTTTCAAGATTTTTTACAGTGAAGCACAAAAATCTGTTTCGGGACAACAACTTTCCCAAGTCTTACTTCTCTCTCATTAGAGGTTACTCTTGGCACAAAAACCACACAAAAAGGATAAGGAGTGGTTATTACTGATGCAATAAGTTCCAAGACTCAACAAAAAAAAATTATTGACTAAAATTTGGGTTATCTCCTAATAAGTGCTTTTCTTTAACGCCTTTGAGCTAGGCATAAGAAGCAAGAATCAAGTATTCTCAAATGAAGAAGCATTAAGAGCAATTTTTTTAATAGGAGAGGCAAAAGTAATCTTCTCTCTCTTCTTAGGGAAGTTTTCTATACCTTTCTTGAGTGAGAATTGATATTTAATGGCGCCTTCTTTCATATTAATAATGGCACCAACAGTTCTAAGAAAAGGTCTTCCCAAAATAATAGGACAAGAAGCCTTGCATTCAACATCCAAAACATAGAAATCAACGGGGACATAGGTATTGTTAACCATAATAAGAACATCATTAAAACTCCCCATGAGTTTCCTTTTAGCATTATCATCAAGTCAGACATTTAAATAACAATCTTCCAGTGGTGGTAAATCAAGCATTTCATAAATCTTTCTAGGTATAATAGAAACACTACTATCATGATCACATAAAGCTTTGAGATCAAATTCATTTATTTTCATATTAATGATGGGTTCCCAACCATCTTCTAATTTCATAGGGATAGAAGCTTTATGTTTCATCTTTTCTTCTTTAATTTTTATGAGAGCATCAGTAATGTGTTTTGTAAAAGCCATATTCATAGTACTAGCATTAGGACTTTTAGCAAGCTTTTGTAGGAACATAATTACTTCAGAGATATTGCAACCATCAAGATCAAAATCATAATTACCATCCAAGGTAGTAGAGCTATTGTTTCCCATATTCCGAAGAATTTCAATATGTTTATTAGAAAAGGTTCCATTGGTTTTAGGCATTGTTGCAAAAGGAATGGGGACTTCATGTGGTTTGCTAGCATCAACATTAGTGGTGGTGATAGTACAAATACTACTATTTCTAGCAATTTCATCTTCTCTTTCCCATTTGTCATGCAATTCAGCTAACAGTCTAACATTTTCATCAATTCTAACTTGTATGGCATTAGTAGAGGCAAAGGGATTTTCAATAGTTTTAGGTTTAGCAGCCATTTTATTAATCAAAGATGATTGTGCTTCAAACAATGATGCTATATTTCTTTCAGCATTAGAAAGTTTTCCTCTATAGTTTTATTGAAAGCAGTTTGTTTACTAATAAAATCTTTAAGCATGACTTCGAGTTCAGAGGGTGCACTTCTATTATTGTTGTAGGAATTTCCATAAGCATTACCATTATTGGGAGGATATGGCCTATAATTATTATTACCAAAATTATTTCTTGTAGGCATTGTTGCTAAAATTATTATTTCTAATGAAGTTCATAACAACTTGCTCTTCTTGAGCAACCAAAGAGGCTAAGGGAACATGAATTGGATCAATATGAGCTTTCCCATTAACAAGCATAGACATAATAACATCCATTTTATCACTCAAGGAGGAGGTTTCTTCAACAAAATTTAACTTCTTGCCTTGTGGAGCTCTCTCAGTGTGCCATTCAGAATAATTAACCATCATATTATCTAGAAGCTTTGTTGCAGCACCCAAAGTAATGGTCATAAAGGTACCTCCAACAGCAGAATCCAGCAGATTTCTTGAAGAATAATTCAGTCCTACATAAAAGGTTTGGATAATCATCCAAGTAGCCAGTCCATGAGTGGGACAATTCTTTACCAAAGATTTCATTTTCTCAAGCTTGAGAAACATGTTCATTATCAGATTGTTTAAATTTCATTATTTCACTTCTCATAGATATAATCTTAGCAGGAGGATAGTATTTTCCAATGAAAGCATCTTTGCATTTAGTCCAAGAATCAATACTATTTCTAGTTAGGGATAGCAACCATTCTTTAGCTTTTCCTCTGAAATAAAAAGGAAACAATTTAAGTTTAATAATATCTCCATCTATATCCCTATGTTTTTGCATCTCACAAAGATCAAGAAAGTTATTAAGGTGAGCAGCAGCATCTTCAGTACCAACACTAGAGAATTGTTCTTTCATAACAAGATTGAGTAAAGGAGGTTTAATTTCAAAGAAAGTAGCTTTAGGAACAGGTGGACCAATAGGTGTGCACATGAAATCATTGTTGTTGGTGCTAGTGAAGTCACACAACTTGGTGTTTTCAAGAGTAGTCATTTTTTATGTTTTTAATATAAAGAAGCAAACTAGTACAACTATTTTTTTTGTGTTTTTTGATAAAAGAAACAAGCAAACAAGAAGAAATAAACTAAGCAAAAAAAAAAAAGTAAGGAGATTGGTTATGAGGGACTCCCCTTGTGAAGATGTCCTTGACTCCCCAGCAATGGTGCCAGAAAAAAGGCTTGATGGCTCAAAATATATCGAGCTCGTTGGGGAACCCCAAGAGGAAGGTATGATGAGCACAGCAACAAGTTTTCCCTCAGTTATGAAACCAAGGTTATCGAACCAGTAGGAGCAAGGAAACACCTCCAAGGTGTTGTTTCCCACTTGGAATCCTATACAACACAACCACAGAACTTTGCCCCCAACTTATAGTGAGGTGGTCAATCTCACCGGTTTTGCTGAAAACAAAGGATTAAATGTATTGTGTGGAAGATAGTAATTTCTTGCAGAAAATAAACAGTAAACAGTAAATAGATGGTAGATTGATGGTAAAAGAATGGACCTGGGTCCATAGTTCACTAGAGGTGATTCTCCTTAAGATAGATGACATGTTGGGTGAACAAATTACAGCGGGGCAATTGACAGACACCGAGAAAGCATACATGCATATACTAATCATCTTGACTCCTATGAGATTTGATTGGGCATTACAACATTATACATAAACCGTAATCCAACTTCATCTATGACTAATAATCCACCTTCAGGTTATCATCCGAACCCCCTCCAGTATTAAGTTGCAAGCAACAGCTAATTGCATTAAGCAAAGTGTATAAAGTAAACAATACGATTGTCCCATGGACAAAGGATTGCTGTTTTCTCCCTAGTAGCAACAACACATCTAGTACCTTAGAGATTCCTATCACTTCCCCAGATTACTAGAGGCATGAACCCACTATCGAGCATAAATACTCCCTCTTGGAGTTGCTAGCATCTACTTGGCCAAGATAGCTACTAACAACGAAAAGCATGCAAGATCACAAATAACATAGACATGATAGAATCAATAATCAATCTAAAATAGCATCTCAATATCCATCGGATCCCCGCAAACACAACATGTAAGATTACAAATAGATGATCTTGATCATGAACGGAGCTCACAAGATCTAAACATGATATCACAAAGGAGGAGAACCAACAATCTAGCTACTACATGGACCCGTAGTCCAGGGATGAACTACTCATGCATCACACTGGAGGCAGTCATGGTGATGAAGATGGCCTCCAGGGTGATATCTCCCCTCCTGCAGGGTGCCGGAAAGAGCTTCAGATCCCTCCCGATCTAGGGATGGAGATGGCGGCGGCTACAGACTCTTTCGTGGAATTTTGATCGGGTCCTTAGGGTTTTTGTCTCGCGAGGATTTTATAGGTGAAGAGGCAAGGTCGGTGGAGCACCAGGGGCCCACACCCCCTAGTGGCGTACCCCCCAGGCCGCGCCTCCACCAGGTGTGGCCACCCTGGTGTGCCACTTCATCTCCCCTCCGGACTCCGTGTTGCTTCGGGTAAAATATTGACTTTGGCTTTTGTCCGGTCCAATTCCAAGAATATTTCCTTACTAGCTTTTCTGAAACCAAAAACAGCAGAAAACAGGCAACTGGCACTGTGGCATCTTGTTAATAGGTTAGTTCTAGAAAATGTGTAAAATACTCCAAAGTGTGGACAAAACATAAGAAAGTAGATATAAAACAAGCATGGAACATCAAAAATTATAGATACGTTTACGATGTATCAAACACCAACAAGGAAGATAACAAAGTTCAGATAATTGTAATTCAGAGAACTAATCTATTATATTAAGACTGATTTGACATAATTAGTCATCGTGTGTGTGCTGTAGCACAAGTTTACGAACAGCTGTCCGAGATGCAGCACAAGTTCATCATAAATGGAGGGGTTATAACTGAATATCACCTCCCAAAATATATAGACCAAAGTTCAGGGGTCACCTCAACCAAAGTTCACTAGCCTAGCTACTACAAAATACACATCACAATCATCATCATCAACACCGCTACCAGCACCTCCTCGAACATATCAGTCCGCTATTCAGAGGTAGTGCTTGTTCAGGAAGGCCGTGAACCAGCTCATCCTGCGCTCAGCAGGGGTCATGGCAAGGTACCTGGTCGCCTGTCCACTATGCTGCATCAGGTGAATAAGAGCACGGTGTATCGCGGTTATAGAGACGGGCTAAACAGCAATGCGAGGACAATAGATGATCTTCATCTGAGCATAGTTCTTAATGGGCTTATTGATCAACTCGGTGTATGATGGCTGAGCCTACATGAGAATCATAGTTAGTTCAAGACATGTAGTTCATATGTGGGCTTTACAACTACCGATGCAAGTGCAAATACATCAAACCTTGATGTGCACATAGTAGTCAGTATCGTCCATGATGATAGAAGAGGTCCCCCTACCCAACGCACGATTAGTAGTTAGCATAGTAGCCTTTTGATCCTCAGCACCCGAATCCACCTAACTCTCTAGTGCCTCATGTGGTTGTACAGCTGGTTCGCAGAGACTGAAAGGCCACAGGACTTGAAGACATCCTCTGCAATAAAGCGCATGTCCGCCTGTCTGAACGCCCGAACTACTGAACCACCTTTCTCGATCAACTAGACGACCCAATTTAGGACGAAGGTGGACAGAGATGTTGTCCATGACATGGGCAACTTCTTCCTGGTCACTTCATCAGGCATCAGCACATAACGCAGAGGCCTCACAGGGGTTGTTGATAGATCAGGGGATGCAACCTTATCCTATGGCACCAGAGATACACAATGCATTCAGTTCTAGGGGAAAAATTACACTTGCAACACTAATCCTACCTACAACACATGACAATCCTCATAGTACAACATGAATACTAATTGCCAAAATGGACCACGATCTTCTAGAATGGAGCAAAGACGAACACATGAACTGTGAGCCAGAACATGGCAACAGATCTAAGCTATGACAATTAGGGTTAGCTGTTTTTTACCATGATCTCAATCTTGGCCGACGAGGAGGACATGTCGGAGATAACCGAGGATGAAGACTTGCCAGAGATGAGCTAGACCCACCAGAGTAGTAGGCGCCGCTTACCTGCCCGTCAGCGAGGAGAGGATTTGGAGGGAGAGCTCGAAATTGGGGGAAATGGTGGTGGAGATTTTGGAGGCGGAGGAGCGGTAGTGTTTATAGCCGCCGCGAATAGGCGGGCGGTAACCCAATTTCTCCCGCCGGATTTTGCGAGCTCCCGCCATCCCTCCCTTGCACGCGCGTGTGCATCTTCTTCCCCATGAGCAAGAGAAGAACTTGGCTCCGTGGAAACGCCAGATTTGGGCGTTCCTCCAGGGCTAGGCTGAGGGACGCTTTAAAACTCGTGCGGTGCAAAGATTCCTCCTAGCGCGCGGAACCAAATGTCCTTATTTCTTTCCGCTCCTTACGAGAAACGAGGATCGGGGCAACCAAACACGCCCCATAAGACGGGGCTGCGAAAGCTCATGCCATCAGCCTATGGAGCGGAAAGAAATAAGGGCAAGAGAAGAACTTGGCTCCGTGGAAACGCCAGATTTGGGCGTTCCTCCAGGGCAGGCTGAGGGACGCTTTAAAATTCGTACGGTGCAAAGATTCCTCCTAGCGCGCGGAACCAAATGCCCTTATTTATTTCCGCTCCATACGAGAAACGGGGATCAGGGAAACCAAACATGCCCCATAAGACGGGGCTGCGAAAGCTCAGGCCATCAGCCTATTTTCAAGTAGTATACTACCTCCATTTGAAGGAATAAAGGCGTACACGCATTTCAAAGCAAAGTTTTAATGAATAAATTTAGTAAAAGTTTTGCTTATCTAGTTGCGTTGTTCTGTCGGTGCCTAGTTAGGGAGTGAGTGATAGCTACTCCCACTCAACCGCCTATTTAACGAATGAGGGGAACGTGTCAATATTGGTGGCCTTGTTACCGGATTCTCGAGAACGTTTCCGGAGGCGTTCCCGCGAGGGTCTTCCTTCCTTGATGAGGGATCATGGTCCCGCCAACTAGATCCAAGGCACCCGAACTCATGGAGATGACATGGTTTCTCCTTGACATCGATACCATTGCTTCGGCTATTGAGTTCGTTATGGAGTTGCGGTGGGGAAGGACCTGAAGGAATCGATTGCCTTTTCTAATTTCTTTTTCAGGTTGTTGTTGTTATAGTGAAGGCCATTTTTGTAATTTTATTTTCTTCTTAGACCTGGCTGTAATTTGTATTCGTGTAAGTATAATATAAGAAGTTTCTGGGTCCTTGGGACCCGACTTTTTAAAAGAAACAACTTCGTGTCGACGAATTTGTATCAAAAGAAGTAGCCCGGATCATCAGGCCAGCATGGACAAGTCTATTTCAGGCTATTCAGGAAAACGGTTATACACTGAAAGCCTAAATCTATATCGACGGCCTCTCTCGGTGTACCTGAAGCTATGCCGACGGCAGAGAAAAACCTCCAGGGAAGCAAGCCCTCGTCGTATCTAGAGCTATGCCGACGGCAACCTTCGACATAGCTCAGCCGCCGGCCTACCTAGAGCTAAGCCGACGGCTACTGTCGGCATACTTCAGCCTTCGGCATAGTTCCCTGCCACATGTCACAGGCACGCCTGCGGATGACGGCGCATGGACGACGTCAAAGCTACGCCGACGGCCCTAACAGCAGGCCGTCGGCTTAGCTCCAGGTTGACATATGCCGATAGCCACAGCCGTAGGCGTAGGTATTTTTATTTTTACCTTATATGACTTAGTTATGTTCGCATTAGTTTTTTAATGTTACTTTAACTTTCTGATCATATATGACATATAATGAGACCATTTTTAAGCACTTAGACCGATTTCAAAACATGGTCAAAACGACGGGGGTGACCGTCCTCGTCTAGAGGTTGAGTCCTGCAAAACTTTCAGTGGATCTCTGATGAAATGACATATTTTGAATCTAAAAATTATTTTTGCAAAAAATTATGAGCAAACTATCATGTACACGTAGTTCAAATGTCACCCACTTCCTTCTGATTCAGCAGAAATTTGTATTTTTCATGAGGGGTGGACGGAAAGGTTTAAGATACAAAAGTTGGGACATTGTCCATGAAACATGATCTAGTATTTTTCAAAAATGGGGTGGTAGCATTTTGAAACTTTCATTTGGTGGTTGCTTCATAAAACACCCATTTTGGCACCTGGAAAATGGAAAATAGTTTTGTTGTGCGACAAAAATGAAAACTTCCTTCAGCAACATTGTTCACCATTCCAAGATGCACATGTGTGTATAATATAGAAACATTATTACAAACTATGTCGTGATTTTAGTCATAACATTGGCTGTTTGTATGAAAGGCATGCAACTTCATACATGATTGCTCATTTCTGAGAACATTTTTCAAGATATGAGCAATGTTTCAAGTTTGTTATTTTATCCGGATACTATGCCATATAAAACGATGCAACACGACGGTTTTCCATTTTTTCGATTGATTTTTAAGTACTTTGAGCCGAATTGAAAATATGGTCAAAATGGTGGGGCTGATAGTCCACGTCTAGGGGTTGAGTCTGGCTAAATTTTTAGTGGATCTCCAATTAAATGGCATATTGTGAATCTAAAAATTATTTTGCAAAAAATCATGAGAAAACTATCATGTACCTGTAGTTCAAATATAAGCCACTTCCTACCGATTCGGCACGAATTTGTCTTTTTCTTGAGGGGTGGATCGAAAAGATTTAAGATACCCCAGTAGAGACATTGTAAAATAAACATGGTGTAGTAAAAAATGGAGTGGTAGAATTATGAAACTTCATTTGGTGGTAGCTTCACAAAATACCCCGTTTTTTGGCACCCGGAAAATGAAAAATATTTTTTTGTGCAATAAAAATGAAAACTTCCTCCGTCAACATTGTTCATTATTTTAAGATGCACATGTGTGCACAATATGGATACATTAGCGTAAACTATTATGCGATTTTGACCATAATATTAGTCGTTTGGCCTGAAAGCCAAGCAACTTCATACATGATAACTCATTTCTAAGAACACTTTTTCAAGATATTCGCGATATTGCAAGTTTGTTATTTTCCCGGATACTATGCCATATAAAACGATGCAATACGAAGATTTGGCAAGTTTTTTATTTTTTATCAACTTTTTTGACGTACTTGCGCCGATTTTAAGCTATCATGTACATATAATTAAAATGTCACCCACTTCATGCCGATTTGGCACGAAATTCTCTTTTTCATAAGGGGTGGATGGAAATATTCAAGATACCCTAGTTGGAACATTGTACATGAAATATGATCTAGTATTTTTAAAAATAGGGTGGTAGCATTTTGAAACTTTAATTTGGTGGTTGCTTCACAAAACATCTCATTTGTGGCACTCGAAAAATGGAAAATAGTTTTTTTGTACGATGAAAATGAAAACTTCCTCTAGCAACATTGTTAACCATTCCAAGATGCACATATATACACACTATGAACACATTATCACAAACTATGCCACGATTTTGGCCATAACATTGGTTGTTTGGCCTAAAAGCGATGTAACTTCATACATGATAGCTCATTTCCAAGAACACTTTCTCCAAGATATTCGCAATATTCTAAGTTTATTATCCCGGATACTATGGCATATAAAATGATGCAACACGAAGGTTTTCCATTTTTTTGAAGTACTTACGCCGATTTGAAAACATAGTCAAAATGGCGGGGGTGAGCGACCTTGTCTAGGGGTTGTGTCCTACAAACATTTTAGTGGATCTTTGACGAAATGACATATTGTAAACCTAAAAATGATTTTTGCAAAAAATCATGAAAAAACTACCATGCACATGTAGTTCAAATGTCACCCACTTCCTACCGATTGGACATAAATTTGTCCTTTTTATGATGGGTGGACATAAAGGTTTAACATACCCAGTTGGGACATTGTACATGAAACATTATCTAGTATTTATTTAAATGGGGTGGTAGTATTTTGAAACTTTTATTTGGTGGTTGCTTCACAAAACACCCTTTTTTGGCATCCGGAAAAATGAAAAATGGTTTTCTTGTGCGATGAAAATGAAAACTTCCTCCAGCAACATTGTTCACCATTGCAAGATGCACATGTGTGTATAATATGGGCATATTATCACAAACTATGTCATGATTTTGTCCATAATATTGGTCGTTTGGTTTAAAAGCCATGCAACCTCGTACATGATAGCTCATTTCTGAGAACACTTTTCCAAGATATTCGTAATATTCTAAGTTTTTTATTTTTCCCGGATACTATGTCATATAAAGCGATGCTACGTGAAGATTTCCATTTTTAGATGTTTTTAAGTACTTACGCCGATTTGAAAACATGGCAAAATAGCAGGGGCGACCGTCGTCGTCTAGGGATTGAGTCCTGCAAAAGTTTTAGCGTATCTTTGATGAAATGACATATTGTGAACCTAAAAATTATTTTTTCAAAAAATCATGAAAAAACCTATCATGTACCTGTAGTTCAATGTCACCCACTTCTGCTGATTCGGGACGAATTTGTCTTTTTCATGAGGGGCGAACAAAAAGGTTTAAGATACCCCAGTTAGGACATTGTACATGAAACATGATCTAGTATTTTTTTAATAGGGTGGTAGCATTTTAAAACTTTCATTTGGTGGTTGGTTCACAAAACACCGTGTTTTGGCACCCAAAAATGTTTTTTGTGCGACAAATATGAAAACTTTCTCGAGAAACATTGTTCACCATTACAAGATGTACATTTTTGCATAATATGGGCACTTATCACAAACTATGCGGTGATTTTAGCAATAACATTGGTCGTTGGTCTGAAATCCATGCAACTACATACATGTCATTTCTAAGAAAACTTTTTCAAGATATTCGCAATATTCCAAGTTTGTTATTTTTCCTAGATACTATGTCATATAAAATGATGCAATGCGGATGTTTTCCATTTTTACGATTTTTTCAAAGTACTTATGATTTGAAATATGGCCAAAATTGCAGGGGTGACCATCCTCGTCTACGGGTTGAGTCCTGCAAAACTTTCAGTGTTCTCAGATTAAATGGCATATTGTGAATCTAAAAATATTTTTTGCAAAAAAATCTTGTGAAAATTATCATCTACCTATAGTTCAAATGTCACCCACTTCCTACTGATTCGTCACGGATTTGTCTTTTTCACGAGGGGTGGAAGGAAAGGTTTAAGATACCCTAGTTGGGACATTGTCCATGAACCTTGGTCTAGTATTTTTTGAAAATGAGGTAGCAACATTTTGAAACTTTTATTTGGTGGTTGCTTCACAAATCACACCGTTTTTGGCACCTTGAAAATGGAATATGGTTTTTTTGTGCGATGAAAATAAAAACTTCATCCGGCAACATTGTTAAACATTCCAAGATGCACATGTGCGCACAATAATAGAACGTTATCACAAACTATACCGCGATTTTGGATATAATATTGGTCGTTTGGCCTAAAAGTCATGCGACATCATACATGATAGCTCATTTGTGAGAACACTTTTCCAAGATATTCGTAATATTTCAAATTTGTAATTTTCTCGAATACTATCATATATAACGATGCGACGCGAAGGTTTTCCATTTTTTTGATATTTTTGAAGTACTTACGCCAATTTGAAACATGGTCAAAACAACCCGGGTGACTATTCTCTTCTAGTGGTTGAGTCCTGCAAGACTTTCAGTGGATTTCTGGTGAAATAGCATATTGTGAGCCTAAAAATTATTTTTACAAAAAATCATGAGAAAACTATCATGTACCTATAGCTCAAATGTCACCCACTTCCTGCCGATTCAGCACAAATTTGTCTTTTTGTCAGGATGGACGAAAAGGTTTAAGATACCCTAACTGGGACATTGTACATTAAACATGATCTAGTATTTTTCAAAATAGGGTTGTAGCATTTTGAAACTTTCATTTGATGGTTCACAAAACACGCTGTTTTTGGCACCCAGAAAATGAAAAATAGTTTTTTGTGCGATAAAAATGAAAACTTCATCTGGCAACATTGTTCACCATTACAAGATGCACATTTATGAACAATATGTGCACGTTATCACAAGCTATGCCGTGATTTTGGCCATAACATTGGTCGTTTGGCCTGGGAACCATGCAACTTCATAGATGATAGCTTATTTGTGAGAACACTTGTCCAAGATATTCACAATATTGCAACTTTGTTTTTTTCCAGATACTATGTCATATAAAATGATGCAACACGGAGGTTTTCCATTTTTTTTTGATTTTTTAATACTATGTCATATAATACTCACGCCGATTTGAAAACATGGTCAAAACGGCGAGGGTGACGATCCTCGGCTAGGGGTTGAGTCCTGGAAAACATTCAGTGGATCTCTGATGAAGCGGCATATTATGAACCTAAAAATAATTTTTACAAAAAATCATGAGAACACTAACATGTACTTTTAGTTCAAATGTCACCCACTTTCTGTAGATTCGGCATGAATTTGTCTTTTTGATAAGGGGTAGATAAAAAGGTTTAAGATACCCAACTCAGATATTGTCCATAAAACGTGGTCTAGTATTTTTCCAAAATGGGTGGTAGTATTTTGAAACTTTAATTTGGTGGTTGCTTTACAAAACCCCAACTTCGTGCGCCTCTATGCCAAGGCAGAGCGCCGTCCGCCACGGCGTGCCTACCCAACCGCGGCGCCGGAGAGCCCACCTCCCGTCTGCGGTGGCGGTGTCACGGTGGGCTTGCTTGTTGGCACGCCCGACATCTCCGTCGGCAGAGCGCGCGCTGACCACGCCACGCCGCCAGCGTGCGCCGCCGCAACCTTTCGCATCGCCCACCTCCGAGCACCTCTCATCGCGTGCCTCCACGCCGAGGCAGAGCGCCACTGCCACGGCGTGCTCGCCCGCCCGCAGTACCCCAGCGCCCACCTCCGAGCAGGAGCATGCCGCCAACGCTCCCTCTCCCACGAGGAGGTGAAGATTCGAGCGGTGACGACGGCGACACTAGCGCATTTATTATTATTATTTTTCCTAGACATGGTGCGCCGACGGTTTGGTCGTCGGCATAGCTCCTAACCCTACTCCGCAGCACAACTCACCATATTTTTGACACGTGGAAGAAAAGCCGAGGGTTTGGCCGTCGGCATAGCTCCGAGCGTCGTCAGCTCGCTGTCCGTTAGTTTACCCGCGCTGACGGCCGTATTACGCCGAGAGCTGGAGATAAACCGTCGGCGTAGGAAATATGCCGACAGCCTGGGCTAAGCCGAATGCCAACTTACCTGTGCCGATGAACTCCTTGCCGACGGGGCTACGCCGAGGGCCATCGTCGGCGTACCACTATGCCGAGGGTTTTTTCCCCTGTGCCGACAACATCGGGTCCTCGGCATAGCACCTGTTTCCTGTAGTGATTTTGCGATCTGAAAAAATAATTTGACCAGAACATTTGAAAAGCAAACAACAACATGGCAGTGGCGGCGCCACTATGGGGGCGAGCATGGGCGGCCGCCCCGGCTCCTCCGGCGCGGTGCAGGTACTCATTTTCTAATTAGGCTTGATATTTTTGACTAAAAAACTAAACTTGTATATTCGCCCTGACTCAATTTCTGGCTCCGCCACTGACAACATCTACTAGCAAATTTAACAAACAGGACAGCTAGCAAGCTAGGACGCATAGGCCAGCAGCGTCGCCATCGCCGACCAAGGGAGCTGTACCGCTCGTGAGTCGTGACCGACTTTGGTGTGTCCTCGCTGCTGATCGATAGTGGTAGTACAAGTGTAATAAACACCACTGCAGGCCTCCAGTGCCTCGGGTGCGTGCATTATCTCGACGAGTTTGTATCGAAAACAGTAGCCCGGATCGTCACGGTGCACATGTTGCTCTGCTCTCGCTGCTGCTCCCAGCGGGAAGAAGACTTGCGTTTCTCATTACTTGCGTTTCTTATTTAAAGAGATCAACACTATAGCACCCTTCGTCTTTTGGTTTCCCACGGTACAGTTGGCTGCAAGTAATTAAAAGGCCCGACTTCTCTGCCACGTTCCATGTTTAATCCTCTGACAAGAAGGAAATGCAAGGTCCCCACTGTCTGGTATGGTCGTGTCAATTATTACTCCCTCTGTCCCGGTCTACTGGGCTTATAAGCATATGCATCACGACAAAGGTGAAAATCTATTGGACATTAAACTCTCCAATCAACTGCCAATACGTAAATAGTACCTTTAAAAGTGAAAATCATTTCACTGCACATCTTTCATGTCTTTTTGCATGCTTCATTAATTTAGGGGAGTAACCCAGAGGACATGCATTTCCTTCTCGTCAGCTGAGTAAACATGGTTCTGTTCAAAACAAACTAGACCTTGACCTGGCGTCGGAAGACAAGTTGGGCCATTAGGTAATTATTTGTCAGTAGCTATTAGTCCTTGTCAGCTCACTGTATCGTGTGAAACCATAAGACGGGGCCTGCGAAGACTCAACTCGTTGGCCTATTTACTAGTATAGTTTCGATCTGATAAAATATAAACGCAAGTGGAGATTTGGTGCAAATGGGTGCTAGTGCTCACTTCGTTTTGAAAAAAAAGAAATGCTAATTTTGAGTTTAAAAAAAAATTAAAAAATCTCGGGAACACATCTACATGGTACATATATTTCTGCGAAATTTCAGTAATAAATCTTTTTATTTTAGGCTACAGGAAGACATCAAATTTCTGTTAGCAAACAAGACTAGAAATATGTATGTTTTGTCCGGAATTTTCCTTTTTATGTAGGCCAAAATACAACATATTTTTGAACAATTTCTTTTGTAATACATTCTAGATGGGAGGAGGCAATTCGGGTCATAGGTGCAAATGCACCCATTGTGAGAAAACATATTTTGAAATATTAAAAAATTCAAAACAAAAATTCTACATAAACATTCAAACATTTTATGTTGATTCACAAGTTTTTGGGATGAACGCACATTTTATTCATTGTGTATAAAAAGGATAAAAAATGTCATGTGAATAGTCGTATTTCTGTGACATATTTTGTCTTTTTTTATACACGACACATAAAATGTTCTTTCATCCCGAAAACTTGTGATCCAACATAAAATGTTCTAATGTATATGCGGATTTTATTTTGAATTTTTTGATATTTTGAAATATGTTTTCTCACAATAGGTGCATTTGCACCTACGAGCCGAAGTGAATATCTGATTCTAGATGTTCGTATCTAGTTATAAATATATTTTCAAATTATTTGGAGACCAGCAAGTATAAGTTTTAATTATTTTTTCAAACCAGGAGCAAGGGTGCACATGTGCCAAAGCTTTCCGCAAGTCTTCCCTTGTCTAGTTCTCTATGTGAATGGAGCAGACTAAAGAACAAGAAAGATGCTTGATGGACTGGTAAGTCTCAGACTATAATCGGTTCTTGTCAGATGGTTAAACATGGAACTTGATCCTATCAAAATAAACTAAAGACTTTTCCTCGATGTCGGCACACAAGTTGGTCTTTTAATTAGTTTATTTCTCAGTAGCTATTAATGCTTGTTAGGAGTACGTAAACATATTTCCTATTAGCCAATAGCATGTGTGTTACTGTACCCTAAGTATCTTTGGACTATCCCAATGGGGATATCATAGGTAGTATCATTCATGCCATGTTGGCAAAATTCTGACGTAACATACTAATTAATGATAAAAAATGTTGTGTTGGTATCGTAGGTAGATACAGTATCATAACACGTAAAACTACAAAAACTAATCCTAAATGAATCTTGTACATAATTTTGCATTGAGATTCTACAAAATAATCAATATACTAAGACTATGATACTACTATATGATATTATGCATTATAGAGATGGTATTATATACTAGTATTATATACATGATACTACTATATGATACTCCCTATTGTGACTAGTCTAAGAGTACAAAAGATGTATTCTTATACGATTTGACGATACATCTTTTGTACTCTTAGACTAGTCACAATGGGGAGTATCATACAGTAGTATCATGCATATGATACCATCTCCGTAATGCATAGTATCATATAGTAGTATCATAGTTTTAGTATATTCAAATCTCAATGTAAAATTGTGTACAAGATTTATTTGTGATTACCTTTTCAAATTCTACATGCTATGATACCGTATCTACCTATAATACTAACACAATCTCTTTCATCATTAATTAGTGTGACACATTAGCATTTTTCATTCATGTAATGCATGATACCACCTATGATACCCCGATTGGGACTAGTCCCCAATGGGGATATCATAAGTGCTATCATGCATTACATACATGTAAAATGCTTATATACCACTGCAATTAATGATAAAAAAGATCGTGTTGGTATCATATGTGGATATGGTATCATAGCACGTAGAACTAGAAAAATACTTTCAAATAAATCTTGTACATAATTTTACATTGAGATTCTATAAATAATGAATACACTAAGATTCTGATACTACTACATGATACTATGCAGTGTGGAGATATTATTATATACTAGTATCATATGCATGATATTACTATATGATAGTCTCTATTATGACTAGTCTAACAGAGAACCATGCGTTCTCCTTCTTGACAACTGATTAAACATGGAACATTGTCAAATAAGTTGGGCCTTTAATTAGTTTATGTATTTGACAGTGTCTATTAATTCTATTCAGGAATACATAAACATCTTACCCGTAGGCCACCAGCCATCTTCAAAGCCGAACAAAGGATTAAGTGACATTCAAGTTGAGTCTTTACTTTGTGGCTATATAAGACCTTTCACAATGAGGGTTTCTTAGCGATATGTATCCGAGGTACTTTGCTTATTTGACACTATAGTTAATGAAGAAAGAGATTGAGGTTAGTTAAAAAACACTCTTACACGAAATCATAGAAAAAAAAACCTTGTTAGTCCAATCACATGCATGCATGTCTTCTAAGAAACAATATGGACTGAATTTTTACTATTCAAGGGAAAACAAAATCTCATTTCCCTTTTTTTTTTGCATAGGCCACATACGAGATCGTATTTTGCCTTGGAAATTGGGACGAGCAAGTAAAGCGTGATTTGTTTCAATTTTTTCTAAAACTTTGAAATAGCCTTTTCTTAGATTTTTGGAAAAGTCCACCTAGACCCATATTTTTCTAGCTATTTTCCTACAAACAACTCTTAATTACCTACTGGCCACTAGCATTTTGTCTAAAAATCTCGAGATAAATCATTAAAAAGTATATAGTAGAGCGAGAGTGTCACTACATGAATCCGGGCGATTCATGATGTTTTTTCCGTGACATTTTTATGGTTCGTCACGGATCCACCACGGTCTGGCCGAGGCCCTAAAAAGCCCAAATTTCTGTGACGAAACGAACAATTCGTCGTGGAAACGTCAAGGATTTCGTCCTTTATATGTAGGCGCTCATGCTCGAAACTGAAAACACCACCGGCGGGGTCAAAACCGAAATGAGAAAAATTCTAGCGGGAGGACCAAAACTAAAAGGGTCGCCCGCCTCCTATTTACGCGCCCGGGCCAAACAATCTTTTCGCTAAGTGCGGTAGCTACCTCTTGTTCTCTAACCCTAACCCTCCTATGTCTCCCTTCCATGTGCTGAGCCCCGCCGTCACCACCGCCCCACATCAGGATTTTCTCCCGGCACAGCACCACTAACCGAGGCTTGGCCGGCGGCGGCTGCACCCAGGCCATCCGCCGCACCCAGGCCATCCGCTCAGCGTCGTTTCCACACTACTAGAGAACGGGGCTTTAGTCCCTGCCTATAAGGGGCATTAGTCCCGTTTCTGAAACCGGGTCTGGAACAACGGGACTAAAGGCCCACTCACTAGTCCCGACTCTATTACCAGCCGGGACCAATGGGCTTCCATGTGATCGGCTGGGCGAGCGCGGGGTGCCCACCCATTAGTCCTGGTTTCTATTACGGACCGGGACAAATGGTTCTCTGATGCGACAACATTTTATGCACTTTCTCTGCCACGGCAGAGAATTCATTTAGTATCCTTTTATTTATTTATTTTTTCATTTCAAAATAGTTTTCGAATATTTTTATGCTACCACATACCGTCCATGTTCGTGCATATATAAGATAACTTGTCTTAAGATCGAGCATACAAATATATACATGATAGTTACATGGAGATCACAATTACCGGAACTATAGCCCGTCTATTCGATTACACGGTCGGGGATCATCGGTAGCGTCTATTTACACTAAATTATCCGGCGTAATCTATCATCTCTTTCGTCAAGAATCCTGCCAGTTCTTCTACAATTCCTAGTACGCGTTGCTATGGTAGGAGCTGATCCCGCATGCTGTCGAACTATATAAGAAAAGGAAATCAATATGAATATCAATCATGATAACAAAAAGTGACGGTAATAAAATAATGTTGTGAATGTATTGGTTACACTGACTCTATAATCTTTATGCTCAGTGGTACGTGCGAATGAACTCGCAAACGTAGTATCCACATATATGCGTCTCCGATGGCTGCCTCGCGCACTTTACGAGAATAGAATTCAATCAAAATAATAATTTAGCATCATAATTGTATTTAAACTAGAAGTAAAGAGATGCGCGGACATATCACGTATTAATTACCGAGACCGGCTTAAACGTTAGCTTCTCACTAAAGTCACCTGTAACCGTGCTCTTAAACAAGTTCCAAACCCTGCCCGGTAAAGAAAATGAATAAGTTATTTATTACGTGATATCTCAGGAAATCAACGAAAGAGACCGATGTAGCACGAAAATTACCTCTGGAGCATATCCTGCATGTCCCTAAACTTTTACAAGGGTCTCTTTAATGGGTCCATGACTTCAAATCTTCCCTTATCAAGTTGAATGTTTAGCAGAATCTAGTGAAAACTGCACACGTTTATATATACATCAGTAACTCATCAATTACACTTAACATCAAGTAAGCAAAAGTGAATGTGTACAACAGAGTAAGACCCTCACTTGAAATTGTAAGAAAACAATATGTGGTCATAGAAATTTTGCTCCGTTGGAAACCTTAGAATGTTTTCCTCCGTCTCCTTGGGCTTATCCATTAGCGTCTTTACATGTATTTTATCTGGGTCAATTAACCCAACAGTAAAGAGTGACCTTCTTTTACATTCTTGGATCTTCATTCTGCATAATAATAGAGTACAAAAGGATATAATAAGGATAATTACATGCAATGAACTGAACAATTGAAAAACTGAACAACTTATATGTAGACAATGAATTCAACAACTTACAGACAATAGCAACTCATGATAGATTTGTCGTATGCGTCGAAATTGTATAACTGGAAGAGTTCTAGAAACTCAACATGGACCTCGTCGGCTCGGAAGTAGTAGTCATGTGGGACTTTCGCCACGATCATTATTCTCTCCTTCTTTACGGCTTTTAAGTACCATTTATGTAAACTCCGCATTTGTGTTGGATGTTGTTGCAACGTCTCTATGCTAACCAAAGGCATCCCATGGACATATTTAGGGGCTACAAAAGCCTTGGGTAACTTGTCATCTTGGGAACCTAGCAATTCCTCAACAGTCACATTCATAGCAGCCGCAAGCTTCACAGCTTCTTACATATCCTGCTGGGGAATGTCATAGGATAACACCTTGAGGGCTAGGATCGATTTTTTGGCCTGTTTCCCGAGCTAGGGGACGTCCATTCTTTTCCCGCTTGCACTTTGACTTGATGATTTGCTCCCGCTTACACTTCTACTTGATTTTCTCTTCTTCACTTCCTTTTGAAGTGTGTGTAGATAGTCATCTGGCTTATGGTGCTAGTCATATTGAGATTTTGTGTTCAGAAAACCAAGTGCATACGCTTTTTGCTTCTCGGTGTATACCGGGGCGGGCTCAGGTTTCTCCTTTTGAAGCTATGCAACACATTCGGCCTTTGTGATCGCTGTGTTTTCCTCTTCAGTACAATCGTAAGGTCTGATGGGAAGATTCTTATGAGGTACTCTTGGGAGGGGCGACATTTGTCGTTTTGGGCTACTGCGTCATTTAGTACTCATCGATGGAGCATGCTTCCTCTTATTGTCCTTAGCGGGCGTCAAAGACAGCTGGCCCTGCGGCGGAGATCGAGATGGACTCGCGCTGTGGTGGTCGTAGTCATGGGGTGGGCTTCTTGGAGGTGATGGAGGTGAAGGTGACATGCAATGACTCAGAGGCGGTGTTGGCCTTGGAGCTGAGCCTGGAAGTGTGATGTTGTTCTTGTCCTATAGAATGATACCACCCAATACTTCTCCGAGTGTCCTCTCACCTTCAGGTCCAGGGATGTTGATACATTGCAAATGTATCTATAATTTTTGATGTTCGATGCTTGGTTTTATCCACTTTATTGTGTTTTGATCCAACTTTGGAGTACTTTTCATATGATTTCTTGGACTAACCTATTAACAAGAGCCACAGTAACAGCTGCCTGTTTTCTGTTATTTTTGGTTCCAGGAAATTCAGAAAATGAATATTCTCGGAATTGGACAGGACAAAAGCCAAAGTGCCTATTTTTCCGGATGTCATCAAGTGCCAGAATACGAGATGGAGAGGGGCCAGGGGGCCACCACACCACCTGGCCAAGTGGCCAGGCCTGGCCCGTGCCAGGGGGTGGTGTGGCCCCTCCCGGCACCCCCTCGACCTCCCCTTCCGACTATAAGATGCCCTCGGGACGTAAACCCTAAGTGCCCGTTCAAAAATCCACGAAAGAGTCTGTAGCCGCCGTCATCTCCATCCCTAGATCGGGAGGGATCTGAAGATCTTCCTGGCACCCTGCCGGAGAGGGGAATTCACCCTGGAGGCCTTCTTCATCACCATGCAAGCCTCCGGTGTGATGTGTGAGTAGTTCATCCTTGAACTACGGATCCATGTAGTAGCTAGATGGCTGGTTCTCCTCCTTTGTGCTTTCATGTCTACATCTTGTGAGCTCCGTTCATGATCAAGATCATCTATTTGTAATTCTACATGTTGTGTTTGCGGGTATCAGATGGATATTGAGATGGTATTTCAGATTGATTATTGATTCTATCATGTCTTTGTTATTTGTGATCTTGCATGTTGTCCGTTGTTATTAGCTATCTTGGCCAAGTAGATGCTAGCAACTCCAAGAGTTAGTATTTATGCTCGATAGTGGGTTCATGCCTCTGGTAATCTGGGGAAGTGACAGAAATCTCTAAGGTACTAGATGTGCTGTTGCTACTAGGGAGAAAACAACAATCCTTTGTTCATAGAACAATCGTATTGTTTACTTTACACGCAGTTCGTAAAGCAATAATCTGTTGCTTGCAACTTAATACTGGAGGGGGTTCGGATGATAACCTGAAGGTTGATTATTAGTCATAGATGCAGTTGGATGGCGGTCTATGTATTATGTTATAATGCCCAATCAAGTCTCAAAGGAATCAAGATTATTAGTATATGCATGTATTGCTTTCTTGGTGTTTGTCAATTGCCCCGCTGTAATTTGTTCACCCAACATGTTATCTATCTAAGGAGAGCCACCTCTAGTGAACTATGGATCCCGGTCCTTTTCTTTACATACAATCTATAAACTGTTTACTGCTTTGTGTTTACTTTCTGCAAACTTTTACTTCTTTCTATTCGATACGTTTAATCCTTTGTTTTCCGCAAAACACGGTGAGATTGACAACCTCATCGCAAGTTGGGGACAAAGTTCTGTGGTTGTGTTGTGCAGGTCTCCACGTTGCTACTAGCATCGGTAGTGCGCCCTGCCAAATCTCAGCTAGTAACACCTTTGGGGTGTTTCCTTGCTCCTACTGGTTCGATTAAACCTTGGTTTCATACTGAGGGAAACTTTCTGCTGTGCTCATCATACCTTCCTCTTGGGGTTCCCAACGAGCTCTACATCAACACCGCTCCAGCATTTTTCGGGCGCCATACATAGAGCCATCAAGCATTTTTCTGGCGCCGTTGCCGGGGAGTCATGGACATCTTCACAAGGGGAGTCCCTCATAACCAATCTCTTTACTTTGTTGTTTTTGTTTTGCTTAGTTTCTTTTTTCTTTGTTTGCTTGTTTCTTTTTCAAAAACACAAAAAAATTAGTTTTACTAGTTTGCTTTCTTATTTGAAAACACACAAAAAAAATTAGTTCCTATCTTGAGTTGCCACTATGTCTAGCCTTGCTCCAATCACTATGTCACCCGAGGAAATGATTTTCACTTTTAAACAAGGAATTGAGGAAAGTTTTAAGGAAGCTTGGTCTAGAAACTCTGATCTACATGAATAAACTGAGCCTAAAATGACTCAAAGCTTGTTCCTTAGCAGTTTTTACCTTGGGATTGCTCTTTGCTATAGATATGATTTAGATGCTCTTGTGGGAGGAGATTTTCTCCAATGTAATGAGGATGATGCTATTAATGCTATAACGAAATTGATCCTCACTTACAACATGCCTAGCCAAACTGATATTACTTTCGCAAAAATATTTGCTAGGTTGAACTCTCTTGAGGCTAGCTCTACTAGCTTAGAAAGTTGCTATAATACGCTTAGGGAGCATCACAATTATGTTCCAATAAATTCTGAACCATCAAAGTGGCTCCCTACAGTAAAGATTGAGATAAACATTGAAACTTTTCAAGCCCGCTGTGATATCATGTATGAATGTTGTCTTATGCCCAAGGATATTTATGAATCTTTGAATACTTGGGGGCTTACTGAAGGAGGAAAAGAAATATCTCTTGCTAATAATGCTACCATATTACCTCTTGGAATAGCTGAAGGAGTGTTTACAAAGATCCTTGGGAAAATGATTTCTACTGATTATCTTGTTATTGAATGTGCAGGAAAAGGACAAATCACACTTGGAAGGTCTCTATTAGAACTTCTTGGAGAAATAATAGATGTGGGAAAGGGGACCATGCACCTTTCTTCTCCACCAAACAATCATATTTTCTCCAAGGTTAAGAATAAAAGTAAGAGAGGTAAGGACAAGAAATTTGGTTTTAATGCTTCTTCATTTGAGAACACTTGATTCTTTCTTGCTTCTTATGCCTAACTTAAAGGCGTTAAAGAAAAGTACTTATTGGGAGATAACCCAAAAGTTTTAGATGAGTCTTGGAAGTTATTACTTCAGTAATAACCGCTCCTTATCCTTTTTATTTGCTTTTTGTGCCAATAGTAACCTCTAATGAGAGAGAAGTAATGATTGGGAAAGTTGCTGTCCCGAAACAGATTTCTATGCTTCACCGTAAAAATTCGTGTAAAATCTCTGAACATCTTTTTGAGGCGTAAATTTTTTTGCTTCTGCCCCAGGTTGTTATCTAACTTTCGTTAGTTCAACACTTTTTGAGTTGAGCAACAGAAGGTCTTCGAAAAAAAATTTCTTTACCTGCTGGTCTGTTTTGACAGATCTCTGCCATTTTCTGCATTTGCTTCTTGTTGGTTCCTTTTTGAGTTCTTTTGGGGAATTGAGCTTTTTGAGGGAAGTGCTACAGTAGCTAGTGTTCTAATGGAAGTTTATTTGGTGTTAGAACTGAACCTTAAGACTTATTTATCTTGAGTGCATTAATGTTGCTAATAAAGATTGTGTGAAGTTTTGTATGAAGAAAATTTTTCAGGTGTATGGAAGGAATGAGTAATGAGATGAAGGATGGACTAAATCTCAAGCTTGGGGATGCCACGCATGTCACCCCAAGAAATATCCAAGAAGTACAAGCATCAAAGCTTGGGGATGCCTTGGGCATCCCCTTCTTCATCAATAAAAATCCCAGGTTTCTTCCAAACGCTTCATTTTTATTGTTTCATGCACAATTGTGTTGTTCTTGGAGCGTTTTCTTTTTTGTTTTCATTTTGGTTTTCATTTGCTTTTGTTTACTTAGTTTTCTGAACAAATTGGTTCGAGCCCTCTTTCATACATTGGTTTGCAAATAGTTTGGTTTGGTTTGGAAAAGAGTAGGAAAGTTCATGCTTATGTGGTAAAAAGAGCTCGTTTTTGACTGTGGCCTATGCTTTGTAATGCCATGCTTGATATTGTTTTGGCTTTATGCTTAGTATTCGTTGCTGTAGAATGACTTGTTATAAACAATTGAGATTGCTTAATGTGCCTTGGATGAATCATGCGTTGTTTTAGCATATTGAAGCATAGTATAGTGGTATTCTCCTTTGATGCTTTATTTGGGTTGACTTGGCGCATGCTCACACCATGTTATGACTATCCAAAGTCACCATAGTCTTTATGATCCTTTAGTTTTCAACTTGTAGTATCACTTTATGCTTTGATCAATGATGTTTTGTCGCTCTGCATGATTATGGCCATTATTGCTCTCTTAGTTTGTCGCTCCCAGTCTTTTGCTAGCCTCCACAACAAAGTATGAGTTCCACTCATGCATCCAACTCCCTAAACCAAGTTATTCCGAAGAGTCCACCATACCTACCTACTAGCTTATGCTATTCCAAGTATATTCATGCTTTTTTTACCTTCCAGATTAAACTTGTTATGAGAAAACTAGTGATTAAAGCTCTCACGAACTTGATGGCACACTTTACTTTACCTGCCCTTAATAAACTTGAACCATTGTGTCTTCTATGTTGTATATGCTTGCACTTACTTGTTGGGAATTATCAGAACCATGCTTTCATGGGGAACGCTTTCAACATTGCACTTGGTACTTGTACCTAGTTGATATCATGCTCTTTTGTATATGGATGTCGTCGGTGTGAAATGAAAGGGGAGCTTGTAAGTCCATGGAGTTATGTATATGTGTTAGAGAAACGACTGGGCCGCTGGTCTAATCCATGCTGACATGGTGGAAACCTGCAGCTTAACCATAATGAGTTGTCTATGAAGCATTCTTCTTATAAAAAAAGAGTCCTATATTTAGAAAAAAGAGAAAAGAGAAAAAATGAGATTATGAAAAGAGGAAAGAGAGAAAAAAGCACCGTATTCCCATGGTAAATAAGAAGAATGCTGAGATGCTTGTTGTCTGCTTGCCTTGTCATTTTGATATGGGGATTCTTCCGTATCATCGGGCAAGGGGTACCCCATTGGCGGTTCTCTATGATACACATGTACTTACGATGATAAGAACTTACCGGTGGCTAAACTTGAGAAACATGAGGAGCGGCCCTCGTATACAAGGGACATGAGATTTCTGACTTATACTTCGTCAAGCATGTACACCATAGTTTGTTCGCTTTAACCTTAATCACTTCAAGATGCTTATGATAGGGGCAATGAGATATGAAAGCTATAAGTACCATAATTTTTGGAAGCTCTTTATGAGACTTGAATCCCTACTTCCTTTTACAAAGGCCTTTCTTCCACCATTATATTGAGTCTCCACCTTCTATCTTTATGCACCTACTTTGAGAGCATAGTGGCCATTCTTAGTTCTATGTGCATTGTCACTAGTTGATTGATGCATAACTTGATATTGCTTGTTTTAAACTATTTGTATCTAGTCACTCTTATGAACTTTGAAGGTGTCCTATGCATTTATATTTGCTACTCTATTGAGGGACAAGCTGAATACTTTTATGCCATGTTTTCTTTATGTGAAACAAACAAACGTCTTGCAAATCATTGTTATTCATGAATCTTTTGTTTGTGCCTTTTCATGTTGCATCATAGTTTCTTTGCTTATTGCTAGAACTTTGTCTTTCATGTTATGATTGAAGTACTATGATCTCAGCTTTGAATGTTTTGCAAATACTTTGATCAAGTCTTTGATGGTGCATGTCACCTCAAAAATTATTCTTTCTTTTTATAAACACCTACTCGAGGACGAGCAGGAGTTAAGCTTGGGGATGTTGATACATTGCAAATGTATCTATAATTTTTGATGTTCCATGCTTGGTTTTATCCACTTTCTTGTGTTTTGTTCCAACTTTGGAGTACTTTTCAAATGTTTTCTTGGACTAACCTATTAACAAGAGCCACAGTGCCAGTTGCCTGTTTTCTGCTGTTTTTGGTTCCAGGAAAGTCAGAAAATGAATATTCTCGGAATTGGATGGGACAAAAGCCAAAGTGCCTATTTTTCCGGATGTCATCAAGTGCCAGAATCTGAGGACGGAGAGGGGCAGGGGCCACCACACCACCTGGCGGCAGGCCTGGTCGCGCCGAGGTGGTGTGGCCGCTCCCGGCACCCCCTCGGCCTCCCCTTCTAACTATAATATGCCCTCGGGACGTAAACCCTAAGTGCCCGATCAAAAATCCACGAAAGAGTCTGTAGCCACCGTTATCTCCATCCCTAGATTGGGAGGGATCTGAAGCTCTTCCCGGCACCCTGCCGGAGAGGGGAATTCACCCTGGAGGCCTTCTTCATCACCATGCAAGCCCCCGGTGTGATGTGTGAGTAGTTCATCCTTAGACTACGGATCCATGTAGTAGCTAGATGGCTGGTTCTCCTCCTTTGTGCTTTCATGTCTAGATGTTGTGAGTTCCGTTCATGATCAAGATCATCTATTTGTAATTCTGCATGTTGTGTTTATGGGGATCCGATGGATATTGAGATGCTATTTCAGATTGATTATTGATTCTATCATGTCTTTGTTATTTGTGATCTTGCATGCTTTCCGTTGTTAGTAGCTATCTTGGCCAACTAGATGCTAGCAACTCCAAGAGTTAGTATTTATGCTCGATAGTGGGTTCATGCATCGTAATGAAGTAATCTCTAAGGTACTAGATGTCTTTGTTGCTACTAGGGAGAAAATAACAATCCTTTGTTCATAGAACAATCGTATTGTTTACTTTACATGATTAAATAAAGCAATAATCTGTTGCTTGTAACTTAATCTTTGGAGTTCGGATAATAACCTGAAGGTGGATTATTAGTCATAGATGCAGTTGGATGGCGGTCTATGTATTATGTTGTAATGCCCAATCAAGTCTCAAAGGAGTCAAGATGATTAGTATATGCATGTATTGCTTTCTCGGTGTTTGTCAATTGCCCTGCTGTAATTTGTTCACCCAGCATGTTATCTATCTAAGGAGAGCCACCTCTAGTGAACTATGGATCCCGGTCCTTTTCTTTACATACAATCTATAAAATGTTTACTGCTTTGTGTTTACTTTCTGCAAACTTTTACTTCTTTCCATTCGATACGTTTAATCCTTTGTTTTCTGCAAAACACGGTGAGATTGACAACCTCATCGCAAGTTGGGGACAAAGTTCTGTGGTTGTGTTGTGCAGGTCTCCATGTTGCTACTAGCACCGGTAGTGCGCCCTGCCAAAGCTCAACTAGTAACACCTTTGGGGTGTTTCCTTGCTCCTACTGGTTCAATTAAACCTTGGTTTCATACTGAGGGAAACTTGTCGTTGTGCTCATCATACCCTCCTCTTGGGGTTCCCAACGAGCTCTACATCAACACCGCTCCAGCATTTTTTGGGCGCCATACACAGAGCCATCAGATGTCAAGCTCCATTGAATCCCACCCTGTTGTGATTTCATCCACCCCGACTTTAGCATAGCCAGCTGGAATCTCACGGCTATGCCAGTGTGCATCAGGTGGACAAGGTAAAGCACATCCGACCGCCACCTTAAAGGATAGGTTCTTCACCTTCTGATGGGGCTCACAAGATATCTGCTCCTTTATTCCATCCACGGGGTAGCCAGGACCACCATCTATCATCCGTGCATCGTCAGACGGGACCTCCGATTCAGCCACGCTGCTTCTCTGCTGAGATGGGACGGCGGTAATATCGAGTGCAGGATCTTGCAGGCGTGCTACTCCTCGAAGTTTGTTAATCTGTTGCTGATGCTTTTCAAGTCTTCCTAGCAACTCGTTGAACCTGTCTCCCTCCTCCTCCTGTCATCGCCTCTTTGCTCTCTCTCGACTTCTATAAGTATCTCTATCTTTGGGAAACCCTATCTCCCACGTATAACTAGGGACAAGGCCTCGTACTCATCCTCCCTGTTCATCATTCCCGAGGACCTTTATCAGCAAGTCTTTCTCTCTATCGGGATGGAACTTTGTTATCCCCTCTTTAATTTCCTTCACCACTCTCTGCCATGTTGATGGCCCAAAATATATCAAGCTCGTTGGGGAACCCCAAGAGGAAGGTATGATGAGCACAGCAGCAAGTTTTCCCTCAGTTATGAAACCAAGGTTTATCGAACTAGTAGGAGCAAGGAAACACCTCCAAGGTGTTGCTAGCTGGACTTTGGCAGGGTGCACTACCGGCGCCAGCAGCAACGTGGAAACCTGCACAACACAACCACAGAACTTTGCCCCCAACTTACAGTGAGGTTGTCAATCTCACCGGTTTTGCTGAAAACAAAGGATTAAACGTATTGTGTGGAAGAAAGTAATAGTTTGTAGAAAGTAAACAAAAAGCATTAAATAGTTGTAGATTGAAGGTAAAAGAAAGGACCGGGGTCTATAGTTCACTAGTGGTGGCTCTCCTTAAGATAGATGACATGTTGGGTGAACAAATTATAGCGGGGCAATTGACAAACATCGAGAAAGCAATCATGCATATACTACTCATCTTGACTCCTTTGAGATTTGATTGGGCATTACAACATTATACATAGACCATAATCCAACTGCATCTATGACTACTAATCCACCTTCAGGTTATTATCCGAACCCCCTCTAGTATTAAGTTGCAAGCAACAGATAATTGCATTACACGTTGCGTGTAAAGTAAACAATACGATTGTTCTATGAACAAAGGGTTGTTGTTTTCTCCCTAGTAGCAACAACACATCTAGTACCTTAGAGATTTCTGTCACTTCCCCAGATTACTAGAGGCATGAACCCACTATCGAGCATAAATACTAACTCTTGGAGTTGCTAGCATCTACTTGGCCAAGATAGCTACTAACAACGGAAAGCATGCAAGATCACAAATAACAAAGACATGATAGAATCAATAATAAATCTGAAATAGCATCTCAATATCCATCGAATCCTCGCCAACACAAAATGTAGAATTACAAATAGATGATCTTGATCATGAACGGAGCTCACAAGATCTAAACATGATAGCACAAAGGAGAAGAACCAGTCATCTAGCTACTACATGGACCCGTAGTCCAAGGATGAACTACTCACGCATCACACTGGAGGCTTGCATGGTGATGAAGAAGGCCTCCAGGGTGAATTCTCCCCTCCGGCAGGGTGCCGGGAAGAGCTTCAGATCCCACCGATCTAGGGATGGAGATGACGGCGGCTACAGACTCTTTCATGGAATTTTTATCAGGTACTTAAGGTTTCTGTATCGGAGGCATCTTATAGGCGAAAGGGGAGGCCGAGGGGGTGCCTGAGGCGACCAGACCACCCCCTGGCATGGGCCAGGCTTGGTCGCACGACCAGGTGGTGTGGCGGCCCCTGACCCCTCTCCGTCTCGTACTCTAGCTCCGTGTCCCCCTCGGTGAAAAACTAACTTTGGCTTTTGTTCCGTCCAATTCCGAGAATATTCATTTTCTGACTTTCCTGGAACCAAAAATAGCAGAAAACAGACAGCTGGCACTGTGGCTCTTGCTAATAGGTTAGTCCAAGAAAGTGTATAAAAAGTACTCCAAAGTATGGACAAAACATAAGAAAGTAGATAAACCAAGCATGAAACATCAAAAATTATGGATACGTTTGCAACGTATCAACATCCCCAAGCTTAACTCCTGCTCGTCCTCGAGTAGGTAAGTGATAAAAAGAAAGAATAATTTTTGAGGTGACATGCACCATCATAAACTTGATCAAAGTATTTGTAAAACAATGATAGCTGGGATCATAGTACTTCAATCATAACATGAAAGATAAAGTTCTAACAATAAGACAAAGCAACTATGTTGCAACATGAAAAGGCAAAAACAAAAGATTCATGAATAACAATGCTTTGCAAGATGTTTATTTGTTTCACATAAAGAAAACATAGCATAGTGGCATTCAGCTTGTCCCTCATAGAGTAGCAAACATAAATGCATATGACACCTTCAAAGTTCATAAAAGTGACTAGATACAAATAGTTTAAGACCAAGCTATATCAAAGTTATGCATCAATCAACAAGTCTTGGGACAATGCACATAGAACTAAGAATGGCCACTATGCTCTCAAAGTAGGTGCATATAGATAGAAGGTGGAGACTCAACATAAAAGTAAAAGAAAGACCTTCATAGAAGGAAGTAGGGATTCAAGTTTCATAAAGAGGTTCCTAAAATTATGGTACTTATTAGCTTTCAGCTCTCATTGCCCCTATCATAAGCATCTTTAGGTGATTAAGGTTAAAGTGACACAACTAAGAGGATATGCTTGACAAGTTATAAGCTGAAATCTCATGCCCCTTACTTACGAAGACCGAACCTCATGCTACTCAACTTTAGTCACAAGTAAGCTCTTGTCATTGTAAGTAAATATGTATCATAGAGAACCGCCAAAGGGGTACCCCTTGCACATGATACATGAGCTATCCCATAATCAAAATGACAAGGCAAGCAGACAATGAGCATCTCAGCGATCTTTTTATTTGCTATTTGCATAGGTTTTATTAAGGATGCTTCATAGAGTGCTCATTATGGTTTTGCTGCAAGTTTCCACCATGATTAGGCATGGCTTAGGCTAGCGGCCCAGGCGTTTCTCTAACACAAATACAAACTCCATGATCTTACAAGTTTCCCTTTTATTTCACACCGCCGGGATCCATAAGCAAAAGAACATGATATCAACTAGGTACAATGTACAAGTGCAATGTTGAAAGCATTCCCCATGATACATGGTTCTGCTAACTTCAACTTATAAAGCGCAAGCATATACGCAACAAAGATGGACGCAATGGTTCAAGTTTATTAAGTGCACGAAAGTAAAGTGTGCCATCAAGTTCGTGAGAGCTTTAATCACTAATTTTCACATAACAAGTTTAATTCAGAAGGTAGATAAAAACATGAATATACTTGGAATAGCAAATGCTAATAGGTAGGTATGGTGGACTCTTTGGAATAACTTGATTTTAGGAGTTGGATGCATGAGTGGAACTCACACTTGGTTATGGAGGCTAGCAAAAGACTGGGAGCGACCAACTAAGAGAGCAATAATGACCATAATCATGCAGAGCGACAAAACATCATTAATCAAAGCATAAAGTGATACTACAAGTCGAAAACTAAAGGATCATAAAGGCTTTTGTGACTTGGGATAGTCATAACATGGTGTGAGCATGTGCCAAGTCAACCCAAATAAAGCATCAAAGCAGAATACCACAATACTATGCTTTAATATGCTAAAACAACACATGATTCTTTCAAAGGCACATTAAGAAATCTCAATTGTTTATAACAAGTCATGCTACAACAAAGATCACTAAGCATAAAGCCAAAACAATATCAAGCATGGCATGACAAAGCATAGGCCACAGTAAAAAAACAAGCTCCTTTTACCACTTAAGCATGAATTTTTCCTACTCTTTTCCAATCCAAACTAAACTATTTGAAAAGCAATGCATGAAAGAGGGGGTCCAACCAATTTATTCAGCAAACTAAGAAAACCAAGCAAACGAAAACTAAAATGAAAAACGAAAAAGAAGACGCTCCAAGAACAACACAACTGTGCATGAAACAATATGTATTTGTTTGGAAAATATATTACTAAGTCCTACTCCCTCCGTTCATAAATATAAAATTTTTTAGCTCTGTGAAATAAATATATCTAGATGCTTTTTAGTATATAGGTTCTCTACGAAACTCTACGAACTTATACACTAAAAGACGTCTAGATATATTTCGATTCACAAAGCTAAAACGTCTTATATTTCTGAACAGAGGGAGTATATCTTATTAAAATGGGAAAATGAGAAAGCTATTGTATAACTTTAAGGAGTTGCTTTATATCAGTCTCATCTTTTACTAACTATACGAATTGAGTTTCTATGTGCCTAGGGCCCAAATACATCGGTAGGTTGTCCGGTGCTTCAAATTTTCCAAGAATTCGTGGTTAGGTTCTAAAAATAGAGACATAGGAGTATAAAAGATTTTTTTTTGTGAAGTAAAAAAAGATGTATTTTAGTTTCCATCTTATTCTTATCTTTTGGTCTTATTGGCATAGTCTAAGAGAGGAAACATCCATTATTTATCCTATGGTCATGCTGATTCTGTAGTCCAGTATTTATCCAATCGTCATGATGATTCTATAGTTTAATTTGATATTTAAATAATATCGAGACATTGTTATTTCTATGTTGATCATGTTACATATGTAAAAAAAATATGTGCACACAAAATGGTGTGTAACAATCGAGTTCTTCACTGATAAAGACTAAAATAATGTATAGTTCCTAATTGAGTAAACAACCAAAGCTAAGCTTTGTGAATAGTTAATGAAAATTTCGAGGTCGCCTTAGAAATAGACACTCTTTTATTCTTAAGAATCATTCAACTAATCATATTTATTAGTTACCTACCGACTAATAGAAATTAATTAACTTCTACAAAGAAATTGATTTGCTAATGGGAAGACACACATGATACGCCGGACAAATAGCATTCCCTTAGTTTCTAAAAGATCATCTCTTAGCTAATTAAGGGAAGCTAAGCTTCCCTTTATTATTTATCTCTCCGGCAACTAAGCAAAATCAATGTGACAAGTCTAAGAAAAGACCCCATTGTACATGACCTAAGCAGTAGTATATGGTAGTGTATCTCCTAATATCCCAATATACAAAAGAAATAAACAAGGTGCTAAGTAATATCAGTTTTTAATTTCCATTTTTATCTTATGTATATAAAGGAAATTCACATGCGTTCTAATTAATGTCCGATTATTATACCACGTAACAAAAAACTAGGTCAGGCCAAAATTGCTGACTAATAGCAGTTTTAGTTTCTTTGACTTTCTTCTTTTTACGTGAACTTTCCATGTCACATGGTAGGAACAATTATGGACATGTTGATTTTTTTTTATTTGACACAATAACACACTCTTTTTAAAAGTACCAAATAAGTTAGTGGTGGAAGATAACTTTCATGGGTGACAACACATTACATGAAAGTGAAACAATAAACATTCACTCAGAAAAGAATTTAATCTATGGTCGTGTTGATGAACATTCTGATTGCCCTTGGCGAGAGGGTTTGTTCGATAAAGAAGAGATAAGACATTGTTGTACATGTGATGGAATTTCCGCTCAAGGCTGCCCAACATTTTAATGTATTTTTTCGTTCTAAGTCCTAATGATTAGGGTTTTATCCCTAATGTGTTATGATTTTTTGTATCTTATAATGCATAGGTTCAGAGGTGCACCTTTTATTTTTGGAAAAGCATTACACTTCTGTACCACATAAAAATACGCGATCATGATTGCATATTGAAGATAATAATCAATAGGTTTGGGTGCTATGTAGAGTTTCTCATTTCCTTGTAAAGTCTAATCTTAAAATATGTTACAAGAGATGAAAAAATGATAGTAATTTCGGTGTTTCAAAGAGCTTTTTCTGTTGTTTCACAAAACTAAAGGTGTTTGTGTGCCAATGTCAAGTCAAAGTCTTTAGTTTATTTTGAATGGAATATGTTTCTTTGTTTAAAATTCCGACAAGAACCGATTATAGTATGAGACATAAGACGACCTATTTATTGTCGGTCGAACACTTGAAATTGACCGATCATTCCATGAAGCATCGTTCTAGTTCTTTATCTGATGCACTCCTTTAGAGGAGCACATAAGAGAAGACTTGCGTTTTTATTTTGTGAGGTAAAAACTAAAGCATTTGGACTGACGTGTTGAGCCTTGGTAACCTTTGTCACATGGTTTCCGAGGAATACTATATGAGCCGACAAATAGTACTCCCTCCGTTTTAAAATATAAGATGTTTTAACTTTATGAAAGGAGTGTATCTAGACTCCTCTTAGTACGTAGGTTCACTCCAAACCTAGATGAACCTAAATACGTCTAGAGACACTCATTTTACAAATCTAAAACATCTTATATATTGAAACGGAGGGAGTAATAGCTACTGACAAATGCACTAAATTATTGAATTAGCTACTCGTTGATTGAGTCAAAATTGTTGGCAATACCTTTAGAATTGAAAATCATTTCACTGCACATCTTTCATGTCTTTTTGCATGCTTCATTAATTTAGGGGAGTAACCGAGAGGGCATGCATTTCCTCCTTGTCAGTTGATTAAACATGGAACTTGGTTCTACTAATAATAAACTAAAGACCTTGACTTGGCGTTGCAAGAAAAGTTGGTCCTTTAAGTAATTATTATTTGTCAGTAGCTATTACTCCTTGTCAGCTCATTGTATCGTGTGAAACCATAAGACGGGGCCTGCCAAGGCTCAAGTCGTCAGCCTATTTGCTAGTATAGTTTTTATCTGTCCTCTCTAGCACTCAGCCCCAATAATAAATAAAGGTAAACGCTCACAGGGCATCCGATCCCTTTCTGGAAAGGCACTGACAACCTCGCGTGGGAAACGCGTCTGAGGTATCTACGCTAACCCATAGGTTTTATTCGCGGCCTCCTCTCCCCAAACCCAGATGCCCTTCTGTTGCTAGCCATAGACCCCCGTTTTTCTTCCTCTAGATCTCCACAGACCCTAGGTTCTGAATCAAAGTAGCATCTCCCGACAGCTCAGGAAAAATCCGGTGCTTCCAAGATAGAAAATCACAAGGTAAATTGCATCTCCTTTCTCTCTTTCCCTCACCCCACCGTTCATCACCTTCTGGAACCATGAAAAAAATAGCTAGTATGTGGATACCTTGAACTAGAACAACTAGATTGTGCAAGTAAAACCATGAGAGATCAATCCTGAATACTAGAACCCAACACCAAACAGTACTTCCACAACTTGCTAGCTGTATTCTAGATACAAGGAGGACAAACCTGGGGCACAACTAAAGTTGAAAAGTTGGATACACTAGGGCATCCCCACAACAACAAAAAACAGTTCTATAGTGGATTCAGAAACCATACGGTATGAACAATACAGTGGATGTCTGTCTAGCAATTTAGTTGTGACCTAGGTACAACATGAGGGGCATAACAAGGACAACATAACGGGGCATAGTTGCATACATGGGGGCATCTACATGTTCCTTAAATCGTGTAAGAAACAAAAATATCGTATGGATGCTGATCATGCCGACCCTCAAGTCACTGGTTCTTGTCTCGAAAACCTGAAAGAGTTACGATCACATAAGTACATGGAAAATGCATAAGTTACATCTCATTTTTCTTGCATGACCAGGGTTTTATGATGCAAAAAAGCAACTTTGTAAAAAGGTAACTTAAGCTGATGTAGAGAACCAATTGGAACAATAACATCAATAGGGTTCCAGATGGTGATACCACTTTAGAAACCATTATCAGACAATTTAGGTTTGTTAATTAAGCAACTTAGTAAAAAAGATGCTTAAGCAACTTTAAGAAAAAATTGCAGTAAATCCAAGCTAGGACTAATACTAGGAAAAACAACTTTAGCATGCGAAAACAACTTAGTTCATTTCAGCACCCAACTTAGGCATATGGACAATATAACTTAATTAACCCGAGTAGCCAACTTGTGCATGTTGCTCCCAAAAAAACCAAATAGATAAAACACAAATTAAGCATGTTGGTAGAACCAACTTAATTCAATTCGGTAGCCAACTTAGGCATGTTGACAAATACAACTTAATTAACCGAAAATAGCCAACTTATGCATGTTGCTCCAAAGAAAAAAACTAACTAGACTATATAACACACCTTAAACATGCCGGTGGAACCAACTTATCATTTTAGTACTCAACTTAGGCACACAGACAATACAACTTAATTATCCCGAGTAGCCAACTTGTGCATGTTGCTCCCAAAAAACCCAAATAGACTATATAACACAAATTAAGCATGTTGGTAAAACCAACTTAATTCAATTTGGTAGCCAACTTAGGCACGTTGATAAAAAATACAACTTAATTAACCGAAAGTAGCCAACTTATGCATGTTGCTCCAAAGAAAATAAAACTAACTAAACTATAGAACAAAACTTAAACATGCTGGTGGAACCAACTTAATTCATTTTAGTACTCAACTTAGGCATATAGACAATACAACTTAATTAACCCGAGTAGCCAACTTGTGCATGTTTCTCCAAAAAAAAAACAACTAGACTACAAAAACACAAATTAAGCATGTTGGTAGAACCAATTTAATTCAATTCGGTAGCCAACTTAGACATGTTGCCAAAATACAACTTAATTAACCTAAAGTAGGCAACTTATGCATGTTGCTCCAAAGAAAAAACTAACTATACTATAGAACACAACTTAAACATGCCGGTGAAACCAACTTAATTTATTTTAGTGCTCAACTTAGTCATATAGACAATACAACTTAATTAACCCGAGTAGCCAACTTGTGCATGTTGCTCCAAAAGGGAAACAAAATCAACTAGACTATAGAATACAAATTAAGCATGTCGGTAAAACCAACTTAATTCATTTCGGTATCCAACTTAAGCAACTTCAAAATACAACTTAATTAAACCAAAGTAGTCAACTTATGCATGTTGCTCCAAAAAAGAAAAAAAAAACTAACTAGATTATAAAACACAACTTAAACATGCTGTGGTGAAACCAAATTTTTTTTGACAATTGTGGTGGAACCAACTTAATTCATTGCATTACACAATTTGCACATATTGACAATACAACTTACTTAACCCAAAGTAGTCAACTTATGGATGTTTCTCTAAAAAAGTAAAAGAAAATAAAATAGACTAGAAAATACAACATAAACACGCTGGTGGAACTAACTTAATTAGTTTTAGTACCCAACTTAGACATATAGACTACAACTTAATTAACCCAAGTAGCTAACTTCGGTTAAAACATGCTTAAGCAACTTTCAAAAATATTGATGTAACTTAATTTTGGAAACCCAACGCAAGTCGCAAACCTAGACGCTAAATTAATTATTTTTCGCGTGTCGATGGTGTCCGCAAAACCATTTGCTGCAGCAGAACAAGCGAAGCGCCTAGCACGTTCTTTGCGTCAATGCAAGATTAATTCCCTGGATGGGGGAAAGGGGGGGGGGTCAATCCCAAAAGAGATCTTGGCGCCCACACTTAGCGCCCACGTTGTACTTGCCCAAGTCCCAGCTCGTGAACTTAATTTGGCTGTGAGATATTCTCTTAAAATAACCGAGGAGGCAAGTTATGCAAAAATAACTTACCAAAAGCACACTATGACTCGCCATTATTTGTAAGCTATATTGGCGAGCAACTTAGCATAAAGAAAATTCAATCGTTCGTTTATTATGTGTAACCTACTTAGCAGATATATAAGTCAGCAAAGTATCGTATCATATTTGGATACAAATTTGTAGAAAAGGTCACTATATGCGAATGTGCAGCAATGCTTTACCAGGGGCCGAATGTGCATGATTCTAGACCTCAAGTAGGGAGTCACAGAGGAAAAAAGGCTCCAATGTTCCATGGAACATACTGAAAAGTGACTTTGCTTCTAGATACCTTTGTGCTTAATAAACATACCAAAACACCTAATTGCTTCACGTGCATCCAGGAAGAGAAAACTATGGCGTGAAGGTTTGTATGTGACGTGTGCTACCTGAAGAGGATCCAGGTCCAGATGGAAGAGAGCCCGCGGGAGCCCAGGTAGAAGTACGCCCACCACCTCGACGGGATTCGGCGGCCACGGAGGAGCACCCACCCACCATCGTGGCAGCAGCCGCCGCCATCATCGGACAGGTCCCCAGCGCCACGATCCGGCACCAGATCGAGGCGAGCAGAGGAGGCTGGTTGGGACTGCTTCGGCACTAGAACGAGCACAACACACCGCCAGCTCGGTGACAGCTGCCGCAGCGGCGAGGTATCGCTCCACCTCCTCCCAAATCAGCTTTTGTGGTCATCGCTGATGTAGCTAGATGCCGCTCCGCCCCGTCCACATCAGTTGTTCCTGGCCGTTAGCCCCGCTCCGACCGCCCACACGCCGCCATGCGCCGCCGCCGACGAGCTCTTTGCCTCACACACAACCAAACCGCTCGAGCTCTCCCTCGCTAACAATAATAACAATGAAATCCAGAATGGATTGGAGAGGAAAGGGGAATAGGGTGGAAAAGAGAAGCGGAGCTCTCCTTGCCACGTGCCTAGTGGGGTCACCGAGCCGTCGCTTTCCGCTGTCAGAATCACGCGTAATGGGCAGACGCATCGGACGGCTAGAAAACGAGTGCTCCAACTGATAGCTAGCATCCAAGTACTTTTTAGCATTTGGGTATATATAAAGGTTCCCTTGTCTAGTTCTCTAAGTTAATTGTTGGGGGATAATCCCGGGTAGGGTCACTCCGCGGTATAAGGGCCGAGTCACCTCAAGGCAGGCCGGATCACGGAGTAACCCGGACCAGGAGGGTCGCCTAACATTGTCTCGTCCGACTCAAGGAATAAGTCGGAGACACTTGTCCCTTATAGCTTATATGCGAGAGCAGGTGTGGCGGATCAAGCTGATCCGGATCCTCGTTTGGCTTCTAGGAGAAGGAAGGAATATCTCTGGTCAAAAGAAGGCGGTGCGTCTTGGATGAGCGAATAAAGCAAGGGCGGGACCACCGGATCGTGGCGACAAAGGGTGACGACGCTCACGTCGGTATTGAAGCGCCGCAGAGGCAACGTCGCTAAAGCAAGAGTGACGTGGGGGAAAAGCACCCCTGTCGGGTTACTAATTTGGGAGGAGGCATATTATGCCTCCACGTATGCCCTAGGCCAGGACCGAACCACCCCTATATAAGGGGGGGTTGGGGTTCTGGTAAGGGGGTTGTGTCTTTTGAGATACAGAGCAAAGAAAATACTTGTGGGTCTAGGGTTCTTGGGCTAGTTAATAGGCAAGAGTAAGAGAGTTTCTTCTTCCTCCTCTTGTCAATACAGCTCGAGGAGCACTTGTAATCTTGGAGACTGAACATCAATACGAAGCTTCTGTGTAGAGAATCACTCTACTATCCCTCCCCGGATTCCCCTAACGCATATTAGTCCCCACCTTTAGCCTATCCATGGCATCTGCCGTGACACCACCACGACAGTTGGTGCCCACCGTGGGGCTAGCGGCGCTAGCAGGAGTGAAGATCCGGACGGGAAATTTCATCGGCACCGGTGAACGCATCATCTCCGGGCTCGTTCAGCGCTTCGGTGCACTGGACTACATCATCGACAACGTTGGTTGCCGACGCGCTTCCAGCGCCATGGCGTCTTCGTCAAGCTCGGCGCAAGGTCTATGTTGCCGTGGGCGTGTCTTGCGTTCATCGCGTCGCGTCGTCGATCGCGGGGAACCACCTCACTGGCTCGCGTAGCGTACGCCCACTCCCCGGGCCATGCAGAGGTGATGATAACCGCGCCGAGCGCGGGCGTGATCAAGGATCCGGCGCCAGACCCGGAGGCAACACCCAAGGCACCAAGGAAAGCTAGGGGTCCTCCGCTAGAGAGGCCCGAGAACGTGCTGAGGGAAGCTATGGATAGCTTGGCTAACCCGTGGCGATGGTAGATCCGGCTCGAGCACGAGCCGAGCTAGAGGAGACCCGCGAAGATCTTGAGGCGCAAAGAAAATAGCGGCTCGGCGATGCGTTGAACATGACGCTGCGTGAGTCTGTAGCGAACAAGGTTGATGCGATGAGGGTAAAAGGGAGAAACCTCACAAGCGAGATGAACAGAGAAGGTGATGATGGACCGGAAGGATCGGAAAACTATCATGCGTGGGGTTGCGAAGTATAGTACCCGCGAAGAACCTCGAGCAGCAGATGCCGCGGCGTCTGAGCTAGAGGGTCTGACGGTGAAGCCCGCCAAAGACAAGAAGACCGGGTTAACGAGCTGGTTCGAATCACGAACAGGCAGAATGAGGAGCTGTTGAGGGGTAACCCGGAGAGAGTTGGAGCATCTAAAATCGTCCATTCGGTGATGGGTAACCCGGAGAAATCCGATGGAGCCGCATCATCGCCTCATGGTGGACCTAGAAGAGAAGAGGTAGTAACCTCGGCGAGGAACAAGCAGATCG
The DNA here is from genome assembly GCA_023614405.1 of Avena insularis. Taxonomy (NCBI): domain Eukaryota; kingdom Viridiplantae; phylum Streptophyta; class Magnoliopsida; order Poales; family Poaceae; genus Avena; species Avena insularis. The sequence goes on along the minus strand of CM042691.1, from coordinate 452,980,712 downwards.
TTCGCGTGCGAAAGGAAAAAGAGATACGGAAAAACGACGATCGACGAAGTGTGAGCCGAGGTAACCACGACCAAGGCAATGCCGGTCAAGGGAATGCTGCCAACGGCAATGCCGGACAGCGAAACTTGGCAGGAGCGGGTCAACCGCAGCAGTGGAATGCACCAAGGCGAGAGCAAAGTGCCGGCCGTGGTATGCAACAGAGAGGAGCACAACGAGAGCAAGACCGATACAATGATGGAGACTTGGAGATGATGAATGTGGGATACGCAAGACCGGACTATCATGTGATAGGGTCGAGATTGGGAAGCAATTTGATTTGATGGATGACGCAAGATTGAAACTGGATCGCTGTATAGGTCGGAACAAATTGAATGTCAAGGTCCTCCGGGTCCAGCATGCTTTGGGCCCCGGATCATGAAGGAACCGCCATGCAATTTCCAGTTACCGAGCACGAAGGCGTGTAATGACGATGAAGCCGGAGGATTGGCTGATAAACTACGCAACAGCTGTGAAAATTGTGACTGGCAACTTGAGATGGGCTGTACGATACATACCCCAAATGTTGGAAGGTCCGACTAGGGTGTGGCTGAACAATTTGCCACCCGGAAGCATCAATTGCTGGATAGATTTTGAAGAAATGTTTATCAGCAACTTCTCAAGTACATACCAGAGACCGAATAGACCGCAGACCCTGGCAATGTGCAAGCAGAGATCTAACGAAACAGACCGTGAATTCTTGACCCGGTGGTGTACCGTGAGAAACTCATGCGAGGGAGTCATAGAGTCACAGGCTATAGCGTGGTTCGCACAAGGATGTAGATATGGCAGCGAGTTATGGATGAAATTGCAAAGGAAAATGCTAGTCACCTTGGCAGAGATGATCCGGATCACGGATTCCTATGCTTTGGGAGATCCGACTCAACCCAGGATCGCGTCGAACGAGTCAAATGAGGAGTACTATCCGAGGGACGGATCCGGGTCATCCCGGGGGAACGATTACAGGGGAAAAAGGAGAGATGATAGACCGGACCATAGGTATGGTTCGCAACAAGTTGCGGCCGTGAATCAAGATCAGCCCGGGGCAGGGAGCAATCAACGCCAGAGAATGGGAGGGCAATGGACTCCTCAAAACGATGGCAAGAAAATGTGGACTCCGGAGCAGAGGAAGCAATGGCAAGAGAAGAAAGATCGTCCGAGGTATACCTATGAGTCAATGTTGGACCAGCCGTGCAAGTTTCACACGCCAAATCCGAACAGCCCCGCGGGTCACACGATGAGACAATGTGAGTGGATGCGCAAGATAGAGCAAGGTGGTCCGGGGAATGCTCAAGCACCCCGGAATGATCAACCTCGGCAGGAGTTACCCCGGCAGCAATTGCTCTCCGGTGCAAACCAAGAACAACCGGATGTTGCCTCCTCCTCCGCCGAGGTATGACAACAAGGAGAGAAGGGATGCAATTGCATCGGATAGAAAACCATCAACAACCGGATCGAGGTATTCGGAAATGAGGGAAGGAATGAGTATAGGGAACATCACCGAGCTATTGCGTGTTCACAACAGAGGAAGCGGATAGGAAAAGCTTGCGGCGCCGACATATGGAGGTTAACGCGTTATGCCTGCAGGACGAGGTATATGTCTTGGTCGGACCAGAAATTACAGGCGTTAAAGATCATCCCAAGCTTATGCCAAGTCCGGGCTCGTATGCACTGGTGTTAGATCCGACGTTCATTGGACCAAATATTAATGTGAGATTCTCCAAGGTACTGATCGACAATGGCAGTAGCATTAACATCATGTATGCGGATACGATGCGCAAGTTGGGCATCTCAGAGAACATGCTCCAGGCTACGAGAACAACTTTTCACGGTATCGTGCCCGGCATATCCTGCGAACCCATAGGCAAAGTTCGGGTCAACGTGCTATTCGGTACGAGGGATAACTGCCGAACCGAAAATCTGGAGTTCGAAGTGGTAAACCTGGAGAGCGCGTATCATGCATTACTCGGGAGACCAGCGCTGGGCAAATTCATGGCAAGTTGCCACGTTGCTTATCTGAAGATGAAGTTGCCCGGGCCAAATGGTGCAATTACTATCGTTGGGGATTTCCGACGTTCTATTGAGTGCGCTTCAGCCGGGTCTAACCTAGCCGAGTCACTCGTAATTTCCCAAGAGAAAAGAAAAATCCAAGAAGTGACGACATTAGCTCAGTCCGCGCAGCAGTATATGCCGGTGTTAAGTAACCCGCATGGAAGCGTTTCATTTCAAGCCGCGAAGGACACCAAGAAGATCCCGGTGGATAACGTGTTTCCGGAGCGTACCGTGACAATTGGGGCCGGGTTAACTGACAAATAGGAAAGCGAGCTCGTCAACTTCCTCCGTGAGAATCGGGATATTTTTGCTTGGTCCACACAGGACTTGCAAGGTGTTCCGAGGGAGTTGTCCGAGCACTCTCTGAATGTAAGACCCGGATCAAGGCCGGTGAAGCAGCCTCTCCGACGCTTCGCGGAGGATAGGAGAAAGGTCATTCGTGACGAGATAGCTCGGTTGCTAGCAGCAGGATTCATCATGGAAGTGTTGTATCCGGATTGGCTCTCTAATCCGGTGCTGGTAGAAAATAAAAAGGATGATCCGAACGTGGCGGTGGTTTGGCGTATGTGTATCGATTACACGAACCTGAACAAGGCGTGTACAAAGGATCCATTTCCACTGTCGAGGATAGATCAGGTCATCGACTCCACCGCGGGATGTGAACTGTTGTCATTTATTGACGCTTATTCTGGTTTCCACCAGATACCTCTGAACCCGGATGATCAAATAAAAACTTCCTTTATTACCCCGTACGGGGCTTATTGCTATCGCACTATGCCGTTTGGTTTACGAAACGCAGGAGCAACGTACCAAATATGTATGCAAAAATGTTTGCACGATCAAATAGGTCAAAATGTACAAGTCTACGTGGATGATGTGGTTATCAAGACCAAGGAAAGCGCAACGCTCCTTGACGACATAAGGCAAACATTCGCGAACTTGAGGAGATTCTGGATGAAGCTTAACCCGGAGAAATGTACCTTCGGTGTCCCGGCTGGGAAATTACTCGGATTTCTCGTCTCTAGCCGAGGTATCGAGGTTAATCCAACTAAGATCCGAGCCATCGAACGAATGGAGCTGCCGAAGTGTCTCAATGATGTCCAGAAGTTCACTGGATGCCTGGCGTCGTTGAGTCGGTTTGTATGTCGGCTAGGGGAAAAGGCACTGCCTCTCTACCGACTCATGAAAAAATCAGATAAATTCGTTTGGACGCCGCAGGCCGATGAAGCTTTTGCCCACTTAAAAAAGATGTTGGCCACTGCACCAGCGTTAGCTTCTCCACTGTCGAAGGAGCCAATGTTGCTCTACATAGCCGCAACCAACCGAGTTGTAAGTGCAGTGATTGTAGTGGAACGATATGAAGAGGGTAAGTCGATGCAGAGACCAGTGTATTACTTGAGCGAGGTATTATCTGCCTCAAAACAGAACTACCCGCATTTTCAAAAGATGGCATACGGAGTTTATATGGCAGCAAAGAAGTTAAAGCACTACTTTGAGGAGCATCCCATCAAAGTGATATGCGAAGCCCCCATATCCGAGATAATGGGTAACAAAGATGCGAACGGCAGAATTGCGAAATGGGCAATTGAGCTAGCACCATACGCCGATCAAGACGATGAATAAAGCGATCAAGTCCCGAGCTATAGCGGACTTTTTCGTGGATTGGGCCGAGGTACAATACTGAACCACCGCCACCGGATCCAAACTATTGAGGATGCATTTTGTGGATCGAAGACCAAAACCGGATTAGGCGCCGGGGTTGTGCTTACCTCGCCAAAAAAGGATCAGCTCAAGTACGTATTGCAGATCCATTTCGCGGCATCGAACAATGTCGCTGAATACGAGGCTCTTGTGCATGGTCTCAAAGTGGCAAAGGAAATTGGCATAAGACGGATAATCTGCTTTGGCGACTCGGATCTAGTAATACAGCAAGTGTCCGGAGTGTGGGACGCCCTGGATCCAAACATGGCACTATACAGATTTCATGTGCAGAAAATCTCGGGTTACTTTGAGGGATGTGAATTTCATCATGTACCTCGCGTGGAAAACAAAGCTGCCGACATGCTGTCGAAGCTCGGTTCGACCCGACAGGCAATTCCACCGGGCGTTGCATTGGAGCACCTCAGAAAGCCATCTATAAGGCCGTCCCCAGGAACCGATTCAATTTATGTTCCGGAAAACGCGGAATCTGGAGCTGAACCCATGGACATTGACATGGAAGGTAGTGCGCCGAACCCGGGGATTACCTCGGCAAGCCCGGGGACTACCTCGGCAAACTCGGGGACTACCTCGCTAGACCCGGGGACTATTCAACAAGACCCGGTTGAAGTTATGCCGGTGGATCGGATGGAAATTGATGAGGAGATGTTCCCTGCGCGAGCAGTACCAGCTTGGGCACTGCCTATATACAAGTTCTTGAAAGATGGAACGTTACCCACTGAGGAAGTGCTAGCCAGGCAAACTCAGAGAAGGGCCAAAGCTTACACAATCATCAATTCCGAGCTGTACAAGCGGAGTGTAACCAGTGTCCTCCAGCAGTGTGTTGGTCCGGAAGAAGGACTTGACATCCTCCGAGACATACACCAAGGAGAATGCGGGCATCACGCTTCATCCCGGGCCTTAGTGGCAAAGGCATTCCGACATGGACTTTACTGGCCAAGCGCCTTGGAGCAGGCCGAAGATCTGGTGAGAAAATGCAATGGTTGCCAAAGATACGCCACCAGGACACATATGCCTATGTCGGAACTCAAAACCATACCAATTACGTGGCCATTTGCTGTGTGGTGCTTGGATATGGTTGGCCCGTTTAAACCAGCAAAAGGGAACATGACGCACATTCTGGTCATGGTGGACAAGTTTACAAAATGGATCGAAGTGAAGCCTATAAGAAAATGTGATGGGGCTACGGCTATGACAGTCCTCAAAGACATCATCTTGATATACGGTTATCCTCATAGCATCATAACCGATAACGGCACCAATTTTGCTGAAGGAACATTTGCACGATTCTGCCGAGATAAGAAAATCCGACTCGACATAGCCTCGGTAGCCCACCCCGCATCGAACGGACAAGTGGAAAGATCCAACGGATTAGTGCTATCCGGGATAAAACCCCGACTCATTGAGCCGCTGCAAAGATCAGCGGGGTGCTGGATAGAAGAACTACCAGCGGTATTGTGGAGTTTAAGAACCACTCCGAATCGATCAACAGGCTACACGCCGTTCTTTCTGGTATATGGGGCAAAAGCTGTATTACCAGCCGACATAGAGCATGATTCTTCTAGAGTCACCCAATACACAGAAGCCGAAGTGCAAGAAGCCTGGCAAAATGATGTTGATCTGCTGGAAGAAGCGAGAGAACTGGCACTGTCCAGATCCGCCATATATCAGCAAAATCTCCGACGCTATCATAGCCGTAAAGTGTGCCCCCGAGTCTTCCAGGAAGGCGATCTGGTGCTCCGGTTGGTACAGCGTACCACTGGCATGCATAAATTATCCCCCCCATGAGAAGGACCATTTATCGTGAGCAAAGCATTGCACAATGACTCTTACTATCTCATAGATGCAAAGCCACAGGAAAAGAACAAGGCGGACAGGTCCGGAGAGGAATCCAAGTGACCATGGAATGTAGCACTACTTCGTCCCTTCTACACTTAGCTAAAGAGTGTATGTACCCGAGTCATCCTCTTATGTCGGTATGTATGTCGGCAATGGGTTTATCAATGAAATAGTAGGGCCTCGAGCAGTAACTCGGGGACTGCCTTAATAAATGATTCTTGTTACTTTTTATGCGTTAGCTGGAATGACTCATTTCGCTTAACCCGGATTAGTAATGTGGGAGCACCAAAAACCCAACCCTTCGACTTGCTGCTGTCCAACAAGAATTGGCTTCATGGCGAGCAAAGGAACAAGTTTGGAATTGCGTAGCACATGAAAAACGACTAAGGAAACGAGTTTATTCGAGCTAACGTTTGTTTTTCGGACTAACCCTGTATTTATTTTCAAGTTACTATGCTGAATTATTTTGAGCTAAGCCTAAAAGTTTCTAAGTATTGTTAAACAATTTTTGAAGCTCGAGTTCGTAAGTCGTAAAACCGAATCATGGTAGACACGGACCGAGCCAGAGAATTGGACGAACAAGAAAATGAAACTCGGGGACTACGCCCAAGTTAATCCGGCATAGAAATGTACTAGAAAAATATCACATATCCAGCATACAATTACACCCGGCATACCGGGGATCTGATAAATTTTCAAGTTTTTTGGAATTAAGGAGCAGCAGGAGGAGGAAGTTCGGCGTCATCATCATTGTCTTCGATATCTGAAGCAGCATCTTCTCCGTCATCGCCCGACCCATCCTCCATGTTCTCCATCTGTTCCTCCTCGCCGGAGTCCAGAAAGCTCGGCCCCTCAACCCAGTCATGGACTAGAGAATATTCGATGAGGCTGTAGGCGCAAGCCTGGCGCCGAGCTACCCGCTCTAGATCATCGGTCCATTTGGATCCGGTGCGCCGACGGGTGAGGAGGCTCAGATCGATTTTCTCGTACCATGAAAGGATATGATGGAGAAGGGTATTCGCGGCACGCCAATGGATTCCCTCCAGAGGTCAAGTTGAGTCTCAATCTCCATCAGTTTTTCCGCAAGGAGCGTGATCCTTTCCGGAGCGTCCTCGCTTGGCCAGAATGTGTTGAAGATCCGGACCGCAACGTCGAGGAGATCTTTTCCATAGTTCTTGATAGTTTCCACCCGAGCTGACACGCTAACCAACAAGTCCTCCATGTCCAAGGGGATGCTCTCACCATCAGGAGCGATGGGAGTACCCCTCTCTTGGCGAAATTTGGCAACAGCAGCACTGGCGATGGCAGTACCCTCCGGAAAGTTATCTAAAAATAAGGAAAGGGAGGATGCTGAAGCAAAGGCATATGAGCTAACCCGGAAAACTAGGTCGGGCAAGGCGAAGAAACTTACGTGAGATATGGCGATGGATCCGGGTCAACTCCTTGATACAACTATCGCGTCTCTGCCGAAGTTGTTCAAGCTCGGCGAGCGCCGACCCAAGCCGGACTTCGGATTCCTTGAGCAGATCCTGGTCCTTGGAGATCTGAAGGGTAAAGCGCTCACGCTCTTCGGTGAAGTTCTGGCCAACTTTCTGGAGCTCGGTTTTGTGTTGGGCCTTTATCTTCTCCATCTCGGCCTTGAGTTTGGCTATCTCGCCGTCCTTGGTCCGGAGGAGGGCAAGCTCATCGTCCTTCTTCTTCAGCTCGGCTTGATGATGTCCTGCTTGTTCGAGAAAATGCAGCATCATATCAGGCACGGGCACACTATCCTCAAGCGATGCTGAAATAGTGTGTTGACCCGGCAAAGCCGAGGAGTGAATGTTTGCCGAGCCAAGAAAAAGAAAGAATGGAAAACACAGCGACGTTGGCCGAAAGGGGACATACCTCGGATTTCCTCCAAGTTTTTCCGCATAATCTTGTTTTCAGCCTCCACCCCAGCTGCAAAAAACCGAATAAGGAGGTTAATCCAGCAGAAGCAAACGAAATGGTGAGGTGTTAAGGGAGGAAATTACCTCTCTTTTCATGCTCTGTGCCAAGTGCAACGTGTTTTGCGCGCAAGATCTTATGGGTATCAAGCAGGCGCTGAAACTCGGCGCTCCGACGGTTGGTGGTTACCTGACAAAGGCACAGGCGTGTAAAGTTAGTTCGGTGCATATTCGAAGTGTACAAGATCCGGGCCAAGCGGAACTTAACCCGGCTCTAGGTGTGTGCATATTCGAAGTATACAAGATCCGGGCCAAGCGGAACTTAACCCGGCTCTAGGTGTGCGCATATTCGAAGTGTACAAGATCCGGGCCAAGCGGAACTTAACCCGGCTCTAGGTGTGTGCATATTCGAAGTATACAAGATCCGGGCCAAGCGGAACTTAACCCGGCTCTAGGTGTGTGCATATTCGAAGTGTACAAGATCCGGGCCAAGCGGAACTTAACCGGCTCTAGGTATGTGCATATTCGAAGTATATGAGATCCGGGCCAAGCGGAACTTAACCCGGCTCTAGGTGTGTGCATATTTGAAGTTTACATGCAGCTACGTTGATCTTCTAAGGAGCATCCGGCCGAATAACAAGTTACTCCGCCGGAGGCTCGGGGACTAATGGTTATTATCTACAGCATGTAAAGAAGAAACAACGTACCTCCATCATACGCCCAGCGAGGTTAATGGCCTTGGCGGCGGTATTCATCTGAGCGGAAAATTCAGCTGGGCCGAACTTTTCCGGGAGATCGTCGTTGTAGACGAACTCCGCCTTATTCCAGTTCATGACGAACTCGATGAGGCTCGGAGGGTAACGTTCGCCAGTGGGCATGTGAGGTGCCACCAAGCCCTTGGCGTGAGCTTCTTTCCTTTCAATCAGGGCAAGAGCCGGGCTAGTGTGAAGAACCATCTGCTGCGAATCAGCTGGCTCGGCGGGAGGATCCATCGCTGCTGATGACTTCTTTGGAAGCATCGACGACAAGGTTCAGCCCAGCCTCGACGGAGGTGGACTTGCCTTTGGCCTCTTGGGAGGAAGTGACCGCATGGATTTGCCCTTGAAACCGCTGGAGTGGGTCCTCGCCGAGCTTGAGATGACTCAGACGAGGCGGATGAGCTTGGCGAGGAGCTTTGGTGGTGGCGTTGAGCTGCTATTGGTTTCTTGAACCGGACAGCGCTGGTTCGGTGGCTGGTCCGGAGCTGCCTTGGGCTGGAGTTGCAGTAGACTTAATTGTTGCTGGCAATGCGTAATGCCGGCGCAGACGCCATCGCCTCGCCGATCGACCCTCCCGATCCGAGGTCGCGTCCCTCTGAAGGAGGTACTGCGGAACCCGGAGCGGCCGCAGAGCCTTCCGGAATAGGGCTCAGCGGGCGTGACTCGTCGTCACGGGGAGGGGAAGGACTAGAGCGAAGAGGAGAGGAGATGCTCGATCCGCTCTGAGGGACCTCCACAGGAGCCCTGCAAGAGAAAATAATGTCAGGAGTGAAATTACCCCGAGGGGAGAAGTGTGTCTTGATGAAAAAGAACTTACGCATCCGAGGTCTCTGCCTCCTTAGGTTTCCGGGCCCTCCTTGCCGGGGCTTTGCCTACCCGTTTGGAGGTAGTCTTGTCTCCGACCTTCTTTTGCCTTTTGGAAGGCTAAGAAGGTTCGGAAGAAGAACTCGACGCGGTTCCGCGCTTCTTCTTTGATGCCGTCGGAACAGGCTCGCCCGTGGCAAGGAGAGGATCCTCGTGGATGTGCCCACCGGGATTAGCAGATGCCGGGTAAGCAAAAGAAAGAGGGACAGCCTCAACGGGTTCAATCACATCGATATCCGAGTCATCCTCATCGTCGGGCCAATCTCTAAGAGAAGAGAATTTACCGCTGGGTCGTCTGGTGGCATCGGGTGTGGGGACGAACATCTCCTGGCCCGGCTCCTCCTCGTCCGGAATTTCTCGGTCCGGGGCCCACTTAAGGGTCGGATCCGGGCCATCCTCGAGGGTTTGCTGGAGAAACAACTGAGAAAAAAGCACAAGGAGCAAAGTCAAGAATGTGATAAGAGCCGACATGAAATTGATCCGAGATAAGTTTACCCCGCGAAGCTTACCGCGAGAGGGAGCCTGTCACGGCAGTAATGCTCAATTCCCCATGTCCATTCGGCGGAGAAGTCCTTATGGGTGGTGAAAAGAGCCTTGACCCGGCGGAAGATCTCTGTATTGCTCAACTCGAATGAGGAGGTTCGGTTGGGGTCGTGACTAAAGCTCATATGGCACAACTTGTGAGTGCGCCGCTGAAGGGGAGAGATTCGGTTGCGCACGAATGTGATCATGGCATCCTCGTTGCGCAATCCGAGCTTCTTCAAATCTGCAAACCTTTTGTTCACTTGGTTGGCCAGAGCCGTAGGTTTCTTGGCAACCACCTCCCAGAAATCCGTGTTAGGGGGACCCGGAGCGTAGGGCAGCAACCGGATCAAATCTTCCGTGCCTTCGTTCCGGACGTAGAAGAAGGTCCGGGCCCATCCTTTGCAGGAGTCAAGCCCGGTGACCCGGGGAAAGATTGAATACCTCCGGGGCGAGATCGAGGCAGCTCCGAACTGAGTTAGCTGCTTGTCCTCCGACTCGACGTGGATGTTGGGGACGACGTTGCGGCGGAGGCCGAAGAACCGGATCCACAGCTCCTTCGTAGGCCATAGCCCGGTGTAGCCCTTGATCGAAGAAACGAAAGCGGACAGAGAGGTGATGGCGTTCGCCGGGAGATGATGTGGTTGCAGGTGATAGGTCCGGATCCAGTCCCGGAAGAAATCACTCACTGGAAGCCCAAATCCCCGTTGGAAATGGGATAGGAAAACAACGAACTCACCCGGATTGGGTGAGGGGGCCAACTCCGAGGAGGGGAGACGAGCGGCGACGCCGGCGGGAATGCGCCGGGTCCGGTAGAGCCAGTCGATGTCGTCCTCGCAGACCCAGGAGCCGGCCCACGCGCCGCGGTCCGCCGCGCCGGCGTCCTCCTCCATCTCCTGCTCAACGATGATGAGCTCCTCCTCCGTCATCTCGATTCCGCTGTCCTCGCTGGAGCTGGCGGCGGCGGGGCTCTGTGGTTTAGACTGACGAGGACCCGTGGCTAAACAGAGGCACAACAGTGACTGCGGTGCGGAGGAACGGAGAAGGTGCGGCAGCGGCGCTGCTGCAACGGGCACTGGCGGCGGCGCGGTTACGAGGAAGAAGAAGAAGAGGAACGGGCGAGGGGGCGCGGAGATGGAAAAGTTCTAAGGAGCGTGCCCCTCCCCTATTTAACCGCCCCCAGTCATCAACGAGTGGGATCGTGCTGCGCAGGAAAACCACACGATGTGGCCGTGTATCACCAGCATCGACCAATCAGAGAGGAGCCACACCGAGGGCGGCAGAGTAAATGTGATCCAATGACACGACGTGCAGTTGCGGTAAACGAGGAGACAGACGTGACGTAACCCCCGCATAGTAATCACTGACATTTACTGCGGCGGTCACTGCGCGGGCCCTTAAAATAAGGCAACGTAATGATTAACCGTTACGTGGGTTGGCGTACGAGAGAAGGAAGCAAGGCCCGGATCCGAGCCACGGGTGGTAACCCGGCCGGCAAGTGAAAACTTGAACCGTGCGGAGGGAAAGTAAAACCAAACGATCCGAGCCAAAGTGGTGACCCGACCGGCAAGTGAAAACTTGGAGCGTGCGAAGGGAACGTAAATCCATATAATCCGAGACAAAAAGTTAACCCGGAAATAAACGTCCAAAGCTTGGATATGAATGAACCTGATGTGGCCTTAGCGACCAAGGCCGCTAAGGCCGCATCAGCTTCGGCGACTAATGTTGGGGGGATAACCCCGGGTAGGGTCACTCCGGGGTATAAGGGCCGAGTCACGAAGTAACCCGGACCAGGGGGGTCGCCTAACATTGTCTCGTCCGACTCAAGGAATAAGTCGGAGACACTTGTCTGGCTTATATGCAGGAACAGGTGTGGCCGGATCAACTGTGATCCGGATCCTAGTTTGGCTTCTAGGAGAAGGAAGGAATATCTCTGGTCAAAAAGAAGGCCCGGTGCGTACTGGATGAGCGAATAAAGCAAGGGCAGGACCACCGGATCGTGGCCGACAAGGGTGACGACGCTCACGTCGGCTGACGCAGGCGCCGCAGAGGCAACGTCGCTAAAGCAAGAGTGACGTGGGGGAAAAGCACCCCTATCGGGTTACTAATTTGGGAGGAGGCATATTCTTAGGAATATGCCTCCACGTATGCCCTAGGCCAGGACCGAACCACCCCTATATAAGGGGGGGTTGGGGTTCTGGTAAGGGGGTTGGGTCTTTTGAGATACAGAGCAAAGAAAATACTTGTGGGTCTAGGGTTCTTGGGCTAGTTAATAGGCAAGAGTAAGAGAGTTTCTTCTTCCTCCTCTTGTCAATACAGCTCGAGGAGCACTTGTAATCTTGGAGAATGAACATCAATACGAAGCTTCTGTGTAGAGAATCACTCTACTATCCCTCCCTGGATTCCCCTAGCGCATATTAGTCCCCACCTTTAGCCTATCCATGGCATCTGCCGTGACACCACCACAACATTAATGGAGCAGACTAAAGAACCAGAACGACGCTTGATTGAAAGGTAAGTCTCCAACTATAACGGTTCTTGTCAGATGATTAAACATGGAACTTGATCCTATCAAGTAAACTAAATACTTTGCCTTGACGTCGGAACACACAAGGTACTCTTTTGGTTAGTTTATTTCTTAGTAGCTATCACTATTGTTTTTCGACAAAGAAGATATATTAATATCGTGAAGATACCTATTACACCCACATTTACAACAATGCAGTGCTCTAATGGTAATAAGAATACACACAGCAAAAAAAAGAATTACAAAAAAAAAGTCTCACTATAGTGATCTATTCCTTGTAGTAGTGGCCAAACACCACCAAGAAAACTCCAGAAATCCATCTTCTCCAAAACCAACGCCTCTAAGAAGGTAACATTGCACAAACGGCGTCGTCACCCTGATAATAGATCATAGGTTTTCACCCTGGCGAAAGTCCGCGATCACAAAGCAATGCCTTCAACAAGACCATTCACCCTGAAAGTTTAGACTTTGAACTTCTCTTGTGTTATCGCCCCCACTTGCTGATGCCACTTCTCTAGTTCACGAATCACCAAGCCAATTCCTCATCATCACTTGGTCTTGAGACACCATTACTAGTCCTCAAATCTCGGCTTCTATGCCATTCTCCACCATTGACTTCAGCATGAAACTAAAGACATGCTCCCACAATGGTAATAGACTGTAGAGTTTCACACTCCTTCCTATGAAACCAAACAGTCAGAAAAAACACGGTTGCGTGCGACCAAATCGCATCCAGCTGGAAAATTCCAGGCATGAGTCGCCCAAAGGAGTCCTTCGGCGGAGTCCTCCGAAACTCAACACTCTGGCCAGATCAATGAAGGCACACATCAAGCAAATCTTCGTCTTGGAATGAGAGGGATCCCTGGACCCATATTTTCATGGCTATTTTCCTAAAAAAGCTTCTAGTTACCTACAGTCCACTAGCATTTTGTCTAACAATCTCGTGATATACCAATAAAAGTATATAGTAGAGCGAGGGCGTGATGCAACCAAAATTTGAAAATATGGATCTCAAAACTATGAAATATTATTTCCATCGTAAACAAGTGGGAGAATGCCAAAAGAACTATGAGATCCCTTTGTTTTGCATCACACCCACGGAAGGACTCTTAGCAAATACATTTAATTACTAGGACCAGCCGTCCTTTTTTAATTTGAAACCCTAGCTCGACTAGTTTGTGATTAATGCAAGCAAGAAATCTAGTTTGTGGTGCAATAATTTTATCAGTTTTGGCAAAAAAACTATTTGTAAGTTCTAAATACTAAAAATATCATGAGGTTATTTATTGGCTTGAAACTTACATATGTATTTGTTTGTAAAATAAATTACCAATTTGTATATCTTACAAAAAATGGGAAAATGAGATAGCTATTGTTTCATTTTAAGGAGTTCCTTTATATCAGCCTCATCTTTTACTAACTACAAGAATTGAGTTTCGGTGTACCTAGGGTCCCAAATCCTTTTTCCTGTATCAGGAGGTTGTCCAGTCGTTCAGATTTTCCGAGCATTTGTGGTTAGGTTAAGAAATTTGCTATAGCTTTTAGGAGTATAAAAGATGTATCTTCAGTTTCCATACTCTTCTTCTCTTTTGGTTTTATTGGCATAGTGTAAAAGAGGAAACATCAAGTATTTATCATATCATCATCCTGATTCTGCAATCCAATATTTATCGTAACGTCATGATGATTCTATAGTTTAATTTGCTATTTCAATGATAATTGAGACATTGTTATTACTAAGCTGACCATGTTGCATAACATAAAAAATCGATGTGCACACAAAATTGTATGTAACCATTGGGGTGACTTATGAAGGGTGGAGCGGTGCATAATAGAGAATTCCAGGTGTGAGATTAGCACACAATGTACCTAGGTTCAACTACGCATGATGGAGGTAAAGACCCTACTCCTACTTGTTTGTATTGATGATAGTACATTGATTATGACACTATTGGAAATAGTCTTAGCGCTACAACAGCCTTACTGGTAGAAAAATGGAAGTCTGCCATGGTAATGTGTACCCCAGACGAGCAAACAAAAGACCGTCACCTATGGGTCGCAAACTGATCCCCACTGGGCAGAAGAAAAAGTTCGTCCTTGCTACGTGTTTTGTGGGAGGACCTAGGGGCCAAAGAAAGCCATGGCATTTGACCTTTTACGTTCGTCAAGACTGCAGTACCTAGCGGCGAAGAGACATAAAGGAATTATGTTGCTGGGTCCTCCCGAAAACTAGTGGCATATGCGTTTGTCACTGATTATAGGTTATCACTAATGACCTGATATAGAAATACATTCGATGGTTCCAATGGTTAGTAGCGATGTTAGCATTATCAGGTTCGACGGCTGGGTAGATCTATCGGTAACGAATACATAGGGTGTGCGTGTGTGAACAGTCGCAAAGTTGCAAGTGTAAATAGGATGGGCAGTTGTCATGCGAACATAGGGAACTGATATGCACGCCTAAGCGGAATAGTCAAGTCATTTCGATATCCATGGGGTAACCCTTAATTGCAATGGACCTGTAGGTGGTTGCCGAAGAATGTTGAAGTGGTTATTTAGAGATGTGATGACAATGGTTTTCTAGGCTCATCTTATTATGGAGTTTTCCCCACACATATCATAACAAAAGATATATATTTATCCTAATCATAGTTAATACCAATGCTAGAGGTGGATCCTAAAACCCTGAGAACATTTAGCCATACTGAAGTTCCATTACACTTCTCAGCGCTCTCGTTTACTTTACTGCATACTTTACTCTTTTGCAAACAAACCAAACTCTCTTAAAACACTCTTACTTGAGATCAAGGACATATCCAGGTATCCCTTGATAGATAGTGACGAGGGGCATAAAGATCCTAACCAAATAGCTCTTTGTGGTTTGATACTCTTACTTTTGAATCTAGTTACAATTGATATGTGCACTTGCAGTCATCAATGGGTCATGTCATTACCATCAAAGTCCTCTTCGGTTGTCTGTTTCTATGATTAATAGATTAACATATAAATTTATAGAGAAACATTGAAGACACACAACCTGAACATTTGTCGTTCTATAGATATACCTTGTCATCTGGCATAGGAAGTACCAGAAATGAAACCTGTTTCATGCAGCTTGCGCTTTTTCCCTCCTCCCACTTCTCCTAGTTGATCTAGATGATCAACATCTGATTATCCTACATGATCTTGATGATAAAGATGTGTTTCCCCGGTTCATATGGAGGATCATATGGTTTACCATGAAATACCCATCTAACATATTTGCGACAACACCCTTTGATTCACACACAAGCGGCAGGGGCAATGTACTTTTGATTTGTCAAAATAAGCTCTAACAAAATCTATAACTCGTAGAACACCATGGATATGTTTAGCGCAGCTTAATGGAGAAACCTCTATCCAAAATATGTCCAGCTGTTTAATTATGACATACAAGATTGGTGCTTATTGAAAGAAAAGCAGAAAACATATAGATGAAGTACGAAACTATATATGCCTATGCATTTCAGTAAACATATTGACAGCAAAACTCGGCGAAGATATTTTAGTAAACAAATCGAGCGTAGAATCAACTATGACCATGCATATTGAGCACAGATTAAACTACATATTTTAGGAGGCAAATCAGGTGAAAGGGCAAGAAAATACCAACTAGATCAAGCTAGAGATAGAAGGACTACTACGGGATTGATTTGACCATCGGTGCATCTCGAGAAGACCGACGGGTAGGGAAAGGTTCTTCGAGCACACAGTGGTGATGAGGAGCGACAGTGAGTGTTTCTGTTTTGTCGGGCAAGGGGGTAAGGGTCGAGGCGACGGAGGGTGAATGATTTTACACATCGCGAAGGGGTAGGAAGGGATAACATTGAAAATTCTGACTTACCCTACTTTTGGGCACCACCATATACGTGGCCCACCTGTTAGTGACCATAGATCAACATTGACCGATTTTTGCTAAACCGAGATAAACTAGTTAAAGCGGCGAAATCAGCACAAAAAATTGAAATTTCATGAAACTCGTGCATTGTCTATTAAATATATGTATTACTTTGTGTGAAATTTGGGAAGGTGACATTTTGAGCCATATTCTATGTAGTTGCTTCATAGCAAAAGCCATTTTTGGCACTTAAAAGTTCAAAATAAATTCAATTTTGGAAGCTCCTTTGTAAACAATGTTTGAAATGCAGATATGAACCAACATACCTAATATGGACACCTTATCATACACTGTGTCAAATATATGTCCATGACCTTGCTATTGTTTGAAATCCATGAATTTTCATACATCGTACACCACATTGTGAAGCAAGTTTTTTCAAAAGTTTTCAAAATACAAGTTTATATTTTACCATGTAAACTAATACATATAGCATTGCACTTTGCGAACGAATGGTTTTATGTTAACTTATATTTAAAAAAATTGTCCCAAACTGTTTTCGAAAAGGGGCCAAATTTGGCGACAATATCTTTCAGATCAAGATGTTGAATCTTGCAAAACTCTTGGTGGTTATCCCATATAATATACACAGGGACATTAAAATGGTTTAAAAGGCACATAAGCTAGCTATAATGCAGTTGCAGTTCCAATTTTGAGATACTTTCAGCAAATTGTTATAAAGCCAAATTATTTCATGGATATATTACTAGGAAACTTGAAAATTTATGAAACCTAGGTAATATCAATGAAATATGTTATAGTGGTGGCATTTTAGACATATACCTTCTAGTTTCTTCACAAAAATACATTGTTGTCACTTTGAAGACTGAAAATAACTTCAAATTTGGAAGTTCCCTTTGTAGATAATGCTTGAAACACCAATATGAACTACCATACCAAAAGTATGGACATTTTATCATAAACTATGGCGAATTTATAGTTGTTCCCTTGGTCATATGGTTTGAAAGCCATGAATATGTTCATACATGCTAGCTAGGCCAAAATATCTTGCAAAACTCTTGGTGGTTTTCTCATATTTTTATACTTGGGTACCTTCAAATATCTTCAAACTTGAAATCTCCCATTGTAAACATTGCTTGAAATGCCAAGATGCGCTAATGTACCCAATATGGATACACTATCATAATGTATGGCAAAGATATGGCCGTGACCTTGGTTTTCTGGTTTGAAAGCCATGAATGTGTTCATACATGCCATGCGAAATAGTGCGAAGCGAGATTTATCAAAGGTTGTCAAATTTACGTTTATAATTTTTCATGGAGACTAGTACAAATAGGAAGACACCAAGAGAATAGAATGGTTACTTTGATTTATATTTAGTTTTATTATGTTTCTTCCAAAGAGAACACAAATTTGGAGGCATTACCATTCATGTGAGGAAGTCGAATCTTGCAGAACTCTCGGTGGTTATCCCATATTTGACTACTTGGGTATCTTCAAGTGATTTTTTTTAAAAGAGTCAAGACCAATCTATCTCGCATATGTAGAACACAAAATTGACATGCTTTTGGTAAATTTCCATAAGTTAATTTATCGCAAGAATTTGGCCAGTAAGACTGAATGGGTGTATCCATTAAACAGGTTACTTTGTGTCATGCCTAATCATGGTGGAAACTTGCAGCATAACTATAGTGAGCATTCTATGAAGCATCCTCAATAAAAAAATATGCAAATAGAAAATAAAAAGATCATTTGAGATGCTCCTTTATCCTTGCCTTGTCATTTTGATTATGGGATAGCTCCTGTGTCATGTGCAAGGGGTACCCTGTTGGCGGTTCTCAATGATACACATGTATTTACAATGACTAGAGCTTGCTCGTGACTAAAGTTGAGTAGCATGAGGTTCGGTACTCATAAGTAAGGGGCATGGGACTTCAATTTATAACTTGTCAAGCATATCCTCTTAGTTGTGTCACTTTAACCTTAATCACCTAAAGATGCCTATGATAGGGGCAATGAGAGCAGAAAGCTAGTAAGTATCATAATTTTTGGGAGCTCTTTATGAGACTTGCAATCACTGCTTCCCTCTGCGAAGGGCCTTTCTTTTACTTTGTAGTTGAGTCAGTAAACCTACTCCCTTCTATCTCAGCAAGTATTTTAAGTTGTTGTGTTTCATTCATTCATATGATGATTTATTCAATCATGTTTCTTATGTTCCTTGTTTTGCACATTGCTCTTATCTTGATGTTTACTACTTTGAAAGTTGTCATTGAAAACCAGTTATTTGTGAACTCTAGCAAATTATCAACTAGTCTTCGACCAAGAGCTAAGTTTGCCATTACCAATTATGATTTACTTCATGTATCTTTATTGTGTTTCCTTTACCCATTACAAGTTGAGTTATATAATAGTGAGTTGTCTTCTATTATGATCTATGTATTTGATGAATGTGATGCTTCTTGTCCGTATTCTTTTATCGACTCTTCACTCCATAAACCCGAGGCCATGTTTATTGAGCTCAGTTTCGCTTGGGGATAAGCGAAGTCTAAGCTTAGGGGGAGTTGATACGTCCATTTTGCATTACTATTCTATGTCATAATTCACTGTTATTCATTGATATATTTCATATTAAGATATGATACTTAAGTTATTTCATCTGTTTTTACATGGAAAATCCTATTTTTCCAGAAGACGAAGGAAGCCAGAAGGGGGGCTAGAGATGGGCCACAGGGCGCCCACACCACCCCCTGGCGCAGGCCAGCCTAGGCCGCGCCACCAGGTGGTGTGGCCGCCCTGGTCCACCCCCGGCACTCCCCTCTGGCGTATATTATCCTCTCGAAACCCTAAGACTGGGGGAGCGACCACAGAAAGATTCCACCGCCTCTGCGGGGCGAAAAACACTGAGAGAGAAAGATCTCTCCGGCAGACAGATTTTTGCCAGGGGAATTCCTTCCTAGAGAGGGGAGATCGTCGCCATCAACACCACCATCAAGCTGTACTTCATCGGAATAATCACCATCATCATCACCACCATCATCATCATCAGCACCCTCATCACCATCTTCATATTGCTGTAACAATTGGGTTGAATCTTGCATTAGTTCATAGGGGAAACTTTCCCGGTGTTGATTACTCTTTGTAGTTGATGCTATTGAGTGAACCGTTGAATTATTGTTTATGTTCAGATTGTTATACATCATTATTCCATCTCTGATCATGATCCATATGATGTCTTGTGAGTAGTTCGTTTTGTTCTTGAGGACATGGGAGAAGTCATGTTGTTAGTAGTGGAATTGTGTTGAGAAAGATTCAACAGTTTGATATTTAAGATGTGGTGTACTTCTTCTAGTGGTGTCATGTGAACATCGACTAGATGACACTTCACCTATATGGGCCTAGGGGAATGCATTGTGTATTTGGCTACTAATCGTAGGGGTTACCGGAGTGAACCCCCGTTAGGAAACCATTGCACAAGGGACGTAAGGGTCTTAGAGTTTAAAGTTGTGGTTAGGTTTCTACCTTAATTACTTTCTAGTACTTACGGATGTTTGCAAGGGGTATAATAACATGTATTAGTCCTAGGAAGGTCGGTACATTAGCACAGGTTCACCCACACAACACTTAGCAAGCTAAAGAAGATTAATCAACTATATGAAGCGAAGGCACTTGACAGTCTTCCCATGTGTCCTCGAGAACGTTTGGTCATCTTAAGTAATACAACCAGCTTGTCCTTTGCTGCATAAAGGATTGGGCCACTTGCTGCATTTATTCCTACTGTCTTTTATTTACTCATACTTTGTTTACTTGCTTTATCGAAAACCCCTAAAAATCCGTTTGCTAAGTATTTGCAGAGAATTCCTGATCCATACCACTAGCCAGCACCTCCTGCTCCTCGTTGGGTTCGACACTCTTACTTATCGAAAATACTGTGATACACCCCTTATACTTGTGGGTCATCAAGACTATTTTCTGGCACCGTTGCCGGGGAGTGGTGTGCTATTGGAGAGTGGAACTGGTAAAGGAAACTTCTATTGTGAGTATTGTTTACTTCTGTTAGTTGCTTTATTTTCGTTATGGATAATTCGCTGAGTTTCTTATTTGGTAATGCTACTACCACTGCTAAGGTAGTAGATAAGCCACCACCTGCTGAGAATGATGTTTTTAAAATACCTACAAGAATTATTGATCGTGTTATGGATAACTATTATGTTGGGGATGGAACTGTCCATCCCGGTGATCATTTACTCTTTATACACGAATTATGTGGGTTGTTCAAGTGTGTAGGTATTACTACAGATCAAGTTAAGAAGAAATTATTCTCATTATTGCTGAAAGGAAGAGCTGAGGAATGGTATAAGCTGCTGAAGAATGGTCAAGCTCTGGAATGGGAGGAAATAGTGCCTCTCTTTTATTCAAAGTTTTATCCTCCTAGTGAGATTCATAAAGATCGGAATCAAATATACAACTTTTGGCCTCTTGATGGAGAGAGTACAGCTCAAGCTTGGGGGAGATTGAAGTTACTAATGCTCAAATGTCCCATTCATGAGCTCCCCAACAATATTATTATCAATAACTTTTATGCAAGGCTTTCTCTTCATGACAAGGATTTATTGGATGCTTCTTGTGCTGGATCATTCACTCACATGGAAGAAGAAGCTGGGATCTTCTGGACCATATTCAAGACAATGCTGAAGCTTGGGAGAATGAAAAAGGTAGAAAGTCAGGTATAAATTATGATTATGAATGCATTGAATCTTTTATGGGAACTGATGACTTTAAAAATATTAAAAATGCTTATGGTCTAGACTCTCAAGCTATTGCTTCTTATTTTAAGGCTTTTGCTTCCTATATTGAAGTGCCTAAAAAGAAGTGGAATAAGTATCATGAACCTTATAAAGATGTTGCTAAGAGTGTTCCTGCAAGAAATACTGAAGTTTATACCACTAATCATGTTTTACCTGAACCTTATATTGAGAAAATGCCTTTCCCAATTAAGATAAAGGAACATTCTATGATAGCTAGTATGGTTAATGAAAGTACAAATAAAGTTGTTGAACCTGATAAACAAAAGGTTGATGAACCTATAATAGCAAATGTGAAAGACTTTGTTACTAAATATGAAGAAGAGGGACACACTATCCTTTGTAAGGATACCTCTAATTTTGTTTCACAAAGTAGTATTATGAGAGCTAATATTCCTGTGTTTTCTGTTAGAATAAGTGATCATTGTTGCGATGGTCCTTATGATAGTTATATTGTTAAGTTTATGCATGATACTGAAAGTTATTATGAGAGAGGGAAAAGTGTTCTTATGTATCTCAATAATATCAAGTTTCCTCGTTTTATGCTGAAAGTTTTTATGTTGCACTTCTTTTGCCTTCCTATGCAAGTAGCCTCTGGTTTCAACAACTTGTTTGTTTACAAAATTCCCTTGCATAGGAAGTGGGTTAGACTTAAATGTGTGTATTTTTGCTTCTTAATGCTCTCTTTCACTTCAATTCTTATTCTTATGTGAGCGTCTTCAAAATTATCATGCCCATCTTAATGGCTATAAAGAAAGAGCTTTTTGGGAGACAACCCAATTTGTTTTTGCTTTCAGTTTGCTTTTGTTTCTTTGAGTCTTGGAAGTTATTACTTCGGTAATGACCGCTCCTTATCCGTTTTGTTTGGTTTTAGTGTCAAGATTAACCTCTAATGAGAGAGAAGTAAGATTTGGGGAAGTTGCTGTCCCGAAACAGATTTTTTGTGCTTCACCGTAAAAATTCGTGAGAGATCTCTGTATGTCGGATTTAGCTGTAATTTTTTGTGCTTATGCCCCGGGGTATTATTTAACTTTCGTTAGTTTTGCACCTTTTGATTTAAGCAACAGAAGATTTTCGAAAAAAATGATCTTTACCTGCTGGTCTGTTTTGACAGATTTAGCCAGTCTTGCATTTGCTTCTTTAATCGATTTCCTTTTTGAATTCTTTTTGGGTTTTTCGGAAGGAGTTGCTATAGTAGCTTATGTTTTGATGGTTTTCAGTTGAAGTTGAACTCAAAAGGTTTT
The DNA here is from genome assembly GCA_023614405.1 of Avena insularis. Taxonomy (NCBI): domain Eukaryota; kingdom Viridiplantae; phylum Streptophyta; class Magnoliopsida; order Poales; family Poaceae; genus Avena; species Avena insularis. The sequence goes on along the minus strand of CM042691.1, from coordinate 452,958,526 downwards.
ATCACTTCATATATACTAATGTTGCTAATGAGAACTGTGTGAAGTTTTGTGTGAAAGAAATTTCCAGGTAGTGGAGGTAATGGTGTAATAAGGAAGAGAAAGGTTTTATGACTCAAGTAATAAGTGTATGAAGATGAAGATATCGATGATATTCAAGTGGTGACTCCGGAAGAATCCACTAAATACCAAATTCAGAGACCTACAGAGTCTGTTTTCAAATAGGTAACGGTTCTGGTAAGAAAAGTTCCGCGAAAATACTGTCCAACTATATTTTTGCAGTTTTTAGTCAATAAGGAAAGCTACAAAGTGAAAAAGGGATGGAGACGGAGCCAGGGTGGCTCACACTACCCTGTGGCGCGGGCCCACCCCTGGTCGCGCCACCAGGTGGTAAGGCCACCCCAGACTCCGCCTCTGACCCGTTTTCGCCCAGTACCTTACTTTTGTTATGAAACTTCGTAATATATAATCTCCCGGATCTCCCGAGGTTCGTATATCGTGTTTTCGTCGTGTTTTCGTTTTGATCTGTTTCTTACAGGTAGAGTCCCAGATTTGGAGCCACAATGTCTTCCTCTGGATCAGTCAAGGAAGATTCCTTAGAGGATATCATCAACCCATACATGAGAGAGTTGAAGATTCATCCCAAGGAGTTGTTGCTTGAAGATGGGGAACTCTGGATAAAAGAGGTTCGACGCCCTAAAGGTGAAGGAAGTCTGGAGGACAGGATGGAAGCACTGGAGCAAGAAGTCTTTAGGTACAAGAAGATGGCGGAGCACGAAGTGGATATCATCCATAAGATTTGTTCCGAACTCATCGTCGAGCACCAAAAGGAGACTACTGAACTCAAGGATGAAGTCCTCTCACTCTGCCAAACAACCAACAAACTGCAAGCACAGTTTTATGACGTTCAAAATCAAAACTGTGAGTATGAGGTTAGGTTTAAACGCATAAGTGCTGCTGCAAGTTTCAGGATGCTGGAAACCACGATGTCCTTTGTTGATGGGAAGCCCTTACACTGGAAGTCGGACGAAGATGAGAGGATACCACCACCACCTAAGGACTAATTCGTCATCAGGTTTGGCATCCCCTTGGTTTGTTCCAAGCTTGGGGGAGTGCCACGGTATCACATCACTATCTTCTATCTTTTTACCTTTTTAGTAGAGTAATATCATGAATAGAGAAGTTATTATGTAGGATGGTTTGCATTATGGAAGTGTCCCCTCTCTCGTTAGATATGTATCCCTTGGTGTGAGTTGCCGTTATGGAATATTAATGAGAAGTTCTATCATTCACTCTTCTTCATAGCTTATATTAGTTTTCAATTCGTGGTTTTATGATTGATCTTGTTGTTAGTATTGGTATCACTTTGGGATCATTGAGTTAATTTAGTTGGTTTTGGCAAACCTGGCTCGGTCAGTAGCAACACTATTTTTTAGAGTTGAATGAAAAAGATAGAAGTACTCTAGAGAAAAATAATTTCATCATCTTCCTTTCTTGATTTGCTCATAAGTCTAGTATTCTCTAGTTAAGAACTTTTGTGCTTCCAAGGAAGATTGCATGTTTGTTTTTATCACTTGTATGTTTGGTTGTTTCCTTCAACTCTTATACTTGCTACCCAGCCTTGCTAGCCAAAAAAAAACTGTACTGAGAGGGAATTCTTCTCGTGCATCCACCTCCTTTAAACCAAAACCTTTGCCATTTGTGTCCACCATACCTACCTAGTAGCATTATTGCTATTCCAAGTAAATTCTTGTTTTATCTACCTCCCAAATTAAACTTCACTACTAGGAAACAACTTATCAGTGGCGCACCTTTTTTCACTATCCGTGGCGCATATCTTAGTCGCCACTGATACCTCGCCACTGATAACTATCTTCTGTGGCGCATTTCAAAATGCGCCACAGAAGTCTCAAACTTCAGTGGCGCATATGGCCAATATGCGCCATAGAAGTTTTTTTCTAAAATTCAAAAAAAAAGGCGGGCCAGATCTCAAACTTCTGTGGCGCATATGGCCAATATGCGCCACAAAAGTTTTTTTCAAATTTCAAAAAAAAACGGGCCAGATCTGGCCGGAGGTGGGAGGGTCGCTGGAGGTGGATCAGATGTGATGGCCGGAGGAGAAGGAGGCCGGAGGAGGTGGTCAGAGTAGTAGTAGGAGGAGGCCGTCGGAGGTGGAGGAAGGGCTCACCGGAGATGGTTGGAGGAGGCCGCCGGAGATGGTGGTGGTGGAGGAAGAGGAGGAGGAGGAGGTCGCCAGTGGTGTTGGAGGTCGCCGGAGGAGGAGGTCATCTAGGTGGAGGAGGTCACCGAGGTAGCCATGGCCGGAGGTGGATGTCGCCGGAGAGTGGAGGAGAAGGGGAGAAGTATGGAGGGGAGGAATAGTGGAGGGGGAAGTGGAGGAGAAGGGGAGAAGTATGGATGGGAGGAGAAGTGGAGGGAGAAGAATGGAGGGGAGAAGTATGGAGGGGAGCAGAAGTGGAGGAGAAGGGGAGAAGAAGGAGAACAAGTGGAGGAATATAAGGATAAGGGGCGCCGGCGGAATTCAATTTTCGAATCCCGCCCAAGTCTTCTGTGGCGCATATGGGGGAAATGCGCCACAGAAGTTTCTCCCCCTTTTTTATTTTTTTTGCAGTAAAAAATCTTCTATCCTAAATAACTTTTTACACTTTTCGAATTCGGGGATTCTGTAAAATCGAGAACGACGACCAAAGGTCGTGGAATTCAACTAGGGAATTCGAGTAGGGAATTTTGAGACGATCATTTTGATAGGTTAAAGATTTTTTCCTGACATCGTATGCAAAAGTTAGAGCCGTTTTACCGTGCCATGACCTATTTTTGCAAAATACATCGAAATTCATGTTTTTCAATTTTGTCTACATCTATACCCTAAAATCTAACTACAACTCAAAGGAATTATTTTTTGAAGTTTCTATCATTTTTGTTTATTTTTTACAAAACTGAAAAGGCGATCCACGGGGGGGGGGGATCTGTTCCCCCCCTATATGCTTGTTTTGTGGTGCATACACCTATATGCACCATAGAAACATCACTTTCTGTGGCGCATATGGACATATGTGCCACAGAAGTTTCTCCCCCTTTTTTGCTGATTGGTCCCATCAACCTTCTGTGGCGCATACGTCTATATGCGCCATGAAGTTAACTTCAGATGGCGCTGAAAATATGCGCCACTGAAATATGGACTTCTGTGGCGCATATTGGTTTCATGCGCCACTGAAGTGCCAAACTTTTATGGCGCATTTTTTCTAGTGCGCCACTGATATATATCTGTGGCGCATGGTTTTACATATGCGTCACTAAATATCTTGTCTATCTATAGGTTGTTTCCTAGTAGTGCTTGTTATGTGAAAATTAGTGATTAAAGCTCTGACGAACTTGATGGCACACTTTACTTTCTTGCATTTAATAAACTTGAACCATTGGGTCCTTCTTTGTTGCGTATATGCTTGCGCTTTATGAGTTGAAGTTAGCAGAACCATGTATCATGGGGAACGCTTTCAACACTACATTGGTACCTTGTACCTAGTTGATATCATGTTCTTTTGCTTATGGATCCCGGCGGTGTGAAATAAAAATGGAACTTGTAAGATCATGGAGTTTATATGTGTGTTAGAGAAACGCCTGGGCCGCTAGCCTAAGCCATGCCTAATCATGGTGGAAACTTGCAGCATAACTATAGTGAACATTCTATGAAGCATCCTCAATAAAAACCTATGCAAATAGCAAATAAAAAGATCGCTGAGATGCTCACTGTCTGCTTTCCTTGTCATTTTGATTATGGGATAGCTCCTGTGTCATGTGCAAGGGGTACCCCGTTGGCGGTTCTCAATGATACGCATGTATTTACAATGACTAGAGCTTCCTCGTGACTGAAGTTGAGTAGCATGAGGTTCGGTACTCATAAGTAAGGGGCATGGGACTTCAATTTATAACTTGTCAAGCATATCCTCTTAGTTGTGTCACTTTAACCTTAATCACCTAAAGATGCCTATGATAGGGGCAATGAGAGTTGAAAGCTAGTAAGTATCATAATTTTTGGGAGCTCTTTATGAGACTTGCAATCCCTGCTTCCCTCTACGAAGGGCCTTTCTTTTACTTTGTAGTTGAGTCAGTAAACCTACTCCCTTCTATCTCAGCAAGTATTTTAAGTTGTTGTGTTTCATTCATTTATTCAATCATGTTTCTTATGTTCCTTGTTTTGCACATTGCTCTTATCTTGATGTTTACTACTTTGAAAGCTGTCATTGAAAACCAATTATTTGTGAACTCTAGCAAATTATCAACTATTCTTCGACCAAGAGCTAAGTTTGCCATTACCAATTATGATTTACTTCATGTATCTTTATTGTGTTTCCTTTACCCATTACAAGTTGAGTTATATAATAGTGAGTTGTCTTCTATTATGATCTATGTATTTGATGAATGTGATGCTTCTTGTCCGTATTATTTTATCGACTCTTCACTCCATAAACCTAAGGCCATGTTTATTGAGATCAGTTTCGCTTGGGGACAAGCGAAGTCTAAGCTTGGGGGGAGTTGATACGTCCATTTTGCATCACTATGCTATGTCATAATTCACTGTTATTCATTGATATATTTCATATTAAGAGATGATACTTATGTTATTTCATCTGTTTTTGCATGGTTGATGACTTTTGGAGTATGGACCGCTGCAGTCAGGATTCTGATGGAAAAGGTGCTGTTTGGAGGCAAAATTCGCGAAGATCAGAAAATCCGGGAAAATACATGGAAAATCCTATTTTTCCAAAAGACGAAGGAAGCTAGAAGGGGGGTTGGAGATGGGCCACAGGGGGCCCACACCACCCCCTGGCACGGACCAGCCTAGGCCGCGCCACCAGGTGGTGTGGTCGCCTGTCCACCCGGGACTCCCTCGGGCGATATTATCCTCCCGAAACCCTAAGACTGGGGAGCGACCACGAAAGATTCCGCCACCTCTGGGCGGAAAACACCGAGAGAGAAAGATCTCCGTAGAGATTTTTGCAGGGAATTCTTCCGGAGAGGGAGATCATCGCCATCAACACCACCATCAAGCTGGACTTCATCGGGATCATCATCATCATCACCACCATCATCATCATCAACACCCTCATCACCATCTCCATATTGTTGTAACAATTGGGTTGAATCTTGCATTAGTTCATAGAGGAAACTTTCCCGGTGTTGATTACTCTTTGTAGTTGATGCTATTGAGTGAACCATTGAATTATTGTTTATGTTCAGATTGTTATACATCATTATTCCATCTCTGATCATGATCCATATGATGTCTTGTGAGTAGTTCGTTTTGTTCTTGAGGACATGGGAGAAGTCATATTGTTAGTAGTGGAATTGTGTTGAGAAAGATTCAACAGTTTGATATTTAAGCTGCGGTGTACTTCTTCTAGTGGTGTCATGTGAACGTCGACTACATGACACTTCACCTATATGGGCCTAGGGGAATGCATTGTGTATTTGGCTACTAATCGTAGGGGTTGCCGGAGTGACAGAAACCTGAACCCCCGTTAGGAAACCATTGCACAAGGGACGTAAGGGTCTTAGAGTTTAAAGTTGTGGTTAGGTTTCTACCTTAATTACTTTCTTGTATTTACGGATGTTTGCAAGGGGTATAATCACAAGTATGTATTAGTCCTAGGAAGGTCCGTACATTAGCACCGGTTCACCCACACAACACTTAGCAAGCTAAAGAAGATTAATCAACTATATGAAGCGAAGGCACTTGACAGTCTTCCCATGTGTCCTCGAGAACGTTTGGTCATCTTAAGTAATACAACCAGCTTGTCCTTTGCTACATAAAGGATTGGGCCACTTGCTGCATTTATTTCTACTGTCTTTTATTTACTCGTACTTTGTTTACTTGCTTTATTGAAAACCCCTAAAAATCCGTTTGCTAAGTATTTGCAGAGAATTCCTTATCAATACCACTAGCCAGCACTTTCTGCTCCTCGTTGGGTTCGACACTCTTACTTATCGAAAATACTGCGATACACCCCCTATACTTGTGGGTCATCAATAGTCATCTGAATTATTCAGCAATTTTAGTAAATTCCTAGAAACTCACTTAAATGTTGGAAAGAAACTCTGGTTGGCGTGTGGATCTAGACAGTGACAACGCATGTGAGCGGCCCTATGTCGCAGTAGCATATCAGTACAAAAATACCCCCATACCTGGCGGATTTTTGGGGCGGCACAAGCCAAAAGTACCTGGAATAGTTGGATACGCGGCGGATGAGGATTCGCGGTGGCTATCGAGGGCGGCACAAATATTTACACCATGGTATTGCCGATACCGGCACTAAAGTATGTCGCGGTAGGTGGTGGGCAAGTGTGGCGCTGTTTATTGCCATGTTTTACTGGGCGCGGGATTAGGTAGCGCCATGGATTATACGCGACCTGCATAGTGGGCCTGTTTGTGCTTGCAGGCTAACCCTGTCCAACTAACCACTGAGCCCTACCACGGAAGATAAGAGTCGACCGGGCGGTTATAAAGTATCGCTTATGTAGTCGTTATCGAATCCCCACTCTGATCCCCACTTATCTTCACCCTCTTTCTGCATGAATGCTTCAGCAGGACGAATCCGATGAGAGCTAGGCGGTGCACTATCAAGATTCACTGCGAGATAGACGTAAGCCCTTTTTATAGATTTTAATTCTTATTTAGGCGGATATTTGGGTTTCTTGATCGAGATCGATCTATGTTTTCACATTTTTGGGGGAAATCTCGTTTCTTCAAATGTCCTCACCCACATCGTAGATTTTTCCTGGCTTACCTCCTAATGCTATTAATGACGACACACAATGGAATGGGATTGAGACGGAGACAGAACTTCTGTGCGTGTGCGGCCTTCCACTGTGTTGCATAGTTATGTATGATAGCCTATGGACCTATGACACCGGCCGCATGTTCCTTGGATGCGATCAGGTGGTTCCAAACTTTGTATGGACTGATCTGTAGCACACGTCTACGCCCACCTAAAGAGGACGTTGCGCTGTCTCTGGAATCGAGTTAAACATTAGGAAGCGCTGCGCGAGCAGAAGAAGATGTTCGAGATTGAGAAAATGAACACTAGAGCTCAACAAGTGGCGGCCAAGTTTCTCCACGAGCAGGAGGATGAATGTCGTGAGTTCTCCTACCAGATGCTCGACATCATTACTAGAATGAGACAACTAGTTCATACAGATAATCTAGAGGACCTGCTGGATGACGATGCAGACTCTGTTACCTCCACTGAGTCTATTGAGGAGGAGGATTTTAAACATATTTTCTATAATTGAATAGTAATTCATGTGTTATTTTCCTGATCTATATTGTACAATTATTACCTAAGTATAAGTACTTTATTTCCTGTTATTATTGTTTTCTGTAGCATCCCAATTGTCTAACAATTGTAATGCTACTTGGTCTAGTAATATAATGGCTACTTCCTATATATAATTGTTGCATCATAATTATATCATGCTCATGTCATCATGCCACCTTGCATTTGAGCATCATATAAAACCCCTTTCATTTGGTTCTTATCTCATATGCATTATTAATTGTATTTGCCTCTTGATATATTGTATTTGGTTCTTGATAAATGCTTGATGCCCAAGTTGAGTTGGGGGCATATCCTTTATTCAACTCCACCCTTTCTCTATGTCACCACCTTATAATTCCACCATCCCAACATATTGGTGGGTTTTTGCATCTTCTCTTTTGGGTCTTGTCTAGCCACATATATAAGAGGGATCTCCATCTATCCCACATGCCCCAATGGTGTTCGCTATTGTTTTCACAATATAAATGATGTGGGTCTACATGCGGGGATACTTCTACATATTCATAGGGTTTACTTCTATATGAGTGGGCATATCTAAATATAAATGGGACCATATAATTATCTAGTGGCATACACACACTAGCTTTTCCATTATATTTACTCATGTTTATTTCATCAATTCTTGGACATATGGGGTTAGTTTCAACCATGTGTAAATTCCTTGTGCATGCATGTTATGGTGGTACCATTATTCCTGTCGCATGAAGTATAAGCTCCACATCTCCATCTTATTCTAGTTCTTCTATTTTGATGTTCTATTCAAACTCATCCAACCTTGTGCTTGGGCTTTATTCAAATGTGAGCACATGGGTCTAAATGGGGTCCTTTGAGTTTGTATTTGTTTTTCACAAATATAAGGTGGCTTACCTAAGGTTCATGCATGGCCACATGATCATATGGACACTTCCCCATCTATTTCATATGGGGGTTCTTTTATTCGTTTTGGGGGTTTCACTCATGCCCACACTCTAATTGGATGGTTCCATGTTAATCTTTCTTGCCATTGTTGCATCAAATCAAATCATAGAACCTTGGGCTCACCTACATGCTCCCATGCCTATGTCTAATTTGATTCCACAAATTAGAGCATGGAGTATGGTTTTAATGTTTTTGCATGGCCCATGCAACATATCCATTCCACATAGCCTTTTTCTTCTAGTGCTTATGTGAGAGTTGTGGTTTTTGAACTTTTTGAGAGCTTGTGCTAAATCTTGTATAAACCTTCTACTCTAAACTCCCCTTAATTCCGCATACCCCACATCTACTCCTATTCTTATTCTCTTTCTTTTTTAGCTAGCTAATCTCCCTCTCTCTCTCTCTCTCTTAAACCCTAAGCTAAACCTACATCTTGGTTGGACTAAACTCAAACCATCTATCTCCACCGGCCCCAAACCAGCCAGCTGACCCCCCTCTGGCCACATCGAGTAGGTCCAGCCTGACCCTACCCCCTCTCTCTGCTGTCATGTTTCTCTTCTACCTGGCAGATCACGTGGGAGGCAGCCAAGGCAAGCCCGGCTCGCGTGCCCCTCTCTCCAACCTATCTCCAGGGCATAAAGCAGCAGCAGAGACATAGCCTCATCTTCAATTACCCCTCCCCGCCCCATCTAGATCGAGATCCATCCCTCCTTCCTCGCCTACCTCGGGAAAGCCATGGCAGCGGCCACTAAACCTATCCGCCGTCTACCCTAACCCGGTCGTCGTCATGCCACCGTCGCCACCGAGCCATTTTGTCCGGGAGGTGTGCCTGGAACTGTTGGACCCTCTCATCCTCCTGGACGCCGAGAAGAAGCCCCAGGGGCTCCACGCCGTCACGGAGCACCACACACGCAGAGCACCGGAGCCGGCCACTGCTACCTCTCCGCTCCTCGCTCCGGCCTGCTCGGCTTGCTAACGAGCACCAGGTGAGGGAGTAACCGGCCCGCCTGATTGCCCCGCCCTCCATACCCTCCTCGTCACCGGGCGACCTCGCCAAGGCCACACCACCGCCTTGTACCTCGGTCCAAGCCGTCCATGCCAAGTCGTAGCCCTGGTTCCCCCTTCGATTAGAGTACCTGAACGCGCAAAACGGTGCAGCAAGCTGCCCGCAATCTTCCCCGTAACCCGGCCGTTTTCGCAGTAGCGCCGACGAGTTTAGTCCGCGCTGTCGTGTTTCTTCAGAGACATCGGCGTCAGAGTCTGTGTTATGTAACGTCGCGGTCCTGTTTGAGACATGAAAGCTACCTAGCCCACTTGGTTACCTGGTCCGTGCTAACTGGGTCGCTGGTAGGTCGCGGGTTCGAATTCTAGCGGCCACCCTTCTTTTTTCCTTTTACTCAGAACCCAAATTGACAAGCAGGCCCCATCGGCAATACACAGATCCACCTCTCCCGATCAACAGCGTTGGACCCACATGTCAGCGTCGGTGGCTGGTTTCCTATGTGTACCAAAAAGCCTGTGTCCTTTTTCGGTCTAATAAAAATAATTCCAGATATTTTGTTTAAATGTTTTAATGCCCAAATTTTAACAACTATTAATTGACTTATCCAAAAATTACAAATGAGACATGTTTTTGAATCAGAAAAATGTGACAAATTCAATTATGCTATTCAAAATAGTGTTTGAGCACTTAAAAATTTCGAGATGATTAAAATTACAATAAAATGCCCTGTTCTTAATTAATTAATAACTTTAGTTTTATAACTCCAAATATGACAAATAATATGTCTAAATCGATCAACGCGACGAGCCTGTTCTATCTATGCATTCCATGTTCTGAATTGCAGCATGCATCATATAAATATAAAGTATACAGCAACTTATTCGAGGATAAAATGTGACTAAAACTCTATAAAATGCTTTGTTCTTGTACTCCACACCTCACCCATGCCATGCTACATTATTGCCATGCAAATCGTGCATCATTCATCATGGCATGATTGTTTGCTTGTCGCATTTTAATTCATATGCTTGTGCACTCTATTTATGTTGGCCCTTGTTTGTTTGGTTCTTCTTCGAATAGACGCTGAGCAGGGGATATATCAGGAATCCCAGGAGCACTACCCAGATCCTTCTCTCGCTTCAACTGAGCTGCCAGGCAAGCACTACCACATGCTTGAATACATATAGTACCTATTGCCTCTATCTTACTCTTGCATCATTGAGTCGCGATTGCATTAAATTGAATCCCAAGTACTGCATAGCCTTTACTTTTGAACCCCACCGAAGCTTGTTCCTCCATCCCATGAGCCATTACTACAGGAGTTGTTTGAGCCATGCGGGTCGTAGAACAGCATGTGTAGGGTATGTGAGTGTCTGACGGATAACGAGGTACCTAAACAACTTAACCTGAGTAGTAATGGGATAACTAATGAAAGAGGCACCGGTGAGCAATATCTGCTGTTTGGTTTTTCATGCTCACTTGTGTCCCGTAGGACCCCGAGTACTTGATTCCTGTTCCTTGACTATTCGCACTATCCACATCCGGGAGGCCGTGGACCCCCTGAGCCAGAGCTCGATTCATTCTTATTTCTTGGGGCCACAATTAGTTTGGGGCTTTATTACTCTCATGTACTTATGCCATGTTTACTGTTTTATTTAAGATTGTGCGAGGAGCACCTGTACTATTTTGGATCATGACACGTTTTCGCTGTATCGACAAGCCCAGTCATACTTTCGGGTTCCTAGTCATTTACCGCCGTCCACACAAACCCTGGGTCCGTTCCGGAGCCGGCCAACTTCATTGCGGGTAGCTTAGTGGGGTGGCCCCCTGAAATATCTCTGAATCCTGTGATCGCTTTGTTGTGAATGCCTCGTTGGGTTTTGATTTGGTTTTTCCGAGGTTGATCGAGTGTGTGTTGCTATTTGTGCACCCCTGGAGGGTAAATCTTTCTGAAAGCCGTGTCCGCGGTTATGGACGACTTGGAGCACAGTTTCTCGATCATTGACAAGTATAACTAAAGTACCGCTTTTGATTTGACTAAGTACCTGACTAGTAAATAGTGCAACACTCATGGAATGGTTAATAAAACTGCCAATGGAGGGGGGGTTGTTCGTCCGCTTCCTCGTTGGTAAGCGAGGAGGAAGATGGATCTGTTAATTACTATTATAACTGTTGTTCTTAATTAATGGACATCCGTCTATCTTTGGTTAGGCGGATGGTTAGCGAGTACCTATAGACTTGTTAGTTATTATCTTTTGCTGCAATTGCGTCACCCTAGGTTACGTCCCCATTAGAGGCATAAAGACTTGCTGAGTACCCCTAGGGTCTCACACGATAAATTGTTTGATTTAGATGCACAGGTATACTCGCAAGATGGATACTGGGTGGAGGAGACGGACGATGTTGGCAATGATCACTCGGTGTAGAGATTCCGGGATCGGGTATACGTGAGATCTGTGGGCGGGATGTGTTTATTTATGTGGCATCTAATTCCGATTTGCTTCTTATCCGTACTCGGATCTTGTTTTCTGCTTCCGCCTGATACTCTAATGTTTGATGTATGAGGAGTTATCCTAAATTATTATCTATATCTAGGATATTTGGATCTTGCCGTATGGCGTTGCAATATTTCTATTTCTTTTAGATGGAATGGCTCTGAGGACTGTTGTATGTGGCTTGCATACATACTCATTTGTGTATGTAGTTGATCCCTTCGCCTGCCGATTACGCTGCTCGTTCTTGTCCGATGTTCCGAAAATGGTTAGGACGGCCGAAAGGTCTACCTGTGAGTGGCCCTTGGCCCCACCGTACTATTTTAACCATTTTCGCTCATCCAGGCATGTAACTAAGAGCGTAATTCACCGAGGTATTTACAATTGGTATCAGAGCCATCCCGCCCTTCAGGGTCTCAGCCAAATGGTCGTTGTCAGTTTAGCAAATATTTTTGGTAGTTATGTATACTAGGTAAAAACAACAACGTGAGAGTAAGACTGCTTCCATTTTCTTCTTACCCACCCACCCACCCTTTTCTGGTAAGGAAGTGTAACGTTTTCAATCCTCTTCTAAAATTTAAACTAGGATTCACGTGTTCTGGGTTCCGTAGTACCATAGGTTGTCTGTGTGTGTGTGAGTTCCTTGTCTATCTGTTGCATCCAACATGTTATCACTATCTGCCTTTTGGTTATCAACTGTTGGTACATTCCATACCGACAGGCTTTTGCAAACCGACGCGATCTATCTGATTCGTTGTATACCGATACGATCTGTCTTACTCTTTGTTATCCGACGTTATCTTCTTGGGGTGTTCGTTTCCGTAGTTACTAATCTTTAGGTTCATCTTTAGAAGAAGGTGTTGGGATATGTGTTTTACTTATTCATGTGCGGAGTAATGATTTGAGTGCGGGATGGAGTCACGAGCATACCACTACTTTTCTCATTCGCTCTTGTATATTGAATTGGTAGAGTTACTAATCTTGATTCGTTAAGTGGTTTTGCGCATATAGTGGTATTTTAATGCCGAAATTTGCGGAAAAAATTTCTTTGTTAGTTTGTGTACCACACTCCTTGTTCAGTCGTGTGCGATATGCTTAATATCTTCTTGGTGCTTTGAACTTTGTTGATATTTTAATATCATCTTAGTGAATTGTATCCTTTAATCTTGGTTAATTCCATTTTGGTACTATTTTGGATTATTATTATTCTCCATTATGGTACTAACTTGTGTTTATATCAATCACAGGATGGCACCACCATGCCGTTCTGAGGAGGACATACAACCTGAACTGGGGGCTGCCTTGGCAAGCATCGCCAATGCCTTGGCCGCAATGCAGCAGAACCAGCAGAGATTTGAAGAAAGTGTCAGGAGGAATGACTTTGTTCCGCTACCTCCACCTCCCAAGCGAGGAGACATCAAAAGCTTCCTGAAGTTCAACCCGCGCCACTTTGAGGTGTCTGATCAGCCACTTGATGCGGATGATTGGTTGCGTGAGATGTCAAGGATCTTGGTGACCGCGATGTTCCTGAGCAAGAATGGGTAAAATGTGCCACTCACCTTCTGAAGGGAGATGCAGCTCTGTGGTGGGAGAATTACCTCAAGGCAAACTACACTGGTTTTTAGCCTACTTGGGAACAGTTCACTGGAGCTTTCAAAGAGCAATATCTGTTAGAAATTGTCATGGAGAGGATGAAGGAAGTGTTTCTCAACCTCAAGCAGGGCAATGACAATGTCAATACCTACATCAGAAACTTTATGAACCTTTCTCGGTATGGTGGCGATGAGATCTCTGATGACAAGAAGAAGCAAAAGAGGTTCAGGTAAGGGCTCAATGCATCGATTAAATATGCAATCACACATGCAAGGCCGAGCCTTTTTCCGAACTCCAACATACATTCTGCAGAAGAAGCAAGTAGGCAAGTGTTTGAGAGTCAAAGAAACACAACCGATGTAGCAAGCTCTTCACTATGTCAACTCCTTCTAAGTCGTGGTCTGGGTTCCTAACACCCCACCGCTGCCTCCCGGCTCCACCAAGACCTTCAAGCTACGCGGCAAGGCCACCAAACTCCTTCACTGCTCCTGTGGGCTACAACCACAACTACCCCGAGCGCTCAAGGAGTCCCTGGCTACGTTGCTCCATGTCCACCTGGTTCTTGTTACACTTGTGGAAACACTGGGCATCAACACTGGAACAGTCCTATGAACAACAAAGCTCTTCCTCCACCACCTCCAAGACCTACGGCAAGCTCTCCTATGGTTCGTGCACCACCACCTCGGGCTCTCAACATCAACACTAAGCCCGGGTCTCATTTGCTCGTGCTAACTCAGGTCAACGCCGCTCAAGCGAGCATGCACTGAGTTGTGATGGGTATGCTTCCGTTAACTCAGTCCCGCACGAGTTTTGTTTGATTCGGTGCTTCGCATTCTTTTGTTTCTCATAAGTTTGCATGAGCATGATCTATATGGTTCCCTTATTGCATCGTCTGTGGTACAATCTCCGGTCAAACATGAGGGCTGCTCATATCAGCCATGGCAATCAAATTGAGATTGGTGGCTCTTTGTTCTCGGCCCTTAGTTATTCGGACAATTCGACATTGATGTTATCTTGGGCATGGATTGGTTGACAGAAATGCGCTAGTGATTGATTGTGCTGAACGCTCGGTTTCTCTGAAAATTCTCAAGGCCATATAGTCTATTCTCCAAGTCCGACTCGCTATTCAGCTTTTCTCTTTGGCGGCTCAATGATGATGCTATGGAAGCTATTCAGAGTGTTCCGTGGTCTGTGGAGTTCCCAGATGTCTTTCCCAAGAGTTGCGTGTATGCCTCCGACCGTGAGGTCGAGTTTGTGATTGAGCTTGAACCGGTACCGCCCTATCTCCAAGCGGCCTTATAAAATGGGTCCGCTGAGTTGGCTGAACTCAAACGTCCGATTGATGAACAAGAGAAGTTGGGTTTCATTCAGCAAGATTTCTTCTTGGGGTATCCCAACCATCTTTGTGAAGAAGCGAGACAAGACCGATAGACTTTGTGTTGACTATCGGGCTCTCAATGCTAAAACCATCAAGAATAAATATCCCTTCCTGGATTAATGATCTCTTGACCAGCTAGTCACTGTGGTTTTCTCTAAGCTAGACTTGAGAAGTGGTTATCATCAAATCAAGATTCGCAAGGAAGATGTTTCTAAAACAGCTTTCACCACCCGCTATGGCCTGTATGAGTACACGGTCATGTCTTTCGGTCTCACCAACGCACCTGCCACCTTCTCGAGGCTTATGAACTCGGTTTTCATGGAGTATCTTGATAAGTTCGTTGTGGTCTATCTGGATGACATTCTAGTTTATTCTAAGTCAAAGGAAGAACATGAAGAACACCTTCGGTGTGTCCTAAACAAGCTTCGTGAGAACCGCTTGTATGCAAAGTTCTCCAAATGTGAGTTTTGGCTGCCTCAAGTCACCTATCTTGGTCACGTCATCTCTGCCAAGGGCATTGCCGTCAACCCAGAAACTGTTAAGACAATTGTTGACTGGCTTCCACCTAAAAATGTCAAAGAAGTCCGGAGTTTCCTTGGTTTGGCTAGTTACTGCCGTCGCTTCGTGCAGAACTTCTCGAAGATTGTGAAGCCTCTTACCGATCTCCTCAAGAAAGGCAAGAAATACCTTTGGACTCCTGCATGTCAAGCAAGCTTTGAAACACTCAAAGAGAAGCTCACTTCCACACCAATTTTGATTCCTCCAGATACATCCAAGCCTTTCCAGATATTCTGTGATGCCTCTTTGCAAGGATTGGGTGCGGTCCTTATGCAAGAAAAACAAGTTGTTGCTTATGCCTCTCGACAGTTGAAGACGCATGAGATCAACTATCCTACACATGACCTCGAACTCGCAGCAGTTGTCTTTGCTTTGAAAGTATGGAGGCATTACTTGCTTGGCAACCGTTGTGAAATCTTTTCTGATCACAAGAGTCTGAAGTATATCTTCACACAGCCTGATCTAAACCTTCGTCAGAGGAGGTGGATTGAAGCAATCAATGATTTTGATTTGACCATCAACTACACTCTGGGCAAAGCTAATGTCATGGTCGATGCTCTCAGCTGCAAAGCTTATGTCAGCAACCTCATGGTGGAAGAACAACAGCCTCTCTTGTGTGCGGAATTCCGTCAGCTCAACCTTGAAATTGTGGAACAAGGGTATCTTCTGAACCTTCTGGCAACCCCTCTCTTGGAAGAAAAGATTCGTGCTAGTCGGCGAGGTGATGCTTACGCCAAAAACATAATCTCCAACATTCAACTGCCGAGATATGACTCCTTCCACGTCGATGATCAAGGATCTCTATTCTTTGAAAACCGGATGTTCGTTCCGAACGACCGGGGATTGAGAGAGCAAGTTCTTAAGGAGGCGCATGTTCTGTTCTTTCTATTCACCCTGGCAGCACTAAGATGTACATGGACTTGAAAACACAATATTGGTGGCCTGGGTTGAAACGATATTGTGCCAAGTATGTCTCGGAGTGTGATGTCTGCCGCAGAGTTAAAGCTGTCCATCAGAAACCTTCCGGTCTTCTACAGCCATTGAAACCCCCGGAATGGAAATGGGAGAAAGTAGAGATGGACTTCATCACTGGTTTTCCAAGGTGGCAGAAGGGCAACAATGCAATCTTTGTTGTCATTGACAGGCTTTCTAAAGTGGCTCACTTCTTTCCAGTCAAGGAAACAATTTCTGCAATTCAGTTGGCTGAGCTCTATATCAACAGAATTGTCTCTCTGTATGGAGTTCCTCTCGAGATCAGTTCAGACCGTGGAAGCATCTTCACTTCCAAGTTCTGGGGAAGTTTCCAAAATGCTTTGGGAACAAAATTGAACTTCAGCACAACTTACCACCCTCAGCCGCAAGGACAAGTTGAAAGGATCAATCAGATTCTGGAAGATATGCTCCGTGCTTGCGTCATCTCTTTCGGCATGAAATGGGAAGAATGTCTTCCTTATGCTGAATTCTCTTACAACAACAGCTTCCAGAAAAGTTTAAAGATGGCACCATTTGAGTCTCTCTATGGTCACAAATGCAGAACTCCGATTGGTTGGTCGGGCGCAGGTGAAAGAATATTGTTTGGCCCTGACATTGTAACTCAAGCGGAGGAGAAGGTTCACATCATTCTTGAAAATCTGAAGATTGCTCAAAGTCGCCAGAAGAGCAATTATGACAGAAAGCACACGGACATGGAGTATGTCCCTGGTGATCTCGTTTACCTTCGTGTCACTCCCATGAGAGGCACGCACCGCTTTGGTATCAAAGGAAAGCTGGCTCCTAGATACATCGGTCCATTCAAAATCCGTGGAAGAAGAGGAGAAGTTGCTTATGCTCTTGAGCTCCCTGAAAAACTCAAGGTCCATGATGTTTTCCATATCTCTCAACTCAAGAAGTGCTTCAAGGATCCCGGCAGGACCGTGGATCATGAACTCATCAACCTCCAAGAAGATCTGTCTTATCAAGAACACCCCACAAAAATCCTTGAAGTCGCAGAAAGAAGGACTCGCAACAAGTCCATCAAGTTCTGCAAGGTGCAGTGGTCGCACCATTCCGTTGATGAAGCCACTTGGGAACATGAAGATGAGCTTCGTGCCAAGTATCCTAACCTCTTTGAGTCTTCTTCTTCCTAGAATCTCGGGGCGAGATTCCTGTTTAGTGGGGGAGAGTTGTAGCATCCCAATTGTCTAACAATTGTAATGCTACTTGGTCTAGTAATATAATTACTACTTCCTATATATAATTGTTGCATCATAATTATGTCATGCTCATGTCATCATGCTACCTTGCATTTGAGCATCATATAAAACCCCTTTCATTTGGTTCTTATCTCATATGCATTATTAATTGTATTTGCCTCTTGATATATTGTATTTGGTTCTTGGTAAATGCTTGATGCCCAAGTTGAGTTGGGGGCATATCCTTTATTCAACTCCACCCTTTCTCTATGTCACCACCTTATAATTCCACCATCCCAACATATTGGTGGGTTTTTGCATCTTCTCTTTTGGGTCTTGTCTAGCCACATATATAAAGAGGGATCTCCATCTATCCCACATGCCCCAATGGTGTTTGCTATTGTTTTCACAATATAAATGATGTGGGTCTACATGTAGGGATACTTCTACATATTCATAGGGTTTACTTCTATATGAGTGGGCATATCTAAATATAAATGGGACCATATAATTATCTAGTGGCATACACACACTAGCTTTTCCATTATATTTACTCATGTTTATTTCATCAATTCTTGGACATATGGGGTTAGTTTCAACCATGTGTAAATTCCTTGTGCATGCATGTTATGGTGGTACCATTATTCATGCCGCATGAAGTATAAGCTCCACATCTCCATCTTATTCTAGTTCTTCTATTTTGATGTTCTATTCAACCTCATCCAACCTTGTGCTTGGGCTTTATTCAAATGTGAGCACATGGGTCTAAATGGGGTCCTTTGAGTTTGTATTTGTTTTTCACAAATATAAGGTGGCTTACCTAAGGTTCATGCATGGCCACATGATCATATGGACACTTCCCCATCTATTTCATATGGGGGTTCTTTTATTCGTTTTTGGGGTTTCACTCATGCCCACACTCTAATTGGATGGTTCCATGTTAATATTTCTTGCCATTGTTGCATCAAATCAAATCATAGAACCTTGGGCTCACCTACATGCTCCCATGCCTATGTCTAATTTGATTCCACAAATTAGAGCATGGAGTATGGTTTTAATGTTTTTGCATGGCCCATGCAACATATCCATTCCACATAGCCTTTTTCTTCTAGTGCTTATGTGAGAGTTGTGGTTTTTGAACTTTTTGAGAGCTTGTGCTAAATCTTGTATAAACCTTCTACTCTAAACTCCCCTTAATTCCGCATACCCCACATCTACTCCTATTCTTATTCTCTTTCTTTTTCTAGCTAGCTAATCTCCCTCTCTCTCTCTTAAACCCTAAGCTAAACCTACCTCTTGGTTGGACTAAACCCAAACCATCTATCTCCACCGGCCCCAAACCAGCCACCGACCCTCTCCCACATCGAGGTGTCCAGCCCGACCCTACCCCTCTCTCTCTGTCTGCTTTCTCTTCTACTGCAGATCACGTGGAGGCAGCCAAGGAAAGCCCGCTTATGCCCTCTCTCCAACCTATCTCCAAGGCATAAAGCAGCAGAGACATAGCCTCATCTTCAACTACCCCTCCCGCCCCCATCTAGATCGAGATCCATCCTCCTTCCTCTCCTACCGGGAAAGCCATGGCAGCGCCACTAAACCTAGCCATTGCTACCCCGACCTTGGCTGTCGCCCCGCCACCGCCGCCATCGAGCCATCTTGTCCGGAGGTGCGCCGAACTGTGGACCTCTCATCCTCCCCGACGCCGAGAAGAAGCCCTGTGGGCTCCACGCTGTCATGAGTACCACACACACAGAGCACCGAGCCGCCATCGCTACCTCTCCGCTTCCTCGCCCGCTGCTGCTTGCTGACGAGCGCCAGTGAGCGAGTAACCGCCCGCTGCACTTCGTCCTGCCCTCCATACCCTCTCCTCAGACGCTGTGACTCGCCACACGCCACACAAGACGGCACTAGCATGCCGTGAGATGACCTCGAGTTTAGTTCGCCCTAGTCGCTATATGTTTCGCCTCGCCAAATACCCTACACCGATGGATAGCCCTATATCCCTCTTTCAACAAGAAGGTTCATGCTCGTTCGCCCAAGATCGAGCTCGCCACCGACCTCACAATCTCCGCCAACGCGCAGGCTACGCCGCTTCGGTCTTCGCTCCTGTCGTCCTAGACGAGCGCAGGCTATACCTCGGTCCAAGCCGTCCATGCCAAGTCGTAGCCCTGGTTCCCCTCTTCGATTAGAGTACCTGAACGCGCAAAACGGTGCAGCAAGCCGCCCGCAATCTTCCCCAGAATCTGCCGTTGTAGTAGCGCCGACGAGTTCAAATTCGCTACCGTTGTTTTTTCTTCGAGACATCAGCGCCGAGTCCGTGGTTATGTAACGTTGCGATCCTGTTTGAGACATGAAAGCTACCTAGCCCACTTGGTTACCTGGTCCGTGCTAACTGGGTCGCTGGTAGGTCGCGGGTTCGAATCCTGGCGGCCACCCTTCTTTTTTCCTTTTTACCTGTAAACCCAGCTGACAAGCAGGCCCGACTGGCAGTCATCCCAGATCCACCTCTGACCAGTCAATAGCGTTGGACCCACATGTCAGCGTCGGTGGCTGGTTTCCTATGTGTACCAAAAATCCTGTGTCCTTTTTCGGTCTAATAAAAATAATTCTAGATATTTTGTTTAAATGTTTTAATACCCAAATTTTAACAACTATTAATTGACTTATCCAAAAATTACAAATGAGACATGTTTTTGAATCAGAAAAATGTGAGGAATTCAATTATGCTATTCAAAATAGTGTTTGAGCACTTAAAAATTTCGAGATGATTAAAATTACAATAAAATGCCCTGTTCTTAATTAATTAATAACTTTAGTTTTATAACTCCAAATTTGACAAATAATATGTCTAAATCGATTAGCGCGACGAGACCATTCTATATATGCATTCCATGTTCTGAATTGCAGCATGCATCATATAAATATAAAGTATACAGCAACTTATTCGAGGATAAAATGTGACTAAAACTCTATAAAATGATTTGTTCTTGTACTCCACACCTCACCCATGCCATGCTACATTATTGCCATGCAAATCGTGCATCATTCATCATGGCATGATTGTTTGCTTGTCGCATTTTAATTCATATGCTTGTGCACTCTATTTATGTTGGCCCTTGTTTGTTTGGTTCTTCTTCGAATAGACGCTGAGCAGGGAATATATCAGGAATCCCAGGAGCACTACCCAAATCCTTCTCTCGCTTCAACTAAGCTGCCAGGCAAGCACTACCACATGCTTGCATACATATAGTACCTATTGCCTCTATCTTACTCTTGCATCATTGAGTCGCGATTGCATTAAATTGAATCCCAAGTACTGCATAGCCTTTACTTTTGAACCCCACCGAAGCTTGTTCCTCCATCCCATGAGCCATTACTACAGGAGTTGTTTGAGCCATGCGGGTCGTAGAACAGCATGTGTAGGGTATGTGAGTGTCTGACGGATAACGAGGTACCTAAACAACTTAACCTGAGTAGTAATGGGATAACTAATGAAAGAGGCACCGGTGAGCAATATCTGCTGTTTGGTTTTCATGCTCACTTGTGTCCTGTGAGGACCCCGAGTACTTGATTCCTGTTCCTTGACTATTCGACTATCCACATCCGAGGTCAGGACCCCTGAGCCAGAGCTCGATTCATTCTTATTTCTTGGGGCCACAATTAGTTTGGGGCTTTATTACTCTCATGTACTTATGCCACGTTTACTAATTTATTTAAGATTGTGCGGGGAGCACCTATACTGTTTTGGATCGTGACACGTTTTCGCTGTATCGACAAGCCCAGTCATACTTTTGGGTTCCCAAATAAGTTATCATTCCCACAAACCCTGGTCCGCTCGAGCCGCCAACTTTGTTATGGTAGCTTAGTGGGTGGCCCTGAAATATCTCTCAATCCTGATCGCTTTGTCGTGAATGCCTCGTTGGGTTTTGATTTGGTTTTTTCGAGGTTGATCGAGTGTGTTGCTATTTGTGCACCCAGGTAAATCTTTCTGAAAGCCGTGTCCGCGGTTATGGACGACTTGGAGCACAGTTTCTCGATCATAGACAAGTATAACTAAAGTACCGCTTTTAATTTGACTAAGTACCTAACTAGTAAATAGTGCAACACTCATGGAATGGTTAATAAAACTGCCAATGGAGGGGGGGTTGTTCGTCCGCTTCCTCGTTGGTAAGCGAGGAGGAGGATGGATCTGTTAATTACTGTTATAACTGTTGTTCTTAATTAACGGACATCCGTCTATCTTTGGTTAGGCGGATGGTTAGCGAGTACCTATAGACTTGTTAGTTATTATCTTTTGCTGCAATTGCATCACCCCAGGTTACGTCCCCTTTAGAGGCATAAAGACTTGCTGAGTACCCCTAGGGTCTCACACGATAAATTGTTTGATTCAGATGCACAGGTATACTCGCAAGATGGATACTGGGTGGAGGAGACGGACGATGTTGGCAACGATCACTCGGTGTAGAGATTCTAAGATCGGGGATCCGTGAGATCTGTGGGCAGGATGTGTTTATTTATGTGGCATCTTATGCCGATTTGCTTCTTATCCGTACTCGGATCTTGTTTTCCACTTCCGCCTGATACTCTGATGTTTGATGTATGAGGAGTTATCCTAAATTATTATCTATATCTAGGATATTTGGATCTTGCCGTATGGCGTTGCAATATTTCTATTTCTTTTAGATGGAATGGCTTTGAGGATTGTTGTATGTGGCTTGCATACATACTCATTTGTGTATGTAGTTGATCCCTTCGCCTGCCGATTACGCCGCTCGTTCTTGTCCCGATGTTCCGAAAATGGTTAGGACGGCCGAAAGGTCTACCTGTGAGTGGCCCTTGGCCCCACCGTACTATTTTAACCATTTTCGCTCATCCAGGCATGTAACTAAGAGCGTAATTCACCGAGGTAGTTACATTTTCCTATCTTGTTCAATGGTCCAGAATGACCAAGCCCACCAAACTTTAGGTCTCAACCTTACCCGAAAGAAATCGTCCAGTTTCAGATCTCACTATCACTCCCCACCTCTAGATCTTAGTTTCACCCATCACCGGTCTAGCGCAATAGGGGCATCCATTTGCGAGCTCTATCGCACTTTCCACACCTGTTGTGTACAATCTCCCATCAACATCTCAGCTAGATGGCTTAGACGCTCAAATATGTAAGCTTCACAGTGATGCCTCGTACGCCTAGGGCTCGAAACCTTATGTCTTCAAAAGAAGCTTGCCCCTTAGTCCGTGGTTGCACGAACATCTCTAACATTGTCATCTACGGCTACACGAACCGCTCCGGCAACCTCGTCCGTGGCTGCATGAATATCACCGTCATCGCCGTCCTTGGCTGCGTGAACTGCTCCGGTGCCCTCGACTGTGGCTACGTGAACCGCTCCGGTGCCCTCGATCGCGGTTGCGTGAACCGCTCCCTGGTACCTCCCGTTGATATGAATGGTATCTGTATGTTAGGAATTTTTGTTCTGAAAGAATAAGGTAGCGTTGTTGGACTCTGTAGATTAGTAATGTCTAATGCGTAGAACAAGGAACCTAGCTCTTGTCCGGCCGTGCCCTCTACCATCCGAGGTATAGTTGTGAGACTAGATCAATAACATGCATGTATGTATATGTGTGAAGTAATATAAGTTCATTTCAGCATCAGATGCCTGAGTTGTAGATAAGTATGACCTTCATTGTAGGTTTGGCAATATTGTCTACATGACTAGATTAAGAAGAAGAAACCTCAGGAGGATAGTTAGAAGATACAAGCCAATAATCCCTTACTATATTTGCACCATGAATAATAACAACATCTCCAAAGGAAATATGGTAGGTTTCTTACCAAAACCAGTAATTGTTTCTTTCTTCCTATTGATGTTTGTACTTACCACAACCAGTAAATGTTTCTTTCTTCATATGCAGTACTTTTAATTTCCTTTTCCCCACATATTTCTCGTTCCTCACATTCATGAATATCACGGTGAGAATAAGACCATCGAAGAAGTCCATGTGAAGTATGGAAATGACAGCACTGTCATCTTGACATCAAATTGGACAGACTGTGTTAATCAGAAGCAGCTACAGGAAGGAGATGCTTGTGCCTTCGAGTTTAAAGCTAAGGAGGACTATTTGGTCGTAATAGTGCAGACAATATAAGTCAACTGTTATGAAGTTGTTAGTTAGTTTTTTAGAAATGTATGTGAACTAGATTGGGTGACGAACTTGAATCTGAACTATATATGTGTATCACTCTGTTGTGTGATCTTATTTTCTGTATATTATGAGTTTCTATGATTTTCTGTATGTGATCTACATACTAAATGTTCTGGATTAATTATCAATTTAATTATATTGCTATGCACCAAAGCATCCTCGAGATATATCAGACTAGGTAGTATCTTTATACCGTTGTCTCACAGCTGCCATGGTACCTAAGTCAGTGCCTCCCTACATGGGACGCAGCGTAACCCTCTTCCTGCCGCGGAAGCGCTAGTTCGGCAGATCACATTGTGCCGCGCCAAAAAATCTGTCGTCGTTCGTGAATCCCCGACTTAGTTATCCGTGACGGCTTTTTTGTCATGCCAGAGCGAGCGCGACAACTAAGGTTGTGTCTTGGCGTCTATAAGCTAGCGCCCAGGCTCTGTGTTGTATTGTATGTTAGAAGTTTCGACCTCAAAATTTGGTATAGCGCCTAAACTTTGTGCGCATCTATTCAAATATCCTGTGCATCCATTCAAACATACTTCACCTTTTTTTAGAATGAAAAAATCCTTTTCTGTTCCTACACCGGAAAGAAGAACTACTACAATAATAGAGGGATATAGGTGGTAAGTTTGTATTCTCCCACCTGCATTACCCCATCGTCGTTTCCCTGCCCTTTTTCAGTATTTACGTGCCCATCCACTCTAACCTACACTGACTTTTGGACCCACCATGCACGTTCCCCACATGTTAGTGACCCAAAATTATGGTAAATAGAGATTTTGCAGTTCAAAATTCAATAAATTTCCGCTAAACTGAGATAAAATCATTAAAATCAGCAAAACTAGCTTGGAAGCTTGAAAATTCACAAAACTTGAGCATTATTCATCAAATATTTTATACTTTGTGAGAAAATTAGGGCGGTGAGATTTTGAGCCATATATAGTCTTTGTAGTTGCTTCACAACAGAAGCTATTGTTGTCACTTGGAAAATTTAAAATAACTTCGAATTTGGAGGCATCATTTATAAACATTGTTTGAAATGCCAATATGCAGTTAAGCAGTGATCTACCAAACATGGACACTTTATCATAAACTATAGCAAATATATTACCATGACCTTGGTCATCTGGTTTAAAAGCCATGAATATTCATACATGGTACGTCATATTATGAAACAAGTTTCTTCAAAAGTTGGAAAATTTTAAGCATACATTTTACTGGAAACTAGGTAGTGCACATATAAAAATACTATACGAAAGAAAGACATTTCTTTAATTTATATTTATTTTCTTGGATTTTTCTTTAAAAAGGTTCCAAATTTGGCAACATTCATATCAAGAAGCTGAGGGGAAGATTGTTTAGGCTTATCTATTGCTTTTAGATTTTAGCTTATAAGCCACTTTTGATTTTGGATTTTGGCTTATACCATCATTCAACTATGTCAAGGTAAAAGCTAAAAGCCAAAGCCATAAACACGTTTGTGGATTATAAGCTAAATAAAAAGCTAGAATTAAGCCCAACCAAACTGCCCCTGAATCTTGTGGAACTCTTGGTGGTTATCCCTTGTTTTATTACTTAGGTACCTCCAAATGAATTTAACAAAAATTATGACCAAACAGGTATCATGCACTTGTAGATGAAAATTTCAGACACTTTCATTAAATTGCCGTAACGTCATTAAATTGCCGTAACGTCATTCTATTTTACGAATATAAGTATAAAGTTTGAATATTATTAAAAAATTTCTAAACCCTAAATCCTGAATCCTAAATCCTAAACCCTAAACCCTAGGATATACTTTGTGTGAAAATTGGGGAGTGGGATTTTGAGCCATATTTTTGTAGTTGCTTCATGACAAACGCTATTGTTGTCACTTAGAAAATTAAAAATAACTTCAAATTTGGAAGCTTCCTTTGTAAACAATATTTAAAATGACAATACACACCAATCTACCAAATATGGACGGGTCATTATAAACTATGGCAAACATATGGCCATGACCTTCGTTATCTAGTTTGAAAGCCATGCATATTCATAAATGGTATGCCATATCATATGACAAGTTTTTTCAAAAATTTCAAATTAAGTTTAAATATTTTCATGAAACTAGCTAGTGCAACAGTAAGACACCATGCGGAAAAAAGTCATTACTTCAAATTATACTTAATTTTCTTGATCTTTTTCATTCAAAAGGCCCAAATTTGGTGACATTAGCATTAATATCAAGAAGTCGGATTTTTTTTACGTGAAAAACCTCTCAATTTGAGCGTAAAACTACGGGGCGAAGTCACCCAAATATTATTTCACTATTACCAAATGGGGATATAACTTTTTTCCTTTCCTAGAGAACACTAGATGATCATATACATAAAGATACACATAGATATTTGATGCCAATAGTAAGATTTGGGGCACAAGAGTTAGGGATTGGAACAATCTCGCAAAATATGTTGAAACCATAGCTTAAAGGAAGCAGTATAGTGGATCTCAATGCCATGACCTTGTGGGCAGAGCCTGATTCTTGATTTAGCTTCTTCCCTTAACTTCTACCTATTTCACTTTTCTCTTGGAATTCTTCTCTAATGGAGGCTAACCTGAATTTTCATCACTCTACCTAGTGGTGGCTAGATGGGTGGCTTATCCTCTGTCTACTCTCATGTGAAATATCCAAAATGACCCTCGGCCATAATCCTAATGGGTACTGGGCTATTACACATGTTTGGGCTGCCTGAAAGGATTATATAAGGCAATCTTCTCACAGCCCACATGAGGAGGATACCCAGCACCCCGACACTATGAATGTGAGCTATGAGTGTACCCATTTATAGTTACCATAGAAAATGTACGGTCCAATTTGCATGATTAGAAATGATCACATTTTTCGCCCAAATCTGAAATAGAGGTTATTTTGTGATTTTGAATCTTTGCATTGAGCTAATTGTAAAAAGCCGTGCAAATTGCACGAGGTTCAAAAATCCATCACTTTTGAGCAGATTCGCAAAAATTCACATACATTGAGTCTGTGGCTTGTATGTGCACTAACACTGGGATTTCGCCATGCTAACGACATTTGTGACAACAGGACCCACTGTTAGAGGGTGACGTACTGATGTGGCACTTTGATAATTAGGATGAGAACTAAGAATTGTTACAAAAAAAATTATAAAAATTCCTATCTCTCGATAAAAGGAAAAATGGGACAGACTTGGTTTCTTCTTCCTCCGCCTATGTCGTCGTGCTCACAGACGGCTCGCCGCTCCATGCGCGGGGAGGAGGAGATGGCTCGCCACGTGCCGGTGCCGAGCTCCGCGAGCCCTCCTCGCCTGCTAGCCCAAATCTCCCGCAAGTGCGCGCGGAACGGGTCAAAAGACGACCGTTGGCTAGGGGCGGTGGTGGCATGGATGCTGCCTAGGGGCGGTGGCAGGCATGGGCGCTGGCTCGCGGTAGTGGCAGGGATGGGCATTACCCAGGGTCAGTAGCGGGGATGGGTGTGCCGATGGCAGGGACGAAGATTGTGGTTGGGAGGGGTAGCTCCGATAGCCGGCACGGATGTGGTGGCAGGGGGCGGTGCCGGCAGTTGGGGCAAATGTGGTGGGAGAGGCGGTGCCAGCAGCCAGGACATGGGTGGTTATGCCGGTGGGGAGGGGCGGCCCTGACGCCGGCAACCGAGCATGGCTGCAGTGGTATGCCGCTAATTGTGCGCTGACACGTGGGGTCCACCACAAAAAATAGGAAAAAAATAAGTATTAAAAATAGAGGAGAGAGAAGAAGAAAAGTGGGGCCCACATAAAAATTAAAGAAAATCACTATTTTAAAATGTGTCTTGCTTCTGTCACCCGCAACCGTAATTGTTGTGCTACGTCGCCCCTGATAGTGGGTCCAGCTGTCAGGAATGTCTGCCAAATCCCCTGTTAGTGCACATAGTAAGGTACAGACTCCATGTATGTGAATTTTTGCGAATCTGTTTAGAAGTGTTGGATTTTTAAACTCTCACGTAATTTTCGTGGTTTTTTGCAATTAACTCCTTCGCGTGGTTTTTTGCAATTAACTCCTTCGCAGTATTAGCTAGAGATGTTGTAAACCTGAAATTTTCTTTAATTCAGTTTGGTGGAGCAAGCTCTCTCTAGTTTCCAATCTAACCAGTGGGATTGGCCAGATTGCCCGTCATTGTCACTCGTTGGGTATACCCTTAGATTCAGCCACCCCAAGTCCCCCTGATCATCCCTTCCCCTATGCGTCCTTTGCTTGCAAGCAGGTAGCTCCTTCTTTGTTCGCTTGCAGGAAAAATAGCCACCGAAAAGGCGGTCTTGAAAAGGGGAAGAAGAGAGAAGAGGATCTAGAGTCGACATACTTGTTGGCGAAATTAAGGAGTGCGAACGTAGGGAGGAGGGGACGGAGATGGATCCCAACAGGGACACTAGTTACATGGGTACTCATCTGGGCAGGGTGCTCAACGCCATGAACTCCACCACCATCACGAACCTAAACCACAGCTTCATCGGTGGAGGCAAGCCGCGTATCCAGAAGGTCCCTGCGTTCCTCCGAAGCATCGAGAACGCGGAGCGGCTCTACTCCCCAGACATCATCGCCATCGGCCCGTGCCACCGTGACAAGGAGCAGCTGAAGGGCATGGAGGACATCAAGAAGATGGCGGCGCTGGAGTTCTGCTGCAGCTCTCAGCACCAGGTCAAGGCCTTCTACCACAACGTCCGGGAGGTGGCCGGTCAGGCTCGGTCGTGCTACGCCGAGGACCTCAGCGCCTTCAGCGACGACGAGTTCATGGAGATGATGTTCTACGACGGCTGCTTCCTCCTCCAGTTCATGACCATGGCGGCGCTGGACCGCGGCCCGCCGCTCCACTGGAAGATGCCGAGACTGAGCGAGAACTGGGTGCGTCGCATCTCGCGCGACATCCTCCTGGTGGAGAACCAGATCCCGTGGGTGGTGCTGGAGGCCCTGATGCGGCTCAAGCACGTCCTCGTGGACCGCTACATCGCGGACGCCATCAGCAACTTCGACGTGCAGTGGGCGAAGCCGCGGGTGGACTTCGAGGGGGCCGACAAGTACCAGCCGTTCCACCTCCTCGACCTCGTCCGGCACCGCCAGCTCGGCCCCTTCCGCAGCGCCAAGGTCGACGAGGCCCCGAGGCCGATGCTCAACATCTGCTCGGCCATGGAGCTCGCCGAGGTCGGCATCCACCTCACCGCCAGCAAGACGGCGCGGTTCGCGGACATCGGCGTGGGGAAGGGCCCCGTCTTCGGGAAGCTCTGGCTGCCCCCCGTGTACCTCGGCGAGCTGACCATGTGCTGGCTCACGAACATGGCGGCGTTCGAGATGCTGCAGGGCGGGACGTCGGACTACGGCGTCAGCTCGTACGTGCAGATCCTGGCGGTGCTGATGAACCGGGCCGACGACGTGCGGGAGCTCCGCACCAAGCGCATACTCTACCCGGTGCTCAGTGACGAGGAGACGCTCAACTTCTTCAAGTCCATCGCCCCGTTCCTGCCGTATGGGCGACAGTATGACCGCGTCCTGCAGCAGCTCAGCGATTACCACCAGAACAGGAGGGTGAGGGTCACTCTGCACAAGATCATGTACAACAACCTCAAGTACATCATCACGGCAGGCTCCGCCGTCGGCTTTCTCATCACCATCCTAAAAGCCATCCTCTCCCTCCAGCAATCAAAACCCGGAGCACCGCCCAACGCCTAGCTTGTACAGCATAGCTGTTAGTAAACACGGTGGTTGGCCGGTGATCGTCCTTAACTTTGCGTTAATATGCTAGTACTATTGTCGATGTTGTTGGGTTTCTTGTTCTTCATAGAGTTTCCTGATTCACTTGTCCTCCTTGCTTTGTATTTTTTATCTGCGTTAAGGGTGCTGAAGTTAATTCATTTGTACTACTAAATGATAAAAAGGAACTCAGCTTCGGAAAGTAGAAATGTGGGACGTTAATTACTAGATGAGATTTGATGGTCCTTTGCTGCCTCGCTCGTCACCTCCGTTTCAGCTGAATTTTGGAGTCGTACTCTTCTTCCAAAGCAGTATGACAGTGCAGATTTAGCAGCACCAGCCTAATTTTCTGCCCAATGTCAGTTTCATTATCTTCACTAACGTGTACCGTTGAATAGCTCAGGTTCCTAATAATGTGGCAAGACCAACACAGTCTGCGTTCATGCGAGACAAAACAACAAGTTCCACTATGATTTTTAAAGTTCCACTATGATCCTAGAAGGGGGATGGTAGTTCTCCATGAGACCATCTACAAGCTCCACTATGATTTTTAAAGTGAATTTTAAAAAGGCTTATGATAAGGTCGAATCTTTTAAGCAACAAGTTTTGCTCCTAAGTGGTAAGATTGGAATGCTCAATGCGTTCAAGGCTGTAGTGTGGTTATCAGAGTCAATGATGATTGCTCCTATGGTGCGATTGTCTTTTGGAATCTTAGCATGATGATTTGTCTGGCTCGGTGATGGAGGGGGGAGGATGGTGACGTGCCTTCGGCTCGTGCTAGTGTATGTAGTCGTCGCTATGTGGTCCAGTGACTCATTTATAATTTTTATTACTTTTAGGATTATTTGTACTTTTGTTGATGATTATTTAATTTCGCAAAATAAAATAATGATATGTGTCGGTTTTTCAAAACAATAAAGGGTCTTAAACAAGCAAAGGAAATATGTTCGTGAGCGGCCTGATCTCGCACATAGTAGATGGTGTTGTATTCATCCTAAACTATGCGGATGTCACCGTACTTACATGGAACATGACATGGAAAAGGTGATTAATGTGAAACTTAACTTTTTTAGCAGCTCTTTGATCTAAAAATCTACTTACATAAGAGTCAACAAAAGTTTTTGGTCACACCAAAGAGGTCGAAGAGCACTTTGGTGGTAGAAAATTGTATCTATGCTAGCGTAGTCTGTCGCGTGACCCAAATCTGCCACATAGATGGATTATGAATCCCGCTCGATGGGTGCATCCCTCGGCTTCCCCGGAAGAGGTTTTAGGAGGGAGAGGTCATGTTTAACCTAACCAAAAATGCCACTCCTTTGGCACTTTTCCTTTGGAGGCACTCAACTTGATGGCTCTCTGCGGCTTGCGCATTTGACGGCCGGAGACACTGCGATGAAGCTATGTGCTTTCATCCGCAAGCATGTCGATGGCGTTCTCAGGAAACATTCTCGATCAGTGAATCCTGTTGAGACTTCTAGTGTCCCCCTCCCTTCGTTGATGAGTGCAAGATCATCTTGTGAGGTGGAGGTATGGAGGATTACTAATCGAACCCATCCAGGTTGAACTAGTACATGTTCGTGAGGCTTTCCTGCAGTGACCTCCTTTGCAGCCATCGCCAGAGGACATTACATCGGTTTCATGTGGAGTACTCTGTTGTACAGCTCTTGTAAAATCAAAATTCAAAATGAAGATGGTGACGGTAACGATATCCGTATGATAATCCGCGATATGGTCTTAACTTGTCCAAAAAATGGAAATGACAACCTTGTTGAAAGTGTTGCCTCTGTGCAGTTGGTCTAGCATTTATTGGTTGGAGCTAGCATCCATGATGAAGATTCTTATTCTACCATTGTTCTCTATTTCTGTTTCCTGGCCACATCGACCAAACAAGGTGACTTAGTCGTATGTGTTTATTTCATATCTTGTCATGGTTCTACCATTGTTGTCTATTTCAAGTATGGTGTTTGATGGTTTGTCCCTATTGCCTACATCAACTTAAACAAAATTACGGTTTTGTGCATCCATGGATGCAAGAGGCTATGAGCTATAACCTTCCTTTTGAAAAAAAGAGGAAAAGAGAAAGTTGTGGATTTTGAATTTCGCATTATAATTGAAATAAAAATCAGAATTGTTCGGTGTAGTAAAACATCATATATAATAACACAAAAAGAGTCGAAAGAAAAACATTAAGTATGTGACTCGTAAAAAAGTGAATGATAGCTAACATATATAAAAGATATAAAATCCATATAGAACCTTGTTTTCTCCCAAATGGTAAAAATATGAACCTGAAACTTTGTACAACATTTACTACAGTGTGTAGATTTTTTTTCAGATTCTTGAACACCTAAAATGCTACACGTATGGGGTAGCTTTTACGGAATAGTGCTTACAGGACTCACGTGGAGAGAAATTGATGGGTCTTCGGCCCTAAAATCACAGGAAGTTAGGAAATTAGACCAACCAACTTCATCCACGTCTGTCCGTAAGATTTGTCCATAACAATATTTCCGTAGGTCTAGGATTTCCCGTATGTAAAATGAGGGGGTAGGTACAGAGTTGTAATGCCCCAGTATTTAGGGCTGCAGAAGAGAGTATGTGCATTTGCATTCATACATTAGAAAATTTGAGATACATTTTTTGCAAACTAAAACCCTCGAGAGATCAGAGTTTATTTCACTAGGTTGAGATAGGGTTTAGCTCATTCTGGTGGTTGTTGTCAATTTTGACATGATCTCTAGGTATTTTGAGTTATTTTGGGGTAATAATGTAAATTATATTCAAATTTGAAACTACTTTTGAAATTATTCAAACTAAAAGCATTTAGGAGTTTATTATTTTTAAAATGACATTTAAATATTATAGTTTAAAGTAATGGTATTATATTATTTAATAAGTATACAAGTAAAGAAAATCCACACATTACAAAAATATAGAAGTATACAAATAATTAGAAACCCTTATTATTTTCTTATTCCATAATTACAAATATGAAAAGAATACAAATGGGTAAGAAATTCTCATACAAATGAATAGTTGAAAGTGAGAAGAAGGTAAACTTTATTGAATAATACATATATATTACATTGTTCTTTACAGAAAAAGAATAGAAATTACAAAAATAGATAAAAGGAAAAGTCATATACTAATTCTTAACTAGTCCTACATATCTATCTTCTCAATCTTCACTGCAAGAGTTTGTACCTGCAAGCAAAACAAAGAAAACAGAATAAAAAGAGATGATTATGGTTAGTATAATTGCTCTCATGTAAGATCCAGGCACATGGCTTAATAGGATTGATACGATACTCATACCAACAAGTTGCAACTTCTTTTCCGGAAGCTCATCTGAAAGAGAACTCTAAGGTTAAGCGTGCTTGGCCTAGAGAAATTCTAAGATGGGTGACCGATCAGGAAGTGGATACCAGGTGCGCACGAGTGAGGACAAAGTGCGCAGAAAAGACTAGTGTTGGTATGTGGGGCTAGTATAGATATCCTATTTAAGCTGCCAGGAGTGATACCCCCGGGGCCCAGTGGACGGGGTGCTACATGTGAGATCCAGGCACATGGATTAATAGGATTGATAGGATACTCATAGCAACAAGTTGCAACTTCTTTTTCGGAAGCTTATTCAAAAAGAACTCTAAGGTTAAGCGTTCTTGGCCTAGAGAAATTCTAGGATGGGTGACCGACCGGAAAGTGGGTACCCGGGTGCGCACAAGTAAGGACAAAGTGCGCAGAAAAGACTAGTGTTGGTCTGTGGGACCAGTCTAGATATCCTATTAAGCTGTCAGGAGTGACACTCCCGGGGCCCAGTGGACGGGGTGCTACACGCCATGACCTCACCGCGGACCAACACTTTGCTTCCTCTTCTAAAACTAAGCGAGGACCTAGGGTAAGTCATTCCCCTTCCTTTCTGCTCTTTGTTTTTCTCTGGTTCCTCATGGTGTTGCAGTATGTGAGGGTGTGTGCTCTGTTCTAGGGTTATATCCTTTCCCCCTGACAATCATGAACTTAGTAGCTATTGCCTAATATATGTTATGTTCATGATCTGGTGATGAATTATGTTGAATCTAGTTCTAATTGTGATATGATCTATGAACCTGCTATTGTGTTCATCTGCTACTGATGATGATTCTTAGCCTAGTTGATTCGGTACTGCTAGCTATGATGATTTTGATGTCCTTGATCTATTGGCTCACAATTTGGAATTGTGGCATTCTGATATTAGCCTATGATTATTACTATGATGTTTTCCTAGATTACATTCAGGTATAGGCAGTGGCCTGAATGTTGAGTTGCTTTTTATAAGTAATGCGGTTATGATTCCTGACCTCTTGGTTAGGAAGATGATGTTATCTTAGTGCTTTGTTAACCCAAGCTTAAGATATTGGTTTGATTCTTATGGTCACAACAACCTGATGTATTATCATATGATGGATAGTTAGACACTAATGATTCCTAATGCTTTAGGAAGATGATTTGATTAGCTTTCTTATGGAAGCTTGTAAGTGATACTTGTTATTTGGGGAATGTTCATAAGGTTGAGCTACTAATGAGGTGTTACCATTATCTAGAATGTGCACAGTAGCAATCCACCAATGGATTTACTTTCTTCTAGTTGCAAAACTAGTAAATACCAGATTAGGTCAAGGATGCACAAGGTGAAACCTAATTTGTAGATTGGAAAAGATACTACTTGTGCACCTTTGAAATATACAGTGATGACTATATCCCATCTGGGTGTATCTCTGAGGATTCAAATTAACCAACAGATCATGCTCATACAGTTGATAAGAACAGATATATAGCATGATTTGTTTCTGACTCAACACCCTGATGATGTTGGTGTTGCTGTTGTGATGTAACACCCTCGAATCGGCCCTATGCAAGTTTTAGCCCTTTCCGCCAAACCCGCATAGAAACGATTCAAGGACGCCCACCAGGCACTTTCGTGCGGGTGGAACACAAAGTAATACCATTACACAACAGTCCTCGATGGGACCTACAGAACAGATAGATATACAACACGACTCCAAGAGTCAAGAATACAGATATACAATACAAAGATCCAAATCACCTTGAAAACGATACAACGTCCGACTACGGACAAGATGCAAATGGGATAAGAGCCCTGAAGAATAACCAATGGCGTCCATAACCCTGCCCAGGCCAAGCCGGAAGGGTAACCCTGCTAACGACGTCGACCTCAAACCTGCTAAACAAAAGGGGTGCCGACAAAAGGGCAAAGGAGAAAGAGGAGCGTCAGTACTGAGGCCAGTACATGGCGAGGCTAGAATTCGGCGGCTCTCGCCTAAATATGTATGGTGGGCTAAAGCGGCAACGCAGCGGCACTAAACAACCTATAGAGACTCGATATCACTGGCGGCTATTAGAGAGGGGTAAGAAAGACCTATTCGGATCCAACCTGAAGCTAACACCAAACAAACCCATCCTGGTATTGCCCCCTCGAGACCAAACGAGGAAGTCGGACCAAGGAACTCACACAGTTGGCAGTTTTACTCATTCCGTTATAGTTGCAGCTATTACTAATCAGATATAGATAGCATGAGTCATCCTGATAGCATAAGTAGTGGGCATTTTTAGTTAACATTCAGTTGTAGTTGGAACATTTACTAGTCAGATATAATTGTCCTGAGGAATCCCAAAATCCGGTAGTTGTTGGCACTTTTATCACATTCCATTGGAGTTGCAATACTTACTAGGCAGATATAACAAAACAACCCAGGTCCACTAGTGGTTGGCATTTTTAATATCCATTCCGTTATAGTGAAGCTGATTACTAGTCAGATATATTAAGTCATATTTATAGCACTACTTTAGTTATGCTTGTCTATGATCGAGATACTGTGCTCCAAGTCGTCCATAACCGCGGACACGGCTTTCAGAAAGTTTTACCCTGCAGGGGTGCACAAATAGCAACACACACTCGATCAACCTCGAAAAAACCAACTCAAAACCCAACGAGGCATTCACGACAAAGCGATCACAGGATTCAGAAATATTTCAGGGGGCACCCCACTAAGCTACCCGCAACGAAGTTGGCCGGCTCCGGAACGGACCCAGGGTTTGCGACGATGGCTGTAAACGACTGGGAACCTGAAAGTGTGACTAGGCTTGTCGATACCGCGAAAACATGGCGCGATCCAAAACAGTACAGGTGCTCCACGCACAATCTTAAATAAAGCAGTAACATGGCATACGTACAGGATAGTAATAAAACCCCAAACTAGTTTGTGGCCCCAGGAAATAGAAATGAATCAAGCTCTGGCTCAGGGGGGTCCACGGCCTCCCGGATGTGGATAATGCGAAAAATCAAGGAACAGGTATCAAGTACTCGGGGCCTACGGGACACAAGTGAGCATGGAAGAACCAAATAACATCTATTGCCCACCGATGCCTCTGCATTAGTTATATCTAGCATTTTAATAGTGGTATTTAAAGTCATGATCATCTCCACCAGAAACATCTGCCAGCAATCCAACAACTGTGGTACTTGACAACACGAGATCGCACCTAAGCACGCAACTACGACTCGCAAGACCAGCTATCTACCAAACATAGCTAATAGGAGGTGTCCAAGGCAATATAGAGGCTGCACGGGATATAACTGGGGTACGGAAACTAAAGCATCGCGACACGGATAGCAATAGATCAACATGAGGAAATAAAGACTATAAATGCAAAATAGGTAGAAGGGGAAGAGATGCTCGCCTGGGAAACATTGCCGACGGATCATATCCGGAGAACTTGTCGATACTCGCATCCACTCATCGGCCTAATCCGCGAAGAAGCAAACACTAGAAGAAACACCGGAGGCAATATTTAATACTACGACAGAAGATCCAGCATGTTTATGATATGCATGCGAGATGAACAATTATTATGCAACAGGTTTTATATGTAGTATTTATAAAATAGGGGCTCGGAGAAGGTTCACACATCTGGGTCCGGAAGATCTTGGGTTCCGGGGGTTCAGGGTTCGGACTCAGGGTTCGACGGGGGCAGAAACGGCTCGACGGGATCGGTCTCGGATAATGGAAGTAGATCTTGTCGCATCCGGGAAGTAGGACTTGGTTTAGCATCGGGGGCGCATCGGTTTCGCCCTAGTCAGTGTCGATCTTGTCGGGTCCGCGACATCGAGTCGGTCTTGGCATCTGGGATGAAGTACTTAGCGTATCCGAGATGAAGCGCTTGTCGTTTCATGTGGCAATCTTGGCGTCCGAGCGAGGATCTTGTCGCATCCGCGGTCGTAGGGTCATCAACTCCGGGAAGGAGATCTTGGAGCGGCGTCGGGTTCGGTCTTCGAGTACCGTGGGTTCTTGGCATGGTTCTCTCGGCTACTCGTGGGTACCGAAATCTGGTTGAAGATCTTGTCAACGGGAGGGGGGCTTGCCGAACTCTGTTTTTGGCTTGCGTGGAGGGAACACTTGAGCGACCTCGCTGGCACCTTCTACTAGACCTACACCTGCAAAAACAAAACAGGCAGAGGCAGCCGACGAGGGATCTGCACGGGCAAGCAGAGGCAGTGGCCGGTCTCGTGCTGGACGTTGGCGTGCGGCAAGTAGCTTCGCAGGCGGCGCTCATGAGGAGAGACGGCCGGACGGCGACTTCGGAGGTGGCGGCTCGGCGGTGCGGCAGGGGAGGATGGCGGAGGAGATCATGGGTTCTGCGAGGCAGCGGTGGCGGCTTCTGGGACGGATGTGCAGACGAGATGGGGCGGTTGAGGGGAACCACGGCGGAGGATGAGGGCAGGGGCTGGCGGCGGCAGCGTGGGCGCGGGCGAGGGGCGAGGTCGGGAAGGCCGGCGAAAGGCGAAGCGAGCAGGGTAAGCGCCGTGTCGGTGGAGGCGAAGCGACGAGTGGAGGCGGGCGCGTGGCTGATGGCGGCAACGACTGGACAGAAGAGAAGCGGCGCTGGAGCTTGACGAAGCGGCGAAGACAGGGGCAATATGATGGTCGGCAGTAGCGCTTGAGCGGCTCGACCATGGAGGGAAGCGAGGCGGGGAGGCGGCTGAGGCTCGGTCCGCGAGAGAAGGAGGTAGACGGGGTGGCGACCGGAGGCAAGGTTGAGGCGGCCGGCGGACTTGACGGCGGCGTCCGCTCGGAAGAGCGGCGATGCGCAGGCCGCTGAGGAGGCGGGATCATGTGAGGAGGTGGGGAGTGTGGGGAGAGGCGAGCATGAGAGGACTTGTGGCGTGATGATGCAGGTGGTAGGGCGGTGTAGTGGGGTGGTGGGTGGGCGGTGGGTCTTGCTGGCTGAGGCATGTGTGAGTGCGTGTGTGGGTGGGGTGCATGGGGAGTGGGGCCAGCGGGCTGAGGTGGCGAGCACCGGTTGGTGCAGGTGAGGTGGAGGGAGCGGCCAGGTGGAGTGGGGTTGGTGCAGGGGTGGCCGGTCGGTGCTTGTGTGCATGCGTGTAGGTGCTAGGTGCATGTGTGTGTGTGACCGGGCTAGGTCTAGGTCGGTTAGGCGTGTTGGTTCAGGGTCGGGTGTGGGTCGGTTTAGAGAGTCTAGGATTTGGGTTTGGTTTTGGCTGGGAATTAGACTAGGGTTTGGAGGTGGCCGGCCGGGCTTTCGGGCCTGGTTGGCTGCCTCTCAAAAATAATATAAACTTTTATTTTAATATAAAATAGACTTTTGTAAATAGTTTTTAGACAAATAAAAGACCCGGGAAAGACCGGAGTTTTGATTTGAAATTAAGACGGGGAATATTTAGAAAACAAAACTAGGCTTTTAGAAAATAGTTTTAGACAAAACCATGCAATATGATGACGATGCTCGAATGCAATGTGGCATGATGACATGAGCATGCGGTCATGATGATGCAATGCACAAAAACAACGCGATTTTCTAGTAGTGGTTTTGCGGGGTGCCACATGTGATGTCTGATATATTCTTGCCTCAGTGATGATATTGCTTAGCTACTTCCTGGAACATATGTGTCCTTCTCCTCTAGATCCCCTCTCGGCCTGCCCTTGCTTAACACCAGATCCACCCCCTCCCCCTCAAGCGACCATCTTGGTTGATGATCTGATGGTTTTCTGTGGTGTTTTTATGGATTGATCTAATGAATCTTGGTGATGGAACTCTCAAGCTTCCTTGTTGTTCTTTGTTGGTCTTTATTGATGTTGTACACATTTCAGAGAGAGAGTACTCTCTCTCTCTTATGGCTAGGCACTTACGCCCCTCTTCCCGAGCTCTTCCTGTGCTGACAGCACACACTCTGCATGTGAGTGAGTGAGCTTCTTCACTGTTTGGGGTGAGCTTGAGAAGTTCTACTATGGTTGTTTTCACTTTATCTTTCTACCTCTCTCTTACTCTCCCCGGTGAAACTTGCCCTATTTGGCTAAGGATGTTGTACTGAAGATTATAAAATAATCGATATTTCACTTTGGTGAAACTTGCCCCTATTCTTTTATAATAGCTCAATGATGCAATTTAAATAGTGCACCTACTTGTTCCAGGCACATGGCTAAATAGGATTGATAGGATACTCATACCAACAAGTTGTAACTTCTTTTCCGGAAGCTCTTTCAAAAAGAACTATAAGGTTAAGCATGCTTGGCCTAGAGAAATTCTAGGATGGGTGACCTACCAGGAAGTGGGTATCGGATGCGCAAGAGTTAGGACAAAGTGCGTAGAAAAGACTAGTGTTGGTCTATGGGCCTAGTCTAGATATACTATTAAGATGCCAGGAGTGACACCCATGGGGCCCAGTGGACGAGGCGCTACATGGCGGCACGGGGAGCACCTGGAGGAGCTGCAAGTCGCTCCATGTCGCAACCTTGGTGACCAAAGTACGGAACCTCCAAGCACCGCTACACCCCTAGGTCACCAGCCTCGCACTAGAGAGTCACCGGAGCATGGCACCGCAAGGGGGCCACAAACCCTTGGCACTAGAGAGCGGGCGACGCAGCCAGAAGAGGGCTTGAACGATGAATCGAACAAGGACAGTCGACGCGGCATTGTCGATTGCATCGGTACACATGATGGCGATGACCGGAGCGGCCGGAGCCAGCCGCAATCGAGCGACAGCAACAGCGGCGGCGCAAGTCGCCAGAGGAGAGATGCGAGCGAGGAGGGGAGAAGACACCAGTGGTTTGGGTCGATGGCCGACCTAGGCAACACGGTGGGGTTTGGCTCTACCCACTAGACCGAACCAGGGCTGGGCCAGTCCAATGGGCCATGCCCAGGTTTTAATAAGGAAGAAATATTTAATAAAAATCCTAAACTACAAAAATATTCCTGATGGTATTTTACTATAGAAAAATAAATAAAAATCCTAAAAATACAAATTATATCTCTAAATATTCATAAAAATATGAGTTATTCAATAAAATTACTAACTTGTATTTTAGAATCATAAGATGAACTTAATTATTTTAGGGCAATAATTCCTTCATGAAATTTTCTAAAATAGAGAATAATACTTAAAATGTGTATTTGAAAACACCTATTCCTTTATGTAATTTGAAAACACATAAAATTATTTTTAAGATCCTAAATAAATAATTTACGTAATAAAATACTAGGTTGTATTTTAAATTGATAAAAATTAAAATGTGTATTTGAAAACACCTATTCCTTTATGTAATTTTACTAAAATAAGAGTAAGACTAAAAAATACATAAAACACTTTTAAGATCTTGAAAAGTTACATTTTACTAGAAAAATGCTAACCATGTTATTCCAAAAGATTTTAAGATTTCTAAATTAATAAATCGTTATTTGTCTATCTTATTCAAATAAAATACTTGTTTTGTTATAAAGATAATTATTCAACATTATTTCCTAACTAAGAATAAATATATGACCTTATAAAATATTGATTTTCTAAAAAGAATCTTTGAAGTCTAGATACTAAACCTAAAACCATAATTCGGTTTATAATAAAACCTAAGAGCAAATTGGTAATTAATTAAAACTCCTTTAGAGTCTTAAATCAACTATAACCAATAACTTCAATCTAACCTTTTAACATTATTTACTTGTATTAGGGGTGAATCATCTCATTTCTTTAACCATACTTAACATAACTATAAAGCCTAATAGAAGTTAAACAAACTACAAAATGAGATCGCCATATCTCATAATTAGCTCTAACTCTGTAACTCACATAACCTCAACTTGCTTGGTATATATTCGTAGAGCTATTCCCAATATCTAAACGATTCCATCATCGATTTTATCAAGGAAAACTTTTGAACTTGACCACAATTTAAAATTACTATATCTTCATCCTAGTTATATTTTATAGTTAACTTTGGTCTGTCACTCAACCAGCGAGGGGCGCATTAACTTAAGATCGTTAGAGCAATTCAAATAACCATTGAAAGTGTTCTGAGAACACTACAGATTATTAAACTTAATGTAATAAGTATTTTCTTCGAAAGTTATTCTTTTTGCCACTATAAACCAGAGCTTTGGCCATTCTGCTAAAACCCACCAACTTGAAATATAATTATCCTTAAGAGTACATACTAATCAACATCTACCATCAGCTGTTATAGTGATTTACTTTCATCACTTACCAATTCATTTCCTAATCTTAGTATGTATTTAAGTGTAAAGTAAACTTGATTGTAACACAAACATTTCATAAATCATCAAACTCAGTCCATACTAAAACATGGGGATTTACTTTGGAATTTATACAAAATGCATATCATTATCTATGCATAATAGCATGTTGGTTTTTTAAACATAGTCCTTACTGAACCAATGATAATGTTTTAGATATTAAAGTTTATACCGACTAGAAGACCTTGACTACATAATCTTGTAGTCAAAAAGGCAAGTTCACACTTACTCATGTCTTTTGATTATTTTCTATCAAGTATTTGCATATTGTTACTGTTAACACCTGCATTTCAAAAAGAACGATAGAAAAACTATTTTCTTGATTAACCTGAACTAATGGTTACTGATCTAGGGTGATCAATTAATCTATTATGACTGACAATGGAAATACCATTGTCCGGGAATGTATCATAATATCACCAGTGATTCTTGCGCCATAGATTACGCATCAACAATGAGATCTATATGGGATATGGGGAAGTCAGGTGGATCTTCTTCCTTTCGTGTGTCAGTGGACGACCTTTACGCGACCCTGAGATTCCTTGCATGGATTCAGCAACATGGGTGGGCACCCTTAGGCCCCGTGGTTTATCTGTGTTAGGCTGCGGGAGGTACGGTTGGACATTTTTATATGGGACCTGCCAGGGGCACAACCGACTCATAGAGTCTTCAGGGGCCTATCAGAGTTGTAGCTTGCCTGAAAGGAGGCTTAACAGAGATGTGCCAGCTTGAAGGATCGTGTTGGCATGTGGGGTCACGGAAAAAGGCAGTGATTGGCTTGGGTTCTTATAATGGGCCTCACATCAACGGAAGTGTGAACGAGAAAGTATGTCCAGATGTGCAACATGGATAAGAATCTCTCATGGGTAAAGCAACACACGCCTCTGCAGAGTGTAAAAAAGTGTGACATGTTACCACATGTTTCGAGAAAGAGCTGCGAACCCTGCAGGAAAGAAACTCCACTAGGTTTTAATCAACATGTGAATACTATAGTGTACTACATTATTCATTCAGTGGTGTACTGGATCACCGGAACGGTACACCCCAGTTCGAAAATTAGACTTCAAAAGAAAGAAACACACCTCGCCAAATTTACTTCTTTAATTAATAGGACCCTGCCACCCGGCGATAGCCCCGTAGATTGCAAAGTTTGGTGGACAATTTGGACAAGGCCATGCATGAGCACTGAGTGTCCTTCCTTCCTGAGTTGGAGCATTGCATGCGGTGTGCTCAGCTATTTAGAATTTGTTTTGTCTCTAAACACAAAATTACAAATGGCTGATGCCATGCGTATTAAATGCAAAATTTAAAATATTTTATAGATGAAACTGTTTGTCCGATTTGGGATCCGTTTTTATCGTTAGACTAGTCGCGACTTGATTTTCGAAACTAGATCCTTTGTTGGCATGTTTTGATAACTGTTTTTCGAACCAAAAGGTTACCCACACGTAACATGTAAGTTATCCAAGCTGTAATATGTAAGTTACCCACCAGATAACACATAAGTTATACTCCCTACGACCGGGTTGTGTGTTTGAGTTTTTGTATGCATGCGAAAACAAAAATGTGTACTCTTCCAATTTAGGATCCGTTTTCACCGACTCGACAAAGCCTCACTATCCTAACAACTAGCCTACCATGTTCATATCAAGTAAATCTATCCCACGTGTAACTAACTAAAATAGAGATAACCATGGCGTACTAAATATAGTGACCACAAAGAGAATTATAGTTATCCTGAAAATTACAAATTTATCTACAGAGATAAACAAAGAGTAATCCATGACACTGTATAATAATTACCCACTACTAACACGAGAGTTATTCCGGCTTCAGCATGTAAGTTACCCATTCAATAACATATAACTTATCTACCAATATAAAAATTTACACATAAATAGAATACAAAAGTTATTCTAGTGGCTCGGTTTTGTCGCCCGTCCTCGCGAGCGGTATACGAGCGACTCAACCTCGAAAGAATACCGCGTCAAACATCAAGCATAATTTCTTTAGAGAAATTGAATCTAACCTTTTTTGCATACGATATAATAAAATGAGGTCTTATGCCACACCCACCAATCACTCTAAGTTGTAGTGGACAAACATAATACACAATCATTAATCTAGCGGCTCGACTTTATCGCCCATCGTCGCTACCGCTGCGTACGGGTGATGAAGCCTCGAAGGATGTTAGGGTATCGAGCCTTCATTGCTAACGCA
Source organism: Avena insularis (assembly GCA_023614405.1). Classification (NCBI taxonomy): domain Eukaryota; kingdom Viridiplantae; phylum Streptophyta; class Magnoliopsida; order Poales; family Poaceae; genus Avena; species Avena insularis. Next base: position 452,915,318 of record CM042691.1, on the reverse strand, counting down.
TCGACGACGATGAAATCTTTGTACCCTAACACCTAGGTTACCGCCTCTCAATTAAACTAGCTCATAGCTCAAACTAAAATACATGGGGCAACAAAGGTTTCTTGAGACGAATAAAAATACAAAAGTTACCCCACGTGAGAAATGCGAAACCGCCTCAACCCAGTATGTTTATACGATGGATAACTTATAGGATACACAGTGGATAACTTACACACTATCATATGGATAACTCACGTGTTAGGGGTGGATAACTTTTTGGTCTAAAAAATATTTCGACAAAACATATTAATATGGAATATAGTTTTGATGATCTTGTCGCAACTATCCTAACAGTAAAAACAGATCCTAAATCAGGCGAATGGTTTGATCTACAAAACATTTTAAATTTTAGATTTGGTAATTAATTAGCTCTGATTAGTTTGAGGTAGCGCACTCCACGCACGTTCTGTCAGGTTTTTTATTTCTCAGACCAGCCTGATAGTATATTTCTCGAATTAATAAAGTAAAAAAAATTACGTGAAGACCGGTCTAAAAACATTGAAACCTGGCGGGTTTTCCAATTGCAAGCATGGATTTCTACACTTGCCGTTAACTATCTCCTTCCTAGTAATTGTCTACCACCATGCATGCATGCAATATAAACCAAAACCGCTGACATTATCAATATTTAATGCGGAAATCTGAATATTTAAAAAGTTTTGTAGTTCAAACCGTTTATCCGATTTAAGATCTGTTTTTACCGTTGGACTAGTCGTGAAGAGATTTTCGAAACTAGATCTCATATTAATATGTTTTGACGGAATCTTTTTTGAAACCAAAAGTTATCCATCTCTAACACATGAGTTATACATGTAATTGTATGTAAGTTATCCAGATTGTAACACTTAAGTTACCCACAGTATATACAGTTCGTGCGGAGACACTTTTGCATAGAACAAGACTACATTTAGTACATCCTGGAAATACATAAGCTGTTAGGGTAACGAGACTTCGTCGACATCGATGCTTTGTCACCTAACACCCTTCGAGGATTTGTCAGCCCTACGTTGAGGTTGCGGCGATGGCCGATGAAGCTGAACCGTACTATTTGCACGTTACATTTGTTCATTACGACTTAGGCTGGTGGGTGGGTGGGGCATAGAGGAACTTTTGTATTCTATCTATGGATAATTTTTATAATAGTGGATAACTTACATGTTATTCGGTGGGTAACTTACATACTGAATTTTGGATAACTCTCATGTAACAGGTGGGTAACTTTGGATCAAAAAAAAGTCATCGTAACATATCACATAACTTCCTCCATTTCATAATATAAGATGTTTTAGCTTTGTAAAATAAGTGTATCTACACCTCTTTTTATTATAGATTCACTCTGAACCTACACATTAAAAGAGGTCTAGATACACTTCTTTTATAAAACTAAAACATCTTATATTATAAAACAGAGGGACTAGTTTCGAAGATCTCGGCGAGGTAGCCTAGATCAATATCAACGACGTCTGATACCCTAACACCCTTCGAGACTTCATCACTCGTACATCATGGTGGCGGCGATGAAGCCAAACCGCTAGACTACTGGTTGCGCGTTACGTCCCGATATGTGTAAATATAACTTAGTCTTGGTGCGGGTTAGGGTTGATGTAATTAATATTAATATTTTATATCCTCATGCAAGAATGGTGTATGTCATTTTTTCAGGTGGATAATTTTTTACTTTGGGTTAAACTATGACGATCTAAAAATCATGCTTTGAGTCTCATCGCGCCAGGTTGGGTCTCATCGCGCGCAGACCCTAAACGCAGTCACATTCTTGAGTATATTATTCTACAATTGACATCGATTTTAGGGTCATAGGAAAATCAAACATGTTCAACATTCAGCATAGCCCAGTGCAAAACGAAACTTGAGAAATAATATATTGCAGCATGAGCAAAGTGAGAATAAAAGAAAACAAACAGGGGTGTAATATAACAAGGTACATCGCATAAAGTAACTTGGACAACATCAACGCTCTTACTGCGAGCTGCTGCTTGGCACGGCGCCGACTTTGCTCCAGCGCTCGTAGCAGCGGACCATGTCGCGGACGAGGCCGTCGAAGTGGCACTCGTACTTGGAGCCGTGGCTGAAGTCGGCGAGGATGAGGAACGGGCAGATGAGGCTCTTCTCGACGTCGTCGACGTTGTTCTCCTGGACGACGCCCTTCTTGAAGAGCAGCGCGGCGTCTTCCTTCTTCATGACGAGCTCGGCCATGAACCGGACGTAGCTGCAGAAGAGCCGCTTCTCGGGCGGCCACCACCCGGACATCTCCAGCACCACCAGGTTGGTAAGCAGCCGGATGTGGTACCGGCGCCACGCGAAGGTCGGGATCTCCAGCGTCCCGTTCTTGAACTTCACCTCCGCGAACCGGGGCGTCTCCGCCCGTTTCAGCTTCACGCCGACTCGGACGAGCTCGCGCAATGGCGGGATCACCTTCCACTGTCTCCAGCCCACCGGTAGGCTCGAGGAGCGCGAGAAGGTCCGCCGGTAGAGCGCGCGAAGATCCATGCTCTTCTGCTTCAGCTTGCCCAGGGCCGTGTCGACCGACAGCGACCGTGTCACGGGCGGTTTGGGCTGCAGAGCGGACACCTTGGGCTCGTCCTTGGAGAATGTCAGGTACAGGTACACCAAATGCAGGATGTGGTAGACGGGGCCCTGGTAACCGGCAAGTACGTCGTCGCCGGCGTCGCCCACGAGGTAGTCGAGTATGATCTGCCTGAGCTTCACGGGTTTCTTCTCGGACTCCCGGAGCTCGGGGACCTCGGTCATCTTGAAAAGCTCCTCGAGCACGAAGAAGGGGATCTGGTTCGGGACGGCCACCAGGTCGAACCGGAGCGCGTACGGCTCCCACCTGACCTTGAGCGGGGTGAAGTCCTCCCTCAGGGCCTGCGGCACCATCGCCGCAGCCAGCGGGGTGGTGAGATCGGCCTTGCTGCCCTCAGCCGCCGTCGCCTGCGGCGAGGCCGAGCCTCTGTCGATCTTCCCCAGCCAGTGGTTGATCAGGACTTCGATGACGAAGAGGCCGTCGACCACCATCATCTCCACCAGCTTCTCTCCGGGGATCTGGCATTCGGACGGGTCGTAGCGCTGCCGGATGCTGCCTTCCAGCGTTTCCACACGGGCGAGGTACTCGGTCAGCTTCTTCTCGGCGTCTTCCTTGGGGTGCGCTCGGCGGATGAGGTTGTGCACGTACTTCCACTTGGTCTCCTCCATGCCCTGCTGCGCTTGGTCCATCATGGGGAACAGCGGGCCGAGGAAGACCACCATCGGGGTGCACGCTCCGGGCGGCAGCGACGCGCCGTCCAGGCGCCAGATGCAGCCGTCCTGGACCGGGAGCTCCGCGACCTTGAGGATCTTAGGCAGCAGGCCCCATTTCGACGTCCCGGCACCAGCAGGTCGGGCCACCGGTGTCATGCCGGCGCTGGTTGTTGCCACCGGCAGGGACCAGTTCACCGGGGCTTTCACGCCAGCCATGGTCAACGGCGACGACGATGCAGCTGCCTCGCCCAAGGATGGCGTGCTTTCTTGCGCCCGTGTAGCACCATGAGGGAAGGTGTTTGACTGGGCCGGCAGGCTCCAGTTCACCGGCGGCGGGTTAGCAACCGAGGACGGCACGGTTTCTTGCTGCGGGATTGCTCCTGGCTGGTTGGCCGGGAGGCTCCAGTTGACCGGTGCGTAAACGCTAGCCGTGACTGAGGATGCAGCCCCGGCCAACGGCATCGCAGACACTGGCGGAGTAGCAGCAGCCGCAGGGAGGAGGCCGCCCGTGGACGGCAAGGCCCAGTTCGGTGAAGGCAGAGGAGCGGCAACCGGTAGCGCCACCAGGTTGGCACGAGCCATCTGATGTGCCTCCACCGGTGTGCCTGGGAGGAGTGTCGCTGCTGCTGCAGGGACCGGCATGGCTCGGTTAGGCAGCAGCTGTTGGACAGTGGCTGTAGCCATGGCTGCAGTTCTTGCTGCTCACAGCTAGTGATAGCCTCTGCAGCAGATGATGTAGCCGCTTTGGCCTTGGGGTGTTTATACACAGCACCAGCTCTACATGAAACTCTACCGTTGACGAGTGAGGACTCAACCCACCTGATCAATGACAGGTTTGCCAGTAATTAATTAACACAGCTCGTATATAACAGGATCACAGGTTCAAACATTCACTCACAGTAACTCTTTTCTGGTGTTCCTGGTCCTCGCAGACCTTCAAGACCCAGACTCACAACACACTGAAGCATATCAATATACAGATGAACGGGACAACTCAATTCTGAAGGGTCACATTCCATTCTATAGGACTTGCAAGTTGCAAGATACGAGAGAAACACGGCGATGTTCACGACAATTCGACAGATATGCCTATCAATTTTCAGGGTTCCAGCAAAAACCGAAAACTGTATGAGAGAGTTTCCTGTGACTAGAAGAATAACACTCCAGGGTGCAGGCAGGACTTTTTAGTGACTTACGGTAGGACACAGTAATGAAAAACACATTCAGATAAGCAGCCGAAACTTTAGATCTCTTCCTGGACCTTCTGAACGCCTACCAGCCTGGCATAGTCCACCCATCTGCTTATAAAGTTCATCAGTTAATTGATACTGTCGTAACAGGGCCAACATTTTTAGTTGCTTGTACTTACAGTAAAGAACCCAAGAATGTGTTTCCCGTCCGAACAGCGAAGCATAGTGCACTCAACAGCAACTTGTGGTTATGTAGTACCGGCTCCAGCATCCTCTGCTCGATCACACCAGACACAATCTGGTACCTGATCGGGTATACATATTTTTGATTGTTGTTATAAAAGGAATAAACCTATTAAAGGTGGAACCGGAATGGAGTATTTATGCTGCATCTGTTGAATTTTTCAGAGACTACCGATGTTCACCTGAGGTTGCTAGAAATTGACATGTATACACCATAAGCAGCACTAGTTGATAAAACGGGTAGATGCTCAACTTCATCATCAAGTTCCTTGTCAACAGCCTTCCTTGCTCTGAGCAGTGCACTGGTGACACCGGTACCGATCTGGGAAAGATGACAAGTTCACAGAAATTATAAGGTTACCAAATTATCTAAGAATTATAGAGAATGCAGAGCACGGTTACTAGACTGCTCCTTACCAGAACAGACATTAAATTCGTAAATAAGTCTGTAATCAAAAAATTAAACACGGTTTCATCTAAAAAAAGATAGTGCTCCTGCCAGTTTCTTAGACATTCACTCTGGAATATAATACATTTTTAACCCTAGCAAACGAATTACCAGAGAAATTCAGAAAAGGTTAAAAGTCTCTGATAGTTGATGTATCAGTAACTTTCTGGAGTTTCCATACTCCAAAGTAAAAAACTTCCAGCCTACAATTTTCTGGAGATCTGATGAGCTTTTGCATAAAGTAAGTCCATAAATATTTAGCTCGTGAGAAGTTGTTAGAAATTATCTAGATCTTCAAGCAAATTATCTCTCAATATTGTATTGGATGTATAACACATTACCTCATTGGCATTGCTAGAATTGAAGGTTAACAGCTTGAATAGTTTAGCCTAACGGAGACTAACATGGCAGGTATCTTTTCTATATATACAATGATAAAATGATAATCCGTTAGTTTATTGTAGACACCCTTTATTTTGTTAAATTCTTTCATTAAAACTTCATAACAGGATTCCCTCCTTGGGAGGTTGCTAGTTATTGGTCACCAGTTCATCATAATAAAGCTTTGGTAGGACGGCAAGCTTACCAGAGAAGCACTAGTTCCGACTACGAAAAGTTTCGCACCATTTCTCTGCAAACGGGCCACAATTCTTAGTTGATCAATAACCCCAAATTTGAGGTCACTGTGTGAGTATCAAAATAAAACCCATAGAAATGAATGCACTTTACCACAATAGCTCCGAGCCTCTGCAGAAGTGAGAATGATCTTCCAGCTAAAGCTATCTGGAAAAGAGTTTACATAAAGTGTTTCAGTACAAGGTAAAAAAGGTAAAAAGGTGTACTCAGGTTGATGGTGAAGTTTAGGTTACTTGGAAAGCATTATCTGGGCAGTTGTGGAAAAAGCTGGAAATAAGTCCAGCATTCTTCAGAAGTGGTGGTTGCAGAGATACAGTTGGTGCGGGAAGATAGACTAGCATGACATCTGCAACAATTGCCATAATCTGGGCGGTACAAGAAGTAACTGAATCAGATTAACTTACAAATGAGTTGGAAGTATTCATACTTATACTGAAATCATTTAACATCAGCTAGTGAATGTCTTTAGATATTAGGAGAACAGATAATCTATTCCATCAGCACAACTTCAGAAGGAAGCACAACCAATGTAAGAAGGCCTCCCTCCATAACCTACATTCAATGTAAGAAGGCCTCCCTCCATAACCAGTGGGAAGCACAACCAAGCATGTTACTTGCATTGGAGTTAAGCGATTATCACACTTACCGACAAGCATTATAGTTGAAGAACTAATATTATTTCGAGTAAAGTTAACACTGGGAAATGGATGATCATCTAAAGACAATTTGTTGGGTACTCTGTTTGATCTCAAGCGTCAAGGGGTTATTTATGCATCGGCAAATATATAAACTGTGTGAATTCAGCAGCCGCTGTAAAATGTAGTACAGGAGCATAATCATATAGTACTATATACCACATCAGAGATGACGACGTCAATCTCGTTGACGAAGTTCTCCCCTCTCTTCTGAAACTCCGCCGCGGTCTGAAGAAGCAAGAGACAGGCGTCAGATGAAGCAGCATTGCACAGGACGATCGAAACAGAGGAGCGATTTCGTTTTTCTGAAATCAGGAACAAAAAAATCCGTCGGGGCGGGACCTTTGCGATCATGCCGACGCCGCACTCCATGGCGAGCTTGGCGAGGAAGAGGTCGTCGGCGAGGAGGCGCTCCCTGAAGCCGCGGAACTGCATGAGCCAGCGGAGCAGCGGCGAGGAGTCCATGTCGGCGAAGCGCCGCACGATCTCGGCCGTGACGCGGCCGCCCTCGATGGCGGAGGCGAGGTCGGATGGAAGGGTCTCGAGCTTCCTCCCGACCTGCGCGAGGACGAAGAGCGCCTCCCCGCGGTTGGCGTCCGAGGCGCCGCCGTCGTCCTCTGCTTCGCCATCCCCGCCGCCGCCGCTGTTGTTGTTACCGTCGTTATTGTTTCCGCCAGAGTAGGTGGAGGGGAGGGCGTGGGGGAGGGGAGGGAGTTGGGGGCGGGGAATGCGGAGGCGGAGGCGGAGCGGGAGGGAGCGGAGGAGGGAGATGCGGGAGGGGTGGAGGCGGGGGTGGAGGTGGAGGTGGAGCTGGCCGAGGTGCGGCTGGTGGTGGGCGGAGGAGGAGGAGGGCGACATTGGGGCGTGGAAGGCCATGGCGGCGATGGAAAGGGAAGGGAGGGCGCCGCGAGGGAGGCGGCGGGGTGGGGCGAGGGGTATAATGAGCGGGGAGGCGCGCGCGGTGTGGGGGGTTTTTGGCGGCGCGGGGCGGGGCGGGGCGGAGGCAACGAGGGAGTCCCCGTGTTGGGGCGGTCGTCCCACCTGTCAACGAGGTTTTGGTTGGCTGCCTTGGACTTGGAATCTACGAGATTCCACCGACGAGCACGCACGGGCACGGGTGACCCCGATTGGCTCCTGTCACGCGGGGCGGCGGGCTCTTCTCTTCTGCCGTTGCTTACGGAGCGGGGTGTCGCGGGCTGGGCCGCATGACCACCTGGGTGAGGTCACGGCTCATGCGCGCGGGCCTGCCCCGACGTTTTCTCTATCGTGTCACTTTTTTTAAAGCAAGGGGCCCAGCTCCTAGCGGCGTGGTCTGACCATGCCGCCCAACCTGTGTGAGCATGCACTAATTGGGCCGGTCCATCAGGCGTCACTCCCTTTCCGTTTTTTTTTGTCGTTTTTTCTTTCTTTTTTGCTTTTTCAAAATTTGTACCTTTATTAAATTTGATCAAATTTCAAATCTGAATATTTGTTAATTTGAATTTTTTAATTACTCCCTCTGATCTAAATTAGTTGACTTGGTTTTATCTAGATTCGGATGTATCTAGCACTAAAACAAGTCTACATACATTTGAATCTAGACAAATCGAAATCAACTAATTTGGGTCGGAGAGAGTATTATATTTTTAAAAGTTTATATATTTTTAAATGTGAACATCTTTTAATTTGAACATTTATAGTCTAAACTTTTTACAACATGCGAAATATTTTTCAAATCGGAATGTTCCAAAAATTAATATTTTTGAAATCTAAATAAATTTTCAATTTTTTTAATTTGAACATTTTTCTAGCAGAAAAATAAAAAACTAAAACAGAAAGAAAAAACAGGCTGAAAACCACAGTAGAAAGCACATTAAAGGGGCATCGTACCTATGACCAACACGGAGCAGCATAACTATTTCTTTGTACCGAGCTATTCTCTTCTTGCTTTCGTGTGTTCTTGAAAGGATAGATATATCGCTTAGAGGAGGTGAATATGCAATTACAAAACCATTACGGTTTTGGCTTGATAGAAGGCGGAATTAAATTAATATTTATTTTACAAGCATAAAACCTAAATATACTAGGCTTAACTAAGAGCACCAACAACAAGTTAAGCTAAGCAATATAGCACAAGATATAAGTACTTTAAGTTCGATGGCTATCACAAGGAAAGTAAGCTTGGGTATAGAGATAACAGAGGTACGCGGAGATGAAGATGTATTCCCGTGTTCCCGTACAAGTAAGGTACGTCACCTTAGAGAGATGTGAGATTTCATGAAGGATTTCCTAACGCCATAAAGGCTCATCTTCTTCTCCAACTCTATCACACGAAGGAATAAGCCATTTCCTTATGACTAGCTTTTCCTTCACTCCGGAGATGGCAAGCTTCGCAACCACTTCACAAGCTCCACGAAGAAGAAACCCGTGTCTCTTCACAATCTTTCACGAAGAGGACACCATGGCACCAACCGCCAAGCCAACTAGGAGGTGATGTCTACGCACTTCTATTCTTGTAGACAGTTGTTAGGCTCCAAGTGAAGAGGTTTGTAGAACAGCAACAAGTTTTCCCTTAAGTGGATCACCCAAGGTTTATTGAACTCAGGGAGGAAGTGGTCAAAGGTATCCCCTCTCAAGCAATCCTGCAATCAAGATACAAGAAGTCTCTTGTATCCCCAACACACCTAATACACTTATCAGGTGTATAGGTGCACTAGTTCAGCGAAGAGATAGTGAAATACAAGTGGTATGGATAATTATAAGTGGTAACGGGGCTAGAAAATAGCTTGATGGCGTGGAAAAGACTAAAGGCAAACTGAAATAAAGATGGAAGCAAGCAAACATGTAACAGATCTAAATGCAAACGGTGTTTCAATGTTTAGAAACAAGGCCTAGGGATCATACTTTCACTAGTGAACACTCTCATATAAATATCTTCTTCTTTATGATACTACGCTGAACTACTCTCCAGTTGGACACTCTAATCTATGGTAGGGCTATAACAGCACACCTCAAAGTTCATCTTTCCCATCTAGAAAACCCCACACTATCACCTTGAGTACTAGATGGTTCCAACAAACACCACAATTTTATAAAGACATCCAACTCCAAATATAACTTATAACAAGTATTTGTAATCTCTAGCCTAAGTGCCACCATGGTGTGCACGCTGTCACATTCACACACATGGGGAGAGCAGAGATCTATTAAAGCACTTGAGTAGCAAGGTAGATCTATAGATTACAAGCTCATGATCTCAATAAGATCATGCATAGAGAGAGATGAACACATAGCTACCGGTAGAACCCTTAGCCTCGAGAGAGAACTACTCCCTCCTCATCATGGGAATCAGCAATGGTGATGGAGATGGTGGTGGAGATCGATGGAGATGGCTCCGAGGGCACTTCCCCATCCCGGCAGGGTGCCGGAACAGAGACTTTCTGTCCCCCGAATCTCCCCTTCGGTGGCGGCGGCGCTGTGGAACTTTTCGTGGATTTCTGATTGGCTATTTAGGGTTTTTGCCTCGGGGGAGATATATAGGCAAAAGAGGCAAGGTCGGTGGCCGGCCAGGGGGCCCACACCATGCCCTGGCGTGGCCTAGGGTTGCCCACGCCAAGGGGGGTGTGGCCACCCTGTGGCCCCTCTCAGACTCTCCTTCTGGCTCTGTGAGTCTTCTGGGAAAATAGTAACTTTGGCTTTTATCCTGTCTAATTCCGAGAATATTCATTTTCTGACTTCCTGGAACCAAAAACAGCAGAAAACAGGCAACTAACACTGTGGCATCTTGTTAATAGGTTAGTCCAAGAAATCATATGAAAAGTACTCCAAAGTTGGAACAAAACACAAGAAAGTAGATAAAACCAAGCATGGAATATCAAAAATTATAGATACATTTGCAATGTATCAACATCCCCAAGTTTAACTCCTGCTTGTCCTCGAGTAGGCAAGTGATAAAAAGGAGGAATAATTTTTGAGGTGACATGCACCATCATAAACTTGATCAAAGTATTTGTAAAACATTGACAGCTGGGATCATAGTACTTCAACATAGCATGAAAGATAAAGTTCTAACAATAAGACAAAGCAACTATGTTGCAACATGAAAAGACACAAACAAAAGATTAAGGAATAACAATGTTTTGCAAGACGTTTGTTTGTTTCACATAAAGAAAACATAGCATAGTGGCATTCAGCTTGTCCCTCATAGAGTAGCAAACATAAATGCATAGGACACCTTCAAAGTTCATAAGAGTGACTAGATACAAATAGTTAAAAAAAGCAATATCAAGCTATGCATCAATCAACAAGTCTTGGGACAATGCACATAGAACTAAGAATGGCCACTATGCTCTCAAAGTAGGTGCATAAAGATAGAAGGTGGATACTCAACATAAAAGTAAAAGAAAGGCCTTCATAGAAGGAAGTAGGGATTTAAGTTTCACAAAAAGAGCTTCCAAAAATTATGGTACTTAATAGCTTTCAGCTCTCATTGCCCCTATCATAAGCATCTTGAAGTGATTAAGGTTAAAGTGAACAAACTATGGAGTATATGCTTGACAAAGTATAAGTTGGAAATCTCATGTCCCTTGAATACAAGGGTCGCTCCTCATGCTACTCAAGTTTAGTCACCGGTATGTTCTTGCCATCGTAAGTACATGTGTATCATAGAGAACCGCCAACGGGGTACCCCTTGCCCGATGATATGAAAGAATCCCCATATCAAGATGACAAGGCTTTGATATGGACTTACAACCTCCATAGTGGCCATAGTTGACAACGAGCATCTCAGCAATCTTCTTATTTACCATGGGAATATGGTGCTTTTTTCTCTCTTTCCTCTTTTTATAATCTTTTTTTTCCTTTTCTCTTTTTTCTCAATATAGGACTTTTTTTTATAAGAAGAATGCTTCATAAACAGCTCATTATGGTTACGCTGTAGGTTTCCACCATGTCAGCATAGATTAGATCAGCGGCCTAGGTGTTTCTCTAACACACATACATAACTCCATGAACTTACAAGCTCTCCTTTTATTTCACACCGACGACATCCATAGACAAAAGAGCATGATATTAACTAGGTACAAAGTACTAGTGCAATGTTGAAAGCGTTCCCCATGACAGCATGGTTCTGCTAATCCCCAACAAATAAGTGCAAGCATATACAACATAGACGACACAATGGTTCAAGTTTATTAAGGGCAAGAAAAGTAAAAAGTGTGCCATCAAGTTCGTGGGAGCTTTAATCACTAATTTTCTCATAACAAGTTTAATTTGGAAGATAGATAAAAACAGAAATATACTTGGAATAGCATAAGCTAATAGGTAGATATGGTGGACTCTTTGAAATAACTTGGTTTTAGGAGTTGGATGCATGAGTGGAACTCATACTTGGTTGTGGAGGCTAGCTGTGACATCCGGCTAAAACCACTACTAGAAAATCGCGTGTTTTTTTTAATTATTTTTGTGCATCATCATGACCGCATGCTCATGTCATCATGCCGCATTGCATTTGAGCATCGTCATGTCATCATGCATATTTTTCTTGCATTTTTCTAAGCGCGAAAGTATTTTTATTAAACACCGTATTTTGTTTTTCTAAAATATCCGTACGGTCTAATATATATTAAGCCGTCATCTTTCTTTGTTATTTTAAATTTAAAACAATATTTTTCCGGTCCGTTACGTGACCATAAAGTTTTTCTTATTTTTGTAAAAATAAAAATAGGCCAAAAGGCCCATCTAAAGTTTTAGTCTAAAACTAGTCTCATCTAGTCTACTTTAAACTAGATAAATATCCTAATCCCCTTCTTTTCTCCTTTTAAACCCTAGCCCCCAAATCTGAGATCTAGATCTTGCCAAAAACCCCACCTTCCCTTTAGAAAATCCCCTTTCTTTTGTGCTTCCTTCCTCCCCAAATCCAGCCGACGGAGAGCTTGTTCTTTCCCCCGCAACAATTTCGTCGCAGCCTTGTTTTTTTTTCTTCTTCTTCGTTGGTATCTATCTACGTCATCTCCAGCCGATGTACACCGACGGCATCCGCTCGCCTTGTTCTCGTGCGTCCAAGGTATGCACCGATCTGCTACTCCATACCAGGAATCCATGTCTCCACTTTGATTCAAATCCTTCACGTGAGCAAGATATTAGCTGACCATCTCTCTACCAATCAAATCAATTCCTTGCCGCATGCTAGTGTGCAGATCCTAGGAAGCAGCGTGACCCTTTCTCTTGCCGCGCGCGTATGCGACAGGCGGTGTCCTAGCATCAGCTGCAGTTCTGCTCCACATAACCGCTGCTCCTTGTCTACTCACGCCTGCAGCTGCAACGGCGGGTCAACACCAAACTCAGGCCCGACTATCTCTTCAAGGTAGCAGCAGCCACCCAAGTCTCGATCCGCGTGTTGTACGCCACCAGATCTCCACCCTGCGGCGGCAGGCGCCCGCTCCTTCTGGGATCCTGCACTCGTTCCACCCCGCCTTGGGCTGCGCGCGTGCGCCTCTGCCGCCTCCAGCTCATGTGAGTGCAGCGCAAGCAGCTCCCGCCGGTCCTTTTTCTCTCGGCGAACCTGTCGTTCGTCGGCCTCGGCTTCCGTCCCGTGCATGTATGCACCCGAGTCGTTCTCAGTTGTGCCTCTAATTTAATCCGATCTTGATTAAAGGCCACCATTCTGTTTGCAGGTTTGGTATTCCACGCTAAGGAAATCAGTTGATTTGCTGCCATTCCGTTGTCCACAGCAGGCCATTTGCCAGCCAGAGTCATCCGTAACATGTTCGGCCAATTGTTCACAAGAGCTCCGATTTGTTCATTCAGTGGCCGACCAATTCTACTTCATCAAGTTTGGCTCCGTTTATTTATGCCGCACCGACACCCGTTGTTCGACGCCGCCACTCCCCTCTACCATGATCTACTTCTCAGCGTTCGTTATGTGGACCTACTTCAACTTTTAACCCAAAGGTCGTCTCTTCGTCTCTCCAATCCAAATTGTGAGACCCCAATTCCTGCCCTATTTCGATAAATATAACTTGTTGCATATAAAATGTACATGCGTGCATATATTTATTATTTGGGGGTATTTAGTCGACTCACCTAATAATTAAATATGGAGTGTTTATGCGGGCTATTCTAGTCTTATTCCGGACTCTATTTAAATTTGTGTAGCGAACCGATGCCATGTTTTGTCTTATCAATACAATATTTAAATTGCTGGGTTCTAAACAACTTGAACCACTTAATTAATTGTCGGGACCCCGGTTCCGCTTAATATTGCCTAATTGCACCGCATCTGTGCCATGCCATGCATCATATTATAATTATGTCGGATCTTCTGCCGTAGTATTAAATATTGCATCCGGTGTTTTCTCTAGTGTTTACTTCTTCGCGGATTAGGCCGATGAGTTGATGCGAGTATCGACAAGTTCTCCGGATATGATCTGACGGCAATGTTTTCCAGGCGAGCATCCCTTCCCCTTCTACCTATTTTGTATTTTTAGTCTTTATTTCCTCCTGTTGATCTATTGCTATCCGTGTCGCGATGCTTTAGTGTTTCGTACCAGTTATATCCCGTGCAGCCTCTATATTGCCTTGAACACCTCCTATTACCTGTGTTTGGTAGATAGCTGGTCTTGCGAATCGTAGTTGCGTGCTCAGGTGCGGTCTCGTGTTAACAAGTACCATAGTTGTTGGAATGCTGGCAGTTGTTTATTGGTGGAGATGATCATGACTTTAAATACAACTATTAAAATGCTAGCTATAACTAATGCAGAGGCATCGGTGGGCAATAGATGTTATTTGGTTCTTCCACGCTCACTTGTGTCCCGTAGGACCCCGAGTACTTGATACCTGTTCCTTGATTTTTCGCACTATCCACATCCGGGAGGCCTTATGGACCCCCCTGAGCCAGAGCTTGATTCATTTCTATTTCTTGGGGTCACAAAGTAGTTTGGGGCTTTATTATTATCCTGTACTTATGCCTTGCTTTACTGTTTTATTTAAGATTGTGCGTGGAGCACTGCTTTTTTGCGGTATCGACAAGCCCAACACACTTTTGGGTTCCCGATCGTAAATGGTAGCCGCAAACCCCAGGTCCGCTTTGAGCCGCCAACTTGCTATGGTAGCTTAGTGGGGTGGCCTGAAATATTTTGAATCTGTGATCGCTTTGTCGTGAATGCCTCGTTGGGTTTTGAGTTGGTTTTTCCGAGGTTGATCGAGTGTGTGTTGCTATTTGTGCACCCCGCAGGTAAAACTTTTCAAAGCCGTGTCCGCGGTTATGGACGACTTGGAGCACAAGATATCTCGATCATAGACAAGCATAACTAAAGTAGTGCTATAAATTTGACTTAATATGTGACTAGTAATCAGTTCAAGTATAACGGAATGGATATTAAAAATGCCAACAACTGGTGGATCTGTGGTGATCTGTGTCATACTATACCTACCTAGTAAGTATTGCAACTCCAATGGAATGTGATAAAAGTGCCAACAGCTGCTGGGTTTTGGGATTCCTCAGGACAATTATATCTGATTAGTAAATGCTCCAACTACAACGGAATGGTGATTAAAACTGCCCACTACTTATGCTATCAGGATGAATCATGCTATCTATATCTGATTAGTAATTGCTGCAACTATAACGGAATGAGTAAAATTGCCAACTGTGTGAGTTCCTTGGTCCGACTTCCTCGATTGGTCTCGAGGGGGAAATACCAGGATGGGTTTGTTTGGTGTTAGCTTCAGGTTGGATCCGAATAGGTCTTTCTTATCCCTCTCTGATAACCGCCAGTTGTATCGAGTCTCTATAGGTCGTTTAGTGCCGCTGCGCTGCCGCTTCAGTCCACCATACCTATGTAGGCGAGAGCCGCTGAATTCTAGCCTCGCCATGTACTGGCCTCAGTACTGACGCTCCTCTTTTCCCTTTGCCCCTTGTCGGCACCCCTTTTGTTTAGCAGGTTTGAGATCGACGTCGTTAGCAGGGTTACCCTTCCGGCTTGGCCTGGGCAGGGTTATGGACGCCATTGGTTATTCTTCAGGTCTCTTAGCTCAATTTGCATCTTGTCCGTACTCAGACGCTGTGTTGTTTCCAGGTGATTTGGATCTTTGTATTGTATATCTGTATTCTTGACTCTTGGAGTCATGTTGTATATATATCTGTTCTGTGGGTCCCATCGAGGACTGTTGTATAATGGTATTACTTTGTTTTCCACCCGCATGAAAGTGCCTGGTGGGCGTCCTTGAATCATTTCTATGCGGGTTTGGCGGAAAGGGCTAAAACTTGCATAGGGCCGATTCGAGGGTGTTACACTAGCAAAAGACTGGGAGCGGCAAACTAGGAGAGTAATAATGGCCATAATCATGCAGAGCGACAACACATCATTGATCAAAGCATAAAGTGATACTACAAGTTGAAAACTAAAGGATCATAAAGGCTTATGGTGACCTGGGATAGTCATAACATGGTGTGAGCATGCGCCAAGTCAACCCAAATAAAGCATCAAAGGAGAATACCACAATACTATGCTTTAATATGCTAAAATAACGCATGATTCATCCAAGGCACATTAAACAATCTCAATTGTTTATAATAAGTCATGCTACAGCAAAGAATACTAAGCATAAAGCCAAAACAATATCAAGCATGGCATGACAAAGCATAGGCCACAGTCAAAAACAAACTCTATTTACCACTTAAGCATGAACTTTTCTACTCTTTTCCAAACCAAACCAAACTATTTGAAAACCAATGTATGAAAGAGGGGATCCAACCAATTTATTCAGCAAACAAAGCAAACGAAAAATCAAAACGAAAACGAAAAAGAAGACGCTCCAAGAACAACACAACTGTGCATGAAACAATAAAAATGAAGTGTTTGGAAGAAACCTGAGATTTTTATTGATGAAGAAGGGTATGCCTTGGGCATCCCCAAGCTTTGACGCTTGTACTTCTTGGATATTTCTTGGGGTGACATGCATGGCATCTCCAAGCTTGAGCTTTAGTTCATTCTTCATCTCATTACTCATTCTTTCCATACACCTGAAATTTTTCCTTCATACAAAAGTTGACACAATCTTTATTAGCAACATTAGTGCACTCAAGATAATAAGTCTTTAGGATTCAGTTCTAACATCAATAAAACTTCCATTAAAACACTAGCTACTGTAGCACTTCCCTTAAAAAGCTCAATTCCCAAAACAACTCAAAAAGGAACCAACAAGAAGCAAATGCAAATAATGGCAGAAATTTGTCAAAACAGACCAGCAGGTAAAGACAAATTTTTTCGAAGACCTTCTGTTGCACAAATCGAAAAGTGTTGAACTAACGAAAGTTAGATAACAACCTGGGTCAGAAGCACAAAAATTCACGCCTCAAAAGGACGTACAGAGATTTTACACGAATTTTTACGGTGAAGCACAGAAATCTGTTTCGGGACAGCAACTTTCCCAATCATTACTTCTCTCTCATTAGAGGTTACTCTTGGCACAAAAAGCAAATAAAAAGGATAAGGAGCGGTTATTACTGAAGTAATAACTTTCAAGACTCATCTAAAACTTTTGGGTTATCTCCCAATAAGTACTTTTCTTTAACGCCTTTAAGTTAGGCATGATAGTTTGAGAAGATGATGCTCACATAGGAAATACGAATTGAAGTAAAAGAGAGCATCAAGAAGCAAATTCAAAGAACATTTAAGTCTAACCCACTTCCTATGCATATGAATCTTGTAAAGAAACAAGTCATGAAAGCACAAAGCAACGAGCATAGTAAAGCAAAGCAAGTGCAACTTCAAGACTTTCAACATAAAGAGGGGAAACTTAATATTATTGAGACACATAAAACCATGCTTCCCTCTCTCATAATAACTTTCAGTAGCACCATGAATGAAATTAACAATATAACTATCACATAAAACATTCTTATCATGAGCCACATGCATAAAATGATTATTACTCTCCACATAAGCATAGTCATTCTTATTAATTATGGTGGGAGCAAATTCAACAAAATAGCTATCATTATTATTATCATCACCATAATCATCAAATATAGGAGGCATATTGTAATCATAATTAATTTCCTGCTCAATAGTAGGTGGACTGAAAATATCATATTCATCATTGTAATCATCATATATTGGAGGTTTGGTATCATCATAAGCAATAGAATAGCTATCTTCCAAAGCTGGGAACTAAAAAGATCATTTTCATAAAAACTAGCTTCCCCAAGCTTAGACTTTTCCATAGCATTAGCAATAATGGTGTTCAAAGAATTCATACTAATAACATTGCTATTAGCACGCAAATAAAGTTCCATAGGTTTTTTAATTTTCTCTTCAAACACTTCATGTCCTAACTCAAGATAAATACTATAAATCTCTCTAATTTTGTTGTTGTTTTCCATTAAGCCTAACTAGTGAAAACAAGAAACAAAAAGACAAAATTGCAGAATCTAAAGGAAATAACTTAGAGCACTCACACCGGAGGATGTGAGTACCTTTTACCTTACCTCCCCGAAAACGGCGCCAGAAAATAGGCGTTTGCTGTGGGAGGTTCTTCTTCTTTAATCCTCTGGTGTGAATACCTTTTACCTTACCTCCCCGGCAACGGCGCCAGAAAATAGCTTGATGTCTACGCACTTCTACTCTTGTAGACAGTTGTTGGGCCTCCAAGTGCAGAGGTATGTAGAACAGCAGCAAGTTTTCCCTTAAGTGGATCACCCAAGGTTTATCGAACTCAGGGATGAAGTGGTCAAAGGTATCCCCTCTCAAGCAACCCTGCAATCAAGATACAAGAAGTCTCTTGTGTCCCCAACACACCCAATACACTTGTCAGGTGTATAGGTGCACTAGTTCGGCGAAGAGATAGTAAAATACAAGTGTTATGGATAATTGTAAGTGGTAACGGGGCTAGAAAATAGCTTGATGGCGTGGAAAAGACTAAAGGCAAACTGAAATAAAGATGGAAGCAAGCAAACATATAACAGATCTAAATGCAAATGGTGTTTCAATGTTTAGAAACAAGGCCTAGGGATCATACTTTCACTAGTGAACACTCTCATATAAATATCTTCTTCTTTATGATACTACGCTGAACTACTCTCCAGTTGGACACTCTAATCGATGGTAGGGCTAACAGCACACCTCAAAGTTCATCTTTCCCATCTAGAAAACCCCACACTATCACCTTGAGTACTAGATGGTTCCAACAAACACCACAATTTCATAAAGACATCCAACTCCAAATATAACTTATAAAAAGTATTTGTAATCTCTAGCCTAAGTGCCACCATGGTGTGCACGCTGTCACATTCACACACATGGGGAGAGCAGAGATCTATTAAAGCACTTGAGTAGCAAGGTAGATCTATAGATTACAAGCTCATGATCTCAATAAGATCATGCATAGAGAGAGAGATGAACACATAGCTACCGGTAGAACCCTTAGCCTCGAGAGAGAACTACTCCCTCCTCATCATGGGAATCAGCAATGGTGATGGAGATGGTGGTGGAGATCGATGGACATGGCTCCGGGGGCACTTCCCCGTCCCGGCAGGGTGCCGGAATAGAGACTTTCTGTCCCCCGAATCTCCCCTTTGGTGGCGGCGGCGCTGTGGAACTTTTCGTGGATTTCTGATTGGCTATTTAGGGTTTTTGCCTCGGGGGAGATATATAGGCGAAAGAGGCAAGGTCGGTGGCCGGCCAGGAGGGCACACCATGCCCTGGCGCGGCTAGAATTCCTGCCGGAATCAAAATAGAGCACACGAAAACGGCGATAACTTTTGCATCCGGACTCAGATTTTAGCAAACTTGGGCTTTTTAAAAAAAGCTAAGAACAAGCTCTATCTATTAGAGAGAAGAAAACCCAAGAAAGAGGAAGAGGTAAAGAACCAAGTAAGGTGAGGTATGAAACCTCCTCAAAGAAGAACCAGTAAAACCTCCAAACTCGAAAACACAATAGAAGATGCATACGAATTCCGTTTTCGATGAACTTGGGCTTGTTGAAGATCTAGCAACAAGCTCAAGAACCTCACACAAAGAAACACTAAGAAGCAACAAAATAGGGAGAAGCAAAGTATGCAAAGGATTGAGCTCCCTAAGACGATGTTATCAAGTTACCCAACCGGAAGCCCCTCTTGATAGTGCGGCTATCTATCCTATAACCCGGTCTCCCAACAACCACCCGGTCTCCCAACAACCACCTTGAGACCGGTAAAAGGAAAACATAGCAAGGCCATACCTTTGCATTGCGTATCCCGCTTGATCTTGATGACAACGCTTCAAGATCCATCCAACCAGAATGCATCACTTGATCATTGTTGCTTTATGAAGACTCATAATTTGCACCCCCATACACCACTATGGGATAGCTTCATTAAGAAACGTCTTCACATGTACATTATCACCAATATGGACGGCAAGCTTCAAGCAAATGATCTTCTCGAGATGCTTATCTTGAACTTTCCCTTCTCAATCTGGATGATGATCACCACTTGATGTCATCCTCTCATGGGCTATATGAGATCTTCACTTTGGAAGCATGCCCATGGAAACATACTTATCCCATATAGAAAACACAAAGGCACATATACAATGGGTTAGTTCATTATGCATAATTGATAGGGCTTACCATACCACAAGATCCATGTGGTACATCCTTTATGCTTCATGTGTTGACCAATTTGAAATCACTCTTCATTTTTTGTATTGGTCAACTAAGTATCTTTTCATGCTCCATCTCAATATCTTAAGGTACATAAGAAACTCTTCATTTGATTCATGCTCTAAATCGTAGTCAACCATAGCTCAACTAATGAGGCTATCATAATACTGACTTAGAGCCATATCTTGAATTCTTCTATTGAGATTACATTCTCAAGATCTTGATCATATCATATTATTCTCTTCAACTCGATGATCTTGATGTCAATAATCAAGGTATATGTTTATCTTCATGCCATCCATACTTGAATCCAACACATGGACTACAAGCATGACCTATAAAATATTCCTTCATATAAAACTCAAGGAAAACATTAGTCCATAGGGATTGTCATTAATCACCAAAACCACACATAGGGGCAATTACCCTTTTAGTCCTTTCGGCCGAACCGGTAGGTGCGGTTGTTCCCAAGAGGCGAGAGGCGGCAGCTGAAAAACCCATCTAGGGTTCCTTCCCTCCGCCGGTGATGCCGTCGGTCCGTTCCGCCTCTGATGGCCTTAGGGTCTTGGAGGTGTGGCGGACCACGGCCTCTCTCCGATGGGAGGTTTTTGTTATTCTCTTAGACTGTTTTCTTGTGTATTTTTTGGAATGTTGTGGATACGGCTACATCCTGAAGTCAGAATAAAGTCCTTCACGCTCTATCCTCGCTTTGGTGGTGCGCCTAGCACTGACGGAGGGCGTGTGGAGTCGTGTGTCCGACTAATCTCATATGATCTAGTCGTTTTTTGTGTTAATTTTAGGTCAGTCTCTTCCAATCTACTGATGTCATCATTAGTGATGGTTAGAACTTTAGTGCGCTGATTTTTTGGGACTTTAGCACGATGACTTCCTGTTGTCTACTACAACAAGTTCTACTACGACAATATTTGGCCGACTCCTGTGATAGGGAGGTGAGAACGGCGACGTGCCTTTGGCTCGTGCTAGTGTTTGTAGTCTTCGCTAGGTGGTCCATCGACCTATTTGTAATTTTTATTACTTTTAGTCCTCTCTGTACTACTGTTGATGATTACTAATAGATCGGTGTAATTTTTTTTAAAAAATAAAGCAAATGAAAAAACTGAAGTAGAAAACAGCCGTAGAAAACGGGTCAACTAGGCCAAGCCCATATTCCAATTTTTAAAGCAAAAAGGGGGCTACAAGCGGTGAGCGGCGCGGGCCAACTACACATCATCGAACAGCAAATAGGATTTCCCCACTTTATTGCGAGTTTAACAGAGTTGTGCCAACTTAGTATGTATGCTAACACAGATCGATGAGGATCATATCAGCCTCTCACCTCATAACTCAACCTAGCTTGGATGTGCCCCCTTGCTTGCCTCTTTAGGGAAATTCAGGATCCCTCAACGCGAAGAGCAAGCTGAAAACAATCCGCAAGAATGGTTGATGACCCACAAGTATAGGGGGTGTATCACAGTATTTTCGAAGGAAGTGAAACCCAATTTATTGATTCGACACAAGGGGAGCCAAAGAATATTTATAAGCCTTAACAACTGAGTTTTCAATTCAGCTGCACCTGGAAACAATCTTGCTCACAACAGTTTATCAAGAGCAGTTTTGTAGTAGGAATAGTAAAGCAAAGACAGTAGTAACAACAGCAGTAAACAGTGAGATTCGAGTGCGGTAGGCATAGGGATGGATGGACGGGCGTTGCATGGACAAGACAATTCACATAGCAATCAGAACATAGGGCAATTGCAGATAAATAAGAATAAGCACCCAAGTATTAGACAAACCTAGGCATGTGTTCCATATATAGTTATACGTGCTCGCAATAAGAACTTGCACAACATCTTTTGTCCTGCCAGCCCGTTTGCAGCGGGGCCTCTAGGGAACTACTGGAAATTAAGGTGCTCCTTTTAATAGAGCATCGGAGCAAAGCATTAACACTCCGTGAACACATCTGATCCTCACATCAAAGCCTTTCCCTTCCGGTTATCCCGATTTCTGTCACTTCGGGGCCATAGGTTTCGGACAGCGACGTGTGTATATAACTTGTAGATAAGACCAAAAACAATACTATCATAATGAATCAATAATAAGTTCAGATCTGAGATCATGGCACTCGGGCCCTAGTAACAAGCATTAAGCACAACAAAGTTGCAACAAAGTCATAAAGCACTAATAAGAGATACTAGGCACCATGCCCTAACAATCTGATGCCATTACATGAACGATCTCATCCAATCCCTACCATCCCCATAGCCTACAGCGGAGGATTACTCACTCATAGATGGAAGAAACATGGATGGTCGATGAAGATGATGGTGGGGATCGATGGAGATGGCTTCGGGGGCACTTTCCTGTCCCGACAGGGTGCCGGAACAGAGACTTTCTGTCCCCCGAATCTCCCCTTCGGTGGCGGCGGCGCAGCGGAACTTTTCGTGGAAAAACGTCAAACCCCCCGAAGTTTTTAGGTCAGAAGGCTTCTTATAGGTGAAGAGGGAGACCGAGGGGGTGCCTGGGGCCACCACACCAGGCCCTGGCGTGGCCAGGCCTAGCCCGCGCCTAGGGGGTGTGGCCAGCCCCTGGCCCTCCCCCGTCTCGTATTGTGGCTCCTGGAGTCTTCTGGAAAAATAGGCACTTTGGCTTTTGTCCCGTCCAATTCCGAGAATATTCATTTTCTGACTTTCCTGGAACCAAAAATAGCAGAAAAACAGTAGTGACATCGTGACTCTTGTTAATAGGTTAGTCCAAGAAATCATATGAAAAGTACTCCAAAGTGTGGACAAAACACAAGAAAGTGGATAAAACCAAGCATGGAGCATCAAAAATTATAGATACATTTGCAATGTATCAATGGTCATGCAAGAACTGCAGATATCAATGGCTCCACTCTATGCATTGGTCGGTTCGAGACAATCCGGTTCCATGGGTTGCTAGGGAGAACGTCTAATTGTAACCCGTGTCCGAGCGCCACGGCATCCTCCACTAAAGCATCCAAGAGGTTACTCACAAGACATGCTACCCCCTCGTGCCATAACCGTGCCTTTGAACGATCCAATAATTGGTGTTTTTTTTGAAAAGAGTATATATTAATATCACGGAGATACCAATTACACCCAACCTTTGCAACAACGCATGCCCTAGCGGCCTTACGGATGCACACAGCTCAGAAAGAAGAAAAAAGAATTACAAAAAAGAAGAGAAATCCTGCTACAGAGAACTATTCCTCAAAGCAACGACACTGACACCACCAGAACAACACTAGTAGTCCTCCACTCCAATAACAACGCCTTAAGAAGGAAATAGTGCACAAGTGCCATCGTTGCCCGATCAAAGATCATAGGTTTTCACCCTAGAGAAAGTCCTCGCTCACAAAACAATGCCTTCAACAAGGCCATTGCCAGGCACAACCAGTTAAGGCCAGACCTTAGATTTTCACCCTGCAAGGTAAGACTGGGAACTCCTCCTGTGTTGTCTCCCCCCACAAACAGTCGCTGCTTCAAGTCACAGATCACGCAGCCAGTTCGCCATCGCCACAAAGACTCAAATCACCATTGCTGCCCTCATATTTCCGCTTTCCTGACATTCTCCGCATCTGACTTCACCATGGCTCATTGAATGGAACTTGGTGGGAACAAACAGCAGAGCTTCGCAACGCGCCCGCTGAAACCAAACGGCCAGAAAAACAAGGTGCGCACGACCGAATACCTTCCGATCCAGCAATCTCCAAGCATAATGCACCCATGGGAGTTCATCGGCGGAGCCTTCCGGAACCCGCCTCTCTCAAGGCTAGATCCACGAGAGCAAGCAACAAGCAGATCTTTGTCTTCACGTTGAAGGAACCCTAGGACCGCCCGCCATTATTGGACAGAACAACAGCCCCCCACGCCGTCGTTCGCCGCCCGTCCCCTCCGGCGGAAGAGGAGACAAGCCTGCAATAACCACGTGCCCCCGCCGGTCTGTCGACCCGAGCAAGAAGCATCATGCCGCCTTCCCACGCACCTCCAGGCAACCAAAAGGCCGCGCCGATGGCGGATCTAGGCGGAAGCCTAGACCTACGACCACAGCCGCCACACCTTGCACCGATACCCGATGGGAAAGCCGCCGCCACAACATATCCGGGCATCGGCCCAGCCGCCGCAAATAGCCGATCTCCACGATCGGATCTTACGTCCGGGGGAAGCCACCGCCGCCACACGACCAGGGGCGCCGCCCTGGCCGCCACGCGCAGCCGAAGAACCTGTGCCGACCCCAGCCACCACTGGCGAAACAACCACTGCGATCTACTCTCCCCGGCTCCTTCGGCGCCGGGCCCGCCGCCACCGCGGTCGGTGCCGGCGGCAGCGACGGAGGGGTGGAGGATTAAGGAGGGGGAGGGGTAGGCGATGGGAGGGGAGCCCCCCGGCGGTGCCCTGGGGTGCGCCGTGGGAGGAGAAGGGGAAGGAGAGTCATCGAGAAGTCATCTACTCATAATTGGTGTACATGATGCATAAGAAGAAGGGGAGAAGAAAAAAAGTTCATCTATTTCTTGTACTCCCTCTGTCCCAAAAAGGATGTCTCAAGTTTGTCTAAATTTGGATGTATCTAGACACTATTTGGTATATAGATACATCCAAATTCAAATAAACTTGAGACATTCTTTTTAGGACGGATGGAGTAGCAACAATACAAACACCACCAAAACAATACTCGAAGTTTAAAATCTCCAAAAGCGACGTATATAAGAAGGAAATAGTGTACAAGTGTCGTCATCGCACGATCTTAGATCATAGGTTTTCACCCTAGAGAAATTCCGTGCGTTCTCAAAACAATGCCTTCAACAAGGTCATTTTTAGGCGCAACCAATTAAGATCAGACCCTGGATTTTCACCCTAAAAGATAAGACTTTATACTTCTCTTGTGTTGCTGGCCCCACTTTCCGAAGCCGCTGTTACAAGTCACAAATCAAAAGTAAATCTCTCATCGTCTCAAAGACTCAAACCAACCATTGCTAGTCGGCATATATCAGCCTTCATGACATTCTCTACATCTGACTTCACCATGGAACGCAAAAGACATGTCCCATGATGGCAACATACACCGAAGCTTCCCAACACTCTTTCCTGAAGTCGAACGGTCGAAAAAACAAGAGTGCGCGCGTCCAAATCCCATCTGATCTAGCAATCTCCGGTCACTAAGCACCCAAGGTGAATTCACCGGCAGTTCCGGAACTCGTAACCAGCCAGATCCACGAGGGTAGGCATCCAGCAGACCAACGTCTTGGCACGAGAAGAACTCTAGGGCCACCCTTTTGTTAGGCAGAACGATGGTCCCCCATGTCACCACCCACTGGCTCCCCTCAGCACGCCAGATATCTCAGTGGGGGATCGTCACCATCACCCGCACCCCGCAGAGATGAGGAGCTTAGCCACCCCAAGTCCCCCGAACTAGGCGACATGCCACCCTTGCCAAGGTTACCAAAAAACACCTAGGGCTGCCACCCTGATGTTTGTCTCTTCCACATTCATCTCGTCGTCCAAGGCCGCTAATCTACAACAGCTAGAGATCCCACCGCGTTTGGATGAAATGCTAGCGCCGCCACCCGTCGCCTAAAGAGATGAAGGCCCACCGCCGTCGTCAACTGTGCAAGCTTTTCCCAGGGGCTTCCTCCGGCGGTGACAGAGGGGGACGGGGTGGGATGGCGGTGGCTAGGTGAGGGGTCGCTCGAGTCGCCACCTGGAGTGACGCGAGTGGATAGTTTTTTCCTGTACGGTACTATTAGAAATCTTCTAGTACTATTTTGATGGCTGGCACAGTTCAAATTACCAAGTACTAATACATTGGTTCCTAAATATAAAATGTGTTAATAGGGTAAAATAGCCCACCGGAACATCTTATAGTATGAAACACATAGGCAATTTTCTCTAGTACAACCCTACCTCCAAACTCAGGCAAATCAACCACAAGGACGGCTAAAAGTGCTCGATACCCCTTCGTCATTACTACTAAACATGTATACGTAATCCTGCATAAACCCCAAATGGCCCAACTAAATTATGAAAATATGTAGCATACATATGGATACAGGTATATACATAGGCCGGCTCATCAGCTTCGACACCGCGCACGAGGCAACGCGCGCGTACGACGCGGTGGCGTGGTGTTTTGGCTGCCCGTGCCAGGACATGAACTTCGATGACGTGCAGACGTTGCACATGGAGATGCTCGCCGCCTCCGCAACTCATCAGCGACGAGGAGAAGTGGCATCACCACGCGTGGCTCCAGCGCCTCTACCATGCCGAGGAAGACGAGCGGCTCAGGGCGGAGTGAGCCGCCCGCTTCCCAGAGGACGTCGTGCATGAGTTCGCCTTCTATGCGCAAAGGAAGGAGGAGCGCAAGGAGTCTCAGGTGGCGAGGTTGGGCGACAAGGCACGTTGTCAGGTGTTCATCCTCGCGCAGCAGACTGTCCCGCAGACGATCGACAACAATGATCGCTGGTTCGACGCCTTTTCATTGACACCGGTGGAGTCCTCGACAAAGGATGAACCCAATTTTGATTTTTTGTTTAGTAGTATTTCGAACTACGTTGCTTATTGTTATTATGAACTTTATTTTCAGTCTATTTTTTACTTTGTTTGATCTATGTTTGATGTAAAAGGGATTTTCGGCAGGGGCAGAGCTCCCATTGTGGCAACGTAGGGCAGCCTCCGTACCTTGATTTTTGGCGAAAACCTTTAGATGCACATGTTTCTCCTGAATAATTTGAGTGGTTATACGTTATACGTTGAAAATAGACTCCGTGTGAGAAATTTATGCTCGTTTTAGTGAACACTTCTTAAAACTGTTTTGAACCAAAAACAGGGACTAGATCTTGTCGAATTGGAAATCAACATTTTCTGTTTGCAATATCTAAAACTAAATCTAACAAAATCTACTATAAACAATGTCCTAGGTGGGGTATTTAAGTTGGGATATGATCAAAACCAACTTTAGGTTTGCGACGGATTATGTTCTATGGTTTTATTTTGGATTTGTACATGTAATTGCATTACTTAAGTCAATATATTTTGCTAAGGATATATGAACACGTTTACTTAATTGGATATATTGCGGTTTAGAGCCCCAATTGGAAGATGTCAATTTGCACAAACAATTACATCACAATCCTAAGTGTGGATAAAATGCTAGCAAAATGGGGGAAATCAAGAAAAGTGTCTAGACAAGAGGTCAATATTGATTATTTTTACACTATGGCCACCTTTCTATGTTGCTATAGACTATTACCGCCAATGTTTACCATTACTTTAATGAGATATCTCAGAGTTGTTTCAGAAATTCTCTTGTCTTGACTCAAGAGACTCACGTGAATAAGATTGCTAGTCTTAGAGACATTTATCATGGATCTTATTATGAGAATGATCATATATAAGTTAAGATTTATCTATTCATCATTCTTATACATAGAAATTAATACTTTAGAGATTATCTTGGTATTTAAAAGGATATCACGTGTTAGTTGATTTATCGCCTCGTTACGCTGATTTGTTTTACTAGTGACAAGGACAACTATTGAAAGGGTTTTCTTGGCAACAAATATGATCAAGACCGAGTTGGTCAATGAGATATTGCGATGACTTCTTAATGACTTTACGGTGTGCTACATTGGCTAAGGGATGTACATAAGATTTTTTTAAAGAAATAGAGTTTTGCCATTTTGTAGGACTTCCATTAAAACTTCATCATTGGTATACATATATATATATATGGTTGTAAATATATTAAAATATGTTTTGTTTCTATCGTA
The DNA here is from genome assembly GCA_023614405.1 of Avena insularis. Classification (NCBI taxonomy): domain Eukaryota; kingdom Viridiplantae; phylum Streptophyta; class Magnoliopsida; order Poales; family Poaceae; genus Avena; species Avena insularis. The sequence continues at coordinate 452,887,400 of CM042691.1, read as the reverse complement.
CTACTAAGTGATTGTGTTAGAATCATATATATATATATATATATATATATATATATATATATATATAGATATATATAGAATTAATGCCTCTGTACAATTTTGTCTTCGTACCATTTTTTAGATTCGTCCTACCTTAGATTCTTTCCGTCCTTCGCCACTAGTTTTCGGTATTGTATTTTAGCGCGCCCGGTGAAGGCAGGTTGCAGCGCGCTGAAATTTAGCTCCCCGGTGAAGCGGCACATCGGTCGCAGCCGCTAAAAGTGCAAAACTGGCGCTGCAAACCAATTTTAAAGCGCCAGATGTTGCCACACCTATTGAAGTTGCTCTAAGAGCCAATGCATTGTGAAATGCCTTATTGTCTCAAGAGAATTGGTGGTACAGTTTTTTTTTTGCGAAATTGAAATATATTACTCAAGTAGGGGAGATAATATCTCTCTGCCCTGTCTCCAACACACCAACAGGCCCAGAACCAATCCATGTCATGGTCCTAGTGTTTGTTCTGCCAAAGTTTGCCAGAGTATGGCTTACATTATTCTCATCACGATAGATGGAAATCAGTTGGATGTTGTGTCTACAACACATCAACCTTTTTATTTCCTGTACTATGAAAGTGTATGTCGATCGGTCAGTTCCTGCCGTCTTGATCATGGAAACAGCTTCAGGGCAATCCATCTCTACTATGCAGGGCTCATTAAAAAATTCCAGCACAAGTCCAATTCCTTCTTTACAAGCCTCTAGCTCCGCCTCAAGTGGTGTCATACACGATTCCAGAAATCTGCATGCTGAGAGTTTGATTGCTCCATTGTGGTCTCGCACCACCATTCATGTCCCTCCATTGCTTGCAATCGCTGAGAAGGACCCGTCCACATTTAACTTGATAGTTCCGTTTGGAGGTCTGGACCAGCGTCTAGGTGAAACTTGGGTCACTGATGTCTGCACTACATCCTTTCCACTCAGCTTGGCTTGAACATAGTTGACTATCATCTTCCCTTTGACGTTGTCAGCCCTAGAGTGTTGCTTGATGCCTAGCAATGAGTTCAGATAACTGCATAGGAATCACTTTGAAGCTTCAATTGGTGGTGGAGGCTTATGGTGTACCACTTCATTCCGGACATGCCAGATACGCCAGAGGGTCATAAGCAACATCAACCCTTCCGTCTTGGTGCTCCGATCCAGCTGATGAAGGAGCCATTCTGAGCCGGTGTTGAACATATCATCAACCACCGGAAGCTTTCAGGTTTCTGCCATGGCGTTCCAGAGGTCTCTCGCCATCGGACATCTGCAGAAAGCATGAAACGTAGTCTCGGTTTCCATGCCACATATGACACATGTATTAGTAGTCTCAATTTTTCTTCTACATTTATTCTCCCATGTAGCAAGAGAATTGGTTATCAACTTCCAAGCGAACATCCTAACCTTAGGGGAGCAGGGCACCTCCATAATGCCTTCCAAATGGCACGTGTACCATCTGGTGCCCTGCTCGCTGAGGTTGTAGTTGGTCGGTCCGCTTCTTCCTTCGCAAGCCGATAGGCACTGCGCACTGAGAAGGTGCCGGATCTCTCAGGCGCCCAGGCTAGGATGTCCTCCCCTGCTTTAGGTGGTGGTTGGATCTTTAGTATGGCATCAATGTCAACCTGCAGAAAGTATTTGCAGAGGAGACGACGATTCCAATCACCATGATCGTCAATGAAGTCTGCCACCCGCCGCAATCTGCAGTTCTTCTGCTGGGAAATTGGTCTCCAAGAAAAGGGTCGTGGTATCCACGGATCACGCCACGCACGTACCAATTTACCATCAGCAATCTGCCACAGCAGACCTTTTTTCAGAAGCTCAAGCCCATAAACAATTGCTTGCCACGATGATGAAGAGTTTCCTGTGAAGACCGTATCTTCTAGTCGGCCTGCTGGATAATACTTAGCTTTCAAGACCTGGGCGCAGAGACTCTCCGGTTTAGTGAGAAGACGCCACGCTTGCCTCGCTAGCATTGCCTAGTTGAACAGTCTAAAATCTCGAAACCCCAATCCACCTTGTTGTTTTGTGCATGTCAAACGCTTCCATGAAATCCAGTGAGTTTTGCGTTTTCCTTTAGATGACCCCCACCAATAATTTCGAACCATCCTTGTTAAATCATCACAAACAGACATGGGCAGCGTGAAGACTCCCATCAGGTAAGTGGGTAGAGCTTGGGCGACTGCTTTAATAAGCACTTCTTTACCAGCATGTGACATTTCGTCTCCCCACTGCATAAGCCTTTTCGTCAACTGCGCCTACAAATTCAGAAACTTGCTCTTTCCCATACGGCCATCTGGTGTTGGCAATCCAAGATATTTAGGTTCAAATTCTTGCCTCTGAATATCCAACACATGTTTGATACACTCTTGATTTACTAAAGGACAAGCCGGTCCAAAGCTGATGGAGCACTTTTCTTGGTTTATGAGTTGACCGGTTGCTTCAGCATATGTTTTCAATGCATCCCGTATATACTCTGCTTGTACTTGGTTAGCCTTGAAAAAGAGCAAAGTGTCGTCCGCGAACAAGAGATGTGAAACCCCGGGTGCCCGCCTACAAATCTTGACTTGCCGTTGGTGGTTCAGTTTAACTTAAAAAAACTAGGGTCTCATATAATGCTGAAAAAGAAAACAACAAATTAACTAACAACATGCTGATTAGCAACACGGTAACACAGTAGTGATTTCTTACCTAATGCATCGACTCATGGAAGTTGCCCCCCTAAATCTCTCTATAATAGAAATATTCAGCTCCGAAAACCACTTCGTTCTTTAGTACACACGAGGCAAAAAAAAAAAAATGCTCTCTATCCTGAAATAAGTGACTTGACTTTGTTTATAGTTACATGTATTTCTCCGTTCTAAAATAAGTGACTTGATATTTTTAGATCCGGATGTATCTAACATTAAAACATGTCTAGATACGGCCAAATCTCGCCAATTTGAGTCAACTAATTTGGACCGGAAAGATTCCTGAAAGGCGTTTGGATACATGCAAATATATACAAATCCACATCACTTATCTGAGAACCGAAGGAGTATTAAGATGCTATAGTAGAGTTAACATATTCTTGTTGACTACTGTGCTCACTTAAGTGGGGTGGTCGTTTTGTCAACAAACTTTGCCGCGCATGCATAACTATCACCAACTATACACTACATTGATGATTCCTTGCAATAATAGCTGGTACACTGAATAATAGTGTGCTCCAGTTGACATGTCTTCATTGCTTTAATGTAATAAATAGAAAATACACACCATATATACTTGATGGAATACACATGGTGTTAGACATGTGGCGCTCTTGGATTGGAGGCTTTGCAGGTATTCCTAGCCCCAGGTTCCATCAGGTATTTTCGATATGCAGATACCATATTTTACTATCTAATTGGTCATTTGATAAATTATACTACGTACCATTGAAGTTCATATTACCGAATCTATATATCTGAATTCCATTACTCAGATGTATTATTAGCACTAGTACAGATCAAGACTATTAAGGCCCACGGTCGCATAGGGAAAGCACTTCCCGTGTGGTGCATCAGACCCGTGACCACGAAATTTTTTGACCGTCTACTCGCGACCCAGGCAAGCTCCACCATGGGGTATCACAAACTGAACGTTTTTCGTACCGTAAAAATGTGAAGCACACGATACGAAATACCGGAACCATTTGCTTAGGAAGTTTCCCCCACGATTTGTTTCCTGAGAAAAATGTGCCTTTTATTTCCTACGTCTTCTCGAGTCTCGAGCGTTTTTTTTTTCTGTGCACTTTCTCACACGGCGAGTCATAAATCCTAGTGTACTTTTCTTGAATTCCGTAAGACACATGCTAGCCTCTTCTTCTTCCTCCGCATTGGGGACAATGCAGTTTCCCGGATGAGTTCCATAAAGAGCCACACCGCCGCGTCCTCTTGGCACACACTAGTTCTACGGTACACACAGTTCGATATGCCTCGCAGCAAGAATACCGCCCACCTTTCTTGCGTCTGGCCAGTATCGTCGGGAAGCACAGCCGTGATGAGAAGGACTTTCCAGAGGTGAAGGAGAAGCAAGCTCCATACGTTGGGGAGGAGGAGCACCCCATCCCACCGCCGGACCATGACGGAGGCTCCTCCCACTCGTATTTTCGCTCGACCTCCTCGGAAGACGACTGTGAAGTCAATTTGGAGGACGACGAGGACACAATGACTTTGAATCCATAAGATGATTCTCCATACCTTGAATGGTGGGAGAAGGCTGAGCAGAAGGCCGAGGAGGAGGAGGACAGGATGCTCGAGGAGCAGGCGAGGCTGTTGGAGTACTTTGCCAAAAAGAAACTGGAGGCGGATAGAGAGCGTGCGGCGAAGGCTGGCGATATCGTCGCTGCCAACGAAGCCAAAGCCTCTGGCTCCAACACAAGAACGATAAATAGATTACTTTCCATGTATAATTCGGCGCACGGTTCAGCTTAGTAAACCATTTGCGATGTTTTACTATCACCGACGGTGATCTATGGAAGAATTGTTTGGGATGTTCTGGATCACACACAGTTTGTGATGAACATCATTCCATTTCTTGCCGCTTTACTGTTTTCGTTCAAAATACAAAGTCTCAAATTGCTCGCTCTATTTTCCCTCGTATATAAAATGCCTCGCGTAATCTTCTCGCCGGAAGACTCTCTCATCAACACTATGCCTCCCTGCGAATCCACTCTCGGTTACATCGACCTCGCTATAACAGGAAGGGCAAACCATGTTTGATTGGTTCATGCCCTTCCAACCAAATATTATGAATTGTTCTTCAAGTATCAGACGCAAACGTTTTTGTTCTATAAAAGCCTCATGTTGTAACAAGAATACGATGATATTGAGTTTGTTTGCTATGGAAGACTTATGTACAACACACACGGGAATATCTTACGAAAACGTGTGCGGCATAACATGAGCGCAAATGGTTTTCCAACCTTTAATTGTGTGTCTTGTTTGGGCCCATTACGGTCTGGCAGAAGCAAACCCTATCATTTTTCCTATGTATAAAGATAAGAACCAGCAGAGACTGCATTCAGTCTCACTATTCGACAGCCACCACCCCTCTTTAGGATAAGGATGAGGTGGGACCGCATCTGGCGGAACCTTGCCGCGCTAGAATGCAGATGACCTCGCCGGCGATGACGCCGATCAAGCCGGCTCATCCTCGCCAGCTAGCTCCACTGTTCTGACCTCCCGGAGATATATGTTATTACCATGCATATTTAACTCGTATGTAGTACGGATCTATCGTGTAAGCACAGTTAGCAATTCCTAATCGGTTAGAATATTATCTTAGGATCGTATGTTCGGTTTTTATATTCATGAGTGAAGTTAGCAAGGCCGTATTCATTAGAATATTGTGTTTCCAGAGTATCACAAAGGTGATGAGATAATTACACTAAAGGTTTTGAACAAATGGCTTATTACCAGATGTGGTATACAAGATCAGGCCATCAGAACCCGTCATGGCGACAACGATGCAACCAAGAATTATTTCTAAATATCTCTGTTTAGTCATTTGTATAGCTATCAATTGAAACTATGTCGAAATACATGTCACATGTGGTGTATGCAAAAGTACAATCAAATAAAATTCAGTTGTGCTGATATATTTGCATGCAATGTTGAGTTTTAGGTACAGCTGGTGTACATTTTCTACATGTTCATAATTAAACCATGTGCGATGCTCAAAATAACCATACGACTAGACTAAATAAACGCGTGGCAAGTGAGATGAACACATACGTTAAACTGACATACTCCTTTTGCGATCGTAGAACATGCCGATGGTTAAGCACGAAAAAAAGTTTGTGAAGGCTCGGACGTTCGCAAACGGTTTTATATCCCGAATCGTTTCAAGCTTCGCACATGGTCCAGGAAACCGTGTGCATAGTAGAGTCTCGTCGCACACCCACGGTTAGCGACGGTTCGATTTATCTTGTGTGAACGGACATTTTCATGCGAAGGTCCGATATGTACTAGTGTAGGTAGCAATGTCTTCAATATGACTTAGAGAGTTCAAGCAAATAGAAGTGTGTTAGACACATAACCGAGTTTGTGTATGTATATGACTAGGTTATGTGTTTCAATCCTTGTATAGAAACTGTCCATATCTTGTACATGTCTTGTACGACAAGAATAGGGCTTGTAATTCTCTTATTTATACACGAGCAATACAAGCGTTATGACGTGTGGTTAATCCCCAAATTTACAAAGTGAACACTTTTGGGTTAAGACCGCCCACGTGAATACAATCACTACATCATTTGCAGTTAAGACTTGCATGGCGGCTAGTATGTTACTAGTTTTCATAAATAAATTTCTGCACAATTGTATTTATGGACAAAGCAAGTAATGGAACGCAATTTTTTTGGCCTTATATTTTAAATTGAGAGAACATAAGAAAATAAGAATTTATACTTTACCTGAAGCAAAATCATGATATGTATATGGGCTTAATGTAATAATTTTCCTGTTTATGCTCTCGAAGTTCATCAATTAGTTTTTCTTGGACAGACATCGATGAGGCTAAACTTCTAGTTATGAAATTAAAGGTATCTTTTGTCCACTGAATGCACGTAAGCAATATGGGATGACCATTGCATCAAAATTCCACAAAGTTATAAATGGTTACAACAACAACATGCCTATCTTCCTGGTGCACTGACTGCAGTCTTTAATTCTACCAATTTTAATTACAGTAACATTAGCTTAATTCCCATCAGGTATTACATTTCTATTAGAGGTTAGTGATATTTGAGCACATAGTGCAAGAGGAAAGTTCATTCTGTGAACTGTAATTACAGTAAACAGTCAGTTAGCGATATTACTATTCCAATTAAATCAGTATAATTTGTTTGGTACTAATGCATGGAACTAAGCTGAGAATTCCAACTAGCAATGTATTAGCAATACCATTTGCAACCAACAAATTTAAAATGAGCAGAGTAGCATATCGCAAGAATCGCTTCTAGCCAGCAACAAAATAAGCTCAAGTGAACCGAACAATTACTCGATAAGACACCACACGGACAGAGTAATATAACTGCAAAGCCACGCATTTTGGGTGAGTTCCTAGAGGCCGCTAAGTCACGGACCGATGCGAGCTCCACGCGCCATCAGTCCAGCACCGGCTCTTGGCCATGAACTTCCAACTAAGGTATAGTTCTCGGATCACGGGGCAACCACGCGGGCTCAACGCAAAAATGAAGGTCGTCTATTACTTGATGAAGAAGCTAGGTTTGATCTCTAGGGATGAGGCACCCTCGGAGGCTGCTCTAACCACAAGATGTACGAGCTACCACTCACGAATGAGATGATCGATGTGGTGGCAGATCTCTACGGACGGTCGTTGTCTACGATCATGGGATGCTAACCTACTATCACTGGCTTGTCGGGTGGCCACCTCGTGGAGGCGTGATTCTCATGCCCACTGTGCTCTAGGGTGTATAGACATTTTTAATGTCATACAAACCTAAGGTCATGGTGTGTAATGTGCACGGCCTTAACAACCACACACGACGTAGGGTGTCAGGAGCATGGTCGTCACAACGGGTGCTTCAATTGTATGTCTTCATAAGACCAAACTCGTGGTTATAGCCCACTCTATTGTTATGGAAACCCTAGGCGTGGATTTGATGCTTACTTCTGCTTGCCAGCGACCGAAACATGGGATGGGATTATCGCGGCTTGGGTTAGCAACCTGGTGGACTTGAAAACGCACACATTGACACCAATAGTGTCACAACCCAGGAGGGGATCGTAGGATGGAGTCGCTAGTGCATCACAACCAATGCGCCTTCATCCGGAAGCACAACATCCACAACGACTTTATGTTGATACAATAGATAGAGAGGTTCCTACACTGAATAAAGGATCCAAGGGTGATGCTTAAGCTAGACATCGCCAAAGCCTTCGATTGCGTATCCTATGGGCTTCTCTTCTAGGTCATGCGGAGGATTGGTTTTGGGCCGAGGTTCTACGAGCTGGTGGCAATTATTCTATCCACTACTAGCACGAGGGTGATGCTCAATGGTGAGTCAAGCCCTCCCATTTGGCACCAGAGGGGTCTAAGATAAGGGGATCCCCTGTCACTGACGTTGTTTGTGTTAATCATGAACACGCTGAGCAAGGCTCTGGCAACAAAGGACATTGAGATGGGTGTGATAAATAGGTTGGCCCGCCAAGAGCTGACGATCTCAGTCTCGCTATACGCGGATGATGTGATGATTTTATGTCACCCGTATGAGCCAGACTTGCGCGTCGTTTGTGGCATTCTGGAGGTCTTTGGTCATGCCTCCAGACTGCGCACCAACTTCACTAAATGCTCGGTGCCCTGATTGCTTGCTCGGAGGAGCTAGCCAATGGCGCGACGACGCCTATGGGTTTCTAACTTGCACCCTACCCCGTCAAATATCTAGGCATTCCACGGTAATTTGGCGACTCCCCGGAGAGGCGTTCCAACCGGTAGTTGACCGTATTGGGGACAAGTTGCCGACCTGGAAGACATCGATGATGCCAAAAGCAGGGCGACTAACCCTAATCCGTTCGGTGCTTGCTGCAATCCCTCTAGACCAGCTGATGGTGCTTTTGAAGGGAATATGCCTAGAGGCAATAATAAAGTGGTTATTATCTTATTCCATATTTATGATAAATATTTATTTTTCATGCTATAATTGTATTAATTGGAAACGTTATTACATGTGTGTTTAATAAATAAAATACAAAGTTCCTAGTAATGCCTCTCATATAAACTAGCTCGTTGATTAACAAGATGATCAAGGTTTCCTAATCATGGACATTGGATGTTGTTAATAACGAGGTCACAACATTGGTGGAATGATGTGATGAACATTCATCTGAAGTATAACATTACGATCAAAGTCATTATGTTTATATTGCTATAACATCATACGAAGTAATCTTAGTCCTTAGACCATGAGATCATGTTAACTGCTAACACCAGAAGAGTATCTTGATAACATCAAACGTCACACCGTAACAGGGTAACTATAAAGGTGGGTTCAGTGCTACGAAGGTGTTATGTTGAGGCTCATGGATCAAGAGTGGTATTTGTTCATCCCGGTGACGGATAGATATACTCTGGGCCCTCTCGGTGATATCACATTGAAATAGCTTGCAAGCAAGTGATGTGATCACTAGAATGTTATATCACGGGAACAAGAAAAGAGTGAATGTCGGTAACGAGATCAAACTAGGTATTTGGATACCGATGATCGAATCTCGGACATGTAATATATCACGAGACAAAGGGATTTAGTTACTAGCGTTGAAGGTTCTCACGATCACAGAAGTCATCGTTGAATGTGTAGGAGTCAGTATGGATCTCCAGGTCCCGCTTCTGATTATTGATCTGAGAAGGTCTCGATCATGTCTGCATTATTCGCGAACCGTAGGGTGACACACTTAAAGGATACCGACACTATTTGGAGCAAATATGTTTCAGATAAAGATTTAAGAAAGCGCTGGAATTATTTCAATAGACACCGAAACTGTTTCGAGTGAAATTGCTAAAATTGGTTCTGCATGTAATATTGAAATGTTGCAGGGGGTTTTATATGAATGTTTGTTAATTAAAGTAATTAACAAAATTCTGAATAAAGAAATAATAAAAGAGTTTTATTAAATGAGAGAGCATTAAATTTGGAGAAATTTAATGCATTTAAAGTGGAGACTTTAAAAGAGAATGTGAAGGGGTATTTTAATGTGGAGGGGTTACCACCACATGAATGGGGGAGGTGAGGAGTCACCCCCCATGGGGCGCCGGCCATGGGGAGGGGTACCCCCTCCTCCTATAAAAGGCCCCCACACTCCCCTTCTTCCTCACACCTCCTCGTGAAGGATCTCTCTCCCCCTCTAGAATTATTCCCCCATGGTCTCGGATTAGAGAGATACATGTTCCCGGTGGCATTTCGTCTGGAAGGAGTTGCTGCTTCCGCTAGATCACTGGAGCGAGGAGGTGGAGGTTGTCCGGTGGCTTGAATGTGTGTGCGAGTACGGATGCGCTGCTGAGTTGCAGCGCTCGGACTTCCACACGATCTTGAGATCGGCAAGTGTACGACTACATCAACCACGAGTTCCTACTCGTTAACAAAACTCGTTGTCTTCGAGGGTAAGTTCTCGATGGATGTATGTCCACCCGTTGCTCTGTACCTAGTAGATAGATCTTGGCGTGTAGTTCTCATCGTAGGAATTTTTTTGTTTTCTATTCTGCGGACCCAACAGTGGTATCAGAGCCTGATCTATGCGTAGGTGCTTTGCATGGGTAGTACACATATGTTTATATGTGGGCGATTATGATCATGTTATTGCATCTTCTATGTATTTTGGATATAGGTGGCATAGTGGGATGAAGCGGCCCGGACCAACCTTACATGTCATCGTACATGAGACCGGTTCCACGACTAACATGCAACTTGTTTTGCATAAGTGGCTGGCGGGTGTCTGTCTCTCCTACTATAGTCAATATCTGATTTACAACGAGTTGCTAATAACTTGGTTATCCTCGTTGTGGTTCATGTTCGTAGGTAAGAACGGTTCTATCTCCGAAAGCCCTAAGCCACGTAAAACTTGCAATTGATAAATTAGAGGCGTCTAGTTTAGATCGTTGCTGGGCTAGTGTCTTGATATGGTATTGTTGTAAGTAGATGTATGATAGATACTCTTACAACACACTCAACGTGTAAGTTCCATAGACCTTGGCCTTACACACAAAGGAATGATAGAGATCATACCACGATGCAAATGATAGAGATCAAATGCATGGACCATATCATCTCACTTTACACATTAGATGTTAGCATCTTATACTGCTAGTTTGGTGCTTTCTGTAGCATTGTAAGATGATCCCTCATTTAGATATCAAGATAAAAATGTCTTCTTCCTTAAGTATGCACCGTTTTGTGGATCGTGTTTCGAGACATCACGTGATGATCGGTGTACCCGACTCTACGCTTTCATATAACGGGTGTAAGACAGTTTTACACACGCAAATACTAAGGTTCTTACTTGGCGAGCCTAGCATGTACAGACATGGCCTCGGAACACGGACCGAAAGGTTAAGCATGAGTCATATAGTTGATATGATGCCCATATAGATGCTCGCCTTTAAAGCTACATCAACTCACGTGATGATCGGACTTGGTGTAGTGGATTTGGTTCATGTAATCACCAAAAAGGCACGAGGGATGTCGTTTTTGAGTGGGAGTTCATTTCTAATTTGGATTAGTCGAACTCAATTTGTCATAAACTAAATCGAAGTGAATTTGCATAATTTGTTGTAGTCATTGGCGTCTGTTCACTACCTTATGCTTAGTTTTAATTGAGATAATAGAACTATAAAATTCTGGATATTTACTGTACGAACTGGTATTGTATTGTTTTGAATGTCAATTTAAAGTTTATAAGTCGTATTGCAAGCTTTCAACAAACTCTATTTACTCCATGAAGTTTAATAAGTAGTATTAAATCAAGAGTAAGAATTCCAATGTTAGTATCTAAAGTATCAAACTAGCAGCCTGTCCTTAGACTGTGAGATAATGCAAATCACCGTTCTAGAGGGAGCTTAGATGGTTATCAAGTATCACTCCGTGACTGGGTGATCGAAAAGGTGCTACTCAGGTTTCCCAAAGGAGCGCGTAGAGGAGTACATATCAAGACCAGGATTTGCCAATCCATGTAACAGATAGATACATATGTGGCCATCTCGGTGACGTTGCATTAACGAAGCTTGCAAGCGTGTGACTGGGTCACGGAATGCAACGACACGGAAACGAGAAAACAAGTTCATCGGTAACGAGATCGAACGAAGGTATGGAGATACCGTAGATCAAATCTTGGATGAACTAGGTATCAAGAGGCAAAGGGAATGGGAAACGACTGTTTACGGTTCAAACGACATTGTCATCGTGGAATGCATAGGGGTCAATATGGGCATCCCGGTCCCGCTATTGATCATTGATGGAGATCATGTCTGTGCCATTCCCGAGCCGTGGGGAAATACACTTAAGGGTACGATGAGCTAGAGATCCTCTGTAAGTTGGAATCACCATATGAAAGAGAAAAGGAAACCGGAAAAGTTCTGTGAGAGAACCGGAATTGTTTCGGGAAAGTTCCGAAGTCGTTCGGAGGAAATTGAAAGGGAACCGAAAGGTGTTTCGGGTCAAATCGGATTTTGTAATATGTATTTACATATTAATTAATGTAATAATATTAAATATAATATTAAAATCTAATTTGAAGGGGTATTCCACTAATGGGCCAAACTTCCTAGGGAAAAAGGGCCCATTAGGGAAAACCGAAGGAGGGAAGGGCCAAGGGCCAAAGGGCCAAGGCCCAGGCGCCTCAAGGGGGGCCCACCCGGCCAGCCTAGGGCTGTGCGCGGGGTGGGACCCACCCCAAGCCGGCTGGCCCATGAAGGCCCATGCGCCCCCCCTCTCCCTTGTTTAGACCCACATGGGAAACCCAAAGGGGAGGGCACACCCCCTCCCCCTATATAAAGGGATGCCCATGGGTGGGAATAGACACACCAATATCTGGAGAAGTCCTTTGGTTGACTTTCTCCTTCCCTCTCTCTCTCGTCTCCATGCATTGGTACGGTCCCAAGTAAGGACTGTCCGAGCATGAGACACCGCACCTGCAGCACGCCGTTGCGCTGCAGGGATTCCAAGCCAGAGATATACTTCCGCACTCCCGGCAGGGATCAAGGAGTCGGAGGTCGTCATCATACACCGTATGTGTACGAAACCACGAGGGGCCTCGCTTGAGGCACCTTGGATGTCGTGAGATGGAGCTGCTACACGATGAAGAAGGAGCAAGGGGTGACCTGCGAGGAGCATCGCGACCTTGAGGTCGGCTACGGCTTCGACTACTTCAACCACGTTCCCCTCGGAACGTTAACCGCGTACGGTCTATAAGGGTATGTATTCTATACGCTCCGGCCGTTACTGCATTACTACATAGATAGATCTTGGGCGTTAGGAGGTTCCAACGTAGGAAATTTTTTGTTTTCTGCTACGGAACCCTTCATTTGTAACATCGTCTATCGCGAACTGAGGGTGCACGTCGTTGTGCTGCTACCTGCTTCCATCAATTTCATTTAAGAAAAAGAATAAGAAACTTCATGAGCATGGACAATATACAGTATAGAAGCGCCACCAGCATCGTTTTCACCTGCAGAAATTTCTTCACCGAAATTTGTAACCTATGTTTTATTTTCAAACGGGCTAGAGGCACCAAACAGGCCAATATCTGCCTGGTCTGGTGCTTCACTACAGTTATTGCTCCTCCCTTCTGAGTGAATATTATTTCAGCATGGAGGATTTTAATTTATTCCTGTGCATGTTTGAAAGAATGTATATGCCTCTTATCGTCTTCATTATTTGGCATGGGTGTACTACTGAATGTTAGATGTTCAGAAAATGTGTACATGTGCTTCCATGTTTTTATATTATGCTTGTACTATTATTTAATGAAAAACAATTATCATCCATCATCCAAATTCAGTATATATATAACAGGTACCATCAGCTACATGTATAATAGATATACACTCCAAGGACCATCAGCAAGTATACAACGACTAGCAATGCAAAACCTCTTACTATCTTCAAACTCCCCGCTGCGGCACTGCCTAATAAATATAGCAGTACTGCCATATTCACCCATCACAGCAAGTGGATAATCTCATCCACTAGCATAATAATATGTTATTGCATTTCTACCTACAGCCCTACTACCTATTAGAACTCGGTTGAGTGTTTATCTTGGACAGACATCGATGAGGCTAAACTTCTAGTTATGAAATTAAAGGTATCTTTTGTCCACTGAATGCACGCAAGCAATATGGGATGACCATTGCATCAAAATTCCACAAAGTTATAAATGGTTACAACAACAACATGCCTATCTTCCTGGTGCACTAACTGCAGTCTTTAATTCTATCAATTTAATTACAGTAAACAGTCAGGTAGCTATATTACTAGACATTAGCTTAATTCCCATCAGGTATTACATTTCTATTAGAGGTTAGTGATATTTGAGCACATAGTGCAAGAGGAAAGTTCATTCTGTAATCAGTATAATTTGCTTGGTACTAATGCATGGCACTAAGCTGAGAATTCCAACTAGCAATGTATTAGCAATACCATTTGCAACCAACAAATTTAAAATGAGCAGAGTAGCATATCGCAAGAATCGCTTCTAGCCAGCAACAAAATAAGCTCAAGTGAACCGAACAATTACTCGATAAGACACCACACGGAGATGGAGAACGACCGCATCGCGATTACCTAGGGATGGTGGACGGCGGACGGTGGATTACCTAGGGTTTCTAGAGTACAGAGATCCAGGGGAAGGATGCATCCATGGGAATCGGCGATTACCTAGGGACGGCGGACGGCGGACGGTGAGGTGGATGCTATCTGGTGGACGGCGGATGGCGAGGTGGCTGCTCCTCCTGCGCGCTGCGGACGGGCGCCTCCTACGCGCTACGGACGGGCTCCTCCTCCTGCGCACTGCGGACAGGCTCCTCCTCCACGGGCTCCGGTGATGGGGGCGGCTCTCCTCCACGGGCTCCTCCTCCACGGGCTCCGGTGATGGGGACGACAGAGCCTCCTCCTCCTCCTCCTCCTGGACGACGAAGCCTCCTCCTCCTAGTGCTCTGCGAGGCCACAGTGGGTATGGCGGCCAGGCAAGGCAGGCGCGGCACGGCGGGGCGGGAGAGAGTGGGGGAAAAAGGGGCGGGCGCGGCGGCGAGAGCGGAGGCGTGCTAGGGTTCTGTGGGATTTGACTCGATTTGGGGAAAAAGGGGCAGTGAGATTGAGGCCTCATCAAAACACTAAGTCAAAGAATTCTGTGGCGCATGTGTACAGATATGCGCCACAGAATTGTTGGAGATGGTACAAAAGGCGCGTTGCGCTGTTGTTTGACAGAAACACTTGCTTACCACACTGGTTCAGCGCTTGCTCCTTTGTTCTGAACCTGGGGTGGCCAGGTTCGATTGCTGGCTGCCACATCTTTTTTTTGACTTTTTAAAAAATATTTTCAGGATGGTAATAATATATTAAAAGCAAGAACTAATATATTTGCCTATTAAAAACAAGAATTAATATATTTGTCTCGATATTATATTATATGCTTGTGTCACACCCACATCAATATCCGCATACATTAATTTGTCAAAGTAATACATATATGCAGACACGCGAGCACACATGTGCATTAATTAGTACAAAAAAAGGCGTCAAAAACCGCTAAGTCGGCTCCGAGGTAGCTAATGTCTTTTCACACCAACTTTCTTGCCCTTCTTCTTCGCGGTAGAATACTTTAGGCCGGCCACCTTGAGATTTCTTCTCGTGTACGGGCAACCTTTAGCCGGTAGGGTAGTCTTCCTTCTTACTTTAGCATAAGTAGTTGGCTTGTCGAAGTACTTGTCGAATTCCTCTTTGATCTTGGGATCACCGTTCTTGTCGATGTCTTGCTTGTTGGCGGGTCCTTCCATTCCGATGATGCTCCTCTTGCCCCTCCTCACGACAACACGGCTTGGCTTTGCCGGGTCGGCAATGAAGAAGCATTGGTCAACTTGGCTAGCGAGCACCCATGGCTCATTTTTCGTGGAGGCGTTCTTCGATTTGGCATCGCGTATAACCATGGTGGTGAAAAACCGGCCATCTTTTTCGACGCTCTTGGCCCATCTGACACGAAACATCGACACCGTCACTCTGCAGTAGTCGAGTTCCCATATCTCCTCGATCCTTCCGTAGAATCTTTCCTTGACATCAGTCTCGTCATCAGCGTATGATAGCATAGTTACTCCTGAGTTTTGGTATTCGCTATTCTTCTCCTTCTCCTTGGTGTAGAATCTGTAGCCGTTGATGTCGTACGTCTGATAGGTCCTAACGTTGCACCCGGGGCCCTGTGAGAGTGAGAATATGAGTTTCTGATCTTCAGTATAAGGCGTCGGCATGGGACTTTCCAGTAGCCTTTTCTAGAACCACCCCGTGAAGCTGGCGTTGTGCTCTCTGGTTACGTCTCCCTTCTTCCTCGGCTTGCCCATGTTGGCGAGCTTCTGCTCGATTAAGGTTTTGTGCTCATCCACCCAGGGGCTGACTAACTATATGTGTTGTAGCGCGACTCGGTTTGCCCTATCAAAGTCGGCGTGTTCGAGTTCGATGCCGACATGGAGTGCGCGGTAGCCCTCGCGGTGACCAAATCCAGCCAGCCTCCCGAGGTGCTTCCTGGTGGGCAAACCGACATCCTGGTTCTCGGTGCTTAGGTAGTTCTGGCAGAAGGAGATGCACTCGTAGGTCAGAAAGCCCTTGGCTATGCTTCCATATGGACGGGACCTGTTGCGAACGAATCCTTTGATGACACCGTTTAGCCTTTCGAACGGCATCATGTTGTGCAGGAACGCCGGCCCGAGATGGATGGTGTCATCCACGACATGGACAAGCAGATGCACCATGATGTCGAAGAACGCGGGAGGGAAGTAAATCTCGAGCTCGCATAGTATCTCGATGATCTCTTCCTGTAGCTTGCCGAGCTGCTTCACGCCAATAGACTTCCTAGATATGACATCGAAGAAGTTGCAGAGGCCAAATAGCGTCTCACGGACGTGCTCGTCCATTATCCCTCGGATCGCAACGGGGAGTATTTGCGTCATCAGCACGTGACAGTCGTGAGACTTCATCCCACTGAACCTCTTCTTCGCTACGTCCAGATATCTGCTTATCTTCCCAGAGTAGCCGTGCGGAACCTTGACTCCTAGGAGGCAATAGAAAAACCTCTCGAGCTCCTCCTCGCTTAGAGTGAAGGATGCAGCTTTAAGCACCACCTCATTCTTCTTAGCCCTTTTGCGGCGACCCTGGGTCCCTTCCGTCTGTTCATCGTCATCGTCGGCATTGTCACTATCGGGGTACTGAAGTTCCTTCTTAATGCCAAGCAATTTTAGGTCGCTTCTTGCTTTCGGCCCATCCTTGGTCCTATTCGGCATGTTCATCAGAGTGCCGAGCAGGCTCTCGGTAACGTTCTTCGTGATGTGCATCATATCGAGGCTATGGGGCATGTGGAGGACCTTCCAGTAATGAAGGTCCTAGAAAACAGACCTCGCCTTCCATACTCCATGCAGCGGTGATGGCTGTTCCCTTGGCCGCTTCTTTCCTGGCACAGGGAACTCTTCCCAATTGTCTAGAAGCTCCTTGATTTCTTCGCCGCTCAACGGTTGACGTGGGGCATTATCGAGCTCGTCTTTGCCATTGAACAGGTCTTCGCGTTTTCTCCATGGGTGATCCTTGCGGAGCCACATTCGAGTCCTTTGGAACACGGTTTTCGAAGACCCAGGATCCCTCGGCAGCTGCAGATGCGGGGTCTTATCCATGCACCTGACACATGCACAGAATCCGTGGTTCACCTGACACGCTACATATCCATAACCAGGATAGTCCTGCACCGTCGTGAGCACCGCAGCTATTAGGTCGAAATAATCTCCAGTGTAGGCATCCCATGTACGTGCCGGCGTCTCCCACAGCGTCGCTAACTCCTCTTTTAGGAGCCCGAGATACAGATGCATGTCGACACCCGGTTGTTTTGGCCCCTGGATAAGGATACTCATGTGTACGTACCGCTGCTTCGTGCACAATCAGGGGGAGGTTGTACGGCCATACAAACACGAGCCAGGTGCTGTGCGTGCTACTCTGGTTGCCAAAGGGATTGAGTCCGTCGGTGCTCATGCCCAGCCTAACGTTCCTTGGATCGAGCCCGAACTCATCTTGGAATTCGATGTCCAGCGCATTCCACTTGCTAGCGTCCGCGGGGTGTGTCAGGATCTTGGCCTTCTCCGGATCATCTTCCGGCTTCTCCCTCCTCGCGTGCCATTGCATCAGCTCTGCTTCCTTAGGGTCTACGAAATACCGCTACAGACGGGAAGTGATAGGAAAGTACCACACCACTTTTCGAGGAACTTTCTTATTCCCTCTCTTGTACCGTCCCTGGCCGCACACCGGGCATGTGGTTCTATCCTTGTACTCATTCCGGTAAAGTGCGCAGTTGTTGATGCATGCGTGGTACTTCACGTACGGTGGGTCTAGTGGGCAAACTACTTTCCTCGCCTCCTCGATACTTGTTGGCAATGTGTTGTCCTTGGGAAGACGAGCGTTCCAGAATTTCATGTGAGCGTTAAAGCTAGTGTCGGTCCATTTGTGCTCCGCCTTCATCTCCAGAGCCTTCAGCGTTACACTCAAGCGTGTATCCTTGGGCCGACACCCAGGATACAATGGAGTCCTCCCGTCTACCTCCATCTGTGTCAGCTTGGCTTTCTCTCTAGCTACAGCTCTCGTGTTGGCCGTCTGCTTGAGGAGTATTTCTTGAAGATGAGGGTCCCGCAAGGCCGAAGTTAGCGGAGTGTCCGTGTTCTGCCTTCTCTCCGCCACCACCACCATCTGCTCGGGCATCGTGTCCTTCATGATGATCGTGTCTGCCGGCATCTCCTTCTTCATGATGATCATGTTCGTCGGCATCTCCTTCATCATGATGACCATGTCCAGGAGACCCTTCGTCTTCTCCCCCGCCCCCGGCCTCTTCTTCATCATGGCCACCGCCATCTACCGGCAGCTCCTCATTCACTATGAAGCCAGGCATGAAACCGCGCTTGAACAGGTGAGACTCCAGTTGTCTGGAATCAGGGTTGATCCACTTCCGGTGTTTGCACGTTCGGCACGGACATCTTATCTTGGTCATGTTGTTCCGAACCATGTCGGCTACCGCGTCAGCCTTGTATCTAACCACCCAGCGTTCGCTCATATGGATGACCATGGTCGCCTGCGCGCGAACATAGACCAAATTAAAGAGAGTATGTTAGAACCATGCACACACACGACGCGCACACATACATGCATGCATGATCGCCGGGAAATTTCGGCATGACCTATCCTAAAAATAGGACGTATGGCTAGTGCAGAAATTTGCCGAAATGGACGTGAATCAACATTTCGGCAAACCTCCATGCACCCGGCGCCGGCAACATGCATTCAAGCACAACAAAACCTCCCTCCACAAGCAAACATGTATTCAAGCACAACACAAAGCGAAGGAACATCATCTCTCGCCATCGCACACCGCCCGCGGGACCATCTTCACCTACAAAACATCCATACACACCGCGCCGAGGCCCGCCGGCCACACAAAACATGCATCACACAAGTACCCATGCACACACGCCTCACAAATCTACAAACCCCATATGCATAGTGTAGCAAGAGGGGGTGTGGGATGTGTGGAGGAGGAAAGTATGAGTGGTTTACTACCTTTACAAGTAGGAGTAGCTTCCCCTCACAAGTACATGAACCAAAGTAGGTCTAGCTATCAACAATGGAGGTGAGTATGAGCAAAATGGAGTGGGAGGGAGGAGGGGGACGAGCTAGCTAGTTGGAGGTGGTGGGAAGAAGGGAAAGGGGGGCTGCCACCTTTTGTAGATCTGTTTCGCACATTCTGTGGCGCATATGGAAAATGCTCCACAGAATGTCAAAATTCTGTGGCACATATAGCTACATGCGCCACAGAAAGTGAGAATTCTGTGGCACATATACTATATGCGCCACAGAATTTTGACATTCTGTGACGCATATATCCATATGCGTCACAGAATTCTGGCCTGCCCATGTGCTGGGGTCAGGCCCACGTGGGCCCACAGGAATTCTGTAGCACATATGGCTATATGCGCCACAGAATTCTCACTTTATCCATATGCGCCACAGAATTGCAGGAATTCTGTGGCGCATTTGC
This sequence comes from Avena insularis, assembly GCA_023614405.1. NCBI lineage: Eukaryota > Viridiplantae > Streptophyta > Magnoliopsida > Poales > Poaceae > Avena > Avena insularis. Next base: position 452,867,580 of record CM042691.1, on the reverse strand, counting down.
TACATGCGCCACAGAATTAATTTTAGTGGAGCATTTTTTGTATATACGCCACAGAATTAAAATCTACCTATAATCGTTTTCCTAGTAGTGACAAGATCAGGCCATCAGAACCTGTCATGGCGACAACGATGCAACCAAGAATTATTTCTAAATATCTTTGTTTAGTCATTTGTATAGCTATCAATTGAAACTATGTCAAAATACATGTCACATGTTGTGTATGAAAAAGTACAATCAAATAAAATTCAGTTGTGCTGATATATTTGCATGCAATGTTGAGTTTTAGGTACAGCTGGTGTACATTTTCTACATGTTCATAACTAAACCATGTGCGATGCTCAAAATAACCATACGACTAGACTAAATAAACACGTGGCAAGTGAGATGAACACATACGTTAAACTGACATACTCCTTTTGCGATCATAGAACATGCCGATGGTTAAGCACGAAAAAAAGTTTGTGAAGGCTCGGACGTTCGCAAACGGTTTTATATCCCGAATCGTTTCAAGCTTCGCACATGGTCCAGGAAACCGTGTGCATAGTAGAGTCTCGTCGCACACCCACGATTAGCGACGGTTCGATTTATCTTGTGTGAACGGACATTTTCATGCGAAGGTCCGATATGTACTAGTGTAGGTAGCAATGTCTTCAATATGACTTAGAGAGTTCAAGCAAATAGAAGTGTGTTAGACATATAACCGAGTTTGTGTATATATATGACCAGGTTATGTGTTTCAATCCTTGTATAGAAACTGTCCATATCTTGTACATGTCTTGTACGACAAGAATAGGGCTTGTAATTCTCTTATTTATACACGAGCAATACAAGCGTTATGACGTGTGGTTAATCCCCAAATTTACAAAGTGAACACTTTTGGGTTAAGACCACCCACGTGAATACAATCACTACATCATTTTCAGTTAAGACTTGCATGGCGGCTACTATGCTACTAGTTTTCATAAATAAATTTCTGCACAATTGTATTTATGGACAAAGCAAGTAATGGAACGCAATTTTTTTGGCCTTATATTTTAAATTGAGAGAACATAAGAAAATAAGAATTTATACTTTACCTGAAGCAAAATCATGATATGTATATGGGCTTAATGTAATAATTTTCCTGTTTACGCTCTCGAAGTTCATCAATTAGTTTTTCTCTGATTATCATTCCTGATACTAACATCACCTTCTGCAACTGTGGCTCCACATCGAGCACTAGACAACAAAAGATGATAATTCTGTGGCAGAAAAGACGAGGGTTCATCTAAGAAAATTGTGGGAAAATATAAATATTATATTTTGGACCATTCCACATTTTAACCATAACATCATACTCGAATTACATGATTACTGGAGTGCATGGAAGCAACTTATTTTGATACTGGACAACGGAACATAGCATTTGAGCTTGATCTTCACTTACACTCCAAGGGTACGAGGGCCGAAGAAGAGCTTCAGCCTCTGCACCTCAGCATCATCTATGTAGGTGACCTTTTCCACCACCTCAGCCGGCAAGATGTTGCCGAAAAGCGCATAGTCAGTGATCTGTATGCCTGGGTTCTGGTTGCTGAACACACCGAACACCTCAGCGGTTGTGTTGCCGACATTGTAAAAGAAACGTACCAGGCCCTGAGGGAACAGGAAGATGTCCCCCTGAGACAACTTCTTGGTGTACACAACGTTGGAGTTGGAGGTAATGAAACCGGCCATAAGCGTGCCTTTGACGACGAAGATGATCTCGTTCGCCCTTGGAACGCTGTGGAGTGGCACGACGCCGTCAGTGCCAAGGTAGACACGCACGCCGCTGAGGCTCAACCCATTGATTCCAGGGAAATAGGGGACATAGGCAGGCACAAAGGATATGTTGAAGGGGTCTATTTTGACCGGCGGAGTGGCTCCGGAGAAGTAGAAGTCATCGGCAGTAACTAAGGCGGCAGGCTTGCATGGGAAGCCGGCGGGCGTCTCACTCAAGAGGAGATTGGCAATGCAAAAGTCCTGCGTTAGAGCAAGGGACGAGAAGGGCAGGAGGAAGAAGGAGAGGAGGATGGGGAGGAAGACAGGTTTTGCCATGGTTGGTTATGTGTTTGTGGCTTGCTGGAATGATGATTCGTGGGGGGTTTATATAGGCGTTTGTGTAGACATGTGTGAGTAGATCACATTCATGCATCTCACGTGTGGTTTTGGCAGTATGGTATGGTACATTATTGGTAGCCGATGTAGATGTTATTGGCAGTATGGTATGGTACAGTATTGATAAGGATGTAGGAGTTATTGGCTGTATGGTATGGTACATTATTGGTACCTCCAGCTAGCACGGCCCGGATGCATCACTAGTTTTGGTCACATTATTTTTCCTATTTCAGCCGAAACCACTAGTTCCTTTTGTCTGTACGAGCTCGTAGCAATTACAATGGGCTTGAATCGTGAAACTGGATGTACGGAGCAATTGAAGAGCCGACTATTGTGCAGTATCTTCGCCGGTGAAAGAACGAGCTGCACCGCCATATACTTTGCTAAATGAAAGAGCCGATTGTGATCAACTCAACTACTGAAAAAAAAACTACTTCCTCCGTTACAAAATATAAGATGTTTTAGCTTTGCTAAAGGAGTGTAATTTTTAGTGTGTAGGTTCACTCCCAACCCACGTGAACCTACACACTAAAAGGGGTTTAAATACACTTCTTTTACAAAGGTAAAACATCTTATATTTTAAAACGGAGGAAGTAGTATGTAATCTTATTGCAACTACGAAAAACGAAAAACCAAAATTGGATGAGCTGATGCCACACAAGCTGCGAGACCTCAGGAATTTAATTCACAGAATCATCTCGGAGATATGCACAAACAAGAAGGCTAGGTTAGATGTTTTCATGTGCAGCATGTATCCAAATGGATGGCTGTTGTATTCTGTTTCATGTTTAGAATCGGTGCGGCGTTCGGATGACTCAGAGTGAGAATGGAAGAAATCCCACTTTAGCGTCGCTCAAGCATTGTCATATTTCTTTCGGCCTCTCCTCCCACTAGAGTTTCAAGAAAGAAATCCCACTAGAGTTGATCCTGCTCTTCATAATGCATGCATGGTCCATTGGTCCTCCTGTGTGCTGTGTGCACGAATACACGTCAAGTGGCTCTAAAAACCGTGTCCATTTACATATTGGTCTTGTCACCTTGGTGGTCAACTATATCTTTGAATGACCGTCTGTATATTGCAGTAAACGTACTATTTTGATGTCTGGCATAGTTCAAAATTTTACCAGGTACTACTATCTACCTTCGTTCCTAAATCTTATATTATGGAACAGAGTAATATGGGGTTGAATGGATCTGGACGCCTTCCAAGTCCTTTACGGCAAAAACTGCATACTTGGCTTTCTTTGAAGGTCGAACTGCATGGCCGCTTCATGATGCCATTTGGGGTTGTAACTTGTAAGTCGCCTTTCAAATTTAAAATATTTGCATGGAAGGTGGCGTGGAATCGGTGTTGGACTGGAGATTGGAGATGGCATCATGGACTCACTAGTAATGACACTTGCCAGCTTTGTTTGCAGGAACCTGAAACGAACAAGCATCTTCTTCTGCAATGCTCCTTCTCTCACTCGATCTGGCTTGAGGTCCTTGCAAGGTCTAGGCCGACCCAACCTCTCTCCTTCTACAGACACCGAATTGCTTTCGTGGTGGACGTCGGTAGCCAACAGCTGGCCGGCCAAGCTTGGTCCTGAAGTGAGACCGATCGCCCTCCTCGTCGTTAGATCGATCTGGCTTGAGAGGAACCCAACGGGTATTCAAGACTGTTAGACTCTATATATAAGGAGTAGGAGTCGTATGTGTAAGCGTATTGTAATTGAATTCTGTTAATCCTATTATATAAACTGACCCAGTCTAGCAGTCTGGGTCAAAGTTGTTTGCCACAGCTGAGCTTATATGGCACCGCTGAACGTAAGCATCATCATCTTGTAGAGACTAGCCTACCTTACTAGCTCATGTCTCCGTTCCATTCCGGTTTTGGAGTTATGCTTTTTCCACCGCCTTTTTTTTTGATAAATAGGCTTCCTTCATAACTTTTGCAAATGAAGACTCCTCTTAAACTCTTGCTCAGTGACATCCCAAATTACACGTTCCTTAAGGTTTTTGGATGGCAATGTTGGTATCACCTTCGTCCGTGTAACAAGGATAAACTAGAGTTTCGGTCTAAAAAGTGCATCTTTCTTGGATATAGTTTCCTTCATAAAGGGTACAAGTGCCTACATGTTCCCACTAATCACGTTTACATATCTCGTGATGTCGTGTTTGATGAGAACGTGTTCCCTTTTTTGTACTTCCAAACAACTCCACCACTCCTACACCACTTGTGCACTCCACTAGTCCATCGCCTGATCTATGTGTAGATGTAGCATATACTCCTGCGTTGCTTCCTAATCATGCTGCAGGTATCAGATGCGGTGCTCGCCTTGAGCTTTTTGATGATCAGGCGACGGACGACGATCACGTATAGGACGTTGATCCCGTGCATGCGCGGTAGCTTCGCCTGCTGCTACCTTGCCCGCGGTAGCTTCGCCCGCGGTAGCTACTCCCGCTGCAGCCCCGTCTGCGACGGCCTCGCCCGACCCAGCGCCCGTGCTGGCCGCCTCTGCTCCGGCTCATAGCGGGCCGTCTTTGATCGTCCCGACACGGCTTGGCTCCCCATCGCCTGGGGCCTCCTTGTCTGGCCCAACATCGCCGACCTCGGCCTCACCTGCGCCCGACTTGGTGTTGCCTCCATCACCTGCGTATGGCTTGTCGCCACTAGCACCACCTGCTGCTAAGTCTCTTCGCCCTAGCACTCACAGTCAGGCTGGAGTTTTTCGTCCGAAGAAGCACATAGATGGGACCATTGCATGGATTGTTGCTTGCATGGCCCATGCTGTTGCTGATCCCACAGCTGAGCCCCGACACTTTCAGGCTGCTCTTGGTATTCCTCACTAGCGTGATGCAATGGAGCAGGAATTTCAGGAACTTCTGAAGAATGATACTTGGCAACTTGTTTCTCCTGTTTCTGGTGTCAATATTATTGATTCCATGTGGCTCTTCAAGGTTAAGAAGCATGCTGATGGTTCTATTGAATGCTACAAGGCATAGTTAGTTGCTAAAGGCTTCAAACAGAGCTATGGTCTTGATTATGAAGACACGTTCAACCCAGTTGTCAATCCTACTACCATTCGTTTTCTTCTCCCTTTGGCTATTATGAAAACAGAGTTCTGGAGGAGGAGGTTTATATGCATCAGCCCCCAGTTTTTGTTGATCCTACATGTCCTCAGCATCTCTCTACCGCCTTGTTAAGACTCTGTATGGACTTAAGCAGGCTCCTCGTGGATGGCATGGGCGTCTTGGATCTTTCCTTCAGGCTAATGGGTTTGTTCCATCCACTGCTGACACATCCTTGTTCCTTATTCAGCGTCCTGAGGTCACGATGTATCTGCTGGTTTATGTTGATGATGTCATCCTCATCAGCTCCTCTAATGCTGCCGTTGATCGTCTCTTGTCTACGCTGAGTGGTGATTTTGCTGTCGAGGACTTGGGCGCCCTGCACTACTTCCTTGGTCTGGAGGTCTCACGGTCTTCTACTGGGTTGACTCTCACTCAGTACAAGTATTCTCTCGACTTGCTGCGTCATGCTGGTATGTTGAAGTGTAAACATGCTACCACTCCTATGTCTACTACTGATCGGTTGTCTACTCTTGATGGAGATCCTCTTTTGCCTGATGATGCTACTAAGTACCACAGTCTCATTGGTGGTCTACAATACCTCACTATCACTAGACCAGATGTCTCTTATGAAGTCAAACGAGTGTGTCAGTATCTTCATGTGCCCAGGACATCTCATTGGTCAGTTGTGAAGCATATTCCGCGCTACATTTGTCTCAGTGCCTCGTATGGTTTGCTTCTCCAACCTGCACCGTCTTGTGATCTCTCAGCCTTCTCGGATGCGGATACGGATGCTAGTCTTGATGGCAGGCGATCCACGGGGGGCTATGCAGTATTCTTTGGTCCTAACTTGATCGCCTGGAATACTCACAAACAAGCTACAGTATCTCGGATCAGTACTGAAGCTGAATACAAGGTGGTTGCTAATGCCGCAACTGAGCTCATATGTGTGTAGTCCTTATTGAGAGAGTTGGAAGTCTCTCAAGATCATCCTCCAGTCCTTTGGTGTGACAACAAGGGTTCTACATACCTTTCATCTAATCCGGTATTCCATGCCCGAACGAAACATTGAAGTTGACTATCACTTTGTCAGGAAACATGTGGCAAAGAAGCTACTCCGTATCAAGTTCATCCTCTCTAAAGATCAACTTGCTGACGTCTTCATGAAGCCTCTTCCACAGCTGCAGTTTGTAGGTCGTAGGCGCAATCTCAATCTTCTGGATCCTAAGAGAGGTTGAGATTGAGGAACGGTGTTAGACTCTATATACAATAAAGAGTAGGAGTCCTATATGTACGTATTGTAACGGAACTCTGTTAACCCTATTATATAGAATGGCCTAGGCCATCAATCTGGGTCAAGGTTGTTTGCCCCAATCTCATTGTTTTACAAAGACAAGTCCAAACCGATGGCTAAAATCCTTGATGACATTGTGTTGGAAGCTAAACTCTGGAAGCTGGTGGGGGTTTTGTGAGGAGTTGAGCTTTGTATTCCTAAGCCCAAGGACTTTGATGTGGATCCTTATATTCGATTCTTGCTTCTATCTATAAAAAAGGCATGCATTCTCGTGCATTTCTCGAAAAAAAACCATAGTAATATAAGACAACTTAGATGGCAGGTAATGCCACATTTACCACACTACGGACGATCAATCAAACTGTCAGATTATGCCTGGATATCTTTGAATGACTGTCAGTATGTTGCAGTAAACGTACTATTTTGTTGCTGGTATAGTTCAAATTTTTACCCGGCATTATCCCATCCATCTCAAAATATAAGATGTTTTAGCTTTTCTTAAGATACATATATCTAGATGCATCTTAGTGTGTAAGTTCACGTATTTTGCTCCAAACTACACAGTAAAAGACGTCTAGATACATATGTTTTAGAAAAGTGTTAAAACATCTTATAATTTGAAACGGAGAAAGAATCTTCGGTCCTAAGTCTTTTTCAAAATATAAGATGTTTTATCTTTTTTTGAGATACATATATCTGGACGCATCTTAGTGTAAGTTCACGCATTCTGCTCTAAACTACATAGTAAAAGATGTGTACATACATATGTTTCAGAAAAGAGTTAAAACATCTTATAATTTGGAAGTGGGAAGTATCTTCGGTCCTAAATCTTATATTATGGAACAGAGTAATATACCATAACTTAGAAGGCAGGTAATGAACCCTCAAAAAGAAATAGAAGGCAGGTAATGTCACAGATATTCACTTCGACTCGTGGGTGCAAATGCACCCATTATGAGAAAACATATTTCGAACCGTCAAAAAATAAAACGAAAATACATTTGTGCTTGTACAAGCGGGTACGTGAGCTATCTCACCGTCCAAGTGAACCTGCAGATTCGTGCATTTTAGCACCTAGTACAGCATCTATGTTTGTCTCCATCTCTCTAGCCTAGTACTTGACTAGTTTTCACTCTAGCAACCGAAAGTCGCAGGAGACGTAGCGGTGACCGGAGCTGGGCGCTAGCCAGAGGGCAGAGGCAGGGCAACGACACGAGCAGAGTCGGCGACCTGAGGTGGCGGTGAAGGGCGCCCGCATCGGCGTGGCTTGAAGACGACGACGGGCTCGCTGGCATCGGAGCAGGTGACGGGGACAGGGGCATCGGGCTGCAAGGGGAGGTCACGGAGGCCGGCGAGGACAAGCACAGGTGACGACGCTTCGGTGGGCTCGCTGAGGGGACCGGCGGCGACGAGGACGACCTAGGCGCGGGCAGGAGGGAGATCAGGGAAGGGAGGCGAGAACCTGGCGGCGGCACTCATGATTGAGGAGAGGACGCGGGTGGCAGGTCCGTGGGCAAGGGCGGCGAGCTTGAGAGGCCTACGGGGTCTGCGGGCTCGGGGAGAGACGCGGCGGCGCGCGCTCTGCAGACGAAGGAGAGGACGGGGAGGAGGGAACGGCGGGAGGAAGGTGACACAGAGGCGGTGGCGTCGGGGCTCGAGGGAGGCGAGGGAGGCCGATGTGGGGTAGGTGGCGGCCTAGGCGACGGGGTCTGCGGGTAGACGCGTCGCGTGGGGCCAGGCCCGTGGGGTGGTTTACGGCAGGGAGAGAGGTGTTAGAATGCACGAATCTGGATGTACATTTGGACGGTGAGATAGCTCACGTACCGCTTGTACAAGCACAAAATCCATTCTTAAAATAAAAAATAAAAATCCGCACCGCATATACATTAGAATATTTTATGTTGGTTCACAAGTTTTTGTCTTTTTTAGACGCAACACATAAAATGTTCTTTTATCCCAAAAACTTGTGAACCAACATAAAATGTTCGAATGTATATGTAATTTTTTTTTCAAATTCTTTAATATTTTAAAATATGTTTTCTCACAATGGGTGCATTTACACCTATGAGCCGAATTGCCGCCTCTGGTAATGCCACATTTACCACACTACGGATGATCAACCATACTGTCATATTATGCTTAGATAGTTTATTTTGAATTTGCTCTTTCCCTGATTTTGGTCATGCATGTAAAAGAAACGTATTTAGGCATGTTTGGAACTCCGGAGTTTGTAGGCATGTTTTAAAAGAAAATTAGTACGATTCACGAGTACCCCTGGTTTCTCAGTCGTAGGCATCGGCTAAGACGCACTCGCGTCAGGGTCACGGGAGTGTTTGCGCCCCTTGTAATCTGAAAGCAAAAACTGAACATGGAAGCTAGCCAGACATCACCACAAATCCATGGATCGCCTCTAGCTAGTCTTTGACATAGTGTCACCCACTGTGCTGTCAGTCTGTCACTGTTGATATCTGCAAGTGCATCGATCGAATCATGCAGAGGACCATGTAGCGGCAGCAAGTAGCTAGCTACAGTGTCCGTCTCTTTCTGTTGCCACAAGTGGCCGCGCGCGGTGGTGCTGCCACTGCGTGTGTAGCTCTGACCTGCCGAGCAGTCCACGTCGCCGCTCGCCGGTGGTGCAGTGTAACTTAAGTCTGCTGTTGGATACCTGTGATCCATATCCATACCACGCCATTATATCCTGATCGTATCCATACCCATACACCATGGTCACGCGGCCGTGCCGATTGACGCTGCTGCTGCTACTTTTTCTGCGTCCGGCCGTCCTATCGCGTGCGGTCCTCGCGTCTCAGAACCATGCTACTCCCTCCCTTTTAAACTATAAGATGTTTTAGATTTGTAAAAGAAATGTATCTAATCCTCTTCTAGTGTGTAGATTCATTTAGGTTTGAAATAAACCTAGACACTAAAAAGATCTAGATACACTCCTTTCATAAAGTTAAAACATCTTATATTTTTAAACTGAGGGAGTAGTTTGTAATCCTGAGCGCACCGTGCACTGGTGGAAAAATGACCTCTAGTCCCGGTTCATAAGGGCCATTGGTCCCGGTTCCCGAACCGGGACCAATCAATCGGTTATCTGACATAATGGTCAGTCTCACGTGGCGGGCGCATGACGAAGGGTGGATCACTGGTCCCGGTTCGTGGAACAAACCGGGACCAATGGGTCTCCACGTGGCAGCGCCAGAGACGGGCGGGGGGTGGATCATTGGTCCCGGTTCTTGGCACGAACCGGGATCGTAGGTCTCTGTGCCACGGCAGGGTTTTGTGCCGCGACAGGATTGTCGGGCTATTTTTCTGCCGCGGCAGGATTTTTTTTTATCAATTTAATGGTACTACATATATACAGAAATAATGAAACCACGATATATATATTACACATCATGCATGATCAGAAATATATACACCGTCTCATTCGTCTTCTTGGTCGAAACATATTATAATTACAAAAGATACTCTCACATGAATTTGATCTAATTTACATCTTCTTTTTTACACTTCACCCTTCCAAATGAAGCGGATAATAGTATTCTCCTTTCGGATCTATGACTTGTTCTAACAAGAATCCGGCAATTTCCTCTTGAATTGCTTGCATGCGTTCTTATGATAGAAGACCGTCCCGCATCCGTTCGATCTAATATAAAGAAGGGGATCAATATATATGAATGAAACTAAACACAATTGGTGGTAATAAAATAAAGTTATGATTATTGTTTATCGTACTTTAATTTTTTTGATGTTCCGGTCTACGCCCTTCTCTTTGGTCGTCTAGCGAATGAACTCGCAGACATAGTATCCACATAAGTTATTCCCGGCTTCCTGCCTCAAGCACTTTACGAGAACGGAGTTCAATCAAAATAATAATCAAGCATGATAATGGTGGTATTGAAACTAGAATCAAAGAGATGCGTGGATCTAGCAAGTAGTACTTACAGTCAATGGTTGAAATGTAAGCTCTGGCTTTCAAACACCCTAGTTTTGGCGGTGAACCGTTTCCAAGCCTTCTGGAGGCATTCCTGCATGTCCGCCCACTTTTCTAATGGTGTGCGTTTCGAGCCCAGGACTTTTACTACTCCGGTGTCAACAGCAATGATTAACAGAATATAGTGGAAGCTGGACACAGTAACAAAATATAACACGAATCAATATACACTTAACATCGAGTAAGCGAAAATAGAATGTGTACAAGACAGTAACACTCACCCAGTGTTGTAAGGAAATAATATTTCCCTTGTGTTGCTGAAATGCTTCAACGCTTGGAACAAGTTATCCTCTTTCTCTTTGGGTTTTGTTTTTAGAGTAACTTCATGAACGAAATTACAGTCAACAAACCCAAGGTCATAGATTTGTCCTTTGTTGCATTCTTGAATCTTCATTCTGCATATATAATTAGTATAGTGATTAGTAAGGTTATACAAGCAACGAATGAGCTGAGCTAGAAAGACTTAATTACAGAAATTAATAATACTTACAAACAATAGGCACTGACGATAGTTTTGTCGAGGGTGTCTTGTTGGTAAAACTGAAATAATTCTGGAAATTCGATCAGTAGGAAGCCATCTCCATGACCATAATGGTGGTGTTTATATGCAGCATAGATCCAGTTTTTGGAATCAGCACAGGCTTGGATGTACCAGTTATGCAATCTTCGCATTTTTGTTGGTAGATATTTGACTAACTCGGGTTTGACGAGAGGAGCCCCGTACTGGTACACGTATGCTATTTCTTGGTACCCCTCGAACTCATCCATACGGCTCATGTACTCAGTAATAGATAGTCCATATAATTAGGCCTTTTCTCCATACAGTCGAACAAACTCCGGATCAATGTTCGGGTCATGCCGCTCCTGGGCTCTCCACTCATTGGTATCGTACACTTTGAGCGGTTCGATCGGTTGATTTTTCTGTTGTCCGAGCTGGGCAACTTCTTTCCCGACTCTCCGCTCTTTTGCCTCAGCCGACTTGGTAATAGAGCGATTATAGTCTGATGTGAGCGCTATGGGTTGGTGAAGCTGAATCTTAAGCGCGACTGCTTTGGCTTTATCTTCTGCGATGACCGGGAAATATGCCTCTATCGCCTTTTTCTTGTTAGCCATGTCAATCTTCCACTTTTCATAATGGGCAGCTGCGGCCGCATCAGTTTCCTCATCTGTCTTCGCGCAAGGTAGCTTCTTCATATTCCGATGAGGTACTTTTGGGAGGGGCGATAGCTTACGTTTCGGTGATCGGAACGTGCTCTTGCTGTTGCTGGTGGTGCTACCCCCTTAGTATACTTCCGCTTTTGTCTCTGAGGCTCAGGGGACGGAGACGGCTGACGCGGCGGTGGAGACGGCTGAGGCGGCGATGGAGATGGTTGCGCTGAGTGGTGAGGCGGTGAAGGCGACGGTTGCGCTGGAGAATGGTGAGGTGGCGGCGAAGGTGGATTGCTGCTCTGTGGAGTGGGTGGCCTTGGCGGCACATAATTTGGAAGCATGATGCGCTCCTTTGGCCATAGAATAGTCCCCCCTTTGGCTTTTCCTAGTTGAGTCAGCTCCATATCTTTCCCTGCAAGGTGGTCTAGCTTCAGCTCCTCAAAATCTTCATTCACCTCATCCACCGTGACGACAGCGTACCCTTTTGGAACCGGTCTGCAATGCCAAGTTGGGTTAGGCGCAATTGGTACCGCCATGCCGATCGCCGTCGTCACCCTTAAGTTCATAACCTGCACCTTTAGCTCACAAGTTGTGGTCTCCATGATATCATCCACTGGGTAGCGTTTAGGAGGAGATGTCGTCGGTGCATCATCATCAACTTCATGGAGCTGCGTGGAAGCGACGCTGCTTTTCTTATTCGATAGGGCGCCGGTACCCTCGAATGAAGCTTCTACCACGTGCTGCTAAGATTGGCCGCTAGTACCTTGCTGGCTAAGTTTGTCGAGTTGATCCTGGTGCCGCTTTAATGCTTCTTCTACATTACGCAGCCGGTCTGCAGCGGGCGCTTTCTCAGCTGCCTCCCTTTCCTTTCTCCTCTGATGGCTTTTATCAGGATATCTCTTCATTTCCGGGGGGAAGGCAACCTTCCACGGCTTGGATCCTGGTGTGCCTCGTGCTCGTCCGTCGTGTTCAGGATTTTTAAGGGCGCGTGTGAGCTCGTCGTTCTCTCTATCGGGAATGAACCATTCCACTACAACATCATCTACTGCATTTCTAATATCGTCGATGGGCAGTAGGGATCATCTTTGTGTTTCTGATTATATATTGCCCTCCCTTCTTTGTCCAACGTGCCCCCATGGCCGTAAAACCAGTTTCTCGCCCGTGGTGTCCATGTTGCGGGCTCTGGTCTGATCCCGACAGCTATGTAATTGACCTCAAGTGCATCCCACTTAGGCATGCAACCGGCATAGCCAGCAGGCCCCATGTTATGATGGTACAGTTTCTTAGCAGCGTTCTCTGTATTTATTCTAGACCTTTCCTTAGCTTTCTCTGATGTCTTGTACTTCACAAAATCCACCCACTGGTGTCTTAACTTAGCATAGCCGCCTTGAGTGAAATTCGGAGTCTTCTCTACCTTGACAAATGTATTGTACAGTTTCTTCTTCCAGTTCTTGAATGCATCGGCCATCTTGCTGAGAGCAAACTTCTTGACTCTTTGCACAAGCTCCATTCTTGCTCTCTCCTCCTCATATGGATTCACATCTGGCATCGGCAGGAAGAAATTAGTCATGAGCTTGTCAAAAAGCTTATCTTTGGCGGCACCGCCGACATACGGGACTCCACCGCCGCTTGGCCGATTCCATTCTTGAACGGTGATCGGGATGTAGTCCCTCGCAAGAATTCCGCATTGCTTGACAAATTTTCTTGCAACATCGACAGGAGCTTGCGGTTTGCCATCTACACCGACCACTTTGATCCTATACCTCACAGTGTCATCCAACTTTTTTGTTGGGCCTTGTTTCGTTCTTACAGAAGAAGTTCTCGATCCGGAGGGCTAAAAGAAGAAAGAGTGTTAATATATGCATGTATATATATATAGACAGCATTTTAATTACAAAAATACATATATACACCTCGCCGGTGTTTGCGAGATTTAAGGTTCCACCGGAGCCGTCGCCTTCTTCCTCATTGGCTTCTCCCCTGTCCCAGGCTTCGGCTTCTACCTCACCGGAGCCGTCTCCTCGGTTGAGAGACTCATCTCCCTAACCGGAATCATTCAGAAACTCACTAGTGACATCGATATCAATATCTTCATTTTCGCAGATCATTCCTTGGAGGATGTTTTCCTGATGTGTTGGATCCATAGTATCTGCAAAGATGATGTCCTAGAATTACATATTAAGTTTATGACAAGAAAGGGGAAACAACAATCAACACATGCAATCGATGATGATATGACAAGTTAAATAGAGTTGAAATTTAACCCTAAGGCATGCTTGGCAATTTAAGTGGGATCCGAAGGGTCCAAACCTTAGTAGAGGAGAGACCCCGAAATCACCTATGAGGGGTTGATTTCATTCTCTTATTAAACTTGTAATTAAAGTTGTTGAACAATGCATAATTATGAGTCTATTGTGTAGATCTCATTTTTCTGAATATTTTGATATATTATACATATTTTTCTGACTTAGAAATAATTAGTTATTGAATTTATAAGATTAAACTCTTTTCTGAAATTATTTAAATAATTATTAAACTTTTACTGCGTCATTATGACGTCAGCTCGGGTTGGTTTTTTTTTTCTCCACGGCTAAACTAGCCACAGAGACTGACGCGGGGGGCCCAAGCCACCTCAGATGCCATCTTTGGCGAGGCTTGGTCGGCCACGTCGAGACGCGACGCCACGTCGACGCCACCGTGGCGCCACGTAGGCTCGCCGGCGAACTGCCAGGCGGTGGTGGAAGACGGCGGAGAGAAGCGCGCGGGGTGACGCCACTGTCCCGGTTCGAACCAGTGCGATGCGGGCTACCTAAAACAGGCGGCGCCGCTACGGGAGGTGCGCCGGAGCAAGCTGTTTGATGGTGGCCGGCGGCGGCAGGTGCTCGTGGGGAGGACGATACAGTGAGGGAGGGAGACGTAGGAGTGGTGCTGGAGTACCTGTGGCTCACCAGGAGGCCGATGGAGGGTGCGGCGAGGCCGGAGGAGGCCTGGCGCTGCCGGAATCATTGGAGAACGCGGCGGTCGGAGTCGGGGACAGTGGGGTCGATTGCAGCGAGGCGGAGCTTCCTTGCCTGCTCGCGGTGGCGGATAGTGGCGCTCGGCGACGGGCGTCGACGACGTGAAGTGGCCGCTCTGGATTTGGACAGCCTGCCGGCGTGATTTTGCTCCGCCGCAAATTTTTCTTAGCTGCGCGTCGATGTGCTCTGTGAATTGGGGGAGTTGGGGAGGAGGAAGGGCCGAGGCTGTTAACTGTACATACCATTGGTCCCGGGTCGTCCCAATAACCGGGACCAAAGGCCTGTTGGTCAGCGCGCGACCCAGGGATCATTGGTCCCGGTTGGTGGGACAAAACCGGGATCGTTGACCCATTTTTCAGATTTTGGCAAACCTTTTGGTCTTCCCGCCATTTTCAAATTTGTTTTCTTCTTTAATTAATAAGATGTTTCAATTTAAGATGATTATTTATTTGGAATTTCAAAAAACTTTCAACAGAAAAAGTGCTTCAATTTAAATAACTAATCAAAAACCATTTTCTGTTTTTAAATATTTTTATTTGAACTATACAATTTTACTATTTTCAATTAAAATTGCATTAACAAATATTTATTACATAATTTGGAATTTCAAAAAACTTTCAACAGGAAAAATGCTTCAATTTAAATAACTAATCAAAAACCATTTTTTGTTTTCAAATATTTTTATTTGAACTATACAATTTTACTATTTTCAATTAAAATTGCATTAACAAATATTTATTACATAATTTGGAATTTCAAAAAACTTTCAACAGGAAAAGTGCTCAATTTAAATAATTAATCAAAAACCATTTTCTGTTTTCAAATATTTTTATTTGAACTATACAATTTTACTATTCTCAATTAAAATTGCATTAACAAATATTTATTACATAATTTGGAATTTCAAAAAACTTTTAACAGGAAAAGTGCTTCAATTTAAATAACTAATCAAAAACCATTTTCTGTTTTAAAATATTTTTATTTGAACTATACAATTTTACAATTTTCAATTAAAATTGCATTAACAAATATTTATTGCATAATTTGGAATTTCAAAAAACTTTCAACAGGAAAAGTGCTTCAATTTAAATAACTAATCAAAAACCATTTTCTGTTTTCAAATATTTTTATTTGAACTATACAATTTTACTATTTTCAATTAAAATTGCATTAACAAATATTTATTGCATAATTTGGAATTTCAAAAAACTTTCAATAGGAAAAGTGCTTCAATTTAAATAACTAATCAAAAACCATTTTCTGTTTTCAAATATTTTTATTTAAACTATAAAATTTTACTATTTTCAAATAAAATTGCATTAACAAATATTTATTGCATAATTTGGAATTTCAAAAAACTTTCAACAAGAAAAGTGCTTCAATTTAAATAACTAATCAAAAACCATTTTCTGTTTTCAAATATTTTTATTTGAACTATACAATTTTACCATTTTCAATTAAAATTGCATTAACAAATATAGTTTGAAACGGGCATAAGAAATTCAAAAATGATCCAAACAATGTGAAACCTTCGCGTGGTGTCATATTATATGTCACATTTGCAAGGAAAAATATTGAACTTGAAAAATTACAAACATCCTAAAAAATCCTTCACAAAATGACCTATCATGTTTGAGGTTTCATGGCATTTAGGTCAAACCACCAATGTTATGGCTAGAATTAGGGCATAGTTTGTGATAATGTTCCCATATTGTGCGCACATGTGCATCTTGGGATGGCTTACGATGTTGCAGGAGAAAGTTTTCCTTTTCGATGCACGAAAAAGCCAATTTCCATTTTTGAGGTGCCGAAATCGAGGTGTTCTGTGAAGCAACCACCAAATTAAAGTTTGGCATTGGTACCAACCCATTTTTCAAAAATACTAGACCATATTATATGGACAATTTTCCAACCGGTGTATCTGGAACCTTTCTGTCCATCCCTCATGAAAAAGACAAATTCCTGCCGAATCGATAGGAGGTTGCCAAGATTTCAACTACAAGTACATGATATAATGCTTGTGATTTTTTTTAAAAATCATTTATAGGTTCACAACATGCTATTTCATCTGAGATCCACTTCAAGTTCAGCGACGCTCAGCCTCGGGCTAAGAAGCTTCATGCCGTCGTTTTGAATATAGTTTGAAACGGGCATAAGAAATTCAAAAATGATCCAAACAATGTGAAACCTTTGCGTGGTGTCATATTATGTGTCACAGTTGCAAGGAAAAATATTGAACTTGAAAAATCGCAAACATCATAAAAAATCCTTCACAAAATGACCTATCATGTTCGAGGTTTCATGGCATTTTGGTCAAACCACCAATGTTATGGCTAGAATCAGGGCATAGTTTGTGATAATGTGCCCATATTGTGCACACATGTGCATCTTGGGATGGCTTACGATGTTGCAGGAGGAAGTTTTCCTTTTGGCCATCTAAAAAGCCAATTTCCATTTTTGAGGTGCCGAAATCGGGGTGTTCTGTGAAGCAACCACCAAATTAAAGTTTGGCATTGGTACCAAACCATTTTTAAAAAATACTAGACCATATTATATGGACAATTTTCCAACCGGTGTATTTGGAACCTTTTTGTCCATCCCTCATGAAAAAGACAAATTCCTGCCGAATCGATAGGAGGTTGCCAAGATTTCAACTACAAGTACATGATATAATGCTTGTGATTTTTTTTTAAAAATCATTTATAGGTTCACAACATGCTATTTCATCTGAGATCCACTTCAAGTTCAGCGACGCTCAGCCCTGGGCTAAGAAGCTTCATGCCCGCCGTTTTGAATATAGTTTGAAACGGGCATAAGAAATTCAAAAATGATCCAAACAATGTGAAACCTTCGCGTGGTGTCATATTATGTGTCACAGTTGCAAGGAAAAATATTGAACTTGAAAAATCGCAAACATCATAAAAAATCCTTCACAAAATGACCTATCATGTTTGAGGTTTCATGGCATTTAGGTCAAACCACCAATGTTATGGCTAGAATCAGGGCATAGTTTGTGATAATGTGCCCATATTGTGTACACATGTGCATCTTGGGATGGCTTACGATGTTGCAAGAGGAAGTTTTCCTTTTCGACGCACGAAAAAGCCAATTTCCATTTTTGCGGTGCCAAAATCGGGGTGTTCTGTGAAGCAACCACCAAATTCAAGTTTGGCATTGGTACCAAACCATTTTTAAAAAATACTAGACCACCTTATATGGACAATTTCCCAACCGGTGTATATGGAACCTTTATGTCCATCCCTCATGAAAAAGACAAATTCCTGCCGAATCGGTAGGAGGTTGCCAAGATTTGAACTACAAGTACATGATATAATGCTTGTGAATTTAAAAAAAAATCATTTATAGGTTCACAACATGCTATTTCATCAAAGATCCACTTCAAGTTCAATGAGGCTCGGCTAAGAAGCTTCATGCCCGCCGTTTTGAATATAGTTTGAAACGGGCATAAGAAATTCAAAGGTGATCCAAACAATGTGAAACCTTCGCGTGGTGTCATATTATGTGTCACAGTTGCAAGGAAAAATATTGAACTTGAAAAATTGCAAACATCATAAAAAATCCTTCACAAAATGACCTATCATGTTCGAGGTTTCATGGCATTTAGGTCAAAACACCAATGTTATGGCTAGAATCAGGGCATACTTTGTGATACTGTGCCCATATTGTGCACACATGTGCATCTTGGAATGGCTTACGATGTTGCAGGAGGAAGTTTTCCATTTCGACGCACGAAAAAGCCAATTTCCATTTTTCGTGCGTGGGTGCAACCGAGACTAAAGCTTTAGTCCCGGCTGGTGGGTGCAACCGAGACTAAAGCTGTCGGTGGGATAAGGACGCGTGGGTAACCTTTAGTCCCGGCTGGTGGGTGAAACCGAGACTAAAGCTGTCGGTGGGATAAGGACGCGTGGGTAACCTTTAGTCCCGGCTGGTGGGTGCAACCGAGACTAAAGCTGTCGGCGGGATAAGGATGTGTGGGTGGATGCATTGCTCGATGAGATAAAGCATGTAGCGCACAACGCCCTGTCAGAGGAACAAGACAAAGTAGAAACGGTGCTGTGCCTATAAAAGGACCATCGATACGCCATGGCAAGCAGCTCAACAAGCCAACATAGGTAGAGAGAGTTTCATCCCCATGGATGGAGGGTTGGGAAATCTCCCGTGGCGGAGCTTCTCGGACATGTCGTTGGTGCACACGCCCTACGACATCTTTGGAAGCTCCGCCTCGAAAAAAATTCCCTGCAAGCCCGTGAAAGACTCCATCTCCTCTAACAGTATTGGGGAAAGGGTTGAGAAATCTCCCGTGGCGGAGCTTCTCGAAGATGTCGTTGGTGCACACACCCTACGGCATCTTCGGAAGCTCCGCCTCGGAAAAATTTCCCTGCAAGCCCGTGAAAGACTCCATCTCCTCTAACAGTGTTAGGGAAAGGGTTGGGAAATCTCCCGTGGCGGAGCTTCTCGAAGATGTCGTTGGTGCACACGCCCTACGACATCTTCGGAAGCACCGTCTCGGAAAAATTTCCCTGCAAGCCCGTGAAAGACTCCATTACATAAAGTTTCGATACATCACATAAAGTTTCCATACATCACATAAAGTTTCCATACATTACATAGATTTACATAGGGGTTAGGGTTTAGGATATGAATCCTTCGTCGCGTATGTCGATCCCATGCCTATGATCGCTTCTTAGGCCGTAACCATGGAGCATTTGCTTAACAGGATGCTTGGGTCAGTTTTCACGGCGAAGGGCGGAATTTCATCAAAGTTATCATAATCTGCTGACATGTCTGTCTTGTCCTCGACTCCCGCGATATTTCTTTTCCCTGAAAGAACTATGTGACGCCTGGGCTCATCATCTGATGTATTCGTTTCCTTATTTTTTTCTTTTTTTCGGTCTAGAGGACACGTCCTTCACATAAAAAACTTGAGCCACATCATTGGCTAGGACGAATGGTTCGTCTCTGTAACCAAGATTATTGAGATCCACTATTGTCATTTTGTACAGATGGTCTACCTTTACCCCTTCTCCATTCATGTTGACCCAACTGCACCGAAACAAAGGGACCTTAAAATTAGGTCCATAGTCAAGTTCCCATATCTCCTCTATGTAACCATAGTATGTGTCCTTTTTCCCATTCTCGCATGTTGCATCAAAGCGGACACCACTGTTTTGGTTGGTTCTCTTTTTATCTTGGGCAATCATGTAAAATGTATTTCCATTTATCTCGTACCCTTGGAAAGTCAATACAGTCGCAGATGGTGTCGCGGCCAACAAGTAGAGCTGATCTCCAATAGTGGTGTCATTCATGAGATGTAATTGCAACCAAGTGCCAAAAGTCTCCATGTGATTTTCTTTAATCCAGTAGTCATCCTTCCCCGGGAACTTGGAGTGTACAACATTCATGTGTTCCTCGATATACGAAGACACAAAGGAAGAACTTTGGAGAACTATGTAGTGTGCTTGATTCAAAGAATGTCCGTCCCTAAATATCATTGCTTTCTTTCCTAGCGTGCCTTTTCCACTCAGTCTCCCCCCATACCGTGATTCAGGAACACCAATCGGCTTAAGGTCAGGAAGAAAGTCTACATAGAACCCAATGACCTCCTCTGTTCCATAGCCCTTGGAGATGCTTCCTTCTGGCCTAGCACGGTTACAAACATATTTCTTTAAGACTCCCATGAACCTCTCAAAGGGGAGAAATATTGTGCAGAAATACAGGACCGAGAATGTAAATCTCTTCGACTAGGTGAACTAATAGATGCGTCATAATATTGAAGAAGGACGGGGGGAACACCAACTCAAAACTGACAAGACATTGGACCACATCCTTCTATAGCCTTTCCACACTTTCTCGATCGATTACCTTCTGATATATTGCATTGAGGAATGCACATAGCTTCACAATGGCTAATCGAACATTTTCTGGTAGAAGCCCCCTCAATGAAACCGGAAGCAACTGTGTCATAATCACGTGGAAATCATGAGACTTCAGGTTCTGAAATTTTTTCTCTGCCATATTTATTATTCCCTTTATATTTGACGAGAAGCCAGCCGGGACCTTGATACTGTAAAGGACTTCAAAAAAGATTTCCTTCTCTGCTTTGGTAAGAGCGTAGCTGCTTAAGTATTCACGTCCTTTATCATTATGCTTGTTGTATGGGTCTTTGATACGTTGCTGGTCCTCCCGTGCTTCTGGTGTATCTTTTGTCTTCCCATACACGCCCAGGAAGCCTAGCAGGTTCACGCAAAGATTCTTCGTCATGTGCATCACGTTGATTGAAGAACGGACCTCTAGGTCTTTCCAATACTCAAGCTCCCAAAATATAGATTTCTTTTTCCACATGGCCATGTGTCCGGTAATGAGGTCTTTCGGAACATATTGACCGCTAGGACCCTTTCCAAAGATTACTTCTAGGTTCTTCACCATACCAAATACATCAACACCTTTAGGGAGCTTAGGCTTCTTCCGGTAATCTGCCTCACCGTTGAAATGCTTGCCTTTCTTTCTTACTTGATGATTGGTCGGAAGAAATTTACGACACCCCAGGTACACAACCTTCTTACATTTATCCAAATATGTACCTTTAGTCTTATCTAAACAATGCGTGCATGCATTGTATCCCTTGTTTGACTGTCCTGAAATGTTACTAAGAGCAGGCCAATCATTGATGGTTACGAACAACAACACTCGTAGGTCAAATGGCTCCTGTTTGTGCTCATCCCACACCTTTACACCTGGTTCTTCCCACAACTGCAAAAGTTCATCGACTAATGGCCTTAGGTACACATCAATCTTGTTGCTGGGTTGCTTTGGTCCTTGGATGAGCACTGGCATCATAATGAACTTCCGCTTCATGCACAACCAAGGAGGAAGGTTGTAGATACATAGAGTCACTGGCCAGGTGCTGTGACTACATATCTGCTCCCCGAAAGGATTCATGTCGTCTGTACTTAGACCAAACCATAAGTTCCTCGCGTCACCTGCAAAGTTCGAGTACTTTCTCTCGATGTTTCTCCATTGCGACCCATCGGCGGGGTGTCTCAGTTTCCCGTCTTTCTTACGCTCTTCTTTGTGCCATCTCAACAACCTGGCATGCTCTTTATTTCTGAACAGATGTTTCAACCGTGGTATTATAGGAGCATACCACATAACCTTAGTAGGAACCCTCTTCCTGGAGGGCTCGTAATCGCCCTCAACATCACCAGGTTCATATTGTCTGATCTTGTATCGACATGCAGTGCATATCGGACATTTATCCATATTCTCGTACTTCTCACCGCGGTACAGGATGCGGTCATTAATGCATGCATGTATCTTCTCCACATCTAATCCTAGAGGGCAGATAGTCTTCTTTGCTTCGTACGTTGTCTCGGGCAGCTCGTTATCCTTTGGAAGCTTCCGCTTCATTATTTTCAGTAACTTCTCAAATCCCTTGTCAGATAAGCCAGTCTCTGCCTTCCATTTCAGCAGTTCAAGTGTGGTACTGAGCTTTGTGCTGCCATCTTCGCAATTTGGGTACAACAACTTTTTGTGATCCTTTTGCATGGCCTCCAACTTAATCTTCTCCCTTTCTGTATCACATTGTTGCTTTGCATCAGAAATGACCCGACCAAGACCATCAGCGGGCTCATACGATGCCCGTTGTTCTTCTTCATTGCCGCCTCCCTCTTCTTCATTGTCTTCCATTACAGTATCACCGTATTCTTCAGGGGACATAGGATAGCTGTCATCATCCTCCTCTTCTTCATTTTCTTCCAGCCTAACCCCTCTTTCTCCATGCATGGCCCAACAATAATATCCAGGCATGAAACCTCTCCGAAGCAGATGGCTTTGAAGGATTCTCGGGGCAGAGTGCTCCGCCACGTTCCGACAGTCGACGCAGGGACAAGGCATAAAATTATCCACTTTGTTTGCCTTAGCCAAATCGATAAATTTATGCAGGCCTGCAATAAAATCGGAATGGCGTCGGTCGCCATACATCCATCGCATCCGTGCATCGATCTGCGTCATAATAATTAACCATTACAATAACATCGTGAATAATAAAATGACCACCCTACATGGACACATGCAATATTTTTGTATCAGTTACAGATAAAGAAGATAAGGTTGCTAACCTCAGCCGAGGATACTGTGTTGTGCAAACTAAAGTGTGGCTCTGACATTTCGTCGAACACCTTGTGTGCAATCAAAGAAAAAAAATCTAGCACCCACACCTCACACACAATCCAGCAAAATTTGGTGGGCAAAGGGCTGGGCTTATATATATCCAGGGGAAGGTTTTTGGTTCCGGTTATTACCACGAACCGGGACCAAAGCCCCTCCTGCGGGACACGTGGCGGCCCAACAGCTCGCATTTTACAGGTCATTGGTCCTTAATGGCACGACCGGGACCAATGACCTGGTGGGGCGCTGAGCAGGCGTGTCGCTGAGGAGGGCTTTGGTCCCGGTTCGTGGTAATAACCGGGACCAATGCCCACCGCCGCTTCGTCGTCTCCGTGTATAAATATGAGGCCACACCGCTCGCTTTCGCCATTGCCTCGGCCTCTCTGCAGTCCATCTCCACCCTACCCCTTTAGCCATCGCCTCTCCACCGTGCCGACGTCTCGCCTCCCCTCCCTATCCAATCTCCACCGCGCTGCCATGGAGGTGCCCACGCTCAACCACTACGAGTCGGCGATGTTTGTGTACTACGGCATCCTCGCGCTGCCACGCGCGACCGTGCCCCCCGGATTTCGCATTAGCGAGGCGGGTGTGCTGGTGGCTCCGCTCCTCAATCCCCGCGCATACGAGATGGAGTGCGTCATCGCGGAGCATCGCCGCCAACTACCCGCGTGGATGAGGGCGTTGCCCCGGTACGCGGCGGCCAGCGAGTACTGGCCCCGACTGTTCAAGAAGGAGCGGAAGGCCAAGCTTGGCAACCGCATCGTGGACGGGCGCGTGGTGCACCCGGATCTCTGGTCCGTCCCTGGACGGACCATCTACACCGCCATCGATGCTGCTAGCCGCGCAGAGGAGCTCCGTCTCCCGAACAACACCGAAGTCGTGGAGATTTCGTCTGACGACGACGAGGAAGCCGGCGGCTCGGAGGACAGCGGCAGCGGAAGTGTTGTCGACTAGGAAAATTTGTAAAGTCGCATCTTTGTATGGGAAAATTTGTGATCGAATAATAAAATGTCTCAATTTAGATCTTTGTCTCGATTAATTTGTGAAAGATTTTTTCAAAAATACTGATCAATTCAATTTCTACCTCGAATTAATTTCTGCCCCGAATTAATTTACATTAATTGTCCTGGACTGCTGACCGTCGCGGGGTTTTTGGTCCCGGTTCGTGGCATGACCCGGGACCAATGCCCCGCAGAGCGCCACGTGTGCGTCGCGGGGGCATTGGTCCCGGTTCATGCCACGAACCGGGACCAATGCTTAGAGATGAACCGGGACCAATGCCCAGGCGGCATGAACCGGGACCGGTGCCTAGCATTGGTCCCGATTATGGAAACAAACCGGGACCAATGGAATTTGGGCGCTGGACCAAAGGCCCTCTTTCTACCAGTGGTGGCATTGCGTTCCCTGGATGTGATCAGCACGCGCGATCGCCCAAACGTTGGAATCTTAGGGCAATTCCAACAGGCCACGCCACTTCGGACAACCATTCTATCCGATTCGGTCTGTTTGCGGTGGTCGTGGATAGGCCCAAAAGTTTATGTTCGGTCAGCGGGCACGGATGGAAAACGGATCTTTAGTTCTAGTTTGGGAGGACCTTTAGTCCTAGTTGTCTAACCGAGACTGTCGAATCAGAACTAAAGGCTCTATCCTTTAGTTCTAGTTGGCTTACAAACCGGGCCAAAATGCATCCATGTGGCCCCGTGTAGTGCGCTGGGCTGACCAACCGGGACTAAAGGTATTCTGCCGCGGTATCGTTTTGGAGCAATCGGCTGCAGCGGCAGGAGATGGGTTTTAGGGTTTAGGCTGTTGTGTTTTCCTTTTCATTTTGTGTTTTGTGTTCAATTTTGTGTGTGTTTACATATACATATTCTAAGCTACTACATATTGTACATGTTAATGCATATATAATATAATTTGTATTACAAGCATACACATATATATAATTTGATATACGAGTCCCAACCGGGACTAGAACCCATCTATTTGATTACATGGAGATAATTAAATTATATGGATGTTTTAGATTCTATCTATACTGTATTCTCCAATTGGGGATATGACCTTATTCTCCAATTGGGGATATGACCTTATCAAGCAAAAACCCACCAATTCCTCTGAAATTGCTAGTAGGCGGTCCTGTGGTAGGAGCTCATCCCGCATCGCATCCAATTATAAAGAAGAAGATCAATATAAATATATCAATCATCATAACTAAAATTATGAATAGAACTCAACACAAATTATGGTAATACAAATAAATTGTGAATATATTGTTCACGTATTTGAATAAATTATGTGGCCTACTCAATAGTCGACATGCGAATGAACTCATAAACGTAATATCCACATAAATTAGTCCTATGTGGCTGTCTCACGCACTTTACAAAAATAGAATTTAATCAAATAATAATCAAGCATGATAGTTGTATTAAAACTATAACTAAAGAGATGCGCGAACCTAGCTCATACTACATACCGGGACCGGAATAAAACTCAGCCCCTCACGCCATTGATCGGGAACCGAATTCTTGAACTGTTTCCAAACACTGTCCGATAAATAAAATGAATGAATGAGTTAATAATTACTTGATATCTCAGAAAATGAACGAAAGAGACCGATATAGTGCGATAATGATTGAAATTACTTCTGGAGCATATTAACCAGGTCGCGGTACTCTTTAATGGGTCCAAGATTTCAAATCTTGCACGGTCAACGTCAATACTTAGCATAATCCAGTGAAAGCTGCGCAGGGTTTATATACGTCAGTAATTTATTAGTTACAGTTAACATTTAGTAAGCAAAAGTGAATGTGTACATGACAGTAACACTCTCATTGGTAGTTGTAAGGAAATAGTATTTCCTTACAGTAATTTTTCTCCATTAAAAACCTTAGCAAGTTACGGTCCGTGTCCACGGGACTCATCTGTAGCGTAGCAGAATTAACTCGATTTGGGTCAATGAATCCATCACAATAGATTGTCTTTCTTTTGCATTCCAGAATCTTTGTTTTGCATAATAGTGCACAAAAGGATATATTGAGGATAATTACATGCAATGAATTGAATGAGCTGAGCTAGAGACTTAATTACAGAAATAAACTACTCACTTACAAACAAAAGCAACTAAGGAAAGATTTGTCGAGTTCCCTTTGATTGAATAACTGAAAGGTTTCTGTAATCTCAGTATGGATCTCGTATTTAAGGGAGTAATGCTCCTCTCTAACTTACGCTAGGATCATTTCTCTCCCTTGATTTTTGACTTTCAAGTACCAGTGATGCAATTATCGCAATTTTGTCGGCAGACGCCGAAGTATCTCATCGCTAACTAGAGGCTCCTCGCGGACATATTGTCGTGTGCTACATCAGTCTTGGGGATAGCAACGTCGCCTAGAATTTCAGCAACAAGCATATTAAATTGCTTAGCTAATAGCTCAGTTGTTTTCATATCTAAAGGTTCTTCCATATCTATTTGTTGTTTGGGTAACACCTTGAGCGGGGGGATCGATTGTTTTGCCTATTCTCTGAGATGGGGAAAGTCTCTTTTCCTGCTTGCTCTACTACTTGATCTCTTCTCTTTCAAAGTGCTCCCGAACTTTCGGATCTATTGGCTTTGTTGACTCAAGTTGTTTTGGTGCAAAATGGGCCTTCACTTCGGCCCTTATGATCACCCTGTTTTCCTGATCAATTCGGTGGTAAGATAACTTGGGAGGAGCCACCGGTACTCTTGGGAGGTGCTGTCGGTTTCTGCATCGGTTATCCGTCGACGAAGCAGTGGTAATCTTCCGCTATTGGCCCTTTGACTTAGTGGACTGAGTCGGCTGAGGCGCCGGAGATCGAGAAGGACTTGCGCTATGGTCCTTGTCAAGGAGGGGTGGACTTGGAGGTGGTGGACTTCTACTCGGAGGAGACGGTGGCCATGGAGGTGATGGATTGATTCTCGGAGGAGACGGTGGCATTGGCGCTGAGCCTAGAAACACGATGTTGTCCTTTTTTCCATAGAATGAAGACATTCGTGACTTCTTCCAATGTATCCTCCCCTTCACCTCCATGGATGTCAAGCTCCAGTGAGAGAAATTCCGGATGAATTTCATCCACACCGACACGAGCATAGCCAGCTGGAATCATACGACAATGGTAGGTCGCTCCAGGTGCAGAAGGTAAAGCATAATCGATCGCCACCTTCATGGATATGTCCTTCAGTGACACATGTAGCTCACAACTTGTCTTCTCCTTGATTGCATCCACTGGGTAGCCATCCATCGGTGCACCATCTATCATCAGTGCATCATCAGCCGGGACCTAAGTGGAAGCCACACTGCTTTTCCACTAAGATGGGCCACCGGTACTATCAAATGCAGGATCTTGCTACCGGCGGACTCCTCTAAGTTCGTCAATCTGCTGCTGCTGCTCAATTATGGCTAGCAATTCATCGTTCGGTCTTTCTACCTTCGACAACCTATCTTCCTCCTCCTCCTTATGCCACTTCATTGCTCTCTCTCGGCTTCTATAAGTGTTAATGTCCTCGGGAAACCCAATCTTCCATGGAAAAGAAGGTGCAAGGCCTCGTGTTCGAGCGACATATTCAGGATTCCCGAGGGCCTTTGTCAGCTCGTCCTTCTCTCTGTCAGGATGGAACTTTCCCTCTTCAACCTCTTTCATCACTCTAACAAGGGCTTCCTTGGGTGCAACAATTTCTTTCCTTACAATAATCTCCCCTGTTTGTGGGTCATACGATGCCCCATGCCCAAGTAGCCAATTTATTGCCCTCAAGGGCCAATCAACCATAACTAGAATGATCCCTTTACCAACCATCTCGACCTCAATTTTATCCCACTTAGGCATAGCAGTCTTGTAGCTGAAGGGAATATGCCCGAGAGGCAATAATAAAGTGGTTATTATCTTATTCCATGTTTATGATAAATGTTTATTTTGCATGCTATAATTTTATTAATTGGAAACGTTAATACATGTGTGTTTAATAAACAAAATACAAAGTTCCTAGTACTGCCTCTTATATAAACTAGCTTGTTGATTAACAAGATGATCAAGGTTTCCTGATCATGGACATTGGATGTTGTTAATAACGAGGTCACAGCATTAGTTGAATGATGTGATGAACATTCATCCGAAGTATAGCATTACGATCAAAGTCATTATGTTTATATTGCCATAACATCATATGAAGTAATCTTAGTCCTTAGACCATGAGATCATGTTAATTGCTGACACCGGAAGAGTATCTTGATAACATCAAACGTCACACTGTAACAGGGTGACTATAAAGGTGGGTTCAGTGCTAAGAAGGTGTTATGTTGAGGCTCATGGATCAAGAGTGGGATTTGTCCATCCCGATGACTGATAGATATACTCTGGCCCCTCGGTGATATCACATTGAAATAGCTTGCAAGCAAGTGATGTGATCACTAGAATGTTATATCACGAGAACAAGAAAAGAGTGCATGTCGGTAACGAGATCAAACTAGGTATTTGGATGCCGATGATCGAATCTTGGACATGTAATATATCACGAGACAAAGGGATTTAGTTACGACGTTAAAGGTTCACACGATCACAAGAGTCATCGTTGAATATGTGGGAGTCAGTGCGGATCTCCAGGTCCCGCTGCTGATTATTGATCGGAGAGGGGTCTCAATCATGTCTGCATTATTCGCGAACCGTAGGGTGACACACTTAAGGGATACCGACACCATTTGGAGCAAATATGTTTCAGATAAAGATTAAGAAAGCACTGGAATTATTTCAATAGACACCGAAACTGTTTCGAGTGAAATTGCTGAAATTGGTTCTGCATGTAATATTGAAATGTTGTGGGGGGTTTTATGTGAATGTTTGTTAATTAAAGTAATTAACAAAAAAATTCTGAATAAAAATAATAAAAGAGTTTTATTAAATGAGAGAGCATTAAATTTGGAGAAATTTAATGCATTTAAAGTGGAGACTTTAAAAGAGAATGTGAAGGGGCATTTTAATGTGGAGGGGTTACCACCACATGAATGGGGGAGGTGAGGAGTCACCCCCATGGGGCGCCGGCCATGGGAGGGGTACCCCCTCCTCCTATAAAAGGCCCCCCTCAGACCCCTTCTTCCTCACACCTCCTCGTGAAGGATCTCTCTCCCCCTCTAGTATTATTTCCCCATGGTCTCGGATTAGTGAGATACATGTTCCCGGTGGCTTTATCTGGAAAGGAGTTGCTGCTTCCGCTGCTTCGCTGGAGCGAGGGACGGAGGTTGTCGGGGTACCGGACATGTGTGCGATCACGGATGCACCGCTGCTTTGCGGTGCTAGACTTGGTGGTGCTGGACTTGCTGGAGCTGGATCTGATGGACGTGCTAAAGCCGGACCTGCTGGACTTCATCACGATCTTGAGATTGGCAAGTGTACGACTACATCATCCACGAGTTCCATCTCGTTAACAAAGCATTGTTGTCTTCGAGGGTAAGTTCTCTATGGATGTATATCCACCTGTTGCTCTGTATCTAGTAGATAGATCTTGGCATATAGTTGTCATCGTAGGAAATTTTTTGTTTTCTATGCTGCGAACCCTTCAGTGGTATCAGAGCCTGATCTATGCGTAGGTGCTTTGCACAGGTAGAACACATAAGAGTATGTGGGCGGTGATGAGCATGTTATTTCTTCTTATATGTACTTTGGATATTGGTGGCATAGTGGGATGAAGCGGCCCGGACCAACCTTACATGTCATCGCACATGAGACCGGTTCCACGACTGACATGCAACTAGTTTTGCATAAGTGGCTGGCGGGTGTCTGTCTCTCCTACTATAGTCAATATCCGATTTACAACGAGTTGCTAATAATTTGGTTATCATCGTTGTGGTTCCATGTTTGTAGGTAAGAACGGTTCTATCTTCGAAAGCCCTAAGCCACGTAAAACTTGCAATTGATAAATTAGAGGCGTCTAGTTTAGATCGTTGTTGGGCTAGTGTCATGATATGATAATGTTGTAAGTAGATGTATGATAGATACCCTTACAACACACCTAACGTGTAAGTTCCATAGACCTTGGCCTTACACACAAAGGAATGATAGAGATCATACCACGATGCATATGATGGTGATCAAATGCATGGACCATATCATCCCACTTTACACATATGATTTTCACATCTTATATTGCTTGTTTGGCATTTTAGTAGCATTATAAGATGATCCCTCATTTAAATATCAAGATAAAATGTGTTCTTCCTTAAGTATGCACCGTTCTATGGATCGTGTTTCGAGACATCACGTGATGATCGGGTGTACTCAACTCTGCGCTTTCATACAAACGGGTGTAAGATAGTTTTACACACGCGAGTACTAAGGTTCTTACTTGGCGAGCCTAGCATGTACAGACATGGCCTCGGAACACGGACCGAAAGGTTAAGCATGAGTTATATAGTTGATATGATGCCCATATTGATGCTCTCCTTTGAAGCTACACCGACTCACGTGGTGATCGGACTTGGTGTAGTGGATTTGGTTCATGTAATCACCAAAAAGGCACGAGGGATGTCGTTTTTGAGTGGGAGTTCATTTATAATTTGGATTATTCAAACTCAATTTGTCATAAACTAAATCGAAGTGAATTTGCATAATTTGTTGTTGTCATTGGCGTGTGTTCACTACCTTATGCTTAGTTTTAATTGAGATAATAGAACTATAGAATTCTGGATATTTACTTTACGAACTGGTATCGTATCGTTTTGAATGTCAATTTAAAGTTTATAAGTCCTATTGCAAACTTTCAGCAAACACTATTTACTCCATGAAGTTTAATAAGTAGTATTAAATCAAGAGTAAGAATTCCAATGTTAGTATCTAAAGGATCATGTTTGCCTCCATGATTATTGATATTCAAAAGTTGTTTTAATATCAAGATTATATTGGAGCTGAACATTGTTTCAGAAACCATCATGTGTGAAAGATATTGTGATATCTAAAACAATGTTTTTGGTTGCATTATGATAGAGTATAATTTAGCAAAATACATGTTCTCATATTGTATGAGAATTTGTGAAGGATGGAGATGCTAACCATCCGGATCTCCCAAAAAGGTTTTGGGAACTAACATTATACTCGCGATTGTTCCTTAGAGGCTATAGTAGCTTGATCATGAAATTTGTCATGACAAGGATGAATAGAAGATGTAAGTAAATGTTTACTACACTAATAGATTACTAAAGAATGGATTTTTGAAAGAACACCAAACACTTGATGATGGTGATCTACTTCAAAGTGCAAGTCCAAAGGTATTAGTATTTGACTATATACACTTTGTACTATGTGTCATGTGAATGACACCACTATTGATGTTGATAGATTCTTTTAAAAGAAAAGGAATTGTTGAAAGAGAATCTATAAAATATTTGGCAGAAAAGAAAAGGTTGGAGATGTCCAACTTAGGTATATAGAAGATATACATGTTATGGCTGTATTCCTTGCTTGTTAAACAATGTGGTTCTGAGGTATTGGATATCGGTATTGGATACCGAATTGGTTGGTGTGAAGTGTCATACAGAACAACACAATTCATGAACTGCAATGGCCTAAGTAACTGGCAAAAGAATAAGTGATGATGTTCATCGAAAACAAATAAAGAGTTATTGTGTTTTTCGTTGTCGTCAAACCTAGCCTTCAAGATTTGTTTTAATAATTGTTATTTTGTTCCGGTATTATGAGAACAATGGTTGTTCAAATAATTACCGTATTCCATAAAGGATGGATGAACTTTTACAAGTCTAGTGGGAGAAATCACATCCATAAACACTATTGCTAAAATGTCGCAAGACAAATGATTGAAAGATCACTTATGAAGTGACATCACTGTTTAAATTATATTGGAAAGAAAACATGAAGAAACTCCATGTTGATAGATTTTTGGAGTATTTGATTTTGATCAATTGATGCTTGTGAAACTTTCCTCGAGATAATTGAAACTCCGTCCATAGGCAAAAGATGAATGGATTACTAACTTATTGGATATTATGCATGTTGATGTATATAGTCCATTATGTGTAGCCATATGCGATGGATCTTTTGCTTCATATGCTTTCTCCAGAAATTTAAGTGAATATATCTATATATTTACTTAATAAGGAAGAAGTATGAAACATTTGAAAATTATTCAAAGACTTTCAAGATGAAGTGGAAAATCAATGTAACAAGAAAATAAAGAGTTTATGATTCGATCATAAAGGAAGATATTTGAGTTACATGTTTAGCAAAAACACCTAAGATTTGAGGAATTGTTCCATGATTTGTGTTTCTCGATAAACCATAGGAGTATGACATATTCGAGAGATGAAATCAAACCATATTTGACATGGTAAGATCAAATGTGTCATTTATAAAACTGCCATTATGTTTTAAGGATTGAAGCTTTGGAGACTACCGCTTTTACACTGAAAAGAGCACCATCGTGATCCGTTGAAATGACACCATATAAGTTATGGTTTGGGATAAAAGCCGAATTGTCTTTTCTTAAATTTTGGTATGCTATGCATAAGTAAAATGTTTACAACCAAAGTCGGATAAGCACGTCTTTGTAGGTTATCCCAAAGAATTTGTTGGGAATTTCTCCATAACACCGAGGAAAAAAGAGTTTGTAGCTTGGAACGTCAAGTTTCTTGAGAAGGAAGTTTTCGTGAAAAGTTAAGTGGGAGGACAATAGGACTTTGATAAGGTTGTTGAACCTTAGCTATATGTGCTAAGTAGCGCAGCGCCGGAAAGTGTCCCGGTGGCGGCCACATTGCTCATGGCTCCCGTGATTACAAAGGGTGTGATCTTGGAGATTAGAGTTCCTATTGAACCGTGTGGGTCGGTAAGAATTGACACATTGCAAATGTATCTATAATTTTTGATGCTCGATGCTTGGTTTTATCCACTTTCTTGTGTTTTGTCCACACTTTGGAGTACTTTTCATATGATTTCTTGGACTAACCTATTCACAAGAGCCACAGTGCCAGCTGCCTGTTTTCTACTGTTTTTGGTTCCAGGAAAGTCAGAAAATGAATATTCTCGGAATTGGACAGGACAAAAGCCAAAGTGCCTATTTTTCTAGAAGACTCTAGGAGCCAGATTACGAGACGGAGGAGGGCCAGGGGCTGGCCACACCCGCCCAGGCGCGGGCTGGGCCTGGCCACACCAGGGCATGGTGTGGTGGCCCCAGGCACCCCCTCGGCCTCTCTCTTCGCCTATAATGAGCCTTCTAACCTAAAAACTTCGGGGGGTTTCGACGTTTTTCCAGAAGGAGTTCCGCTCCGCCGCCACCACCAGATTCCATGAAACAACACCAGAAACTCTATTCTGGCACCCTGCCGGGACGGGGAATTGGAGGAGATCATCGCCATCATCATCACCATCGCTTCTCCATCGACCATCCATGTTTCCCCCATCTATGAGTGAGTAATCCCCCGATGTAGGCTATGAGGATGGTAGGGATTGGATGAGATCGTTCATGTAATGGTATCAGATTGTTAGGGCATGGTGCCTAGTATGTTTTATTAGTGCTTTATGACTTTGTTGCGACTTGTTGTGCTTAATGCTTGTCACTAGGGCCCGAGTGCCATGATTTCAGAGTGATAGAAATCGGGATAACCGGAAGGGAATGGCTTTGATGTGAGGATCACATGTGTTCACGGAGTGTTAATGCTTTGCTTCGGTGCTCTATTAAAAGGAGCACCTTAATTGCCAGTAGTTCCCTAGAGGCCCGCAAGCAATTTGGCAGGACAAAAGATGTTGTGCAAGTTCTCATTGCGAGCACGTATGACTATATATGGAACACATGCCTAGGATTGTTTAGTACTTGGATGCTTTATCTTATTTATCTGCAATTGCCCTATGTTCTGATTGCTATGTGGATTGTCTTGTCCATGCAACGCCTGTCCTACCATCCCTATGCCTACCGCACTCGAATTCCACTATTTACTGCTTTTGTTACTACTGTCTTTGCTTTACTACTACTGTTACTTTACTATTCCTACGACAAAAATGTTGCTACTAATAAACTGCTGTGAGCAAGATTGTTTCTAGGTGCAGCTGAATTGACAACTCAGTTGTTCAAGCTTATAAATATTCTTTGGCTCCCCTTGTGTCGAATCAATAAATTGGGTTTCACTTCCCTCGAAAATACTGCGATACACCCCCTATACTTGTGGGTCATCAAGAATCAAATAGTAAGATTTGATAAACAAGTCGTTATTGTTTTGACAATGATGAACCGACTGCATGCAAAGAAGCGATGATGGGCCCTGAATCCATAAAATGACTAGAAGTCATAGAATCCGTGATAGTATCCATACACGAGAAATCAAGTTTTTGAATTTGGAAGACCCTCTGAAAAGGCGTAAAGCCTATTGATCGTGTTTGGATCTATAAAGAAATAGATATGGATGTTTAACATCTATGAAATAGTAGACATGTCGGAAATAAGTTTACGGCAATGTTCAAGGAGTTGACTATGACAAGATTTGATCTTTCATAGCGATATTTAGTCTTGACGGATTAATGTAGCAACCACTACATATAATTTGGTATATGATAGTTGAATAAACAAAACAAGGTTCTTCTAATAGAACGGTTACCTAGGACGTGTACATGACATGGTCCGAAGGGTTTTGTTAATTCAAAGGGTGCTAAAAGGGCATGCAAACTTCAATAGTTGTAGTGAGCATAGCGGAGTTGGAATCTTCACCATGATGAAACTGTTAAAAGAGTTTAAATTCATCCGAGATGATGAAGATGCTTGCATTTGCAAGAAATTAAGTGGGAGCGCTGAGACATATTTCTAATACATTATGTATAGGACATATTGTTGATTGGAAATGATGTATCTTGTATTGACACAAGTTAAGAATTTCATTAAAATAAGATTTTGATAAAAGACTTGGGCAAAACCGGAATATTTGGCATCAATATCTATATGGATAGATTGAGGCGCTAATATGGTTGTGCCAGACATACATATATGAGATATTGAAAGGGTTTAATATGGGGAAACAACAAGAAAGGTTCTTGCTGCATGGAAATGACTGTATCAAGATTCAAGTGTTTCAACACTTGGTGAGTAAAATCACATGAAGATTTTGATCGATTATACCGTGATATGTATATATCCAGAATGTCCTATGCTCTAAATGTTATGAGCACATACCAGAATGATTCATAAGATGATCATTGTATAATAGTAAAGATATTCTTATGAGCTTTGGAAGAACAAAGAATATATCATGTATAAGTGACAAATAGTTAAAGGTATCTCATTGTAAAGTGTTATATTGCTACTAGTTTTGTCACAAGATACAAATTAAATTTATCTCAATTTAGACTACGGGTGGCACAATGTAATGGAAAGGATGTTCCATGATCGATTTGGATGAGTTCCAAAGTTGAGACATTGTGACGGATACTACAACAAAAGGCTAAGTATATAACTGCTATAGTAGCAGCAAAGGAGGGCATTTGTGTTAAGTAGTTTGTTATCAAACTAGGTGTGGTTCAAAGTGGGCTAATACTATGAAGATATATTGTATGACAATAATATCAACATATTTTAACCCGAGCGAACTAAAGGTCTCAGCAAAGGACCAAATTTATACAATGCCATCTCATTTAAAAATGAGTGATGCGTAGAGACGCAAAGACATGCAAATACACACGGACCTGAAACTGTCAGATCCGGAGATTATGTTAACCACTAGCAAACGCGTATATTCAACACCTAGGTGTTATATATACAAGTTTACAAACTAGATTATTGACTCTAGTGCAAGTGGGAGACTGAAGGGAATATGCCCGAGAGGCAATAATAAAATGGTTATTATCTTATTCCATGTTTATGATAAATGTTTATTTTGCATGCTACAATTGTATTAATTGGAAACGTTAATACATGTGTGTTTAATAAACAAAATACAAAGTTCCTAGTACTGCCTCTCATATAAACTAGCTTGTTGATTAAAAATACATTGCAAATGTATCGATAATTTTTGATGTTCCATGCTTGGTTTTATCCACTTTCTTGTGTTTTGTCCACACTTTGGAGTACTTTTCATATGATTTCTTGGACTAACCTATTAACAAGAGCCACAGTGCCAGTTGCCTGTTTTCTTCTGTTTTTGGTTCCAGAAAAGTCAGAAAATAAATATTCTCGGAATTGGACCGGACAAAAGCCAAAGTTGATATTTTACCGGAAGACTCACGGAGCCAGAAGACGAGATGGAGAGGGGCCATAGGGCAGCCACACCAGGTGGTGTGGGCCCCCTGGCCACCCACCAACCTTGCCTCTTCGCCTATAAGAAGCCTCCCGATGCATAAACCCTAGATCATCAAGCCTCCAGCCATGAAAAGTTCTGCCGCTGCCACCGAAGGGGAGATTCGGGGGACAGAAAGTCTCTGTTCCGGCACCCTGCCGGGACGGGGAAGTGCCCCCGGAGCCATCTCCATCGATCTCCACCACCATGTCCATCACCATTGCTGATTCCCATGATGAGGAGGGAGTAGTTCTCTCTCGAGGCTAAGGGTTCTACCGGTAGCTATGTGTTCATCTCTCTCTATGCATGATCTTATTGAGATCATGAGCTTGTAATCTATAGATCTACCTTGCTATTCAAGTGCTTTAATAGATCTCTGCTCTCCCCATGTGTGTGAAAGTGACAGCGTGCACACCATGGTGGCACTTAGGCTAGAGATTACAAATACTTGTTATGAGTTATATTTGGAGTTCGATGTGTTTATGAAATTGTGGTGTTTGTTGGAACCATCTATTGCTCAAGGTGACAGTGTGGGGTTTTCTCGATGGGAAAGACTTACTTTGAGGTGTGCTGTTATAGCCCTACCATGGATTAGAGTGTCCAACCGGAGAGTAGTTAAGAGTAGTATCATAAAGAGAAGATATTTATATGAGAGAGTTCACTAGTGAAAGTATGATCCCTAGGCCTTGTTTCTAAGCACTAAAACACAGTTTGCTATTAGATCTATTGCATGTTTGCTTGCTTCTATCTTTATTTCAGTTTTACTTTAGTCTTTTCCACGCCATCAAGCTATTTTATATCACCGTTACCACTTATAATTATCTATACCACTTGTATTTCACTATCTCTTGGCCGAACTAGTGCACCTATACACCTGACAAGTGTATTGGGTATGTTGGGGACACAAGAGAATTCTTGTATCTTGATTGCAGGGTTGCTTGAGAGGGAATAGTTTTGACCACTTCCTCCCTGAGTTCGATAAACCTTGGGTGATCCACTTAAGGGAAAACTTGCTGCTGTTCCACAAACCTCTCCACTTGGAGGCCCAACAACTGTCTACAATAATAGAAGTGCGTAGACATCAAGCTATTTTCTGGCTCCGTTGCCGGGGAGGTAAGGTAAAAGGTATTCACACCGGAGGATTAAAGAAGAAGAACCTCCCACGGCAAATGCCTATTTTCTGGAGCCGTTGCCGGGGAGGTAAGGTAAAAGTTACTCACATCCTACAGTGTGAGTGCTCGAAGTTATTTCCTTTAGATTCTGCAATTTTGTATTTTTGTTTCTTGTTTTCACTAGTTAGGCTTAATGGAAAACAACAACAAAATTACATAGCTTTATAGTATTTATCTTGAGTTAGGACATGAAGTGTTTGAAGATAAAATTAAAAAACCTATGGAACTTTATTTGCGTGCTAATAACAATGTTATTAGTATGAATTCTTTGAACACCATTATTGCTAATGCTTTGGAAAATTCTAAGCTTGGGGAAGCTAGTTTTTATGAAGATGATCTTTTTAGTCCCCCAAGCACGAAAGAGAAAATTTACTTTGATGATACTATGCCTCCAATATATGATGATTACAATGATGAATATGATATTTTTAGTCCACCTAATATTGAGGAGAAAATTAATTATGATTACAATATGCCTCCTATATTTGATGATTATGGTGATGAGAATAATAATGATAGCTATTTTATTGAATTTGCTGCCACCACAATTAATAAGAATGACTATTCTTATGTGGAGAGTGATAATTATTTTATGCATGTGGCTCATGATAAGAATGTTTTGTGATAGTTATATTGTTAATTTTATTCATGATGCTATTGAAAGTTATTATGAGAGAGGGAAACATGGTTTTATCTATCTCAATAATATTCAGTTTCCCCTCTTTATGTTGAAAGTCTTGAAGTTGCACTTGTTTTGCTTTCCTATGATTGTTGCTTTGTGCTTTCATGGCTTGTTTCTTTACAAGATTCCTATGCATAGGAAGTGGGTTAGACTTAAATGTGTTTTTAATTTGCTTCTTGATGCTCTCTTTTACTTCAATTCATATTTATTAATGTGAGCATCTTCTCAAACTATCATGCCTAACTTAAAGGCGTTAAAGAAAAGTACTTATTGGGAGATAACCCAAAAGTTTTAGATGAGTCTTGGAAGTTATTACCTCTGTAATAACCTCTCCTTATCCTTTTTATTTGCTTTTTGTGCCAAGAGTAACCTCTAATGAGAGAGAAGTAATGATTGGGAAAGTTGCTGTCCCGAGACAGATTTCTGTGCTTCACCGTAAACATTCGTGTAAAATCTCTGTACGTCCTTTTGAGGCGTGAATTTTTTTGCTTCTGCCCCAGTTTGTTATCTAACTTTCGTTAGTTCAACACTTTTCGATTTGAGCAACAGAAGGTCTTCAAAAAAAATCGTCTTTACCTGCTGGTCTGTTTTGACAGATTTCTGCCATTATTTGCATTTGCTTCTTGTTGGTTCCTTTTTGAGTTCTTTTGGGGAATTGAGCTTTTTGAAGGAAGTGCTACAGTAGCTTGTGTTTTAATGGAAGTTTTATTGGTGTTAGAACTGAACCTAAAGACCTATTATCTTGAGTGCACTAATGTTGCTAATAAAGATTGTGTGAAGTTTTGTATGAAGGAAAAATTTTAGGTGTATGGAAGGAATGAGTAATGAGATGAAGGATGGACTAAAGCTCAAGCTTGGGGATGCCACGCGTGTCACCCCAAGAAATTTCCAAGAAGTACAAGTGTCAAAGCTTGGGGATGCCCAAGGCATCCCCTTCTTCATCAATAAAAATCCCAGGTTTCTTCCAAACGCTTCATTTTTATTGTTTCATGCACAGTTGTGTTGTTCTTGGAGCGTCTTCTTTTTCGTTTTCGTTTGCTTGGTTTGCTTAGTTTTCTGAATAAATTGGTTGGACCCACTCTTTCATAAATTGGAGGCCCAACAACTATCTACAAGAATAGAAGTGCGTAGACATCAAGCTATTTTCTGGCGCCGTTGCCGGGGAGGTAAGGTAAAAGGTAATCACACCGGAGGATTAAAGTAGAAGAACCTCCCACGGCAAACGCCTATTTTCTGGCACCGTTGCCGGGGAGATAAGGTAAAAGGTACTCACATCCTCCGGTGTGAGTGCTCGAAGTTATTTCCTTTAGATTCTGCAATTTTGTCTTTTTGTTTCTTGTTTTCACTAGTTAGGCTTAATGGAAAACAACAACAAAATTAGAGAGCTTTATAGTATTTATCTTGAGTTAGGACATGAAGTGTTTGAAGATAAAATTAAAAAACCTATGGAACTTTATTTGCGTGCTAATAACAATGTTATTAGTATGAATTCTTTGAACACCATTATTGCTAATGCTATGGAAAATTCTAAGCTTGGGGAAGCTAGTTTCTATGAAGATGATCTTTTTAGTCCCCCAAGCACGGAGGAGAAAATTTACTTTGATGATACTATGCCTCCAATATATGATGATTACAATGATGAATATGATATTTTCAGTCCACCTAATATAGAGGAGAAAATTAATTATGATTACAATATGCCTCCTATATTTGATGATTATGGTGATGAGAATAATAATGATAGCTATTTTATTGAATTTGCTGCCACCACAATTAATAAGAATGACTATTCTTATGTGGAGAGTGATAATTATTTTATGCATGTGGCTCATGATAAGAATGTTTCATGTGATAGTTATATTGTTAATTTTATTCATGATGCTACTGAAAGTTATTATGAGAGAGGGAAACATGGTTTTATGTATCTCAATAATATTAAGTTTCCCCTCTTTATGTTGAAAGTCTTGAAGTTGCACTTGTTTTGCTTTCGTATGATTGTTGCTTTGTGCTTTCATGACTTGTTTCTTTACAAGATTCCTGTGCATAGTAAGTGGGTTAGACTTAAATGTGTTTTGAATTTGCTTCTTGATGCTCTATTTTACTTCAATTCATATTTCTTAATGTGAGCATCTTCTCAAATTATCATGCCTAACTTAAAGGCGTTAAAGAAAAGTACTTATTGGGAGATAACCCAAAAGTTTTAGATGAGTCTTGGAAGTTATTACCTCTGTAATAACCGCTCCTTATCCTTTTTATTTGCTTTTTGTGCCAAGAGTAACCTCTAATGAGAGAGAAGTAATGATTGGGAAAGTTGCTGTCCCGAGACAGATTTCTGTGCTTCACCGTAAAAATTCGTGTAAAATATTTGTATGTCCTTTTGAGGCGTGAATTTTTTTGCTTCTGCCCAGGTTGTTATCTAACTTTCGTTAGTTCAACACTTTTCGATTTGAACAACAGAAGGTCTTCGCAAAAATTCGTCTTTACCTGCTGGTCTGTTTTGACAGATTTCTGCCATTATTTGCATTTGCTTCTTGTTGGTTCCCTTTTGAGTTCTTTTGGGGAATTGAGCTTTTTGAGGGAAGTGCTACAGTAGCTTGTGTTTTAATGGAAGTTTTATTGGTGTTAGAACTGAACCTAAAGACTTATTATCTTGAGTGCACTAATGTTGCTAATAATGATTGTGTGAAGTTTTGTATGAAGGAAAAATTTCAAGTGTATGGAAGGAATGAGTAATGAGATGAAGGATGGACTAAAGCTCAAGATTGGGGATGCCACGCGTGTCACCCCAAGAAATATCCAAGAAGTACAAGCGTCAAAGCTTGGGGATGCCCAATGCATCCCCTTCTTCTTCAATAAAAATCCTAGGTTTCTTCCAAACGCTTCATTTTTATTGTTTCATGCACAGTTGTGTTGTTCTTGGAGCGTCCTCTTTTTCGTTTTCGTTTTTTGTTTTCTTGGTTTGCTTAGTTTTCTGAATAAATTGGTTGGGCCCCCTCTTTAATACATTGGTTTGCAAATAGTTTGGTTTGGATTGGAAAAGAGTAGGAAAGTTCATACTTATGTGGTAAAAAGAGCTTGTTTTTGACTGTGGCGTATGCTTTGTCATGCCATGCTTAATATTTTTTTGGCTTTATGATTAGTATTCTTTGCTGTACCATGACTTTTTATAAACAATTGAGATTGCTTAATGTGCGTTGGATGAATCATGCGTTGTTTTAGCATATTAAAGCATAGTATAGTGGTATCCTCCTTTGATGCTTTATTTGGGTTGACTTGGCGCATGCTCACACCATGTTATGACTATCCCAAGTCACCATATCCTTTATGATCCTTTAGTTTTCAACTTGTAGTATCACTTTATGCTTTGATCAATGATGTTTTGTCGCTCTGCATGATTATGGCCATTATTGCTCTCTTAGTTTGTCGCTCCCAGTCTTTTGCTAGCCTCCACAACCAAGTATGAGTTCTACTCCTGCATCCAACTCCTTAAACCAAGTTATTCCAAAGAGTCCACCATACCTACCTATTAGCATATGCTATTCCAAGTATATTCATGTTTTTGTTTACCTTCCGAATTAAACTTGTTATGAGAAAACTAGTGATTAAAGCTCTCACGAACTTGATGGCACACTTTACTTTTCTGGCCTTTAATAAACTTGAACCATTGTGTCATCTA
Organism: Avena insularis; assembly: GCA_023614405.1. Taxonomy (NCBI): domain Eukaryota; kingdom Viridiplantae; phylum Streptophyta; class Magnoliopsida; order Poales; family Poaceae; genus Avena; species Avena insularis. The sequence continues at coordinate 452,825,948 of CM042691.1, read as the reverse complement.
TGTTGTATATGCTTGCACTTATTTGTTGGGGATTAGCAGAACCATGTTGTCATGGGGAACGCTTTCAACATTGCACTGGTACTTTGTACCTAGTTGATATCATGCTCTTTTGTCTATGGATGTCGTCGGTGTTAAATGAAAGGGGAGCTTGTATGTCCATGGAGTTATGTATATGTGTTAGAGAAACACCTGGGCCACTGGTCTAATCCATGCTGACATGGTGGAAACCTAAAGCGTAACCATAATGAGCTGTCTATGAAGCATTCTTCTTATAAAAAAGAGTCCTATATTGAGAAAAAAGAGAAAAATAAAAAAAAGAGATTATGAAAAGAGGAAAGAGAGAAAAAAGCACCATATTCCCATGGTAAATAAGAAGATTGCTGAGATGCTCATTGTCTGCTTGCCTTGTCATTTTGATATGGGGATTCTTCCGTATCATCGGGCAAGGGGTACCCCGTTGGCGGTTCTCTATGATACACATGTACTTATGATGACAAGAACTTACCGGTGACTAAACTTGAGTAGCATGAGGAGCGGCCCTCGTATTCAAGGGACATGAGATTTCTAACTTATACTTCGTCAAGCATGTACACCATAGTTTGTCCACTTTAACCTTAATCACTTCAAGATTCTTATGATAGGGGCAATGAGAGCTGAAAGCTATAAGTACCATAATTTTTCGAAGCTCTTTATGAGACTTGAAACCCTACTTCCTTCTATGAAGGCCTTTCTTTTACTTTTATGTTGAGTCTCCACCTTCTATCTTTATGCACCTACTTTGAGAGCATAGTGGACATTCTTAGTTCTATGTGCATTGTCCCAAGACTTGTTGATTGATGCATACCTTGATATTGCTTGTTTTAAACTATTTGTATCTAGTCACTCTTATGAAATTTGAAGGTGTCCTATGCATTTATATTTGCTACTCTATGAGGGACAAGCTGAATGCCACTATGCTATGTTTTCTTTATGTGAACCAAACAAACGTCTTGCAAAGCATTGTTATTCATGAATCTTTTGTTTGTGCCTTTTCATGTTGCAACATAGTTGCTTTGTCTTATTGCTAGAACTTTATCTTTCATGTTATGATTGAAGTACTATGATCCCAGCTATGAATGTTCTACAAATACTTTGATCAAGTTTATGATGGTGCATGTCACCTCAAAAATTATTCTTTCTTTTTATCACTTACCTACTCGAGGACGAGCAGGAGTTAAGCTTGGGGATGTTGATACATTGCAAATGTATCTATAATTTTTTATGTTCCATGCTTGGTTTTATCCACTTTCTTGTGTTTTGTCCACACTTTGGAGTACTTTTTATATGATTTATTGGACTAACCTATTAACAAGAGCCACAGTGTTGGTTGCCTGTTTTCTTCTGTTTTTGGTTCCAGAAAAGTCAGAAAATGAATATTCTTAGAATTGGACCGGATAAAAGCCAAAGTTGATATTTTACCAGAAGACTCACGGAGCCAGAAGACGAGACGGAGAGGGGCCACAGGGCGGCCACACCATGTGGTGGCGCGGGCTAGCCGTGGCCGTGCCACCAGGTGGTGTGGGCCCCCTGGCCGCCCATCGACCTTGCCTCTTCACCTATAAGAAGCCTCCTGATGCATAAAGCCTAGATCATCAAGCCTCCAGCCACGAAAAGTTCCGCAGCACCACCGCCACCGAAGGGGAGATTTGGGGGACAGAAAGTCTCTATTCCGGCACCCTACCGGGACAGGGAAGTGCCCCCAGAGCCATCTCCTTCGATCTCCACCATCATCTCCATCACCATTGCTGATTCCCATGATGAGGACGGAGTAGTTCTCTCTCGAGGCTAAGGGTTCTACCAGTAGCTATGTGTTCATCTCTCTCTCTATGTATGATCTTATTGAGATCATGAGCTTGTAATCTATAGATCTACCTTGCTACTCAAGTGCTTTAATAGATCTCTGCTCTCCCCATGTGTGTGAAAATGACAGCGTGCACACCATGGTGGCACTTAGGCTAGAGATTACAAATACTTGTTATGAGTTATATTTGGAGTTGGATGTCTTTATGAAATTGTGGTGTTTGTTGGAACCATCTAGTGCTTAAGGTGACAGTGTGGGGTTTTCTAGATGGGAAAGACTTACTTTGAGGTGTGCTGTTATAGCCCTACCATGGATTAGAGTGTCCAACCGGAGAGTAGTTAAGAGTAGTATCATAAAGAGAAGATATTTATATGAGAGAGTTCACTAGTGAAAGTATGATCCCTAGGCCTTGTTTCTAAGCACTGAAACACAGTTTGCTATTAGATCTATTGCATGTTTGCTTGCTTCTATCTTTATTTCAGTTTTACTTTAGTCTTTTCCACGCCATCAAGCTATTTTATATCACCGTTACCACTTATAATTATCTATACCACTTGTATTTCACTATCTCTTCGCCGAACTAGTGCACCTATACACCTAACAAGTGTATTGGGTGTGTTGGGGACACAAGAGACTTCTTGTATCTTGATTGCGGGGTTGCTTGAGAGGGAATACCTTTGACCACTTCCTCCCTGAGTTCAATAACCTTGGGTGATCCACTTAAGGGAAAACTTGCTGGTGTTCTACAAACCTCTGCACTTGGAGGCCCAACAACTGTCTACAAGAATAGAAGTGCATAGACATCAATTAACAAGATGATCAAGGTTTCCTGATCATGGACATTGGATGCTGTTAATAACGAGGTCACAACATTAGTTGAATGATGTGATGAACATTCATCCGAAGTATAGCATTACGATTAAAGTCATTATGTTTATATTGCTATAACATCATACGTCACACCCTAACAGGGTGACTATAAAGGTGGGTTCAGTGCTACGAAGGTGTTATGTTGAGGCTCATGGATCAAGAGTGGTATTTGTCCATCCCGATGACGGATAGATATACTCTGGGCCCTCTCGGTGATATCACATTGAAATAGCTTGCAAACAAGTGATGTGATCACTAGAATGTTATATCACAGGAACAAGAAAAGAGTGCATGTCGGTAACGAGATCAAACTAGGAATTTGGATGCCGATGATCGAATCTCGAACATGTAATATATCACGAGACAAAGGGATTTAGTTAAGACTTTAAAGGTTCACACGATCATAAGAGTCATCGTTGAATATGTGGTAGTCAGTACGGATCTCCAGGTCCCGCTGCTGATTATTAATCGGAGAGGGGTCTCGATCATGTCTGCATTATTCGCGAACCGTAGGGTGACACACTTAAGGGATACCGACACCATTTGGAGCAAATATGTTTCATATAAAGATTAAGAAAGCGCAGGAATTATTTCAATAGACACCAAAACTGTTTCGGGTGAAATTGCTGAAATTGGTTCTGCATGTAATATTGAAATGTTGCAGGGGGTTTTATGTGAATGTTTGTTAATTAAAGTAATTAACAAAAAAAATTCTGTATAAAAATAATAAAAGAGTTTTATTAAATGAGAGAGCATTAAATTTGGAGAAATTTAATGCATTTAAAGTGGAGACTTTAAAAGAGAATGTGAAGGGGCATTTTAATGTGGAGGGGTTACCACCACATGAATGGGGGAGGTGAGGAGTCACCCCCATGGGGCACCAGCCATGGGGAGGGGTACCCCCCCTCCTCCTATAAAAGGCCCCCTCACACCCCTTCTTCCTCACACCTCCTCGTGAAGGATCTCTCTCCCCCTCTAGTATTATTTCCCCATGGTCTCGGATTAGTGAGATACATGTTCCCGGTGGCTTTATTTGGAAAGGAGTTGTTGCTTCTGCTGCTTCGCTGGAGCGAGGGCCGGAGGTTGTCGGGGTACCGGACGTGTGTGCGGTCACGGATGCACCGCTGCTTTGCGGTGCTGGACTTGGTGGTGCTGGACTTGCTGGAGCTGGATCTGATGGACGTGCTGGAGCCGGACCTACTGGACTTCATCACGATCTTGAGATCGGCAAGTGTACGACTACATCATCCACGAGTTCCATCTCGTTAACAAAGCTTTGTTGTCTTCGAGGGCAAGTCCTCTATGAATGTATATCCACCTATTGCTCTGTATCTAGTAGATAGATCTTGGCGTATAGTTCTCATCATAGGAAATTTTTTGTTTTCTATGCTGCGAACCCTTCAGTAGGCACATGTCCCTAGCTTATGGTGATATATCTTTTTCCCAGCATTTATATTATTCTATTGCGACCTTTGTAGAGCTTCTTCCGATTCCTTGTACTCCACAAATGTGGACTAGTAACGTTGGTGATCTCTAGTGACCCCTTGAAATATGGATATTTTTTGTCCTTGAGATAGTTCTAGTCTAATCTTTTCTTAAAGTTCTGGAATTGTATGGTCATCTTCTTAGGAGCCCACTTCTTGACTTTCAATCTTATTTTCTATGTTTCCTCAGCAGTATCCAAGACCGGTAGGATGAGATGTGACATGAGCTCTTCCCAAAGAACATTTTTCTGTCTTTCATCGACAAAAGTAACTCCAACTGCCTTTGCTAGCTTATTCCAGTCTCGAATGGTGATCAGGATGCTGTCCCTAACAATAACCCTGCATTGAGTTACAAATGATTTTGCATTCTTTTCGGGCTCCAACGGTGCGCCATCTTCAGAGACTTTCTCAATTGTGAGATGCGCACTATTAGCCGCCATCTTTCTGATGGTCCTCGTTTGCTTGATTATCTCGATGAGGAGGTCTAAGAGAAGAAAAATTCGTTAATATATATATACAAATAAATTAGTGCATCTATCTAGTGATCACCATCGGCTTAATATACCTCGTCGGGCTAAAGAGAATTTCTGCCGTCACGTTCCGCGCGTGATCCTCACCCCCTTAGTCCCGGTTGGTGCCACCAATCGAGAGAAAAGGTTAATTTTTAACTCCAAAACAATTTTATCTTTCTAATCTTCCATCTTTTGGATATTTGGAAAGTTTTTCAATATGAATTTGAATAACTTTGCATATTTTCGAATCTCACAAAACTTTCAGCATGAAAAGTGTTTGAATTTGAATAACTAATACAAAACCATTTTTTGTTTTCTAAAATTATTATTTTAACTACTCAACTATGAACCATTTTGCCATTTTCAATTAAAAATGCATTAATTCATATATTTTGCATATATTCGAATCTGACAAAACTTTCAACATGAAAAGTATTTGAATTAGAATAACTAATCCGAAACCATTTTCTGTTTTCTAAAATTATTATTCTAACTGCTCAAACTATTAATCATTTTGCCATTTTGAATTAAAAATGGATTAACTCAAATTTGAATAACTTTTGCATATATTAGAATCTAACAAAACTTTCAACATGAAAAGTGTTTGAATTAGAATAACTAATCCGAAACCATTTTTTGTTTTCTAAAATTATTTTTATAACTACTCAAACTATTAATTATTTTCCATTTGAATTAAAAATGGATTAACTCAAATTTGAATAACTTTTGCATATATTCGAATCTGACAAAACTTTCAACATGATAAGTGTTTGAATTAGAATGATTAATACAAAACCATTTTATGTTTTCTAAAATTATTGTTCTAACTACTCAAACTATTAATCATTCTGCCATTTCGAATTAAAAATGGATTAACTCAAATTTGAATAACTTTTGCATATTTTCGAATGTGACAAAACTTTCAACATGAAAAGTGTTTGAATTTGAATAACTAATCCAAAACCATTTTATTTTTTCAAAAATTATTTATTCTAACTACTCAAACTATTAATCGTTTTGCTATTTTGAATTAAAAATGGATTAACTCAAAATTGAATAACTTTTGCATACTTTCTAATATGTAAAAACTTTCAATATGGAAAGTGTTTGAATTTGGAGCCACTACAGAGGTTTCAGCTGATGAATGAGATTTGTTATGAGAAAGTAATGGCTAATGTTGGTAAGCAGGTAGACCTCAGTATGACACACAGGGAGAGGGAATAATCTTAATTGGCCATAGTGAATTGTAATACTACCTCTCCCTTATGAATCAACAACTGCCTACTGAGAGTCAGTTCATATCCAGAACACGCTTAAATTAAAGGTTTAATACATTATTACACATCACCAACATTACCATCTAGTGTTGGGGTTTTCTTATGCGTCGTAACCATCATCTTCCTTATTTAACATGTCTGTCTCGTCCTCCACTCCCACATCCATTAGCACCAACATCCATCATCTTCCTTATTACACATCACCAACATCCATCATCTTCTGACATGTCTGTCTTGTCCTCCACTCCCATGATATTTCTTTTCCCTGAAAGAACTATGTGGTGCTTTGGATCATCATATGATGTATTCTTTTGCTTATATTTTCTTTTTCTCGGTTTGGTAGGCATGTCCTTCACATAGAAAGCCTGAAGCACATCATTGGCTAGGACGAATGGTTTGTCTCTATACAAAAGATTGTTAAGATCCATAGTGTTTTCATTCCATACTAATGGTCTACCTTTACTCGCCTCCTGTCAGCTTGACCGTTTGCACTGAAACAAAGGGAACTTAAAATAAGGTCCATAGTAAAGTTCCATACCTCATCTATGTAACCATAATATGTGTCTGTTTGACCATTGTAGTCTATTGCATCAAAGCGGACACCACTGTTTTTGTTGGTGCTCTTTTTATCTTGGGCAATCATGTAAAATGTATTCCCATTTATCTCGTACCCTTGGGAAGTCAATATAGTTGAAGATGGTGACCTGACCAACAAGTACAGCTGATCTCCAACAGTTGTGTTATTCATGAGATGTGTATGCAACCAACCGCCAAAAGTTTCCATGTGTTCAAGTTTAATCTAGGAGTCAGACTGCCATGGGTTTTTGGAGCATACAATATTCTGGTTTTCCTCGATATACAAAGCCACCAAGGTGGAATTTTGCAGAACTGTGTATTGTGATTGAGTGAAAGAATGCCCGTCCATACATATCCTTGCTTTCTTTCCTAGCGTTCCTTTTCCACTCAGTTTTCCTTCATGCCGTGATTCGGGAACACCAGTCGGGCTAGGGTCAGGAAAAAAGTCAACACAAAACTCAATGACCTCCTCTGTTCCATTGCCCTTGGATATGCTTCCTTCTATCCTAGCATGATTATGTACATATTTCTTTAAGACTCCCATGAACCTCTCAAAGGGTAGCATATTTTGTAGAAATATAGGACCGATAATGGTAATCTCTTTGACTAGGTGAAGTAGGAGGTGCATCATAATATTGAAGAAGGATGGTGGAAACACCAACTTGAAGCTGACAAGGCATTGGACCACATCATTCTATAACCTTGGTATAATTTATGGATTGATTACCTTTTGAGAAATTGCATTGAGGAACGCACATAGCTTCACAATGGGTAGTCGAGCATTTTCCGGTAGAAGCCCCTCAATGCAACCGGAAGCAATTGCGTCACAAGAACGTGGCAGTCGTAAGACTTTAGGTTTTGGGAATTTTTTTCTCTGCCATATTTATTATTCCCTTTATATTCGACGAGATGCCAAACGGGACATTGATACTACTCATCCATTCAAAAAAGATTTCCTTCTCTTTTTTGGTAAGAGCGTAGCTGGCAGGAACTTGATAATGCTCTGGATCCAAGCCATCTCGTTATTTCATAAGTTGTTGGTCCTGTCGTGCTTCTGGTGTATCTTTTATCTTCCCATACATACCCAAGAATCCTAGCAGGATCACGCAAAGATTATTCATCAGGTGCATCACGTTGATTGAAGAGCGCTCCTCTAAAAATTTGCAATAGGGTAGCTCCCAAAATATAGATTTCTTCTTCCACATGGGTGCGCCCGTTAGCGTCATTCAGAACAGATTATTTGCCAGGACCCTTTCCAAAAATTACTTCTAAATACTTCACCATATCAAATAAATCATCACCAGTTCGTCGGATAGGCTTACTCCGGTGATCTGCCTCATCATTGAAATGCTTGCCTTTCTTTCTTAAGGGATTCCTGGGCAGAAGAAATCAACGATTCCTCGGGTACACATTCTTCTTACATTTATCCAAATATATACTTTCAGTCTCACCTAAATAGTGTGTGCATGAATTGTATGTTTGTCCTGAAATGGTACTAAGAGCAAGCCAATCATTGTTGGTTACCAACAGCAACGCTCGTAGGTCAAATTCCTCCTGTTTGTTCTCATCCCACGCACGTACACCTTGTTTGTGCCACAACTTTAAAAGTTCTTCAACTAATGGCCTTAGGTACACATCTATGTTGTTGCCAGGTTGCTTCTGGCCTAGGATGAGAACTAGCATCATATTGAACTTTCGCTTCATGCACAATCAAGGAGGAAGGTTATAGATACATAGAGTCACAGGCTAGGTTCTATGACTACAGCTCTGCTCCCCAAAGGATTCATGCCATCTGTACTTAGACCAAACCATAAATTCCTCGCGTCACCTACAAAGTCCGAGATCTCTCTCTCAGTTTTTTGCCACTACAACCCATCAGCAGGATGTCTCAATATATCGTCTTTCTTATGGTCTTCCATGTGCCATCACAACAACTTGGCATGCTCTTTGTTTCTGAACAAACGTTTCAACTGTGGTATTATAGGAGCATACCACATCACCTTGGCAGGAACCCTCTTCGTGGGGTGCTCACCCTCAACATCGCTAGGGCCATCTCATCTGATCTTATACCGCAATGAAGTGCATACCGAGCATGCATCCAAATTCTCATACTCCTCATCACGGTAGAGGATGCAGTCATTAGGGCATGCATTCATCTTTTGTAAGTCTAGAAAAATCTTGTGAAAAAATGGGATGAACTCGATCTCAATGAATGAAACAGAGAGGAGAAGCAGCTTAAAAATGAAGTGTGGCTCAGGGCAAGGAGGAAGATGATATAGGAATCACATTAGTCCCGGTTGGAGACATCAACCAGGACTAAAGCTCCATCATTAGTCCCAGTTGGAGAAACCAACCGGGACTAAAGGGTCTGGCGTCAGCCCCAGCCTGTCGGAAACCCATTAGTCCCAGTTGGTGTCTCTAAATGGGACTAAAGTTCCCATTCTAACCAGCACTAGAGGTCACCGGGCCCTACGGGGGTTTCTAGCCGGTGGGACCGGAGCATTAGTCTCAGTTTGTAACACAACGATGACTAATGCTCTGAACGAAAGGATTGTTTTCTACTAGTGGGGTGCCAGTGCACCCAACAAGCCACCCCATTAGCTGGGCTCCACTGTACGTGCATATTTCCCTACAGCCGCTCTAGCTACCCCATTAATGGCGGCCGAGGCCCTTCCCGTTGATTCACCGTCTTACCACCACCTACTCACATCTTAGGCACTACCCTCCCGTCACGGTAGCGAGCAAATAAGAGGAGGACGACGAAGTGGACTGGGAGGAAGGAGTGGACGAGGATCTCCTATGGACACTGATAGCTCCAAATTTCAAATCTTTTCATCATTTGTTTCCTCTTGTTTACTGCCAGATTTCACTAAAGTTTACCATTTTCACTAATGTTAATATCGCAACAAGCAAAACCTTGGTTTCTTGTGATGGTTTTCAGGCCATGAACATTTTTGGAAGATCTGATGGCATTTATGGGCTAATTACTATTGGAAATATGCCCTAGATACAAATAGTAGTGAGGACTATTATCATATTTCATATAGTTTATGATTAAGTTTTATATCATGCTATAACTGTGTTGAGTGGAAACATCAATACACGTGTGATATACAAACAACCAGGGGTTCCCAGTGAAACTCTAGTCACGGGTTCATTGGTCAACAGATGATCATGTTTCCTGATCATGTGACATTTATGCCAGTTGGAAATGAGGTCATCTCATTCTGAGAATGAGATGATGAACCAATACCCAACCTAAACATCGTGACCCGATCATGTCACGAAGTTCAAGTTACGATGATTAGAAATGGATCCTCGTAGACTATTCCTTAGACCGTGAGGCTATATCAATCACTGTCTCCCGAGAGTGCTTAGATAGCATCAACGCCATCTTATGTCGGTGGTTATAAATGTGTGTTCAGGTACTCGGAGGAAACCGTAGAGGCAATATATGTCAAGAGCGGGATTTGTCCGTCCATGTGATGGGAAGATACTCAAGGGCCCACTCAGGAGAAGTTATATCCAATAGCTACGCAGCGGGTGATTTGATCACAGGGATATCACTTATCGGAACGAGTCAAGTAGCGTTGTTCAGTAACGATATTGAACACGACATGGTGATGTCATTGATCATATCTCAGGCAATGCAAGTATCGAGTGACAAAGGGAATAAGACACGATTGTCCCAGTTCAAACGACGAAAGATCTTCGTGGAACGCACATGGGTCACATGGCCATCCAAGTCCCTCTTTCGATCATTGGTGCGGGAGTGTCCCGACCATGTCTGGAGTGTTCCCGAACCGTGGGGTATCACGCTTAAGGGCTTGATGATGCTTAGAGAGTGTTTATAGGATCGATGGAATCACCGAAGAAGAGTAGGTAGAAAACCCAAAGGGTTTCAGTAAGTCCGGAGGTTGTCCGGAGTGGAGGTGGAAGTGTTCCATAGCCACGGAGATTGAATAATGTATGAATGAATGTTAAATATTGATTTAATCATTTATTCATAATTATTTAATAAAGATAAAATCAATTTTAATGGTCAAAGGCTTAATGGGCCAATTTCTGGAGGGAGAGGGCCCATTAGGGGAAAGGAGAGAGGGAGAAGGGGCAAGGGGGAGGCCGGCTAGGCCTAGCCCCCCGCGCGGGGCCCAATAGGTGGCCGGCGGCCACCCCTCCCCCCTCCTCTCCTTTAGTCCCACCCCAGGACTTTGAGGGAGGTAGTACCTCCCCTCCCCCTATATATAGTGGGGGTATTTGGCCAAATAAAATATACCAATAATCAATAAAGGTCTTCTCACTTTTGGAAGGACCTCCAGTTGATATTTTCTCTCTCCCCCTCTCTCTCGTGACCATGGTCCCAAGTCTAGACTGCGCGAGCGAGATACATCTTCACCGCGGAGCGCCGTCGCGCTGTGAGATTCGGATCCGAGAGCTCTACTTCCGCAACTGCTGCTGGATCGGGGAAGCGGGAGTCATCGTCAGGAATCGTACGTGTGTAACTCCCCGCGAGGTGTCGCACTTGAGGCACTCAAGTCGTTGGAGCCAAGGAGCGCAAGGACTTCATCATGACCTTGAGGTCGGCTTCGGCTCGTCTACATCAACCACACTCTCTTGAGCGTTGACAACGCTTTTCGGTCTTCAAGGGTAAGTTTGCGAAAAGCCCCTCCTATTACTGTATTACTAATAGTTGGTCCCAATAGCTTCAGGGGTTCAGGGGCGTAGAATAAAATTTATTGTTTTCATACGGGGAACCCCTACAGTGGTATCAGAGTTAGATCTATGCGTAGTAATACTAGTACGGGTAGAACACACGAGATGTAGCGTGTGGGCGTTGATCTTTTAGTTTTTACCCTCCCACGTGTACTTGTGTATACCGTAGTAATGCTTGATGAAGCGGCCCCAACCGACTTTACACGTTCATTCCCGAGACTGGTCCACGCTCGACATACAGCTTGTACCGTATAAAGTGGCTTAGGGGGGTGTCTGTCTCTCTCGCATTAGTTGGTATGCCATTTGCAATGGAGGGCCCCGAAAGGGGTGTAGTAGAGACAACTACTTGATCAGCATTGTGCTGAAAGTTCGTAGGTAAGAACGGTTCTTGTGCGAAAGCCTATTCAGCCACGTAAAACATGCAAAGATAAAGTAGAGGCATCTAACTTTGTTTTGCAGGGGGGCGTTGCTTTGTGATATGGTTGTGGCAAAGGTAAAGTGATTACATGTTGTTACATAGTAGTAGATAATCACAGAGGTGGTGAACTACCATGCCGGAATGACACCGGTACCTTGGTGTCTACGGCACCGGAACCCTGGCGCCGGAACCCGGTAATGACGGATGGAGATCACGACATGAAGGACCATATCACATCGCATTTACATTCAATGTTATTGTTTGTATGTCTTATTGTGTGCTAGTATTAGATACTCGACGGTAGCCTAATAAGATGATCCCTGTTAAAATTACCAACGATTGTGTTCCCCCTTAGTGTGCACCACCAAGAAAGTTCTTCGGTATGAGGCGATCCAGGGTTATAGGCCTGAGTGTTAGACATATCTATGTTCGCATACAGTGGGTGTAAGACATGTTGCACAGCGAATACACTAAGGTTGAGTTGGCGAGCCTAGCATGTGCATACATGGCCTCAGAACACGGATGGTCAAAAGATCGAGCACGAGTCGCATGAATGATGTGACCGACATTTAGTGTCCACCCTTGAACCCACATTGATGGCCGTGACGATCGGGGGAGATGTGGCTGATAGGGGTCGTGTCATCACTTGGAACCCTTTTGGGGATAGGTGTTTCTGAGTGGAGTTATTATTAACTCATTTAATTATAAACTTAGTCTAAATTCCTTTTGCAATTATAAATGTAGATGGCTCCTTTCGTGTTGATGATTGATTGGTTAGAAGGAGAGAAGCTCAGATTAGATGGATCAAACTTCTCCATATGGGTTGCATGTCTCCACATTCTCCTTAGAGAGAAAGACCGCTATCTCCGTCGTGAGATGGCCTCCTTCATTTCAGTTACCATGCGTTTCAGAATGGTGGATGAGCTGTGGCCTTTTGTGGGTGATGTCGACCCTCGTTCGGTGATGCTACAGCTTAGGACACATTTCGTGGAACAAGTATGCATATGGGAGCATGAGCTGATGGGAGACTTCCTCTCCATTAAGATGGAGGAGAACTCATCACTGGACGACCACTTGGAGCGCATGCATGATGTGTACATGAGGCCTGCATACTTCCTGGATAGCTGGATGACGGGCTCGTTCACAAACAGTGTTGTGCTGCGGTCGCTGCCTCCAAGCTACCAAGCACAAGTCAGGACTTGCGTAATGAGGGGCGATGCGGAATCAATGGAGTTCCACCGGTTCGTGACACATCTCAGGAATGTGTTGGTTGAACCAGATGTCGCCCAGGTCATCAATGACAAAGGTATATATTTGATATACAGTTTTATAAATGTTATAATCTTCCAAACACATTTGCAGTGTTAAGTATATCTGATACTTGTTCTGTTTTGCTGAAAACAGGTCCTTCTGCATGAGAGGTGCTTGCTGGAGAGGAGGTGACATTGCGTGTTGATGGCGAGCATGATGATGATGGCCGACGACACTCTCCCTCGACATTTATCATTTAGGTTATGTTTTAGGATGATTATCGTAATCAAGAGTTGTGAACTTCTTTAGTGTGTCTCACACTTCGTGAGACGGTTATTCATATGAGTTTGTAACAAACAGTTGTTCCACTTTTATGAATGATTTCTATTCATGTTCATATCTTGTTTGATTATGTGTGAATTATCCTTGTTGTTTGAAACTAATTGATAATGCATGAACATTTATAAAACATTAAAATGCCCTGTTTAAAATACCCAACTTAATGATATGTTCATTAATGAATGAAAAACCATTGTTTAAATTCAAAGTTATGTGATAATATGTGAAAGTCATTCGATTTCTTATCACATATAAATCATGCCTAAGTTCGGCAAATTAACTTGAACACCGTGTATTACTTGAATACAAAGTGTTCAATGAATTGTTAAAAAGTAAATACATATTCAATGTATTGTGTTTAACAAAAATGGTAATTATCATTATATGATTGTTTAAATGTGTAAAGAAGTTTACCAAAGGAAACATGAATATGAAACTATTTGATTTGATTTGATCAAAGTGTTTCATCAATAAAAGGGTATAAATATAAAAGAGAATCTAATTGCTATGATTTGATCAATAGTAATGAAATTCAACTTCATAAGAATGGCATAAAAGAAATTGTGGAATGCAAAGCGTTTTTGAAACGTCAAAATGCAAAGCATCACAATGTGATATTAGATATCAAAGGGGGTGAATAGAAGGCACCAAATAAATCATTATAGCATGGATGTAGAGACCATTAGTTAAGAAATAATTATCACTCAATTCGAATGTAGTGAACCATTTGAATTCGTGAAAGTTTTGGGGTTATTCGATATAACCAAAACAATAGCGAATAAGTCCTTGTAGAAACTTTGAATACGAAACCCATAGCTGAAACCAAAAGGAAAGCAAGATTCGTATTGCTTGGATTTTGGTGCATTCTTGAGACTCACTTTTAGTGATGTGTCTCGATTATGGAGCAAATGGAAGATAGTGAAAAACACGATGAGGATTCAAAACCCTGCATCAGAGTATTGAGAAGCGCAATGGACAATGTTCCTGAATGATTCTCTTCATAGAAGGAAAGAATCAATGATATTGATCATTGTGTTTTCTCCACTAGTGTTTTCACTACATAAAGTAGGATTCAAAATGTAAATCCATACTAGTATGAAGACATTTATGAATCATTTGTCATGATTATTGGAATATGACATACCTACGAACTACTAAGGATATAATGGTAAAACTAAAATTATGGGAAATCCTAGAAGAAAACTTCCCTTCAGATTAGAAAGCAATTCGTTGCTGAATCTCACAAGTAAAAAGGGTTACTTGGAATTTTCCCAAATGACTACAAAGCCATAGTGGAAAAGGGGATGAATGACAAAAGTACAATTTGTCATGTTTTGGACAAATTCAAATGAATTTGATTCATGTGTGCTAAATGTCTAGTGGATTTAAAACTAGTAAAGTACTAGTATCTCATAGTAAATCTCCAAATTTGATTTTTTATCAAAGGATTTTGAAGTCGTTCAAAATAGTGAGTAGATGTGCAATTTGCATAAAATTGAGTGGGAGCTATGTTAGTCTTCCCAAAACGATATGTTGGTAACATATTTTTGAGTGGGAGCCTATACAGTGATTCTTAAGGGTGTTAAGAATGAAAGTGCAAATACTTATAAATAATGATTTATAAGATGTAGAAGTTGATAATAGGTGTATTATGATATTATGTAGTATTCCTTAAGGGATTCTGAAAGGAATTTCAGAATATAAGTTAATTAAGGAACTAGTTATTAATGACTCAAATTAGGAATAGTATTAAGTTTAACATCAATGGTTGAAAGAAAGAAAAGGATGATCATCATCCACTATGTTGAGACATAGGTTCTATCTTAGAAAACCATGATGATAACTTAGCATAATATGCAATCCAAATAAGGAACGTTTAAAAGTGATTAAGTTTGAATCATAGAACGTTGAGCTGAGTTTGTCCGCAGTGTCTAATAGAGAACTGTAGACATGTTTTCCAAATCCATAAAGGGTGACATATCTTAAAGCATAAAGAGTTATGTTATAAGGGAATATGTTGGAAACTCCTGAAAATACCGATTGAAGTCAAGTAGGAAGCGCGGTGAACAAAAACATCGAAAGTTACACAGAGTGTACTAGTGTTTCGATGAATACATTTATAATAATAGATAAGGGTACCATCTAAAGTGTTGCATAATGTTATGGAGGGGCTAGTTCGCTTTTAACGTAGAATGATGTGTCTCAGGGCACAGTGCCCATGAGAAAGCCCTCGAGGTTAATCTAATGTCACTGTAGGCTCCAGGAATCAGGCCTCGTTCTGCTGCCATAACGACGATGCATACACACAGATGCTATCATGTGATGATAACGTATTAATGTCAATCAAGGTGACATTAGTAAGTTGCAAAGGATTTGGGACTATAAAGTACAGACCCAAGACTCAACCTCTTCCATGAGCAAGCATGTTCAGGGTACCGGATATATGGTGCCAATTATTGAGAACAAATGCAGCTAGTGTATTTGTACTCTAGTGCAAGTGGGAGACTGTTGGAAATGTGCCCTAGAGACAAATAGTAGTGAGGACTATTATCATATTTCATATAGTTTATGATTAAATTTTATATCATGTTATAACTATGCTGAGTGGAAACATCAATACACGTGTGATATACAAACAACCAGGGGTTCCCAGTGAAACTATAGTCACTGGTTCATTGGTCAATAGATGATCATGTTTTCTGATCATGTGACATTTATGCCAGTTGGAAATGAGGTCATCTCGTTCCGAGAATGATATGATGAACCAATACCCAACCTAAACATCATGACCCGATCATGTCACGAAGTTCAAGTTATGATGATTAGAAATGGATCCTCATAGACTATTCCTTAGAGCATGAGGCTATATCAATCATTGTCTCCTGAGAGTGCTTAGATAGCATCAAACGCCATCTGGTAATACGTTGGTTATAAAGGTGTGTTCAGGTACTCGGAGGAAACCGTAGAGGCAATATATGTCAAGAGCGGGATTTGTCCATCCATGTGACGGGAAGATACTCAAGGGCCCACTCAGGAGAAGTTATATCCAATAGATGCGCAGCATGTGATTTGATCACGGGGATATCACTTGTCGGAACGAGTCAAGTAGCATTGTTCAGTAACGAGATTGAACATGACATGGTGATGTCATTGATCAGATCTCGGGCAATGCAAGTATCGAGTGACAAAGGGAATAAGACACGACTGTCCCGGTTCAAACGACGAAAGATCTTCATGGAACGCACAGGGGTCACATGGCCATCCAGGTCCCTCTATCGATCATTGGTGCGGGAGTGTCCCGACCATGTCTGGAGTGTTCCCGAACCGTGGGGTATCACGCTTAAGGTCTTGATGATGCTTAGAGAGTGTTTATAGGATCGGTGGAATCACCGAAGAAGAGTAGGGAGAAAACCGGAAGGGTTTTGGTAAGTCCGAAGGTTGTCCGGAGTGGAGGTGGAAGTGTTCCATAGCCACGAAGATTGAATAATGTATGAATGAATGTTAAATATTAATTTAATCATTTATTCATAATTATTTAATAAAGATAAAATCAATTTTAATGGTCAAAGGCTTAATGGGCCAATTTCTGGAGGGAGAGGGCCCATTAAGGGAAAGGAGAGAGGGAGAAGGCGCAAGGGGAGGCCGGCTAGGCGTGGGGCCCACTAGGTGGTTGGTCGGCCACGCCTCCCCCCTCATCTCCTTTAGTCCAACCCCGGGACTTTGAGGGAGGTAGTACCTCTCCTCCCCCTATATATAGTGGGGGTATTTGGCCAAATAAAATACACCAATAATCAATAAAGGTCTTCTCACTTTTGGGAGGACCTCCAGCTGATATTTTCTCTCTCCCCCTCTCTCTCTCGTGACCGTGGTCCCAAGTCTGGACTGCGCGAGTGAGAGACATCTTCAACGCGGAGCGCCGTCGCGCTGCGGGATTCAGATCCGGGAGCTCTACTTCTGCAACTGCTGCTGGATCGGGGAAGCAGGAGTCATCATCAGGCACCGGGCGTGTGTAACTCCCTGCGAGGTGTCGCACTTGAGGCACTCAAGTCGTTAGATCCAAGGAGCGCAAGGACTTCATCATGACCTTGAGGTTGGCTTCGGCTCGTCTACATCAACCACGCTCTCCTGAGCGTTGACAACGCTTTTCAGTCTTCAAAGGTAAGTTCACGAAAAGCCCTCCCGTTACTGTATTACTAATAGATAGGTCATGGCAGCTTCAGGGGTTCAGGGGCGTAGAATAAAATTTATTGTTTTCATACGCGGAACCCCTACAATTACACCTAAAGAAGCAAATTCCCAATTGAAGCCCCTTTCATTAGAAGCATTCTGAGCGCATAAAGACCACTGGTACGGTCGGTATGCGCACGTACCGTCCGCCTGTACGGCTCACCGCCATCTCCGTTATATCAATACACACAACTTTTGTGAAGAGGAGGGGACGAAAAACACAACACAGCCGACGCAAACATATCCATAAGAGGAGAGATCAGATCTGGAGAAGGATAAGAACACCATCTCATTCTTCAACGATCCCTAGCCTCAAAACCATTCGCTCGACCATCATCCATATTTGTACTTAGAGAGAGAGAATGACACTTGTAAGATTAGGGTTTGCTACTTTGATCTACCTTGGTTTGTATTTGATTCGATCTTCGAACGGTATTGTGGCTTGCTACGGTAACTTTGAGATGATTTCTGTTTGCAATACAATTATGCCTTTGATCTATATTCCTCTCATGTCTGAGTAAATCCCCATAGGCATGGGAGATGTAGGTGAATCGTAAGATGTGTTGTGCCTTCTTTAATTCCATCCATTTGTGATTGTTGTAGTGATTATTAAATTGAGAGAATGAATACATATGTTCGCCTAATGCTTGTTATCCAATTTAAGGGCCCGGGTAACATGATCCAGAGATCTCATAGGTATGAACTTGTATGCTAGAAAATCAGTGACCCCAAATGACACGGCTGATATCAGTGAGGAGCTAGTACTACTTAAGGACAATAAGGAACCATCAAGATTAAAGCCTTGATCCGGTCGAAAGACCTTAATTATTGTGCTGACCATTACTGTGGTAATAGGCAGATGGATCATTGGGACTGGAAAGAAGTGTCCATGAGTACTCCTAGTCGGTATATGGATTGCTTGCCTACTCACTTATAAATAAGAAATATCACAATCACTTATTCCATCTTATTCATCTGGCATCATTATTACCATGAACCGTTTCTCTCTGCGCCTAACTTCTCATCTGCAGGAACCTCGAACACTTTTCTCACCTTTACTTTTATGATATTTAATTCTCGCTTTTCCTTTATACAAGTTTCCTCTATTATTCACTCACCCCTTCCACCTTCAACAATTGCAGTCAATTCACTCAAGACAGGTGACACCTTGAGTGCGACAGAAACGCCGCATAAAGACACTTACCTAGGCTCCTTATTAGGATCGATATAAAAACTAGAATTAATACTTCCGCGAAAACACTCTGACGAACCTATGCACTTGCAGGCCATCAAGCTATTTTCTGGCGCCGTTGCCGGAGAGCTAAGCGATAATTGTTGTTTCTTGACATAAGTGATCGTTGACACCATCCATGATCTCCGTTGAAGATAGAGGTACCACTCGTTTAGGTAGAACTTATTTACCTCCATATATTGACCGTATTTCAACTGAAAGACGCTTAGAATTTATTGAAAGATTTTCTAAGTCACGTATTGTAGACATGAACAGTTTGATTCCTTTGATGACAGACCTAACCATCACCAAGAGGGCCGAAGAGCCTGATCTACCATTAGGAGAATATGGGAATCCATCTAGGCACTTAAGAAAAATGCCTATTCTTTGTCCTGATCTTGAAAGCTAGGAATTTGAAATATATCTTGACCTAATTAATATGATGAAAGAAATTATTTTTGCAGGAAAAGAAGAGGAAGATCCTAGCGATCATTTGACGAAGGTCTATGACATGTGTGCTACTCTTAAACCAGGAAGTCTACCAAAAGAGTTTGTACTCCTTAAACTTTTTCGCTGATCTTTGAATGATAATGCTTTCACTTGGTTACAATCATTACCCAATCACACTATAAAAAGCTAGGAAGACTGTATCCGAGAATTTATGCATAAATATTTCTCATTTACTAAAATCATATAGATGATACGCAACATTACAAACTTTCTTCAAAAAATTGGAGATTGTTTTTACCAAGCATGGAATAGATTTTATGGATTGAGTATGAAAGTCCTAAATCATGGTTTCCATGAGCATTTAATTATCCAATATTTTTATAATGGGCTTCATGAAGATAAAAAAGAAATGATTAACTTATCTGTAGGAGGAGCTATTTGAAACTTGATGTTGCCAGAATGCATAAAACTTTTTGAGGTAAGATCCTTCAACGATGAACAATTTAATCCTGTTGAGGATGTTAAACCACAAAAGGTATGTTTCATATACCCCAAGAACTTATGCCTGAAGTTAAGAAGGCCATGAAAGAAAAAGGAATAGCAACGGTACTTGTGGAAGAAAATAAAGTAGATATTCTTCAAGCTTATGTTATAGAAGATGAAATAAATCTTGTGATGCAAAAGTTTAGATATCAACAAAAGCAGTTCTGTGAGAAATATTATAAACGGCTAATGACTCAAGAAAATAACATAAAAGAGCTAACTGATGTTTTTGATGACTTAGGACATGCCACAAGGAATTTGGATAAATATTTGAGTATGGTTAAAACTCAATGTGATCTGATAGTTGAAACTCAAGCTCTTATCTTGGATCAAGGTAATTTCAATTATAATATTGTTTCTAGTAACATAGTCACTAAACGTGGTACAGAGACAAAGGAACCCTAGGGGGCACCTTGGTATCAAAAATAACAAGCCCGCAAGGCGAAAGAGACTCAATAAATGAGTCAAGAAGAAGAGGGCCATGTGGATCCACAAGATGATATTGATTACGAAGCTCGGAAAAGAGAGATGAGACTTTTAAATATAAAGAAGAAGAAGATGCAAGAGATAAACACAAATAATACGATTCAGATGTTGAGACAGTCGACTCAAGAGAATACGCTAATCTTAGAACGGAACAAGAAGAGCAGGCTATTGCCTCAAGTGAAGAACGTGCCGATAAGCAAAAATCTTCAACGAAGAAGAAAATTAAAAGGACGCTGAACTGGTGGCAGAGGTAAAGAAGAAGGTAGTACCCACTAGAAAGAAAATTCCTTATCCTAATCATGTTCGGTATGAACTGGATAATGCCATTTTTGATTCTTTTACCAAAGCCTTGGGAAGCCTTCATTTAGAACTTCATCTAACTGATGCTATTCAGATTTCTACTTATAAAAAGTTTATGCGAGATATTCTTAACAGAAAAAAGAAGTTAACTAAGACTATAGTAGTAATGATAAGCTTTGGTGAGAAGCTGCCTGCGAAGCTTAGGGACCCAGGTACACAAACCATCTCTTGTACAATTTGGAATACTAATATCCTTAATGCTCTTTGTGACATAGGGACAGGCGTTTGTGTTATGCCTTATTCCCTATTTAAGAAATTAAACCTTGAAGAGTATTCTCCTACCTCAATTACTTTGCAAATGGCTGATAAGACAACTAAACAACCTATCGGTATGATCGAAGACATTTTACTTAGAATTGTCCAACATGTTATACCTACTGATTTTATCATACTAGATGTTTCCGAAGATGACAAACTTCCAATCATTCTTGGAAGATCTTTTCTTAGCACTGCTGGAGCTAATGTTGATTGCTCTAGCTGTAAGATTGTTTTCAATATTTATGATGATCAGATTGTTCGTTATTTTCTAAAGAAATAGGAGCATTGTGAAAAATATATTCCACCTCCTAAGCATATCCAATTGGCAAATGCCATCAATGAAGGGAACTTCAGGTAAACGCTAAGGTTGATTGATAAGCTAACCCTCTTTAATAAAATGCTTAATAGGAGTCAACCCATTCTTGGTAGTTAAGCTTTATTTTTTTTAATTTTTGTGTGTCTTAATAAATTTGTTCAAGTTTTTAGACTTGCAAAGAACTTATACTTTCGTGAAGTTTAAAGAAAAGTAAAAGAAAAGCAAAAGAAAGAATAAAATAGGGTTCATACTGCGTAACGAGCAGCAGTCCGACCGGAGTTGATCATACCACGCGCCTGTACCATTAAAGAAAAACTAGTCGATAAGTTCGTTTCAGCACAGCACTCATAACGAGCACTGGTACGGTTGGAGGTACCCGTACCATCTGCCCGTACCGAACTTCGATGATTTGCTCCAACCTTACCGTCGCGATAATGAGCACTGGTACGGTCAGAATGTGTCCGTACCATCCGCCCGTACTAGACCATCAGTACGGACACGCCCGTACCGTCCGCCCGTACCGGCTATAATGCAGATAAAGACCGATGGCGGCTGGCTCACAGCTAGCCCCTTTCTTCTTTCTCCCTCATTCTTTATTTTTGTTTCTCTCTCCACCTCCAACCCTAATCCTTTATAACCTTTGATTCTTCACCGATTTCATGTTTTTGAGTGGGGGATCTTCACATCAGTAAGTTTCTCATCAGATACATGCTTTATTTTTTGAAATCCATGGTTGAATTCCTCACATTGACTATTTAGACGAGTTCATCATATTTTGAGATTAGTTTTGATTCCTCGTGTTAGGATTTGTAATTTCAGCCTGTAATCGTTTGTTTGTATGATAGAAACCTGATGCCTATAGTTTTCTTTGAAAATTTTGCAGCACAATGCAGGCGCAGCGGCGGTTGGCCATTGCCTAGGCAGACCAGCAGCTTTTGACGTCTAGGAAGGAGCAGTTCCAACAAGACGTCCAGGCGGAGGTCGAGTTCTACGCCTCGAAGAGGGCGGAGAGGAGGGCCGGGAGGGAGGCCCAGCATCGCCGGAAGGCATACATCAACGCTCAATTGGCGGGTCCATGCACCATCTCCGATGATGACCCGAGGTGGGACGACATGTGGATCAATTCCGATGACACGGCCTCCGAGGATGAAGAGTAGATTTTAGGTTTAATTTCAGTTCTATGTACTCTCTCCGTCCAATATTAGGTAACTCAAATTTGTCTAGATTATATCTAACACTAAAACTTGACTAGATACATTAGTATCTGGATAAATCTAAATCAACTAATATGGATCGGAGGGAGTAATATATTTTAGCACTATGTTCATTTCCAGTTCTATATAATATATTTTTAGCCTATTTTCTAGATTTTTTTATGTGCGCATGTGTGAAAAAGGCATTTTTAGCGCTACATTTTAGCGCGGCTGACGGAGAGCCCTTTTTTGCTGCTTTGCACGCGCTGCAATTTGCAGTTTCCGGTGGAGGTCGTGTCGACGCCCCGCGCGGTATCCGGTTGTAGCGCGTTGCAAAGCCCATATACCACGCCATATTTCACAGCTGCTATTGAAAGAACCGGAACATGCTAGGTCGCTCAATCTGCTGCGCGCGCGCGGGCGCCTTTGGATTGGATCGACGATGATTCAGCTTCTCCCCGCTTTCGTGCATGCATATATTGCAGTAGCACAATACGCACGCGACAACTAATTAATTAAGGAACTCACGCGCCCGCATATACCTCCGTACGTCTTGATGACTCTTTATCGTAGTCGGCCGGGCTATTTTCGTATCTGGAAACCTTCTCCGTCCCAGAGCAGGGAGGCGTCGGCGATTGGACTGTCGCACGTCCGCTGGTAGTATCATCGTTCCAAGAACAAGTTCTGATTGCGATCTCTGGGTGTGAGATCGGATCGCCATGAAGCAGCTCATAAGGGTTCGCCGCCGCCGCCATGATGTAAGTCGTGCGTTGCTTGCTTTCTGTTCTTGTCAAATTCTCCCTTCAGTGCAACTCAATTATGTTGTTAAGTGGGATCCCGTAATAGTCCTACTTCTAATTCATTTGCCAAAATAATCTAGTTCAAATTTTTAGTAGGATTTTAACGGGATCCCACTTGATACCTTGAACTCAATTTGAGTCTTGCTCCGGTGCTCCGCCCCTGGTAAAGTTGAGGGGTTATTAACTTTTTTTTTCTTTTTTTCTATCTTAGGCCCCCGAAACCTATATCCAGCCCTTGTATACCCTTATGTATAGATACGTACATATACGGTGCGTTTGAAAATTAAAAAAAAAAAGTCACGTGACCAAATCGATGCTATCTTGCTGGCCCACGTCGTGCATGCGGTGTTAGTCGCTATTTGTCCCGCATCTAATTAGGTTAGGCGACGGCGCGCCGCCGGCGGACGGACGGCGGACGGACCATGCGACTGTCGTCTCTGCCATCTCCGGTGAGTTCGTGGCCGCATAAGGTTTCCAGAATCACGGAGGGTACCCTCTCTTCCCTATGAGGCTAGTGTTAGGGGCAACCTAGGGTAAGGGGCTCCGCCCCACCGATCGATCGTATCGAGGGGCAACCTAGGGTTAGGGGCTCCGGCCACGGTCAGGTTCTCCCGACGTGCGCGTGGGGCGGTTCTTCATCCACTTCATCTGGCGCATCGACCAGTGCGGTGGGGTGGGCTTCATCCGTCGGCACATCTACCGGCGTGGTAGATTGATTCGTTCTTCTTTAAGTTCATGACATGGGCAGAAATATGATTAATATATTGTTTGTTTGTGTTCTTTGTTTATGGAGTGTTGTTCATATACTGAAGTAATGTACTGTTGTAGGAAATGGCAGAATCTACGTCAGGTATTTTTGAGGTAGAGAAGGAACCTGGGTTGGAGTTTCCTGCAGATGGGTCAGATGATTCTAGTGAAGGTGTTGGCGATTGGGTAAATGAATCTATGTCAGCTAGTGAGAATTATCTGTAGATTCAAAGTCAAATGATGGTGATAGCTCTGAGCATGTGAGCACAGATGTTATTAATGTAAGTTATTTTATTTGATTCGATTATTAGGGATAGCAAAATAATTATGTTAACGTTAAAATTATAACATTATTCATGATACCAATTTATGTAGATGGACATAGACAATGATAAGGAGGAAAGCAATTCCGAGTCTCTGTTCGAGGAATACATTAATGAGGTACATAGAGTGTACTAATTATTTGTTAAGCAACGAAATAAATGACCATTAGTGGATGAGTAATTGTGTTATTATTTTGTGCAGGAAATAGCTGGTCTTCAAAATATGTACGACTACTATGGTGAGTCGGACATGGAGAGTGATATTTTTGATGGAACAGATTCTGGGGAGTCAAAGGAGGTAAACATTATGAAGGTAAGATTTCTGAATATATTTGTTGTGAAAAACAAAGTGTCTGATGAATAGAAAATTATGTAGGTTTTCATTGATTTTCTCTGCATGTGCAGGCCCCGGTTGATGATGGGAGCTGGAATGTCAATGATGTTTGCAAGGCTGAGGATAAGATGGACATGTTGATGAAGATAAAGGAGATGACTTTTCCTTGCGAAGCAGCTGCTTTTGTATTCTACAACAGTTACGCTAAAGATAATGGATTTAGCATCAGAAAGGACAAGGTCAGATATAGCAAGAAGCGTACGAAACATTTGGTTTACAGACGTTATTTGTGTTCGAGGGAAGGTGAGCGTCATAAGAGGTTGATGACCGGGAAGGGACGAAGTCGAAGGCTCAGAGCTTTGTCCCGATGCAAGTGTGGGGCTCACCTGACAGTGAAGCTTAATGCAAAACTTGGCGTATGGTACGTTGAAAGTTTTGAGCCCAATCACAATCATATGTTAGCAAGACCGGATGAAGTACCTTTTCTTTGGTCGCATAGAAAAATAAAAGAGTACCAGAGGCTGAGATATTAGCTATGGGAGCCGCAGGAATTAGAAAGCACATCATAATGGACTCCATGATCAGCAAAAGTGGATGGTACGACGGTGTTGGGTACGTCAGGAGGGATATGTACAACCTTTGCAGCAAGGAGAAGATAAAACTACTGGTGAAAGGTGGTGCTGCCACGACCATTAGCATTATGGCTAGCAGAAAGGAGAGAGACCCCAGCTTTTATTTTGACTATGACTTAGATGGAGAAGGACGGTTGAAAAGAATGTTCTGGTGTGATTCCCAGTCTATATAGGACTATGAGGACTATGGGGATGTCCTTGTGTTTGACAGCACGTACAAGATGAATCGATATGGTATGCCATTCATACCTTTTGTCGGTTTGAACAATCACCGTAGGACTACTGTTTTTGGTTGTGCCATAGTTTCGGATGAGACAGAAGAAACATATGTGTGGCTATTGCAAACATTTCTCAAGGCAATGTGTCAGAAGATGCCTCGGAGTGTAATCACGGATGCTGACTCGGCGATGATTAGGGCAATACGTAGAGTATTTCTAGATGTCTGGCACCGAATATGTACTTGGCATATTGAGAAAAATATGAAGGTCCATCTTAGTAGTAAGTCCTTGGGAGAGTTTCGCTCTATGTTGTACTACACTACGTCGAAAGCCGTATTTGAGCAGAGATGGCAAGCGTTCTTAAGGAAATGGCAGTCGGAGAAAACCAAAACTTGGTTGAGAAGGATGTATAGGAAGAGGGGCATGTGGGCTGCAGCGTATCTGGCTGATGGTTTTTGGCTTGGTATGAAAAGCAACCGGCGAAGTGAAAGTCTAAGTTCCTGCCTTCACCTGCACCTTGATGGAGAGATGACTTTAGTGGATATGATATTGCATTATGAGAATTGCATCAACCGTATTGGTGAGAACGAGGCGCGAGATGACTGCACGGCCTCACAGACTATACCAGTGCCCGTAACTAGATGTAGGGAACTGGAGGTAGCTGTTTCGCACAAGTTCACCCCGGCTAACTTCTATATGTTGCAGGATGAACTGAAGAAAGTTGGTGGCCTACTGACTGTTGAAAAAAAGCTAGGATCTGGATCAGAAATATTTGTCGTCGCATGGCATGATAACCGAAAGAGGCAGTTCACTATGGAATATACACCGGAAAATCCAAAAGAATCTATAAAGTGCAGCTGCAGACGAATGATTAGAAAAGGTCTACCGTGCAAGCATATATTCCACGTTCTGAACGAATTGCATATATATATAATTCCAGATTGTTGTGTTCTTCGTCGGTTGACAAAAGACGCAAGGCACGGTCTTCCTGCAAGGCGCACTAGTGATTTGTTCGGAGTAGGATGGTCAGGGGCTGGGGAAAGATTGAAATATAGCCAGGTCAGTGTGCTAGCTTCAGAAGCTATGCATGCGGCATGCAAACACCCCTCCCTTTGGGATCAGTTGCAGGAAAGTTTGAAGGCTGTGATATCTAAGGCTATTGAGTACGATCAGAAGGAGGAGTTGGCAATTGTTCCTATTTGTCTAAGCTCGTTAGCGGTTGAACACGTAGAGGATCATGAAGGAAACATTGTTAAGGTTCAGAATCCTTTGAAAGTATCGAGCAAAGGTGCACAGAAGCATAGCTCGAAAGATGAGGAATACGATTATCGTCCAAAGTCTAAAAATGGGAGACAATTATCATTTGACGAACATAGAATCAAGTGCGGCGCTTGCAAGGAACGAGGACACAGCAAACGCAGCAAGCATTGCAAACTTAACCAGAAGTAAGTGTTACCAAACTACATTGAATATATAAATAATGAACTTGTCAAACTTATTAAAATTTTGTGTTTTCATGTGCAGGAAGGTGGTATAGGAACATCACTAGAGGAGATATTTGAGTTAATATTGTTAGAAAATCTATATATTTGGTGGCACAGTTTTTAAAGTTGTAAAACGGTTTTGACATACACTATTATTTTGGATACGCCGTTGTTGTGTTGTACTGTGTCATTGTCTTACCACGTCTTTGTTTATTTTGGTTTATGATGAAATGTGTGCCATGTCAATTTTGTGACGATGATATGAATATATTTCAAGTTCGACCCGATGTAAAAAGTTTTATGATGCAAAAAAATAAAAAGAATAACGCTGAAAATCTAGATGTTTGCATAAAATTGCAACGATTTTTATTCGTGGCTGGCCCACGAAGTAGTTGATTGTTTCCCCGTTAATTTGGGTTGTAATGAAACTCGACCCATGGACTAGTCACGGTCCTGGTAGCCGGGCCTAGGGTTTGCAAAATTTTACTATATAAATGTACATACCCTCAGTCTCATCTAGGGTTAAATGCAGGCTATGTCTCGCCGTCGACTGATCGTGATCGGCTGCGTGGCAAACTAAATCGGCTGGGATGGATCCGACGGACGGCGCTGAGGGATGGGCGAAGCTTACATCTGTTGTCCATTACGACTGCGGGAAGATCAAGAAAGGCGCACCGCCAACCCTAGATGAGACGGTTAGTTTTTCAAAATCTTTCTTTCAGTTTCATTTCTACGCAATTTACGCAGTATCTGATATTTTGCAATTTAGGATGTTAATGATCTCCTGTTGCCCCACTTTGTTGATGCTTTGCCGCAATATGAGTATGATCCTGCGTACAATGGTATTGAGCGCAAAACCAAAAATAGGTGTGGCCACTCGATGTTCCCTGCTCGTCGTGTCTGCAAAGATGGTTGTGATGCTGGTAGACGGTTTCTGGGTTGTCCATATGAGGTTTTACCCTATATCCTTGTGTTATGTACATCATTGACAATATATTAAGATATCACACAAAAATATAACTTTTTTTATTATTTCAGGGATTATATAAGTGCGAACATGTCGAATGGGTAGAAGATGAATGGAAATGAAGATAAAGATATGTGATTGGGCAACTAGCCGAAAAGAACAACAAGATACTGATGGCAAAAGAAGAGGCTGAGAAAAAACTGAAGACACATTTGAAAATGAAAAATAAACTATTAAAATGTAAGGACAACATTATTTGTTTCCTTGCGACAATGTGTGTTGCAATGTTTGGACTTTTAGTAGCCATCCTGTACAAGTGGCGAGATGCAAAGTAGCAAGTTGTTACAAAAGAGGAGTTTTTTTACACTCTAATAATAAACAAGTGACGCATTTCGTACCAGCTGGGTCTTTTTCTTCACGCCGTTAGTACAACTCAATTTGTACAAACATTATACAAAACATGAAATTCTGATTAATAAATTCGTCATATATCAATATATGAGTAGCCTTAAGTGCATATAATAAAACAAAATAGTTGAGGTCATTCTGTTACATAGTTGATCGACCAAAACAAGTTACAATGGCTAGGAAACCTTCTTCGGGACTAAAACCTAACCACTCTAACTTGAAAATTCTAATCATCTATGCTTTCATAATTTGTTCATCTTCGAAGCGATCTCGTGAACTTTCTTTTTCACGGCATCTAATTTGTTGGACGGCGACAACATCATTTCTGCGACGACACGTCTCCTCCTTGCGTTAACCGTGGCCTACAAAGTAGTACAAATCACGGTGAGTTGAAATTTAGTTAAGATGGAATGTTTAGTTCGTAATCATACCTGTGAAAATTCTCCTGTCATCCGTTCACCATCCCAATGCTCCATGCATTCGATGACAAATAATCCACAAGAGTTTCTGTTGTAAAGGTATAAGAGTTGAAAGATTAATACAGTGCTCATGTTCATTCCGTTGTAAAGAATATGATGTAGCATGTACTCACCCATCCCGCTACTGCGGCATCTCATACTCTTTAATTGGCCACTTTGAAACATCCGGATATCGACCATCTGTACTTGCATTTGCCACTTGCATGTCTTGTCCAATTTGGCGACGCTGTAAAAAGATCATGGTTAAATGCGCAACACATTTTGAGAAAAAAATAAGGACAATATATTCTCCACATACTAGTGCCTCGACAGTCTCCAAAGTTAAGTCCAGAGGATATAGCGAGTCCAGAACTTGGAACTCTTGCTTCGGCATGTGCATGACCACCGTCATCCAGTGTGTATTGCCGATATTCAAGGGAAAATAAGTCTACAAAAAACTCATATTATTAAATATCCGATGGATTTTTAGATGTTTAATCATAACATATAATAATTGATCGCAAACATAATATAACATACCTTTTTACGAACTATATATTCTTCCAACACTCTACCAACTGTTCCAGATTTTTGCATCTCATTATCCATGTTCATGGTGAACTCTTCTACTTTGTCTCCAGCAATTGCACAGTCTACTAGAAATTTAGATCTCCATGCTGGACATAAGAAACGGTCATGCCCAACCCGGAGGGCTAAATGTCCAATGTATCCATCTATTACCTGCAACATACATCATTGAATTAAGTGTTTGCAACACACAAAACATAAATTTAATGTATTGGCATAATAATAAAGTATTGTCAGTAAGTGCAGTTATCACTTACATCATCAGAAAACTATTTACGGTCTAGAACGACACGTAGTCTTTCTGCACTAACTTCATCTCCACGGGATTTCTTGTATAAGCTTTTTTTCTTGTGCTGATCTGACCGAGATACGAGCTCAAGAAATACGACGGCAGCATCTATTTGTTGTGGAGTCAAATCAGTGTTGCAATTTTCATCTAGGCCTGGTTTATCATCGAAATCGAGAACTGCATATATAAATAAAAAACTGAATTAGTATATTTGAATGCAAGACATGTTCACAAGTTTTATTAAACAATTCAAATATGAACTTTACCTTTTGCAGTAGATTCGCGGACTAAACGCTTGATGGGTTTGTCAAGAGCATAAGGAGACTGAAACTTTTTTGGGACTGTACGCTTCCGTTTCCCAGTTAACTCATCTTTCTTTCGGCTATCAGCTGCTTGACAGTCATTTGCTACACCTTTATTTAATTGTGCCATAGACATAAACTTATTAACAGAAACAGCATAAATATCAATATCAGATTCTTCTTTTACTGGTTCTGCATTATCAATAATAAAAGGGTTATCCGGCGTGCTGCCAAGTGCACCAATCCTCTTGTTCAGTATACGATCATTCACACCATTCGTCTTGCTAAGTGGTGTATGGCCATTTATGCCATTCTGTGCAAGCGCCTTCGCATGTGTGCCATGGTCAGGAACTTCGGCAGGTGCTGTCGCACCAATGCACTCGACCTCTTCTTCGGAATTGCTATCTTTCTTGTACACGAACTTTTTTTTGTCACGAGGTCCATTCTGAAAAGAACCAGCATCTTCTTCCTCTTCCATTTCTGCTGAAGCCGCTGCATCCATAGATTTGTACGTCACGCCTTCCTTGTTGAACAGTTCCAATATTCTCTACAAGACATGGTAATGTAAGAGCACAACCAAATGTTCAACTATAATGACCTTAACTATGTAGATTAGTATCTCACCTGAGCACATAAATCAGCTATAGGAGTCAACATTTTATGCAACTTTGTGTCCAAGTGATCTGTCACCCGCTTAAACAAAAGCTCCAACTGATCATTACCAATTTGGTGTGTACCATTGATCTTCTTGTGCGGAACACTAACCGGCTTGGCCTTTTGCTTACGAGCGGGCATAGGATCTGCCATCAATGGCAATTGCATACGATATTCTTTAGTGATATTATCTTCTATCTGCATGATGGTACAAATGATACAAGCTGTAAGTCATGCGTACTTTATTTACATGAGTCATAATCTAAAAAGTCACTATACTAGGGAAGCCAAAAAAATATTACCTTGACGTTACCACGACCACGCCCATTCTCGTAGTCGAAATTGTCTCTCTTTGTGGCAACGGCTTCGTTCCAATTCCTCATGAGGGGCCGTATGGACATTTTAGGATTAAATGCACATTCGCCTTCCTGAGGCAGCACTTTCTCCCAGTACAAGTACTACATTTTAAGAAATATGAGTAAATTCGCTATAGCACAGACATCATAGAGTATACATGCGAAAACAAATGAGTACGAAAATAAAACCTGCAATAGTCCAAGATTTCCTTTCGGCCATTGACGGATTATTTTTCCTTTTCTCCCAATCCTGATGCTGTCCATTAAAACCCTCCTCGTTAAAGCATTCCAATTAATCTTGGACATTCTGTTAACATCATCAACTAATGCATAGTACTGCTTCAGAACAACCTTTGTCGCCATAGGCGCAATAACTGTTCCAAGTAGCACTAGCACCACCTTTCGCAGAAAGTCGTCATCAGCAAGTTTATTTTTAATGTTGTCAGCGATTAAATCATCAATTACGATCTTTCCAGTAGATTTGCTCAGAAAGTGTGTGGGGACGCGATCCTTCACGTCCTCTCCTTCTTCAGTAAGTATGTCCGCTGCTGAAAAACCTTCATTCTCGAGACCAAGGATACACTCTACGTCGACAGGCCCAATAGAGATTGCCGCATTTGTCTCTTCTATAGCGAATGTACCCGTTGTAGGGTCAAAAGCCTCGAGCATGAACCTTCAACAATAATTACCATGAATCAGAATATAGGAGAAAAACATATGTACAATGGTAGAACAGAAATATTTGCATTAGTACCTTATTAGGATTGTGCGCATCTTCGTAGATGGCATCATCATCATACTACGCAGATTCGTTTGGACAGTCTAGCCCGTTGAGCGATGGAAAGACCCGCCACTAACTTACACCATTTTTCGATGTTGCAACAAATATCCCCCTTAAGATGGTCCATCCTAAAAACAAAAAACACAATTAATATATTGGCGGGACATTAATATGTAGACTGTATTGCTGCATGCGATATGAGTTACTACACACATAAAATGACGATACTATTTTCTATAAACATGTCTGGTCATATCTAAATGAACTAGTGGATCTACAGGACCTAAAAATATTGATAACAGTCGTCCTAGTTAGCTTGTGTCTTGACCGACAAGCGTCCGCTTTACCATAAACGACAAACAATAATGGACAAAATTTCCGAGCGATTCAATAGTATTTGAAAACAAGAAATCACCACAACTACAAAAGGATACAATTAAACATAAATATAAGGGAAAGTAGTATCGGCTCTTAGAGCTCTAAGCCATGAACCGACTAGCCTACCACTTTCGAGGATCAGAGGAAGATGTACCTAAAATAAAACTACTGATGCGCAGGATGAGAGGTTTACCTGAACGTCCTCTGTAGAGGAGGAACGACCACATTGGAGGAACAAGGTCGTCGAAGCTGCGACGCGGAATTAGGTGCACACGAGGTTAAAGGGGCTGCGAGTCGCCAAGCGGACTATGACGGCGTTTAGGGTTAGCAAGAGGAAGCGATCGTGGGGTTTAATATTCGGTTTGAGTCAGAATTATTTCCACTTGTCCGGTCCTTCTTGGGCCAATAAAGGCCTCTGGACTCATCCCGTCCGAGATATTACATGAAACGGGGCCTGCGCTATATCAAGGGCCGGGCGAAGTTTTTTTTCGTCAGACCGAAGTTTTTTGTTATCTTTTTCTATATAAATTTTACAAAATGCTTAAATTTCGAACTTTCAATTATAGGAAAATAACTATATATTTCACATCAGTGCTTGACATGTAACATGTATACAAAGTTTGAAAAACTGTATAGAAGGTCGAAAAATATGACAACTTAGAAACAAGTCGTTTCGTCTAACTTGAACCATCTTTTCTAAGCATGTGATTTTTTCGACCTTCATTAAATTTTCTAATATTTTTTACACATAGTGACACAACCAATCTAAGACACATGGGCAAGGTTTTACGTTTTTTTTTAATTTCTTTAAATTTCTATTGCCCCGGTAAAATTTAGGTCAAATAATCTAAGACATTCGAACAAAAATATAATGCCTTATGATGTGCCAGCTCTCTTTCAAAGTTCTGAATTCAGACAAACACAGCTCTTAAAATCGAAATCTGAATTTTTCTGAAAATTCATGTCAAAACCACCTATTTGATGTGTTTAACTGAATTTTCAAATTTCTACATGCACCAAGTTTTGAATCTGAAAAAACTATACAAATGAATAATGTGGGCCCTACAGTCCTTCAAACAATGGTGAAAACCTCATGTAATTCAGACAAACTCAACTCGTCAAATCCAAATCTGAATTTTTATCAAAAAAATGTCAAAACTATTCGGAATCTGCAAAAACTTTAAAAATGATAAAAACAGTATAAAAAACCTAAGTACATAAAAATATTACAATTATTTTACATACAGTTATCCAATCTTTATTACAAGCTATATTACAACTTACAAGTAATATTGAAATAATAACAATTTTTTAAAAAGGGACACAGCCCAGCCAGGCCTTCTGCCCGGACAAGCTACCTACGACCGAACTGGGCCTCTTTCAGCCCATTATGTCCCCAACGCCGCACGACGTCAGTCGGGTCGGACGGCTGGGAGTTTAGTCCCACCTCGCCAACTGGAGAGGATTCCGACCAGCTTAAATAGCCGCACCGTTCGGCTGCTATCAACAGCCTCTCTGTTCTATCTTACTTGCGATCAGTCACGAATCCTACTTTGGCCCGTTGGGCCTACTTGCATGTCACGAGCCTACATCCTGGCCATTCATTTGGTTTCTAGGCGTATGCAGACCGTGATTCCCTTGAGGAATATCCTGCCAGCGGGTGGCCTTTTTTGCTTTATTTGATCTTTTTTCTCCTATATTTTAACATAAATTCATACATTTTTTAATACAAATTTACATGGCATAATGCATATACAGCACTATCTCTGCACTTTAATGACTCTCACCATTTCAAATTTTGAAACACTACTACAATTTGCTACACCTATCAAAACCTTCCAATTTAGAATTGGCACAATGAAACACATATTACTAACTGTCAGCACAGCTATCATGCCACATCACAGATACATATATAAGAAACAAGCAATTAACAGCATGTAACATAACCTTAGTAGCAACATAATAACATATAAGTCTTACGGGAACTTCACCACAGTACCAAAAGAACATAGTTCTCAACCACTTCTACCTAGTTAACCAGTTCAACATATTAACCATATTTACATAAACATCATCGCTATAATGATGATGTGACCATACATACTAGCAGCTGATCAACATTCACTCTTCAGTCTCGAAGTCGCTGAACACAAACTCCTCTGGCTCGAGGACCCTGAGGAGAGCTTCGTGCCTGCCACGATCATGCAGGTCACCCTCAAAGTAGTCCTCACCCAGACATCCTCGAGTGGCAACCTCACGGACATGCTGGACAAGACCCACCCTCAGGCCCCCACGTGGCTTGAAGTGGTGGAATGGGCACCTGTAGAACTCAGTACTGAATGGCAGGTACGCAGAAATCCCCTGCAGCCTGAGTTTCTTCTCCTCTTTCTTCACAAAGGACTTGTAGGTCCATTGCTCAACATCATTATCTAAACCAGAACCAGAAAAGTACTACACAATCAAAAAAAAGAAATCAAGAGTTAGTACTTTTAATTAGGTACAACAAGTACTATATTTGTGCATATCTGAATGCACTTGAACAGATGGAAGAACAAACCTCCTCATCGGGGACCGGGGAGAGTACATCATAGCCAGCACCAGGGTTTGGAGCCTGCCAAAAAATTTACAACATTAATTACTGAAAGCATTCAATATAAGTAATTGAACAATAATAGCAAAAATTGATAGCATAACAAATTATGGTTCACAAATCAGATCACTAAACTAACATTGATTAACTTGACAATAAAAGCTACTTAAGCTACATGTCATTAAATTACAAGGATTATGCAATTATGTTGCATGTACATAATTGCACAGTAATTATGCAACCTTTGTTCTATCAAACATATAATCAAATTTTCCTATACTAAATGTGATGTTCATACATGTTGTTGCCTTAGATAGTCAGGATCAGTTGCAAGAATTGCAAAATTTATGAGGCTTTTCATAAAGCTGTGATAACAGCTCACAATAGTAAACAAGTATTTAAACAAGGTATGCTAAAAGGCTAAGTTTATTTGCAGCCACAGAAACAAGATACACTAGAAGGCTAAGTATTTTTGCAGCCACAGAAACAAGGTACGCCAAAAGGCTAAGTTTTTTGTATTCATTACCACCAGCGTGTTCATTAACAGATCATGAAGACGATCAGACTCAACTTTTAGTACAAGTCTCCAGTTCAAGTGTCAAAATACAGCCGCAAAAATCTACTCTAGTATGCTAATACAGTTTAGGGCATGCAGCCATTTACCATTTATCACCGTGCAAAATCAAGGAAAATGATAAGCTGATATTTCAATATAACCACTAATTAAACTACACTGAATATCATATCTTAGGAACATCACTCTATACATGCAATTGTAGTACTAGCAAGATGAAAGAATATTTATGCAGGTATATCACTCTATTCATTTAATAACAGAACTACTCTAGCTTATATATGATCATACAATTTCATAAAAAAACTACAACAAAAATATACAGTCAACATTGTGTAATTTCATAGTTAAATATCCCGAATAATCCGATGCACCGAACTATTTCCTAGGGCTAGACTCATGCTGCAATGAATAACTGTCATTCAAATATGTCAATTCCTAAACACAATCTACACCAGGAATCTACAGAACCAAGCTTCCATCCACAAAAAATCCCTAAATTATATCAATCCCTAATACTGATAAGCTAAATCTACAGAACTGAGCTTCCATCCAAACAATCTAAAGGGGAAAATAGGAAATTAGCAGAAAAAACTCTTACCTGCATCGGAGCAACCACTTGAGGCTACACCGGCGCCAGATCCTCCACGGTGCCGACCGCCACGTTCAGATCCAGCCGCTCCGCCTCGCTGACCTCCGCATCCACCATCTCCACCTCTCCTAGAGCCGCATCGGCCAAAGTGGCCAAAGCGGCCGTACCACCACCGCCACCGCCATGGCCCTCGACAACCTCCGACCGCATCTGAGTGGGTCACGGCTCCCATCCCCACCCTAGCAGAACCGCCCGCATCGGCCCCGGAGCCCACTCCCGCCATCGTCGGAGTCGAAATCGCGCGGAGGAGGATGACACTCAGGCTGGAAGCGGAGGAGACGACGACGTGAGGTAGGGTTTCTCACTCCTCAGTCCTTTCCGTATCAGGTGAGGCAAAAGGGAGGGGGGAAATGGTGGGATCTAGCGAGGCGGAGCGGCCGAGAGGGCTCTTATACGTCCCGTCGATTCGTTTCCGCTGATGTCACCGGCGCCGAGTCGATTCGTTTCCGCTGACGTCACCGGCGCCGTGTCGATTCGTTTCCGCACGTGACGTACACTGTACAAAATACGCGTACAAAAAAAGGTACAAGCTACCACGGGCCTATATGGGCTTGAACGGGCTCTACGTATCTCTCCGAAGTCAAGTATTTACAATCTTACCACCGGTAATGAACCGGTATTGGACAATCTCCACTGTCCCTCCTCCGTTCTTTTCAGAATCAAAGCCAGAGGTGGAGCACCGGAGCAGAAGTGACTCAATTTATCATGCATAATGGGACTAGCTAATTCCCTCTTCTCCATTGCTGAACGCAGCTGCATAAAACAGACAGGCTAACCAAGCTGCCCGAAGACGTGCTGATCGACATCCTGGAGAGGGTGGGCACGCTCGACGCCATCAGAACCTGCATCCTCTCCAAGCGAACGCAGAACCTCCCCACCATGCTCTCGGAGATCGTCGTCGTCCCCAGCGCCTGGGAACTCAGCCGAGACAACGGCGTCGACGTGGTCGAGCTGATCGATAAGATTCTCACGACGAGATCCCCGCATGTCCCCATCCGCAAGCTCAAGCTCAGGTTCATCATGAGGAGCGACGACCATCTCAAGTCAGACACGACCATCAGGCTAAGTCAGTTGCTTCTTAATGCCCCCTCGATAAGAAATCTACACCTGGATTTTCAAACTAAAAAGGTACTCACTCCAATCATCTCTCCATCTGCCTCTCTCTCTCTCTCTCTCTGCATCTCGCTCGCTAGCTCTCTCATATATGAGGGTTATATGCGACTTAGGTAACTTATAAGTGAGTCTCTATAACTTGAGGATACAATCTCTGCACCACTTGCACTCACTATTATTTGTTTTTTCCGTCTTAGATTTGGATTCGTCCAGAATGTCCGAACGAAGTTGCTTTCACCTTTGCTCAGCAAGCTACGGTTTTTGAATCTGGACAAACTTCCTGAAGAACGTGATATTGATTGGACAATGTTCTTTCTCGAAGCAGCGCCATGCCTACAGGAGCTATCTATCACAGTATGGGATCATCTATGCTGGGGGAGGTCAAAAAAAGGTGACTCCACGAAAACAAGTGTGCAGTGGGAGCCATCTGTTACTGATTTCAAACACCAAAACCTGGCCAAATTAACCATCCACGGCTTCCAGACTGACGGCAATTTCACGAGATATGTTAGACGCATCATGGAAATTGCAGTGAACATCAAGGATGTGTCTTTGCATGACAGAAAGCTTTGCAAGATTTGCACTCACAGATTGTATAATATCACCATTGAGGTTCGTTCATTGAGATATCCGCAAACCAACGAGGAGAAGGATTCATTGAGGAAGAAGATTATAGAGGAGTTGGTGACGTCTTCCCATGCTGTGATTCACTTCCATCCATCACACTATTATTCACCTGACATCGTCGAGTATGTGCATCATTCATGGAATAATTGCACATGATCTATCATTTATTCATCTATGGTTGTGGTTAATTGGAAGCAGTACCCGCACTCCAAAAAATAGTAGCTATATCATCTTTTTATGTTGAATTGAAGCATGTATTTTTTTTATAAAGGGCGATGCATTAATATCAAGAAGATACAAAGTGCACTTTGTCTCTGCAACAATTGAATAGCACGAACAACTCAAGACAACAATGATACATGGAGCCAAATTGTTAAAAAGAAACAAAACCAAAGATCTAAGGCATATTGTAACCAACAATGATATTCTACAATACAACCCTCGCCCGAGATCCTTTCGACAAGTTCAGAAATCACACGTCTTGAAGTTTGACACGACAGTAATCCTGATCGCTTATGATTTGAAAATAAAGACGCACATGTTTTTGTAACAGACATGATCACTGTGTTCCTGGGAAGCTTATTGATCGTGTCCACGACAAGCTGCGTTTTTGGGAGTTTCCACGAGTTGGAGGGAGCAATAGCCTAGCGCAAGAGTAAGTTAAGGGTGTGGTGTGGAGGGGAGTGTGTTGTAATGCTTGGGTAATTGCTTGCAATTGGCCTTAGCTACTCTTGTAACTTCTTTGCTCTCCTATAAAAATATGCCACGTGGTTATCAGGTTAAAATCAAATGGTTAACATAGTATCTAAATTTCGCTCCTCGCCGATATAAGTCTTTTATGATGGTAATGACATCTTTTACATGTTTAGAGCGGATCAAATACTCATTTTCTCAACATATAGATCATTGCTATGAAAACGAACCACGTAAAATTTATCTGCTAACTATGTATTTGGGTGGTAATTTTTATTTTTTAACAAGTGACCTGGTAGCTATAGTACAATAACTTGGGAACGATTATTTGTCTTCAAGACAAAATTTTGTTTTAAACTCCTTGTCAGACGAACCAGTCGCAGACAAGTCCCCCATGGGAAGCATGAAATTTTGTTTTAAACTCCTTGTTTCTTCTTGGAAGACACAGTATTTTGCTCATAAGTGTGAGCTTCACCAGGTATGGTTACATGTTGAGGGGGTACCACATACTTTATGCTCTTTTCTAGGCCTTTTGGATGTTGTTTCACTCATGGGGACTACTTTGGATGTTGATCTTGTAAACCTGAGGCACAAGGGAGTGGTTCACATTCTGGTGGCCATGTTCGATACTAAACCTCTAATGAAGAAGAAGGATGTTGTGGGGCACTATATCTCTTCAGATGCAATGGTGAAGTTGAAAGGGTATGAATTCCGCTTCCGGAGGGAACCCGGGGGGTACGTCCCAGAGCCTGACTTTGTTTCCTTTGTGTGGAAATGCACGAATGATGATGCTGACAATGATGGAAAAGGTAAGTATGGAGATGATGGTATGGACACTTCGGGATCTCCACTAGCTGCCACTCATGGTATGCCTTCGGATGCTCCTATGCCCTTGCAACAGCGTAACAGGGGTTCAGTTCCATCATCCTTGCGGAGGATGCATGATTTATTGATTGTAGTTACACTGTCTAATGCCAATCCAACTACTCCTTGGGGCATCGAACTTGTCGCTACTTTACCCACTGATTCTCCACTAAGAGGGGAGTGTTCTCCTTACACTCATGAGGCTGATGTTACACCCGCTACGATACCTTATATTACTGTATTCTAGGTTGTTGAGGCGTTGATGGTGGCCTCGACCAAGGCGGATTCGTCATCATCCACTCCTCCTCTTCATCATAGGTCAGCTTCAATCTCACGCTCCAGGCCAAATGTTCTGGGGCGCTTGATTTTGCATACGGTGAGTACTACTGATGTCGAGATGGCTAGGCTGGAGCCGGTGGGGACATGGCTAGCCCAAGAGGGGCTAGTCAGCGACGTGTTGTTGCTTGCTCAGCGGGGTAGGCCGACAACGGTTGTGGGTTAGGCTAGGAGGTTCTGGTCACCATGGAGCCAACTAGCATCGACCGCGACGATTTGGCCCATCGGTTGGCTTTGGAGGGGCCGACTGAGAGCGCCTGCCCATGCGGGGCATGCTACCCGCTACGGTGGGCTAGGAGTGGTGAACCGGGCCTCTGCCTCTGCTCCGGTTGTGGCCACGGACCAGGCATAGCGCTCGTCATGTGGTCTATGATGATGGTACATGTGTGACCGACGAGGACTCCTTGTCTAAGGCAATGAGGCGTAAAGCGGAAAAGAACATGGATTCCGATCGTAAAATCTGTTCTCCTAAATCATTTCTTCCTTTTTCTACCACTGCTATTAAGTCAAAACTCACCAATGTTGGTGTAACTTTGAGTAGCTCTGTAAAGGATGTTTTATTTTCTACCAATATATTGAGACATGTGGAGTATGACCGTTTAACGGTTACACCTAAAGTTTCATGTAAGTCTGATATTTCACCAAGAAAGGAGAAAGTGTTGCATCCCACAGTAGATGGTCAACTCTTTTCGCACTTTGTTGGTGAAGTATCAGAGGTTGACATTGATGAAACCAAACTCAGTTGAATTTCTGAAGTTAGAGCGTATGGTCGTAAATCAAAGGGATCCTCCTCTAAAAAGGTTCAGAAGTTTCGTAAGAGACCACGTGTACCCAAATCTCTTGTTGTTTCTCAATGAATGGAATGTTCTCAAATAGTAGAGGTCTTCGAGACTTGGCTTAACATTTGTTTTTTGTTGGATGTGTGAGAGACTTTAATTTGGCTTTTTTGGGCATTTCTAAAACTGGTAGCCGAGATTTCTCGCGCACTCTACTAACTTGCCTTTCTGGTAGAGTAGACTTTACGTGGATTACGAGTCCGCCTTCTGGAAGATCTAGCGGTATCCTTTTAGGCGTTCGAATAGAGACTATGGATGTGTTGGCTAGTTTGGTTGGAGATTTTCATATTAAACTCCACATCTGTAACAAAATCGATAATTTCACATGATCTCTTGTCGTCGTTTATAGTGCTACTCCTGGTTGTTTTAAGGCTGCTTTCCTACGTGAGTTGGTAAACCTGATAAAAGATAACCCATACCATATTAGAATAGGCGGTGATTTCAATTTGCTGAGATTTTCTCATGAGAAAGGTAGAGTTAGGTTTGATGAACATCGGCCTTTCTTATTTAACGTTGCAACTTAGATCTAAAAGAGGTTTCTATGTTGGTAAGGCCGTTTACTTGGGCTAATATTCTTTACGAGAATCTTGACAGAGTGTTAATGGATACCGATTGGAAAGAAAAAATTCCCATGGTAATGGTGCACGCACTAGAGCATATCGAGGCTTTATCATATCATGCACCTATTCTTTTATCTTTTGGTTCGCATGTACCGAAGCATAAACATGAGTTCAAATTTTAGCTTGGTTGGTTGCATTGAGAAGACTTTCATGATATGGTGAGAGCTATTTGGGATAAGCAAGTGAGTGGTCTTACATTGATTGAATGATGGAATAACAAAGTGCACATCACGTGTAAATCCCTTCGGGGTTGGGCTAGACATACTGCAAGCATGCTTAAGAATGAAAAACCACGCTTTTTATCTATCATTATTGACTTAGAGGCTTATCCGCACAGGAAATTAAACTTTGAAGCCAATTGAATGTGTAAATTGCACGACTTCTACGTGAAGAGTAACTCAAATAGTACCAACATTCTAAAGCCAAATTTATTCTGGAAGGAGATGCAAATATAAGGTACTTCCATGGTGTGGCCAATGGCAGACACTAGAAAACTTATTCATTCTCTAAAATAGAATGAAGGAATGATTGAGGGACATGAGCAACTAAAGTCATATATTATAAATTATTATACAGGTATGTTTGGGGCTCTAGAGGAAGATTCCTTCTGAATGTCTGAGTCCCAAACATATGACATACCCCAGGTTTCTATGGAAGAAAATAACTTTTGGACTGCTCCTTATACTGAGGAGGAAGTCAAGAAAGTGGTTTTCCAAATGGAACACAATAAAGCACCGGGTCCAGATGGCTTCTCAGCATAATTTTTGCAAAATTTATGGGAGGTAATCAAGGATGATATTCTAGATTTGTTCGATTTTCTTCATGCTAGGAAACTAGACTTGTTGAGGCTAAATTTTGGCGAGACTATTTTATTATCTAAGGTTAACGAGACAAAAAATGATACAACAATACTGTCCTATAAGTCTTCTTAATGTTAGTTTTAAAATATTCATTAAAGTTGCCATGATCGGGCTAAATTCGGTTGCTGGTCATGTAGTTCGTCCTTCTCAGACTTCCTTTATGCAAGTAAGAAACATCCTCGATGGTGTAGTAATTGTGCATGAAACAGTACATGACCTACATAGTAAAAAATTGATTGGGGTAATGTTTAAGATTGGTTTCGAGAATGCCTGCGATAAAGTTAAGTGATCTTTCCTTCCGCAAACACTCTGTATGAAAGGTTTTCCAGAGGAGTGGCGAGCTCTTATTCAATACTTTGTGTCTGGAGGGAGTGTGTCCATCAAAGTCAATGAAGATACTAGCACATACTTTTAGATAAAGAAATCATTGTCACAGGGTGACCCATTATCACCAATACTATTTAATATAGTGGTTGTTATGTTAGCTATCTTGATCGAGAGAGCAAAGCTGATGACCAAATTGAATGAGTAGTTTCGATCCCCATATTATAGATGGGGGATATACTATTCTTCAATATGTTGATGATACAATTTTCTTTATGAAACATGATTTGTAAAAGGCTAAGAATCTGAAATTAATTTTATCAGTATTCGAGAAGATTTCCAGATTGAAAATAAAATTCTATAAAAGTGAGTTGTATTGTTTTGACGGGGCCCAGGACAAGGCTCACCTGTAGTGTACTCACGAATATGGTACTATATATGGTCTCATTTTTCCATTTACCAATCGGAGTCTTGAAAAGATTGGATTATTTCTGTTCAAGATATCTTTTGCGTGGAGATAGTCAGAAAAAGAAATATCGTTTAACCAAATGGAGTGTGGTCTGCAGTCAAAAAGACCAAGGTGGTATTGGTATTAATGACCTACAGGTCAAGAACACCGCTCTTCTGGGTAAATGGCTTTTTAATCTACTCATATAAGATAGTGTGTGGCAAACCATTCTTCGGAGGAAATAAGTTGCCTCAAAAGCCGCATATCAAGTGCTATAAAAGCTTGAAGAGTTGCATTTTTGGGTCGGGCTCATGATTGACAAAAAGCATTTCTTCCAATGTGGGACCTTTAATATCAAGGACGGATCGCAGATACGATTTTGGGAGGATGAATGGACCGCTGGTTACTGCTAATTTTTTCAACCACTTAAGAGCATCTCTAACCAAACCCTAATAATTTAGAGAAAAAGGATCTCTAAATTGTATTCTTATTTGTTTCTCCTCTAAACTTCGGCAGCCGGGTTCGATCCCCAAAAACTTAAAGGACTAAAAATTATCATCATTTTCAAATCTCCACACCATATGCCAAATATCCATAATACAACCATGCATAAATATTATCCAAAATACATCAAATTGATCGAGTCAGCTCGAAAAGTTAGGCCTCCACCATCTCGGCCGCCTCAAACACCACCTCGGCCACCATCACCACCACCACCGCCACCACTCTCTCGCGCCAAGATCTTCACACGAGCAGTTTTCCAGTATGGCCTACCTTTGTCATCCAATGTGCTTGGGTCCAAGAACATGATGTTGCGCTTGGCATCCTACCTCTCCT
The DNA here is from genome assembly GCA_023614405.1 of Avena insularis. Lineage (NCBI taxonomy): Eukaryota > Viridiplantae > Streptophyta > Magnoliopsida > Poales > Poaceae > Avena > Avena insularis. Next base: position 452,782,508 of record CM042691.1, on the reverse strand, counting down.
TGGCCAACTTCTCCCTCGCAAGTGCTAGTCGTTCCTATTCTATCTTCTTCTCCTTCGTCATCCTTGCTTATTCAAGTGCAATCCTTTGCTCCTCCACCGCCAACTACGACCACCACTTCTCCTCCTCCAACAATTTGAGCTCATTCCACCTAGCCTCCTTGTCCCCTTTGCGTTCGGTCATCAATGCTTTCTTTGTCTCAATGATGACATTGAACTTGTCTTTGTAGGCACCGACCTTGATGACCCACAAGTATAGGGGGTGTATCGCAGTATTTTCGAGGGAAGTGAAACCCAATTTATTGATTCGACACAAGGGGAGCCAAAGAATATTTATAAGCCTTAACAACTCAGTTGTCAATTCAGCTGCACCTGGAAATAATCTTGCTCACAGCAGTTTATTAGTAGCAACAGTTTTGTAGTAGCAATAGTAAAGTAATACAGTAGTAAAAGTAAAGACAGTAGTAACAATTGCAGTAAACAGTAGGATTAAAGCACGGTAGTCATAGGGATGGATGGACGGGCGTTGCATAGACAAGACAATTCATATGGCAATCAAGACATAGGGCATTTGCAGATAAATGAGATAAAGCATCCAAGTACTAGATAATCATAGGCATGTGTTCCATATATAGTCATACGTGCTCGCAATGAGAACTTGCACAACATCTTTTGTCCTGTCAGCCCGTTTGCAGCGAGGCCTCAAGAGAACTACTGGCAATTAAGGTGCTCCTTTAATAGAGCACCGGAGCAAAGCATTAACACTCCGTGAACACATGTGATCCTCACATCAAATCCATTCCCTCCGGTTATCCCTATTGTTGTCACTTCGGGGCCTTTGGTTCCACGCAACAATATGTGTATACAACTTGCAGGTAAGACCATAAACAATACTATCATAATGAATCAATAACATGTTCAAATCTGAAATCATGGCACTCGGGCCCTAGTGACAAGCATTAAGCATAACAAGTTGCAACAAAGTCAAAAAGCACTAATAATAGATACTAGGCACCATGCCCTAACAATCTGATGCCATTACATGAACGATCTCATCCAATCCCTACCATCCCCATAGCCTATAGCGGGGGATTACTCACTCATAGATGGGGGAAACATGGATGGTCGATGGAGAAGCGATGGTGATGATGATGGCGATGATCTCCTCCAATTCCCTGTCCCGACAGAGTGCCAGAACGGAGTTTCTGGTTCCGAATCATGGAATCTGGTGGTGGCGGTGCAGTGGAACTCTTTCTGGAAAAACGTCGAACCCCCCTTGGCTTTAAGGTCAAGAGGCAACTTATAGGCAAAGAGGGAGGCCGAGGGGGCAGCCAAGGCGGCCACACCACCCCCAGGCGTGGCCTGGCCTGGCCCGCGCGGCCAGGTGGTGTGGGCCCCTCGTGGTCGTACTCCGTCTCGTCTTCTGGCTCCGTGAGTCTTCTGGTGAAATAGGATTTTTGGCATATTTGTCGGGATTTTTCCTGATAGTTGATTTTTTGCACAAAAACTAGACACTAAGGTAATTCTGCTAAAAATAGCGTAAGTCCGTGTTAGTTCTATCCAAATCACACAATTTTAGAAGAAAAACAATAGCAAAAGTGTTCAGAAAAGTAGATACGTTTTGGACGTATCAACTCCCCCAAGCTTAGCTTATCGCTTGTCCTCAAGAAATTCAGTTGAAAACTGAGTGCAATAAAAGAAATTTTCACGAACACATTTGCTTCATAAGATGTATATATTCTCAGCATATGGTCAACTACTCAGGCAATTCATAATAAAGAGTGTGCAACTAAGTTTACTTAATAGTCATTGCAAGCTATGAAGAGATTCCAACTCAAAAATAATAAGTAGCATGAAACATAAACATAAGCAACATTGCAATGCTCATAACAAGATATGATAGAGTGGTATCTCGCTTGCCTCTGATTGTAGAGCAAACATAAATGCCAAGGCACCTCTGAAGTTCAAGTGAAGACTAGAAGTAAAGATATCAAAGATACAAGCATCAAAGTCATAACACAATTAATCAAGTTTTTGAGACAATCACATTACTAAGAATGACAACTATGCTCTCAAGAAAGTGCTCATAGAATAGGTGGTAACTCAATAAAGAAATGAAAAGGTTTTGAATAGTTTGAAAGGATTCCAAATGCTGAAAGTATGGTACTCATTAGCTTTGAGCTCTCACTGCCCCTATCATAAGCATCTTTAAATGGTTAAGGTTAAAGTGACACAACTAAGAGGATATGCTTGACAAGTTATAAGTTAAAATCTCATGCCCCTTACTTACGAGTACCGAACCTCATGCTACTCAACTTCAGTCACAAGTAAGCTCTTGTCATTGTAAGTACATATATATCATAGAGAACCACCAACGGGGTACCCCTTGCACATGATACAGGAGCTATCCCATAATCAAAATGACAAGCAAGCAGACAATGAGCATCTCAGTGATCTTTTTATTTGCTATTTGCATAGGTTTTTATTGAGGATGCTTCATAGAATGCTCATTATGGTTATGATGCAAGTTTCCACCATGATTAGGCATGGCTTAGGCTAGCGGCCCAGACGTTTCTCTAACACATATACAAACTCCATGATCTTACAAGTTCCCCTTTTATTTCACACCGCCAGGATCCATAAGCAAAAGAATCATGATATCAACGAGGTACAAAGTACCAGTGCAATGTTGAAAGCGTTCCCCATGATACATGGTTCTGCTAACTTCAACTTATAAAGTGCAAGCATATTCGCAACAAAGATGGACGCAATGGTTCAAGATTATTAAGTGCAAGAAAGTAAAATGTGTCATCAAGTTCGTGAGAGCTTTACTAACTAACTTTCTCATAACAAGCAAACATTTTATTAGGAAGAAAACAAGGCATACTAAATATGCACGGAATAGCAAATGATGCTAATAAGTAGGTATGGTGGACACTTTTGGCAATATTGGTTTTAGGGAGTTGGAAACACGAGTAAAACTTATACTCAGTGCAAGTGAAGGCTAGCAATAGTAAGGGAGCGACAAACGAGAGAGAAATAGCTGTCATAATCATGCTTGCAATAGAACAGGACTAATCATGGCATAAAAGTGATTCAAGACCCCTGAGGCAAAATAATTCATCAAGGCTTAACTGATTATTGTTTTAGTCATATGCATGCGTGAGCATGTGCCAAGTCAATGCAAGTGAAACATTCATAGGAGGATACCATAGTGTCATACCAAGTTATGAATAGAGCAATGCAAGCAAACATTCATATGACATGCTACAAACTATTAGCGAGCTGGAGCTAATCATAAGAAAGCAAGAACTACTAAGCATCCATAAATAACATACACCCTACATGAACAGTCTAAGCATGCCCACAATGATGAGTATATGTACAAAAATGAAAACAAATAGAGTTCATTACGAGCCTCTTACCACACCTCAAGTTGTCATTAATCCTCATTATTGCCCTTCACTTGTGTAGCTTGAATAATAACAGGAAACCAAATTCCACTGAGGACTGTTGAACCCTGCAACAAACTTCACAAAACCAAAGAAGAACAACAAATATTTTTGGTGTTTTTGATTTTCAAAGGCAAGAACAAAAAGGAAAAGCAAGCAAAGCAAAATCTTTTTGGGTTTTTTGAATAGTTCAAACAAAGCAAAAAGGCAAAAAGCAAACCAAGGCAAAAATAAGAAGAAGCAAACAAAGATAAACAACGGAAATATTTTTGGTCTTTTTGTGTTTTAGAAAACAAAAGCAAAGAAAGAACAAAGACTAAAAAGAGAGCGAAGCATGGATATACAAAGTACCGACTAAACATGACATGGAGATGAGTGTGATGTCGGTGTACCTCCCCCCAAGCTTAGGCTTTTGGCCTAAGTGGGTATCAATCCCAAGCCGGCCAAGATGGAGCGCCTCCATAGTTCGGCGAGGAAGTACCCTCGTCCTGGTGCGAGCTCGAGGACGTCCCACTGTAGTGCGCAGAGTAGTCGTAAGAGGGCCCATCCTCCTGGTGCTGCCTGTGGAAACCAAGCAAGCGGAGCTGCTCGTCCACCTCCTCCTTGGAACGTGACCACAGCCTCCTGTGAACACTGAACAAAGTAGATTGCGGCAAAGAAATCTCCCTTTCATCCCCGTTAGTAAACAACATCCTGTATACTAAACTGTCCATATCAAAGTCAGAAGTGACGAAGTGATGTGTTTTCATGGCAGCAAGATCAAGCCTTTGTGGTGCCAATATAGTATCATTAGGATCCACAGAAAGTTCTAACGTAGTAACCATATGTGAAGCAATAATGCCCCCATAAATAGGTCCCCTAGCAGCTAGGCGGCGAGCAATGAGAGAGCCAAGATTGTACCGAGTATCATTATTAAGTGCAGCAGCGAGGAAGGCTAAATGATAATTGGAGATATTACTTGTGTTCTCCCTACCAAGAATGCTAGTGGCAAGATAATAAGCAAAGTATCTAAGAGCTAGGAGTTGGATGTTTCTTATCTTCCCGCGCTGAGCTACGCGGTCATCGTCATTTGTCACACTTCGATAGAGCTCCAGCAAATCAGCGGTTCGACCTTAGATCTTCTTCATGGTCCCCGTCATGCCTATACCTATAATGCTACAAAATCTTTCCAATGACATGGTAATAGGCAGATTATAAATTCTAAAAGAAACAGTTGACTGATAGGGGTGTTAGTGAAAACGAAACTCTCAACGAAAGTTTTGGTGAGCACGGCATATTGCTCACTCTCATCTTACATGTATGAGGTGACAGAACATTTCATGTTTTCCTATGTTCTGCGTGTTAGATAACAATACTATGGAGACTTTTCATGTGTGCTAAGTGTGCAGGAAGTTTTGAGGGGGGCCGGATAATCCGCCCCTCCAAGGGCCGGATAATCCGGCCTACCTCATCTCTCAAGGAAGCCAAGGCGCGTCGCTCTGTGTCCAGTCGGATTTTCTCCCGGAAAATCTGAACTGGGGCGGGTTTTTTCTCCCCAGGCCGGATAATCCGGGTTTCGCAAGGGCAGGATAATCCGGGCCCCAGTTTTCGAGCAAAAGGAGCCAAGGCGCGTCGCTCGGTATCCGGTCGGATTTTCTACCGGAAAATCTGAACTGGGGCGGTTTTTCTTCCCCAGGCCGGATAATCCGGCCTTCGCATAGGGCGGGATAATCCGGCCCCCAGAAGTTGATCAAGGGCAAGCTCGGCATGACGCTCAAAGAGGGGGCGGATTTTCTGCCGGATATTCCGAGTCTGGGGCGGAGTTTCCCCAGACCGGATAATCCGGCCCCCAAAGTGTGCAACGGCTGGTTTTTGGAAGGGGGTATAAGTACCCCTTCTTCCCCAACGTCCAGAACTCTTGATTCATTCGAATTTGACTAGACCCTGTGCAAGAGCTCTAAATCTCGATCTCCCACTTCAACCACCCTAAGGTCTTGATCATTGGTGGAATTGAAGGAGGAGAAGTTCATCATCAATATCAAGAATCAAGCGCTCCAACTCCTCTCCATTCACTTGGAGAAATCCCTGATCTAGTATTCTCGTTAATACCTAGATCGTGTTATTGTATTTGACAACTTTGTTCTTGTGGCAGCTTGTTGTCACTTCGGGAGCCTCCAAGTTGTTGTGGAGTTGTTGCCCCGCTAGTTGTTTAAAGGCGTCGGTGCCCGCCTTGAAGGGTACCTATAGTGGAAGGTGGATCAGGCCTGTTGTGGCGAGATCCATTGGAGAACAGGGTGAGGCCTTTTGTGGCGTGGTGGTCTTAGTACCGCTCACCCCTCCAACATGCACGCATTTCTTAATAAGGAAGGAACTGCGTCAAACAAATCATGTGTCTCCGTGTGCTTCACTTCGTTCACTGCCTCTTCCACTCGCTCCTTACTCGCTAGTAGATAGGTTTGCATATAGGGAAATTCCACACATTAGTTTATCTAGAGAATTTACCTTTGTGCTAAGCCTAAATTGAAAAAGAATTAAAAATTGGTGTAGCACCTATTCACCCCCCCTCTAGGTTCCCATACGATCCATTTCAATTGGTATCAGAGCCCCGGCTCTTAATTCGGGCTTAACCGCCTAAGAGTAGTATGGGTACCAGGGATGATGGAAATGAGGCTATGGATAAGGTCACAATGGATGATCTCAAGTCATTGGAAACAACCTTGTTGAAATCCTTTGAGGCCAAGATGGAGGAGATGAATCAAATGATTGCTCGCCTTACATCATCCATATCCCCATCTCCATCCTCCTCTGAGGCTCCCTCACCATCATCTAAGGAAAAGGGTAACACCGGATCTAAGGATGATGATGTGGAAGGTGAAAAACTAAATGGTTCCACCTCCAAAAAGGGAAGTGGCAAGGAGGAATATAGTGAGGTTCGCCACGTATATTCCCCCGACCCACCTATCTCTCATCCTCATATAAACAATAGGGGTGATCCACCCAAGCTCACTGCATCTTCTTTTAACCAATGGCAATTTCTAATGAAATCTCATGTTTGCAGCTCCTCTATTGAATTGTGGAGGATCATTGAAGAAGGTCTTCATGTTGGAGATCAAACCAATCTAACAAGAAGGGAAGTTGTGGATAGCCAGTTGAATGCCACTACTCTCCACATGATATAGCTGGGTGTGGGTCCCAAGGACATGCCACACATTGAACATCTCAACACGGCTAAAGAGGCGTGGGATGCTCTTACGGACCTTTTTGTTGGAAATGAAAGCATGAGAAGAAACCAGTATGATGCCCTTAGTAACGAAGCTGAGGGATTCTACATGTTGGATGGTGAAAACCATGAGGACATGTATAGAAGACTCAAGGGCATCGCAACAACATTTCGGAAGCATGGGGCCACTCACATTGATGATGCATGGATAAAAAGGAAGTATGTGAGTGCGTTAATGCCTTTCGAACCGACGGATTTGAAGATCTTGCAAGGTAGACACAACTATCATCAAATGACATCCAATGAAGTCATGCAAGAAATGGCGTCATTCAAAGTGGAGGCAAAGAATGTTGAAGATGCCCGTGCTCGGGCCATTGGAATGCAAAAGGGTGTCAATGTGGCTCTCAAAGCCAATGTTGTTGAGCAAGAGGATGATGAAGGAGCATTTGAGAGGATATCCACGGACTACCCCGATGAGGTCAAACGTGCTCATGGTGAGTACATGGCATTCTATGCAAGGAACTTTTGGAAGGACCCTGCCAAAGCCAAGTCTAAACTTGAGCGCAAGAACATGTCAAATGGAAGAAGAGAAACTGGCCCAAGATTGAGAACTTGCTTCAACTGTGGAGATAGACTGCACTTTGTAGCCGAGTGTCCTTATGAAAATAGAGAAGACAATGGTGGCAGACTCATTCTCAAAGAGAAATCCAAAGTTCCTAAGAAGAAGCCATTTGCTAAGAAGAATGGTCCTTTCAAGAAGCAACCCAAGATGGTCCTTGTAGCTCAAGAGGAATACTCCTCCACAAGTGAAGATGAAGAGGATGATGATAGTTTCCGCGAAGTGGCTGCTATAGCCACCACATCGACTCCCTCCTCTCTCTTCGACTCGCCGAACGAGAACGCCATCAACAACAACGCCACTTGCCTAATGGCAAGAGGATCCGAGGTATCGACTTCTAACTCCTCATTTTCTAAGACTAACATAATTTTGGATATGGATGATCATGACAGTCTTGAAATGAAAGAAGAAGTTATTGCCTTGGATATTTTTTTCACTAACCTACAAGGTGAGCACAAACTCCATTTTGATACTCTTATGAGTCAACTTGCTCGAGCCGAAGATCTCCTTGAAGAAAAGGGCAGAATTGAAAGAGAAGATGCTTTGGAGATAGCCTCTTTGAAGAATGCCTTAGAAGAGGAAGAGGAAACTCGAGTTTCTTTGGAAGAAAGACTCGAATCCCTAGAGGAGTCACAAGAAGAAGCTGTAGCTCAGCTCATTAAAGAATGTGACCATGCCCTTGCCAAGGTAAAGAAACTAAAGAAAGAAAAGATTGATTTTGGGGCTGTTCATGCTAGACTTTTGGAGAAGTTTGATGATCTTGAAAGTGCTCACAAGGCATTGAAGAGTGATCATTCTACTCTAAATGAGTCTCATGACCAGCTCCAAACTCAATTGAAACGGTATAATGTACCAAGTACCTCATCTTCATCCTTTGGAAAAGAAGATCTTGCAAGGAGTTCTCAACACAAAGGTAAAGGGGTTATTGATGAGATCTTGAAAGGTGCAAAGGACAAACAACAGTAGAGAAGGTCTTGGTTACATACCCAAGATAAAGAGCAAGAAAAACAAGAAGAACAAGACTGCTCAATCGAAGACTAGCAACATTACCAATGACAAGACTAATTATGATGGTTTTGCAGGGATCAACAATCCTAACTTCGAACTATATTGTGATTCTTATGGTGATGTTTATGCTAGTTATGTAGGGCCTTATGATTGTTACATTCCTTGGTCTATTTGGGTTCCCAAGACCCTTGTTACTAACATGAGAGGACCCATTGAAAAATGGGTACCTAAAACCAAGAAGTAATTTTCTTGCAGGGCTATGCTTCCGGTGGTTCTAAATGGGTACTCGATAGCGGTTGTACGAGTCATATGACCAGAAGCAAGGAGATAATCACGGAGATGTGGCCGAACCTTGATCACATTACCGTCTCCTATGGTGACAAGTCAAAATCTGAGGTATTGGATCTCGGCAAAGTTGTGGTGGCTCACGATATCTCTCTCGTGGACGTCATGCTTGTTGAGACCTCTGCATAACTTACTTTCTGCTCGTGCCTTGGTAAGATGGGCTTTGCAGTTTACATTGATGCTGATTTGGTGGTACTCTTGTGGAGCAAGTCTCTAAAAGTCGCCAGGATATGTCGAAAACAACCTGACGTGGTAGACTTTTCGAGGAAAACCACTACAGGTCCGATGTGTCTTTTCTAAAGGTCGACGCGGGTTGGCTATGGCATCGCCGACTAGCCCACATCAATATGAGAACTTTGCAAAGTCTCCACAAGGGTGGCCACATTCTTGGACTAAAAGAAAATGTCTCTTTTGCCAAAGATCGTGTTTGTAGGGCGTGTGTTGAAGGGAAAATGCATGATTCACCTCATCGAAGAAAAACCATTATCTCTTCAAAAAGGATCTTGGAGCTCCTTCATGTGGACCTCTTCGGACCTCCATCTCATGCAAGCCTTGGTGGGAAGAAGTATTGTCTAGTGATTGTTGATGATTACTCCAGATACACTTGGGTTTATTTCTTCAAGTTGAAGAGTGAAACTCAACAAACTGTCATCGACTTCGCCAATGAGGTTCAACGTAAACACAACGTCCCCATTCTGGCTATAAGGAGTGATAACGGCTCGGAGTTCAAGAACTACACCTTAAATAAGTTTCTAAGTGAAGAGGGGATAAGACATCAATATTCCGCTGCGTACACCCCTCAACAAAATGGTGTAGCCGAGAGGAAGAATCGGACTCTAATGGACATGGCAAGATCAATGTTGGCCGAATTCAAATCTCCATATAACTTCTGGGCTGAAGTAATCTCTACTGCTTGTCATTCATCCAACCGGTTATACCTCTGCAAGATTTTGGACAAGACTCCGTATGAAATACTTACCGATGTTGAAATACCCCAAGATGCCATAAGAAGAATGGGCGTGGGATTCTTCCGCCCCATTGAGGAACCCCTTGTGGCGGACCAGGAAGGACAATGCTCTACTCATATAGAGCCCTCATCTACACATACGCAACATGCTCCAACCACGGGGGCAACTTCTACACCATCTCCATCAACTGCTGAAGGTCAAGATGCTCCAGAAAGCTCTAGGCCAGATTTTTCGGTGGATATCGGATTATCCGGCCACCCTGCTCCAGCTGTCCATGCAGCTCCTGGTGGTGAAGATATCAACACAAGCTCTAGGCCGGATTTTCTGGCTGACCCTGAATTATCCGGCTCCTCGCCAGGTCAAGCAAGTCCCAGGCTTCCTGATGATGATGCTGCAAGTCCTCCCAGGCCGGATTATCCGGCCACTTCATCGATCGGATTATCCGGCCCTGACTCTCCATTTCTGCAGCCTCCTGTTATGGCTACGGACTCACCTCAAGGGCATGCATCTCCACCACCTGCTACTGATGTTCTAGCTACTGATCAAGGCGGAGAAAATGCCTCCAATGAAGACTCAAGTGATGAATCTCCTCCACCAAGAGACAACAAACTTATTGAACTTCGTCGCAAGGCTCGGGCTGATCATAACCTTGAGTTGAGGGGTCACACTCTCGACAAGGTTGTTGGTGATCTTCGACAAAGGGTGTCTACTAAAAGAGAATTGGCCAGTTTTGGTGAGCATCAAGCTCATATCTCCATGGTGGAACCTAAGAAGGTCTTTGAAGCTCTTGAAGACCCAGACTGGGTTGTTGCTATGCATGAAGAATTGAATAATTTCGAGCGCAACAAAGTCTAGAAACTAGTGGAGAAACCCAAAGAGTGCCGCAATGTTATCGGCACCAAGTGGATTTTCAAGAACAAGCAGGATGAGAATGACATTGTTGTGAGGAACAAGGCAAGACTTGTGGCACAAGGTTACTCACAAGTTGAGGGCATCGACTTCGGCGAGACTTATGCTCTTGTGGCTCGCCTTGAGTCCATCTGTATCCTACTTTCTTATGCTGCTCATAACAATTTTAAGTTGCAGCAAATGGACGTCAAGAGTGCCTTCCTTAACGGTCCTCTACATGAGTTGGTTTACGTAAAGCAACCCCCGGGGTTTGAGGATCCTAACTTCCCGAACCATGTCTACAAACTCGATAAGGCACTCTATGGCCTTAAACAAGCCCCACGTGCGTGGTATGAGCACCTTAAAGAGCTTTTGTTAGATCATGGCTTCGAAGTTGGGCAAATCGACCCACTCTTTTTACTAAGAAGTTTAAGGGGGATCTCTTCGTATGCCAACTATATGTAGACGATATCATTTTTGGTTCTACTAACAAAGCTTTTAACGATGAATTTTCAAAGCTTATGATGATGTGTTTGAGATGTCTATGATGGGGGAATTACGGTTCTTTCTTGGATTCGAGATCAAGCAACTAAGAGAAGGAACCTTTATTAATCAAGCAAAGTACATCCAAGACATGCTCAAGAGATTCAAGATGACGGATCTAAATGGTGTCGCTACTCTGATGCAAACAAAGTGTCATCTCGAACTCAACCCTCATGGTAAAGATGTGGACCAAAAGGTATACCGGTCCATGATCGGCTCTCTTCTTTACCTCTGCGCATCTAGACCCGATATTGTGTTGAGTGTGGGAGTGTGTGCAAGGTATCAAGCAGCTCCTAAAGAAATCCACTTAGTGGCAGTCAAGAGAATCTTTCGATATTTAGTTCATTCCCCCAACTTTGGTCTCTGGTATCCCAAGGGCTCCAATTTCTCTTTATGTGGTTATACTGACTCAGATTGGGATGGTGATAAGGATGATCAGAAGTCAACTTCTGGAGCTTGTCAATTCTTGGGAAGATCTCTTGTATGTTGGTCCTCCAAAAAGCAGAATTGTATATCTCTTTCCACCGCCGAAGCTGAATATGTTGCTGCGGCCAGCGCTTGTAATCAATTATTGTGGATGAGGCAAACTTTAAAGGAATACGGTGTCAATTGTGACAGAGTGCCTCTTTTATGTGATAATGAAAGTGCTATCAAAATTGCATACAATCCAGTTCAGCACACAAGGACGAAGCATATTGAGATTCGGAATCATTTTATTCGTGACCATGTTGCTCGAGGCGATATTGATCTATCTTTTGTGAGCACGAAGAACCAACTGGAGGATATCTTTACAAAGCCACTTGATGAAGCAAGATTCTGCTGTTTGAGGAATGAGCTAAATATCATTGATTCTAGGAGTTTGTCTTGATTACCCATGCACTCACTCGTACGTCTCCATCCTTGTTTGGTCTAGGTGTGGGCATGGATATAGGGGGAGTGTGGTCCTAACTTATTGGGCTAACCCTCCCCCCATAATGCCAATAGCAAGTATATCATTTCTCTCAATATCATGTTGTGATATGTGAGCTTATTGATGAGTATTGGTCGTGAACCCAAGATATATCTTCGCAGTGTCACACCATACACTCCAACAAGGTGGCTTCGGCCACCGCCCTCTCACTTGTGGAGAATTGGATCTTTTTGGATGTTATTTACTCTCTCATGTTCTTATGGGAATCACACTCAATCTTGGCTTTTATTTGATTTGGATTTTGCAATTTTGAGTGTCTAGTACCATCTCAGTTTGGCATTCTCAATCCTAAGCCTTCCCTATCCCTAAGACATCTATTCTTGCACACAAGTCCCTTGTACACCTTGTGGGGGTGTTGTTTGGGGACACGCGGGCATGGTTCTGTGTATAACAGAATCCCAGATTTTAGGCCGGATAATCTGGCCCAAGTGTTGGCCGGATAATCCGGCCCAAGTGTTGGCCGGATAATCCAGCCCTGGCGGATTCAATCTTAAAGGGCAGGGCTCATATCGAGCAGCACTTCTCCCCCAGCCCTCTCCTTCTCCCCAGCCGCCGCCTGCCGCCCCTCACCCTCCCCGGAGCCTCTCCGGCCACCGGATTTTCCGGGCCTTCCCGGATCTTCTTCTCCGCGCCTCTGGGTACCTTCTCCTCCATGTTCTTCCTCCAATGAGTGAGGGTAACTCCCTCTCTCCCCATCTTTGGCTAGATGTGTATCTTGTTGGATGGAACGTTGTCTAGAAGGATGTGTTTTCGCATAGAACTCGTAGTCTTACAGTTTCTAGGCCCGATCTACTTTTTTGCATGCATTCTTGGTGAAATCGAAAATTTTTGCCAAGGCCGGATTATTCGCTTCGCCAGGCCGGATAATCCGCCCGATGATTCAAGTCTGCTTCAGTTTCACTATGGTGTATGTATTGAGTAGTTTTGACCTATGAATTTTTTGCCTAGTTGTTCCATGCTCTCTCCTGGACTTGTGTGTATGCTTATCCCCTTGCTATCGCCCTTATTCTCCTCACAGGTGGTTCCGGTGTTCCCAAGACCTACAAGCGCCGTCCTCGCGCCAAGTACTTTCGGGACGACGGTCACGGTAACCTAGTGGACGAAGTTGAATTGCGGAGAAGGAAGAACGAAGAGAGGCGCATGGCTGAACAATCCAAGAGGACTAGGAAGGGTGTGTCCAAGAGGAAGGGCAAGGAGCCCAAGATCAACTAAAGAGCTCTGGATGCGGTCTCCTTCTCTGCCATATGTCACCGTGACTTGTTTGCTGAGCTGCCTCGTGATGATGAGCTGGGGGATACCCGGTTTTGGTGTGCGTAAAGGGATTTATGAAGACATCTATGCCAGCTGAACATTAGGCCTATGCACCCTCTGGTACTTGCGATGCTTTGGAGAAGGCGATCTTGTTGATGCGATGTATGTGGCTAAGAGGATGGGGTGCACCATCTCATGCCCCTCCAAAGGTTCCTTTGACTCTGAGGTGGTGAAGCAATTCTTCTCCACTCTAGTGATTTGTGGTGATGAGCGTCGCACTATGAAGTGGATGACTCATGACAGGCCCATGACTGCTGATTTTCACGTGTTTGCTGAGGTTTTGGGGTACTCCTTCCGCAGCAGGGATAGAGCCAGTGGCCACCGCATCATCACTCAGTTGAAGCCCAACAAGGATGCTGCTCTCTCTCCGTGCAGTGTGGACAATGGAATTGTCGGTACTGTGGCTGGTCTTGCTCCCATCTATGCTGAATTGGTGGGTCTCTTTCGTGACTCTATAACACCGAGTGGGGGCAACAATGACAGCATTCATGGTCACCTTGTTCAGCTACTTCAATTTTCTCATGAGGTTGCCTCCTGCGAGGACGAAGTCAAGGCAAGACAGGCTGGATGTCATGGACTTCATTTACCATGAGCTGTGTGATGCTATGTTCAACCGTATGTCCATTCCCTATGCGCCCTACATTATGTTGCTCATCCGCCACCTGCTTCCTGCCGAGGAGTTCCACATTGACTCGGTGCACAAGGCTAAGAAGATTTACAACAAGGTTCAGAAGACTGCTCACCCCTCCTCTGCTCCTGAGGGTCTCATGAGGGATGCTCGTAGGCCCCCAGTGCCTCCCGTGGCCCGCGAGATCAAGCAGCTGAACTGGTTCCAGCGTCACATCCTCTGCATGGGCATGGACACACGCAAGGGTCAGTATGAGGCCTACAGGAAGCGCCATGAGTTGGCTCACTCCCAGCAGCTCATTCTCCACCACGTGTCTGGCGCTTCGGGTGCTCCTCCGGCTCCTACACCTCCCCCTCCATATGCTCGGTGGAACTCTTCCTCCGGGCTGAACTATGGTGAGCTGGAACATCACTTGTTCCCCTCTGCGCCTGCTGCTGATGCTGATGATGAGGAAGGTGACACTGAGGAGCTTGAATATGAGGATGAGGAAGAGCATGAGGACGAGGACGAGGACTATGATGAGTGATCCCCTGGGGCGCTAGCATCGCTCTTCTCCCTTTTTGGTGTCTCGATGCCAAAGGGGGGAGAAGTAGTTCTATTAGGTTGTCCGTGGATTTGCATGGGTCGGGCATAAGCACTTGCACTTTTTATTCGTTATTTCTTGCTTATGCCCATTTAGCGTTGAACTTTTATATTCGTGGTTTGTGATTTGTGGTTGAGACTTTATGTGGTTGTCTGGATGATACCTATGGACTTCATATCATGGATTATGCTCATGGTTATATCTATTCATATCCTATTGCTGGAGGTTTATCACGGAAGGCGCGCGCTCATAATGGTTATCCAATAATAATTGTGATTTATGTCAAGGATGCCCCTATTCTCTACTTCGGTGGTATGTGTTTTTGCCCTTTTGTCTATGGAATAGATTCACCTATTTGTGTGCATTTGTATTCCAATACAAAACTCTATTATGCACACATTGAGGGGAGTCCTTCCATAGTTATCTCTGTTGTCTTGTGTCTTTCTCTCAGAATCTGGTATTGTCATCTAACACCAAAAAGGGGGATTGAAAGAACATTTCATGTTTTCCTATGTTTTTGTGTTAGATAACAATACTATGGAGACTTTTCATGTGTGCTAAGTGTGCAGGAAGTTTGAGGGGGCCGGATAATCCGCCTCCAAGGGCCGGATAATCCGCCTACCTCATCTCTCAAGGAAGCCAAGGCGTCGCTGTGTCCAATGGATTTTCTCCGGAAAATCCGAATCGGGCAGTTTTTCTCCCAGGCCAGATAATCCGGTTTCGCAAGGGCCGGATAATCCGCCCCGCCGAGCAAAGGAGCCAAGGCGTTGCCGCCGTATCCGTCAGATTTTCTACCGGAAAATCCAATCGGGCGGTTTTTCTTCCCAGGTCGGATAATCCGCCTTCAGATAGGGCCGGATAATCCGCCCGGTTGATCAAGGGCAAGCTCGCGCGACGCCAAAGAGGGGCAGATTTTCTGCCGGATATTCCGAGTCTGGGCGGAGTTTCCCCAGACCGGATAATCCGGCCCTCACTTGGGCCGGATAATCCGGCCCCCAAAGTGTGCAACGGCTGGTTTTTGGAAGGGGGTATAAGTACCCCTTCTTCCCCAACATCCAGAACTCTTGATTCATTCGAATTTGACCAGACCCTGTGCAAGAGAGCTCTAAATCTTGATCTCGCACTTCAACCACCCTAAGGTCTTAATCTTTGGTGGAATTGAAGGAGGAGAAGTTCATCATCAATATCAAGAATCAAGCGCTCCAACTCCTCTCCATTCACTTGGAGAAATCCCTGATCTAGTATTCTCGTTAATACCTAGATCGTGTTATTGTATTTGACAACTTTGTTCTTGTGGCAGCTTGTTGTCACTTCGGGAGCCTCCAAGTTGTTGTGGAGTTGTTGCCCCGCTAGTTGTGTAAAGGCGTCGGTGCCCGCCTCGAAGGGTACCTATAGTGGAAGGTGGATCAGGCCTATTGTGGCGAGATCCATCGGAGAACAGGGTGAGGCCTTTTGTATGGGTGGTCTTAGTACCGCCCACCCTCCAACGCAGACGCATTTCCTTAACAAGGAAGGAACTGCGGTCAAACAAATCATGTGTCTCCGCGTGCTTCACTTCGGTTCACTCGTTCCTCTTCCACTCGCTCCTTACTCGCTAGTAGATAGGTTTGCATATAGGGAAATTCCACACATTAGTTTATCTAGAGAATTTACCTTTGTGCTAAGCCTAAAATTGAAAAGGAATTAAAAATTGGTGTAGCACCTATTAACCCCCCCCCCAGGTGCCCATACGATCCATTTCATGAGGTCAAACCGACCCTCTGAACCAGTAGTAAGAAATCATCGAGGATCCCTGCAGCTTGCAAAAAGGTAAAACAAGGAAAAGTAGATGGGTGAGCATCCCTCTCATCTCCTTCATTGCCAAAGCGTGGTGCAATGAGATCTTCATTGTATGAAGGCCTAAACTGAGAGGTTGATCTTGAGGGTCATGACCTCCTAGGCGTGTCCCTCTCAAATATTTCTCCAAAGGTGTGGTTGTTCATCTTTGATATTCTGAAATTTAAACATCCATTAAACAAGTGATTGCAAAGTGAATACCTAATGAAGGGCACTACTCATAGGGACTTGTAAGAGGCCTAAACATGCATAAAAACAATATCTCTAAACAATGAACAAGCTTACAAGATCTTATAACATGTCACCTACAGCAGCAAAATACTCAAGATATAAACCACTAAACACAAATCTACTTGGACAAGAGGAGGAGTCACATACCGCAGAACAATTGCTCCAAATTTTAGCAGAAAACATGGGCTGAGCAAGGAGATCGAAAAATCATGGACAAGAACAGCAAGAACACAATTTCGAGCAATGAACTTGTGTTTTCTCGGGAGAGAGAGCAGTGGGAAGTGAGAGAGTGAGTGGAGGGCCAGGGTGGCCCACACCATGGCCAGGCGCGCCCCTGGGCTGGCCGCGCCACCAGTTGGTGTGCCTGGTACTCTCCAGGCACTTCTCTGCCCCTTTTTTCATGTAAAAATTTAATATAAATTTTCTAGAATTTTTCGAGACACTTTATTTTTGAGCAATTTTCAGGTATAGATGAATGATTTTCTGACAGAAAGATGTTTTTGAAATGATGCAATGACAAAACAAAGCTAAAACTTCAGAAGTTCTAAGACACTCTAATATGAAAGCAACTAACAACAGAAAAGTAAACTAAACGAAAGCAAAAACTAAAATGCATAGAATAGAAGTAAGCGGAGATAATCATGGTGAAAATATTGTTTTGTTCATTAAAATTATTTTGTTAACAAGGTTGATCAGGTGTTGTTACCAAAACAATTTTATATGAAACAAAACTTTGTATTCCACTAATGATTATGTTACCTCAACCTTGATAGCAATGGTCCCAATCATAATAGTTTCATATTTTTCTCGTGGTATGGGATAATATATTTCTATACTTGAATGCCTTCAACATGTTCAATTGAATTCAAACCATAAGTATTATCAATCTTCTTGGGGAAATAAACAGTATGCTCCTTGTCATTAACATTGAAAGTCACCTTTCCTTGATTACAATTAATAACAGCTCCTACAGTATTAAGAAAAGGTCTCCCAAGAATAATAGACATATTATCATCTTCATGCATTTCAAGCACAACAAAATCAGTTAATATCAAGCAATTATGAGCCACTTGAACAGGTACAGCCTGACATATACCAACAAGAATAGTAGTAGATTTATCAGCTATTTGCAAAGATATATCAGTTGGTATTAGTTTTTCCAGTTGAAGTCTCTTATAGAGAGAAAAAGGCATAACACTAACTCCTTCTCCCAAATCACACAAAGCAATTCTAACATAACTATTTTTAATAGAGCAAGGAATAGTTGGAATCACTGGGTCTCCAAGTTTCTTTGGAATCTTACCATTAAAGGAATAATTAGCAAGCAAAGTAGAAATTTCTTCATTAGGGGTCTTCCTTTTATTAGAGACAATATCCTTCATATACTTTGAATAAGGAGGCAATTTAATTGCATCCGTTAAATGAATTTGCAAGAATAAAGGTCTCATCCACTCACAAAACTTATTATAGTGTTCATCTTCCTTTGACTTGTGTTTCTTATCAGGGAAAGGCATAGGTTTTTGGACCTAAGGCTCTCTTTCACTACCATGTTTCTTAGCAACAAAATATTCTTTAGTGTATTTAGTATTCTTAGTGTGCCTTTCGGGTTCTTCTTCAACTTTTTGTTTATCAGGAGCATCATTTTCTTCATTACCACTTTCAGTTTCAACATCAGGGACAGATATACTATTAGGATCTTTAGCAGGTTCAGAGGGTTCTACAATAGTTTTATGTTTCTTTTTTATTTTCTTAGGAGTAGTACCACTATTTTTAGCTTGTTGAGAATCCTGCTCAATTCTTTTAGGACGCCCCTCAGGATATAGAGGATCCTGGGTGGCAGCACCACTTCTAGTTCTAATTTCATAAGCATGTTTTTCTTTAGCAGCATTAACTAGCAAGTCTTTTTGTACTTTAATAAGCTGGTCAATTTGAGTTTGAACCATTTGAAAATGTTTAACAAGCATTTTAACATCATTAGAGGTTCTTTCCACAATATCCTACAACTCAACAATAGCTCTAGTGTTTTCCATTAGATGATTTTGCACCCTTTTATTAAAATTATCTTGCTTAACAATAAAAACATCAAATTCTTCTAAGCATTGATCAGGAGGTTTAGAGTAAGGAATATCACCTTCATCAAAATGTTGGAGAGAGTGTACCTCAATAGTGGATGAGTGGGGAATTGGCTTACATAATTCTTCTATAGGAGGTAAATTCTTGACATCGGCAGCTTTAATTCCCTTCTCCTTAAGACATTTCTTAGCTTCCTTCATCACTTCATCATTTAGTTCAATAACTCCCCTCTTCTTCGATGTTGGTATAGGCGCAGGTATAGCTGGTTTAGGAGGAGTCCAGTCTTCATAATTCTTGCTTATTTTAGCCATTCATTCCTCAGCTTCCTTGGGAGTCCTATTCCTGAAAACACAATCAGCACAACTATCCAGGTATGTCCTAGATTCTTCAGTTGGTCCATTATAAAATATGTCAAGAAGCTCATTCTTAGGTAATGGACATCTAGCCTGTGCTTGAATCAAAGCACAAAACCTTACCCATGATTCAGGTAATATCTCTTTTTCTCCCAATTTAAAATCAAAAAGTTCCTGCAAAATAGCATGTCTAGCACAAGGAGGAAAATATTTCTGCAGGAAAGTACAAATCAAGCAATCAGGGTTATCAATAGATCCAGGAGGTAAATTATTAAACCAAGTTTTAGCTTCTCCTTTCAGTGAAAAGGGGAAAATTTTAGCAAAAAAAGTAGGTGCGCATCTTAATATCATCATAAAACAGGACACTCATGGTAGAAAGCTCAGTCATATGTGCTACCGCACTTTCATTCTTAGTCCCACAAAAAGGTTCTTTCTCAACAATAGCTATGTAAGATAGATCAAGAGAGAAATCATAATCCTTATCTTTAATGTTTATGGGAGATGCGCAAACTTAGCATTAGGAGACAATTTGGGTTTTATAGTACGCCTCTCAAGGAGACTCTTAATAGCACTCCTATCATGGGTGTTTTGACATTCTTTAATAAATTCATCGGTCATCTCTATATAACTGTCTTCAATATCATAGCTTTCTGTAGACTCAGGTGAACTGACAGGTGTAGTAGTGTCTTCATTAGGAGTTTCAGTATTTACGGCTATAGTTCTAGCAATCGTAGCATCTAGGAAAGGACCTAATGAACCACTCTTATCAAGCACAATAGAAGCAGTATCAAAAGTTTCAGATTCAGCAATAGTAGCAGTGTGTGTAGCATGTGTATGTGGTGGTGTAAGGAGCTTACTCATAACAGATGGTGAATCAAGAGCAACGGAGGTGTTCAGAACCGTACCTCTCCTTGTAGTGGATGGTAAAATAGGAACCTTGTCATCACGAGACTTACCCATGATGGATGGATGGAAGCGAACAATAGTGATTCCAAGTGAACTTGATAAATAGAGCTATGCTCCCCAGCAACGGCGCCACAAAATAGTCTTGATGACCCACAAGTATAGGGGTTGTATCGCAGTATTTTCGAGGGAAGTGAAACCCAATTCATTGATTCGACACAAGGGGGGCCAAAGAATATTTATAAGCCTTAACAACTGAGTTGTCAATTCAGCTGCACCTGGAAATAATCTTGCTCACAGTAGTTTATCAGTAGCAACAGTTTTGTAGTAGCAATAGTAAACTAATAGCAGTAGTAAAAGTAAAGACAGTAGTAACAATTGCAGTAAACGGTAGGATTAAAGCGCGGTAGGCATAGGGATGGATGGACGGAAGTTGCATAGACAAGACAATTCATATGGCAATCAAGATATAGGGCATTTCCATATAAATGAGATAAAGCATCCAAGTACTAGATAATTATAGGCATGTGTTCCATATATAGTCATACGTGCTCGCAATGAGAACTTCCACAACATCTTTTGTCCTGCCAGCCCATTTGAAGTGGGTCCTCAAGGGAACTACTGGCAATTAAGGTGCTCCTTTTAATAGAGCACCGGAGCTAGCAAAGCATTAACACTCCATGAACACATGTGATCCTCGCATCAAAGCCATTCCCTCCGGTTATCCCAATTGCTATCACTTTGGGGCCTTTGGTTCCGGACAACAATATGTGTATACAACTTGCAGGTAAGACCATAAACAATACTATCATAATGAATCAATAACATGTGCAGATCTGAAATCATGGCACTCGGGCCCTAGTGACAAGCATTAAGCATAACAAGTTGCAACAAAGTCAAAAATCACTAATAATAGATACTAGGCACCATGCCCTAACAATCTGATGCCATTACATGAACGATCTCATCCAATCCCTACCATCCCCATAGCCTATAGCGGGGGATTACTCACTCATAGATGGGGGAAACATGGATGGTCGATGGAGAAGCGATGGTGATGATGATGGCGATGATCTCCTCCAATTCCCTGTCCCGACAGAGTGCCAGAACGGAGTTTCTGGTTCCGAATCATGGAATCTGGTGGTGGCGGTGCAGTGGAACTCTTTCTGGAAAAACGTCGAACCTCCCTTGGCTTTAAGGTCAAGAGGCAACTTATAGGCAAAGAGGGAGGCCGAGGGGGCAGCCAAGGCGGCCACACCACCCCCAGGCGTGGCCTGGCCTGATCCGCGCGGCCAGGTGGTGTGGGCCCCTCGTGGCCCTACTCCGTCTCGTCTTCTGGCTCCATGAGTCTTCTGGTGAAATAGGATTTTTGGCTTATTTTTACGGGATTTTTCCTGATAGTTGATTTTCTGCACAAAAACTAGACACCAAGGTAATTCTACTAAAAACAGCGTCAGTCTGTGTTAGTTGTATCCAAATCACACAAGTTTAGAGGAAAAACAATAGCAAAAGTGTTCGGGAAAGCAAATACGTTTTGGATGTATCAGACCTCTCCCCTCTTCTTCTTCTATTTTGCTACATTGACACCCTCCGGCCTCTTGTTGAGGTATTCCTCTTCATCATCATCGGCCTCCTCTTTGTGGCTTATCCTAGCCCTCTTTGGTCTGGTCTCGTAGTTTCTTTGAATCCAATTCTCATTGCCTTGGAGCTCCTTGTAGCAATGGTGCAAAGCAAAGGATTTGTGGCCACCCCTCTTGTTGTAGTGTTTTTACACATCTTGTTGGAGAGGACCCCACTAGGGGATTGGCACCCCACTCGATGTTGCATTGGTCACATAGTCAATCGCTCTGACCTATCGGTTGCAACAATCAAGTATTGTTCCCCAATGATGACCAAGTGATCCTTGGGTCCGGTATGATGGCACGGTGACCACCTTGTGGCAGTAATCCTAAATTATCCCCCCAAACATCTCCTTCGATTGATCGGCGCCAACCGATGCATCAAGCAACACATTCATCCAATCATGGCACAACGCCACATCTTCTTCCTCACTATAGTTAGCGGACCTCTTGCCAGTGGCTATACTTGTTCTTGCCCTTTCCATTTCCCTTTCCCTTGGCAGGCAGCTACACCACGGTCTCCTCTTCTTAGGCATCCTCGGTGGCCTCCTCTTTCTCAGCCAAGTAGTCATCGACGGCCTCTTCAGACACCACCTCTTCGTCGCTGCTAAAGTTGAGGTCATCGAGGCCTTGGTGGTGAAAATGATCAAGTTGTGACATGAACTCGGCGACTGATACCTTGGTGGAACTCGGAGGCGGCCTAGGAATTTCGTCGATCACCTCAAGGGCACCATCTTGAGGTGCGCCGATGGTCATCGAGGAGGATGATGGCGTGTCCTTGGAGGTCCCCTTGGGCTTGCCCTTCTTCACCATGGTCGACGGCTTGTGTGCGGAGGTGGCAGCAGCCTTTCTCTTCTTCTTCTCCACTGCCTATGAATGTGTGATCATGGCCTCCGTCGGCTTTCTCGCCTGCGGCCCGCTCACCACCGGCACAAGGGCAGCCGGCCCACCTTCCCCGCCATCGTTGCTGCCTCTAGTGGTCTTGGAGGCCACTCTAGTCAATCGTGCCACACCGGTGGTGATCACCGCTTCCGCGGCATCGTTGGCTCCACGGGGGTCGATTCTAGCGGCACCACATCGGTGGGAAACTCTGGCGGGGCTGCGAAACCGAGCTATGGTGACATTCCGGCCAGGGGAGAGGATAATCCCGGCGCTGACGTTGAGTGGTGGCGGTTTTGGGCAGGAGAGTCGGTGGCGAGGTGGAATTTTTAGGAGTCGCGTTGGCGGGCGAACATATTTGGGAGAGGGGCGGATTTTAGTAGTCACATTCCTATATTTACTCCTCTAACTGAATTTGCGGCTTAGGTTAGAGCCAGTTTCGGCCGATAGAGGAGCAAAAATTGGAATCCAGCCACGATAGGAATTCGGTTAGAGATGCTCTAAGTAAGTTCCTCTCAACTAGTTTATTTTGTATATCTGCCTTTGTTTGGCTTATTTATGCTTTGAACTAATTTAGAAACAATATATTCGTGTTTTGATTATTATACAACTTCCATGAGTCTTACTGCTAGTTCTTTAAGTTACAATAGAAACAATCAAAGTGATCAACTATCTTCCATCTGGCTCTGCGGTGATGGTTACATCATTATAGCTTTTTTTTGAAAATGAGCATATATTAATATCAAAAGATACCAATTACCCCCAGCCTCTGCAACAACACATTTGCCTATCGGCCATACGGATGCATATAGCCAAAAAAAGAAGAATTACAAAAAAGAAAAGTCCCGCTATAGTGACCCATTCATTGAAACAGCAGTACTACCACCACCAAGATAGCACCAGAAGTCTAGCTTCTCCAAAAGTGATGCCTCTAAGAAGGGAACAGTGCACAACCACCGTCATCGCCCGATCATAGATCTTAGGTTTTCACCCTGAAGAAAGTCCATTCTCTCAAAACAATACCTTCAACAAGGCCATTGTCAGGCACAACCAATTAAGTCCAGATCCTAGGTTTTCATCCTGAAAGTGAACCTCTCCTGTGCAGTCGCCCCCACTCGCATACTACTGCTCCAAGTCACGAGTCACCAAGCCAATTCCTCATCACCACCCAGACTCAAACCACCATTGCCAGTCCTCAGATCTTGGTCTCCATGACATTCTTCGTCAACACCATGAAACGAGAACATGCCCCATGATATTAACAGCCAACTGAGCTTTGTGATACGCCGTAAACGTATCTATAATTTTTGATGCTCCATGCTTGTTTAGTATCTACTTTCTTATGTTTAGTCCACACTTTGAGGTATTTTTATACATTTTCTGGAACTAACCTATTAACAAGATGCCACATTGCCAGTTGCCTGTTTTCTGCTATTTTTGGTTTCAGAAAAGCTAGTAAGGAAATACTCTTGGAATTGGACCGAACAAAAGCCAAAGTAAATATTTTACCTGAAGCAACACGGAGTCCGGAGGGGAGATTTATGGCACACCAGATGCCACACTGGTGGCGCGCACACTGGGGGCATGCCACTGTATGCGCAGGCCCCCTAGTGCTCCACCGACCTTGCCCTTCCGCCTATAAAAGCCTCCCGGGACGAAAACCCTAAGTACCCGATAAAAGACTCAATCAGAAATCCACGGAAGAGTCTGTAGCCGCCGCCATCTCGATCCCCAAATCAAGGGATCCGAAGCTCTTCTCAACACCCTGTCAGGGGGGAGAGATCACCCTGGAGACCTTCTTCATCACCATGACTGCCTCCGGTGTGATGCGTGAGTAGTTAATCCCTAGACTACGGGTCCATGTTGTAGCTAGATGGTTGGTTCTCCTCCTTTGTGCTATCATGTTTAGATCTTGTGAGCTCCGTTCATGATCAAGATCATCTATTTGTAATCTTATATGTTGTGTTTGCGGGGATCCGATGGATATTGAGATGCTATTTTAGATTGATTATTGATTCTATCATGTCTATGTTATTTGTGATCTTGCATGTTTTCCATTGTTAGTAGCTATCTTGGCCAAGTAGATGCTAGCAACTCCAAGAGTTAGTATTTATGCTCGATAGTGGGTTCATGCATCTAGTAATCTGGGGAAGTGACCGAAATCTCTAAGGTACTAGATGTGTTGTTGCTACTAGAGAGAAAACAGCAATCCTTTGTTCAAAGAACAATCGTATTGTTTACTTTACACGCAATGCGTAATGCAATTATATGTTCCTTGCAACTTAATACTGGAGGGGGTTCGGATAATAACCTGAAGGTGGATTATTAGTCATAGATGCAGTTGGATTACGGTCTATGTATAATGTTGTAATGCCCAATCAAATCTCAAAGGAGTCAAGATCAGTAGTATATGCATGTATGCTTTCTCGATGTTTGTCAATTGCCCCGCTGTAATTTTTTCACCCAACATGTCATCTATCTTAAGGAGAACCACCACTAGTGAACTATGAACCCCGGTCCTTTTCTTTTACCATCAACCTACAATTGTTTACTGCTTTCTGTTTACTTTCTACAAGCAATTACTATCTTCCACACAATACGTTTAATCTTTTGTTTTCAGCAAAACCGGTGAGATTGACAACCTCGCTGTAAGTTGGGGCAAAGTTCTGTGGTTGTATTGTACAGGATTCCAAGTTGGTAGCAACACCTTGGGGTTGTTTCCTTGCTCCTACTTGTTCGATAACCTTGGTTTCATAACTGAGGGAAACTTGTTGTTGTGCTCATCATACCTTCCTCTTGGGGTTCCCAACGAGCTCAACGTATCCTGAGCCATTAAGCCTTTTTCTGGCGCCGTTGCCGGGGAGTCAAGTACAGCTTCACAAGGGGAGTCTTTCACAATCAATCTCTTTACTTTGTTTTTTTGTTTTGCTTAGTTTATTTTTGCTTTGTTTGCTTGTTTTTTTTATCAAAAACACAAAAAATTAGTTGTACTGGTTTGCTTTGTTTATATCAAAAACACAAAAAATGACTACTCTTGAAAACACTAAGTTGTGTGACTTTACTAGCACAAACAACAATGATTTCATGTGCACACCTATTGCTCCACCTGTTCCTGAAGCTACTTTCTTTGAAATTAAACCTGCTTTGCTCAATCTTGTTATGAAAAAACAATTCTCTAGTGTTGGTACTGAAGATGTTGTTGCTCACCTTAATAACTTTGTTGAACTCTGTGAGATGCAAAAACATAGGGATATAGATGGAGATATTATTAAGCTTAAATTGTTTCCTTTCTCTTTGAGAGGAAAAGCTAAAGAATGGTTGTTATCCCTAACTAGAAATAGTATTGATTCTTGGACTAAATGCAAAGATGCTTTCATTGGAAAATACTATCCTCCTTCTAAGATTATATCTATGAGAAGTGAAATAATGAAATTTAAACAATCTGATAATAAACATGTTGCTCAAGCTTGAGAAAGAATGAAATCTTTGATAAAGAATTGTCCCACTCATGGACTGACTGCTTGGATGATTATCCAAACTTTTTATGCAGGACTGAATTATTCTTCAAAAAATCTGTTGGATTCTGCTGCTAGAGGTACCTTTATGACCATTACTTTGGGTGCTGCAACAAAGCTTCTTGATAATATGATGGTTAACTATGCTGAATGGCACACTGAGAGAGCTCCACAAGATAAGAAGGTAAATTCTGTTGAAGAAACCTCCTCCTTGAGTGATAAAATTGATGTTATTATGTCTATGCTTGTTAATGGGAAATCTCATATTGATCCAAATCATGTTCCTTTAGCCTCTTTGGCTGCTCAAGAAGAGCAAGTTGATGTAAACTTCATTAGAAACAATAATTTTAGCAACAATGGCTACATGAATAATTTTAGTAATAATAGTTATAGGCCATATCCTCCTAATAATGGTAATGCTTATGGAAATTCCTACAACAACAATAGAAGTGCACCCTCTGAACTTGAAGTCATGCTTAAGGATTTTATTAGTAAACAAACTGCTTTCAATAAAACGGTTGAGGAAAAACTTTCGAATGCTGAAAAAAATATCATCTTTGTCTGAAGAACAATCCTCTTTGATTAATAAAATGACTGCTAAACCTGAAACTATAGAAAACCCCTTTGCTGCTACTAATGCCATACAAGTTAGAATTAATGAAAATGTTAGATTGTTAGCTGAATTACATACTAAGTGGGAAAGAGAAGATAAAATTGCTAGAAATAATAGTATATGTACTATCACCACCACTAATGTTGATGCTAGCAAACCACATGAAGTCCCCATTCCTTTTGCTACTTAAGGATTACTCTTAAAATGTAGATTCTGATTATGTTATAGGTCAACCCTGCAATAGCTATCATGTATCCAGATCCTTCCATCAACTTCCTCTCGAGTTGTGGTAGACTGAATTGACCGGTCGTTACTACTAATTATTTCAGCCATGTCTCTCAACTAGTTTATTTAGTATGAATGCCTTTGTTTGGCTTAATTATGCTTTGAACTGATTTAGAAAATATTAATAGAACAGTAGTATGTGTGATACAGAAGTTCAAACATGTTGTCTTGTTTTGATTATTGTACAGCTCACATGAGTATGATTGCTAGTTCCTTGGATACCCTTACAACTTAAACGAAGTGATCAACTATCTGCCATCTGGCTCCGCGGTGATGGTTACGTCATTATAACTGCATGGAACATCAACACTAGTTGATTCGTGTTCCTTGGATACCCTTAGGTTAAAGTATGCAGGATGATTAGGCTCTGGAATAATAACACTCTCACTGTTTAACATTGCAATGACGTCTGACATGGTTGGTCGATCATCTGCACTCTCCTGGACACACATTAGTGCGATGTTAATGTACCGCCTAGCCTCCTCTGCATGGATCTCCTTGGAAATTGATGATTCTAGAAGCTCAAGCCATTTTCCTCCTCCCCAGAGCTGCCATGTCTACAAAAAGTAGGAGTGCATGTTCATGACGAAAATCACTTCAATCTACAAAATAAAACACTTGTATGCGAGAGCTCTGAAAATGCTCACGTAGCCAAGGAGGTTAAGGAAGTCTCCATACTGATGAAAATCAGAATTCTTTTTCCCGCTAAGGATCTCAAGAAGTAACACGCCGAAGCTAAACACGTCAGATTTGATTGAGTAAATGCCTTTAGAAGCATACTCCGGAGACATATAACCACTGAAATAAGTGACAAGTAGAAGGAAAGTAATATATCAAAACTTACATTTGATTGATCAAGTAATTAATGGTATAGTAGGCACTAACTATGTTGTGATCTATTAATTAGAAAGATATGCTTACTATGTTCCCACGACCCTCTTTGTGCTTCCTTCAGTATCATTAGAGCTGAAAATTTTTGCTAGGCCAAAATCAGAAATTTTAGGATTCATATCTTGGTCCAAGAGAATGTTACTGGCCTTAAGGTCTCTATGTATAATGCGCAGTCGAGAGTGCTTGTGGAGATAAAGAAGACCTTGAGCTATCCCTTCGATTATCACACGTCTTTTATTCCAATCAACCAAAGTTGTTCTGTTTCCATCTGCAAATTGCAGAGAGCATTCTATAGTATTGAAGAAACGAAATATAAATATGGCTAACCAGCATTTTGCATACCAAATATAAAGAAGTCCAAGCTCTTATTCGGCAAATATTCGTACACCAATAGTTTTTCCTCCCCCTGAATGCAGCATCCCATTAACTTGACCAGATTATTGTGTTGTAATTTTGCAA
Source organism: Avena insularis (assembly GCA_023614405.1). NCBI lineage: Eukaryota > Viridiplantae > Streptophyta > Magnoliopsida > Poales > Poaceae > Avena > Avena insularis. Next base: position 452,754,340 of record CM042691.1, on the reverse strand, counting down.
TAAGTTCAATTTCATTTTTGAATTCTGTGAAGCCCTGTCCTGAATGTGAGGCAAGCCTTTTAACCGCAATCTCCATTCCATCTAGTAATTGTCCCTGGGAGTATGAACAAAACACAACTCGGGGTATTATTCAGTAGTACTGAAATGTCGGGACAAATATTACATGCCATCCACGGGAAAAAGACTAGCTATATGCATCATCAAATATACAAGACATAGCTTTCATATTTCCATTTTGCTGCATTTCATCTATTTCCTTAATAATTTTCTGTTGTCGAATGGGACGGAATAAACAAGTTTATGTAAAGTTTCTTGATATTTTTCTCGTTTAATGCTCATTTTGAGGTTGCTTTTGCTAATCCTATTTGGTTGAGACAATTATATAACTCTAATTTTATCTATGTATATGTTTATCAAGTTGAACAGAGTGTCATTTCGTCTTTTGGCGGTAGGTTGCAAGCACAAGATGAATGACACCATCACCTCCATTGTAGTATATTTGAACCTATATAAATTATTTTCAGGTTAGCTTAGAAAATTAGGCACATCATAGGAAAATTCCTTACAGAGACTAGGTTGCTGTAATGCTATTGTAAATATATAAGAATGTGTTTCAGGCTGGCACACATGAATGTATTGTTTAGTGCACAATTATGTAAAAGAGGGCATACCCTAGCCTCTGGATTCAGTGGCCATCTAAACGTCAGATTTATCTAAGCTAACCATGATGAACAATTGACTGAATCTTTTAAAGACAATGCATTCACCTTGTAGACAGGCCCAAAACCACCTTGCCCAAGGAGGTTTTCCTGGGAGAAGTTGCTTGTAGCATGCAATATTTGTGAGAAGTCATAAAGAGTGAACTCTGAACTCTTCTCTTCTAATCTCCAAACCAGTGCGTCTTCTTCTGGCCTATTCGTGGCAGCTTCATGATGCAACTCTACCTTTCCTAAATTGAGAGATGGCACACAAATATACATGGTTGATTTGGGGCACGAACCTAATGGCAGACTTCATAAATAAGTTGTGGTTTTTCTGTAGAGGAACGTTGTCATGAATGAATCGGGTAACGACACCTTTTCTTCGTCTTCTTAACTATATGACAGAACAGATAAAACACAGAAGTATCAACAGTAATGGAGCGGCCACAGCAATAATCCGCACCGTCCTCTTGCTTGAGTTGCGTCCTAGTATATAAAAGACAAATTCATATATGGTTCTCAATTCTCATACTGAAATAAAAAAGGGATTTACTCAGTTACAGGAACAATGACATATCAGTTGATGTACATGTATTCGACTGTAAATACAAGGTCAAGCCGGAGGGTAAAATCACGATAACAAATATAAATTTTCACTTTTTTGGTTGTGGACCATCTCACTCTTCCACACTTGACAATTAAGCATGATTTTACAAGGACACTTTACCTATTTCCTTGACCTTTGTACTGTGTTAGCATTTCTTATGAAAATTTCCTCTTATCTTTGAAACATTCTTTTCTTTCTGATTGACTTAATTTAATTCTTATAATTTTTTATTTTATTCGTCTAGTCCCGAGCTCAGGTCTACTAGCCTAAACTCCCACGAGTTAAACATAAGCAGCTAACTATAATATTTATTAAAAGTTATCTACGTGTTATTTTTGTAGCAAAGATATCTCTATGTGTTCGTTTTCCTAGTAAGCGGGAGAGATTACCTATTGTGTAGAAACTAGTATCAGCCATGAAAAAGAAACTAGGATGAGGACTTTACATACCATGCTTGTTGACGGTCGTTTGTACCACCGGGTCCGGAGGTGGCGCCCCAGCTGGTGGCACCGACTGCGGGCCATACACGGTAACTGGGGTAGACCCTGAAGTAGCGTTGTTGATGGCCGGAACTTGTTGGGCCAACTTGATGATACGCAGCATAGGTTCTCCATGGAAGAATGGGTACATCTCGTACCTCATGCTACACCATGTCCCGAGGACTCGGCCACCTCGCGGTCCGTCGAGGTACTGGAACGTCAGCTGTGACACGCCCTGGAAACAGGCGGCGCAGTCGTCGGCGGTCAGGTCGGGCGTGCACTGCATAAGGCTGTAGAGCGTCGGGAAAGAGCTGACGTCTAAGCGCGACGTCATGAACCTCGTCGAGCTGTTCGCCGCCGATTGGGCCGTGCTGTTGATAAGTGTGAACAAGACGAGTCTGAAGGAGTGGGTGCTGGTTGGGAAGTTCTTGGTGTTGCTGACGATGGCCCAACTCTGATCGCCGGTAGTGGTGGTGGCGAGGAAATTGTGGTTGGAGTACCTGAGCATGCAGTCGTCGTAGTACAAGGTGGCGTCCTTGTTGTACGCGCAGAGCTGCTGGCCGTCCTGGAAGGCGGTAGCCAGGCAGCCCGCGCAGAAGTCGGCGGTGGTGTCGCCATGGCAGAGCGTGAGTGCGTAGATGTTGTCCGGAGCATGGCCTACGGCGTCGGTGGCGAAGAGCTGGGTGGCATCGGATGTGGCCTTCTTGGGGAGGGTGGCTGAGAGGAGCTCGAGGTTGGCTAGGTAGGTGCTGTTTGATGTGTAGTTGCCGCTATTGCCGCACACTGGCCATTGGGCAGCAGCGAAGGGGAAGAGTAGCAGGAGGAGGAGGGGAACCATGGCCATCGACTACTGATCACGTTGGGAAGAAGATCGTAGGGGATGTTTATGCAGAACAATGCAACACCCAGTTACTCTACTCCTATCAATTATCAATGCTGCGACGTACGTTTGTAGTTAGCTAGCCGCCGATCAAGATTTGAGACTGACCAGTTCTTGTTTGACGTAATGGTGCCTAAGTGGGAAGAGAATGAGAAGAAATTTTAGGTTTTAGGTGTGTACTAGCCCTAGAAACGTAAGGACATGCAAGAGGATTCTAGCGTTTTCACATAGGTGCCACACTACACAAGGACATATCGAACAGGCTGGTAACCTTCGTTAGAAGAACGAACGTAGGGCCTATCACCTTTTTTTTTTTTTTTGAGAAACATGGTACAAACGCAGACGCTCAAAATGCGTACATATACTCACCCCTGTGAACACACGCATGCATACCCTACCCCTATGAGCACCTTCGAGAGACTGAGCCGGTGGGTCTTGAGATTGACGAAGTCACCGCAGGCGCCTCGCTATCGACGGAAACATCGCCTCCTACTAAAAGAATATTCTGCCTTTATGAGAGGATTTGAACTCTAGTGGGCTGGGAGTACCACTGCCCTCCTAACCATCCAACCACGGGTTGGTTCTCCTATCACTGGAATCTTATGCCTAACGTGGGAACAATATCGACAACTTCTACCGCCCTGTTTGCTCTAAGTTGCCTTAGAGCATCTCCACTCCCCCTCTCTCCCCCCACCCCACACACACACACACCCGCAAAGGCCCCCTAAGTGTGATATGGGAACACCGGCGTAGAAACCCTGCCTAGTCCACCCCTAAAACTGAAATGACGTCGGCGTAGCCCAACTAATCATCCGGCATCCTCAGGCCGAACCCAAACCAAGGGAGGCTATCAGGGACGTCAGATGAAACCTGAAAAAGCTGGCAGGCCAGCCTTGTCGGTGGAACACCAAAATTTTCCCTTCAATAGCCAAGCTTCCCTCCCTTTTTCCCTCCACAACTCCAGTCACCCCTCCCTCCTCGCTGCCCACTCCCGCCATTTCCTTCCTTGTCGGCCACTCCAGCCATTCCCCTCGCCCCTCCCCTCCCGTTCTCTACCTATCGCCGCCACCATGCCGCCAAAGAGGTACCAAGCTCTTCGCGTGTCGGCGCCTGCGAAGAAGGGGAAATCCGACAAGCAGCGGTCGGAGGGGATGACCAACACGGAGTGGGCTTTCGACATCTAGCGCCGGCAGGTGGAGAACGCTAGCCACCGGCTGAGGGAGAAGAACTCGAAGCTACACAAGGAAGCGGAGGCGCAGGCGTCCTCTCAGGCGGCGCAGAGGGCCGCATCCATGGCGGGGGTGACAACGCCGTCTCACAGCGCTGGCCTACACATCCTCAGGATCCAAAGCAGTGCCTCTTCCCCGTCGTCGTCTCAAATATATGAGAGCCCACTAATCTTCTCTCTCCTCCGCATCGTCTCAAATATATATATTATTTAAAATCTTATAGCCTGTTTACATAAGCTTATTGTACTTTATCTTATCTCTCATCCTCCAAATGTGCCATGCACGGCCAATGGCAGCACCACATTTAAAGCTGGTTTTCCGATCTTTTTGGTCGATTCACATCGCCAGGAGGGGTAGTTTTGGGAGAAACAAGGAAAATAACACCCAGTGCCTTAAGCTGTGAAGAAATTTTGAAAAAAAAAATATATATGCCCTTTTCAGTGGGCCGGAGGGAATAGTATCATATTTGATGCTACGTTTATTAAAAAAATGGTTAAATTTTAAAAAAGAAACTTAAAGCAAAAGCTAGAAGTACACTTATTTGTAGACGGAGGGGAGTATGATCTATTATTGTCTGATGATTAAACATGGAAGTTTATTCTCCATTCAAAATGAAGTACAGACCTTGACTTTGGCTACCACTACACTCACTGTTGGCATCTAGACTTTGCACATCTTATGTGTCCTTTGCCTGCTCCATTTATTTAGAGGACCAAACTAGATGTCCTTCCGCTCCATGCATTTTCCTCTTCTCAGATGAAACACGGAACGTGGCGGACAAGTTGGACAGCATTCACTGTTGGCATCTATTACTGCTTGCAGCTCATTGTACCGTGGGGAACATAAGACGAAATTGCAATAGCGTGTTGATCTCATGAAGAAAATAACGCTGTCTTCTCTGGTCTGGTACGGTCCTCTCTATACAAGTGCAGCTGAAGCTTGATCAAACGCGATGGTTGCTTCGGGAGGTGCGGCGCAGCAACGAGCGCGCAGCGCAACCGTGTGTACCGTGACGACCGGGCCTAGCTACGGTTATCTGTTTCGCTTCTTGCCGATACAACCTGCTCGAGATGGTTAGAGGGTACCAGAACATACTTGGACTTCTCCCCGCGTGCAGCATGCATCCACACATTTTGACACGTCTAGACGTCGTATTAGAAATCATGAGAAAAAAATGATACAACACTAACAGTACATGTACTCCATTTGTATCATATTTTTACGCCATATGTACCACATCTGCTTGGGGAAATATTAGAGAACTACATAGGAAGTTCCCGAACTGGTAGCGCACGTGACGAGAGAGAAGGCTCCAGGAGGCGGCGGCGGCAAACCCAACCCATATAGGGTTCCTTCCCTCCGCCGGTGATACCACCGGTCCATCTCGTCTCCGGTGGTCTTAGGGCCTTGAAGGCGTGACGGGCCACGGCCCCTCGCCGGCGGGAGGTGTCAGTGTTATGTTTAAACTGTTTTTAGTGTCTTCTTCAGGATGTTGAGGCGGCAGTGTCCTGAAGTCAGAATAAAGTCCTTCCCACCATGTTCTCGCTCTGGTGGTGCGTCTAGCATCAGCGGAGGGCGTGTGGAGTTATGTGTCTGACGGTCCCAAGGGATCCGGTCGTTTTTCATATTCATTGGTGTGTTTCGAGATCAGTCTCTTCCGATCTACGTTGGTCATCTTCGGCGATGGTTGCTGTTATAGTGCACTGGTCCTTTGGGGTCTTAGTACGACGACTTTATATTTGTCTACTACAGCAAGCTCTACTACGGCAAGCTTTGTCCGACTCTAGTGATGGAGTGGCGAGGACGCCGACACGCCTTCGGCTCGTGCCAATGTTTATAGTCGTTGCTACATGGTTCAATATTATATTTATAAGTTTTATTACTTTTGAGAGTCTTTGTACTGCTATTGATAATTATTAATAGGTCGGTGAAATTTCGCAAAAAGAAAGATAGCTGGGAGGGTGGTTGTACCCTAGAGCACCGGAGTTCAAATCTCACATTTGATACTTGCGTTTCTCATAAAGGTAGAATATTCTTTTTCAGCGCAGACGACGTTCCCTTTAAATTGTGAGTCTCTTGTGAAGACTTCAATCTTCATACCCGATCGACCGGCCCAATCTCTTGGAGGTTCTGGTATGGGCAGGGTGTGTTTATAGGAGTGGTATATGCATGTGTTGTGCTGTGTTTCTAAGAAAATGTGGAAAGATTGGTTTAAAGTCCAAGCTGTCCAATGAAAGTCTTATGTGGTTATTTCCTTAAATAGGTGATGAACTACATACACACACAAAAACGAGTGTGTGTGCTTTGTTGATGGGACTTCGCACTGCCATATTGTACTGGATATTGTGCTTTATTATCCGGACCTGAAATTGCTTTAAGCTAATGCTGGTGTCGTCTTAAATGGGCCCAGTAGCCTTTTCTCTATTCTACTAAACTTGGCTATTGGACCATCAAAGTATGGGCCTAACGTCCTTGCAAAAAAAAGTATGGGCCTAACGGGTACACCTCTACTTCACAAATCCTAACCCTAATCGTCGACAGATACACTTGCCGCCATCGATCCGGTCACGGTCACGCCTCTGATCGGAAATCGCAATGGCGTCGCCCCATCTGCCGGCCGGCGACACGCTGTTCCTCCCTCCCCCGTCGCAAACCGCCGCCGGCGCTTGCACGACGCTCTGCTGCGCGTGCGGCGTCCCGATGCCGCCCAACGCGGCCAACACGTGCGCGCGCTGCCCTTGTGTACTGCCCGTCGTGCTCCTCATACCTCGAGCCCCCGCGGCGCTGGACGCGTGCCGCGCCGGAGTCGCCGGAGCTCCTGCAGCTGCTCCTCCGCCGCGTGCAGCGCCCGCTTCCTCGGCTCGGAATCTCCCTCACCGCGGCCGAGTTCGTCTTCACGGAGCCCCACTCCAGGCGCCTGAAGCTGCGCCTCCGCCTCCGCCGCGACATCCTCCGCGGCGTGGCGCTGGAGCAGGACCACGCCGTCGAGTTCACCGTCCACGACCGCCTCTGCGACGCGTGCGGCCGGGCCAGGGCCGACCCGGACCAGTGGTGCGCCGTCGTGCAGCTGCGGCAGCGCGCTTCGCACCGCCGCACGCTCCTCCACCTCGAGCAGCGGCTGGCCAGCCTCGGCGCCGCCAGCTCTGCGCTCCGCGTCGACGCCACCGCCGGCGGGCTCGACTTCTTCTTCGCATCCCGATCCAGCGCCGCCGGCCTCGTGGCCCTCATCGCCTCCCTCGCGCCGGCGCGCGCGGGCACGGCGAAGCAGCTGGTGTCGCACGACACCAAGAGCAACTCGTACAACTACCGGCACGCCTTCTGCGTGGAGCTCTGCCCAGTGTGCCGCGACGACCTCGTCTTTCTCACCAGGGAGGCGTCGCGCTCCCTCGGCGGGCTCGGGCCGCTGGTGCTCTGCGTAAAGGTCGCCGACACGCTGGCCCTGCTCGACGCCTCCACCCACCGCGTCGTGCACCTCGGCATGAAGGAGTACGACCGGTGGAGGTTCGAGCCAGTGCTCACTAGCCGCCAGTTAGTGGAGTACGTCGTGCTGGACGTTGACCCCTCGCCGGCAGCCGGCGACAGCACGGCCACCAGGCTCGGGTACCGGACGGCCTACGCGCAGGTGGCACGGGCGTCCGAGCTGGGCAGGAACGACGCCATTGTGACCGTGAGGACGCACCTCGGCCACCTCCTGTGCCCTGGCGACCGCGCGCTCGGCTACCACCTCCGCGGCGCCAACGCCAATGGGCAGGACATCGAGAACTACGGGCAGAGCCATTGCTTGCCGGACGCGGTGCTCATCAAGAAGATCTACGAGAAGGACGGCAGCGATAAGCCGCAGCAGGACGGCCTCATGAGTGACAGCGTCGGTGTCGGCATCGACATTGATGAGATTGTCATGGGGATAGGAGGCATTGATCTGGATCCGTGTGACGAGGTGGAGCTTGATGAATTGCTCGAGGATCTCAAAATCTAAGAAGGTTATTGAGTTGTGTGAACAGGATTCAGGAAGATGCATGACTCTTTGGTCTTGGAAGCGTTTGTACATCTGATATCCTTGGAGAAACCAAGGATCTTTCACTTATTTTTCAATCTTTGCGGAACACATCTTCGGAGTAATTCTAATTGCACTATCTGTTTGTGGTCTTGTAGATTTCAAACTTCAAAATAGTACTGTACTACTATTGTTTTACAGTAGATTTGAAAGCATCTGAACTTTTAAAACTGAATTGCTAATTTTCTGACACACGATTTTATTGGCATCCTGCCCCTCAGGACTCAGTGCATCTACGTTGTCAGGCAGCTCCGCCATATTTCTGCCCCTCCCTAAAGAAACGTTGCTGGGTGATTACTTGCCATTCCAACATGTTTTCAGTACCAGCCACTCAATGTTCATAACTGGCATGCATCTCGAATAATTCAGTCACATGAGCTAATGTTCAGTAGAAACAAATGTACAACGTTTAGGCACATTCAGATTCAAATTGATGCGTTGTTCTTAAGGATTTGCTATTTGGAAGTGACCTGAGAAGAAACACGGTGTTTCTAGAATCCAATGACACAGTGTTTCTAGAATCCAATGCTCAGGACCATTGAACTGATTAGAATTCCTCACTCTCTGTTGCATAAAGAATCAGTGATCAGGATCACTGAAGTTTCTCTTATGTCGGCAGCTATGTGTGTTTCTGAACCTCCCCAACGAACCGTTAGACTGACGACTTGGCATGTCACAGGTATCCACTAACAGACACTTAATGCTTATACCTGGTATCCTGAATAATTCAGACTAACAGAAGCTAATGTTCAGTGCTAAGTTGCAAACGATTTCTATAATCCGATCATCCAGATCACTGAATTAATGAATTACTCGAGGATCTCAGAATCTAAGAAGGTTATGGAGTCGTGTGATCAGGATTCAGGAAGATGCATGGCTCTTTGGTCTTGGAAGCGTTTGTACATCTGAAATCCTGGGAGAAACAAAAGGATCTTTCACTTATTTTCAATCTTTGCGGAATATCATCTTCGGAGTAATTATAGTTACACTATCTGCTTGTGGTTTTGTAGATTTCAAACTTCAAAGTAGTACTATTATTTTACAGCAGATTTGAAAGCATCTGAACTTTTATAACTGAATTGCTAATCTTCTGACACATGGTTTTATTGTCATCCAGCCCCTCAGGCCTCAGTTGTCGAGTGTTTACTTGCCATTCCAACATGTGTTTACAGTACACCAGCCACTCAATGTTCATAACCGGCATGCATCTTGAATAATTCAGTCACATAAGCTAATGTTCAGCATTTACGCACATTCAGATACAAATTGATGCGTTGTTTGTAAGGATTTGCTATTTGGAAGTGACCTGAGAAAAAACACACAGTTTCTATAATCCAATGCTCAGGACCATTGAACTGATTAGAATTCCTCAATCTCTGTTGGGTAAAGAATCGGTGGTCAGGATTACTGAAGTTTCTCCTGTGCTCGCAGCTCTGTGTGACAGAGTGACGACTTGGCATGTCAGTGATGTCACACAGGTTTCCACTACCAGCCACTCAATGTTCATACCTGGTATCCTGAATAATTCAGACTAGCAGAAGCTAATGTCACAGCTAAGTTGCACACTATTTCTATAATCCGATGATCCAGATCATTGAATATATTAGAAATCTCACCCTCTGTTGCATAGAGAATCGGAGCTCCAGATCGGAAACAAGAATTTCTCCCAACTTAGGAGGTCAAAATTTGCAAGCCAAGCCCAACAATGGGCACTTAGGAGGTCACAATTTGCAAGCCAAACCAAGGATCTTTCACTTATTTTCAATCTTTGCGGAACATCATCTTCAGAGTATTTCTAATTGCACTATCTGCTTGTGGATTTCTAAATTTCAAACTTCAAAGTACTCCAGCAGATTTGAAAGCATCTGTACTTTTAAAAAATGAATTGCTGATAATCTAACACACGATTTTATTGGCATCGTGCCCCTTCCTAAAGAATCGTTGCCAAGTGATTACTTGCCATTCCAACATGTTTCCTTTACCAGCCACTCAATGTTCGTAACTGGCATGCATCTTGAATAATTCAGTCACATAACCTAATGTTCAGTAGAAACTAATGTACTACTCCCTCCGATTCATATTACTTGTCGCTAAATTGGACGTATCTAGCACTAAAACATGTCTAGATACATCTATTTGAGCGACAAGTAATATGGATCGGAGGGAGTACAACGTTTAGGCACATTCAGATTCAAATTGATGCTATTTGGAATCCAATGCTCAGGACCATTTGAACTAATTAGAATTCCTCACTCTCTGTTGGGTAAAGAATCAGTGGTAAGGATCGTTGGACAGAGTGACGACTTGTCATGTCCCACAGGTTTCCACTACCAGCCACTCAATGCCTATTCATACCTGGTATCCTGAATAATTCAGATTAGCAGAAGCTAATGTTCACAGCTAAGTTGTACACGATTTCTATAATCCGATGAACCAGATCTTTGAATATATTAGAAATCTCACTCTCTGTTGCATAGAGAATCGGAGCTCCGGATCGGAAACAAGAATTTCTCCAACTTAGGAGGTCAAAATTTGCATTCTATAGTTTTTCCCACACCATAAACAACACATGAAAGCTAGCAAGCCAAGCCCAACAATGGGCACTTACAACAATGGGCAGGAGTGCTAATTTCTCCAGCTTTCAGAAATACAAATTCGACCCACATATACACTATCAAGAGAACAGAGATGTTCTACAGGGCCAACAGCACCCAAACTCACAGATACATTGGGCTGTGTAAAACAATAAAACTTTTCCTTTATCCTATACAGAAAACTTCACACGTACTAGTTATTTGTGACCTTCAGTCTGCTCTCTGACCTTTGCAACGACTCTCCCCCTGTACCATCAGTTCATAAAGTTCACTAGTAAGTATACTATTGTGACAAGGTCGAGTATTCTAAATTTCAGGTGAGGTAAGTGCTGCTCATACTTACAGTGAAGCAAAGTGCGGTCAGCAGTAGCTTCTTCTCATGTAGTACACACTGCAGCATTCTTTACTAAATTACACCAAAAAGAACATAGGACTGGACCCAAGCAACAACTCAAAGGATTCCAGGGAACAAGGTCCTTAGGCTATTTCATTCTTCCGGGATCGTCCATAGAAACGGAATAATGAGGATATTGAAGGCCCAGCAGGAAGCTCTGCTTTAACTCCAAGGTGTACCTCCAACTCATTTTCCTCAACTTTTTGAGGAAGTGATACACCTGGAATGTTCTCAGCTTTGTCATCAAGTTCCTTGCCAACAGCACTCCTTTCTTGGATCAGTGCATTGGTGACACCAGTGCGGACCTGGGAAGGATGACAAGTTCATGGATACTGTAATGCTACAAAATTATCCTGACTTTACATAACACGGAAACATTTAATTCACAAATAAATCAATGAACTGTAACGTTGAGAAAATGAGATTATCTAGATACAACGACGCATAAAAAGGAATGTACTTTACCACAATGGTACTATATTGTAGCCTGCACACAAATACGTATGATCTTACAATCGAAACAGCCTGTAAATGAGTTTATGTAAAGTGGTTAGCCACAAAGAGAAAATGCTAAAAGGTGCACTCAGATTGGTAAAAAATGTGAAGTTCAGGTTACTTGAGAAATAATATGTAGGCAGTTGTTGGACAAACTAGCAATAGGTCTAGCATTGGTTCCAAGTGATGTCTGCAGAGATACAGTTGGTGCAGAAAGATAGACAAGCATGAATTCTGCAGCTATTGCCGTAACCTGGGTAGTACAAGAAGTAACTGAATTAGATTTTGTCACAGGTGATTAGTAGTATAATAATTACACATAAATAATTTAATATCAGCTAGTTAATTACTTCAACAATGAAAAAAAAAAAAGCAAAAAACAGTAACCATTTCTTTGTGTGATTTTGAATAAAATGGTTCCACCAATACCAATCTCATTGGTACATCTGCAATAGTTTGGACTTTTGTTTCTCTGTTTATTATTCATTTACATTTAACTGGATAGCTCATTCCCATAAGAGAACATTGCTGTTTTTTGTTCCAAAAATACCATTGTTGCAAAAAAAAGTCCCTGCGCATCTCCAATGGTAATTAGAACCATACAGTATGGTACTCAATGGCAGATCCAAGGGGGGGCAAGCGGGGGCAGCAATTGGCCCACAAACCCACAATGAACGATGGGATGGGAATTGCATGGATGCAAGTGACTTGTTAGCCCACGGCTGATCAATTGCTCGCATCAACTGCCACCGCTACGGCATGACCAAAGTACCAAAGGCGAATGCACCACCCATGGAGCCACCCGCCGCTCCGCAGTGTCGGTGCAGCGCTGGAACAATCGCGGTTACACATCTCTATTCCGGCTGCCGGCGGGCACAACGGCGCTCGGTACCGTAGAAGAAGCGATGAAGCGGCAACAAGCACCCTATAGGCCTTCACGGGTATACCTTGCCACAATCGGACATCATTCAGAGACCACGTACACACTTCAGTGCTTTAGAATTCAGGCACACATACACTGGCATGTGAGTGCTTCAATCGTTTTTTACCTGATTTCCCCCAGTTGAAATTAGAGTACCCTAATTAGCTAATTCATTTAGTTGTTAGCACAGGAAATGAAGAACAAGTAGATGAAGCACAACTGTAATATTTGAACCGATTGTGGGATAAAGCTTCAAAGACAACTTGTACCTCAATGTTGATGTCCATTTGAGGTTGATAGCCAAGTTCAACATACAAAATGTGAGTAATCCCTTGCTCTTAAAATATAACTTATGTATTTGAGATGTTGCCACTACTATGAATAATTTGTAGTCTTGTTCATGTTAATATAATTTCCATATCTTATATTGTTATATGCTGATTTTTTTTAAAACTTCATAAACCATTATGAAAACCCCGCCTCCATCACTAATCGGCAAAGATAAAAACTCCTTTTTAATTGCAAAACATATATTGTTAAATTAGACATTGATGTATACTTAAAAATGGGTACATTCTTGTGTTGAGACTTCACACAGCAAAAGCATGCACTAACTAATCTCAAAACAGGATTGGATCAGAACAATTAGCATACCACAACATGGAGCACGATGTCGATCTCCTTGACAAAGTTCTCCTTTCTCCTCTCGTATTCGGCTGCTATCTAAACAAACAGAGCAGCACAAAAAGCGTCAGATTGCCAGCATTATGCTCTGCTGTGCAGGTAATCACACACAGACAGCATAAACGATTTCACATTTGAAAAGGGAAGATATTAAAAAAAAAACGTCGGAATCATCCATCTGCGGACCTTGGCGAAGATGCCGACGCCACAGTCGATGGCGAGCTTGGCGACGAAGAGGTCGTCGGCGAGGAGGCGGTCCCTGAACCCTTGGAACTGCAGGAACCGACGGAGCAGCGGCGAGGCATCCATATTCACGAAGCGGCGCACGATCTCGCCTGTGACGCGACCGCCCTCCACCGCCGCCGCAAAGTCGTCCGGCAGGCTCTCGAGCTTCCTCCCGAGCTGCGCCAGCACGGAGAGCGCCGCCCGGCGGTTGCCGTCCGACTCGCCGCCGTCGCCGCCACCCCCTTCGCCATCGCCGCCACCGCCGCCGCTGTTATTGTTGTTGTTACCGTCGTTGGAGGAGGGGAGGGCTAGGGGGCGGGGAATGCGGAGGCGGAGGCGGGGTGGGAGGGAGCGGAGGAGGGAGAGGCGGGGGGGCTGGAGGCGGGGGTAGAGGTGAAGCTTCCCGAGCGGCAGCTTGGAGGAGGACGGCTGATGGGCGGAGGAGGAGGGCATTGGGGCGTGGAAGGCCATGGCGGCGATGGAAAGGGAAGGGAGGCGGCGGGGTGGGGCGTGGGGTATAATGAGCGAGGCGCGCACGGTGTGGGGGTTTAGTGGCGCGGCGCCGGGCGGAGGCAACGAGGGAGCCCCCGTGTTGGGGTGGTCATCCGGCGGTCTGTCAACGAGATTTTGGGTTGGCCGGGTTGGACTTGGAATCTACGAGATTCCTCCGAGGTCCGAGGGGCACGCAGGGGCACGGGTGACGGCGATTGGGGTCGGGGGAATGAGGGTTGGCGGAGGCCGGAGGCCGGAGGCCGGAGGGCATCACTGGAGGGCGTCGACGGGTAGGGAGGGAAGGGTCAACGAGGTTTTTGGTTTGGCTGGGTTGGACCAAGGGGGAAGAGAAGGGAGGGGGCGAAGAGCCGGAAGACAGCGGGGCCTGACGGCGTGCGGGGAGCCCAATGACCGTTTCAAACTGGCGCGCACAGCTCACCTCTATCATTCTTTCCTTTTTTTTTTTTTTGAAATTCCACCCATCTAGCAACACAAAGAGTCCCACAAGTACCGAAAATTAAATACGTCCCTCGACCAGCCTACAAACACTAGCACAAGCCGAAGACGCGTCACTGTCCTTGCGCCACCGTCACCGGAGCCAGACAAAACTTATCGTAGTAGAGCTTGTTGTAGTAGACTGCGGGAAGTCGTCGTGCTAAGTTCTCAAAGGACTAGCGCACCAGAATAGCAACCATCGCCGAAGATGAACAACATAGATCGGAAGAGACTGACCTCAAAACACACCAACGAATACGAAAAATAACCGGATCCCAAGAAATATGTCGGAGACATGACTCCACGCACCCTCCACTAATGCTAGACGCACCACCAGAGCGAGGATAGAGCGGGAACGACATTATTCTGACCTCATCAACATCCTGAAGAAGACACTAAAAATAGTCTAAACAAAACACTAAAACCTTTCGCCGGCGAGGGGACGTGTCCGCCACGCCTCCAAAGCCCTAAGGCCGCCGGAGACGGGATGGACCAGTCGCGTCACCTCTATTCTTCCTTTCTTGTGCTTTTAGAAACATCGCGTTCAGAGTTCACACATCTCACTCGGGAGCTCTCCTTGCAGAATTTCATGTTGTCCTCGTTTGGATAAAATCTTCTCCTCAGCATTTGAACTGTGTAGGAAATCGAAATGCGACTGCGTGAATCCGTTCCTGAATGCAGAGTTCAAGACCTGATTATAGGAACATCGCTGAGAGAACATTTTCACATACTAATTAGTCTTTCTATTTATTTGTTGGTTGTCTTTTTATCTGAAATGTGTAAGGACGACTTCAACATACCCCGCCTTCTATTTGAATCGGTCTATTTGTGGTGGTCCGCTGAACAAGTGTGAGGATTATGTCCTCGTTCTCTCCGTTTGGGGTGGTCACTGCACCCAACGGCTGCACGCAAAAGAAGTTTTCACAAAACAGAAAAAGGAAATAAAAACATAATAGAAATATAATACACAAATCTCTTAACAAAAGAGACATTGTTCAACTCAATGAAGTAAAACATATAGATAAACACCCTCCAACGGGGTGTGCTTGCGGTGGCGGTGGCGGTGGCGACAGGTGCCCTAGTTCTCGATGACGATGAGGACCTATGGCAGCGGTCAGATGTTGAAAATATGCCCTAGAGCAATAATAAAAGGGTCAGTGTTTATATTTCTGTTTCATATTTAAGTTTATTATTCTATGTTATAGTTGTATTAGTTCTAGATAATTAGTATTTGGAGAAAACCCCTAGTACATGTGTGAACAAGCAAAACACGATCATGAGCAGCAGCAACAGCATGCCAACCTGGCGCAGATAGAGGAAGAACAAGCTCCCGTGCTGATGATGGTCATGGTCACTGAGGCGACGATGCCAGAGATCGTGGCACCACAAGCCACGTTCCTCAATGAGGAGAAGGTAATCCCCGTGCCCTCTCCTAACGGAATGTGGTATTTCGACACCGGTGTCAGCGGTCACATGATAGGGATGCGCCATGTCTTTGCCACGCTCGACAAAATTGTCCATGTCATTAATTCAGGCCAAGTGTTGATATTGTGTCCCAGGCGATATGCCTTCAACCAAAGCGTTGCGTTTCCATCCATGTGAAGAGTAGCAAAGGGATGGATGGACGTTGAACAATCGAAAATAATCGAGACATATGTCCTTCCATATTCTCGATTGATCATCGTCAAACTGTGGAAAAGACATTTTCAAGTTATGTTTTAGAGATGAGTCCTCGTGAGTACCTTGTATACCGCCACCCGCGCCGCCAAATCCACCATCGCCCGCTCCTCGGAAAACACCGCCACCCACGCCTCCGTTTCTACCGCCACCAACTCCCCCAAACACACCGCCCCCAGCGCCTCCACTGCCTCCAGGGGCATCACCCGTCCATGTACCTGTCACCGCTTGGAGAGTGCCCTTGCTGACGGGTGGGATCTCCTCTGGATCTGGGTCATCGCCCTCCGGTGATGGTGAGCGTGCATATTTGCGCTCCAATTGCTCGATGGTGGTCGAGAGCTTGTCGTCAAACGCCGCGATTTGACGAGTTGCATCTGCTTGAGCCTTTGAGCTCATCTGAACTGCCTCCGAGATGAGACCAAGCAGGGCGACGAGCCCTTGTTGCGTGGAATCCATGGCGGCAGCGCCCCCGTATAGCAGATTGACCGCCTATCGGCACTCGGTGAGAGACGCCTCCACCTCTACTGTCGTCTCCCCATCATCGCCAATACCAACAACGTCTGCAGGGAAGGTTTGGTAGGCGCCGTGTTGACTCCTCAACGGCCGGTGCCAACCACTCTGATCGAGAGTTTTATGGAATTTTATAGCAAACGCGACACATCGAATAATTCTAGACCGAACACAACCCTCGTACTTCAGATTGAGTGGAGTCTGATACCAAGTGTACCACATGCTTGGTATGATTGCGAGAGGCAGGATCGGATGATCTTCGTGGAGAAGAAGTAAGAACTTGAAAATGGGAAGGAAGAGACAGTGAGAGGAGAGCTCTCACTTTTCTTTTTTCATTCATATCATAATTGTTTTGTTAGATTTTGGTTGTAACGAGTGGGGTCGTCTCCCCTCGGTTTCATGTTAATATATACCAATGGTGGTAGAGTTTGTACAAGGGAAGGCACCGAACCATACAACATGTTCGGTCCAATGTTATAAGACCTAATACAACCTATTACATATTCTAACACCCTCCCTTAATCTAAACCTTGTGAAAGGTTGACATTACGTTTGAATTCATCAAGCTTCTTTACTGGGAGTGCCTTCGTAAAACCACCTGCAATCTGATCTTTTCTTGACACAAAACGAATAGCCAGACTATTATTGGCAACTCTTTCTCTGACAAAATGAAAGTCAATCGCAATATGTTTAGTGCGTGCATGAAACACTGGATTTGTAGATAAATAGGTAGCACCTAAATTATCACACCAGAGACTTGCATTTTCTTGTAACTTTACTCCAAGTTCAGTGAGAAGAGCTTCAACCCAAATCAATTCAGAAGTGGCATTAGCAAGAGATTTATATTCAGCCTCAGTACTAGACCGAGATACCGTGGCTTGTTTTCTGGCACTCTAGGAGACCAAATTTGGTCCAATAAATATAGCAAAACCACATGTGGAACGCCTGTTCTCTAAGCAACCAGCCCAATCTACATCTAAAAAAACACTCAAGAAGGTGGATGATGATTTTGTAAATGTGATTCCAAGTTTCAATGTATCTTTCACATATCTGAGAATTCGTTTTGCAGTTGTCCAGTGTTCTATAGTTGGGGCATGAAGATATTGACAAACCTTGTTCACAGAGAAGGACAAATCAGGATGTGTCAAGGTGAGGTATTACAAGGTGAGGTATTGCAAGGCTCTAACAAGACTTCTGAATTGAGTATTGTCTTCAGGACCAAAAGGTGTACCACCTGTAAGAGACAACTGCTCTGTAGAGGACAATGTGTAGGTGCTGACTTGCAACCTTGCATCCCAGCCCTATCAAGAATATCTGTAGCATATTTTTCCTATGATAGAAGCAAACCATTATGTGTTCTATTTACCTCAATACCAAGAAAGTAGTGTAAATCACCTAGGTCCTTGATAGCAAAGTTCTCATTTAAGTCTTGAAGAAGGGCAGTGATAGCATGATCAGATGATCCAGTTACTATGATATCATCAACATAAATCAAAACAAAAATAGTGATACATGACTTGTTGAAAAGAAATAATGAGGTGTCTGCCTTTGATGGTGTAAATCCAAGCTCACATAACTTGGAACTCAGCCTAGAATACCATGCTCGAGGTGCTTGTTTTAAACCATACAAAGTTTTGTCAAGTTTGCAAATATAGTGCGGAAAGTGGGAGTCCTCAAAACTTGGTGGTTGCTTCATGTACACTTCCTCTTCCAGAACACCATGAAAAAACGTGTTCTTGAAATCTAGCTGTCGTAGGCTCCAACCACGAGAGACGGGGAGAGATAAAACAATTCTGATAGTAGCAATTTTAACCACAGGACTAAAAGTATCCTCATAATCAATGTCATATGATGGCCCAAAATATATCGAGCTCGTTGGGGAACCCCAAGAGGAAGGTATGATGAGCACAACAACAAGTTTTCCCTCAGTATGAACCCAAGGTTTAATCGAACCAGCAGGAGCAAGGAAACACCCCAAAGGTATTGCTAGCTGAGCCTTGGCAGGGCGCACTACCGGTGCTAGTAGCAACGTGGAGACCTGCACAACACAACCACAAAACTCTGCCCCCAACTTGCGATGAGGTTATCAATCTCACAGGTTTTACTAAAAACAAAGGATTAAATGTATCAAATGGAAGAAAGTAATAGTTTGCAGAAAGTAAACACAAAGCAGTAAACAGTTGATTGTAGATTGAAAGTAAAAGAAAGGAACGGGGTCCATAGTTCACTAGAGGTGGCTCTCCTTAAGATAGATAACATGCTAGGTGAACAAATTACAGCGGGGCAATTGACAAACATCGAGAAAGCATACAAGCATATACTAATCATCTTGACTCCTTTGAGATTCGATTGGGCATTACAACATTATACATAGACCGCCATCCAACTGCATCTATGACTAATAATCCACCTTCAGGTTATCATCCAACCCCTCCAAAGATTAAGTTGCAAGCAACGGATAATTGCATTACAAATTGCGTGTAATGTAAACAATACGATTGTTCTATGAACAAAGGATTGTTGTTTTCTCCCTAGTAGAAACAACACATCTAGTACCTTAGAGATTTCTGTCACTTCCCAGTTACGGAGGCATGAACCCACTATCAAGCATAAATACTAACTCTTGGAGTTGCTAGCATCTACTTGGCCAAGATAGCTACTAACAACGGAAAGCATGCAAGATCACAAATAACAAAGACATGATAGAATCAATAATCAATCTGAAATAGCATCTCAATATCCATTGGATCCCCGCAAACACAACATGTAGGATTACAAATAGATGATCTTGATCATGAACGGAGCTCACAAGATCTAAACATGAAAGCACAAAGGAGGAGAACCAGCCATCTAGCTACTACATGGACCCGTAGTCCAGAGATGAACTACTCACGCATCACACCGGAGGCTTGCATGATGATGAAGAAGGCCTCCAGGGTGAATTCCCCTCTCCGGCAGGGTGCCGGGAAGAGCTTCAGATCCCTCCCTATCTAGGGATGGAGATGACGGTGGCTACAGACTCTTTCGTGGATTTTTGATCGGGTTCTTAGGGTTTTCGTATCAGAGGCAACTTATAGGCGGAAGGAGAGACCGAGGGGGTGCCTGGGGCGGCTAGACCACCCCCTGGCATGGGCCAGGCCTAGCAGCTGCTGGTGTGGTGTGGGCCTGACCCCTCTCCGTCTCATATTTTGGCTCTAGGTGTCCCTCGGTAAAATAATGACTTTGGCTTTTGTCCCGTCCAATTCCACGAATATTCATTTCGACTTTCGGAACCAAAAAGCAGAAAACAAAATGGCACTGTGGCTCTTGTTAATAGGTTAGTCCAAGAAATCATATGAAAAGTACTCCAAAGTGTGGACAAAACATAAGAAAGTAGATAAAACCAAGCATGGAACATCAAAAATTATAGATACATTTGCAATGTATCAACATCCCCAAGCTTAACTCCTGCTCGTTCTCGAGTAGGTAAGTGATAAAAAGAAAGAATAATTTTTGAGGTGACATGCACCATCACAAACTTGATCAAAGTATTTTGTAAAACATTCAAAGCTGGGATCATAGTACTTCAATCATAACATGAAAGACAAATTCTAGCATTAAGACAAAGAAACTTTGTTGCAACATGAAAAGGCACAAACAAAAGATTCATGAATAACAATGCTTTGCAAGACGTTTGTTTGTTTCACATAAAGAAAACATAGCATAGTGGCATTCAACTTGTCCTTCATAGAGTAGCAAACATAAATGCATAGGACACCTCAAAGTTCACAAGAGTGACTAGATACAAATAGTTTAAAACAAGCAATATCAAAGCTATGCATCAATCAACAAGTCTTGGGACAATGCGCATAGAACTAAGAATGGCCACTATGCTCTCAAAGTAAGTGCATAAAGATAGAAGGTGGAGACTCAATATATAAGTGGAAGAAAGGCCTTCATAGAAGGAAGTAGGGATTAAAGTTTCATAAAGAGCTTCCAAAAATTATGGTACTTAATAGCTTTCAGCTCTCATTGCCCCTATCATAAGCATCTTGAAGGTGATTAAGGTTAAAGTGACACAACTAAGAGGATACGCTTGATAAGTTATAAGCCAAAATCTCATGCCCCTTACTTACGAAGACTGAACCTCATGCTACTCAACTTTAGTCACGAGTAAACTCTTGTCATTGTAAGTACATATGTGTTGGGGATATACTTTCCGGGTATCCTCACAGTTCCTCACTGACCAGGGTGGCCCAGTTCGGGTTAGAGCTTTGCTTCACGGACGGCCTGGTCAGGGAGAAAAGACGGAGTCCCATTCGGCTATGGGAAGGCCCAGAAGACTTACCGACTTAGGCCCATTGTGTTACTTGTAGTGCAAGATGTACTCTGTAACCGACTCTTAGTCGTAGCCGGATAGATCTCTCTTGTAAACCCTAGGCCGGATATCTATATAAGCCGTCATAGGGAGAGCCTTTAGGGCACTCTCAATAGTCTACAATCTCAACTCACACAGGCGAAACCCTTATAACCCATATTTCGGCTCTGCCGTATTACTAGATTGCTAGCAGGAGTAGGATCCTTCCAAAGCCGGCGGATTCGAACCTGGGTAAACTTGTGTGCTCACCGTCCCGGAACACCATACGTCTCACACCCCTCTCTTCCGCACGCCTCGAGGACCCCCTCATGGCATACTTGTCCTCAATCCGACGATAATATGTATCATAAAGAACCGCCAACGGGGTACCCCTTGCACATGATACAGGAGCTATCCCATAATCAAAATGACAAGGCAAGCAGACAATGAGCATCTCAGCGATCTTTTTATTTGCTATTTGCATAGGTTTTTATTAAGGATGCTTCATAGAATGCTCATTATGGTGATGCTGCAAGTTTCCACCATGATTAGGCATGGCTTAGGCTAGCGGCCCAGGCGTTTCTCTAACACACATACAAACTCCATGATCTTACAAGTTCCACTTTTATTTCACAATTGGGATCCATAAGCAAAAGAACATGATATCAACGGGGTACAAAGTACAGGTGCAATGTTGAAAGCGTTACCCATGATACATGGTTCTGCTAATTTCAACTTATAAAGCGCAAGCATATACGCAACAAAGAAGGACCCAATGGTTAGGTTTATTAAATGCAAAAAAGTAAAGTGTGCCATCAAGTTTGTGAGAGCTTTAATCACTAGTTTTCTCATAACAAGTTTAATTTGGAAGGTAGATAAAAACATGAATATAATTGGAATAGCATATGATAATAGGTAGGTATGGTGGACTCTTTGGAATAACTTGGTTTTAGGAGTTGGATGCATGAGTGGAACTCATACTTGGTTGTGGAGGCTAGCAAAAGACTAGGAGCGACAAACTAAGAGAGCAATAATGGCCATAATCATACAGAGCGACAAAACATCATTGATCAAAGCATAAAGTGATACTACAAGTTAAAAACTAAAGGATCATAAAGGCTTATGGTGACTTGGGATAGTCATAACATGGTGTGAGCATACGCCAAGTCAACCCAAATAAAGCATCAAAGGAGAATACCACAATACTATGCTTTAATATGCTAAAACAACGCATGATTATTCAAAGGCACATTAAGCAATCTCAATTGTTTATAACAAGTCATGCTACAACAAATAATACTAAGCATAAAGCCAAAACAATATCGAGCATGGCATGACAAAGCATAGGCCACAGTCAAAAACAAGCTCTCTTTACCACTTAAGCATGAACTTTCCTACTCTTTTCCAATCCAAACCAAACTATTTGAAAACCAATGTATGAAAGAGGGGATTATTCAGCAAACAAAGCAAACGAAAAACCAAAACGAAAATGAAAAATAAGACGCTCCAAGAACAACACAACTGTGCATGAAACAATAAAAATGAAGCGTTTGGAAGAAACCTGAGATTTTTATTGATGAAGAGGGGGATGGCTTGGGCATCCCCAAGCTTTGACGCCTGTACTTCTTGGATATTTCTTGGGGCGACACGCGTGGCATCCCCAAGCTTGAGATTTAGTCCATCCTTCATCTCATTACTCATTCCTTCCATACACCTGAAATTTTTCCTTCATACAAAACTTCACACAATCTTTATTAGCAACATTAGTGCACTCAAGGTAATAGGTCTTAAGGTTTAGTTCTAACACCAATAAACTTCCATTAAAACACTAGCTACTGAAGCACTTCCCTCAAAAAGCTCAATTCCCCAAAAGAACTCAAAAAGGAACCAATAAGAAGCAAATGCAGAAAATGGCAGAAATCTGGCACAAATCCTTGGAGAAGCCGGATCCCAGATCGACCCACCCGTGGAAGTCAAAATCCAGGAGGAGCTCATCAACGACACTGATTTCGGCTCTGATGACGTCGAGACAGACAGACCTTTCCTAAGGTACACACTGCGACGTATGATAATGCAAGATGCAAGCACAGATGCAATTCTCGAGACCATCAAATGTTTCGATATGGCTGATCGCGAAAGTCGCAGGTACCTCAGGAAGCACGCATCGCACTTCGTCGCATATGTGGGATCTGGATCCGGCTTTGTCGATGCTGGATAAAACACCGACTCTGTGCTAGAGGCAATTGGAATAAACACCGACGTACCCGCATCCTCGGATGAATCGATGACGTCAGCGGATTTCCAAAAGTTCTTTGCGGAATACGAAGAGGAGTACAACTCCAAAGCTGTAGAAGAAGGAGAAGCCATGGATGAAGGATCCGGGGAACACTCTCCCAAAGTGCAGGATGACATGGAAGTCGGAGATAATCCCGAGGTCCAGATGTCCGAAAGTACCGATCAGAGCTTGACTCCAGGAAACGGACCCAAAGCCGTCTTTGCTACCGGCGCTGCCAAGAAGGCAAAGAAGAGGAACAAGAAGAACAAGACCCCGACAAAAGACCCCCTGACAAAGGAGGTGATTGCCGAGGAATACGAGGAAGACTCGGATGGATAACTTATCTCAGACGAGCCGAAAAAAGAAGAATCGGTGGATGGACACGTGATCACTGAAGGTGCACGTAAACTCATTGATGTTGCATTAACCACACCTATTCCTACAGCTGCAGAACTTACTGCTGAAGAACTGGACGAGAGGGCGCATGCCCTAGAAGCGCGTCGTCAAGTACTCCTCGATGAAGCCAAAAATATTGAGAAGGAAAAGAAACGCATAGCATCTGCGGGGAAGTACAATCCAGGCAATACCAGAAGACCAGGAAGCGTCACACAAGTGACAACCAATTCCCGCAGATCCACGCCGTCCTTTTCGGAGATGAGATGGGGAAGCCTCGGAAAGATAGTAAAGGAGATTGGGTATATCCAACCCCAGTACAGAATACTGTGGCAGCCCGAGAAATTCTATCGGCTAATCCACGACCGGAGGAAATCCAGTTGGAATCAAACTACTCAACAAGGGACTGGAGCAGCAAAATGTCGCCATGTCCGGAAGTCAAAAACTGGTCTCGGATTCCGACCAATGTTGCACAGATCCGGCATGGGATGACGTAAGACCCCAGCGCGTTCTGAAGCAGTATCATCGCCCCGAGCGCCGGGAAGACAATTATTCGAGAACCGGATCATCAGGACAGCGCCGCAGAACTGCGTGTGACTAGAGCAACGTTGCCCCAGTGGCCGAAAAAGAGGCCATTGCTGCACTGTATCCAAGGAACCCTCCCCGACGAGAGCCGAACGATCGAAGGGGAGAAGATAAAGAGAAACGTCGGGAGGAGGATTGTCAAAGCATGCCACCTCCTAGACATGCAAGCCGTCCGGCTGAGCCTCACCGCGGTGGGAACAACGGACAAAGGAACGATGGAAACCATGCCGGGACAAGCCGGCAGGGGGCTCGTCGTAGTGAAGACCCTCCCCAAAACCGGAATAATGACGCTCCGGACGGAGGCCGGCGATCAGCCAGAAACAATCCAGCTGCCCCACCCTCTCCACCAAGCATTCGTCACAACGGATCTCAAGGGGGACAAGGAGGACAACGTGGCGGAGGAGGTGGTGGCAGAAGCCAAAGTCCGGCTCCAAGGCACCGTAGCCACAGCCGACATTCGGGACAATCTCTATCCCCGAATGACGCAAGGCACAGGATCAACTCCAACATAGAAGCGCGGCGCTATGAAAACGATGATATCTACATGGGCCCAAAGTGCTTCAGACCATGCATCAGAGCTACAAGATTCCCGGAAGGATTTGCTAACTCAATACATATCCAAGACTACGACGGCATTGCTCGGCCAGATACCTGGCTACATGATTTTTTCCAAGCTTGCTGCATCGCCAAAGGCGGAAATAGCCTGGTCGCAACCCGATATCTCTCACTTATGTTGCGGAAGACGGCACGATCATGGCTTAATGAACTTCTAGAGAACACCATCCACAACTGGTATGACATGCAAAGTGCGTTCTTTCGAAATTTCGAAGGCACATATCGGAGGCCCTATACGGTCGGAGACCTACAGCGTTGCACCCAGAAAGCTGGAGAAACTTGCCGGGATTACCTTGGACGATGGATTGACACCAAGAACTCCTGCGAAGGAGTAAATAATCAAACTGCGATTGAAGCTTTCATCGTAGGTCTCCCTATTGGTTTACTACGCCATCGCTTGAAGTGTGACAAGGTTACCGATTTGGGAGAGATGATAGAAACAGCGAGCAAGTATGCAGATGCCGCTGACGATGCAGAGGGATTACTCAATGCCCTAGCTATGCCACAGTCAGCAAAACAACCAAAACAACAGGCTCAGAAGCGCAAAAATACCTCAGAAGAAAAACCCAACGCGGAAACGGCAGTGGTCACTGCTACTTTCGGGTCTAGAAGACAAGGAGGACGCGGCGGAGGCCGCGGGCGTGGGCGTGGAACTTCAAGAGTCCAAGGTAGAGGAGACCAACAACCAGGCAAAACCTACTCTTGGGCCGACATTGCCAATAACCCATGTGTGCATCACCTAGACGCCAACGCCGAATGTTGTTTCAATGACGACATCAAAAGAGATGACACCGCGGGATACAAAGCTAAGCGGAAGAAGGGAAAGAAGAACCCCAAAAATAAAAAGAGGCCAAGGAAGATTCCGACATGGAGGAAGCTGATGCTTAAAATCCCAAGCCAGAGGGGAAGAAAAAATTTCCCACCAAGGACACTTATGTCACTTTCCTCGGATCTCAACCAGCAAAGGTCAAGAAAGCAGTTCTGCACGAGCTTAACGCAACAGTTCCGGCTGTCCCCCAATACTTGGACTGGTCGGAAGTGGCAATCACATTTGACCGCGCTGATCATCCGCCTAAGTTGCACAGGCGAGGAAAATACGCCTTAATCGTCAATCCACTTATTAACGGCTATGGTTTCTCCAAGACCCTCATGGACGGTGGTAACAGTATCAATATTCTCTATGTCGAAACGCTACGCCGGATGAAGATCTCGGAAACCCAGCTGAACCATAGCACTGTGATCTTTCACGGAGTTGTCCCAGGAAGACAAGCCAATTCCCTAGGAGAGATCACTTTGGATGTTACCTTTGGAACTCCAAAGAACTATCAGACGGAGGCACTTTCCTTCGAAGTGGTCCCGTTCAAGGGCGCATACCACGCTATATTCGGACGTCTGGCTTACTAGGCTTTTATGGCTCGTCCGTGTTACATTTACAATATGATGAAAATTCCAGGTCCCAACGGCGTGATCACCATCAAGGGAGACCCGAAGAAAGCACGAGAGTGAGAGGATGGAAATGCCGCCTTTGCCGAAGCCGTGCTACACGCCCAGGAGTACCAGGAGATCAAGAAGAGCATATATCCGTCCGAGATGCCCGCAATGCATAAGGAGGTGACAAAGCCTAATCCGGAGTTCAAGGCATCAGAAGAGACGAAGAAGACGCCGTTGAAGGATGATGACCCCTCCAAGGTGACCCAGATAGGTGTAGGCCTAGGTAGCGCATAGGAAAGCACGCTCGTCAAGTTCCTCCAAGCAAATCAAGATATCTTCGCATGGCAGCCATCTGACATGACCGAAGTACCTAGGGAACTTGCCGATCACTCTCTAAATGTAAACCCGAACGCTAAACCCGTCAAACAGTCCTTATGATGTTTCGGCGATGAAAATCGTAAGGCAATAGCTAAGGAACTAGCAAGGCTCGAGTTAGCCGGATTCATAGAAGAGGTCATCCACACTGAGTGGTCAACCAATCCTGTAATGGTCCCTAAAAAGGACACCACTAATTTAAGGATGTGTGTTGATTATACTTCCTTGAACAAGGCTTTCCCAAAAGATCCGTTCGCTCTGCTTAGAATTGATCAAGTTATCGATTCTACGGCAGGCTCGGAACTCCTCTGTTTTCTCGACGCATATTCCGGTTATCACCAAATCCGGATGAAGAAATCTGACAAAGTCAAAACTTCATTCATAACCCCTTTCGGAACATTCTGTTTTTTTACAATGCCCTTTGGGCTGAAGAACGCAGGAGCTACGTACCAGCACACGATGCCGCGTTGCCTCCATGACCAACTCGGACGCAATGTACATGCATACATGGATGATATTGCACTGATGTCCAAAAAGAAGGAAACGCTGATTTCCGACTTGGAGGAAACATTTGCCAATCTACGAAAATACAACATCATGCTTAACCCGAAGAAATGCTTCTTTGGAATACCAGCCGGAAAATTGTTAGGTTTCATCGTGTCTCAACGAGGCATAGAGGTGAACCGGGACAAAATCAAGGCTATACTCAATATTTCCAGGCCAACTCGCCTAAAGGATGTACAAAGACTAACTGGTTGCATTATTGTAGTCAGTCGGTTTGTAAGCCGGCTTGGTGAAAGAGCCACACCATTATATAAACTCCTGAAAAAGACCAAGGATTTTGTCTGGACTGATGAAGCTGAAGCTGCACTTCAAGACCTGAAGAAAGTACTCTCATCTGCTCCTATCCTGGCAGCACCGGAACCTCAGGAACCGATGTTGCTTTGTCTTGCTGCGACAAATAAGGTCGTTAGTATTGTCATGGTGATGGAGAGACCGGAGGAAAATCAGGAGCACTTGGTGTAGCGTCTGACTTACTTTGTCAGTGAGGTCCTGACAAAATCAAAACAGCGGTATCCGCACTATCAAAAGTTGGCTTACGGTGTTTTTCTAGTATCCTGTAAGGTATGACACTATTTTCAGGAGCATCCAATTACCATGGTGAGCACAGCTCCCATGAGAGATATAATCAACAACAGTGACGCCACAGGACGCGTCGCTAAATGGGGCATAGAGCTTTCAGCTTTTGATATTGAGTATAAACCTCGAACAACAATCAAATCCCAGATCCTTGCTGACTTTATCGCTGATTGGACAGAGACGAAGGAGAACATGATCCTCCCTGAGTCGGAATATTGGACCCTCTATTTTGATGGGTCTAAGGTTCGAGGGGGCTCGGGGGCTGGCGTGGTGCTCAAATCACCCCAAGGAGATAAACTTCTATACGTGCTGCAGATCCACTTCACAGCGACAAATAATATTGTCGGGTATGAAGCACTGCTGCATGAAATCCGGATTGCTAAAGATATTGTCATCCGATGTTTGATTTGATGTGTTACAGAGATTCGGATCTTGTTGCTCAACAAGTGCCGGATATTTGTAATGCAAATAAATACATGGCAGCGTATAAAGCTGTCATGGATGATCTATCTAAATCGTTCGAAGGGTTTGAGGTTCAACACATCCCTCGAGCAGAAAACGAGGAAGCAGATGCACTATCTCGGATAGGCTCTACACGGAAAGAGGTCCCGGATGGCGCTTTTTAGAGCACCTCAAAGTTCCCTCAATAAAGGGAGTAGATGAGGAATATCCAACCAAATCTGACTCACCTCTAATAGCAGTTCTAGCTGTAATTCCTAGTTGGACTCAACCCTACCTAGATTATCTGGTAGATGGCAAATTACCCGAAGACGAGTTTCTAAGCCGGCAGATTATCCGACGAGCGAAAGCCTATACTATTGTTAAAGGTGAGCTCTATAAACGGAGTGTTTCTGGGGGTTTTCAGTGTTGCGTATCTCCGGAAGAAGGAGTGGAAATCTTAAGGGAAATCCACAAAGGCGAGTGTGGTCACCACGTTGCAGCCAAATCTTTAGTGGCAAAAGCTTTTAGACACGGATTTTTCTGGCTTACAGCTCAGGCAGATGCCGAACGATTAGTCAAGACGTGCAAAGGCTGCCAAAAGTACGCCAAACAAGCTCATGTTCCGGCTGATCAGTTGCGAACAATACCTATAACATGGCCTTTTGCGGTCTGGGGGCTTGATATGGTAGGACCATTTAAACGAGCTCCAAGTGGATTTACTCATCTCTTAGTGATGGTGGATAAATTCACCAAATGGATTGAGGCTAAACCTGTCACTAGTTGTGATGGAGCAACAACCAAAAGATTCATTGAGGATGTTATAATCCGGTATGGTTATCCGCATAGCATTATCACGGACAACGGGAGTAACTTTTCTATGGGAGAATTGGCTGAATTCTGCAACGAGCAAAATATCCGGCTTGACATTGCGTCAGTCGCACATCCACAGGCTAACGGACAAGTCGAAAGAGTAAATGGTTTAATCCTACAAGGCCTAAAACCGAGACTTGAAGCACCACTACGATGTGTTGCGGGGGCTTGGGCAGAGGAATTGCCCTCTGTAATATGGAGTTTACGAACGACTCCAAACAGGTCAACCGGATACACACCTTTCTTCTTGGTCTATGGCGCAGAAGCAGTTCTTCCTAGTGATCTAATTCACACTTCTCCTAGAGTGGCCGCGTATATTGAAGAGGATGCCGAGATTTCTCAACAAAATAATCTCGACTTAGTCGAAGAAGTTCGCGTCGTTGCTGAAATGAGATCAACAACCTATCAGCAGAAGTTACGCAAGTATCATAGCCAGAGAGTTAGAAACAGGTCTTTCAATAAAGGTGATTTGGTTCTCCGGCTTGTGCAGCAAAGAAAGCACAAACTTTCCCCAATATGGGAAGGACCCTTTTTAGTTAGTCGAGTACTGCACAATGGTTCGTATTACTTAACTGACATGAGGCCAGTCAAAGAAAGACTTGCTACTAAGAAGAGAAAGAGAGCTGGAGGCAGTACAAATCCGGATGAGTTAGACAGACCGTGGAATATTGCACAACTACGTCCCTTTCATTCTTAGTCTATTCTTCTTTGTAATCATATAAATGTACATGTTTTGTGAGAAATAAAAGTTTTGGTTGCCTCAAGTTTTTCTGAGAAGTTTTTGCCATCTTATTTCCAAATGATCATGTCATAGTCAAAAATCCCAGAATGCTTGAAAGTACTTTATGCTCATGTTCGTTCTGGTTTAGATTTCCGATTCTAAAATTGCTACCCTCGGGTATAACTCTAAAGTTTCTAGTCTTTACTTTGGTTATTTGTCTGATTGCCGGATGCGGGCATTTTCCGAGTAGTGAATTGTTGGTACTGGAAGTCGGCTTTGTTTCCGAGTTTAAACTGGTTTAGCAATTGAGCTCCGTTGCTCGGCAAAGTTTCCGGCAGAAGGTTTAGCCGGCTCACAAAAGGGACAAGGCGGAAAGCCAGACAAACGATAAGCATAGACGAAAAAATACAAGTGCTTATGTAAACATTTCAGGCACACAAAAATTTAAAGCCAAAAGTGTTGAATAGATAGATCAAAAGCTTAGCACTAGCAAAATTATAGTATTGCATATTTACAGACCCATCATGTTTTTCAGAATAACACAAATATTTCTGGTAATCTATGATGCAGGAGAGGAAGGAGCTGCCGGCTCGCTGGATATGTCGCCTTGATATCGTTCCGAGATGTCCACATCCGATACGGTGTGGTCATCGTCGGAAACTTCTGCTGATTCTTCGGGAGGCGGAGGCGGTGTGTCCACACGGGATAAGAAGGGAGTTTCGTAGCTGGTCAAATCAGCCACGTGACACCCATATCTGGCGCAGGAGTCCATGATGGCCTTGATGTCCTGCTCCTGGCCGTCTTCATCTACTTTGCAGTACCCTCTGGTCACTTGCCATATTTCCATGTTTCCATGGTGGCTCATGACCATGGTGAGAGCGTTCTGCAGACTGCCAGAGGACATGTTCCAATCTGGACAAGTTATGCGGCATCTCCTTTGCCTTGTCCCAAGACTCAAAAATCCGACATGTTGTGCATGTCCGGAATCTTGAGAGCTTCACCAATATCCTCAAGGGATTGGCGGAAGTCATGAAGCAGGTCACCGACTTGGGTAAGCCGGTGGGTGTGGGGCTCGGCGGAGGAAGAGTCCGTCAAGTTTAGAGGACCTATACACAAAACAAGTTAAGAAAATCTGACATTGAAAGAAGTCGAAGAAAGTGGAAAAGTCAAACAGATGGAACGTACCAAAAATGACGTCGTCAATTTTGGTCTTCTCTTCTCGAAGACTCTGGAGTTCAGCCCGGAGCGCCTCGGAAAGGTCCTTCTCTATGCACAGCTCGTTATTGAGGTCCGAGATTTTCTGATCTTGAGCAGCAATCTTGCGATCACGCTCATCAGTAGCCATGGAGGAGGACTCAAGAACTTGAGCTATGCTCTTCTCATGATCCGCTTTGAGCTTATCCAGCTCTTGGCACAGTTCCTTGTTCTCCACCACTAAAGTTTTGAGGTTCTCGGCCTCTTCAATCATGGCACAGGATTGTTTCACCGGTGCTGTAAGTCAAAAAGAACAAATAGTTCAGGAAAAAATTCGACTACGAAAACATCAAAGACAAGGTTTGAGTCTCGGAATGTTTACCTTCGGCCTCATCCTTGGAGACCTTAAGTTCAGCATTTTTAAATCGGAGAGCCTTGATCTCTCTCTGCTTGTCACAGAAATTTTTCAACAAATCCTAGTTATAGGAACATACTTTCTATAAGTCAGAATACCCAAAGTCAGAAGTCTACTAAAGACTCGGGCTAATATTTTTACTAATATCAGCACGAGCCTTGGGGGCTACACTAGTTCATTCTTTGGCATCCTAATGAAGCATAAACCTAGATTATATATCCTACTTCATGCTTGGGGGCTAAAGGATATGATATGAAATGAGGGAAATACAAGAGTTAGAATTCCGACTTACATATTGCTCGCGAGTAAGTTTATCCAAACTCGTGTTTACTTCAACAGCAACCTTCTCGGTGAGAGTCAGAGGAATCACTGGTGATGTTGGAAGCTCACCGGTCCTTATCCTCTCGTCGCAAAAGCGCACTTGGGCAAGAAGGTCGGAGAACTTGATGTCCTCTACCTCTTGTGCTTCTTCTTTGGCAGATAAGTTTCTTTTCTCTAGGCATTGCCTGGCCAGCCGCTGGATCTCTTCCGCAGATTTCCGAGACAAGCCAAACTTGGCAAGACCCGGATTATTGAGAAGGTTTTCAGTGAAGATCTTGATGACCCACAAGTATAGGGGGTGTATCGCAGTATTTTCGATAAGTAAGAGTGTCGAACCCAACGAGGAGCGGAAGGTGCTGGCTAGTGGTATGATTCAAGAATTCTCTGCAAATACTTAGCAAACGGATTTTTAGGGGTTTTCGATAAAGCAAGTAAACAAAGTACGAGTAAATAAAAGACAGTAGGAATAAATGCAACAAGTGGCCCAATCCTTTATGCAACAAAGGACAAGCCGGTTGTATTTCTATAGATGACCAAACGTTCTCGAGGACACATGGGAAGACTGTCCAGTGCTTTCGCTTCGTATAGTCGATTAATCTTCTCTAGCTTGCTAAGTGTTGTGTGGGTGAACCTGTGCTAATGTACCGTCCCATCCAAGACTTAATACATACTTGTGATTAAACCCCCTTGCAAACATCCGTAAGTACAAGAAAGTAATTAAGGTAGAAACCTAACCACAGCTTTAAACTCTAAGACCCTTACGTCCCTTGTGCAATGGTTTCCTAACGGGGGTTTAGGTTTCTGTCACTCTGGCAACCCCTACGATTAGTAGCCAAATACACAATGCATTCCCCTAGGCCCATATAGGTGAAGTGTCATGTAGTCGACGTTCACATGACACCACTAGAAGAAGTACACCACAACTTAAATAACAATCTATTAAATCTTTCTCAACGCAACTCCACTACTAACAACAAGACTTCTCCCATGTCCTCAAGAACAAAACGAACTACTCACAAGACATCATATGGATCATGATCAGAGATGGAATAATGATGAATAACAATCTGAACATAAACAATAATTCAACGGTTCACTCAATAGCATCAACTACAAAGAGTAATCAACACCGGGAAAGTTTCCCCTATGAACTATGCAACATTCAACTCAATTGTTACAGCAATATGGAGATGGTGATGAGGGTGCTGATGGTGATGATGATGGTGGTGGTGATGATGATGATCCTGATGAAGTCCAGCTTGATGGTGGTGTTGATGGCGATGATCTCCCCTCTCTAGGAAGGAATTCCCTCGGCAGAAATCTGTCTGCCGGAGAGATCTTTCTCTCTCGGTGTTTTCCGCCCCGTAGAGGCGGCAGAATCTTTCTATGGTTGCTCCCCGAGTCTTAGGGTTTCGGGAGGAAGATATACGCCAGAGGGGAGAGGCTGGAGTGGGCCAGGGCGGCCACACCACTCCCTGGCGCGGCCTAGGCCTGCCCGCGCCATGGGGTGGTGTGGGCCCCCTGTGGCCCACCTCCGCTCCATCTTCTGGCATCTTGAGTCTTCTGGAAAAATAGAATTTTCCATATATTTTCCCGGATTTTCTGATCTTCGCGAATTTTGCCTCCAAACAGCACCTTTTCCATCGTAATCGACCGCTGCGGTCCATGCTCCAAAAGTCATCAACCATGCAAAAATAGATGAAATAGCATAAGTATCACCTCTCAATACGAAATATATCAATGAATAATAGTGATTTAAGACATAGAATAGTGATGCAAAATGGACGTATCAACTCCCCCTAAGCTTAGACTTCGCTTGTCCCCAAGCGAAACTGAGCTCAATAAACATGACCTCAGGTTTATGGAGTGAAGAGTCGATAAAAGAATACAGACAAGAAGCATCACATTCATCAAATACGTAGATCATAATAGAAGACAACTCACTATTATACAACTCAACTTGCAATGAGTAAAGGAAACACAATAAAGATACACAAAGTGAATCATAATTGGTAATGGCAAACTTAGCTCTTGGTCGAAGAATAGTTGATAATTTGTTGGAGTTCACAAATAGCTGGTTTTCAATGATAGCTTTCAAAGTAGTAAACATCAGGATAAGAGCAATGTGCAAAACAAGGAACATAAGAAACATGAATGCATAAATCATCATATGAATGAATGAAACACATCAACTCAAAATACTTGCTGAGATAGAAGGGAATAGGTTTACTGACTCAAATACAAAGTAAAAGAAAGGGCCCTTCAAAGAGGGAAGCAGGGATTACAAGTCTCATAAAGAGCTCCCAAAAATTATGATACTTACTAGCTTTCAGCTCTCATTGCCCCTATCATAGGCATCTTTAGGTGATTAAGGTTAAAGTGACACAACTAAGAGGATATGCTTGACAAGTTATAAGTTGAAATCTCAAGCCCCTTACTTATGAGTACCGATCCTCATGCTACTCAACTTCAGTCACGAGCAAGCTCTTGTCATTGTAAATACATGCGTATCATTGAGAACCGCCAACAGGGTACCCCTTGCACATGACACAGGAGCTATCCCATAATCAAAATGACAAGGCAAGCAGACAGTGAGCATCTCAGCGATCTTTTTATTTGCTATTTGCATAGGTTTTTATTGAGGATACTTCATAGAATGCTCACTATAGTTATGCTGCAAGTTTCCACCATGATTAGGCATGGCTTAGGCTAGCGGCCTAGGCGTTTCTCTAACACACATATAAACTCCATGATCTTGCAAGTTCCACTTTTATTTCACACCGCCGGGATCCATAAGCAAAAGAACATGATATCAACTAGGTACAAGTACCAATGAAGTGTTGAAAGCGGTCCCCATGATACATGGTTCGGCTAACTTTAACTCATAAAGCGCAAGCATATACGCAACAAAGAAGGACCCAATGGTTCAAGTTTATTAAATGCAAGAAAGTAAATTGTCCCATCAAGTTCGTGAGAGCTTTAATCACTAATTTTCACATAACAAGTTTAATTTGGGAGGTAGACAAAACAAGAATTTACTTGGAATAGCAATAATGCTACTAGGTAGGTATGGTGGACACAAATGATAAAGGTTTTGGTTTAAAGGAGGTGGATGCACGAGAAGAATTCCCTCTCAGTACAGGTTTTTGGCTAGCAAGGCTGGGTAGCAAGTACAAGAGTTGAAGCAAACAAACAAACATACAAGTGATAAAAACAAACATGCAATCTTCCTTGGAAGCACAAAAGATCTTAACTAGAGAATACTAGACTTATGAGCAAATCAAGAGAGAAAGATGATGAAATTATTTTTCTTCTAGAGTACTTCTATCTTTTCTTTTCAACTCACAAAAAGTTGTTGCTACTGACCGATCCAGGTTTGCCAAAACCAACTAAATTAACTCAATGATCCCAGAGTGCTACCAATACTAACAACAAGATCAATCATATAACCACGAATTGAAAACTAAAATAAGCTATGCAAAAGAGTGAATGATAGAACTTCTCACTAATATTTCATATCGAAAACTCACACCAAGGGATACACATCTAACAAGAGAGGGGACACTTTCATAATGCAAACCATACTACATAATAACTCCTCTATTCATGATATGACTCTACTAATAAGGTAAAAAGATAGAAGATAGTGATGTGATACCGCGGCACTCCCCCAAGCTTGGAACAAACCAAGGGGATGCCAAACCTGATGACGAATTACTCCTTTGGTGGTGGTGGTATCCTTTTGATGAGCTCCTTGATCAGTTTCCCAAAGTCCTCAATCTCGAAGGTGAGAGTACGAATCAACTCCGAGTTGTGCTCAATGCGGCCCATAATCATTTTAGTTTGTGGATCCCAGCTCTTGTGATTCTTCTTCCATTCTTCCCACTTGGAGTCTTCGTTTCCTGTATGGTTATGCATAAAGGTATGGAAGGTACTCTTGGTGTTCAGAGAAGGTGTCCTTGGCGCCTAGCAGTGACGCGGAGGCTTCCCTCCAATTGACATCCGTGCCGTCCTTCTGATCCTGGCAGGGTTCGCCACCACTCCGATGCTTGCAATGGTAGTGCCGGTGTGCTTTGCCTCCTCTTTACCTTCACTCTTGATCTGTTTCTCCTTCCCGGGGTCTTGGAGGTCTTCCTCCATGGGCTCCTTCCCTTTATCCTTGGCAGACACCATTGTGCTTCTAAACCTTCAAAGAGTATGTCCTGGCAGAAACAGATCAAAACAAAAACACGACGAAAACACGATATACAGACCTCGGGGATCCAGGGGTTATATATTACGAAGTTTCATGTCAAAAGGAAGGTACTGGGAGAAAATGAGTCGGAGGCGGAGTCTGGGGTGGACTCACCACCTGGTGGCGCGGCCATGGTGGGCCCGCGCCATGGGGTGGTGTGGGCCACCCTGGCTCTGTTTCCGTCCCTTTTTCGTTTCGTAGCTCTCCTTATTGACTGAAAACTGCAAAAATATAGTTGGATTGTATTTTCGTGGAACTTTTCTTACCAAAACGGTTACCTAGTTGGAAAAGGACTCTGCGGGTCCCTGAATTTGGTCCTCAATGAATTTCTCTAGAGTTATAACTTGAATCATCAATATCTTCATCTTCATACACTTATTTCTTGAGTCATAAAACCCTTCTCTTCCTTATTACACCATTATCTCCACTTCCTGGAAATTTCTTTCACACAAAACATCACACAGTTCTCATTAGCAACATTAGTATAAGTGAAGTGATAAAACCTTTTGAGTCCAACTTCAA
This sequence comes from Avena insularis, assembly GCA_023614405.1. Classification (NCBI taxonomy): domain Eukaryota; kingdom Viridiplantae; phylum Streptophyta; class Magnoliopsida; order Poales; family Poaceae; genus Avena; species Avena insularis. The sequence goes on along the minus strand of CM042691.1, from coordinate 452,718,034 downwards.
CTGAAAACCATCAAAACAAAAGCTACTGTAGCAACCTTCTGAAAACCCAAAAAGAATTCAAAAAGGAAATCGAATAAAGAAGCAAATGCAAGATTGGCAAAATCTGTCAAAACAGACCAGCAGGTAAAGATCAATTTTTTCGAAAATCTTCTGTTGCTCAAATCAAAAAGTGCAAAACTAACGAAAGTTAAATAACAACCTGGGGCAGAAGCACAAAAAATTACAGCTCAATCCGACATACAGATATCTCTCACAAATCTTTACGGTGAAGCACAAAAATCTGTTTCGGGACAGCAACTTCCCCAAATATTACTTCTCTCTCATTAGAGGTTGATCTTGACACAAAAACCAAACAAAACGGATAAGGAGCGGTTATTACCGAATTAATAACTTCCAAGACTCAAAGAAACAAAAACAAACTAAAATCAAAAACAAATTGGGTTGTCTCCCATAAAGCTCTTTCTTTATAGCCATTAAGATGGACATGATAATTTTGAAGAAGCTCTCATAGGGATATGAATTGAAGTGAAAGAGAGCATTAAGAAGCAAAAACACACATTTAAGTCTAACCCACTTCCTATGAAAGGGGATTTTGTAAACAAACAAGTTATTGAAACCAAAGGCAACTTGCATAAGAAGGCAAAAGAAGCGCAATATAAGAACTTTCAGCATAAAACGAGGAAACTTGATATTATTAAGATGCATAAGAACACTTTTACCTCTTTCGTAGTAGCTTTCAGTATCATGCATAAACTTAACAATATAGCTATCACAAGGACTATCATAGCAATGATCACTTATTCTAATAGAAAACACATGAATACTAGCTCTCATAACACTACTTTGTGAAACAATATTGGAGGTATCCTTACAAAGGATAGTGTGTCCCTCTTTTTCATATTTAGCAACAAAGTCTTTCACATTTGCTACTATAGGTTCATCAACCATTTGTTTACCAGGTTCAACAGCTTTATTCATACTTTCATTAACCATACTAGCTATCATAGAATGTTCCTTTACCTTAACTGGGAAAGGCATTTTCTCAATATAAGGTTTAGGTAAGACATGATTAGCAGTATAAACTTCAGTACTTCTTGCAGGAACACTCTTAGAAATATCTTTATAAGGTTCATGATACTTATTCCACTTCTTTTTAGGCACTTCAATATAGGAAGCAAAAGCCTTAAAATAAGAAGCAATAGCTTGAGAGTCTAGACCATAAGCATTTTTAATATTTTGAAAGTCATCAGTTCTCATAAAAGATTTAATGCATTCATAATCATAATTTATACCTGACTTTCTACCTTTGTCATTCTCCCAAGCTTCAGCATTGTCTTGAATACGATCTAGAAGGTCCCATTTAGCTTCTTCTTCCATATGAGTGAATGATCCAGCGCAAGAAGCATCCAGTAAATCCTTATCATGTAGAGGGAGCCTTGCATAAAAGTTATTGATAATAATATTGTTGGGGAGCTCATGAATGGGTCATCTGAGCATTAGTAACTTCAATCTCCCCCAAGCTTGAGCTGTACTCTCTCCATCAAGAGGCCAAAAGTTGTATATTTGATTCCGATCTTTATGAATCTCACTAGGAGGATAAAACTTTGAATAAAAGAGAGGCACTATTTCCTCCCATTCCAGAGCTTGACCATTCTTCAGCAGCTTATACCATTCCTCAGCTCTTCCTTTCAGTGATAATGAGAATAACTTCTTCTTAACTTGATCTGTAGTAATACCTGCACACTTGAACAACCCGCATAATTCGTGTATAAAGAGTAAATGATCACCGGGATGGACAATTCCATCCCCAACATAGTAGTTATCCATAACACGGTCAATAATTCTTGTAGGTATTTTGAAAACATCTTTCTCAGCATGTGGTGGCTTATCTACTACCTTAGTAGTGGTAGTAGCATTACCAAATAAGAAACTCAGCGAATTATCCATAACGAAAATAAAGCAACTAGCAGAAGTAAACAATACTCACAGTAGAAGTTTCCTTTACCAATTCCACTCTCCAATAGCGCTTCACTCCCCGGCAACAGCGCCAGAAAATAGTCTTGATGACCCACAAGTATAGGGGTGTATCGCAGTATTTTCGATAAGTAAGAGTGTCGAACCCAACGAGGAAGGTGTATTGGCTAGTGGTATGATTCAGGAATTCTCTGCAAATACTTAGCAAACGGATTTTTAGGGGTTTTCGATAAAGCAAGTAAACAAAGTACGAGTAAATAAAAGACAGTAGGAATAAATACAGCAAGTGGCCCAATCCTTTATGCAGCAAAGGACAAGCCGGTTGTATTTCTATAGATGACCAAACGTTCTCGAGGACACATGGGAACACTATCAAGTGCTTTCGCTTCGTATAGTCGATTAATCTTCTCTAGCTTGCTAAGTGTTTTGTGGGTGAACCTGTGCTAATGTACCATCCCATCCAAGACTTAATACATACTTGTGATTAAACCCCCTTGCAAACATCCGTAAGTACAAGAAAGTAATTAAGGTAGAAACCTAACCACAGCTTTAAACTCTAAGACCCTTACGTCCCTTGTGCAATGGTTTCCTAACGGGGGTTTAGGTTTCACATCCGCAACCCCTACGATTAGTAGCCAAATACACAATGCATTCCCCTAGGCCCATATAGGTGAAGTGTCATGTAGTCGACGTTCACATGACACCACTAGAAGAAGTACACCACAACTTAAATAACAATCTATTAAATCTTTCTCAACGCAACTCCACTACTAACAATAAGACTTCTCCCATGTCCTCAAGAACAAAACGAACTACTCACAAGACATCATATGGATCATGATCAGAGATGGAATAATGATGAATAACAATCTGAACATAAACAATAATTCAACGGTTCACTCAATAGCATCAACTACAAAGAGTAATCAACACCGGGAAAGTTTCCCCTATGAACTATGCAACATTCAACTCAATTGTTACAGCAATATGGAGATGGTGATGAGGGTGCTGATGGTGATGATGATGGTGGTGGTGGTGATGATGATGATCCTGATGAAGTCCAGCTTGATGGTGGTGTTGATGGCGATGATCTCCCCTCTCTAGGAAGGAATTCCCTCGGCAGAAATCTGTCTGCCGGAGAGATCTTTCTCTCTCGGTGTTTTCCGCCTTGCAGGCGTAATCTTCGTGGTCGCTCCCGAGTCTTAGGGTTTCGGAGGAAGATATACGCTGAGGGAGAGGCTGGAGTGGCGTGGCGGCCACACCACTGGCGCGGCGCCTAGGCCTGTGCCATGGGGTGGTGTGGGCCCCTATGGCCCACCTCCATCTTCTAGCATCTTGAGTCTTCCGGAAAATAGAATTTTCCGATATTTTCCGGATTTTCTGATCTTCGCGAATTTTGCCTCCAAACAGACCTTTTCCATCGAATCCCGATCGCAGCGGTCCATGCTCCAAAAGTCATCAACCATGCAAAAATAGATGAAATAGCATAAGTATCACCTCTCAATACGAAATATATCAATGAATAATAGTGATTTAAGACATAGAATAGTGATGCAAAATGGACGTATCAGATCTCTGCCGAGGGATCATTACCCGTAGAGGGTTCACCCTTATCTAAACCTGACTCACCCATGGTGACGTCAGTTTGCGATTCAAGGATCGCAGGCTCCGTTGAAGGAGCCGGATCTTCTGCGACGGCCGGAGAAGGGATGATCACCGATGTTGCGGAAGGTTGAGGGGCAGGAGTCGGAGGAGCCACGGCAGGAGAAGCTATGGTAAGCTTCGTCTGTCGCAGGGGCTTCGAAGAAGTTCCCTTCCCCTTGCCCTTGATGAGCGGTTTAGCTCTAAGAATGTGATAAAGTCGAAAACATTACATCTCGGAAGATAATTTGAGTAAAGTGCAAAGGCGGAAGTTGTGATTGAAAGTTACCTCTTCACGACGGGCATATCCTTTGTGCCAACAACCACTGTTGGAGCTTTATGCTTCTTGAGCGCAAGGTCCGGCAATGGAACCACCTTTGTCTCCTGAGAAAACTCTGGAGGATAGCCTTCGAGCGGAGCAAATTCCGACTCGGGGAGGTCAACAAGCTGAAAAGAAGAAAATATATCAGTATTGCAATGTAACTCAAAGACTGAAACACATAAAAAGGTGTACTATTAGAAGCTTACCGGCACTACGGGGTTTCTGCCGTATGCATATCCAGAGAAACCTCTGGGATCCTCCTCTCGGTCCGTTCCCTTATCAGCCACTTGATCTGGCTTATATAGCCCTGCGTGGTGTAGGATCTGGGGCTGATGCGGAGGGAGTCTTTCTTGGACGACGTGATGGAGTGCATCAGTCGGTCTCCGTGGTACTGAAGGGGCTGGATCCGGCGTGACACCCAGCATTGGACCAAGTCGGATCCCTTCAGTCCTTTGTGTTTGATCAGATATTCGACCCGCCTCTTAGCGAGGATCAGATCATCACTGAGAGCCGGAGCGGCCTCGTCCCAAGACGGTTGGGCCGTGGCAGCTTTGTCGACAAAAGCCGGCAAAGCAGTAGCTTTGCCGGGAGCCGGAATATCCCTATGATAAAAGAATGTGGCTGGCCACTGTTTGACCGAGTCACTAGCTAGGATTTTGGGATATGCGCGCTCACGTCTAAGTGAAAAACTAATGGTACCAGTGATATAAGGAACACCGGCAGTGATAGAATTTCTCCGGACATGAAAGTAATACCGGAATAAGGTCAAACTCGGCCTAATGCCGAGAAAGCCCTCACACAAAGAAGCGTAAGCGCTCATCTCCAGGAGAGAGTTGGGAGGAAGATGGTGGAGTTGAACACCATAATGGTCAATCACCTCGGAGAAGAACTCCGAGGGAGGAAACAACAAACCTCTGTCAAGGTGGGTACCGAAGTGGACCCGCTCGCCGGCGCGCGGGTTGGGGACGGTTTCCTCGAAGCCGCTCCGTCAGTCACCGGCGTGGAGGAGCCCTTCTATCTCCATGTTCTGGAGCTTCTCGTCATCGAGTACGCAGGGGATCCAGACCCCGCGGAAGCTTTCCTTCTCCGCCACTGCTTCTATCGCCGCCGCTGTCGCCAAGCCGGAAGAGGAGGAAGAAGCCATTTCTCTGGTGGGCAGATGACCTAGGATGGGCGGCGCTGGGAGTTTTGGGGGGAAAGTAGAGGAGCTCTGTGCGCGCGAGGGAGATTTGGAGGAGAGGAAAAGGCAAGGGAACAAGTGAAGAAAGAAGGAGGAAATCCTAACCCCTTATATCCACCTAACCGTGCCAAGATTCGTGCAAATGCTACAGTGTAACCGCCACGCGTCGTGGAAGGAACTGGGAAGGACCCATGCGATGATTACGTCGCCTCGATCTTCGTGTATGCATTAAAATGGTGCCTCGGTTTCGTGAACCGCGGACCCACCAACGGTCGTGCTAACAGGATGTCTGTCAGATGATGTGACTTGACCATGACTTGTGTCAGGTGGCATTAGAGATCAAGTTTCGGCTTAGTTTGAAATCAAGCTGGAAAATCCGAGTAACCTGTTGATAGGTCCAACTTATTTTTAAGACCCGAATCGTATTTTTTGTTGTGAAGTTTCAGGAACCCTTCAAGATTCTACAAGCCAAAGATCAAGCTAGACGATGATAAATCCGACTTTGGATCTTGGAGGCCTCCGGGGGCTGCTGTTGGGGATATACTTTTCGGGTATCCTCACATTCCTCACTGACCAGGGTGGCCCACTTCGGGTTAGAGCTTTGCTTCACGGGTGGCCCAGTCAGGGAGAAAAGACGGAGCAACATCCGGCTACTGGAAGGCCCAGAAGACTTACCGACTTAGTCCCATTGTGTTACTTGTAGTTCAAGATGTACTCTGTAACTGACTCTTAGTCGTAGCCGGATAGATCTCTCCTATAAACCCTAGGCCGGATATCTATATAACTCGTCCTAGGGAGAGCCTTTAGGGCACTCTCAATAGTCTACAATCTCAACTCACACAGGCGAAACCCTTATAACCCATATTCCGGCTCTGACATCGATTGCTAGTGAGTAGGATCCTTCCAAAGCCAGCGGATTCGAACCTGGGTAAACTTGTGTGCTCACCATCCCGGAACACCATACGTCTCACACCCCTCTCTTCCACATGCCTCGAGGACCCCCTCATGGTGTACTTGTCCTCAATCCGACGACAATATGTATCATAAAGAACCACCAACGGGGTACCCCTTGCACATGATACAGGAGCTATCCCATAATCAAAATGACAAGTCAAGCAGACAATGAGCATCTCAGCGATCTTTTTATTTGCTATTTGCATAGGTTTTTATTAAGGATGCTTCAGATAATGCTCATTATGGTGATGCTGCAAGTTTCCACCATGATTAGGCATGGCTTAGGCTAGCGGCCCGGGCGTTTCTCTAACACACATACAAACTCCATGATCTTACAAGTTCCACTTTTATTTCACACCGTCGGGATCCATAAGCAAAAGAACATGATATCAACGGGGTACAAAGTACAGGTGCAATGTTGAAAGCATTACCCATGATACATGGTTCTGCTAATTTCAACTTATAAAGCGCAAGCATATACGCAACAAATAAGGACCCAATGGTTTAGATTTATTAAATGCAAAAAAGTAAAGTGTGCCATCAAGTTTGTGAGAGCTTTAATCACTAGTTTTCTCATAACAAGTTTAATTTGGAAGGTAGATAAAAACATGAATATACTTGGAATAGCATATGCTAATAGGTAGGTATGGTGGACTATTTGGAATAACTTGGTTTTAGGAGTTGGATGCATGAGTGGAACTCATACTTGGTTGTGGAGGCTAGCAAAAGACTGGGAACGACAAACTAAGAGAGCAATAATGGCCATAATCATGCAGAGCGACAAAACATCATTGATCAAAGCATAAAGTGATACTACAAGTTAAAAACTAAAGGATCATAAAGGCTTATGGTGACTTGGGATAGTCATAACATGGTGTGAGCATACGCCAAGTCAACCCAAATAAAGCATCAAAGGAGAATACCACAATACTATGCTTTAATATGCTAAAACAACACATGATTCTTCAAAGGCACATTAAGAAATCTCAATTGTTTATAAAAAGTCATGCTACAACAAAGAATACTAAGCATAAAGCCAAAACAATATCGAGCATGGCATGACAAAGCATAGGCCACAGTCAAAAACAAGCTCTCTTTACCACTTAAGCATGAACTTTCCTACTCTTTTCCAATCCAAACCAAACTATTTGAAAACCAATGTCTGAAAGAGGGGATTATTCAACAAACAAAGCAAGACGAAAAACCAAAACGAAAACGAAAAAGAAGACGCTCCAAGAACAACACAACTGTGCATGAAACAATAAAAATAAAGCGTTTGGAAGAAACCTGGGATTTTTATTGATGAAGAGGGGCATGCCTTGGGCATCCCCAAGCTTTGACGCTTGTACTTCTTGGATATTTCTTGGGGCGACACGCATGGCATCCCCAAGCTTGAGATTTAGTCCATCCTTCATCTCATTACTCATTCCTTCCATACACCTGAAGTTTTTCCTTCATACACAACTTCACACAATCTTTATTAGCAACATTAGTGCACTCAAGATAATAGGTCTTAAGGTTCAGTTCTAACACCAATAAACTTCCATTAAAACACTAGCTACTGAAGCACTTCTCTCAAAAAGCTCAATTCCCCAAAAGAACTCAAAAAGGAACCAACAAGAAGCAAATGCAGAAAATGGCAGAAATCTGTCAAAACAGACCAGCAGGTAAAGATGAATTCTTTCGAAGACCTTCTGTTGCTCAAATCAAAAAGTGTTGAACCAACGAAAGTTATATAACAACCTGGGGCAGAAGAAAAAAAATTCACGCCTCAAAAAGACGTTCAGAGATTTTACACGAATTTTTACGCTGAAGCACAGAAATCTGTTTCGGGACATCATCTTTCCCAATCATTACTTCTCTCTCATTAGAGGTTACTCTTGGCACAAAAAGAAAATAAAAAGGATAAGGAGCGATTATTACATAAGTAATAACTTACAAGACTCATCTAAAACTTTTGGGTTATCTTCCAATAAGTACTTTTCTTTAACGCCTTTAAGTTAGGCATAAGAAGCAAGAAAAAGAATCAAGTGTTTGAAGAAGCATTAAAACCAAATTTCTTGCCCTTACCTCTCTTACTTTTATTCTTAACCTTGGGGAACTTGTGAATGCTTGGTGGAGAAACAAAGCTCATGGTTCCCTTTTCCATATCTATTATTGCTCTAAGGAGTTTTAATAGGGATCTTCCAAGTGTGATTTGTCCTTTTCCTACACATTCAATAACAAGATAATCAGTAGAAACCATTTTCCCTAGGATCTTTGTAAACACTCCTTCAACTATTCCAATGGGTAATATTGTGGCATTATTAGCAAGAAAATTTTCTTCTCCTCCTTCAGAAAGCCCCCAAAGATTCAAAGATTCATAAATGTCTTTGAGCATAAGACAAAATTCATACATGATATCACAGCGAGCATGAAAAGTTTCACTGTTTATAGAACTCTTTACTGTGGGAAGCCATTCGGAGGGTTCAGAGTTTATTGGAACATAGTTGTGATGCTCCCTAAGCGTATTATAGCAATCTTTCAAACTAGTAGTGCTGGTCTCAAGAGTATTCAATCTAGCAAATATGTTTATGAAAGAAGAATCAGTTTTGCTAGGCAAGTTGTAAGTAAAGACCAACTTATTTATGGCATTAATAGCATCATCCTCATTGCATTGGAGGAAATCTCCTCCCACAACAGCATCTAAAGCATATCTATAGCAAAGAGCAATTCCAAGGTAAAAACTGCTAAGGAACAAGCTTTGAGTCATTTTAGGCTCAGTTTTTTCATGTAGATCAGAGATTCTAGACCAAGCTTCCCTGAAGCTCTCTTCAATTCCCCGTTTAAAAGTGAAAATCATTTCCTCGGGTGACATAGTGATTGGAGCAATGCTAGACATAATGGCAACTTAAGATAGGAACTATTTTTTGTGTGTTTTCAATAAAGAAAGCAAACTTGTAAAACTATATTTTTTGTGTTTTTGATAAAGAAACAAGCAAACAAAACAAAAGGAAACTAAGCAAAACAAAAATAACAAAGTAAAGAGATTGGTTATGAGGGACTCCCCTTGTGAAGATGTCCTTGACTCCCCAGCAACGGCACCAGAAAAGTAGCTTGATGGCCCAAAATATATCGATCTCGTTGGGGAACCCCAAGAGGAAGGTATGATGAGCACAGCAGCAAGTTTTCCCTCAGTATGAAACCAAGGTTTAATCGAACTAGTAGGAGCAAGGAAACACCCCAAAGGTGTTGCTAGCTGAGCCTTGGCAGGGCGCACTACCGGTGCTAGTAGCAACATGGAGACATGCACAACACAAGCATAGAACTTTGCCCCCAACTTGCGATGAGGTTGTCAATCTCACCGGTTTTGCTGAAAACAAAGGATTAAACGTATCGAATGGAAGAAAGTAATAGTTTGCAGAAAGTAAACATAGAGCAATAAACAGTTAATTGTAGATTGAAAGTAAAAGAAAGGACCGGGGTCCATAGTTCACTAGAGGTGGCTCTCCTTAAGATAGATAACATGCTGGGTGAACAAATTACAGCGGGGCAATTGAAAAACATCGAGAAAGCATACAAGCATATACTAATCATCTTGACTCCTTTGAGATTCGATTGGGCTTTACAACATTATACATAGACCGCCATCCAACTGCATCTATGACTAATAATCCACCTTCAGGTTATCATCCGAACCCCCTCCAGTATTAAGTTGCAAGCAACGAATAATTGCATTACGAGTTGCGTGTAATGTAAACAATACGATTGTTCTATGAATAAAGGATTGTTCTTTTCTCCCTAGTAGAAACATCACATCTAGTACCTTAGAGATTTCTGTCACTTCCCCAGATTACCAGAGGCATGAACCCACTATCGAGCATAAATACTAACTCTTGGAGTTGCTAGCATCTACTTGGCCAAGATAGCTACTAACAACAGAAAGCATGCAAGATCACAAATAACAAAGACATGATAGAATCAATAATCAATCTGAAATAGCATCTCAATATCCATCGGATCCCCGCAAACACAACATGCAGAATTACAAATAGATGATCTTGATCATGAACGGAGCTCACAAGATCTAGACATGAAAGCACAAAGGAGGAGAACCAGCCATCTAGCTACTACATGGATCCGTAGTCCAAGGATGAACTACTCACGCATCACACCGGAGGCTTGCATGGTGATGAAGAAGGCCTCCAGGGTGAATTCCCCTCTCCGGCAGGGTGCCGGGAAGAGCTTAAGATCCCTCCCAATCTAGGGACAGAGACGACGGCGGCTACAGACTCTTTCATGGATTTTTGATCGGGTACTTAGGGTTTTCATCCCGAGGGCATCTTATAGGCGGAAGGAGAGGCCGAGGGGTGCTGGGGTCGGCCAAACCACCCCCTAGCGCGGGCCAGGCCTGGCTGCACGGCCCGGTGGTGTGGCCAGCCCCCAGCCCTTCTTCGTCTCGTATTCTGGCATCTGATGACTTCCAGAAAAATAGGCACTTTGGCTTTTGTCCCGTCCAATTCCGAGAATATTCATTTTCTGACTTTCCTGGAACCAAAAACAGCAGAAAACAGGCAGCTGGCACTGTGGCTCTTGTTAATAGGTTAGTCCAAGAAATCATATGAAAAGTACTCCAAAGTTTGTACAAAACATAAGAAAGTAGATAAAACCAAGCATGGAACATCAAAAATTATAGATACATTTGCAATGTATCACCATACCGTTGCTTGAACCCTTTTGCAACTAGTCGTGCCTTGTACCTATCAATAGTGACATCTGCCTTCTTATTTATTCGATACATCCATTTGCAGTCAATCAAGTTTTTGTTGCCGCTTCATGGAACAAGGTGCCAGGTCTTGTTGTCAATTAATGCATTGTATTCCTCCTCCATAGCCTGATGCCAATATGAATTGTTGAGAGCATCTGACAGTGTGTGAGGTTCACCTGTAGAAGATAACATGCATATCTCACAGTACCATCAGTATAATTTTTGGGATGATGAATACCTTTCTGTAACCTTGTGCGAACACCAGAAGGTGAACGTGGTGATGGAGAAGCATCTGAATTATCTAAATTTTTAGAATCATCATCAGCAGCGCTGGAAGCACCTTCGCCCCCACTGATGCGCTCGACTTTCGACGTAGAGCTCGTTGGGAACCCCAAGAGGAAGGTACGATGAATATAGCAGCAAGTTTTCCCTCGGTTATGAAACCAAGGTTTAATCGAACCAGTAGGAGCAAGGAAACACCCCAAAGGTGTTACTAGCTGAGCTTTGGCAGGGCGCACTACCGGTGCTAGTAGCAATGTGGAGACCTGCACAACACAACCACAGAACTTTGTCCCCAACTTGCGACGAGGTTGTCAATCTCACTGTGTTTTGCAGAAAACAAAGGATTAAACGTATCGAATGGAAAGAAGTAAAAGTTTGCAGAAAGTAAACACAAAGCAGTAAAAGATTGTAGATTATATGTATAGTAAAAGGACCGGGATCCATAGTTCACTAGAGGTGGCTCTCCTTAGTTAGATAACATGTTGGGTGAACAAATTACAGCGGGGCAATTGACAAACACCGAGAAAGCAATACATGCATATACTAATCATCTTGACTCCTTTGAGACTTGATTGGGCATTACAACATAATACATAGACCGCCATCCAACTGCATCTATGACTAATAATCCACCTTCAGGTTATCATCCGAACCCCCTCCAGTATTAAGTTGCAAGCAACAGATTATTGCTTTACGAACTGCGTGTAAAGTAAACAATACAATTGTTCTATGAACAAAGGATCGTTGTTTTCTCCCTAGTAGCAACAGCACATCTAGTACCTTAGAGATTTCTGTCACTTCCCCAGATTACCAGAGGCGTGAACCCACTATCGAGCATAAATACTAACTATTGGAGTTGCTAGCATCTACTTGGCCAAGATAGCTACTAACAACGGAAAGCATGCAAGATCTCAAATAACAAAGACATGATAGAATCACTAATCAATCTGAAATAGCATCCCAATATCCATCGTATCCCTGCAAACACAACATGTATGGATTACAAATAGATGATCTTGATCATGAACGGAGCTCACAAGATCTAAACATGAAAGCACAAAGGAGGAGAAACCAGCCATCTAGCTACTACATGGATCCGTAGTCCAAGGATGAACTACTCACGCATCACACCGGAGGCTTGCATGGTGATGAAGAAGGCCTCCAGGGTGAATTCCCCTCTCCGGCAGGGTGTCGGGAAGAGCTTCAGATCCCTCCCGATCTAGGGATGGAGATGACAGCGGCTATAGACTCTTTCGTGGATCTTTAATCGGGTCCTTAGGATTTTTGTCCCGAGGGCAATATATAGGCAGAAGGAGAGGCCGAGGCAGCTGTGGTGTGGCTGGCCACCCCAGCCTTGACCCTGCCCTCGTATCTCGCATCTCGATCCCTTCCGGAAAAATAGGCACTTTGGCTTTTGTCCCGTCCAATTCCAAGAATATTCATTTTCTGACTTTCCTGAAACCAAAAACAGCAGAAAAGGCAGTAGCACTGTGGCTCTTGTTAATAGGTTAGTCCAAGAAATCATATGAAAAGTACTCCAAAGTTGGAACAAAACACAAGAAAGTGGATAAAACTAAGCATGGAACATCAAAAATTATAGATACATTTGCAATGTATCACCCACCAGCGCTGGCCATAGAAGATTCGGTCGTGGCAGGGGACAACGAGGGTGGTTAGCATGCCAGGTTGCGGTGCGCCCCGCGTAGCTCCGCCAAGTGTTGATACGGGAGCAACTGCATGCAGGGGGGCCCAGAGGGCGTGTGGCCACCACACGCTGTAGGCGAGCTGCTGCACGGGAAAGTGTTGGTCGAGGCGACAGGCGTATCTGCCTCGGATCGTGCGGCCTCGGGATTCGGCTGGCTCAGGGAATAATCAGCAGAATCATCCTCGTGTTCCGCGTCAGATTCGTCATTTTCTACACTATCTTCAACTTGATTTTTTGCACTGTTTTCATTACCGATTTTAGTGGGATTTTCTTCAGGGGCAGCATCTTCTTGTTGCACATTAGTGATAGTAACAATAGGCACACTAGGGTCATTGCAGTTTTGAGCACTCTCATGGGAAGTGGATATGGATGATGGAAGAAGCAATATTTCTTTCTTAAGAAGGGCACCATCATTGGGATGTAAAGTGGCAAAAGGAAAACATTTTCATCAAAGACAACATCACGAGAAATATAGATACATCATGTAGATATATCTAGGCATTTAACACCTTTATGAAGGGGCTATAGCCAAGAAAAACACACCATGTAGAACGGGAAGCAAATTTTCTTTTGTTGTAAGGACGTAGATTTGGCCAATAGGCACAGCCAAAAGTTCTTAGAGCGTCATAATTTGGTGTGACATGAAGAAGACGTTCAGTAGGAGACTCAAAATCAAGAACCTTACTAGGAAGTAGATTGATAAGGTATGTGGCTGTTATAAAAGCTTCATCCCAAAATTTTAAAGGCATGGAAGCATTAGCAAGTAAGGCAAGGCTAACTTCAACTATATGGCGATGTTTTCTTTCAGCTGAACCATTTTGTTGGTGGGCATGAGGATAAGAAACATGATGTGTAATGCCCACCTTTTGGAAAAACCCATTTAATTTCTCATATTCACCTCCCCAATCAGTTTGCATAGTAATTATTTTTCTATCAAACTTGCGCTCAACATAATGTTGATAGTTATGGAAAGCTTGATAAACATCAGAACACTTCTTAAGAAAATAGATCCATGTGAATTTACTAAAATCATTAATAAAGCTTACATAGTATGCATGTTTTCCCACAGAAAGAGTAGCAGGGCCCCATACATCAGAGAATACTTGCTCCAAGGGAGCAGTGGATACACTATAGGATGTGGGGTATGGCAACTGGTGGCTCTTGGCCAACTGACAAGAGTCACAGCCATATGGAGTGCTTTCTAGGGTGTAAGCTATTTTATTTCTCCTAAGAACTTGTTGAACCACAAATGAAGATGGATGTCTTAAGCGGGGATGCCATGTAGAGGATGACAGCTTTATTGACGTGAAGGCATGCTTGGAGGTCTCATGGAACATGGGCACCAAAGGATAGGTACCACCCCAGCAGGGGCCTCTAAAAAGAACTCTTCGTGTTGCTTGGTCCTTGATTAAAAAGAAGAAAGGGTGAAACTCAATAAAGACATGATTATCAAGAGTGAAACGATGAACAAATAGAGATTTTTAGAAGCACTAGGGACATGAAGAATATTGTTAAGATCAAAGGAACCATGAGGAGTGTGCAAAACTGAATTACCAATGTGACTAATGTGCATACCTATACCATCAGCAGTATGGACACGATCCTGCCCATGATACTTGTTGGCGACGAGAAGCTTTTGAAGCTCGTTGGTGATGTGCTCAGTGGCGCCTGTGTCGGGGTACCAATTTGTATCCACACCATAGGAAGCAAGATGTGCACCCTTCTCACTAGCACCTTTGTCCTTCTTGTCATCTTCATAGCGCCACCAGCATTCGCTAGTGGGGTGACCATGTTTCTTGCAGATTTGACAATCAGTGTTCACATATGGAGTAGGGGTGCGGTCGGATCGGTGCCCACCACCATCAGCACGGCGGTATCGATCACTACCACCATCATCACGACGCAAGGGGCGCCTGTCATCTCTGTGGTCACCATGGAAATCATCACGCCACCAGTTCCCGCGATCATCATCACGATAGCCACTTCCACCGCCTCCACGGTAGGAGCCACGGACAGGGCTACGATCACGAGGAGGAGGTGTGTGTCCACGTGGAGGATATGTACGGTCGCGGTCAGCTCCATGGCGTGCCAGATGTGTAGACGAGACAAAAGTGCCATTCTCCTCGACATCGTTGCGCATATCATATGCACACAGTTGATCATAGAACTCATCGAGGGTGATGTTAGAGTTCCCGTTCAGCGAGGTTATAAGAGCATTGTACTCAATTTTGCACAAACCATGCAACAAATATCCCAAAAATTCATCATGTTCAACAGATTTACCAAGGGCAGAAAGTTCTGATGCAAAACCTTTCATCTTGTTGTAGTATTGATCTGCGGTCATTGTAAGTTTCTTGGTGTCATTGAGTTGCTCACGCAGGTGTTGAGCCTTAGTCCTTGATGCAGTCTTGAACATGGCGTTGATGGCGGCCCATGCTTCAACGGTGGAGGTTACTTCAAGGAGATGCGGCAGGATGTCAGGGGAGAGCGTGTTGAGAAGAAACCGGAGCACCTGCTGGTCTCTCGCGACCCAGGCAAGATGCGCATGGTTTTCCACTTGCATCATGTTCTTTTCAGAGTCTTCTACTTCAATTGTCTTTGCCGGGGCGAGATCGGTGCCATCCAACAACGCCATGGCATTGGCACCACGGAAGGCAGGAAGCACAAGCGTCTTCCACGTCAGAAAATTTCCACGGGTCAGCTGCTGCGTCGGGGGCGCACCCAGGGCGGCAGCAAGAGCCGCACTTGAGCTTGATGTACTCATGATTGGATCGAACTAGGGTTTTGGGTTGTGGCAGCGATGGGATTGTTCTAGGGTTTTGGGTGTTCTTGGTTGTAGATCGTGGCGGTGGCGGCGATCGTGGTTGTAGGTTGTGGTTGTATAGCGCGGCAGCGGCAGTAGTACTGCGGCGGTGGCGGTGTATTGTTGTAGCGGCAGCGGCGGCGGCAGCTAGGTCAGGAAAAAGACCTGCTCTGATACCATGTTAGATTTTGGTTGTAATGAGTGGGGTCGTCTTCCCTCGGTTTTATGTTAATATATGCCAGGTGGTAGAGTTTGTACAACGGAAGGAAGGCACCGAACCACGTGTTCGGTCCAATGTTACAAGACCTAATAATACAACCTATTACATATTTTAACATGTTTGAGTTACATACGTCTCTATATGTAGGCTGTCACGCACACTTGTTCCCCTTGTCACGCAGGCCCACTTGTCGCTCACCAATCCCATCTCGTGTACCCACCTATCGCTAAGGCGGGTCGTGGTGCGTGACAAACTCGTACCTCTACGGCTCTACCGTCACGGTGGAGCTCTGCCCGGTGTGCCGCGACGATCTCGTCTTCCTTCCGAGGGCTCGGCGGGCTCGGGCCGCTGGTGCTCTGCCTCAAGGTCGCCGACACGTTGGCCTTGCTCGACGCCTCCACCCACCGCGTCGTGCACCTCGGCATGAAGGAGCACGACCGACACAGGTTCGAGCCAGTGTTCATCAGCCGCCAGCTCGTGGAGTACGTCGTACTGGACATCGACCCTTCGCCGGCCGCAAGCAACGCCACGGCTGCAAGGTTCGGGTATCGGACCGGGACCGCGTATGCGCAGGTCGCCCGCGCGCGTCGGATCTGGGCAGGAACGACGCCATCGTCACCATGCGGATGCACCTCGGGCACATCCTTAGAGCCCGGGGACACCTCGCTCGGCTATATCCTTAGAGCCCGAGAAGGTTATGAGTTGTGAGCTCGAAGGATGATGACTGTTGGTCTCTTCAGAACATTAGTATTGATATCTTTTGAGGAAACAAAAGGATCTTTCACTTATTTTTCACCAAAGTAGTATTGGAACTTAAACTGAGTTAGTACTAATAGTATTCTGACACGTTTTGTTGCCATCCTACCCCTCGGGCCAGCTCTCTTGTGCTTCTGCCCCTCCCCCCAACAAATCGTATAATGTATAATGTGTTGTTCTTGCGGATTTGCTACTCTTTGCTCTCTGTATTCCACCAAAGTAGAAATTTTAGTTTCTAACTTGATCAAAGTCGCACACAATTTCTAAAATCTGATGCTCAGGACCTTGCTTTATTGGCTCGTTTTAAATATTTTACCCAATAGCTAGTGCATTTGTGGAACTTACAAGTTACAACAATGTAGTACTACAATGGTTTTTCTTATACTAATAGCAGGCTAATTTGAGCAGAAGCGGGCGACACCAATCAGTACACATAAATGAGGAGGTCAGAATTGCATTCTCTGCTTTTCCATTTCCATAAACAACACATAAAAGCTAGCATGACAAGTGGACTGGCAGGAGGAAATGCCTCCGGCTTTCAGAAATAGAAATTCTAGCTACATATATAGTACTATCAAGAGAACAGAGATGTTCTGCAGGGAAGACAACACACAAAATTCAGACACACCGGGCTATGCAGAGGCCCGGGGGCTATAAACCTTATGATATCTTTTATTCTATACACAAATATTCCATATATACTAATTACTCACGTAGCTTCAGATTTTCTCTGCAAGCTTATTACTATCATTTATCCTGTATAAGTCAACCCAGCTGTTCGTATAGTTGGAGAAATATTTAATCCGTTAAGGTAACACAACAGCAACGCCCTTAGGCCTTAGGCCTTTCCGTTCTTTTAGGATCGCCCAGATGTACAGCGCGACGAGAATGCTGAAACCCTTGCCGTTGCTGCTGGGTGAACCCGTCCACCAAGCATTGAGGAGTTAGGGGCGACTAAGCCAGCTGAGAGCTCTGCTCCAGCTTCAAAATATGACCACCAATTCTTTTCCTCAACTTTGTCGGGAGTTGGTACCGATGGAATCTCAACTTTGTCATCAAGTTCCTTGACAACAGCCTTCGTCGCTGTGACCAGTGCATCGGTAACACCAGTGTCAACCTGGGTAGGATGGCAAGTTCACGGATACTGAATTCAGTAATATTTTTTTTCCAAACACCAACATGGCACAAAAGTTCAAAAGGTTGTCACGCCGACAAGATAAATATATGAAACCTATGCTGGCCAAGACCAAAGCTAAATCGAGGCAATAAGCAGGGCAAACAAAGCAAAAAAACACTGCCAAACCCTACTGCCACTACTGCCAATGGCGGGCCTGGGGGGTGCGCGTGCAAACGCAAGCTTATCATCGCCAACACCATGTATGTGGTTACAGCTCTATTTCTTTTTATTGAAAGGCAATTATTTTCATGAGAGATAAAGAGAGAGAGAAGTGATGCCACTGAAAATAAATCCAATAGTTACCCTAGGGGAAAAAGTTACCAAAAGAATTTCAGGAAACGCATAGCTGATGTATGAGCATGGAAGAAGCTTTCTGGAGTGTGCATACTCCAAAATAAAACGGTCAATCGATCTAGCATACAGAAATCTTGCAAAAACAGAAAGCCATGCATGTTTAGCTGTAAGTAAAACGGTCCATCGATCTAGCATACAGTATTCTAGAATATTGATAAAATTCTGCAAAAACAGAAACCCATGCATGTTTAGCTGTGAAACAAAATTTGGACAAGCGGTTTGGGATAATCTGGATCTTAAATCAAGTTAGCTCTCAATTCTGTCTCGGGCGTATAACACATTACAGATTACTTCATTGGGGTTGCTAGATCTGATTTTCAACAGCACGAATAGTAGGTTATTTTTTATGATGGTCACAACACAATTTGATTGGGTATTTCATTTTTTTGACAGCTTGACCTTTTTTTGGAAAACAAAATCTAGAAAAGGATTTTTTGGAAACTAATTTGACCCCTGCCAATTAGCGCGAACCAAGATAATGCCAAGGGTGAACATTTTGGTGCCAGCCATTGACCTAGTATTGCGTATTCAGTATCTCACGCAGTGTAAAGGTTCAGTGCTATTTTATTGATGTGTGACGCCTATATGTATAGTATTTGGTTAAAGTTTCAAAACTAGTTCAGTTTTGAAAAAGTGGCAAAAAATGGTCTAATTGTAAAACAGATACTTTGGTGGGATGAGAAGCTTACCAGAGATGCGCTAGTTTTGACTGCAAAAATCTTCGGGCTAATTCTCTGCAAAGAGGCCTCAACTATTAGTTGATAACCAAAAATTTGACGTCACTGTGAGTATCATAATAACCCATAAAAATGAATGTACTTTACCAGAATCTGTCTTAGCCTGTCCACAAGTAAGTATAATCTTGCAGCCAGAGCAATCTGGGAAACAATTTATGGAAGTGTTTAACACAAAGCGAAAATAGTAAAAGGCGTATTCAGATTGGTAAAACTGGTGAAGTTTAGGTTACTTGGAAAGTAATATCTGGGCAGTGTTGTGACAAAGTAGCAGCAAGTCTTGCATTTATCCCAAGTGGTGCCTGCAGAGATACAGTTGGTGCAGGAAGATATGCAAGCATGAAATTTGCAGCTACTGCCACGACCTGGGTAGTACAAGAAGCAATTGGATTAGATTTTGCTACAGATGATTTGGGAGTATAGGAATTACACGGAGTATTTGGATTATTCAGTATCAGCTAACGAATTACTTCAGTCACTAAAAAACAATAAACAAAAAGCATTAACAGTTTCTTTCTGTGCTTTTGAACAGAATGGCTCCATCAGTAATGTCCTCAGTACATTTGGGATAGTTTGAAGTCTTTCTTCCATGCTTATTATTCGTTCACATTCAACAAGACAGCGGTAATTAACATTATTGCGAAAATGGCTCCTTCGTGGTAATTAAAACCACAAGTATGGTGGTACTCGCATGAAGTTAATATTACAAAACCCTGTCCTGAAGCTAGACAATCAACTAGAAAAGTAGGTTCATTTAGATATCCAAAGCAGAATGCCATCTCATTACAGGATTCAAGCTTTGCATGATTTCAATTGGAACTTTGTGTGGTTGCTCATAGGATCCTAATTGAGGAATTTTCAATTTTTATGGTAATGTATGAATGTGAGAATCAACAGAGCAGGAGCACTAACTCAACTCCTGACAGGATGGCATCAGAATACTTGGCATGAGAGCATGCAGTACTCCGGTCAGAACTTTTATTTTTATTTACTATGTTAGAAAGGTCAATTTCAGTTACTGGCAATCATTACCATTTAACCGGAACCATGATTGCCCAGTACAGTTAACATTGCCAAATGAATGGTCATGTTTCATGTAAAGACAGTTTGACACACGTACTGTGCTCCCAGCTGGATTGGTACTTTGATTTCAAAGGTCAGTGTATGTATGTATGTACAAATTTACAAACTGCAGCTATTCAGTACTAGCAACTACTCCACTAAACTACAAGGAGAAAAGCATACCACATCAGAGATAACGGTGTCAATCTCTTTGACAAAATTCTCACTTCTCTTCTCATACTCTGCTGCAGTCTAAACGAAACAGAGCAGCACAAAAAGCGTCAGATTGGCAGCGCTACACACGGCAGTGCAATTCACACCAGGTATAAGGAAGTGACATCATTTTTTAAATGAAAACTAAAAATGTAAGTAGAGGTGCACCTTGGCGATGACGCTGACGCCGCACTCCACGGCGACCTTGACGACGAAGAGGTTGTCGGCGAGGAGGCGCTCCGTAAACCCTCCGAACTGCAGGAGCGAGCAGTGCAGCGGCCAGCCTTCCATCTCTAGGAAGCGCCGCATGATCTCGCCCGTGA
Organism: Avena insularis; assembly: GCA_023614405.1. Classification (NCBI taxonomy): domain Eukaryota; kingdom Viridiplantae; phylum Streptophyta; class Magnoliopsida; order Poales; family Poaceae; genus Avena; species Avena insularis. Next base: position 452,697,587 of record CM042691.1, on the reverse strand, counting down.
CGCGGCCGGCCTCCACCGCTGCGGCGAGGTCGGCCGGCAGGCTCTCGAACTTCCTCCCGGCCTGCGCCAGCACGAACAGCGCCTCCTCACGGTTTCCGTCCGACGAGCCGCCATACCCACCGGCGCCGCCGCCACTGACGACGATCTTGTTGTTGCCTCCGCCGGCGCAGGGGAGGGCGAGGGAAAGGGGACGCTGCTGGATGCCCGAAATGTGAAGGCCCAGCTTGTGGAGGCGGGGCAGCGCCAAGGGCAAGGAGGACGGCCGCTGGTGCGAGAGCGGGGGCGGGGGGAAGAGGTGGAGGTGGGAGGAGAGCTTGTTGGGGGACAAGGCCATCGTCGCGGATCGAAAATCCATGGCGCGGCGCGAGCCTACGAGGTGGATGGAAGGGGGGCGTGAGCTAGGCGGCAGGTTCGAGTAGAGCAATGGCGGCGGCCACCTTGTGGGGCTCGAGCAGAGCAGAGGACAAGTGGGTGGTCAAACTGTCAACTTGCGGTGTTTTCTCTTGGCTCGGCTGGGATGGATTTGGTCGGCGGGTGGCGTCGTGGCGCCGTGGAGGGGAATCTTGGTCCGGACGGCTGGGCCGGGCTTGCCACGATTACAGTTCTCCAATTTTAAAAGAGTAAATTGCTAGGAATATCAATTTTTTTTAAGCAACTGGCAGGAGGATAGAGCATTTCCAATACCCCACATCTTGCTTTTCTCCTTCCTGGGCCGGTCCAGTGCCACCTCCAGGAATTTGGTTTTTTTCCTGGTTTTGGGAAGCTTCTAGAAGCTTCTGGTTCGGTTCCTCTGCTTCAGTCGGTTTTTCTTTTTTCTGTTTTGTATTGTATAAAATGCTTCTGTTTTTGTAAATGCACAGAATACTTGTTGATATTCTGAATGCACAAAATGCTGGTTGATATTCTAAATGCACAAAATGCTTGTGTTTTTGTAGATTTCAAAGTATTTTTTCCGATATTAGTTTTGAAAGTATTTGAACTTAAACTGAATTGTTGATATTCTGACACATGTTTCTGCTCATCCGCGGCGAGTTGTTAGCCAGTGACAACTTGGCATGTCCCACAGGTTTTCATAGCAGCCACTGACTGTTCATGCCTGCTATCCTGAATAATTCACACTCACGGAAGCTAAACCTCAGTAGAAACAAATGTACTAGTACAACGTTTTGGCACATTGAACTGATGCTCTGTTCTTGCCTACGCATTTGCTATTTGCAAGTCGCCTGAGAGAAACTGTGATTTCTAAGTCGATCAAAGTTTCACGGTTTGTAGACTCAGGAGTCAGTACAATTGATTCATTAGGAAAATAAGAAATTCTCATTCGTTGTTGGATTAAGAATAGGCGCTCACGATAACTCAAGTTTCTCAGCAGACTTAGAATTACTAGTAGAATTTAATTCCATCGGGCTGTTATAGTCTATACTAACGCTAGTGCCTTTATGGGAACTGACAGCGGGCTAATTTAAGCAGAAGGGGGGACAGACCTATTACAGGTACACATAAATTAGGAGGTCAAAGTTAGCATTCTATGCTTCTCCAATTCTATAAAAAACACATGAAACCAATAACCGGACTTACCAGAATGGGCAGGAATGCTATTTTCTCCGGCCTTTTAGAAATAGAACTTCAAGCTAAATATACACTATCAAGAGAACAGAGATGTTCTACAGGGCAGACAACACCAAAATTCAGATACACTGGCTGTGCAGGCCCCAAGGCATAACGTTTATTATCATTCATCCTGTATATAAGAAATTCCACATATATACTAATTACTCATGTAACTTCACATTTGCTCTTCAAACTCGGTATCTTTTATCCTGTATAGTCAACCCTTCTGTTCGTATAGTTCACCATTAAGTATACTGTTGGAACAATATTTATACCGGTAAAGTAACACAGCAGCGAGGCCCTTTAGGCTATTCCATTCTTCGAGGATCGCCCGGACGAAGAGCTTGACGAGAAGGCTGAAGCCCTCGCCATTGCTGCGGGCTGAAGACGTCCAGCACGTATTGAGGCATCAGTGGGGATTAGCCCAGCTGAGACCTCTGCTTTAAACTGAAAGTATGACCACCACTCTTTGTCCTCAACTTTTTCAGGAGTCGATACCACCGGAGTCTCCTTGACTTTGTCATCAAGTTGATTGACAACAGGCTTCCTCGCTAAGACCAGTGCATCGGTAACACCAGTGCCAACCTAGGAAGGATGACAAGTTCATGGAAAATGTAAGGTTACCATATCATCTTAGAACTTCTACAGAACACAGAAACATTTAATTCAGAAATAAATCCATTACTGTAAAATTTGAGAAAATATTTGAGATTATCCAGATCCTCAAGCAAGTTAGCTCTCAATATTGTGTCGGGCATATAACACATTATTTTGGTGGGACGAGAAGCTTACCAGAGAAGCACTAGTTCCGACTGCGAAAGGCCTAGGGACAATTGCCTGCAGAGAGCCACAAGCCCACAACTTGTTGGTCAATAACCCAAAATTTTGATTTCACTACGACTATCACAAAGCAGTGTCAGGCATAAATTAAAAATGAATTCACTTTACCACAATTTTTCCTAGCCTGTGCACAAATAAGTATGATCTTGCACCCAAAGCAGTCTGGAAAAGATGAAAAATTGCTTATTAGCCACAAAGTGGAAATACTAAAAGGTGTAGTCAGATTGGTAAAAAAAACTGAAGTTTAGGTTACTTGGGAAATTATAGCACCAATTGTCCCAGGTGATGGTTGCAGAGATACAATTGGTGCAGAAAGATAGCCAAGCATGGAATCGGCAACGATTCCCTTAACCTGGGTAGTACAAGAAAAAACTGAATTAGATTTTGTTACAAGTGATTAGGAGTATAATAATTAGACATAAACCATTTAACACTTTCTTTAATTGTACCAATGCCCTCGGTACATTTGGGATATTTTTAGCTTTTTCTTCTGTGCACTATTCATTTATTACATTTAGCAAGATAGCAAGACTAACTTCCATGAGTAAATTGTTGTTTTCTGTTCCAAGAACACCATTATTTCAAAATTGCCCCCCTACATGCCAATGGTGATTAGAAGGGCTAGTACGGTACACCCACAGAGTTAACATTACAAAACCTGTGTTGAAGATAAAGTAGCTACATTTTAGGAAAATTCCAAAAACAAAATAGTATTGCATGTTGAATGATTTCAGGTCCAACTTTGTGTAGTTGCTGCAAGGATGGTAGTTGAGGATTTCCCAGATTATAAGGTAATGTCTGAGGTTGGGAATTAACAGAGGAAGAGCACTAACTAATGACCTGACAGGATGGCATCAGATAGCACTTGGTGACAATCATTGTCGTTTAACAACAAATGGGATTTTCCAATTAAGTTAACACTCACCAAAGAATGACCATCCAAAGAAAATTTGAAAATATCCAGAAATGTACTGCCATTATGGAAAGTATGCACAAATGTATATATTGTACGAATTCAGCAGCAAGTACAAAATAGCATACCACATGAGAGAAGACGATGTCAATCTCCTTGACAAAGTTTTCCTTTCTCTTCTCATACTCTGCTGCTGTCTGAAAAAACAGAGCAGCACACCAAAAAAAAAAAGAGTCAGATCAGCAACACTACACAATCCAATCCAACCACACCCAACATAAATCAGGTGATTTCATTTCTGAAAACCAAAATTGACATGACAAGAAGAAATCGGAAGCATCCGCCCATCCATCCCGCAGCTGACCTTTGCGCCGACGCCGACGCCGCACTCCATGGCGAGTTTGGCGAGGAAGAGGTCGTTGGCGAGGAGCCGCTCCCCGAACTGCGGCGGCCAACGGAGCTCCCACGCGACGCGGCTATCCTCCACGGCCACCTTGAAGGGGCTCTGGAGCTTCCTCCCCACATGCGCAAGCACGATCAACGCCTCCCCGCGGTGGTCGTCCGACGCGCCGTCGTCGCCGCCGTCATCGCCGCCATCCCCGCCGCCGCTGTTGTTGTTGTTGTTGTTGTTGTTGTTGTTGTTGTTGTTGTTGTTGTTACCGTCGTTGGAGGACGGGTTGGCGAGGGGGACGTGAGCGATGCGGGGGCTGGGAATGCGGCCGAGGCAGACAGCGAAGCGCGCGACGCGGGGCTGGACTTCGCGGAGGAAGGAGACGCGGGGCGTTTTGGGCTGGGGGTGAGGGCCGAGGATGGAGGGTTGGTGGGTGGGGAGGGCGGAGGACGAGGGCAGCACTAGGGAGGCCATGGCGGCGACGGCGGCGAGGAACGGAAGGGAGCTGGGTGGCGGCGTACGAGCAGCTGTCAACGAGATTTTGATTGGGCTGGTTGGACAAACGAATCTAACGAGGGATTCCACCGGAAGAGAACGCAGACGGAGAGGGCGGTCGTCGACCGGCGGTTAGTTCACCGCGGTCAGTTGACGGCGCCACTGGCGGTTAGGTGGCAGCGGGATTTTAAAATGAGTACACATTCACTGATAGTACTTTTTTTACCCTTTCAAACTAGCGCGAAAAGGTTTTTTATATAATGGACGTCTAATATTTAAAAAGTTTAAGCATTACATCCCAACTCTGCGTAACTGAGATGTACACAACCGCACAAGTTTCAAGTCCAGAATAAAGATAAAACAAGATGAATTACAAAAATCATTAGAGTCTATAAAAACGCCTATAAAAGTGGAGGGCCGATGTTGAGATCATGCTGATATTCATGTTGGAAAAAAATATTTTTCGACGTATCCTCCAAACATACACAGACCTTCGTAAATAGGTCTCTCCACTCCACACGATGTATAGGTGACCATGAACGAAGAAGACGGTGCATTCGTAGATAACCTGCATAAGAGAAGATAATTTATTATTAAAAACCTTGTCATTTCTACATAGCCACAACGACCAAATTATGGCTAGTGCTTTCACCCTAATAAGTATTCTGTACTTATGATCAATCACATGTAACTAGTCGTCAAATACATTGGTAACACTAGTAGTGAGAGATAGTCCAGAAATTGTTTGGATGACTAATCATATAAACGAGCAAGTTTACGTTGAAAGTATAAGCGTATGATTGTCTCATCATGATGGTAAAATACACACTTTTTTACTTCCATGCCAATTTCTTTTAAAAGAGCACAAGGGCAAAGCCTGCTCGCGGGGGCGGGGGGAGCTCGTCTCCTCTCAGGCGGGATTGCGACGAGGGAAGCTTCCCCATGGAGGACATGATGTGCGTCGGGTATCACGGCGATAGGGCTTCCTCAACGGTGTTGTGGCACCCGAAGTTGCTGCGGCGTTGCGGATGACGACTCGGTGGTGATCCCCGTGTCGGTCTTCGGCTGTCGATCGACATTTGAAGTGGCACTTGTTGGAAATATGCGCTAGAGTCAAATAAGAAAATGATGTTTATTATCATATTTTATTAGTTCATAATAGTTTTATACCATGCTTTAATTATATTAATTAGAAAATTTGGTACATGTGTGGTATGCAAACAAACCAAGTCCCTAATAGCCTCTATTCAACTAGTTCATTGGTCAACTGATGTTCAAGGTTTCTTGATCATGAATATGTATGTCAATTGACATGAGGTCATATCATTAGTGAATGATACGATGAACATGTTTACCCAACATAAATATTGCGACACGATCAAGTCATATAGTTTATCATTGCGATAATTAGAAACCGTAGTGACCTTATCCTTGGACCGTGAGATCATATATAATCACACCAGAAGCTGCCTTGACCGCATCAACCGTCACACCGTAACAAGGTGATCATAAAGGTGTCTACAAGGTATTACAAAAGGATAGGTTGAGGTGTATTCATCAAGATCGGTATTTATTCTCCCGCGTGATGGGAAGATACACTGGTCCCAATCGCTGAGATTGCATCTAAGAAGATGCAACGTATGACTAGGTCACTAGGATGTGATATCACGAGAACAAGATAAGTACACTTTTCGATAACGAGATTGAACAATGTATGCTGATACTAATGATCAGATCTCAAACGAGTTATGTATCGAAGTAACAATAGGAATTGGACTCGACGTTTATGGTTCAAATGACAATAACATCGTGGAATGCACATGGGTCATTATGGGTATCTAGATCCCACCGATGATCATTGATTAGAGAAGTGTATCGATCATGTATGTGATGTTCCCGAACCGAAGGGTAACATACATAAGGGTTCTACGATGCTTGGATGTTGTTTTGGAACCATCAGGATCACTAGTAGAAAGAAGAGACAAAATCGGAAGGGTTCCAGGAGAAACCGAAGGTAGTTCGGAATGATCAAAAAGGAGTTTTTGATAATATGGAATAGCTACATATGATTCTTATACTAACTATTCTAATTAGTAAATCAAAATATATTTTATTTTATTTTGGCAAAACCTCCCTATTTGTCCACTTTCTAGAGGGAAGGGCCCATGTGGGAGGTCCGTCGCCTAGAGCATGGGGTCGGCCAGCCTTGTGCCGCCCGCGGGGGTGGGTCAGGGCCCACCCTTTCGCCGCCTCCCTCCCATGGCGCCTCCTCCTCCCTTGTGTCCCACCTTTCTAGCTGGCAGGTGGGAGTCCCTCCCCTTCCCTTATATAAAGAGGGACGTGTGGGGAGGGAAAATAATAATTAATAATTTTCTAAGACATTTTCCTTAAGAAATTTCTCTCTCCCTTTCGTGAGCTCTCGTGCTCACATTTCCAAGAAGAACTGCGTGCGTGGGAGACGGCACCACTCCAGCATGCCGTCACGTTCCTGTATCCCTGTTTTAGAAGGTCTAGTTTCGCAATCTCACCTAGATCAAAGAGAATGGGAGTCGTTGTTGAGCACTGAACGTGTGCGAAACCACAGGGATTTTGCTAGTTGTGGCACCAAGACATCGTGCGAGGAGCAACAGGACCTTGAGGTTGGCTACGAGTATGAATACATCATACACGTTCATCGTGAACGTTAATGCTTTCGGTCTAGAAGGGTATATCACTAGAACCTCTCTGCGTTATATCATTAAGTCATAGATAGATCTTAGCAATTGGTGTTGCGCTAGTTAGAAAAATTATTGTTTTATGCTGCAAACCCCTTTAGTGGTATCAGAGCCGATCTATTCGTAGTTATTATTGTGCGGTTAGAACTGAAGGGTGTTCCATGGCAGAAAACAAAAAATTCCTACGATGGAGCACACCTAGCTAGGATCTATCTAAGAAATAATGCAGTAACAGAGAGAAAACGACGCTAACATATCCTTGTAGACCATAAGCGTACAACGCTCATGCAGGTACGTGGATGATGTAGTCGTATCCATCGCAAAGATCCTCGCAAGTCACCCATTGTCCAAGTCCTTATACGACGGTCTGGTGCCACAAATGGCAGCACCCCCGAGGTATCGCACACGTACGATGCAAGATGACGACTCCCGGATCTCTAATCCCTGTCGAGATTGCGGAAGTAGATCTCCTGGCCGGAATCACTACAGCACAACGTCATGCCACAACGTTGTTGTATCTTGCGTGTATAGTCGTTTCCATGGACAGTGCCACCGCAAAAGGCTATGAGAGAGAGTTATTCTCTAAAGAAAATGCTCTAGAAAATTATTGGTGTTAACCAGTGTGTTTATTCCCACTCATGGGTACCCCTTTATATAGGCAAAGGGAGGTTTACCCTTCCCAAAGGCTCCCTCATGTGGGACTAAAAAGGCAAAGGAAAAAGGAGAGGGGGCAGCCGACTGGGCCAGTAGAGGCGGCAGGGTGGGCCAACCCGTGGCCAGCCCAGCGGCTGACGCTAGCACCAGCAGCTCGGCCGGGTGGCCCGCCACCCGCGCCCGCCATCCAGAAGCGTCGATAGCCTGCAACGACGAGTCGGTGGGGAGGCAGCCACAAGGTGGGCCTTGGCGCGGTCCACTGATGGCTCAATGTCGGCGCTAGAAAAATGCTAGTGCGATGTTGATGTAGAGCTCGTTGGGAACCCCAAGAGGAAGGTATGATGAGCACATCAGCAAGTTTCCATCAGTTATGAAACCAAGGTTTAATCGAACCAGTAGGAGCAAGGAAACACCCCAAAGGTGTTGCTACTTGAGCCTTGGCAGGGCGCACTACCGGTTCTAGTAGCAACATGGAGACCTACACAACACAACCACAAAACTTTGTCCCAAACTTGCGATGAGGTTGTCAATCTCACCGTGTTTTGCGTAAAACAAAGGATTAAATGTATCGAATGGAAAGAAGTAAAAGTTTGCAGAAAGTAAACACAAAGCAGTAACAGTTTATAGATTGAATGTAAAGACAAGGACCGGGGTCCATAGTTCACTAGAGGTGGCTCTCCTTAAGATAGATAACATGCTGGGTGAACAAATTACAGCGGGGCACTTGACAAACATCGAGAAAGCAATACATGCATATACTAATCATCTTGACTCCTTTGGAACTTGATTGGGCATTACAACATTATACATAGACCGCCATCCAACTGCATCTATGACTAATAATCCACCTTTAGGTTATCATTCGAACCCCCTCCAGTATTAAGTTGCAAGCAACAGATTATTACTTTACGAACTGCGTGTAAAGTAAACAATACGATTGTTCTATGAACAAAGGATTGTTGTTTTCTCCCTAGTAGCAACAACACATCTAGTACCTTAGAGATTTCTGACACTGCCCCAGATTACCAGAGGCATGAACCCACTATCGAGCATAAATACTAACTCTTGGAGTTGCTAGCATCTACTTGGCCAAGATAGCTATTAACAACGGAAATCATGCAAGATCATAAATAACAAAGACATGATAGAATCAATAATCAATCTAAAATAGCATCTCAATATCCATCGGATCCCCGCAAACACAATATGTATGATTACAAATAGATGATCTTGATCATGAACGGAGCTCACAAGATCTAGACATGAAAGCACAAAGGAGGAGAACCAGTCATCTAGCTACTACATGGATCCGTGGTCCAAAGATGAACTACTCACGTATCACACCGGAGGCTTGCATGATGATGAAGAAGGCCTCCAGGGTGAATTCCCTCTCGGCGGTGCCGAAGAGCTTGACCCTCCCGATCTAGGGATGGAGACGACAGCGGCTACAGACTCTTTCGTGGATTTTTGATCGGGTACCTAGGGTTTTCGTCCCGAGGGCATCTTATAGGCGGAAGGGGAGGCTGAGGGGGTGCCTGGGCTGGCCACACCACCCCCTGGCACGGGCCAAGCCTGGCCGCGCGGCCAGGTGGTGTGGCCGCCCTCTGGCCCCTCTCCGTCTCGTATTCTGCCATATGACGACTTCCGGAAAATTAGGCACTTTGGGTTTTGTCCCGTCCAATTCCGAGAATATTCATTTTCTGACTTTCCTGGAACCAAAAACAGCAGAAAACAGGCAACTGGCACTGTGGCTCTTGTTAATAGGTTAGTCCAAGAAATCATATGAAAAGTACTCCAAAGTGTGGATAAAACACAAGAAAGTGGATAAAACTAAGCATGGAACATCAAAAATTATAGATACATTTGCAATGTATCAACATCCCCAAGCTTAACTCCTTCTCGTCCTCGAGTAGGTAAGTGATAAAAAGAAAGAATAATTTTTGAGGTGACATGCACCATCAAAGACTTGATCAAAGTATTTGTAAAACATTCAAAGCTGGGATCATAGTACTTCAATCATAACATGAAAGACAAAGTTCTAGCAATAAGACAAAGAAACTATGATGCAACATGAAAATGCACAAACAAAAGATTCATGAATAACAATGCTTTGCAAGACGTTTGTTTGTTTCACATAAAGAAAACATAGCATAATAGTATTCAGCTTTTCCCTCATAGAGTAGCAAATATAAATGCATATGACACCTTCAAAGTTCACAAGAGTGACTAGATACAATAGTTTAAAACAAGCAATATCAAGTTATGCATCAATCAACTAGTCTTGGGACAATGCACATAGAACTAAGAATGGCCACTATGCTCTCAAAGTAGGTGCATAAAGGTAGAAGGTGGAGATTCAATATAATGGTGGAAGAAAGGCCTTTTTATAAAAGGAAGTAGGGATTCAAGTCTCATAAAGAGCTTCCAAAAATTATGGTACTTATAGCTTTCAGCTCTCATTGCCCCTATCATAAGCATCTTGAAGTGATTAAGGTTAAAGTGAACAAACTATGGTGTACATGCTTGACGAAGTATAAGTTACAAATCTCATGTCCCTTGTATACGAGGGTCGCTCCTCATGCTACTCAAGTTTAGCCACCGGTAAGTTCTTGTCATCGTAAGTACATGTGTATTATAGAGAACCGCCAACGGGGTAGCCCTTGCCCGATGATATAGAAGAATCCCCATATCAAAATGACAAGGCAAGCAGACAACAAGCATCTCAACAATCTTCTTATTTACCATGGGAATATGGTGTTTTTTCTCTCTTTCCTCTTTTCATAACCTCTTTTTTTTCTTTTTCTCTTTTTTTCTCAATAGGACTCTTTTTTTATAAGAAGAATGCTTCATAGACAGCTCATTATGGTTACGATGCAGGTTTCCACCATGTCAGCATGGATTAGACTAGCGGCCCAGGCGTTTCTCTAACACATGTACATAACTCCATGGACTTACAAGCTCCCCTTTCATTTCACACCGACGACATCCATATACAAAAGAGCATGATATCAACTAGGTACAAGTACCAAGTGCAATGTTGAAAGCATTCCCCATGAAAGCATGGTTCTGCTAATTCCCAACAAATAAGTGCAAGCATATACAACATAGACGACACAATGGTTCAAGTTTATTAAGGGCAAGAAAAGTAAAGTGTGTCATCAAGTTCGTGAGAGCTTTAATCATTAGTTTTCTCATAACAACTTTAATTTGGAAGGTAAACAAAAGCATGAATATACTTGGAATAGCATAAGCTAATAGGTAGGTATGGTGGACTCTTTGGAATAACTTGGTTTAGGGAGTTGTATGCATGAGTGGAACTCATACTTTGTTGTGGAGGCTAGCAAAAGACTGGGAGCGACAAACTAAGAGAGCAATAATGTCCATAATCATGCAGAGTGACAAAACATCATCGATCAAAGCATAAAGTGATACTACAAGTTGAAAACTAAAGGATCATAAAGGCTTAGGTGACTTGAGATAGTCATAACGTGGTGTGAGCATGCGCCAAGTCAACCCAAATAAAGCATCAAAGGAGAATACCACTATACTATGCTTTAATATGCTAAAACAACGCATGATTCATCCAAGGCACATTAAGCAATATCAATTGTTTATAACAAGTCATGCTACAGCAAATAGTACTAAGCATAAAGCCAAAACAATATCAAGCATGGCATGACAAAGCATAGGCCACAGTCAAAAACGAGCTCTTTTTACCACATAAGCATGAACTTTCCTACTTTTTTCCAAACCAAACCAAACTATTTGCAAACCAATGTATGAAAGAGGGGGCCCAACCAATTTATTCAGAAAACTAAGAAAACCAAAGAAAACGAAAACGAAAAATAAGACGCTCCAATAACAACACAATTGTGCATGAAACAATAAAAATGAAGCGTTTGGAAGAAACCTGGGATTTTTATTGATGAAGAAGGGGATGCCTTGGGCATCCCCAAGCTTTGACGCTTGTAATTCTTGGAGATTTCTTGGGGTTACACGCGTGGCATCCCCAAGCTTGAGATTTAGTCCATCCTTCATCTCATTACTCATTCCTTCCATACACCTGAAAATTTTCCTTCATACAAAACTTCACACAATCTTTATTAGCAACATTAGTGCACTCAAGATAAATAAGTCTTAAGGTTCAGTTCTAACACCAAATAAACTTCCATTAGAACACTATCTACTGTAGCACTTCTCTCAAAAAGCTCAATTCCCCAAAAGAACTCAAAAATGAACCAACAAGAAGCAAATGCAGAAAATGGCAGAAATCTGTCAAAACAGACCAGCAGGTAAAGACGATTTTTTTCGAAGACCTTCTGTTGCTCAAATCAAAAAGTGTTGAACTAAATGAAGTTAGATAACAACCTGGGTCAGAAGCACAAAAATTCACGCCTCAAAAAGACGTTTAGATATTTTACACCAATTTTTACGGTGAAGCACAGAAATCTGTTCTGGGACAACAACTTTCCCAATCATTACTTCTCTCTCATTAGAGGTTACTCTTGGCACAAAAAGTAAATAAAAAGGATAAGGAGAGGTTATTACAGAGGTAATAACTTCCAAGACTCATCTAAATTTTTTGGATTATCTCCCAATCAGTACTTTTCTTTAACGCCTTTAAGTTAGGCGTAAGAAGCAAGAAAAATCAAGTGTTCTCAAATGAAGAAGCATTAAGACCAAATTTTGTTTTCATAGGAGAAGCAAAAGAAATCTTCTCTCTCTTCTTAGGGAAGTGTTCTATACCTTTATTGAGTGGGATTTGATATTTAATGGTGCCTTCTTTCATATCAATGATGGCACCAACAGTTCTAAGAAAATGTCTTCCCAAAGTAATAGGACAATAAGCATTGCATTCAACATCCAAAACATAGAAATCAACGAGGACATATGCATTATTAACCATAATAAGAACATCATTAATACTCCCCATGAGTTTCTTTTTATCATTATCATCAAGTGGGACATTCAAATAACAATCTTCAAGTGGAGGCAAATCAAGCATATCATAAATTCTTCTAGGCATAATAGAAACACTACTATCAAGATCACATAAAGCTTTGAAATCAAAGTCATTCACTTTCATATTAATGATGGGTTCCCAACCATATTCTTGTTTTATAGGAATAGAAGCTTTATGTTTCATCTTTTCTTCTTTAATCTTTATGAGAGCATCAGTAATGTGTTTTGTAAAGGCCATGTTCATAGCACTAGCATTAGGACTTTTAGAAAGATTTTGTAGGAACTTAATAACTTCAGAGATGTTGCAACCATCAAGATCAAAATCGTAATTATCATTTAAAGTAGTAGAACTATTACTAGCCTCAACACTAGTGGTGGTAATAGTAGAAACACTAATGTTTCTAGCAATTTCATCTTCTCTTTCCCACTTAGCATGTAATTCAGCTAATAGTCTAACATTTTCATCAATTCTTACTTGTATAGCATTAGTAGCTGCAAAGGGATTATCATTAGTTTCAGGTTTAGCAGCTATTTTATTCAAAGAAGATTGAGCTTCAGCCAAAGATGCTATATTTCTTTCAGCATTAGAGAGTTTTTCCTCAGTAGTTTTATTGAAAGTAGTTTGTTTACTAATAAACTCTTTAAGCATAACTTCAAGTTCAGAGGGTGCACTCCTATTATTGTTGTAAGAATTCCATAAGCATTACCATTGTTGGGAGGATATGGCTTATAATTGTTGTTACCAAAATTACTCCTATAAGCATTATTGCCAAAGTTGTTATTTCTTATGAAGTTCACATCAACTTGCTCTTCTTGAGAAACAAGAAGGCTAAAGGTACATTATTTGGATCAATATGGGCTTTCCCATTAACAAGCATAGACATAATAATATCAATCTTATCACTCAAGGAGGAAGTTTCCTCAACAGAACTTACCTTCCTACCTTGTGGAGCTCTCTCAGTATGCCATTCAGAATAATTAACCATCATATTGTCCAGAAGTTTTGTTGCAGCACCCAAAGTGATGGTCGTAAAGGTACCTCCAGCAGCAGAATCCAATAGGTTTCTTGAAGAATAGTTCAATCCTGCATAAAAAGTTTGGATGATCATCCAAGCAGTCAGTCCATGAGTGGGACAATTCTTAACCAAAGATTTCATTCTTTCCCAAGATTGAGCAACATGTCCATTATCAGATTGTTTAAACTTCATTATTTCACTTCTCATAGATATAATCTTAGCAGGAGGATAGTATTTTCCAATAAAATCATCTTTGCACTTAGTCCAAGAATCAATACTATTCCTAGTTAAGGAATTCAACCATTCTTTAGCTTTTCCTCTCAAAGAGAAAGGAAACAATTTCAGTTTAATAATATCACCATCTACATCCCTATGCTTTTGCATCTCACAAAGTTCAACAAAGTTATTTAGATGGGAAGCAACATCTTCATTACCAATACCAGAAAATTGTTCTCTCATAACAAGATTGAGCAAAGCAGGTTTTATCTCAAAGAAAGTATCTTCAGGCACAGGTAGAGCAATAGGTGTGCTCATAAAATCATTGTTGTTGGTGCTAGTGAAGTCACACAACTTAGTGTTTTCAAGAGTAGTCATTTTTTGGGTTTTCAAATAAGGAAGCAAACTAGTAAAACTAATTTTTTTTGTGTTTTTGATAAAGAAACAAGCAGACAAAGCAAAATAAACTAAGCAAAACAAAAATAACAAAGTAAAGAGATTGGTTATGAGGGACTCCCCTTGTGAAGATGTCCTTGACTCCCTGGCAACGATGCCAGAAAAATGCTTGATGGATCAGTGTCGGCGCCAGAAAAATGATGGTGCGATGTTGATGTAGAGCTCATTGGGAACCCCAAGAGGAAGGTATGATGAGCACAACAGCAAGTTTCCCTCAGTTATGAAACCAAGGTTTAATCGAACCAGTAGGAGCAAGGAAACACCCCAAAGGTGTTGCTAGCTGAGCCTTGGCGAGGCGCATCACGGTGCTAGTAGCAACATGGAGACCTGCACAACACAACCACATAACTTTGTCCCCAACTTGCGATGAGGTTTTCAATCTCACCGTGTTTTGCGGAAAACAAAGGATTAAACGTATCGAATGGAAAGAAGTAAAAGTTTGTAGAAAGTAAACACAAAGCAGAAACAGTTTATAGATTGTATGTAAAGAAAAAGGACCGAGATCCATAGTTCACTAGAGGTGGCTCTCCTTAGATAGATAACATGCTGGGTGAACAAATTATAGCGGGGCAATTGACAAACACCGAGAAAGCAATACATGCATATACTAATCATCTTGAATCCTCTGAGACTTGATTAGGCATTACAACATAATACATATACCGCCATCCAACTGCATCTATGACTAATAATCCACCTTCAGGTTATCATCCGAACCCCCTCCAGTATTAAGTTGCAAGCAACAGATTATTGCTTTATGAACTGCGTGTAAAGTAATCAATACGATTGTTCTATGAACAAAGGATTGTTGTTTTCTCCCTAGTAGCAACAGCACATCTAGTACCTCAGAGATTTCTATCACTTCCCCAGATTACCAGAGGCATGAACCCACTATCGAGCATAAATACTAACTCTTGGAGTTGCTAGCATCTACTTGGCCAAGATAGCTACTAACAACGGAAAGCATGCAAGATCACAAATAACAAAGACATGATAGAATCAATAGTCAATCTGAAATAGCATCTCAATATCCATCATATCCCCGCAAACACAACATGTATGATTACAAATAGATGATCTTGATCATGAATGGAGCTCACAAGATCTAGACATGAAAGCACAAAGGAGGAGAACCAGCCATCTAGCTACTACATGGATCCGTAGTCCAAAGATGAACTACTCACACATCACATCGGAGGCTTGCATGATGATGAAGAAGGCCTCCAGGGTGAATTCCCCTCTCCAGCAGGGTGCCGGGAAGAGCTTCAGATCCCTCCCGATCTAGGGATGGAGACGACGGCGACTATAGACTCTTTCGTGGATTTTTGATCGGGTACCTAGGGTTTTCGTCCCGAGGGCATCTTATAGGCGGAAGGGGAGGCCGAGGGGGTGCCTGGGCTGGCCACACCACCCCCTGGCGTAGGCCAAGCCTGGCCGCGTGGCCAGGTGGTGTGGCCGCCCTCTGGCCCCTCTCCTTCTCGTATTCTGGCATATGATGACTTCCGGAAAAATAGGCACTTTGGCTTTTGTCCCGTCCAATTTCGAGAATATTCATTTTCTGACTTTCCTGGAACCAAAAACAGCAGAAAACAGGCAGCTGGCACTGTGGCCCTTGTTAATAGGTTAGTCCAAGAAATCATATGAAAAGTACTCCAAAGTGTGGACAAAACACAAGAAAGTGGATAAAACTAAGCATGGAACATCAAAAATTATAGATACATTTGCAACGTATCATCCACCGCGCGCTGGCTCGCCAGCACCTGCCCACGCGCGCGTCTGTGCCCGTGTTGGGCCTGCTGGCTGTGTCCTGCTATTGGCGGCTGGTTCCCTGCGCCTACGCAGCGCTAGCCCCCGCTCGCCTGCCTACGTGGTCTAGCCTAGGCCTAACTGCAACAGCGGTCTGAGCTACCCTTTGGGGTGACTTCCCTCTAGTCCAATTTTGTTAGCTGCCTCTACTTTATATTTTGCAAGTTTTACGTGGTTGCTAGGGCTTCATTTCTTACCTACGAACTTCCAACCACAACATGGTGAAAGGGTTCCATAGCAGAAAACAAAAAATTTCTATCTACTCGAACACTAATACCAGGATCTATACTATGTAGACATAAGCAACGGAAGAGAAAGACGGTATTCATACCTTTTGAAGACCGAGGCACGCCTTACGCAGGAAGGTGTATATTGATGAAGACGAGCAACATCTCAAGTGTGGTGTCTCCGAAGTTCGTCACACGTCCGGTGTAAGTGACGTCAACCGGACTCTGATCCAGCCGAGCAATGGAAGAAGTAGATGTCGGATCGCTGATCACACGACGGTGGTGTGAAGGTGGAGAACTCACCCACGAGGTCCTCCCCAATATTACGGAGAATTCCTCAATGGATGAGAGAGAGAGAATGAGAGGGAATGGGATGATTCCAAAGGGGAGGTGAGACCCCTATATATAGTAGGAGGGGGGCGCACCACCCACGGGCCAGGCGGTGTGGGACTAATCCCCACACCCACCGGCCACCTAGGGGAAGCCGCCGGCCCTAGGTGGGCCCCACTGGGGTGGCACACCAAGCCCAGGCCGGCTGGCCCCCCTCTCCCTAGGCGTCATGCCCTATTGGGCCTCCCTTTGGGTGAGGCCCATTAGCATTAGGAAGCCTTTAATAATAAAATAAAAAATATATTTAATATTAATTTTCTAATTAACATTCAAATACATATATTATCATATTCCTTTTCTCTGGAACACCTTCCGGACCCCTTCCGATCTCCATCGGATGTTACCCGGAACTATTCCGGTTTCTCTCTTTCTATTTCTCCTACGATACCTCATCTACCCTAAGCGTACCCACCCTTAAGCGTGACATCATTCGGTTTAGAAACACTCTGGACATGATCGAGGCTACTCTCACATCAATGATCAATAGAGGGACCTGGATGGCCATGTGACCCCCGTGCGTTTCACGAATATAATCGCTCAAACCGTGAGATAGTCGTTTCCTGTTCCCTTTGTCATTTGATACCTAATTCATCCGAGACTTGATCTTCGGTATCTCCATAACTTAGTTCGGTCTCGTTACCAATGAACTTGTTTACTTGTTCTCATGTCGTTGCATTCCGTGACCAAGTCACATGCTTGCAAGCTTCATCAATGCAACGTTGCCGAGATGGCCACATGTATCTATGCGTTACATGGATTAGACTAATCATGGTCTTGATATGTACTCCTCTACGCATCCCTTTGGAAAACCTGAGTGGCACCTTTTTGATCACCCTTTTACGAGATGATTCTTGATAACCATCTAAGCTTCCTCTAGAATGGTGATTTGCATTACCTGATAGTCAAAGGACCAGGTTGTGAGTTTCTCTTTGTTTTATCATCAATGGTGAACTTTGTAACTAGATCTCATTCAAGATATAATGGTCAGATGTTTGTCTATCATGTTATTCAACTAATAACATGAGCTCATTCTCAATTGGCATAAATGCCCATGATCATGAAACCTAGATCATCCTCATGACCAATGAACTAGTTAACTAGAGGTAACCAGAGACACGGTTTGTTTGCATACCACACGTGTATTAACGTTCCGTATTAACATAGTTATAGCATGATATGAAACGTATTATGAACATATAGAAGATATATCAAATAATACACTTTATTATTTGCCTCTAGGGCATAACTCCTTCACATGGATCAAACAGTTGTCTGTATTACAACCCTCTCGGTGCCCTTCGTTGTAAATTCTATATCAACTACTATAAGAGAGACAGACACCCACTAGCCACTTAGACGGTATAAGCCGTATGTTTAGCATGGATTTAGTCTCGCATAAGATTACACGTAAGGTGGGTCCAGTCCGCTTCATCAAATAGTGTTGTGATATAAGCAAGTACACGTGAGAGGGTAACAACTATAGGATCAATGCCCACACAATCAACGTGTGTTCTAACCATACAAGCATTACTACACATAAATCAGCTCTAATACCACTGAAGGGGTTTCACAGCAGAAAACAAAAAAAATCCTACGGTAGAACACACCTAATGCCCATGATATATCTAGGAGTAATGTTGTGATAGAGGAGGTTTCAGTAACATACCCTTGTAGACCAAAAGTGGTTGCGAGGAACATGGATGATGTAGTAGTACTCGTAGCCGGCCTCAAGGTCATGAGTCTCCTTGAAAGTCACCCCTAGTCCTTACACAACAATTCGAGTGCCACTAGTGGCAGCACCCCCATGGTTTCTCACACATATAATGTACGATGACAACCTCCGGTTCTCTAATTCCTGCCGAGAGTGCGGAAGTAGATCTTCTTGCTAGAATCCCTGCAGCACAACGACATGCCACAACGATGTCATATGTTGCGTGTATAGTTCTTCAAAGGACCACGCCAGCGCAAAAGGCGACTAGAGAGAGAGACCTCTATCCCCATATGCGGTTCCAATCTTGGGAACCACGCGTGTGGGAAAGAGGTCATTGGAGAAATTGGTGTGTCTCTCCCTCCCATATGCCCCTCCTTATATAGGGGAAGGGAGGGCACCCCCAACCATCCAAGTCCCAGGGAGGGACTATTCTAGGAGGAGGTGGGAGGAGGTGGCGGCGGCAAGGGAGCAGGCGGTCGGTGCCCGGGTGGGCCCCTAGTCGCATGGCCGGTCAGGGCTGGGTGGGCCCCACTCCATGCTCCAAGGCCCATGGTGGCGGCTAGGCATGCCTCCCTTTGGGTGGCTTCTCTCTTGGGCCTTTTCCCCTCTAGGGATTTAGCCCATTAGTGGAAGTTTCCCTTTAAATTTAATTTTAAATATATATTTAATATTAATTCCATTAATTAATATGAAATACATATTATTAAATTCCCTTTGACCCAAAACACCTTTTGGTTCACTCTGAACAACTTCGGATCCTCCCAGAATGATTCCGGTTCTCTCACGAAACACTTCTGATTTTCTCTTCTCTTTCTTCCTGTGATTCTGATAATTCCAGAATGATCTCCAAGCATCATCGTACCCTTAATCGTGTTACCCCAATGGTTCAGTAACATCACAGACATGATCGAGCTTATCTCATATCAATGATCATTAGCGCGACTGGGATGCTGATAATGACCCATATGCATTCCATGATGTGTAATGTTGTTTGGACCACAAACGTTGAGTCCAATTCCCCTTGTTACTTTGATACTGAAAGGGAAACGGACGTCACCTAGAGGGGGTGAATAGGCATTTTAAAATTATTATGGTTTAGGCTCTAATAAATGCAGAATAAAACTTAACGTTTAATTCATCAAGCCAAAACCTATATTCACTAGGTTCACTAAGTGCACCAACAACCTATGCTAAGCAAGATAAGCAACAAGGTGATAGCAAGATATAGTACTTCAAGCACGATGGCTATCACAATGTAAATTGCATAAGTAAAGGGCTTGGTTGAGAGATAGCCGATGGACGCGGAGACGATGATTTGTTTCCCAAAGTTCACTTCCAAGAAGCTACATCTCTGTTGGAGAGGTGCGGTGACGCAATGTACATCGAACGCCACAAATGGCTCACCTCGAGGTGCGGTGCCTCGATGCTCACCCAACACCACACAAGGCCTTACCCCAAGATGCGAAGGCACGAAACTCACCGACACCACAAAAGTCTCACCCTATTATCCCGTGAGCTCGCCACAAAGGCCTACCCATGTTCCACTATGGGACACTTGACGGCGGTCACCGAACCCGTACAAGGCTTGGGGCAAACTCCACAACAATTGGAGAGCTCCTAAGAAATGCCACAAAGGCTCCACAATGCAACAATAGGCCAACAAGCTTGGAGAATCTCTAGAACTCAATTGGAGCCCCAAAGAGCACACCACAACTCCACACAACCATCTAGGGTTCCAAGAACCCAAGAGAAACAAGCCCAAGATCTTGACCTCACTGAATCTCCGAGGAGAACTGATACGTCCAAACGTATCTACTTTCCCGAACACTTTTGCTATTGTTTCTCCTCTAAACTTGTGTGATTTGGATGCAACTAACACAGACTGACGCTGTTTTCAGCAGAATTACCTTGGTGTCTAGTTTTTGTGCAGAAAATCAACTATCAGGAAAAATCCCGGAAAATATGCCCAAAATCCTATTTCACCAGAAGACTCCCGCCCTAGACACCCCCTCGGTCTCCCTCTTCGCCTATAAGATGCCTTCTGACCTAAAAACTCAGGGGGGTTCGACATTTTTCCAGAAAGAGTTCCGCTCCGCCGCCACCACCAAATTCCACGATTCGAAACCAGAAACTC
The DNA here is from genome assembly GCA_023614405.1 of Avena insularis. NCBI lineage: Eukaryota > Viridiplantae > Streptophyta > Magnoliopsida > Poales > Poaceae > Avena > Avena insularis. The sequence goes on along the minus strand of CM042691.1, from coordinate 452,677,051 downwards.
CGTTCTGGCACCCTGCCAGGATGGGGAATTGGAGGAGATCATCGCCATCATCATCACCATCGCTTCTCCATCGACCATCCATGTTTCCCCCATCTATGAGTGAGTAATTCCCCGCTGTAGGCTCTGGGGATGGTAGGGATTGGATGAGAGCGTTCATGTAATGGCATCAAATTGTTAGGGCATGGTGCCTAGTATCTACTATTAGTGCTTTATGACTTTGTTGCGACTTGTTATGCTTAATGCTTGTCACTAGGGCCCGAGTGCCATGATTTCAGATCTGAACATGTTATTGATTCATTATGATAGTATTGTTTATTTGTCTTACCTGCAAGTTGTATACACACGTTGTTGTCCGGAACCAATGGCCCCGAAGTGATAGAAATCGGGATAACCGGAGGGAATGGCTTTGATGTGAGGATCACATGTGTTCACAGAGTGTTAATGCTTTGCTCCGGTGCTCTATTAAAAGGAGCACCTTAATTGCCAGTAGTTCCCTTGAGGCCCCGCTACAAACGGGCTGGCAGGACAAAAGATGTTGTGCAAGTTCTCATAGCGAGCACGTATGACTATATATGGAACACATGCCTAGGATTATCTAGTACTTGGATGCTTTATCTTATTTATCTGCAATTGCCCTATGTTCTGATTGCTATGTGATTTGTCTTGTCCATGCAACACCCGTCCATCCATCCCTATGCCTATCGCACTCGAATCCTACTGTTTACTGCTATTATTACTACTGTCTTTAGTTTACTACTCTGTTACTTCACTACTCCTACTACAAAATTGTTGCTACTGATAAACTGCTGTGAGCAAGATTGTTTCCAGGTGCAGCTGAATTGACAACTCAGTTGTTAAGGCTTATAAATATTCTTTGGCTCCCCTTGTGTCGAATCAATAAATTAGGTTTCACTGCCCTCGAAAATACTATGATACACCCCCTATACTTGTGGGTCATCAAGACTATTTTCTGGCACTGTTGCCGGGGAGCATAGCTTTATTTATCAAGTTCACTTGGATTCATTATTGTTCGTTGTTATCCATCTATCATGGGTATGTCTCGTGATGGCAAGGTTCCTATTTTATCATCCACTACAAGAAGAGGTACGGTTCTGAACACCTCTATTGCTCTTGATTCACCATCTGTTATGAGTAAGCTCGTTACACCACCACATACACATGCTACACACACTGCTACTACTGCTGGATCTGAAACTTCTGATACTTATGATGATGCTTCTACTGTGCTTGATAAGAGTGGTTCATTAGGTCCTTTCCTAGATGCTACGATTACTAGAACTATAGCTGGAAATACCGAAACTCCTAATGAAGACACTACTATACCTGTTAGTTCACCTGAGTCTAGTGAGAGTTATGATATTGAAGATGGTTATGTTGAGATGACCGATGAATTTATTAAAGAATATAAAAACACCCATGATAGGAGCGCTGCTAAGAGTCTCCTTGAGAGGTGTACTATTAGACCCAAATTGTCTCCTAATGCTAAGTTTGCTGCTTCTCCCACAAACATTAAAGGTAAAGATTATGATTTCTCTCTTGATCTATCTTACATAGCCATTGTTGAGAAAGAACCTTTTTGTGGGACTAAGAATAAAAGTGCGGTAGCACATATGACTGAGCTTTCTACCATGAGTGGCTTGTTTTCTGATGATATTAAGATGTGTACTTACTTTGTTGCTAAGATTTTCCCCTTTTCACTAAAAGGGGAAGCTAAAACTTGGTTTAGTAATTTACCTCCTGGATCTATTGATAGCCCTGATTGCTTGATTAGTACTTTCGTGCAGAAATATTTTCCTCCTAGTGCTAGACATGTTATTTTGCAGGAACTTTTTGATTTTAAACAGGGAGAAAAGGGGATATTGCCTGAATCATGGGCAAGGTTTTGTGCTTTGGTTCATGCACATGCTGGAAGTCCATTACCTAAGAATGAGCTTCTTGATATATTTTATAATGGACTAACTGAATAATCTAGGACATACCTAGATAGTTGTGCTGATTGTGTTTTCAGAAATATTACTCCCAAGGAAGCTAAGGAATTAATGGCTAAAATAAGCAATAACTATGAAGATTGGACTCTTCCTGAACCAGCTATACCGGCGCCTATACCATTTTCTAAGAAGAGGGGAGTTATTGAATTGAATGATGAAGTGATGAAGGAAGCTAAGAAATGTCTTAAGGAGAAGGGAATTAAAGCTGCAGATGTCAAGAATTTACCTCCTATAAAAGAATTGTGTAAGCCAATTCTCCATTCATCCACTATTGAGGTACACTCTCTTTGACACTTTGATGAACATGATAGCCCTTACTCTAAACATCCTGATCAATGCTTAGAAGAATTCGATATTTTTATTGTCAAGCAAGATAATTTTAATAAAAGGGTGCAAAATCATTTAATGGAAAACACTAGAGCTATTGTTGAGTTAAAAGATATTGTGGAAAGAACCTCTAATGATGTTAAAATGATTGTTAAACATTTTCAAATGGTTCAAACTCAAATAGACCAACTTATTAAAGTGCAAAAAGACTTGCTAGTTAATGCTGCCAAAGAAAAACATACTTATGAAATTAGAACAAGAAGTGGTGCTGCTACCCAGGATCCTCTATATCCTGAGGGGCATCCCAAAAGAATTGAGCAGAATTCTCAGCAAGTTAAAAATAGTGGTAATACTCGTAAGAAAAGAAAAAAGAAACATAAAACTATTGTAGAACCCTCTGAACCTGCTAAAGATCCTAATAGTATATCTGTCTCTGATGCTGAAACTGAAAGTGGTAATGAAGAAAATGATGTTCCTGATAAAGAAAAAGTTGAAGAAGAACCTGAAAGGCACACTAAGAATACTAAATACACTAAAGAAGATTGTGTTGCTAAGAAACATGATAGTGAAAGAGAGCCTTGGGTCCAAAAACCTATGCCTTTCCCTGATAAGAAACACAAGTCAAAGGAAGATGAACACTATAATAAGTTTTGTGAGTGGATGAAACCTTTATTCCTGCAAATTCCTCTGACTGATTCTATTAAATTGCCTCCTTACTCAAAGTATATGAAGGATATTGTCTCGAATAAAAGGAAGATCCCTAATGAAGAAATTTCTACTTTGCTTGCTAATTATTCCTTTAATGGTAAGGTTCCAAAGAAACTTGGAGACCCAGGGATTCCAACTATTCCTTGCTCTATTAAGAATAGTTATGTTAGAACTGCTTTGTGTGATTTGGGAGCAGGAGTTAGTGTTATGCCTTTCTCTCTCTATAAGAGACTTCAACTGGAAAAATTGATACCAATATCTTTGCAAATGGCTGATAAATCTACCACTATTCCTATTGGTATATGTGAGGATGTACCTGTTCAAGTGGCTCATAATTGCTTGATATTAACTGATTTTGTTGTGCTTGAAATGCCTGAAGATGATAATTTGTCTATTATTCTTGGGAGACCTTTTCTTAATACTGCAGGAGCTATTATTAACTGTAATCAAGGAAAGGTGACCTTCAATGTTAATGACAAGGAACATACTGTCTGTTTCCCTAAGAAGATTGATAGGACTTATGGTTTGAATTCAATTGAACATGTCAAGGGCATTCAAGTTGGAGAAATATATTGTCCCGTACCACGAGAAAATTTTGAAACTATTATGATTGGGACCATTGCTATCAAGGTTGAGGTAACATAATCATTAGTGGAATACAAATTTTTGTTTCACATAAAATTGTTTTTGGTAACAAGACCTGATCAACCTTGTTAACAAAAGGATTTCATTGAACAAAACAATGTTTTCACCATGATTATCTCTACTTACTTCTATTCTATTCATTTTAGTTTTTTGCTTTCGTTTAGTTTACTTTTCTGTTGTTAGTTGCTTGCGTGTTAGAGTGTCTTAGAACTTCTGAAGTTCTAGCCTTGTTTTGTCATTGCATCATTCCAGAAATCTTTTTTCTGTCAGAAAATCATTCATCTATACCTAAAAAATGCCCAAAAATAAAGTGTCTCGAAAAATTCCAGAAAATTCATATTAAATTTTTACGTGAAAAAAGGGGCAGAGGAGTGCCTGGGAGGTACCAGGGGGGCCACCAGGCAGGCACACCACCTGGTGGCGCGGCCAGCCCTGGGGCGCGCCTGCCGATGGTGTGGGCCACCCTGGCCCTCCACTCACTCTCTCACTTGCCACTTTCTTCTCTCTCCCAAGTAAACACCAGTTCATTGCTCAAAATCGCGTTCTTGATGTGCTTGCCCTCGATTTTTCGATCTCCTTGCTCAGCCCATCTTTGCTGCTGAAATTTGGAGCATTTTTTCTCCGGTATGTGACTCCTCCGCTTGTCCAAGTAGATTTGTGTTTAGTGGTTTATATCTTGAGTATTTTGCTGTTGTAGGTGATAGGTTATGAGAGCTTGTAAGCTTGTTTGATGCTTATAGATATAGTTTTGATGCATGTTTAGGCCTCTTACAAGTCCCTATGAGTAGTGCCCTTCATTATATATTCACTTTGCAATCACTTGTTTAACGGATGTTTAAATTTCAGAATAGAAGATGAATGAGCATCAACTAAACCAACATGAACTGTGGGTGCCTGAGGTTATGAAGGTTCACCAAGAGGAGGAAGTTTTTCCTTCCATCTATCCATGCTCCGAATTCATGAGAGCTGCAGGAATTTCCCAGGATTTCCATACTTTGGTTGCTAATGCAGGATTGGAGCACTTTTTGGAAGATGAACCTTGTCAATTTGTGAAGCTAACCATGTTTGTAGTGCAGGACTTTCAATTTAGCTACTCTTTGCCTAACCCCATGGTCCACTACAAAATTTACAATATAGTTGTCAACCTTTCTCTCAATGACTTTTGTGCAGCTATTAAGGTACCTCAGTGGGGATCATGTGGAAGGATTAAAGAGCGACCTACACTACTCATGGACTTGTACGCAGAGATTTGCCAAGGGAGCAGCTTCTCGAAGGAGAGCGGGAAAATCTGTAATATTCATCTCCCCTCTATTCGCTACTTTGCCTACTTTATTGCCAAGTGTGTTCATATCTTCACATGATCTAGCATTCATGTGTGCCAACATAAAGGCTTGATCTTAATTCCATGATACAACATAAATTTGTTTCTTCATGGGCTAGTTTGAGTGAGTTGTCTTCTGAAATAACCTTTCTCAAAGCTGGTTGGAGAAGGAGCAAGTCCGAGCGTGTTGTTCTTTTGCCTACACCTGTTTTGTTTAACCTTGATAACAGGGTAGGATGGTCCCTCACGGAGGAGGAGTTTTATATGTACTTGGGAGAGGTCTCCCAACAGGAGCAGGATACTAGAAGAGAGGCCACAGATGATTCGGTCCAGCCCTCGAATGAGGGGGAGTCTTCATATCAGCAGCCTAACTACAATCATTCTTACAATGACCCACTTGCTTGGAACCCTTACTCGTGCTTGGATTGATACCCACTTAGGCCAAAAGCCTAAGCTTGGGGGGAGGTACACCGACATCACACTCATCTCCATATCATGTTTCGTCGGTACTTTGTATATTCTTGTTTCGTTCTCTTTTTAGTTTCCATTTTTTCTTTGCTTTTGCTTTCTAAAACACAAAAAGACCAAAAATATTTCTATTGTTTCTCTTTTGTTTGCTTCTTTTTCTTTTTGCCTTGGTTTGTTTTTCCCTTTTTGCTTTGTTTGAACTATTCGAAAAACCCAAAAAGATTTTGCTTTGCTTGTTCTTCCTTTTTGGTTCTTGTTTTAAAATTCGAAAACACCAAAAATATTTGTTGTTCTTCTTTGGTTTTGTGAGTTTTGTCACAGGGTTCAGCAGTTCTCAGTGGAATTTGGTTTCATATTATTATTATTCAAGCCACACAAGTGAAGGGCAATATTGAGGATTAATGACAACTTGAGGTGTGGTAAGAGGCTGGTAACGAACTCTATTTGTTTTCATTTTTGTACATATACTCGTCATTGTGGGCATGCTTAGTCTGTTCATGTAGGGTGTATGTTATTGATGGATGCTTAGTAGTTCTTGCTTTCGTATGATTAGTTCCAGCTTGCTAATAGTTTGTAGCATGTCATATGAATGTTTGCTTGCATTACTCTATTCATAACTTGGTATGACACCGTGGTATCCTCCTCTGAATGCTTCACTTGAATTGACTTGGCACATGCTCACGCATGCATACGACTAAAATAATCAGTTAAGCCTCGATGAATTATTTTGCCTTAAGGGTCTTGAATCACCTACATGCCATGATTAGTCCTGTTTTGTTGCAAGTATGATTATGACAGTTATTGCTCTCTCGTTTTTCGCTCCCTTACTATTGCTAGCCTTCACTTACACTGAGTATGTTTTACTCGTGTTTCCAACTCCCTAAAACCAAATAGTGCCAAAATTGTCCACCATACCTACCTATTAACATCATTTGCTATTTCCGTGCATATTCGATATGCCTTGTTTTCTTCCGAATAAAATGTTTGCTTGTTATGAGAAAGTTAGTTAGTAAAGCTCTCATGAACTTGATGGCACACTTTATTTCCTACACTTAATAAACCTGAACCATTGTGACTGTCCATGAAAGTTATATGCTTGCAATTATAGGCTAGGGATTAGCAGAACCATGATGTCACGGGGAACGCTTTCAACACCTGTAAATATATACCCAGTTGATACCATGCTCTTTTGTTTGCGAATATCCTCGGTGTGAAATAAAAGGGTAGCTTGTAAGTCCATGGAGTTATGTATGTGTGTTAGAGAAACGCCTGGGCTGCCGGTCTAATCCATGCTATCATGGTGGAAACCTGCAGTGTAACCATAATAAGTATCTATGAAGCATTCTTCTTATAAAAAAAGAGAGAGATAGCTATTGAGAAAAAGAAAAAAATATTTAAGAAAAGAGGAAAGAGATAAAAAAAAGCACCATTTTCCCATGATAAATAAGAAGATTGTTGAGATACTCATTGTCTGCTTGACTTGTCATTTTGATATGGGGATTCTTCCGTATCATTGGGCAAGGGGTACCCCATTGGCGGTTCTCTATGATACGCACATATTTATGATGACAAGAACTTACCGGTAACTAAAGTTGAGTAGCATGAGGAGCGGCCCTCGTACTCAAGGGACATGGGATTTCCAGTTTATAGTCTGTCAAGCATATAACTCAGATTGGACCTCACTTTCACCTTAACCATATTAAAGATGCTTATGATAGGGGCACTATTCAAAACCTTTTCATTTCCTTATTGAGTCTCCACATATTCTATGAGCACCTTCTTGAGAGCATAGTTGTCATTATTAGTGTAATGTGCTTGTCTCAAAACTTCATTATTTGTGTTATGACTTTGATGCTTGTATCTTTGATATTTTTACTTCTAGTCTTTACCTGAACTTCAGAAGTGCCTTGGCATTCATAATCAAAGGCAAGTGACGAGGGTTTAACTCATCAATGCCCATTGTTATGGACTTGGGTTTTGGAGAAGGAGGGAGCGCTAGAGACATCTATCGGCTAGCAAACAAGCACACAGGGGACTCAAAGATTTACCCAGGTTCAGGCCTTGTAGAGGTCCCTACTCTTGCTTGTCTGCTCGTGGAATTAACAAAGGAATCGAAGATTACAATGGTGCGTAGATGCAATCTGGCAAGGGTTGTGGAAACTAAGGTTGTGTGTGTCCTCCTCGCCGCCCCCTCCTAGCCTTTATATAGATAGGCTAGGTCTCGGGTAGCAGGCCGAGTCGGTTACAGGTTAGGGTTTTCCCCTTTGAACTTTCTATCTCTAGCTTCTTCTTGTCCTTCAAGCAATCGAGAGTCCGTAGGTTACTCGAGTTCTTCATTTGGGCCTTGGCGACACCGTGGGCCTTTATGTATTCAGGCCGTATATACCAAGCTCGAGTACCTGTAGGGTATACCCATGTCATTAGCCCCCGAGTGTCCAGTGGAATCGTAGATTCAACTGGAGACTTTATGAAGCCTTTCGAGTACATGACTGAGTCCATTTTTCGACTGCTCTGTTTATGTCATAGGGATTGTTGATGTGCGTGCCTGATTTTAACCAATGTATCGATATCAGTTAACTACCTTAGGGTAAAACAACGCCACCTACTCGAACTCGAGTCCCTGGACTCGAATCCGGAAAAGTGCTGGTGTAATTCGACTCAAGCCGCGGAGGTATTACATGAGTCGAATTCCAGTATATGGGTGTGAGCACTTGACGCGTCCATCAAGGAATGCTCATCGTACCTGTAGGCACGGATAAATTTCTGGTAGTGCGCAGCTTAATGTGTTGCCAAGCCTTATTCAGGTCTTATCTTCACGCTGTAAGCGCGACATCCGAATTTTATCATCGCGGAGACGATTCGGGTGACCTAGGAGACGCTGTCTCTTTGTAGGGAAAATTATGAGGCGGTGTCACCATAAAATTCGAGTGTGGATGTTATCAACACACAATACTTTGTACAAATAATCATAGTGTGCGCGACCAGCGCTCCCTATGGGAGTAGCCCCTGAGTGCCTGGTTGAGTCAAAGACTCAGGCAGGAACTAAAGAACTTTTGCGACTGCTGTCGTCTTTTATTTGCTTGTTTTAGTCGAATTTGCTTCCGGCGCTCCCTATGGGAGTAACCCATGTCCATAATCGAACCATGCTTCGAGTGATTGGGTTTTGTTTTGATTGTTCATGTTCTTGTAAAAGAAGAAGAAAAAATCGTAAGGTGCGCGACCAGCGCTCCCTATGGGAGTAGCCCCCGAGTGCTTTGTGGAGTCGAAGACTCAAGCAAGGACTAAAGTAATCGAAGTCTTCTGCTGCATAGTTGTTGATGACGTCAGTGCTGACGATTTAATGACCTCAGTTACCCGCGTGAGCGAGTTTGACGGGACGTGACGAGCAGTGGGTCGCACTCCCTGACTTTGATTTGACTGGGCGTGCGTAATCTTTATTTTAACTGCACCTCCTCGATTTCCGCACATAATGGGAGTAGTGGGGGGACGGTTCACGTTTCATCTCCTCCACGTGTCGAGCACGATGACCGCCACACGTCCAGTAGGGTTTTTCTGAGCTGTTGGATTGCATCTTCCAGGGGTTAAGTAGTGACGCTGCGATGGTAAAATTCACATCTGCGCTCATCCTTTGCCTTCATCGCCATTGCCGCTGCTCCTCTGCTTTCTCTGCGCTCCTTTCCCTCCGCGACACTGGACCAGCTCCGCACATTTCCCAGCTACTTCCTCCGGTCGCATCGCCGCCGTGTAATGAGGAAGACCAAAGGAGGTGATGCGGCCGACTCCGCTGTTACCGCTGCTGCGGTGAAGAAGAAAGGTGGCTTCACCGCTGCAGGCACTAGTACCGCCGCTGGTGGGAAGAAGAAGGGCATGGGCACCCGCATCACGAATGGCGCATGGCGTCCATCTGTCATCAAGTCCTCGGATCTTCATCTTCTTCGCCAAGACGGAGTGTTGTCCGCCGCAGTTGCCGACGCGCGCGTCCCCGGCGGTGAGGTAATCCCCTCTCCTCCTGGCGGTTTTCGAGTGATGTTCCTAGCGTTCATCATTCGCGGCCTCTCTTTGCCCCTGCATCCTTTCTTCAGGGCCTTCTTTGTTTTTATGGGCTCCAGCTCCATCAGCTGTCCCCAAATTCCATCCTCCATGTAGCTTGCTACATCACCCTCTGCGAGTGCGGGCCCGGAATCGAGCCGCATTTCAGCCTCTTCAAGCGCCTCTTCAAATTGAAACGCCAATCGGCATGTGGCTCCATAGTCTATGATGTAGGCGGCTGCGGAATCCATGTCGATCCATCCGCCACATACTTCGACATCAAGCTGATGATGTCCGTCCAAGGGTGGAGGGACAAGTGGTTCTACATTCGCGACCAGAAAGCTGACAGAGAACACTTTGGACTCGCACCCTTCGACCCTACAACGTCGTGCCAGAGGAGGCGCTCCTGGAAGAATGTTGCCATGCCTGGCGAATCCGCGCAGACAGATGTGATGTACGAGCGCGTCTGCGACCTCGAGAGTCGCATAGGCAAAGAGGAGGGAGGCTGCGCCCTCATTCGCATGTGGCTGCATCGTCGTGTCCAGCCCCTGCAGGCCAGAGTCCACCCCATGTTTCAGTGGGCTGGCGCTGATGATGTCACTCGCGTGTCTGCTGATGGCATGTCCACGAGTGAGGTAGATAAAAGGGTTCGACTGGTTACCAGGTACACCGTCAAGGACGTGCTCCCTAGTGAACCAGTTGTTCCTCTGTTCGATGCTGCTAACCCTCCTCCTGAGGTATAGTTGTGCTACACAGTAGCTTAGTTTGTTGATTGCTTCTTTGTTGTTTCTTAACTTTGTGCTAAATTGTGGTCTCAGATGCAGGGATTGGGCGGTGTCGCTTCAGATGCCCCTCTTCCTGAGGGGGGTATCCCTCGTGAAGCCTTGGAAGAGGACGAGTCAGAGTCGACCGTTCCATCCAATGTGGAGGAGGAAGCCCTCGAGTCGGGTAGTCTGGATACTGCATATGCATGGCGAGATTCCGATGTCGCCTCCTTCGACTCGGAGGGTGCAAAGCGCGGTGCGAGTCGATCCCTGCTATTCTTGTGAGTGCCGTGGCGCCATCTTCTCGCAAGAAGATGCGACTGCCAAAGGAGTCCTCATCAGAGTCGGGGGAGCCAACCTTTCACTTTGATAAGTTTGATTGGTAAGTTTTCTAGTTGCCCTTTTTGATTCTTCTCTGTATTTGCCTTTTCTTGATGTTGGTTTTGTCTTGTAGCCAGCAGGCGTCGGCCTCTTCTGGCGACGTCCAGTTTTTGAAAGAGTCGGGAGTCGCAACCTCAAGGGCCAAGGAAGAGGTCAAGCGTGCTCCTTCTCCTCCATTGGCGGCCCACTCCGGGCACAACTCTTCCAGCTCTCCGCATGATGGGGAGCATCGGATGGTTGCCCGGAAGACTGCACACCAATCGACTTCGGAGTCATTAGAGGATCATGTAAGTGCAGGATTTCTTCTTTTGATGTTGCAGTCAATGTTATCTATGGCTTCTGCTGATCCTTTTTTGTTTTTCCTTTTGTGATAGCTTCTTGTGAAGGAAGCCGCTCACTTGGCGGAGCAGGTTCTTGCGATGGGCCGCTAGCATGCAATGCTGGAGACGCGCCATCGCGCGGTAGAAAGTAAGTGCTCTTTACTTCTCCTTCTTCTGCATCGCTTTTATGTAGTCAACTGATAGTCAATCCCTTTTGTTTTGTAGCTAAACATAATGCCCTTCTGCGCAACGCCGCCACCATGGAGAAGACACTCGCCGCGGCTGTGAAGGGCCACGATGAGGCAATCGCGGAGCGTGACGAGGCACAAAGGCGCGAAGAGGATCTGCGTGCCTCCATCGCAGCTAGGGAGAAGTTGTTCGAAGAACAGCTTTTCTCGATTGCCAAGGCCCTCTCAGGTACCTTGCTTGAATATCATTATCGTTCTCTGTTCGATTTTTGCTGTTGGCGCTGATTTTCGTGTCCATGTGTGGATTTATGTATAGATGCTGGCGATTTGAGCTTCGACCCCTAGGCCCTCCACCGTGACGATGCTTTGACGGGTGCACTTTCAGCAGTCGAGGACCACAGCGCCGCTGTTCAAGATATGCTCTCCAAGGCCAAGGGCGTGCTCAGTCGCCTCCAGGAGGAGTTGATGCCCAAGGCTGAGCTAATCAAGAATATGAACGAGCTGGTGGAGTCTCTCGCCGGGGGTGTTCCTACAAGCTTCAAGAACTCGCACCATGCGGCTGGCGCATCAATGTCACTCGCCATCGTGCAGGCCCACAGAGTCGAAGTTGATCCAGCAGCAGTTTCGAGGGAGATGCCCGTTAGCTCGAAGGCCAGTAGGTAGTCTTTGCTCCCTTCGCGACTGCATGTGGCAAATATGGGCCGCAGCTGATTAACACAGTTGCGAAGTACTCTGAGGAGCTGCAGCGAGCCAAGAAGGCGGCAAAGGCTGCGACATCAGGGGCTAGTGGAAAGTCAGTGGCATCTGATACCGCCATGGACTCGATGAGGCCCCTAAAGCTGTCTAAGTCAAAGAAGCCAATCTCTCCTCAGTCACTTTGTAATAGTTGATTAGTTTATGTCTTTTGTCAAGAACATGCCTTTGGCGAGTGTATCTACTGATACCTTTGCCAATCTTGAATGCACTCAAATCTTTTGTTTGTGTGTCAATTTGGTCTTCTTATTGCCTCTTGCTTGGCTTGTGGTAGGGTACATCAAGTGACCCATTGAGGGAACCTCAGGATTCGCCGCCCCTTGATGCTACTTTGGCACCACCGCGCTCTAGGGTGGATGAGCTGTCGCTGCTTTCGCGACTGCGTGATCGCGTGAAGCAGTTGGAGCGTGAATTGCCCGTGCTCCGCGGTAACACGGATGTATGGAAGTCAAAGGCAGAGAAGGCCACCGCCCGAGAATAGTATTTGCTGGGGGAGATGACGTAGCTAGGCGACCAATTTAAGTGTTAGTTTGCTTACTCTTATCTTTTCCTTGTAGTCACTCGCAGTGGTGTGCTGTCCTTATGCTTCCATTGTTGTTTTGTATAGTTGTTAGCGCGCGCCATCCGCAGGATGAGAAGGATAGGATTGCTATTCGTATGCATGATCTTACCCAAGAGCAACTTCAGGAGAGTGGGTACTTCTGGGTGGATCATGATCGTGCGATTGCGCTGGCGACCCTGCAGGATCGTGCGTCGCGAGTGCTGCACTTTCTGAAGAAGTTGTAGTCATGCTTGAAGAATATTTATCGGACGATGTTTCCGCTGGATGTTGCTCCATCAAGCCTGCTGGCACTCCTTGCCAAGTTCCAAGACCTGGCTGCGGTTCGCGAGTGTGTAAGGCAACAGGTTGGTGGTGCGATCGTGCATAGGCTGGACGTGACGCTATGGGCAATTGCGGCTGGGCCACCTGTGCCACCAGCTGGTTCTGCTTGGAATATGGTGCCGCACTATCATGCAGTGGATCGCCCAGCAGAGGAGATCGTCGACTTCTTCGAGGAGCAGACCAACATTCTTTTGTTGCAGTAGTAGCTGTCGTTGTATTGGGAATGGCAGTACCTGAAGAGGTTAGATAGAGGTGTGGGGACTGACAGGGAAGCTATGGACGGCGTCCGCAGGTGAGATTGGGTACGAGCGAGCGTAGCGGGACGCAAGAAGTACCCAGGTTCGGGGCCCTCGTGGTGAGGTAAAGCCCCTACTCCTGCCGGATCTAACTATGTGGAGTACACGAACTACAAGTGCTCCTCGAGCTGTATGTGCTAGCTACTGCCTTAAATGCTGTATGACCAACCCTTTCTACTGAGGCCTTGCCTCCCCTTATATAGGCAGAGAGGCAAAGGATCTCACAGGCTAGTCCGACAGGCGGGCCCCACAGGCGGGTCCCAAACGGCTAGTCATCTACAGTATCCAGTATGGCATGTCTTATCGGAGTACGAGCGGTATGGCTGTCGTAGGCACAGTGGACGCCGTGTGAGCCCGTCGTTAGCACAGGCCACTGTTCTAGCGTCACCCACGCAAAGTCTTCGGTATGGGCGGGTGGTTGCCCGTCTTGTCCTCGTGTATGCATCGCAATCGATACACACGCCGTCTGTCTCACCGATTGGGTCCGATTACGCCGCCAGATCCGGCCGTCTCTTTGCCGATCCGCTACCGGGTGATAGCCGCCCGTCTTGCCTCCTGTCGGCTCAGATCCGTCAGCCGGACGCGATCCGACTGTCCTGTTTCTTATCCGGATGGGGTACCCGGGGATCATCCCCCTAACACTAGCCCCCGAGCGCGTGTGGATTCCGCCCTTAGGCGAAATGTGTGCGCGCTCCTTCTTGCTTTTTGAATTTTCGTCCGGCTGAGCCTGGCGGTTGCACTACCCATGACGTCAGTGCTGACGCTGGCCACGCGCGCACGCGCCCTCATTGCTCTGCGGCGGGCAGCGTAACGTCCCGTCGCACGTCGCCTCGGGAAACTGCTGTCCGGCTCTTCGGTTCTCGCTCTAGGATCTTCTGCGAATCCTGCCCTGGCACACGGGATCTAGGCGGCGGTTGGGGTGTGGGTTGCCCGGATGCGCGCCACGTGGCCCCGTCGACGGTTGCCCTTCCGGTCCTTTAAAGGGACGCCGCAGGGGAGGCAGTTCTTTTCCTTCGCTCCCCCGCTGCAGTCTCCTTCTCCCTCGCGTGCTTCTGCCCCTGCGCCCTTGCCTTCTGCGCCGCCCGCTCACCATCGTCGACGCTACGGGCCACCGCCACTCTTCCGTCGCCGCTCCTCTCCGTCAGTCGGAAATGGCCGCCGACCGCGGGGCTTGGTGCGGCTCCTCCGTCACCGAAGACCAAATCGCGAAGTACCGCGCCACCCGTGTTCTCCTGTCCGAGGAGGAGGTGGTGGTGCGATTGGCGCCGGCGGGAGAGGTGTCGCCACACCCGGCGAAGGGGGAGCGTGTCATCATCCTCTCCCATCTGGCGTGCGGGTTCGCCCTTTCGGTGAACCCCTTCTTCTTGACGTTCCTCGCCTTCTTCGACCTTCGTCTTCACCACCTCGGCGCCAACGCCATCGGGACGCTGGCGCACTTCATGGCGTTCTGCGAGAGCTATCTCGGGATCCAGCCGGATCTCGGGCTCTTCTGCCGGCTCTTCCGAGTCCAGCCGCAGGTGCAGTACACGAAGGGGCCGCTAGTCGCCTGCGGCGGTGCCTCCATCTACTCCCGCACCCAATCCGGCTACCCCAAATTCTTGCTCCAGGACACGGTACGGCTGTGGCAGCAGTCGTACTTCTACGTCAAGAACGTCACCAACGTCGACCGGATAAATCTTCCGGCCTTCCAGGATGTTGAGTCCAGCCGGCAGAACTAGGACTTGAAGTTCCATGGCGACAAGGCGGAGACGGACACGATGCTGCAGCGCATGCGGTCCCTCGTCACCTGCCAGCTAACCGCTCGGGACATCACTCTTAGCTGGATGTCCCGGTTGATGATGCCGATGCAGCAGCGGGCGCACAAGATGTGCTATTACTCCGGCCGGCTGGACCCGACCCGGCTGTCGCGCCGCGATCCCCGCTACCACAACTTGAAGGAGTGGTTGTGGACGATCAGCAAGGAGCGGCTGCCGGAGAACTGGAAGTTCAGTCTGGCGCCCTACAGCCGAGAGAACCGCGTGCCCCGGGTAAGTTCTTATAGCCGGACACTTTATTTGCTCTTTCTGTGTTGTTTCCTTGTTCGGTCTGACTGGCTTCTTGTATTCGGCAGATCTTCGCCTGCATCCTTCACGAGGAGGGCGAGGCTCCCCTCGAGGTGTTCGCGCCTGACTTGCCTGAGCCGCGCGCTTGGCGTTCTGGCGAGGAATCGAACGGGGACAGTGATGCCTTCCCCAGCCGGAATGACGAGCCGGCTGCCGACCCGCACGTGGAGGTGCACGAGGAGGAGGAGGCCGCGCCGACCATGGACCAGCGACGCGGACGGTGAGGCGGAGCGGCTCGGTCAAATTTCCGGCTCCTATCGGATCATGATGGAGGAGCCGGCTCCCAAGAGGAGCCGGTCCGGCCCTGCCGAGCCTTTGGCGGAAGAAGAAGGCCGCCTTGTGCCAGTGCACGTTTTTCTCTCCCCCTCTATCTTTCGGCGCTTTCTGTCTACTTGCCCTCTTTCTTGTTTTTCTGACTTTGGCTTATTTTGCTTTTGTGTTTTCCTCCTTCTCTTTAGCGCGTTTTTCTCTTTTAGAGCTGCGAGCCCGGCACGGGCGCCGACCGGGTCGCCGCCCCGTGCCCCGACTGTGCCAACCGGCGCCTCTCCTTCTTCTGAGGCGCAGCCTCCGCCTCCCCCCGAGCTGAGCCGGCTGCCTCCGCCCAGCTGGAAGGTCCCCAGCCGAAAGCGGAGCCCTCCCAGCCGGAAGGCTCTTCCGCGGGTGCGCGGGGGGCTGCCGGCAAGGAACTCGTCGTTGTTGGCGATGACAACTCCGACGAGGAGCTCGGGGAGGAGTGGCGAACGGCAGTGGTCGCAGCGAAGGAGTCCTTGGCCATCAACGTCGTGGACGACGACGCTTCCTTGGCCGCCTCGCTGTCGGACCTTGCCGCCACGCTCGAGCTAGTGGTGAAGGAGATCCGATTGTTGGAGGCCGCAGCCGGCGGGAACCGGACGTTGGAGAAGAAGCTTGCTGCCGCCAACGGGACTTCCTAGAGTAAGTTCGCTTCACCCGGCTCGCTCTCTTTTTTTTACTGATAGCCGGTTTCGTTGCAGCCGTCCTCACGTGTGCTCAGCACGAGATCGATCGCTTGAAGAAGGCGAACGACCGGCTGAGCAGGTCCAACTCCACTCTGCGGCTGCAGAACAAGGATTGGCACGCGCGGGTAGACGGTCTGGAGGCCACCGTCAAGGAGCATGACGCCTCGCTTGCTAGCCGTGTCGAAGCCTTCACCCTTCTCGAGGCCCAGAACAAGGACCAAGAGAAGGAGATCAAACGGCTAGCGATCAAGGAGAAGGCGCTGATGGAGGAGTTGATGCAGGTCGGCCACACTGCCAAGGGTAAGTTCCTTTTCCCGTCTTCCTTTCTTTCCGGATCCGGTAGCCGGATCTGACCCTTTTTTCTGACAGCCTTTTACCCCGGCATAGACCTGCTGGCCTACAACCGGTTGCAGGAGAACTGGCCGGGAGCACAGTCGACGGCCTAGGAGCTCGTCGTCCTTCTTGGCGAGGAAGCTGCCAAGCTTCGTCAGGCAGCACGGGACGTCTTCTCCTTCATGTGGCCAGAGGCTTCGGTTCCGGAGACGATGGCGCAACTGGCGGCGAAGGTGGGAGAGGTGCCGACTACGGTGGATCGGCTGCGGGACTTGGCGGCACGGGCCAGAGCGGAGGTGGCTCTGGCCCTCATGCTCTCCTGGTACAAGGACGCCCGCGTCGAGAAGATCGACGGTGGCTTCCGTGCCGGAGCCGATCTTGCCGCCATCCACCAGGCCAATCCGGAACTCCGCGGGTCCGCCATCAAGATCGCCGATTACGTGGATCCCGACGAGGTGCTCACCGACTCGGAGTCCATCGGTACTCCTGATGGGGAGGGCTCGATGCCACCGCCCGCAGGCGCCGGAACCTTATCGAGCTTTGTGCCTCCTCCGCCGCCTGAAGCTTCTGCCGGCCAAGATCCCCCACACGGCAAGGGTCCCGCCGTCTAGTTATTGCCCCGGGATGCCAGGTGTATTTGTCTTTTGTTACATGTTCATGAACCTTGTCCGGCTGTCTTTGACGCCGGGTAACTTATGGGAGCTTCGTCTCTCTTTTGTTTGTTACTGTTGAAATTCTTGAATCTCCCTTGTGTGTTGAGTTTTCCTTTTTCGTATTTTGCCCGGCTAACTTCGTCCGGCTACACACCTTTAGCTGGACGACCTACACCTCTAGTGGGGGCGCGCTAGCGCACCCATTGGGTGTAGCCCCCGAGATTCGGAGTAGCTGGCGCAGCCAGGTGCTTCGAGTCTTTCTTATTTCTCCCAAGTCTTCTAACTTTATCCGACCGCCTCGCCCCTGGCTGAACGCCTTTCAGCCGGGGAACTAACATTCAGTGGGCGCGCGGCACCCAGGTGTAGCCTCCGAGATTGAGTAGTCATGCCAGGTGCTTCGGATCTTTCTTATCTTTTCTTGCTCCTGCCCTTGCCCTCACCTAGGCTCCGAACGGCCGGCTAAACACCCTTAGCCGGTCGGGAACTACAAGATTCCACTAGGGGCGCGCGAGCGCACCTAGTGGGTGTTGCCCCCGAGATTCAGAGCGCTTGATGAAGGCAAGGACTTCGAATCTTCTTTCCTTTTCCTGAATTCCGACTCTAGGTAGTCGGACAAGAATGTAGATACGCATACACACATGTCCACATAGGTTAGTAGGTTAGTCTGTCAAATTGTAGCCGGAAAACGGCTTGTTTTTTTTTTGAAAACTGGCTTGCTCCTTTCTAGACACTTAGTCGCTTTCCCGTGTGCTCTGCTGTTTTCGCTGCGTCCTTGCCGGGCATCCGGGTTGCGGTCTGCAGCCGGAATCGAAGGGAGCTGACAGTACATTGCGCATGGTACTAGCGGCTTAGCAGCTGGATTGGTTCGAGCTAGTTGCAGGGTCGGGATGCCTGATCTGTCGCGTCTCCTCCCTGTTTGTCGTGTGGGATGCCTCGGGCTTTTGCTCTTGCTAGCCGGACAACCGGGTTGCGGTCTGTAGCTGAGATGAAGAGTGGGCCTCTGACATCGTCGCACACTACTCAGCCGGTTTGTTGACTTAACAGGCCGGGCCAGCCGGCGAACCCCCGGGTAGGGGTTGCTGGAGCCGGAAAATTTGAACCAGAAAATAGGTGCACAAACATTTCTAGAAGGAGCCCCCGAGACTCTCGTGGGGGTCCGCATTTTCATTCATGGGGTTTTCGGGATACATACACTGCCTAGCGACTAGGTGTAAAACGGGCGCAGAAGGGCCGCGTTCCAAGGACGCTCGGTCTCCTCGTCTAATTTGTCCATCTTATTCTTGCGCGGCTGCTGTGCGTCGATGAGGTAATAGGAGTCGTTGGGAAGCGCCCGGATGATGATGAAGGGGCCCTCCCAGGGTGGTGATAGCTTGTGTATGCCCTTCATGTCTTACACCAGCCGGAGAACCAGGTCGCCATGAATGCGATCGGGCTAATCCGCTTGAATGGTAGCGACGTGAGTCGCTGGCATGTGGCTGATCTGGACAGGGCCAGCTCGCAGGGCTCCTCCAGGAGGTCCACCCCGTCCTCCCGCGCCTCCTTGTTGGCTTTTTCGTCGTACAGGAGCTTGCGAGGGGAGTCGAACTCGATGTCGGCGGAGAGGACGGCTTTCGATCCGTAGACCAGGAAGAATGGCGTGTAGCCGGTTGACCTATTCGGTGTGGTGCGGAGGCTCCACAGCACAGCCGGAAGCTCTTCGATCCAACATCCGGGTGACCGCTCCAACGGCTCGATGAGACGTGGCTTGATGCCGGCTAGCACCAAGCCGTTTGCTCGTTTGACTTGCCCATTGGACTACGGGTGTGCAACGGAGGCGAGGTCCAGCCGGATGCCCTTGTTGCTGCAGAACTGGGCGAAGGCCCCCATGGCGAAGTTTGTGTCATTGTCGGTGATGATTGTAACATCCCAAAACTTCAATCCAAGTTTATCAAAGGTCCAATCATCCAAAAATAGGGTTAACAAAAACTTTTCCATTTTTAAAATGAAAGCATTCATATTATGTGCATTTAAATAGGAGTTGTTTGAATTGCCATGATTAAGTGATCCAATGCTTGTAAAATGTTTCTTAGGTGATTTAAACATCATCTACATCATTCCCAAACTTTTTCTAAAGAAAATCAAATCAAAAAGATTTAAAATGGAGAAATGGTCATTTTGCCAAAATTAACTCCCATGTCTACTTTGGCTATTCCTAGTACTCAAAAATTAACAGAAACAATTATTGATCTGTGCACCCCTTGCTAGTACACATAATGAGGTACCAAGGCCCACCTTTTGATCTTCTAAAAACCTTTTGTAAACTATTTTAAATAACAGTTCAAAATTGAATCTTTATCATATGGGAAGATCCCACTTTTTCAAAAACCACTCAAACAAGCTCAACTTTCAAAACCCAAGCATCTGCAGACTCACCAGCACCAACTTAGCACACCCACCAAAAATCTTTTCAAAATTCAAAACTTGAGTTCTTATGGCCATTTCATCGCAATGTATGCATACAAATCAAACAAAAATCAAACACTATTATGAGCAGTGATTGAAGCCTAACTTGTTCCCTCTCTAGCTCACAACCATCTCAGTAGATCAGCTAGCAAGTTAAACCAAGCACTAGACTCACTGTAAGCTGGGCAATGACATCAATGGTGAACAGCCGAAGCTCACCATGCCACCTGGAGCAAAGAAGCTAGGAGGGAGGAGATTACAACCTTTAACCTTGTCTAGGAGGCAGCCCACCGCACCGCCACTGTCCAGACCAAACCGCACCGCCACGTCTCGCCACTGTGTCGTTGAACATCGCCAGGAGCACCGCATCGCCTTCACCGCCGCCATGCCGATAGCCGTCTGTACCATCGACCACGACGCGCTCACCGTGCGCCCCGTCGGTCCCCTGTCGTCACTATAAATAGAGGCCACCCCCAGCCGATTTGAGCACACCATCTCACTCACCACCTCTCACACTCACTCCCCACCGCTAGCCGGAGCCGCTCGAGCACCAGAGCGCCGGAATTGCAGCCGGAGCAGCCGCCTCGGGAGGAGAAGGGTGCCGTTGATCCAGGCCGCCCTAGGAGAAGCTGCCGGTACCAGGAGGTTCGCCGTCATCGACTTCGTCGTTCGCCCGCCTCGCCGACCCTCGACTGAACCCTGGTGAGCCCCCAACGACCCCCACTGGCCGCGCTAGGGTTCTGTCTCACCGGCGTTGCCCAACATCGACGATGACCCTCAGCCGTTGGAATAGAACCAGATCGCACGGCCACCGTTCGCCCATACCGCTTCGCACCCCCCTGTGCCACTGACGGGTGGGGTCCTCGCTTAAGTCAGCCATGACGCCACAAGGAGCGCAGTGGGCTGCCCATTTTCGCTCTCAGCGTTGGTAATTCAAATTAGGATTTTTCTTTTTAGTTAGAATATAGTTTATGTCCTGTGTTTCAAAAATCAATTCTATGAGTTTGACAAATCCAAATTGCATGAAACTAATTTTGTCTGAAAGGTATTGAAATGCTCTATCCAAGCCTGTTGGATTTAATTCAATTAGATTTATAGATCTCTCCTAATAAAAATGAGAAGACAGAAGCTTTTACAACTTGCAACATTTTTATAAAATCAACCAAGTCAGCTTTTGAGTTGATTCCAACTCTCAAAAATCACATTTCATCATATCTATCCAAATATGTAATAATATTAAGGTTTACATGCAGTGACTTTGGACTAGTACCAAAATAATGCTATATAGGCATTTCTAGTCACTTTAAATCATTAAATAATAAACTTAAACTAAAGTAATATTGATCCAACCTTTAAATCTCATTCCCACCTGTGGAATATGTGGTGAGGACATGTGTCCACATGATCTCATATTTTGGTGGTGAATATTAAATTTTAGTTAACATTTCAATGAGTAGAAATTACTTTTCTAAAATAAAAAGATTAAAACTATTGAATTAAAACTTGTAATGTTTGTGATGATAATAGATCATCAATTGTGTGCTTTAGAATGCTACTTAGCCTAGTTAAGTATTGTTTGGTGATTGTGCACTCCCTATGTATTTCTAGACGATAGCACCGACCAAACTCTCGAGGAGGAGGAGTTCTACCAGGAAGAAGAAGAAGACAACTTCAACCACTGCACCAACCAAGGCAAGCCACTATTAGCAGGGCAAGCTAACCCTTGCAAACTTACCTTAGCAAGCTATGGTTAGCAAGCTAGAATAAACTAGATGGTTTAGCAAAGATGCCTTAAGCATGCTTTAATCACACCCCTTTTCACTATTAATGCCTCAAGTCTCATGGACAAGTTTTACCCCACCTTAGATTATACAAAGTTCTCTACTTAAAATTGAAGGTAGCATAAAAAGTATAAAACTTGACCTACTTAGAAACCTTTAGATATCATTCTATGCATGAGATTGATCCCATCTTTCCACCTTAGTGAACACTCTTAACTTAGTAGTTTAGAGTAGATCAAAAACTTGAGTCACTTTAGATGGGAATACTTGGTGAAAATGAGTTATGAAAACCTTGGAATGATGAGTCATTCTATTGAGATGTTTTGACATGTGTTACGAAACACAACTGGTTTATGATGTGGAAAATGATAAGGCATGAGCCTTAAACCCTTTTATAAAACTGATGGTTGGATTCGGATGCGATACCATTCCAAATTTTACCGTACAACCACATTACCTGAATTGGGTAAGGCTTAGCTGGAAATTTATATGCATTAGTATTAGTTCCCTCACGGGAGAGGTTTGAGCTGAGGCTACCTCTTAATGTTGTTCACCTATGCAGTGCCCAAGATGACTGATGGTCATGGTTGGGAGGCCATGCTCATAGGAGAGGTGCTTATACTAGGGTTTGTAAAGGGAAGGTTATGTTTGATTATTGCATACTAAGTATGATGATTCAGGGTACCCCTGATAGATGTATCGAATCTTGGGGTGAAAGTGTACCACCTCTGCAGAGTGTCAAACTATTCGAATAGCCGCGTCCGCGGTTATGGATAGTTGGAATGGCCATACTGTTTTCGTTGTCAGATGTTTTCCAAATAACTTGAAATGAATGATGATCTTTGACTTGACCACAACAGGGTTGTGTTGATGATAATAGCTTCCCAACTTAAGTGACTCTGGAATTTTATTTTATCTTTCTTCGCTTCTGAACTTAGCTTAGTCTTCAAACTTAACTTGATAGTTAACTTAGATTCAGTATTTTAATTTAGGATACTTGTTAGTAGTAGTTTGCGAGTACTTAAAGAGTACTCATGGCTTTTGTCCCTGGCTATTGTCATGGCCAGACTATGAAGGAGATTATTAGGATGATGGTCAGCAGGACGGCTATGATAACTAGGACTATCTGCCTTCATCAGCATTGCCTGTGCCCCTGAAGATGGACCCCACTGCTACGCTATCTTTTATTTCCGCTGCTTGTTGTATTAAGACCTGGATCATGAGATCCATATTTGTGTAAGACCTTATGTATGGTTTGTAATGGATGATGTACTATGATATCCAAGCTGTTATGTCTCGCAAAAATGGTAATCCTGGGATTGCAAGGTATGGCATAACGGGCACTTGGGATTAAAAATCCGGGTGTTGACAAGTTGGTATCAGAGCCATCCTGACCATAGGAGACCCTAGTTAGAATGGACGTTAAACCCAAAAACTTAGCTTCAAAACCAAAGTGAGTATTTATGAAAAACTATCTCCTCCCTTACCTTTGGAATTTTCTTCCTCTCAAAAAAATTCATGTTACTCAAAATTCTTACACTACTACTTAAAATTTTGACACACTTGATCACTTCACTAACTTCCTCATCCTAAATTCGTGTAGATGGAGACTCAGTTCAGCAAGTTTTACCAGTTGGGAAACGGAGGTCAGTTGATCTTCGAGAGGGATCTCGATTCACTGTCAGAGTTACTGGGACGCCCGCACCCGGAGTTTCTTGGAGCTCAACTTCTAGAACCCCCAGGAGGAGACCTACAGTGGCAAGTCACCGTAGACCTTCGAGGAAGCATCGAGGCACCAACTTCTGGGAGAATTCAGTTCTCTGTGAGAGAGAACAACTGGCTAGATGGATTAGCCAGGGCAATGCATGAAGCTCTCGCACGTCTATGTGCCCTCAGCGTCAATAAGACCCAAGGAACCCGTTTTGCCCACTATGCGAGACGTGACTTCATGGGAATGCCAATGGAGATGCCAGGTCACCTCGAGTTGAGGCGTCAAGTGGAGAACCTTAACTTCTTGCTTCATGACCGACAGCAGGAACTAGACAATGCCCGAGAGTTAGCCAACCAGAACCGTGCCATTGCCGACCAGAAGGCCCAGACTTTCGCACTGCTTGTCCAAGACCGGATCTCTTCACGCCAAATAAGGTGCCAAGAAGGATCGCACCATCGCCCGTCTTCGCAAGAAGGTGGCAGACCTCGAGAAGACCGTCAAGGAGCAGGAAGCTCAGCTTGTAGCAAAAGAAGAAGAAGAAGAAGAAGAAGAAGAAGAAGAAGAGGGGGAAGACATCCAAGGAGATATGGATTCTTACCTCAGCAACAATGATGACTTTCTTGAGGAGGATGCCGTGGACTTCTACACTGAAGATGAAGACTCCGACTTCATCGACGATGAGTAGATGCACTAGAGCACTGTCGTAGCATGAGATGTATCATCTCATTGTATCGTAGCTTGCAGAATGGTTCTTCAAACCATCTGTTTTCCCTTTTATTGATGTGGTGTGTGTTGTATCGTGTGCTTGTTTGCATGAATGAAAAAGCAGTTAGTTGAGAAACCTGAGTCTAACTCAAAGTTTTAGCTTTGAAAACCTCGAACCCATGAACCTTAGAATTTCCCTCTTACCCCTATATCTATCTAAATCTCCAGATGCCTCGTGGAAACCAAGGAGGAAGCAGCTCGTCGCAGGACCCAATGCTGCAGATCTTGCAGAATCTCATAGCGGATCGTGAAGCAAGCAGGGCCGAACATCAAGCCAACTTAGCAACACTGCAGCAGATCGCCCAGATGGCTCTCAACAACCAAGGGCATGGAAATCAGGATCACCAAGGATCCAAACTCAAAAACTTTCAGAACACAAATCCCCCAATCTTCAACCAATCTGAGAACCCACTAGATGCTGATGGTAGTTGCGTACCATAGAAAACAACTTAGAGGTTGCGAGTGGATGCAAATGAGAAAGTTCTATTCGCCACCCACTATCCGCGGGAGATGCAAGAGCTTGGTGGAATAGCATCCGCACTATGAACCAAGGTCAAGTGATGACCTAGGAAGCATTCAAGGTCAAGTTCAGCCGCACCCACGTGCCGCAAGGTCTTGTCAACGGGATGAGAGATGAATTCCGTGAGTTGAAGCAAGGAATAATGACTGTGGTAGAGTACCGTGACAAATTCCTGTCACTTGCCAGATATGCACCCGATGAGATCAACACGAAGGCCAAGAAGAAGGAGAGATTCTTGAATGGACTACATGATGAGATGCAGACTGTCCTCGTCAACATCCATTTCGATGATCTCGAAGAGCTAGTCGACTCTGCCATTCAGATGGAAGGGAAGATTAACCAGGCAAACGACAACCGCAAGCGTCAGATGATGCAGCATCTGGATCCAATCACCGTAAGTACCGCCCCAACCCTTCACCAGATATGCACCAAGGAACAACCGACCCTCGAATTCTTGCAAGCTACCCCAACCGTAAGCGGAGGCAATGTGAAGTCCGGAGGAAACAATCACAACTCGGTAATGCCAATCATTTCAACTGCACCTCCCAAGAGCAACAACAACAACAACAGCAACATGCACCCAGGCGGCAGCAATGCTATACCGCAGCCAAAGACAAGTCCCAGATCACTGCTTTCGAGTGTGGATTGAAAGGTCACTACTCCAATGAGTGTCCCAAGAAGGCTGCCGCCAATGCCAATGTGAATGCCCCAACTCAGCAGCAGCATCGTGTTCAGCCAGGAAGGAGGTTTGCCCTGTGGAACCGCATACACAAACGGTCGTCTCTTCCACATGAACGAGAAGAAGCCCAAGAAGCGCCGGATGTAGTCTGGGTATGTTTTCATCAACTCGGTTCTAGCAAGAGTATTGTTTGATTCTCGAGCATCGCATTCCTTTGTCACCAAGAATTTGTATGCACTAGTAAGATTCGCCCAACCAACTTGAAGCATGTCATGATAGTTCAAATCCCTACCAACTACCAAAGCTAGAAAAATTTGCAAAGTGTACCTATCGAATACATGGGATAGATTTTTATGCCAACCTAATTGTACTTGGAACCAAAGGATTGGAAGTAGTACTAGGCATGGACTGGATGGCAAGGCATCAAGGACCGATAGACTGCTAAGAAAGCCATCACCATGACCAGTAGTTCGAGTAACATGAGAACATATCTCTGAAACCTTGCCCGTCAATTCAAGTGCAACAAGAGTGTAGCCACTACCATTGACCAAGTCGAGTAGTCCGTGAATACCCGACGTATTCCTGCATGAATTGCCGTATGCCCCTGATAGGGATATTGAGTTCATTATCGAACTAATCCCGGAACCGACCTATAGCCCGAGACCTTATACCATGAACCCTCGATTTAGTGGGCGAAGAAGCGCTTGGATGCCATGTTAGCAAAGGCTTGATTCAGCCAAGCGCATCGCCTTGGAGATCACCGGTGTTATTCGTCGACAAGAAAGATGGAGGCAACCGTCGTGCAGATTACGAAATTGAATGATGTCACCATCAAGAACAAGTACCCCTTGCCAAAGATAGAGGACCTATTTGATCAGTTGACTGGAGCTCAGGTATTCTCTAAGATTGATCTTAGGACTGGTTATCACCAACTTAAGATTCGTGCAATGGATATTCCGAAGACCGCCTTTACTACTCGCTATGGTTTATACGAGTATACGGTTATGTCTTTTGGATTAACCAATGCCCCTTCTTATTTCATGAATCTCATGAATAAGATCTTTATGAATTTCCTAGATAAGTTTGTAGTTGTGTTTATCGACGACATCCTTATCTACTCCAAGTCCGAAGAAGAGCATGAGCAACATCTGAGAATCATCCTAGGAACCCTGAGAGAACATCAGTTATATGCCAAGTTCAGCAAGTGTGAGTTTTGGCTGAAAGAAGTAGGATTCCTAGGTCATGTTGTGTCTGCCGGAGGAGTCTCTGTTGATCCTACCAAGATCAAAGATGTAGAAGAATGGGAAGCCCCAACCAATCAAACCCAAGTTCGTTCATTCCTTGGATTAACGGGATGTTATCGCAAGTTTGTAGAAGGATTCTCGAGCATAGCCCGACCATGACCCAATTGTTGAAGAAGGACAAGAAGTTTGAATGGACGGACAAGTGTGAAGCCAGTTTCCGGGAGCTGAAGAAGAGATTGACATCAGCCCCAATTTTGATCATGCCAGACATCAAGAAGCCGTTTGATGTGTATTGTGACGCATTCAAGATTGTCCTAGGATGTGTATTGATGCAAGAAGGCAAAGTCATCGCGTATCTGTCATGACAACCGAGCAAGATGAGCAGAACTATCCCACCCATGATCTTGAGCTAGCAGTGGTTCTGGCATTGAAGACATGGCGTCACTATTTGATGGGTAATCGCTGTGAGATTTACTCAGATCATAAAAGCTTGAAGTATATCTTCACCCAGAAGGAGCTAAATATGAGGCAAAGAAGATGGATAGAGTTAATCAAGGATTATGACCTTGACATTCACTACCACCCCGGCAAAGCCAATGTGGTAGCGGATGCTCTTAGCAGATTGCCGTGTAGGCTTAACACCATGATCAAAGAGAAGCAACCAAGTTTGTATGAGGAGCTGGAGCAGTTCAGGACTGAAGTAGTTAGCAAAGGATTCCTAGCTAGCATTGAACTTCAACCCACTTTGTTTAGCCAGATCAAGGAAGCCTAGAAGGGAAATGAGAGTATCAATGGGATCAAACGTCGTATTGGTACAGGAAAAGTACCTGGATTCACCGAAGACGAAGAAGGAGTACTATGGTACAAAGGACGTATCTGTGTTCCAGCAGATTCAGAACTGAAAGAAGTTATCATGAAGGAAGCTCATGATACCCTTTATTCTATCCACCCCGGAGGAACAAAGATGTATCAAGATTTGAAGGAGCAATTTTGGTTTCACAAGATGAAGCGAGAGATCGGAAGCTACATCGCCAAGTGTGACATTTGTCAAAGAGTCAAAGCAGAGCATCAGAGACCTGCAGGATTGTTGCAACCATTGCAGATTCCGGAATGGAAATGGGATTCCGTCGGAATGGACTTTATCACAGGTTTACCTACTTCTAGTAGGGGAAATGACTCAATATGGGTCATAGTTGATAGACTATCTAAGTTAGCCCACTTCATACCTGTCAAGACAACCTACCAAAGTGCAAAACTAGCAGAGCTGTACATTGCTAGAATTGTTAGTTTGCATGGAACCCCCAAGACCATTGTATCAGATCGAGGAACCCAGTTTACTTCAAGATTTTGGCAGAAAGTCCAGGAAGGTTTAGGAACCAAGTTAAATTTCAGTACCGCCTATCACCTGCAAACAGATGGACAGACTGAGAAAGTCAACCAGATTCTTGAGGATATGCTTAGAGCCTGTGTGTTGGAATATGGATCAAAATGGGAAGACTGCCTACCATTCGCAGAGTTCTCATATAACAACAGTTATCAGGCTAGTTTGCAGATGGCACCATTTGAATTCCTATACGGAAGAAAATGTCGTACCCCCTTAAATTGGTCGCAAGTAGGAGAGAGTCAAATCTTTGGACCCGACATTCTCTGAGAAGCCGAAGAGAAAGTTCACAAAGTCCGTGAGCACCTCAAGACCGCCCAATCCGCATGTAAGAGCTATGCTGACAAGAGAAGGAGAGACCTGACTTTCAATGTCGGAGATTTCGTATATCTCAAGGTTTCACCCTTGAAGGGAACTCAACGCTTTAGTCTGAAGGGAAAGTTAGCCCCCAGATATATCGGACCTTTCAAGATTCTGAACCGTCGAGGAGAAGTATCGTATCAGCTGGAATTGCCTGAAGATATGTCAGCCATCCATAATGTGTTCCATATCTCGTTACTCCGCAAATGCCTAGAAGTGCCGGAGAAGACTGAAGTTTTCAAGAACATCGATCACAGAGCTGTGGAAATCAACAACGACCTGACCTATCGGGAAGTGCCCATCCGTATCTTAGAAGAGGCCT
Source organism: Avena insularis (assembly GCA_023614405.1). Lineage (NCBI taxonomy): Eukaryota > Viridiplantae > Streptophyta > Magnoliopsida > Poales > Poaceae > Avena > Avena insularis. The sequence goes on along the minus strand of CM042691.1, from coordinate 452,648,689 downwards.
ACAGGACCACCAGGACCAGGAGTATCAAGTTTCTCAAGATTCAGTGGAGCAACCATACCGAGGAGGAAGCCACTTGGGAACGCGAAGATTACATTAGGACAGAGTTCCCAGATCTTTTTAGTTCCTAGTTTTCTTTGTAAATCTCGGGACGAGATTTTGTTTAAGGGGGGAAGGTTTGTAACATCCCAAAACTTCAATCCAAGTTTATCAAAGATCCAATCATCCAAAAATAGGGTTAACAAAAACTTTTCCATTTTTAAAATGAAAGCATTCATATTATGTGCATTTAAATAGGAGTTGTTTGAATTGCCATGATTAAGTGATCCAATGCTTGTAAAATGTTTCTTAGGTGATTTAAACATCATCTACATCATTCCCAAACTTTTTCTAAAGAAAATCAAATCAAAAAGATTTAAAATGGAGAAATGGTCATTTTGCCAAAATTAACTCCCATGTCTACTTTGGCTATTCCTAGTACTCAAAAATTAACGAAACAATTCTTGATCTGTGCACCCCTTGCTAGTACACATAATGAGGTACCAAGGCCCACCTTTTGATCTTCTAAAAACCTTTTGTAAACTATTTTAAATAACAGTTCAAAATTGAATCTTTATCATATGGGAAGATCCCACTTTTTCAAAAACCACTCAAACAAGCTCAACTTTCAAAACCCAAGCATCTGCAGACTCACCAGCACCAACTTAGCACACCCACCAAAAATCTTTTCAAAATTCAAAACTTGAGTTCTTGCGGCCATTTCATCGAACAGGTGGCAGACACAAATCAAACAAAAACCAAACACTATTATGAGCAGTGATTGAAGCCTAACTTGTTCCCTCTCTAGCTCACAACCATCTCAGTAGATCAGCTAGCAAGTTAAACCAAGCACTAGACTCATCAGAAGTGAGCAATGACATCAATGGTGAACAGCCGAAGCTCACCATGCCACCCTCAGTGGAGACAGAAAGCTAGGAGGAGATTTAGCCGTGCCAACCTTGTCTAGGAGGCAGCCCACCGTCCACCGCCACTCCCTGTCCAGCGCCCGAACCTTGCCAACCCCTGGACCACATGCACGGACCGCGCCCAGCCCGCCAGCAACCATGTCGAGCATGCGCTAGAGCGCCACCCTCGACCGACGCCCACAGACTGCGCGCCGCCCTCGCCGCTTGCATACATGATCGCCACCGACCCAGGAGACCGCCAGACATCCCCGTTCGCCGCCCCATGACGCACAGCCACCGCTCGTCGTCGAAGACGCCGCCTCTGCCGCGCAGAGCATCGCGCGTTCTAGACCAAACCGCACCGCCCCACGTCTCGCCACCGTGTCGTTGAGCATCGCCAGGGAGCACCGCACCGCCCCCTACAGTCGCCCATGCCGATAGCCGTCTGTACCATCGACCACGACACGTTCACCGTGCGCCCCGTCGGTCCCCTGTCATCACTATAAATAGAGGCCACCCCCAGCCGATTTGAGCACACCATCTCACTCACCACCTCTCACACTCACTCCCCACCGCTAGCCGGAGCCGCTCGAGCACCAGAGCGCCGGAATTGCAGTCAGAGCCGCCGCCTCGGGAGGAGAAGGGCGCCGTTGATCCAGGCCGCCCCAGGAGAAGCTGCCGGTACCAGGAGGTTCGCCGTCATCGACTTCGTCGTTCGCCCGCCTCGCCGACCCTCGCCTGAACCCCGGTGAGCCCCCAACGACTCACCGGCCGCCGCTTAGGGTTCTCTCACGGCGCTGCCCAACGCCGACGATGACCTCAGCCGTGGAATAGAACCAGATCGCACGCCACTGTCATTTCGCCATACCGCTTCGCACTGCACTGTGCCACGGGTGGGGTCCTCGCTAAGTCAGCCATGACGCTGGAGCGCTGAGGGCCGGCCCATATCGTTCCCGCGCGCATTGGTAATTCAAATTAGTATTTTTCTTTTTAGTTAGAATATAGTTTCTGTCCTGTGTTTCAAAAATCAATTCTATGAGTTTGAAAAATCCAAATTGCATGAAACTAATTTTGTCTGAAAGGTATTGAAATGCTCTATCCAAGCCTGTTGGATTTAATTCAATTAGATTTATAGATCTCCTAATAAAATGAGAAGATGTAAGCTTTTACAACTTGCAACATTTTTATAAAATCAACCAAGTCAGCTTTTGAGTTGATTCCAACTCTCAAAAATCACATTTCATCATATCTATCCAAATATGTAATAATATTAAGGTTTACATGCAGTGACTTTGGACTAGTACCAAAATAATGCTATATAGGCATTTCTAGTCACTTTAAATCATTAAATAATAAACTTAAACTAAAGTAATATTGATCCAACCTTTAAATCTCATTCCCACCTGTGGAATATGTGGTGAGGACATGTGTCCACATGATCTCATATTTTGGTGGTGAATATTAAATTTTAGTTAACATTTCAATGAGTAGAAATTACTTTTCTAAAATAAAAAGATTAAAACTATTGAATTAAAACTTGTAATGTTTGTGATGATAATAGATCATCAATTGTGTGCTTTAGAATGCTACTTAGCCTAGTTAAGTATTGTTTGGTGATTGTGCACTCCCTATGTATTTCTAGACGATATAGCACCGACCAAACTCTCGAGGAGGAGGAGTTCTACCAGAAGAAGAAGAAGAAGACAACTTCAACCATCGCACCAACCAAGGCAAGCCACTATTAGTGGCAAGCTAACCCTTGCAAACTTACCTTAGCAAGTTATGGTTAGCAAGCTAGAATAAACTAGATGGTTTAGCAAAGATGCCTTAAGCATGCTTTAATCACACCCCTTTTCACTATTAATGCCTCAAGTCTCATGGACAAGTTTTACCCCACCTTAGATTATACAAAGTTCTCTACTTAAAATTGAAGGTAGCATAAAAAGTATAAAACTTGACCTACTTAGAAACCTTTAGATATCATTCTATGCATGAGATTGATCCCATCTTTCCACCTTAGTGAACACTCTTAACTTAGTAGTTTAGAGTAGATCAAAAACTTGAGTCACTTTAGATGGGAATACTTGGTGAAAATGAGTTATGAAAACCTTGGAATGATGAGTCATTCTATTGAGATGTTTTGACATGTGTTACGAAACACAACTGGTTTATGATGTGGAAAATGATAAGGCATGAGCCTTAAACCCTTTTATAAAACTGATGGTTGGATTCGGATGCGATACCATTCCAAATTTTACCGTACAACCACATTACCTGAATTGGGTAAGGCTTAGCTGGAAATTTATATGCATTAGTATTAGTTCCCTCACGGGAGAGGTTTGAGCTGAGGCTACCTCTTAATGTTGTCCACCTATGCAGTGCCCAAGATGACTGATGGTCATGGTTGGGAGGCCATGCTCATAGGAGAGGTGCTTATACTAGGGTGTGTAAAGGGAAGGTTATGTTTGATTATTGCATACTAAGTATGATGATTCAGGGTACCCCTGACAGATGTATCGAATCTTGTGGTGAAAGTGTACCACCTCTACAGAGTGTCAAACTATTCGAATAGCCGCGTCCGCGGTTATGGACAGTTGGAATGGCCATACTGTTTTTGTTGTCAGATGTTTTCCAAATAACTTGAAATGAATGATGATCTTTGACTTGACCACAATAGGGTTGTGTTGATGATAATAGCTTCCCAACTTAAGTGACTCTGGAATTTTATTTTATCTTTCTTCGCTTCTGAACTTAGCTTAGGCTTCAAACTTAACTTGATAGTTAACTTAAAATTTAATTTAGGATATTACTACTTGTTAGTAGTAGTTTGCGAGTACTTAAAGAGTACTCATGGCTTTTGTCCCTGGCTATTATCATGGCCAGACTATGAAGGAGATTATCAGGATGATGGTCAGTAGGACGGCTATGATAACTAGGACTATCTACCTTCACAAGATTGCCTGTGCTCTCAAGATGGACCCCAGCTATACTATCTTTATTTCACGCTTGTTGTATTAAGACCTGGATCATGAGATCCATATTTGTGTAAGACCTTATGTATGGTTTGTATTGGATGATGTACTATGATATCCAAGCCGTTATGTCTCGCAAAAATGGTAATCCTGGGATTGCGAGGTATGGCATAACGGGCACCTGGGATTAAAAATCCGGGTGTTGACAATGATGCTATTGGGGTAGCCGAAGCGGTTGATGATGTCGGTGAAGAAAGTAACAACCGTCGCTCCATCCAGCTTCCGGATAGGCTTGGCCTCGATCCACTTTGTGAACTTGTCCACCGCTACCAGCAGGTGGGTCATGCCCGCGCGTGCGTGCTTGAAAGGACCGACCATGTCGAGGCCCCAAACCGCGAAGGGCCAGGTGATCGGTATGGTCTTGAGTACCGAAGTTGGCATGTGCCTGATCTTCCCGAAGCGCTGGCACCCGTTGCATGCGCAGACCAGCTGCTCAGCGTCCTCGAGGGCGGTGGGCCAATAGAAATCATGGCGGAATGCCTTGGCGACTATCGCCCTTGACGAAGCGTGGTGCCCGCACTCGCCCTGGTGGATATCCTTGAGTAGCCGGTAGCCCGTGTCCACATCAACACATCTTTGGAAAATACCGGATACACTGCGCTTGTACAGCTCGCCGTTTATGATGGTGTACGTGTGCGCGCGGCGCCGGATTTGCCTGGCCTCCACCTCCTCGTCCGGGAGTTCTCCGTTGGTGATGTAGCTCATGAAGGGATGTGCCCAGGATGGCACTTTCCGGATGACGAGGACCTTCCTGTCCTCCGGCTGACGGATGTCGGGGGGTCGTCCGGGTGGAGCATCCGGGACGGCAGCCCCCGAGCCACTAGGCGAGCCGGCAATTTCTGTGCCTTTGTGAGCTGAAGGCACTGGCCGGAATTGGTGCGGGTTTTCTTCTTTGGTGGTTCTGCCGGCTCTGCTTCTGCTGTTCCGCCAGCCGGAATGCTTCTTGCCCAAACGATGGAGTCTGATTGCGGTGACGGGTTGATGGATGGCTTGCGTAGATGCTCCAAGAAGACCCCTAGTGGGATGGCCTGCCTGGTGGATCCTATCTTGGAGAGCGCATCGGCTTCCTCGTTGTTGGTGCGGGGGACGTGGTGAAATTCGCATCCGTCGAAGGAGGCGCTGAGCTTCTGGATGTGGAACCGGTAGAGAGCCATGTTTGCATCTCTGGCGTCCCATTCCCCGTACACCTGTTGCACCACCAAGTCTGAATTGCCGAAGCATAGGATCCAGTTGACACCGATCTCCTTGGCCAGCCGGAGCCCGTGCGCCAGTGCCTCATATTCGGCTACGTTGTTGGAGGCCTTGAAGTGGATCTGTAGCACGTACTCTAGCCGGTCTCCTTTGGGCGAGGTGAGCACGATGCTGGCTCCCAAGCCCCCGAGCATCTTCGACCCGTCGAAGTGCATCCGCCAGTGGTCCGAATCCGGAACCGGTGGGAGGTACTGGGTCTCGGCCCAGTCGACGAGGAAGTCCGCCAACGCCTGTGACTTGATCGTGAGCCGGGGCTCGTACTAGATGGAGTAGGCGATGAGCTCGATGTCCCACTTGGTGACTCGGCCAGTGGCGTCCTTGTTGCTGATGATTTCTGAAAGGGTTGCAGTGCACACGACCTTAATCGGGTGCTCCTGGAAGTAGTGCTTGAGCTTCTTGCATGCCAGGTACACACCGTAGCACATCTTTTGGTAGTGGGGGTAGTTCTGCTTGGAGAGGGAGAGAACCTCACTGAGGTAGTAGACGGGTCTCTGAACCGGCTGAGCCTTGCCTTCCTCGGGGCGCTCCACCACCAGGACGACGCTGACGATCCGGCTGATGGCTGCTATATAGAGCAACATCGGCTTCTTGCTAGCCGGCGTGGCTAGAACCGGTGCTATGGATAGCATGCGCTTGAGGTCGTGAAACGCGGCGTCGTCTTGCGAGGTCCAGGAGAACTTGTCCGTCTTCTTCATCAGCTGGTACAACAGGAGTGCCTTCTCTCCTAGCCGACTGACGAAGCGACTGAGGGAAGCCAGCATCCAAAGGAACTTCGACCCCAAGGGTTCTGGGCTGCATCCTCTCGATGGCCACGATCTTCTTCGGATTCGCCTCGATACCTCATTGTGATACGAGGAAACCGAGTAGCTGGCCGGATGGTACTCCGAAGACGCACTTCTCTGGGTTCAGCTTCATCTGGTACTGGCGGAGGTTGCCAAATGTTTCTCCCAGATCCTCGAGGAGGGTGCGCTTTTCCTTGGTTTTGATGACCACGTCATCCATGTAAGCATGCACGTTTCGGCCTATCTGCGAGTGCAAGCATTTCTGCATACATCGCTGATAGGTGGCGCCTGCGTTCTTTAGGCCGAAAGGCATGGTTACATAGCAGAAAGCCCCGTAGGGGGTGATAAATGATGTCTTAATCTGATCAGCCGGGTTTAGCCGGATCTGATTGTACCCAGAATAATAATCTAGAAAAGACAACAAATCACAGCCGGTCGTGGAATCGATGACTTGATCGATACGGGGCAAGGCGAAGGGGTCTTTCGGGCATGCCTTATTCAGGTTGGTGTAGTCGATACACATACGCCAGGTCTTGTTCTTCTTCAACACCAAGACTGGGTTCGCCAACCAGTCCGGGTGGTACACTTCCATGATGAACCCGGCTGCAAGGAGCCGGGTGATCTCGTCACCGATTATCTTTCTCTTCTCCTCTGTGAACCGGCGTAGAGGTTGCTTGACCGGCTTGGCATCCAGACGCACATGAAGTGAGTGCTCGGCGAACTCCCTTGGCACACCCGGCATGTCCTTGGGGGACCATGCAAAGATGTCCCGATTCTCATGGAGGAAGTCGACGAGCGCGCCTTCCTATTTGCTGTCCAAGCCGGCACCAATGGTGACGAACTTAGTCGGATCAGAGGGGTCGAGCAGGATCCTCTTCGTCTCCTTTGCCGGCTGGAAGGCTCCTTCTCCAGCCGGTTTGTTGCTAGCCGAAATGTCCTACTAGGCCATGGCCACATTGCGCATGATCACGCGTTTTTCTTCGGCTATGATGAGGGCCTCTGCCAGTTTGGAACCGGCTGAGGCGCACTCCATCGACCGCCTGAAGCAGCCGACAACGATGATCACGCCATGGGGTCCCGGCATCTTCGTCTTGAGGTATGCGTAGTGGGGGATGGCCATGAACTTGGCGAGGGTGGGGCGCCCGAGGAGAGCATGGTAGGAGCTTGTCAAATTTACCACCTCGAACCAGATTGGTTCGCGGCGGAAGTTCTCCTCGGTCCCGAAGATGACGTCCAGCTGGATTTTCCCCAGCGGGGCGCAGGCTGGCCCCGGCAGTACGCCGTGGAACGTCGTGGTAGTCGGGCGCAGGTCGCTTTCGCGAATGCCCAGCTTCTCCAGCGAGGACTGGTAGAGGAGGTTGAGGATGCTGCCCTCGTCGATGAGGACGCGCGAGAATCGGCAGGCGCGCGCGTTGGAGACGATGAAAGGGTCGAGCACCATGGCGTAGCCCCCGGGAGTCGGCAGATGCTTAGGATGATCCGCCTGGCTCCAGGTGATGGGGGTTTCTGACCAGTTCAGGTACTAGGGGACCGGAGAGACGATGGCGTTGAGCTCCTTGGAGCGTCGCCTGCGGCTGTGCTTGTCGTCCTGCTCCGTCTCAAAGATGTGGTAGGCGGCGTGCGGCTGAGGGTAGCCGTTGTTGTTGTTGCCGCTGTTACCATCATTACCGGCTCCCCTAGCCGGTGGTGGAGGTCCACCCGGTGGGGGAGGAGGGAGACGAGGTTGGTTGCCCTGGTCCTTTAGTTGGCGGGTCCAGCTGCAGTTCCGGGTGGTCTGCGTAGCCGGTTTGAAGGGACCTCTATGCCACTTGCACGGGCTATCAAACATCTGGTCGAAGGTGAGCCGTGGCTTCTCCCTTCTTGCCTCGTTAGCCGGTGCGTCGGGCGCGCCCTCCACAGTGTTAACCTGCCGCGCGTGGTAGCGAGGCTTCTGCTGCCTGGCCTGGCGGTCCCCATGGAACCGGTTGTCGTTGCCGTGGCATCTGGAGGATCCGGCTTCACTAGCCGGATTGCTCGGACGGTCGCGAGCCGGCTCCGTGGGAGTCGGATGGCCGGCCGCGTTTACTCGGAGGGGCTTCTTCATGGCGGCATCCGCCATGGCGTACTGGTCCGCAACCTTCATGAGCTCCGCCATGGTTTTCGGCTCGTCACACAGTAGCCGCTGGCGAAGCATGGTGCCCTCTCGGCAACCTTCGATGGAGAAGCTAATGGCTTGGCTCTCCAGGATGCCCTCGCAAGTATTGCGTAGCTCCGTCCACTTGGCGAGGTACTCGCGGTCGGTATCGCGGTCGCCCTGGACGCACAAGGCCAGGTCGCGCGGGCGCCCTGGACGTTTTTACGTGCCGTTGAAGTTGCGGACGAACACCTTCTCGAAGTCAGGCCAGACGTTGATGTTGTTGGGCGCGAGGCTATTAAGCCATGTTCTTGCCGACCCGGTTAGCATGAGAGGGACGTAGCGCACGGCTTTGCGCTTGTTCCCGTGGGCGATGCCAACTGCCGTAGCGTAGTCGGTCAACCAGTCTTCTGGCCTCATGCTGCTGTCGTACTTGGGGGTGTCCTTGGGCAGGGAGAATTTATCCGGAAACGGCTCGTTCCAGATGCGGGGTCCGAAACAAACCGGGCCGGTCGAATCTTCCTCCTCCGTGACGCGCGCTTGAGCGAGGAGCTCGATGCGGTCGCAGGCATCCGGACAATCCGGTTACGCCCCACCCGCCCGAGAGACGGAACCGCTGGTCTGGGCCCTAGGCGGCTGAGGGGAGGACGCCTGCTGGGTGTCGCGTGGCGCGCCCCTGCTGTTGGCAGGTAGCTTGCTCCCCCTGGAGTAGCTAAGGTCTTCCTGCATCTGCCGGTTGGCACCGGCCTGCTCATCCACGACGTGGAGGAGCTCCTGCACGCGAGCGCGGCAGGTTTCGTGCTCGCCTCGTGCTAGGTAGTTCTTCCGCCTGCAGCCGCTGCTGCAGTTCTTGATGGGCGTGCTATAGGTGGGTCGTGAGGGCAGCGCGGATCCGTTCCCGTCCTTTTCCATCCTACCGCCAGCCATCGCCTGACGCCAGACCGCCGCTGCCTCGGCTCAGTAGCTGGAGGAGGCTGTCGCGCATTTCGCGCCGAATGATCTCGAGTTACTTGCGGGCCGCTGCCAGCTCCATGGCCTCCTAGAGGAGGATCTGTCTCTCCATGGTGAAGTTGGCCTCCGCTTCCTCCGGGTTATCCCCGAGGTTAACCGGCGTTAGGAGCCGATCAATGGCATCCTCCATCGGGTTCCGAGGCTGCGGGGGAGCGGAAGTTCCGACCTCGTCTGCGCCTCGCTCCCGCGGCTGGAGGGGATGTGAGCTGGAACTGGCCATCATGACCTCCACGCCATTGGGTGCGGCGGAGGTGCTGCCGTCTGAGCGCGGCAGCTCCACGACAGAGACGATTTCCCTAGGGAAACGCTCCGAGACGGTGGCGACATAGACGGGGAGATCGCCGAATAGCAGGACGGTGCCATTCGCCGGGAAGGAAGTTCCGGCGAAGCAGGAGGCGTTGTCGATGACGCAATCGAACTTGCCAAGCGTGAGCACCAGGCCAGAGGCCACGCGCTCACCGGCTGAAGTGCGGGGTCCCATGCGGAACGTGACTCCGGTCGAAGCCATCAGCCCCACGGTGGGCGCCAACTGTCGTTGTATTGGGAACGGCAGTACCTAAAGAGGTTAGATAGAGGTGTGGGGACTGGCAGGGAAGCTATCGACGGCGTCCACAGGCGAGATTAGGTACGAGCGAGCGTAGCGGGACACAAGAAGTACCCAAGTTCGGGGCCCTCGTGGTGAGGTAAAGCCCCTACTCCTGCCGGATCTAACTATGTGGAGTACACGAACTACAAGTGCTCCTCGAGCTGTATGTGATAGCTACTGCCTTAAATGCTGTATGACCAACCCTTTCTACTGAGGCCTTGCCTCCCCTTATATAGGCAGAGAGGCAAAGGATCTCACTGGCTAGTCCGACTGGCGGGCCCCACAGGCGGGTCCCAGCCGGCTAGTCATCTACAAGATTCGATGGCATGTCTTATCGAGTACGAGTGGTATGGCTGTCAGAGGCATGGACGCCATGCGAGCCGCTGTCAAGACAGCCATCGCTCCAGGCCACCCACGCAAAGTCTTCGGTATGGGCGGGTGGTTGCCTGTCTTGTCCTCGTACAGGGTGTACCGTGCACTGATACGCATGTCGTCCTGTCTCACTGATTGGGTCCGGCTACGTCGCCGTATCCGGCTGTCTCTTGCTGATCCGGCTACCGGGTGATAGTCGGCCCGTCTTGCCCTCTCCGGCTGCATCTGGTCAGCCAGACGCGATCTGACTGTCCTGTTTCTTATCCAGATGGGGTACCCGGGGATCATCCCCCTAATAGTAGCTTAGTTTGTATCCTGCACATAAGTGTACCAATGTTGTAAAGTTCGTATATACATTGTCTATAATTGACTGTTGATTATGTATAAAGAGCTTGTTAGCGTGTGAGTGTGTTGCACTATGCGACTCCTTTTCGTTAGCATGGCCATGCTCTTATCTCAGTCCCTTGTCAACCTATCAGGTCGTTGCAACTGGGTTGATGTGTGCCAAGGGTTTCGATTGATGTGCCAGCTACTCAGGATATTGCGTTTTAGTTCGTAGAACAGATGTGTGTAGGGTGGCGCAGCCCCCGAGTGGATAAGTTGCGCAAAAATAAAGGAGAACACAGAGTTTTGGGGCACTTAGCTTTATTTATTCGTGAGACAGTACGAAGTACAATTTGTGGCTAAGTCGCCTTGGCTGAGTGCCTTATTTGCAATGTAAAAGTAAAAACGACTAAGGGTAGAAGCGTCGCAGCTGAGCGACGTTCTAGGGGTTGGAGTATGCGACTCCTATCTCTAAATCTTGAAGGCGATAGGTGCCACCTGGGATTACTTCTGTAATCACGTATGGTCCCTCCCAGGGGGACTCGAGCTTGAGATGTTCTTGCTGCTTTAGTTGCAGGACCAGGTCGCCTTCGACGAAGGATCTGGGGCGTAGCCTCCTACTGTGGTAGTTGCGTAGGTTCTGCTGGTAGATCGTTGATCTTTCCGCGGCGATTTCCCTTGCCTCGTCAAGGAGGTCGACGGAGTCTTCGAGTGCAAGAGATGACTCACCTTCATGTACCATGACCACCTTATGCAGTACCTCAGGGTAGCACCGCTTTGGCCTCATGTACCATAAAGAACGAGGTGTAGCCCGTAGCACTATTTGGAGTTGTGCGTAGGCTCCAAAGTACTGATTGCAGTTCGTCTGGCCAGCAGTCCGCGGCTTGTTCGAGTGGCCAGAGGAGTCGCTTCTTGATGCCACCGCAGACGAGCCCGTTCGCCTTTTCGACCTGATCGTTGGTCTGTGGATGTGCTACCGAGGCGTAGCTGATGTTGATTCCTAGATTCTCACAGAATTCTTGGAACTCCTTGGATGTGAAGTTTGTTCCATTGTCTGTGATGATGCTGTGTGGCACTCCGAAGCGGAAGACGATGGACTCAAAAAACTTGACTGCATTGTGCCCTGATTGATTGGTCACTGGCATGGCCTCTATCCACTTGGTGAACTTGTCGACTGCCACCAGGAGTTAGACGTAACCTCCTCGTGAGGACTTGGGGAGCTTGCCGACCATGTCGAGTCCCTATTGCACGAAGGGCCAGGCCAATGGGATTGGCCGAAGCTCTCCGCCAGGTGCGTGCGGCTTGTCCGCGAATCGTTGACACGCGTTGCATTTCTGGACGATGTCCTTGGCGTCGCGCATGGTCGTAGGCCAGTAGAACCTAGCCCACAGAGCTTTGGCCACGAGGGCGCAACTGCCAGCATGGTGTCCGCAGGTTCCCTCATGGATGTCGAGGAGAACAACTCTTCCATCAGCCGTGGAGACGCATCGCTGGAGTACTTCTGTGATGCTGCGCTTGTATAGTTCGCCGTTGATAACAGCGAATGCCTTGGATCGCCGCGCGATGTGCCGTGCATTAGTCAGATGTCCGGTAGCCTTTTACTGAGGAGGTACGTGATGTACGGCTGAGTCCAGGATGATTCGATCATCATGACGCTCATTGGTCCTTCGAGTCCTGTATCCAGCTCCATGTCGTCGAGTGCCATTGGATCATTGGGTGGCGTAGCCCTGAGTCCGTTGCTGCACTTGTTTTCTTCTCTGCTGCCTTTGGCTTGATGGAGCGTTCGCAGATGTGCTCGAGAAATACCCCAGGTGGTATGGGGGCACAGGTAGAGCCTATGTTGGCGAGTGCGTATGCATCTTCATTGCTTTCGCGGCCTACGTGTTGCAGCTCGCAGCCGTCAAAGTCCCCTTCAAGTGTGTCGTAGAGGTGGCGGTAGGCGATCATGTTGTTGTTCAGTGCGTCGCACTCATGCATTGTTTGGTTAACGACCAACTTGGAGTCGTCGTATATAATGAGCCTTTTGGCGCCACAGGCTTTTGCCATCCTCATCCCGTGTAGCAGGGCCTCATATTCAGCTTCGTTGTTGGAGGCGGTGAACTGCATTCGCATGATGTACTTCAGCTTGTCCCCTTGAGGTGATGTCAGTATGACACTTGCACCTGCTCCGTCCTTCCGCTTGGATCCATCAAAGTGCATTGTCCAGAGGTAGGACATATTTGGTTTGTTAGGGAGCTAGTTCTCCATCCAGTGCACGAGGAAGTCAGGAAGAACTTGCGACTTGATTGGATCGCGCTTTTCGTATGTAATGTCTCGTGGAGACAATTCTATTCACCAAAGCGCGACTCGTCCCGTGGCGTCGGGGTTATTGAGGATATGCCCCAACGGGGCGTCGTTGACCACCACGATTGGGTGTTCCTGGAAGTAATGGCGCAGTCGTCAGGCGGTCATGAAGACGTCGTACGCTAGCTTCTGGTAGTGCGGGTACCGCTGTTTTGTTGGCGTGAGGACCTCGCTGAGGTAGTACACTGGCCGATGTTCCCCGTGGACCTTGTTTTCCTCGGCTCGCTCGACGACGAACATTGTGCAGACCACCTGGTTGGTGGCAGAGATATATAGCAACCGCGGTTCCCTTTATTGTGGGGTCACTAGTACTGGCGAGGTGGATAGCAGGCGCTTGAGGTCTTCGAATGCTTCCTGCGCTTTGTTGGTCCATTCGAACTTTTTAGCTTTGCGGAGGAGTTGGTAGAAGGGCAGTGCCTTTTCACCCATCCGACTGATGAACCGACTGAGGGCCGCGATTCGCCCAGCCAGCTGCTGGACGCTTCTTATGTTTTTCGTCTTCTCCATGGCCAGTATGGCTTTTATTTTCTTCGGGTTTGCCTCGATTCCTCTCACGGAGATGAGATACCCGAGTAGTTGCCCAGATGGGACGCCAAAGGCGCATTTGTCCGGATTGAGCTTGATCCGGTAGCGGTCGAGGTTGGCGAAGGTTTTGTGCAGATCGTCGATTAGGGAGGCTTCCTGATGTCTACGCACTTCTATTCTTGTAGACAGTTGTTGGGCCTCCAAGTGCAGAGGTTTGTAGAACAGCAGCAAGTTTTCCCTTAAGTGGATCACCCATGGTTTATCGAACTTAGGGAGGAAGTGGTCAAAGGTATCCCCTCTCAAGCAACCCTGCAATCAAGATACAAGAAGTCTCTTGTGTCCCCAACACACCCAATACACTTGTTAGGTGTATAGGTGCACTAGTTCGGCGAAGAGATAGTGAAATACGAGTGGTATGAATAATTATAAGTGGTAACGGTGATAGAAGATAACTTGATGGCGTGGAAAAGACTAAAGGCAAACTAAAATAAAGATGGAAACAAGCAAACATGTAACAGATCTAATAGCAAACGAAGTATCAATGCTTAGAAACAAGGCCTAGGGATCATACTTTCACTAGTGAACACTCTCATATAAATATATTATCTTCATGATACTACTCTGAACTACTCTCCGGTTGGACACTCTAATCGATGGTAGGGCTATAACAACACACCTCAAAGTAAGTCTTTCCCATCTAGAAAACCCCACACTGTCACCTTGAGCACTAGATGAGTCCAACAAACACCACAATTTCATAAAGACATCCAACTCCAAATATAACTCATAACAAGTATTTGAGAACTCTAGCCTAAGTGCCACCATGGTGTGCACGCTGTCACTTTCACACACATGGGGAGAGTAGAGATCTAATAAAGCACTTGAGTAGCAAGGTAGATCTATAGATTACAAGCTCATGATCAAAATATGATCATGCATAGAGAGATGAACACATAGCTACCGTAGAACCCTTAGCCTCGAGAGAGAACTACTCCCTCCTCATCATGGGAATCAACAATGGTGATGGAGATGGTGGTGGAGATCGATGGAGATGGCTCTGGGGGCACTTCCCCGTCCCGGCAGGGTGCCGGAACAGAGACTTTCTGTCCCCCGAATCTCCCCTTCGGTGGCGGCGGTGCTGCGGAACTTTTCGTGGATTTCTGATTGATGACCTAGGGTTTATGCCTCGGGAGGCTTCTTATAGGCCAGAGGGCAAGGTCGGTGGGCGGCCAGGGGGCCCACACCATGCCCTGGCGCGGCCTAGGTGGACCCGCGCCTAGGGGTGGTGTGTCCACCCTGTGGCCCCCCTCCGGCTCTCCTTCTGGCTCCGTGAATCTTCCGGGAAAATAGTAACTTTGGCTTTTGTCCCGTCCAATTCCGAGAATATTAATTTTCTAACTTCCTGGAACCAAAAACAGCAGAAAACAGGCAACTCGCACTGTGGCATCTTGTTAATAGGTTAGTCCAAGAAATCATATGAGAAGTACTCCAAAGTTGGAACAAAACACAAGAAAGTAGATAAAACCAAGCATGGAACATCAAAAATTATAGATACATTTGCAATGTATCAACATCCCCAAGCTTAACTCCTACTCGTCCTCGAGTAGGTAAGTGATAAAAAGAAAGAATAATTTTTGAGGTGACATGCACCATCAAAGACTTGATCAAAGTATTTGCAAAACATTCAAAGCTGGGATCATAGTACTTCAATCATAGCATGAAAGACAAAGTTCTAGCAATAAGCAAAGAAACTATGATGCAACATGAAAAGGCACAAACAAAAGATTCATGAATAGCAATGATTTTCAAGACGTTTGTTTGTTTCACATAAAGAAAACATAGCATACTAGTATTCAGCTTGTCCCTCAATAGAGTAGCAAATATAAATGCATAGGACACCTTCAAAGTTCATAAGAGTGACTAGATACAATAGTTTAAAACAAGCAATATCAAGTTATGCATCAATCAACTAGTCTTGGGACAATGCACATAGAACTAAGAATGGCCACTATGCTCTCAAAGTAGGTGCATAAAGATAGAAGGTGGAGACTCAATGTAATGGTGGAAGAAAATCCTTCATAGAAGGAAGCAGGGATTCAAGTCTCATAAAGAGCTTCCAAAAATTATGGTACTTATTAGCTTTCAGCTCTCATTGCCCCTATCATAAGCATCTTGAAGTGATTAAGGTTAAAGTGAACAAACTATGGTGTACATGCTTGACGAAGTATAAGTCAGAAATCTCATGTCCCTTGTATACGAGGGCCGCTCCTCATGCTACTCAAGTTTAGTCACCGGTAAGTTCTTGTCATCGTAAGTACATGTGTATCATAGAGAACCGCCAACGGGGTACCCCTTGCCCGATGATATGGAAGAATCCCCATATCAAAATGACAAGGCAAGTAGACAACGAGCATCTCAGTAATCTTCTTATTTACCATGGGAATATGGTGCTTTTTTCTCTCTTTCCTCTTTTCATAATATCTTTTTTTTCTCTTTTTTTCTCAATATAGGACTCTTTTTTTATAAGAAGAAATGCTTCATAGACAGCTCATTATGGTTACGCTGCAGGTTTCCACCATGTCAGCATGGATTAGACCAATGCCCAGCGTTTCTAACACATATACATAACTACATGGACTTACAAGCTCCCTTTCATTTCACAATCGACATCCATATACAAAAGAGCATGATATAAACTAGGTACAAGTACCAAGTGCAATGTTGAAAGCGTTCCCCATGAAAGCATGGTTCTGCTAATTCCCAACAAATAAGTGCAAGCATATACAACATAGGCGACACAATGGTTCAAGTTTATTAAGGGCAAGAAAAGTAAAGTGTGCCATCAAGTTTGTGAGAGCTTTAATCACTAGTTTTATCATAACAAGTTAAATTCGGAAGGTAAACAAAAGCATGAATATACTTGGAATAGCATAAGCTAGTAGGTAGGTATGGTGGACTCTTTGGAATAACTTGGTTTAGGGAGTTGGATGCATGAGTGGAACTCATACGTTGTTGTGGAGGCTAGCAAAAGACTGGGAGCGACAAACTAAGAGAGCAATAATGGTCATAATCATGTAGAGCGACAAAACATCATTAATCAAAGCATAAAGTGATACTATAAGTTGAAAACTAAAGGATCATAAAGGCTATGGTGACTTGAGATAGTCGTAACATGGTGTGAGCATGCGCCAAGTCAACCCAAAAAAAGCACCAAAGGAGAATACCACTATACTATTCTTTAATATGCTAAAACAACGCATGATTCATCCAAAGCACATTAAGCAATGTCAATTGTTTATAACAAGTCATGATACAACAAAGAATACTAAGCATAAAGCCAAGACAATATCAAGCATGGCATGACAAAGCATAGGCCACAGTCAAAAACAAACTCTCTTTAACACTTAAGCATGAACTTTCCTACTCTTTTCCAAACCAAACCAAACTATTTGAAAACCAATATATGAAAGAGGGGGTCCAACCAATTTATACAGAAAACTAAGAAAGCAAAGCAAACGAAAAACCAAAACGAAAACGAAAAAGAAGACGCTCCAAGAACAACACATCTGTGCATGAAACAATAAAAATGAAGTGTTCGGAAGAAACCTGAGATTTTTATTGATGAAGAAGGGGATGCCTTGGGCATCTCCAAGCTTTGACGCTTGTACTTCTTGGATATTTCTTGGGGTGACACACGTGGTATCCCCAAGCTTGAGCTTTATTCTATCCTTCATCTCATTACCCGTTCCTTCCATACACCTGAAAATTTTCCTTCATACAAAACTTCACACAATCTTTATTAGCAACATTAGTGCACTCAAGATAATAAGTCTTTAGGTTCAGTTATAACACCAATAAAACTTACATTAAAACACAAGCTACTGTAGCACTTCCCTCAAAAAGCTCGATTCCCCAAAAGAACTCAAAAAGGAACCAACAAGAAGCAAATGCAAATAATGGCAGAAATCTGTCAAAACAGACCAGCAGGTAAAGGCGAATTTTTTCGAAGACCTTATGTTGCTCAAATCGAAAAGTGCTGAACTAACGAAAGTTAGATAACAACCTGGGGCAGAAGCACAAAAATTTACGCCTCAAAACGACGTACAGAGATTTTACACGAATATTTACAGTGAAGCACACAAATCTGTTTCGGAACAGCAACTTTCCCAAATCTTACTTCCCTCTCATTAGAGGTTACTCTTGGCACAAAAAGCAAATAAAAAGGATAAGGAGCGGTTATTACTGAAGTAATAACTTCCAAGACTCACTAAAACTTTTGGGTTATCTCCCAATATGTACTTTTGTTTAACGCCTTTTAAGTTAGGCATGATAGTTTGAGAAGATGCTCACATAAGAAAATATGAATTGAAGTAAAAGAGAGCATCAAGAAGCAAATTCAAAGCACATTTAAGTCTAACCCTCTTCCTATGCATAGGAATCTTGTAAATAAACAAGTATTGAAAGCACAAAGCAACAAGCATAGGAAAGCAAAACAAGTGCAACTTCAAAATTTTCAACATAACGAGTGGAAACTTAATATTGTTGAGACACATAAAACCATGTTTCCCTCTCTCATAATAACTTTCAGTAGCATAATGAACAAAATTAACAATATAACTATCACATGAAACATCCTTATCATGATCCACATGCATAAAACAATTATTACTCTCCCTATAAGAATAGTCATTCTTATTAATCATAATGGGAGCAAACTCAACAAAATAGCTATCATTATTATTCTCATCACCATAATAATCAAATATAGGAGCCATATTGTAGTCATAATTAATTGCCTCCTCAATAGTAGGTGGACTGAAAATATCATATTCATCATTGTAATCATCATATATTGGAGGCTTAGTATCATCAAAGTAAATTTTCTCCTCCATGCTTGGGGGACTAAAAATATCATGTTCATCAAAACTAGCCTCCCCAAGCTTAGACTTTTCCATAGCATTAGCAATAATGGTGTCCAAAGAATTCATACTAACAACATTGCTATTAGCATGCAAATAAAGTTCCATAGGTTTTTTAATTTTCTCTTCAAACGCTTCATGTCCTAACTCAAGATAAATACTATAAAGCTCTCTAATTTTGTTGTTGTTTTCCATTAAGCCTAACTAGTGAAAACAAGAAACAAAAAGACAAAATTGCAGAATCTAAAGGAAATAACTTCGAGTACTCACATCAGAAAATAGGCGTTTGTCGTGGGAGGTTCTTCTTCTTTAATCCTCCGGTGTGAATACCTTTTACCTTACCTCCCCGGCAACGGCGCCAGAAAAATAGCTTGATGTCTACGCACTTCTATTCTTGTAGACAGTTGTTGGGCCTCCAAGTGCAGAGGTTTGTAGAACAGCAGCAAGTTTTCCCTTAAGTGGATCACCCAAGGTTTATCGAACTCAGGGAGGAAGTGGTCAAAGGTATCCTCTCTCAAGCAACCCTGCAATCAAGATACAAGAAGTCTCTTGTGTCCCCAACACACCCAATACACTTGTCAGGTGTATAGGTGCACTAGTTCGGTGAAGAGATAGTGAAATACGAGTTATGAATAATTATAAGTGGTAACGGTGATAGAAGATAACTTGATGGCGTGGAAAAGACTAAAGGCAAACTGAAATAAAGATGGAAACAAGCAAACATGTAACAGATCTAATAGCAAACGAAGTATCAATGCTTAGAAACAAGGCCTAGGGATCATACTTTCACTAGTGAACACTCTCATATAAATATATTATCTTCATGATACTACTCTGAACTACTCTCCGGTTGGACACTCTAATCGATGGTAGGGCTATAACAACACACCTCAAAGTAAGTCTTTCCCATCTAGAAAACCCCACACTGTCACCTTGAGCACTAGATGAGTCCAACAAACACCACAATTTCATAAAGACATCCAACTCCAAATATAACTCATAACAAGTATTTGAGAACTCTAGCCTAAGTGCCACCATGGTGTGCACGCTGTCACTTTCACACACATGGGGAGAGTAGAGATCTAATAAAGCACTTGAGTAGCAAGGTAGATCTATAGATTACAAGCTCATGATCAAAATATGATCATGCATAGAGAGAGATGAACACATAGCTACCGGTAGAACCCTTAGCCTCGAGAGAGAACTACTCCCTCCTCATCATGGGAATCAACAATGGTGATGGAGATGGTGGTGGAGATCGATGGAGATGGCTCTGGGGGCACTTCCCCGTCCCGGCAGGGTGCCGGAACAGAGACTTTCTATCCTCCGAATCTCCCCTTCGGTGGCGGTGGCGCTGTGGAACTTTTCGTGGATTTCTGATTGATGACCTAGGGTTTATGCCTCGGGAGGCTTCTTATAGGCCAGAGGGCAAGGTCGGTGGGCGGCCAGGGGGCCCACACCATGCCCTGGCGCGGCCTAGGTGGACCCGCGCCTAGGGGTGGTGTGTCCACCCTGTGGCCCCCCCCTCCGGCTCTCCTTCTGGCTCCGTGAATCTTCCGGGAAAATAGTAACTTTGGCTTTTGTCCCGTCCAATTCCGAGAATATTCATTTTCTGACTTCCTGGAACCAAAAACAGCAGAAAACAGGCAACTCGCACTGTGGCATCTTGTTAATAGGTTAGTCCAAGAAATCATATGAGAAGTACTCCAAAGTTGGAACAAAACACAAGAAAGTAGATAAAACCAAGCATGGAACATCAAAAATTATAGATACATTTGCAATGTATCACTTCCTCCTTGGTCTTGATTACTATGTCGTCGATATAGACTTGAATGTTATGACCAAGTTGGTCCTTGAGGCAAGCCTGCATGCACTGCTAGTAGGTGGCTCCTGCGTTTTTTAGCCCGAAGGGTATTGTGTTGTAGCAGAACACACCGAAGGGCGTTGTAAACGCTATTTTTTCTTGATCTTCCTCCTTCATCCGAATCTAATTATAGCCTGAGTAGGAATCGAGGAAGCAGAGGCGCTCGCATCCCGCGGTGGAGTCGATGATCTGGTCAATTCGCGGTAGTGGGAAGTGATCCTTTGGACAATGCTTATTCAAAGAGGTGAAGTCCACGCACATCCGCAGGATATCCGTGTCCTTTTTTGGTACTAGCACCGTGTTGGCGAGCCAAGTGCTTTCCTTGATCTCGCATATGAATTTGGCATCGAGGAGTCTGTTGATATCCATTACAACTGCCTTTGCCCGTGGCTCAGATAATCGCCGGATTGTTTGCTTGATTGGCCTTGCGTCTGGGTTGATGTTGAGTGCGTGCTCAGCGAATTCCATGGGAACTCCTGGCATGTCCGCGGGACACCAGGCGAAAATTTCCTAGTGCTCACGGAGGAATTCGACGAGCACGAGTTCCTATGCGGGACTCAAGTTGTTGGCGATGAGGGCCATTTTGGCGGGATCCGATGGGTGGACCTGCACTTTCTTTGTGTGCACTGATGAGTCGAAAGATAGATCAGGCGAGCTTGGCCGGCTTAGGGGAGGCAGACTATTGTCTATCGACTCCTTTAATCTCGCGAGTTCTTACTGCATGCCGAAAGACTGGGAAATTCTATTGAATTCCCTATCGCAACTATCGGACCTCTCGAGACTATGATGATGCCATTGGGACCTGGCATTTTCATCTGTAGGTAGGCGTAGTGTGGTACTGCCATGAACCTAGCGAACGTGACATGTCCGAGGATGCAGTGGTACTGTGAGGGCCAGTCGACGACCTCAAAGTCGATGTGCTCGCGCCGAAAGTTTTTCGGCGTGCCAAAGATGACATCGAGGTTGATTTTGCCCAAGGGATATACGCCTTTTCCTGGGATGATGTCGTGGAATGTTGTGTCCGAGGCCTCTAGGCAGGTCAGAGGGATCCTCATTGCTCGCAAGCTACTCGTGAATATAAGGTTTATGCCGCTTCCACCGTCCATGAAGACGCGGCTCATGTCGAAGCCTCCGATTTGCACCTCGAGTACGAGGGGGCAATGGTCTGGACGGGGTACTTGAGGCGGATGATCGCGTTTGTCAAAGGTGATGCAGGACTCGCTTCCGTTGAGGTACTCAGTGGTAGATGGTGGCGAGTGTGTGGCCAAGTTGACTTGGCGAGTGATGGCCTTCTGCACCCGATTCAAGGGGCATCCCTTTTGGATCATCATGGTACCCATGGCCCATGGGTATGGCTCGCCTCCGTGGTGCTGGTCCGGCGCAGCTGCATTTGGGGGTGGTCCAGGTGGTGGTGGTGGAGCTCCATGTGCTATGGCGCCTGGAGCCGCTCCGTAGCCTCTTTCAACTGCGTTGCGATTCATCTGAACCAATCCCTCATGTAGTTTGAGGAACTCGCGGCAATCCTTGAGGAGGTGGCTGGACTTCTTCTTTCCATCATGCTTGTCGATGTAGAAGTGCACCGTGCATGGCCCGGACAGTTTGTCTTCAATGGATGTCGCGGGTGCCTCATCACGATTGTGGCGTTGCCACACTTGCGTGGTTTTCCCGGAGTCGCGGTATCCACCGCTGCGGTAGCCGCTGTTGCGGTTATCATCGCGTCTATCGGCGTAGCCAGCTGTGACCATGTTGACGTCGTCGTGATCATCATAGATGCGCATGCGGCGTTTGCCTTGGCGGTCGTGTCTGCACTCGCGTTCTGCTTCCTCGTTGGAGTGAACGCGATTTTTCACCGAATCCTCTCCATCGGCCCACCGATTCGCGATTTCCATCAGGTGGTCGATGGTCTTGGGCTTTGAGCGACCCAACTCCTCCCTGAGATCTATGCGGCGGACGCCGCCGTTGAATGCTTCAATCGCACGATCCTCCGAGATGTTCTCTGCGGAGTTCTTGGTGATGGACCACCTTTGGATGTAGGAGCGTAGCGATTCGTCCGATCTTTGCTGGCAGCATCTCAGCTCTTTGATTGATGCAGGCCGCTTGTATGTGCCCTTGAAGTTGCGCACAAAGCTGTAAACCATCTCATCCCAACTGCGAATGGATCCGCGTGGGAGGTTGTTGAGCCATGCTCGGGCAGCGGTACCCGAATGGCTGTAAGCATTGCATGGTCGTGCTTCGACTGCCGCCGTGGAGCCTGACGGAGGAGATGTGGTCCTCCAGCCAGATCTTCGGGTCCTGTAGGCCGTCAAACTTCGGGTTCTCTGACGGGAGTTTGAAACCCTTGGGCTTTCGATTTTGCCTGATGGACCTGCTGAAGCATCTAGCGCCACAAAGCTCCACATCTTCCTCTTCCGAGTCAGTCAACCGAGCATGTCGCGCCCTTGATTTGTCGATCTTGCGCTGCGTGATGTCATCACGTGTGTCGTAGTCGTGGTTGTGTCGCCGTGAGCGGCGACGTCGACATAGGTCATGACTGTCATCACTGGATGAGGGCGAGGAGTAGCGCTTTGCTAGCGCTTTGCCTTTCTTCGGCTCCGGTGTTGGCTCCTTGTCGAGGGCGGCCTCGATTAGTCCCAAGCCTGCGATCGTAGATCGGTGCATGGCGGGCCGGGGATCTCCAGCTGGCGGCTGGTTATTGAGGAGGTACATGGTGGCCGCTGTAACTGCAGCTTGTGGCGTCTTTGGGACCACATTGCCTCGTGTGTCGGCCGTCATGGAGCTGAAGTCGAGGACCTTTGCAGCCTCTATGTGTTCTTGCTCAGTGAGATGGGCCATCCGAGATCGCCTCTTGTTTGCGAGGTACTCGTTGCCCTTTGAGGAGGATCCTCCATGGGAGGAGAGCCCATCACGTCAAAGACTTGACTCATCTACCGCCATTTTGCGTGCTTTGAGTTGCGCTATTGTTTGCGCTTGACGCTCAAATTCCTCCTTCAGGAGCCAATGGTAGCCCATTAGAAGTTCTTGCGAGGAACCGTGGGTAAAGGGTTGCCCCGTAGGGCCTCACGGCAGTGAGCATATTCAAGCTCATTGAGCCTGACCACGACGCGTTTGCCGGTTTGCTTGTTGGTTATGGTTGGAGGTTCGATTGCTCCTCCATTGTTGACGGGGGTGCGATTGCCACCATTGCCACCGTTGCCTCCATTGCCACCGAGAGGCGGGTCGGTTTTGTTATCGCGATTACCCGTGTTGCCGCGGTTGGCGGAGGTGTCGCCTGCGTTGATGATAGCACACATGAAGTGATTGGGGAAGCTGCTACTTCCACAGCTCTCAGATCTGGAACCGTAGGCTCCATCTTCAGTTGCCAGATCGCTCAGATCGGAGTCGCGACTCCTGTCGCTAACTGTGTTCTCGACTGATGCCGGGGCGTGGAGCTCGCTGAGGGTGCCGATCGATGGAGGGAACCATGATGCTGGGGCAATCGATGGCATCGTCGGCTGGTCAGGCATGCGAAGCATTCCCATCTGACCAACTTGGAAGCGGAAGCTCCCTATTGCCAGGCTGATTCCGTCGCCCACGGACTCGAAAGCCGGGCAAGTGGCCGGCGTGTGGATGGTGAAGTCGAATGCGCCGAAGAGCTGGCGAATCTCCACTATTGTGGAGTTGTAGATCGCGGTTGATGGGGCCGAAGAAGCCGCAACATCAGCACTCCCAATTCCCACAGACGGCGCCAATTGATGAGGGTTTAACTCATCAATGCCCATTGTTATGGACTTGGGTTTTGGAGAAGGAGGGAGCACTGGAGACATCTATCGGCTAGCAAACAAGCACACAGGGGACTCGAAGATTTACCTAGGTTCAGGCCTCGTAGAGGTCCCTACTCCTGCTTGTCTGGTCGTGGAATTAACAAAGGAATCAAAGATTACAATGGTGCGCAGATGCAATCTAGCGAGGGTTGTGGAAACTAAGGTTGTGTGTGTCCTCCTCGCCGCCCCCTCCTAGCCTTTATATAGATAGGCTAGGTCTCGGGTAGCAGGTCGAGTTGGTTACAGGTTAGGGTTTTCCCCTTTGAACTTTCTATCTCTAGCTTCTTCTTGTCCTTCAAGCAATCGAGAGTCCATAGGTTACTCGAGTTCTTCATTTGGGCCTTGGCAACACCGTGGGCCTTTATGTATTCAGGACGTATATACCAAGCTCAAGTACCTGTAGGGTATACCCATGTCAGCAAGCGAGATACCACTCTATCATACCTTGTTATGAGCATTGTAATGTTGCTTATGTTTATGCTTCATGCTACTTATTATTTTTGAGTTGGAATCTCTTCATAGCTTGCAATGCCTATTAAGTAAACTTAGTTGCACACTCTTTATTATGAATTGTCTAAGTAGTTGATCACGTGCTGAGAATATATACATCATATGAAGCAAATGTGTTCGTGAAAGTTCTTTTATCGCACTCAGTTTTCAGCTGAATTGCTTGAGGACAAGCAATAAGCTAAGCTTGGGGGAGTTGATACGTCCAAAACGTATCTACTTTCCCGAACACTTTTGCTATTGTTTCTCCTCTAAACTTGTGTGATTTGGATGCAACTAACACGGACTGACGCTGTTTTCAGCAGAATTACCTTGGTGTCTAGTTTTTGTGCAGAAAATCAACTATCAGGAAAAATCCTGGAAAATATGCCAAAAATCCTATTTCACCAGAAGACTCCCGGAGCTAGAATGCGAGACGGAGTGGGGCTAGGTCCCAGCCGCACCACCTGGCCGCACGGGTTGGGCCTGGCCGCGCCAGGGGGTAGTCTGGCCGCCCCAGACACCTCCTCGGTCTCCCTCTTCGCCTATAAGATGCCTTCTGACCTAAAAACTTAGGGGGGGTCGACGTTTTTCCAGAAAGAGTTCCGCTCCGCCGTCACCACCAGATTCCACGATTCGGAACCAGAAACTCCGTTCTGGCACCCTGCCTGGATGGGGAATTGGAGGAGATCATCGCCATCATCATCACCATCGCTTCTCCATGTAAACATCCGTAAGTACAAGAAAGTAATTAAGGTAGAAACCTAACCACAACTTTAAACTCTAAGACCCCTTACGTCCCTTGTGCAATGGTTTCCTAACGGGGGTTTAGGTTTCTGTCACTCCGGCAACCCCTACGATTAGTAGCCAAATACACAATGCATTCCCCTAGGCCCATATAGGTGAAGTGTCATGTAGTCGACGTTCACATGACACCACTAGAAGAAGTACACCACAACTTAAATATCAAACTATTGAATCTTTCTCAACACATTTCCACTACTAACAACATGACTTCTCCCATGTCCTCAAGAACAAAACGAACTACTCACAAGACATCATATGGATCATGATAAGAGATGGAATAATGATGTATAACAATCTGAACATAAACAATAATTCAATGGTTCACTCAATAGCATCAACTACAAAGAGTAATCAACACCGGGAAAGTTTCCCCTATGAACTATGCAAGATTCAACACAATTGTTACAGCAATATGGAGATGGTGATGAGGGTGCTGATGGTGGTGATGATGATGATGATATCGATGAAGTCCAGCATGATGGTGGTGTTGATGGCGACGATCTCCCCTCTCCGGGAAGGAATTCCCCTGGCAGAAATCTGTCTGCCGGGGAGATCTTTCTCTCTCGGTGTTTTCCACCCTGCAGAGGCGGTGGAATCTTTCTGTGGTCGCCCCCCGAGTCTTAGGGTTTTAGGAGGATAATATACGCCAGAGGGGAGTGCCAGGGGTGGACTAGGGCGGCCACACCACCTGGTGGCGTGGCCTAGGCTGGCCCGCGCCAGGGGGTGGTGTGGGCCCCTGTGGCCCATCTCCAGCCCCCCTTCTGGCTTCCTTCGTCTTCTGAAATGAAGGAAGTGGTAAGAAAAGAAATTGTATGCCTATTGGACGTAGGTATAATTTATCCTGTAAAAGAAAGTGAATGGGTAAGTCATGTTCATTGTGTCCCTAAGAAGGGCGGTTTTACTGTTGTTCCTAATGAAAACAATGAAATGATACCTACTAGAACTATTGTTGGACATAGGATGTGCACAGACTTCAGAAAATTGAATAAAGAAACTAGAAAATATCACTATCCTTTACCGTTCATAGATCAAACTTTAGAAAGGTTAGCAAACCACACTCATTTTTGCTACTTGGACGGATACTCTGGTTTTTCTCAAATAGCTGTTCATCCTGATGACCAACTTAAAACAACTTTTATTAGTCCTTATGGTTTACATGCTTACCGATGTATTCCTTTTGGTTTATGTAATGCTCCAGCTACTTTTCAAAGATGCATGACTGCTATTTTTGCAGATTTTATAGAACTGATAATGGAAGTATTTATGGATGACTTCTCTATCTATGGAACTTCGTTTACTAGTTGCTTGGATAATCTCAAAAGATTTTTGTAGTATTGCGAAGAAACCAATCTTGTTCTAAACTGGGAAAAGTGTCATTTTATGGTCAAAGAAGGTATAGTCCTTGGACATAAGGTATTAGGTAAGGGAATTGAAGTGGATAGAGCTAAGGTTGAGGCCATAGAAAGAATGCCACAACCTAGGGATATAAAAGGTATAAGAAGTTTCCTTGGTCATGTGGTAGAAGGTTCATTAGAAATTTATCTGGAATATCTAAACCTTTGACTAACCTCCTACAAAAGGAGTAAGATTTAATTTTGATGATAAATGTCTTGTAGGCTTTGATAAACTTAAATATGTTTTATCCCATGCTCCTATCATTAAACCACCTATCTGGGATATGAATTTTGACTTAATATGTGAAGCTAGTGATGATGTTGTAGGAGTAACTCTGGGACAATACATAGGTCGTAGATTTAATATTATACATCATGCTAGTAGAACTCTTAATAGTGCTCAAAAGAATTATCCTAAGGAAGAAAGGGAAATTTTTGCTGTATTTTTCTCTTGCGATAAATTTCGTTCTTATTTAGTTGATGCAAAAGTAAGAGTTCATACGGATCGTGATGGTTTCAAAGAACTCATTGAGAGAAAAAACATAAGCCAAGACTAATCCGTTGGATTATTTTACTTTAAGAATTTGAGTTACAGATTATGCAGAGGCAAGAAATAAAGATGTTGGATGCAGTGTCCATGTTTGCCCAGCAAGACACCATTCTTATTGAGAGGAACTTTAATCCTGGTGATTTTCGCTTACGAGAATTATTCAATGAACTAAGGTCAATTCCTCCAAAAGAGAAGAAGTCTTTGTTGTTGGAGGAGCTTGTCATCCCCCAATAAGTAAACGGTAAGTTCAAGATAAGTGTTCTTACTCAAATAAGCAATTTGTTTTCATAGATTTTACTTCTGAAAATTTTGCCTTTGAATTCCCCGTGTTTTTCTGAAGTTTCTGGAGGTTTTTACCAACTATATGGGCGCAACTATATAACCGGAGAAAAATCTCCCGTCGTATAGTTGTTAACCCTCTGTATCTTCTTCGTGAAATTATTTTTGATGTCTGGACCTATACGGTCGCAACTATACGACCAGACAAAATTCCGGCCGTATAGTTGGTTGTTAAACTCTCAGACAGCTTCGATATTTTATGTCTGTATCTATATGTTCGCAACTATACGACCGGAGATGATATTCCGGCCATTCTGGCCGTATAGTTGGTCGTTAAACTCTCAGAAATCTTCGTTTATTTTTTCTTTTTTTGCAAAAAAAATAATAAGAAGAAAAAAACATTATTATCGGTTCTGAGTCGTAACTTAACCGACCTGGACTCGAGATATTTGGAAATATCTGCCCAGAACCAACTATATGGCTAGAGCTATACAGGCCACGCCCGTATAGTTGGTCATTACACGGCAGGACTCCTCCAAATCCGCAATTTCTTTCCCTATTTCATTAAGAGTCTTTTCTTGGGCGAGAATTTGGTGTTTCTCGCGAGTTTTACTGACCTCTGACCCCCCTTATATACTGTCATTGTCTCTCTCTCTCTCTAATTATAATCTCCAGGAACCAATCTAGCAATGCGCGTGGAGACAGTCAAGTTCATCGCCATGGACCCGAGGCTGCACAAGCGTAAGGAATTACCTAATATTGGTGCAGGTGCTAGCAAGGGAGAAAATGAGCCACTTTTGAAGCCAACCATTGGTCCTCGTATGAGGGTGAAGCCTCAAGAAGAGTGGAGGTACGGTTTCCACTTCCCCGGTCCATCAATTATGGATGAGGAAGAAGAAGCTGTTCCTAGGACCAAGGATTGCGTGCGAGCACTGGAAATATATCAAAAGCAGGAACTACTCCATCGCGCCGAAGTCCGCCACCGTCTCAAGGAGATAGAGAAGAAGGATGATCTTCTCCCATTGGTGACTAAGCTCACAAATAAAGTGGACACTCTGCAATCTGATTTGTGCAGGTGCTACAACCACATCATTGCTCTCGAGGATACCAACAAGAAGCTACGCACCGCGGTGCTACATGCCATGGAACCACAGTGATCTACAATAATCACAGTATCAAACAATCGCAAGGGATTATTTGATCCCGCCTGGCTTGATTCCAAGCTTGGGGAGATCTTTAAGACCTTGTAACCTATCTTATAAGTTTACATTACTATTTTAGTTTTGCAATAGTTTAAACTAGAAATAAATTTTGCATCATTAGAATTCCCTTCAGGAATAGTCGATCCCTTTTATGAAATTCCGAGTTTATTACTATATATGGAGCAATATTGAGTTTGTGCTTGTCTTATTGAATATATGAATGGCTTGAATATAATTTTACTTGCACTTGATGATAGCAATAGGAGTCTTCCACACCATTGGTATTAGTGGGACATATAAAGATAATTTGGTCAATATATTGTAAGTACATGGTTTGATTTACAAATAAAAATTATATATATACAGTTAAGTTGAAAAAGAAACCTTGAACAAAGGAAAATAAAAAGTGTTATCAAAATAGAGTGAGAACAAGTCGAGGTAGAACATTCAAGTCATAAAAATGCTTCATATACAATTGGAATTTGGTAATTGAGATCGTTAAACTTTGAATTCCTACATGAAGTGGAATGTATGGCTATCTCCTTTGCACAACACTTAAAATAAAGTGTGAGCATATACACAAAAGAAAAGAAAAGAAAGAAGAAAAAGAGCGAATGTGCAAAGAGCAAATAGGCATACACCACTATATTGTAGTATGACAAAGAGACGCTTTGAGATTTTGAATCCCAAGTGAATATGTTAATCCTAAAACACTTGGAACTACCTCGCTAATTCATTCGGTTGAACCAGATAATTTTACATCATGTTAAAATTCATCTTTTGTGAAGTGTTGATCACTAAGGTGTGGAAGCCTTCTAATATTATTCGGATGGTTTGAGTAAGGTACTATTCATGAACTTATTCCTATGTATCATATATATGATAAACACATGCTACCACTGCCTCATTTATTTTATCGACTCGACTTCATGAATATGAGGATCACATCCATTAAGCTAAACTTGCTCGGGACGAGCAAGAGTCTAAGCTTGGGGGAAGTTGATGAGTGCATATTTGTATCATGTTTTATATTATTATTTTGCATTGTAGATATAGGATTTTAGTATTTTAGGTGCTCGCGCGCACATTTTATGTTTGTTTTCACCAGGATAAGTACAGATGATGGATACAATGGACACAATTCTTGGAGCAGTTGTACTGTGGAGAAAAGGATTCAAAACAACATAAATCGCTTATTTGGGAAATATCAATAATACCAGAAGACAACTCGAAGCGATCAAGGCACATAGACGGTTTAACGACCAACTATACGTCAGGAATAAATTTTTCAGCCGTATAGTTTGCGTCGCCACAACCTCCTCAAATAGTTTCACCCCGTGCAACTAGATCAGAGAGACGACATACAGAACAAACTAAAATCACCGAAACCTCACCTCCAGAAGGCATCTGGAGGGGAAACTCGTCCACCGGGGATCCATCTTCGCCCTGTGCAGATCTGAGAGGCTAAGCCATCGATCTTCATCATCAAGCGCTACATCACCACCATCTCCATCCATCCCATCTACATATTGTCTAAATCTTGTTGTAATTTCCGTACTTGTTGTGGATTTATACAAGTACTATTCATCTATGATAGATTCCATTGTTATTGTCATGATGTTGATTGCCTCCAAGTCTGAGTAGATCATTAGTTCTTGGGGAGATGGAGAAATCCTAGTATGAGATTGAAATAAGATAAAGTTTATTATGATATTTATCGTTGTGACCTTGTGTTAGATTGTCTTCATCTTGATGTTGAGAGAAGTCGACCTCTCAATATTTGCCTCTCATGGGGACTTGATGGAGGGAACTACTTGTTGGTAGAAGGATGTGTGTTAGCACTTATAGTGACTATAAAGCTGTTGGCACTTCTTACGTATCAACTTGGGAACTAAGGAAACTCACAGAACACTGTCCATTCCATGGGATACGTCCTACGGGATTACGTCCCTTAATAGCACAGTAATTCAATTGATGTCGATTGTTGCTGTTGTGGTTATGAGGATGATGTGAGCAGTAGTTGTTGCCTATTTGTCCAAATATGGAGTTCCTCCCACACATACATAGTTGAGAATGTTCATGATAATAATATTTATCTTAGCTCCTTATAATGCTAGTGATGTATCCGCCACTCCTTGAGAACGCTTTTTCCCTATTGCAGTTCCAATCTCTCATACATACACGATACTTACTTTCTGTGTTCAGTTGTTTTACTTTACTTATTTTTGCTCTTATACCAAAACCCCCAAAACACCTTTTTACGCAATACTCGCATTTTATCTTGTCACTTAGAACTTTATTTAGCATTTCTATTGTAGTATCTATTTCAAGAGTTATTAGACTTCAGACTCCTGCTCCCTGTGGGATTGATATCTTTATTTTGAAACTAGCTACAAACGATCTATGCACTTGCAGTCATCACTCTCTCCGAAGGATACAATCGAGCTACACACTCGAGAGCCCCTCTTGATAGTACGGCTATCTATCCTAAATCCGGTCTCCCAACACTATAAGAGACCGGTAAAATAGAAACCCTATCAAGATCATACATTTGCCTTGAGCATCCTACTTGAGCTTGATGCAGACGATCTTGTCAACTTCAAGATGGAACACCTTTCTTGATTGCTCTTAATTGATGAAAACTTGCAAATGGCTTCCCCATACTCCATGGGGAAACCTCTTATTTGACCTTGTCTTCATCACTCCATGATCGCCGAGGATGGCAAGCTTCACGCATGAGATCTTCTAGAGATGGTGCACCTTGAGCTTGCCCTTCATTTCGTGATGATCTCTTGAAGATAGCCATGATGAACTCCATCTTCTTCTTCAAGACACTCTTGATCTTCTTCTTCTACTTGATTCCAATAGGCACAAAGCCCTTGGACATTGCTTCTTCTTTTTCATCCTTGAAACCAACACATGGTCCAAGCGATGCCAATGGACAAACCTACAAGTGAAACTCAATTTTCACATTAGTCCATAGAGATTGTCATTAATTATCAAAACCACACATGGGGCATACATGCCCTTTTAGATACTGACTTGTCCAAGATCTGATCATAAGTATCATTATACCTTGTTCAATCTCGTTACGGACAAGTTCTGTTTTACTCATTCCCGTGATATTTCATCCCTGTGACCTAGTCACATGTTGCAACATTATGGATATAATCTCACCGAGTCGGCCGTGTGTATATTCCCGTCACACGGGTGAACAAATCCTGATCTTGATACATAGGCATCAACATATTGATACATTGCAAATGTATCTATAATTTTTGATGTTCCATCCTTGGTTTTATCCACTTTCTTGTGTTTTGTTCCAACTTTGGAGTACTTTTCATATGATTTCTTGGACTAACCTATTAACAAGAGCCACAAATTGTCTGCTTTTCTGCTGTTTTTGGTTCCAGGAAAGTCAGAAGATGAATATTCTCGGAATTGGACGGGACAAAAGACAAAGTGCCTATTTTTCTGGAAGGGATCAAGTGCCAGAATACGAGACGGAGAGGGGCCAGGGGCCGGCCGCATGGCTCGCGCCAGGGGGTGGTGTGGTGGCTCCCAGCACCCCCTCGGCCTCTCCTTCTGCCTATATATTGCCCTCGGGACGAAACCCTAAGTACCCGATCAAAAATCCAGGAAAGAGTCTATAGCCGCCGTCATCTCCACCCCTAGATCGGGAGGGATCTGAAGCTCTTCCCGGCACCCTGCCGGAGAGGGGAATTCACCCTGGAGGCCTTCTTCATCACCATGCAAGCCTCCGGTGTGATGCGTGAGTAGTTCATCCTTGGACTACGGATCCATGTAGTAGCTAGATGGCTGGTTTCTCCTCCTTTGTGCTTTCATGTTTACATCTTGTGAGCTCCGTTCATGATCAAGATCATCTATTTGTAATTCATACATGTTGTGTTTGTGGGGATCCGATGGATATTGAGATGTTATTTCAGATTGATTATTGATTCTATCATGTCTTTGTTATTTGAGATCTTGCATGCTTTCCATTGTTAGTAGCTATCTTGGCCAAGTAGATGCTAGCAACTCCAAGAGTTAGTATTTATGCTCGATAGTGGGTTCATGCCTCGTAACTGGGAAGTGATGTAAATCTCTAAGGTACTAGATGTGATGTTGCTACTAGGGAGAAAACAACAATCCTTTGTTCATAGAACAATCGTATTGTTTACTTTACACGCCGTTCGTAAAGCAATAATATGTTGCTTGCAACTTAATACTGGAGGGGGTTCGGATGATAACCTGAAGGTGGATTATTAGTCATAGATGCAGTTGGATGGCGGTCTATGTATTATGTTGTAATGCCCAATCAAGTCTCAGAGGATTCAAGATGATTAGTATATGCATGTATTGCTTTCTCGGTGTTTGTCAATTGCCCCGCTGTAATTTGTTCACCCAGCATGTTATCTATCTAAGGAGAGCCACCTCTAGTGAACTATGGATCTCGGTCCTTTTTCTTTACATACAATCTATAAACTGTTTCTGCTTTGTGTTTACTTTCTGTAAACTTTTACTTCTTTCCATTCGATACGTTTAATCCTTTGTTTTCCGCAAACCACGGTGAGATTGACAACCTCATCGCAAGTTGGGGACAAAGTTCTGTGGTTGTGTTGTGCAGGTCTCCACGTTGCTACTAGCACCGGTAGTGCGCCCTGCCAAAACTCAGCTAGCAACACCTTTGGGGTGTTTCCTTGCTCCTACTGGTACGATTAAACCTTGGTTTCATAACTGAGGGAAAACTTACTGTTGTGCTCATCATACCTTCCTCTTGGGGTTCCAACGAGCTCTACGTCGATCGTCGAGTGCATCAAGATCTTTTCTGGCGCCGTTGCCGGGGAGTCAAGGACATCTTCACAAGGGGAGTCCCTCATAACCAATCTATTTACTTTGTTGTTTTTGTTTTTCTTAGTTTTCTTTTGCTTTGTTTGCTTGTTTCGTTTTTCAAAAATCCAAAAAAAATTAGTTTTGCAAGTTTTCTTTCTTATTTGAAAACCCAAAAAAAAAATTAAGTCTCCTTTAGTTGTCACCTCTTCCTTAGCTCACCATGTTGATCCCTACTTTCACCTTGAAAGACCTTTCAATTGGTAGTGGTTCTATAATTGGGAAAGATAATATTGAAGAATTATTTAATCATGTTAGCAAA
This sequence comes from Avena insularis, assembly GCA_023614405.1. Classification (NCBI taxonomy): domain Eukaryota; kingdom Viridiplantae; phylum Streptophyta; class Magnoliopsida; order Poales; family Poaceae; genus Avena; species Avena insularis. The sequence continues at coordinate 452,614,956 of CM042691.1, read as the reverse complement.
CATGAAGATACTGAGGATAGATCCCTTGTAGAACTTGCTCCAAATTATGAGATTGCTGCAGCTTCTTAAATTCATATGTTAGAAGCTAGGTTTTTTAACCTCAACCCCTTAATGCAAGTGATATTTCTTAAGCTTAAAGAAATTGAGGACCCCGAAAAGAGGGATTTTATTCTAGAAACTTTGTTTAAAGAGTTCTATGATGTTGCCAAGGAAGCTAGAAAAGTTTTTGAACGTTTCAATATGTTAGGCTCATGTGTAGATGTTGTTGGTACACGAGAAAAGATGAACAAAACTGAACCTAATGGGGAGGAACCTAATATACCAATACCCTTTAAACTAGTAGCAATACATGATGCCATAGAAAAGAATCTTGATTGGATTGTTCCTGCAAACCCTTTTGATGAGAATAGTGAACCCAAGAGCATTGAGAGAGGATCCTATAGAACTTATTTGGATGATATACCTTGCCTTGTTGAAAATATTTCTGGTATTGATCTTAATGCTTCTTCATTTGAGAACACTTGATTCTTTCTTTGCTTCTTATGCCTAACTTAAAGGCGTCAAAGAAAAGTACTTGTTGGGAGATAACCCAAGAGTTTTAGTTGAGTCTTGGAAGTTATTACCTCTGTAATAACCTCTTCTTATCCTTTTTATTTGCTTTTTGTGCCAAGAGTAACCTCTAATGAGAGTGAAGTAATGATTGGGAAAGTCGTTGTCCCGAAACAAATTTTTGTGCTTCACCATAAAAATTCCTGAGAGAGCTCTGTATGTCGTATTGAGCTGTAATTGATTGTGCTTCTGCCCCAGGTTGTTATCTAACTTTCGTTAGTTCAACACTTTTTGATTTGAGCAACAGAAGGTCTTCGAAAAAATCGTCTTTACCTACTGGTCTGTTTTGACAGATTTCTGCCATTTTCTGCATTTGCTTCTTGTTGGTTCCTTCTTGAGTTCTTTTGGGGAATTGAGCTTTTTGAGGGAAGTGCTACAGTAGCTAGTGTTCTAATTGAAGTTTATTTGGTGTTAGAACTAAACCTTAAGACTTATTTATCTTAAGTGCACTAATGTTGCTAATGAGATTGTGTGAAGTTTTGTATGAAGGAAAAATTTCAGGTGTATGGAAGGAATGAGTAATGAGATGAAGGATGGACTAAAGATCAAGCTTGGGGATGCCACGCGTGTCACCCCAAGAAATATCCAAGAAGTACAAGCGTCAAAGCTTGGGGATGCCCAAGGCATCCCCTTCTTCATCAATAAAAATCTCAGGTTTCTTCCAAACGCTTCATTTTTATTGTTTCATGCACAATTGTGTTTTTCTTGGAGCGTCTTGTTTTTCGTTTTTGTTTTGGTTTTTAGTTTTCTTGGTTTGCTTAGTTTTCTGAATAAATTGGTTGGACCCCCTCTTTCATACATTGGTTTGCAAATAGTTTGGTTTGGTTTGGAAAAGAGTAGGAAAGTTCATACTTACGTGGTAAAAAGAGCTTGTTCTTGACTGTGGCCTATGCTTTGTCATGCCATGCTTGATATTGTTTTGGCTTTATGCTTAGTATTCTTTTCTTTAGAATGACTTGTTATAAACAATTGAGATTGCTTAATGTGCCTTGGATGAATCATGCGTTGTTTTAGCATATTAAAGCATAGTATAGTGGTATTCTCCTTTGATGCTTTATTTGGGTTGACTTGGCGCATGCTCACACCATGTTATGACTATCCAAAGTCACCATAGCCTTTATTATCATTTAGTTTTCAACTTGTAGTATCACTTTATGCTTTGATCAATGATGTTTTGTCGCTCTGCATGATTATGGCCATTATTGCTCTCTTAGTTTGTCGCTCCCAGTCTTTTGCTAGCCTCCACAACAAAGTATGAGTTCCACTCATGCATCCAACTCCCTAAACCAAGTTATTCCAAAGAGTCCACCATACCTACCTACTAGCTTATGCTATTCCAAGTATATTCATGCTTTTGTTTACCTTCCACTTGTTATGAGAAAACTAGTGATTAAAGCTCTCACGAACTTGATGGCACACTTTACTGTTTGCCTCTAATAAACTTGAACCATTGGGTCCTTCTTTGTTGCGTATATTCTTGCGCTTTATAAGTTGAAATTAGCAGAACCATGTTTCATGGGGAACGCTTTCAACATTGCACTTGTACCTTGTACCCCGTTGATATCATGTTCTTTTGCTTACGGATCCCGGCAGTGTGAAATAAAAGTGGAACTTGTAAGATCATGGAGTTTGTATGTGTGTTAGAGAAACGCCTGGGCCGCTAGCCTAAGCCATGCCTAATCATGGTGGAAACTTGCAGCATCACCATAATGAGCACTCTATGAAGCATCCTCAATAAAAACCTATGCAAAAAGCAAATAAAAGATCGCTGAGATGCTCATTGTCTGCTTGCCTTGTCATTTTGATTATGGGAAAGCTCCCGTATCATGTGCAAGGGGTACCCCGTTGGCGGTTCTTAATGATACACATATACTTACAATGACAAGAGCTTACTCGTGACTGAAGTTGAGTAGCATGAGGATCGGTCTTCGTAAGTAAGGGGCATGAGATTTCGGTTTATAACTTGTCAAGCATATCCTCTTAGTTGTGTCACTTTAACCTTAATCACCTTAAAGATGCTTATGATAGGGGCAATGAGAGCTGAAAACTACAAGTACCATAATTTTTGGAAGCTCTTTATGAGACTTGAATCCCTACTTCCTTTTACAAAAGCCCGTTCTTCCACCATTATATTGAGTCTCCACCTTCTATCTTTATGCACCTACTTTGAGAGCATAGTGGCCATTCTTAGTTCTATGTGCATTGTCCCAAGACTAGTTGATTGATGAATAACTTGTTATTGCTTGTTTTAAACTATTGTATCTAGTCACTCTTATGAACTTTGAAGGTGTCCTATGCATTTATATTTGCTACTCTATTGAGGGACAAGCTGAATACTATTATGCTATGTTTTCTTTATGTGAAACAAACAAACGTCTTCAAAGCATTGTTATTCATGAATCTTTTGTTTGTGCCTTTTCATGTTGCATCATAGTTTCTTTGCTTATTGCTAAAACTTTGTCTTTCATGTTATGATTGAAGTACTATGATACCAGCTTTGAATGTTTTGCAAATACTTTGATCAAGTCTTTGATGGTGCATGTCACCTCAAAAATTATTTCTTTTTATCACTTACCTACTCGAGGACGGGGAGTTAAGCTTGGGGATGTTGATACATTGCAAATGTATCTATAATTTTTGATGTTCCATGCTTGCTTTTATCCACTTTCTTGTGTTTTGTTCCAACTTTGGAGTACTTTTCATATGATTTCTTGGACTAACCTATTAACAAGAGCCACAGTGCCAGCTGCCTATTTTCTGCTGTTTTTGGTTCCAGGAAAGTCAGAAAAATGAATATTCTCGGAATTGGACGGGACAAAAGCCAAAGTGCCTATTTTTCCGGAAGTCATCATATGCCAAAATACGAGACAGAGAGGGGCCAGAGGGTGGCCACACCACTGGCAGTGGCCAAAGCAGCCTCGCCAGGTTGGTGTGTGCCCAGAACCCTCGGCCTCCCTTCCGCCAAGAGGGGGTTCGGATGATAACCTGAAGGTGGATTATTAGTCATAGATGCAGTTGGATGGCGGTCTATGTATAATGTTGTAACGCCTAATCAAGTTCCAAAGGAGTCAAGATGATTAGTATATGCATGTATTGCTTTCTCGATGTTTGTCAATTGCCCCGCTGTAATTTGTTCACCCAGCATGTTATCTATCTTAAGGAGAGCCACCTCTAGTGAACTATGGATCCCGATCCTTTTTATTTACATACAATCTATAAACTGTTTTTGCTTTGTGTTTACTTTCTGCAAACTTTTACTTCTTTCCATTCGATACGTTTAATCCTTTGTTTTCCGCAAAACACGGTGAGATTGACAACCTCATCGCAAGTTGGGGACAAAGTTCTGTGGTTGTGTTGTGCAGGTCTCCACGTTACTACTAGCACCGGTAGTGTGTCCTGCCAAAGCTCAGCTAGCAACACCTTTGGGGTGTTTCCTTGCTCCTACTGGTTCGATTAAACCTTGGTTTCACAACTGGGGGAAAACTTACTGCTGTGCTCATCATACCTTCCTCTTGGGGTTCCCAACGAGCTCTACGTCGATCGTCGAGTGCATCACATATCCCTCTGGAATACCCAACATACACCGTTATTGTCACCCAATTATAGACATGATGTTTGATGCAGTCAAAGCAGCTTGGGGTGATAGTGATTAATATGATCTCACGTCAAAGAAAAAGGATACTACGCTTCTAATTATTGCAATGATGAACTATGTGACTTGATCATGTTGCAATATTTATATGGGTAATAACCATCACATCATTCATTAATGATATGATTTTATTGTTAACTGACATAAATGCTCCATGATCAGGAAAGCTTGATCAACGGTTGCCCAACGAACTAGTAAAAATAGAGGCTATTAGGGACTTGGTTTGTTTACATACCACACATGTATCAATGTTTCCATTTGATACAGTTATAGCATAGTGTGAAACTATTATGAACTAATTGAGATATGAAAATAAAATCCATATATTATTTGCCTCTAGGGCATATCTCTTTCATAAATATGTGTATCGATCATGTCTATGATGTTCCCGAACCATATGGTAACGCATTTAAGGGTTATATGACGCTTGAAGATCATTTTGAAATTATCAGGATCACTGGTAGAAAGAAGAGAGAAAATTGAAAGGGTTTCAGGAGAAACCGAAGGTAGTTCCGAACGATCAAAAAGGAATTTTTGATCATGAGTAATAGTTAAATGTTATTTTTATATTAATTATTATACTTAATAAATAAAAATCTATTCTAAATTATTTTTTGGCAAACACTCCCAATTGGGCCACTTCTCGGAGGGAATTGCCCATGTGGGAGGGCCGTCGTCTAGGGCATGGGGCCGACCGGCCTTGTGCCGTGCGTAGGTGGGGTGGGGCCCACCATACCACCGTCTTCCCCCATGGTGCCTCCTCCTCCCTTTTCATCCCACCTTGCTAGCTGGCAGGTGGGAGTCCCTCCCCTTCTCTTATATAAAGAGGGACACATGGGGAGGAAAAATAACAATTATAATTTCCTAAGGCATTTTTCTTAGGGAATTTCTCTCTCCCTTTCATTAGCTCTCATGCTCGTGGTTCCAAAAAGAACTGCACATGTGGGAAATAACACAACTCTATCACGCCATCGCGCTGCTGGATCCCTGTTCTAGAAGGTCTACTTTTGCAATCCCGACTGGATCAGAGAGAACATGAGTCATTATTGACGACCGAACGTGTGTGAAACCACGGGGGTGCTGCCAGTTGTGGAACTTGGATGTCGTGCGAGGAGTAACACGACCTTGAGGTCAGCTACGAGTACGACTACATCATCCATGTTCATCGTGAATGTTAACTCTTTCGGTCTACAAGGGTATGTCACTGAACCCTCTCTACGTTACAATAGATCTTGGCAATTAGTGTTGTGCTAGTTAGAAAAATTATTGTTTTCTGCTGCAAATACCTTCAGTACCGGGCCTGATCTGGCACGACGGCGCGGTGTTGGCGGACCGGGGCAACCCAATCTCCTCTCCCATGGGGCTGCTCGATGCCTAGGGCATGGTGGCCAGGGTCGTCGTCATTTTGTCGGCTTGCTGATGGATAGGGCGGCCGGGATGGTCGGTTGCGTGGGGACTCGGTTAGAATAAAGGCGGTGGTCCTAGGATCCTTATCACGCCATGATGATGTTCTGCTATTTGCCTGTCTTTAGTGAACTGGCCGAAGTGTCGAGTTCTGGAAGTCTCTGCCGGCGAACTCCCATGGGCGATTCATGCCTAGAGATTGCCGGACCCGGATGGGTTTCGGTCGCGTGTAACCATGTTTTTTCTGACCGTTTGGTTTCAGAGGGAGCGAGGCAAAACTCTCCAGTCTGTTGTCATTGTGGAACATGCTTTTAGTTCCATGGTGAAGTCAGTGTGCGGAGAATGTCATGAAAATAGAGATTTGAGGACTAGCAATGGTGGGTCAAGTCCTGGTGGCGATGAGGAACTGACTTGGTGATTCGTGACTTGTAGAAGCGATGTCGGAAAGTGGGGAGACAACACAGAAGGAGTTCACAATCTTACCTTGTAGAGTGAAAATCCAAGATCTCACTTTAATTGTTTGTGTCTGACAATGGTCTTGTTGAAGACATTGTTTTGTGAACGAGGACTTTCTCCAGTATGAAAACCTATGATCTTTGATTGGACGACGACAATGTTTGTGCACTATTTTCTTCTTGAAGGTGTCGTTATTGGAGAGGTTGGACTTCTGATGTTGTTCTGGTGCTGTTAGTGTCCCTGTTACAAGGAATCGATCGATGTAGCGGGATTTTTTTTAATTTCTTCTTCTTTTTTTCTAGGTTGTGTGCATCCATAATGCCGCTAGGTCATTGCATTGTTGCAGAGGCTGGGTGTAAATGTATCGTTCCAATATTAATATATATTATTTATTAAAAAAAGATTACCGTAGTGGCTATTTTGGAGACAATCAAACATCGCCTATCGATTTTTGGCTTGCTCCCTGGTTGCAAAGCATACAACCAAACAACCGCCACACCTACCTTCTCCGGGCCAGAAAAAATTAGGCAGCCAACCAAACGAAATGTCGAAGATGGTCTAAAGGCTATTTTCGTCTAAACAGAGCCCTGAGGGCCTAGTTAGAACGAGACCAAAAATGAGATGCGTACCAAACGCGACCTGGAGCTCCTCCATGCCTATTGCCTACATCGGCACGAGCATCGTTGCCTAAGGTTGTCGTCCACTGGATGGCGTTCTTTTTTGCGAAATTCCACCGATCTATTAGTAATCATCAACATGAGTACAAAGAGTCCCAAAAGTAATAAAAATTATAAATAGGTCATTGGACCACCTAGTGACGACTACAAACACTGGCACGAGCCGAAGCCGTGCCACCGTCCTCGCCTCTCCATCACCGGAGTCGTACCAAGCTTGTCGTAGTAGAGCTTGTTGTAGTAGACAGACGGGAGGTCGTCGTGCTAAGTCCCCAAAAGACCAGTGCACCGAAGCATCAATCATCGCCGAACAACGTATATCGGAAAAGACTGACCTCAAAACACACATACAGAAAACGATCGGATCCCAAAGAATCCGTCGGACACATGAGTCCACGCACCCTTCACTGATGCTAGACGCACCACCAGAGCGAGGATAGAGCGGAAAGGATCTTATTCTGACTTAAGACACCCTTCTGCCTCCCGAGAGCTTAAGGGTACGTACCGGTTCGGTCATTAGAGTTGCTCTTGTATCCACTGGAGGGCGTTGTGCCGCGAAGTGCGAAGACTGAGCTGGCATGGGCAAGGGAAGAAGGGGAAGGAGGATAGTCGCTGGGCATCCGAGAGAAAAGTGGAAATCCATTGGCGACAGGTGGAGAGACGGGGACAGTGAGGTAGGCAGCAGGTTCGCCTACGGGCCACGACCAAGTTTTGGAGCCGAGCGGCTTGTCAAACTTGACCAAGTGAGGTAGGCATCAGCTTGTTTGCACTTGCCGGGACAGACGTGTGTGGCTGTGTGGCCGGTCATCTTGATCTGGACGGCTGGGTCGGGCTTCCTTCTATTCTGAAACAACCTGCTGACGACCAGATAAGTCTGTAGTTACATGTATACATTCCAATGTACAGTAGTCGTTCCATTCCTTGGTCAAAGAGATGCAGTACATTTCACCCCATTATATAGTAGTACATTATTATGGGTTTATATAAGTCCACTAACACTAACCGAGAAAAAAATACTAATTAGATTTCTACCTCGTCGGAGGATGTTCATTATGTAGATGTTGCATGCATTCATAGAAAATATAGGCACCCAACATATTGAATTAGTCCAAAATATGAGAGCATTTTCACAGGATTAATCTTGCTATTTATTTAGTTCGTTATGTTCCTTTTTAAGAAACGAATTCAAATCAGTATTTTAGGAATGCTCCCCGTAAGTCTTCACCATAAATACATCCTAAAGAAGGAATACAAACTCATTCATCCAGACAATATTGTCATTTTTTGGGATACAAATTTCACACACACGTACGGAGCGAAACATCGGAGGAGCATAAGCACATATTTAATGGGAAATGAGGCGCCGAACACGGGCATGGGCGGACATAGCATTCGTTTAGCCCAGACGTCCGCTCAGACTTGCTGACAGCGAAATGCTTGCATTTTGCGTTTTTCCATTGTGATTTCTTCTAAATTGGCAGCTTAACCTTGTCTGCCGAGGCTTCAGGAAGTCCCTTGCTCCACTACGAACTCAGCCATTAACTAAAAGGGCCAACACCAGTCAACACTATGACATTAACAGAGGCAAGTTGGTTCTTCAATAATGTCCACTAAAACCATATAGAAGACGGAAGTTTTACATCTTAAAAGAGTATAATTCCAACTTCCGTCGATGCCTATGCACCTCCCGCGTCCACCGCGAACGGTTCGCCAACCACCTTTGGAAGGTGGGGCTGCCGCCACATCGGCGAGACCCGCGGTAGCGGCGCAGGAGGAGGGCCCTGGGTGGAGGGACTGGCCGGCAAGGAGCGGATTCCTCGTGTCACCCAAGCGGAAGGACGACAAGGGGCAATGAGAAGATCTAGAATGAACTATAATGTGGATAAATTAGTTGAAGTTTTGAGAGAGATTAACAACAATGTTATTTCCTGGACCAACTTGACAAGATGGATTGATCAGTGAATCACAGGGATGAGCACGTACCGAGAGGCATCAACTCGTTCCCTCAACAAAAAACAAAAAGAGAGGCATCATCATCTCGTGATCCAACGACCACCAACAAACCCAGTCCACTCATCCAGACCCCGAAATGGCAACAGAAAATTAAAGAGACCACCGGCTCGGGTGGCCCTGGCAGGGAACGTCGGAGTCAAGGGGACAGGGCAGTCAAGCCACACCACTATCACTGCCACAAAAACCCTCTCTCCGAGCAGAGCCAGCGCCGCCGCCGATTGCCGATGGCGTCGTCACCTCCCCCTCCCCCGCGGCCCCGCATCCTCGTCCCCAAACCCGATCCCGACGCGCCCCCGCCGATCCCGCTCACCCCCGACCTCTGCGCCGCCCTCCGCCGGAAGTCCACCAAGCCCGACCCCGGCGCCGCGCACCAGGTCGAGACGACGCCGCTCACCGCGGAGCTCTGCGCCGCGCTGATACGGGAGCTCGAGCCCTCCCCCGAGGACCACTCGGACTTCGCGCACCGCCTCCGCCTCGACGACATCTCCGCGCCGCTGCCCCCGCCTCCGCCTGCTAGCGCGAACCCGGCGCGGGCCTCTTCCTCGGCCGCCAGGACCAGGGGCAAGAAGGGCACGCGGGGCGCCGAGATCGTGCGGGCGACGCTCACCGCCGACGCCGACCACCTATCGCTCCGCGACCTCGTGCGCCGCGCGCGGCTCACCTTCGAGGCGCTCCGTGGCCGCTACGTCCGCGCCGGTCACAGCCGCGGCGACATGCGCGCCCTCACCGCCATGCTCGCCAGCAGCCTCTGCCTCTACCGCGACGTGCGCATCGTGGGGGCCGTCCCGGGCGTCCTCGTGGGGGACGCCTTCAGCTACCGCGCCGAGCTCATCGTCGTCGGCCTCCACAGCCGCACCCAGGCCGCCATCGGCTTCGTCCCCGCCAGCCTCGTCAGCGAGGGCCACCCCGTCGCCACCAGCATCGTCTCCTCGGGGGAGTACCTCGACGACCGCCACCACAACGGGGAACTGCTCGTGTACACCGGGAGCGGCGGCCGGCCACGGAGCGGCGGAGAGCAGGGGCAGCACGACCGGGGCAACCTGGCGCTCTCCTACAGCTGCAAGTACGGCGTCGAGGTGCGCGTCATCCGCTGCCACGACTGCAATGCCAGCCCCAGCGGCAAGCTCTACATCTACGACGGCGTCTACAAGGTCGAGTCTTCCACCTACGGCCCCGGCAAGTCCGGACGCGAGGTCAACCTCGTGCGCCTACCCGGCCAGGACCCGCTCGGCAGCAACGCATGGCGCGACGCCAAGAAGCTCACGGACGCCCTCGACTCCAACATCCGGCCGCCGGGATACCTCACGCTCGACCTGTCCAGGGGCAAGGAGGCCGTCCGTATCCCCGTCTGCAACACGCTGGATCAGGACAGGTCTCCCCTGGACGACACCGAGTACCTTGCGCGCCCTGAGTTGCCGCCGGTGCCGCCCAGGCTGGAAAGGCCGTCGTCATTGCGCACCTGTGCCTGCAAGAAGAGGAACGGCGGAGGTGGCCTTGCGTACAACTCCGACGGCATGCTTGTCAGGGGGATGCCGGTGGTGTACGAGTGCGGCGCCCTGTGCGGGTGCCCGGCGAGCTTCCCCAACCGGGTGACGCAGCGAGGTATGGCGCACCGGCTGGAGGTGTTCCGGTCCAAGGAGACAGAGTGGGGCGTCCGGGCTCTGGAACTGATCCAGCCGGGCGCCTTCATCTGCGAGTTCAGCGGAGACTTGGTGGCCGCCGCGGACGTCGACGGCGCTTCGACGGACTGGAACGGGTACGCCGATCCGAGGAAGTTCCCGGCGAGATGGAAGGAGTGGGGCGATGCCTCTGCGGCTGCGCTGCCGGACGATGACGACAATGGACCTCCCCTGTTCCCACCGTGCCCGGAGCCGGCGTACGTGCTCGACGTGTCCAAGAGGAGGAACTTGGCCTCCTACATCTGTCACAGCACCGTCCCGAATTCCTTCGTCCAGTTGGTGGTCCGTGGCGACGAGAGCGACTCCTGCCCTCACCTCGCGGTGTTCGCCATGGAAAACATCCCGCCGATGTGCGAGCTGAGCATCGACTACGGCATCGATTAGTGTCAGCAAAGTTCTCGATGACAGGTTTCTAGGTAGATAGATGCTGAAGCAACATTCAGAATTCCGAACCTGATTAATGTTTTGAGCATTGTTCTGAATGTAAGGGGTCTTCTAGATGTTGGCACTAAGCCATGCCGTGCGTGGCTGGTGCATGTATCGGGTGCGTGTGTTTAGTTGGTTAGCGAGAAGAGCGGGAGAGACAACATGTCCGGGGCGCGCAGGACTGGCCGCGTTGATCGCGTCCGAGCGCGTTCATGGCCGCGAGCTAGTGCGCGTGGAACGTGGGCGTCATGGGTGTGTGAGTGCGCAGGCGTGGTGTCGTGTGTGCGAGCCTGAGCGCCTATATAACCCACCCCTCTGTAATCGCCATGAGTGACCACGAGTTAGAGCTCGGGCTGAGAGAAGAAGAAGGTGTTCGTGCGCCCAAAATTCTGTGTATCCCTGTTCTTCTTCCACCTCGGTCCGTGAGCTGCGAGAGTGAGAGGAAGGTGCAGCCGAGGTGCTGCGCCGACACTAGAGACACCATATTGATCCATATCATCATAATTATTTTAGCTTCTCAGTATTAGAGCTGCAATTTACGATTAGAATTTAGAGCGAGATTGCCCGTCTCTGACAGTGTCTTCAGTCACATTCACCAAACGACGTCCGACAAAAAAACCAGATCGGTCGCTTGGGGACAACACGGCGCCTTTGCTGTGGTTGGGCACGCCTATTTCCAGTCGCGTGTCCTAAATTATTATTTAAAAACTGAATACAAACTGAGATTTAAAATTTCATTTAAACTTGGTTATGTTTTACACGGTTCAGCCGAAATTTAACTAAATCTAAATATAAACCTCCCCATTGTATGCATTGACGAGCTCAAGTGAATCGGTTTCAATTATAACCAGAAAACAGCCCAAATTCTCAATATAATAAAGACCATTGTGAAGTGCCAGAGCTTCTGCAGTAGTAGCATCAAGGGTATGATCAAAGATCCAGCTTCCACCTGCAACTACTTGTCCTTTTGAATTCTGAAGCACAGCCTCTATAGCTGTGGTACTATTTGGAAAGAAGCATGCATCAATATTCAGCTTGTAGGATTTGGGGGAGGCCCAACCCAATACACCTCACATGGCAATATTTTCTGTAGCACCTTTATAGTTGAGAGTAATCGCTTAGACGGAGAAGGCTCAGTCGGAGCAACCTTTTCTCCATTAACTTGCTCCCTTCGTTGCCACCAGATGTACCAAGCCCTCACAAGAATTAGCTCCTTTGGACCTACATCCTTGAGATCATCTCGATCTGCAAAATTTGTTTCACTCCACGGGAGTTCTTCCAGGACAACTGAACATGATCTGTCAACAAGAGCTGAATTAATTAGATTAGCAACGCCAATAGACTTCCATACCTCTTGTGCTCTTACACAAGTAAAAATTAGGTGTCGAACATCTTCAGCTCCTTGTAAGTACACATGACATTGTCTAGACACTAGTATGTGCCTGTTAGCAAGGATAGACATCCTTGGAATAATCCCATAAAGAGCTCGTCAGGCAAAGATTTTGATCTTACTCGAAACTTTTAATTTCCAAAGAATATCCCATACTGGGTTAATTGATGATGGCCCCTCCTCGACATTGGTTTGCAGTCTATGTCCATAGATATGATTCCACTAAAGGTAATAGGCTGATCTCACCGAGAAGATCTAAGACTTGGTATGATGCCACGCAACAAAATCACCAGTGAGGTTTTCACTAAGAGGTATGCACATAATCCTTTTCACATCCAATGGATTAAACACCGCCATCAACAGCTCTTCATCCCAATTACAAGAAACTTGATTAATAAGCTCATCAACCGTCTTAAGAAATACTTGGTCTCAAGGAGTTTGAATCATACGATCAGGGCTACTTAGAATCCATGGATCAGTCCATATGTTAATTTTTTGACTCGAGCCAACTCTCCAAATATGTCCACGCTTGAAAGTAAAAAGACTCGCAACAATACTATGCCAAGTAAAAGAGGATCCACCTTTCGGTCCAGCCTAAAGAATATCATTATTCGGATAATACTTTGCCTTTAGAACTTTTGCACAAAGAGAATCGGGCTTTGTGATCAACCTCCAACTTTGTTTTGCCAACATTGCCAAATTAAAAGCGTGGATGTTTCTAAATCCAATACCACCATTCTTCTTTGGAATGCATAATTTCCACCATGCCATCCAATGCATGCGGTTTTGAACTTCTGTATCTCCCCACCAAAACCCAGCAATAGCATATTTCATTTTCTTACATAAACTTTTAGAAATTTTAAACATCGACATAGCGTAGACAGGGATTGATTGAATAATTGCTTCCAGCAATATTTCCTTTCCTCCCATAGACAAAAATTTCTCTCTCCAACTTTCAATCCTTTTAATTATCCTCTCTAACGGATACAAAAATCTATCACTTCGGTCAGCTCCAACAAGATAAGCAAGGCCCAAGTATTTATCTGATAAAATTTCAGTCATAATATTTAGCTCAGAACAAATTTCTGCACGTGTATCAGGCTCCACAGTAGGACTAAAAAATACACTGCATTTACTCTCACTTACCAATTGTCCTGAACTTGCACAGTATTGATCAAGTACCTGTCTCAATGAGATTGTATTAGTCATATCAGCTTTCATAAGGATTAGGGAATCATCTGCATAAAACAAATGTGAGACTGATGGGGTATTTATGCAGACCCTAACACCTTCCATGCCACAAAACCTCCTCCCTATGAGCCAGAAGACTTTAAAGCCCTTCTGCACAAATCAAAAACAAATAGGAGAGAATGGATCACCCTGTCGAAGTCCCCTACTTGGGATAAAAAAATCGGTTTCCTGGTTATTAAACCTAATTTGGTATTTAACCGAACGAATGCATGCCATCAAAAGATCCACAAAAGAATTCTGAAAGCCCAAACGTTGAAGTTCCACTCAACTCTGTTATAAGATTTATGCATATCAAGTTTGACTGCATAGTAACCCCATTTTCCTTTCTTCTTATTCTTGATTTTGTGGAGGCTTTCATATGCCAACAAGACATTATCTATAATTAATCTTCCAGGAACAAAAGCACTTTGTACATGAGAGATTACCTCGTCAAGCACATGCTTCAGTCTTAAAGCTATCATCTTTGAGATTACCTTATACTGGACATTGCAAAGACTAATGGGTCTATACTCTGTGATAAGCTCTGGATTCTCCACTTTCAGAATAAGGACAATAACAGTATCATTCCAGCTCTCATGGATTACTTTGTTGTTAACTGTAGTAAGAACTTCATACGTGAGAGAATCCCCTAGTATGTGCCAACATTTTTTTAGAAAATCGAATGTAAACCATCCACCCCATGGGCCTTCATATCCAATAGAGAACAAAGCTTTTTTTAACTTCCTCAGCCAAATAATTTTTAAGTAGTTATTTATTCATAGCTTCTGAAACCTTTGGCACAACTTTGGACAAAATCTCTAGATCCGGCTCTTCTACTTTAGTAGAGAATAACCCTGCAAAATATTGTGAGATCAAGGGGTTAAGATTCAGACACCCCTCCACCTAAGAACCTGAATCATCTTTGAGTCGTTTGATCATGTTCCTTTTTTGGCACTCACTAGTGAATTTATGGAAATACGAAGTGTTTTTATCTCCATGTTGAAGCCAGTTCACTCTGCTATGTTGAATCCAGTAGATATCCTCCTGTTCCAGAAGGGCTTCAATTTCAATTGCGAGTTCATTTTGTTGCCGAATACTTTCCTTAGATAAAGGTCCAGTAGCAACCTTTTCCATATTTTTCTGAGCATAACGAATTTTCCTATTTGATCTCTGGAGGATCTTCTTATCCCATTTATGCAAATGGTTATGGACAAACGCCAGTTTTCCCGCTAAGTTTTCATTTTCAAACTGTGGCACAACAAGCTCCCAAGCCTCCTCAACTACTTGCCGAAAACGGGCCTCTTTCAACCATTTGACCTCAAAGCGAAGAACAGTCGGCCTATTATGAACTTGATCACCAATATCGAATTCCATCAAAATTGGTCGATGATCGGATTGGCAGTACTCCATATTCTGTAGTGTAGCATCGCCAAATTTAGACATCCATCCATCATTAGTGAGGGCCCTGTCAAGATTTTCTCTAATCTTCCCCTATGCCATGTATACTTATGCCTAGTGTAACCAAAGTCAGCTAGATTGCAATCATCAATAGCTTCTCTAAAAGCTTGCATAAAATGTTGAGGCCTGGGATTTCCACCTTCTTTTTCAAACGGGTATAGAATTTCATTTAGACCGCCCATAACAAGCGAAGGAATAGTTGACTGCGAATGTATATCCCTTAAATATTGCCACGAAAGGTGTTTATCTTGCCACCTAGGTTGCCCGTAAAAACCAGTGAAACGCCACACATTTTCAAAACCCACACCCACCTCAACATCAATATAATTCGGTGTCTTTAACCATAGAGAAATCCGAGCCTCCTTCTTCCACAGGAGCAAGAGACCGCCACTTCGACCATCACTCCTCACCACTTCCTTATGATCCATACTCAAAGATCGACACAAACATTCCGCAGGCCACTCATCAAGATGTGTTTCTGATAGGAAAAGAACATCCGATCCGGTCCACTCCGCTTAAAAACATTATGTAGAGCCCAGAGCGCCGCAGCCCCTGTAGACCGCGGCTATTATAGCATAATATTTTCATTGTGTCCGGTCAGCCTCCTTCCCAGAGGCCGCCGATATCAGTTGTTTGTCAATAGCCACCGGCGCTGGGGGCTGCGACGGGTCAAATACACCATTCGTCATTGAGAGACACGATGATCACCCGCTGCGCCTGTACCTCCTCTTCAGCTCGGTCGAGGTGGGCACGAAGGGAAGCGTCATCAGGATTGGCCCGCACCGCTTTCCGGAGGTCGCCACGCACCAATGCGAGCTGGTCCCAACGCCGGTACTCCGGCAGGAAGACGCGTTCCGCCACCTCTATCGTGAAAGGCTCGCTGGTGGTCACGTGATGGTTGTAGAAAGGGCGACGCGGCCCGGGGCGCAGCGTGTAAGTCTGCGGGCGCCCCGGAATCAGAGACTCCAGTGGGTTCGGCCACCACGAGAGCGGCGAGCGCTCGGGCACCTCTTCTCTGCCGGCGTCGGGGTTGCCACGGAGCTCGTCATCGTGACGACGGCGGCCAGGCATGGTATGGTTTTATCGCGGCGAAGATATCTCAGCGCCCTCCCCATTTTATGGCGGCGCGTGGACGCGGCGGGAGATGCCTAGTGACGAGGGTTTAACTCGCCAATGCCCATTGTTATGGACTTAGGTTTTGAAGAAGGAGGGAGCGCTGGAGGCATCGGTCGGCTAGCAAACAAGCACACAGGGATGCAAGATTTACCCAGGTTCAAGCCTCGTAGAGGTCCCTACTCCTGCTTGTCTGCTCTTGAAATTATCGAAGGAATCGAAGATTACAGAGGTGCGCAGATGCAATCTGGCGATGGTGGTGAAAATTAGGGTTGTGATTGTCCTTCTCGCCGGCCTCTCCTAGCCTTTATATATAGATAGGCTAGGTCTCGGGTAGCAGGTCGAGTCGGTTACAGGTTAGGGTTCGTCCTTTGAACTTTCTATCTTAACCTTTTCTTGTATCGCAAGCAATCGGAGAGTCCGTGGATCACCCGAATTCTGCATTGGGCCTTGGCAACGCCGTGGGCTCCTGCCGTATTTGGACCGTATATACCAAACTCGAGTACCTGTAGGGTATACCCATGTCACCTAGAGTCGCGGGAAAGAAAGGCGAAAGAAGGCGGGAAGACATTGTAATTTTTACGTCGGCGTTGGTGATGACCAAGCGTGGACAAATAGATCGCATCACTGGCGCGATCGACCGGACAGGCCGGACCTCAACCCAAAGCCACCGCGTACCAACCCAAACAGAAAGAAATGAACCGGTCGGGTCTGCCGGGTGGAGATGGTCCAAGTCAAGTCATCGATGAAAACTGAGTACGCAGCTGCTCGCCAGCGTTCCGAAATCAGTCACTCCTGTTGTTCTCCTTCCCTCTCGGCAGCGACAGCTGTCGTTCCTTGAACCCTAAACCCTAGTCCAATCACCCTCAACCTCCCGCTCCCCTCCGCCGCGAGATCGGCTCGATTCGGCGTTAATCCGGCCCGGAGCAGCTGGCCTCTCCCCCGATCCGCGACGGCGCCGCCACCAGACGAACCTGCACCCACCTCGTCTGCCATGTCTGGGCTACAGTGAGTAACATTCAGGGCCTGTTCGGTGGAGGAATTGCAAAGGAATTTCAAAGGTTTTTCTTCCTATGGAATTTTTTCCTTCAATAGCGTTCGGAACAAAGGAAAGTAGACTAGCGATTCCTCAGGAAAGGTTTCCTTTCCTATGCTTCTGACAACATTTCACAGGAATTGTAAAATCCACCTCATTCTCTTGGTTTCACTGATGCCCGAGGCGAGATGCTCTGGCCGTTGTCAGATAGCCCCTTAAGAGCATGTTCAATAATATAGCCGGTTGTTAGCTATAAAAAAGTGACACGTCAGCTATAACCACCTCTATAGTCAATATGTACAATAGTTGACTATAAAAGTGTACTACTTAATTAATATGTGACCCACATGTCATTTTTATAAAGTGCCTAGGAGCACGTCCTAAAGCTGACTCTTAACTTACAACCGGCTTACATTCTCTCTCCTCCTCTCTCTCCTCCACCTCACCTAAACTATACTATTTTATTTCTTATAGCCAGCTGACTGTACCTTATTATACTTGCTTAAAAAAAGCTTATGTGTATGCTAGGCCATGGGATTAGCAGCAGAGTATGCTTGTGTCTGAATAAAATTGTGTTAAACAGTGCTCCATTAGTGCCTCTCCGTCTGAAACCGGACCAAAATATTCCTTCGTTCCAAACACCTCAAATGTTTTCTTTCCTCTGTTTCAGAAGCCCGTAGGATCACACTTCATGCACCATCCTATTCCTATACCGGTTTCGATTCCTCTGATTTGGATTCCAGCGTTCCGAACGGGGCCTCAAGCTGTGTTTCCTTGGATCAAGAACTATGCTGAAACTCACTCGATTGGCCTCTCAATTTCGTTTATTTCTCAAATGGTAGGGCACATTGTGGATGAACTGACTGGAGCGGTGACATCAACCACCGATCCCCTTTCACCACTACTGTAGATCCTCTGTGACCTCCGTGGCTACGGTGAGTACCCCTAATTAGCTTTGCTTTCCTTGGAATCAAGAACTAGCTTGCTGCAACTCGCGATTGCCCTCTGAATATCCGTTATTTCACAAATGGTAGGGTAAAATTTGGATGAACTGACAAGAGCAATTGCCGGTCCCCTTCACCACTCCAAGTCTAGATCCTGTGTGAAACCTTCCGACCACCATGGCGGCATCTGTGGACTGGTCCTCGCTCCCGTACGACCTCATCAACCGCGTTGCTGACTGCCTCCTGGCCACCAACGACATTGACTACTACATGGACCTCCGTGCTGTCTGCAGCTCCTGGCGCCGTGCCACAGCAGACGCCATGAATAACCCAAACCCCTGCTTCCGCCCTGTGCGATGGATAGTGATCGACGAGGTCAGCCACTCTCTCGATGTCAAGCGCGGCACACGACTCCTGATGAACAAAACCACGGGCCGCTTCCTTCGCAAGGACCTGCCTATGCTCCACCGGTACTATGTCATCACCAGTGGCCCCTATGGCTTCGTCCTGGCGGACAGGGAGCGGCCGCACGCGGTGTGCATCCTCAACCCATTCACTGGCTACCTGCTTCGTTTCATGGCGCCCATGGTTAATGAGTTGGTCCATTCTGCTGTTGTCTATGGCCCTGTGGCTGCGCCCAGTCTCATGCTGTTCTGCGACTCCTGTCGAAAGCTGTACAGGGCGAAGATTGACAGTGGATGTTTCGATGTGATCGTGGATGACATGGTCGGTTATCCTATCATCAGGTTGGGTTTCATAGGTAGGTTCTATACTGGTGATATGAGGAAAAAATTCTTTCATCTGTTGAGCTCATTCGGTGTTCATCCTTTTGAGATGTTGTCTGTCTATCCTTCTCAAACGGGGCACGCAAGTCGTTGTTTCATTGTGCGTTCTGCCGGTAAAAAACTGATAATCATTAAGCTGCAGCATAGCATGGAGGTTTTCAGTTGGAACACTGACAGAGGTGGCGTGTTTGAGCCTATTAAGAGCATCAGCAACCAGGCCATCTTCCTCGGTCATCATAAGTGCCTCTCTGTTAATGCCACTATGTTCCCGTCAATCGACGCCAACTGCATCTACTACCTGAAAAGCCTAGATCCCTATGACATCTACATGTATGACCTCAAGGATGGGAAAGAAGAGAGGGTCTCTGGAGCCATAACCGCAGTAAATTGTGATTTCCTGTCTGATGCTGAACCTCCTTTCACAATCATTCAGCTCCTCTCCAGCTTCACCACCAATGCCTGGGACTCGGAACGAAAAGGTCATCCAGATGCAGATGATTATGGGCTTTCCTCTTTGTTTGAGGAACTTGAATTTGGTGACTGAATTATCGAGCCTACGATGCTCTGTAGTTTTACTCACCTGTAGAACGGTATTGTAACAGGATATGAGCTCCATCATTTCACGAGTCTGTAATGCTCTGTAGCGTCTACTATGTACGTACCTTGGTACCTCTTTAGTGTGCAACCTGGTGCTTGTTGGCACAAGATATTGCCGATCTCTAAATTTCTAATTTGCAATTGGACATCCCATGCATGTTGTTCAGCCACGGTTTGTTTTTCTGTGTAGGTTTATCAATCTGGCTTTGGCTTGAACCTATCCATTTGCTCACAGCCTCTGTTCAAGCAGGACATGATCAGTTGAATGCCTTGGTGCTCATTGTTGATAACTGTATCTACTACGGCAGATTGGCAGTGACATGGTGATTGCTTTTGCTTCTAATAGAAACAAGGGAACTGATGAGCGATGACCATTTTTCTTCCTTCATAATGATTCCAGCATATTGAAGCTTCAGGTTTCCTTTTGCTCCAATGATGACTAAAATGGCCTCTTAGTTGGGGCACGCCCTATTTTTTTTATTCCTCTCACATTATTTCAACAATTCTTATAGAAACCTAACATTGTCGTTTGAAAAAAAATGGGCACACATTTAAAGAGTTTAAATTTGCACAAGTACGATATCATAATTTGTATTTGGCATGCTGAACGGAAATCCCCACTAACCCACTTGCAACTAGAATGGTGTCTTGTTCTGGACACTGAGTGGCACCAGGTTTGTCTATTCCTCTAAATGCAGAACAAAGTATGGATCGAAATATACACTGTTTCTGTACACACGCAATACATGAAGAAATGGAATATCATCTCTCACACTCACAGATACCGTTCGATATTCGACATCCTGCTTTAACAGTCGGTGCAACATGTGAGCAGATCGTAGGTTCAGGTGTTCAACCTGATTGAGCCTAGGAAAAAAAAAAGCAAAGCTAGATGAATAAACCTGCAGAGATAAAAGAAACCGAAGCTGAGTTACATGGGATGTTCATCAATTGCAAGCACAAATTAGTCGTAAGTGATTAGAATACTCTGGTCCAACATTCTCTCATGCCAAAAGGCAGCGGATTTACACTTAAGTAAATAGTTACATACATGAGAGAGCATTATTACAAAATATACACGGGGCAACAGAGTCTGCTCTGCTTCAATACGGCTATCGTAACTCAAAAGGCATAGTATGCTGGATGATTCAGTAGTCGAATTCAAGATCCTCAAGGTAAGCAGAAAGAGGCCGGTAACATCAGGGAGCCCTTCAAATATTTTCTGACCTTGTATTTCAGAGTCCCAGGCATTTATGGAATGATGGTGTAGCTGGAGAGGAGCTGAATGATCGTGAAAGGAGGCTCAACATCAAACAGGAAGACACGGTTTTAAAGTGTTAATGGCTCCAGAGACCCTCCATTCTTTCTCATCATTGAGGTCATACATGTAGATGTCACAGGGATCTAGGCTTTTCAGGTAGTAGATGCAGTTGACGTCGACCGATCGGGAACTTATCGGCATCAATAGACATACACTGATGGTAGTCGAGGAAGATGGCCTGGGCCGAGGCTCTTGGCTAGCTCAAACACGACCATGTCAGTGTTCTTGAAAACTTCTCTTCCATGTTGCAGCTTCATGATCATCAGCATTTCACCGGCAGATTCCATGAGGAAACATCGGTTTGTGTGCCCTGGTTCGGGAGGATGGACAACCAACATCTCAGAAGGATGAACAGCGAATGACAACATGAAATGTTGCACGACCATAGTATAAGTCATTGTCAACCTCTAGAATTTCTTTTGGATTTTTTTGAAACTTTAAAATATTAATTTGAACGAAATTAAAAAACGGACTCTATATCTAGATACATTCAATTCACAAAGCTAAAACGCCTTATATTTCCGAACGGAGGGAGTACTAAACATAGAAAAAGGTGCACATTCAAGCTTCGGAGAAGGACAATGCGATGGACATAAGCTTGCATGAAGGACGGTGCAGAATATAATGCTATCAGCCCACGAGGAGCCGTTGATCCAACCTCTGAACTTGCCTCGCTATTACTCCACCGTGAGGCATGCATGTGTACTGGCCTTCTTCTAACATGAAACTAACATGAAACATGGGTGTGTTTTGCCGCTGACGTCCTCCAAACTCATTTTCCTTTGAGCGAATGACAACTAATTTTCCTCTCACCGACAACTTGACCTGGACTTTTAGTCATGGCCCATTTGTTAGTGACTGAAAACCGTGTGTCCTACTTTTGGCTGGTTGCCTCATACTAGTATGAGCTACATTGTTGAGCACACATGCTTATAATTACTCTACTTTTCATGTGATTTTGGTGCGCACCAACTATTTATTCGTCATATTACAGATTTATAAGAAAACTAGTAAAAGGCACGTGCCACGCATGACGAGGTTTGATCTCGTCAATGCCCATTGTTATGGACTTGGGTTTTGGAGAAGATGGGGATGCTGGAGATCGTGGCACGGTTAACAGACAAACAACCAGGAGACACGAGATTTACCCAGGTTCAGGCCCCCGGAGGGAAAACCCTACTCTGCTTATGCGCTCTTTGATTCTGGCGGAACCGAAGGTTCTGAGGTGCTTGATTCGATCTGGCGTGGATGCGTGAGTCTATTGTGGGATTTTCCCTCGTTGGACCCTCCTAGCCTTTATATATGGGGAGGCTAGGTCTCAGGTACCGATACGAGTAGGTTACAAGTTGTATTCAAACTCTAGTCTTGTTCTCCAAGGATCCGAAGACGTTATGGGCCTTGGCCATCCGAAAATCTTCATGGGCCAGTGTATGTCTGCCGTGGGCCTTCCTTGGGCTGGACTAGGTATGCTGAAGTTACGTACCCGTAGGGTATAACCATGTCGGTAGCCCGGTGATCGGTCGAATCGTAGATTCGGTGAGAACTCTTCAATCCTTCGGGTGCAACTCTCTTTCAAGAGAATGTGTAGGGATTGTTGATCGTGTGCACGACTCACCCGGCGGATCGGGTCGATTAAGCGTCTTAGGACGAAACAACACGATCTTCTTGAGTTCGGGTCCCTCAGCGGACTGGAACATATCTTTGGCGTAATTCGACTCGGGCGGAGGACTTACAGGAGTGGAATTCCGGTGATTTTAATTGGTGTACCCAACGTCCGTCGGGATTTTTCATCGCTTTTGTTAGCGCAGTTTTTACTAGCGAGCGCGATGCGTGTCGTTGCGTGCCATCGATGATATCATAGGTCTTATCTTTGCGTCGCAGACGCAACATCCGAATGTTTATCACCGCGGAGGTGTTTCGGGTGGCCAAGGAGGTCGTTGCTCACTTAGCGTTAATTAGGGCAGAGTTGCCGAAAAGTTTTTGCATGCTGATCTGGAAGATCGCAGTCGAAGATTTCATAGGGTGCGCGACCAGCGCTCCCTATGGGAGTAGCCCCAAGTGTCTGTTTGAGTCGTAGTCTCGAACGGAGACTTTAGTTCAAGTATTGTTTCAGTTGTTAAGTCCGCAGGACTCGAAAATTTTCGGATGCTTAAATCCATTCTCCCTATGGGAGTAGCCCCTGAGTCCGTAGTGGAGTCGTAGACTCGACGTAGGACTCGAAGTTCTTGTGTGTGCGCGACCGGCGCTCCAGTTTGGAGTAGCCCCCGAGTGTCTGGCGGAGTCGTAGACTCGGGCAGAGACTCGAGTCTGGTATCGTACAGTTGTAGTAGGAAATCTCGTGGGCGTACCGCTGACCCGGAAGTACATCGGGTGCGCGACCAGCGCTCCTGATAGGAGTAGCCCCCAAGTATTTAGTCGAATCATAGATTCGAGTGAGTACTCTTAGCTATGAAGCCGAAGAATTGTCGGTTGTACTAGTATAGCCTTTTGATGACGTCAGTGCTGACGATCGATGACATCAAGCGTCTGCTGCGCCAGAGATGACTTGACTGGGCGAACGTGGGTCCCAATTGCTGACTTTGAATTGACCGGTCACGCGCGGCGTGGAGATAATTACGGCGTCTCCTCGATGTCCGCGCATAGTGGACGGCGTGGTCACGACGGTTCGTTTTGGTGCTGACACGTGTACGGTCAGATCTGCGAATTTGTCGACTGCGACCATGAGGAAGACGTGTCCTCCCTTTGAGGATTTGTCGACTGCGACCAGGAGGAAGACGTGTCCTCCCTTTGAGGATTTTGGCAGTTTGCCGATCATGTCAAGGCCCCATTGGGCAAAAGGCCAGGCTATGGGTATGGGTCGCAGTTCGGACCTAGGTGCGTGCGGTTTGTCGGCGAACCGTTGGCACCCGTTGCATCTTCGCACGATGTCTTTCGCATCGCTCATGGCCGTTAGCGATAGAATCTGCTTTCATGAGCTTTGGCGACGAGGGAGCGGCTGCCTGCATGGTGACCACAGATGCCCTCGTGGATGTCTTGGAGTATGGCTTTGCCGTCGTTGATGGTGACGCACCGTTGTAGTACGCCCGTAATGCTGCGTTTGTACAACTCGCCGTTGATGATGGTGAAGGCTTTTGACCGACGAGATATCGCGGGCATCTGTCGAGCTCTGCAATTCTCCGTTAATCGAGAACTGGAGGTATGGGCGTGTCCAAGTTTCTTCGACGCCATGACCTGCATCAGGTTGACCATGGCGACTTCGGTATCCAACTTTTCGGGTCCTTCATGACCTTGGTAGCGTAGCCCAGTGTTCTCGCTTCTTCGGGTGATCCCTTGGGAATTTCCGCTTGATGGATGGCACGCAGATCTCGAGGAACACACTGGTGGTACCTTTGCACAAGTGGAGCCGATGTTGGCGAGTCTATCGGCCTCCTCGTTGCTCTCTCTTCCAACGTGCGAAGTTCGCGTGGTAATTCTCCTTCGAGTCGTTGTATAGGCAGTGATGCGCGATCATGTTTTCGGCGTGTGCGTCGCACTCATTCATCGTCTGCTGTACGACAAGGTTGAAGTCACCGTAGATGACCAGGCGCGTTGCGCCACATATTTTTGCCATCTTCATGCCGTGGATGAGGGCTTCGTATTCGGCCTCGTTGTTGGAGGTTCTGAATTTCATCCGAAGGATGTACTTCATCTTGTCACCTTGCGGGGAGGTCAGTATGACTCCTGCCCCTGCTCCGGCTTCGCGTTTGGAGCCGTCGAAATGCATTGTCCAGGACTGCGACATGTCTGGTGTGTCAGGTAGCTGCAGCTCCATCCAGTGCACCAGGAAGTCCGGAAGGACTTGAGATTTGATGCCGGCCTCTTGCTGGTGCCATTGAAATTTTGTATGAAGCTATCAGCGAGCTCCTCCCAGCTTCGGATGGATCCTGATGATAGGTGCTGCGGGACCAGCGCCGCGCTGTCGGTGCGGTGAAGGCATTGCATGGCGGTTTCTTTGTTGCCTCCGTGGAGCTTAACAGATGACAGATGGTCACTGAGCCAGGACTTTGGATCTTGCGTGCCATTGAACTTCGGAGTATCCGAAGGAAGCTTGAAGTTGCGTGGCATCTGTGTTCGCCGGACGGATCTGCTGAAGCATCGAGCCCCGCAGAGTTCTCCTTCGTCTTCATCCATCTCAGATTCAGACGAGCATGCACGTTTGGCGCGTGCTTTGTCGATCTTGCGCTGTGTAAGCTTGTCTCTGGCATCGTAGTCGCGTTTATGGCGGTGCGAGCTCTTCTTCCTTCGAGGAAGATCGTGTTCTTATTCATCTTCGGATGAGGGAGTGGGGCTCCGGTCGCGCCTGGCCGGAGCTCTCTTCTTCGGCTCCGTAGGAGCGTCTTCGTGGAGCGCAGCTCCGATTAGTCCTAGTCCGGTGAGTGCGGACCTATGCATGGCCTTTTTCGGGCCCCCCTCCGGAGGTGGGTGAGCTGCGAGATACGCAGTGGCTGCCATGATCGCAGCTTGTGGCGTCTTCGGGGTGATGTTGCCGTCGGCGTCCATATCCATGAATGATGTGTGGAGAGTTTGGGTCGCGTCACGCCGCTCCTTCGGGTCCATGTTTTCCACCCGAGAGCGGTGCTTGTTTCCCTGGTTTCCGTTTGTGCTAGAGCCGGGTCGCATGGCGGAGTGCGCAGCTCGTCGCGCACTGGACTTAGAGGCTGCTTCCTTGCGTTTGTCGAGCGTCTCCTGCATCTTGACTTGCTTCTTGTGCTCCTCAATGAGGAGGTAGTGGTATGCCATCAGCAGATCACGTGGGGAGTCCAGAGGTAGGACTATTTCGCCTGCGACGACGCGGCGTGCTTCGGCCCATCCTTCTTTGCTAAGTTGGATGAGGTGGCCCCTGTTTTCCCCGTTTTCGCCGTTTCTGTCCTGCGGGTTGGGGTTGGGCGGCGGGTTAGGCGTTTCCTCGTCGGTTTGATGATCGCGCGCCTGATAGCGCCTGCAGATTGGTTATTTCTGCCGCAGCTTTCGGATCCGAATCGTAGGTCCTTCATCCGAAGGTGGATCGCATAGATCGGAGTTGCGCTTGCTTCTGTAGAACTCATCTGTTGGTGGTGGCGTGCGTAGCACGGGTGTGGAGCCCACGGCGGGCCTGATTGACGCACGGGCACCCGCTTCGAGGCGGAGGGTGCCAGTTTGTCCCACTTGGAAGCAGAAGCTCCCGAACAAGATTTCGAGTCCGTCGCCTACGGGCTCGAAATCCTTCATGGTATCCGGCGAGTGGGCGGTGAAGACGAAAGCGCCGAAGAGGAGGTGATTCTCCGTCGCCGTGGAGTTGTAGATCGATCGGGTCAGAACCGTCACGACCGCACAATCAGCAGCCCCAATTCCCACAGACAGCGCCAATTGACGAGGTTTGATCTCGTCAATGCCCATTGTTATGGACTTGGGTTTTGAAGAAGATGGGGATGCTTGAGATCGTGGCACGGTTAACAGACAAGCAACCAGGGGACACGAGATTTACCCAGGTTCAGGCCCCCGGAGGGAAAACCCTACTCCTGCTTGTCTGCTCTTTGATTACGGCGGAACCGAAGGTTACAGGGTGCGCAGATTCGATCTGGCGTGGATGCGTGAGTCTATTGTGGGATTTTCCCTCGTTGGACCCTCCTAGCCTTTATATATGGGAAGGCTAGGTCTCAGGTACCGATACGAGTAGGTTACAAGTTGTATTCAAACTCTAGTCTTGTTCTCCAAGGATCCGAAGACGTTATGGGCCTTGGCCATCCGAAAATCTTCATGGGTCAGTGTATGTCTACCGTGGGCCTTACTTGGGCTGGACTAGGTATGCTAAAGTTACGTACCCGTAGGGTATAACCATGTCCACGCACGTATGGGATGTATGAAATGTGATTTAACAAACTTTGCATTACTATTTTACTTACTAACTTATTACAGAGAAAAGGAAGTCAGTTATTCTGATCTCGACAGGTTGTGAGGTGTATCGAACATGATTTTAAGCCATACAATAAGTATAATATTTACACATGTTGAGAAAACCTATATTTACAAGCAAGTAAATAGAGCGGGCAGAAAACACATTTTACGTTGATGGTCATCCAACACAATATTTTTTTGTAAGAAGGTTGACTTCTACTTCAAGAGCTAGATTAGAAGGATGACTTCTACTTCAAGCGGGAGGGGGGAATCAGCGGGGGGAAGCAGCCAACCAGAGGTGAGGGATGGCCGGATTTTTATTTTTTTTCGAAGAGGAGGGATGGCCGGATGGGGATGGACTCAAGCAGGTTCTGCAGCGAGATGGCTGCCATGACCTATGGTTGAGGGCGACAACGTTTTCAGCAGCTGATTCTGGGAGCAAGGAGGAGGGAAGCGGAGATGTGTTCAGTAGTAGAGGAGTCCTGGCGACGCGACTTCTAGAGTTCAACCGAGAAGCGTCCAGAAGCACCCAGACTGAGTGATGAACAAGCTGAGCCGTCGATGGGTAGATGTGTGCAAATCAACAGCTGGCTTTCTTTAGATTCGCTCCTGCTCGATCCGTTGGATTTGTAGAATCAATGGCTGACATCACTTGGAGTGACGTCTTGGCGGTAACACTGTGGACACACGGCGTTAAATCCCTCTTTCAAAACTCGTGTATTATAGTAGAGATATTTGTTGTCTTAGTGTATGTTTTTAGGTAAACAATACGTATTTATCATTAATTACTCAAACAAAGTATGCCATATAAGAACACTTAAATAGAAGTTACTACATATAGGAACTTTGAAGTGGTCGTCTCCGGCTTCATTAAATGCCTTTTCAAATATGTCCTTATATGTATAAATGCAAGGAACATATTGACAAGCGTTGAGCCAATAAGGCCTTATTCCATAGATTTATACCGCCGAGCTTCGCGAATTTCTTTTAAACTATGTATTTAAAAGCAACATATTTGTACTACCTCTGTTCGGGATTATTAGTCTTAAGGGCCAAGTTGCTAATACCAAGACACTTCATAACTCTCTTTCATTATTCTTTGCATGCACCAAGTCTTACATGCATGAGAGAAGTGAGAGAAAATTGAGCACATGAATTGAACGAGAGACACTAATAAATGAGATAATCCTTATAATCTCAAACAATATAAAAAGGCTCTCCGGACCTATAATCCCAAACAGAGGTAGTATTAGAAAAGATTATTTGCAATGCTTGTTTTCTTTTAATTAGGGGGTGCTTCCTAAAAAAAACTACGTCTTGTTTCGGCCACCAACATGACCTAATTGGTATACTAAAAAATATGCATAGCCATGTATCGATGAAAATATTCAAATATAGAGTTATATATAAGTCAAATACCATTTTCTTTGAAACATTGAAAAACATGTAAACATTGTGTTAATTTTTTTTTTTTGCATGGTATCTCTCTAAAAGGGGTTGTCTTAAAGGACCCTATGGCTACACACAATTGTGAAGGAACTGGAAGTGTTGATTATGTAACGATGATGAATTACGTTAGCGTACACCAATTCATTTCCTGTTTGCTTGATTTGTGTTGTGAGTAATCTTGGTGGCCTTCAACCTTCTATCATATGCTATAATTTCTCTTATGTCTGGGAGTTGACTAGTATGTTTGAGTAAATTCATTCACTAGTTATTGTGGTAGTGTGGACGTAGGTTTTGCTATTTGACATTGCTGTAACAATTTGGTACACGCATCAGTGGTGGTCGTTGCAATCTATACTAACAAATACCACAGATATATGATGTATGAGGTAGAGATAGTAGCACATGGATTATTCAACCAATCTGGATTGTGCGCTAGCAATAGAATCAATGATGTATGAATCAGATCTCAAACTTCGGTTGCTCGCTTTGTGCCAAGACGCTTATTTTTTGTAAGAGATGATAGCATTGTAATTATATATAAGTCAAAGATTGCTTGCATCAATTGATTTAGAAGCCGGCAGCCCCAACCTCCTTTTCGATAACCCGGTAAACTCTTAAAGTGTCGAATAGAGGCTTATTTTTTAAATTAAACAACCTTGAGGGAACTATAAGCACATAGATAAAAGGGTCGAATGGAGGGTGTTTTTTGAAATCTGACATCCTTTGGGGACCGATAAGAAAGAAAGGCACACAGATATTTCTTCCCTAATCCATTCCCAACCGCGAGGGTTTAAGGCTACTTCGGAAAAACGGCGGCCCACCCGTCGGTAGGGTTTTGGGCTTCCCTCCCCTCCAGTTCCACCCCGCCTCCATTCCCCGCGCCACCGGATCACTCCTCCCTCGCTCGCTCAGGAGGCGCCCGCCGCCACGCCTCTGGCTCTTTGCTGCTCTCCGTCGGTCGGCAGTCCGGCCCGCAAAGCTTCCCGGACGCACGAGCCCCGTCGCGCCCATCTTCTCCGCTGCGGCGACAGCCCCCCCGCTGCCCGGCTCGGCTGCTGCGCTGCCACCGCCGGCTCGCCCCACTAGCTTGGTCGGCTCCCGTCCTCCTCCGCTCCTGACTGCTCTGGAGCTCTTCGGCTCGGCTGCGCCCCCCCTGGGCTAGGTAATTTATTCAACAGTTCAATTGGATTGATCTGTAAGTGAACTGATTCTTTGATTTAACAATTGTCTGTCATCAATTTCATGTTTTAGGGATAGAAGATAGTTTTTATCCATTGATTTCAACACCAAACCAATCAACAAATGCAAACCCTCGAATATGGTTCTCTCTAGATGATGGCTAAAGGTCTCATGGCAAAGAGCAATAATGCGGGGGCAAAGAAATCTCCCCTGCAAATCCAGTTGCTGGAGGGATTTTACTCTGGTGAGTACACATGCTAATACTTGCAAGCTCTGTTCCTGCTGAATCTGTGTTGCATATGTTCTGTTTTGTGATGTGACTGAATATGCTTTCATCCAGAGGTACAATATCCGAAGCCAGAGGACATGACAGAGTATGCGGCATCTGTTGGTCTGACTTACAGTCAGGTCAGAATATGGTTCAAGGAGCGGAGGAGGAAAGAGAGGAAACACATGGAAGCCGCAGGGGTTCATATGGAAACACAAGTTAGTGCAGGATCAAATTGTAGCAGCGGCAGCAGGTATTCCTCTTTTTGCGAATCTGGCATGAACAATATTGTTGGTTTGCGTGCTGAGGTTGGCACTACTGTCGGTAGGAGTACGGGCCTTGTAGGAAAGAAACACACACTTCGACCACAAGTTCTATTTCCGAAGGATTATATTCTTAGGAAAGTCTTCCGCAAGGATGGTCCATCTCTTGGCGGTGTATTCGATCCCCTGCCCCAACGTGCACATGGCCATGTCAGAGGTACGTCTCCGTTAGCAATTTAAGGTCACTGAGAAGTCATTTACCATCATAGCAGTAGGTATCTATCCATGTGTCAACTAGCTGGTTAAATCACACAAAGTACCTAAAATGAAGCTTAATCAAACTATGCAGTTCTACTAACAAACTCTGGTCATTGTTTCATCTTTTGCGTGGAACTCTTATGTTCCACCTTGAAAGACTGCTATTAACTGTTTTCCTTTGGACCATGTACTCATTCCCATCTCAAAACTGTGCTGTTATGAGTTTGCATGCTATGCAAGTTCCAACTTTTTTCTTTGGCTTCTTCACTCATTGGGGACAAAGAAATTATATTGAGCAGATTGCGCTTGATTTTGTTCTCCCTATTCGTTTGTGCTAAAGTTGTGGTTGCTTTGTTCTTGGCGCAAATTTTTGGGGGAACAAGGAAAGTAGAAAGGATCTGCAAGCACTTTCAAAGCTCTTCTAATGCTTGCTTCTGGTCTATTGTCAATGTTCTCACTTATGCTGCCAACATATGTTGCAGACATCATTTGTGGTTTGCATTCTTTAGATGCGGTTAAGGCCCTAAAAATATCAAATGATCAATGCTTCTTTTTGTAGTTGCAGATGCCACAGAGCATCATTCTTACCAGGACCAAGGCGTTGTGAAAAAGAGAAAGGTATTATTTAGGCTACCCAATTGTGTTCATTCTCGTTTCTGTAACACATGTTTCCTGTGCTAAACATTGTTGAACAGTTGGTATCATACCCCTTATGTCTTTGTATGTACCTAATAACATACTGGTGCCGACAGTTAATATGACCAAGCATAATTTTTTGGTTTTCAAGTCCCACAGCCACTTAGTTAGAAAACAGTCATTTTAGGAAAGCTTCATCACTATTTAGGCTAAGTGAGCATTTTTATTGTCATTTCTAGCACAGGTTTTTGTTTCCTATTTAAGTATTGTTTACTGGTTGGTGCAATACCATTTTGTGTCATCATGTGTGTATTGTGACGACTTAGTTTTATGCTCTGTGCTCGTAGTCAGTCTGATCCAGCATAATGTTTGTTTCATTACTGGATCTTTTTTTTAATAATTAGAACCGTGGACTCGGAAAATCAAGTATTGCCTTTGCTTATGGACGACGATAATCTTTTGAGCCAGGCAGTATACAATAAGAAGTCCCATGTATTTTATTGGCCAAGAGATGACACCCACATTTAAACTGGGATACATGACTTGCAAAACCCGCCTTACTGGGTATCGCTTTTGTCCAGCCATTTGCTGTAACTGTATTTCTGAAGACAACTCTAATATTTTTTATTTTGTGGATAGATGTAAGGTTAGAACTCCACTGTGTTGGTTTCTTGAGATTTTTGTGTGTGTTTTCCAGTTACTGATTGACAAATTGTTTTCGTGTCTGAGCTGAAGATGCTGTCAACTAACTAACTATTTGCGCTCTTTCCTTTTTGTAATCCATGTCAATTTCTTTTCACTTGCTATATTGAGACTTCTAATGATGTGTGCCACCTTTCTTAATGATTGTTCATCTGCAGGTCATGGTGTCTACTGCCCAGAGATCCACTTTGCCATGTGAGAACAATGATCCTGTGAGGAAGCATGGAGCTGGCAAAGGTTTAATGACAGTGTGGCATGCAATGTATTCCCAAAATGCAGAAATTCAAGATGGCTCCAGTTTCATTGATGAAACTGGTTGCTTGAGATCATTGAGACCATTCGATGATTGTGGTGGAAAGCTTGTCCAAGTAAAGTCACTTATTTGATTGACCTGACACAGCCTATGTTATTTGAGCTTGTCTTTAGTTGTGTGTTCTGAATTAGCAACTCAGAATTTCCTCTTTTTAATGTTATACACAGAAACAAATTTTGCCAAGGAAGAAAATAAGCAAAAAGAGTAAACCTCCACCGAGTAAAAGAAAGGTAATCTTTCTTACCTGGCAAAGTCAAAATATTGGGAAATGGAGTAAACTTGTAGTCTTCTTAAATCTAGACTAGTAGAGCTGCTAAATGGGTGCATTTGGAAGGAAAACAAAAGAATAGAAGTAAAATGAAATTTGACCTTCTTAATCTGGTTAAGTGGAACCTAATGTGCCTCCTGTGTAGAACATTTATGGCGATTTCTCCCTATTTTAGGTGCCATGTGGCAGAGTTACTGATCTGAAGAAGCATCCTCCAGTGGAGTGCCTTCTTTCAGTTGATGAATCAGAATCCTCAGAACTACAAATTGAACAAGCAAGTTTAGTTGATGATGAGGAGCTTGAGCTCAGTGAGTTACAAGAAGGTCCTAACCCGTTAAGATGTTCAGCTCATCTTTCTTCAACTGGGAGACACGGCTGCCCCCTTTGTAAAGGTTTGCGATACCATCCTGCACCTTTTTGCACCCATGTTTTGTAATATAGTCAATTTACTGAAGCTTTTCTTGCAGATTTACTTGCCAGGTTTCCTCCACCAAGTGTTAGGATGAAACAACCATTTCCCAAAAAACCTTGGGAATCTTCACCTGAAATGGTGAAAAAGCTTTTCCAGGTTATATGCAATACTTTACTTTGTGACCATACATGAGTAGTATTATCATCGTTGATGTAATTTATCTTACTTGAAATTATGAAAATCAGTTCACGGTCTAATATATGTCCAACTTCTAGTAACTTTTTGAATTTTCTCCATCATTAACGAAAGTATCTGCCTTACTGCTGGTTCTGGAACATGATTAGCCTTCGAATCTTTCCATCTGATTACAAATTTCGTTCATGAATCCAACCAATAGTTAATCAGGTTATAACATCCTGGGAGTGCGAATATTTTAGACATGCTTTCACACAAATCTTCTGTATCTGTATTTGGCTATTTTGTTTAGCTTTTGAGCATTAATGATCTAAACGTGTCGTTGAAAAGCTTATTACCTTCTGTATGCTGTAAGTACCTAAACTCGGTTAACTGTCAGATTCTTTCTCCCTTCTCGTAATGTGTGTGTTACTGTCATATTCGTAAATTTCACGTGTCCACCTTTCCTCTACTAGTTCTTACTTTGAAACTTTCCCAACATCTGTTAATTGGAAAATGTTCTTGGCAGGTTGTTCGGTTTGTCTACACACATTTTGGTAGTATGGATGTCCACCCCTTTACATTTGATGATTTTGTACAGGCATTCCATGACAAGGTGCAAATTTTCGGTGAAACATTCCTGGAATTAGCATGAGTCATTGTATTATTTGCTTACTGTGCAAATGTTGCCTCCAGGACTCGTTGTTATTGGGGAAAGTACATGTCAGTCTTCTCAAGCTACTCATGTTAAACACAGAAAGGGACAGCAGCGGTGTGTTTGTTCCACGATCTTCTAAAGACAGCAGATTTTTAAGCTTTCTGAACTTTGTGAGTTTTGAAAATGCTGTTTATTTCAAGCATCCAGATGCATTTGCTTAGTAATCTAGAGCTATTAGGTCGGTGGCTTCATTTCAGCATTGTCATACAGTCCACTGATGAATTTTAAATGAGCCGAAAATATAGTACTCCCTCCGACCCATATTAGTTGACTCAACTTTGTCTAGATACGGATGCATCTAGACTAGATACTTAACTAGATACATATGAATCTGGACAAACTTGAGTCAACTAATATGGGTCGGAGGGAGTAGTAGATTCATTTTATTATTTTTCTTCGGTCTGATTGTTAATTATTAGTCGGATATTTATTGTCAACTATTGGCGAGTTTGTTGCACATTGTTTGCAATTTCTTGAAGGCCAATAAGGACCAACAGGGTCTAATAAATGACGGTGTAGGATGAATCAAATTCATTCTCTAGTAGCACAAGGCTATTAACTTGTATTGTTCATCTTAATTCATTATATTGAGTAAAAGAGATCGTGCAATCATTGTGGTATAAAGATGATCACACCATTCTGTAGAATCCAATAAACCATAAAACTTTGTAAAGAAATTGAGTGTGCTATTCTTCTCCCATCTGCATTCATTTAGTACCGTGGTTTTGTCTCAATTGCAGCACCAAACTTCTGTTTCAGTTTAAGTGTTCATGCTAGTCATACGAGTTGTTATACTTCTCATAGAATGCAGAACAGAGCCTATTTCACTGAGCTAGTTTGTATTTTATGAATTGGCCTGGCTCTCTTTTCTTATGCTCCCTCCGTTCCAAATTACAAGATGTTTTAGCTTTTTCTGAAATGCATGTATCAGGACGCCTTTTAGTGTGTAGGTTCGGAGCAAAATCAGTGTTTCAGTGTGTTTCAGAAAAAAGCTAAAACATCATATTTTGAAACGGAGGGAGTATAATTGACGGAAGGTAATTAGACTGTTAGTGTTTTTCAGATTACTTTATGCTGCTATCATTTGTGCGAACGCCATACCTTCTTCCTGTTTGAAGAACTTATGTGAAAAATATAATAGCTGAATGATTTGTCTCTATAATCATTACTAGTGACCTATGTAGTTGGTATTATTGTAGTTGCATTACAATTTTGTTGAAGACGTTTCTCTTTCAGGTTAGAGAGCAAGAATTCGATGTGAATTTTTGGATAAAATCCCTGAATTCTCTTACTTGGGTTGAAATACTACGCCAAGTTCTGGTTGCTTCAGGTTTTGGTTCAGATCACCATATGCTGAATCGGAACTTCTTTAACAAGGTACTTAATGGGACACCTAATTATTCTAGATCCTTTTAGCACTTACATGTGGGTGTGCATGCCTTTCAGGCTACAGCTACCAATATTTGTACATATGCTGTAGCAATAGATTTCCCCTACTAGTCTGCAGGTAATTCAAGCATGTTTCAAAAGTAACATATATCCTTTTGCTCCCATCTACAGGAGGAAAATCAAATGGTTAGATATGGGTTACGTCCTTGTACACTGAAAGGTGAATTGTTTGCACTATTGTCTAAGAAAGGAAGCGGTGGGTTAAAGGTATCTGAACTTGCCAAATCACCACAGGTATTTTTTCTTACAATATCAGAAATAAACTGTTCATGTTGATGACAGCTGGTCTTCTGTATATAGTTTTGGTCAAGTATCTCCTTAGCATTTACTTGATTGTTCTCTCTCCAGATTATCGATCTTAACCTCTCAGGCACATCAGAAATAGAGCAGCTGATATTCTCAACTCTCTCTAGTGACATCACATTATTTGAGA
This sequence comes from Avena insularis, assembly GCA_023614405.1. Classification (NCBI taxonomy): domain Eukaryota; kingdom Viridiplantae; phylum Streptophyta; class Magnoliopsida; order Poales; family Poaceae; genus Avena; species Avena insularis. Next base: position 452,579,734 of record CM042691.1, on the reverse strand, counting down.
AGATTGCACCTTCTGCATACCGTCTCCGTGTTGATCCTCGGATTAAAGGAAAAGAAGATCCTGATTCAGACATTGAGGATTCTGGAACTGTTGACGATGATGGGGATGCTAGCAGCAGTGGAGATGAATCTGTTGGTCCACAAGAGTTGAGTTTTCCCGAGGATGAAAGTAGAATTGTCAGGAGGAAGCAGAAAAATACGAATAAATGCAGTGAAATTGATGAAAGTTATTCTGGAGAAAGATGGCTTCTGGGGTTGATGGAGGGTGAATACTCAGACCTAAGCATCGATGAGAAGTTGGATTGTTTGGTTGCTTTACTAGATGTTGTTTCTGGTGCTGGTTCTGTTCCAAGGCTTGAGGTAAGCTTCACTCTCTTTCGATATATTTCAGTTGCAGTATCTCATCTTTGTTGAAGACAACATTGTTTAAACCTTACTGAACTCAAAAAACGACTAAAACCTGGACTTTAAGGATCATTATTCTATTTTGTTATCGTTAATTTTTCTGTATGTATGAAGTTTGCTACCTGACCATAGTGCTCTTGCTTGGTAACGTAATTACGTGAATAGTTGGATGTTCTTAGAAGTGATCAGATTAATTAGGAGGGCAAGGTCTCATTTTTAGAAGATTTCTGGCATTATTGCTGCAGTTTTTTAGTTATCCAAACCCATGAGCCATTGATGCAAATTTATCTCCGATATTCAAATTTTCTTCTACTGACATGCTTTTTCACTTCTCTACAAACTAACACAAATACTTTATACCTCGAGTTGAGTATTTTAGCTATACTATGACTGTCTCCTCATGGCTAGATGCATGTTTAGAAGAAATGGACATTTTAAGTAGAGAATACTTGCCTTAGGATACCATATAACTGTCAATCCAAGTCTTCGAAGTGAACATACATACATATCATAGTCATTTCTCAGTTGTGTTGCATAACTCTATTGTGTTCACGTGCCAAGTTCAAGTCCAACCTTCATACAAATGTTCCATTCTCTTTGTATACCCTGTTGGCAAACTGCGAGTACCTTATATTACTGTTTTCTACCTTTTGTAGGAACCACAAAGTGTCCTGTCTAACATGCAGAGAGCACAGTCACATGCATCAGGTGGGAAAATAAAGAAGTCGACAAGAACCATTTATCAATCTAGTGACGAGCACTTAAATAGATCAGGAAGCTCGCGCAGTTTTGATTCTTCTATGCAAGGACATTCAGGAAGCCTGAAAAGTCAGGATCACATAGGTGACTCTGAAACTAGTGAATCATCTACAGGATTTGCACATCAGCCACAAATTGTTCTCTTAGGGTCAGACCGCAGGTATAACAACTATTGGCTCTTCCTTGGCCCATGTATGGCAGAGGATCCAGGGCATCGTAGGGTCTACTTCGAGTCCTCGGAAGATGGCCATTGGGAGGTGATTGATTCACCACAGGTTGTGCACCTGCTACTTTGCTTAGATATACAACTTTGTCTCTGCCTCTTATTTTATCGCCCGTGTTTAAACTTCCACAAATAAAGTAACTGTTCTATCCTTCTTTTTTGCAATACAGGAGTTACTTTCGCTGCTGTCTGTCCTAGACATCAGAGGCACAAGGGAAGCTCATCTTCTTGCATCAATGAAAAAGAGGCAAGCGTGTCTTTTTGAAGGCATGAAAAAACACTTTGAAGATGGGAATGCAGTCGTGTTACCGGCATCATCTGATTCTTCTCGTTCCGAGACAAGCAATGGAAACCGAGATTCACCCAAGCCAAGTAGTGGAGATGGAGCTTCACCCCTATCAGACATTGACAGTGCTTCTGTCTCCACATATCTAGCTGGTAGTCTTCTAAACGCATCATCTGCAATAGTAACTGACGGTGGGAGGAGAAGTGGTGAGAAGGTACTAAAGTGGGAAAGGTCGCAAGCATTAGATAAATGGATCTGGACTTCTTTCTATTCTTCTCTTACTGCTGTTAAGTGTGGCAAGAGGTCGCTTAAGGAATCACTCGTTCATTGCGAAAGTTGCCATGATCTGTACTGGAGAGATGAAAAACATTGTAGAATATGCCACTCTACTTTCGAGGTTGGTTTTGATCTTGAAGAAAGATATGCTATACATGTGGCAACATGCAGGGAGTCTGAGGACATGTATGATGTGCCAAATCATAAAGTGCTTCCTTCGCAGCTACAGGCACTTAAAGCGTCCATTCATGCTATTGAGGTGAGTACTAAAAAATGGTTGTGCTTTGCAGTTTATTGTCTGTGATCTACTTTGCTGAGAAACTACATGGTGGCTCAAAGTTTGAGTTATGTACCTGTATTGGTCCTATTGGATTCCTAATCACTTGTTTGTACAAGTGTTCACAAAAAGCATATGTATTTCATAGCAACTTCTTAATCTTATTTTTCCTTATAATATGTTTTGATGTAGGCACGCATGCCTGCGGCAGCTTTTGCCGGTTTGTGGATGAAGTCTTCACACAAACTGTGGGTTAAGCGTCTGCGACGAACATCATCACTACCCGAGCTTTTACAAGTCAGCTATTTTCCCCCTGTTTACATCATAATATAAGAAAGATTCAAAGTAACTTACTTAGTATTTACTACATTTTGTTTTGCCATGTTTCTTCCCTTCAGGTTCTTGTTGATTTTGTTGGGGCAATTGACGAGGATTGGTTGTACCAAAGTTCCTCAACAGTAAGCTTTAGTTCGTATCTGGATGACATTACTGTATACTTCCAAACAATGCCACAAACAACGTCTGCTGTTGCACTCTGGGTTGTCAAATTGGATGCTCTCATTGCACCTTACTTCGTACAAGCTGATTCTGACAGAGCATTAACCAAAGGGTCCATTCTGACAAGTATGTTTTTGGTCGATTCTCTATGTTACCTAATGTTTTATGTGCTTCTTAAAGTTGCGATTTTGTTTTATTTACTGAAATCAATGCCTTTGTGTCCCTTAACTTCTAATTGTTCCACTGAAGCACTTGTATATTCCAGAATCCAGAGATATTTATGCATGCACCTTTTTCTTTGTGTACTTTATCAGTATCCAGTAGTTTTATCAATCAACATTGATGCTGCCATTTAAGAATTTATATTACCTCAACTTGTCCACTGCTATTCCAACTTGCAAGCTCCATCCCATGCCTTTGGTTTCATCTCAGGTCTTGGCTGAGCTTCGCCTCAGACAGAATTACGATTTCTTTCTGTGCTGTAATGTAGTCGGACATAAACCTCCTCGGAGGCGTGTTACTCTACCTTTTCAATGAAATAAAACGCAAAGAGCTATTTGTGTTTTCTCGTAAAAAAGAATTACGATTTCTTTCGGAAGAGTAACATTTTCAAGCATATTTAGAATTTTCAATTTAGTGTCATCGAATGAGGAGTCTATTGGGGATTCTGTACAGGCACGTAGGACATCAAATTCTATTATTTTGCAAACATTACCGGTACTAGAAACAGTATTGTGCAAACCGTTTCCTGACTATATCTTCCCTTGTGCCTAGATTCACTTTTAGCCACTCCTTCAGAATTTTATTTATTCAATGTTCTGTTGTTTCTCTGTTAACATTTTGCTGATCATACTATACAGGAACGGAGGCATGCGTGAGATAGCTAGGAACTAGATGGATTGTTTTGTTTGGCACTCCTGCAACCACCCAGTTGCCACTTCTTTTTGTTTTGCATCAGTTTCAATCTCTTGATTGATGTCCGCGGTTTTTCTCAAGGCGAGACGAGCATGATGCCTTTTTTTCTGAGGCCTTCACCTTTTGAGATTGTGATCTTGAACTTCGCGGAAGCCATGTCATCTGTGTTGTGTAGATTGGATGGCTGGACAAACACAATTGTTCTCGCTTCTGGTGGAGAACTGTGACGTGTGTATAATAATAGTAGATGCAAAAAATTCTTTGTTAATAATCATTGCTTGGGCTTTGTAAACTTTTTTGTAATTGTAGTGGTCAGGGAGGCACTTGATTTCTATTCATGAGATAGAAGGGGGCTATAATAGATCTTTTTGTCAGTTTGCTGGGTAGGTCTTCTGCTTCGAGGAGAGCATGGTGCCACGACTGGGCTATAAGGCTGAGCATCGCACTGTGCTTCTTAAAGCTGTGATTGTCTTGTTTACTAGTACAATCAATGGCCTTGGTGTCCCTTGACTTTTAATATAATAATTCCAATGCATTGTACATTCCAGAATCCAGAATGATATTTATGCCTGCACCTAAATCTTGGTGTACGTTACCAGTATCCAGTATTTTTATCAATCAATATTGATGCTGAGATTTTATAATTTAGATTACCCTGATATGTCGAACTGATATTGCAACTTGCAAGCTCCATTTGGGCATCCCTGCCTTTGGGTTCGTCTCAGGTTTTGTCTGAGCTTCGCCTCAGACAGAATTAGGATTTCTTTTGGGACACTTCAAGCATTTAGAATTTTGAATTCAGTGTGAAGAAATAAAGAAAACAATTGGGGGTTTTTGTACAGGCATGTAGGACATCAGATTCTATTACTTTCCAAACATTACTGGTATTACCTCTGGTCCATATTAATGATTTCAATTTTGTCTAGATACGAATGTATCTAGTCTAAATGAAATGCATATGCTTAACTAACATACGAATCTAGATAAAGTTAAGAACAATAATATGGACCTCCGGAGGGAGTACTAGAAACATCGTTGTGCAAACCTTTTCCTGGCTATATCTTTTCATCGTTGTGCCTAGATTCATTTTTAGCTACTCATTTAGAATTTTGATGCTCGTATTTATTCAATGTTCTGTTGTTCCTCCATTAATATTTTGCCCATCATTACTACGCATGAACGTTGCCATGCGTGAGATAGCTAGGAACTACTCCCTCTGTTTAGGAATATAAGACATTTTAGCTTTATAAAATGAATATATCTAGACTTGTTTTAGTGTATAGGTTCACTCTGAACCTCTATGAACTTATAAACTAAAAACGTCTAGATACATTTGATTCTCAAAGGTAAAACGTCTTATATTTTTAAACGGAGGGAGTAGATGGATTATTTTGTGTGCCACATTTTTAGTTTGTTTTGCACCAGTTTCAATCTATTGATTGATGTCCGCGCTTTCTCTCAAGGCGAGGCGAGGCGGGCACGGTGCCTTTTTTGCTTGATCCCGAGGCCTTCACATTTGAGATTGTGATATTGAGTCCTGCAGAAGCTACAGTATTGCATCTGTGTAGGAATTCGATGGCTGGACACATATCACTTGTTGTCGCTGCTGGCAGAGAACTGTGCCATGTGTACAATAATGTAGACACAAGAAAATTCTTTGTTAATAATCATCACTCCGGTCGTGGACGTCCTGTCGCCAGGGCACGCCGCAGCTCCATTGTGGTCGACGGACGACGGCAAAGCTAGGCGGTGCAACGCCATGCCCATGAGCATTATTGTTGGCACCTGCAACCGCATCCTCTGTATGTGCGACGACCGGCAGTCCGGCGGCCCCGCGAGATGCTCAACCTCCTGCAAGGCCGATGTAGCTAGAGGCAGCGGCTGGAACTCTCACCAGACCTACAGCTTCGCGTACCATCAGTCGCCACCAACCCTAGCCCAAGTCCCTACTCATCCATCCATAAGTGGATCCGCCGCCACCGCAGATCCCCGCAACCAAGCAGCCGCGCCATCACCACCGTGGTCACCCGGGCCAACCGGACCGCTGCCGGTCTGAGGAGCACCGGACTCGTACCCTCGGCCGAAAACCTAGACTACAGCTAACCCATTGGAACGGGCAAGGGGTATTGGTGAACAAGATGACGACGACAAGAAGACCGGACACGGCAACCTCCGCGCCGTCCGCAAGCCGTACCTAGCAACGGTGGCAACCAAACATGGGCCCACCTGGCCCGCATCTAGCCATGCCACCAACGTGGCTAGGCAGAGCCCAGATCGGGTCTAGATCTAGGCCCCCGCCTGGCCTAGATTGAGCCTAGATTGAACCCGCAACGCCCTGCATCCAAGCCACGCCGCCAGAGGCCCTCGCTGCCCCTGCCTGCACCTCACCGCCGCCACCTCTGCCGCCAGTCAGCCGAGCCTCGCCGTCGGGAGAAGGGGCCGAGTCCGCGCTGTCCAGGGCCACAGACCGCCGCCGCCCACAGGTAGCTACCGTCGCCAAGGACCAGCCCGCCCAGCAAGGCCGCCACACCGTCAGAGGCCAATCGTACCGGCGTGCCCGTCTCCCAGCGCGCCGCCCTCCATGGCTATCGCGGCCCGCGCCGACATCTCCACGCGAGGGGGGAAGGGGGAGCCCCGCCGCTGCCAGCGCCCGGGCTTTGACTGGCGACGCTGATTGGCGATGGCGAGAAGGAGGAAGGTGGGAGGGGGGCTTTGGGCGGTGGCGGTTAGGGTTCCCTCCCCATCGCCCACGGGAGCGACGCGGGAGGGAGAGCGGTTTGTCTCGGTTCCGTCAGGTACTGACACGACCCGCCGCTAGTTCTGCTCTCCCGGCAAAGCTAGACGGTGCAATGCCATGCCCATGAGCATTATTGTTGGCACCTGCAACCACATCGTCTGTATGTGCGACGACCGGCAACCCGGCGGCGCCATCACGCTGGCCAACCCGTCGACCCGCGAGGTGCTCAACCTCCTGCCGCCATACAGCTTCTGCAAGGCCGATGTAGAGGCAGCGGCTGGAACTCGCACCAGACCTACAGCTTCGCGTACCATCCGATGACAGGGCGGTACAAGGTCGTGCACGTCCCGTCCCACTTCGAGTCATGGATCTGGGAGGCCAGCTCGGTGCACGTGTTCACGCTGAGGCAGGCGTCCTGGCGGGACGTGCATGCCGGTCCCAACGCAAGGTGCATGCTAGGCGCCTGTCACCTTGCCGAGGTCGACGACACGGTGTATTGGATGACAGGGTATAGTACTTGGAGGGTTGCAGCGTTTGACCTTGAAGACGAGAGCATAACCCTCACCGAGCCTCTCCCCGGTACCGAACCGATTGACTATTGGCTCGTGCACAGAAGGTTGGGCGCTGTCGCTGTCGTGCACGGGAATCTGGTAGTTTGCCAACGGCTAGAAGCTACGCCGACGGCCACATGTCGGGTTGTCGGTGTATCTACAGGGAGGCCAATGGACAGGAAAAGACTGTCGGCTTATCTAAGTCGTCGGCGTATTGTAATCTAGGCCGAGGTCCGCCATCGGCGTACCTAAACCGTCGGCGTAGCGGTCGCTAGACCGAGGGACGCCGTCGACGTTTCTCCCATCATCGTGTTGCTGGCGCACCCGGATGTGACGGTGGGTCGACGTCGTCATAGAGACGTCGATGTCGACGACCTAACAGCCGGCCATCGACGTATCTATTTTTCTTTTTTTTTCTCCTAGTTCGAGTTGACTTTACATTTCATTGTTTCTATCGTCTAGAATAAAATAGTATAAATGTTTTAAATCTAGGTCGTCGGCATATCTATTTTTCTTTTTTTCTCCTAGTTCTAGTTGACTTTACATTTAATTGTTTCTATCGTCTAGAATAAAATAGTATAAAGGTTTTAAATCTCTGAAGAAAAAACATCATATTGTGAGTCTAAAAATGATTTTTGCAAAAAATCATAAGCATTAGATTATGTACCTGTAGTTCAAACCGGACCCACTTCCTACCGATTCGGCACTTGAAAAATGGCTTGAGATACCTTTGTTGGGACATTGTCTATGTAAGGTGGTCTAGTATTTTTGAAAATTAGGGTGGTAGCATTTTGAATTATGCCTTTGGTGATTGCTTCACAAAACGACCCGTGTTTGGCACTTGAAAAATGCCTTTTTTGTACGATGAAAAGGAAAACCTCCTCCTACAATATTGTTCACCATCCCAAGATGCACATGTATGCATAATATATGCACACTATCGCAAACTATGCCGCGATTCTGATCATAACATTGGTCATTTTGACCGAAAGCCATAAAACCTCGAACATGATAGCTCATTTTAAGAAGGTTTTTTAGATGCAATCAATATACCAAGTTTGAAATTTCTCTTTGCAACTATGTCACATAATATGACAACATACGAATGTTTACATTGTTCGGACCGTTTTTGAATTGCTTATGCCCGTTTCAAACAATGGTCAAAACGGAGGGCATAAAGATTCTTACCTAGGGGACGAGCCTCGCTAAACTTGCATGGGATCTCTGAAGAAACATCATATTGTAAGTCTAAAAATGATTTTTATAAAAAATCATAAGCATTAGATAATATATCTGTAGTTCAAACCGGACCCACTTCCTACCGACTCGGCAAACATTTCTCTTTTTCACCACGGATGGATAGAAATGTTTGAGATACCCCGATTGAGACATTGTCTATGTAAGGTTGTCTAGTATTTTTGAAAAATAGTCCGGTAACCTTTTGAATTATGCCTTTGGTGGTTGCTTCATAAAACGCCCTGTTGGATTTTTTCTTTGCGACGAAATGGAAAACTTTCTCCTACAACATTGTTCGCCATTCCAAGATACACATGCGTCCATAATATAGGCACACTATCGCAAACTATGCCGCGATTTTGGCTATAACATTGGTCATTTGGCTCCAAAGCCATGAAATGTCGAACATGATAGCTCATTTTGAAAAGGTTTTTTAGATGCAACCAATATACCAAGTTTGGTATTTTTCCTTACAACTATGTCAAATAATATGACACCACGTGAAGGTTTTACATTGTTCAAACCGTTTTTGAATTCCTTATGCCTGTTTCAAACTATGGTCAAAATGACGGGCATGAAGATTCTTACCTAAGAGACGAGACTCGCTAAACTTGCATTGGATTTCTGAAGAACATCATATTGTGAGTCTAAAAATGATTTTTGCAAAAAATCATGAGCATTAGATCATGTACCTGTAGTTCAAACCGGACCCACTTCCTGCCGACTCGACAAACATTTCTCTTTTTCACCAGGGGTGGACGGAAAGGTTTGAGATACCCCAGTTGGAACATTGTCCATATAAGGTGGTCTAGTATTTTTGATAAAATGGGGTGGTAGCTGAAGGAAATATGCCCTGAGAGGCAATAATAAAGTTGTTATTATGTATTCCTTATATATGATAGATGTTTATTTTATATGCTATAATTGTATTGATAGGAAACATCAATACATGTGTATTTAATAAACAAAAAGGGTTCCTAGTCATGCCTCTCTTATAGACTAGCTTATTGATTAACAAGATGATCAAGGTTTTCTGATCATGGACATTGGATGTTGTTAATAACAAGGTCACACCATTGGTGGAATGATGTGATGAACATTCATCCGAAGTATAGCATTACGATCAAGTCATTGTGTTTATATTGCTATAACATCATACGAAGTAATCTTTATCCTTAGATCATGTTAATTGCTAACACCGGAAGAGTATCTTGATAACATCAAACGTCACACCGTAATAGGGTGACTATAAAGATGGGTTCAGTGCTACGAAGGTGTTATGTTGAGGCTCATGGATCAAGAGTGGAATTTGTCAATCTAGATGACGGATAGATATACTCTGGGCCCTCTCGGTGATATCACATTAGGATAGCTTGCAAGCAAGTGATGTGATCATTAGAATGATTATATCACGGGAACGAGAAAAGAGTGCATGTCGGTAACGAGATCAAACTAGGTATGGAGATACCGATGATCGAATCTCGGACATGTAATATATCGAGAGACAAAGGGATTTAGTTACAAGCGTTAAAGGTTCTCATGATCACAGGAGTCATCGTTGAATGTGTAGGAGTCAGTACGGATCTCCGTGTCCTGGCTGATTATTGATCGGAGAAGGGTCTCGATCATGTCTCAGATTATTCATGAACCGTAGGGTGGCACACTTAAGAGTTGCGGACACCATTTTGGAGCACATATGTTTCAGACGAAAGAATTGCAAAGCAGGAATTGTTTCAATAGAAACCGGAAATTATTCGTGAAATTGCGTAAGATGGTTCGCATGTGATATTGAAATATTGCAAGGCTATATGTGAATGTTTGTTAATTAAAGTAATTAACAAAATTCTGAATAAATTTAATAAAAGAGTTTTTATTAAATGAGAGAGCATTAAATTTGGAGAAACTTAATGCATTTAAAGTGGAGACTTTAAAAGGGAATGTGAAGAGACATTTTAATGTGGAGGAGTTACCACCACATAAATGGGGGAGGTGAGGGGTCACCCCCCCATGCGCCGGCCATGGAGAGAGGGGGCACCCCCCTCCTCCTATAAAAGGCCACCCATTCCCTCCTTCATCCTCACACCTCCTTGTGAAGGATCTCTCTCCCCCTCTAGAATTATTCCTCCATGGTCTCGGATTAGCGAGATACATGTTCCCGGTGGCATTTCGTCTGGAAGGAGTTGCTGCTTCCGTGGATCGCTGGAGCGAGGAGGTGGAGGTCGTCCGGTGGCTTGAACGTGTGAAAAGTGATGCGTCATTGAGTTGCGGCGCTCGGACTCCCTCACGATCTTGAGATCGGCAAGTGTACGACTACATCAACCACGAGTTCCTACTCATTAACAAAGCTCGTTGTCTTCGAGGGTAAGTTCTCTATGGATGTATGTCCACCCGTTTGCTTTGTACCTAGTAGATAGATCTTGGCGTGTAGTTCATACCGTAGGAAATTTTTTGTTTTCTATGCTGCGGACCCAACAGTGGTATCAGAGCCTGATCTATGCGTAGGTGCTTTGCACGGGTAGTACACATATGTTTATATGTGGGCGATGATGATCATGTTATTGCATCTTCTATATACTTTGGATATTGGTGGCATAGTGGGATGAAGCGGCCCGAACCAACCTTACATGTTATCGTACGTGAGACCGGTTCCACGACTGACATGCAACTTGTTTTGCATAAGTGGCTGGCGGGTGTCTGTCTCTCCTACTATAGTCAATATCTGATTTACAACGAGTTGCTAATAACTTGATTATCCTCGTTGTGGTTCATGTTCGTAGGTTAGACAGGTTCTATCTCCGAAAGCCCTAAGCCACGTAAAACTTGCAGTTGATAAATTAGAGGCATCTAGTTTAGATCGTTGCTAGGCTAGTGTTTTGATATGGTATTGTTATAAGTAGATGTATGATAGATACTCTTACAACTCACTTAACGTGTAAGTTCCATAGACCTTGGCCCTACACACAAAGGAATGATAGAGATCATACCACGATGCAAATGATAGAGATCAAATGCATGGACCATATCACCTCACTTCACACATTAGATGTTAGCATCTTATACTGCTAGTTTGGCGCGTTTGGTAGCATTATAAGATGATCCCTCATTTAGATATCAAGATAAAATATGTTCTTCCTTAAGTATGCACCGTTTTGTGGATCGTGTTTTGAGGCATCACATGATGATCGGGTGTTTTCAACTCTACGCTTTCATACAACGGGTGTAAGACAGTTTTACACACGCAAATACTAAGGTTCTTACTTGACGAGCCTAGCATGTACAGACATGGCCTCGAAACACGGACCGAAAGGTTAAGCATGAGTCATATAGTTGATATGATGCCCATACAGATGCTCGTCTTTGAAGCTACACCGACTCACGTGATGATCGGACTTGGTGTAGTGGATTTGGTTCATTAATCACCAAAAGGACACGAAGGATGTCGTTTTTGAGTGGGAGTTCATTAGTAATTTGGATTAGTTGAACTGAATCTATCATAAACTTAGTCTAAATATACTTTACAAATTCTGTTGTAGATGGCACCACCTACTTTTAATTTCAATGTGTTCATGGAGAAAGAGAAACTTGCTGCGAATGGTAGCAACTTCACCAACTGGGCTATGAATTTGAGGATTCTCCTCACTGCTGCACAAAAGCAATATGTGCTAGATGCGCCGCTAGGCCCACCAGCTCGATGCCCCGACGAGGAAAAGAATGTCTATATAACTCGTCAGAGGACCACAACTTAGTTCATTGACATCTTGATGGGCTAGAGCCAGAACTTCAAAGCGTTTCAAAATGGCAATGCCTTTGATACCATGGGAGAATTGAAAATGATTTTCGATACCCATGTCTGCCAGAGAGAGTTATAATGCTACGAAAAGTTCTTTAGCTGCATGATGGAGGAAAACAGCTCGTTAGTGAGCACGCACTCAAAATGTCCAGGCACGCCGATAAGCTTGTGTCCTTGGGAATAACGATTCCCATTGACTTAGGCATACATCATGTTCTCCAATCTCTACCACCTAGCTACAAGAGCTTCGTGATGAACTATAATATGCAGGGCATGAAGAAGTCTCTTCCCGAGCTTCTGTAAATGCTTAAGACTGCAGAAGTGGAGATTAGGAAAGAACATCAAGTGTTGATGATCAATAGGACCACCGGTTTCAAGAAGGACAAGAAAGGCAAGCACAAGGGAAAGAAGGGTGGCAAGTCTGTTGCCACGCCTGAAAAGAAACCCCGAGCTGGCCCTAAGTCTGACACCGAGTGCTACTATTGCAAGGAGACTGGCCATTGGAAGCACAACTGCCCCAAGTATTTGGCGGACAAGAAGTCCAGCAAGGCAAACAAAGGTATATGTGATATACATGTTATTGATGTGTACTGAGCCTCGCTAAACTTGCATGGGATCTCTGAAGAAACATCATATTTTAAGTCTAAAAATGATTTTTTCAAAAAATCATAAGCATTAGATAATGTATCTGTAGTTTAAACCGGACCCACTTCCTACCGACTCGGCAAACATTTCTCTTTTTCACCACAGATGGATAGAAAGGTTTGAGATACCCCGGTTGAGACATTGTCCATGTAAGGTTCTCTAGTATTTTTGAAAAATAGTCCGGTAACCTTTTGAATTATGCCTTTGGTGGTTGCTTCATAAAACGCCCTGTTGGATTTTTTCTTTGCGACGAAATGGAAAACTTTCTCCTACAACATTGTTCGCCATTCCAAGATACACATGCGTCTACAATATAGGCACACTATTGCAAACTATGCCGCGATTTTGGCTATAACATTGGTCATTTGGCTCCAAAGCCATGAAATGTCGAACATGATAGCTCATTTTGAAAAGGTTTTTTAGATGCAACCAATATACCAAGTTTGGTATTTTTCCTTGCAACTATGTCAAATAATATGACACCACGTGAAGGTTTTACATTGTTCAAACCGTTTTTGAATTCCTTATGCCTGTTTCAAACTATGGTCAAAATGACGGGCATGAAGATTCTTACCTAAGAGACGAGACTCGCTAAACTTGCATTGGATTTCTGAAGAACATCATATTGTGAGTCTAAAAATGATTTTTGCAAAAAATCATGAGCATTAGATCATGTACCTGTAGTTCAAACCGGACCCACTTCCTGCCGACTCGACAAACATTTCTCTTTTTCACCAGGGGTGGACGGAAAGGTTTGAGATACCCCAGTTGGAACATTGTCCATATAAGGTGGTCTAGTATTTTTGATAAAATGGGGTGGTAGCTGAAGGAAATATGCCCTGAGAGGCAATAATAAAGTTGTTATTATGTATTCCTTATATATGATAGATGTTTATTTTACATGCTATAATTGTATTGATAGGAAACATCAATACATGTGTGTTTAATAAACAAAAAGGGTTCCTAGTCATGCCTCTCTTATAGGCTAGCTTGTTGATTAACAAGATGATCAAGGTTTCCTGATCATGGACATTGGATGTTGTTAATAACAAGGTCACACCATTGGTAGAATGATGTGATGAACATTTATTCGAAGTATAGCATTACGATCAAGTCATTGTGTTTATATTGCTATAACATCATACGAAGTAATCTTTATCCTTAGACCATAAGATCATGTTAATTGCTAACACCGGAAGAGTATCTTGATAACATCAAACATCACACCGTAACAGGGTGACTATAAAGATGTGTTCAGTGCTACGAAGGTGTTATGTTGAGGCTCATGGATCAAGAGTGGAATTTGTCAATCCAGATGAGGGATAGATATACTCTGGGCCCTCTCGGGGATATCACATTAGGATAGCTTGCAAGCAAGTGATGTGATCACTAGAATGATTATATCACGGGAACGAGAAAAGAGTGCATGTCGGTAACGAGATCAAACTAGGTATGGAGATACCGATGATCGAATCACGGACATGTAATATATCGAGAGACAAAAGGATTTAGTTACAAGCGTTAAAGGTTCTCACGATCACAGGAGTCATCGTTGAATGTGTAGGAGTCAGTACGGATCTCCAGGTCCCGCTGCTGATTATTGATCGGAGAAGGGTCTCGATCATGTCTGCATTATTCGCGAACCGTAGGGTGGCACACTTAAGAGTTACCGGACACCATTTTGGAGCACATATGTTTCAGACGAAAGAATTGCAAAGCGCAGGAATTGTTTCAATAGAAACCGAAAATTGTTTCGGGTGAAATTGCAGAAGGTGGTTCTGCATGTGATATTGAAATATTGCAAGGGGCTATATGTGAATGTTTGTTAATTAAAGTAATTAACAAAATTCTGAATAAATTTAATAAAAGAGTTTTTATAAAATAAGAGAGCATTAAATTTGGAGAAACTTAATGCATTTAAAGTGGAGACTTTAAAAGGGAATGTGAAGAGGCATTTTAATGTGGAGGAGTTACCACCACATGAATGGGGGAGGTGAGGGGTCACCCCCCCATGCGCCGGCCATGGAGAGAGGGGGCACCCCCCTCCTCCTATAAAAGGCCACCCATTCCCTCCTTCATCCTCACACCTCCTTGTGAAGGATCTCTCTCCCTCTCTAGAATTATTCTCCCATGGTCTCGAATTAGCGAGATACATGTTCCCGGTGGCATTTCGTCTGGAAGGAGTTGCTGCTTCCGCTGGATCGCTGGAGCGAGGAGGTGGAGGTTGTCCGGTGGCTTGAACGTATGTGCGAGTGCGGATGCGCTGCTGAGTTGTGGCGCTCGGACTTCCTCACGATCTTGAGATCGGCAAGTGTACGACTACATCAACCACGAGTTCCTACTCATTAACAAAGCTCGTTGTCTTCGAGGGTAAGTTCTCTATGGATGTATGTCCATCCGTTTGCTTTGTACCTAGTAGATAGATCTTGGCGTGTAGTTCACACCGTAGGAAATTTTTTGTTTTCTATGCTGCGGACCCAACAGTAGCATTTTGAATTATTACTTTGGTGGTTGCTTCATAAAACGTCTTTAGCATTCGGAAAATGGAAAATGGCTTTTCCGTGCGACGAAAAGAAAAACTTCCTTCTGCAACATTGTTTGCCATTTCAAGATGCACATACATGCACAATATGGGCACGCTATCATAAACTATGCCGCTATTCTGGCCGTAGCATTGGTTATTTGGCCCGAAAGACGTGAAACATGATAGCTCATTTTGAGAAGTTTTTTTTGAGATGCAATGAATATACCAAGTTTGATATTTTCCCTTGCAACTATGTCATATAATATAACACAAAGCGAAGGTTTTACATTGTTCAGACCGTTTTTGAATTGCTAATGCCCGTTTCAAACTATGGTCAAAACGGTGGGCATGAAGATTTTTGTCTAGGGGATGAGTCTTGCTAAACTTGCATTGGATCTCTGAAGAAACATCATATTGTGAGTCTAAAAATGATTCTTGTAAAAAATTATGAGCATTAGATCATATACATGTTGTTCAACCCGGACCCACTTCCTACCGATTCGGCAACCATTTCTACTTTTCACCAGGAGCGGACAGAAAGGTTTGAGATACCTCAGTTGGGACATTGTCTATTAAATGTGGTCTAGTATTTTTGAAAAATGGTGTGGTACCATTTTGCAACTTTCATTTGATGGTTGCTTTATAAAACACCATGTTTTTGGCACTCGGAAAATAAAAAATGCCTTTTTTGTGCGATGAAAAGGAAAATTTCCTCCTGCAATATTGTTTGCCATTCCATGTCCATGACCATGCTAAGTGGAACTGAGTCATCAACCGACTTTCACATTAGTCTAAGTTGTGTGTCCAGTACAACCTCAATGACTAAGAGTATTTAGTATGAACAACATGAATATATAGTTTCACAACTGAATCACATATTCAATCATACATATCAAATATTCATACGAGGATAACTTAATAAATTTATGAATACATTGGAATTACATCATACATGATTGCCACTAGGGCATATGCAACAATATCCTACACTCCATACGGTTTACATCATGAAACCCTCTCTCGCTGTGTTTTTTTACCTGCATTAGGTTAGTGTTGATTTGTTCACCCACACAATCGTTCTCAAACACCCTTGCTTGAAATCAAAGACAACTTCGAAGCACTCTTTGCTTGAAATCAAAGTCTCTACTTGTCGGACGTCCTAGCCGGGCCCGACAAATTGAACGCCCCCTAGTGAATCGCTTCCAGTTGACCTCCTCAGTCATGCCTAGTATAATCATTTATCGATAGAGTACCTATGGTTCCAGGTTAGGGTGTCTTCATGTCCATAGGTACGAGTTTCATCGTCATGGATCTCAGTCGATTGACGTCATGGTGTCGACAAGCTAGGACGCTGATCTTTTGATGGTGGGGGGGTCACGCCCATCTTGCTATTTGTCTTGTTCACCGTGCTAGTTGTGTGCTAGGGGAGTTGACACCGTGTGTGATATAGTAGGGTTCGATGTTTAATCGCCGTCGTGGTGCCATACGCAGTTAGGAGCACGCCGAATACGCGGAATTCTGGAGAGAAAATCCTAGTTTCGGGTTAAGCGGGAAAGAATGGGGTCAAACACGCACGCAGAAATTCTCGTATTCCTCGATCCGCCTGAGTCAAGCCAACCAAATCACGAGAACAGGCCACTCACGAACCGACCGTGAGAAAACGATCTAAACCGTCCATATGCCATGGATCCAAACGGCCGAAAAACACAAAACGCATGCACATCTCTCGATCCCAGACTCTTGAAACAGGTTTGCGGTCCGCTTTATAAATAAAGCAACATCCATTTATAGCCAAGATCCCACACAACACATACCCGGCCGGAGCCAACGGAAAGAAAAGAGCAGTAAAGTCCACTGAGGCCACAACACAAGAGAGCCCAAAGAGGAAAAAGAAAAGACAAAAAAGGGGGTCGGGACCAGCGTGGAGGCCTCGAAGACGCCTGAGTCAGGTAGAGACAGGTGCCGAGAAGTGGCACGCCGCCGTTCGTAGGGCCTGGAGGGTGCCATCCAGATGCTCCCGATCCCGTTGTCTAGCCAACGGGTACCACTGCTACAAGTCGGAGAGAAATGAAAGAATGGAGTTAGAAGCGCGTCTAGGGAAGATGCCCTCAATCACCATATTATTCCTAACATTCCAGAGGGTCCAAGCCAAAGCCGCAAACACTAGCTAGAAGAGGCGGCGCCATCTTCCAGTGTGGTTTGCCTCATTCTGGAGGAACTCTCCGAGTTCCTTGGCCTGCCAAGCAGGGCCCAGGGCATCCCGAAGAAAGATCCAAAAGAACTGAGCCGTCGTACAAGTGAACAAAATGTGGGTGCATGTCTCCGGGGTCCCACATAGTAGATACTTGCCATCGCCAGGGCCATTGCGCTTCGCTACTTCCATGCCAGAAGGTAGGCGATCCCGGAGCAGTTGCCAAACAAAAATCCGGATACTCAGAGGGATATGGGCCTTCTAGAGAGGGGCGGTCCATCCTAACTCAGGGCCCTAGAAGAGGGCCTGTAAGCCGAGCTAACCGAGAAACCGCCCACCGAGGACACACGCCACGAGACAGAATCCCTCTCCGACGAAAGAGCACCCGGGAGCGAGGAGCTGAGCCGCAGGAAGTCCACAACCTCAGCCTGGCAAAAGGTACGTCAGAACAAGATGTTCTAGTGTCCCTCTTGAATGGCCTCCGCCACCATAATCGAGGGGAACAGAGCAGGGAACCTCTCGCACAGGGGAGATTCCCCCAACCACTGGTCCAGCCACAAGCGAGTCCCCCTCCCATCACCAATACTAAAGGTGGCACCCCGATGGATCAGCTGCTTGATGTCCTGGATGGCTCATCAGAATTGAGAGCCGTCTCTACGCTCTCATGCTAACAAGGGTCGGCCCCGGAGATATTTGGCTTTGATCAGTTGCAGCCAAAGTCCCCCATCGTCTCGCAGAATGCGCCAAACCCATTTCAGCATCAGGGCCATATTGAAGCGGCGCGAGTCGAGGATGCCTATGCCCCCAAACTCCTTGGGGGCACACATGTCAGCCTATTTAACCATGTGGTACTTCTAGCTGCCATCTCTAGTAGCCCAAAAGAATCGTGAAAACTCTTTCGTGAAGTCCGCATAGGTTCCTTCTGGTAGCAGGTACAACCCCATCTGGTACATGGGGAGGCTGGGCATGCATGAATTGATCAAGATTTTCTTGCTCCCTTTAGTCGTGAGCCTAGCTCGCCAGGGTTCAGCTTTCGATCGTTCCCTCGTGACTAGGGGTGCAAGGTTTTTAATCAACACGGACACGGGGTTCAGCTTTCGGTCAGACCCTCGTGACTAGACCCGCACCGTGGGAGGTGGCGCGGAGATAGCCTGGGGCGTCGGTGCACGAGGACGGCGATGTAGACTGCGCGCAACAACACTATGACCTGAGGGGGCGGTATAGCTGCAGGGCGCAAGTCGGTGCAACGGCTAGACCACCGGCGACACACACACTAAGGAAAGCGCGTTGGAAGCCGGTAGCATGGACCAAAGGCGGCGGCGCTGCGGTCCGAGAGGGCGACGCAACGGCAACCCGTAGCTTGATCGGTGGTAGGCGCGTGCTCGGGGACGTGCTTGGCGTAGACAGGCGCAGGATCAGTTGATCAGACCGACGGTGCGCCGTATGCGCCATGGCATGGACGACACGTAGATCGGAGTCGATGGTGGCGTAGTCGGTGTAGTCACGGACGATGATGACGAAGACGATCCGAGGGGCAGCCACGGCAGCCTTCCGAGGAAGGTGTAGCAGCCATCCGCGGTGCGCGGTAGCCTGCCAAGGCAGGCGCGGCAACGGAGAGGGCAGGCGCACGGGTGCGGTGTAGATCGTCGATGCCGATGGTCAGAGTAGAGACGCGGCGATGGCGATGGCAGTTGGCGACTCAATCCGATCTAAGATCGGTAAACCAAAAAAACCCGATCAAGAGATCGGAAAAGGAGACTTACAGGGCAGCCGACCACGGATCGGCGGATGAACCCTGTGTACGGGTTGCGCGGCCCCCGGCGGAGATCATGGAGATCGACCTCCCCGGGGGTGGCACGGCGAAAGCATGCTAGCGGTGGCTAGGGTTTAGGATCGGTTTAGGCTGATACCATGAAAAAGTATGAGTTTGGCGGAATATGATGGATATATTATTGAGCCTCATGGGCGAGTATATATAGGCGTACAGAGGATCATCTTGGAGTACGAGTCAAGTTAGGATTGTACGTAAACAGATCCTAACTTTATCTAAACTACCATAACAACCGTATATACCTAATACTCTAACACCTTGAGCGCAGAAGCTACCTCCTCCGCGATAAATGGGAGTGTGAGCTCCACATTTTCTGCATGAGTAGCCTTTACCTCTTCCGACCAGAAATCCGGAGCCAGCGAGAGCCCAGACCATGGCGCGGCAGCGAAGAGCGACTTTTAGAAGGCATAAATATGGGAGGATATCACCTTCGGGTCCTCCAAGAGCGAGTCCCCTCCCAGAGGCAGGGGATCGAACACGTCCTCCTCCTACCATTTACAATGGCGTGGAAGTAGGCAGTGTTCGACTCCCCCTGGAGAGTCCAGTTCTGGTGGCTATGTTTCCGCCAGAAAGCCTCCTCTCCCCTATAGATCTCCGTAATGGAGGACTCAAGAGAGTATCTATGAGCCCAAGCATCCGTCGAGAGGCCGACCTGATCGAGCTGTCAATAGGCGGGTCACGTGCGTGCGTGCTTAAATAGATCGAGCTGTCAATAGGCGGGTCCAATTTCAAAAGGCACCATCAGATGTTTCTATTGCTTCAAATATTCTAATATACAAAAAGGGGATCGGAAAGTCGCTTTCTTACTCTAAAGTTGCCCTATATATGGACGGTTCAAAGTGGATCACTTTGTTAATGAACTCGATTCTAAAGTAGTGAAGGTTTCCGCTTTCGCTAAAGCAACCCCTTATCACAATAGACACCTAGAAGCTGAAGTAACCAATGGAAATGCCCGAGACTCGAGAAAAAGGATTAACGAAGGATTGTATTCTCCTAGCAGGGAAGGGCCATAGAGGATCGAATCTATTAAGTTCTTGGCCTTGGTTGTGTGTAATGCATATTTAGAATCATTGGAAGTTCTATCATGTGCAAATCTGCTAAAAACTTCTATTTCAGATAGTTGTTCATACTTGTTCTTGTTCGACAAGGCGGCTGGCCACTTAACCAGACCTTATCCTGATGCTTCCCAAGACGCTAGAGTCAAATGTGGTAGGACGGATAAGCCAAATCTTGCCTAGAAGTTACTGCACCTGGAGCAATAAGTAGTGAAGTTAGAAAGCAATGGTTTGAATCTGGTAACCCCGTAAACACCATTGAGGAACAAGAAATTTCTTGCAGCTCGTACTTAGAAGCCCTTCGAGAGATCAAGTGGGATCCTGACCTTCATTCCAATTTCCACTTTGATAGGCGTTTATGAGCTCCCTTTTCATGTGTATTTTCCAATAGTCGGGAACAGCCAGGACCGCAGATGAAGTAGTTCTTGAAAGCCAGTAAACAAGCAAGACGAAGGAGAAGGGTAGTGTTAATAAGAAAGAGGGACCGGGGTCATGTTTCTAATACAGAAATCCTCGTTTCACTCCTGGCTAATGGTATAGGACCTTCTTAAAGGAGTCAACCGGCCTTCTAATGCGAATATTGACGGATTAGAGGGACAATATCGTTAACGAGTCCATGCCGTTGCACGGGACAACTGTTTTTCTACCTTTTGCTTCTCTCGCGATTGAGATGTTTTCTCTCCCCTTAGTGGTACACAAATAGGGTACTTGTTGGTGTTGCACATGCTCTCTTATTCAAATAGGGTAGGATAGGAAGTGAAAGGATAGCTGAAGGAAAACAGAAGTATCTTTCTAATATATTCGGACGACAAGAAGTAGAAGAAAGAGCAAGACGGAAGGCGAACACACCTTGATGGGCAGCCCACATCTGATTACTCACATTGGCTTTACAGAAGCCTCAATTCAGGTGAGTGGCAAGCTCCAAACCCCATGAAGTGGAACGTTCTTCAACAATTTCTAAAAACAGGGATTACTTGAACGAATTACATTTTTAAGAGGTTCTGTTCTTTCCTGAAAGAGCTTCTCGTGTACAAAACCGATCATTGATTCCTAGAAGAGGATCTTTGGAGGGTGTAACATCGAAAAAATACACAACTGAAGATAGTGCTACGGGTTCATTTAGTTTACTTGGGCGAAGGCTCATGACTGAAAGACTAATTTCTGTTCACCTTATTGCTGCAAACATTGATGCTTTATGATTATACCGTACTGTCTGTATATCTTCGGTTGATTTGCATTGGTGGTTGCACGGTGTAAGCGGTAGGTATTGAATTAATGCGCTAGCCATCTGAGCTAAAAGTTCCAACCGATAGAAAGGGCAAGCCTATATATTTATATTTTTACACTTTTCACTAAAAAAGTCTAGATATATGTGTTTTCGGAAAAAAAGACTTAAACATCGTATATTTTGAAAACTGAGTGAGTACTTCAGAAATGGCACAACTTGCGGTTGCTGTTCTAAAACGATATACTTCACGACGACAAGGTGGCGTAATCTTTAATTTAAACCTTGATCTCTGTATCTTGGTCCTCGTCCTGCTGCTATGTGTCTTATCTTTTGTTTGCCTCTTAACATCATGGAGCATAGCAATTGTGGGTGTTTAGATTTGGTCATACCCCCGTTAGTTTTGGGACATTTATTTAAGGTGTGTACAAATCTTCTTATTTGAATTTCATGAAATTATACTCCAAAGTTATAAGTAAATAAAATAGAGATATAGTAGCATATTATATATGATCGAAAATGCATGAGAAGATTGGTAACCATTTACAGATGATCAACAGAAATTGTAACCTGTAAAGTGTACATGTGAAAAAAGAAGAAGATGGTGGCCGGTATGTAGAGGATCGAAGACCAAGAAGTAACAATGAACGGAGGAGTCTAGGCATGCAGTCCTGGCCGCGACATGAACAAGCTACCAATAATCCGGTGTGGATCGATCAGAGCTTGGCGTGGTCACGGCAGTCCTGGCCACGGATGGCCATGTCTGGGAAGCCGACGACGACGTGGCAGTCGGAGTAGGCGACGACGTTGATCTTGAAGACGCCGAAGACGGCCACCCTCCCAGGGATCCTGGCGCTGGCGTCGAGCGGCAGCGAGCCAGCCTCGATGTCCTCGAACAGCTGCGTGAGGTTGGCAGTGAAGCCGGCGGTGAAGACCGTCATCTCCAGGTTGAGGATGGTATCCCCCTTGCTGGGGATGCTTGCCGGGTCAATCTGGGCGTCGCCGACGTGGGTGCCGCGGTACCAGAGGGCGGTAGTGCCGGCGGCGAAGGAGAAGGAGGCCGGGTTGGGGTTGTGGACGGAGGCGGTGATGAGCAAGGTAAAGTTGGGCTGGGTGAGGCTCGGGGCGACGCCGACGATGCGGCTGGAGAGGAGGTGCGTGCTGGGGTCTCGGACGCGGAGCACGGTGAGGAAGAGGGCGAGGAGGGTGACGCCCAGGAGCAGGAGCACGCCGAGGGTGACCAGGAGGCAGATGCAGCGGCACCGTCGGCGGCTGCGGCGTCTCTGGAGTTCGGGGTCGTCAGCAGGAGGGGCTTTGGACTGTGGGAGAGGGCAGGCTTGTTGGGTAGGGACGTCGCCGGCTGGTGAGGCCATGGTGAATGCTCGAGCGCGGCCGAGCAACTGATCAATCGGTATGGCACTTGTTGCAGTGCAAAGTGAGAGAGGGAGTGAGAGCTTTTAACGAAGAGAGTCGGAGCTAGTATACTAGGAAATGATTATTGGAGTTGTTTGACGGTAGACGATGCCGTACGGACATGAAGCCATCCCCGTTGGACCAGCCAGCGTGACGCCGTTACGGTAGACGATGCCGTACGGACATGAAGCCATCGTGCAGTCTGCTTGCTCCTTGGTCCTCACGTTCTGTTGGATGTCCCTGTCCTCCGTCCAATACCAAGACGTCAAAATTTGTTGCTTTTGACAAATTACTTTTTGTATATCTATATCTATTACTTTTTGTATATCTATATCTATATCTAGATCTATATCTATATCTATATCTATACCTATTACTAATAAATGACAGATTGTTTCTCCCGGTCCATCCGGTTCAACACTTTTTTAGACCTTTTTACCCTCTTACAAAATCACGTATTATTACCAACAGCTGCCACCGGTTATGTATATACCCCGGTTAGTTATGTATATACCCCAGTTATAGTCAAATAACCGTCATGGTTTGACCCCGGCGTCCGTCTCGTCTCTCTTCGACACGAGATCTGCTCCAACACGGACTCCGCTCAGAGCACGTGCCCATAACGAGCACGACATGGACTCCTTTGCTCGGTCGGCTAGCCAAAGGCAATAAAAAGTCTCGAGAGACTCGAGCAAAACCCTAGAAGCCGTTCTCCGTTAAGGCTAAGCCTTGATTCGCCGTGGCCGGGAGTCGATCGAGATTAAGGATCCGAGAGAGGATTAGGTGGAAAGGCTGTTCGCAAGGTCCCTTGCTAGATTCCATCCTCTCAGAGCACAGTCGTCACCGGCCGGTAGAAAACATGTCTCCTTACTGGAGCACCTCGATGTTGGATCGGAGCACCATCATGGGAGGGGAAGAGGCCGAGGGAGGGGTTGGGGGTGCGACGGGAGGCCGCAGCAGTAGCCCCACGGAGCAGCTGTGGAGGGGGCGGAGATCCCTCTGGCCTTCAGCTCAAGGGGATCCTGGACGACAACACCAAGGCCGAGATGTACCAAGCTCCTCTTCTCCGGTCGAATCTCAAGGGAATGGACGCTGACGTCGCCGTCGAGCGCCTCATCTCGCAAGGTACTGTCATCGTCGCTCGACTTTTCTGCATCCCTCATGGAATTTTAGCCCGTGTGAGTGTGCGTTCTGGTGCGGTGCTTTGTCAAAGCTAGGATTTTGCTCCATCTCTTTTTATGGGCTGATTGCTTCAGATCTCGAAAACAATTGGATTTGGTTGTCTGATGCGGTTGTACAAGCACCATGCATGAAGCAAAGGGAATTTCAATCAACGGGGATTAGTTGATTCCGCATCACATGCTCTATGAGATCGATTTTCTGGATATGGTGTCGCCGAATCACTACAGGAAAGAACTGAGACGCCGACTGTCGGCCGGCTATGCCGACGGCCAAATGTCGGGGCCGTTGGCGTAGCTGCCTCCCCCGGCCAGCTGACCAGCCCGGTCATCGGCGTAGGGACGGCCGTCGGCGTAGATGACGGTGCCGAGGGTAGCCCTCGGCGTAGCGTGGCCGTCGGCGTCGTAGAGAGGGCTGTGCCGACGGTGGCCTTCGGCGTAGGTACAACACTCGGCGTAGCCCCAGTTCAGACACGGCGATGGAAACAGCGTTAGGTAGCCAGGCTGTGCCGATGGCCTGGCCGTCGGCACAGCTTTTTGAAAAAAATTGTTTGGTCTGTGCCGACGGCTAGGCCGTCGGCGTAGGCCTCCAGAATTTTCTTTTTACCTCATTAATTTTTGAAAAATCATAACTAAATCATTCTAATTCAAAAAAATACAAATAATATATCAAAATTTGCAGAAAAATAAGATCTATCTATCAACACTCAAATATTACATATTTGTAAACAAAAATTAAGTGAAACATAAAACATTACATGGAGTTTAAAACGGGCATTAGAAATTCAAAGACGATCGAAACAATACGAAACCTTCGCGTGGTGTCATATCATGTAACATAGTTAGAAGGAAAAATATGAAACTTGGTATATTAATTATGTCTCAAAAAAACTTCACAAAATGACCTATCTCGTTCGAGGTTTCTTGGCTTTCAGATCGAATGAACAATGTTATGGCTAGAATGAAGGCATAGTTTGTGATAATGTGTCCATATTGTACATACATGTGTATCATGGGATGGCGAACAATGTTTCAGGAAAAGTTTTCCTTTTCGTCTCACCAAAAATCCGTTTTCCATTTTAGGGAAAACAAAAAACGGACGGTTTTGTGAAGCAACCACCAAATGGCTAATTCAAAATGCTACCATCACATTTTTCAAAAATACTAGACCACCTTACATGGATAATATCATAACAGGGTGATCTCAAACCTTTCCGTCTATCCCTGATGAAAAAGACAAATTCCTACCTAATCGGTAGGAAGTGTGTCAGATATGAACTACAGGTACATGATCGGATGCTCATGATTTTTACAAAAATTATTTTTAGGTTCACAATATGTTATTTCATCAGAGATCCACTTCAAATTTAGCGAGTCTCAGCCCCGAGCTAAGAATCTTCATGCCCGCCCTTCGATAAAGTTTAACGATAGTTTAAAACGGGCATTAGAAATTCAAAAACGATCCAAACAATGCAAAACCTTCGCGTGGTGTCATATTATGTGATATAGTTAGAAGGAAAAATATCAAACTTGGTATATTGATTATGTCTTAAAAAACCTTCACAAAATGACCTATCTCGTTCGAGGTTTCTTGGCTTTCGGGTCAAATGACCAGTGTTATGGCTAGAATGAAGGCATAGTTTGTGATAATGTGTCCATATTGTGCATATATATGCATCATGGGATGGCGAACAATGTTTCAGGAGGAAGTTTTCCTTTTCGTCGCATCAAAAAACCGTTTTCCATTTTCCGAGTGAAAAAACAGACGGTTTTATGAAGCAACCACCAAATGGCTAATTCAAAATGCGACCATCACATTTTTGAAAAATACTAGACCACCTTACATGGATAATGTCATAACAGGGCGATCTCAAACCTTTTCGTCTATCCCTGGTGAAAAAGACAAATTCCTGCCGAATCGGTAGGAAGTGGGTCAGATATGAACTACAGGTACATGATCGGATGCTCATGATTTTTTACAGAAATCATTTTTAGGTTCACAATATGTTGTTTCATCAGAGATCGACTTCAAGTTTAGCGATTCTTAGCCCCGAGCTAAGAATCTTCATCCCCGCCCTTCAACAAAGTTTAACGGTAGTTTAAAACGGGCATTAGAAATTCAAAAACGATCCAAACAATGTGAAACCTTTGCGTGGTGTCATATTATGTGATATAGTTAGAAGGAAAAATATCAAACTTGGTATATTGATTACGTCTCAAAAAACATTCACAAAATGACCTATCTCGTTCGAGGTTTCTTGGCTTTCAGGTAAAATGACCAATGTTATGGCTAGAATGAAGGCATAGTTTGTGATAATGTGTACATATTATGCATATATGTGCATCATGGGACGGCGAACAATGTTTCAGGAGGAAGTTTTCTTTTTCGTCGCACCGAAAAGCTGTTTTTCATTTTCTGAGTGCAAAAAACGAACGGTTTTGTGAAGGAACCACCAAATGGCTAATTCAAAATGCTATCATCATATTTTTGAAAAATACTAGACCACCTTATGTGGATTTATAATAGGGGGATCTCAAACCTTTTCGTCTATCCCTGGTGGAAAAGACAAATTCCTGCCGAATCGGTAGGAAGTGAGTTAGATATGAACTATAGGTACATGATCGGATGCTCATGATTTTTTACAAAAATCATTTTTAGGTTCACAATATGTTATTTCATCAGAGATCCACTTCAAGTTTAGCGAGTCTCATCCCCGAGCTAAGAATCTTTATGCGTGCCGTTTTAAACGGGCAAATAAAATTATGATAAGAATCATGGCATAGTTTGTGATAAGTTGACATTGATATCATATTTGGATTCCTCACATTTTTCTAATCAATTTAGACATATTATTTGTCGAATTCTGATTTACAGATTTAAAGATATTAATTATTCCATATTAAATAAAAATACAAAATAAAAATAAAATCATTATATTTTTATTTGAATTCAATAATATTTTTACTTATTTATTGTTGTTTACTTAAATAATTGCTTGTAATTTCAAAAAATATAACCATGTGATATGAGAATATAAGAGTTAATATGATTGATATCATAATATTAACAACAATGTGTAAATTGCTTTACGGAAAGAGATTCTGAAGGAACGAGGAAGTTAAGCGTGCTGAAGCTAGAGTAGTATTAGAATGGGTGACTGACCAGGAAGTTTGACTAAAACTTCAATTTAATCAATTATTAAGTATAAATAGTGATCATAGCGAGAGATTAACGAGTCAAACAATTCAAATATTAAAAAAATTGATTTTTTTTAAAAAAATTAAAAACTAGGCTGGGCCGTTTCGTAACGGCCGTCGCCTGACATCGTGGGGCCCGTTGCGATTGCTATGCCGAGGGGCTGTGCCTGTGCCGACGGCCAAGGGGATGTGCCGTCCAGGAGCTACGCCGAGGGGGCTACGCCGACGGCCACCGTCGGCACATCCTGTGCCGACGGCAATTTGGCGCTGTGCCGGCGGCATCCGGCCGTCGGCACCTCATTTCTTTCCTGTAGTGAATTATGATCTGTATGTTTGGGGACTGAAATTCGATGATTGTAGCAGGGTCACTCAGAAGGTTGAAGCCTTGAAGTTGATCAAGAAGGACCAATTCTGAGCGTCGGTGATTTTGAAGTTTTATACTTCAGAACTGAAGCAAAATTTTGTATCTAATGGAGACCTTAAATTTCAGGCACAATTGGTCAATTATATTCAGTACAGAGCGCTCCTTGAAGGATGGACTTCTTTCATGTGGACAAAGTTCACAGGTGTTCTAAATTAGAAGACGCAAAATCTATGGACCGGACTATGAGGACAGTTCTATGACTAACTCCAAGATCAAACCGCTGGGTTTTATGGTTGCTGTGTGCTACTGAGTCAATTCATGTCCAGTTGAATTTGGCCAGTTAGTATATAACGTCTGCAATTTAGAACAGTTATGTACCAATCAGATTTTCTATAATTATAGTACATAAAGAGTTTATTTTTTCTTAGGTACTCCCTCCTTTCAGAAATATAAGACATGTTAGCTTTGTGAATTAAGTATGTCTCGACGTCTTTTAGTGTATAGGTTCGTAGAGGTTTGGAGTGAAGTTGTACACTAAAAAATGTCTAGATACATCCATTTCACCAAGCTAAAATGTCTTATATTTCTAAACGGAGCGAGTAGTTAACACTATGTCGAATGAACTTAAAGACGTGGCTGTAGAAAACTAGAAATTCAAATATGGGATCTTGATGGTGCATCTCCATATTATAGTGTTACCGAGAAAATAGTGATACCGTCAAAAGAAAGCGAAGCAAATTATGGAGATGGAATACCCTAAGATGAAGAATATCAAGCCCGTCTATTTTCTACTATTCCCTCCGACCCATATTAGTTGACATGGATTTGTCTAGATTCGGATGTATCTAGACATGTTTTAGTGCTAGATACATCCGAATCTAGACAAATTTGAGTCAACTAATACGGGTCGGAGGGAGTATTTAAACTCTTCTGGGTGTCAGATAAGGAAGTACTTTGTTACGATATTAGGCAGCCAAATATGTTGGCGGTTTCTGTGGCTTCTTGAAAAGTTTTGTGCATCTTAAAAGTCCTAGGCTCCGTTTGTTTGGGCTTTGGACTCAGCTTTGCGGTTGGAAAATCGGAAGGGTAGACAAACAACTAGATTTTCAACCGCGCTAGTGAGAATCAGTAGAAAAATTTGCACGTCGCATCGTGGCCGGCCGAAAGCGGCACAGGAGGAGCTTCCCGAGATTCTGATCGCTTCCCGAGCTGCAACGGACAGAAATGCCCTCCAGACTTCCGAGTAATTACAACCTCCTGCCACCGCACCAACCAACTCGACGCCCCCCAGCCTCGACGCGGTCACCCCATCCTCTCACCCCTGAGCTCTCTCCCGTCGCCATGGAAGGGCACAGCTAGGGTTTCGCGTGCCGCCACGAATCCGGCCGCCTCCCGTCCCCGCCACCGGTCGTCCTCCCCGTCATAGCCGCTCCCCTCCACCACTCCATCGAATCCGTCCGCCTCCCTTCCCTGCCGCGGGTCCTCGTCCCCGTGCTGGACCTCCCCTCATCTCAATCGAGGGGGACCCGACCTACAAGTCGGCCTCGTCCCTGCCGCCTGCCGGAGCGAGCAACCGCCATCTCGCCATTCTACGTACGGTGGCGCCCCCTTCACCTCCTCCGACGGGCTAAATATTCGCTCCAACCCCGACGCCTCTTCAGCACCCCAGCGACTAGCACCTCTGTCTCCAACCCAGGCACTTCATCCACCGGCAAGGTATGTCAATTACCCTCTGTTTTTGTGCCATTTAGGATCTGTAAATATTAGTTACTATCGTTTTTCTTGAATTATTGTGGATATTTGGACATGGACAAACAGTTCTTCCTATTTTGTATAAATAGAGCGTTGTAGCTTAAATGAATGTGGTCAGATTGTTGTTTGTTAATTAAAGTGAGCATGGACAGATTGTTGTAGCTATGTTGCATACATAGATGTGTTCACTTATGTGGTATGTGGACAGATTATTGTAGCTATTTTGCATACATGGACAGATTGTTGTTGCTACTTGCACACATAGATATATTGATTTAATTTTTGCGTACGTGTGCTTAGATGGATCAGGAAAATAAGGCCCCTAAAGCATATTGGGATCCTCTGTCCACCACAATTTTTTGTGAACTATGCAAGAAACAAAAAGAAGCAGGAAATAGACCTACTGCGTTCCTTAGTAATGATGGGTACAAGAATCTAGCCATAGAATTTGGTACGAGGACGGGTAAAATCTACACAAGGGGGCAGTTCAAAAACAAGTGGGATTCAACTAAAGCTTTGTACCAAGCATGGGTGTATTACACTACAAAAGCAACCGGACTTGGTTGGGATCCGGTGAAACAAACAATTACAGCAGACGAGGCGCAATGGGCTGAGTTGATCAAGGTATGCCATATGCCATGTTTATGACATATTTACATTTCGGAATAGATGGATCATATTATGGTTATTAACTTGTGTAATCTTATACAGGCTAACAAGCTTATTGCAGGATTCCGGAGAGGTCCTCCAGACAACTTGCAGTTCATGGATGTCATGTTTGAGGATGCCCATGTTGATGGGACATCGGCGGTCATGCCGGGAGTGCCAAGAGAGGTGCCCGTTGATTTGGTTGACCTTGAAGATGATGAAGGCTTGACGCCAACACCTCCTAGTGCTAATAGAAAGCGTGGGGCTTCTAGGATTGCAGCCAGTCCGGGGAAGAAAAAGAAGAGTCCAATGCAACAAGACTTCAAACGGTGGATTGACCATTGCATCAATGAAGACCGTGTTGTCTCCTCTTCAACCACAGTGGTTCAAGACCTCGAAGCCATCATGGAAGAAGTTGTGGCATGTGGAGCACAAGAGGGTAGTGTTGAGCATTACATGGCAACAAAACTATTTGGCAAACTTGAAAACCGAGTTTTCTTCAATACCATGAAAACATCGAAAGGTCGGCTGCGTTGGTTGAAGATGCAATATGAGGATAGGAAGAGAAATTAAAGCTATTTTATATCCTTATGCTCATCTCAGATTGTATCCTGTTATGTTCACTACTATGTAATGTACCCATAATGTACTTGGAGATTGTATCCTTTATTTTGTTGCTATTTGGACCATAAATATTGCTGTTTTGTAGTGCTGTTTGTATCAAGTATGGTGGCTGTTTGGGGCTGTTTTGTAGTGCTGTTTGCTGCTGTTTTGTATGCTGTTTGTATCAAGTATGGTGGCTGTTTTGTAGTGCTGTTTGCTGCTGTTTTGTATGCTGTTTGTATCAAGTATGGTGGCTATTTGGGGCTGTTTTGTAGTGCTGTTTGCTGTTGTTTTGTATGATGTTTGTATCAAGTATGGTGGCTAATGATATTGCTCTTTTTTCAGATGAGCTCAAGCCATGACAGTGATGAAGCTGAGAGTGATAATGACATTGAGTCCTCACTTATGGAGGCAAGAAGACGTCGTCGACGACGGAATACCCAAATTATGCATCATGTTCTTTCACATTCTGAGAAGCATCTTGAGAAAAAAACAAGGATGCAACCAAGGTACACTGGACAATAATGGGTATTTGATAGCTTGGGCAATTCCAATGATTGTTATGACATGTTCAGAATGCATAGGCCATGTTTTGATTCTTTGCATGACACTTTGGTTCATAACTATGGTCTAAAGGGGTCATCCAACATGTGTTCTGAGGAGGCACTTGGAATGTTTTTGTGGACTCTTGGTAGTCCACAATCAGTGTCTCAAGTTCATAACCGATTCAAAAGATCCAAGGAGACAATCAATAGAAAGTTTGCCGAGGTGCTCTATTGTGTGAATCAGTTAGCAGGAGATATCATCAAGCCTGTTGATCCACTCTTCCCAACAGTGCATGAAAGGCTACGAGATTCTAGATTCACACCTCATTTTAATGGTGCAATTGGTGCTATTGATGGGACACACATACCAGTTATTGTGCCAGCTGCTGATATGGTCAACCATGTTGGTCGTCTTGGATATTCCACACAGAATGTTATGGCTGTGTGTGATTTTGACTTGCGGTTCACCTCCATAGTTGCTAGATGGCCAGGTTCAGTGCACGACACGAGGATATTCAAGGATACATTGCTTAAGTTTCAAGCAAATTTTCCGCATCCTCCTCCAGGTATATGTTAGACTTGTGCACTCTCCATTATGTGGTATTGCTGTCATATATCAACTATCTCACTTGTGTTTCATTCAGGAAGATATTATCTAGTTGATTCGGGTTATCCCAATCAGGATGGCTATCTTTCACCATATACAGGCACCAAATATCATCTACCTGAGTTCAGGCTTGCTGGACCGCCTACTGGGAAGAAAGAAATATTCAACCATGCTCATTCATCTCTGCGGAATGCTATTGAGAGAACATTTGGGGTATTAAAGCAGAAATGGTGCATCTTGCATGGTGTGCCAAGTTACCCATTACAGAAGCAGGCCGATATTATCATTGCATGTATGGCCCTCTATAATTTCATCAGGGATAGTCAGTTGTTTGATCTCCACTTCTACCGATGTGATAATGATGAGAACTATATGCCTCCAGGGCATGTTGTTTCTACAACCGGAAGCAATGTTAGCAATGATTTGGAAGAGGACCATGTTAGCATGAACAACATGCGTGATAACATAGCGGACGCTTTATTCATTGCAAGAGGGGGTGTGGAGGCGTGAAAATCGTGTACTTCTTTTGGGTTCATATGGACAACCTTGTAGCTTGGATATATGTTACAACCTCTTATTGTATTTTGGATATATGATGTTTTATGTTCATATGTAATATGGACAAGATTTAGATTTTAATTGTCATGGAAACTTCCCTTTATAATAGGCGGGAAGAGCTAATTCATTTCAAATCAGCACTTATATAACATCTTCTGTACTCAGGGGCATTACAGACAATTCAATCCTAAAACCAGCAACAGCAGCCATCAAAAGCATTTCTGCCAAACACCAAATCTATGCTTCCAACAGCTGCTTCCTATAGCTGATTCTCCACAGCTGATTTTCAACAGCTGTATCCCAAACAAACATAGCCCTAATCTATTGGCTGCAAATCTAGAGCTAAAGTTGTTTAGCCGTAGCAACGCACGGACATTTGTAAGCGTGAAGTTGACCTAGCCAGGTGAAGCCACTCGTGCGTGCACGTTTATGTCCATCGTCCGTCCGATCTTTGGGTAGAGCCGAGCGGGGTCGTCCCTGTTGTCATTCTTGGACTTGGTTTTCTTACTCACGCTTAGAGTTGTTATGTTGTCTCTAACTTGATACATTGTGCTCCCGACCCCCTCCATCAGTCTCATCCGACCGAAATGACATTGTAAAAAATATCACCTCTTACCCGCTCCAATTTCTTCTCCATCCCTTTCTCCATTCTCTGAACCCGCCATCCGTCTTGTCCTATGAACCCTAGGTCGCGGTGGCCGCCCTCGAACCTACACTCATCGTCATGTCCATAACAGCTCTTGCCCACCACTTTTGCCTCCATGCGCCGCAGCAGTCCTCCGTCCAGGAGAACATGTGCTGCCCATGGCCTCCTATGGCAAGAGAGGTCACCCCAGACAGCGAGCCACTGCATGCCGAGCCATGGCGTGTGTTGCCCCCGAGTACCTCACAAGGTCCACCCTAGCTCGGTCCTCTTCTGCTCGCCTGGCCGCATGCAGGCGCTGACGAGGGCGACTTGCTATTGTATCTCCCGAGCACCTACGGTATAGGGTGGTGCCAGACGCAAATCTCCTTCGACCGCAGAGTGACATGTCCAAGGTATTTTTTTCACTCACATTCCTCTTCATATCAGCTTACACCGTGTTTTTTCGTTTCCTTGCCGAATCCTCCTCTTCTCGATCTAGGTTGCGCCCCTTCCCTTCACTGATTTTCAAATTGGATTCTATTAGCAAATATGTTTGTTTAAGATAGTTTTTATTTGTTAGGATTGGAGTAAACTTTCTAATTGTCATATGCCTTTTCTATATGGATCCGTCGAGAAAGGGTTGTCAGTAACTTGAAGCAATGTCCCCATTTAATCTTTCTTCTAGGAATCCAATAAGCAGCAACTAACGGATCATAGAGCATGTTTGTTCTGTAATTTTAATTCCAAAATATAAGGCGCCTAAGAATTAGTTAAAAGTCAATGTTTTTTAAGTTTGACCAAGATTATAGACAAAAATATGAACATTTATAATACGGAATCAATACCAATAGGTTTACCATAGAGTATATTTTTTTATTGTGTCCATTCAATATTTATAGATGTACATTTTTTTCCTAAATATTTGGTCAAAGTTAGTGAAATTTGATTTTTAACTAATCCTTTGACGCCTTATATTTTGGAACGAAGGGAGTATTGGTGCAAGCTTAATGTGAACGGATGGAAACAACATTGTACTCCGTATGACTTTTCAGTGGGCAGGACTACCGAGAGCGCGCCCTCTCTAGGAAGCGTGTGCCGATTTTCCGTCCGCGCGGCAACGCAACGTTTCCGGCCACGCGGCAGCCGACACGTGGTGTACAGGAGTAGTCCCGCCAGAGTGATCCGCACGGGTCTCTGCACTGAAAGGCTGAAAGCTGGTCATGCGGTGCAATCGAGCTGCTCTGCCTAGCTGTTCGTGTGGTGCAAGCTAGCTGCCCGCTTGCATGATTTTTTTAATTCTTTTCTCGTGTAGAAAAAGGAGTAAAAAAGCGGTGCAAAACAGTACCGCGAATTTCATTGTTTTGGCAAGCTACTCGAATTTCATTGTTTTGGCAAGCTACTCGAATTTCTTTTAGCCTTATGGTCTTTCTGTACTTGTCGAGTCGTCAATATATGACAAATCATAAAATACAAAAAATATCTTTTTTTGGATAAAATAATCAGAGACTTAACCAGCATAACTAGGGCTCATATATATAAAACTTTAATATGCTGATCACAGATGAAAGTGTTGGTTTTTCTGCTGCCATTTCTATCTGGTTTAAATGGAAAACTATAGTTGATCAGCTAGCAATTTTACAGGCTTGACGGTCTTGAATACACACGCTCAAAGACAATTGATCAGTTATATGTATAGAGAATTATCAGCTTACCTCTAGATTGGATGTTTAATCAGGTATAATTGGAGGTCGACGTCGGACGTCCTATATATGAGGTGAGGCGCCGGCACGCCGCACACCCGCAGTAGTTGGCAATTCGCTTGATCCATAGAGAGGTCGGCGCGACGGCGTGCATTGCGGGAGAGTTTCCTAGCGGGTGGCTTTGGGCATAGGTTTAGAGCAGCTACAGGCGCCATGGCAGATCGATCTGAGATTGGAAAGGGTACGACCGCTCGGCCACCCCAAACAAAACGGAAGTTACGGTAAGAAGAATCGATCTCCAACTGAAGACGATGCCTAAACTGGGCTAGGCTTAAGTAGTACAGTGGGCTTTTATTACTAATGAAGAAATTATATGCGTCAATTAGTACTCAACATATTAATACGTACATCAGAATATTATAGGGGGGGCCGCACCTTGGGGGGGTCTAGCCCCTGCTTGCCCCTGTCTCCGCCCCTGGCTGCCAAGGCACCGCAGCTGAAAGCAGTGCAACATAGTAGAACAAGGCATTGCTAGGGCACAATGGCACGCACTGTGACCAAAATCAGTGCAACTTAGTACACACTAGTAGAAAAAAGGTCTTTGGTCCAGCCTCAAAAGCCATTGATCCCGGTTCTAATAACAATTCAGGACCAATGCCAGGCATCGGTCCCGGTTCATGCCGCCAGGACATCGGTCCCGGTTCATCTCGAGGTATTGGTCTCGGTTCATGCCATGAACCGGGACCAATGGTCAGCGGAGCATTGGTCTCGGTTCATGCCATGAACCGGAACCAAAGGGTCCCTTTTTAGTCCCGGTTCGAGACATAAACCGGGATAAAAAAATCAGAAATTCTCTGCCACCTTCTCTGCCGCGGCAGGAGAAAATCCAACCCCCCGAATCGCCTTCTAGTTTCAGAAACATGTCGCACAAAATTGTAAAAAAATCAAAAAATAAAATCCTTTCAACTGTAGTTGTATTTAGTGATACACTTGTCATGAAAATTAACAAACTTGAATTTTGACTTATTTTGCAAAAAAAATTATAAAAACTTCAGATGGCCGTCATTTGTGCATACGATGTCGGAAAAAACGTATAATATATCAAAATGATCGGAAAAAAATTACGATACCGATGGCAACGACCATTGCAATTTTTTTAGATTTTTGAAATTTCAAAAGAGTCAAAATTCAGATTTTTAATTTTTTTAAAAATAATTCAAAAAAATAAAAAAATGACATATTTGGATTCCTCACATTTTTATAATAATAATGGACATATTATTTATGGAATTTCGATTTATGGATTTAAAGATATGAATTATGCCATATTAAATGAATTAATGCAAAAATAATAATAAAACATATTTTATATCTATATTTATTCAATATTAGTATTACTTAGTCATGTTTGTACATTAAAATCATGTTTGTAACTTAAATTATAAGAATATGTGACTCACAAGATGAATGGGTTAATATCATTAATAGCATAGTATAGACATAAGGTTACAAGTGGTACATAGGAAGGGAGATGGAAAGGAACCAAGATGTTAAGCGTGCTAGGAGTGGAGTAGTGTTAGGATGAGTGACCGACCGGGAAGTTTAACCAAAGATTAGAATTTGACAAAACTAAGTGTGATTGAGAGGCTTCGGGTGAGAGATTAACCAGCCAAATATTCATAGATTCAAAAAAATAAAATAAAAAATTATTTTTTGGAAAGAAAAAGACTTTTGGTACCGGTTCATGGCACGAGCCGGGACCAAAGGTCCTACTGTGAGAGTACGCGACGGCGGGCCACGTGGAGACCCATTGGTCCCGGTTCATGGCACGAGCCGGGACCAAAGGTCCTACTGTGAGAGCACGCGACGACGGGCCACGTGGAGACCCATTGGTCCCGGTTCGTACCAGAACCGAGACTAGCATTAGTCCCGAGTGATTGGTCCTGGTTTAAAATCCGGGACCAATGGCCCTTATGAACCGGGACTAAAGGGGAGTTTTT
The DNA here is from genome assembly GCA_023614405.1 of Avena insularis. NCBI lineage: Eukaryota > Viridiplantae > Streptophyta > Magnoliopsida > Poales > Poaceae > Avena > Avena insularis. The sequence goes on along the minus strand of CM042691.1, from coordinate 452,543,120 downwards.
CTACCAGTGACAATGAGACAGTGCGCGGGCGATGCACTCCCAGGACAGTGGCATGCACTGCAACCAAAGACAGTGCAACTTAATACAATGAGGCAGTGTAACTTAGTACAATGAGGCAGTGCGCATGCGATGCACTCATAGGACATAGTGGCATGCATTGCAACCGAAGACAGTGCAACTTAATACAATGAGGCAGTGCAACACAGTGGCACTGCGACTGAAAGCAGTGCAACTTAGTACAATGAGGAAGTGCACAGATGATGTACTGCCAGGACACCGGGGCTTGCACTGCGACCGAAGGCAGTGTAACTTAGTAGAACGAGGCAGTGCACGAGCAGTCCGTCAAGGGGTTCGGGGTAGAGAACACAAATTTCCCACGCGAACACACCTAACACACCTAACACCGGGATGTATTTAGGAATAATACTGTAACGACCGAGGTTTCAGATACGTACCCTTGTAGTCCAAAAGCAGTTAGCATTCCGAGGAGATCGTGGATAATGTAGTCGTACTCGTAGCCAACCTCAAGGTCGCGAAGCTTCTCGCAAGTCACTCTTACTCCATCGTGCAGCAGTCTGGCTCACGACATCCAAGGTGCCGCTAATGGTAGCACCCTCGTGGCTTTGCACACATACGGTGTATGACAAAGACCTCCGATTCTCTGATCTCTACTGAGAGTGCGTGCTGCAGGTGAAGGGTTCCGTAGCAGAAAATGAAAATTTTCCTACGTTGGAACGTCCTAAACTTCCCAAGATCTATCTATGTAGAAATGCGGTAACGACCGGAGCGTATAGAATATATACCCTTGTAGACCGTACGCTGGTTGAAGTAGTCGAACTCGTAGCCAACATCAAGGTTGTGAAGCTCATCGCAGGTCAGCCCTTGCTCCTTCTTCATCGTGCAGTAGCTCTGGCTCACGACATCCAAGTGCCCCAAATGTTGCACCTCGTGGCTTCGTACACATCCGGTGTACGATGAGACCTCCAACTTCCGGATCCCGCCGGGAGTGCGGACGTTGATATCCGGCTAGGAATCCCTGCAGCGCAACGGCGTGCTGCAGGTGTAGTGTTTTTTCGCGAACAATCCTTTCTTGGGACCATGCCAACACAAGGATACTAGAGAGAGGGAAGGAGAAAGTAAACGAAAGGACTTCTCTAATTGTCTATTGATGTGTTTAATCCCACCTATGGGTACCTCTTTATATAGGCGGAGGGGCGCGCCCTCTCCATTGGGTTAGCCATATCGGACTAATTAACAAAGGAAATAATAGGATTTTCGGACTAACAGTCGAATGGGCCAAAAATCAGCCCAAGAAAAGAGGACAGCAGCAAACAACAGACTGGGGCTGAGCCCGGCCAGGTGGGCCTTGCGCGGCCCACACCGCGCCTGCCAGCTCACTTCCCAACGGCAGCAGCAGCTCCCCCGGGTGGGCCAACTCCCGTGGCGGCCCATCAGCGCGAGGCTGAGGCAGCTGTGGCCCGGGATGGGCCAACGCCCGCCCGCGGCCCAGGGCGGAGCCAGCAGCGAGCAACGCCCGGGTGGGCTGGCGCGTGACCGTGGCCTGCTAGCGTGCGGTGCGGCGTCAGGCATGGCACCGGCCTATGTGGCACTTTGTATTTGTCGCTCGACCGGAACCAGCCCAACGCTGGTTTGGTTTGCTGTTTTTTCCTTTTCCATTTTCTGCAGCTTTTCTTCTAGGCTATTTCCCTCCGGGGATTTGCCCTAATATGAAAGTTGCTTTATAAATATTAATTTAAATATTATTTAGAATATATTAATTCATAATTAACATATAATAATTGTATATTCAAATTCTCATTTATCCGAAAACATTTTTCCAGTCTTTTCCTTTATTCCTTCTCCGAACAACTTCGGGTCTCTCTACAAAACAATTCTGGCTTTCTCTTTCTCTACTATGATTTCATCTTACGGGATGATCGCTCTCATCATACACTTAAGTGTATCCCTCAAGGCTTGGGTATGCTCTAGAGATGTTCTATATCAGTGACCAACAGAGGGACCAGGGATGCTCATGTGACCCTTATGCATTCACAATGATAATGTCGTTTGAACCGTAAAATGTAGAATCCAATTTCCCTTTATATCTTGGGCAGCGCTAGGAATCGGATGCCGATTTCTAACTTCTCGTCGGACTACACTTCCACCATAGGATTCTTTTGGTCTAAACCACGCGATTATGGCCCAATAAAGCACATGCATTGGCTGTAAGTTTGCATGCTTCCTAAAACTACTCCCCAAAATTACGTCCAATCTAATAATTTGCTAACACTGATTACCTGGAATTTGTTAGTAATTATTACTTCTGATTTGTTTTGATTTTTAAAAACCCTTTCAAGATTTTAAATACATTACTTAATCTATCTAATTTCACGTTGCTTATTAGGCAAGCAAATTTGTTTCCAATTATATTAGAGTTTGCTTCCCACATGATTGAAAGGTGCTTTGGTAGGATGAAGAATTCTCTCCTAGATCAAATGAGCCAAGTAATAATGTAGCGATCAAAATTGTGCTTCCACGGTGAGTGCAGCAAAAAAAATCAGAAGCATCATAGTACCCCTTCCATTGACAAAACTTTATGGTTCCAACATAACATGAATATATTTTCCAGCAATAATTTTGTTATTTACATTGTCGTAATTGTACATGTTTCAATTGAATTGGGATGTGCTTCTAAAGAGATAAATGTGTGTTCTTATGGAATGGCGATTTGCTTCCATGGACAAAATATATTAATTCGAAATCACATGCTTTACAAATGATCTACTTTCTTCCTACACCATCACAATGCTTTTATGCATGCCGCCGCCCTGGGCGATTCACATATTTTAGAAGACTAGTAATGCCATAAATTTCCATGGATTGTGCCACCTGCTTCCTACTCTGTGTTTAATTGCATATAAAAAATGGCATCGAGGTCTTGGTTTTGAGCCCTATAACCACAATCAGACACCACGGGTGATGGTGAAGATATGCTTCCTCTTATGGTAGTCGTGCTTTACTCCTATTGGGGCATGCGTGCAGCCTGCATTAGTGGTGCTTCCTTCTTATGGCCATCAAGCTACTTTTCAACGATGGCGTGCTTCCTGCATATGCTTGTTCCGCTTCTGTAGACGCACGGCCAATCTTGACCATACTTCCTTGGTGTCGTGCTTCATTTAGATGTTAGTTGTGCTAAGTACGGATGGTGGTCAGTGCTTCCCAGAGGAGAAAATCGATTTCACAACTGCAAAGACGAGATATACATGGATTTAGTGTCCCAATTTTGCAAGAAATAATGGACACACTGGGGTCTAGTTCAGTTCTTGTTACCTTCTTCCCGAATTGTGTTGTCCTTGGATCAAGCGGGTTCCGGTGAGTGGTAGAAGCAACCAACGACCCCACTGTTTTGGCCAGATTCAAGCCTTGTCGGCATGGCTGACCCACCTCTGTCATCTACTTCCGTCGGCCGCAGATCAGTCCTACCCCGACGACGTATCCATGCGGCGGAGCGTCATGCACTCATGCCTGCCATCGCACGAGACAGTGCGGTGGAGGTGTAGGGGCTGGAATCGAATGAGCATGGCAGGGCACTCGAGGGCTACGCCGACATCGCCATGGCCGGAAGCCGCGATACATAGGTGGTTCGTCAGCGTGGATGCGAGCGCCGCAGGGAGAGGCACGGTCTGCATTGAACGCCAGGAAGTGAGCTCAGGTTCTGTGCTTATGTCGGGGCCGTGGACGGGTGGTGCCGCCTTGCTCGCAGGCGTTGACGGCGGAGGCTGTGAAGGTGGTGGTTGCCATGGAGCAGGCGGCGCGATGCTGGTCGATACGGGCAGAGGATGGGAGCGGCGCTGCATTCGCGGGATTAGGGGAGGCTTAATTAGGACGCGTAATTAGGGGTGTGGGAGTGGCAAAACGAATCGTTCCATCAAGACAAGATCGACGGCGCTGGAGAGGTCCGACAATTTCTTTCAAATCGGACCCCGGTAGTTAGTATTTACCTTATTTCTTTGATACGGCTTGTCTGAGATCTGATCATTGGTATCACATACCTTGTTCAATCACATGCCTGACATACAGTTATTACCAACAAGTTTTATTTTACTTGTTAGCATGATATTTCATCCCCATGACCTAGTCACATATTACATCTATTATGGATGTAATCTCACCAAGCCGGCCGTATGTATCTTACCCAACACGTGGGAGAACAAATTTTGCTCTTGTGTCACATTTCATCTACTATTCCTTTGGAATATCCAACGTACACTTTTATGATCACCGTTTAACCGTGTGACGTTTGATGCAGTCGAATGAGCCTCGAGAAACAGTGAGTAATATGAACTCATGGTCTAAGGAAAAGGAGACTAGATTTTAGCTATTGCAACAATGAACTATGAGAAATGTCCATCACATCATTCATCAATGATATGACCTCGTTGTCAATTGGCATAAATGCCCATGATCTTGAAACCCATATCATCCTCATGACCAACGAACTAGTATGAATAGAGGCTACTAGGGACTTGGTTTGTTTCATACCACATATGTACCAATATTTCCACTTGATACAGTTATAGCATAATATGAAACTATTATAAACTAACTAAGATATATGAGAATATAAACCTATTTATTATTTGCCTCTAGGCACTAGTGGAAAAAGGGCCTCTAGTCCCGGTTCATAAGGGCCATTGGTCCCGATTCCCGAACCGGGACCAATCACTCAGGACTAATGCTAGTCCCGGTTAGCGCACGAACCGGGACCAATGGGTCTCCACGTGGGCGGGCACGCGACGAGGGGGTGGGGGGGGAGGGTGGATCATTGGTCCCGGTTCGTGGAAAAAACCGGGACCAATGGGTCCCCACGTGGTAGCACCAGAGACGGGCAGGGGTGGATCATTGGTCCCGGTTCTTGGCACGAACCGGGATCGTTGGTCTCTGTGCCGCGGCAGGATTTTCGGGCTATTTTTCTGCCGTGGCAGGATTTTCGGGATATTTTTCTGCCGCGGCAGGATTTTTTTATCAATTTAATGGTACTACATATATACTGCAATAATGAAACCACGATATATATATTACACATCATGCATGATCACAAATATATACACCGTCTCATCCGTCTTCTTGGTTGAAACATATTATAATTACAAACGATACTCTCACACGAATTTGATCTAATTTACATCTTCTTTTATACACTTCACCCTTCCAAATGAAGCGGTTAATAGTATTCTCCTTTCGGATCTATGACTTGTTCTAACAAGAATCCGGCAATTTCCTCTTGAATTGCTTGCACACGTTCTTGTGATAAAAGACCGTCCCGCATCCGTTCGATCTAATATAAAGAAGGGGATCAATATATATGAATGAAACTAAACACAATTGGTGGTAATAAAATAAAGTTGTGATTATTGTTTATCGTACTTCAATTTTTTTGATGTTCCGTTCTGCCCCCTTCTCTTTGGTCGTCTGGCGAATGAACTCATAGACATAGTATCCACATAAGTTATTCCCGGCTTCCTGCCTCAAGCACTTTACGAGAACGGAGTTCAATCAAAATAATAATCAAGCATGATAATGGTGGTATTGAAACTAGAATCAAAGAGATGCATGGATCTAGCAAGTAGTACTTACAGTCAATGGTTGAAATGTAAGCTCTGGCTTCCAAACACCCCTAGTTTTGGCGGTGAACCATTTCCAAGCCTTCTGGAGGCATTTCTGCATGTCCGCCTACTTTTCTAATGGTGTGCGTTTCGAGTCCAGGACTTTTACTACTCCGGTGTCAACAACAATGATTAACAGAATATAGTGGAAGCTTGACACACTAACAAAATATAACACGAGTCAATTATACGCTTAACATTGAGTAAGAGAAAATAGAATGTGTACAAGACAGTAACACTCACCCAGCGTTGTAAGGAAATAGTATTTCCCTCCTGTTGCTGAAATACTTCAACGCTTGGAACAAGTTATCCTCTGTCTCTTTGGGATTTGTTTTTAGAGTAACTTCATGAACGAAATTACAGTCAACAAACCCAATGTCATAGATTTGTCCTTTGTTGCATTCTTGAATCTTCATTCTGCATATGTAATTAGTATAGTGATTAGTAAGATTATACAAGCAACGAATGAGCTGAGCTAGAAAGACTTAATTACAGAAATTAATAATACTTACAAACAATAGGCACTGACGATAGCTTTGTCGAGGGCGTCTTGTTGGTAAAACTGAAATAATTCTGGAAATTCAATCAGTATGAAGCCATCTCCATGACCGTAATGGTGGTGTTTATATGCAGCATAGATCCAGTTTTTGGAATCAGCACAGGCTTGGATGTACCAGTTATGCAATCTTCGTATTTTTGTTGCTAGATCTTTGACTAACTCGGGTTTGACGAGAGGAGCCTCGTACTGGTACACGTATGCTGTTTCTTGGTACCCCTCAAACTCATGCATACGGCTCATGTACTCAGTAATAGGCAGTCCATATAATTAGGCTTTTTCTCTGTACAGTCGAACAAACTCCGGATCAATGTTCGGATCATGCCGCTCCTGGATCATCCACTCATTGGTATCGTACACTTTTAGTGGTTCGATCGATTGATTTTTCTGTTGTCCGAGCTAGGCAACTTCTTTCCCGACTCTCCATTCTTTTGCCTCAGCCGACTTGGTAATAGAGCAATTATAGTATGATGTGAGCGCTATGGGTTGGTGAAGCTGAATCTTAAGCGCGGCTGCTTTGGCTTTATCTTCTGCGGTGACCGGGAAAAATGCCTCTATCGCCTTTTTCTTGTTAGCCATGTCAATCTTCCACATTTCATAATGGGCAGCTGTGGCCGCATCAGTTTCCTCATCTGTCTTCTCGCAAGGTAGCTTGTTCATATTCTGATGAGGTACTCTTGGGAGGGGCGATAGCTTATGTTTCGGTGATCGGAACGTGCTCTTGCTGCTGCTGGTGGTGCTGCCCCCCTTAGTATACTTCCGCTTTTGTCTCTGAGGCTCGGGGCGGAGGCAATTGACGCTGGCTAAGGCGGTGAGACAGACTTGCTTGAGTGTTGAGGCGGTGAAAGGCGGCAGTTCTTGTTGGAGAATGGTGAGGTGGCGACGAAGGTGGATTGCTGCTCTGAGGAGTGGGTGGCCTTGGCGGCACATAATTTGGAAGCATGATGCGCTCCTTTAGCCATAGAATAGTCCCCCCTTTGGCTTCTCCTAGTTGAGTCAGCTCCATATCTTCCCCTGCAGGGTGGTCTAGCTTCATCTCCTCAAAATCTTCCTTCACCTCATCCACTGTGACGACAGTGTACCCTTTTGGAACCGGTCTGCAATGCCAAGTTGGGTTAGGCGCAATTGGTACCGCCATGCCGACCGCCGCCGTCACCCTTAAGTTCATAACCTGCACCTTTAGCTCACAAGCTGTTGTCTCCATGATATCATCCACTGGGTAGCGTTTAGGAGGAGATGTCGTCGGTGCATCATCATCAACATCATGGAGCTACGTGGAAGCGACGCTGCTTTTATTATTCGATAGGGCGCCGGTACCCTCGAATGCAGCTTCTCGGGCATGAAACCTCTCTGAAGCAGATGGCTTTGAAGGATTCTCGGTGCAGAGTGCTCCGCCACGTTCCGATAGTCGACACAGAGACAAGGCATAAAATTATCCACTTTGTTTGCCTTAGCCAAATCGATAAATTTATGGAGGCCTGCAATAAAATCGGAATGGCGTCGGTCGCCATACATCCATCGCATCCGTGCATCGATCTGTGTCATAATAATTAACCATTACAATAACATCGTGAATAGTAAAATGACCACCCTACATGGACATATGTAATATTTTTGTATCAGTTACAGATAAAGAAGATAAGGTTGCTAACCTCAGCCGAGGATACCGTGTTGTGCGAACTAAAGTGTGGCTCGGACATTTCGTCGAACACCTTGTGTGCAATCAAAGAAAAAAACAGCTAGCACCCACACCTCACACACAATCCAGCAAAATTTGGTGGGCAAAGGGCTGGGCTTATATATAGCCAGGGGAGGGTTTTTGGTCCCGGTTATTGCCACGAACCGGGACCAAAGCCCCTCCTGGAAACACGTGGCGGCCCAGCAGCTCGCACCCCACCCAGGTTAATGGTCCCGGTTAATGGCACGACCCGGGACCAATGACCTGGGTGGGGGGCGCGCTGCTGGGCCGCCACGTGTCGCTCGGGAGGGGCTTTGGTCCCGGTTCATGGCAACAACCGGGACCAATGCTCACCGTCGCTTCGTCGTCCCCGTGTATAAATATGAGGCCACAACGCTCGCTTTCGCCATCGCCTCTGCCTCTAGTCTGCAGTCCCTCTCCACCCCACCCCTTTAGCCATCGCCTCTCCACCGTGCCGTCGTCTCGCCTCCCCTCCCTCTCCAATCTCCACCGCACCATCATGGAGGTGCCCACGCTCAACCACTACGAGGCGGTGATGTTTGCGATCTACGACATCCTCACGCCGCCGCGCGCGATCGTGCCCGTTGGATTTTGCATCAGCGAGGCGGGTGTGCCGGTGGCTCCGCTCCTCAACCCCCACGGATACGAGATGGAGTACGGCATCGCGAAGCGTCGCCGCCAACTGTCCGCGTGCATGAGGGCGTTGCCCCGGTATGCGGCGGCCAGCGAGTACTGGCCCCGGCTGTTCAAGAAGGAGCGGAAGGCCACGCTTGGCAACCGCTTCGTGGATGGGCGCCTGGTGCACCCGGATCGCCGCAACCAAGAAGGGCGGGAGATGTTCTGGTCCGTCCCTGGACGGACCATCTACACCGCCATCGATACCGCTAGGCGCGCAGAGGAGCTCCGTCTCCCGAACGACGCCGAAATCATGGAGATTTCGTCCGACGATGACGAGGAAGCCGGCGGCTCGGAGGACAGCGGCAGCGGAAGTGTTGTCTACTAGGAATTTGTAAAGTCCCATCTTTGTATGGAAAAATTTGTGGTCGAATAATAAAATGTCTCAATTTAGACCTTTGTCTCGATTAATTCGTGAAAGATTTTTTCAAAAATAGTGATCAATTCAATTTCTACCTCTAATTAATTTCTACCTCGAATTATTTTCTGCCCCGAATTAATTTACATTAGTTGTCCTGGACTGCTGACCGTCGCGGGTTTTTTGGTCCCGGTTCATGCCACGAACCGGGACCAATGCTATGAGCGCCACATGTGTCAGCGGGGCATTGTTCCCGTTCGTTACCTGGCAGGACCAATGCTTACAGATGAACCGGGACTAATGCCCAGGCGGCATGAACCGGGACCGGTGCCTGGCATTGGTCCCGATTATGGAAACGAATCGGGACCAATGAAATTTGGGCGCCGGACCAAAGGCCCTCTTTCTACCAGTGAGGGCATATCTCCTTCAGCACGTGCGCTGTCTCTTGTGTGTACAGTGGATACAACTAGAGAGAGAGATTTATTCTCTAAGAAAAATGTCTTAGAGAATTATTGGTGTGTTTATTCCCAACCAAAGGTAACCCTTTATGTAGATGGAGGGATGTGTACCCTCCCCATTTGCTGTCCTATGTGGGACTAAACCAGGGACAAAGGAAATACAGAGGAGGAGTTGGTCGGCTGGGCCAACCGGTGGCCGGGTGGGCCACCCCTCCCGCGACCCAGCTTGCAACGCATGACAACAGTAGTGGTCAGCCGGGTGGGCCGACCACGCGTGCCCTGATGCCTAGCAAGCACAGCCAGTGAAGGAAGCAGCCTTGGCGGCCAGCCCAGAATGACCCAGTGGCCGGCTTGCGGCCTTGTAGCGCCCATTGCCTGGCCGCCCCTGGGTGGGCCATGGCCGAGGTCCGCTGGCCCTCGCCTGCAGCTTCCCACCCGCGTGCCCTCTAGTATCCGCCGAGCGTGTGCGTGGGCTGGTCAACTTGGCCCACCAGCAGTCGGTGGCTCCTGTTAGCTGCCTTTTTCCAGGTAGCTTCCTCCTAGGACGATTCCCTCCGGGGTTTTGGCCCTTTGAAAAAGTTGCCCTATAAATGTTAATTTAAATATTTATTTAATATATATTAATTCATAATTAACATATAATAAATGTATATTATAAATTATCATTTATCCGAAACACCTTTCGTTTTTTTCCTTTCTTTCTTCCTCCGAACAACTTCATATTCTCTTCGGAATGATTCCGAATTTCTCTTTCTCTACTGTGATTCCATCTTAGAGATTCATATCTACCATCATCATACCCTTAAGTGTGTTACCACTACGGATCTAGAATGGCATAGACACGATCTCCATCAATGATCAATAGCGGAACTAGGATGCCCATAATGACCCCTATGCATTCCATGATGTAAAGTCGTTTGAACCGTAAATGTCGAATCCAATTCCCTTTGTTACTTCGATACGACTTGTCCGAGATCTGGTCATCACTATCATATACCTTATTCAATCTCGTTACCGACAAATTCCGTTTTACTTGTTCCTGTGATATTGCGTCCCCATGATCCAGTCACATGTTGTCGACATTATGGATGTAATCTCACCAAGATGGTCATTTGTATCTTCCTGTCACGCCGGTGAACAAATCCCGATCATGATTCATAGGCCTCAAAAGTTCGTCTAGAATACCTTACATACACCATTATTGTCACCCAGTTACGGACATGATGTTTGATGCAGTCAAAGTAGCCTCGAGAGACAGTGATTAATATGATCTCCCGATCTAAGGAGGAGACTACGCTTCTAACTATTGCAACTATGAACCTTGTTACTTGATCGTGTCACAATCTTTGGGTAATGTCGATCATATCATTATATGACTCCGTTGTCAACTAGTATAAATGCTTCATGATCAAGAAACCTTGATCATCTGTTGCCCAACAAACTAGTATAAATAGAGGATACTAGGGACTTGGTTTGTTTCATACCACACATATATCAATGTTTCTGATTGATACAATTATAGGATATTATAAAACTATTACGAAATAATTGAGATATGATAATGAATTCCATTTATTATTTGCCTCTAGGGCATATAGCCTTCAGTCTCCCACTTGCACTAGAGTACAAATAATCTAAGTTTCATTTGCTACTAATCATACACCATATCACATATGTGTTTATTGATCATGAATGCTCATGGTAAACATCTTGTACTTGATCCATATGTCTTTTGAAAATCATTAATGTCTTCCTAATTTTTGACATTTACACCATTATCTCATAATGTGTCCAAGTATTCGTTTGACTACAGAGTGAGACTTTGCTTCTAGTGTTTACAATGACGTTCGATCAATCAATTGGACTTTCACGATTGTCATTTAAGATCTGAAACACACTTAGCAGAAGTCAAACTTCTTTAGCCAAAAGTTACTCCTATACCTATGTAGATCCTAATCGACAATGCATTAATTGCAACTTTGATGCCTAATCTTTCTCCTTACAATTTAAGGACAAATTTAACTCTGGATCAATGATTATCACATGAATCACTTCAAGACATGTTCTTACAACTAAGAACTTGTTGTTCTAACCCAAATCTTGGGTCACATTACGTCGAGTATACAACATGGTTATATGGAAGAACCTATGCCTGGGGCATATGATATGCAACACATCTCTTTTCTTTCTTTCAACCATAGTTGCAATACTGAGATCAACGTAATGCTTCATCTAGATATATAAGTAAGAACTACTTTATTAACTTGTTCTATTATGAACTACTTTAGAATCTTATCTAGGATTCTGAACATCTTTAAAATCAAATCCAGGAAGCATTTCGACTGTAATGTTTACTAAACGTATTAATCTATCTCAACTTCATACATAGAATATTTACTAACTTAAATATCATTAATACTAATTACACCATTCATCATATGTCCTCCACATACTTTAGAATGGTGTCATGCTCCCACTAAAATATGGCATCCATATATGAGAATCAGGGATTTCACTTAGCTCCCACTCAAAATATGTCTCTTACCTATTAAGATTTAGCCAAGCTACTTAGCTCCCACTCAAATTCAGATCTTCTCGATATTTTGGTAATTCCAAAATCCCTTTTATTATCCATCAAATCGAGAATTTCTAGTTACGAGACTCCAGCATCGATATGGTTTGACAAACCCTGCTTTGTTGTAACAATTACAACCTTGTCTTCAATATCCATTGAAGAACACACAATTTTGAAAAACTTCTACCAATTACCAAAATTGGAGTAATTGCTGGTGTAAATCTAATAGACTCAAGCATCGTTACATATCGTAGTCAATCCTTTGAATTTGTCAAAACTTACTTTTTGAAAAATCGAGCTTTATGTCTTTCTTTCAGTTTCATTTCTTTCTTATGACTTTGTAGTCCTTTGAAAAGATTAAGTAAATATCTTTTCTTAATAAGATTAAGTAACATATTACTTTGTAATCTTAAATGTAACTTAATATAGTATTTTATGACTCGATGTCATTTCTCGCACTTAGGTCCATCAGGCTTCTTTGTATGTAATAACTATATAGCACAAAATACCCTTGTAGTTTCATATTGAGTATGTAATAACTGTATCTCAATTAGTGGTATCAGGCCGATATTTTTAATATTAATATTTAGTTAATAAAATCCATTTAATATTTGCCTCTAAGAAAATTCTCGATTTTGGAACAAGGCCACGAGGCACCGCCACTTGTCAATAAAAACATGTACCAAACAACTACAACAAACCTTTGCAAATTCACTTAGATTGTTTAGTTCATAATATGGACAACAACCAACCCCTAATGTTGCAATGTGATCCATTCACAAAGTTCAACATTGTGATATCTAGCAAAGCGTAGTGATTCAATCCTTCGACTGTGAGATCATATTAATTATTGTCTCCCGAGGCTGCTTCGATCACATCAACCTTCATGTCTATCACTAGGTGACCACGAAGGTGTGCGTCAGGTATTCCGGAGGAACTTTTGAGGCCTATGTATCAAGATCGGTATTTTCCATCCGAGTGACGGATAGATACCCTGGACCTACTTGGTGAGATTGCATCTAATAAGTTCGCAAAAATGTGACTAGGTCACGAGAATGTAATATCATGGGAATGAGTAAATGTGTTCGTCGGTAACAAAATCGAACTACGTATGTAGATGCCGAAGATCAGATATTATACAAGCTAGGTATCATAGAGCAAAAGAAATGAGGCTCGATGTTCAACGTTCATGCAATCAAGTTATTCGTGGAATGCATGGGGGTCATCATGTGTTTCCATATACCATTATTGGTCATTGATCGGAGAGGTGTCTCTATCATGTACATGTATTCCCAGGGTGTCACACGTAAGGGTAGATATGCTTAGACATTGATTGGAGATCGTAAGATAAAAGAGAGAAGACTCCAGAATTGTTCCAGAGTGATATTGGAATGCTTCCGAGGATATCCGATGATGATCGGAGGGGTCGGAAAGGTGTTTTAGAATGATAGGTATTAAATAATATGTATTTAATATTAATTAAATGAGTTAATATTAAAAATATTATTTAAATTGGATTTTGGGGCAGCCCACCTAATTGGGCCTCACCGGAGGAGGCCCAAGAGGGAGGTCGTGCCCTAGGGAAGGCCAGGGGAGGCTGTCGGCCCTAATGGGCCCTCCCACCTACTCCCCTTGATTAGTCTCACCTCGGGACTTTGAGGGAGGTGGTGCCTCTCTTCCACCTATATAAACAGGGGCAACCCTCTCCCCAAATCCATCACATGAGTTGGCCTTTGCCTATCTCTCTCTCCCTCTCTCTGTCCCTTATGTGTGGTTACCAAAGTTTGGAACTACATTGGTGATTTGGATTTCTCCACCATATGGACGTCGTCATGTTGCTGGACTCGGCCCGCATCAATCTTCTTCCACTGCTTTGCTAGACCAGAGCCCGGGAGACGTCCTTATACTGTATGTGTGTAAGTCCACGAGTGACATAGGTATGATTATTCGGATGCTTATGATTTGCTGCCCTATGATGGGAGAAAGGCTTACGACCCATGAAGATTTCAGATAGTAGCCCAAGGAAGCAACCGACGAAGACTTTGATTGTATTAAGGAAAGAGACTATGAACCGACATCGTGTTGGTATTGAAATTACGCATGTATGAAACCTATCTGCATATAGCTTTGAGACCCGGCCTATTATATATAGGATGGGAGAAGCCTAAGCAAGGGGACATAAATCTAGAGGACAACTTGTAATAGTGTGATTTCCCCAATATTCAGGCGACTTTGACTTCATTGTTTTCCTAACATCCGACAAAATCCCCAACGTTCTCTTTTTCGCGAAACCCCAAGTCCATAACCATGGGTATTGCCGAGGTTACCCCTCATCAATTGGCACCATCTATGGGAAACTTGAACACTGGAACCACAGATTCAGCGTACCGCTCTCCACCAAGCATCAACTCGACGAAAACAGATCCACGCCCGCCCATCCTTGTATTGGTACCCGCCGAATTCAATGGCGGATCCGATCTGATCATCGAAGGTTTCCACTTACAAGTAGATGACTCGCAAGAATGACACCCTTCAAACCTGATCACATTAGAACTGTCAATGCAAAAACCTGCGCCTACGGCGGTACCAACATCTTCCTTCGGATCCTCCATGGACGTCACAACACAGATCGAAGCAGGCGAAGAAGGTCATCAGCCAACCCTGATGACCCACACGTATAGGGGGTGTATCATAGTATTTTTTGGACCCAACGAGGAGCAGAAGGTGTTGACGAGTGGCTTGGAGCAGGAATTCTCTGTAAATACTTAGCAAATGGATTTTTAGGGGTTTTTGATAATGCAGATAAATAAAGTACGAGTGAATGAAAGACAATAATAATAAATGCAGCAAGTGGCCCAATCCTTTCTTTAGCAAAGGACATGTCGGTTGTATTACTTGAGATGACCAAACGTTCTCGAGGACACACGGGAATATCGTCAAGTGCTTTCACTTCATATAGTTGATTAATCTTCTTTAGTTTGATAAGTCTTGTGTGGGTGAACATGTGCTAATGTACCAACCTTCGTAGGACTAATACATATTATACCCCTTGCAAGCATCCGCAAGTACAAGAAAGTAATTAAGATAGGAATCTAACCACAGCTTGATAAAAACTTTCAGCATAAAACGAGGAAACTTGATATTATTGAGATACATAAGAATATTTTCCCCTCTCTCATAGTAGATTTCAGTATCATGCATAAACTTAACAATATAACTATCACAAGGACCATCGTAACAATGTTCACTTATTCTAACAAAAAACAAAGGAATACTAGCTCTCATAACACTACTTTGTGAGACAATATTAGAGGTATCCTTACAAAGGATAGTGTGTCCCTCTTCTACATATTTAATAACAAAGTCTTTCACATTTGCTATTATAGGTTCATCATCCATTTGTTTATCAGGTTCAACACCTTTACTTATACTTTCACTAACCATACTAACTATCATAGAATGTTCCTTTATCTTAACTGGGAAAGGCATTTTCTCAATGTAAGGTTCAAGTAAAACATGATTAGTAGTATAAACTTCAGTATTTCTTGCAGGAACACTCTTAGCAACATCTTTATAAGGTTCATGATACTTATTTCACTTCTTTTTAGGCACTTCAATGTAGGAAGCAAAAGCCTTAAAATAAGAAGCAATATCTTGAGAGTCTATACCATAAGCATTTTTAATATTTTGAAAGTCATCAGTTCCCATAAAAGATTCAATGCATTCATAATCATAATTTATACCTGACTTTCTACCTTTGTCATTCTCCCAAGCTTCAGCATTGTCTTGAATACGGTCCATAAGATCCCATTTAGCTTCTTGTTCCATGCGAGTGAATGATCTAGCACAAGAAGCATCCACTAAATCCTTGTCATGTAGAGGGAGCCTTGCATAAAAGTTATTGATAATGATATTATTGGGGAGCTCATGAATGGGACATTTGAGTAGTAATAACTTCAATATCTCCCAAGCTTGAGCTGTACTCTCTCCATCAAGAGGCCAAAAGTTGTATATTTGATTCCGATCTTTATGAATCTCACTAGGAGGATAAAACTTTGAATAAAAGAGAGGCACTATTTCCTCCCATTCAAGAGCTTGACCATTCTTCAGCAGCTTATACCATTCCTCAGCTCTTCCTTTCAATGATAATGAGAATAACTTCTTCTTAACTTGATTTGTGGTAATATCTGCACACTTGAACAACCCGCATAATTCGTGTATAAAGAGCAAATGATCACCGAGATGGACAGTTCCATCCCCAACATAGTAGTTATCCATAACACGATCAATAATTCTTGTAGGTATTTTAAAAGCATCATTCTCAACAGGTGGTGGTTCATCTACTACCTTAGCAGTGGTAGTAGCATTACCAAATAATAAACTCAGCGAATTATCCATAATGAAAATAAAGCAACTAACAGAAGTAAACAATACTCATAGTAGAAGTTTCCTTTACCAGTTCCACTCTCCAATAGTGCTTCACTCCCCGGCAACGGCGCCAGAAAATAGTCTTGATGACCCACAAGTATAGAGGGTGTATCGCAGTATTTTCGATAAGTAAGAGTGTTGAACCCAACAAGGAGCAGAAGGTGCTGGCTAGTGGTATGGATCAGGAATTCTCTACAAATACTTAGCAAACGGATTTTTAGGGGTTTTTGATAAAGCAAGTAAATAAAGTACGAGTAAATAAAAGACAGTAGGAATAAATCAGCAAGTGGCCCAATCCTTTATGCATCAAAGGACAAGCCGGTTGTATTACTTAAAATGACCAAACGTTCTCGAGGACACATGGGAAGACTGTCAAGTGCTTTCGCTTCATATAGTTGATTAATCTTCTTTAGTTTGCTAAGTGTTGTGTGGGTGAACCTGTGCTAATGTACCGACCTTCCTAGGACTAATACATACTTGTGATTATACCCCTTTTAAACATCCGTAAGTACAAGAAAGTAATTAAGGTAGAAACCTAACCACAATTTTAAACTCTAAGACCCCGACGTCCCTTGTGCAATTGTTTCCTAACGGGGGTTCAGGTTTCTGTCACTCCGGCAACCCCTACGATTAGTAGCCAAATACACAATGCATTGCCCTAGGCCCATATAGGTGAAGTTTCATGTAGTCGATGTTCACATGACACCACTAGAAGAAGTACACCACAACTTAAATATCAAACTATTGAATCTTTCTCAACACAACTCGACTACTAACAACATGACTTCTCCCATGTCCTAAAGAACAAAACGAACTACTCAAAAGACATCATATGGTGTTGGGGGGATACCCCCGGGTAGGGTCACACCGGGGTATAAAGGCCGAGTTAGCCGAGGTACGGCAAGGTCAAAGCAAGTGCTCGCCGAGTCACCTCAAGGCAGGCCGAATCACGGGGTAACCCATACCGGAGGAAGTCTGCCTAACTGAGTCCCGGCCGACCTATGTCGTATGTCAGCAGGATGTATCTAACTTGTATGCAGGAACAGGTGTGGCCGGATTAACCAGGCATGATCCGGGTTATATCAGGCTTGCAAGAGAAGGAAGGTATCTCACTGGTCAAAAGGAGGTCACTGTATGCTGGAGCGTGAGCGAAGCGGACAGTGTATAGGACCACCGAGGCGTGGCCGACAAGGGTGACGTTGCCTGTGTCGGATGACGCTGGCACCACAGAGGCTCACGTAGCCTCTGCATGGCTTACGACGGGGAAAAGTGACCCGGTCGGTTTACTATTTTGGGAAGAGGCATATACCTTGGAATATGCCTCCACGTATGCCCTGATTGTAGACCTAGCCACCCCTATATAAGGAGGGATAGGGCCTCTGTAGAAAGGGTTGGTCTCTGGTTGATCTTTAGTGAGGGAAGTTTTACTTGGTTAGTGCTTGGTTCCTGAGAGCTATCTAGTGGTGAGAGTAAGAGAGTTCCTTCTTCCTCCTCTCCCCAATACAGCTCAAGGAGCATTTGTAACCTTGGAAATCAATCAAATACAAAGCATCTGTGTGTGGAATCACCACACTATCCCTCCCTGGATTCCTCTAGTGCATATTGTCCCCACCTTTAGCCTATCCATGGCATCTGCCGTTACACCACCACGATAGTTGGCGCCCACCATGGGGCAAGCGGCGCTAGCAGGAGTGAAGATCCAGACGGGAAACTTCATCAGCACCGGCGAACGCATCGTCTCCGGGCTTGTTCAGCGCTTTGGAGCGCTGGACTTTGTCAGCGACAATGCTGGCTGCTTCGGCAAGCGACCTCTTCCGTGCAACGGCCTCTTCGTCAAGCTTGGCACGCACAAGATCTACATCGCTGTCGATGTGTCGTGCGTTCACCCGCGGCACATCGTCGAGGGAGGTGAGCCACCCCTTAGCGCGGCTCATGGGGAGCATATCACTCGCTCCCCTGACCGCGCCGAGGTGATGATGACTGCGCCTGGTGCTGGCGCGAGAAAGGATCCAGCACCAGATCCGGAGGTAACACCCAAGGCACCAAGGAAAAGTAGAGGTCCTCCGCTAGAGAGGCCAGAGAATCTGCTGCAACAGGCGATAGATAGCTTGGCGAGCCCCGTAGCAGCAGTGGTAGATCCGGATCAGGCATAGGCCGAGTTAGAGGAGACTAGGCAGAAAATACTAGAGGGTGCGAAAAACATAGTCGCGGCTTAGCAATCGTTGAACATGACACTGTGTGAGTACGCAAAGGCAAATAAGGTTGATGCAGTAAAAGTGAAGGGGAGAAACCTCATGAGTGAAATGAACAAAGAGGGTGATACTAGGATTGAGGAATCAGAGAACTGTCTGTCTGTGGGGCTGCCGAAGTATAGTACCCCGGCAAAGAACCTCAGAGCAGCAGATGCAGCTGCGTCCGACTTAGAGGGTTTGACGGGTGAAGCCCGTCAGAGACAGCAGGAAAGGGTCAATGAGTTAGTTCGGATTGCAAACAGACAGAATGAGGAATTGCTCAGGGCTAACCCGGAAAGAGCTGGGGCCTCCAAGATCGTTTATTCGGCATTGGGTAACCCGGAGAAATCCGCTGGAGCTGCATCGTCTCCTCATGGTGGTCCTAGGAGAGAAGAGGTAGTAACCTCGTCCAGGAGGAACAAACAAATAGTCCCATATGACCCGGCAAGGGCAGGGAAAGGAAAAGCAGTGCATGGAAATAAGGATCGACAAAGTGTGAGACGAGGTGAAGCTGGCCGAGGTAACCGCGACCAAGGCAATGCCGGTCAAGGGAACGCTATGAACGACAATGCCGGACAGTGTAACTCGGCGGGTGCAGGGCAACCGCAGCAGCGGAATATACCACGGCAAGAGCGCAGTGCCGGCCAAGGTATGCAACAGAGAGCAGCTCCACAAGAGCAAGATAGATATAATGACGGTGATTCGGAAATGGTGAATGCTGGGTATCCTAGGCCGGACTATCATGTGATAGGATCAAGATTGGGAAGCAGGAACTTGATGCCTGACAACGCCAGGTTAAAACTGGATCGGCTTTATAGGTCGGAGCAGATTGAATGTCAAGGTCCTCCGGTTCCAGCGTGTTTTGGGCCCCGGATCATGAAGGAGCCTCCGGTACCTAACTTCCAGTTACCTAGAGGCACTAAGACATATGACGGCAGCACAAAGCCGGAGGATTGGTTGATTAACTACGCAACAGCTGTAAAAATTCCTACAGGCAACTTGAGATGGGCTGTGAGATATGTACCTCAGATGCTGGAGGGGCCAGCGAGGGTATGGCTAAACAATTTGCCACCCGGAAGTATTAACTGTTGGATCGATTTTGAGGAAATGTTTGTTAGTAATTTCTCAAGCACGTATCAGAGGCCCAACAGACCACAGACCCTAGCAATGTGCAAGCAGAGACCGAATGAGACAGACCGGGAATTCTTAACCTGCTGGTGCACTGTGCGAAACTCATGTGAGGGTGTAATTGATTCACAAGCCATAGCTTGGTTTGCGCAAGGGTGCAGATATGCAAGCATGCTATGGCAAAGGTTACAAAGGGATATGCCAACTACGCTGGCAAAAACAATCTGGATTGCTGATTCATATGCCTTGGGTGATCCGACTTAGCCTAGGCTCGTGTCAAACGAGTCAAATGAGGAATACTACTAGCAAGATGGAGCCGGATCATCCCGGCGGAATGATTACCAGGGTAAAAGAAGAGATGATAGACCGGATTACCGGTACAGTTCGCAACAAGTTGCAGCTGTAAATCAAGATCAACCCGGCGCAGGAAGCAACCAACGTCAGAAAACTGGAGGGCAGCAATGGACCCCTAGGAGTGATGGCAAGAAAACTTGGACACCAGAACAAAAAAGACAGTGGCAAGAGAAGAAGGACAGGTCGAGGTATACTTAGGAGGCAATGCTGGATCAGCCGTGTAAATTTCACACGCCAAATCCGAGTAACCCAGCGGGTCACACAACCCAGCAGTGTGAATGGATGAGGAAGATAGAAGAAAGTGGTTTGGGGAATGCTTAGGCACCTCGGAATGATCAACCTCGGCAGGAGTTACCCCGGCAGCAATTGCTCTCCGGAGCGAACACGCAACAGTTAATGTTGCCTCCCCCTCCGCCGAGGTATGAAAATCATGAGAGAAGGGATGCAGCACATCAGGTAGAAAACTAACATCAGCCAGATCAGAGTATCCCGGAAATGAGGGGAGAAATGAGTACAGAGAACATCACCAGAGTTACTGTGTGTTCACCACAGAAGAGACAGATAGAAAGAGCTTACATCGTCGACACATGGAAGTGAATGCGGTAATGCTAGCAGTGACGAGGTATATGCTTTGGTCGGACCAGGAAATTACCTGGAGCATCAAAGATCATCCCAAGCTTATGCCAAGTCCTGGTTTGTATGTGCTAGTGTTGGACCCAACATTCATTGGGCCAAACATCAATGTGAGGTTCTCAAAGGTGCTGATTAACAATGGCAGCAGCATCAATATCATGTACTTGGACACGATGCGCAAGTTGGGTATCTCGGAGAACATGCTCCAAGCTACAAGGACAACTTTCCATGGCATTGTGCCAGGCATCTCCTGTGAACCCATTGGCAAGGTCCGGGTTGACGTGTTGTTCGGCACGAGAGATAACTGCCGAACTGAGAATTTAGAATTCGAGGTTGTCAATTTGGAGAGCGCATATCACGCGTTACTCGGCAGGCCAGCTCTGAACAAATTCATGGCAAGTACTCACATCAGTTACTTGAAGATGAAGCTGCCCGGGCCAAATGGTGTGATTACCATAACTGGTGATTTCTGACGTTCCATTGAGTGCGCGTCAGTGGGGTCTAACCTGGCCGAGTCACTCGTGATTGCGCAAGAAAAGAGAAAAATCCAGGAGGTGGCGGCATTAGCTCAATCCGCGCAGCAGTATATGCCGGCGCTGAGTAACCCGCATGGAAGTGTATCGTTTCTAGCGACAAAGGATACCAAGAAAGTGGCAGTTGATGATCTGTTCCCAGAGCGCACCGTAACAATTGGTGCCGGGTTAAATGATAAATAGGAAAGCGAGCTCGTCAACTTCCTCCGTGAGAATCGGGATATCTTTGCTTGGTCCACACAGGACTTGCAAGGTGTTCCGAGGGAGTTGGCCGAGCACTCTTTGAATGTGAGACCCGGAGCAAAGCCGGTGAAGCAACCTCTCCGCCGCTTTGCCGAAGACAAGAGAAAGGTCATCGGAGATGAGATAACTCGGCTCCTAGCAGCTGGATTTATCATGGAGGTGCTTTACCCGGATTGGCTATCTAATCCGGTGCTGGTGGAGAAGAAGAAGGATGATCCGAACGTGGCAGTGGTTTGGCGTATGTGTATCGATTACACGAACCTGAATAAGGCGTGTCCGAAAGATCCATTCCCACTGCCAAGGATAGACCAAGTCATAGATTCTACTGCTAGGTGTGAACTGTTGTCATTCATTGATGCATATTCTGGTTTCCACCAGATACCTCTGAACCCAAGCGATCAAATAAAGACTGTGTTTATCACCTCGTATGGGGCTTATTGCTATCACACCATGCCTTTTGGTTTACATAATGCAGGGGCAACGTACCAAAGATGTATGCAGAAATGTTTACATGACCAAATTGGTCAAAATGTGCAGGTTTATGTGGATGATGTTGTTATAAAGACCAAGGAAATCAAAACGCTCCTTAATGATATCAGACAAACATTCGCAAACCTGAGAAGGTTCCGAATGAAGCTTAACCCGGAGAAATGTACCTTCGGTGTCTCGGCTAGAAAATTACTCGGATTTCTTGTCTCCAGCCGAGGTATCAAAGTTAACCCAACTAAAATCCGAGCCATAGAGCGAATGGAACTGCCAAAGTGCCTTAATGATGTCCAGAAGTTCACTGGTTGCCTAGCATCCTTAATTCGGTTTGTATGTCGGTTGGGAGAAAAGGCACTACCTCTCTATCAACTCATGAAAAAGTCGGACAAGTTCATTTGGACGCCGCAGGACAATGAAGCCTTTATCCAATTAAAGAAAATGCTAGCCACTGCACCAGTGTTAGCCTCTCCACTATCTAAGGAGCCAATGTTGCTCTATATAGCCACAACCAACCGAGTTGTAAGTGCAGTAATTATGGTAGAGAGCGACGAAGAGGGTAAGTCAGTGCAAAGGCCGGTATATTATCTGAGCGAAGTATTGTCAGCTTCGAGGCAAAACTATCCCCATTATCAGAAGATGGCATATGGTGTGTATATGTCGGCTAAGAAGCTGAAGCACTATTTTGAAGAGCACCCCATCAAAGTAATATGTGAAGCCCCCATATCCGAGATAATGAGCAACAAGGATGCAAGTGGCCGGATTGCAAAATGGGCAATTGAGCTAGCCCCTTATGTGACACAATATGACAGGAGAGAAGCAATCAAGTCTCAGGCTGTGGCCGACTTTTTTGTGGATTGGGCCGAGGTGCAATATGAGCCACCATTGCCAGATCCGAACTACTGGAGAATGCACTTTGACGGGTCGAAAACAAAAACCAGGTTAGGCGTCAGAGTTGTGCTTACCTCGCCCAAGAAGGACCAGCTGAAATACGTGCTACAGATCCACTTCACAGCATCAAACAATGTTGCAGAATATGAAGCACTTGTGCATGGTCTCAAAGTGGCAAAAGAAGTTGGAATACGTCGGATCCAATGCTTTGGTGACTCGGATCTCGTCGTCCAACAAGTCTTCGGACAATGGGACGCTTTGGATGCAAATATGGCACTGTACAGATTTCATGTGCAGAAGATATCAGGATACTTTGAGGGATGCGAATTTCATCATATACCTCGGGTGGAAAATGAAGCTGTCGACGTATTGTCGAAGCTCGGATCAACCTGACAAGCAATCCCGCCAGATGTAGCACTAGAGCACCTCAGAAAACCCTCTATCAGGCCATCCCCAGAATCCGAGTCAATTTATATCCCGGCAAATCCGAAATCGGAAGCTGTGCCCATGGACATTGACGTGGGAAGTGGTTCACGAAACCCGGGGACTGCCTTGGCAAACCGGGATCGCTTCAAGAAGACCGGGATCGCTTGATGACCCGGGGATCGCGAAGATGATCCGTTGAGGTTATGCGGTGGATCAGATGGAAATTGATGAGGATGTGTTCCCGACTGAGCTATACCCGGCAGGCCTTGCCCATATTTCAATTCCTGAAAGATGGAACTTTGCCCAGTGAGGAGGTGCTTTCTAGGCAAACTCAGAGGAGGGCAAAAGCATACATGATCATCAATTCCGAGCTATACAAGAGGAGTGTGACAAACGTTCTCCAATGATGTGTTGACCCGGAAGAAGGGCTTGACATTCTCCGAGATATACATCAAGGGGAATGTGGGCATCACGCCTCGTCTAGAGCCTTGGTAGCAAAAGCTTTCCGTCATGGGTTTTACTGGCCAAGTGCCTTGGAACAAGCAGAGGATCTGGTAAGAAAGTGCAATGGTTGTCAAAGATATGCTACCAAGACACATATGCCAATGTCGGAGCTCAAGACCATACCTATTACCTGGCCATTTGCCGTATGGTGTTTGGATATGGTTGGCCCGTTTAAACCAGCAAGAGGGAACATGACCCACATCTTAGTCATGGTTGACAAGTTTACAAAATGGATTGAGGTGAAGCCAATAAGAAAATGTGATGGAGCTATGGCCGTGACATTCCTCAAAGATATCATCTTGAGATACGGCTCTCCTCACAGTATCATAATAGATAATGGCACAAATTTTGCTGAAGGAGCATTTACGCGATTCTGCTGAGATAAGAAGATCCGGTTGGACGTAGCCTCGGTAGCCCACCCCGTATCGAACGAACAAGTGGAGAGATCCAACGGATTAGTATTATCCGGGATATAACCCCGGCTCATTGAGCCGCTGCAAAGATCAGCGGGGTGCTGGATAGAAGAACTACCAGCGGTACTGTGGAGTTTAAGAACAACTCCGAATCGATCAAGAGGCTATACGCCATTCTTTCTGGTATATGGGGCAGAAGCTGTATTACTAGCCGACATAGAGCATGATTCGCCTAGGGTCACCCAATACATAGAAGCCGAAGTGCAAGAAGCCCGACAAAATGATGTTGATCTGCTGAAAGAAGCGAGAGAATTTGGCATTGTCCAGATCCGCCATATATCAGCAAAATCTCTGACGCTATCATAGCCGGAAAGTAAACCCCCGAATTTTTCGGGAAGGTGATTTGGTACTCCCGTTGGTACAGCATACTGCTGGCATGAATAAGTTATCTCCCCCATGGGAAGGGCCATTCATTGTGAGCAAAGCATTGCACAATGACTCTTATTATCTTATCGATGCAAAACCACAGGAGAAGAACAAGGCGAACAGGTCCGGCGAGGAATCTAAGCGTCCATGGAATGTAGCTCTACTCCGTCCATTCTACACTTAGCAAAGAAGTGTGTGTATCCGAATCTCTCATACGTCGGTATGTATGCCAGCGATGAGCCTATCAATGAAATAGTGGCACCTCGAGCAGTAACTCGGGGACTGCCTTAATAATATTTGTTGACTTCTATACTTGTTATAATTTTTATGTCGGCTGGAGTAAGTTGCTTCTACCTAAGCCGGATTAGTAGTGTGTGAGCACCAAAAACTCAACTCTTCGATTTGCTGCTGTCCAACAAGATTTGGCTTCATGGCAAGCAAGATAACAAGTTTGGAATTGCGTAGCACACGAAAAACGACTAAGGAAAAGAACGTCATCGAGCCGACATTTGTTATTTGGAATGACTTTATGTTTACCTTGTTTTTTGCTATGTTAAATTATTTTGAGCTAGTCCTAAAGTTTCTAAGTATTGTTAAGTCAATTTTTGAAACTCGGACTCGTAAGTCATGAAACCGAACCAAGGTAGACACGAGCCGAGCCAAGAAATTGGAGAAACAAGAAAATGAAACTCGGGGACTACGCCCAAGTTAATCCGGCACGAGCAACTTAGTAGCAAAATATGATCATTGTGCTTAATACATTTGCACCCGGCATACCGGGGATCTGATAAACTTCAAAGTGTTTTTAATCAAGGAGCAGCAGGAGGAGGTAACTCGGCGCCAGCAGGTGGAACTCTAGCCTCGGCTTCAGCGTCATCTTCACCTTCTTCAACGTCTAAGGCTTCGTCCTCTTCCTCCTCACCTGAACCATCTTCGTCGTCGGTAGCGCCAAGTGTAACACCCTCGAATTGGCCCTATGCAAGTTTTAGCGATTCCCGCCAAACCCGCATAGAAACGATTCAAAGATGCCCACCAGGCACTTGCGTGCAGGTGGAAAACGAAGTAATAACATTACACAATAGTCCACGATGGAACCCACAGGAACATATGTATACAACAACGACTCATTGAGTCAAGAATACAGATATACAATACAAAGATCCAAATCACCCTGAAAACGATACAACATCCGAGTACGGATAAGATGCAAATGGGGCTAAGAGCCCTGAAGAATACCAAATGGCGTCCATAATCCTGCCCAGGCCAAGCCGGAAGGGTAACCCTGCTAACGACATCGATCCCATACCTGCTAAAACAAAAGGGGTGCCGACAAAGGGCAAAGGAAAAGGAGGCGATCGAGGCCAAGAGGCGATTACGGCGAGGCTAGAATTCGGCGGCTCTCGCCTACATAGGTATGGTGGACTGAATAGGCAGTGCAGCATGCACTAAACAATCTATAGAGACTCGATTCAACTGTCGGCTATTAGAAAGGGATAAGAAAGACCTATTCGGAACCCACCTTATACTAACACCAATCATACCCATCCTGGCATTTCCCCCTCGAGACCAAACGAGGAAGTCAAACCAAGGAACTCACATAGTTGGCAATTTTATTCATTCTATTATAGTTGCAGCACTTACTAGTCACATATAGATAGAATGAGTCATCCTGATAGCATAAGTAGTCGGCAGTTTTAGTTAACCATTTAGTTGTAGTTGCAGTACTTACTAGTCAGATACAATTAGCATGTGACATCCCAAACCTAGCAGTTGTTGGCACTTTTATTTCATTCCATTGGAGTTGCAATACTTACTAGGCAGGTATAACATGACACGATACACCCCAGTTTCACCAGTTGTTGGCACTTTTATTATCCATTCCATTGTAGTGAAGCTGATTACTAGTCACATATTAAGTCAAATTTATAGCACTACTTTAGTTATGCTTGTCTATGATCGAGATACTGTGCTCCAAGTCGTCCATAACCGCGGACACGGCTTTCAGAAAGATTTACCCTGCAGGGGTGCACAAATAGCAACACACTCACGATCAACCTCGGAAAAACCAAATCAAAACCCAATGAGGCTTTCACGACAAAGCAATCACAGGATTCATAAAAGATTTCAAGGGGCCACCCCACTAAGCTACCCGCAACGAAGTTGGCCAGCTCCAAGACGGACCCAGGGTTTGTGTCAATGGCTGCAAACGACTGGGAACCCGAAAGTGTGACTGGGCTTGTGGATACCGCGTAAACATTCCACGTTCCAAAATAGTACAGGTGCTCCACGCATAATCATAAATAAATCAGTAAAGCATGGCATAAGTACAGGATAGTAATAAAGCCCCAAACTACTTTGTGGCCCCATGAAATAAGAAATGAATCAAGCTCTGGCTAAGGGGATTCATGGTCCCACATGCGGATAGTGCGATAGTCAAGGAACAGGTATCAAGTACTCGGGGTCCTACGGGACACAAGTGAGCGTGGAAAAACAAAATAACATCTATTGCCCACCGATGCCTCTGCATTAGTTATATCTATTCCCATCAATTAATCAAGTTGTATTTAAAGTCATGATCATCTCCACCATTAAGCATCTCCACCATTTATCATGTGCCAACTTGCCATCAACGGTGGAACGACAACGACGCGAAGCAACACATAAGAAAGCAACTACGACTTGCAAGGCCGACTATCTATCAAACAACAGGCAATAGGATGTGTCCATGGCAATTTAGGGTTGCAAGGAGTATAAATGGTGCATGGAAACTAAAGCATCGCAACACGAATATCAATAGATCAATAGGAGGAAATAAAGACTATAAATGCAAAATAGGTAGAAAGGGGGAGATGCTCGCCTGGGAAAACATAGCCAAAGAGACATTATCCGAAGAACTTGTCGATACTCGCATCCACTCAACGACCCAATCCACGAAGAACCAAAGCACTAAAAGAAACACCGGATGCAATATTTAATACTACGACAAAAGACCGAGCATGATGCATGTATGATGCATGACATGGCAAATATGCGATGTAATCAGGCAATATTAAGCGGAACCAGGGTGCCGATAATTAATTAGAAGGTTCAAGTTATTTAGATACCCTGCATTTTAAATGTTGTCTTAACAAGGCAAATCATGGTATCGGTTCGCTACACAAATTTAAATGGAAGCAATATAAGACTAGAAAAGCCCGCATATTGCTTCCATATTTTATTAGGAGATGAATTGACAAAATACCCCCAAATGTCTAACATGTATGCGGTCATGAACAGTTTAATATGCAACAAGATGGATATCATATTATAAAATAGGGTGTCGAATAGGGGATCACATTAGGGGCGAAGGTCTTGTTCTCCGAGGGTGTTCGGGTTCGGTCTCGGCGGGATTGGTCTTCACATCCAGGAACAGCCTCGGTGTCCAGGATGGAGAACTTGCCGTTCCGTGTAGGTGATCTTCGGATACAGTCTTGATGATCCGAGATGTAGATCTTGGGGTCCAGGGGTGGCTGATATTGTTGGTGGTTCTTCGAGTCGCACAAGGTTTGAATTATCGTTTCATCTGCTGTTGGGGCGCACGGGCAGCAACACTTCTGTAGCTGTAGGGATACACACACGAGGACAGCCCTGGACGGCGATTGGACAGAAGAGCCACAACATGATACATACACGATTGTCTAGAGGTACTGCAGGGAATCAAACACGAAAGATCGCACGCCCACGAGAATGACAACATGCATGCACCCTGTCGGTGTCCAACAGCGGCGGTCGGGGTCGTGCTTGTTGGGTGGAGCGGCAGGGAACAGAGGGGCGGTGACAGCGCTTGAGAGGTCGTGAGGCCTGCCTGTCCCGAGAAGGAGGGTCACGGGCGACATGGACCCAGGCGGCGTCGTAGGGGTCCCGCGAGGCAGAGCGAAGTTCGGGAGCGGTGGGTACCGGCGATGGGGCTCGGGTTCTCGCGGCCGCAGGCGGGGCTCAGGGATGACACGGACGACAGAAGGCGACGGCGCAGGTCGGCAGGGAACCGTGGCAAGGACGTGCAGGGGAGCGACCTCGTGGTGCAGAGGAAGCAGAGAGCTGGCGAGGCGGAGGTTGTTGTCGTCCCGGGTCGCGGAGGAGGCTCGATAAGGAGTGAGGCGGCCGGCGGCGTTGGGAACGCGCGGAGGGCGTCGGTGCTCGGAGGCAGTGGCGGAACTTGGAGCAGGCTAGCTCGCCGGTGGCGGGGCAGAGGTAAGGCGACTCCTAAGGACGGCAAAACTCCGGGGCGCGGCCACGATAGAGGGAGGCTGAGAGGGGGTCGGCGCCATGCGACCGAGAACGGGGCAGCGCAGAGGGAGGCATCGCGGCGAGCACGGTTGAGGGCGAGCGGCGGGGCTGGACTTGGCGGGGATCGATGGAGGCGGCCTCCTGGCGGCGGCGCTTGCAGGGTAGGCGAGGCCTCCTGGCGGCGGCGGGGATCGATCGAGGCGCTAGGGATCCAGCGGTGCTTGCTCGGGAGGATCTCCGACGAGGAGGTAGCGCCGCGGAGGCTGGGAAGGAGATCGAGGGAGAGGCGTTGCGAGGAGTTGGGCGCGGCGACGGGCGTCCGATGTATGCGAGCAGGGAAGGTTGCATGCGGGAGCCTGGGTCGCGTACGCGTGGGGAACGTGATAGCGGGGGCGTGGGGATGGTCGGGGTAAGGAGCAGGGTAAGTGGGCGTGGGTTCCGTGCGGGACACGCGCGCGACAACGCTGCTGCGTGGCTTGCGCGTGACCGGGTCGGGTCGGTCAGGTGGGTCTAGATGGGCAGGGGTCAGTTTTCGGTAGTGTACGGGGAAGGGAAAAAAACGTGTGTGCGATACGTGTGTTGCGACGCTGGTCCTGGGGCGGTGCAGTGGTGTGTGTGCTTGCACGCGGGTGAGTGCGTGCTAGGCTAGGTGGTGGCGGCGGCACGGGTGAGGGGTAGGTGGGGATTAAGGTTTGGGTATGGTAGGATTAGGGTTGGTGGTTGTGGGCTCGGTGGCCTCCGGTTGGGCCTTTGGGCCTCGCCGTTGGCTGCCTGGCCCCTGACAAAAATATTTTGTTATTTATTTTAAAACAACTTATTTCGTAAATAGGTTTTAGACAAAACAAGATATCTGGAAGGACCAGGTTTTACATTTGAAATAAAGAGGGAGGCAAACAAAAAACAAGTATAGGCTTTTAGAAAATAGTTTTAGGCAGACATATGCATGATGACATGACGATGCTCAAATGCAAGGTGGCATGATGACATGAGCATGCAGTCATGGTGATGCACAAAATAAAAACAACACGTGATTTTCTAGTACTGGTTTTAGCAGGGTCCTACACCAAGGAAGCTTGGTCCCTCGTTCCATTGATGGATGGGGGCATACTGAATGAGGCTATGGGCGCAAGCCTTGCACCGAGCTATCCAATCCGGATCATTGGACCACCTTGATCCGGTGCGCATCCGCTCAAGAAGATTGAGATTGATTTTCTCATACCATGTGAGCACATAGTGGAGGACGATTTTAGCTCCGGCGCGTCCAGCGGATTCCCTCCAAAGATCAAGTTGGGTCTCGCACTCCATTAACTTGGCAATAAGAGCAGTGGTCCCCTCCGGAGTATCTTCGTCAGGCCAAAAGGCATTGAAGATCCGGATTGCCACATCTAGGATATCCTTACCATAGTTCTTCACAATCTCGACGCGAGAAGATAAGCTGACCAGCAGGTCCTCCATGTCATAGGGAATAATTTCAGCGCCAGTACCAACTGGGGTACCCCCTTCTGGCGAACTTGGCGACGGCGGTGGTTGCAATGGCATCACCCTCCAGAAATTTGTCTGAAAACAAGACAAGTGAAGCAGGTGAGGGAGAAGATCCGGAGAGATTCATGCCGGCTGAAGGAAAAGAACTTACGAGAAATATGGCTATGGATCCGGGTAAGCTCCTTGGTGCAGTTGTCACGCCTCTCTCGGAGTTGCACAAGTTCAGCTTTCGCCGACTCAAGATTAGCGTCGGACTCCTTCAGCAGTTCTTGATCCTTGGCAATTTGGAGGTTCAGACGTTCTCGCTCTTCAATAAAATCTTGGCCAGCTTTATCCATCTCAGATTTGTGGAGCGCCTTGAGTTTTTTCATCTCTGCCTTAAGCTTGGTAATCTCATCATCTTTGGTCCGGAGGAGGGCGGGCTCATCATCTTTCTTCTTGAGTTCGGCCTGATGTTGCCCTGCTTGTTCGAGAAAATGCAGCATCATATCAGGCACGGGCACACTATCTTCAAGAGATGCTGAAATAGTTCGTTGACCCGGCAAAGCCGAGGTATGAATATCTGCCGAGCCAAGAAGAAAAGGAGAGAGGGCGCAGAAGAAGACTAAGCGAAATGGACTTACCTTTTATCTGGTCCAGGTTCTTCCGCATGATGGTGTTCTCAGCTTCCACTCCAGCTGCACAATCCGAATGATGAATTAGTATGGCAGGAAAAACAAAGAAAGATGAAAAAAAGATATGGAGAAAACTTACCCCTTTTCTCGAACTCAGCGAGAAGTGTGGAATGTTTCGCACACAGCGCCTTATGTGTGTCCAAGAGGCATTGCAACTCAGCGCTCCGGCGATTCGTGGTAACCTATGAAAAGCAAAATTAATTTGATCATGTGCATATTCGAAGTGTACAAAATTCGGGCCAAGTGGAACTTAACCCGACTCTAGGTGTGTGCATATTCGAAGTGTACAGAATTCGGGCCAAGTGGAACTTAACCCGGCTCTAGGTGTGTGCATATTCAAAGTGTACAGAATCCGGGCCAAGTGGAACTTAACCCGGCTCTAGGTGTGTGCATATTCGAAGTGTACAAAATCTGGGCCAAGTGGAACTTAACCCGGCTCTAGGTGTGTGCATATTCGAAGTGTACAAGATCCGGGCCAAGTGGAACTTAACCCGGCTCTAGGTGTGTGCATATTCGAAGTGTACAAAATTCGGGCCAAGTGGAACTTAACCCGGCTCTAGGTGTGTGCATATTCGAAGTTACTAAGGAGCTACGCTAATTCTCTAAGGAGCATCCGGCCGAGTAACAAGTTACTCCCCGGAGGCTCGGGGACTAATGGTTATATAACTAAGCACTAGTACATGTTAAAGAAAAGACGAAGTAGCGTACCTCCATCATCCGACCCTCAAGGTTTATAGCCTTGGCAGCTGTGTTCAATTGCGCGGCAAATTCGGCAGGCCCAAATTTCTCTAGGAGATCGTCGTTGTGGACAAACTCCGCCTTGTTCCAGTTGTTAACAAACTTGATCAAGGTCGGAGGATAGCGCTCTCCGCTAAGCATATGGGGCGCGAATAAACCCTTGGCATGGGCCTCACTCCTCTCAATTTGGGCAGCAACAGGGCTGGTGTGCAAGACAAGTTGCGCATCAGCTGACCCGGCAGAGGTATCCTTCTTCGGAGGGGTCTTCTGCGGAAGCATAGACACAAGCGTGGGCTGCCCAGCTTCGATAGTTGCTGCCCTGGCGGCGTCAGAAGCTTTCTTGCCCTTGGGCTGCTGCTGTGAAGTTGAGGTTTGGGCTACGGATTTGCCCTTGGGCACAGCCTTGGGCGCAGCCTTGGTGCTAGCCTTGGTGCTGGATGTATCTTCTCGCTGAGTCTTGGAAGACTCGGACGAGGCAGAAAGAGTTGGTGCTACTGGTACTTGTGTTGCTGGAGCTGGCACTGGCACTGGTGTTGATCTTGGCGGGGGTGCTGTAGGTACCTCGGTGCTGGCTGGTTGCGGCTGAACCGAAGAGGACCTGGGAGCAACCTCGGCAGAACCACTTCCCCCTGCTCCGAGGTTGCCCTCCTCTTAACGAGGTGGTCTAGGACCCGGAGCAACCGCTGAACCCTCTTGAATGGGGCTCAGCGGGCGAGAATCATCGCCATGAGGGGGAGAAGGGCTATGTTGGAGCGGCGAGGTGATGCCGGTTCCGCTCTGAGGAACCTCCACCGCAGCCCTGCCAAATCAAACGACGAACAATAAGTTATAATAGAAGAAAGGCACGAAGCAGATAATTGGATAAGGAAGAAATGACTTACTCATCAGAGGTCAAAGGCTCCTTGGGCTTGCGAGCTCTCCGGGTTATGGCCTTGGTCGTAGGCTTGGTGGCAGCTTTGTCTACGGACTTCTTTCGTCTCTTCGTTGGTTTGGAAGGTCCAGAAGAAGAAGCAGATGCAGCTCCCCTTTTCTTGGATGCAACCGGAACAGGTTCGCCCGTGGCGAGAGGAGGATCTTCATGAATCTGCCCATCGGGGTTAGCTGATGCCGGAAAGGCGTAAGAAAGGGGGACAATGTCAAATGCTTCCATCACCTCAACGTCGGAATCATCTTCATCGTCAAGCCAATCTCTAATGGAAGAGAATTTACCGGTGTGTCGCTTGGTCGCGTCGGGGAGTGGTAGGAACATTTCTTGATCCAGCTCCTCCTTGTCCAGGGCAACTCGATCCTTCACTCATTTGAGCGAAGGCTCGGCGCCATCTTCAAGATTTTGCTGAAGAAACAACTGAGAGAGAAATACAAAAAGATCAGATAAACAACATACTCCGACACATAATATAACTCGGAAAGAAATTGGAACACGAGAATTACCACAGGAGGAAGCCTGTCTCTGCAGAAATGTTCAATTCCCCACTCCCAATCAGCAGAGAAGTTCTTGTTAGTAGTGAAGAGGGCCTTGACCCGGCGATATATCTCGGTGTTGCTCAGCTGAAAGGAGGAAGTCCGGTTGGGGTCGAGACGCCAGCTCATATGGCACAGCTTGTGTGTGCGCTTCTAGAGCGGGGAGATCCGGTTGCGGACGAAGGTGATCATCGCATCCTCGTTGTGCATCCTGGCGTCTTTCAGCTCCTAGAACCGTTTGTTAACTTGGTTCGCCAGAACTGTGGGTTTCTTGGGGATCCGGTCCCACAGATCCGGATTAGGAGGACCCGGAGTGTAAGGGCGTAGCCGGATCAGATCTTCTTTCGTGCTATTTCTAACATAAAAGAAGGTTCGGGCCCAGCCCTTGCAAGAATCAAGCCCCGTGACCCGGGGAAAGACGGACTGTTTCCGAGGAGAAATAGAGGCAGTGCCGAACTGCATGAGTTGTTTGTCCTCCGGGTCAAGCTCCTTATTTGGAATTACGTTCCGGCGCAGACCGAAAAACCAGATCCAGAGCTCCTTAGTGGGCCACAATCCGGTGTAGCCCTCTATGGTGGAAGCAAAGGCAGAAAGGGAAGTG
This sequence comes from Avena insularis, assembly GCA_023614405.1. Classification (NCBI taxonomy): domain Eukaryota; kingdom Viridiplantae; phylum Streptophyta; class Magnoliopsida; order Poales; family Poaceae; genus Avena; species Avena insularis. The sequence continues at coordinate 452,509,218 of CM042691.1, read as the reverse complement.
ATGGCATTCGCCAGAAGGTGATGCGATTGAAGCTCGTAGGTGTTGAGCCAATCGTGGAAGAAGTCACTGCAGGGAGGCCGAACCCACACTGGAAGTGGGAGAGGAACACTACGTACTCACCCGGATTGGGTGAGGAGCGAAACTCCTCGGCGGCGATCGCGGCAACGCCCTCGGGATACACCGTCTGATGAGAGCCATCGAGGTCATCTGGCATACCCAGACCTAGCCGAACCTTTGCGTTCTCCACATCCTCCTCCATCTCCTGTTCCGCGACGGTGAGCTCTTCCTCTGCCATTTCTAGGTCGCTGTCCTCACTGGCCCTATCGGCGGTGGGGGGCAGTGCCTTGGACTGGCGCGGACCCGTGGCGGAGGAGATGCACGGGGGTGGCGGCAGTGGCAGTCATTGTGAAGAAGAAGAAGAAGAAGAAGAAGAAGAAGAGGCAAAGGGGCGCTAGGATGGGGAAAAGTCCCAAGGGGCGTGCCTCTCCCCTATTTAACCTCGCCCCAGCGGGGTAGTGGGATCGTGCGGTGCGGAAGGGCCACACGATAAAATTGAATCTGTTGTGGTCTTAGCGGCCAAGGCTGCTAAGACCGCACCAGCTTTGGGGACTAATGTTGGGGAGATACCCCCGGGTAGGGTCACGCCGGGGTATAAAGGCCGAGTTAGCCGAGGTACGACAAGGTCAAAGCAAGTGCTGGCCGAGTCACCTCAAGGCAGGCCGAATCACGGGGTAACCCGGACCGCAGGATGTCCGCCTAACTGAGTCCCGACCGACCTATGTCGTATGTCAGCAGGATGTATCTAACTTGTATGCAGGAACAGGTGTGGACGGATTAACCAGGCATGATCCGGGTTATATCAGGCTTGCAAGAGAAGGAAGGTATCTCGCTGGTCAAAAGGAGGTCATTGTACGCTGGAGCGTGAGCGAAGCAGACAGTGGCTAGGACCACCGAGGCGTGGCCGACAAGGGTGACGTTGCCTGTGTCGGATGACGCTAGCATCGCAGAGGCTCACGTAGCCTCTGCATGGCTTACGACGGGGAAAAGTGACCCGGTCGGTTTACTATTTTGGGAAGAGGCATATTCCTTGGAATATGCCTCCACGTATGCCCTAATTGGAGACCTAGCCACCCCTATATAAGGAGGGCTAGGGCCATTGTAGAAAGGGTTGGTCTCTGGTTGATCTCTAGTGAGGGAAGTTTTACTTGGTTAGTGCTTGGTTCCTGAGAGTTATCTAGTGATGAGAGTAAGAGAGTTCCTTCTTCCTCCTCTCCCCAATACAGCTCAAGGAGCATTTGTAACCTTGGAAATCAATCAAATACAAAGCATCTGCTTGTGGAATCACCACACTATCCCTCCCTGGATTCCTCTAGTGCATATTGTCCCCACCTTTAGCCTATCCATGGCATCTGCCGTGACACCACCACGACATATGGATCATGATCAAAGATGGAATAATGATGTATAACAATCTGAACATAAACAATAATTCAATGGTTCACTCAATAGCATCAACTACAAAGAGTAATCAACACCGGGAAAGTTTCCCCTAAGAACTATGCAAGATTCAACCCAATTGTTACAGCAATATGGAGATGGTGATGAGGGTGCTGATGGTGATGATGGTGGTGATGATGATGATGATTGTTGGGGGGATAACCCCGGGTAGGGTCACTCCGGGGTATAAGGGCCGAGTTAGCCGAGGTTCGGCAAGGTCAAAGCGGATGCTGGCCGAGCCACCTCAAGGCAGGCCGGATCACGGAGTAACCCGGACCAGGCGGGTCGCCTAACATTGTCTCGTCTGACTCAAGGTGTAAGTCGGACATACTTGTCTAGCTTATATGTAGGAACAGGTGTGTCCGGATCAACTATGATCCGGATCCTCGCTTGGCTTCTAGGAGAAGGAAGGAATCTCTCTAGTCAAAAAAGAAGGTCCGGTGCGTACTGGATGAGCGAATAAAGCAAGGGCAGGACCAACGGATCGTGGCCGACAAGGGTGACGACGCTCACGTCGGCTGACGCGGGCGCCGCAGAGGCTACATCGCTAAAGCAAGTGTGACGCGGGGGAAAAGCACCCTTGTCGGGTTACTACTTTGGGAGGGGGCATATTCTAAGGAATATGCCTCCACGTATGCCCTAGGCCAGGACCGAACCACCTCTATATAAGGGGGGTTGGGGTTCTGGTGAGGGGGTTGGGTTCTTTCTGATATAGAGCAAGGAGAATTCTAGTTAGTTGAGCACTAGTGGATCTAGGGTTCTTGGGCTAGTTGGTAGGCAAGAGTAAGAGAGTTTCTTCTTCCTCCTCTTGTCAATACAGCTCGAGGAGCACTTGTAATCTCGGAGATTGAACATCAATACAAAGCTCCTGTGTAGAGAATCACTCTACTATCCCTCCCTGGATTCCCCTAGCGCATATTAGTCCCCACCTTTAGCCTATCCATGGCATCTGCCGTGACACCACCACGACAATGATGATCCCGATGAAGTCCAGCTTGATGGTGGTGTTGATGGCGACGATCTCCCCTCTCCGGGAAGGAATTTCCCTGGCAGAGTTCTATCAGCTGGAGAGATCTTTCTCTCGGTGTTTTCTGCCCCGCAGAGGTGGCGGAATCGTTCTGTGGTCGCTCCTTGAGTATTAGGGTTTCGGAAGGATTATATACGCTAGAGGGGAGAGCCAGGGGTGGACCAGGGTGGCCACACCACCTGGTGGCGCGGCCTAGGCTGGCCCGTGCCAGGGGGTGGTGTGGGCCCCCTGTGGCCCATCTCTGCCTCCTCTTCTGGCTTCCTTCGTCTTTTGGAAAAAAATAGGATTTTCCGTATAATTTCCCGGATTTTCCGATCTTCGCGAATTTTGCCTCCAAACAGCACCTTTTCCATCAGAATCCTGACTACAACGGTCCATGCTCCAAAAGTCATGAACCATGCAAAAACAGATGAAATAACATAAGTATCATCTCTTAATATGAAATATATCAATGGATAATAGTGAAGTATGATATAGAATAGTGCTGCAAAAGGGACGTATCAATAGCCAAATACACAATGCATGCCCCTAGGCCCTTAAAGGTGAAGTGTCATGTAGTCGATGTTCAGATGACACCACTAGAAGAATAACACCACAACTTAAATATTAAACCATTGAATCTTTCTCAACACAATTCCACTACTAACAACATGACTTCTCCCATATCCTCAAGAACTAAATGAACTACTCATGAGACATCATATGGATCAAGATCAGAGATGAAATAATGATAAGTAACAATCTGAACATAACCGGTAATTCAATGGTTCCACTCAATAGCATCAACTACAACAAGTAATCAACACCGGAAAGTTTCCCCTAAGAACTATGCAAGATTCAACCCAATTATTACAGCGGTATGGAGTGGTGATGATGGTGCTAGTGGAGATGATGGTGGTGATGATGATGATGATCCCGATGAAGTCTAGCTCGATGACGGTGTTGATGGCGACAATCTCCCCTCTCCGGGAAGGAATTTCCCTGGCAGAATTCTGTCTGCCAGAGAGCTCTTTATCTCTTTGTAGGTTCCGCTCCGCAGAGGCGACTGAACCTTTCTGTGCTCCCTCCCCGGGTCTTAGGGTTTTGTGGGCCAGGGTGGCCACACCACCTAGTGGTGCAGCCAGGGCTTGCCCATGCCAGGGGGTGGTGTGGGCCCCCTATGGCCCATCTCTGCTCTCCCTTCTGTCTTCCTTCGTCTTCTGAAAAATAGGATTTTCTGTATATTTTCTGGGATTTTCTAATCTTCGCGAATTTCGCCTCCAAATAGTGCCTTTTCCATCAGAATCCTAACTTCAGCTGTCCATCCTCCAAAAGTCATCAACCATGCAAAAACAGATGAAATAACATAAGTATGATCTCTTAATATGAAATATATCAATGAATAATAGTAAATTATGATATAGAATAGTGATGCAAAATGGACGTATCAACTCCCCCAAGCTTAGACTTCGCTTGTCCCCAAGCGAAAACTGAGCTCAAATAAACATGACCTCAGGTTTATGGAGTGAAGTGTCGATAAAAGAATATGGACAAGAAACATCACATTCATCAATACACAAATCATAATAGAAGACAACTCACTATTATATAACTAAACTTGCAATAGGTAAAGGAAACACAATAAAGATACACAAAGTAAATCATAATTGGTAATGGCAAACTTTGCTCTTGGTCAAAGAATAGTTAACAATTTGCAAGAGTTCAAACATAATGGGGTTTTCAATGATAGCTTTCAAAGTAATACTCTCTAAGATAAGAGCAATGTGCAAAACAAAGAACATAAGAAACATGATTGAATAAATCATTATATGAATGAATGAAACACAACAACTCAAAATACTTGCTGAGATAGAAGGGAATAGGTTTACTGACTCAACTAAAAAGTAAAAGATAGGCCCTTCGCAGAGGGAAGCAGGGATTTCAAGTTTCATAAAGAGCTTCCAAAAATTATGGTACTTATTAGCTTTCAGCTCTCATTTCCCCTATCATAAGCATCTTTAGATGATTAAGGTTAAAGTGATCAAATCTGAGGATATACTTGACAAGTTATAAGTTGAAAATCTCATGCCCCGTACTTACGAAGACCGTTCCTCATGCTACTCAAGTTTAGTCACAAGGAAGTTCTTGTCATTGTAAGTACATGTGTATCATAGAGAACCGCCAACGGGGTACCCCTTGCCCAATGATACGGAAGAATCACCATATCAAAATGACAAGGCAAGCAGACAACAAGCATCTCAGCATCCTTTTATTTCCTATTTGCATAGGTATATTTTTTTCTTTTTCTCTTTTGTTTTTTTATTTCCTATTTGCATAGGTCTTTCCTATTTTTATAAAGAGGATGCTTCATAGATTGCTCATTATGGTTACGCTGCAGGTTTCCACCATGATTAGGCATGGATTAGACCAGGCGCCCAGGCGTTTCTCTAACACATATGCGAACTCCATGAGCCTTACAAGCTCCCCTTTCATTTCACACCACCAGGATCCATAAGCAAAAGAACATGATATCAACTAAATAAAGTGCAATGTTGAAAGTGTTCCCCATGATAGCATGGTTCTGCTAACTCTCAACTTATAAAGCACAAGCATATACGCAACATAGATGGGCACAATGGTTCAAGTTTATTAAGTGCAAGAAAAGTAAAGCGTGCCATCAAGTTCGTGGGAGCTTTAATCACTAATTTTCACATAACAAGTTTAACTTGGAAGGTAGATAAAAACATGAATTTACTTGGAATCGCAATAGTGATAATAGGTTGGTATGGTGGACACAAATGGCGTATGTTTTGGTTTAAGTATTGGATAAACAAGAAGCATTCCCTCTCAGTACAGGTTTTTGGCTAGCAAGGCTGGGTAGCAAGCATAAGAGTTGAAGGAAACAAACAAACATACAAGTGATAAAAACAAACATGCAATCTTCCTTGGAAGCACAAAACAACTTAACTAGAGAATACTAAGCTTATGAGCCAATCAAGAAAGAAAGATGATGAAATTATATTTCTTGAAAGTACTTTTATCTTTTTCATTCAATTCTCAAATGGTGTTGCTACTGACCAAGCTAGGTTTGCCAAAAACAACTAAATTTACTCAATGATCCCAAAGTGATACCAATACTAACAATAAGATCAATCATATAACAGAATTGAAAACTAATATAAGATATGCAAAAGAGTAAATCATAGAACTTCTCATTAATATTCCATAATGGCAACTCACACCAAGGGATACATAGATATCTAACTAGAGGGGAGATACTTCCATAATGAAACCATCCTATATGATAACTTCTCTATTCATGATATGACTCTACTAAAAAGGTAAAAATATAGAAGATAATGATGTGATACCGCGACACTCCCCCAAGCTTGGAACAAACCAAGGGATGCCAAAACCTGATGATGAATTACTCCTTCGGTGGTGGTGGTGTTCTACCGCCATCGTCCGACTTCCAAGGTAAGGGCTCCCCATCAACAAAAGACATCCTGGTCTCCAACATCTTGAAACTAGCGGTAGCACTTATGCGTTTAAACCTAACCTCATACTCACAGTTTTGATTTTGCACGTCGTCGAGCTGTGCTTGTAGTTGGTTGGTTGTTTTGGTGGAGTGAGAGAATTTCATCCTTAAGCCCAGCAGTCTCCTTCTAGTGCGCGGCGATGAGTTCTGAACTAATCTTATGGATGATATCCACTTCACGTTCTGCCATCTTATTGTACCTAAAGACTTCTTGCGCCAGTGCTTCCATCCTGTCCTCTGGGCTGCCTTCACCTTTAGGGCCCTGAACCTCTTTTATCTGCACCTTCCCATCTTCAAGCAACAACTCCTTGGGATGAATCTTCAACTCACGCATGTATGGGTTGACGATGTCCGTGGAGGAATCTTCCTTGGCTGATCCAGAGGAAGACACTATGGCTCCAAAACAGAGACTCTACCTGTCAGAAACAGATCAAAACGAAAACACGACGAGAACACGATATATGAACCTTGGGGGATCTGGGGGATTATATATTACGAGGTTTAACAACAAAAGGAAGGTACTGGGAGAAAATGGGTCAGAGACGTGTTCCGGGGTGGCCACACCCCCTGGTGGCGCGGCCAGGTGGGCCCGCGCCACGCGGTGGTGTGAGCCACTGATACATTGCAAATGTATCTATAATTTTTGATGTTCCATGCTTGGTTTATCTACTTTCTTGTGTTTTGTCCACACTTTGGAGTACTTTTCATATGATTTCTTGGACTAACCTAATAATAGGAGCCATAGTGCCAACTGTCTGTTTTCTGCTATTTTTGGTTCCAGGAAAGTCAGAAAATGAATATTCTTGGAATTGGGCGGGACAAAAGCCGAAAATCCTATTTCACCAGAAGACTCCCGGAGCCAGAATATGAGACGGAGTGGGGCTGGGGCCCAGCCACACCACCTGGCCGTGCGGGCTGGGCCTAGCCGCGCAAGGGGGTGGTCTGGCCGCCCCAGACACCCCCTCGGTCCCCCTCTTCGCCTATAAGAAGCCTTCTAACCTAAAAACTACGGGGGGTTCGACATTTTTCCAGAAGGAGTTCCGCTCCGCCGCCACCGTATTCCACACAGCACGAACTCCATTCGGCACACCTGTCGGGGACGGGGAATTGGAGGAGATCATCGCCATCATCATCACCATCGCTTCTCCATCGACCATCCATGTTTCCCCCATCTATGAGTGAGTAATCCCCTACTGTAGGCAATGGGGATGGTAGGGATTGGATGAGATAGTTCATATAATGGCATCGGATTGTTAGGGCATGGTGCCTAGTATCTTTTATTAGTGCTTTATGACTTTGTTGCGACTTGTTGTCCTTAATGCTTGTCACTAAGTCCCGAGTGCCATGATTTCAGATCTGAACATGTTATTGATTCATTATGATAGTATTGTTTATGGTCTTATCTACAAGTTGTATACACACGTTGTTGTCTGGAACCAATGGCCCCGAAGTGACAGAAATCAGGATAACCGAAGGGAATGGCTTTGATGTGAGGATCACATGTGTTCACGGAGTGTTAATGCTTTGCTCCGGTGCTCTATTAAAAGGAGCACCTTAATTGCTAGTAGTTCCCTTAAGGCCCCGCTGCAAATGGGCTGGCAGGACAAAAGATGTTGTGCAAGTTCTCATTGCGAGCACGTATGACTATATATGTAACACATGCCTAGGATTATCTAGTACTTGGATGCTTTATCTTATTTATCTGCAATTGCCCTATGTTCTGATTGCTATGTGAATTGTATTGTCCATGCAACGCCCGTCCATCCATCCCTATGCCTACCACACTCGAATCCTACTGTTTACTGCTATTTTTACTGTTGTCTTTACTTTACTGTTGCGGCTACTTTGCTATTCCTACTATAAAACTGTTGCTACTGATAAACTGCTGTGAGCAAGATTGTTTCCAGGTGCAGCTGAATTGACCACTCAGTTGTTAAGTCTTATAAATATTCTTTGGCTCTCCTTGTGTCGAATCAACAAATTGGGTTTCACTTCCCTCGAAAATACTACGATACACCCCCTATACTTGTGGGTCATCAAGACTATTTTCTGGCGCCGTTGTCGAGGAGCATAGCTTTATTTATCAAGTTCACTTGGATTCTCTATTGTTCGCTGCTATCCATCCATCATGGGTAAGTCTCGTGATGGAAAGTTTCCTATTTTACCATCCACTACAAGAAGAGGTACGGTTCTGAACACCTCTGTTGCTCTTGATTCAACATCTGTTATAAGTAAGCTCGTTACACCACTACATACACATGCTACACACACTGCTACTACTGCTGAATCTAAAACTTCTGATGCTTATGATGCTGCTTCTACTGTTCTTGATAAGAGTGGTTCATTAGGTCCTTTCCTAGATGCTACAATTGCTAGAACTATAGCTGGAAATACTGAAACTCCTAATGAAGGCACTACTACACCTGTTAGTTCACCTGAGTCTAGTGAAAGTTATGATATTGAAGATGGTTGTTGAGATGACCAATGAATTTATTAAAGAATGAAAAAAGACCCATGATAGGAGCGCTACTAAGAGTCTCCTTGAGAGGCGTACTATTAGACCCAAATTGTCTCCTATTGCTAAGTTTGCTGCTTCTCCCATAAACATTATAGATGAATATTATGATTTCTCTCTTGATCTATCTTACATAGCTATTGTCGAGAAAGAACCTTTTTGTGGGACTAAGAATGAAAGTGCGGTAGCACATATGAATGAACTTTCTACCATGATCGGCTTGTTTTCTGATGATATTAAGATGCGTACTTACTTTGTTGCTAAGATTTCCCACTTTTCACTGAAAGGAGAAGCTAAAACTTGGTTTAGTAATTTACCTCATAGATCTATTGATAGCCCGGAGTGCTTGATTAGTACTTTCCTGCAGAAATATTTTCCTCCTAGTGCTAGACATGCTATTTTGCAGGAACTTTTTGATTTTAAACAAGGAGAAAAAGAGGTATTGCCTAAATCTTGGGCAAGGTTTTGTTATTTGATTCATGCACAAGCTGGAAGTCCATTACCTAAGAATGAGCTTCTTGATATATTTTATAATGGACTAACCAAGGAATCTAGGACATACCTAGATAGTTGTGCTGATTGTGTTTTCAGGAATAGGACTCCTAAGGAAGCTGAGGAATTAATGGCTAAAATAAGTAAGAATTATGAAGATTGGACTCCTCCTAAACAAGCTATACCTAAAGTAATTGTACCTAAACCTACTATTTCGGTGCCTATTCCAACATCAAAGAAGAGGGGAGTTATTGAATTAAATGATGAAGTGATGAAGGAAGCTAAGAAATGTCTTAAGGAGAGGGGAATTAAAGCTGCAGATGTCAAGAATTTACCTCCTATAGAAGAATTATGTAAGCCTATCCCCTACTCACCCACTATTGAGGTACACTCTCTCCAACACTTTGATGAAGGTGATATCCCTTACTCTAAACCTCCTGATCAATTCTTAGAAGAATTCAATATCTTTATTGTTAAGCAAGATAATTTTAATAAAAGGGTGCAAAATCATCTAATGGAAAACACTAGAGCTATTGTAGAGTTGAAAGATATTGTGGAAAGAACCTCTAATGATGTTAAAATGATTGTTAAACACTTTCAAATGGTTCAAACTCAAATAGATCAACTCGTTAAAGTGCAAAAAGACTTGCTAGTTAATGTTGCTAAAGAAAAACATGCTTATGAAATTAGAACTAGAAGTGGAGCTGCTACCCAGGATCCTCTATATCCTGAGGGGCATCACAAAAGAATTGAGCAGGATTCTCAACAAGCTGAAAATAGTGACTCTACTCGTAAGAAAAGGAAAAAGAAACATAAAACTATTGTAGAACCCTCTGAACCTGCTATAGATCCTAATAGTATATCTATCTCTGATGCTGAAACTGAAGGTGGTAATGAAGAAAATGAAGTTCCTAATAAAGAAAAAGTTGAAGAAGAACCTGAAAACCACACTAAGAATCCTAAATACACTAAAGAATATTTTATTGCTAAGAAACATGGTAGTGAAAGAGAACCTTGGGTCCAAAAACCTATGCCACTCCCTGATAAGAAACACAAGTCAAAGGAAGATGAACACTATAATAAGTTTTGTGAGTGGATGAAACCTTTATTCTTGCAAATTCCTTTGAGTGATGCTATTAAATTGCCTCCTTACTCAAAGTATATGAAGGATATTGTCTCGAATAAAAGGAAGATCCCTAATGAAGAAATTTCTACTTTGCTTGCTAATTATTCCTTCAATGGTAAGTTCCCTAAGAAACTTGGAGACCCAGGGATTCCAACTATCCCTTGCTCTATTAAAAATAGTTATGTTAGAACTGCTTTGTGTGATTTGGGAGCTGGAGTTAGTGTTATGCCTTTCTCTCTCTATAAGAGACTTCAACTTGAAAAACGGATACCAACTGATATATCTTTGCAAATGGCTGATAAATCTACCACTATTCCTGTTGGTATATGTGAGGATGTACCTGTTCAAGTGGCTCATAATTGCTTGATATTAACTGATTTTGTTGTGCTTGAAATGCCTGAAGATGATAATATGTCTATTATTCTTGGGAGACCTTTTGTTAATACTGCAGGAGCTGTTATTAATTGTAATCAAGGAAAGGTGACTTTCAATGTTAATGACAAGGAACATACTGTCTATTTCACCAATAAGATTGAAAGGACTTATGGTTTGAATTCAATTGAACATGTTGAGGGCATTCAAGTTGGAGAAATATATTGTCCCATACCAAGAGAAAAATTTGAAACTATTATGATTGGGACCATTGCTATCAAGGTTGAGGCAACATAATCATTAGTGTAATACAAAGTTTTGTCACATATTAAATTGTTTTGGTAAGAAGACCAAACGGATTTCATTGAACAAAACAATGTTTTCACCATGATTATCTCCGCTTACTTCTATTCTATCCATTTTAGTTTTTGCTTATGCCTAACTAAAAGGCGTTAAAGAAAAGTACTTATTGGGAGATAACCCAAAAGTTTTAGATGTGTCTTGGAACTCCTTATCCTTTTTATTAGCTTTTTGTGCCAAGAGTAACCTCTAATGAGAGAGAAGTAATGGTTGGGAAAGTTGTTGTCCCGAAATAGATTTCTGTGCTTCACCATAAAAAATCGTGTAAAATCTCTGAATGTCTTTTTGAGGCGTAAATTTTTTTGCTTCTGCCCCAGGTTGTTATCTAACTTTCGTTAGTTCAACACTTTTTTATTTGAGCAATAGAAGGTCTTCGAAAAAATTCGTCTTTACCTGCTGGTCTGTTTTGATAGATTTCTGCCATTTTCTGCATTTGCTTCTTGTTGGTTCCTTTTTGAGTTCTTTTGGGGAATTGAGATTTTTGAGGGAAGTGCTTCAGTAGCTAGTATTTTAATGGAAGTTTATTTGGTGTTGGAACTGAACCTTAAGACTTATTATCTTGAGTGCACTAATGTTGCTAATAAAGATTGTGTGAAGTTTTGCATGAAGGAAAAAAATTTAGGTGTATGGAAGGAATGAGTAATGAGATGAAGGATGGACTGAAGCTCAAGCTTGGGGATGCCACGCGTGTCACCCCAAGAAATATCCAAGAAGTACAAGCGTCAAATCTTGGGGATGCCCAAGGCATCCCCTTCTTCATCAATAAAAATCCCAGGTTTCTTCCAAACGCTTCATTTTCATTGTTTCATGCATAGTTCTATTGTTCTTGGAGCGTCTTCTTTTTCGTTTTCGTTTTGGTTTTTTGTTTGCTTTGTTTGCTTAGTTTGCTGAATAAATTTTTTGGGCCTCCTCTTTCATACATTGGTTTTCAAATAGTTTGGTTTGGTTTGGAAAAGAGTAGGAAAGTTCATGTTTAAGTGGTAAAGAGAGCTTGTTTTTGACTGTGGCATATGCTTTGTCATGCCATGCTTGATATTGTTTTGGCTTTATGCTTAGTATTCTTTTCTGTAGCATGACTTGTTATAAACAATTGAGATTGCTTAATGTGCCTTGGATGAATCATGTGTTGTTTTAGCATATTAAAGCATAGTATAGTGGTATTCTCCTTTGATGCTTTATTTGGGTTGACTTGGCGCATGCTCACACCATGTTATGACTATCCCAAGTCACCATAAGCCTTTATGATCCTTTAGTTTTCAACTTGTAGTATCACTTTATGCTTTGATCAATGATGTTTTGTCGCTCTGCATGATTATGGCCATTATTGCTCTCTCGTTTGTCGCTCCCTTACTATTCCTAGCCTTCACTTTCACTGAGTATGTTTTACTCATGTTTCCAACTCCCTAAAACCAAATATTGACAAAGTGTCCACCATACCAACCTATTAGCATCATTTGCTACTTCCGTGCATATTCAATATGCCTTGTTTTCTTCCGAATAAAATGTTTGCTTGTTATGAGAAAGTTAGTTAGTAAAGCTCTCACGAACTTGATGGCACACTTTATTTTCTTGCATTTAATAAACCTGAACCATTGCGTCCTTCTTTGTTGCGTATATGCTTGCGCTTTATAAGTTAAAGTTAGCAGAACCATGTATCATGGGGAACGCTTTCAACATTGCATTGGTACTTGGTACCTCATTGATATCATGTTCTTTTGCTTATGGATCCCGGCGGTGTGAAATAAAAGTGGAACTTGTAAGATCATGGAGTTTGTATGTATGTTAGAGAAACGCAGGCGCTAGCCTAAGCCATGCCTAATCATGGTGGAAACTTGCAGCATAACCATAATGAGCATTCTATGAAGCATCCTCAATAAAAATCTATGCACATAGTAAATAAAAAGATCGCTGAGATACTCATTGTCTGCTTGCCTTGTCATTTTGATTATGGGATAGCTCCTGCATCATGTGCAAGGGGTACCCCGTTGGCGGTTCTCTATGATACGTATATACTTACAATGACAAGAGCTTACTCGTGACTAAAGTTGAGTAGCATGAGGATCGGTCTTCGTAAGTAAGGGGCATGAGACTTCGATTTATAATTTGTCAAGCATATCCTCTTAGTTGTGTCACTTTAACCTTAACCAATTAAAGATGCTTATGATAGGGGCAATGAGAGCTCAAAGCTAATGAGTACCATACTTTCAGCATTTGGAAGCCTTTCAAACTTTTCAAAACCTGTTCATTTCCTTGTTGAGTCTCCACACATTCTATGAGCACTTTCTTGAGAGCATAGTGGCCATTCTTAGTTCTATGTGCATTGTCCCAAGACTTGTTGATTGATGCATACCTTGATATTGCTTGTTTTAAACTATTTGTATCTAGTCACTCTTGTAAACTTTGAAGGTGTCCTATGCATTTATGTTTGCTACTCTATGAGGGACAAGCTGAATGCCACTATGCTATGTTTTCTTTATGTGAAACAAACAAACGTCTTGCAAAGCATTGTTATTCATGAATCTTTTGTTTGTGCCTTTTCATGTTGCAACATAGTTGCTATGTCTTATTGCTAGAACTTTGTCTTTCATGTTATGATTGAAGTACTATGATCCCAGCTTTGAATGTTTTACAAATACTTTGATCAAGTTTATGATGGTGCATGTCACCTCAAAAATTATTCTTTCTTTTTATCACTTACTTACTCGAGGACGAGCAGGAGTTAAGCTTGGGGATGTTGATACATTGCAAATGTATCTATAATTTTTGATGTTCCATGCTTGGTTTTATCTACTTTCTTGTGTTTTGTCCACACTTTGGAGTACTTTTCATATGATTTCTTGGACTAACCTATTAACAAGAGCCACAGTGCCAGCTGCCTGTTTTCTGCTATTTTTGGTTCCAGGAAAGTCAGAAAATGAATATTCTCGGAATTTGGCGGGACAAAAGCCAAAAAACCTATTTCACCAGAAGACTCCCGGAGCCAGAATATGAGACGGAGTTGGGCTGAGGCCAGCCACACACCACGGCCAGGCTGGGCCTGGCTGCGCCAGGGGGTGGTCTGGCCGCCCCAGACACCCCCTCGGTCTCCCTCTTCGCCTATAAGAAGCCTCCTGACCTAAAAACTTTGGGGGGCGACGTTTTTCCAGAAGGAGTTCCGCTCCGCCGCCACCACCAGATTCCACGAAACAGCACCAGAAACTTCGTTCTGGCACCCTGCCGGGACGAGGAATTGGAGTAGATCATCGCCATCATCATCACCATTGATTCTCCATCGACCATCCATGTTTCCCCATCTATGAGTGAGTAATCCCCCGCTGTAGGCTATGGGGATGGTAGGGATTGGATGAGATCGTTCATGTAATGGCATCGGATTGTTAGGGCATGGTGCCTAGTATCTTTTATTAGTGCTTTATGACTTTGTTGCGACTTGTTGTGCTTAATGCTTGTCACTAGGGCCCGAGTGCCATGATTTCAGATCTGAACATGTTATTGATTCATTATGATAGTATTGCTTATGGTCTTATCTGCAAGTTGTATACACATGTTGTTGTCCGGAACCAATGGCCCAGTGGCGATGTAAATCGGGATAACGGGAGGGAAGGGCTTTGATGTGAGGATCACATGTGTTCACGGAGTGTGACTGCTTTGCGCCGGTGCTCTATTAAAAGGAGCACCTTAATTGCGAGTAGTTCCTTGAGGCCCACGCAAGCGGGCTGGCAGGACAAAAGATGTTGTGCAAGTTCTCATTGCGAGCACGTATGACTATATATGGAACACATGCCTAGGATTATCTAGTACTTGGATGCTTTATCTTATTTATCTGCAATTGCCCTATGTTCTGATTGCTATGTGAATTGTCTTGTCCATGCAACGCCTGTCCATCCATCCCTATGACTACCACACTCGAATCCTACTGTTTACTGCTATTGTTACTGCTGTCTTTAGTTTACTGCTGCTGCTACTTTGCTATTCGTACTATAAAATTGTTGCTACTGATAAACTGCTGTGAGCAAGATTGTTTCCAGGTGCAGCTGAATTTACAACTCAGTTGTTAAGGCTTATAAATATTCTTTGGCTCCCCTTGTGTCAAATCAATAAATTGCGATACACCCCCTATACTTGTGGGTCATCAGCCACACTGGCTCCATTTCCGTCCCTCTTTTGCTTTGTTGCTTTCCTTATTAGATAAAAAGTCAAAAAATATAACTTGACAGATTTTTCGCGGACCTTTTCTTACAAGAACTGTTTCCTATTCGAAAACAGACTCTGCAGGTCTTTGAACTTGGTCTTTAATAAATTCTTTCGGAGTCACCACTTGAATAACATCAATATCTTCATCTTCATACACATATGGCTTGAGTCATTTAACCTTTCACCATCTTATTACACCATTTTCTCCTACAACCTGAAAATTTCTTTTACACAAAACTTCACACAATTCTCATTAGCAACATTAGTGCATAAAAGATAATAAACCTTTAAGTTCAATTTCAACTGAAATCCATCAAAACATAAGCTACTGTGGCAACTCCTTCCGAAAGCCTAAAGTAATTCAAAAAGCAAATCGATTTAAGAGTCAAATGCAAGAGTGGCAAAAATCTGTCAAAATAGACCAGCAGGTAAAGATCAATTTTTTTCAAAAATCTTCTGTTGCTCAAATCAAAAATTCCAAAACTAATGAAAGTTAAATAACAACCTGGGGCAGAAGCACAAAAAATTACAGCTCAATCTGACATACAGCAATTTTTCATGATTTTTTATAGCAAAGCACAAAAATCTGTTTCGGGACAGGAACTTTCCCAAATATTACTTCTCTCTCATTAGAGGTTGATCTTGACAAAAAAACCAAACAAAAAGGATAAGGAAAGGTTATTACCAAAGTAATAACTTCCAAGACTCGAATAAACAAAAACAAACTGAAAGCAAAAATAAATTGGGTTGTCTCCCAAAAAGCTCTTTCTTTATAGCCATTAAGATGGGCATGATAATTTCAATGATGCTCACATAAGAATATGAATTGAAGTAAAAGAGAGCATCAAGAAGAAAATGTACACATGTTTAAGTCTAACCCACTTCCTATGCAAATGAGTTTTATAGGAAAATAAATTGTTGAAACCAAAGGCTGCTAGCGTAGGAAGGCAAAACAAGTGCAACATAAAGACTTTCAGCATAAAGCGAGGAAACTTAATATTATTGGGATGCATCAGAACACTTTTGCCTCTCTCATAATAACTTTCAGTATCATGCATAAATTTAACGATATAACTATCACAAGAACCATTATAGCAATGATCACTTATTCTAACAGAAAACACAGGGACACTATCTCTTATAACACTACTTTGTGAAACAATATTCGAAGTATCCTTACAAAGAATAGTGTGTCCATCTCCTACATATTTAGTGACAAATTCTTTCACATTTGCTATCATAGGTTCAGCAACTAGTTGTTTATCAGGTTCAATAGCTTTTATTTATAATTTCATTAACCATACTAGCTATCATAGAATGTTCCTTTATCTTAACTGGGAAAGGCATTTTCTCAATGTAAGGTTCAGGTAAAATATGATTGGTAGTATAAACTTCAGTATCTCGTGTAGGAACACAATTAGCAATATCTTTATATGGTGCATGATACTTGTTCCACTTCTTTTTAGAAATTTCAATATAAGAAGCAAAAGCTTTAAAATAACTTGCAATAGCTTGAGAGTCTAGACCATAAGCATTTCTAATATTTTGAAAGTTATCAGTTCCCATAAAAGATTCAACGCATTCGCAATCATAATTTATACCTGACTTTCTTCCTTTGTCATTCTCCCATGCTTCAGCATTGTCTTGAATACGGTCTAGAAGATCCCATTTAGCTTCTTCTTCCATGCATGTAAATGATCCAGCATAAGAAGTATCCAATAGATACTTATCATGAAGAGAAAGTCTTGCATAAAAGTTATTGATAATAATATTGTTAGGGAGCTCATGAATAGGACATTTGAACATTAGTAACTTCAATCTCCCCCAAGCTTGAGCTGTACTCTCTCCATCAAGAGGCCAAAAGTTGTATATTTTATTCCGATCTTTGTGAATCTCACTAGGAGGATAAAATTTTGAATAAAAGAGAGGCACTACTTCCTCCCATTCAAGAGCTTGACCATTCTTTAGCAGCTTATACCATTCCTCAGCTCTTCCTTTCAGTGATAATGAGAATAACTTCTTCTTGACATGATCTGTTGTAATACCTACACACTTGAACAACCCGCATAATTCGTGTATAAAGAGCAAATGATCACCGGGATGGACAGTTCCATCCCCAAAATAGTAGTTATACATAACACGATCAATAATTCTTGTAGGTATCTTAAAAGTATCATTCTCAATAGGTGGTGGTTCATCTACTACCTTAGAAGTGGTAGTAGCATTACGAAATAAGAAACTAAGTGAATTATCCATATTGAAATAAAGTAACTAACATAAATAAACAATACTCACAATATAAGTTTCCTTTACCAGTTCCACTTCTCAATAGCGCTTCACTCCCCGGCAATGGCGCCAGAAAATAGTCTTGATGACCCACAAGTATAGGGGGTGTATCACAGTATTTTTGATAAGTAAGAGTGTCGAACCCAACGAGGAGCAGAAGGTGTTGACAAGTGGCTTGGAGTAGGAATTCTTTGTAAATACTTAGCAAATGGATTTTTAGGAGTTTTTCATAATGCATACAAAAAATACGAGTGAATGAAAGACAATAATAATAAACATAGCAAGTGGCCCAATCCTTTCTTTAGCAAAGGACAAGTCGGATGTATTACTTGAGATAACCAAACGTTCTCGAGGACACACAGGAATATCCTCAAGTGCTTTCGCTTCATATAGTTGAATCTTCTTTAGTTTGATAAGTGTTGTGTGGGTGAACCTATGCTAATGTACCGACCTTCGTTGGACTAATACATACTTGTGATTATACCCCTTGCAAGCATCCGCAAGTACAATAAAGTAATTAATATAGAAATCTAACCATAGCTTTAAACTCTCAGATCCTAACATCCCTTGTGCAAGGTTTCCTAACGAGGATTGAGGTTTCTGTCACTCCGGCAACCCCTACGATTAGTAGCCAAATACACAATGCATTCCCCTAGGACCTTAAAGGTGAAGTGTCATGTAGTCGACATTCACATGACACCACTACAAGAATAACACCACAACTTAAATATTAAACCATTGAATCTTTCTCAACACAATTCCACTACTAACAACATGACTTCTCCCATGTCCTCAAGAACTAAACGAACTACTCACGAGACATCATATGGATCAAGATCAGAGATGAAATAATGATAAGTAACAATCTGAACATAAACGGTAATTCAATGGTTCCACTCAATAGCATCAACTACAAGAAGTAATCAACACCGAGAAAGTTTCCCCTAAGAACTATGCAAGATTCAACCCAATTGTTAGAACGGTATGGAGAGGTGATGATGGTGCTGGTGGAGATGATGGTGGTGATGATGATGATGATCCCGATGAAGTCCATCTTGATGACGGTGTTGATGGCGATGATCTCCCCTCTCCGGGAAGGAATTTCCCCGGCAGAATTATGTCTGCTGCAGAGCTCTTTCTCTCTCTATAGTTTTTGCCCCGCAGAGGTGGCGGAACCTTTCTGTGGTCCCTCCTCGAGTCTTAGGGTTTCATGGGGATAATATACGCCAAAGGACAGAGCCAGAGGTGGGCCAGGGTGGCCACACCACCTGGTGGCGCGGCCAGGGCTGGCCCGCGCCAGGGGGTGGTGTGGCCCCCCTGTAGCCCATCTCTGCTCCCCCTTTTGGCTTCCTTCGTATTTTGGAAAAATAGGATTTTCTGATCTTCGCGAATTTCGCCTCCAAATAGTGCCTTTTCTATTAGAATCCTGACTTCAGCGGTCCATCCTCCAAAAGTCATCAACCATGCAAAAATAGATGAAATAACATAAGTATCATCTCTTAATATGAAATATATCAATGAATAACAGTAAATTATGATATAGAATAGTGATGAAAAATGGACGTATGAAACCCCACCACAGGAAGCAAACCCGAGAAACTCAGAACCCGAAGAAAGCAGCGAAAACGTCGACTTCGAAGAAAGGATGGCGAAGATCTATCCAGATTTACAATCCTGGAATACTATCAGCACATCCTTTGAAGCAGAAGATGACGCCATCATGCCACGCATAACACGCCACCAAGTGTGCATGATCAACGGGGATACCTCAACACCACGCGATGAAAACGGTAATCCTATCCTCAACCCCGATGATATTTTATCAGATGACAATGCAGGAAACCACGACAATGAAGGAGACCACGAAAACGGAGGAGAAACAGCAGATAATCACATAGTCCAAGGAAGAGGCGGAGAACCTCACGGAGGAGAGAGACAAGGAATTCAGCTACCAGCATCAGCATAGCAAAAAGCAAGGGAGGCAATTTCAGGAGCAGTTCCGATGATAGTGGATGCTTCACATGAGGATCTATTAGCATACCAGTATCTGCTCCACCACAAGAAGAGAGACCTACTTAGGATGCATAGGCAACTCGACGAAAGAAAGAGATTAGCCGACGAATCTAGCTTACGATGGGCATAGTTAAGCTCTACTAGAGGATCAAGGAGTGTGACAGGAGGAGCACCACCAAGAAGGGCAACATATCAACTGTAGCATATCCCTGAAGCAGAAAGAAGTGGACTCATCCGAGATCTCGATCTATCATTCATGTTGATTGACCAAGCAGGAAACATCAAGGCAAAAACAGCTCAGGCAGCCATTGTGGCCGCACAAACATATCTGATCACCACTCATACTGCACCCGATGATCCCCGTGCGACCCTCCACTGATCCGCCCCGATGAACCTTGGCATGGTGGGAGCCTCTCTCGCAGAAGCAGAGCAAGGAATCACGCGACAACCCGATAGATCCCCCCGCCGTCACGGTAGTCCTCGTCAAGTGGGACACACCCGACAATCTCGATCGCCACACTAGGCGCATCTCGTAGGACCCGAGCCATTAAGCAACACAAGAAACGATAACACGCAACACAGGAGCGACATATCAAGAGATGAAAACTGCAGCGGATGATATCATGATGGATACGACAAAGACGATCATGAGCTATGCGAGGCCAGCTGTTTCACGCAGTGGATTCACAAGACCTTAGTACCCAAGGCCTTCAAACTTCAACACGACCGCCACAAGTATGACGGGCTCTAGGAACCCGAAGCTTGGTTAGCAGATTATTTGGCCACTGTCAAATTACAGGGCGGCTCCACAACTACCGCAATGCAAAGCCTAAAAATACATCTCACCGGTGCCGTAAGATCATGCCTCATGCAGTTACCCAAAGATTACATTGGTAGCTAGAACGACCGGGAAGATAAATTCATCTTGCACTTCCAATCCACGTTCAAACGACCAGCATCCTTGGAGCAGTTGCGAGCGTGCACACAAAAATCTGGGGAATCAATACCAGCATTCATCCAGCGGTGGAATATCATCAAAAACTCAATTGAGTCCATATCCGATGAAAGGGCCATCGACACCTTCAACGACGACCTCCGTCATCGAGAATTCATAGAAGAACTGGGACGGGTTAAACCCAAAACAATCTCACAGTTAATGGAAATAGCAAATTGCTGGGCTGATGGGGAGGACACGCTGCATAATAAGCGTGCGCGATCACCTGAAGAAGACAGGGTTAAGCATGGCAATGATAGAAGAAGAAGGAACAACGATGGAAACACGGGACCAAGTTATGTCGCAGCAGGTTTTTTGGGTGAAGGTAACAACAGAAGCAACGACCACAACGGCGGATACCGCCAGAACAGGGATGATGTCGGAGGAAGCCATTCCGCACAGCGGTATCAGCCAAGAGCAAGAGACCCACCTATGTCCGTGATGCAAATTCTGAAAGGACCCTGTAATATGCATTTTTACATCGACTTAGATGGCAGACAATAATCCAACCACCTCATGAAAGACTGTCGAACATTCCTAAAGATGCAGGAGTTATGTAATCCAAAGGCAACTGAAGCGGTCAATCGAGGATACACATCCACGCCTGGTACACTAGCCATCGGCGCACCACCACCACCACAAAACACAAATGGTCAAAAAAAGAGTACCCTAGGTCAAAAGGAGCAATGTCCATGATTCAGAAAGGGCATCCATCCAATAGAATTCAGAAGCTCATCACAAGAAAAATCAATATGGCAAAAACATCAACATCAACCACACCCGAATATCTCCACTGGTTAGAGCAAGAAAGCACATTCAGCAGAGCCGATCACCCACTTCGGTTCCCACGATCGGGTCACTCAGCCTTGATAGTCGAAGCAAAAATTGGTGGGTTTGATATGAGCAAGGTCTTCATGGATGCAGGAAGTAGCATAAATCTGATCTACGCAAAAACACTGAGAACAATGGGCTACCCCCTGGACAATCTCGCACCAACAGAAACATCTTTCCACTGAATAGTACCAGGTAAAACCGAAATTCCTTTAGGCAAAGTATTTCTTGATGTTGTTTTTGGTTCCAAAGTAAATTTCAGGCGAGAAAAACTGGAATTCAAAGTCATGGACTGGCCATCACAATATCATGCAATCCTAGGACGACCAGCCTTCACATCGTTCATGGCAGTGCTGCATTATGCATACTTAGTCATGCAAATGCCAGCACCAAAGGGAATTATCACGTTAAAAGGAAGCTTCACACGTGCCGATAATTGCGATCGGGAGTTCAACAAAATTTCTGAATCTTTCGGGATGGCAACGGAGTTTGAACAACTCAAAACCTCAGCAAACGCACAACCACTGGAAGTAACAAGTGTCAATCCCGATCAGGCTTTTGACACAACAAAGGACACAAAAGAAGTACAGATCCACCCCGTCGACCCGATGAAAACAACATTTGTGGCTTCCAACCTTGATCCCGCATAGGAAAGCATGCTAATCGAGTTCCTCCGTGAGCACTGGGAGATCTTCGCATGGCTACCTTCTGACATACCAGGGATTCCTAGGGAACTCACTGAACACGCATTAAATTTGGATCCAAAGGCAAAGCCAGTAAAGCAACCACTTCATCGCTTCGCATAACCAAAGCACAAAGCCATTGGAAAGGAGCTCCATCGCCTCATTGATGCTAATTTCATCAAAGAACTAACAAAATCAGAGTGGGTCGCAAACCCAGTATGTGTTCCAAAGAAAAATACTATAGAACTTCGGATGTGCATCGACTTTACTACACTGAACAAACATTGTCCAAAAGATCACTTCTCATTGCCGTGAATCGACCAAATAATCGATGCAACTGTGGGATGCAAACGTCTTTCTTTCTTGGATGCTTACTCAGGATACCACCAGATTAGGATGAAGGAAGAAGATCAGGAGAAAACGGTGTTTATCATGCCTTATGATGTATTCTGCTACACAACAATGCCTTTTGGCCTCAAGAACGCCGGAGCAACATATCAGCGGATGATGCAGAAGTGTCTAGGAAGCTAGATATGCACAAATGTGCAAGTATATATCGATGAAGTCATAGTTACAACAAGCCAAGGATCTGCGCTGATCAAGGACCTCGAAGAAACATTCAAAAATCTCGACAAGTTTAGCATCAAGTTGAACCTAAAGAAATGCTCCTTTTGGAGTCCCAGCGGGGCAACTCCTCGGATATTTGGTATTAGCTAGAGGAATCGAGGCTAATACCGAGTAAATACAAGCAATCTTAACAATGAAGAAGCCAACAAATCTACGTGGCATACAACAACTAGCAGGGCGAGTAACGGCACTCAGTCGTTTCATTGCAAGGTTAGGAGAAAAAACGCTGCCATTTTATGCCCTCATGAGGAAATCGGAAAAATTCGAATGGACAGAAGAAGCTCAGCGCGCCTTTGAAGATCTTAAAAGGACATTTTCGACATCTCCTGTCATCGTGTCGCCAAAAGAAAAAGAGCCTTTACTACTTTATATTGCTGCAACAAATCAGGTGGTCAGCACAGTCTTTGTCGTGGAGTGACCCGAAGAAGGGAAAACCAATGGTGTGCAAAGGCCAGTCTACTTCTTCAGCGAGGTCTTCTCGCCATCCAAACAAAGGTACCCGCATTACCAAAAACTAGCATATGGGGTATTTATGTTAGCACGAAAACTACGCCATTATTTTTTGGAGCATTCGATCATAGTGGTCAACGAAGCACCTTTGTCAAGCATCCTCAACAATCCAGAAGCAACTGGATGTGTCTCTCTATGGGCCATTGAATTATCCCCTCGAGATATCACATACGAGAAGCGCAAAGCAATTAAGTCACAAGTTGTGCCAGATTTCATCACAGAGTGGACATAATTGCAATGTGTGGGTCCACCATACCTTTCTAGTGCCTGGACAATGTACTTTGAAGGATCAAAAATAACGGAAGGAGCAGGAGCAGGAGTCATACTAATATCACCCCAAGGCAAAAAATGCGCTATATACTTTGGATGAGCTTCGCAAACGCATCCAATAATGAAGCAGAATACGAGGCCTTGTTGCATGGCATGCGAATGGCCAAAGCTTGCGGTGCAACTTGCCTCAAAATCTTTGGAGATTCCAATCTTGTGGCACATCAAGAAATGAACAAGTGTGACACCGTCAGCGAAAATATGATTGCTTATCGCGATCTATATGGTGTTATGGAAGCTCAATTTGATGGGTGCAAAGTAGCACATATAGGGAGAGCAAGCAATGAAGAAGCTGACAACCTAGCAAACATCGGATCCTTGTACTTACCAATACCACCTGGAGTTTTTGGGAAGAAATAACGGAGCGATCGATCAAAGAAAAAAGAGTTTCCGAGGTTGCAGCACCAAAAACAGGGAAAAAGAAACATCCGCAAAAAGACTCGGGGGCTCCATCAGAAACCAAGAGTATAAAAGAGGCCATCGAAGAAGAAGAATATGAAATTGGAGAGGTCATGCTAATTGAGCCTACCTGGATGCAGCCGTATATAGCATATATGACTAAGGGAGAACTACCCGAAGATATGATAGAAGCTCGGCGAATCACCTTAAGATCGAAGGCCTTCCGAATAATCAAAGGAGAGCTGTATAAGAGAAGTATTTCGGGTGTGTTGCAGCGTTGCGTAACACCCGAAGAAGGAAAAATCATACTCAAAGATATACATGAAGGAGTTTGTGGTCACCATGCTAGTAGCCGAGCAGTTGCTGCAAAAGCATTCGGGGCAGGATTTTACTGGCTCACTGCAGTTCAGGATGCAAAAGATATTGTCAGAACATGTGAAGCATGTCAATGATTCACGACAAAGCCTGGAGCACCCGCCGCTGAGTTAAATCCTATACCTTTGGCTTGGCCTTTTGCTCAGTGGGGACTCGATATGATGGAAAAACTTCACAAATCATCGCCAGGAGGACACATCTTTCTGCTAGTAGCAGTCAACAAATTTACTAAATGGATTGAAGCAATGCCTGTCACCACCCAAGACAGAACTTCGGCTGTGAATTTTATTAAGTCCATAGTATTTCGGTTTGGCGTACCAAATAGCATCATCACAGACAATGGGACCAACTTCACTTCCAATGAGTTCAAGGAGTACTGCCAGGAGATGGGCATCAAAGTAAGCTACGCCTCGGTAGCTCACCCGCAAACAAATGGACAGGTGGAAAAAACCAATGGACTAGTTACTGCTGGACTCAAGAAAAGACTACTAGCACCGCTTGATAGAGCAAAAGGAGCATGGGTTGATGAATTGCCATCTATGTTATGGAGTTTACATACAACTGCAAATAATTCAACACAAGAGACACCTTTCTTTTTGGTCCACGGTGCAGAAGCCATGCTTTCCTGTTGAGGTGTCACACGAATCCCCAAGAGTAGTTGCATATGATGAAGAGGAATCAAGAGAAGCACTTGAAGATGATGTGGATGCACTTGATGAAGCTTAAGATGAAGCCCTACAAAGAGTAACTATGTGCCAGCAAAACTTACGCAATTACCACAGCAGAAGATTGTGGCCTAGGTCCTTCACAGTAGGGGACCTAGTTCTTCGTCTTAAGCAAGATGGCAACAAGAAGTTGGAATCGCCATGGGAAGGACCATACATCGTCACAGAAGTTATTCCCGGAGGAGCATATCGACTACAAGACAAAAATATAGGAGTAAATTACTCAAATCCATGGAACGTAGCATAGCTACGACGCTTTTACGCATAAGATTACTTACAATATGATAAAGAGTTACAGTTCGGCTTCTTAAGCGAGAGTATCCAGGTCAACGGCTAGATGCCATCCGCCCAAAAGAATAATGTATCATCGAATTTTTCGCCTTATGTATAAAGAGATAAGTTTTTTGTGCCTTAAGCTCTTTATTATTGTTCAAAAGATCTATGGTTTCCATCCATCTAACAACAACTATGAGCCTATGTCTAGATACAGGCATCTGAACATAGCCTCGGGGGATACTCCCATCGGGAGCACTGGCGCGCACCCGATAAAAATACAATTGTGTATAAAACAAAATATTTATGATTAAAAAGGACCTTTTGAGTCTTACATCAATGTATCCTCAAAAAGGTATCCTCAAAAGAAAGATTACTCCCATCGGGAGCCAATATAAAGCATTCAAATTATTTGGTAAATCAGCCCAACAGGGCAACCGCCGAAAAAGCCAAAAATCTCGAATCACGGTCGAATGCGACAAAAATCTGAATGTCGTGTTCAGAAACATGAAGGTAAGACCCTAGGATTCGTCCTGCGTGGCCTGGTAATCGCACAAGAATGCGCTCTGCTAGTAAAATATCTGTATCAATGATACGATGAAAAATCCCGACGGACGCCTTGGGTACCCGATAAAATAGAAGCTGGAATTCAGTATTCGGTAAAACTCAGCGGCCTAAACTGAATTACACCAGTAATAAATTCCAAGTTCAGGCTTGGGGACTTGATTTGATGTAGGACAACCTTGTTTTTGCCCAGGAGCAATTAACTGATTCCCGATTGATACGTCATAAACGTATCTATAATTTTTGATGTTCCATGCTTGTTTTATATCTACTTTCTTATGTTTTGTCCACACTTTGGAGTATTTTTATACATTTTATGGAACTAACCGGTTAACAAGATGCCACAATGCTAGTTGCCTGTTTTCTGTTGTTTTTTGTTTCAAAAAAGCTATTAAGGAAATATTCTCAGAATTGGACCAGATAAAAGCCCAAGTAAATATTTTACACGAAGCAACACGGAGTCCGGAAGGGAGACGAACTGGCGCACCATGATGGCCATAGCTGGTGGCAGCGCGGCCTGGGGAGGCGCGCCACCAGGGGTGTAGGCCGCCTGGTACTCCACCGACCTTGCCCTTCCGCCTATAAAAGCCTCCCGGGACGAAAACCCTAAGTACCCGATCAAAATTCCACGAAGGAGTCTATAGCCACCGTCATCTCCATCCCTAGATCGGAAGGGATCTAAAGCTCTTCCTGGCACCCCGCTAGAGGGAAGAGATCACCCTGGAGGCCTTCTTCATCACCATGCCTGCCTCCGGTGTGATGTGTGAGTAGTTCATCCTTGGACTATGGGTCCATGTAGTATCTAGATGGTTGGTTCTACTCATTTGTGCTATCATGTTTAGATCTTGTGATCTCCGTTCATGATCAAGATCATCTAGTTGTAATCTTACATGTTGTGTTTGCGGGGATCCAATGGATATTGAGATGCTATTTCAGATTGATTATTGATTCTATCATGTCTATGTTATTTGTGATCTTGCATGCTTCCCGTTGTTAGTAGCTATCTTGGCCAAGTAGATGCTAGAAACTCCAAGAGGAAGTATTTATGCTCGATAGTGGGTTCATGCCTCTAGTAATCTGAGGAAGTGACAGGAATCTCTAAGGTACTAGATGTGCTATTGCTACTAGGGAGAAAACAACAATCCTTTATCCATAGGGCAATTGTATTGTTTACTTTACACACTTTGCTTAATGCAATTATCTGTTGTTTGCAACTTAATACTGGAGGGGGTTCAGATGATAACCTAAAGGTGGATTATTAGCCATAGATGCAGTTTGATTACGGTCTATGTATAATGTTGTAATGCCCAATCAAATATCATAGGAGTCAAGATGATTAGTATATGCATGTATGCTTTCTCGGTGTCTGTCAATTGCCCCGTTGTAATTTGTTCACCCAACATGTCATCTATCTTAAGGAGAATCACCTCTAGTGAACTATGGACCCCAGTCCATTCTTTTACCATCAATCTACCATCTATTCATTGTTTACTGTTTACTTTCTGCAAGCAATTACTATCTTCCACACAATACATTTAATACTTTTTTTTCAGAAAAACCGGTGAGATTGGCAACCTCACTGTAAGTTGGGGCAAAGTTCTGTGGTTGTGTTGTGCAGGATTCCAAGTTGGAAACAACACCTTGGGGTTGTTTCCTTGCTCCTACTGGTTCGATAACCTTGGTTTCATAACTGAGGGAAAACTTGTTGTTGTTCTCATCATACCTTCCTCTTGGGGTTCCCAACGAGGTTGATATATTTTGAGCCATCACCGATCTGTCGGAAGCATCAAACTCGTTGTACCAAATCCCTACAAAGCACAAAAAATGATACATATAAAGGAAAAGAAACTATGAGACTCAACCTGAAACTATGGTTCAAGTAGAGTCTCGGGGGCTACTGACATAGGTATGATTACTCGGATGCTTATAATTTGCTGCCCTATGATGGGAAAAAGGCTTACGGCCCATGGAGATTTCAGATAGTAGCCCAAGAAAGCAACCGACAAAGACTTTAATTGTATTAAGGAAAGAGACTA
The DNA here is from genome assembly GCA_023614405.1 of Avena insularis. Classification (NCBI taxonomy): domain Eukaryota; kingdom Viridiplantae; phylum Streptophyta; class Magnoliopsida; order Poales; family Poaceae; genus Avena; species Avena insularis. The sequence continues at coordinate 452,481,478 of CM042691.1, read as the reverse complement.
TGAACCGACATTGTGTTGGTATTGAAATTACGTGTGTACGAAACCTATCCGCATACAGCTTTGAGACCCGGACTATTATATATGGGACGGGAGAAGCCTAAGCGAGGGATAGAAATCTAGAGGACAACTTGTAATAGTGCAATTTCCCCAATATTCAGGCGACTTTGACTTTATTGTTTTCCTAACATCCGACGAAATCCCAAACGTTCTCTTTTCCGCGAAATCCCAAGTCCATCACCATGGGCATTGCCGAGGTTACCCCTTGTCAACTAGGCACCGCCACTTGTGGTGCTTTTGCTTGGATCTTGGACGTCGGCACAACCATGAGGTCGGCTACGTCATACAAGGAGCAATGGTGACTTGCGAGGAGCTTTGCAACCTTGAGGTAGGGTGAGCACGACTACGTCATCCATGTTCCCCGTGGAACATTAACTCCGTTTGGTTTGCAAAGATATGAATACCTTGCATTTGCATAGATATATATTGGCTAGGTGTTTTCACCATAGGAAAATTTTGTTTTCTTCCACGAAACCCCTTTAGTGGTATTAGAGCTGATCTATGAGTAGATGTTTGGTATGAGTAGAACACATGTTGATTGTGTGAGCATTGATTCTCTAGTTGCTACCCTCCCACGTGTACTTGTTCATATCATGGCAATGTCGGATGAAGGTCCGGACCGACCTTACACGTAACCTTACGCGAGACTGGTTCCACGACTGGCATATGGCTTATACCATATAAGTGGCTAGCGGGTGTCTGTCTCTCTGACATTAGTTGATATGGCATTTAAAAAGGAGGGCCCTGAAAATGGGACTTAAAGCGGCAACTATTCAATCCATATTATGGTTGAAATTTCGTAGGTAGAAACGGTTGTCTTGCGAAAGCCTTAACAACCATGTAAAACATGCAAAGATAAAGTAGAGGTGTCTAACTTTATTTTTTTCAGGGACTTGTGATATGTATGGTCAAGGTAGGTATTTATGAAATCTACTACCGATGGCATAGAGGAACCATGTACCTGATAATTCTCCTAGGAGCTTGGAGATTGGACATCTGCATGACCATGAGGTCAGCTACGTCGTACAAGGAGCAAGGGTGACTTGCGAGGAGCTTCATGACCTTGAGGTCAGGTGTGTACGACTACGTCATCCACATTACCCGCATAACATTAACCGCATTCGTTCTTCAAAGGTATGAATACCGAATCCCCGCTAGTTACCTTATATCTACATAGATAGATCTTGGCTAGGTGTGTTCACCATATGAAATTTTGTTTTCTTCCACGGAACCCCTTCACTGATGGATGCCTCATAGATTTTTCGGCTTTTCATTGTTATAATTGCTTGTATTTTCACAGGATTTACTTCTATCCTCCTGGCCGACACAAGGTACCCGAGCAGTTGCCATGTAGGGACTCGAAAGGAGAACTTTGTCGGGTTGAGCTTGATGCGGTATTTATTGAGATTATCGAATGTTTCAAGAAGATCATCGATAAAGGTCTACTCTTTTGTTGTTGTGATTATGATGTCATTGATGTAGACTTGAATTTTCTTCCAATTTGGCTCCCGAGGCAACTTTGCATCATCCGCTGGTACGTAGCACCCATGTTCTTCAGCCCGAGGGCATTGTAGTATAGCAGAATACACCATAAGGTTTGATAAATTTTGTTTTATCCTGGTCCTGCTCCTTCATTCAAATTTGGTGATATCCAGAATATGCATCCAAAAAGGAAAGACGCCCACATACGGCAGTTGCATCAATGCCTTCATCGATTTGCGGGACTAGGAAGTGATCCTTTGGACAGTTCTTGTTCAGTGCGGTGAAGTCGATACACATGCGGAGGGTGTCCGTGTTTTTCTTCGGGACGCACACTAGGTTTGCCACCCACATTGCTTTCTTGATCTTCTTGATGAATTTGGTGTCCATTAGGCGACGAAACTTCTTTCCAATGGCCCGGTCCTTGGGTTCTGCAAAATAGTAGAGAGATTATTTAACTGGTTCATCGTCGGGGTATAAGTTGAGTGCACGCTCGGCAAGTTCCCTAGGAATTCCTGGCATGTTGCTGGGACCCATGTAAAAATCTCCCAGCGCCCACGGAGGCACTTGACGAGCGTGCTTTCCTATACGGGACAAGGTTGGAGGCCACAAAGGTTATCTTCTTCGGGTCCGTAGGATGGACCTGAATTTCTTTCGTGTCCTTTGCGATATCTAAGGATAGGTCGGGTAGAGACCAGGCGTTAGGTAAAATGCCGGTGCCGGTCGATATTTTTACCTGTGCAAACTCTATTTCCATTCCGAAGGACTTAGAGATTTTGTTGAATTCGCGGTTGCAATTATTGAAGAGTCGAAGCTTCCCTTCACAGTTATGATTCTGTTGGGTGCTAGCATATTAATCATGATGTATATGTAGTATGGCACCGCCATAAATCATGCAAAAGCTGGGCGTCCCTAGATCGCGTTCTACTGTGATGGACAGTCCATGATCTCGAATTCAAGATTCTCGTGCCTAAAATTATCCCGCGTCCCGAAGACAACATCAAGGTAGATTTTTCCTAAGGGGCTTTCGGCTTTGCCTGAGACTATGATGTGGAAATATGTTTCCATTGGAGCCAGATTAGTCAAGGAGCAGTTCATCGCTCGCAAGGTCTTGGCGTAGATAAGGTTAATGTTGCTTCCTGCAACCATGAAGAGTTTTCTCATGTTGATCCCACCGATTTTTTCCTCTACTATTAGTGCCGAATGACCCGGGCGTGGGACCCAAAGTAGGTGACTGGCTCTGCTGAATGTAATCTCTTGCTCCGACTGATGACCCACAAGTATAGGGGGTGTATCGTAGTATTTTCGAGGGAAATGAAACCCAATTTATTGATTCGACATAAGGGGAGCCAAAGAATATTTATCAGCCTTAACAATTGAGTTGTCAATTCAGCTGCACCTAGAAACAATCTTGCTCACAGCAGTCTATCAGTCGGAGCAAGAGATTACATTCAATCATAAAGTCATAAAGCACTAATAAAAGATACTAGGCACCATGCCCTAACAATCTAATGCCATTACATGAACGATCTCATCCAATCCCTACCATCCCCATAGCCTACAGCAGGGGATTACTCACTCATAGATTGGGGAAACATGGATGGTCGATGGACAAGCGATGGTGATGATGATGGCGATGATCTTATCCAATTCCCTGTCCCGGCAGGGTGCCAGAACGGAGTTTCTGGTGCTGTTTCGTGGAATCTGGTGGTGGCGGTGGAGCGGAACTCCTTCTAGAAAAATGTCGAACCGCCCGAAGTTTTTAGGTTAGAAGGCTTCTTATAGGTGAAGAGGGAGACCGAGGGGGTGCCTGGGGCCACCACACCATGCCCTGGCACAGCCAGGCCTAGCCCGCGCCTGGGGGGGTGTGGTCAGCCCCTGGCCCTCCTCCGTCTCGTATTCTGGCTCTTGGAGTCTTCTGAAAAAATAGGCACTTTGGCTTTTGTCCCGTCCAATTACGAGAATATTCATTTTCTGACTTTCCTGGAACCAAAAACAGCAGAAAACATGCAGCTGGCACTGTGACTCTTGTTAATAGGTTAGTCCAAGAAATCATATGAAAAGTACTCCAAAGTGTGGACAAAACACAAGAAAGTGGATAAAACCAAGCATGGAGCATCAAAAATTATATATACATTTGCAATGTATCAACATCCCCAAGCTTAACTCCTGGTCGTCCTCGAGTAGGTAAGTGATGAAAAGAAAGAATAATTTTTGAGGTGACATGCACCATCAAAGACTTGACCAAAGTATTTGTAAACATTCAAAGCTGGGATCATAGTACTTCAATCATAACATGAAAGACAAAGTTCTAGCAATAAGACAAAGAAACTATGATGCAACATGAAAAGGCACAAACAAAAGATTCATGAGTAACAATGCTTTGCAAGACGTTTGTTTGTTTCACATAAAGAAAACATAGCATAGTGGCATTCAGCTTGTTCCTCATAGAGTAGCAAACATAAATGCATAGGACACCTTCAAAGTTTACAAGAGTGGCTAGATATAAATAGTTTAAAACAAGCAATATCAAGGTATGCATCAATCAACAAGTCTTGGGACAATGCACATAGAACTAAGAATGGCCACTATGCTCTCAAGAAAGTGCTCAAAGAATGTGTGGAGACTCAACAAGTAAAAGAAAAGGTTTTTGAATAGTATGGAAGGCTTCCAAATGCTGAAAGTATGGTACTTATTAGCTTTGATCTCTCATTGCCCCTATCATAAGAATCTTTAATGTGGTTAAGGTGAAAGTGAGGTCCAATATGAGTTATATGCTTGACAGACTATAAACTGAAAATCCGAAGTCCCTTGAGTACGAGGGCCGCTCCTCATGCTACTCAACTTTAGTTACCGGTAAGTTCTTGTCATTGTAAGTATGTGCGTATCATAGAAAACCGCCAATGGGGTACCCCTTGCCCGATGATACGGAAGAATCCCCATATCAAAATGACAAGGCAAGCAGACAATAGTATCTCAGCAATCTTCTTATTTACCATGGGAAAATGGTGCTTTTTTTCTCTCTTTCCTCTTTTCATAAATCTCTTTTTTTTCTTTTTCTCAATAGCTATCTTTCTCTTTTTTTATAAGAAGAATGCTTCATAGATATCATTATGGTTACGCTGCAGGTTTCCACCATGTCAGCATGGATTAGACCAGCGGCCCAGGCATTTCTCTAACACACATACATAACTCCATGGACTTACAAGCTCCCCTTTTATTTCACACCGACAACATCCGCAAACAAAAGAGCAAGGTATCAACTGGGTATATATTTACAAGTGTTGAAAGCGTTCCTCATGACAGCACGGTTCTGCTAATCCCCAGCCTATAAATAGCAAGCATATAACTTTCATGGAGAGTTCACAATGGTTCAGGTTTATTAAGTGCAGGAAATGAAGTGTGCCATCAAGTTCGTGAGAGCTTTACTAACTAACTTTCTCAAAACCAGCAAACATTTTAATCGGAAGAAAACAAGGCATATTGAATATGCACGGAAGTAGAAAATGATGCTAATAGGTAGGTATGGTGGACACTTCAGAAATATTTGGTTTAGGGAGTTGGAAACTTGAGTAAAACATAATCAGTGGAAATGAAGGCTAGCAATAGTAAGGGAGCGACAAACGAGAGAGCAATAATGGCCATAATCATGCAGAGCGACAAAACATCATTGATCAAAGCATAAAGTGATACTACAAGTTGAAACCTAAAGGATCATAAAGGCTTATGGTGACTTGGGATAGTCATAACATGGTGTGAGCATGTGCCAAGTCAACCCAAATAAAGCATCAAAGGAGAATACCACTATACTATGCTTTAGTATGCTAAAACAACGCATGAATCATCCAAGGCACATTAAGCAATCTCAATTGTTTATAACGAGTCATGATACAACAAAGAATACTAAGCATAAATCCAAAACAATATCAAGCATGGCATGACAAAGCATAGGCCACAGTCAAAAACAAGCTCTCTTTACCACTTAAGCATGAGCTTTCCTACTCTTTTCCAATCCAAACCAGACTATTTGAACACCAATGTATGAAAGAGGGGGTCCAACCAATTTATTCAGAAAACTAAGCAAACCAAGAAAATGAAAACCAAAATAAAAACGAAAAAGAAGACGCTCCAAGAACAACACAACTGTGTATGAAACAATAAAAATGAAGTGGTTGGAAGAAACCTCAGATTTTTATTGATGAAGAAGGGGATGCCTTGGGCATCCCCAAGCTTTGACGCTTATACTTCTTGGATATTTATTTGGGTGACATGCGTGGCATCCCCAAGCTTGAGCTTTAGTCCATCCTTCATCTCATTACTCATTCCTTCTATACACCTGAAATTTTTCTTCATACAAAACTTCACACAATCTTTATTAGCAACATTAGTGCACTCAAGATAAATAAGTCTTAAGGTTCAGTTCTAACACCAAATAAACTTCCATTAAAACACTAGATACTGTAGCACTTCCCTCAAAAAGCTCAATTCCCCAAAAGAACTCAAAGAGGAACCAACAAGAAGCAAATGCAGAAAATGGCAGAAATCTGTCAAAACAGACCAGCAGGTAAAGACGAATTTTTTCGAAGATCTTTTGTTGCTCAAATCAAAAAGTGTTGAACTAACGAAAGTTAGATAACAACCTGGGGTATAAGCACAAAAATTCACGCCTCAAAAAGACGGTCAGAGATTTTACACGAATATTTACGGTGAAGCACAGAAATCTGTTTCGGGACAGCAACTTTCCCAATTATTACTTCTCTCTCATTAGAGGTTACTCTTGGCACAAAAAGCAAATAAAAAGGATAAGGAGCAGTTATTACTGAAGTAATAACTTCCAAGACTCATCTAAAACTTTTGGGTTATCTCCCAATAAGTACTTTTTTCTTTAACGCCTTTAAGTTAGGCATGCAAAAACTAAAATGGATAGAATGGAAGTAAGCGGAGATAATCATGGTGGAAACATTGTTTTGTTCAATGAAATCCTTTTCTTAACAAGGTTGATCAGGTCTTGTTAACAAAACAATTTCATATGAGACAAAACTTTGTATTCCACTAATGATTATGTTACCTCAACCTTGATAGCAATGGTCCCAATCATAATAGTTTCAAATTTTCTCTTGGTATGGGACAATATATTTCTCCAACTTGAATGCCCTCAACATGTTCAATTGAATTCAAAACCATAAGTCCCATCAATATTCTTGGGGAAATAGATAGTATGTTCCTTGTCATTAACATTGAAGGTCACCTTCCCTTGATTACAATTAATAACAACTCATGCAGTGTTTAAGAAAAGGTCTCCCAAGAATAATAGACATATTATCATCTTCGGGCATAATAGTTTGAGAGGATGCTCTCATAAGAAATAAGAGTTGAAGTAAAAGAGAGCATCAAGAAGCAAATTCAAAACACATTTAAGTCTAACCCACTTCCTATGCATAGGAATCGTGTATGCAAATAAATTCGCAAAGAACAAAGTGACAGGCATAGGAAGGTAAAACAAGAGTAACTTCAAAACTTTCAGCACATAGAGAGGTGTTTCAATGCCATGAAAACTTCTGCAACCATATTTTCCTCTCTCATAATAATTTTCAGTGGCCTCATGAATAAACTCAACAATATAACTATCACATAAAGCATGCTCTTCATGATCTACAAGCACTAGAGCTTTATTATAAACATTTTCAAAAGAAACCCCGGGAACATAACATTCATCCTCCTTTAGTAAGCATGGAGGACAATCAAATAATGTAAGGGATAAAGAGTTACTCTCATTAGAAGTTAGGCATGGGTAGCTAATCCATTCTTCCTCCTTTTGTTCATCACTCTCCTCCTCTTTTTCATCTAATGAGATTTCAGGTTCATCAATTTCTTCTTCCATAGGATCCTGCAAGGCATTAGTCTCTTCCATTTGTGGAAAGCATCTATTAAAATATTCAAGAATATAGCCATTTTCATCCTTGTAATTATCAAAGCAAAATTTAAGTATACCATAAACCTCATATTTGTAAGGTGAATCATCAATACTTTCAAGCAAACTAGCAAGCTCAAAAGCACCCTTCCAAGCAATAAATTCTTCAATTTGTTCCGCATCATAAAACTCATAAATTCCTTTAGCATAGGAAGATATGGTATCATTATCATTATACTCACATTGAAAAGGGAGGTGTTTATACCTCTTTCTGCAACAAGACTCATCACGGCAATAAGTAACATTATAAGTAGAGCACACGTTTCTAGCAATGGTATACAATCTATCAATTTGTTCCCATAAGTGTTTCCCTTTTTGTGACAAGCGGTGTTCCTTATAATAATATTTTTGATCTTCCGTGAACCCACCTTGCCAATAAGCTTCAGTTTCAAAGAAACCAACCATTGACAACAAGCATGATAAAGCAAGACAATAACAAACCAACGAAAATAACAACTAGAGTAAGAACTATTTTTTTTGTATTTTCGATAAAGAAAGAAGCAAACAAGGCAGAAATAAACTTAGCTTGAACAATAGTGATTCCAAGTGGACTTGATAAATAAAGCTATGCTCCCCGGCAATGGCGCCAGAAAATAGTCTTGATGACCCACAAGTATAGGGGGTGTATCGCAGTATTTTCGAGGGAAGTGAAACCCAATTTATTGATTCGACACAAGGGGAGCCAAAGAATATTTATCAGCCTTAACAACTGAGTTGTTAATTCAGCTGCACCTGGAAACAATCTTGCTCACAGCAGTTTATCAGTAGCAACAGTTTTGTAGTAGGAATAGTAAAGTAACAGTAGTAGTAAAGCAAAGACAGTAGTAACAAAAGCAGTAAACAGTGGGATTCGAGTGCGGTAGGCATAGGGATGGATGGACGGGCGTTTCATGGACAAGACAATTCACATAGCAATCAGAACATAGGGAAATTGCAGATAAATAAGATAAAGCATCCAAGTACTAGATAATCCTAGGCATGTGTTCCATATATAGTCATACGTGCTCGCAATGAGAACTTGCACAACATCTTTTGTCCTGCCAGCCCGTTTGCAGCAGGGCCTCTAGGGAACTACTGGCAATTAAGGTGATCCTTTTAATAGAGCACCGAAGCAAAGCATTAACACACCGTGAACACATTTGATCCTCACATCAAAGCCATTCCCTTCTGGTTATCCCGATTTATGTCACTTCGGGGCCATAGGTTCCGGACAACAACGTGTGTATACAACTTGTAGATAAGACCAAAAACAATACTATCATAATGAATCAATAACATGTTCAGATATGAAATCATGGCACTCGGGCCCTAGTGATAAGCATTAAGCACAACAAGTCGCAACAAAGTCATAAAGCACTAATAAAAGATACTAGGCACCATGCCCTAACAATCTGATGCCATTACATGAACGATCTCATCCAATCCCTACCATCCCCATAGCCTACAGCGGGGGATTACTCACTCATAGATGGGGGAAACATGGATGGTCGATGGAGAAGCGATGGTGATGATGATGGCGATGATCTCCTCCAATTCCCGTCCAGGTGCCGAAGAGTTTACGGAGTTTCGTGGAATCTGGTGGTGGCGGCAGAGGGAACTCCTCAAAAAACGAACCCCCCGAAGTTTTTAGGTCAGAAGGCTTCTTATAGGCGAAGAGGGAGACCGAGGGGGTGCCTAGGGCCACCAACCATGCCCTGGCGTGGCCAGGCCTAGCCCGCGCCTGGGGGGGTGGCCAGCCCTTGGCCCTCCTCCGTCTCGTATTCTGGCTCCTAGAGTCTTCTAGAAAAATAGGCAGTTTGGCTTTTGTCCTGTCCAATTCCGAGAATATTCATTTTCTGACTTTCCTGGAACCAAAAACAGCAGAAAACAGGCAGCTGGCACTGTGGCTCTTGTTAATAGGTTAGTCCAAGAAATCATATGAAAAGTACTCCAAAGTATGGACAAAACACAAGAAAGTGGATAAAACCAAGCATGGAGCATCAAAAATTATAGATACATTTGCAATGTATCACCGACCAGTGTAGGTATTCGGGTGTTGGTGGCGGTGCCAGTACTGCCATGTTAACTTTTTGGGTGATCAACTTCTAGATTTTGTTTGATGGACCTCCCTTTTGAATCAATGACATTGCCCCCTAGACCTCGGGTACATGTCATCCTGGTTCCTTTTTGCCGCAGGTTGCTGCTGGCCCACCGGAGGTGGACCTGGCGGTGGTGGTGCGGTGAGTTTTAAGGTCCCAGGTGCACCGGTGTATCCCTAGTTTGCTTCTTCGGCCACCTTGGCACCACAAGCTGCTTGTAGACCCAAGAAAGTGTGGCAATCCTTCATGAGATGAGTTGAATGCCTTCGTCCTTCTGAGTCGATGTAATAGTGCATGTCCCCTCAAGCATCTACATGGGAGACATTGGAGGCTCCTGAGCCCTTAGCTGATATTGTTGGATTGTTCTGTCGCTCCCGGTGTCGTCTAGGTTGCCTCGATATCACCCACTGTGGTTCTAGTTTCTTTGGTTATCCTCTCTGACAAAGCCAGTTGCAACATAGCTTGGTACACCATAACCATCATAGTTGTGTCTCCTCCTGATGTCAATATTGCATCCATCACGGTCTTCCTTGGGTGAGCATCCCCGCTTATTATGCACCGCATCTTCACCATCATCCTAGCGAGTTGCCATGTCCATCAACTAGGATTTTTTTGGGCTTTTCCCGACCCAATTCCTCGATGAATTTGTTCTGGCGCAAGCCATCATTGAAGTCATCAATTGCCCTTTTGTCCGAGATACTCTCGACTGAGTTTTTGATGATGTTCCATCTCCGTATGAATGTGCGTATTAGCTGCCTAGGTTTCTGCTTGCACGCTCATAGTTCTTCAATGGATGCAGGTTGCTTGAATGTGGACTTGAAGTTTCAGATGAACTTGTCCTCTAGGTCACTCTAGCTGCTGATGGATTCGTCGGGTAGCTTCCCGAGCCACGATCGTGTGGCGCAACTTCGGTGCAATTGTAGGCTCTGCATAGCGGTCACCTTTGAACCACCTTGGAGTTTAACAGTTTGCAAGTAATCAGCCAACCATGCCTCAGGATCCTAGAGGCCGTCATTCTTTTGGCGATCACGGGGGAGTTTGAAATCCTTGGGTGCCGGAGTTTTGTAAACCCGATTGGTAAAGCAACTGGTCCGGCAAGGTTCGCGCTCATATTCACTTTCTTCATCTGAATATCTTTGGCTGCTACACTCCTCCCTTGATTTTTCTACCTGGCACTGCATAATGTCATTTACGTCATCATGATCAAGAAAAGATTGCATGAAGCGCACATGATGTGGCGAGCTGGACCTCTGGGTGTTTCCCTTGTGCTGAGGGTTGCTGCGACGGTGTGGTGACTTGTTGAGTTGCTGGACAACTTTTTATTCCCCTTGTGTGAGTGATGCTCCCACCATGCTGAGGCCCATGAGAGCAGAGCAACGGATGGCTGCCCACGGATCGTCGTCTGCCGGCTGAGCCATTAGGAGGTAGGTTTGGGCGGCGACGAGCACGACTTACGCTTTTTTCTTTGATACTCCTCGTTGAATCCACTGACAAGAATGATAGGTCCAGATCTTGGGCCAGCTCGTGCCTTCCGGCTTCAGGTATGCACTGCATCCACGAGGTACTCCTCCTTGGTTGTGGCCCTCCTTTGATGCAACCGGAATTGCGGGTGGAACTTATCTACGCTCGTCAAAGACTTGAGTCATCGGTACTGCACCCAAAACTATGTATTTTGCCTTCTGTCATTCTTCCGATGATAGTCGAAGTGTTAACCACTCACAATCGTGTGCTCTTTCCCTTCCTTGCACAACACGATTGTTCGCGGGTGCCTATTCCCTGTTCTCTCATGGTGTCATGCATAGTCATCCGAGAGAATATCATTGGGGTCAACGATTGGGTTACCGTTGGAATCTCGCGGTGTTGAGGGTCCTTCTCCTTCGATCACACATACTTGGTGACACGCCATGTACATGCTGATGCCGCCACTGTCGGAATTGTAGGAGACGATGTCTTGAAAACCAGTGAAATCCCACGGCTCCTGTTCTGGGTATGAGTCAGCCTCCTGATTCCGAAGTCGATGCTTTCTTCAGATTCATCGAGGACGATGTTTGTTGGATCCGAGGCGTGTGGTGGCGTTGATTGAGAATCTAATCCGAAGGAGAGGCCATTGTATAGATCAGCCAAATCCCCCAGATCTGAGGTGGTTTCGCGGTTTTCTTCGACATTCATCGGCTGTGATGTGGCTTTTTGTAACACCCTAGACTCTCTATGCCCAGGCTATCACTCCTGGTAGCTTAATAGGATATCTAGATTGGCCCCACAGACCAACACTAGTCTTTTCTGCGCACTTTGTCCTCACTCTTGCGCATCTGGTACCCACTTCCTGGTCGGTCACCCATCCTCAAATTGCTCTAGGCCAAGCACGCTTAACCTTGGAGTTCTTTTAAATAAGCTTCCGGAAAAGAAGTTGCAACTTGTTGATATGGTTATCCTATCAATCCTATTAAGCCATATGCCAGGGTCTCACATATACTAACCCTTAGAAGATCGACGCCCTCGTCGGTCAACCACAAGCCAGGAATGTTCCCTCTTGGCACATGTCTGTGTGTCTAGTGCTGGCACATGTGCCATGCTGTGTCCACTCCCAGCCACATGGGCCATGCTCCACATGTCCCGCCATTGACCCGCACACGCCCGTGTAACCGCGAGGATCGGCTCTAATACCACTGTAACACCCCCGGGCTATCACTCCTGGTAGCTTAATAGGATATCTAGACTGGCCCAACAGACCAACACTAGTCTTTTCTATGCACTTTGTCCTCACTCGTGCGCACCCGGTACCCACTTCTCGGTTGGTCACCCATCCTCAAATTGCTCTAGGCCAAGCACGCTTAACCTTGGAGTTCTTTTTAGATAAGCTTTCATAAAAGAAGTTGCAACTTGCTGATATGGGTATCCTATCAACCCTATTAAGCCATGCGCCAGGGTCTCACACTTTTCCAGTGGAGCCGACAGAAGATGCAGGTGTTGTCGTGGGCACTACGGTTATGGCTGAGGGATCCGAATAGATCGGGGCCGAAAGGCAAAGGTTCTCAGCTTCTCCGATGTGGAAGTGGAAGCACCCGATCATGAGATTTGTCTCCTGGTCAAAGTCGACGGAGGCCAGGAGAGGGGTGGGTGTGGATTAAGATCGATGGGATCATTACGGATCTAACCGACCTCGATCGTCGGATTGTTGCTTGGTAAAGAGGGAGCCGACGAATCCATGGCTCCAGCACTCAGATTTCCCACAGATGGCACCAATTGACAAAGGATAACCTCGGCAATGCCCATGGTTACAGGCTTAAGGTTTCATGGAAAACAGAGCGCTGGTGATTTCATCGGCTTATCATACAAACAAGGAAGTCGATATTGTCTGATTATTGTGGAGAAGATGATTACAAAGTCACCGATTCTCTAGTTGGGATATAGCTCACGTCCGATTGTGTATCACTAGAAAACTAAGGTGCCCTCTCCGTCGGCTCCTCCCAGCGTTTATATGAGAGGCTGGGTCGGTTTGTACTTCTATCTTGATCGCCAAGCCAAGCTTCTATCCGTCTGATGCTTCCTGAACTGTTTACTCTTCATGGGGACTCATGGGTCATACCTCAGGTACGCCCAAGGTAACTAATCATGAGAATCCAATAAGTTATACCCATGTCAGTTGTGATTGAGGAGCGGTGTTGGAAATAATAGTTTCCATGTAACGTACTGAGCTGTACACATATTAATTTGTAGAGATATAAGGAGATAGAATAGGTTGTTACCATATATTGTAAAACAATATGATCGTATTGATAAGATTAGATCAATCCCTCCTTTCTCTCCCTCTCGGTTACTCCCCTCGATGTAATATCTGCCGGTTGTGGCCTCTTATAAAGACGCATCCGATCCCGAGGCAATGGGCACACTACTAGGAAACAACCTATAGATAGACAAGATGTTCAGTGGCGCATAGGCCAATTTGTGCACCACAGGAAGACATTAGTGGCGCACTGGAAAGAATGCGCCATAGAAGTTTGGAAGTTCTGTGGCGCATTTTCCAGAGCATGAGCCACAAAAGATTGGTGGGACCCGCCGGCGGGGGGGGGTGATCCAGGTTCTTGGCGCATTCTGTAGTATGCGCCACAGAACATGGAGGAGGGCCCCACCACGGAATCTAATTCACCCAAGTTCTATGGCGCACGTTGACATATGCGCCATAGAACTTGGGGGTGGGCCCCACAGAGGGAATCTTATTCACCCAAGTTCTGTGTTTCACTTCTGTGGCGCATATGTCAACATGCGCCACAGAACTTAGGGGTAGTCCCCAAAGAGGGAATCTTATTCACCCACTTCTGTGGCGCACATGGTAGAAATGCGCCACAGAAGTTTCAGCATCTGTGGCACATTTCCTCCATATGCGCCACAGGTGAGGGCGTCCAGATCCATATGTTAAAAATGTGACATGAGCTAGCTTTCTTATCTATCTATCCCACCACCACCCATTTCACATCTCTACCTCCTCCCAACTCGTCTTCCTCCTCCCTCACACCCCATCTTGCCCATAGTTTCTCCATTTTCTTATATCTAAACCTACTTTAATCCATAGATTGGTAAGTAGAAGCTTCGCTCCAACTTCTAGATCTAAAAGTTCCTTACTTTTCCCTCTCACATCTCTCTATTTGTTTACTAATTTCCTCTCCACCAACTTGCATTGTAGATCTATTTGTCCATACTCTCTCATCGCACGGTCTCATCTCGCTATTATTGTGTCTACTATAGCTAGGTGAGTACTTGGCCATCATGAACATGTAGGTGAAGCTTGTCGCGCGGGTGGTGTGTGTGTGCGATCCATGGCGAGACGATGCTTGTGTGTGGTGCATGAATGTTTGCAATGGGAGGAAGTTTTTTGTTGTTTGCTTGTTGTTGTCGGGCCCGGCCGGTGTGGTTGCATCGATGTTTGCCGAAATGTTGATTCATTTCCATTTCGGCAAATTTTTGCACTACCCATATGTCCTAATTTTAGGAAAGGTCATGCCGAATTTTTTTCGGCTAGCATTCATGCATGTGTGTGTTCATATGGTGTGGTTCTCACCTATATTCTCTATTTTGACCGCTCAGGCAACCATGGTCCTCACGATGAGCGAAGATCGAATTGCTAGGTACAAGAAAGGTGCGAAGGAGGACATGATTCTGAACAATAAGACCATGATAAGATGTCCATGTCGAACATGCAAATTGCAGCGCTGGATCGACCCTGAATCTGGACAATTGGAGGGTCACCTGCTTAGGCGCGGTTTCATGCGCGACCTCAATGAGGCGCCGGCAGGACATGGTGGTGGTCACGAAGACGTGGGCGGGCGAGAAGACGAAGAGTCTACCGGGCATGATCATCATGACGAAGGAAGAGATCGTGATGATACTATGCGAGCTTGAGATTTACTTCCCGTCCGCATTCTTCGACATCATGGTGCATCTGCTTGTACATGTCGTGGACGACATCATCCATCTCGGGCCGACATTCCTGCACAACATGATGTCGTTTGAAAGGCTAAACGGTGTCATCAAAGGATTCGTTCGCAACAGGTCTCGTCCAGATGGAAGCATAGCCAAGGGCTTTCTGATCTACGAGTGCATCTCCTTCTGCCAGAATTATCTAACCACCGAGAACGAGGATGTTGGAATACCCACAAAGAAGCACCTCGGTAGGCTCGGTGGATATGGTCACTGTGAGGGCTGCCGCTCACTACATGTCGGCATTGATGGTCGACGCACTGATTTTGAAAGGGCAGACTGAGTCGCGCTACAACACATTGAAGTGGTCGGCCCTTGGGTCGAAGATCACAGAAGCTTAATCGGCAGAGTACTTGACCGGGCCGAGGAAGAAGGGAGACATAACCAGAGAGCACAACTCCAGCTTCACGGGTTGGTTCAAGAAAAGGCAACTGGACAATCCCCCACAGACGCCTTCTACGGAAGATCAAAAACTCATATTCTCCTTGTCGCAGGGCCCAGGGCACAACCTAAGGACCTATCAGTCATACAACATAAATGGTTACAGATTCTACACCGAGGAAAAGTACAAGAATAGTGAATATCAAAACTCAGGAGTAACTATGTTATCCTTTGCTGATGACGAGACTACTGTGATGGAAAGATTCTACGGAAGGATCGAGGAGATATGGGAGCTCAACTATTGTGGAGAGATCGTACCGACGTTTCGTGTTAGATGGGCCAAGAACGTGGAAAAAGAAGGCCGTTATTTCACCACAATGGTTATACCAGATGCCAAATCAACAAAGAATGCCTCCGCAAAAAATGAGCCTTGGGTACTCGCTAGCCAAGTTGATCAATGCTTTTTTATTACCGACCCGTCAAAGCCCAACCGTGTTGTAGTTAGGAGGGGAAAGAGGAGCATCATCGGAATGGAAGGAGCCGCCAACGAGCAAAACTTCGACAAAAATAGCGACCCGAAGATCGAAGAGGAATTCGACAAGTACTTCGACATGCCTACTACTACTAAAGTAAGAAGGAAGACCACACTGCCTACTAAAGGTTGTCCATTCACAAGAAGAAATCTCAAAGTGCACGGGCTAAAGTATTCAACCGCGACGAAAAAGGGCAAGAAGATTGTGAAGATACACTAGCAATTGTGTGACTTTTTGGTGTATTAATTCGTGTGGGTATAATGTGATATTATTAGTGTGGGGGTATTAGTTAGAGACAAAAACATATAATGTGATATTCGACAAATTCACATTTATGTGTGACAAGCACACACATATATATGATTCAGGAGGTTTTTTTGATAAGTATGCATGTGTATATGTTCTTGCTTTTTTGAATAAATATGCATATGTGTGTATAGGTTCTTGATTTTTTTGAATAAATAAAATATTTTTTAAAAAAGGAAAAAAAGTCTGAGACATCCAGGATTCGAACCTGGCTGCCCCAGGTTGAAAGCTGGCGAGCATGGACCACTAGGACATGTAGCTGATCTTGTCAAACTACGATGCCACTTTGTTTTGGACTATGCCCAAAAGTTTTGTGGCGCATAACATGGTTACTATAAGTTGAGGACTTGATTAGATTTTCTTCTTGGAGAGTACTTGATTACTGTAAGTTGAGGACTTAGGATTTATTTACTATTAGAACCTGAAGATCCATGAGGTTAGATTCAGCCTTCTCTGTGTTTTTTTTTTGAGAGAATAAAGATCCACGAAATGCTAGCACTGCCATGAGGTGTGAACTTTCTTTCAGTGGTGTTAATTTCAATGCCAAACATGTTGATCTAGTGCATCTCAATGCCAAACACATAATTCCACCAAAGCTTTCTTTCCTTTTTATAAGGATGCTTTAGAAAGATGTTTCAGGCATTTGTCTGATTGTCTTCCCTCTGAACAAATCATGAGCTGAAATACTAGGAAGTTGCAAGAACTTAGAGTACTAAATAACACTGTATTGTACATACTGAACTTAGAGTATTGAATAACAATGTACTAGGCATGCTAAATTCAGTGCATTCATGTAAATCAGGTTCTAAATTTGATGATTGAATTATCAAGGGCCTGGGTTACTTGTAGTTCTAGATCAGTTCTAGTACACTAGGACTGCAACTAAGTATGCAAGTGGGTAACCTTATATTGTGTGAAACTGGTCCATATATTGTGTTATTTTTTACTGTTCCATATATTGTGTTATTTTTTACTGTTCCATATATTGTGTGAATCTGGTATGTGTTATTTAGCAACTGTTATACTGTTCTCTCTCTTTCTTTCTTTTTGACCCAAATATGAATGAATGGATTACAACCCAACTTTGCTTTGGTGAAATCCATCAGGAGCATCATGATTGTGTATGTGTACTGCCGCTAGATAAAAAATCCCCCTTTACTGAACTGTGCAAGGTAAAGTGTGTGTACTATAACTTGATAGCCGGTGTGTGTGCAAGAAGAAGAGAGAATGTGTGTGTCTCTGTGTACTATAACTGCTACTCAGTTTTCATTCAGTAGAAGCACATGTCTGGTATATATACTGCTTATATATTATTTGATGTATCCTTTTAAGTTTTTAAGTTCTTCTTATACATGTATCTCATTATATCGCTATGTGAATGATGGATGGGGCTGCATGGATGATGATGCTGGGGTCAATGCATGGGGCTGTCAATATGGGGATGGGGTGTTTTTTCTTGCAGGGATTTTATTTGAGTTGCCCATTTCTCCCGAAGTGTCGATTCACTTCCGTTTCGGTTGAGAAATGGGCACTCCTAGGTCAAAAAATTAGCAAAGGTCATGCCGAATTTTTCGGCCGAGATTTGTGCTAACTTTTTGCCTCTTTTAAATAGAGTAGTGCAAACATGTCGGGCAACAAGGAGTCTGGCCCTTCTAAGCACATGATCAGCATCGAAGAACAAGCTAGACAGGCCGACCAGTCATTCTGGCAGGGGTCCCAACAGGAGGAGGAGGAGGACCAGGCGATGAGGATGACACCACCACCGGAGGAGGAGGCGACCGTCGCCAGAGCTGCTGGGGCCAATGAGGGCGGAGATCCTGATTACGAGGGGGACGAAGACGACTACGATGGAACTAGTGAAGGCGGCAGTGAAGAGGATGACACCACCGATGGCGGCGCCTGCACCAATGGCGGCGAGCGCACGGATGGCGGTAGCGGCAACCCGGCCGCTTCTCAGAAGAAGAATAAGGAACAGAAGGAGCGGAAGGTGCCAGTGCTCGCCACTGTCTGTGATGAGTTCACTGAGGTCACAGAAAGTGGCCAACCCATTGTGCCAGAGGCAATTGCTAAAGGGTACGGCCTGCAACTCGGGTGCATCGTCCGGGAAAGCATGTCGATCAACACGAAGTACATCAGACATGCTGACCATGCAGCTTTGGTCGATAACCTCCTTAAGAAGCTTCACAAGCGATATAGATTCCCAGAGCAGTTTAGAAACCTCGAGAGAAATAAGAACCCGTTGAATAGACTAGCCCTCACGAAGATGAGCAACGCCTTGAGCAGCTGGAAAACCCGAGTGAAGAATAGCATTGACAAAGGTGAAAGCTGGGAGGTTATTAGTAAGAAAAATCCGATGCTCGACGAAGAGGAGTTTAGGATATTCAAGGCGGATATAGCTACCGCTGACGCTATAAAATGGACTCAATGGGGAAGGGGTATGCGGGAACAGAACATAGGTAACCACCACCTTGGAAGCGGCGGTTACAGGGGGAAACAGGCCATTTGGGACAAGGAGGACGCCGAGCTTGAACGCCTTGGTAAAGACAACCCTTGGCTTAAAATCACGGACTTGCAACTTAGGCAATTTGTTCGGGCCCGCTACTACCTGGACAAGGAAACAGGGGAGTTCATCACCGACGATCCAGAGGTGAAGGAATTCAAGAAGAATCTGGTAAGGAATTTATCGCTGATCTCAAGTCTATTGCGTTCTAATTAAGATAATGAAGCCAAGAATCTAAATGGGTTCACCTTTCCTTGTCTCTGTAGGAGGAGGAACTGAACGCCATCGCCACGTAGTCGCCCCAGATTCGACGGAGCCGTGGGACACGGTTTTCAATAGGCGACCAATGCTTACAAGAAGAGGGACAAGGTTGCCACCCCTCACCTGGCCGTGTGTCCGCTTCGATGCGAGCATGAAGTTCAAGGAGTTCTACAAAAGGACGCCAGGAAAAGAAGGGACAGAAGAACCAGGATAAAGCCATTGCAGAGCTGAAGATGAAGGTGCGTACAATCGGAGGAGAAGGTGGTGGACCAGAAAATGGTGGACAAGTTAGTGGAAGAGAAGCTCCGCTCGATGATCCCCCCTGAGTTTTTCGAGGGGCTTACTGCTTGGAATGCGGGAGGTCTACAGGGGCCGATACATCTGCCCAGCTTAAGCGGCAGCAATTCGGGCATCAATGTTACCGTGTCGCCGGACCTGGTGACCCCGCCGGCTGTCAATGTCGGGACGCAACCCCTCGTTTTGGTCACACCGACGCCCCCTCCCGCCAAAGATACCAATAAGGCGCAGCCGACGACGACGGTGCTTCGTGAGGCACCCGAGCGGGAGATTGCAGATGATGATAGGCCGGCCGCCGGCATCCGCCGTGTCTCTACATTAGCCGAGATCCACGCCATCACCAAGGTAACTAATTAGTTAGTGCACGTCATCTCCTTTATGCCTTTGATGCATGACTGTTGCCATCTCATGACGCCCAACAACATGTTTTTGCCTCAGGACACTTCTTATGCATCTCGCTTAAAGATGTCGGCGGTGACTTGAAGGATGTTGCCAAGGGCACTCTTATACAACTGGCGAGCCGCACGATGCACAACAATCCAATGGATGATGACGTGATGAAGGTCAGGTTGGCTTGGGTGTTGCTAGGGTGCGACGACATGGACCCCCCCCATTCAACCTCAGGGAGCCGACGAACACAAGACCCTTGGGGAATGCTACAACTGGCCCTTGACATGGCCGAAGACCCAGATTCGTCTTGCGGGGGGAGCACCGGCGCCACCTCTCGACCGATCTTCGCCCGGCCACCACCTCGGAAGCCAGTAGCCGCCATTGTCGCCACCACCAGCCGTCACCATCAACTCTTGGCAGCGTGTGCACCGCCACATGGCAAAGACGTTGTGCCGCAACCGCCGTCGCCCCCGCTACCACCACCGCATGATGGCACCCATGAAGATGATGATGAATTGGTCAACGTTGATAACTTCATCAACACCGCCGCCGCCAAAGGATTGTATATGCCTTCTGTGGATGAAGAACCCTTCACAGCTCGCGACGAACATCAAGCTGATCGGCCCAATACATGCACGCAGCGCCTGGTCTTCCATGGTCTTTCTCAAGAGACGCCTCCGGCCGCCGATCCACCACAAGAGAAACCGGGATTGGTTTTCAGCCCCAACACACACTGAAAGGCGACTGATGAGCAGATGGCAGTGGCTGACACTGTTGTGAAGAAGAAGCACTACAGGAAGAGAGGTAATAATAATAAGAAGGGTGCGAGCCAGCCTCTTCCGAAGAGGATCCGGTCGACGCCGCCGTCGTATTCATCCACACAATTTGGCTTGCCCCGAGTGCATGTAGCTGGTGATCCGATATTGACTCCGGATATGATCCACATTGCGGTTGGAGCCATGTTAACTTTGCACGAGGGTGTTAAGACACTAGAGGCCCTCCTTCTTAAAGAGGACGATCCAAATTACCCGGTTTTCATGGCCAAGGTGCCATTGGACGTGGGCTTCGTCGATGAACCCCCCGCGGATATATTCTTCATAGCGTTCGAGGACATATTTAAGTTGTTTCTCATGAAACGGCTGGACTATAACTTGGTTCGCCTATACGCGCTCAATCTGGCGCTCACGATCAAGAGAGAAAGTACCCCGGAAATCGCGATAGTGGATCCCTACTACATGCGGGACAGCCAGTTGGTCGAAGGATCAGAGACACGGACCAAGGCGACGGCGTACCTCGAGAAGTTCATGGTGGACAACAAGAGGAAGGGCACACTTCGTTTGCCTTTCTTTCCCGAGTAAGTACACACACTCGCTCATCGTCACCGTAACTTATGCATTTCTTATAGATTTCTTTCCTTTGCTCTTTTTCCAACATTCCGTTCCAATTGTGTTGCGCAGAGACAAATACTGCACGCTCATCATCCTTGCCCCGAGGTATTCGCTAGCCACGTATTTTGACTCGGGGAGTTTGACAAAGAAGAAAGACTACACTAGAATAAGGGGTGTTCTCAATGAGGCTCTCAAGGGCTACACCAAGAAGGGATGCACCTTCGTAGATAGGAGGGAATGTATCAAGGATGGCAAACACGTGTTCAAGCATGTGCTCGACTTCCCCTGCGTCAAGCAGTCGACTGCTGGTGCCAAGGAGGCCTTCTACATCCTCCATCACCTTAAAGGCTATGTTCGGGATTGCCATAACCTAACGCTGCCATCTAGTCTCCGAGGATGGGCCAAAACTTTGGCGAAAATCGACAATGCTGATCTTGTTGGAGATATGCCCTAGAGGCAATAATAAATGTAGTTATTATTATATATCTTTGTGTTTATGATAAATGTTTACATTCATGCTATAATAGTATTAACAAGGAAACCATTAATACTTGTGTGATTTGTAAACTTAATTTGAAGTCCCTAGTATAGCCTCTATACTTCACTAGCTTGTTGGTTGATTGATGATTGTGGTTTCCCCATCATGAACATTGAGATGTTATCAACAACAATATCATATCGTTAGGAGAATGATATGGTGGACATACTCCTATAGACAAGCGTAGCATAAAGATCAAGTCATTTCAATAGTTCAATTGCTATATGCTTTCTGATACATAGTAACCTAATTCCTTCGACCATGAGATCATGCATATCACCTTTACTGGATGGATGCTTTGATGTCATCAAACACCACACCGTAACAGGGTGGCTATAAAGGTGGCATTGAGTGTTCGGAAAGTATTGGTTGAAACACATGGATCAAGAGTGGGATTTGTCCATCCATATGACGGATAGATATATTCTGGGCCCTCTCGGTGAAATGTCATCCAATTAGCTTGCAAGCATGTGACTGGGTCACAAGGGATCACATATCACGGGAACGAGAAAAGAGTACTTATCAGTAACGAGGTTGAACTAGGTATGCAGAGATACCGACGATCATAACCTCGGATAAGTAACATATCGTGAGACAAAGGGAAATTGGTATCATATGTAAGTGGTTCATTCGATCGCAAAGTAATCGTAGAAATATGTGGGAGCCATATGAATTTCCAGATTCCTCTATTGGTTATTGTTCGGAGAAGTGTCTCGATCATGTCCGCATAATTCACGAACCGTAGGGAGACACACTTAAGGATTCGACGTTGTTTGAGTAGTAATGGTATTATGAGAAAGAGACCGAATGTTGTTCGGAGTCTCGGATGGGATCCGGGATATCACGAGGAGATCCGGAATGGTCCGGAGAATAAGATTCATATAAGGAAAGTTCCGTTTCGGAGTTGGGGAATGGTTCCGGTGTTTCATCGGAACATTCTAGAAGGTCCTAATGTCCGGCACTCCGGAGGGGGAAGGGTACATGAATGTGTCATTGTAAGTTGGAATGATTGCATCATGTACTAAGTGTTCTTGCTGTCCCAAATAAAGGATTAAATTGAATCCTAAATTGAAAAGTCAAACGGCTAGTTTGAAAGTCAAACGGCAGTTTTTGGGAAGTGGGAGGAGAGGAGGAAACCGACTTGGGGGAGGAGTCCTCCTCCCCAAGCCGGCGGCCAGCCCTAGGCCGAGTTGGGGAGGGACTCCCTCCCTCCCCTGGCGCGCCAGCCCTCCCACCTATAAAGGGAGGCAGGGCTCCTCCCAACACACAGTTCCTATCCTCTAAACTAAACCCTAGATCTAAACCCCGGTTTAGAGCTATTTCAGTTAGAGCCTTCTAATTGGTTTAGAGCCTTCTAATTGGTGTGTCTAATTACTAGACCACTAATAGCCTCTCTCATAAGCTCCACCATACTGCACCGCTTAAGGCGAAGCCTCAGGGATTTCCCTCTACCTCCTGCACTGCCACAGGCCGCCGGAATCGCGAGGAGAGTGCTACAACCTCCGCCTGCTGGAACAAGGGAGAGGAAGGTCTTCACGAGTACCGAACCTGTGACGATCATGGAGCGCTGCGAACGGCTACGGAAGGATCGTCACGCGATCTTGAGATCGGAAAGAGTACGACTACATCACCCACGAGAATCGCTCGTTAAACACTTTGGAATCTTCGAGGGTGAGTTATTCCATCGACTCGTTGCTACAATCTAGTAGATAGATCTTGGCTTGTTTGTTTGTATGCGTAGAAAATTTTTGTTTTCCATGCTACTAACCCCTACAAAGGGTATCAGAGCCGTGTCTATATGTAGATCTGTTGCGAGTAGAACACAATGGTCATTGTGGGCGTTGATGCTTTTATTGTAGATTGCTTTTGTGTACTTTGCATCTTGCGGTATGTTGGGATGAAGCGCCCGGCTAACCTTACATGACATCGTTCATGAGACTTGCTCCACGCTTGACATGCAACTTGTATTGCATAAGTGGCTTTATGGTGCCTGTTTCTCCTAGCATAGTAAAGATCCAATTTACAACGGGTAATCAACAATGCTAGTATCAATGTTGTGGTTCTTGTTCGTAGGTTAGAACGACACCTATGGAAAGCCCCAAACCACGTAAAATATGCAAAGAAAGTAGAAGCGTCTAACTTTGTTTTGCAGGGGTGTGTAGTGATGTGATATGGCCATGATTGTGATTATATTTGATGTATGCAATGTTCCTTATTGTAAGTTGGCAACCGGCAGGAGCCATATGGTTGTCTTTAATTTCTGTTAAGACCTGCGTGTCTATTCAAAATAGTTGTAATAGTTGAAGCTGGTGGACGACAACCATGAAGAAGCGTCATTGACCTTGATGCTATGCCGGTGATGATGGAGATCATATTCATGCTTGAAGATGGAGATCGGAAGCACAAAGAAGAAAGGCCATATCATATCACATATTATGAATTGCATGTGATGTTAATCCTTTATGCATCTTGTATTGCTTAGTAGACGACGGTAGCATTATAAGATGATCCCTCATGCACATAAATTTCAAGTTCTAAAGTGTTCACCCTTAGTATGCACCGCTACAAAGCTTGCTGCTCAAGCACCACGTGATGATCGGGTGTCTTTGATTCCATGGTGAATACAACGTAAGCAAGCCAGATTTGCTTATGCGGTAGCTAAGGTTTGATCTTGACGAGCCTAGCATGTACGGACATGGCCTCAGAACACGGATCGCCGAAAAGGTAAAGCATGAATCATATAGTAGATATGATGAACATGATGATTGTTCGCCATTAAAACTATATCAACTCTCGTGATGATCGGTGTTGATGTAGTGGATTTGGTTCGTGTGATCACTAAAACAATGTGAGGGATGTTGTTTTGGGTGGGAGTTCACCTAGTTTAATTTCATTAATTAATTTGAACTCAATTTGTCATAAACTTAGTCTAAACTATTGCAAATATGTTGTAGATCAATGGCAGCCCTACCATCAATTTTAATGCGTTCTAGAGAAAGAAAAGTTGAAAAACAATGGAAGCAACTTCATGGATTGGTTCCGCAATTTGAGATTGTCCTCACAGTGGTAATTTGACCTATGTGCTGGATGCACCGCTAGGTGACCCACCTGCAGCTGATGCTACCGATGAAGTAAAGAATGTTTACCTCGCTCGGAAGAATCAGTACTCCATAGTTCAGTGTGCTATCTTGTATGGTTTAGAATCGGAGCTTCAGAAAAGGTTTGAAGAATCAGATCCATATGATATTGTCGAGGATCTCAAATTAATCTTTGAGACTCATGCGGCAATTGAAAGCTATGAAGCTTAAAAGTTCTTTAACCGCAAGATGGAAGAGGGTAGCTCGTCGGTGAGCATGTGCTTAAGATGTGCAGGCGCAAATAAACTTCAAAGTTTGGGTATAGTGATTCCTAATACTTTGGGGTTTACCGCATCCTCAATCACTACCACCAAGTTACAAGAACTTTGTGATGAACTACAACATGCGAACATGAACAAAGAGTTGCGAACTATTTGCTATGTTAAAATCTGCGAAGTGGAGATCAAGAAAGAGCACCAAGTGTTGATGGTCAATAAGACCACCAAATTCAAGAAAGGCAAGTCTAAGCGGAAGGACACTTCAAGAAGGATGGTAAGAAAGTTACCATACCGAAGAAGACCAAGGCTGGACCCAAGCACGATCTTGAGTGCTTTTCGCAAGGGAGAAGGTCACCGAAGCGGAATTGCCCAAAGTACTTGGCGGATTTGAAGAACGGCAACATCAAGAAGAAAGGTATATCGATATACATGTTATTGATGTGTATCTCACTAGTATTCGTAGTAGTGCACAGGTATTTGATCTGGTTGGTTGCTCATATTTGTAACTCGAAGCAGGGCTGCGAATAAACGGAAGCTAGTGAAGAACGAGGTGACGATGCGTAGAAGCGGATCAAAGGTTGATGTGATCGCGTCGACGCTACCTCTTCATCTACCATCGGGATTAGTTTTATACTTAAATAATTGTTATTTGGTGCCTGCGTTAAGCATGAACATTATATCGGGATCTTGTTTATTGCGAGACGGTTACTTGTTTAAATCCGAGAATAATGGTTGTTCGATTTATATGAGTAATTTGTTCTATGCACATGCACCTTTGATAGATGGTCTATTCTTGTTGAATCTCGATAGTAGAAATACACATATTAATAACATTGAAGCTAAACGATTGAAATCAAGCGATAATTCGACCTATATGTGGCAATCGCTCTTGGTCACATTGGAGTGAAGCGTGAAGAAACTCCATTCCGATGGACTTCTTGAATCACTTGATTTTGAATCACTTGAAAGATCGAAGCATGTCGATGGGTAAAATGACTAAGACTCCATTTTACGGTATGATGGAGCGAGCTACGTACTTATTGGAAATCATACATACCGATGTGTGTGGTCCAATGAGTGTAGCATCGCGCGGTGGTTATCGTTATGTTCTTACCTTCACGGATGACTTGAGTAGATATGGGTATATCTATTTCATGAAACATAAGTCCGAAACTTTAGAAGTTTAAGGAGTTTCAAAGTGAGGTAGAGAATCAACGTAACAAGAAGATTAAATTTCTACGTTACGATCGTGGAGGTGAATATCTAAGTTACGAGTTTGGCGAGCATTTGAAGAAATGTGGAATACTTTCAGATTGACACCCGGGAACACCACAGCGTAATGGTGTGTCTGAGCGTCGTGTCGAACTCTCTTAGATATGGTTCGCTCTATGATGTCACTAACAGATTTACGCTATCATTTTGGGGTTATGCATTAGAAACAGCCGCATTCACTTTAAATAGGGCACCGTCTAAATCCGTTGAAACGACACCGTATGAATTATGGTTTGGGAAGAAACCTAAATTGTCGTTCCTTAAAGTTTGGGGATCTGAAGCCTATGTAAAGAAGTTACAGGGACAAGCTTGAACCCAAAGCGGAAAAATGCGTCTTCATAGGATACCGAAGGAAACTATTGGGTATACCTTCTATCATAGATCCGAAGGCAAAATCTTCGTTGCCAAGAATGGATCCTTTCTAGAGAAGGAATTTCTCTCGAAAGAAGTGATTTGGAAGGAAAGTAGAACTTCGACGAGGTTGTCGAACCTTCTCTCGAAATTGCGAGTAGCACAGCACGGAAGAAGTTCTGTGGTGCCTGCACCAATAAGAGAGGAAGCTAATGATAGTGATCATGAAACTTGGTTGAAGTTGCTCTGAGCCTCGGAGGTCAACGAAATCGTACCACTCCAGTTGGTATGATTCCGTTATGAATGTCATGTTGGTGGACAACACCGATGACCCCGAGACATATGAGGAAGCGATGATGAGCCTAGATTCCAATAAATGGCAAGAAGCCATGAAATCCGAGATTGGATCCATGTCGAAAACCAAGTATGGACTTTGGTGGACTTACCGGATGGCGGAAGGCTGTCGAGAACAAATGGATTTTCAAGAAGAAAAGATGCTGATGGTAATGTTCTGTCTATAAAGCTAGACTTGTCGCCATAAAGGGTTTCGACAAATTCAAGGAGTTGACTACGATGAGACTTTCTCACCGGTAGCGAAGCTAAAGTCTGTGAGGATTATGTTAGCAATCGCTGCATATTATGATTATGAGATATGGCAGATGGATGTCAAAACAGCATTCCTCAATGGAGACATTGATGAAGAAGTGTATATGATGCAACCCAAAGGTTTGTCGATCCTAAAGATGCTAACAAGGTATGCAAGCTTCAACGGTCCATCTATGGATTGAAGCAAGCATCCAGTTGGAATCAACGTTTGATAAGGTAATCAAAAGTTTTGGTTTTATACAAACTTATGGAGAAGCTTGTATTTACAAGAAAGTGAGTGGGAGCTGTAGCATTCTTAATACTGTATGTGGATGACATATTGTTGATTGGGAATGATGTAGACCTTCTTAATAGTGTCAAGGAATATTTGAATAACAGTTTTTCAATGAAGGATCTTGGCGAAGCAGCTTACATATTAGGCATAAAGATTTATAGAGATAGATCGAAGCAAATATCATTGTCACAAAGTACATATTTGGACAAAGTTCTAAAGAGGTTTGGAATGGAAGATAGCAAGAAAGGGTTCTTGCCCATGTTGCTAATCGACCTTGAGTAAAACTCAAAGTCCGACATCGGGCGAAGATAGAGAAAGGATGAGTAAGACTCCTATGCCTCAGCCATAGGATCTCTAATGTATGCCATGCTATGTACTAGACCCGACATCGCATATCTTTGTTAGTCTAACTAGCAGATATCAAAGTGATCCAGGAGTGGATCATTGGACAGTGGTCAAAAACATCCTTAAGTACTTGAGAAGAACTAAGGATATGGTTCTTTCTTATGGAGGTGATGAACAGCTCGTTGTTAATGGTTACACCGATGCTAGTTGGAACACCGATCCGGATGATTCTAAATCACAATCTGGATACGTATTTATTTTGAATGGTGCAGCAGGATTGGAGGAGTGCAAAGCAAAGCGTTGTGGCGAGATCTTCAACTAAATCGGAATACATGGCTGCCGGAGGCTTCACAAGAAGCGATATGGATGAAAGAGTTCATTACAGAGCTGGGTGTGGTTCCAAGTCGCTGGACCCAATGTCTATCTCTTGTGATAACATGGGCGCCATAGCCAATGCGCAAGAACCAAGGTCACACAAGAAGTCAAGCATATCAAGCTGCGTTTCCGCTATTCGAGAACATATCCGGGATGGGGATATAAAGATTTGCAAAGTACACAGATCTGAATGTGGCGGATCCGTTGACTAAACCTCTCCCGAGGGCAAAACATGACCAACACCAAACTGCCATGGGTGTTCGGTATATTACCATGTAATCTAGATTGGATGACTCTAGTGCAAGTGGGAGACTGTTGGAGATATGCCCTAGAGGCAATAATAAATGTAGTTATTATTATATATCTTTGTGTTTATGATAAATGTTTACATTCATGCTATAATAGTATTAACAAGGAAACCATTAATACTTGTGTGATTTGTAAACTTAATTTGAAGTCCCTAGTATAGCCTCTATACTTCACTAGCTTGTTGGTTGATTGATGATTGTGGTTTCCCCATCATGAACATTGAGATGTTATCAACAACAAGATCATATCGTTAGGAGAATGATATGGTGGACATACTCCTATAGACAAGCGTAGCATAAAGATCAAGTCATTTCAATAGTTCAATTGCTATATGCTTTCTGATACATAGTAACCTAATTCCTTCGACCATGAGATCATGCATATCACCTTTGGATGGATGCTTTGATGTCATCAAACACCACACCGTAACAGGGTGGCTATAAAGGTGGCATTGAGTGTTCGGAAAGTATTGGTTGAAACACATGGATCAAGAGTGGGATTTGTCCATCCATATGACGGATAGATATATTCTGGGCCCTCTCGGTGAAATGTCATCCAATTAGCTTGCAAGCATGTGACTGGGTCACAAGGGATCACATATCACGGGAACGAGAAAAGAGTACTTATCGATGTGAGGTTGAACTAGGTATGCAGAGATACCGACGATCATAACCTCGGATAAGTAACATATCGTGAGACAAAGGGAAATTGGTATCGTATGTAAGTGGTTCATTCGATCGCAAAGTAATCGTAGAAATATGTGGGAGCCATATGAATTTCCAGATTCCTCTATTGGTTATTGTTATCAGAAGTGTCTCGATCATGTCCGCATAATTCACGAACCGTAGGGAGACACACTTAAGGATTCGACGTTGTTTGAGTAGTTATGGTATTATGAGAAAGAGACCGAATGTTGTTCGGAGTCTCGGATGGGATCCGGGATATCACGAGGAGATCCGGAATGGTCCGGAGAATAAGATTCATATAAGGAAAGTTCCGTTTCGGAGTTGGGGAATGGTTCCGGTGTTTTCATCGGGAACATTCTAGAAGGTCCCGGAATGTCCGGCACTCCGGAGGGGGAAGGGTACATGAATGTGTCATTGTAAGTTGGAATGATTGCATCATGTACTAAGTGTTCTTGCTGTCCCAAATAAAGGATTAAATTGAATCCTAAATTGAAAAGTCAAACGGCTAGTTTGAAAGTCAAACGGCAGTTTTTGGGAAGTGGGAGGAGAGGAGGAAACCGACTTGGGGGAGGAGTCCTCCTCCCCAAGCCGGCGGCCAGCTCCAAGCCGAGTTGGGGAGGGACTCCCTCCCTCCCCTGGCGCGCCAGCCCTCCCACCTATAAAGGGAGGGGCAGGGCTCCCCTCCCAACACACACAAGTTCCTATCCTCTAAACTAAACCCTAGATCTAAACCCCGGTTTAGAGCTATTTCAGTTTAGAGCCTTCTAATTGGTTTAGAGCCTTCTAATTGGTGTGTCTAATTACTAGACCACTAATAGCCTCTCTCATAAGCTCCACCATACTCTTGCCGGCTTAAAGCTGAAGCCTGCAGGATTTCCCTCTACCTCGGTACCACGCCCGTTGTCTTTGGAATCGCGAGAGAGTGCTACAACCTCCGCTGCTGCTGGAACAAGGTAGAGGAAGGTCTTCGTCGAGGACCGAACGTGTGACCGAGTGGGGGAGCGCTGCTGGAACGCGGCGGAGGTAGGATCGTCTTCGCGATCTTGAGATCGGAAAATCGACTACATCACCCACGAGAATCTGCTCTCGTTAAACACTTTGGAATCTTCGAGGGTGAGTTATTCCATCGACTCGTTGCTACAATCTAGTAGATAGATCTTGGCTTGTTTGTTTGTATGCGGTAGAAAATTTTTGTTTTCCATGCTACGAACCCCTACAGATCTTAGAGAAGACTTCCATCGCATTCAGATGAAGTTGTCGCAAATCATCATTGAAGATGTCAACACAAGGGGCGGTGCCCTACAACAAGCCAGAGGGTTGAGTAAGAGGGAGATCGAAGAACGCCTCCGTAAGCAGGGTGACACAAGGACGTGGATGACGAAAGAGAGATATCTACCATTCCCGAAGCCGTGCCAGAAGAGGAAATCTTCATCGTGATCGATGTGTGCCTCTAGCATGATCCAGTGTGTGTATATTCTTGATGGACGCCTGCTGTATTAGTGTGTGTGTGTCATAAACTTTACTATTTCGTGGTCGAAATGGTCATTGTTGTTAGACTTAAACTACCTTGTAGTCGTGTTGTCGTTGAACTTATTGCTTCTATGATGATCTAACTTTTAGGTTTATGGATCCTTTATTTTATATTCTATGAACATATATATATATGGATGTGAACCCTTTATTCATTTTTTTCGTTGTATTTTTACTAATATGCCTTGTCGTCTATAGAGATGGCGACGAGGTGGTATGTGGTGTACATGGGTAGGGTTCCAGGAGTCTACGAGGAGTGGGAGGATTGCCACAAACAAGTGAACAAGTTCAGCGGCAACATCTACAAAGGATACGCGACTAGAGAGGAGGCGATAGCCAAGTGGAGGAACCACTTGTGGAAGAAGAACCGGATGAAGATATTGGTCGGGCTAATGCTCTTGCTCACCATTTTCACAGTTGTATTCTATTTGATCCTAGTGTAGGCGGCGGTGGCCACTTCATATTTGTAATGTGAGATGATATGAACTTTGTATTCGGCGCTTGTGTAAAAATTTGGCACTTGACACTATATATGTATCTCGATCGGGCTCTAAGTGTTTGTATTATATATATGTCGGTTTTCATGCATCTACTACTTGTGCAATGTATTTTATACTCATCTGTATAAATCCTGTATAAATACCTGATTATACACCAGGAAAGTATTTTACTTCGAATACATGTTACACAATCAGTGGCGCATATAATTATATAGTTAGTGGCGCATGGCATATCTGTGGCGCATACACGTAAATGTGCCACAGAAGTTCTTCCTGTGGCGCATATGAAGGAATGCGCCACAGAAGTCTGGAACTTCTGTGGCGCATATCCATATGCGCCACAGGAAGTAGTTATCAGTGGCGAGGTAACAGTGGTGACAAAGATATGCGCCACAGAAGTCCCCTTTTCATGCGTCACAGATAGGCTGTTTCCTAGTAGTGGCATCGTTACACAAAATATCATCGGAAGGACACCTATGGTTTGCAAGCACTTGGATGGTTTCCAAGTTGACTTGTGATCAGAAATAAGATTGTGAAGTCACTACCAAAAACATGGTTTGTCATACAACTATGGTTTTGTCGTGTGTTCTGAGTGAACAACCCACGAGAAAGGACAACAATGCCGTGTGCTAAGAAAAGACACGGCAAAATTAAACAACACAATAAAAATCAACGAAAACACTCAGTAATCAAAGGCACACGGCAAAGATCAAGGAAGCGCACGGCAAAGGATAGCTCATGGCAAAGACAAACGAATGCACACGGCAAGACCGGAACATGGCAAACTGTCATCCCACGTAGACACCTCGCCTAACGGTGCCGTCCTATTTGCTGTGAGCCTCAACGTGATACACGGCAAACTTTTTCAATTTCAAATTTTTAGATGCGCAAATTATTCCAGCAATTTATTTTTTTGACGCGCGGGAATTCCCCCACAAAAATTTGCCTTTGCGGTGTGCATTTTTTGCCAAATGATACATAGTTACTATACCAGTAACACATTAATCTATTAAAAAATATTCGTGTATTTGGCAAAAATGTTGGAGCATTCGGAAAAATCTTGACGTTTTTTATTTTATTTTAAAATGTAAATACATCTCAAAAAATTGTTGACATATTCAAAAGAAACTTTCATTTAAAAAAAATATTCATGTATTCATCTAAAAACAGATAAATGAATTGGAAACATAAAAAAAGTGATAAAAATAAAAGATAAAAACAAAATGAGAACAGAAAAAGTAAAACAGCAAAAAAAAAGGAAAGGGAAAAAACAGAAAAGAAGAAGCTACCCGAAATAGAACAACAATTTAAAAGCCCGTGTATTGGTCCTGTAGGCCATGCGGGTATAGATAGATAGGGTTACCTGTCGCTAAAAGGGTCTCCTTGAAGACTTGAAGTACCGCGGCGGCCTGGCTTCACCGGAACCGATCTCGATGGTGAGCACCATGAGGGACTGGTCGTCCCTTGCTCTGGACCTCCTCCGTCACGTGAGCGACCTCCTTCTAACCCCCAGTGACATCGAAAGCTACCTGGACATGCAAGCCGTCTGCCGCGGCTGGCGGTCCGCCATGGCAGACCCAAGCCCACATGGCGCCGCTGATCTCCGCTTTTGCCCTCGCCATTGGGTCATGCTCCAAGACGATGGCAGCGACGACCAAGGTCGCCTCTTCGCCAACGTCTCCACCGGGCGCTTCTTCCGCCGCCGGATCCCGGCGCTCCGTGACCACATCCTCGTCGGCGCCTCCGACGGCCTCCTCGTGCTCGCGGAAATCCAGAACCCGCACCACTGTCGCGTTTTCAACCCTTTGACAGGCCAGATGCTCCGCTTCGCCGCGCCGATACCGATACTCCGCGAGAGCGGAACGGTCGCCGTCGCGGCCGGCTCAGACCCGATGCTACTGCTCGCATCCACCGGCGCCGTGGACGGCAGACCTCAGACGACCTGGTTCGCTGATCCTGCCAGCGAATACTTCTTCCGCTGCGCTGCTGGATCCGCCGCACGCCACATCATCGCTGCCACGGTCGCGTACGCCGGCCAAATCTACATGGCCTACACTGACGGATCCGTATCCAGGCGGGTCGTCGGGTCATCGGCGCAGCATGGCCATGACGAGCTGGTAACAGCCGCGGCCGGCCAGACAGTGATAGAGGCCGTCTTCCTCGTGGAGTCTGCAGGGGAGCTGCTGCTCATCCTTCGCGGCCGGTACTTCTTCAGTGTCTTCAAGGTCGACGTGGAGCGGAAAGCGCTGGAGCCCGTGACGAGCATCGGCGGCCGCTCGCTCTTTCTTGGCAGCAGGTGCTTGTCTGTGGCCGCAGACAGGTTCCCAACCCTCGAAGGCGACTGTTTGTACTACGCCACCCCCTTGTATTTCAACACGAGGCCGAGTGCTCAGACGACGATAATATGTTGGTTTAAAATCGGGGGTGACACGGAATGCTGGTTCATCTCGAGCAAGTTTCGAAGAATTGCCAGGGTATTCCTCGCCTACTGCCTGAATCTTCCAGATGTCAGGACTCAATTATTGATGCACCGAAGCAGCTAATTTTCATCTACTACCCACTATGTTCAGAAATATAAGACATTTTAGCTTTAGGAATCGAATGTATCTAAACGTATTTTAGTGTATAGATTCGTAGAGGTTCCGAGTGAACATATACACTAAAAAGTGTATCTTCATTTCACAAATCTAAAACGTCTTATATTTCTGAACAAAGGGAGTACTACTGTATACGTTGTAGTGATTTCTTCCACGCAACTTTTAGTTTTTATTATTTGGTCAGTAGCATACTTGGTCTGGTGGCAAAAATTCAGGGACACACCCTGAGACCAACGACAACAATATATACACGGCAAGAAAGTACAATAGGAGCAGCGCTTCTGTCCATATACAGGTAAAGTACAATGACACTATTGTTTACAGTGGGTCGAGAATAAACCATAATATGTACTACTGTTCTATTTTAGTCTACATTTTAGAAATGATTAGACAAACTAATACTTTATTTATTAGTACTAGACAAGATGCACGACAGCCACATCGATCTTGACGAGAGTCGCGCTTGCTATCTTAGATACCATAATATGTTGGTTATTTTTCACCCAACATAGTAATGCCACGAGAGAACAAAGATTAACTAGAAGCCAAGTGTAATGCCACGAGGAATATTGTAGTGCTATCTTAGAACCCATATCACGCTTGCTCTAAGAAACTCACCGCACCGAATCCATCTACAGGGCATTTTCTCCTCATCGGGGACATGAAGCTAATTATATTTTATTTGTGGTTTCGCGCGATTTTGTTGAATTTGTGTGGCGGGTCCTTGCGTCGCCTACTCAAGCTAACTTTGATACATGTACCCACTAGTACACTCCCTCATACGTCTTATATTGTGGAACATAGGTAGTAATAAAGAAACAATTTACAGATGGAGATCACCTCGCTCCCTCATACGTCTTGGACACCATTGCATCGTGCCCTCCGTCTTCAACAACTTATCCACAAGCTCCAAGGTGAAAATAGAGTGATGTTGTTTCTCATCTCATATTGAGCAACTTAAATACACCCTGTTGGACCTCCATATTGTTACACACAATCTATTGGGATGTCATAAATACTATAATTTCTTCACTCCAACCCATATAAAAGTATATATGACATTGTTGTTGTTATCTAAAAACGAGAGACTGGTGGTGGTATGTGGGAGGAGTACACAGATAAAAGTTGCTCCACCAGTTTAGGAGTGATTTTTGGGAGAAGGTGTCCATGGTGGACTAACATCTATGTCACCACCTAATGATCTTAGTTCTTTTTTCATGGATTCATATTCGATATTATCTTTTATGTCTATCTTTTTTCTTTGGTTTTTGGTGACCGTATCATTACCATAGTTCTTTGTTGATTTGACTAGACTTGACCTTTCTCGACTGTTGTCCCTGTATAGGTGCTATAGCGACTTGGGTGGGACCCTTGGCTCAATATGATTAATCCATACAACATGCATCTTAAACAAAAAGCATGTAGTATCAACATTCAAAATTCGCTGAGCAAATAAATGTCATGATTGATTATTAGGCCTTTCACAATGGGATTTTCTTAGCACGTTTTCATAGAAGTAATTAAAACTTATGAAACAACAATGACAATGCATTGTTTCTTAGATGGTGTTTCTTAGTGGTGTTGTATTTAATGATTTTAGTCTCATGCATGTGTGTGATTGGTCTAGCCAAGTTTTTTGCCTATGATACCGTGCAAGAGGTGTAGCTTAGCTAAGATACAACAACACTCTCTTTCTTCATTAAATGATATGCCACATATGCAAAGCATCTAGGATACTGCGCTAAGAAACACCCATTGTGAAAGGCCTTATAGAAGTACTATAGCACTTGATTGTGGTGATAACAAAAATTTACGAAATGAGATGATCTCAATACTTAAAAACAAACTAGCACGTGCTTTTGAAAATATCACTCATAAATGAGGCGGGTGCCGAGGCTTAGCATGTGGTGGGTCCCGCATGAACTTTCAATAATATGATCGATGATATGATTGCATTAATTGCTAAATAATTTTTTTTAAATGGTTTATCTCCTAAACCATTAATTTAATCAATGGTGAGGAAATCGATAATTGTTAACTGCTCGGTCGGCTTGGGAGTAGCGACTAATCAGAATTCGGATGATTAGCTGATTTCATCGGTCGGCTATTAATCGGTCCAACCTACACAAATTAGCACCTAAAACACATGTATATAAGAAAGAAATAGTATATCGACCTTTATATGGCCAACCCTATTTATCTTATCTAGAGCCCAAAAGCCCATTAAAACACATACGCTTCTCCTCTCTGACCTAATCTTCAAGGTCATGATGGACTCAGGATCCACCAGCTCGTACCATGTGCTCTTCTTCCGTTTGTTCTCCTCTGACCTCTGAAGTTGCTCTTCTCCCACCACCTACCCAGGGTACTGGTTGGTGACAGCGGGAATCGAGCTCTTGGAAGCGGGAATCGAGCGGGAGCTTCGCAAAACCTACTTCATTGGGACGGGTTAGCGGTTGGACGGGCGATATGCCTTAAAAAAATTGCATTTTTCACCAAGTATAATAGTTAATCGGGAATATACCTAGTAATCGGTCTGCCAGAGCTATTAGTCGAGCTAAAGGCTTAACACAACTGATTAGTGGTAATCGACATGGTTAGGTCCCTAGTAGCGATTAATCGTCCTATTAATCGCTGATTCAGACGATTTTTTTAACAGTAAATTTAATTAGTGAGATGTCTTTGTTAGTGGATTATTCTCGAAGAGGACTTCAAAGCTAGACCATATTTTTCTATATTTCATTGATTTTTTCATTGCGCTAGTTATAATGTTATCGCCGAAGTATACATCAACTATTAGCTGTGAAGAAACATATAAGTTTATACATGTTTTTAGGCATCATAGTGTTATGCACATCCATAGAGTGAGTATTTCTAGGATTTACATTAAAATCTTGGAGGTGATATCATTTCACAAAAGTGGTATCATACAACCTTACAATGATCAAGCATGATGTGCAACAAATTTATTGTAATTTGGCGACTATGTATCGTGTAATATGGCGAGTAAGTTATATCAATTTGGCATCTATCGAAGAAAAGTTGTTGAAATATATAAATGAGAGATCCAAGTTTCAAAGATCTCAATGAAAATAGAGTGTATGAATTAGCGGTTAAAGAGATAAAGATTTTTATAAGTTTGAAATCAAAATAATCTTGATGACATCATAGCTACATGTATTAGTATCATTAGCTATGTTTTGGTTACCGCTCGTAAAATCTTGTTACCACTAGGTAACTGGATATCCCGAGCACTCTCGGGAAACTGGTTTACCGGGTTTGTTTTTGAATTTTCTGAATTTTAATAAAAATTCTTTTTAAATTGGCATACCGAGGAATCTAAATTCAACTTTTTATTTCCAAATTTATACGGTAACTGGTCTGGATTTTCCAGATCGGGAACCAAAACCTTAATCCTTAGTATCATGCTTATAGTAGGGAGAGAGAGGAGTTGACCGCCACACGCTAAGACTAGTTTACTGCCATCGCTTCATACTTTTGTCCATCATTGTTTGAAGAAAGTGTTGTATTCATCAGCAAAACTAAAAGATGTAAAATTTATGTAAACCTCAACTTGAATTGGGAGTTTTAATTTGTGGTCACTAGTCATCAATGGGTAAATTATCGACTAGCCCCTTCCAGAAACTTCCATTATTTGTAACTACGCGCTTTTCATAACTTTTGGAAAGTCAATAACCAACTTATGGAAATTCCCACTTCTAATATTTTGATTTAAAATCCTTGCTCAAAATCGAACATTCAAAGTTCCAACTTTCAAATAGTTTAAGACTTTCATAACATAGAAATTCAAAAGTTTTGGAAATCTTCGTCTTTCAGAATTTTGAGTTCTAAACATTTTTAATTCAATCTCTTTAGGAATACAACCTTTTCCATAAATAAAACTTTTTATATTTGCAATCTTCTTAGGACTTGAAACTAAAAAACCGAAATAGGAAACTTTTAATGATCTTAGTTCTTTTTTCATGGATTCATATTCGATATTATCTTTTATGTCTATCTTTTTTCTTTGGTTTTTGGTGACCGTATCATTACCATAGTTCTTTGTTGATTTGACTAGACTTGACCTTTCTCGACTGTTGTCCCTGTAGGTGCTATAGCGACTTGGGTGGGACCCTTGGCTCAATATGATTAATCCATACAACATGCATCTTAAACAAAAAGCATGTAGTATCAACATTCAAAATTCGCTGAGCAAATAAATGTCATGATTGATTATTATAGAAGTACTATAGCACTTGATCGAGGTGATAACAAAAATTTACGAAATGAGATGATCTCAGTACTTCAAAAGAAACTAGCACGTGTTTTTGAAAATATCACTCATATATATATATATTAACATTCGGCTAATCTAAATGAGGCGGGTGCCGAGGAGTTTATGCAGTTTTGGTAGTTGTATACTTTGTGAGGAGTTTATCTCTGAATCCCAGAGTCTGAAGTTTTCTTGTCTGAACCTTGACGGGACGGACGTTTGCTGTGATTGGCTGTCAGAGATGATTGACTTGGGTCGCCATCCGATTGGATGAGATTCGACGGAGGGATCGAACCCCGTTGTTTGACAGTCACAAATCGGACGTACACGGTAGCCCCGCTCCCAAACAATTAGGGTTTAGCACCTACATAATTTCAATATTATATTTGTACTGTCTATATATACCCCTGCGGCCCTGCGCCGTCTCAATCCATATCATCCTCCCGTACCTATACGCATTCACAGCTAGCATGGCAGACCAGGAGGAGGCGAGGCCGAGCAAGAAGGCGCGCGCGTCGGTCGACTCCGGCGGCCTGACGGTGTTCGCACTCCGCCTGGCAAAGGAGCTCGCCGAGAACGACGGCAACGTCGTCTTCTCCCCGCTGTCCGTCTACACCACGCTCGGCCTGGTGGCCGCCGGAGCCCGCGGCAAAACCCTCGACGAGATCCTCGCCCTCCTCGGCGCCTCTTCGTCCGACGATGTCGACGGGTTCGTGCGCGGCCTCGCGGCCGACCCGACCGGATCCGCCGGGCCGCTCGTGACCTACGCCTACGGCGTGTTCCACCAAGAAGACATGGAGCTCACCCCGGCATACTGCAACACCGCCGCCGAGTCCTACAAGGCCGAGATTCGCGCCGTCGACTTCGTCAAGGTAAGAGAGAACACTAACCTTCTCCTCTCGCCGTTGACCTTTGTTTCGTATGTTCTTCCCTACCATGCCTCGCTCGTGTATTCCTGCAGGGTGACAGGGAGAAGATCCGGCAGGAGATCAACAACTGGGTGGCGGCGGCCACGAACAATCTCATCTCGGAGATCCTGCCCAAGGGATCCCTGACCTACCTCTCCAGGTTTGTCCTCACAAACGTCATCTACTTCAAGGGCGTGTGGGAGAACCGCTTCGCGGAGCCGCTCACCAAAAACCACGAGTTCCACCGCCTCGGCGGCGCCGCCGTCGACGTCCCCTTCATGACCTTCGGGCCCGGAGATCGTAGGCTCTTCCTTTCCTACCACAAAGGCTTCAAGGTGCTCAAGCTCCCCTACAAGGCTGGCAAGGCCTCTGCCGCCCAGGGACTGTACTCGATGTGCGTCTTCCTCCCTGGCAAGCCCGACGGGCTGCGCGCCATGGTCGACGCTCTCGCCGCCGGAGGCTCGGTGCTCGACCACGTGCCCAAGTACCCAAGCAGCGTAAGGAAGGTCCTGCTGCCCAGGTTCAAGCTCTCCTTCTTCTGCAGCCTCGTCAAAGTCCTCAAAGGCCTGGGGCTGGTGGAGGCATTCACCAACGAGGCCGACCTGTCCGGCACTCCGGCATGGTGGAGCAGCGCGTCTGCGACGTGCGCCTGGACGAGGTGTTCCAAAAGGCGGTCGTGGAGGTGAACGAGGAAGGCACCAAGGCGGCGGCCTGCACCGCCGTCGTTGGCCGCAAGAAGCAGTGCGCCAGGAAGGAGGAAACCCCCAAGGAGTTCGTCGCCGACCACCCGTTCGCGTTACATTGTGGAGGAGGTCTCCGGGGCTGTGGTCTTCGCCGGTCACGTCCTTGACCCTTCTAGCTCACAGTAATAATGCAATTCGAGTGAATTGTTAATTAGTATTGTGTCTCACGATCGACGATTATTTCCTGCTACAGTCGAAAAGAAATAAATTTTGGCAGTCATATTTTTTGCTGCAATTATCGATATAATTCTGCCCCTGTGCGTGTCTTTTATTTCTATTCTTCCGACATCCGTTTTTCTAGGTAGGGGTACACCGTACACATACACCCTAGCTTCTTTTAGATATACTTTTTGTGTACTCCCTCCGATCTAAATTAATTGACTCGAATTTATTTAGATTCGGATGTATCTAGCACTAAAACATGTCTAGATACATACGAATCTAGACAAACCCAAATCAATTAATTTGGATCGGAGGGAGTATCGAAATCTGAAAAGAAATTCACATGACTACCTCCACCCGAAAACAAGTGACTTAGATTTGTTTAGATTCACATGTATCTAAACATATTTTATTGCAGATTTATATGAATCTTGATAAATGCAAAATCTAATGGAGGGAGTATGAAAGTGATCGTCTATGAAGTCTGAGATTTTTTTTTCCGATAAAGCTTTTTTTTTCCGATAAAGCTAAAGGGTAATATATTTATATCAAATGTTACCAATACACCCAGTCTCTGGAACAACACGATGACAAGAGCAAGTCACGTCGAGTGCGTTGTTAATTACTAGTATTGTGTCTCACAATGGGCGATTATTTTCTGCTACAGTCGAAAAGAAATAAATTTTGGCATTCATATTATTGCTGCAAATGTCGATGCTTATAATTCTGCCTCTGTGTGTACTTTTCTTTCAAGATCGGTTTCTCTAAGTAGGGGGTACACATATCCCTTTGCCTTTTTAGATGTTTCTGGTGTATGAAAATAAATACACATGACTCCCTCAAATTGGAAATAATTGACTTAGATTTGTATATATATTCACATGTATCTTGACAAATGCAAGTCACTTGTTTTCGGACAGAGCAAGTACAAAAGTTATATTGATAGTGTGTGAAGTTTGAGATTATTTTTTCGATAAATGGTAATATATTCATATCAAATGATACCAAATACATTCAGCGTCTAAAACAACATGATGAAAAGAAATTACAAGTAAAAACGGAAACAGAAAAGATAAGAAATTGATGAATTTTTATTTCTACTATATTAAAACAGTTGAACTGGCAGCGTTCATAGTACTCCCTCCGATCCAAATTAATTGACTTAAATTTGTCTAGATTCGGATGTATCTAGACATGTTTTAGTATTAGATACATCCGAATCTAGATAAACCCAAGTCAATTAATTTGGATCGGAGGGAGTATTATTTGCTAACATAGGTTGTACTTTTCTTATTGTATCTTCGGTTTTTATACTTTATTTGTAACTGAAAAGAACAATTAAATAGTGTCAAGTGGCTAGCTGTCAGCAAAATTGAGGGTCACAACCTAAGAGCAAAAAACAACAAACAGTATATCACGAAACAAAATAGAAGCAACTCTTTAAGAAATGTTCTTCCAGCATGCACACTTGATACCATGCATGCATGGAGCGAGTTGATGGTCTTGGTGATTGCTTTATGATTTCGATATGATATGCACGAAATCTCTCACATTGTAGTCTGTATGTTTTCCATTTCCGTGAACATGGTATTATGTTCACCACTAGCCTCTCTCTCCCCCCATAGCGTAGACCCAATTAATTTTCATTTTTCCTGCTGTTTATTTTTAGATGGTTGATCCTTGTTTCAACTTTATCCGATCCATGATTGTAATAATCTGAATTTGTACGTACTGAACTCTGAACTTTGCAATAAAAGGCTATGTGCATCAGCTGGTGTAGAGGCATGGGTCTTCACTCCCCATTTCGAAACAAAAAAAAAGATTTGAAAGGGATGTATGTGTCAGAGTAGATAACATATGAATAATACATTGAACTTGTCAATTTATTTCTGGCAGTATCTTTTAAACAAGCTCAAAATAGGTTTTATTTCGCTAAAAGACGACATCTTAATTCAGATACATAATAAAAAATCATAATGGACTTTGAAACATGATGAATTCCAATGAAACAATATTAAAGTAGATACAAATTTAAACACTTTCACCACCTAATAAGTTTATTGAATGCACGGTATAAAATATAAACCCATCACTCGAGCAGGACTTTTGGCCTACACGTTGATACCAAAGAATTCACCCTCCTATTGAGATCAAGAGTGCTTTACATTTTATTTTATTCCTTATTCATCAAGAGTTTGTTGCGGCGGGCAATCAACACTTCATCGTAGCAGTTCTTATCCTAAACGAAATGGATTCCCTGTTGGTAAAAGAGTCAAGCACTGCGATATTGATCACACTTTATATTGTCCTTAAAAATTATGTGATGGGAGTGTCAAAACTGACTATGATTACTTTTGCCTTTTGTGGTCATGCAATGTCTGCGTTTGATACTATGTTATGTCATATATAGAGTTTGTGTTGGGATATTTGGAAACATCATCTGTGATTTTTGTTATGATTTTCTATGATTTTTGTTATGATTTTCTATGAATTCTAATAATTAAGCGAACCATAAATATAAAAAGTGCAGGCTGGAACATTGCGCCAAAAAGAACACATGGCACTAACATTATGGCGTCCACCGATATACTTAGGCTAACACCAAATTTCGGCCCACGTACACCTGTCACAAACCTATAGTGTGCCGGCCTACATTGTACAAAGCCCGACAGACGACCATATGCTATGCGAAGTGTCGCATTTTCACTTTCTCTGGCGTAGTTATCTATAATGGCTGTTTTGGACGCCATAGCGCGTGGGCGACAACTAGGTGTGTGTCTCGGTGTAGTTAACCGCTAGGGACCACATGCATTGTTGTATTGTAACCTTCGTAAGAAA
This sequence comes from Avena insularis, assembly GCA_023614405.1. Taxonomy (NCBI): domain Eukaryota; kingdom Viridiplantae; phylum Streptophyta; class Magnoliopsida; order Poales; family Poaceae; genus Avena; species Avena insularis. The sequence goes on along the minus strand of CM042691.1, from coordinate 452,438,700 downwards.
TAATGTTTGATATTTATATGTCGAACAAAATTTTAATTACGGGTGATCTCTCTTGAAGATGCCTCTTGTATTCATATTCACCCAAGGTTTCGACCAAGTCTGCAAGGCGCCTACATGGTCATGAGTTAGGATGGTCATAGTGGAGAGTAACTTAGAGTAGTAACATACATATGTTATTAGTCTAAGTTACTACCCTCATAGTGGGAAATAACTTAGTTGTGGTAACATGCAATGTCACATTAATTAGGTTATAGTCACACTTTGCCTTGGCATGTGTGATGTTACATTAACATAGCTAGTTACTCAATCTATCTATCTCTTCATTAAATCATTGCCACATAAGCAAAAATGCTGACTTGAACTCTTAGTTACTAGTGAAGTTATCCCCACTATGACCAGCCTTAAGAAGGTTGAAGTCAGTGAAGCCTTGTTTTTAATGAGAGAGGGGGAGACGGTAAAGGCTTGTTGGAGTGCTATAGTCAACAACTCAAAGAAGAAGAGCAGAAATAAAATATAACGTCAATGATGAAGCCCACGCAAAAAGAAGTCAATTAGGTGGAGGTAGAGATGCTAGTCCACCATGGACCACAGACTAACCCCTCTCATCAAAATCCCTGATATGCTATTATGTCAAACTTTACCTTTGTATTTTTTTCACCTACCAATTGCCAGATCGCGAGTCTGTCGATGTAGAAAGGGGTGGCCAGATCTAGGTCAGCGGATGGCGACGGCCAAAACGGAGACTAGTTGAAGGGTTGAGTAGGGAGACGACCATGACGAAAAATGAAAAACAACAAGAGGAGACTCCCTGCCACCGCTGTCCGCCGTTGGACGGCCTCTCAGGCGGCAGCGGGGTGGCTAGGGATGTCGTGTGTGGTAGTTTCTTGGTGGTGGCTATGAGGCCTCTGGATTCTCCCTAGAGGAGACAAGGGAGGCTAGGTCAAGAGTTTCTTGTGTCATATATACTTGTATGGATTATAATGAAGAAACTATGACCAACTAGGACATCCCTAATTAGGTGTTAAGAACTCAGCTTGGTGTTTTTTGACTTGTAGCGGTGGCATCGGTAAGCAGGGGCAGCGGTATTGGAGGAGTTCAAAGTTCTTTCTTTTAGGTGAAAACCCAAGGTCTGGCCTTAATTGGTTGTGTGTGACAATAGCCTTTTTGTAGGCATTGTTTTGAGAATACGGACTTTCTCTAGGGTGAAAACCTAAGTCTATGATCGAACGACGATGACGCATGTGTACTGTTTTCTTCTTGCAGACATCGCTTTTGGAGAATTTAGACACCAGGTGCTGTCTTGGTGGTGGTTTGTGTTGTTGCTACAATGTTGTTCATCAGTGTAGCGTGATCTTTTGTTTTTCTTCTTTTTTGTTCTAGGGTTGTGTGCGTCCGTAATGTCGTTAGAATATTTCTTTGTTGCAGAGGACGAGTGTAATTGGTATCTTTGTGATATGAATATATTCCCTTTGTCAAAAAAAAAATTAGGACATCCCATAGTTGGTGTAGTTGGTGTGTTATGTTGTAGGTAAAATGTAATCAACCGACAACCTATCCTACAAACTGCTCCAATATAGTGTATTTAAGATGTTCAATAGGAGATGAACAATATACAACCTTGCGGTCTATTTAACCTTCGAGCTTGTGAATCTGTTGTTGATTAATTAAAATACAGTCTTGAGCAAGCCTAGAATTATTAGTGCATCATAGGTTCATTGGAGAGGGGCGTTTAACTTAGCAGTCATGACACCATACAAGACCATGTAGGCACATGAAGTTCATGGAGCTTAGGTAATTCGTTCATGGCTAGAAGAGTAATATATTAATTTCTATATGATGTTTGATGTATTTTTCAGTTTGGAATACATATGCAATGATATATAAACTTTATACCATGAAATCTTGCTTCAGTGTACTCCCCCTAGCCCCCTCCCACCGATAAGTTGAAGGGTTACAAACCCTGCGTGGGTTTGCGGATGTGTTTAGGCCCGCCTTAATGTCGTTAATAGCCCTCATACCCTTCGTATTCGATACGAGGCTGAGTCGGTATTGTACACGGCGTGTTGGTCCCACCTCCTGTAATCGCACGTACAAGTGGTAGTGATTGAGCCCGTAATCGCTGCTAGTTTGGAATCAAGGTATGTGAACAATTCTAAGTATAATATGAAGCCATCAAGGAATGTGAAGAGGAGACTAAAATCTGTTAGGAAAATAAGAAACTACGGAGTTATTGTGTTGGATTACATCCAAACATCTAAAAACCTAGCAAACCCCTTCACAAGGGGTTTATCACGCAGTGTGCAAGGGTGATGGGTATGAGACCCACTATTTAAGTTTCCCACAGTGGTAACCAAACCTATGTGATCGAAGATCCCATGAAATAGAATTGGGAGACAAAATGTTGGTAAATTGAGAAAAGAGTATCCTTACCTTTGTATAATACCACTTCGTGAAGATGCAATACTCTTATATTCTGCACGACAGGCTGATTTTATCTTAATGAGTTCTAAGTGGCTTATTTCTTAATTAGAGATGTTGTCCTACAGAATATTTTGTGAAGAACACACCTATATGAGTTTGACAGTTAAATATTGCAGTTTATGAGAGTTATGTGCTCTCTAATAAACTCATAAAAGGTCATGTAGTATGACGCATAAGCTCTACCCGCGGAGAAGTTCCACGACAGCCTAGTATCGGTCAAGGATCTATGTGAAACTAGGTTCGCACCAAACTTAGAGTTCAAGGCATAGTCCACTATACAAGTTGGCGACCAGTGTAGCATAGAGTTCTAGGTGGAAGTACAACTTAATAGTCTCCAATGTGGTACTGTATATAAACAATATTTTAGAACCATAAGAAAATTGCGTGTGCCTTTGGGATCTAACGGGGGATTGTTGGAATTTTTTCTAAAACAATGGCCTAGACCATTTATATTAAGCAAATAATTCCTGAAATTGTAGAGCCTCACGTGGCCTATTAATATAAGATAAGAGGTAGGATAAAAGTTTAGTCCCATATTACTAGTTGAGAGAGGGTTTGACCTTCCTATAAGGGGGCTACTCTACATCTTGTAAAAGCATGAGAATGAGAGAGATCTACAAACGTGCTCCTCCTCCTCCGATGCATTCCTCTCTACGATGCAACACGCGCGTCGTGAGTTGTCGGTTGCTCCCCGAGCCGAGTTTCCTTTTGACATGCATGAATGGAAGATAAACATTCTATAGTGGTGGATTTTTAGTATTAACTTAGTGGAGAATAAATACTAAGTGGATTTTTATTACAAACTCAGTGGGCTTTGGCCGATGACTATTTGGTTCATCTCCTGACTCTTCTTTTCTTCTCTTCGCGCAGCCTGTTCGCCTCTCCTTCTCGTTCCTCTATAAGAGAGGTCACTCCTCTCGTCACATAATCAACACAACACTTGGCTCCAGTTCAAGAGCTTTGCGCCGCCTACCAGTTCTTCCATATCCCGTCTTGCAGCGCGCACCACGAGTCAAGACAGTAAGCCTCCGAGACCCTACTTCTCCGAGTCATGTACGGGAGAAGGGCAATAAAGTTTTTGGAGAGCGCTCATGCGTAACTAATGGCTTCCTCACGGAATCCTTCACGGACAGTGCCGGCATCTTCATCACAGACACCGTCGCAGACGCCAACAATTTCTTCCCCAACGACGACTTCTTCCCGGACATCAACAACCTCTTCCACGGCATGGGTGACAACTCCAACACCAACATGAATTGTTCCACTTTTGCAGTACCTCCTGCTGCACAATACGTCAATTATCTACTTCGGATCATACTTTAAATAATTATTTTAGCAAATTGTTTAGACTTGTTGTCCATATACTGTTTGGTAAATTGCCTGACTAGTTTAATTTCTATTATCTTAGTCATGTTTTATCCACTATTTACTTGGATTAAATCTTTTGTTAAATTGCTTATATATCTAACAATTTGGACAAGATGTCCCAAAGGGCAGCTTTTCTCAAAGAAAATGCCATGGCCCATGTTTTTGGCTCGCTCGACCCCTCCTGTACACGTTCCATCACTCTCACCCGCTTGCAACGCCTTCTTCCCTCCTCGGTCTCTTTCTTAGAGGTCTATATTCTTCTTTAGGGACACTTCATTGCAATTTTAAAAGGTGTGTGCTAAATGTGTCCTCGATGTTGGAAACTATTGAGAGGGGCACCACAGAGTTGCCGTGAGTGGTGGCATATACTTTGATAGCGTCTGATGTGCTCGTCGTTCGACGTAGAGCTCGTTGGGAACCCCAAGAGGAAGGTATGATGAGCACAGCAGCAAGTTTTCCCTCAGTTATGAAACCAAGGTTTAATCGAACCAGTAGGAGCAAGGAAACATCCCAAAGGTGTTACTAGCTGAGCTTTGGCAGGGCGCACTACCAGTGCTAGTAGCAACGTGGAGACCTGCACAACACAACCACAGAACTTTGTCCCCAACTTGCGATGAGGTTGTCAATCTCACCATGTTTTGCGGAAAACAAAGGATTAAACGTATCGAATGGAAAGAAGTAAAAGTTTGCAGAAAGTAAACACAAAGCAGTAAACAGTTGTAGATTGTATGTAAAGAGAAAGGACCGGGATCCATAGTTCACTAGAGGTGGCTCTCCTTAGATAGATAACATGCTAGGTGAACAAATTACAGTGGGGCAATTGACAAACACAGAGAAAGCAATACATGCATATACTAATCATCTTGACTCCTTTGAGACTTGATTGGGCATTACAACATAATACATAGACCGCCATCCAACTGCATCTATGACTAATAATCCACCTTCAGGTTATCATCCGAACCCCCTCCAGTATTAAGTTGCAAGCAACAGATTATTGCTTTACGAACTGCGTGTAAAGTAAACAATACGATTGTTCTATGAACAAAGGATTGTTGTTTTCTCCCTAGTAGCAACAGCATATCTAGTACCTTAGAGATTTCCGTCATTTCCCCAGATTACCAGAGGCATGAACCCACTATCGAGCATAAATACTAACTCTTGGAGTTGCTAGCATCTACTTGGCCAAGATAGCTACTAACAACGGAAAGCATGCAAGATCACAAATAATAAAGACATGATAGAATCAACAATCAATCTGAAATAGCATCTCAATATCCATCGGATCCCCGCAAACACAACATGTATGAATTACAAATAGATCTTGATCATGAACGGAGCTTACAAGATCTAAACATGAAAGCACAAAGGAGGAGAATCAGCCATCTAGCTACTACATGGATCCGTAGTCCAATGATGAACTACTCACGCATCACACCGGAGGCTTGCATGGTGATGAAGAAGGCCTCTAGGGTGAATTCCCCTCTCCGGCAGGGTGCCGGGAAGAGCTTCAGATCCCTCCCGATCTAGGGATGGAGATGACAATGCTGCACTCTTCGTGGATTTTTGATCGGGTACTTAGGGTTTTTGTACCGAGGGCAATATATAGGCGGAAGGAGAGGCCGAGGAGGTGCCAGGAGCGGCCACACCACCCCCTGGCGTGGGCTAGGCCTGGCCGCGCGGCCAGGTGGTGTGGTGGCTCCCTGGCCCTTCTTCGTCTCGTATTCTGGCACTTGATCCCTTCTGGAAAAATAGGCACTTTGGCTTTTGTCCCGCCCAATTCCGAGAATATTCATTTTCTGACTTTCCTAGAACCAAAAACAGCAGAAAACAGGCAGCTGGCACTGTGGCTCTTGTTAATAGGTTAGTCCAAGAAATCATATGAAAAGTACTCGAAAGTTGGAACAAAACACAAGAAAATAGATAAAACCAAGCATGGAACATCAAAAAGTATAGATACATTTGCAATGTATCAACGTCTCATATGATTACAAAGGAATTAAGGTATCATTGTATCTCTACCGCGTCCCCCAAATCGGGGCTACCGAACCGGTACGGTACAGGAGAAGCGAGAGTTGCTCTCCAAGGCGGTGGCTAGAACCCATCTAGGGTTTCCTTCTTCAGCCAGCGACGCCATCGGTCCGTCCCGCCTCCGTTGACCTTAGGGCCTTGGAGGCGTGGAGGACCACAACCTCTCGTCGGCGGGAGGTCTTCATGTTTTGTTTAGACTGTTTTCATTGTCTTCTTCGGTATGTTGAGGCGGCGGCTACGTCCTAAAGTCAGAATAAATCTCTCTCCATTCTATGCTCGCTCCGTTGGTGCGTCTAGAATCGATGAAGGGCCCGTGGAGTCGTGTGTCAGGCGGATCTCTTGGGATCCAGTCATTTTTCGTATTCGTTGGTGTAATTTGAGGTCACTCTCTTTCGATCTACGTTTATCATCTTCGGCGATGGTTGTTGTTCTGGTGCGTTGGTCCTTTGAGATCTTAGCACGACTACTTCCTACTACAATAAGCTCTACTACGACAAGCTTTGCCGGCTCCGGTGATGGAGGGGCGAGGACGACGGCGCGCCTTCGGCTCGTGCTAGTGTTTGTAGTCGTCATTAGGTGGTCTAATGACCTATTTGTAATTTTTATTACTTTTAGGACTCTTTGTACTGATGTTGATGATTATTAATAGATCGATGGAATTCGCAAAAAAAAGACATCATTGTATCTCTATTTTTTACATTACACGTGTATGCACAATTAAATGCGTATTTAGGATGTTTTTAAATGTAAAGGTTTTGTAAGAATTTTCGATGATTTGATGAATCCTTAGGCTGGCTTCTATTTCAAGGAATATTTGCTCATTATAATTGTTTTCGTTTGAAATGTCGGATACAACTTCTTTCAATGTCTTTATACTCTCCTCGGAGAGTTCATGCGCTCGTTTTCTTAAACCACCCAAAAACAGCACCGCAATAAGTCATTTGTTTTGTAACTCTGTAGTAATCCGTAGAAAAGGAGCATTTACTGTGCAATCACTCATTTGCTGCAATCGTGCAATCAAACTAAGGCGGACCGTTTGATACGTAAACTGTGGCCATGATCGACATAGCCCGCCTCCACCTCCACTAAGTTGCGTGTTTGTGAAAACCCCCCTAGGCATTATTCCACAATTCTCGTTTATCCCCAGACGGAGCTTCCTTCTTCCCCCAAACAGAGGGCTCTAGGTAGCAAGCACCACACCGTAGATCCCGCGAGAAGCTTGTCGGGGCAATATATTAGAAGGCTCAGCGTTCTAGACGTCGGCATACAGGGGTCCCTTGCGAAGAGGTCCAAGAGGGAACGTAGGGCCCGATGGCGGAGAGAGACGACAGTGAAACTGGCTGAGAAGGGTGTGTGATGGACGCACAAGCTTCCAGGCCGGAGGAAGGAAACCTAAACATGTACTATCTAGTTTCTGCCACCGTGCTCAGAGAGGCCCACGGCGAGGTCGCGCGTGCAGGAAGGGCGCTAGGACTCGACACTGTGACTACTTAATTAGGGGATTCTGTATGGTGGAGTGCTCCTGTGTTTTCCGTCTGTTTTTTGGCACGCTTTCTAAAGCAGCCTGACGGCTGAGATTAAGGGAACTGACATCAGATCCCGACCCGCATGATCCAAACCCAAAGCAGGTGTGATTAGCACCCTTAATCTCAGCCGTCAGGCTGCTTTGGAAAGCGTGCCAAAAAAAAGACAGAAAGCACGGGAGCACTCCTCGTATGTATGATTAGTGGGATCTGCACTAGTGCAGTTCGTATGTGTGACTACATTGTAACTACTTGGGAGGTCCAGCTCGTATGTGTCTCACTTTCTGAAACGTGGGAGAGATTCCTCTATGGAATCAGATGTTGACCAATGATGTAAGGGCTAATGAAGCATCCAGCAAATATAGCATTATGAAAACTTACACCAGTCTCAGTTACATGTAGATAAGTATGACTGTACTTATTAGAATAGAAACGGTTTGGTCAATAGAATACTTACCTCATACTTCCGATCCAGTTGGCTCATCTCAACATGTAATTATTGTTGCGCTGGTAACATGCTATTCTAATGTGCCCCTCACAGTATTCTATAGCATTATTACACTGCCAATTCTATTGACCAAACCGTTTCTAAACAGACATGTAGATAAGTATGAGGTAAGTATTATTTGCATTATGTTGTACAATGATACAATTGTGTCAACATATTAGAATAAATGAATAAAACTTAGAAACGTACTAGGGGGAACGATTGGCAGATTAGGCATTGCAACTATGCAGTAGATAGTGGTTTCACTAAATTCACACATCAGCTCCTGTCCGACCTTCATCTGGTACAATTTGGTAATTTCCCTCCAAACTTTACCAGTGATGGTGCTGACACCACTGGAGTTCCTCCCCTTTACCCTGAATTTCATACCATGCCCGGTGTCTAACATTATCCAAAACTTCCGATCCAGTTGGCTCATCTCAAATTGCTGAAGAAACCGTTCCCTTATGTAACATGGAATTGGCTGAGTGCAAAAATTCAGGATAGGTCATTATCTGAGCTAAGAAGAATTACTAACGCAAAAAAAGAAACGTCTTAACAGCTGCACTTATCCTTACACTTCTAGTAAGATCCTTTTGAAATGAACCGAGAAATGTGCACATACCATGGAAGATTGGAAGTCCACCGGCAGGGTAAGCGTGAACTTGTTCTCCATCCTGCTTCCGCCTCCTGCCGGCCTTATGGTCTTTAATTCGGATAATGGCGAAGGGCGGGAGCAATTAATGAAGGCTTGCTGTACATGGTGCCCGAATTTGACAGCCAACTTTTTCAGATCCAGATCACGAAATTGTGTGTCATTGGGATGACAGATAGTGATCCGCTCTTTAATCGCCACATCAAAAAAACAAAGCTTCGGATGTCAGTTAAAAGATCTAATAACAAATTATTTTTGAGCGCAGAATGACAAAGCAATTGGGGAGGAGATTGAGAAAGAGCTTCAAGCTAGAAATTGGGCGCAGAGATTTATAAGTTGTGCTGTCCTTGAAGAGGGAGAATGGATAGTGTTCTTTTTTGATGTGGCGATTAAAGAGCAGATCACTATCTGTCATCCCAATGACACACAATTTCGTGATCTGGATCTGAAAAAGTTGGCTGTCAAATTCGGGCACCATGTATAGCAAGCCTTCATTAATTGCTCCCGCCCTTCGCCATTATCCGAATTAAAGACCATAAGGCCGGCAGGTCTTAGCCATCATTTCAATCGCAAAGACAGTGCCGTTGCCTGTATGTCCTGCCTTGAGCTCTTTAATGGAAAAGAGACGCCCAAAAAGGTTAGTGTATTCCCCTTACTCCCGGAGTCACAAATGATGCAAAACACACTGCTTCCTTTTCATTCCAATTATTTCCTTTTCATTCCAATTATTTCCTTTTCATTCCAATTTGCAGAAGGACATCAAGGCCTTAAAGCCCTTAAAGCTGGTGCATTTTCTTCTCCATAGTGGAAATAAGGCACAGCTGCCTACAGAGGTTGCTGCAGTAGTGAATAAAGAAAAGAAAAGGCCAAGGAAGGTTGAGAAGAAGTCTACAGAAGATGAGATGAGGATAAAGAAGAAGAAGAAGAAGAAGGGTAACATGTGAAAACTTTGGTTTTGCTGTGATACCTTAACTATGTGAAAACTCCGGGCATTGGGTGTGGTGTCCCCAGATTGTACTCGCTCCTGTCAGTCAAACTGTGTTGCTTTCGCTGGGTGTGTTGTCCCCAGGGTGTGGTGCTGGGTGTGGTGTCCCCAGATTGTACTCGCAGTTTGTTCTTGGTGGTTGCTTTGTATATAAAGCAGGACATGTGCCTTAAGTTTAAAATGTGTGAGCTCTCCTTCATTGCTCAACCAGCTGACTTGCTGAACCGGACTAGAAGGCTTGCTGCTTGCTGAACTTTGATATTTTTTGGTTTTGCAATTGTGCTTTGATTCTTCCAGCGGCCCTTTTCTTAGCTAATGTGATGTATCTGGTCCTGACACCAAAAAGTATTTCATTTTTGTCAAAAAGTGTTCTGTATGTCTTAAAAGTATTTCATATTTCCTTTGACCCATTGTATTATTGTTTCATTTGCCTTTTTTGGAACCTGCTTAGTTGAAGGCTCAACACTACTAGGTCGGTGAAGGCTCATATGTAACAACCTTTTACATCGCATGTAACTTTCCAATATGTAACAACCATAAAACTCCCATGTAACTTTTCCCGGATGTAACATCTACCTAACACCCATGTAACTTTCTATTATGTAACAACCATCAAACTCGCATGTAACTTTACGCTAGATGTAATGTAACTTTACGCTAGATGTAACAATTATCTAGAAATCATGTAACTTTTCATAGATGTAACAACCTTATAACAACCATGTAACTTTCCTCTAGATGTAACAACCATCTAACAGTCATGTAACTTCCCTTGATGTAACAACAATTTATCTCGCGTGTAACTTTCAGGTATGTACCATAAAACTCCCATATAACTTTTCCCGGATGTAAAACAACAATGGAAATTTTCTTAAAATTTTCGATATCTCGTGTTGAGGGTTAGTGTCCAAGAGCGTGTCAAAAATAAAACCAACTGGAGGTAAATATCAATTTATCAACCGAGTAACCAAGCCACCTGGCAGCAACTACCCACCGCCCCCGACGGACCGTCGCACTATTGCACAGGGCACAGCAGCCGGCAGCCCCCACGGCGCCGCCGACCCCCGGGTACGCAGCAGCACGACCACGGCGAGTCGGCCGGCCCACGACCCCACGCCGGTTTTCTTTTATTCGTTCCCGATTTATTTCAGATAAGCGACCTCGCCGGCGACCTCAACGACCCCTCTCCGCGTCCCCTCACACCGGGATGGTTAAGCGCAAGGGTAGGGGTTGGACTGAGACGCTGCTGGGGGTCGACGGTGCTGACGGGGCGGATGATGTCTGCTTCACCTGCATGGATGGTGGCGAACTGCTCATCTGCGACCGCAGGTTCATCCTCGCCGCCGTCGTATCCTGCTTTCTTTCCTCGGTCTTAGCATCTGCGCGGCTAGATTTATGATTCATATCTTTGCCCTCATGTTTACTTCAATTTAGATTTAGATTTGATAGTATTTTTGAAATCAGTAAGTTATTTATGTGTCATTATATTATGTCTTATATGTCATTGTATTTTTGAATATTTGTATTTTTGATTGTACGTGGTGGTGTTTGTGCATCTACAAACTAAATGTTTATCAGACCTTTCATTGGTCTTAGAAGTTTTGTTGAAGTTGATTTTGTCTTGTGGGTTAGTATGTGCATTCACCTATAATGATATACTTGTTTTAGTGTTTCTTTAAAAAAATCTATTAAATACAAATCTCCATGGTCTATATTACCCAATGGCCATTGCCATGTGGAATTCGATAATTTGCATCTCCCGGTCTGTCACATAATACAACCGCAATCGTATTTCCTAGAACCACTGTTGTGACGTGTACGCGTTGTATTGTTTAGGCAACCTACATTTCATTTTCAATCTGATATGTCATCCCTACTTTCTTAGCGCGAGGCGGCTCAACAACATTGCGTCGTGTCAAACAACTCTTGGCCCTAAATGATATTCATGGCTATCTAGATCTGCACCAATGACATCAACGATTTCTGGCCCAAAACAAATATGAGTATATATTCTTGTTGCGCTGATTGACTTTACCAACCCAATATATGCTTGAGATTTTTTGCCCCTTCCAGGAAGTGCACCAAGGCTTACCATAAAAAATGCTTGAAGAAAGATGACCGCAGCTCACCTGATAAATTTATCTGTCGTGAGTATTTACTTGTTCTTTAATTAGCATCAGTGCTTTTAATTGTTATAATTGTCAACTAAGAAAAATTTATTCTAGGTATTCCTTTCATTCCACAAATCTACTCAGTTTTAATTATTGTTACTGACTGTAGTTACTGCTAAATGTGGCAGGTTGGCACACATGTGTTTTCTGCAAGAAACCAGCATCCTATCAGTGCCTCTGCTGTCCAGATGTATCTGTTTGTGCCTCTTGCATGCCCATTGCAAAGTTTGTCAAAGTCAGGGAAACAAAGGGATTCTGCATCAACTGTCTAAGGATTGTGGTCATGATTGAGAAGAATGTGAATGTCTCTGATGGGGTAACTAAGCGCATACTCTTAGCTATTTTCTTTCTTCCATTACCTGTCCATCTTTAGTTACCTTCTACACAGACATTCCTTGTCTTACTTTTGTATTTTTTTTAGCAATTTTTATAGTTCAGTTTCAAGTTCATTAATTAATTTCGAGTCTAGGTATGTGACACATTTTCTGAAAGTTGTTACTCTTCCCCTATGGTATATATCTCCACAAGTTTCTTTTTTTGGCCATTTCCTGTGTTCTGATGGTACATATTCTCTTCTTTCCAGGAGAAGGTTAATTTCAATGATCGCAAAAAGTATGAGTATTTTTTTAAGCGTTACTGGAAGGCACTTAACCGAAAAGAGGGCTTGACACTGGATGAACTGCAGCGGGCTTATGATACTTTGAATGATAGCACAAACTGTAATAACGTGTCAGATTTGGACAATTTTCCTGAAGAAGAGGACATGTCAGGTGATGACTTCTCTGGCAAAACCTCTCTGAAGCAACGATCATCCAATTTTCCTGAAGAAGAGGACATGTCAGATGATGACTTCTCTGGCAACGCCTCTCTGAAGCAACGATCATCCGATGCAGAATGTGAAGATCTTACTAGAAGTGTAAGGATAAGTGCAGGTTCCAGCAAGAACAATTTGAAATGCATAACTCAAAAAGGAAATCTGGTGTGAAATATGTTCTTGCTAGTTTGCTAAGCAGATTATTCTATTTTCTTACTGGAATTTCTTCTATCTTCAGTGTCTGACGTGCAAGGACACAAAGGGTCTCTGCGGAGGCGGAAGCAGGATGGAGAACAAGTTCACGCTTACCCTGCCGGTGGACTTCCAATCTTCCACGGTATGTGCACATTTCTCGGTTCATTTCAAAAGGATCTTACTAGAAGTGTAAGGATAAGTGCAGCTGTTAAGACGTTTCTTTTTTTGCGTTAGTAATTCTTCTTAGCTCAGATAATGACCTATCCTGACTTTTTGCACTCAGCCAATTCCATGTTACATAATGGAACGGTTTCTTCAGCAATTTGAGATGAGCCAACTGGATCGGAAGTTTTGGATAATGTTAGACACCGGGCATGGTATGAAATTCAGGGTAAAGGGGAGGAACTCCAGTGGTGTCAGCACCATCACTGGTAAAGTTTGGAGGGAAATTACCAAATTGTACCAGATGAAGGTCGGACAGGAGCTGATGTGTGAATTTAGTGAAACCACTATCTACTGCATAGTTGCAATGCCTAATCTGCCAATCGTTCCCCCTAGTACGTTTCTAAGTTTTATTCATTTATTCTAATATGTTGACACAATTGTATCATTGTACAACATAATGCAAATAATACTTACCTCATACTTATCTACATGTCTGTTTAGAAACGGTTTGGTCAATAGAATTGGCAGTGTAATAATGCTATAGAATACTGTGAGGGGCACATTAGAATAGCATGTTACCAGCGCAACAATAATTACATGTTGAGATGAGCCAACTGGATCGGAAGTATGAGGTAAGTATTCTATTGACCAAACCGTTTCTATTCTAATGTGCCACTATTCCATGTTACACCTAATCTGCCACTATTCTAATGTGCTCATCACCAGCAAATATAGCATTTTTACAATAGAATTATGAAAACTTACACCAATCTTAATGTCAGATCTCTTACAAGGGAAATTCTTCTCCTTGACTGAATCTGAAGTGTATCTTACTGCAGGTTTTTTCAGTTTCCTTTGCGTCTGTCTAAATAAACAAATCCAAACCCATGCAGATCAAGAAGAACCGGGGGTTGACTCGTTCCAGAAAGAAGATACTCAAAAATCCACGGAGGAAATACAGGGTAAGTAACATGGTACACACGGCAGTTGATCTGGGTGGATGGCAGTAACGTGATATTCAGAATGAACTTATTTTCTCTGTCATTGTTCAGATTAAGCACGAGAAAAAGGTCACTGCTCAGCTGCTAAAAGGAAGAATGGAAAATCCAAGTGTCTCCAGTCCTCCAATCCTTCCTGCCACCATGGATTTTGCAGACTGGTCCTCGCTCCCGGCCGACCTCATCAACCGCATCGCTGACTGTTTCCTGGTCAACAGTGACCTTGACTACTACATGGACTTCCGCGCAGTCTGCCAAAGCTGGCGCTCTGCCACCGACGACCCCAAGATAACCCCGGACCTTCGCTTCCGCCCCAGGCACTGGGTCATCATCGACAAGGTCTACGCGAGCAAGTCGTACCTGTTGGCGAACACTGCCACTGGCCGCTTCCTCCGCAAGGAGCTCCCGCTACTCCACGGCTATTACATTGCTGTTCCCACCAGGGATGGTCTCTTCGTTTTGGTTGACAACGAGTCATATCAAACGGTGAGCGTCCTCAATCCCCTCACAGGATACATGGTTCGTTTCGTTGCGCCCATGCCTGACGAGTTTGTGAAGTCTGCTACTCTGGTCCCCGGTTCTCCGCCCACGCTTCTCTTGCTGTGCAACAAGCTGGTGGATGCGCCTGATGGCTCGTTGCGTGACGCACTCCGTACAGTGTACATGGCTGATCCTAGCAGCAAAAGTCTTGCTGTGTACGAGGACAGGAATGCTTGCCCTTTGATGAGGCTGTCAGTCAGAGGTATCTACACTAATGGTGAGTTGGGATTGGGGTCACCGTTTCCAGGTGGTGTGGCCGAAGGCATGTTTGATCTGATGAAGTATTTCAATGCTGATCCTACTGAGCTGCCTGACGATGAAGATACCGAGATGTCTGAAGACGAAGCTATACGGAATTTCTTCATAGGATATGACAACCATACTTACCTGCTGCAATCTGCTGGGGAAATATTGATCATCATCAAGCGAAAAGATGGCCTGGAGATTCTCAAGATGGACACAGACAGATATGTAGTTGAGAATGTGAAGAACATTGGCAACCGTGCCATCTTCTTAGGTGGGTACTGCAAGTGCATGTCGGTTAACACTGATAAGTTCCCATCAGTTGACGCCAACTGCATCTATTACACAAAAAGCCTAGATTATTCCAGTGACATCCCCATGTACAAGTACAACATACTGCGCAGGAGGGAAGTAAGAATCTCTAAAGACGTAACTGATGGTTCTGGTCCCTGCACTATTATTCAGCTCCTAAGTGCTAGTTTAAATGAACTTTAGGCTTCCATTGCTGATGATAATGGAAGTCGTTTTTTAGCTTCACTGTAATAGAATAGTATATTTAAGCTGAGACTTCTCGCCCTTGCTTTACGAAGCTGTCCTCTTTCGGGCACAAGTTGAACCAGCTATAGTGGCGCACTCCTGTGATCTGAAGTTTGTCCGTCCAGAGGTGTTGAGAAGGTGATGATACACATTTTATCATGTACTCCCTCTGTTCTAAAATATAAGGTATTTTATTTTTTTGTGAAACGAATGTATCTAGATGCCTTTTATGTGTCACTCTCAACCTACACACCGAAAGACGTCTAGATACATTCGATTCACAAAAGCTAAAACATCTTATATTTTGGGCGGAGTGAGTATGTAAGTATATGTTTCCGATTTGTCCGATGAAACTAAAGTTGGAAATCTTATTCACACTTGTTTCTAGGAAGATACATAGGAAATAAACTGTCGTAGGAACCACTTGTCCAGCTGTATGGCATAACCTGGCAAAATAAAACTTCGCTAGCTATAGGAGAGGTTTCTTCCGAAACGTCGGATTCTGGGATTTTGCCTCAGAAATCTCTGTTTTTATCTGTAGCCCCGTGGGATTCATCTTTTACTCTGGTGCATTAGTGTGATTGGCTCTGATAATTTATGATATTTTGGAACCAGTAAGAACCTAACAGTTTACAGTAAAAGAGAAACTTTGCAGTTTGCTCAGATTTATGATATACAATTCCAAATCTGATGCTGAGAAGAAATCTGCTTGACAACCTTGTTGCCCATGGATTCAACTTATACTTAGATGTGCTACTATTGTGGTTTTCTCTGATAGGTATGGCCTTCTGAAACTAACGAGGACTGAGCAGTTTACAGTACAGTCTGTGTATCGGTTACCTTGAAGGATTCAGAGTTTTCTTGCAGCAAAGAAGATGCTAAGTTTAACCAAAGAATTATCTCTTGAAGAGTAGGAGTGACAAGTGACCCAGCAGGTGATTTGCCATGTTGTGAATACCAATATGTGTTCTTCATGGACTGCAGGGCTACGGCTCCAGGTTTCTGCTGGGTGGATTGTTTTCTTCTATGTAGGTCTATGAGTATGAGTACTTCTTTCTGCCTGGTTAACCCACGTTTTTGCAGCACCTCTGAAATCAGGGCATGAAGTAGTAGTACTAGTAGTACTGCTTGCCTGTTGAATGCAATGGTGCCATATAGATAGACCGAGGAAATTGACATTGTGGCTGTTCAGTGGTGTGCAACGAGAACATGGGGACTGATGGGCATTGCATTTGTCTCCGTTGAAAACAAAGGAAAATGCGAGTTGCTGGCATTGTGGGCGTTAGTCCTGATTTCATGGAAGACAAGAATTCAACTAGTTCTCAAGCCAAGCTGCCATCTGACCAGTCTAGCAGTTTGCAAGGTTGATAATACCGCGTGGTTGTTATTCATCAGTAACAACACTTCTGAATGGCAGTAATGTGAAGCAAATGCATCATCCACGGCCAAAGTTGAAGGAGCAGAAATATGTGCGTAGAACGACAAGAAGATTATATATACCCCGTTGAGTTCGTAACTCAATGCGCTCAATAAGATTATTCCAAAAAAAAAAAAACTGAAATATTATCCAGCACCTGCCTAGTTATGACCTCTAGGGGAGTCTAGGCTTCCATTGCTGATAACGGCTGTGTTTTCTTAGTTCTACGTAAAACCCCAACAGAAACCTTAAGTTGTGAAACTTAAGTTGATGTATTCAGACCTGTTTTGGGGAAGATACTTTGGTTAGAAATACGCCTTTGTCTGAACAATTCTGCAAGCTGTATGACATCACCTTGTAAGAATTTTTTGCAGTTGCTTAGATTCTCTATGATGTACAATTCCAAAGTTGGACACAGAGAACACATTTCCTTGATAACCATGTTGCCCCTGGATTCATCTTTTGCCGAGATAGGCCAATGTGATTTTCTGTGATGTAAGCTGATAAGGACTGTGGCGTCAGTTGGCTTGAAGGATTCCGGGTCTTTCTGCACAGTTATATAGGCAAGGCACATGCTGTATTGCTGTCCAATATCTTTGAAGTGCCTGTTGAGTGCATTGTGGTGGCGGCTAAATACATTCAGACCATGGAAACTGGCATGGTGGGCGTTCTTATGGTTTCCGGTAAGAAACAAGGGAACCGATCGATGGTCTGTTTTGAGTCTAGTGAAAACAAGGGTACTGAGATGCCAGTTACCATTGTGGTGTTACTGTCAGTTCTGCAATCATCATGACTGGAAAGAATACATCAGTATCACACTTGTGCATTGCAGAAAATGTGAGTCAAATGCATCACACGCGAACAAACATTCCACTGCAACCACGGGTGCCGCGAAGGTACAGATCGATTATTCCGAGTCCAAAATTTGGAGCAGACACGCGCACACACACATATACGGAGTATAAAACTGGACATACACTGTAAAATGCATCTAGTTTGCCGCTCCAGTCGTCACAGCTGGGGCGAAGGAGGGCGTCCGCTTGGGCGATCACAGACACTCGCCGACCTCCGCAGGAAGACAGAAGCCGCGGAGCAGGTCGGCGCACGGCCACTCGCGGACGCAGGCGAGCATGATGCATCACTCATCGGTGACGCCATTCCTGTTGTCGTTGAAGACGGCCTTGATGAACATCTGCGCGCACCACTGCGGCACCCCCTTCATCGTCTTGTAGCAGCTGCCGGTGGCCACGATGGAGAGCTCCGGGGCCAGGGACGGTGCCGGCCTGGAAACGCCGACGGCGACGGCGACGGACACGGCCAGGAGGAGGGACGTGCACAGGCAGAGGCAGAGGTGCCGCCGGAGCGCCATTGTTTAACGACTACTTGTACATGGTGGCTATCTATAATGCAGTTTGATCTGAAGAAGGTGTTTGGCCTAGTTAGTGAGAGTCTGAGACATGGATTGACCTGATGGTGTTTGGCTTTATTATATAGGAGGAGCATGATTGATGCATTGATATTTGGCTTAGTGTTTTTTTTTACGAACTCAAGTTACGAGACAATTAATTTATGCAGCGGTTGCAACCTTTGACGAAATTACAAGCTAGCTAGTTATCAACTACTCCATTCCAATAAATAAGACTTATAAATTTAGTAAGAAATCAAACCTTACTATAATAAGTTTGACTAATTATATACTCACTCAGATCCAAATTAATGTTCTCGGATGTATCTAGATTCGAATGTGTCTAGTCATGATTTAGTGCTAGATACGATCGAATCTAGACAGATATGAGAACATTAATATTGATCGGAGAGGAGTATAAAAAACATCTATAATTTTTGATTTTTTCATTTTCCTCATCCTGACCGGACTTTGATGTGTGCGGAAGTGCTACCACGTCGTTGTTAAAAATCATTCAGGAGAATGATCAAATATAAACAATTTGGTATGTAGAGCTCCAATATTTTATCTGGAAAACATGACGCGTTTATGTGCACTAATGCTGTGTGGTCAGACTCATGCTAATAGACAATTGTAAGCAAGCTCTCTCATGCATCCTATTCCTATGATCCTAACCATCCTCTACCCACTAGACCTAAGGGGCCACAGGTAACAAGGCGCGTAGGCCTACAGCTCCTGCAGCCGCCCAGGATCGAGCGCCGTATTGAATCGTGGCGAGAAGGTTATCCATGTTAGGTGACACATTGTCAAAGACAATCGCGTTGGGATGCTTCCAAATTCACCAAGCCGTCAGCATGACAAGTGAGGCCCTCCCCTTCCGCAAAGCCCGGGTAGATAAAGAAGCCTGCAACCACCAATCCACGAAATCGTCTTCTCTATCCGGTGGTGTGGCTGTCGATTGAATCCAGGAAAGCACCTCTTGCAATGTCACCCTCGAGAAGGGACAGCCCACCAGAAGATGAGCCATGGTCTCAGTCATCTGGTCACAAAGAGGGCAGCGCAGAGGGCGTGCTAGTCCTCGTCTCGCAAGCCGCTCAGCCCGTTGACTATGATAGTTCCTCCTTATAGAGGATTCTCATGTAATGATGATTGCTTACATGTAGACACAAACAAAATCCCTAATTGGACTCCACATGACATATATATGTATATGCCAATGATCATCAAAATCTATACACTACATGAAAGGTACTCACAATCATCTTAAGGAAGAGATTTGGATTAAACCAAATGAAATCAAGTTTATTATAAGTAGAACATATTCCACCAGGAATACATATCAGTCTTCGTATATCCATAAAACAAGGTAGAAACTTGATATGGATGAATCACATCAAAGACACATATGGTCATATCCCTAACAGGAATGCAAACTCATTTGTGCATAGTTAATATGATGAAGTGATGTCAGGACATACGGTCTAGAACCATCAATGAAAACTTTGTAAATCATGACAATATATTTGTCAACTGATTTAAAGTGCATCTAGCAATATGTATATAGTTAGTGTAAGAAATATTCTTTGGTATCTTCAATGCACAAATCATCTTGATTAATTTCATCAGAAACATCAATATTTGACCATTTTGTGATACACATAGACTGACCGTTATCTGATCCTGATGAAGCCATATCATAGATTGAATTCACTAGTAGAGCCTTCTAAAGGAAGTCTTCAAAATAGACTCTAATGGATTCATATAATGAACGATCACATTCAAGATCATTTGTTTAAGATTCAACAGTATCACCTACTTTTATCTATCAAGATAATACAACTTGTACTGCTCAGATGCATATGCGTTAAATAGAGAATATTTGTAAATATATCTTATGAAAATCTAAAAGATTTTTTCATAATGTCTTTACCAACTTCTATATTCCATAATTATGTTCATGGGATCAATACGTGACAATTTTGAGATTTGCAAAATTCAGAGGCAGTAAAACTCCCATATATATCATAACCAGTTGATGATCTTCAGATCATACGTATTGTACTCTTTTTCCTTAATGAGTTTTCCCTAATGGTTTCTCATAAAATGTTTTTAATGAGACAATATAAATACAAGTGTTTCGATATGCTACATCGTTTTCTCCTTATGTTTTTTCCGTTGTGTTTTAAAGGAGTTTTCAGTGGCACATCACATTGCACTCTTTTACCTATATTCACTACAAGGGAGAAGCATACCGCTGGCGCACAAAAATGGTCTACCGCCGGTGAATTGCTACTCGCCGATGACCATCAGCGGTCCTGTGCGCCGGGGGTAATCTTTATCACTGGCGCATAGCGGCACGTGCCAGCGGTACGGTATTTTATTCGCTGGCGGTATATTATACAGGAACAAAAATTTCCAAGAGTACAACAATATATATATATATATATATATACAGAGAGAGAGAGAAAGAGAGAGAGAGAGAGAGAGAGAATACACATGTCAAAATAGGCAAAATACAACAGTAATGACAGCAATATATATATAAGGTTGTAATTATATGGTCACACATGCAGTATTATCAACATTGGTTCAACATTGATTCATAACATTATCTAGAGTTCACTCATCTTCATCCTCGTCAGAAGAGTCGGGAGGAATGCAAGTGAAATAGATGGTGCCATAGTGATGATTGAGGATAAACTTGAACTCCCGTCCCTCTTGCATGTCACCATATAAAATGAGGAGTCTTATCCATCCAGGACCAATAAAATATGTTCGAACCTCCTCGTTGTTGACCCTAGCCTGGTACGTCCTATCGGGATGATGATGATGCGTTAAAGTGACATTGTACACGACAACCTCATCCATGCTTCTATGCAGATGGTCCATGAAGCCAAGTCGTGCACCGCAATGGATTGACCGAATAAAATCATAGGACAAAACAATTAGTCGTGATTTTGATTGAACATATATATATATATATTTACATTGTATATACCGTCCTAACACCAAAGTTCGCAGAGAGCAGTATGGTAATCTTCCTATCCATGCAATGCCAACTATGTTGACCACAACTTCCGCACGCTTCTTCCCTATAATTCACTATACATATATGAAGAAGAAAGTTACATAAAAATGCATATATAGTAAACAACATATAATAAGATGGTCAACTACATAACTAGCTTACTATTGGATATCATCATTAGGGGATGTGTACATGTAGTATATTACAACTTCCTGATGAATAATAAAGATCTTTATCTTGTCTCCGTATTGCATGTCATGCTCATTCAAAAAGTTTATCCAGCCAGGTACACTGAAAGATGTCCTGATCGCTATGTTGGTCACTGTAACTACATAACTCCTGTCGATATCAGCATTTGA
Source organism: Avena insularis (assembly GCA_023614405.1). Taxonomy (NCBI): domain Eukaryota; kingdom Viridiplantae; phylum Streptophyta; class Magnoliopsida; order Poales; family Poaceae; genus Avena; species Avena insularis. Next base: position 452,417,298 of record CM042691.1, on the reverse strand, counting down.
CATCAATGTGACCTCAAACACGGCATTGTCAGCGGAGTTTCTACAGAAATGGTCCATGAAGTCCCGTCGCCAACTGCAAGGGATTGACTCAATAAAACAATAACAATACACCAAAGTCCATGGTTTATTTTCTATTCTATATAGACATGCATATTTAGATTGCGCATATGTACTGTTTATTTCAGAACACATACCGTCCTAGCCTCAAACCTGACAGGGAGCACTATGGGGAACTTTTTGTCTAGGCATCTCCCCAATGGTTGAGCATAATTTTTGCACACTTGATCCATTCTATATTTATCAAGAAAGAACACATAGTAAACATAGCTAACTAGCAGACAATAGTTATAAATTAAGTAACACGAATAAAGTCTAGCACAATAACTGAACATAAAACATCATAAAGTCTAGCAGGATAAGTAATATATGACAAGTGGCTGATCCAACCCTCTGTCCTAGCTAGATCTGGCGTCGTCGTCATCAGACAAACCTAAGGAAGATAGGTCGTCATCCACCGACGACGGTTGTGCGATGGTAAAGTCGCCGGGGCTAACCCCGTTGTACGGGCCCTGAGGGTGTGCGGTGGAGGAGCCCGAGCCGTCAGACCTAGATGGACCCGCCTCCTGGACGGGCTATTGGCACGTAATGGCGCCAAGACCTCGTACTGCTCCGCCATCACCGCAGGATCCTCGCGGAGTGTCTGGACCAAGGGGTCAAGAAGCTGTCTCTCGATAAGTCGGTGCTCCTTATCCTCTGCTATCATGGTGAGTCTCATACCCTTGGACCTATTCTGAATGGTCCTAGCTCAATCCTCGAGGAAGTTTAGGATCGCCCTCGCTCCAAAGTGCTGGACTTCCATGCAGTTGTAGGCGCGTGCCGCCTCCTGGGGGGGGGGGGGCGCCATGTGCGAAGGTGGTGCCTACTCCCATCGACGGTGATCCGAGCCTCCCAAGTGGGGATCTTCATCGGCTTCTTATACACACCGCGGTACTTCGGCTCTAGCCACGTCATACTACTTAAACAGACAATAATCGTGAGCCATATAACAATTATTTTAATTACAAGTAGCAATTTAATTACAACTACCAATTTAACTAGCAACTACGAATTTATCTGCAAGTAGCTATTTAACTAGCAACTAGCAACTACAAATTTATCTAGTACAATTAATCAAATCATCTGCAATACTACTCTTAAAATCATCTACACTAAAAATCATCTAACAATTCATCTAGCTACCAACTAAATCGACACTGCAGCTATAAGCATTTCGCTAGTAGTGGGCATATAATAGAGCATTCCGATCAACTTTCTGCAACCTAGACACAGTTTCTTAGCTAATTGTATAAAGGCACATGCTAAACTATCGTTGAAAGCTGCAGGTTTCTACAAACTTGCTACAACCAAGACACGATTTCTATGCAAGAATAAATTGAGGTGGTGTAGAGAAGATAGAGGTCACCAGGTGGGAAACACGTGGTGTCGGTGGCAGGCAGCAGTAGGTTGCGGACGTCGTGGCTGACAACATCAGGTGAGCGAGTTGTACCTTCGATCTTGAACAGCTTGTTGCGGATGCGATGCATGCAGTCGTCGCAGTGCAGGACGACAGAGCCGATCTAGAGCACCACCGTCGCGATCACGGCCTGATCGCGTGTCAAATCAAGCAATCGTAAAAGAAAAACAGAGCATTTCGATCAGCGATTCGGTACACGCGTTATAGTTCCAAAAACTAGTGCTACTGGAATCACAATCGGCAGATGAATCAACATGGAGAACAGGAACATGGGGTGGCTGAATACATTGCCCATGGCCGCAGCAGCCGCTCCTCCTGCAAGAGCCCTTCCTAGTTCCTTCTTTCTCTCCAGCGTTGGGCTATGGTTCGTCGGGGGGCTGCAGATCGAAGACTCCATGCCGTGGGATCTACGGAGGACGAGGAGCTAGTGTTGGGGCGGAGGTCAGCGTCGCGTGCAACTGCTGGAGCCAGCTGGAGACAGCCGGAGCACGGTGGAGGTGCAAAGAGGTATGTGGCGAGCGATGCGCGGCTGCGGAATTAAGGGAGAGGGAGGGTGTGTGTGTGTGGCTGTGGGTCGTGTGAGTGGATAAGGTGAGGGTGTGGTAGTAGGTGTGGGCTTTGTATCCAAGGCCACTTATCCTCAGCGCCTCGGCTACATGTTCGCCAACGGTACCAGCGTTATCCCGGCGCAAGCAGGACCTCTTCATGGGCGGTACGGCGCGGCCCATTTTGGTGGAGGCGGCTCACCTTAGCCCCGTCACACGCAGCCCCACTTCGCCGGCGATAGATTGTAGGGTTCTGGAGAAGAAAACTAAAAATTTCTAACTACGCGAACACTAATACCAGGATCTATACTATGTAGACATAAGTAACGAAAAATGAAGACGGTATTCATACCCTTGAAGATCGAGGAACGCCTTACGTAGGAAGGCATATGTTGATGAAGACGAGCAGCTCCAAGTGCCCCAAGTGTGGCGCCCCCAAAGTTCTACACACGTAGGCGATGTCTCTTATATGAATGATCATCAGTGGGACCTGCATGCCCATGATGACCGCCGTGCGTTTCACGAATCTTATCGCTTAAACCTTTAACATTGTTTCCCATTCCCTTTGCCACTTGATACCTAGTTCACCCGAGATTTGATCTTCGGTATCTCCATAACTTTGTTCGATTTCGTTACTGATGAACTCGTTTACTCGTTCCCATGTCGTTGCATACCGTGACCCAGTCACACGCTTGCAAGCTTTGTTAATGCAACGTCACCGAGATGGCCACGTGTGTCTATCCGTTACATGGATTGACAAATTCTGGTCTTAATATGTACTCCTCTACGCGTCCCTTTGGAAAACCTGAGTGGCACCTGTTTGATCACCCTTTTACGGCTTGATACTTGATACCATCTAGAGTCTCTCCAGAACGGTGATTTGCATTATCTCACAGTCTAAGGATTAGGTCACAGGGTATTCTTTGTTTTTCATTAATGGTAAACTTTGTAACTAGATCTCATTATGATATAACTATTGGGTATTTGTCTATCACATTATTCAACTAATGATATGACCTCATTATCAATTGGCATAAACTCCCATTATCCCGAAACCTTAGATCATCCCCATGACCAATGAGCTAGTTCGCTAGAGGTAACTAGAGACATGGTTTGTTTACATATCACACGTGTATTAATGTTTCGTATTAATACATTTATAGCACGGTATGAAACATATTATTAACATATAAGAGATATATCAAATAAAGCACTTTAATATTTGCCTCTAGGGCATATCTCCTTCATAGATAATGTAGCGCCAGTGCACCAGGAAGCCATTCACCGACGGTAACACGCGATGGCCCTGAAGGGGTTATCGCCGATGACCTATGTTTAGATTCGCCGGCGGTAACCCTTGCTATCTATAAGCTATTCTCTAGTAGTGATGAGTTTTCTCTCAAGTTTCTCATATAAATCTTAATGAGGCAATATATTATCATTATCATATGGCATACTTTTTTTCTCCCACCGTTTTTTTAAGGAAGTATAGAAGACATATTTATTCTTCTCTAAACTCATTGTGAGGTTTTTCCCTTTTCTAAGGTTTTCCTTATATGAGTTCTCATGGAGACAACAATCAATATATGTTGTGTCATTTTCTCCTTATTAATTCTCTTTATATTTTTCCCACAGGTTTTTTTTTGGCTGGGGGGGGGGGGGGAGATTCTGAAGATAAAGATTTCAAGATGATAGAATCTACAAAGGACAGTGAAATTTACAAGGGCATTCTCATGGATACGCAAGCACACTCTCAAGGCTATGCAAGAAGATTCCTGAAGATTATGCAAGATATTTTCAAGAAAAGGCGTTGTCTAAGGGGGAGTGTTAGGAATAATTAGCTTTTACCTATATGAGTTTTCTCTCAAATTTCTCATATAAATTGTTAATGAGGCAATATATTATCATTAACATATGGCATACTTTCCGCCCTACCTTTTTTTAAAGGAAGTACAAAAGGCATATTTATTGTTCTATAATGTGAGGGTTTTCCCTTTTCTAAGGTTTTCCTCATACGAGTTCTCATGGAGACAACAATCAATATATGTTTCATCATTCTCTCCTTTTTTCCCCATAGGGTTTCAAGGAGTTTTAACAACATATGAAATACAACTCTCCTCATATTTTTCCCACGGGTTTTGGAGGAGAGATTCTAAAGATAAAGATTTCAAGATGATAGAATCTACAAAGGACAGTGAAATTTATAAGGGCATCCTCGTGGATACACAAGAACACTCTCAAGACTATGCAAGAAGATTCCTGAAGATTATATGCAAGACATTTTCAAGAAAAAATGTTGTCCAAGAGGGAGTGTTAGGAATAATTAGCTTTAGAGTCAGGCTAACTGTGAGAAATTAGGATTTGTCCCACCGTCTTAAGCGAAGAGACACCTCTTGCAAACTGCCTTCGTTGGCACCTATTCCAGGGATATATAAGCCTCTCAATCATCAATGAAATCGATACTTGATTTTTTCATTTCTTCTATTCTCAAACACTTTTCTCTATTGCTGGTCCTAATAGGCACTATCAGCCTCGCCTCGTGGCATTGTCCAGTCACGACATCTGGAGAGGTTGGGATGAGGGATTCAATATGAAAATGTTGAGTTTTCGAAGTAGACATTCCTTAATTTGAGTCAAGCAATCATTGTTACTAATTTTCTCTTAATTGGAAATACTTCTTCACATTTCAATGCTTTATGGTAAATGCATACTCAATGTTTTCTAGTATAATCAAGGAGGGTGCATGCGAAGCAGCTGGCAATGCGATGCGTACTTAGAGAGTAACTCACGTTATTATGAACGAATTAACAAATAAATATATCTAAATATTTAGTTGCACTTATGCGTGTAGGCGTGCTTTGATAAGTATTTTCACGGTCGATTTTGATAATAATCCTACAGAGTCTGAGTCCTTCAAGCGCCATTTGGATCATAAAATTGTGAATTTTTGAAACCCCTATATAAAATTTATGTAAAATTTATATAAAATTTATGTGCTCATTTTTTTTAGTCCTGCTAGTTTGTGTAAAATTGTAGTCCTGCTAGTTTGTGTAAAATTTATGTGCTCATTTTTTTAACCATCCCAAGATATCTCTAAAAAATCACGTGTTTGTAAAATTCCGTAGGCATTCATATTATGTTATAATTATTTTTTGTTTACATGTTTTTACATTTGTGGAGGAATAATGTGTTCCCTCCGTCTTAAAATAGATGTCGGGATTTTTTTTTAAAATTTAGATCTATTTATATACTCCCTTCGATCTAAATTAGTGTTCTCAGATTTGTTTAGATTTAGATGTATCTAGCACTAAAATATGACTAGATACATTCGAATCTAGACAAATCCAGAAATATTAATATGGATCGAAGAGAGTACTAAATACTGTCTAGATTTATCTAAATTTTGATAAATATACCCATCAATTTTGAGACGGGGGAGTAGACGCAGAATTTATAATGTAACATCCTCTGTCCCTGACAGACGGGCCCAGAACGGACGTTCAACCCTCTTCGGTGAAAACTCTGCTGGTCGCCATCGTCAACAAATCGCCCCTTCTCATCTGTCCGCAGCGGCGGCTACTCCTTGAACCCTAAACCCTTGTGAATCCCCCACCGCGAGATTCGCCTCGAGCCGGCCCGGTGCGGCGAACTCTCCGCGTGTTTCCGGCTATCCGCGGGCCATCGCCGTACCCAGCAGGCCAGCACCACGTCCTCGACCACGGCGCCGGCACCACCACGCCCACGCTGCCCGTCGTCTTCATCATCTGCTGCGACCTCGTCCGCCCTGGCCACGGTGAGTCCATTCCTTTACCCCCTCTGTTCAAGTGGTCATTTCCCATGAAGTTTAGATCCCTAATGGCGGCCGCACCCGTTGATGCCCTTAATTTTGTATGAACTAAGGATTCACATCAGTTGCTAAATATCATCACTGAATTCCTTCACCATGCGTGTTCTCTTGGCTGCCAACAGGAACACTGATCAATCCAAGCAACCTCAGTCGTCCAATCCTGCCTCCCACCATGGCATCTGCAGACTGGTCTTCACTCCCGCCGGAGCTCCTCAACCGCATCGCCGAGTGCTTCCTCGTGACCAGTGACCTGGACTATTACATTGACTTCCGTGCAGTCTGCCGCAGCTGGCGCTCCGCCACCAAGGACCCCAAGAGTTCCCCAGACCCTCTCTTCCGGCCCCGCCACTAGGTCATCATCGATAGGCACTTCGGCGGCGACAAAACATACCTCTGGGTGAACACTGCCACTGGGCGCTTTGTGCCCAAGGAACTCCCGCTGCTCCGCCGCTATGGGGCTTCCTCTACCACCCCGGATGGCCTCCTCATTTTGAATGACATCAAGTCCCCTTGCACTGTAAGTCTCTTCAATGCTTTCACAGGCTACTGGGTCCATTTTGCTGCTCCCCTGCCTGATCAGATCATGGAGTCTGCTGCTCTTGTCTCTGGTTCTCCACCTACCCTTGTCTTGTTGTGCAAGGAGGTGTACATGGATGATCATTTCGTGTTTCGCGAGTCAGATCGTAAGGTATACACGGCTTATCCTGACAGTGAATCCTACACCATGTACGAGGAGAGGTATGCTTGCCCTTTGATCAGGTTGGCTGTCAGGGGTATCTACACTGATGGTGAGTTGGGATCGGTGGCACCATTTCCAGTTGATGTGGCTGAGAAGATCTTTGATCTGATGAGGTTTTATAATGCCGAGCCTGATGAGTCGTCTGACTCCGATGATGGAGATATTTTGATTTCCTATCGAAGAGCCGCACTTAAGTTTCAAATAGGATATGGAAACTTTTGTTACCTAGTGAGATCTGCTGGAGAAATCTTGATCATCTTTAAGCTCAAAAAAGGAGGCATGGAGGTTTACAGGACAGACACTGACAGTTATGTACTCAAGCGTGTGAAGGACATTGGCAACCGCGCCATCTTCCTTAGTGGCAGCTGTAAGTGCATATCAGTTAATCCTGATAAATTCCCATCCGTTGACGCCAACTGCATCTATTATATTAAAAGCCTAGATTCTTATGGTGGTTACATATGCATCTATAACCCGAGGTCCCAGCGAGTAGAAAGAATCTCTAGAGACATGGGTCATTGTTCTCGTCCTTACACAATTATTCAGCACCTGTCCAACTATGACCTCCAGTAGTTTAAAGGGAGTGGTCTGCCGTTGCTGATAATGACTGTCTTTTCTTGGTCCTATGTTGCTTTTGTAATGACGCTGTAATGGTTTCTGAATATTTATGCATGATGAGGTTGTTCCCCCTTGCTCTATAAAGCTGCCTTGTTTCTCGCATAAATTCGAGTATTTTAGCACTTTTGTGATCTTAATTCTTACATTAGTGTTTGCGGATGTGCTGAGAAAGTGATGCCGTCAATCCATATATTGGAACCGAAGGATAAGATTGGAGATTCTCACTTTTGTTCTGGGACTCCGGTTTATAAAGGTCCAGGATCGTTCAAAAAAAGTAGAGGTCCAGGATATATACATGTTCTTGATATGTTGTGAAACTTAAGTTGCTGACTGTATTTACACCTGTTGTGGGGAAGATACTTGGTTAGGAACACCCCTTTGGCTGAACAATTTCCCCCGACCCGCTCCTCCTCATCCGGTCTCGCCCCCCGCGGGCGACGGGGCGAGGCCAGCCGCGCCGCCTGCCCCCGTCCTCCTCCTCCCCTCCTCCACCCGCCGCTACCGGCGCGCACCGCCGGAAAAAGCTCGGGCGGGGCCGGTGGCGGCGGGCGCGCTTTCTTCCTGGCGGCGGCAGGGGTGTGCGGGGTTCCCCTAGCTGGCGGCGGTGGCCATGGCGGGCTCGGTGGGGGTAAGGCAGGACAGGGCGACGGCGAACTGGGCGCTCCCTTGGGCGGTGTGGCGGCGGGCAGTTCGGCGGCCTGGGCGGTGAGTGGGGCCGCAGGTGCCCCTAGTGGAGAGCTCGGCAGGGCCTGATCTGGGCCGTGCGGGCTCCGTCCGGGGCCCTCGGTCTCCGGCAAGGAGGTAGGTGGCATGGCCCCTTCCGGCTGTGGCATGGCTAGGGCACCGGATCTGGGACGGGCGGGCCTAGGTCAGGTGGTCGCCCGCCAAATCCTGCCCGGGGTGGCCCGGGCGGCACGGATGTGCCGTGTTCGTCGCGTTTGTCCCTCCTCGCCCTTGCGGGCCCAGGTGGTGATCCTCAGACCGACGGTGGTCCGGTAATCCCGGATGAACATGGTGGTGAGTGCGTTGCTGCTTGGTAGCGGGGATCTGCGGTGGTAGTGGATCCAGTGGTGGGCGGAGGGGTAGGGACTAGTGCTAGGGCCGACAGCGAGGGTAACACCCTTGCTGTAGTGTGGTGGCGGGGCTTCACGAGTCCATTTGGGCTCGGCCGGACCAGAGAGGGTCTGGTTTGCCTCCGCAGCTACATCCGGTCGGCTATCACCTTCCGGCGGTGGAGGTAGTTCCCTCCCGCGTGTTATTGTACTATTGACCCTCACTGGAGTCTCTTCCTTCGGTCGGACCAGCCTCACATTGTGGGTCATGGTGAGACGCCGGGGGTGGCCTCAAGACCGTGGTGGCGTGCGTTGGTGGGCGGCGAGCTTGGCAGGGAGCTTCGAAGCGTCCGGGAGTGTGGTTTTTTTAGGGGTCGGGAGAAATCCTTGTCGTCTAGACATCGACGTGGTGATGCCCGCGGGTGTCGCCGTCCTTCCTAAAGGGCGTCGGGGTATCTCTTCCCCACCTCCCATAGCGTATCAGGGGAAACCCTAGGACTTGTCCGGGCAGCAGCGTCATTGTCGCTTTCCTTCTTGGAGGTGCTGCTTGACGCGCAATGTTTCAAAGAGGCTAGGAGAGTGGTGGAAATTCTCCGGTGGACGCAGCGGTTGCGGGTCATCCTCGGTCGTTGAGCCGCTGGCGCCGGCTTTGTTTTCTCTTCTTTTCTTTTTTGTTTTCTTTTCGGTTTCCTTTGGGCGTTGTGCTATCTGGCCCAGCAGCGGTATCAATTGTGGTTGCTATATTAATATAGCAGGACGCATGTCTGTTTCGAGGAGCTGTATAACATAACCTTGTAAAATGATTTTTTTTTCTGTTGCTTAGATTTACTATGACGTACTCCCTCCGTTTCAAAGTATAAGATGTTTCAGGTTTATGAAAATAGTGTATCTAGACCCTTTTAGTGTGTAGGTTCACTCCAAACCTAGATGAACCTACACATCAAAAGGGGTCTGGATACACTTCTTTCACAAAGCTAAAACATTTTATATTTTGAAACGGAGGGAGTACAATTCTAAAATCTGACACATAGGAGAAATGTCCTTGATAACCATGCTGCCCCTGGATTCATCTTTTACTGAATGTGTTAATGTGATTTTCTCTGATGTAAACTGAATAACGACTGCGGCAGTTTGCATTACAGTCCATGTAATCAGGTGAGTCGAAGAATTCAGAGTCTTCCTCCAAAATGGAAGAGGGATAAGTAACCCAGCAGGCGCTTTGCCCTGTGCTGAAAATTAGTTTGTGCTCTGCACGAACTGTCTTCTTATTTTGACGGCAGGGCTGTGGCTCCAGCAGTTCTTGAGCTCGCAGGATGTGGCCCTAGTCTTTTGCCCGCCGGATCCAGGAGGATGGTCACAGCCCTGATGAGGCTGTGTGCTGGCGTGGCCGCCCGAAGTTATATAGGTGAGAAGCATGCTGTCCGACGTCTTTGCAGATTGACATGAAGTGCTTGCCTGCTGAGCACAATGCGGCCGCTATATAGTTTCAGACCATGGAAATTGGCATTATGGACGGTCGCTATATAGATTCAGACCATGAAAATTTACATTGTGGACGTTCTTATGGTTTCCAATCGGAAACCCCGAACTGATGGCAGTGTGCATCCTGCATGTTTGACTCTAGCGAAAACAAGGACACTGAGATGTCAGTTGGCATTGTGGTGTTACTATTATTAGTTCTGCACTTATAGAAGACAATAATTATTCAGGTCATTATTCATCAGTAACATACTAGTGGATCCCAGAAATGTCAGTCAAATGCATCACACAACAAACATTGCGCTGCAACCACGTACGCCGCGAACCTACGGATCGATTGTTCGAGTCCAGGATGCACCCTAGCAGACACTGCCACTAACTAGGCCGAACACCTTCAGATCAATCCATGTATCATTAGTCACTACGGTGAATCTATTGACATTGATTTGTCACAAAAGCTCATTCATAGCATTAGAAAAGCAACCCCTTACAACACACCAAGCATGTCAAACAGACAACAAATCCGACTCCCAGTCGCACAAAAATGCCAAAAAGTATACTTTCCGAGCTCAACTCTGAGCTACGATAGGACATCTTATACTATCAGGAATTTCATCTCATAATCACACAATATTTTTAGGACGGAAAGCGTGCCAAAAAACAGACGGAAAGTACAGGAGCACTCCACTATTTTTAGCGGGCTGAAACTTCATTGCTCACGTCGTCCTGACCCGGTTTGCTCATGCCGGTGTCCGTCATCGCAGCGCCTCCTCCACCCTGCCACACCACCACCACCACCACCACCACCTCTCCCACCTGCTCGTCACTCGGAGGATCTCTGACGGATCCCTTGGCCTGCGGGTGCTACATGTTCCATGTGGACTCTAGCGTCACTCTAATTTTGTTACCAAGTGAAATACCACAGTTACTAGTCGGTAAACGGAATTCTCAGGCCCCTCTAGCAAGTGATTTTAACGTGCAAAGAATTCCAACTATCTTAATTTGGCTCGAATGGGCCACGACAGAGTCGGACTGGAGAACCCAAGATCCACCCCATCCTAGGCGCCATGGAATGTGACCTCGACAACCTGCTGATAGGGCGGAGGAAGAGAAGACGGGACAGTCGAGGAGGGCGGTCGGCATGATGATGAGACGATTCACACGCACATCCGATAGACAGATCAAACCCAGAAGAGTTTACAAATAAGAATTTAAACCGAGAAGAATCAACACTACACTTGATCCATTCCGTGGTCTTGAAAGAAAGAAACTAGGTATCTGCTCCTCTAGCTAGGCTCCTGTCACTAGCTAGATCTAGATACTAATTATTCTCGTGAAGCGAAAGCGAACCGTCGGAACAATGCCGATCGACTAGCTCGCTCGCAAACGGTGGCGGACGCAGAGGTCGTCGTTGGCTACCACTTGCAGTCGCGCTTCCACTTGGGTGGCTTGCAGAAGTCGCGGAGGACGTGGTAGCAGGGAGGGTCGCGGACGCAGGAGAGCAGGATGCAGCACTGGTTGCTGATCCCGTGGTGGTCGTTGTTCCACAGCGCCTTGATGAACTGCACTCGGCACCACCGCGGCACCTGCATCGCCGTCTTGTAGCACTCGCCGTCGGCGGCCACCAAGGGCGCCGGCAGAACGGCGACGGCCAGCAGGAGGACGAGGACGCACGCGTAGAGCTTCGGCTGGATGCTGAGGAGCGCCATTGTTGTTGACTAATAGATTTGTTTTGAAGCAGGGGATCGGCCTGAGCTCAAGGTGTTGCATCTTATGGAGAGGGGGGCGCGCGCCTGACTCCGTGTATGTAGGCGGGGATCAGTTAATCACAATATATATCTTGAAGGAGCTCCCTTAGAATTAGCCGCCTGGTTGATGTCGAACGCGACGATTCCGCGACAGGTTGCTACATTATTCTATGAATGAATGAATCGCTGTGGTTGTCTGGCTCTACCAGGCACCGCCTTGGCGGTTTTCTTTTTGGCTCGTGTGACGGTATATCTGCTAAAAATATCTAAGAATACCAGCACAGGAGACTTTTTTTTTTTTCAACAAACGACCCTTTTATATCAAACTCAATACGTCACATTATCCAACCTCTGCACATCCAATATTATTGCTCAGCCAATCTGCCATGGGCAAGATGAGAAATCATACAACATATTAAAAACTTACTCCCTCAGTTCACAAATACTTCGCGTTTTGGGTTTAGTCAAAGTCAAACTTTGTAAAGTTTGACCAAATATTTAGAGAAAAATATCAATATTTATAATGTAAAACTATAGTATTAGAATCTTTATAAAGTATATTTTCATATTATATGCATTTGCCATTACGAATATTATTTTATAATATTTTTGGTCAAACTTGACAAAGTATAACTTTGACTAAACCCATAACTCGAAGTAAATAAAAACGGAAGGAGTACAAAGTGAATCGATCAACAAACCTCAATGCCCGCTCCTCCTCCCACATCGCCCCCGCTCGGGCAACACCGCAGGGTCCAAGCCCTAGACGCCACCGTCCGGCCTCGTCCCCCCTCTCTCCCAGCCTTTGTTGGTGGACATGGCCGGGAAAAGTCCGTGTCGTCGACCAAGGAGGCGGGGTCTCTCTCTCTCTCTCTCTCTCTCTCTCTCTCTCTCTCTCTCTCTCTCTCTCTCTCTCTCTCTCCGGCCTAGGCCGCGGCCGCGTGTGGCGCCGCTGCAAGGAGGGCGCGTGTTGACGGTGCGAAGGGCACGCAGTCGGGCAGCTGCGGATGGTGGAAGCCCATGCTGCTCGTGGTCGTGCATGGAGGCTAGGACCAATCTAGACCTATGCGGACCACGACTTTAGGGCGTGGTGGTGGCGCGAGGAGCTTTGTCTCTAAGGTGCTGCATGGATGCGACTGCCATGGTGGCTGGTAGGCATTGGGGGGCCTCCTCCGCTGAGCCTATGCTGCTACCGTCGAGACTAGTAGTGGCTAAGGTCCCTCTTTTTCAACGGTGAGCTGACGCTGCTTCTTGCCTCTCTTGTGGTGTTCAAACCGGCTATTTCATCCTCCTCCCTCATCCCTAAGTAAGCCAGCTTTGGCAGAATCTGGGTCATGGGGAAGGACCGGGGCGAAAGCTTTCCTCGGCATCCGATGCGTACCACAGCGATGCTCGTGGGCTCCGCTTCCTTCCAGGAGGCATGGTCTTGGTCCTAACTATGGCTTCCTCTCCTCCGGTGTCGGGGCAATCCCTAGGTTGGGTTTGCTAGACCCGGCGCCATACATAGTGTTAGAGTATTGGGTATATACGGTTGTTATGGTAGTTTAGATGGAGTTAGTATCTTTTTACGTACAGTCCTAACTTGACTCGTACTCCAAGATGATCCTCTGTATGCCTATATATACTCGCCCATGAGGCTCAATAATACATCCATCATATTCCGCCAAACTCATACTCTTTCATTATATCAGACTAAATCGATCCAAACCCTAGCCGCCGACGAGCTTCCGCTGCCCGCCTCCCGCAGATCGATCTCCATGATCTTCGCCGGGGGCCACGCAATCCGTCGCAGGGTTCTCCCACCGATCTGTGATCAGCTGCCCTGGTGAGTGTTTTCCGATCTCTAGATCGTTTTTTCTCTCCACCGGTCGCTTGGCCCGTCTTATTTTTTTTGGTTCACCAATCATAGATCAGATTGAGTCGCCCACCACCGTGATCGCCGTACCTCTACTCCGACCATCGGCATCGATGATCTACACCGTGCCCGTGCACCTGCCCTCTCCTCTGCCGCGCCTATCTCGGCATGCTGCCGCGGCCTCACGGCAGGCTGCCGTGCACCGCGGACGGCTGCTACGCCTTCCTTGGAAGGCTGCCGTAGCTGCCTCCCTCGAGATCGTCTTCGTCCGGGACTTCACCGACAACAGCTCCGATCTATGCGTCGTCCACGCCATGGCTCATACGGTGCACCGTCGGTCTGATCAACCGATTCCATGCCTGTTTATGCTAAGCACGTCCCCAAGCACGCGCCTACCACCGATCGAGCTACGGGCTGCCGCGGCGTCGCCCCTTCGGGCCGCAACGCCGCCGCCTTTGGTCCACGCTACAGGCTTCCAACACGCCTTCCTTAGCGTGTACGTCGCTAGTGGTATCCTAGCCACTGCATCGACTCACGCCCTGCCGCTATGTCGCCCCCTCAGGTCATAGCATCACTGCACACAGTCTACATCGCCGTCCCCGCGCACCGACGCCCCAGGCTATCTCCGTGCCACTTCCCATGGTGCAGGTCGCCTACGTCCGCGCATGGTATTCGTCACGTTGGATTCTTCTTCGCTAACTTCTAGTACCGCCACCACGCAAATCTAGGCATCCAACATGACCACTCCAAGCCAGCTTTGCTTTCGCCACCTTCAACGTCTTTGTCCCTGACCTTGCGTGCTCGGTATTGGTAACACCGGTGCGTGCCTTTGTCCCCAAAGCATCCCCGAGCCTGGCAATCTCGGACCGGTGCCTCGCCTTCGTCGGCCTCGACAAAGTCTTCTTTGGCATCGATACCTTCCTCTACGACTGCCTCGACCGCGTCACGGACAAGCTCTTCTTTGCGTACTCGGTTCTAGCCAAACCGGTTTGTGCATTCTTCCTCGTCGTGCGCCTAGTTCTGGCAAAACTATTGCCGCACCTCGTCCTCGACGGCTCGAACTGCATCGACTTCGGCATCGACACCCCTCGGCAAGCTATCGCGGTTCCACAGAAAGCCTCCGTGGACCCTCGGCAAGCCTCTGTGGCCCCTCGGGAAGCCTCCACGGAGCCTAGGCAAGCTTGCGCGGCCCCATGACGACTGCCTCGACGCGTCTCTATCATTCTCCTCGCGCACTATGCGCATACGGCTTCATGTGCGGCTACCTTGACACCGGCATCCCCGACCACGACATCGACCATGGCGTCCCCTCGCAACGGCTACCCCGACCTCGACAACGCCTCACGCTCTCGGCTCCCTCGACAGCTATCACCTCGCTTGGGCATCTCACCAGCTTCCTCTACAGTCCAAGCTACCGCGACGCAACACCGTCCACGACGTTTCCGCTCGGACTGCGGGGAATGTTAGCCTACTGAATGCTATTTCAGTTTATCTCCAGTCTGACCGTCTGCGACGTTCTAGTTGTTCACGACGCTACCGCTACGACTACGGGAGAGTGTTAGAGTATTAGATATATACGGTTGTTATGATAGTTTAGCTAGAGTTCGGATCTGTTTACGTACAGTCCTAACTTGACTCGTACTCCAAGATGATCCTTTGTACGCCTATATATACTCGTTCATGAGGCTCAATAATACATCCATCATATTCCGCCAAACTCATACTCTTTCACATAGTTCTCTTCTTGAAGATGTCGCCTTGGCTATGAGGGGGAGGCCAATCAGACAATGGGTGATTTGATGCGCTACCGGCCTTAGCTACTGCACACTGCACACATGGCGTGGGCTTCAAGGGCACAATGTACGGCATATCGGATGCAGCTTAGTCGACGCCTTCCTTGAGTCTGGTGGGATCCTACCTCTTACTCGCCATCTCTCGGGCACATGGGGGGGGGGGGGGGAGGTGCCTTGGTTCGGGTAGCCTTAAAGTCGTCGGCTTGCTATGGTGATGTCCTGTTTGGACGGTGACACGGTCTTGTAGCTGTGTGCTCTATCTCCTCATCATTCTTGGTAGGAGGCTGGGAAAGGCTTTCATTTTAGTCGGGTCATCTTGATTGTGCGTTGTAGTGTAGACCGCTTGGCATTGCAACTTGTTGGGTTTGTGGAGTTATAGCCTTTCATGGTGTTGTATCAGCCGTCGTCCTCTTGCTTCTATGAAACTGATGTGTCTTCTAGGTTGTATCTTTAAAAGAAATTAAAAACTTACTGATGATACGATGATATTTTAGAACTAATCTTCCACAAGCAACATGAGAAAGCGTAGAGCATACCGGAAAGTTACACAAACAACAAATGATATATTGATACAAAGTATATACATGGGTATATATGTATGTATCTTTATCCGGCTATGTTAAAGACAAGACAACAAATGTGCAAACACATCATGGATGTCAACACTTACAGCAAGCCTTCTATTTTCTTATACCTAATAAGATTTACAAACATATATTATAAATTTGCTATTTACTCTTACATTAATACACCCTGCACACTATGAACTTACTTTAAGTTATTTGTTAGATAAGGCGCTTTAGAGCTTCCGGTCTAATGTGTTTAGGATACTAAAATGGAAATGATTCATTTATATTAATATGTTTTAATTGGCTGCCACAAATTAACGCGTTACCATATGTGATCTTGCCTTTTGTTTTCCATGGATCTAAAGATGTTAAATGGAATGATAAACTTTCCAAAAGACAGTGCATCAATAGGATACACAGAGAAAAGTACATTTTAAATTAGTTCAAACATCTTCTGAATGGAAAATCTATAAGAGTTATTTCATCTACAGTATTTGCTAGCAATTTAATACATAGTGTACTTAATTAAGTGCAATAGAAAACTTTATCCAAATAATGTCAATTGTAGTCACAGAGTCAAAAAGTCCAACAAATTTTGTCATCTCTCATAAGAATAATTTTTCTCTGCTTATAATTAGTATTTGGTAGCAATTTAATACGTAGTTTACTTAATAAGTATTTGGCAGCAATTTAATACGTGCTCTACTTCATTTTCTTCAAAACTAAATTTTCTCGGCCAGTCCATCTTATTACGGTGTTTATAGTCACTTATTAAGAATAAAATATACATTAATCGTATATAAACCTTAATTACTCAATAAGACCGAATATACATGACTTGAAACTAAACCTTACTTTATCTTACATTACCAGCATGGTCACCGGTAATCTTATTGTGTATATGTTATGAAATTAGTGAAGAGCCCTGGCTAAGGGCAGAACCTTGTTTTAGAACTAAGAACATAATACATTAAATTCCCTGATTTAAGTGCGTTATGACAATCCATTGCATGCATCAATTTTTTCTGTTATTTTCTATCAAGGTCTCTTGTTGACACCTAGCCTTGCCCCGTTTTGAGACCAAAGGAAAACCAACTCGACATTAGCATTCTTTTGTTTTATATAATTTTCAGGCCAAATAAAATTGCCAGCATTTACGGATCATATATAAACCTTATCTTAGTGTTATGATAGTAGTTTAATATCATGAATCTAGATGCCTCCACACACACACACACACTCATTATTTATCACTCTCTCTTGTTATATATTTTCTTCTTATCATGCCCTAGTGTTTGTGTCAACTTATATTTTTATGTAGAACTATAAAGACTTACTACATATTTTGCATGCTGTGTTTTTCTAACTTTTGACCATTATTGTTTTCCAACTTCTTTTGGTTTACTTTCTTCCTATAATACCATGGGTACATATAGAAAATTGTTATCGGTCTAGTGTTTTATCTTATATAATTTAATGTATTCTCTATCTGTTATCCATATACATGTATTTATGATCTTTGATCTTCTTGATTTATCACTCTATTAGTGAATCAATTCACCCATGTTGTTGCTTCTTTCCAATCTATGTATTTTCTCTTTTGTCGTGGTGCCAAAATCATTCGGTCCTTGTTTTTTCTCTCCCAACCGCCACCTCTGATCTAGCCACCGCCAACACCTCCGCCTCCTCCATAGGTCAGTTCCCCCTCCTCTGGCCAGTCTCGCCGGCGTCTGGAGAGGTGGGGAACCCGATCTATGGGTGGAGTTTTCAAGAAAAGTAGTGTTTGCACAAGATTAGATTAGGGTTTTGGGAGCTATCTTCTTCTTGGCGTTGACATCAATGGAGATGGCATCCGCAATAAATGATCTTAGGCCCTTTGTTCGACGACGAGATCTTCTCGGCGTTAATGGTGGTGTTGTAAGATTAAAATTCTATAGGTACGGTTTTTTAGATCTTGATTCACTGGATCGATCTTGCATTTTTTCTCATGGTTGCCACGAGGAGGATTATCCTCACAATATTTATCACGACTGCTACGTCCTCGACAATGGAGATTTGTATTCTCGACTCCCCTGCAACATTGACCAAGCTATTCAGTTTCCTTTCCCTAGAATAGGTGGTGGTACTCTTGCCGATGTTGATGGATTACTCTAATAGCTGTGCGCGTGCACATAGCCTTGGCATTGTGGCTCAAATTGAAATTATGGGAGAATCCTCGTTAGTATTTACAGGTTTATGGTTTGATATATGTGTCATGTTTATTGGGCCGCCTTTAGAAAAGTGCAATATTGTGTCATGGAAGAAGAATATTTTGAAGACCTTCGAGATTTGCTCGTTTTCTATTAGGTTTTATTTTGTAGTCGTTGAAGACAGTTTATGTATCTCTATCATGTACTATTTGTTACTATGAATATATGTGGTATTGATTATAAAAAAACTCATTCCGTTCTTGAACGCTGCTTGTACACTACATGAACAAAACAAGGTGTCGACGGCCATAAGCTATCGGCATAGGCCAGTTTTGCCATCGGCGTAGGGCCATCGACATAGCATCCTATCGGCACAGTCTATTGATAAGTCCATTTTGCATCACTATTCTATGTCTTAATTCACTATTATTCATTGATATATTTCGTATTGAGAGGTGATACTTATGTTATTTCATCTATTTTTGCATGGTTGATAACTTTTGGAGCATGGACCGCTGTAGTCAGGATTCTGATGGAAAATGTGCTGTTTGGAGGCAAAATTCGCGAAGATCAGAAAATCCGGGAAAATATACGAAAAATCCTATTTTTCCAGAATACTAAGGATGCCAGAAGATGGAGTGGAGGTGGGCCACAGAGAATTTATGATCCATACCACTAGCCAGCACCTTCTGCTCCTCGTTGGGTTCGACACTCTTACTTATCGAAAATACTGCGATACACCCCCTATACTTGTGGGTCATCATCTATGCCGACGGCTTTGCCCTCGGCATAGGCCAGATGGGCCCGACATAGACAGCTAACAACGGCTTAGCTACGCAGACGGCTTGCCATGGGCATAGTATTTTTCAATTTTCCAAATTGTTTGACTCGTTAATTTCACAATGAACATTTTTAACTCTAAGCACGCTTAATCACAAGTCTAATTGCACTTGTTGTCAAACTTTTCGGTTGGTCACCCATCCTCACACTACTCCAGCCCCAACATGCTTAACTTCTCCGTTTCTTCTGGATGAGCTTCCAAAAAAGAAATTATACATTGTTGATAATACTCTACCATATCAATTATATTAACCCTTGGACCCTGATCTCACACCTCTTTATTTTTTAATTCTAAACAAATACTTAAGTAAACAACAAATAAGTAATAATAATCTTGAATTCAAATAACAATAAAATAATTTTACTTTTTTTTGTCTTTTTCTATTTAGTATGGAATAATTAATATTTTGAAATCCGTAAATCGGAATTTGACAAATAATATGTCAAAATCCAAATATTACATACATATCTTCTTCCGAACCTAAAAGTGAATATTCCAAAAATCATGAGCATTAGATCATATACCTCTAGTTCAAATCTGGCCGACTTCCTACCGATTCGGCATGAATTTATCTTTTTCATAAGGGATCGACTGAAAGGTTTAAGATATCCTGGTTAGGACATTGTCCAAGGAATGTGGTCTAGTATTTTTGAAAAATGGAGTGGTACTATTTTGAATCTTTCATTTGGTGGTTGCTTCACAAAACACCCTGTTTTGGCACTTAAAAAATGGAAAATTGCTTTTTGGTGCAACTAAAAGGAAAACTTCCTCTTGCAACATTGCTTCCCATCCCAAGATGCACATGTGTGCATAATATGGGCACATTATAATAAATTATACCGCAATTCTAGCCATAACATTGGTCGTTTGGTCCGAAAGGCATTAAACCTTAAACATGATAGCTTATTTCTGAGAAGGTTTTTTGAGATATTTGCAATATTCCAAGTTTGATATTTTTCTTTGCAACCATGTTACATAGTATGACACCACGTGAAGGTGTTATATTGTTTGGATCTTTTTTCAATTTCTTATGTCCGTTTCAAACTATGGACAAAATGGCGCAGGCATGGAGATTTTTAACTCGGGAATGAGCCTCGCTAAACTTGTAGTGCAAAACAATGGATGTGACCATTTTACCACAAGATTCACTCTGGTTGCCTCGTAGTAGGAGTTTTTGAGGTATTCCACCATATTTTCTATTTTTGATCGAATATCTTTTAAAATGTGTTATACAAAAGTATATGTAATGTTTTTATGTTTTATTTAATTTTTATTCAGCACAAATGTGTAATATTTGAGTGTAGATAGGTAGATCTTATTTGTTTGCAAATTTTGATATATTATTTGTATTTTTCTGAATTATAATGATTTAGTTATGATTTTTCTAAGATTATTGTGGTAAAAGGGAAAATAACTATGTCGAGGGCATTGCCGTCGACGTAGCTGTGAAACCTATGCCAAGGGCATTGCCGTTGGCGTAGCTCTGACACCGTCACAGCACCGTAACGGCCAAGTTCCTACGCCGACGACTTACTTACGCTGACGGCTGCCCTCGGCCCAAAGTGTCCTATGCCGACGACTTATTTAGGCTGACGACTGTTTTATTGCGCTGCCCGGATCGTGCCCTACGCTGATGGCCCCGACTAAAATCCGTGGGCGTAGGAAAAGGCTGTCGGCACCTTGATGCATTCCTGTTGTGGTACATGCAAATGCACAATTAATTTTGTTTGTCCTTATTTAAATATATATACAGCTCCCGATTTTCATATATGAAGGTACCCTAAACTGGAAATTATTATTGCCATCCTTGTTCTATGTGTGCAATGTTGCGGAGAAAATCACTAAAAATATCTATAAAAAAAACTCCTTTTGTTCCTTTAATCAAGGCGTGAATATTTTTCTAGTTTTTTCATCATAAAGGAAGGCGTAGGGTAAGATGTGTTGCCATTCTCCCAAATTTACCCTCCACTCCGTTGCTTCCTCCTTTAAGACCGCTCTGCAATTAATACTTCCGAACAAAAAGGCTCTCTCAGCATGCGTGGCTGGATGCTAGAATTAATAAGAGGGAAGGAGCGAGTAATTTGGGGCAGATTTGGAAAATGATATTTTTGTATGACTCTCTTAATCCTAGCACCAATTCTTTTACGCCCTTTCCATGAGAATGGAGGGAGTAGCAATTGGAAAAAAATGCGTGATAAAATTCACCAAATCAAGCTTCAAAGTTCAATGTTAGCATCCATCTTGTGTACGAGTCTAAATGGACAAACTCAAGTTAATATAAATGCCTCAGTGAACTCAGATAACTTTGAACTAGTCTCTCGGATCGATCGCATGCACATGCAGATCCTCAGGCTCTCTCAGCTGCATGTACCGACGACCATTGACTAAAAAACGTGTAAGACTTGACCCAATGGCATATGCATGTACACACAACTACTGGCTTCACTTGACCACTGACCCGGTCCTATCACTGCCGATCGATCGATCCGTGTCCACTTCACGGAGCTGGCCTGGGCGATGGCTACGGGGCGAAGACGGCCACAGTGCGGAGCTGGCCTGGGCGATGGCTACGCTGATAGCCCCGAGTAGCTCGCGGCCCTCGGCGAAGCTATCCATTCCTGTAGTGTCGCCATGATCGATGCCAGCATACATCAACTTTCTTAGACTTAAACAACTACCAGATGCATACTACAAAAGAAAATGGAACTGAAACATGATGAACTACTAACTAACAAGGTTATGGTGTGGGCTTTCTTTGTAGTTTGCTCGAGACGTTCTAACATCCATGTATACCCAACATAGAATATAAACACTTGCAGCATATCAAACAGCCCATACTACATTAAAAAAAATCTTCTGACCTGTCACAACTGGCAACACCCATCTAAAAAAATGGCCGCAGACGAAAATGGCTCAAAGGAACCATGTTAGAGTCAGATCGGACGACCAAATCCACGCCAACACAGGCACCATCTTCTCTTGGCAAGATGGGCAGGTGGAGAGCTCTAGTAGTGCATTTCCATGTTCCAATAACTTGAGCACCGCCATGACTTTGTCCATGGAGATGACGCGAGTTGCAATGTAGAGGCATAATGGGACTAGCAATGAGACAAAACACACATGTACACCAGTCAGTATATTTTACTTACTCCATCTCAGATTAGTTGTCTTAACTTTTTCTAGATTCACATGTACATGAAAATATATTTAGATACATGTGAATCTAGACAAAGTTGAGACATCTAATTTGACACGGAGAGCCGGAGACAATACGACTTATCATAAGATTGGGACTCTGCAACATTAATATGCTGCACACATGACATATCAAATACGAAGGAGTTTAATAACTAAAACTGAAAGAGGAGAGAACAATGTGGTCTTGAAATCAAGAAACTAGCTACCTCCTATCACTGGATAATTGATTATGGATTCCTTTGAAGCAACGGTGTACACACAAATGAAAAAAGAATCGCATGCAGATTATTGATCCCATCGATGGTCCTGGACGACCAAACTAAAGCTCGGATCGAAAGCTAAATAAAACAAATTACCCAGGAGCCTAGCTAGCTAATGATGGTGCCCTGGAGACGGCGCGGGCGCCAAGGACTTGGAGGTCCGCAGCGGCGGTACAAACTTGCAGAAACCTATCCACTTCCAGTAATCGCAGAATTCGCTGAGCACTTTGAAGCAGGCGTGGTCGCGGACGCAGACGAGCTTGAGGCAGCACATGGGGCTGAGCTCATTAGGGTTGTTGTTCAAGAGCGCCTTGATGAACTCGGCTCGGCACCAGCTCGGGACCTGCATCGCGGTCCAGTAGCACTCCCCCTCCCCGACCACCATGGGCGCCGGAGGAGCCACGGCCAGGAGGAGGAGGAGGCACAGGCACACGCAGAGCTGCCGCCGCCTCATCAGGAGCGCCATTGTTGACTATGTACTAGATTTGTTTCGAAGATGCAGGGGATGGATCGGCCTGAGCTACCTAGAGGGATATATGGAGAATGGGAGAGGTGGCGCTTGGACTTAGGCTACGCAGGCGGAGATTGTTAGCTAGTTAGTTAACGACTTCTTTTTTCTTGCGGGTAAGTTAACGACTTCTCTGATGGCTAGCCCGTTCCATGCATGAGATAACGAGTTGTATGCGTGGATTGATATGGATCACTTGCATGTTTGGTGTACATGTTGTTAGACCCAATAATGATTCTATCCGGTATGTGTATGGTGTAGTACACCAACACTAGTCGTATGCACATGTGTACCTGCCAAAGTGTGGGCCCACCGCTATATAACATGCAACCCAGGGGATCAGGGTATCGTTTTACACCTAGACTGATTTGGTATCAGAGCCATCCTATTCCACGACCTAGCCTCTAAAAAGGATCTCACCATAAGACCAAAACCCTACGACTAAAACCATCCCCGCCGCCGCCATGTCAACCTCATCGTCGGCCCCTTCCCTAGCCGCGGCACTCGGCTCCCCTTCCTCCCAAAAGCTGACGCGATCGAACTTTCTTTTCTAGAAGAGGCTTGTGTTCCGTAGAGCTCAAAGGCACCGAGCTAGCACCAGCCAATACCTCTCACCTGAGATTCTCACCCACGTCATTGCGCTTGAGTCAACAACCGTGGTGTGGGGTGTGATCACCACGATGTTCTAATCTCAATCCCGTGTCAAGATCTAGCATCTACCAGGTGCTCTCAACACTACAGGAATAGGAAGCTTCTCTGAGGGCTGGGCGCTACGCCGACGGCCAAACGTCGGGGCCGTCGGCGTAGCCATCGTCCAGGCCAGCTCCCCTCCGCGGCCGTCGGCGTACACCTGCCCTCGGCGTAGCTATTTTTCCTTTTACCTCATTAAACTTTGAAAAATCATAACTAAATCATTCTAATTCAAAAAAATACAAATAATATATCAAAATTTGCAGAAAAATAAGATCTATCTATCTACACTCAAATATTATATATTTATAAAAAAATATTAAGTGAAACATAAAACATTATATATAGTTTAAAACGGGCATAAAAAATTCAAAAACGATCGAAACAATGCGAAACCTTCGCGTGGTGTCATATTATGTGACATAGATACAAGGAAAAATATCAAACTTGATATATTGATTATGTCTGAAAAACACCTTCACAAAATGACCTATCTCATTCGAGGTTTCTCGGCTTTCGGGTCAAATGACCAATGTTATGGCTAGAATCAAGTCATAGTTTATGATAATGTGCACACATTGTACATACATGTGCATCATGGGATGGCGAACACTGTTGCAGGAGAAAGTTTTTCTTTTTGTCGCACCAAAAAGCCATTTTTCATTTTCCGAGCACAAAAAACGGACGGTTTTATGAAGCAACCACCAAATGGCTAATTCAAAATGCTACCATCACATTTTAAAAAAATAATAGACGACCTTATATGGACAATGTCCCAACAGGGGGATCCGAAACCTTTCCGTCCATCCCTGGTGAAAAAGATAAATTCCTGCCGAATCGGTAGGAAGTGGGTCAAATATGAACTGCAGGTACATGATCCGATGCTCATGTTTTTTTACAAAAATCATTTTTAGGTTCACAATATGCTATTTTATCAAAGATCCAATGCAAGTTTAGTGAGGCTCGGCCTCGAGCTAAGAATCTTTATGCCCGCTGTTCGACAAAGTTTGACGATAGTATAAAACGGGCATAAAAAATTTAAAAACGATCGAAACAATGCGAAACCTTCGCACGGTGTTATATTATGTGACATAGTTACAAGGAAAAATATCAAACCTGGTATATTGATTATGTCTGAAAAAAACCTTCACAAAATGACCTATCTCATTCGAGGTTTCTTGGCTTTCGGGTCAAATGACCAATGTTATAGCTAGAATCAAAGCATAGTTTGTGATAATGTGCCCATATTGTGCATACATGTGCATCATGGGATGGCGAACAATGTTGCAGGAGGAAGTTTTCTTTTTCATCGCACCAAAAAGCCATTTTTCATTTTCTGAGCACAAATAACGGACGGTTTTATGAAGAAACCACCAAATGGCTAATTCAAAATGCTACCACCACATTTTACAAAAATACTAGACGACCTTATATGGACAATGTCCCAACAGGGGATCCGAAACCTTTCCGTCCACCCCTGGTGAAAAAGATAAATTCCTGCCGAATCGGTAGAAAGTGGGTTAGATATGAACTACAGATACATGATCCGATGCTCATGTTTTTTTACAAAAATCATTTTTAGGTACGGGCATAAAAAATTCAAAAAGGATCAAAACAATGGGAAACCTTCGCGTGGTGTCATATTATGTGACATAGTTACAAGGAAAAATATCAAACCTGGTATATTGATTATCTCTGAAAAAATCTTTCATAAAATGACGTATCTCATTCGAGGTTTCTTGGCTTTCGGGTCAAATGACCAATGTTATGGCTAGAATCAAAGAATAGTTTGTGATAATGTGCCCATATTATGCATACATGTGCATCATGGGATGACGAACAATGTTGCAGGAAGAAGTTTTCCTTTTCGTCGCACCAAAATGCCATTTTTCATTTTCTGAGCACAAAAAACAGACGGTTTTGTGAAGCAACCACCAAATATATAATTCAAAATACTACCACCACATTTTACAAAAATACTAGACCACCTTATATATACAATGTATCAATAGGGGTATCCAAAACCTTCCCGTCCACCCCTGGTGAAAAAGATAAATTTCTGCCGAATCGGTAGGAAGTGGGTCAAATATGAACTGCATGTACATGATTTGATGCTCATGTTTTTTTTTCAAAAATCATTTTTAGGTTCACAATATGCTATTTTATCAAAGATCCAATGCAAGTTTTCCTTTTCGTCGCACCAAAAAACCATTTTTCATTTTCCGAGCGCAAAAAAGGGGGATTTTCTGAAGCAACCACCAAATAGCTAATTCAAAAACGGGGGATTTGTGATTAGTTGATATGGATATCATATTTGGATTCCTATCATTTTTCTGATCAATTTAGATATATTTTTTGTCGAATTCCGATTTACGGATTTAAAGATATTAATTATTTCATATTAAATAGAAAAATACAAAATAAATAAAATCATTATATTTTTATTTGAATTCAATAATATTTTTACTTATTCATTATTGTTTACTTAAATAATTGTTTGTAATTTCAAAAAATACAAACATATGACATGATGATATAAGAGTTAATAG
This sequence comes from Avena insularis, assembly GCA_023614405.1. Taxonomy (NCBI): domain Eukaryota; kingdom Viridiplantae; phylum Streptophyta; class Magnoliopsida; order Poales; family Poaceae; genus Avena; species Avena insularis. The sequence goes on along the minus strand of CM042691.1, from coordinate 452,391,305 downwards.
GATTGATATCATAGTATTGACAACAAGGTAAAAACTACATCGCGGGAACAGATTCTGAAGGAACAAAGAAGTTAAGCGTGCTAAGATCTGAAGGAACAAGGTAAAAACTACATCGTAGTGGTAGGATGGGTGACTGACTGGGAAGTTTGACCAAGACAGCAATTTGACCTAAGATTAAGTGTAATTAGTGTTAAAATTGTTCCAAGTGGGCGATTAATGAGTCAAACAATTCAAAAATTAAAAAATAGAGAAAAAAATTTAAAAAAATATTTTTTTTTGAAAATTATTTTACAACCGTCAGCAATACCGACGGGCTTTTTTATACGCCGACGGTCTTTATGCGCTACGCCGAGGAAGACCTTTGCTGAGGAGGCGTAGCATACGCCGACGGGGATCGGGGCTACGCCGACGGCTTTTAAAAGCCCTCGGCGTACCATGCAGTTCCTGTAGTGCAACAACACAAAAAAGATGAGCATGCTGTAGAAAATAATAATGCAGAAGGAAATTCATTTGATAACGCACCAGAAACAGAAGAAAATAGTTCACAAAAAAAAAAAGAAACAGAAGAAAATGATGCACACACACCGATCCAGTAGAAGATAAAAGCAGTGCGGAATCTGATGTTGATTCTACTGCAGCCTTGAATCGCGTCATGTTGGATCCCGGGGCAGATCATGTCACCTCCGATCCCGAGGGACGGACAGACCTCAACGCGTCCGCGCGGTCCCCGTTGTCCTCTCCTATGCGCCCATGTCTGCAATTCCAGGAGACTCCGTCACGGTCCCCTCCACCTGGCAGTTGCGGGGCCGGACCAGGTATCCTCCACGCGTGCGCACGCCTGCGTCAGACCCCATCACGGTCCCCCGGAAACTCCCCATCGGCAGGTGCTGCCCCTGAATCCTCACGTGTCATGTCATCTGCAGACAATGATGTTGTTGTGAGCTGATTCGGCTGCACATGTGTCGCCAAGTCTCGGATCCTCTGCGGCTGTTGATCTTGTTGTTCCTCCCATGCGTGAACCACTCACACGACTTTATAAAGGTATCCGACACCCAAAAGTTCGTACTGACAGTACTATTCAATATGGTATGCTTGCTGCAATAGCTGAACCGAGTTCACTTTAGGCAGATCTTGAGGAGAAGAAATGGTGCAAAGCGATGGGGGAAGAGTATGATGCTTTGTTCAGAATAAAACATGGCGCTTGGTTCCTTCCACTCCAAATAAACATCCGATAGATAGTAAGTGGGTATATCGTATTAAGAGGCATGTAGACACAATTCACATGTATAAAACATGGTTAGTGAAAAAGGTTTTGAGCAAAGGTATGGTATAGACTATGAAGATACCTTCAGCCATGTTGGTAAAGAAGCTAGCTACTATTAGAACTATTTTAGTTGTTTGAGTATGTAGAGTTGGATCCTACAGCAGCTAGATGTCAAGAACATATTCTTGCATGGTGTTCTGGATGTGGAGGTATACATGAAAGAAACCCCAGATTTTGAAAATCGTAATGCTCCTCATCATATTTGCAAGCCTGATAAATCTTTATATGGACTGAAACAAGCCCCCAGAGCATGGTATTCTCGACTTAACACAAAGTTGCATGATCTTGGTTTTACAACATCAAAGGAAGACACGTCTTTGTTCTTATATTAGAAGTCAGGTATCACTACTTTTGTGTTGATTTATGTCGGTGACATCATAGTGACAAGATCCTCAGACCAAGCTATGTCTGCTTTACTTTGATACGTTAGTGAAAAAATTGCTATTAAGGAACTTGGTGACTTACATTTTTTATTGGGAATTGAGGTAAATAAGATATAAAATGGTTTGCTTTTGACACAAGCAAAATATGGTTCTGATTTACTTGACAAATTTGGTATCAAATAGTGCAAGCATGCGCATATAGCACTGTTCTCCACTGGAAAACCGACTCTATTGAAGGGACGCCTCTTGATCCTGAAGATAGTACATGTTACTACAATATTGTTCGTGCTTTACAATATCTTAGTTTGACACGTTTTGATTTATATTTTTAAGTAGAAAAAGTATGTCACTACTTTCATGCCCCAACTACAACTCATTGGACATCTATCAAGAAAACTGTGACATATGTCAAGAATATTATAAGTACTAGGATCACTTTTAAATAGTCATCCTCTAATCTTCTAATTGCTTTTTTAGATGCTAAGTAGGCTAGTTGTCTTGATGATAGACGTTCCACTTGAGGTTTTGCAATCTTCCTTGAACCAAAGTTGATTTCATGGAGTGCCAAAAAACAAGCCAAAATAGGTTCAGGCACCGAAGCTGAATACAAATCCTTATACAATGCTATTGCTGAGCTTATTTGGGTTGAGACTCTTCTTGGTGAGATTGCTATTACTTTAAAGGAAAAACCTTGCTTATGGTATTATAACCCACGAGCTACAATACAGTCTTCCATGCACTACAAAACTTATAAACATAGACTTTCACTTTGTGAGGGAAAGAGTAGCATCGAAACGTTTGGAGATCAGATTTGTGCCAATTAAGGATCAGGTTGCTAATGGGTTTACTAAAGCTCTACCAATCAAATATTTCTACGAGTTTAAGCGTAAGCTAAATCTTCTTAGAAATTTAGACTACGGGCTGTTGGACCTAATGTATATATATGGTATGTGTATGTTTTAGTACACCAATACTACTCGTATGCATATGTGTACGTGCCATGGTGGAGGCTTTTCCCACTGCTATATAACATGCAACCGAGGTCCCATTCAGCATGCAACCGATATTTCTAATTAATCTTTTTAATGTTTAATAAATGGCATAGTTTTTTCTATTTGCCTACAATTTTATTTGATATTTCTAAAATTTATAATTACCATACTATTCATCTATGTGTGGTGTTGCGCTTCCCGGATTTGTAAAATACCGACATTCGTTAAATGGCTAACTGTGCCTTTGAAATATACATTATGTGTTGGTAATTTTTTTAGATAGATCGAGCATACGCGTGATATGTAGAACAAGATCAACTGGGTAAATACAACGAAAAGCTCAATTAATTAACCAAGTACGGAGCTATATATCCGTCCAATATAAGATCTTTTCCTCTAAAACAAGAATAACACTCCTAACATTTTAGCGAAATTTACATGATAAAATCAATTCAACATAATCGTCTCAAGTCTATCAATGAAACCTGTATTCATCAACGATGCATTTTTTGGTGCCATCCTTGCCAAAAAGATTGGATTTTCATAGAAAATAATCTTTTCCAAAAAGATTTAACTAACACATTGTTCATACTAAAAATTAGTCCATGCAGGTACACAGGTTGAAGACTAGTATGATGATAATTAAGAGGATGCACACATCTAGTAGACAGATCGAACACAAGAGAGTTTCTAAAAAGTAACTAAAACCGATGCAGAAGAACAAGTTGCATGTGCTGTCTTGAGAGAAACTAGCTACTACTACCTCGTATCACTGGACAACTAATTATTCCTGTGATGGTGGCCCGGAGACGGCGCCGGCGCCGGCGCGGAGGAATTTGAGGCTCGCAGTCGCTGCGGCGGAATATACTTGCATAAACTTCTCCACTTGTCGTAATCGCAGTGTTAAAGTATGATACGCACACGGTTATTGTGGTAGTTTAGGATAGTTAGGATTCTAGCCTAACTCGTCTTGTACTCCAAATTGATCCCTATACGTTATATACTCGTCCATGAGACTCAATAATATATCCTTCATATTCCGCCAAACTCATACTCTTTCACGCAGAATTCGATGAGCACTTTGAAGCAGGCAGGGTTCGTCGACGCAGACAAGATCGAAGCAGCACTTGTCACGGATCCCCATATGGTCGTTGGTCAAGAGCACCATGATGAACTCGGCTCTGCACCAGCGCGGCACGTGCATCGCGGTCCAGTAGCACCTCCCCTCCCCGACCACCACGGCCAGGAGGAGGAGGAGGCACAGGCACACGTGGAGCTGCCGCCGCCTCATCAGGAGCGCCATTGTTGAGTACTACTAGATCTGTTTTGATGCTAGCTGCAGTGGTAAGATCGGCCTGATCTAGCTAGATGGATATATGCTGTCATATAGAGGTGGCGCATGGACTCAGGCTATGTAGGTAGAGATCAGTTCACCCCATTTTTGATGGCCTAGAGTTTATCCGACTTAATTAGTTGCTGTAAGTTAGGACTAGTCCATTCCAGTGACCTGCGAATTTACCGGTTAGATATACTAAGTATGTATTATTTTAGATTTCAATGATGTCTCCAATACACAAATCTCACCATTATTTATTCGTATAACAATACTTAAACATAGAAAAATAAACTATACTATTTATTTATATATGTATATACTGTATAACTAATCGCCATACCATTTTGCCTGGTCATGGCTGGTGGCCACCACACGAGGACGAAAAAATCTAGGGTACAATCGAACTAGTTGCTCGTCACCAACAAAGTGCTAACACGCTTTGCAGATAAGTGGGACGAATTGATGGCTGATCTCAAAACGTGCTCCGAAGTCAGAAGTGATTCCAACACTGCCGAACCACACAGCTCATCTATCATCGCATGCTCAATTAAGTTCCATATCCCAAGGCTTTTCCAAAACGAACGGGCTATCGGGCAAGTAAAGCAAAGGTGATCGACGTCCTCTGCAGCAACAGAGCATATAGGACATTGTCCGCTTGTACTAATATGAAGATTATCCAGAATAGATTTTAGAGGCATAATAGCGTGGAGCGCGCGCCAGGCCAAGATCTTAATTTTGCTTGGTATCTGAAGCTGCCAAAGAGCCTTCCATACTGGATTGCAGGCCGACGATCCGGGGAGGGCCAGGCTTGCTGCTCTCGGCCCGAATTGGTGTAGCCATTGTATATAGTTGGCCGATCTTACAGTAATCTTCCCATGTTTCGTATAATCGTATTATTCCAAGCAACAAAATCTTCAAAGCCGTGGTTATTTAAAGGGATCTGCAAAATGCGGTTGACATTAGTATGAATAAATAAACTGCGCAACAATTGTTTATCCCACTGTCCAGTTATTGGACTGATATGACACTTTGGTATATATTGAAGCGCCCAGAGGAGTAATAACTTTCCTATTTGGACTAGATGGAATCTAGGGATCTTTGTATATATTAATATTATCACCATTGTCAACTCTCCATATATAGCCCCGCTTAAATGTTGATAGACTTGCGACAATGCTTTGCCAAGTGAAGGAGGATCCCGTCTTTGGCCCTGCCTTAAGAATATCACCATGTGGGTAGTATTTAGCCCGTAGAACCTTGGCACATAAAGAATGTGGATCAATAATTAGTCTCCAAGCTTGTTTTGCTAGCATAGCCAAATTGAAGGATTGGAAATCCCTAAAGCCCATACCCCCTCCTTTTTCGGAAAACAGAGCTTCCACCATGCTAGCCAATGCATTTTCGTACTATTTTCATCATCGACCCAACAAAATTAAGCAATAGCGTTAGTCATCCTCTTGCATACACCAATAGGTATTTGGAACACCGCCATGGCATATGGGGATAGCTTGGGCGACCACCTTCAACAATATCTCCTTACCTTCAATCGACAAGTGTTTCTCTTTTCAACCATTAATCCTTTGAATGATCCTCTCAACAAAGTGAATGAAACAATCACTTCTATCAGCACCCACCAAAGCAGGGAGCCCCAGGTATTTATTAGACAAAGCCTCAGTATCAAAATGTAGAGTATCACAAATTTCAGCTCTCACCATAGTATTTGTATTAGGCGAAAAATAGATACTCGATTTGGTCAAACTCACCAATTGTCCCGAATTTGCACAATAGGTATCCAACACTTGCTGCAAGGAAGTTGCATTATTCATATCTGCCTTCATGAGAATAAGAGAATCATCAGCAAAAAGTAAATGAGAGATTAACGGTGCATTCCTGCACACTCTTAACCCATCAATGCCACCAACTTATTCTTCATGTAAAAATAGACTAGATAAACCTTCTGCACATATAAGGAATAAATATGGAGAGAGAGGGTCACCTTGGCGGAGGCCCCTCGTAGCTGTGAACATCTCCGCATCTTCTGAATTAAATCTTACTTATCTCACCGACCCCACACATGCCATCATAAGCGTAATCCATCTATCAGAAAACCCAAGCTTCCTCATCATATTTTCCAGGAATACCCACTCAACCCTGTCATATGCCTTGTACATGTCCAATTATTTCACCGCACAGGATCCAGAGTTACCTTTTCTCTTCCTCTTGATCGCATGCACCGTCTCATAAGCCACCAAAATATTATCAGTGATGAGTCATCCTGGCACAAAAGCACTTTGCATGGTATATATCACATCAAGAATAACCTGTTTTAGCCTAAGCACCGACATCTTCGAGATAATTTTATATATCACATTGCATAGGATTATTGGATGGTATTGGGTCACCGTTTCTAGGTTCTCGACCTTTGGGATAAGAACGATAGTAGTGTCGTTCCAACCTTCGGGAATCACCCCCATGTCCTCCATGGTAATCTGGTCCCCACACATAGCCCAGAATCTTTTGTAGAAAATCGCATGTAAGCCATCAGGACCCGGGGCCTTAAAATATCCAATAATAAAGGCCGCCTTTTTAACATCTTCAGCTATGAACACCGCCGTTAGACGCTCATTCATAGCATCATCAACTTTCGGCGTGATCTTGTCCAGCATCACCGGATCAGTAGCCTAGACTTCCAAAGTAAACAATTAAAAAATGGTAAATAAGCGGTTTTAGCATGACACTACCTTCAACCCATGTATTGTTGGCATTTTTGAGCTGTTTTATGAAATTTCTCTTCCGCCGTGAAGAGGCGAATTGGTGAAAGAAGGTAGTATTCCGATCACCTTGCATTAACCAGTTTGTACGCGACCTCTGCATCCAATGAAGCTCTTCTTTCTCAAGTAGTAATTCCACTAAATCAGATAATTCCTTTGTAATCTTCTCGTTCTCCTCAGTCATGGGCCCATTCATAGCCTTCTCTAAATCCTTTTGGGCTTTCCGAATCCGCTTCTTTGGCTGTTTTAGAAAATTACTCTCCCACTCATGTAGTGAACCATGCATATGGGACAACTTCTTTAGAACCCCGCCGCCCGCTTCATCCAGGTTGGCGTCTGACCAAACCTTCTCGACGACGTCCCTGAAAGTCGGTTCCTGTAGCCATTTATCCTCAAACCGAAGAGTCGCCTCCTTCCTGGTAACCAACTCCCGTTGTTCTGTCTCCAATAGGATTGGTCTGCGGTCTAATCTTGCAAACTCGCGATGATGAACCACCGCATCTGGGTACATGATATTCCATGCACCGTTCACCACCACCCGATCGAGCCGCTCTCGAATTCTACCCCTCTTCCAAGTAAAAGGGTCTCCAATGTAGCCCAAGTCAGTCAAAACACAATCAGATAGAGCATCGTGGAAAGCTTGCATATATGCCAAGGGACAAGCATTGCCACCTTCTTTTTCATGCGAATAAAGAATTTTATTAAAATCGCCTAAGATTGCCCAAGTCATATTATACTGCCCATTTAGTTCCCTCATTTTGTCCCATGTCATATGTTTGTCCTCCCACCTTGGTTTTCCGTAAATACCAGTTAATCTCCAAACTTTCTCCGGGCTCTCCTCAATTCGGACATCAATGTATTTTGGTGCAGAATAAATCTGTTGGACATTGATCTCTCTATTCCATAAGAGGAGAACTACTCCACTACGATCATCACTAGGACTTACGATTTTAAAATCCATCTTAAGTCTCCTTCTCAAACATTCAGCCGGATATCTGTCTAAGTGCGTCTCTGACAAAAACAACACTTCGGGATTATTTCGCCTCTAGACATCATGAAGTGATCGAACTGCCGGGTAATTCCCCAACCCCCGCCAATTCAAGCCTAAGATACTCATTGATCCTGGCAGCACTCCTCGAGGGAGCCCGCAAATCCTGAGTTTTTTGTGTTGTTTGCTTCCTCATCAGTCTTCTTCCTCTTTGGATCATGTACCGGCGTAGGGATCAAAGGATCACATGGTTCAAACTGGTTTACCATAGCACCAACCTTCCCCAAATTTGCAGTCACCAAAGCACCATCATACCCTGCATTTCCTATAGCACCTGGGTCTTCTGAATTATGCATAACTATGTCCTCGTGTTTGTTAGCCTCGGGATCATCTTCTGACATGTCATCCTTTTCAGCTTTTGTACAAACCACTCCTTTAGCTTTGTCACCTCGAGGATTTAAACCCCTTCCTGCACCGAATCCTCCTCTACCACGACTTCCACCCCTTCCACGTACTGGTCGTCCTCCGCCGTTACAGTCCATCCGACTCGGAGATTTTTGAAAACCAGTGCGTCAGGAGGATGTAAACCATCACCATGATCCTTATGTTCATGGCCTAAGTGTTCGCAGACCTAGCACCAGTTAGGCAGTTTTTAATATTTGACAAGAAACAACTCTCTCCGTCTAGCACAGATAATTGTGACAACACTCTTCAGAGGTTTTCTAACATCCACTTTTACCCTAACTCAGTAGAAATTACCCTCAAAATCATCTGATAGACCTTCAGATGCTATCCAAGTTCCCACTTTAGAAGCTAGTGATTTCAGCATTGGAGCATACCCGATAGGGAAGTCATGAATTTGGATCCAAATATCAATATTGAATAGGTCAATAGTCGAGGGTTTCGTAAGGCCATCATAGGGGACAATTACCACCGGGTTGCCCCGGAACGCCGTACATGACTCTGCCCTAGTCACCCAGGCATAAGAATTGAAAAGTATGTAGATTGTTTTCCAAAGATCTTGTCTTCACCTCTTGTGCCAGATCCTAGGCCGAGCGCATATTCTTGAAAAACCAGAAGCTTGAGTACTCGCCATCAGTGTAAACCCTAGCTATTGCCAACCATCTAATCTCTGGTGGAGGCGATTCTTCTTCGAAAATCACATCATCGAGATCTTCCTCCCGAATTCCCATCTGTTTCATCATCACTCCTATGTCTTGATCTCCTCCACTCGAGGGTCCCGACGTATGGCAGCCGCCATTGCCCAAACCTTAGAGTTCACGTGAGAGAACCGCCAGATCCTAAACCTCTTCCTGATCCATAGGAACCAAAGCAGGGAAGCGATACTCGATCACCCCTAGATCAGCCCGAGTTCGTCTGCAATCGATCAGAGGGAGGAGGCCGGGGGAAGATTCCTCAACACGCCGCAACCACGAGAGAAAGAAGAGCCCTAACATGAGGGAAAACGCGTCCAAAACACCCCATTGCAATTTTTGGTCCAGCTCCTGGATACAAAGAGTGCTAACTAGCCACACCTCGTCTACGAGCGTCAATAGACAGACATCTCCTGCATCACTTCATTTTGTCCAGTTCCCTCACTACAGGAAATAATCCATACGCCGAGCTTGAACCCGTTGGCATAGGACAAAAAGCCGTCGGCGTAGAGCTAACGGCGTTGCTTCGCCGTCACAGTGGAGGTATCTGGGGCCACGCGTATGGGCCTACGCCGATGGATGTTTGTACGCGGCGGTTGCCGTCGGCCTAGTTAGGCCTATGCCGACGGCTTACCTGGCCTACGGCCAGGTCCTTGGGCTGCCCCGTACGCCGACTGCCCTGACTAAATGCTGTCGGCATACGTTCTGGCCGTCGGTGCCTTGACGCCTGCCCGTAGTGTTGTCCTACGTCCTCTAGAGAACAACCTCCTCCAAACTGTTTTATCGAGCTATATTAATATAGCAACCACCGAAATACAATTGTCGCGGCCTCAACACAGTCAATACCAAACCAAAAAAGGAGAGAAAAAAAAGAGCAAACAATACGAACAATGGCAAACTGACAAACATGGCTCGCAACAGCTGCACCATGTCCCACCATGCTCCTAGGACTCCGAAACATCATGTATAAAAGCAACACATTCCAGAAGGATTGCGACGATGATGACGCTACTGCCCGGACAATTAATAGGGTTTTCCCATACGCCCTTCAAGAAAGAATGTCGACACCCGCACACGTCACCCCTTCGGAAGACTAACATGGATTTTTCAAGACCCCAAAAAAATCACTACCCCATACGATCCGTCATCTTCCACCCATCAACGCCGCCAACCAACATGCGCCACAACGTTATTATCACGACCATTGTTGTCTCACCGTGGACCGATGTGACACCTAGAAAACGGAAACATCAGGTAACGGGGGTAGCAATGCTGTAGCCGCGCGGGAGGGAATTACCTCCACCGTTGTCGCGGCGCTTCAACAGGGGCATTCCAGGCCCCGACAAGCCTGGCCGGGCCCAGATCGGCTTGGTAAAGCCCCATCACCATGCTGTAGGAAGTAGTAGGCCGGCTCCGCCGTTTCCATCCCCACCTTCAAGAAGAGTCGTCGCCTCGCGAATGGCCGGCCCGTCCAGACCCAAATCGAGCCTACATCTAGGACGAGTGGTCATGGTGGTAGCCCGCTCGCAGCCTCTCCCCGCACCAATCAACATCACCATCGGCGAGCAGCCACCTGGGGTCAGCACGCCACCAGAACCATCGTCAACTTGGGAGCATTGCTGCCACCTCCCGAGCAGGGGCACCGCTCACAGGGGAATCAGAGCCACATCCACCGATCTAGGGAGAGAGGAGAGGCTCTCGAGTAGGGTGTCAAGTGGGATCCCACCAAAATCCCACTTCTAGTTCATTTGTCAAAATCTAGTGTAAAATTTTGCTCAAAATTTGAACTAGATTTTAGGAAATGAACTAAAGGTGGGACTTTGGTGGGTCCCACTTGATACCTTACTCTTGAGGGAGGAAAGAGGGGCTCCTCATCGTGGGGGAAATGGGCGGGATGTTACTGTCTGACTTTCCAAAGGCCAGCACCTAGACTACCTCTTATAAAAGCACCTCCACTCGTTCGGCGTTCACAGGCCCAATTCCGGCCCTATTTAGCGCCAGACGGATGTAACGGGAATGTCCAGTTTCCCACTCGTGTTCCCATCCCGAGTTCCCGGATTTGGCCAAATTTTAAGCAAACTCAGGGAAATTTGGACGAATATAGACGATTTCATTTAAACATAGTCGAGTTCGTACATATTAAGTCAAATTCGGACATATACCCAAATTTTGACTGCATTGGGCTAAAGGAAAAAAACACAGAAATAACTACTAGGCGATCCCCATGCCATTACCATCGCTAATGCCGATGCCGCCGTTCGCGCTGTCCACATGCCGAAGTGGCGGTACAAGCACGTGTAGTCGGCATCCCGGGTCCCGTCGTCGCTGTCGCCGTCGCTCGGTGGCTGCGGTGAACGTGAGCTGCCCTGGCCGGCGTCGCCGTAGCGCCACGGCTAAGAAGATGGCGCGGCCTCGTCGTCGTCGTTGAGGACGATAAGCGGCGCGCCCTGGTAGGCGGGCTACCGGCTAGTGGCGCGCGCGGCCTAGCGCTCGGCCAGCTCATGCAGACGTCGAACACGCGCATCCTCCTCCTACTCCCAGTCCGCCCTGGACCAGACGCAGGCGTCGGGGGCCTGCATGGGTAGCACGTCGTTCAGAGAGTGCTGCAGCGCTATCTTCATGACGAATGTGTACTCGTCGACTGGGACGACCCAGTCCGTCGGCTCGAGCTTCGGCTTGCGAGAGGGGTATAGCGGCGTGGGCGGGACGATGGGCCGGCGGTGGCACGCCATTAAGGCGACGCGTGGCAGACGAGACGTGCGGTCATTGCGCGACGGTCCGTCGGGGGAGCCGAGGTGGATGAGGACGGCTTGGCTTCACACGCTGATAGGACAGGGCCACAAGCAGGATTTTTTTGCCGATTCCGCTGCGATCGGCGTTCCCAGGTGGTTCCCAGCGCTCTGGGTTTGGCCTAGGAACACCAGATGAAAGTTGGGCCAAATCCGGCGTCCTGGAATCGCGACTGGGCCAATTTTCGTCGTCCAAATTGTAAAAAGGAAAACGCTAGGCGTCCCCCGGACGATGGGGGCTTCCCATCGTCCTCCTCCCCCGCGCGCCACGTGTCCCTCCAAATCCCGCTTTTGCTGCAGAACACACTGTTTTTGCTACATATGTTTCCGCTTTTGCTTCCGAAGCAAAAAAAAGGTTCGTTTCAGAAATAGAACGTCTCGCCGGAGACCAGGCAGCAAAAAAGTTGTACTAATGTAGCAAAACGACTTCGCCGGAAACATCGTCGAAAAAAACTCGCCAGAAACATCACCGGAGATATTGCAGCAAAACTACAAGACGGTTGTAGCAAAACTACAAGACGGTTGTAGCAAAGAAAGTATGATAATGTAGCAAAACATATTAGCAAATGTAGCAAAGAAGTTTATTAAATGTAGCAAAAATCAGACTTCGTCGGAGACATCACCGGAGACATTGCAGCAAAAAAGGTGCTACCTAGCAAAACGACTTCTCTAAAGACTATCGTCGGTAATCTTGTAGCAAAAATATTGTGCGAAAGTAGCAAAAAGTATATGAATACATAGCAAAAATAATACGCTAAGGTAGCAAAAACATTAGCTGTTGCTAGCAGCCTCTCAAACCCCTTGCAGCAGAGCGGTCGGCCGTCGATAGCAACCACGACTACCGGGAGGCCGGCATCTCCAACGGCAATCCCTGTGGATGTGGGCGCTGTGACCTCGGGCTTATCGTTGTCGGTGACTGTGTGCCTCATGCTCCTCCTCGATGCCTGCAGGAGGGAGGAGATCTCGGGACGTCACGCAGGGGCAAGGTAACGCCTATCCAGCCCCACCGGCGAGAGTGGAGGGCGGAGGTGCAGCAACGTCGCCCGCCGGAGCCAGCACCACCGCCTCACCACTTGGAGCCTCCATGATTTTAAATCGAGCAGCCATGGTGACAAATAATGGAGGGAGGGGAGGAAGGGAGAAGGAGGGGAGGAGGTGGCCGCCGCCACCGGAGTGGTGGGCGACAGGATTTGGTTGCCGCCGGTGCTCACGATGGAAGGGGAGGGAGGTAGGACTCGGTCGCATATGTACTGTTCCAGGGGCGAGAGGATAAGGTAGCTAGGGGAGACAAGGGAAGGAGACGCATCTGTGGTGGGGTCCACCGGGGCACGCGCGTTGCTGTATCGAAGCGGAGGATGCAAGTCGATGTATCCCCCCGGGGGATATACATCATTTCCCTTGTAAAAATCATCCTGAAAACGCCCTCGTAGGAATGCGGTTGGAGATGCTGTAATTGGATAATCTTGTGCAGCAATGCATCAATATTTACACAAGTGTGAAAAGGAAATCGCAAGAACGCACGCGCGTGCCTAGAGATTATTCGAGGTTCAGCGTCCTCGACGACCAAAACACAGCTGAACAAAATGCAGGCCTCATGACTAGCTAACGGGGCCGTAGAGAGCGATCCATCGTTGGGATCCTACGCCAGCGGCGGCGGCCGTGACGGACAGTCATGCGCCTCCGGAGGCGCGCAGAAGTTGCGGAGCACGTCGGCGCATGACCACTCGCCGACACAGGCGAGGAGGATGCAGCATCTTGGGCTGACCCCGCTCATGTTGTTGGCGAAGAGCGCCTTGATGAACTCGCCAGAGCACCAGTGCGGCACCACCATCGTGGTTTTGTAGCACTCGCCGTCGGCGACGACGATGGACGCCCGAAGAGCGACGGCGAGGACCAGGAGGACGCACAGGCACACGCGGACTTGTGGCCGGAGGAGCGCCATTGTTGACTGGGTACAACACAGTTGGATTAGATTTGATCTGAAGTGGCTCAGCTAAAGATAAAGAGATTACATGCAGAGGTGGTGTTTGGACGGTGTTTGTAGCCCGAGATTAGTTAGTTCGTTACGCATTTTCGATGACTTAGCTAGGGTCTATCCGGAAGTCGGTACTCAATATTAGAATTACTATTGGAAGGTTTGGCATTTATTTTTTGGAAGGCTGCTAATGTGGCCTCAACTTTTTTAATTTTTAATTTTGAAAAAAATGTTTCTGCATGTCACAGTAACAACGCTCCACATCTCTTCTATTTATATACTTGGCAGGATACATATACACGTACGTTATGAATACGTTATGAATACAACACGTAAGCACGATCGATTCTTAGGACACCCCCTCAATTTAAACTAGTACTACATACAAGGTTTAGATTGGTACTAAATCGGTCTAACATCTGCCTTGTAGCTGGCGCAGTGAAGACATCCGCCAACTGATCATCAGAAAAGATGAATCTCACCACTAATGCGTCATCAGCAACCCGTTCTCGCACAAAATGAAAATCAATCTCAATATGCTTGGTTCGAGCATGAAATACTAGATTCGCCGAGAATTAAGTAAACCCTAGATTATCACACCATAAAACTGGAGCTTGCTGTTGACACACATCTTTTGACACACACCTAGTTATGTAAGTAAAGAACTGATCCACATAGCTTTAGCTGCTCCATTTGCAAGTGCTTTATATTCTGTCTCGATGCTAGATCTCGAGACCGTGGGTTATTTCTTCAAACTCCATGATATAAGATTCGGACCCACAAAGTCTGTAGAACCACTCGTAGAGCGTCTGTCATCAACATATCTAGCCCAGTATGTATCAGTGAATATACTAATACTCTGCTGCAGTTAGGGATGAAAACTGAACGGAAACAGACGGAACTAAGTGGTGCCACATTTGTTTTCATATTCTTTTGCGGAAGCGGAAACGAATACAGAAACAAAAGCAGAAGCAGATATTGTCGAAATTAGATACAGACCGAATACGGTGCGGACGCGGAATAGTGCAGATTTTACCCGAAACAAAGAGAACCCTGAAATCATGCGACAAATATCAAGCATTCTAGAAAAACAACAAATTGTTCCCTAATTATATATAGCACGGTGCTAGGTTTACAAGGGAATAAGGGAATGATCATTTTGTGGAAGCCTCCTCGAATGCATCAATGGATTATATACTCTCCAGTACTGGGATAAGGAAGTTTGTAAGTTTGGCTTGACGAGATCATGATTTGTGTTGGTTGGATTTGGCCATGCACATCAACCCCAAACGGAAATTTTATATGAGACGAAAACAGAAATTCTATTTCCATGTCTGTTCCGCCGGAAAACACTGTTCCGTTTTCGTTTTCGTTTCCGTCAAAAAAATTCCGTTTCCATTTCCGTTTTGCAAAATTCCGTTTCCGTTTCCATATTTTCATTCCATTTCCGTTTTTCCGCAGAAAAGTCAGAAACTTTCCGCTGCACTTTCGTCCCTAGCTGCAGTGACTTATGAATGCGTAGACCCGTGTCCAACGTTCCTTTAACATAACGCATAATGCGTTTGACTGCCTCCCAATGTACTTCAATCAGTTGAGAGAGGAACTGCCACAACTTGTTTACTGCAAAATAAAGTTTCTGACATATTAGAGTCAAATACTACAGGCTTCCAACAACACTGCGATACCGAAAAAAATCATCTGTACCTAAAAGTGCACAAGTGTACGTCTCAAGCAAGTTGCTCGGTAGTAACCAGAGGAGTGGAAGTGGGTTGCAATTCTTCATATTTACCTAATGCAACAAGTCAAGTGCATATTTGCGCTGAATAAATGTCATGCCCTCGGAATTGTACGACACTTCCCATCTGAGAAAGTACTCTAGGGTGCCTAGATCCTTGATAGGAAAGGACTCCGTGAGAGAACTAACAAAACCCTCGACTTCTGCAATAGTAGAGGCAACAATAACTATATCCTCCAACATACACCAAAATGAAAACCTGGACACCACCTTGATTAAGAATGAACAGGAACGTATCAGCCTTGGAAGGAACAAATCCAAGATGAAGGAGACGAGCGCTCAAGCGAGCATACCAAACTCGAGGGGACTGCTTCAGTCCATAGATAGCTCGCTGCAACTTGCACACATGAGACAGATAGTTGTCATCATTCTCTTCTTTTTCGTTGTCTTCCATTATAATTCCTCTTTCTCCATGCTTGGTCCAGCAATTATAGCTGTACATGAAACCGGATCAAAATAGGTGGCTGTGAAGAATTTTGAGGAAGAGTAATACTTTTGATTTCGACTGACACCACATGGACACCACATAAAACCATTTCGCTTATTTGCCTCAGCCACATTGAGAAAAGAACGCATGCCTTTAATGAACTACTAGAGCGTCGGTCAGTGATGACCCACAAGTATAGGGGGTGTATCGCAGTATTTTCGAGGGAAGTGAAACCCAATTTATTGACTCGACACAAGGGGAGCCAAAAAATATTTATCAGCCTTAACAACCGAGTTATCAATTTAGCTGCACCTGAAAATAATCTTGCTCATAGCAGTTTATCAGTAGCAACAGTTTTGTAGTAGGAATAGCAATGTAACAGCAGTAGTAAAGCAAAGACAGTAGTAACAAAAGCAGTAAACAGTGGGATTCGAGTGCGGTAGGCATAGGGATGGATGGACGGGCGTTGCATGGACAAGACAATTCACATAGCAATCAGAACATAGGGCAATTGCGGATAAATAAGATAAAGCATCCAAGTACTAGATAATCCTAGGCATATGTTCCGTATATAGTCATACGTGCTCGCAATGAGAACTTGCACAACATCTTTTGTCCTGCCAGTCCGTTTGCAGCGGGCCTCTAGGGAACTACTGGCAATTAAGGTGCTCCTTTTAATAGAGCACCGGAGCAAAGCATTAACACTCCATGAACACATGTGCAAAGCCATTCCCTTCCGGTTATCCCGATTTCTGTCACTTCGGGGCCATAGGTTCCGGACAACAACGTGTGTATACAACTTGCAGATAAGACCAAAAACAATCCTATCATAATGAATCAATAACATGTTCAGATCTGAAATCATGGCACTCGGGCCCTAGTGACAAGCATTAAGCACAACAAGTCGCAACAAAGTCATAAAGAACTAATAAAAGATACTAGGCACCATGCCCTAACAATCTGATGCCATTACATGAACGATCTCATCCAATCCCTACCATCCCCATAGCCTACAGCGGGGTATTACTCACTCATAGATGGGGGAAACATGGATGGTCGATGGAGAAGCGATGGTGATGATGATGGCGATGATCTCCTCCAATTCCCCGTCCCGGCAGGGTGTCAGAACGGAGTTTCTGGTGCTGTTTCGTGGAATCTGGTGGTGGCGGCGGAGCGGAACTCCTTCTGGAAAAACGTTGAACCCCCCGAGTTTTTAGGTCAGAAGGCTTCTTATAGGCGAAGAGGGAGACCGAGGGGGTGCCTGGGTCCACCACACCATGCCCTGGCGTGACCAGGCCCAGCCCGCGCCTAGGGGGTGGGGGGGCGTGTGGCCAGCCCCTAGCCCTCCTCCGTCTCGTATTCTGGCTCCTGGAGTCTTTTGAAAAAATAGGCACTTTGGCTTTTGTCCCGTCCAATTCCGAGAATATTCATTTTCTGACTTTCCTGGAACCAAAAACAGCAGAAAACATGCAGCTGGCACTATGTCTCTTGTTAATAGGTTAGTCCAAGAAATCATATGAAAAGTACTCTAAAGTGTGGACAAAACACAAGAAAGTGGATAAAACCAAGCATGGAACATCAAAAATTATAGATACATTTGCAATGTATCAACATCCCCAAGCTTAACTCCTGCTCGTCCTCGAGTAGGTAAGTGATAAAAAGAAAGAATAATTTTTGAGGTTACATGCACCATCATAAACCTTATCAAAGTATTTGTAAAACATTCAAAGCTGGGATCATAGTACTTCAATCATAACATGAAAGACAATGTTCTAGCAATAAGACAAAGAAACTATGTTGCAACATGAAAAGGCACAAACAAAAAGATTCATGAATAACAATGCTTTGCAAGACGTTTGTTTGTTTCACATAAAGAAAACATAGCATAGTAGTATTCAGCTTGTCCCTCATAGAGTAGAAAATATAAATACATAGGACACCTTCAAAGTTTACAAGAGTGACTAGATACAAATAGTTTAAAACAAGCAATATCAAGGTATACATCAATCAACAAGTCTTGGGACAATGCACATAGAACTAAGAATGGCCACTATGCTCTCAAGAAAGTGCTCATAGAATGTGTGAAGACTCAACAAGGAAGTAAACATGTTTTGAAAGGTTTGAAAGGCTTCCAAATGCTAAAAGTATGGTACTCATTAGCTTTGAGCTCTCATTGCCCCTATCATAAGCATCTTTAATGTGGTTAAGGTGAAAGTGAGGTCCAATCTGGGTTATATACTTGACAGACTATAAACTAAAAATCCCAAGTCCCTTGCGTACGAGGGCCGCTCCTCATGCTACTCAACTTTAGTTACCGGTAAGTCCTTGTCATCGTAAGTATGTGTGTATCATTGAGAACCGCCAACGGGTACCCCTTGCCCGATGATACAGAAGAATCCTCATATCAAAATGACAAGGCAAGCAGACAATGAGTATCTCAGCAATCTTCTTATTTACCATGGGAAAATGGTGCTTTTTCTCTCTTTCCTCTTTTTATAAATCTCCTTTTTTTCCTTTTTCTCAATAGCTATCTCTCTTTTTTTTATAAGAACAATGCTTCATAGATATCATTATGGTTGCGCTGCAGGTTTCCACCATGTCAGCATGGATTAGACCAGCGGCCCAAGCGTTTCTCTAACACACATACAAAACTCCATGGACTTACAAGCTCCCCTTTTATTTCACACCGACGACATCCGCAAACAAAAGAGCAAGGTATCAACTGGGTATATATTTACAAGTGTTGAAAGCGTTCCCCGTGACAGCACGGTTCTGCTAATCCCCAGCCTATAATTTGCAAGCATATAACTTTCATGGAGAGTTCACAATGGTTCAGGTTTATTAAGTGCAGGAAATAAAGTGTGCCATCAAGTTCGTGAGAGCTTTACTAACTAACTTTCTCATATCAAGCAAACATTTTATTCGGAAGAAAACAAGGCATATTAAATATGCACGGAAGTAGCAAATGATGCTAATAGGTAGGTATGGTGGACACTTTGGCAATAATTGGTTTAAGGGAGTTCGAGACATGAGTAAAATACTCAGTGGAAGTGAAGGCTAGCAATAGTAAGGGAGCGACAAACGAGAGAGCAATAATGGCCATAATCATGCAGAGCGACAAAACATCATTGATCAAAGCATAAAGTGATACTACAAGTTGAAAACTAAAGGATCATAAAGGCTTATGGTGACTTGAGATAGTCATAACATGGTGTGAGCATGTGCCAAGTCAACCTAAATAAAACATCAAAGGAGAATACCACTATACTATGCTTTAATATGCTAAAACAACGCATGATTCATCCAAGGCACATTAAGCAATCTCAATTGTTTATAACAAGTCATGCTACAGCAAAGAATAATAATCATAAAACCAAAACAATATCAAGCATGGCATGACAAAGCATAGGCCACAGTCAAAAACGAGCTCTTTTTACGACAAAAGCAGAACTTTCCTACTCTTTTCCAAACCAAACCAAACTATTTGCAAACCAATGTATGAAAGAGGGGGTCCAACCAATTTATTAAGCAAACTAAGAAAACCAAGAAAACGAAAACAAAAAAGAAGACGCTCCAAGAACAACACAACTGTGCATGAAACAATAAAAATGAAGCGTTTGGAAGAAACCTGGGATTTTTATTGATGAAGTCCCCAAGCTTTGACGCTTATACTTCTTGGATATTTCTTGGGGTGACACACGTGGCATCCCCAAGCTTGAGCTTTAGTCCATTCTTCATTTCATTACTCATTCCTTCCATACACCTGAAAATTTTTCTTCATACAAAACTTCACATAATCTTTATTAGCAACATTAGTGCACTCAAGATAATACGTCTTTAGGTTCAGTTACAACACCAATAAACTTCCATTAGAACACTATCTACTGAAGCACTTCCCTCAAAAAGCTCAATTCCCCAAAAGAACTCAAAAAGAAACCAACAAGAAGCAAATGCAGAAAATGGCAGAAATCTGTCAAAACAGACCAACAGGTAAAGACGAATTTTTTCGAATACCTTCTGTTGCTCAAATCAAAAAGTGTTGAACTAACGAAAGTTATATAACAACCTGGGGCAGAAGCACAAAAATTCAAGCCTCAAAAAGACGTTCAGAGATTTTATACGAATTTTTACAGTCATGCACAAAAATCGGTTTCGGGACAGCAACTTTCCCAAGCATTACTTCTCTCTCATTAGAGGTTACTCTTGGCACAAAAAACAAATAAAAAGGATAAGGAGCGGTTATTACTGAAGTAATAACTTCCAAGACTCATCTAAAACTCTTGGGTTATCTCCCAATAAGTACTTTTCTTTACCGCCTTTAAGTTAGGCATAAGCAAAAACTAGAATGGATAGAATAGAAGTAAACAGAAATAATCATAGTGAAAACATTGTTTTGTTCAATGAAATCCTTTTGTTAACAAGGTTGATCAGGTTTTGCTACCAAAAAATTTTCATATGAGACAAAACTTTGTATTCCGCTAATGATTATGTTACCTCAACCTTGATAGCAATGGTTCCAATCATAATAGTTTCAAATTTTTCTCTTGGTATGGGACAATATATTTCTCCAACTTGAATGCCCTCAACATGTTCAATTGAATTTAAACCATGAGTCCTTTCAATCTTCTTGGGGAAATAGACAATATGTTCCTTGTCATTCTCATTGAAAGTCACCTTCCCTTGATTACAATTAATAACAGCTCTTGCAGTGTTTAAGAAAAGGTCTCCCAAGAATAATAGACATATTATCATCTTTAGGCATAATAGTTTGAGAGGATGCTCTCATAAAAAATAAGAATTGAAGTAAAAGAGAGCATCAAGAAGCAAATTCAAAACACGTTTAAGTCTAACCCACTTCCTATGCATAGGAATCGTGTATGCAAATAAATTTGCAAAGAACAAAGTGAAATGCATTGGAAGATAAAACAAGAGTGACTTCAAAACTTTCAGCACATAGAGAAGTGTTTCAATACCATGAAAACTTCTACTACCATATTTTCACCTCTCATAATAATTTTCAGTAGCCTCATGAATAAACTCAATAATATAACTATCACATAAAGCTTGCTCTTTATGATCTACAAGCACTAGAGCTTTACCATAAACATCTTCAAAAGAATCCTCAGGAACATAACATTCATCCTTCTTTAGTAAGCATGGGGGATAATCAAATAATGTAAGGGATAAAGAGTTACTATTATTAGAAGGTAGGCATGGGTAGCTAATCCATTCTTCCTCCTTTTGTTCATCACTCTCCTCCTCTTTTTCATCTAATGATATTTTAGGTTCATCAATTTCTTCTTCCATAGGATCCTGCAAGGCATTAGTCTCTTCCATTTGTGGAAAGCATCTATTAAAATATTCAAGAATATAGCCATTTTCATCCTTATAATTATCAAAGCAAAATTTAAGTATACCATAAACCTCATACTTATAAGGTGAATCATCAATATTTTCAAGCAAACTAGCAAGTTCAAATGCACCCTTCCAAGCAATAAATTCCTCAATTTGTTCCAGATCATAAAAGTCATAATTCCCTTTAACATAAGAAGATATGGTAACATTATCATTATACTCACATTGAAAAGGGAGGTGTTTGTACCTCCTGCAGCAACAATATTCATCATAGCAATAAGTAACATTATAAGTAGAGCACATGTTTCTAGTAATGGTATACAATCTATCAATTTGTTCCCATAACTGTTTCCCTTTTTGTGACAAGCGGTGTTTCTTATAATAATATTTTTGATCTTCCGTGAACCCACCTTGCCAATAAGCTTCAGTTTCAAAGAAATCAACCATTGACAACAAGCATGATAAAGCAAGACAATAACAGACCAACGAAGATAACAACTAGAGTAGGAACTACTTTTTTGTATTTTCAATAAAGAAAGAAGCAAACAAGGAAGAAATAAACTTAGCTTGAACAATAGCGATTCCAAGTGGACTTGATAAATAAAGCTATGCTCCCCGACAACGGCGCCAGAAGTATAGGGGGTGTATCGCAGTATTTTCGAGGGAAGTGAAACCCAATTTATTGATTCGACACAAGGGGAGCCAAAGAATATTTATCAGCCTTAATAACTGAGTTATCAATTCAGCTGCACCTGAAAATAATCTTGCTCACAGCAGTTTATCAGTAGCAATAGTTTTGTAGTAGGAATAGCAAAGTAACAGCAGTAGCAACGCAAATACAGTAGTAACAAAAGCAAGAACAAGTGATTCGAAAAGGTAGGCATAGGGATGGATGGACGGGCGTTGCATGGACAAGACAATTCACATAGCAATCAGAACATAGGGCAATTGCAGATAAATAAGATAAAGCATCCAAGTACTAGATAATCCTAGGCATATGTTCAGTATATAGTCATACGTGCTCGCAATGAGAACTTGCACAACATTTTTTATCCTGCCAGCCCGTTTGCAGCGGGGCCTCTAGGGAACTGCTGGCAATTAAGGTGCTCCTTTTAATAGAGCACCGGAGCAAAGCATTAACACTCCGTGAACACATGTGATCCTCACATCAAAGCCATTCCATTCCGGTTATCCCGATTCCTGTCACTTCGGGGCCATAGGTTCCGGACAACAACGTGTGTATACAACTTACAGATAAGACCAAAAACAATACTATCATAATGAATCAATAACATGTTCAGATCTGGAATCATGGCACTCGGGCCCTAGTGACAAGCATTAAGCACAACAAGTCGCAACAAAGTCATGAAGCACTAATAAAAGATACTAGGCACCATGCCCTAATAATCTGATGCCATTACGTGAACGATCTCATCCAATCCCTACCATCCCCATAGCCTACAGTGGGGGATTACTCACTCATAGATGGGGGAAACATGGATGGTCGATAGAGAAGCGATGGTGATGATGATAGCGATGATCTCCTTCCAATTCCCCGTCCCGGCAGGGTGCCAGAACGGAGTTTCTGGTGCTATTTCGTGGAATCTGGTGGTGGCGGTGGAGCGGAACTCCTTCTAGAAAAACGTCGAACCCCCCCCGAGTTTTTAGGTTAGAAGGCTTCTTATAGGCGAAGAGGGAGACCGAGGGGGTGCCTGGGGCCACCACACCATGCCCTGGCGCAGCCAAGCCCATCCCACGCCTGGGGGGTGGGGGGGTGTGGCCAGCCCCTGGCCCTCCTCCGTCTCGTATTCTGGCTCCTGGAGTGTTCTGGAAAAATAGGCACTTTGGCTTTTGTCCTGTCCAATTTCGAGAATATTCATTTGCTGACTTTCCTGGAACCACAAATAGCAGAAAACAGGCAGCTGGCACTGTGGCTCTTGTTAATAGGTTAGTCGAAGAAATTATATGAAAAGTACTCCAAAGTGTGGACAAAACACAAGAAAGTGGATAAAACCAAGCATGGAACATCAAAAATTATAGATACATTTGCAATGTATCAGTCAGCGTACATCCGTGACCGGCTTATCAGCATTATATAAGTATATCCAACGCAATCACGATGCTAAAATTAGTCCCGGTCAAAAATTATATGCACACAATGTTATTATTGCAAAAATAAAAAGTTATGCACTGATTTAAAAAACTTTTTACTCCATGTCTAGTCCTGTCTAGATTTTAGGGACGTGTAGATAATTATAGACTGGGTTTAGACTTATTTCATCGTGCGTGGCGACACTATGTTATGGGTGAGTAGTGACACTATGCCGTGAGTGGCAACACTATTCGTGGGTGGCGACACTATGCCATGAGTGGCAACACTTTCACCGTTAGGGATATCAATATGCTTTCGGGGTGGCATCACAAATGTTGTGGCGCTTAATCTATAAATAGGCAAGATGCACTAATTATATGATGCAACATGGTGCGAGAGGGACACCACTACGGCGAGCTTCTCAAAGATGTCTATAGGTTCCCATCCTCAGACATCTTCGAGGAGCTCACCATAGAGGGACTCCCATATATGTAAAATTATAAACTGCAAGATGGTGCGAGAGGGACACCACTACGTCGAGTTTTTCGAAGATGTCTATAGGATCCCGTCTTCAGACATCTTCTATAAGCTCGCCATAGAGGCACTCTCATATATGTCAAATTTGTTAGCTCTCGGGTATTGATCTAATGAGAAAGGTTATGTTTTTTACCAGTGTGTATTCTTATGAAGCTTTTTTGAATTAACCCTATTTTTGGTAGAATTTTGTGATTATTATTGTTTACTATGGTACTTATATATGTCTACACATAATGATGAAGTTACTTGTTTATATCCATCCAGAATTTGAAGATATAGTGGTTACAAATCTCTCTACTTCTAGCATGAAATGAGCTAAACTAGCAATGACAGATGAAAAGATGGAGGTGCTAACCTTTTAGAACCTTGGATAGATGGGGCGCCGTCAAAGCTTGATAAATCCTATGAATAAATAGGGATGAACTCGAGCTGAGGGAGGAGTGGTCAAATCTGCATTATATAAGTATATCAAAAACCATTGCACAACATCATGAATAGAGAAGTTCATCACACTAAAACCAAAATAGAGTAGTAACCAAATGTTATTATTGCAAAAACTACTCCCAAATTAAAACCCACAGATCCCTCTACTTCTAGAGAATGAAATGAGCTAAACTAGCAATAAAAGATGAAAGTATAAAGTTGCTAAAATTTTATAATCCTGAATAGATGGGGCTCCGCTAAATCATGACAAATCGTGTGACAAAACAGGGATGAACTCGAGCTCAGTAAGGAAACAAAGAGCAAAAAGCAGTAGTTTAAAAATGGAGTATGGCTTGAAATAAGCTTAGGGAGACACAAACCGGGACTAAAGTTCTTCCTATATCAAGGTCCATATTTAGTCCCGGTTAGAGACACCAACCGGGACTAAAGTTCTTCCTATATCAAGGTCCATATTTAGTCCCGGTTAGAGACACCAACCGGGACTAAGCGGGCTTGCACCTGCATCAGCCTGCCGCAAACCCTTTAGTCCCGGTTGGAGTCACGTATGAACCTGGACTAGAGGTGGCCGTACCGTGCGGCGGCTTCTAGTCATTGGAACCGGTATATTAGTCCCGGGCCCAAACATGACTGGGATTAATGCTCAGGACGAAAAGGTTGTTTTCTACTAGTGAAAAGAAACATATCATAGTACAAAAGACCAGAAAAAAACAAAAACTACAACAAAATCCCTGAGCCAACCTAATCGTTTTTGATTGAATGTTACTTATGTCACATAGCACACACTATGCAATTGCAACATGGTAGTAACGTTCTCCTTTTAATCAGTTGAATGTCATTTGCTCGTGAACAGGTAGCGCCTCAGTTACTTGCCATTGAAGTCCATAATTTCTGGCCGGCAAAACGTACGTAGACTAGAGTGACTACACGGTCCGTCTAACTTGCCTGGCGCACGTCAAGTCCAAGGTGAAGTGTAGTTCTTTTTTTGAACGGGTTGAAGTTCTATATTGTTACAAATTCTATCTACTCCCTCCGTTTCAAAAATTTTAGTTTTATAAATTGAGTGTATTCAGACCCTTTTTAGTATGTACGTTTATATAGGTTTGAAGTGAAACACACTAAAGATGGTTAGATACACTCATTTCACAAAGAGAAAACATATTATATTTTGAAACAGTGGGAGTAGATGTTAAACTGGATAAATTTGTACTCCCTTCGTCTTGAAAAGGATGTCTAGATTTGTATGATTTTAGATGTATCTAAACTCATGAGAATTTAGACAAACTTTTGACATCATTTTTAAGAACCGAGGAAATAGCAAAGTTGTTTGATGACATAGTTTGGAGGAATTTCCACTGGATGGATCAGTAAGAAGTGCCACAAATGTATGTATGAGTGTGTGGGTGTGGGTGGAAGTGTAGTACTAGAATCCATACAAACACTTATAAGAATCCATACAAACACTTATAAGAACATCCTACAGGATTACAAAAGGAGAACCGCAAGGATGCACGCGCAAGCCTACAGATTATTTGGATTCCAGATTATTTGAGCCCAGCCAGCGTCCTCCGAACCAAATGGCTGGCCGTTGCATGCACGCCTCATCGCTGGCTAATGGCGCCCGTATGTAGACAGCGTTGCGCTTGCCGGCGGCCGCTGAGGCGATCCAGGGCAGTCGTCGGCATGCGGCGGCAGGCAGAAGCCGCGGAGCACGTCGGCGCACGTCCACTCGCGGACGCAGGCGAGCAGGATGCAGCATTCACGGCTGACGCCGTCCTTGTTGTCGTTGAAGAGTGCCCTGATGAACTCCCCCGCGCAATGCCGCGTCACCCCCATCACCGTCTTGTAGCAGTTGCCTTCGCTGGCAACGAAGACGGAGGCCGCCGGAAGGGCGGCGGCCAGGAGGAGCAGAAGGTACACGTAGAGTTGCTGCCGGAGCGCCATTGGTTCGGAGGGGCTCTGCGCTCCCTAGCTAGTGAGGTATATATAGGCCGGGGGAGATTATTTAGGGCAACGACATTCCAACTTGGGCCCTCCGAGTATATATAAGTGTTAGGCTGTCTCAAACTTGGGCCCTAGCCCGTATTGTCATTGTAAGCTGGTTCACCCCAGCAGTTTGCGTTCCCCTACGAACTCATCATACCATTACCCTAATTTTTTTTATATTAATTTAATTTTAAACCGGGCATTTTAATGCTTTTTATCTAAAAAAACTCAAAGATATTTTTTATGGCTTAAGGCCTGTCTGAAAGTCAACATATTTTTTTTTAAAAGGTCAACATTTTTTTTGATCTGATAGTTTATGTGTCTGTGAATAATGAAAGACTATGAGATTGGTGGCATATTTATTATTGAACCCAGTGGACGTGTATATATGTAGATGTACGTATAAGGATTATCTTGAAGTACAAGTCAAATTTGTACTGTATGAAAACAGATCATAACTTTATCATAAACTACCATAAAAACCGTATATGTCTAATACTCTAACAATTAAAAGTCTAGGTTATTTTGGAACACGGAATGTTTAATATATGCACATAATTTGCAAGATAAAGCCTTAATCATTGTTTTTATATATTTTCATACTAACTAGTTAGAGCGGCACGTGTACGCACGTTTCGTTTAATGCAATTTGATATAACACACAAGCTTCCCAAGCCTTCAGAGTCATGATCATGTATTTTCTGTTGTTTGTCCCGCTCAGGCTCGTGCGTAATTCAAAACTATATTTATTGTGCAATTTTACTAAATTTTGAAGACAATTTAAGATAATAATTTGTAACTATATAATGGCTCAAACTTCATGAAGTTTCACCTCGACCGAAGCTATGTGCGTAGTAATATGAAATGAAGGGAGTATAATAGAAAGATATCTTAAGCAATGACATCCAGATGTGGCTTTGGGTCGTTTTAGAGGGTACTCTATTAAATCCTCATAAGCCATGGCTTATTCCAATGTGAAAATAAAATACACTAACCCAGTGCACCACCCTAAACCAGTGCTCAAAATGCAGATGAACTATAGCATATCAGATATTTTAATTGGTCCGCTTATGAATTACAGCAGTAACTTAGTAGACAAAAACAGCCTTTTTTATGGGAACGGCTACAACTTTATTTAAACACCAACAGAGTCACAGGCTAGCGCTGAAATAATACAATTTGTTGCCTAGCGAAACCTGGTCTTACATAACTTAATAACACAACCTTCGTTAGCTAGCTTAATTACATGCTACATTAGTCCTGTGTCGCACATATCTAACTTCAATCTGATTGAAATCGCGCAGGGAGTTCTTCCATGAATGTCCCAGCACCCATGTATCCTCCTGGAACTCCTCTAGCTTCTTAATTTGGTCATGGCATAGCGACACCATGGGGCTGTCACCAGCAGTACGGTAAATTTGTAGCAGAATTCAACCCAGAAGGGTATTCAATATATATGCAAACTCGATTAAGTAGCATATACTTTTATTAGTATGCAAACCTTTTAAATGCAAGATCTAATACATTTTTTTATGAGCAGATAAAAGTTAGAAGAAAAGAGTAGGTAGTAGTTAACTTATGTTATTCAAAAAATCAGAACTAATATTGGTTTTGTATATCCTTGAAGACCCGATCTCCCCAATAATATGAATAGTTGTCTGCAGAACTTAGACCAGACATGTGACATGGTCTGATGAGCATTGCAATATAAATTTAAAATGAAGCACACCACGGTCCGACGAGTGACAGGGCGGTGGCGCCGGTCCTCCCTGGGGCGCCGGGTCGGCTAGATGCGTTTGTCGCCCCGCGGCGGGCGGCTGATGCGCAGGTCCAGCCCCTGGCATTACGCCAGCAGCCCCGCTCGGTGGCGTTCGGTGGTGAGCTCGCGCGCCGCCCAGCACGTGCGGCCTGCATCTTCCCTCGCTCCCCTGAGGTGGACGCGGCGGAGCAGGAGCTGGGCAGGGCGCTGCTGGGGATCATCGCCGGCGGTGAGAGGTCGGTGACGGTCGAGGAGGTGGAGGAGGCCCTGCTCGGCGGCGGTTTCAACCTGGCGCAGGGGAGTTTTTCGGTTCACAGGCACAGTCCGGAGCAGTTCCTGATGTTCTTTGCAACTATGGAGGGGAGGAACCGGGTGATCGACGGCGAGTTTCTGGTGTCGACCCGCTTCCGCCTGCTTCTGCGGCCGTGGTCGCGCAGGATTCGTGCATCCGCGGGGGCCCTCTGCGTGCACGCTGAGATCGAGATCGAGGGACTGCCGGCACATGCTTGGAGCTTGGCGGCGGCGGAGGCCGTTCTGGCGCCGGCGGCGTGGGTGGAGAGGCTCCACCCCTTGACGAGGAGCCGCGCGGACATGGGGATCTTCAGGCTCACCGCTTGGTGCCTCGACCCGGCGGTGATCGCCCGGGAGGTGGACTTCCACGTTGTGGAGCCAGACGACCCCCCGTCGGCGCAGGACATGGCGGCGCCGGCGGCCGCTGTGGTTCCCCCGCAGGTGTCGACCATGGTCCACCCGCTACTGGTCCACGTTGTGCGCACGGTGGATTTCAGGCGTCAGGGCCCCTATGCCGGCGCAGAGGACGGTCATGGCGGGGGCGGGCCCGTGCCGGGCTGGCCGACGACGCGCCGTTACCCCTACACGCCTGGGCTCCCAGATGCCCTGCCAGGTGGTCCCGCGGCGGCAGGTGGCCCCTCCGGCCATGCGGCGGGTGGGTACAGGGGGGACGGGTAGCGGACGCTGACATCTGGGGTGACGGTCGCAGCTCCTTTGCTGAGCACGAGGCAGCGGCGTAGGAGGAGGTCAGGCCGAAAGGGGAAAGGTAGCAGGGAGAGGGCCGGGCTGGCGGTGGCGGCTGCGGAGGTGGGCACTTCAGTCCACGCTGGGGGGTCGACCCTGGCTGCGGACGGCTCCTTGCCTGCTGTGCCGGTCATGTTTGGCGGCGGAGTGGTGGAGGCCCCTGCTCCCGCGACCAGTTCAAACGAGGCTGCGGCTGACGCGCCTTTGACTGGTAGTGGGGGTCAGGGTGGGACCCCACCCCTTCCGGAAGCTGCCACCACGTGCTCACTCCCCTCTGTCCACCGCGACGCCTTGCCCAAGAGCGGCCCGCCAAGCCCCCGTGGCAGTGCGGAGCGTGCGGCTGCCCTCGGCACCGAGCTTGGCGCTTCTGCGCGCAGCGTGGGACCCGGGCTGGTTGTCGGATGCGGCGTGCGGCCTATTGGGCCGGTCCTGCCCAGGACTGATGAGGTTGACCTAGGGCTGACCGTGCTATCCCCCGCCCAGGGCGCGGCCCATTTGACGGTGGATGAGGCGACCGATGAGGAGTTCGAGGCTGATACACCTCCAAGCCCTAGGCCGGAGACCGATGTTCCTACTCCAAGGTTGACACACCCCCTCCGGGCGCCGTTGTTGGCTGACCTACCGTTGACCTTCTCGCGGTCTCGGCTCACCACCAGGGGTGCCGCGCGACCTTTGGTTGCTGCGCGACCTCGTACGTTGGGTGAGTTCTTGGAGGCGGCTAAGACTCGTTCTGATGCGCTTATCCAGACCCCTTCGATATGACGTCGGCTCCTTGACATGAACTTCCAACCACGACGGAGCTCGAGGATCGCAGGGCAGCCAGGCGGGCTCAACTCGGAGATGAAGGCGGTCTGGAACCTGATGAGGAAGCTTGGGCTAATCAGCGGGGATGAAGCGCCCTCTGAGGCAGCTCTGGCAGCGTACCACAGGATGTATGAACTGCCGATGACGGATGACATGATCAAGGCCGTGGCGGAGCTGTACGGGTGGTCCCTGTCCACTATCCGAGGATGCTCGCCCCCTCTGATGGGGCACCTAGGTGGGCGCCTCGTGGCAGCCTGACCACGTCCCTGGACTTTTGGGGTGTAAAATCATTTCCCAATGATTTACGAACCCAAAGTCATGGTGAGTAATGTGCGGGGCCTCAATAGCCGCGCACGTCGCTCGGGTGTTAGGAGTATGGTGGACACTGCTGGTGCTTCGATTGTATGTTTGCAGGAGACCAAAATGTCGGTTGTAACCCGCTCGATTGTAATGGAAACCCTAGGCGCAGTGTTTGATGACTACTTCTACTTGCCGGCTACCGATACGAGGGGTGGGATAATCGTGGCTTGTGATAGTAGCAAGGTGCGGCTTGATAACGCACACATCGATACCAACAGCGTCACGGCTAGGGTGAACCCGCCGGGAGGGACCCAGGGTGGTGGTTGACGTGTGTCTACGGACCGCAGGAAGACGCTGACAAGATTGCCTTCCTCGCCGAGCTGCGATCTCTGCGCTCCACACGACCCGGCCCTTGGGCTCTTTGCGGGGACTTCAACCTGATCTACAAGGATGAAGACAAGAACAACGGCAATCTGGACCGGAGGATGATGGGGAGATTTCGACGCTTCCTTAATGCCTGTGAACTCAAGGAGGTTTACCTGCATGGGTGCCGGTACACGTGGTCGAACGAGCGGGTGAACCCCACCCTTGTTAGGCTTGATAGGGTGTTCGTCACGGCAGGGTGGGAGGAGTTATTCAACAGCTGCTCCCTCTGCTGCTTGGCATCGGTGGTTGCTGACCATAGTCCCCTGCTCCTTGACTGCACCACACAGACGGGGGGTAGGAAGCGCTTCCAGTTCGAGCGCTACTGGCTGAAACTCGAGGGTTTCAGTGAGGTGATCCAGTCAGCATGGGGTGTGATCGATGGGGACCCGGACCCATTCCGTAGGCTCACGGCTAAGCTCAAGCGCACGGCGCGACAGCTCATGAGCTGGAGCGACAAGAAGGTGGGGTGTATCAAATTGCAGCTGATGACTGCGCGGGAGGTGGTCCTGAGGCTAGATTTGGCTACGGAGTCGAGGCAGCTATCCCCGGATGAGCGCCAGCTCCGGGCACTCCTCAAGAGGACCTACCTGGGGTTGGCCTCGCTCGAGCGCACGATGGTGAGGCAGAGGGCGAAGACCGCCTGGCTCAGCGAGGGTGACGCTAACACGGCGTTCTTCCACCAGCATGCCTCCTATAGGAGATAGAAGAACGTTAACCACAGTCTTCAGGTTGACGGTGCGGTCATTTCAGACCATGCGGCCATGGCAGAGGCCTCCTTTAACCACTTTCAGGACCTTCTAGGCACCTCGCTGGACCGGGAGTACACTCTCAACTTGGACTTCTTGGGGTTGCCCTCGGAGGACCT
Source organism: Avena insularis (assembly GCA_023614405.1). NCBI lineage: Eukaryota > Viridiplantae > Streptophyta > Magnoliopsida > Poales > Poaceae > Avena > Avena insularis. The sequence continues at coordinate 452,359,771 of CM042691.1, read as the reverse complement.
GTCCAGGCTTGAGGAGCCGTTCACGGAGTAGGAGATCTTGGGGGTGGTTAAGGATCTTCCCCATGGGAAGGCGCCTGGCCCAGATGGTTTCACTGTGGAGTTTCTCCAGAGTTGCTGGGCCACGGTTAAGGATGACTTCATAGGTGCGTTTGCCAAGCTGTTCACGATGTGCGGGCGCGGTTTTCAGGGGCTTAATCAAGCCTTACTCATACTGCTGCCTAAACGTCCGGACGCGAACGCGCTGGGGGACTTTCGCCCCATTAGCCTGATCCACATCTTCGCCAAGCTGGCAGCGAAGACTCTGGCTAACAGGCTAGCCCCAAGGATGGAGTCGCTGTGGATCGCAACCAATGTGCTTTCATTCGAAAACGCAGCATCCATGACAACTTTATGTTGGTGCAGCAGACTGCGAGGTTCCTGCACCGGATGAAGGAACCTAAGGTGATGTTAAAGCTGGACATAGCTAAAGCCTTCGACTCGGTCTCTTGGGGATTCCTCTTCCAGGTCCTCCGCAAGGCAGGGCTCGGCCCGAGGTTCTGTGAGATGGTCGCTATCCTACTATCTACAGCTAGCACAAGGTGAAAGGGTTTCGCAGCATAGTAAATCAAAATTTTCTACGGAAGCGAACAGAGGGAAAGCCAAGATCTAATCTAGGAGATGCAAACAACGAGAGAGATTGGATTAGATCTTCATACCCTTGAAGATTACGCGCTCAGCGGTTGAACGTGGGTGATGTAGTCGCACTCGCTTCTCCTCCCGCGATCCGATCCGATCTAGCACCACAAGTGGCGGTGCCTCCATGAGATGCACACGCAAAGACTCGACGTCTCCTCCTTCCTCGGACCAGCAAGTAGGGTGGAGAGATAGATTGGATCTACAACACGACGGCGTGGTGTATATGGTGGAGAATTTCTGCAGCAGGGCTTCGCCTACAAACAGTCGGGAGGGAGAGAGAGGAGGGCAGCAGGGCAACTAGGGTTTGGAGGAAGGTGTGTCGTGGGAGGAGGGGGCGCACCAGCCCTCTATATATATAGAGGGGGTGTGCGGCCAGCCCTTGCCCATCCTCCAAGCCTATCTCTAGTTTAAACGATTTAAACTCTCCCTTCTAGAAACCCTATCTTATCTCTAGTTTAAACGATTTAAACTCTCTAGGATCGGCTGGGCCCTATGGGGCCTTGTGCCCCTGGCCCAATGCGGCCAGGACACTCCCTCATAGGCCCATGCCCCCTCCCGGAAGGTGGGACCACGTTGGCCCCTTCCGAAGGTTCTAGAAGCTTCCACAATACATTAACCCGAACAATTCCGAACTCCAAAACTGCACTGCCTTATATGAATCTTATTCTCCGGACCACTCCGGAACCTCTCGTGATGTCCTGGATTCCATCCGAGACTCCGAACAAAAATTTATAAACCAAGTATCCAATCTATCCTAGCGTCGAGACACGTTATGTGTGACCTCGGGTTCGAGAATATGCGCATATGATCTTCTATCAATAATCAACCGCGGGGTCTGGGCACCCATATTGACTCCCACACATTCATCGATGATCATATCGGATGAACCACGATGCCAGGATTCAATCAATCCCATATATATAGTCCCTTCGTCTCGCGATATTTTACCTGCCCGAGATTCGATCGCCGGTACGTCATACCTAGTTCAATCTCGCTCACAACAAGTACTTTACTCGTTCAGAATTCGATATCACTTTGTGATTAACTCCTTAACCACATGCTTGCAAGCGGTGTTGATATCGACACGAAAGTGGGCCCAAGTATATCTCTTCGACTTGGGAGGGACAAATCCATCTCGATACATACAACCCAACAGATACTTTCCGATCACCGAGACACCTTTATGATCACCCTCTCATAGGATGACGTTTGATGACCTCAAAGCTTTCTTCCGATACCAGGGAGTTGCATTATCTCATGGTCTAAGGAATACAATATTTTACATAGGAAAAGCTTTGCAAAGATGAACACAATGACACGATCTAATTGCTTCGCTTAGTTTGGGTCTGTCCACCATATCATTCTCCCAATGATATGATCTCATTATCAATCGACAACTCATGTCTATGGTTAGGAAACCTTAACCATCATTGATCAATGAGCTAGTCCATAGAGGCGCATTAGGGACACGTGTTGTTCACAAACCACACAAGTATTAATGTTTCCGCTTAATACAATTCTAGCATGGAATATAAACTTTATCATGAACAAGAATTATAATAATAACATCTTTATTATTGCCTCTAGGGCATAATTCCAACAGTCTCCCACTTGCACTAGAGTCAATAATCTAGTTTACATTTGGCAACAATCTCACACCCATGGCACTGAGGTGCTGATCATGTTTTACACGTGGAAGAGGTTTAGTCAATGGATCTGCGACATTCAGATCTGTATGTACTTTGCTGATCTCAGATCTCCATCTGCTATATAATCTCGGATTATATGAAACTTTGTTGATATGCTTGGTCTTTGGATGATATCTTGGTTCCTTAGCGAGTGCTATGGCGCCGGTGTTGTCACAATATCTCCAAAGGTCCAATGCACTTGGAACCACGCCAAGCTCAGTGATGAAGTTCCTGATCCAAACTCCTTCACTTGACGCTTCTGCAGCAGCCATGTATTCCGCTTCTACTGTAGATCCCGCGATCACGCTTTGCTTGCAGCTTCTCCAGCTCACAGCTCCTCCATTCAAAATATACACGTATCCTGTCTGAGATTTACAATCATCCTTGTCGGTGTCGAAACTAGCATCGACGTAACCTTTTACGACGAGCTGTTCATCACCCCCATAGACTAAGAACATTTCTTTAGTCCTATTTAGGTACCTTAGGATGTTCTTCACGGCTGTCCAAAGGTTCCACTCGATCACTTTGATATCTTCTCGTCAAACTAAGAGCATTGGACACATCCGGTCTAGTACACAACATGGCATACATGATGGAACCTATGGCCGAGGCATAAGGCACTTTGCTCATAGCTTCCCTATCATTTACCGTAGCTGGACACTGAGCCTTGCTCAATATCTTACCTGACAACATAGGCACTGAACCTTTCAATGCCTTATCCATTCTGAACCTTTTCAGAACTTTGTCTAGGTATGTACCCTGGCTTAAAGCTACCAGCCTTTTGTCTATCTCTATAGATTTTTATGCCCAATATATAAGCAGCTTCACCTAGGTCTTTCATTGAAAAACACTTGTTCAAATAACTCTTCACATGGTTAAGCATGTCGATGTCATTTCCAATAATCAATATGTCATCCACATATAGTACCAGAAACGTCACCGAGCTCCCACTCACTTTCTTGTAGATGCAAGCTTCGTAGCAATTTGGAACAAATCCAAAGCTCTCGATCACTTGATCAAAACGAAGGTTCCAACACCGAGATGCTTGCTTCAGTCCATAAATGGAACGCTGAAGTTTGCATACTTCATCAGCATCCTTAGGATCGACAAAACCTTCGGGTTGCATCATATATAACTCTTCATCAATGTTGCCATTGAGGAAAGCAGTCTTGACATCCATCTGCCATATTTCATAATCATGAAACGCAGCAATTGCTAATAAAATCCAAATGGACTTAAACATCGCTACGGGAGAGATAGTCTCATCGTAGTCAACACCTTGAACTTGTCGAAAACCTTTCGCAACAAGCCGTGCTTTATAGACGGTAACATTACCATCCGCGTCCGTTTTCTTCTTGAAGATCCATTTGCACTCAACGGCCTTTCGGTCGCTAGGAGGGTCCACCAAAGTCCATACTTGGTTTTCGCTCATGGATCCCAATTCGGATTTCATGGCTTCTAGCCATTTCTCAGTCCGCTCATCATCGCTTCCTCATAGTTCGTAGGTTCGCTGTCTTCTACTAACAAGACAGTCAAGACAGGGTTGCCGTACCACTCAGGAGGGGCACGCGACCTTGTCGACCTGCGACGTTCAGTAGCATCATCATCCGAAGCTTCATGATCCTTGTCATTAGCTCCCTCTATTGTTGGTGCAGGCGGCACTGGAACAATTTCAGGTGCTGCGCTACTCTCCAATTCAAGAGAAGGTTCAATACGCTCGTCTAGCTCTACTTTCCTCCCACTCACTTCTTTCGAGAGAAACTCCTTCTCAAGAAAGGAACCGTTCTTTGCGACAAACACTTTGCCTTCGGTTCTGTGATAGAAGGTATACCCAATAGTTTCCTTAGGGTATCCTATGAAGACGCATTTCTCCGCTTTGGGTTCGAGCTTGTCCGGCATCAACTTCTTGACGTAAGCTTCGCATCCCCAAACTTTAAGAAACGACAACTTAGGTTTAGCACCAAACCATAGTTCATACGGTGTCGTCTCAACGGATTTAGATGGAGCCCTATTTAAAGTGAATACAGCGGTTTCTAATGCATAACCCCAAAATGATAACGGCAAATCAGTAAGAGACATCATCGATCTGACCATATCTAATAGGGTTCGATTCCGGCATTCAGACACACCATTGCGCTGTGGTGTTCCGGGTGGCGTGAGTTGTGAAACGATTCCACTTGCTTTGAGATGCGTGAGAAAATCATAACTCAAATATTCGCCCCCACGATTGGATCGTAGAAACTTAATCTTTTTGTTACGATGGTTCTCCACTTCATTCTGAAATTCCTTGAACTTTTCAAATGTTTCAGATTTTATGTTTCATTAAATAGATATACCCATATCTACTTAAGTAATCGGTAAAAGTGAGAAAGTAGCGATATCCACCGCGCGTCGAAACACTCATCGGTCCGCATACATCGGTATGTATGATTTCCAACAAGTCCGCTGTTTCGCCCATCATACCGAGAACGGGTTTTGATCATCTTGCCCATGAGGCATGGTTCGATGTGTCAAATGATTCAAAATCAAGAGACTCCAAAAGTCCATCGAATGGAGTTTCTTCATGCGCTTTACACCAATATGACCTAGACGACAAGTACAAATAAGTAGTATTATCACTATCCACTTTGCATCTCTTAGCCTCAATGTTATGGATGTGTGTTTCATCCCTTTCGAGATTTAGAAGAAATAAACCATTCACAAGGGGTGCATGACCATAAAAGATGTTACTCATATAAATAGAACAACCATTATTCTCCGATTTAAATGAATAACCGTCTTGCAATAAACACGATCCAGAAATAATGTTCATGCTCAACGCAGGCACATAATAACATTTATTAAGGTTTAAAACTAATCCCGAAGGTAAAACTAAGGAGAGCGTGCCGACGCCATCACATCAACTCTTGATCCGCTGCCAACGCCAAGATCACCTCATCCCTCGCAGCCGCCTATTCCGTAGCTCCTATTTCGAGTTACAAATATTAGCAACTGAACCGGTATCAAATACCCAGGCACTACAACGAGGGCTAGTAAGGAAACATCAATAACATGTATATCAAATATACCTTTGATGGTGCCAGCCTTCTTGTCCGCTAAGTACTTCGGACAGTTGCGCTTCCAGTGACCCTTGTCCTTGCAATAGAAGCACTCAAAGGTCCGCTTGGGACCAGACCTGAGCTTCTTCTCAAAGGGGCATTGCTGCCGCCGCCCTTCTTGAAGGGCTTCTTTGCTCCTTACCTTTCTTGAAGGAGGGCTTGTTGACCATCAACACATGATTATCCTTCTTGATGTCCACCTCAGCCTTCACTTTGCGAAGAGTTCGGTGATCGATCGTGGAACCAATCTGATTATGAGTCACTACAAAACTTTTGTAGCTGGGAGGGAGTGATTGCAGAACCCTGTCAATCTTGAGCTCCTCTGGAATCTTGCAGTCCAGTTGCTCAAGGCGTTGAGTGTAGCCCGACATCTTAATGGCGTGCTCACTAACGGAACTCCCTTCCTCCATCTTGCAGTTAAAGAACTTCTCAGAGATCTCATATCTCTCAGAACGGGCCTGAGTCTGAAACATGGTTTTCAGCTCCTCGAGAATCTCAAAGGGCCCGGATAGTTTTCAAAACGATTTTGAAGTTCGGTTCCATAGCAAACAACATGGTGCTCTTAATCACACCATAATCATCTTTGCGCTGATCGATAGACAGCTTTCTCATCAGCCATGTAGCTTGTGCAGGGGTTACCTAACGCTTTCTCAAGGACATAGTCCTTTGTCCGCCGCATGTAATGATTCTTAGATTGCGGAACCAGTTGGTGAAGTTAGACCCATTGTTTCTAAGCTTTTCTTTCTCAGCAAAACGTTGAAGTTGAAGTTGGACTTGGCCATGTGATCTCAAGATTTGCAAGTACAATTTAGACTATGTTCATGATAAATAGTTCAACTTAATCAAATTACTAGATGAACTCCCACTAAATTCAACATCCCTCAAGTTGTTTAGTGAACACGATCCAAATTCACCACACCTAATCCGATCTTCACGAGAAGAGATGTGGTTTCAATGGTGGACAACGAAGTGTCGATCATATCATTCATATGACTCATGCTTAACCTTTCGTTCATGTTTTCCGAGGCCATGTACATGCTAGGCTCGTCAAGTTAGACCCAAGTATTTCCGCGTGTAAAACTGGCTTGCACCCGTTGTATGTGAGCGAGAGTCTATAGCACCATCATCACGTGATGCTTGGACACGACGAACTTTCATAGCGGTGCATACTTGGGGAGAACACAGTTTTTATCTTGATCTTTAAGTGAGGAATCATCTTATAATGCTACCGTCGCGATCTAAGCATAATAAGATACATAAAAGGATAAACATCACATGCATATAACTTTATGTGACATGGTGTAGCCAATCTTCGCGCAATGATCTCCATCTTGTGCGTTCCGGCATGATCTCCATCACTCCACCATGATTGCCTCCACCACGAATAGCAACTACAACTATTGCTAACTACTTAGCGATAAAGTAAAGCTATTACATGGCGTATAAGAAGTTGACTCGCAGGTCATACACAAGTATAAAGACAACCATATGGCTCCTGCCGGTTGTGAACTCATCGACATGCAAGTCGTGAAACATTACAAAACATGATCATCGCATACATTATACACATCACATCTTGGGCCATACCATATCACAGAAAACACTCCCTGCAAAAACAAGTTAGACGCCTCTACTTTCTTGTTGCATGTTTTACGTGGCTCATGGGAGTAGATGCTAAGAACGATTCTTACCTACGGAAAGCCACAACGGTGATATTATGGTTGCCAAACTCCGGTGTTAATCCCATGACAACTATAGTGAGAGAAACTGACATCCACCAGCCGCATGTGTGGTACAAGTCACACGTCAAGTGCGGAGCCGGTCTCGCGAACGACGTCGCGTAAGGTTGGCTTGGACCGCTTCAATCTCACTATCCCACGTCATAAGAAGAACGCAAACAAGAGGCTTGCAACAGAAAACATCAACGCCCGCAACAACCATGTTGCGTTCTACTCGTGAATCACATCTACGCATAGATCTAGCTCTGATACCACTGAAAGGGTTTCGCAGCATAGTAAATCAAAATTTTCTACGGAAGCGAACAGAAGGAAAGCCAAGATCTAATCTAGGAGATGCAAACAACGACAGAGATTGGATTAGATCTTCATACCCTTGAAGATTCGCGCAGCGGAACGTGGGTGATGTAGTCGTACTCGCTTCTCCTCCCGCGATCCAATCCGATCTAGCACCACAAGTGGCGGTGCCTCCGTGAGATGCACACGTGCAGCACCTCGACGTCTCCTCCTTCCTCGGACCAGCAAGTAGGGTGGAGAGATAGATTGGATCTACAACACGACGGCGTGGTGTATATGGTGGAGAATTTCTGCAGCAGGGCTTCGCCTACAAACAGTCGGGAGGGAGAGAGGAGGGCAGCAGGGCAACTAGGGTTTGGAGGAAGGTGTGTCGTGGGGGGAGGGGGCGCACCAGCCCTCTATATATATATATAGGGGGGTGCGGCCAGCCCTTGCCCATCCTCCAAGCCTATCTCTAGTTTAAACGATTTAAACTCTCCCTTCTAGAAACCCTATCTTATCTCTAGTTTAAACGATTTAAACTCTCTAGGATCGGCTGGGCCCTATGGGGCCTTGTGCCCCTGGCCCAATGCGGCCAGGACACTCCCTCATAGGCCCATGCCCCCTCCCGGAAGGTGGGACCACGTTGGCCCCCTTCCGGAAGGTTCTAGAAGCTTCCATAATACCGATTAACCGGAACAATTCCGAACTCCAAAACTGCACCGCTTATATGAATCTTATTCTCCGGACCACTCCGAACCTCTCGTGATGTCCCGGATCCCATCCGAGACCAACAAAAATTCATAAACCAAGTATCCAATCTATCCTAGCGCCGAGACACGTTAAGTGTGACCTCGGGTTCGAGAATATGCAGACATGATCTTCTATCAATAATCAACAGCGGGGTCTGGGCACCCATATTGATTCCCACACATTCATCGATGATCATATCGGATGAACCACGATGCCATGATTCAATCAATCCCATATATATATTCCCTTCGTCTCGCGATATTTTACCTGCCCGAGATTCGATCGTCGGTACCGTCATACCTAGTTCAATCTCGTTCACAGCAAGTACTTTACTCGTTCCGTAATCCGATATCACTTTGTGATTAACTCCTTAACCACATGCTTGCAAGCGGTGTTGATATCGACACGAAAGTGGGCCCGAAGTATATCTCTCCGACTTGGGAGGGACAAATCCCATCTCGATACATACAACCCAACAGATACTTTTCGATCACCTGAGAGACACCTTTATGATCACCCTCTCATAGGATGACGTTTGATGACCTCAAAGCTTTCTTCCGATACCAGGGAGTTGCATTATCTCATGGTCTAAGGAATACAATATTTGACATAGGAAAAGCTTCGCAAAGATGAACACAATGACACGATCTAATTGCTTCGCTTAGTTTGGGTCTGTCCACCATATCATTCTCCAAATGATATGATCTCATTATCAATCGACAACTCATGTCTATTGTTAGGAAACCTTAACCATCATTGATCAATGAGCTAGTCCATAGAGGCGTACTAGGAACACGGTGTTGTTCACAAACCACACAAGTATTAATGTTTCCGCTTAATACAATTCTAGCATGGAATATAAACTTTATCATGAACAAGAATTATAATAATAACATCTTTATTATTGCCTCTAGGGCATAATTCCAACACAAGGGTGATGCTCAATGGCGAGCCTGGCCCCCCAATCTGGCATAGGAGGGGCCTCAGACAGGGTGACCCCCTATCCCCTACGTTGTTCGTCCTCGTGATGAACACTCTTAGTAGGGGTTAGCCAGAGCCATGGAGTGGGGTGTGTTGCAACGTTTAGCGCAACGGGAGCTGACGACCTCGGTGTCGCTCTACGTGGATGATGTGGTGATTTTCTGTCACCCGGATGAGGGTGAGTTGCTCGCGATTCGTGGCATCCTAGACGTCTTCGGACATGCTTCTGGTTTGCGCACAAACTTCGTGAAGTGCTCGGTGTCCCTGATTGCATGCTCGGAGGAGGTGGGCAACGGCGCGACGACCGCCATGGGGTGCCAGCTCGCTCCTTTCCCATCAGGTACCTCGGGATTCCACTGGCCACTCGCCGGCTTTCGGCCGAGGCGTTCCAACCGATCATCGACCGGATTGCGGACAAGCTTCCTACCTGGAAGGCCTCCATGATGCCTAAGGCAGGACGGCTCACCCTGATCCGTGCGGTGCTCGCTGCGATCCCTCTTCACCAACTTGTTGTGCTCTCCCTCAACAAGAGGGCGCTCAAGCAGGTGAACAAGGTTCTGCGCGGTTTCTTGTGGGTGGGCAGGAAGGAGGCCGAGGGTGGTCACTGCCACGTTAACTGGGCGAGGGTCTGCAGGCCGCTCTGCTTTGGAGGGCTTGGGATCCCGGACCTCGCTCGCATGACGACTAGCCTCCGGGCCCGATGGCTGTGGAGACTACACGGACCCCTTCACCGACCTGACACGGTCTGGACATGCAGTTCACCAAGGATGAGCGCGAGATCTTCTTCGCCTCCACCACTATGGTGGTAGGCGCGGGAACAACGACGCTGTTCTGGAGGGACAGATGGATGGACGGGAAGTCGATCGGGGAGATAGCGCCAGACCTCCTAGCGCTAATCCCATGACATTGCAGGAAGGTGCGGACGGTTCAGCAGGCGATTGTGGATCGCAGCTGGATCTCTGACATCTCAGGTGCCATAGGCCCACTCGCGTTGTGGCAGTACGTGCAACTGTGGAACAAGCTGCAGGGCACGCCCCTGGGGGGTGGGCCAGACAGGCTGATCTGGCGGTGGACGACTGACGGCCAATATTCATCCAAATCCTGTTACTATGCCCTCTTCCAGGGGTCCATAGTCTCAGGGCCTTGGAAGCTTACCTGGAGATCGTGGGCGCCACCCAGGGTGAAGTTCTTCGTCTGGCTCGCTTGTCAGGACAGATGCTGGACGGGTGAGAGACTGGAGCGCCGTGGGCTCCCTCACCGACCGCTTTGCGCGTTGTGCGACCAGTCTACTGAATCCATGGCACACCTCCTCACTGGATGCCCGTTCTCGCTGACTATCTGGCATGAGGTCCTATCATGGATCCGATCTACCGCTGGACCTCCGGTTGCTGAAGGCCCCTTCGCGGAGTGGTGGGAGCTGGTGGTGCGCTCCAACCCACATCAAATGCGCAAAGGAACCACGTCTGTGATCATGCTTACGGCGTGGTGGATTTGGAAGCATCGGAACGCGGTCGTCTTCAACAAAGAGTCCCCCTCGGTGGCTCCCCTGGTCGACACGATCAAAGCAGAGGCTAGGTTGTGGGCCGAGGCTGGGGCGCGAGGGTTGCGCCAGATACTCCCCTAGATTAGCTTGGCTTTGCTTTGCGCTGCCGCCTTGGGTTGAGTTGTATGGCGTGGGTGTCGGTCCTTTCTGGGCTTGTATGTGAACTCTTTCTTGATCTATCAATGCATCGAAACGCAAAGCTTTGCGTTTTCGCGAAAAAAAATATTAGGAGACAGACAAACAAATAATCTCACTACTAAAAATAAGAGCCACATGGAGCCTAACTCACAGGCTCATGAACCCTGCAAAAGCTCCATCGAGAACCGGCTTCGTTGTTCAAGTCGCTGCCATCATTATAGGTGACATTGTTCAAGCGACTCGACTTCTTCTTAGACCTTCCTGGTGGCTTCATCGAATTTTTCCGTCTCGATTCGTGAGTGATTTTCCCCCGAAGCATATGGTAGATAGCCAGCCTGATTATTTTGCATTAAACAAAGAGGGATCTTTACAAGAAACAATATAAAGATACCCAGGGAAATAAAACACAACATGAAGCAGATTTGCGAGCGTGGCATGACTAATTGGTTTAGTATGTTCTTGTTATTATTACCCTGCCTGCATATGAGCGAGGACAGTCTCGTGGAAAATAAATTGCAACCGATGTCGTCAGAAGATATAATCAACAGAGTGGTATCGACATGCTAATTCCAGAACGTCCGTTCATTTTATAGATAGAGAATATCAATATACAGATTCAGAGTACTGAGAACACCACCCTCCGATGTTTGAGATTGTCCGGCATGCTTCTTGCTAGTTGCTTCTCTAGTGATTGGTGGCCAAAAGGTTTAAGAGGCACGGAAATGCTTCATGGTCAACGACACACTGCGATGAGGGATTAATATTAAAGACAAATACAACATAGATATAAACTGCAAACATCATGAACTGTCTTTATACAAAATAAGATGATGAACATTATCTTGAGATACTTATTGCGTTGATACACATGTCAAAATTCAGATGATATAAATTATGATACTGCATAGTGAAAAAAGACGCACATGCCTTCCATGGACAAATACTACTGTTTCAATCTAGGTCTACACACGCTAGTAGATTTAGTCTTGGGTTAACTAAAGGAGAATTACCGTACTACACTGTCATCTACAAAAACAAAAGGGGCAGGTGCCTTCTCTACGCTATACCTATACAGGGGAGGAGTAAGCTGGGAGCTTGTTGTGGAGATGCGTTCCCGGAGGCGGCATGGAGGTCGGAGGCATGAGAGAGGCGGTAGACGTCGTGAAGGAGGTGGGACAGGATTTAGGGCGTCAGGTCCTCCGCAGCAGCTAGATCCCACGAATGTTGCTTGTTACTCGCTGCTCGTTGCCTCTCACCGCCTGCCGCTTGCCGCCGCCTTCTATGCCCGCCGATCACCTCCACCGATGTGAAAGTTCATCAAGAGGGAAGGGCTGGAGAGGGGTGGAGGACAAAATCCTAGGGTGGAGGGATCATGGGAAGGGAGATGGGGTACTCGTCCCGGTAGATCACCGGGTGCCAGACTACAAATCGGGAAGGAGGAGAGGAACTGGCACCTGAAACTGTGGCTCCTACCTGCGGACACGGGGCGGGATTTTAGAATAAAGTAGTTAGTCTATCAATGTAAATTGGTAAGTGCACACCACGTAACGATTAGGCTAATGTAAGCTGTTAGATTGCTTTAGGTGGGCTTGATCTTACGGTTGTAATTTGTCTACGTACGTTTTATGGGTGCGTTTAGAGAAGAAAATGTTCTCTTCTTTATAAGTAATATAGATTGATAAGTTTTAAGGAATTTTTTCCTAAGAATCTATATAGTTTTTTAATAAAAATAAAGATATAAAATGGAACATTGCCCAAACTAAAGGTGGAACATTGCCCAAACTAAAGGTGACCAGAATGAGCGCACCTAAGTTTGGCTCGAAAAGGAATCCCGTTGAGGCGCCTTGAGAGATGAGAAAGATATGTTGATGCACATAGCTAGTGCCGATTACTTAGTCGAGCCGGTTGACACGGGTAGCTACCATCAGACAATGGTCCGCCTCCATTAGCGGGAAGATTCCTCGGCGTGGTCGCAAACTCGCAGGTCCACTCCACTATGACAGGCGAGCAGTCGGGCTCGGTGCAAACAAACAATAGGATTTGGTTAACCATTTATTTTTCAGACTCGAACCTATTTAACCTTTTACTAAAAAACAAAAATAGGTTACCCATTAGGTTAGTAGGCTAGAAATGGTTAACCATTGTTCATTCATGTTAGAACCACTTCTAAAATTGGTAGCTCAGCTCGGTGCAAATAGAAGATTGATTTTTCTTGTTCTTGGACGTCTGAGAACTTCTTATGTCTCAGACATTTCTCACACTATTGGATTTACCTCAATATTCGCGCAATGTCGGAGTTACACATGAGTTACAATTAGGCTACAACTAAGAATTTAATGAGTTGCAATTAGTTTGTAATTGAGAATTAGTATAAATTTTATTAGTTACAACTAGGCTGAAACTGAGAATTAACATAAATAGTAGGATGACATCAGCCGACTGAAACTTCGGAAGTTCTCAAGAGATCTAGGCGCTCCGATAAAACATTGTCATGAACTTTGCTACAAATATTAACAATTCATAAATATATTCATAATTTTACAATTCACAAACAAAAAGTTAAAGAATGGCATCCCGACAAAGAGTAACAACAACAAAAATGAAGGTTTCCTTTTCACATCCATTTAGCTTCGAGACCAAGAATAACAATAATAAGAAAACTAATAGAGTAAATGGTTTAGGCTACAACAGACAAAGAAATACAAAGGCAATGTGACCAACTTTGGCGGATAATAACAATAATAAATGAATCGCTTATTTCCTCAATGTTGTTAGCAATTTTCAGAAACACCGATTCACCAAATTTGACTTTCTTATTGCAGAACTTGTGTGGTTCCGAGGCTAATCTCATGTGTGTTTCTCCCTGCTACTCTGCGAGATAGAAGCTAGCAGTTTACATAGACGAAAACACACTATTACACTATGTAAAGTAAATAATTACTAGGGAAAGGCTAATACATTCCAAATTAAGAAAGGCTAAATAATTACTAGGGAAAGGCTAATACATTTCCTAGTAAGAAGCATTTGTACATCATTTGTGCCGAATACAGAGGTGAATCGCATGTAGCTTCATAGGAGAAGGCCAGAGCCACCAGTAGGGTCCATGGTATGGTAGAAGGGGATAAGGGATAGAGGAGCACCAGGCCGCCGAGATGAGGACGCCGCCGGTGGAGGTGTGGATGTGTGCGGAGGTGTGGATGACTGGGCAGGAGGCTTTTTGGAGGGACATGAAGGTGGGAGACACCGGTGGAGGTGTGCAACGGTGGAGGTAGAGGGTGAGGGATAACCCTTCGGACGATGGTCTTGAACCTATTTTCTTTTGGTGTTAACCATATGGCCCATTGGGATCTTTATTAGGTTAGGTTAACATAAGCAATGGTAAAAGGGTAACCACTGATGGCTCAATGCACGGCGCTCAGAAAAATGCTTGTTGGCGGTGTTGGTGTAGAGCTCGTTGGGAACCCCAAGAGGAAGGTATGATGAGCACAATAGCAAGTTTCTCTCAGTTATGAAACTAAGGTTTAATCGAACCAGTAGGAGCAAGGAAACACCCCAAAGGTGTTACTAGTTGAGCTTTGGCAGGGCGCACTACCGGTGCTAGTAGCAACGTGGAGACCTGCACAACACAACCACAGAACTTTGTCCCCATCTTGCGATGAGGTTGTCAATATCACCGTGTTTTGCGGAAAACAAAGGATTAAACGTATCGAATGGAAAGAAGTAAAAGTTTGCAGAAAGTAAACACAAAGAAGTAAACAGTTTGTAGATTGTATGCAAAGAAAAGGACCGGGATCCATAGTTCACTAGAGGTGGCTCTCCTTAGATAGATAACATGCTGGGTGAACAAATTATAGCGGGGCAATTGACAAACACCGAGAAAGCAATACATGCATATACTAATCATCTTGACTCCTTTGAGACTTGATTAGGCATTACAACATAATACATAGACCGTCATCCAACTGCATCTATGACTAATAATCCACATTCAGGTTATCATCCGAACCCCCTCCAGTATTAAGTTGCAAGCAACAGATTATTGCTTTACGAACTGCGTGTAAAGTAAACAATACGATTGTTCTATGAACAAAGGATTGTTGTTTTCTCCCTAGTAGCAACAACACATCTAGTACCTTAGAGATTTCATCACTTCCCAGTTACTAGAGGCATGAACCCACTATCGAGCATAAATACTAACTCTTGGAGTTGCTAGCATCTACTTGGCCAAGATAGCTACTAACAACGAAAAGCATGCAAGATCACAAATAACAAAGACATGATAGAATCAATAATCAATCTGAAATAGCATCTCAGTATCCATCGGATCCCCGCAAACACAACATGCAGAATTACAAATAGATGATCTTGATCATGAACGGAGCTCACAAGATCTAGACATAAAAGCACAAAGGAGGAGAACCAGCCATCTAGCTACTATATGGATCCGTAGTCCAAGGACGAACTACTCACGCATCACACCGGAGGCTTGCATGCTGATGAAGGAGGCCTCCAGGGTGAATTCCCCTCTCCGGCAGGGTGCCGGGAAGAGCTTCAGATCCCTCCCGATCTAGGGATGGAGATGGCGGTGGCTACAGACTCTTTCGTGGATTTTTGATCGGGCCCTTAGGGTTTTCGTCCCGAGGGCAATATATAGGCGAAAGGAGAGGCCGAGGGGGTGCCGGGAGCGGCCACACCACCCCCTGGCGCGGGCCAGGCCTGGCCGCGTGGCCAGGTGGTGTGGTGGCTCCCTGGCCCTTCTCCGTCTCGTATTTTGGCACTTGATCACTTATGGAAAAATAGGCACTTTGGCTTTTGTCCCATCCAATTCCGAGAATATTCATTTTCTGACTTTCCTGGAACCAAAAACAGCAGAAAACAGGCAGCTGGCATGTGGCTCTTGTTAATAGGTTATTCCAAGAAATCATATGAAAAGTACTCCAAAGTTGGAACAAAACACAAGAAAGTGGATAAAACCAAGCATGGAACATCAAAAATTATGGATACATTTGCAATGTATCAACATCCCCAAGCTTAACTCATGCTCATCCTCGAGTAGGTAAGTCATAAAAAGAAAGAATAATTTTTAAGGTGACATGCACCATCAAAGTATTTGTAAAACATTCAAAGCTGAGATCATAGTACTTCAATCATAACATGAAAGACAAAGTTCTAGCAATAAGCAAAGAAACTATGATGCACCATGAAAAGGCACAAACAAAAGATTCATGAATAACAATGCTTTGTAAGACGTTTGTTTGTTTCACATAAAGAAAACATAGCATAATAGTATTCAACTTGTCCCTCATGGAGTAGCAAATATAAATGCATAGGACACCTTCAAAGTTTACAAGAGTGACTAGATACAAGTAGTTTAAAACAAGCAATATCAAGTTATGCATCAATCAACTAGTCTTGGGACAATGCACATAGAACTAAGAATGGCCACTATGTTCTCAAAGTAGGTGCATAAAGATAGAAGATGGAGACTCAATATAATGGTGGAAGAAAGGCCTTTTTTTAAAAGGAAGAAGGGATTCAAGTCTCATAAAGAGCTTCCAAAAATTATGGTACTTATAGCTTTTAGCTCTCATTGCCCCTATCATAAGCATCTTGAAGTGATTAAGGTTAAAGTGAACAAACTATGGTGTACATGCTTGACGAAGTATAAGTCAGAAATCTCATGTCCCTTGTATACGAGGGTCGCTCCTCAATGCTACTTAAGTTTAGTCACCGGTAAGTTCTTGTCATTGTAAGTATATGTGTATCATAGAGAACTGCCATCGGGGTACCCCTTGCCCGATGATACGGACGAATCCCCATATCAAAATGACAAGGCAAGCAGACAACGAGCATCTCAGCATTCTTCTTATTTACCATGGGAATATGGTGCTTTTTTCTCTCTTTCCTCTTTTCATAGTATCTTTTTTTTTTCTTTTCTCCCTTTTCTCAATATAGGACTCTTTTTTTTATAAGAAGAATGCTTCATAGACATCTCATTATGGTTACGCTGCAGGTTTCCACCATGTCAGCATGGATTAGACCAGCGGCCCAGACGTTTCTCTAACACATATACATAACTCCATGGACTTACAAGCTCCCCTTTCATTTCTAGCAGCGACATCCATATACAAAAGAGCATGATATCAACTAGGTACAAGTACCAAGTGCAATGTTGAAAGCGTTCCCCATGAAAGCATGGTTCTGCTAATTCCCAACAAATAAGTGCAAGCATATACAACATAGAAGACACGATGGTTCAAGTTTATTAAGGACAAGTAAAGTAAAGTGTGCCATCAAGTTCGTGAGAGCTTTAATCACTAGTTTTCTCATAACAAGTTTAATTTGGAAGGTAAACAAAAGAATGAATATACTTGGAATAGCATAAGCTAGTAGGTAGGTATGGTGGACTCTTTGAAATAACTTGGTTTAGGGAGTTGGATGCATGAGTAGAACTCATACTTTGTTGTGGAGGCTAGCAAAAGACTGGGAGCGACAAACTAAGAGAGCAATAATGGCCATAATCATGCAGAGCGACAAAACATCATTGATCAAAGCATAAAGTGATACTACAAGTTGAAAACTAAAGGATCATAAAGGCTATGGTGACTTGAGATAGTCATAACATGGTGTAAGCATGCGCCAAGTCAACCCAAATAAAGAATCAAAGGAGAATACCACTATACTATGCTTTAATATGCTAAAACAACGCATGATTCATCCAAGGAACATTAAGCAATCTCAATTGTTTATAACAAGTCATGCTACAGCAAAGAATACTAAGCATAAAGCCAAAACAATATCAAGCATGGCATGACAAAGCATAGGCCACGATCAAAAAACAAGCTCTTTTTACCACATAAGCATGAACTTTCCTACTCTTTTCCAAACCAAACCAAACTATTTGCAAACCAATGTATGAAAGAGGGGGTCCAACCAATTTATTAAGAAAACTAAGCAAACCAAGCAAACTAAAAACCAAAACGAAAAACGAAAAAGAAGATGCTCCAAGAACAACACAACTGTGCATGAAACAATAAAAATGAAGCGTTTGGAAGAAACCTGGAATTTTTATTGATAAAGAAGGGGATGCCTGGGGCATCCCCAAGCTTTGACGCTTGTACTTCTTGGATATTTATTGGGGTGACACGCGTGGCATCCCCAAGCTGGAGATTTAGTCCATCCTTCATCTCATTACTCATTCCTTCCATACACCTGAATTTTTTCCTTCATACAAAACTTCACACAATCTTTATTAGCAACATTAGCGCACTCAAGATAAAAGGTCTTAAGGTTCAGTTCTAACACCAAATAAACTTCCATTATAACACTAGCTACTGTAGCACTTCCCTCAAAAATCTCAGTTCCCCAAAAGAACTCAAAAAGGAACCAACAAGAAGCAAATGAAGAAAATGGCAGAAATCTGTCAAAACAGACCAGCATGTAAAGACGAATTTTTTCGAAGACCTTCTGTTGCTCAAATCAAAAAGTGTTGAACTAACTAAAGTTAGATAACAACCTGGGGCACAAGCACAAACAATTACAGCTCCATCCGACATACATAGCTCTCTCACGAATGTTTACGGTTAAGCACAAAAATCTGTTTCGGGACAGCAACTTTCCCAATCATTACTTCTCTCTCATTAGAGGTTACTCTTGGTACAAAAAGCAAATAAAAAGGATAAGGAGAGGTTATTACAGAGGTAATAACTTCCAAGACTCATCTAAAACTTTTGGGTTATCTCCCAATAAGTACTTTCCTTTAACGCCTTTAAGTTAGGCATAAGAAGCAAAGAAAGAATCAAGTGTTCTCAAATGAAGAAGCATTAAGACCAACTTTCTTGCCCTTACCTCTCTTATTTTTATTCTTAACCTTTGGAAAAATGTGATTGTTTGGTGGAGAAGAAAGGTGCATGGTCCCCTTTCCCACATATATTATTGCTCCCAGGAGTTCTAATAAGGACCTTCCAAGTGTAATTTGTCCTTTTCCTGCACATTCAATAACAAGATAATCAATAGAAATCGTTTTCCCAAGGATCTTTGTAAACACTCCTTCAGCTATTCCAAGAGGTAATATGGTAGTATTATTAGCAAGAGATATTTCTTTTCCTCCTTCAGTAAGCCCCCAAGTATTCAGAGATTTATAAATATCTTTGGGCATAAAAAATTCAGACATGATATCACAGCGAGCTTGAAAAGTTTCAGTGTTCATCTCAATCTTTACTGTAGGGAACCACTTTGATGGTTCAGAGATTATTGGAACATAATTGTGATGCTCCCTAAGCGTATTATAGCAACTTTCTAAGCTAGTAGTGCTAGCCTCAAGAGTGTTCAACCTAGCAAATATTTTTGCGAAAGAAATATTAGTTTGGCTAGGCATGTTGTAAGTGAGGATCAATTTCTTTATAGCGTTAGTAGCATCATCCTCATTACATTGGAGGAAATCTCCTCCCACAACAGCATCTATAGCATATCTATAGCAAAGAGCAATCCCAAGGTAAAAACTGCTAAGGAACAAGCTTTGAGTCATTTTAGGCTCAGTTTTTTCATGTAGATCAGAGATTCTAGACCAAGCTTGCTTAAAACTTTCCTCAATTCCTTGTTTGAAAGTGAAAATCATTTCCTCGGGTGACATAGTGATTGGAGCAAGGCTAGACATAGTGGCAACTCAAGATAGGAACTAATTTTTGTGTGTTTTTGAATAAGAAAGCAAAGTAGTAAAACTAATTTTTTTTGTGTTTTTTGAAGAACAAAACAAGCAAACAAAGCAAAAAGAAACTAAGAAAAACAAAAACAACAAAGTAAAGAGATTGGTTATGAGGGACTCCCCTTGTGAAGATGTCCTTGACTCCCGACAGCCTTGAGAAAATCGCTTGATGGCTCAATGCACGGCGCCCAGAAAAATGCTTGTTGGCGGTGTTGGTGTAGAGCTCGTTGGGAACCCCAAGAGGAAGGTATGATGAGAACAACAGCAAGTTTCCCTCAGTTATGAAACCAAGGTTTAATCGAACCCGTAGGAGCAAGGAAACACCCAAAGGTGTTACTAGCTGAGCTTTGGCAGGGCGCACTACTGGTGCTAGTAGAAACATGGAGACCTGCACAACACAACTAAAGAACTTTGTCCCCAACTTGCGATGAGGTTGTCAATCTCACTGTGTTTTGCGGAAAACAAAGGATTAAACGTATCGAATGGAAAGAAGTAAAAGTTTGTAGAAAGTAAACACAAAGAAGTAAACAGTTTGTAGATTATATGCAAAGAAAAGGACTGGGATCCATAGTTCACTAGAGGTGGCTCTCCTTAGATATATAACATGCTGGGTGAACAAATTATAGCGGGGCAATTGACAAACACTGAGAACGCAATACATGCATATACTAATCATCTTGACTCCTTTGAGACTTGATTGGGCATTACAACATAATACATAGACCGCCATCCAACTGCATCTATGACTAATAATCCACTTTCAGGTTATCATCTGAACCCCTCCAGTATTAAGTTGCAAGCAACAGATTATTGCTTTACGAACTGCGTGTAAAGTAAACAATACGATTGTTTTATGAACAAAGGATTGTTGTTTTCTCCCTAGTAGCAACAGCACATCTAGGACCTTAGAGATTTCTATCACTTCCCCAGATTACCAGAGGCATGAACCCACTATCGAGCATAAATACTAACTCTTGGAGATGCTAGCATCTACTTGGCCAAGATAGCTAGTAACAACGGAAAGCATGAAAGATCACAAATAACAAAGACATGATAGAATCAATAATCAATCTGAAATAGCATCTCAATATCCATCGGATTCCCACAAACACAACATGCAGAATTACAAATAGATGATCTTGATCATGAACGGAGCTCACAAGATCTAGACATGAAAGCACAAAGGAGGAGATCCAGCCATCTAGCTACTACATGGATCCGTAGTCCAAGGATGAACTACTCACGCATCACACCAGAGGATTGCATGGTGATGAAGGAGGCCTCCAGGGTGAATTCCACTCTCCGGCAGGGTGTCGGGAAGAGTTTCAAATCCCTCTCGATCTAGGGATGGAGATGACGGGCGGCTACAGACTCTTTCGTGGATGTTTGATCGGGCCCTTAGGGTTTTCGTCCCGAGGGCAATATATAGGCGGAAGGAGAGGCGAGGGGTGCCGGGCCACACCACAGTGCGGGCCAGGCCTGGCTGCCTTGGTGATACATTGCAAATGTATCTATAATTTTTGATGTTCCATGCTTAGTTTTATCCACTTTCTTGTGTTTTGTTCCAACTTTGGAGTACTTTTATTATGATTTCTTGGACTAACCTATTAACAAGAGCCACAGTGCCAGCTGCCTGTTTTTTGTTGTTTTTGGTTCGAGAAAAGTCAGAAAATGAATATTCTCGGAATTGGACGGGACAAAAGCCAAAGTGCCTATTTTTCCGGAAGGGATCAAGTGCCAGAATACGAGACGGAGAGGGGCCAGGGGCCGGCTATGACACCTGGCCATGCGGCCAGGTCTGGCCTATGCCAGGGGGTGGTCTCGTTGACCCCAGCACCCCATCGGCCTCTCCTTCCGCCTATAAGTTGCCCTCGGGATGAAAACCCTAAGTACCCGATCAAAAAATCCACGAAAGAGTCTATAGCCGCCGTCATCTCCATCCCTAGATCGGGAGGGATCTGAAGCTCTTCCCGGCACCCTACCGGAGTGGGGAATTCACCCTGGAGGCGTTCTTCATCACCATGCAAGCCTCCGGTGTGATGCATGAGTAGTTCATCCTTGGACTACGGATCCATGTAGTAGCTAGATTGCTGGTTTCTCCTCCTTTGTGCTTTCATGTTTAGATCTTGTGAGCTCCGTTCATGATCAAGATCATCTATTTGTAATTCATACATGTTGTGTTTGCGGGGATCCGATGGATATTGAGATGCTATTTCAGATTGATTATTGATTCTATCATGTCTTTGTTATTTGAGATCTTGCATGCTTTCCGTTGTTAGTAGCTATCTTGGCCAAGTAGATGCTAGCAACTCCAAGAGTTAGTATTTATGCTCGATAGTGGGTTCATGCCTCTGGTAATCTGGGGAAGTGACAGAAATCTCTAAGGTCCTAGATGTCTGTTGCTACTAGGAGAAAACAACAATCCTTTGTTCATAAAACAATCGTATTGTTTACTTTACACGCAGTCAGAAGCAATAATCTGTTGCTTGCAACTTAATCTTGGAGGGTTCGATGATAACCTGAAAGTGGATTATTAGTCATAGATGTAGTTGGATGGCGGTCTATGTATTATGTTGTAATGCCCAATCAAGTCTCGCATTTAGTCAAGATGATTAGTATATGCATGTATTGCTTTCGGTGTTTGTCAACTGCCTCTGTAATTTGTTCACCCAGCATGTTATCTATCTAAGGAGAGCCACCTCTAGTGAACTATGGATCCGGTCCTTTTCTTTACATACAATCTACAATCTTTTACTGCTTTGTGTTTACTTTGCAAACTTTACTTCTTTCCATTCGATACATTTAATCCTTTGTTTTTCGCAAAACACGGTGAGATTGACAACCTCATCGCAAGTTGGGGACAAAGTTCTGTGGTTGTGTTGTGCAGGTCTCCACGTTGCTACTAGCACCGGTAGTGCGCCTTTAAAGCTCAGCTAGTAACACCTTTGAGGTGTTTCCTTGCTCTGGTTCGATTAAACCTTGGTTTCATAACTGAGGGAAACTTGTCTGTGCTCATCATACCTTCCTCTTGGGGTTCCTAACGAAGCTCTACATCAACACCACGCAAAAGCACTTTTTTGCGCCGTGTATTGAGCCATCAAGCGATTTTCTCCGCGCCGTCGGGAGTCAAGGACATCTTCACAAGGAGTCCTCATAACCAATCTCTTTACTTTGTTGTTTTTGTTTTGCTTAGTTTCCTTTTTGCTTTGTTTGCTTGTTTTGTTCTTCAAAAATCCAAAAAAAATTAGTTTTACTTGTTTGCTTTCTTATTTGAAAACCCCAAAAAATGACTACTCTTGAAAACACTAAGTTGTGTGATTTCACTAGCACCAACAACAATGATTTTATGAGCACTCCCATTGCTCCACCTGTGGCTAAAAATACTTTCTTTGAGATAAAACCTGCTTTGCTCAACCTTGTTATGAGAGAACAATTTTCTGGTATTGGTAATGAAGATGCTGCTTCCCATCTAAATAACTTTGTTGAACTTTGTGAGATGCAAAAGCATAGGGATATAGATGGTGATATTATTAAGCTGAAATTGTTTCCTTTCTCTTTGAGAGGAAAAGCTAAAGAATGGTTGAATTCCTTAACTAGGAATAGTATTGATTCTTGGACTAAGTGCAAAGATGCTTTTATTGGAAAATACTATCCTGCTGCTAAGATTATATCCATGAGAAGTGAAATAATGAAGTTTAAACAACTTGATAATGAGCATGTTGCTCAAGCTTGGGAAAGAATGAAATCTTTGGTAAAGAATTGTCCCACTCATGGACTGACTGCTTGGATGATCAACCAAACTTTTTATGCAGGATTGAACTATTATTCAAGGAACCTATTGGATTCAGCTGCTGGAGGTACCTTTATGACCATCACTTTGGGTGCTGCAACAAAACTATTGGACAATATGATGGTTAATTATTCTGAATGGCATACTGAGAGAGCTCCACAAGGTAAGAAGGTAAATTCTGTTGAAGAAACCTCCTCCTTGAGTGATAAGATTGATATTATTATGTCCGTGCTTGTTAATGGGAAAGCCCATATTGATCCAAATAATGTTCCTTTAGCCTCTTTGGTTGCTCAAGAAGAGCAAGTTGATGTGAACTTCATAAGAAATAACAATTTTGGCAACAATGCTTATGGTAATAATGCTTATAGGAACAATTTTGGTAACAACAATTATAAGCCATATCCTCCCAACAATGGTAATGCTTATGGAAATCCTTACAACAATAATAAGAGTGCTCCCTCTGAACTTGAAGTTATGCTTAAAGAGTTTATTAGTAAACAAACTGCTTTCAATAAAACTATTGAGGAAAAACTCTCTAATGCTGAAAGAAATATAGCATCTTTGGCTGAAGCTCAATCTACTTTGAATAAAATGGCTACTAAACCTGAAACTAATGAGAATCCCTTTGCAGCTACTAATGCCATACAAGTAAGAATTGATGAAAATGTTAGACTATTAGCTGAATTACATGCTAAGTGGGAAAGAGAAGATGAAATTGCTAGAAACATTAGTGTTTCTACTATTACCACCACTAGTGTTGAGGCTAGTAATAGTTCTACTACTTTAGATGATAAAGTTGATTTTGATCTTGATGGTTGCAACATCTCTAAAGTTATTAAGTTCCTACAAAAGCTTGCTAAAAGTCCTAATGCTAGTGCTATGAACATGGCCTTTACAAAACACATTACCGATGCTCTCATAAAGATTAAAGAAGAAAAGATGAAACATAAAGCTTCTATTCCTATAAAGCAAGAAGATGGTTGGGAACCCATCATTAATATGAAAGTGAATGACTTGGATTTCAAAGCTTTGTGTGATCTTGATAGTAGTGTTTCTATTATGCCTAGAAGGATCTATGATATGCTTGATTTCCTCCTCTTGAAGATTCTTATTTGAATGTCCCACTTGATGCTAATGCTAGAAAGAAACTCATGGGGAGTCTTAATGATGTTCTTATTATGGTTAATGATTCCTATGTCCCCGTTGATTTCTATGTTTTGGATGTTGAATACAATGCTTCTTGTCCTATTACTTTGGGAAGACCTTTTCTTAGAACTGTTGGTGCCATCATTGATATGAAAGAAGGCACCATTAAATATCAACTCCCACTCAAGAAAGGTATAGAACACTTCCCTAAAAAGAGAGAAAAGATTTCTTTTGCTTCTCCTATGAAAACAAAATTTGGTCTTAATGCTTCTTCATTTGAGAACACTTGATTCTTTCTTTGGTTCTTATGCCTAACTTAAAGGCGTTAAAGAAAAGTACTTGTTGGGAGATAACCCAAGAGTTTTAGTTGAGTCTTGGAAGTTATTACCTCTGTAATAACCTCTCCTTACCCTTTTTATTTGCTTTTTGTGCCAAGAGTAACCTCTAATGAGAGTGAAGTAATGATTGGGAAAATTGCTGTCTCGAAACAGATTTCTGTGCTTCACCGTAAAAATTCCTGAGAGAGATCTGTACGTGGGATTGAGCTGTAATTTTTTGTGCTTCTGCCCCAGGTTGTTATCTAACTTTCGTTAGTTCAACACTTTTTTATTTGAGCAACATAAGGTCTTCGCAAAAATTCATCTTTACCTGCTGGTCTGTTTTGACAGATTTCTGCCATTTTCTGCATTTGCTTCTTGTTAGTTCCTTCTTGAGTTCCTTTGGGGAATTGAGCTTTTTGAGGGAAGTGCTACAGTAGCTAGTGTTCTAATGGAAGTTTATTTGGTGTTAGAACTGAACCTTGAGACTTATTTATCTTAAGTGCACTAATGTTGCTAATGAGATTGTGTGAAGTTTTGTATGAAGGAAAATTTTCAGGTGTATGGAAGGAATGAGTAACGAGATGAAGGATGGACTAAAGCTCAAGCTTGGAGATGCCACGCATGTCACCCCAAGAAATATCCAAGAAGTACAAGCGTCAAAGCTTGGGGATGCCCAAGGCATCCCCTTCTTCATCAATAAAAATTCCAGGTTCCTTCCAAACGCTTCATCTTTATTGTTTTATGCATAGTTATGTTTCTCTTGGAGCGTCTTCTTTTTCGTTTTTGTTTTGGTTTTTAGTTTTCTTGGTTTGCTTAGTTTTCTGAATAAGTTGGTTGGACCCCCTCTTTCACACTTTGGTTTGCAAATAGTTTGGTTTGGTTTGGAAAAGAGTAGGAAAGTTCATGCTTATGTGGTAAAAAGAGCTCGTTTTTGACTGTGGCTATGCTTTGTCATGCCATTCTTGATATTGTTTTGGCTTTATGCTTAGTATTCTTTGCTGTATCATGACTTGTTATAAACAATTGAGATTGTTTAATGTGCCTTGGATGAATCATGCGTTGTTTTAGCATATTAAAGCATAGTATAGTGGTATTCTCCTTTGATGCTTTATTTGGGTCGACTTGGCGCATGCTCACACCATGTTATGACTATCTCAAGTCACCATAGCCTTTATGATCCTTTAGTTTTCAACTTGTAGTATCACTTTATGCTTTGATCAATGATGTTTTGTCACTCTGCATGATTATGGCCATTATTGCTCTCTTAGTTTGTCGCTCCCAGTCTTTTGCTAGCCTCCAAAAACAAAGTATAAGTTCCACTCATGCATACAACTTCGTAAACCAAGTTTTTCCAAAGAGTCCACCATACCTACCTACTAGCTTATGCTATTCCAAGTATATTCATGCTTTTGTTTACCTTCCACTTGTTACGAGAAAACTAGTGATTAAAGCTCCCACGAACTTGATGGCACACTTTACTTTATTGCCTCTAATAAACTTGAACCATTGTGTCGTCTATGTTGTATATGCTTGCACTTATTTGTTGGGAATTAGCAGAACCATGCTTTCATGGGGAACGCTTTCAACATTGCACTTGGTACTTGTACCTAGTTGATATCATGCTCTTTTGTATATGGATGTCGTCAGTGAAATGAAAGGGAGCTTGTAAGTCCATGGAGTTATGTATATGTGTTAGAGAAACGGGTCATTGGTCTAATCCATGCTGACATGGTAGAAACCTGCAGCGTAACCATAATGAGCTGTCTATGAAGCATTCTTCTTATAAAAAAAAGAGTCCTATTGAGAAAAAAGAGAAAAGAAAAAAAGATACTTTGAAAAGAGGAAAGAGAGAAAAAAGCACCATATTCCCATGGTAAATAAGAAGAATGCTGAGATGCTCGTTGTCTGCTTGCCTTGTCATTTTGATATGGGGATTCGTCCAGATCGGGCAAGGGTACCTCGTTATGGTTCTCAATGATACACATGTACTTACGATGACAAGAACTTACCGGTGACTAAACTTGAGTAGCAGGAGGAGCGGCCCTCGTATACAAGGGACATGAGATTTCTGACTTATACTTCGTCAAGAATGTACACCATAGTTTGCTCACTTTAACCTTAATCACTTCAAGATGCTTATGATAGGGGCAATGAGAGCTGAAAGCTTTAAGTATCATAATTTTTGGAAGCTCTTTATGAGACTTGAATACCTACTTCCTTTTACAAAAGGCTTTTCTTCCACCATTATATTGAGTCTCTACCTTCTATCTTTATGCACCTACTTTGAGAGCATAGTGTCCATTCTTAGTTCTATGTGCATTGTCCCAAGACTAGTTGATTGATGCATAACTTGTTATTGCTTGTTTGAAACTATTGTATCTAGTCACTCTTATGAACTTTGAAGGTGTCCTATGCATTTATATTTGCTACTCTATTGAGGGACAAGCTGAATACTTTTATGCTATGTTTTCTTTATGTGAAACAAACAAACATCTTGCAAAGCATTGTTATTCATGAATCTTTTGTTTGTGCCTTTTCATGTTGCATCATAGTTTCTTTGCTTATTGCTAGAACTTTGTCTTTCATGTTATGATTGAAGTACTATGATCCCAGCCTTGAATGTTTTGCAAATACTTTGATCAAGTCTTTGATGGTGCATGTCACCTCAAAAATTATTTCTTTTTATCACTTACCTACTCGAGGACTAAGGGAGTTAAGCTTGGGGATGTTGATACATTGCAAATGTATCTATAATTTTGATGTTCCATGCTTAGTTTTATCCACTTTCTTGTGTTTTGTTCCAACTTTGGAGTACTTTTATTATGATTTCTTGGACTAACCTATTAACAAGAGCCACAAAGGCTACTGTTTTCTATTGTTTTTGGTTCCAAAAAAGTCAGAAAATGAATATTCTCGGAATTGGAGGGGACAAAAGCCAAAGTGCCTATTTTTCCGGAAGGGTTCAAGTGCCAGAATACGAGACGGAGAGGGGCCAGGGGCCGGCCATGACACCTGGCCATGCTGCCAGTCTGGCTCCAGGGGTGGTCTCGCCGACCCCAAAGACCCCATCGGCCTCTCCTTCCGCTTATAAGTTTCCTCGGACGAAACCCTAAGTACCCGATCAAAAATCCACGAAAAGTCTCAGAGCTGCCATCATCTCCATCCCTAGATCGGGAGGGATCTGAAGCTCTTCCCCACCTACGAGAGGGAAGTCACCCTGGAGGCGTTCTTCATCACCATGCAAGCCTCCGGTGTGATGCGTGAGTAGTTCATCCTTGGACTACGGATCCATGTAGTAGCTAGATTGCTGGTTTCTCCTCCTTTGTGCTTTCATGTTTAGATCTTGTGAGCTCCGTTCATGATCAAGATCATCTATTTGTAATTCATACATGTTGTGTTTGCGGGATCCGGATATTGAGATGCTATTTCAGATTGATTATTGATTCTATCATGTCTTTGTTATTTGAGATCTTGAATGCTTTCCGTTGTTAGTAGCTATCTTGGCCAAGTAGATGCTAGCAACTCAAGAGTTAGTATTTATGCTCGATAGTGGGTTCATGCCTCGTAATCTGGGAAGTGATGTATCTCTAAGGTACTAGATGTGCTGTTGCTACTAGGGAGAAAACAACGATCTTTTGTTCATAGAACAATTGTATTGTTTACTTTACACGCAGTTCAGAAGCAATAATCTGCTTGCAACTTAATATCGGAGGGGTTCGATGATAACCTGAAGGTGGATTATTAGTCATAGATGTAGTTGGATGGCGGTCTATGTATTATGTTGTAATGCCCAATCAAGTCTCAGAGGAGTCAAGATGATTAGTATATGCATGTATTGCTTTCTCGGTGTTTGTCAATTGCCCCGCTGTAATTTGTTCACCCAGCATGTTATCTATCTAAGGAGAGCCACCTCTAGTGAACTATGGATCCCGGTCCTTTTCTTTACATACAATCTACAATCTTTTACTGCTTTGTGTTTACTTTCTGTAAACTTTTACTTCTTTCCATTCGATACGTTTAATACTTTGTTTTTCGCAAAACACGGTGAGATTGACAACCTCATCGCAAGTTGGGGACAAAGTTCTGTGGTTGTGTTGTGCAGGTCTCCACGTTGCTACTAGCACCGGTAGTGCGCCCTGCCAAAGCTCAGCTAGTAACACCTTTGAGGTGTTTCCTTGCTCCTACTGGTTCGATTAAACCTTGGTTCCATAACTGAGGGAAACTTGCTGCTGTGCTCATCATACCTTCCTCTTGGGGTTCCCAACGAGCTCTACATCAACACCACGCACCAAGCACTTTTTTGGGCGCCGTGTATTGAGCCATCAGCGGCCAGGTGGTGTGGTGGCTCCCTGGCCCTTCTCCGTCTCGTATTCTGGCACTTGATCACTTCCGAAAAAATAGGCACTTTGGCTTTTGTCCCGTCCAATTCTGAGAATATTCATTTTCTGAATTTCCTGGAACCAAAAACAGCAGAAAACAGGCAGCTGGCATGTGGCTCTTGTTAATAGGTTAGTACAAGAAATCGTATGAAAAGTACTCTAAAGTTGGAACAAAACACAAGAAAGTGGATAAAACCAAGCATGGAACTTCAAAAATTATGGATACATTTGCAATGTATCAACCACCAAGTCTCAATTTTAAGCATCCTGCATCGCTAGTTGTTGCTGGGGCCATTGAAGAGAGCAAAACCCTATTATTCGCCTTTTGCGGGGCATAATGCGTCCTGCACATGCGTGGAAGTCCATGGGTCACGGCTCATTAATGAGGCAGAGTATTTTTTTCCTGTCGTTTGTTTTTGGTTTTTTTGTGGTTTTTTTAATTTTTAATTTTTTTATTTCTTTTTAATTTTTTTTTGCTTTTAAATTTTGAATATTTTACAACTTAATTTTTTTCAAATTCAAATTTTTTTAGTTTCAAACATTTTTTAGTTTAAAATATTTTTCAATTTTGAACACTTTTAGTTTGAACTTCTTAAAATTTCAAATATTTTTAAATTTTAAAACTAAATTTTGCATGCGGTTCCAACTCCGCTAGGCTTACTTCAACTATTGAAGTTTGCATGTCTTTTAGCATCCTTTGATTTAACAAAACCCTTCGGACTATGTCATGTACATGTCCTCGGTAACCATTCTTTTAGAAAAATGTAGTTTTGTTTATTCAACTAGCATATACAAAAATTGACATATGTAGTGGTTGCTACATTAATCCATCCAAACCAAATATCGGTACGAAAGATCGAATCTTATCGTATTCAACTCCTTGAACATTGTCATAAACTCTTTACCAACATGTCGACTATTTCATAGATGAGAAATATTCATTTTTATTTGTTTATAGATCCAAATACGACTGATAGGCTTTATGCCTTTCAGAGGGTCTTCCAAGTTTAGTAACTTGGTTTATCATGTATGGAACTATCACGGATTCTATGGCTTCAAGCCATTTGATGGAGTCAGGGCTCATCATCGCTTCTTTGCATGTAGTCGGATCATCATTATCAAACATTAGTGATTTAATTTCTAATCTCAGTATTTGATTGTTTACCCAACCTATGCTGTTTCAATTGGAACTTAGATCTCCGATACCACAACCTTTGAGGCACAGGAGCCATGGGCATTATGGCTGCCTCCGGGACATTTTCCGGCGCTGCGCAACTCAGCACATATAGTTAAGGTTGAACGACCTTATCAAAATTCTATTGTCCTCCCACTTAACTTTTCGTGAAAAATTCCTTCTCAATAAACTTGACGCTCTAAGTGATAAACACTTTTGTCTTCCGTGTTATGGAGGAATACACAACTGTTCCTTTGGGATAACCTACAAAGACATGCTTATCTGAATTTGGTTGTAAACATTTTATTTATGCCTAACATACCAAAATTTAAGGAAAGACAACTTGGGTTTTATCCCAATCCATAACTCATATGGTGTCATTTTAACGGATCACGATTGAGCTCTTTTCTGTGTAAAAGCGGTAGTCACTAAAGCTTTAATCTTAAAAATATAATGGCAATTTTATAAATAACACCGTTGTTCCTTCCATGTCAAACAAGGTTTGATTATATCTCTCTAATACTCCATACTTCTATGGTTTATTGGGAAACATAAATTCATGGAACGATTCCTTAAATCTTAGGTGTTTTTGCTAAACTTGTAGCTCAAATATTTTCCTTTATGATCCAATCATAAATTCTTTATATTCTCGTTATAATGATTTTCCACTTCATCTTGAAATCATTTGAACATTTTCATACTTCTCCTTTATTATGTAAATATACATATATTCACTCAAATCTATGGTTAAAGTATATAAAGTTTGAAAGATCCACCACATACGGCTACACATAATGGACTATATACATCAATATGCACAATGTCTAATAAGTTAATAGTTCGTTCCTCTTTAGCCTATCACTACTAGGAAACAGCCTATAGATAGACAAGATGTTCAGTGGCGCATAGGCCAAACTATGCACCACAGGAAAACATCAGTGGCGCACCAGAAAGCATGTGCCACAGAAGTTTGGAAGTTCTGTGGTGCATTTTCCAGAGCATGCGCCACAGAAGATTGGTGGGACCCGCCGGCAGGGGGATGATCCAAGTTCTGTGGCGCATTTTGTAATATGCGCCACAGAAGAGGCAACTTCTGTGACGCATATTTCCTCATGCGCCATAGAACATGGAGGGGGGCCCCACCACGTAATCTAATTCACCCAAGTTCTGTGGTGCATGTTGACATATGCGCCACATATGTGTTTCACTTTTGTGGCGCATATCCCAACATGCGCCACAGAACTTGGAGGTGGGCCCCATAGAGGGAATCTTATTTACCCACTTCTGTGGCGCATATGGGGTTATGCGCCACAGAAGTTTCAGCATCTGTGGCGCATTTCCTCCATATGCGCCACAGATGAGGGCGTCCAGATCCATGTTAAAAAGGTGACAAGAGCTAGCTTTCTTATCTATCTATCCCACCACCACCCATTTCACATCTCTACCTCCTCCCAACTCGTCTTCCTCCTCCCTCACACCCCATCTTGCCCATAGTTTCTCCATTTTCTTATATCTAAACCTACTTTAATCCATAGATTGGTAAGTAGAAGCTTCGCTCCAACTTCTAGATCTAAAAGTTCCTTACTTTTCTCTCTCACATCTCTCTATTTGTTTACTAATTTCCTCTCCACCAACTTGCATTATATATCTATTTGTCCATACTCTCTCATCGCGCGGTCTCATCTTGCTATTATTGTGTCTACTATAGGTGAGTACTTGGCCATCATGAACATGTAGGTGAAGCTTGTCACGCGGGCGGTGTGTGTGTGTGATCCATGGCGAGGCGATGCTTGTGTGTGGTGCATGAATGTTTGCAATGGTAGGAAGTTTTTTGTTGTTTGCTTGTTGTTGTCAGGCCCGGCCGGTGTGGTTGCATGGATGTTTGCCGAAATGTTGATTCATTTCCATTTCGGCAAATTTTTGCACTACCCATATGTCCTAATTTTAGGAAAGGTCATGCCGAATTTTTTCCGGCTAGCATTCATGCATGTGTGTGTTCATATGGTGTGGTTCTCACCTATACTCTCTGTTTTGACCGCTCAGGCAACCATGGTCCTCATGATGAGCGAAGGTCGAATTGCTAGGTACAAGAAAGGAGCGAAGGAGGACATGATTCTGAACAACAAGACCATGATAAGATGTCCATGTCGAACATGCAAACTGCGGCGCTGGATCGACCCTGAATCTGGACAATTGGAGGGTCACCTGCTTAGGCGCGGTTTCATGCGCGACCTCAATGAGGCACCGACAGGACATGGTGGTGGTCACAAAGACGTGGGCGAGCGAGAAGACGAAGAGTCTACCGGGCATGATCATCATGACGAAGGAGATGCCAGCGGGCATGATCATCATGACGAAGGAGATGCCGGCGGGCATGATCAGCATGGAGAAGGAGATGACGACGGGCATGATCATGAAGAAGGAGAAGACGCGAACACACAGACGCTGCTAACTTCGATCTTGCAGGACCCTCATGTTCAAGAACTGCTCCTCAAGGAGACGAGCAACGACAAAGCTGCAGCCAGAGAGAAAGCCAAGCTGGCCCAAATGGAGGTAGACGGGATGACTCCATTGTATCACGGGTGTCGCCCCGAGGATACACGTTTGAGTGTAACGCTCAAGGCTCTAGAGATGAAGGCCGAACACAAATGGACCGATGTGAGCTTCAACGCGAACATGGAATACTGGCACGACCAACTTCCTAAGGGGAACACATTGCCAACAAGTATTGAGGAGGCCAAGAAAATCGTGTGCCCTCTCGACCTACCACACATTAAATACCACGCATGCATAAATGATTGCGCACTTTATCGAAACGAGTACGCGGATAGAACCACTTGTCCGGTGTGTGGCCAAGGACGGTCCAAGAGAGGGAACCAGAAAGTTCCTCGAAAAGTGGTATGGTACTTTCCTATCACCCCTCGCCTAGATCCTAAGGAAGCAAATCTCATGCAATGGCACGCAGAAAGAGAGAAACCCGAAGATGATCCAGAGAAGGGCAAGATCGACACCCTTCGGGACGCTAGCCAAGGAACGCATTAGACATCGAGTTCAAGAGTTCGGGGCGATGCAAGGAACGTCGGTCGGGTATGAGCACCGATGGACTCAATCCTTTTGGAAACCAGAGTAGCACGCATAGCACCTGGCCCGTGTTTGTATGGCCATACAACCCCCCCCCCCCCGTGGCTATGCATGAAGCAAAGGTATGTACACATGAGCATTCTTATTCAGGGGCCAAAACAACCAGGTATCGATATGCATCTGTATCTCGGGATATTGAGAGAGGAGTTAGCCAGCTTGTGGGAGACGCCGGCCCGTACGTGGGACGCCTACACTAAAGAATATTTCCATCTGAGAGCCGCATTGCTCACGACCGTGCAGGACTATCCTGGTTACGCATATGTATCGGCCCAGGTGAACCACGGACACAATGCATGCGTCAAGTGCATGGATGAGACACCGCATCTCCAGCTACCAAGGGATCCCGGGTCTTTGAAAACTGTGTTCCAAGGTACTCGAAAGTGGCTCCGCATGGATCACCCGTGGAGAAAACGTGGTGACCTGTTCAATGGTAAGGACGAGCTCGAAAGAGCCCCACGTCCGAGGAGCGGCGAAGAAATCGAGGAGCTTTTGAATAATTGGCTAGATTGCCCTGCGCCTGGAAAAAAACGACCAAGGACAAAGCCGCTGCTGGGTGTATGGAAAGCAAGGTCTGTTTTCTGGGACCTGCCGTATTGGAAGGTCCTTCACACTCCCCATAGCCTCGATGTAATGCACATCATGTAGAACGTTACCGAGAGTCTGCTTGGCACTCTACTGAACATGCCGGAGAGGACCAAGGATGGGCCGAAAGCAAGAAAGGACCTTAAATTGCTTAGCATAAGAAAGATCTTCATTACCTTGATAGTGATGATGATGACGATGATCATCAGGAAGGGACTCAAGGTCACCACAAAAGAGTTAAGAAGAATGAGGTGGTGCTTCGCGCTGCCTGCTTCACTCTGAGTCTGGAGGAGCTCGAGCAGTTTTTCAGGTGCCTCTTAGGAGTGAAAGTTCCTCACGGTTATTCGGGGAAGATAAGCAGATATATGGACATGGCGAAGAATAGGTTTAGCGGTATGAAGTCTCACGATTGTCATGTGCTGATGACGCAGATACTCCCCGTTGCGATCCGTGGGATAATGGACGAGCATGTCCATGAGACGTTGTTTGGCCTCTGTAACTTTTTTGACGTCATATCTAGGAAGTCGATTGGTGTGAAGCAGCTCGACAGGCTACAGGAAGAGATCATGATGATACTATGCGATCTTGAGATTTACTTCCCGCCCGCATTCTTCGACATCATGGTGCATCTGGTTGTACATGTCGTGGACGACATCATCCAGCTCGGGCCGACATTCCTGCACAACATGATGCCGTTTGAAAGGCTAAACGGTGTCATCAAAGGATTCGTTCGCAACAGGTCTCGTCCAGATGGAAGCATAGCCAAGGGCTTTCTGATCTATGAGTGCATCTCCTTCTACCAGAATTATCTAACCACCAAGAACGAGGATGTTGGAATACCCACAAAGAAGCACCTCGGCAGGCTCGGTGGATATGGTCACCACGAGGGCTGCCGCTCACAACATGTCGGCATTGATGGTCGACGCACTGATTTTGAAAGGGCACACCGAGTCGCGCTACAACACATTGAAGTGGACGACCCTTGGGTCAAAGAGCACAGAAGCTTAATCGAGCAGGAGTACGTCGACCAGGGCCGGCCGAGGAAGAAGGGAGACGTAACCAGAGAGCACAACTCCAGCTTCACGGGTTGCTATAGAATCAGTCCGTCCGGTTAAGCATTGGGGAGCTGATAGGTCGAACGGAGTGGTGCCAGAGCTCGTCAAATTCTGGTATCCCCAAGGAGCCTAAAGCGAGTTCTGACAATCTTGACCTCGACGTGACATGAGCGTGAAAGAGGTTCAAGAATCCGTTTTCTTTTTATAAGGGCTAAAATCACTTATTTTTTTGGCTTTTTGACCCCATATTGTAGGGTGGATCTCGAAAGATAGGAAAGATCTCCCTCCAAGCCGTACGTACGACTTTCATCGAATACGGCTTTCCACAGAATTCTATAGGGATCTATGAGATCGAGGTGGGACTGTCCCCATTTTCTTGGACATTGTCGAGCACGAGAGTAGAGATTCGTTCTCCTATTACCCGGGAAAATGCCTATTTGAATCACTTCTTTGATAGGGGTATTAAGAAGAGGGATTTCCCAAGGATCTAAAACCCTAATCCCTTTTGGGGGCCAAATACCTCCGACGATCTACTCGTAGTTATTTCAGTGATTCTTCGCTTAATGAGTCAAGAAATCACTTAGATTAATAAGGTTTTGTGACTACGAGTTGCAGAAAACGCCGCAGCCAATGGCCTGGGCTTTGAGTGGTATGAACCCGCATCGTTAGCTTGGAAGGCTAGGGGTTATAGTCGACGTTGGTTTATTATTTTTAACATCTCTAATTCAAAACCGAACATGAAATTTTGACAAGAAAAGGCAACTGGACAATCCCCCACAGACGCCTTCTACGGAAGATCAAAAACTCATATTCTCCTTGCCGCAGGGCCCAGGGTACAACCTAAGGACCTATCAGTCATACGACATAAACGGTTACAGATTCTACACCGAGGAAAAGGACAAGAATAGTGAATATCAAAACTCAGGAGTAACTATGTTATCCTTTGCTAATGACGAGACTACTATGATGGAAAGATTCTACGGAAGAATCGAGGAGATATGGGAGCTCGACTACTATGGAGAGATCGTACCGATGTTCCATGTTAGATGGGCCAAGAACGTGGAAAAAGAAGGCCGCTATTTCACCACAATGGTTATACCAGATGCCAAATCAACAAAGAACGCTTCCGCAAAAAATGAGCCTTGGGTACTGAGTAGCCAAGTTGATCAATGCTTTTTTTATTACCGACCCATCAAAGCCCAACCGTGTTGTAGTTAGGAGGGGCAAGAGGAGCATCATCAGAATGGAAGGAGCCGCCAACGAGCAAAACTTCGACAAAAACAGTGACCCAAAGATCGAAGAGGAATTCGACAAGTACTTCGACATGCCTACTACTACTAAAGTAAGAAGGAAGACCACACTACCTACTAAAGGTTGTCCATTCACAAGAAGAAATCTCAAAGTGCACGGGCTAAAGTATTCAACCACGACAAAAAAGGGCAAGAAGATTGTGAAGAGACACTAGCAATTATGTGACCTTTTGGTGTATTAATTCGTGTGGGTATAATGTGATATTGGTGTGGGTATTACTTAGAGACTAAAACATATAATGTGATATTCGTGTGGGTATAAAAATTCACATTTGTGTGTGACAAGCAAACACACACACACATATATATATATATATATGATTCGGGAGGTTTTTTTGAATAAATATGCATATGTGTTCTTGCTTTTTTTTGAATAAGTATGCATATATGTATATGTTCTTGCTTTTTAAAATAAATATGCATATGTGAATAAATATGCATATATGTATATGTTCTTGCTTTTTGTTTGAATAAATATGCATATGTGTAATTAAAAATATTTTAAAAAAAGTGTGAGACAGCCAGGATTCAAACCTGGCTGCCCCAGGTGAGAGCTAGGGAGCAAGACCACCAGGACAAGTATATGATCTTGTCATACTACGACACCGTGCTGTTTTGGACTATGACCAAAAGTTCTGTGGCGCATTCCCAAAGAATGCGCCACAGAAGTTCCAACTTCTGTGGCGCATTCAATGAGAATGCGCCATAGAATGTTCACACTTAGCCAAATAGACAGTTCGGCCTGATCTCCCCCTAATCCCCTCTTTCTCTCTCTCAATCCAATTCTCTCTGTTTTCCCCAGCAACCGCGCGTGCCAAGGAACCCTAGCTCCCGCCGCTGGAGCCCATGGAGGAGGAGAGAAGCCCCCGCCACCGGAGCCCGTGGAGGAGGAACCGCCGCCGGAGTCCACTGCGTCCACCGTCCACAGGAGGACGCAGCACCACGCCGCCAAGATTCAAGAAGGAGAAGGCCCCGCTCGCAGCAGGGAGCATTGCGCCACCAAGCTCCAGGAAGGAGGAGGAGGCCCCGCCCGTAGCAGGAGGAGAAGGGCACGATCGACGCTCGCCACCGCAGCCAGAAGCCACCTCGCCGTCCACCGTCTTCTTGCCATCCACCTTGCAAGCCACCCTAGGTAATCGCCGCATCCTTCCCCTAGGTTACCTCGCGCTCATCGTTCTATGTCTTCCCCTAGGTTGCAGAGCTTGATTACTTATGCCCTTTAATCTGTAATTGGCCTACACAATCATATCTCAGTCGATGCAGACAGTACTAATTTGAGAATCAGTAATTGGCCTTTAATCTGTAATTGGCCTACACAAGTTCAGAATTGGAGAATTGTTGCAGACAGTACTAATTTATAGTCATTTTAATATCATTATTATAGTAAAATAAAATACTGAGATTTCTAGTGATTTTTAACAAAATCCATCATCAGTTCAGCATGATAATGAAGTTCTTTGTTCTTGACAGAGCCATTCTTTGCATGTGTACATAACTTTAGCTTGAGTGTGACCTAATCCTTTTGCTAGATGCAATGCAAGTGCATATCTATCACAACTCATTCCTTTCCAGAACTTGCCTTAATCTACAAAAAATAAATGGAGTAAGCATTCTAATATTACAGTAAAACTGATTCAAAGGTCGAAGTTCTGAAGAATGCTGTATTGTGGAAAGAAACTGAAAACATCTTATATTTTGAAATGGAGGGAGTAGTAGAGTAGCTTTTGTTGTTGTGTGCATCAGCAACACGATTGGTGTTTGATTCTCTCTCTATATGTGGTTGGGATGTGTTGTCACTGCTGTGATTGTCAAGTCCTTTTGTCACATCACATTAACAGGTCATTTTCAGTTTTGTTGCTAGCATTAACTAAGTTGATGGTTTGAGATATTTTGGTAGTAATTGAAGCATGCTTTTTAAGGAAGAGAATACTAGTCACCTGTCTGACTCCCTGTGAACATGCTTGAACCTGCATCATATTATTATAGGGTCTCTAGACAGTAAGGCTCTCTCATGCAGTCAGTTGTAGATGTTCTTGTTTGGTAACAACAATAGTAGATGAACTGTAGAAATTAGAATCAGACATTGTTCATTTGTAGTAAGTTAAGATGAGTAAGACAAGGGGAAATGGCATGTGTCTCCAACTGAAAGGCTAAAACACATGCCTCTGTTTACCATACTTCTATTACACTTCTACAGCAAATACTACTACTGTTACACTTCTGTTGTTCAGCAAGTACTACTATATCTGTTATATATATACATGGGGTGGTGATGTGATGATGGACTAGTATATCTGTTATATATATACTACACGTGGATGATGGATATGATGGATGCTGGGGTCAATGCATGGGGCTGTCAATATGGGGATGGGGTGTTTTGTCTTGCAGGGATTTCATTTGAGTTGCCCATTTCCCCCGAAGTGTCGATTCACTTCCGTTTCGGTTGAGAAATGGGCACTCCTAGGTCAAAAAATTAGCAAAGGTCATGCCGAATTTTTTGGTCGAGATTTGTGCTAACATTTTGCCTCTTTTAAAGGTCAGGACGCCGTCGTCGTACCATCCACACAATTTGGCTTGGCCCGAGTGCATGTAGCTGGTGATCCGATATTGACTCCGGATATGATCCACATTGCGGTTGGAGCCATGTTAACTTTGCACGAGGGTGTGAAGACACTAGAGGCCCTCCTTCTTAAAGAGGACGATCCAAATTACCTGGTTTTCACGGCCAAGGTGCCATTGGATGTGGGCTTCGTCGATGAACCCCCCGCGGATATATTCTTCATAGCGTTCGAGGACATATTCAAGCTGTTTCTCACGAAACGGCTGGACTATAACTTGGTCCGCCTATACGCGCTCAATCTGGCGCTCACGATCAAGAGAGAATGTACCCCGGAAATCGCGATAGTGGATCCCTACTACATGCGGGATAGCTAGTTGGTCGAAGGATCAGAGACACGGACCAAGGCGACGACGTACCTCGATAAGTTCATGGTGGACAACAAGAGGAAGGGCACACTTCTTTTGCCTTTCTTTCCCGAGTAAGTACACACACTCGCTCATCGTCACCGTAACTTATGCATTTCTTATAGATTTCTTTCCTTTGCTCGTTTTCCAACATTGCGTTCCAATTGTGTTGCGTAGAGACAAATACTGCACACTCATCGTCCTTGCCCTGAGGTATTCGCTAGCCACGTATTTTGACTCGGGGAATTTGACGAAGAAGAAAGACTACACTAGAATAAGGGGTGTTCTCAATGAGGCTCTCGAGGGCTACACCAAGAAGGGATGCACCTTCGTAGATAGGGGGAATGTATCAAGGATGGCAAACACGTGTTCAAGCACGTGCTCGACTTCCCCTGCGTCAAGCAGTTGACTGCTGGTGCCAAGGAGGCCTTCTATATCCTCCATCACCTTAAAGGCTATGTTCAGGATTGCCATAACCTAACGCTGCCATCTAGTCTCCGAGGATGGGCCGAAACTTTGGCGAAAATCGATGATGCTGATCTTAGAGAAGACTTCCATCGCATTCAGATGAAGTTGTCGCAAATCATCATTGAAGATGTCAACACAAGGGGCGGTGCCCTACAACAAGCCAAAGGGTTGAGTAAGAGGGAGATCGAAGAACTCCTCCGTAAGCAGGGTGACACAAGGACGTGGATGACGAAAGAGGGCTATCTACCGTTCCCGAAGCCGTGCCAGAAGAGGAAGTCTTCATCATGATCGATGTATGCCTCTAGCATGATCCAGTGTGTGTATATTCTTGATGGACGCCTGCTGTATTAGTGTGTGTGTGTCATAAACTTTACTATCTCGTGGTCGAAATGGTCATTGTTGTTAGACTTAAACTACCGTGTGGTCGTTCTGTCGTTGAACTTATTGCTTCTATGATGATCTAACTTTTAGGTTTATGGATCCTTTGTTTTATATTCTATGAACATATATATATATATATGGATGTGTACCCTTTATTCATTCTTTTCGTTGTATTTTTACTAATATGCTTTGTCGTCTATAGAGATGGCGACGAGGTGGTATGTGGTGTACATGGGTAGGGTTCATGTTCCGAGGTCATGTCTGTACATGCTAGGCTCTCCAAGTAAGAATCTTAGTACCCGCGTGTGTAAAACTGTCTTACACCCGTTGTATGCGAACATAGATTCTATCACACCCGATCATCATGTGGTGCTTCAAAACGACAAACTTTTTTAACAATCTATACGAAGGAGAACATATTATTATCTTGATATTAGTGAGAGGGATAATCTTATAATGCTATCGCCAAGTTCTAAGCTAGACATAAGCAAAATAAGATGCAAACAAAACATCATAATCATAAAGTGATATGATATGGTTATTGCACTAGATCACTATCTTGTGCATCATGGTATGATCTCTATCATTCCATTTGTGTAGCGCCAAGGTCTATGGCGCTCTCTCTTTGTCATAATTCTCAAGAGTGTCTCACCATACTAAAATTATAACATTTACCATATCATGACACATGCCCAGCAAAAAAACTAGGCGCTTCTAATTTATCTTTTGCATATTTTACGTGGCTTTGGGATTTCAAAGATAGAATCGATCTTATCTATAAACAAGGAAGCATAACGATGATAATCAAATTATTAGCAACCCATTGTAAATTAGATATCAACTATAGTAGGAGAGACAGACATCCGCTAGCCACTTATGCAAAACTAGTTGTGTGTCAATCGTGGAAGAGGTCTCATGTGCGAGGACATGTAAAGTTTGTCCGGGCCGCTTCATCCCACTATGCCGCTAATATCCAAAATACATGAAGGATGCAGTAACATGATCATCAGCGCCCACATATTCTTATGTGTTCTAACCGTACAAAGTATCTAGGCATAGACATAGCTCTGATACCACTGATGCAGTTCGTTGCATGGAAAACAAAAAATTTCCTACGGTTGCAACTACCAAGATCATATCTAGGAGATACATGTAACGATTTCAGATGGACTCACCCTCGAAGAACGTAACGTGGGATAACGTTCCCGTAGACAAACGTGGCTGTTATAGAGTGTACATGACCGTCCTCAAGGACGCGATGACAGTACCACAAGTGTAGCACCTCCGTAATCGGTCACACGTATGGTGTGCCGATGACTTCCGTCCCCCGCTCCAGCGTGGAAGCGGAAGTAGTGGATCCTCAGGAACTTCGCCAACACTACGACATGGTGGTGGAGAATATGTTGAGTAGGGCTTCGCCTATGCTCCTCGCTCGTGGCAATGGACAAGGCTAGAAGGTGAGGAAGATGCCAACCAAAGGTCATATCACATGAGTGGGCAAGTGTGTGAGAGGGAGGAGGTCTCCACCTCCTTTTATTATAGGAAAGGGGGGCTGCGCCCAAAGGCCATAAACTAGCCCCTAGTGGTGCCCTCACCTCTCCCCTCTTGATGGTAGTGGAGTCTCCACTCACACAAATCAAAGGGTCACCATAATTCCATTAATTCCCACTCAAAAATCAAATTTCTTTCAATTAAAGAACTTTAATTCACTTGGTTTAATGCCACTCAATTTAATGAACACTTCATTTTATGAGTACTTTATTTAATTCACTTGGCAGTTTTTACCAGAACAA
Organism: Avena insularis; assembly: GCA_023614405.1. Lineage (NCBI taxonomy): Eukaryota > Viridiplantae > Streptophyta > Magnoliopsida > Poales > Poaceae > Avena > Avena insularis. Next base: position 452,317,673 of record CM042691.1, on the reverse strand, counting down.
TTCCTACGCTAACCAGTATTTTCTACGGTGTTCCCTATCCACTCAAATGCGTCGACTACCGTGAAGTGTGTCTCCATACGGGCCACGAACTGAGCGGACATGATCGAGACATTCTCCAATCAATAATCATTAGCGGGACCTAGAGATCCATAGTGACTCCCACCAGCTCAAGCGATGCCTTAGTGATCTCGTGACCTTTATTCGCAATAACCAATTCCTTTTGTCTCGCGGTATTTTACTTGTCCGGGATCCGATCATTTGGTATCACCCATACCTAGTTTGATCCTGTTTTTGACACGTACTCTTTTCTCGTTCCTGTGATATAACATTCTTAGTGATCATTATCAGTTGCTTGCAAGCTATGTTAATGTGATATCAGCGAGAGGGCCCTGAGTATATCTCTCCGTCATCAGGATGGATAAATCCCACTATTGATCCACGAGTCTCAACTAATACTTTCCAAGTACCAAATGACACCTTTATAATCACCCAGTTACAAAGTGATGTTTGATGTAATCAAAGTATTCTTCCTGAGTCAGTGATTGATGTGATCTCATAGTCTAAGGAATATAGTTACTTCGAATGATGTTATAGTAGTGTAAACATAATAGCATGATCTTGTTACTATACTTTGGGAGAATGTTCTTCACATCATTCTATCAATTTTGTGACCTCGTTATTAACAACATCCAATGTCACGATTAGAAAACCTTGATAATCTGTTGATCAACAAGCTAGTGTAATAAGAGGCATCACTAGGAACATTTTTTTGGTTATTAAACACACATGTATTCACGTCTCCGGTTAACACAATTATAGCATGAGAAATAAACATTTATCATAAACATGGAATAATATAATAACCACTTTATTATTGCCTCTCGGGCATATCCGTTTCAGTGCGCACCAACTCCGCACACTCTTCTCCGTCTGGTAGAAGTTGCCGCTGGCGAGGACGGTGGCAGCTTGTGGTGGCGGTACTGGGCTTCCGGTGCCAAAACCGACGGCCAGGAGGAGGCAGGTGGACAGGCCGCACAAGGAGAATTGTTGCACGAGCGCCATTTATTTGCACTGGTTTAGGTGTGTAGGTACTGGGATATGGCGCTTACGTGGCGACCCAATGAGTGCATTTTTGCAGCATGTTTATATTATGTTTTTGCATTAGTAGTGAAAATATTTTTGTGTTTTACCGCTCCCACACGCACCTTTTGTACTTGTTTTGATGAGATACTAGAATTAAAGGAGTTGATAGACACATCTATTGGATATTAATTTTCTGGGATAAATTGGACAACTAAAGACGGTAAATATCTTCCAAACATTACCCCATGCACCTAAGAAGAAAAGCCAAGTCGTCAAGGGAAGCTATACCCTTTAACGAGCAATATTACGGCACAACCCACTCGTACAACGTTCCTGTTAGGTTCGCATCATAGAAAACAATTTTTTCCTACGATGAGAACTATACGCCAAGATCTATCTACTAGATACAGAGCAACGGGTGGACATACATCCATCGAGAACTTATGCTCGAAGACAACGAGTTTTGTTAACGAGTAGGAACTCGTGGTTGATATAGTCGTACACTTGCCGATCTCAAGATCGTGTGGAAGTCCGAGCGCCGCAAATCAGCAGCGCATCCATCCTCGCACACACGTTCAAGCCACCGGACAACCTCCACCTCATCTCTCCAGCGATGCAGTAGAAGCAGCAACTCGTTTCAGATAAAATGCCACCGGAAACATGTATCTCGCTAATCCGAGACCATGAGCGAATAATTCTAAAGGGGGAGAGAGATCCTTCACGAGGAGGTGGGAGGAAGAAGGAGGAAGAGGGGGGCCTTTTATAGGAGGAGGGGGTGCCCGTCCCCATGGCCGGCGCCTCATGGGGGGTGAACCCTCACCTCCCCCATTCATGTGGTGGTAACCCCTCCACATTAAAATGCCTCTTCATATTCCCTTTTAAAGTCTCCACTTTAAATGCATTAAAATTCTCTAAGTTTAATGCTCTCTCATTTAATAAAACTCTTTTATTAAATTTATTCAGAATTTTTTAATTACTTTAATTAACAAACATTCACATAAAACCCCTTGCAACATTTCAATATCACATGTAGAACCACTTTCTCCAATTTCACCCGAAACAATTCCGGTTTCTATCGAAACAATTTCTGCGCTTTGCAATTCTTTCGTCTGAAACATATGTGCTCCAAAATGGTATCCGGTAACCCTTAAGTGTGTCACCCTACGGTTCGTGAATAATGCAGACATGATTGAGACTCCTCTCAGATCAATAATCAGAAGCGGGACCTAGAGATCCATACTGACTCCCGCAAATTCAATGATGACTTCTGTGATCGTGAGAACCTTTAATGCCAGTAACTTAATCCCTTTGTCTCATGATATAATACATGTCCGATATTCGATCATCGGTATCCAAATACCTAGTTTGATCTCGTTACCGACATGCACTCTTTTCCCGTTCCCGTGATATAAGATTCTAGTGATCACATCACTTGCTTGCAAGCTATCTTAATGTGATATCACCGAGAGGGCCCAGAGTATATCTAGCCGTCATCGGGATTGACAAATTTAACTCTTCACTAGTAGGAAACAGCTTATAGATAGACAAGGTATTCAGTGGCGCATATGTAAAAATATGCGCCACAGATATATATCATTGGTGCACTAGAAACAATGCGCCACAGAAGTTTGGCACTTTGGCGCATCGCGAAGTCCATATGCGCCTACGAAGTCCATATTTACATGTATATATTTTCGTGTCTTGAAGTGTCAAAATTCTGTGGCACATATAGACATACGCCTAAGGTTGATGGGACCAAGCAGCAAAAAAGAAGGAACTTCTGGCGCATATGTCCATATGCGCCACGTGATGTTTTACGTGGCGCATATAGGTGAATGCGCCACAGAACAAGCATATAGGGGGGAAAAACAGATCCCCCCCGTGGATCGCCTTTTCAGTTTTGTAAAAAATAAAGAAAAAAGATAGAAGCTTCAAAAAATAATTCCTTTAAGTTGTAGTTAGATTTTAGGGTATAGATCTAGACAAATTTTAAAAACATGACTTTCGATGTATTTTGCAAAAATAGGTCATGGCCCGGTAAAACGGCTCTAACTTTTGCATACGATGTCGGAAAAAAATCTTTAATCTATCAAAATGATCGTCTCGAAATTCCCTACTCTAATTCAACATCCTTCGGTCGTTCTGAATTTTACATAATCCCCAAATTCGAAAAGAGTAAAAAGTTATTTAGGGTAGAAGATTTTTTACTGCAAAAAAATAAAAAAGTGGGAGAAACTTCTGTGGCGCATTTCCCCCATATGCGCCACAGAAGTCTTGGGCGGGATTCGAAATTTGAATCCCTTGACCCTTTCTCCCTTTTCCTTTTTCTCCCCCTCCCCACTTCTTCTCCCCTCCCCACTTCTCCTCCTCTCCACACTTCTCCTCCTCTCCTCCCCTCCTCTCCTCCACACTTCTCCCCTTCTCCTTCCTCCTCCTTCTCCACTCTCCGGTGACCTCCACCACCACCAACTCCGGCGACCACCACCTCCTCCTCCTCCTCCACCACCAACTCCGGCGACCTCCTCCTCCTCCTCCACCACCAACTTCGGCGACCTCCTCCTCCACCACCACCAACTCCGGTGACCTCCTCCTCCTCCACCAACTCCGGTGACCTCCTCCTCCTCCTCCTTCTCCTCCTCTTCCACCACCAACTCCGGCGAGCTCCTCCTCCTCCTCCACCACCACCACCAACTTTGGCAACCTCCTCCTAGACCTAGCCACCACCCGCCACCACCACCACCAACTCCGGCCAGATTCGACCAGATCTAGATATGGCCCGGTTTTTTTTTTGAAATTTGGAAAAAACTTCAGTGGCGCATATTGGCCATATGCGCCACAGAAGTTTGAGATCTGGCCCGCCTTTTTTTTTGAATTTTGGAAAACAACTTCTGTGGCGCATATTGGCCATATGCGCCACTGAAGTTTGAGACTTCTGTGGCACATTTCGAAATGCGCCACTGAAGTTAGTTATCAGTGGCGAGGTATCAGTGGCGACTAACAAATGCGCCACAGATGTTCAAAAAAGGTGCGCCACAGAAGAGCTGTTTCCTAGTAGTGCTTGATCCATGAGCGTCAACATAACATCTTCGTAGGACTGAACCCATCTTTATAGTCACCCTGTTACGGTGTGACGTTTGATGTTATCAAGATACTCTTCTGGTGTTAGCAATTAACATGATCTCATGGTCTAAGGATAAAGATTACTTCGTATGATGTTATAGCAATATAAACATAATGACTTGATCATAATGCTATACTTCGGATGAATGTTCATCACATCATTTCTCAAATGTTGTGACCATGTTATTAACAACATCCAATGTCTATGATCAGGAAACCTTGATCATCCTGTTAATCAATAAGCTAGTCTATAAGAGAGGCATAACTAGGAACCCTTTTTGTTTATTAAACACACATGTATTGACGTTTCCGATCAATACAATTATAGCATGCAAAATAAAATTCTATCATATACGAGGAGTACGTAATAACAACTTTATTATTGCCTCTCAGGGCATATTTCCTTCAGTTCCAGTACCATGTGTCGTTGGAGCCTCCTCGTAAAATAATTTCACCCATGTAGACAGATCTGATATCCGACATTCAAAGCCACCATAGTACGTAGAAAACCTCACCTCCGGAACAGAACTGGAGGGGAACAAGTAGAAGGGCATTGATTCTCACCTCTACAAAGATCCTTGAAGGCCTAGGCATCATGTCCATCATCAACCGATGCATCACCATTGTCACCATCAATCCCTACATATCATATCATACTCATCTTCTTGTAATTCATAAATTCTATTGTGGATTTGCACGAGTACACATTTATCCATTGGGTAGCCCTCTCATCTTACTAGGATGATGTTTATTGCCTCGATGTGTGAGTATTTTACTTATCTCTTGAAGAGATGGAGAGATCCTAGCAAACATTATGCATTAAAATAAAGATGATCTACTACATAGTTTTATGTTGTATGTTTTAATTAATTCTCTTAATGTTATGTGAATGTGCACCACATAGCAATTACCTTAGGGGCTTGATAGGGAAATACTATTGGGTATGTTGTGGTGTAATGGTGTTAAGTGATATGTCATGTCATAACATCACTCATGTGTTCAACAGGGATAAGCGGGGACTCACAAAGCTTGTCTATAATCATGGGGTTAACCCTTAATTGTTGGGGATCAAGGTGGCTATCCTATAATCACGCTTGTTGTTATGAGGGATGAAATATTAGATGGCTGGTATATTCTCATCCAATTTGGATCTCCTCTCATACATACACATGAACAAAAATATAGATTTATCCTAATCATAATTAATCTATTTGCTAGTGGTGGACGCAACACTCCCGAAGAACATCTTAGCCCTATTGCAATTTCAAGTAATTTACACTATGAATCTTAGTTTGTCATTCACTAGTTCAATATTGTTTTGTGTACACAAACTCTTTCAAACACTCTTTCACCATTGCTAGAAATAATAGATAACTCTTTGCACACATTGGTTGATAGTGGCAGGGAGCATTAAGACCATTATTAGTAGCTCCTCGTGGTTCCATACTCTTATTTTGACAGTAGCTATAAATGATTTGTGCACTTGCATTCACCAACCTATTTTATGGCGCCGTTGACGTGGATCTCAGCTCTTGTGCTCTTTTTATTTGATATTAAAATTACTATTTTTGTGTTAACGTTGTCTGTATGTTTCAGGCAACATGATAGAGGAATATGAACATCTTATTCATCTTGACATGATCAAGAACCCTAGCCCACCGATGAATGCTTTCATGAGAGCGAGCCACCTTGTTTATCCTGAGGGATATGAGATTAACCCCATGGTATTTGAATTGGTACATTCAAAAACATCTGTAGGAGATGGTACAGAAGATCCATACATACATGGGGACTTCTTTAGAGAAATTTGTGAGACTTTCAAGTTCAATGCTTTTACAGAGGATAAAGTAAAATTTAAATTGTTTGGTCAAACTTTATGTTGTAAATCGCACGGTTGGTGGCGAGCGGTTGCTCCTTCGCGTTGCGACTGCCTTCTTCGGTTATTGGGCCGGTTATTGTGTGAGCGCACCTCCTACCAGAATGAGACTGGAGATGGCGGATCTATGAACAACATCTCACCGGAGATTGGTTGGACAACATGTATGTGGTGGCCATGATGACGGCATCTTTGCGGTGTCTTAGGAGAAGTCGGGACTTTAGGTGGAAGTGCAGATCACCGATTATCAGGTTTGCTCCAGCGTCGATAGAGTCGAAGGCCGGGCACGTGGCTGGCGGGTGGATGGTGAAGTTGAGGGAGTTGAAACAGATCTGCTCCCCAAGAAACGACAAATCATTGATCGCTAGCGATGGAACTGCCGAAGTCACAACATTAGCACACAGATTGCCCATAGTAAACGCCAATTGACATGGGGTTTCCATGGCAATGCCCATGGTTTATGGACTTGGTTTCGGAAAGTTGGTATGCACTGGTGAGTTTGTCGGCTAACAAACAACAGGGGAAAACGATTTTACCCAGGTCCAGGCCCCTGAAGGGAAAACTCTGCTCCTTCTTGTCCATTCTTGATTGAATTGATGAAGATTATAAGTCGCCAAGATGGTTGTGGCTACACATATTGGATCTGGCGTGTTTGCTATGAAAACTAGGGTGAGAGATCCTCCCGACAGCCCCTCCTAGCCCTTATATGGGGAGGCTAGGTGTCGGGAGCCGTCCGAGTTAGTTACAAATCGAAGGCGTAACCCTAATAGTTTCCTATCTAATCTTGTTCTTGCCTTGTACGTCAAGGAGTCGATGTCCACATGGGTTTCGCTTCATCCAAATCCTCATAGGCACCATGGACTTAACTAGATACATACAAATCTAGATAAAGTTGAGGTCATTAATATAGACCGGATAGAGTATATCGGTTCCTATGAATAAAGCATATGCGTATTCCAAGACTTTGACTAGAAAAATTATTGACAATATCTTGATTATATTATACATAATTAGATGCGTATTGAAAAACACTTTCTAGTGATGCTGATTTATACCAATATTTTTTGTATGTTTGTACCACTAGTATAAAACGGACCTTTGGTCCAGGGGTATTAGTCCTGGTTCTGCTATAAACCGGGACTAATGCACCGGTCCCAACGGCTCTATCTGGCCGCAGGGGGCGGCAGACACTAGTCCCGGTTCGAACGGACCCTTTAGTCCCGGTTCGTGTAACAAACCGGGACTAAAGGGTGTCAGGCAGGCTGGGTGCAACGCCAGACCCTCTAGTCCCGGTTTGTTACCTTTAGTCCCAGTTCTAGAAACAAACCGGGACTAAAGGCCTGGCTATATCCTTCCCCAACCTGCCCGAGCAACCATTTCAAGCTGGTGGCTCCTCTCTCTTTCTTGCTTCAACAAGCTCGAGTTCATGTCCTTTTTTTCTCAAGATTTGTCTATATTTTGTGGTGCCCCATCTATCCAAAGGTTCTAAAAGGTGAGCAACTTCATCCTTTGAACTCTCATTGCTATATTAGCTCATTTCATGCTCTATCTTATATATGGATTTGTGGATTTAGTTTGTAGTAATTTTTGCAATGATAACATGAGATCGATGTTTAGATTCTATCTATCTTGTATTAATGTAAGGAACTCCAAGGATGAACTTATTAAAGTGATAAAAGAGGTTCAAGAGGGAAAGTTTGTTCCCGACAGAGAGAACGATGAGCTGACAAAGGCCCCCGGGAATCCGAAAAAGGCTAGACGAACAAGAGGCTTCGGACCTTCTTGTCCATGGGCTATTGGGTTTCCTGAGGACCTTGACACGTACAAAAGCCGATGGAGAAAAACAAAGCGGCAAAAAGAGGAGGATGCGGAACGGTTTGCGAGGTTTGAAGCCATGTTACAGGAGCATCGGCAGGAGCTTAATGAACTTAAAGGACTCCGACAACAAGATCCTACACCAGACAGTACGGTCGGCCCATCACAATAGAAAAGCAGCATGGCTTCCACGGAGGGCCATGTTATGATGCAGCGATGGATGTGTACCCCGCGGATGCAATTAAGGAGAAGACTAGTTGTGAGCTGCATGTTGAACTAAAGAACATATCCATGAAGGTGGCGGTCGGCTTTGCTTTACCTTCTGCACCGGGAGCGACCTACCATTGCAATCCGATTCCAGCTGGCCATGCTCGTGTCGGTGTGGATGAGGTTCAACCGATGTGTTAGTCACTACAGATTGACTTCCCTGGAGGTGAAGGGGAGACAACACTGGGAGAAGTCACGAGTGGCTTCATTCTTTGGAAAAAGGAATACATCAAGTTTCCAGGCTCGGCACCAAGGCTACCTTCTCCATCAAGAAACAATCCATCACCTCCAAGGCCACCGCCTCCTCCCAGTAAAAGTCCACCTCCAAGTCCACCTCCACGGCCACCGTCTCCTCCTAGTAAAAGTCCACCACCTACAAGTCCAATCCATGACCTTAACATGAGTGCATGTCAATCTACGCAGCCGCCTCCACCCACTAAGGGCCGAAAGCGGAAGAATATCACCGCTCCGTCGAGCGATAACCGATCCCCAAAGAGACAGTTGTCGCCCCTCCCAAGAGTACCACCGGTTCATCCCAAGAGGGCTTACGACCTGGACGATGAGGAGACTGATGCGGTCATACGGGCCGAAGTGGATGCTCATTTTAAAAAGAAACAACCTGAGCTAGAGGTCCCAATAAAACCGGAAACCAAGGAGCACTTTAGGAAATTACTGACGCAGTCATCCCACGCTTAGTTAAATGCGCCAGATGACTATACACGATGTCTTCAGAAGACGCTGAAACAGAAGAGATCAAGTGGTAGAGGAAGCATCACAAAAGACGTTCCCCAGCAGGGGGAACAAGCAAAACAATCGAGTGGTAGTGGAAGTATCAGAACGGATGTTCCCCAGCTGGGGAAACAAGCAAAACAATCGAGTGGTAGCGGAAGAATCAAAAGAGACGTTCCCCAGCTGGGGAAACAAGTAAATCAATCGATCCCCCTGCTCCAGGTGTACATACCCGAACCTCAACTATATGGAGGACAACCTTTGCATATGGAAACGGATAAGATATTGGCCGAGCAATGTAATATGTCTATTCATGACATTATTCACGGCGATCATATTCCCAAGGCTGATGTAGCACCCAAATTTGTTCACGGGGAGCCTCTAGTCAGTTCTGAGAGGCTTTGGGATATGCCAACAAAAATGCGACGATTGCATGAATGGTACATGAAAGTATCAAAAGAAGAGCGATATTGGCTCATAGCGAAAGTTCGAAAAGAGCATTCCTTCACTGAAGACGAGGTCCCTATTGAATTTTCAGAATTATTTCAGTTATTCAATCTATAGGAACTCGACAAATCTATCCTCAGTTGCTATTGTCTGTAAGTGATTACTTTATTTATGTAATTAAGTCTCTATCTCAGCTTGTTCAATTCATTGCCGGTAAGTATACTCACTATATTCTTTTGTACGCTATATATAATAATGCAGATTGAAGATTCTCGAATGTAAAAGAAAGGCTATCAACAGATTTGGGTTCATTGACCCACATCGAGTTAATGGAGCTGTGCTAAAGGATAAGCCACTAGAGACCGAGCAAAACTTTCTCAGGTTTCTCATGAACCAGCATTTCTATAATGAAATACTATTTCCTTACCACTCCGGCAAGTGAGTTCTTATACACATTAACTTTTGCTTACTCGATGTTCAGTGTAAATGATGAGTTACTGACGTATGTAAACCTTGCGTAGCTACAACTAGATTCTTCTAAGCATTTCAGTTGACTTGGAAAGAGTTCACATCATAGACTCATTAAACAAAGACATGAAAGAGTACCGCATCATTATCGATATGCTCTAGAGGTAATTTCAACCATTATCGCACTATATCGGTTTTTTTCGTTCATTTTCTCGGATATCAAGTAGTTATTAACTCATATATTCATTTTCTTTGTCGGGTAGTGTTTGGACACGGTTCAAGAACAAGGTCTGCGGTCAATGGCGTGAGGAGCTATTTTTTAAATCGGTCTTGGTAAGTAGTACGAGCTAGGTCCGCGCATCTATTTAATTCTAGTTTATGTACATTTATCATGCTAGAGTTATTATTTGATTGAATTCTATTCTTGTAAAGTGCGCGAGGCAGCCATGGGGGACTAATCTATGTGAATTCTACATGTGCGAGTTCATTCGCATCACTACTGATAAGCCCTTGGAAACTCTTCGAGTAAGTAAACAATATATTCACCCTTTATTTTTATTACAAAAAGTTGTGTTGAGTCTAATTCATATGCTCTCCTTCTTTATAGTTGGACGCGATGCGGGACAAGCTCCTACCACAGGACCGCCTATTAGCAATCCAAGAGGAATTGGCTGGATTTTTGGTCGACCAGGTCATAGGCCCATACGGAGAATACTCTCTAGATAGACCCTAAAGCATCCATGTAATGATCTCCATGTAATCAAATAGACAGGCTCTGGACCCGGTTGGGACTCCATGTAATGACCTCCATGCATGTATGCTTGTAAGAGAAATTATATTATATATACATCAACGTGTACAAGTACTGTGTAGTAGTGTTGTGTATGTATACGAAAACTTGCTTGTAATGGAAACACAGAACGAAAAATAATTGAACACAAAACACAAAATGAAAAGAAGAACACAAAACCCTAAAACTCCATCTCCTGCCGCGGCAGCCAAATGGCCCAAAACGCTGTCACGGCAGCACGAACCGGGACTACATGTCCTACAGCCTAGCGTGGCTCGCGGGGCCACGTAGTGGACCTCTAGTCCCGGTTCGTAACAGAACCGAGACTAAAGGCAGGACCTTTAGTCCCAATTTGGCAGTCCCGATTTGCAATCCGGGACTAAAGGTCCTTATGAACCGGGACTAAAGGGCTGTGTTTCTACTAGTGTATTATTCTTAGTGAAAGAAAAAGAAGAAAAATGAAAGGGAGTACTCCCCCTATCCCGGTTTAAAGGACACATATAACAAATCTCTAGACCCTAGGTTTCCTCTGGTTAGGGTCAATTCGGCTCTTACTAATTCTTTGATTGGCTCTTTCTCTAAAATTAAATTGTTACGTGCCTAGAAGGTGGGGATATTTTGGGATTGCATGATTTTCAATATGTGCCCTTTAAATCAGAATGGAGGAGTAGTAGTTGTAATACTCCATTAGTAGCAACCAATAATCAGCCGATTAACAGTACTAGTAACACCAACCATTAAATCATTAATTAATACCGAATAATCAACAAACCAGTAATATAAGGGAAAAAAGATAATTCCATGTTTCAGAAAAATTAATACGGATTTTATTGGGTGTGGCCACACTGTTTGCCTCTCCGCCGTCACCCATTACACGTCACGTGGATAATCACATAGAATTGCTCCTGCGTGCCCTATGTATGTCTGTGTGCTAAAACACTCGGTGTTTCAAGTAATTTAGAACACAAAACGAGCTCCCCGTTATAAGTTGCTCTCGTCTCAGCAATTGCCTTAGAAATGTGACTTAATCTTGTGTGCCACTTTGGAACTTTTATAATTTTTGGAGGAATGACTATCGGTACACCCATGACGGCATGCATGTAATTGGTACCATGGGCTTGCCGATGGACGTATACCCTAGAATGGCCCGAACTCCACCCACTACGCGACCATCTCATCATCTACACCCTCTTTCAATTGTGGTTAGGCGCACCACCTGTAAAATTTACAGACTATGAATATAATTCATTTTAGAAAGAATTGCAACTCATTCGCAAAAACAAAAGGAAAAAATTGCAACCACATAAACAAATCGCATTCATATAACTTATTCCAATCCATCATACATCATCCTGAACTACCACAAGTCGAATTGCAAATCGCATACGTAAGTACACATGCATCCATTCAGTGGGTCGACTAGTGTAGGTAGGATAATCAGACACGGACGGCTTGGTGCGGCGGACACGGCCAATCATACCACTTCGGCGGGGGCGGGCAGATGTCTGCGAGCACGGAGGCACACGAGGGCTCGTGGACGCAGGTGAGCATCTCGCAGCAGTAGTCTCTGATGGGGAATTTCTCGACACCGGCGAAGAGCGCCTTGATGAACTGTTGTGCGCACCAACTCGGCACACTCTTCTCCGTCTGGTAGCAGTTGCCGCTGGCGAGGTTCGTGGCAGCTTGTGGTGGGGGTACTGGGCTGCCGGTGCCGAGAGCGACGGCCAGGAGCAGGCAGATGGACAGGCTGCACAGGGAGAGTCGTTGCAGGAGCGCCATTTAGCTGCACTGGTTTAGGACTGTAGGTAGTGGGATATGGCGTTTATCCACAAGACATCTACATATATATAGGGAAACAATGTAATCCACGGTAGGGTGAACCAACGGATTTGGGATTAATTTTGGGAAATATTTATGAGATGATTAATTACTGCCTGTGAATAGAAGCATTGCCTGGTTATCTTTCCTTTTTGAACATACGCTTAAGACGTTTTCCGTTGCTATTAATGTTTGTATGCGGATATATTTATGTACTTCTAAAAATAATTCTCGTATGCTTACACAATAATTTTATCTATTTCTAAGAATAATGTCCATATAAATAAAAAATAATAGTTACCTAAAATTTGCCATTTTGACTGATAACACTCAATATGCCATAGGACTACTTCCTAGAATTCATAAGTTTAATCCTAACAGAAATTGCCTCACCCTTGCGGTCAAGGCAAACTTTTTAAGTTAACCAAAGTCTTCCTTTGTCTTTGTTTGTGTTGCAGGTATCAAGAAGATCTTACGGAAAATAGGATTGTAGATAGGATATTTTGTACTTTGTATACGTTTTTATCTTGTTGTGTGTTTATCTCTTCATTTCCGCCTGGTAATAAATCTTGTAAAAAAATACTATTATTAACAAGAATATTATTGTGATCACTTGTATATTTTTATGGTATTTTTCTGAACTCGTGTTTGATTAAGAAAATCAAACTCTCTTTTGACTCCAAATCACTTTAAGTGTTTCTTGTGCATTTACCCTATAGTTAAATTTCTGTGTGATGTGTTATCAGTCAAAAACTCAAATATAAGTAGATATTATACTAAGTCTTATGTATTTTCCTTTTCTCCGACTTTTGTGTGTCACCCTGATTTTTGTGCGGGCAACACATACCCCTTTCCGGCTCCGGTTCAAGATTATTAAATGCAAGAAAGTAAAGTGTGCCATCAAGTTCGTGAGAGTTTCAATCGCTAGTTTTCACATAACAAGTTTAATTCGGAAGTTAGATAAAAACATGAATATAGTTGGAATAGAAAATACTAATAGGTAGGTATGGTGGACTCTTTGGAACAACTTGGTTTTATTTGGAGTTGGATGCATGAGTGGAACTCATACTTGGTTATGAAGGCTAGCAAAAGACTGTGAGCGACCAACTAAGAGAGCAATAATGGCCATAATCATGCAGAGCGACAAAACATCATTAATCAAAGCATAAAGTGATATTACAAGTTGAAAACTAAAGGATCATAGAGGCTATGGTGACTTGGTATAGTCTTAACATAATGTGAGCATGTGCCAAGTCAACCCAAATAAAGCATCAAAGGAGAAAACCACAATACTAAGCTTTAATATGCTAAAACAACGCATGATTCTTCAAAGGCACATTAAGTAATCTCAATTGTTTATAACATATCATGCTACAGCAAAAATCACTAAGCATAAAGCCAAAACAATATCAAGCATGACAAGACAAAACATAGGCCACAGTCAAAAATAAGCTCTCTTTACCACTTAAGCATGAACTTCCCTACTCTTTTCCAAACCAAACCAAACTATTTGAAAACCAATCTATAAAAGAGGGGGTCCAACCAATTTATTCAGCAAACTAAGCAAACCAAGCAAACGAAAACCAAAAACAAAAACAAAGACGCTCCAAGAACAACACAATTGTGCATGAAATAATAAAAATGAAGTGTTTGGAAAAAACCTGGGATTTTTATTGATGAAGAAGGGGATGCCTTGGGCATCCCCAAGCTTTGACGCTTGTACTTATTGGATATGAGATTTAGTCCATTCTTCATCTCATTACATCATTCTCTCCTTACACCTGAAAATTTTCCTTCATACAAAACTTCACACAATCTTTATTAGCAACATTAGTGCACTCAAAATAATAAGTCTTTTGGGTTCAATTTTCAACAACAATAAAACTTCCACTAAAACACAAGCTAATGTAGCACTTCCCTCAAAAAGCTCAATTCCCCAAAGAGAACCCAAGAAGGAACCAACAAGAAGCAAATGCAAATAATGGCAAAAATCTGTCAAAACAGACCAGCAGGTAAAAACCAATTTTTTCGAAGAACTTCTGTTGCTCAAATCAAAAAGTGTTGAACTAACGAAAGTTAGATAACAACCTGGGGCAGAATCACAAAAATTCACGCCTCAAAAAGACATACAGCAATTTTACACGAATTTTTACGGTGGAGCACAAAAATCTGTTTTGGAACAACAACTTTCCCAAGCCTTACTTCTCTCTCATTAGAGGTTACTCTTGGCACAAAAAGCAAATAAAAATGATAAGGAGCGGTTATTACTGAGGTAATAAGTTCCAAGACTCATCTAAAACTTTTGGGTTATCTCTCAATAAGTACTTTTCTTTAACGCCTTTAAGTTAGGCATAAGAAGCAAGAAAAAGAATCAAGTGTTTTCAAATGAAGAAGCATTAAGAGCAAATTTTGTTTTCATAGGAGAGGCAAAAGGAATCTTCTCTCTCTTCTTAGGGAAGTTTTCTATACCTTTCTTGAGTGGGAGTTCATATTTAATGTCGCCTTCTTTCATATCAATAATGGCACCAACAGTTCTAAGAAAAGGTCTTCCCAAAGTAATAGGACAAGAAGCATTGCATTCAACATCCAAAACATAGAAATCAATGGGGACATAGGCATTATTAACCATAATTAGAACATCATTAATACTCCCCATGAGTTTGTTTTTAGCATTATCATCAAATGGGGCATTCAAATAACAATCTTCCAATGGTGGCAAATCAAGCATATCATAAATCTTTCTAGGAATAATAGAAACACCACTATCAAGATCACATAAAGCTTTGAAATCAAAATCATTTACTTTCATATTAATGATGGGTTCCCAACCATCTCCTTGTTTCATAGGAATAGAAGCTTTATGTTTCATCTTTTCTTCTTTAATTTTTATGAGCGCATCAGTAATGTGTTTTGTAAAGGCCATATTCATAGCACTAGCATTAGGACTTTTAGCAAGCTTTTGTAGGAACTTAATTACTTCAGAGATATTGCAACCATCAAGATCAAAATCATAATTATCATCTAAAGTTGTAGAGCTATTACTAGCTTCAACACTAGTGGTAGTGATTGTAGAAACACTAATATTTCTAGCAATTTCATCTTCTCTTTCCCACTTAGCATGGAATTCAGCTAACTATCTAACATTTTCATCAATTCTAACTTGTATGACATTAGTAGAAGCAAAGGGATTATCAATAGTTTCAGGTTTAGCACCCATTTTATTCAAAGAAGATTGTGCTTCAGCCAATGATGCTGTATTTCTTTCAGCATTAGAGAGTTTTTCCTCAATAGTTTTATTGGAAGAAGTTTGTTTACTAATAAAATCCTTAGGCATAACTTCGAGTTCAGAGGGAGCACTCCTATTATTGTTGTAGGAATTTCCATAAGCATTACCATTGTTGGGAGGATATGGCCTATAGTTATTATTACCAAAATTATTCCTGTAGGCATTGTTGCTAAAATTATTATTTCTTATAAAGTTCACATCAACTTGCTCTTCTTGAGCAACCAAAGAGGCTAAGGGAACATGATTTGGATCAATATGAGCTTTCCCATTAACAAGCATAGACAATAACATCAATTTTATCACTCAAGGAGGAGGTTTCTTCAACAGAATTTACCTTCTTACCTTGTGGAGCTCTTTCAGTGTGCCATTCAGAATAGTTAATCATCATATTATCCAGAAGCTTTGTTGCAGCACCCAAAGTAATGGTCATAAAGGTACCTCCAGCAGCAGAATACCGTAGATCTCTTGAAGAATAATTCAATCCTGCATAAAAGGTTTGGATAATCATCCAAGCAGACAGTCCATGAGTGGGACAATTCTTTACCAAATATTTCATTCTTTCCCAAGCTTGAGCAACATGTTCATTATCAGATTGTTTAAATTTCATTATTTCACTTCTCATAGATATAATCTTAGCAGGAGGATGGTATTTTCCAATGAAAGCATCTTTGCATTTAGTCCAAGAATCAATACTATTTCTAGTTAGGGATTACAACTATTCTTTAGCTTTTCCTCTCAAAGAGAAAGGAAACAATTTAAGCTTAATAATATCTCGATATATATCCCTATGCTTTTGCATATCACAAAGTTCAACAAAGTTATTTAGATGAGCAGCAGCATCTTCATTACCAATACAAGAAAATTGTTCTCTCATAACAAGATTGAGTAAAGCAGGTTTTATTTCAAAGAAAGTAGCTTCAGGAACAGGTGGAGCAATAGGTGTGCACATGAAATCATTGTTGTTGGTGCTAGTGAAGTCACACAACTTAGAGTTTTCCAGAGTAGTCCTTTTTTTTGTGTTTTTAATAAAGAAAGAAAACTAGTAAAACTAATTTTTTTGTGTTTTTGATAAAGAAACAAGCAAACAAAGCAGAAATAAACTAAGCAAAACAAAAATAACAAAGTAAAGAGATTGGTTATGAGGGACTCCCCTTGTGAAGATGTCCTTGACTCCCCAGCAACGGCACCAGAAAAATAGCTTGATGGCCCAAAATATATCGAGCTCGTTGGGGAACCCCAAGAGGAAGGTATGATGAGCATAGCAGCAAGTTTTCCCTCAGTTATGAAACCAAGGTTATCGAACCAGTAGGAGCAAGGAAACACCTCCAAGGTGTTGTTGCCAACTTGGGATCGTGGGCAACACAACCACGGAACTTTGCCCCCAACTTACAGTGATGATGTCAATCTCACCAGTTTTGCTGAAAACAAAGGATTAAACATATTGGGTGGATGAAGGTAAAAGCTTGCAGAAAGTAAACAGAAAGCAGTAAACAGTTGTAGATTGATGGTAGAAGAAAGACTGGGGTCCATAGTTCACTAGTGGTGATTCTCCTTAAGAGAGATGACATGTTGGGTGAACAAATTACAGCGGGGCAATTGACAAACATCGAGAAAACATACATGCATATACTAATCATCTTGACTCATATGAGATTTGATTGGGCATTACAACATTATACATAGACCATAATCCAACTGCATCTATGACTAATAATCCACCTTCAGGTTATGATCTGAACCCCCTCCAATATTAAGTTGTAAGCAACAGATAATTGCATTACGCATTGCGTGTAAAGTAAACAATCCGATTGTTCTATGAACAAAGGATAGTTGTTTTCTCCCTAGTAGCAGCAACACATCTAGTACCTTAGAGATTTCTGTCACTTCCCCAGATTACTAGAGGCATGAACCCACTATCGAGCATAAATACTCCCTCTTGGAGTTGCTAGCATCTACTCGGCCAAGATAGCTACTAACAACAGAGAGCATGCAAGATCACAAATAACAAAGACATGATAGAATCAATAATCAATCTGAAATAGCATCTCAATATCCATCAGATCCCCGCAAACACAACATGTATGATTAAAAATAGATGATCTTGATCATGAATGGAGCTCACAAGATCTAGACATGGTAGCACAAAGGAGAAGAACCAACCATCTAGCTACTACAAGGACCCATAGTCCAGGGATGAACTACTCATGCATCACACCGGAGGCAGACATGGTGATGAAGAAGGCCTCCAGGGTGAATTCTGCCCTTCGGTAGGGTGCTGGGAAGAGCTTCAGATCCCTCCCGATCTAGGGATGGATATGACAGCGGCTACAGGCTCTTTCGTGGAATTTTGATCGGGTACTTAGGGTTTCTATATCGGAGGCATCTTATAGGCGAAATGGGAGGCCGAGGGGGTTCCCTAGGCGGCCACACCACCCCTTGGCGTGGGCCAGGCCTAGCCGTGTGGCCAGATGGTGTGGCGGCCCTCTGGCCCCTCCCCCTCTTGTATTCTGGCTCCATGTCCCCCTCGGTGAAAAATTGACTTTAGCTTTTGTCCCGTCCAATTCCGAGAATATTCATTTTCTGACTTTCCTCGAACCAAAAATAGCAGAAAACAGGCAGCTGGGACTATGGCATCTTGTTAATAGGTTAGTCCAGGAAAGTGTATCAAAAGTACTCCAAAGTGTGGACAAAACATAATAAAGTAGATAAAAACCAAGCATGGAACATCAAAAATTATGGATATGTTAGGAACGTATCAGTTGTCGAGGTACTGGACGTGTGTGCGATCACGGATGCACCGCTGCTTTGCGGTGCTGGACTTGGTGGTGTTGGACTTGCTGGAGCTGGATCTGATGGACATGCTAGAGCTGGACCTGCTGGACTTGCTGGAGTTCCATCTCGTTAACAAAGCTTTGTTGTCTTCGAGGGTATGTTCTCTATGGATGTATATCCACCCGTTGCTTGTATCTAATAGATAGATCTTGGCGTATAATAGTTCCCATCATAGGAAATTTTTTGTTTTCTATGCTGCGAACCCAACAGGTATCAGAGCCTAAGCTATGCGTAGGTGCTTTGCACGGGTAGTACACATATGTTTATATGTGGGCGATGATGATCATGTTATTGCTTCTTTCATGTATTTTGGATATTGGTGGCATAGTGGGATGAAGCGGCCCGGACTAACTTTACATGTCCTCGCACATAAGACCGGTTCCACGACTGACATGCAACTAGTTTTGCATAAGTGGCTAGCGGGTGTATGTCTCTCCTACTATAGTCAATGTCTGATTTACAACGAGTTGCTAAAAACTTAGTTATCATCGTTGTGGTTCCATGTTCGTAGGTAAGACCGGTTCTATCTTCGAAAGCCCTAAGCCACATAAAACTTGCAATGGATAAATTAGAAGCGTCTAGTTTAGATTGTTGCTAGGATAGTGTCATGATATGGTAATATTGTAAGTTGATGTATAGTTGATACTCTTACAACACACCTAACGTGTAAGTTCCATAGACCTTGGCCTTACACACAAAGGAATGATAGAGATCATACCATGATGCACATGATAGTGATCAAATGCATGGACCATATCATTCCACTTTACACATATGATATTTGCATCTTATATTGCTAGTTTGGCATTTTAGTAGCATTTTAAGATGATCCCTCATTTAGATATCAAGATAAAAATGTGTTCTCCCTTAAGTACGCACCGTTTATGTTTCGCCGCTTCAGGACATCACGTGATGATCTGGTGTACTTGAACCCACGATCATATTTCGGGTGTAAGACAGTTTGACACACGCGAGTACTAAGGTTCTTACTTGGCGAGCCTAGCATGTACAGACATGGCCTCGGAACATGGACCGAAAGGTTAAGCATGAGTCATATAGTTGATATGATGCCCATATATAAATGATCGCCTTTGAAGCAACACTGACTCACGTGATGATCGTACTTGGTATAGTGGATTCGGTTCATGTAATCACCAAAACAACTCGAGGGATGTTGGTTTTGAGGGGGAGTTGATTTCTAATTTGGATTAGTCGAACTCAATTTGTCATAAACTAAATCGAAGTGAATTTGCATAATTTGTTGTAGTCGTTAGCATCTGTTTACTACCTTGCACTTAGTTTTAGTTGAGATAATAGAACTATAGAATTCTGGATATTTACTTTACAAACTAGTATCGTATTTTTTTGAATGTCAATTTTACAAGTCCTATTGCAAACTTTCAGCAAACTCTATTTACTCCATGAAGTTTAATAAGTAATATTAAATTGAGAGTAAGAATTCCAATGTTAGTATCTAAAGTATCATGTTTGCCTCCATGATTCTTGATATTCCAAAGTTATTTTAATATCGAGGTTATCTTGGAGCTGAAAGAATTGTTTCAGAAGCCATCATATGTGGAAGATATTTTGATATCTGAAACAATGTTTATAGTTGCAATATGATAGAGTATAATTTAGAAAAATACATATTCTCACATTGTATGAGAATTTTTGAATGTTGGAGACGCTAGACGTCCTAATCTCCCAAAAGGTTTTGGGAACTGACATTATACTCATGATTCGTCCTTATAGGCCATAGTAGCTTGATAATGAAAGTTTTCATGATAAGGATGAATAGAAGATGTAAGTAAAATATTTACTACACTAAAAGATTACTAAAGAATGGATTTTTGAAAGAACACCAAACATTTGATGATGGTGATCAACTTCAAAGTGCAAGTCCAAAGGTATTAGTATTTTACTATACATGCTTTGGACTATGTGTCATATGTTGTGTGCCACTGTTGATGTTGATAGATTCTTTTAAAAGGAAAAAGAAATGCTGAAAGAGAATCTATAAAATATTTGGCAAAAAGAAAAGACTGGAAATGTCCATCTAAGGTATATAGATGATATACATGTTATGGTTGTATTCTTTGCTTGTTAAACAATGTGGTTCTTGGGTATTGGATACCAAATTGGTTGGTATGAAATATCATATAGAACGACACAATTCATGAAATACAATGGCCTAAGTAATTAGCAAAAGAATATGTGATGATGTCCATCGAAAACAAATAAAGTGTTATTGTATTTCTCGTTGACATCAAAGCTTAACTTCAAGATTTGGTTAAATAATTGTTATTTTGTTCCGGTATTATGAGAGCAATGGTTGTTCAAATAATTACCGTATTCCATAAAAGATGGATGAACTTTTACAAGTCTAGTTGGAGAAATCATGTCCATAAAACTTATGCGAAAATGTCGCAAGACAAATGATTGAAAGATCACTTACGAAGTGACATCGCTGTTTAAATTATATCGGAAAGAAAACATGAAGAAACTCCATGTTGATGGATTTTTGGAGTCTTTTGATTTTGATCAATTGACGCTTGTGAAACTTTCCTCGAGATAATTGAAACTCCGTTCATAGGCAAAAGAGGAACGGATGACTAACTCATTGGAAATTGTGCATGTTGATGTCCATAGTCCATTATGTGTAGCCATATGAGATGGATCTTTTTTCTTCATATGGTTTCTCCGTAAATTTGAGTGAATATATCTATATATTTACTTAATAAGGAAGAAGTATGAAACATTTGAAAATTTATCAGACTTTCAAGATGAAGTGAAAAATCATTGTAACAAGAAAATAAAGAATTTATGATTTGATCATAAAGGAAGATATTTGAGTTATAGATTTAGCAAAACACCTAAGATTTCGGGAATTGTTCCATGGATTTGCATTTTCCCGATAAACCACTGGTGTATGGTATGTTCGAGAGATCAAATCAAACCTTGTTTAACATGGTAAGATCAAAGGTGTCATTTATAAAACTGCCACTATGTTTTAAAGATTAAAGCTTTAGAGACTACCGCTTTTACACAGAAAATAACACCATCGTGATCTGTTGAAATGACACCATATAAGTTATGGTTTGGGATAAAACCCGAGTTGTCTTTTCTTAAAATTTTGGTATGATATGCATAAGTAAAATGTTTACAACCAAAATCGGATAAGCACATCTTTGTAGGTTGTCCCAAAGAATTTGTTGGGTATTCCTCCATAACGCTGAGAAAAAAGAGTTTGTTGCTTGGAACGTTAAGTTTCTTGAGAAAGAATTTTTCGCGAAAAGTTAAGTGGGAGGAAAATAGAACTTTGATAAGGTTATTGAACCTTAGTTATATGTGCTAAGTAGGGTAGCACCGGAAGGTGTCTCGGTGGCGGCCACAATGCTCATGGCTCCCGTGATTACAAAGGTTGTGATCTTGGAGATTAGAGTTCCTATTTGAACCATATGCATCAGGTAACAATCAAATAATGAGATTTGATAAAAAAAAGTCTTTATTGTTTTGACAATGATGAACCGACTGCATGCAAAGAAGCAATGATGGGACCTGACTCCATAGAATGACTAGAAGTCATAAAATCCATGATAGTTTCCATACACGAGAAATAAAGCTTTTGAACTTGGAAGATCCTCCGAAAAGGCATGAAGCCTATCAGTCGTGTTTAGATCTATAAAGAAATAGATATGGATGTTTCACATCTATGAAATAATCGACATGCCGAAAAGTAATTTATGACAATGTTCAAGGAGTTGACTATGACAAGATTTGATCTTTCATAGCGATATTTAGTCTTGATGGATTAATCTAGCAACCACTACATATAATTTGGTATATGGTAGTTGAATAAACAAAACAATGTTCTTCTAATAGAATGGTTACCTAGGACATGTACAAGACGCCGTCCTAAGGGTTTTGTTAATTCAAAGGGAGCTAAAAGGGCATGCAAACTTCAATAGTTGAAGTGAGCATAGCGGAGTTGGAATCTTCACCGTGATGAAAATGTTAAAGGATTTTAATTTCATCAAAGACGATGAAGATGCTTGCATTTGCAAGAAATTAAGTGGGAGCACTGAGACAAATTTCCAATACATTATGCAGAGTACATATTGTTGACTGGAAATGATGTATCTTTTATTGACACAGGTTAAGAATTTCATATTGATGAAAGACTTGGGCAAAACCGGAATATTTGGCATCAATGTCTATATGTATAGATTGGAGCACTAATATGGTTGTGCCAGATGTACATATATGAGATATTGAAAGGGTCCAATATGGAAACAACAAGAAAGGTTCTTGCTGCATGGAAAGTATTGTATCAAGATTCAAGTGTTTCCACACTTGGTGAGTAAAATCACATGAAGATTTTGATCGATTATACCGTGATGTGTACATTTCCAAATATGTCCAATGCTCTAAATGTTATGAGCATATACCAGAATGATGCATATGATGATCACTAGACGATAGTAAAGATATTCTTATGAGCTTTGGAAGAACTAAGAATATATCATGTATAAGTGACAAATAGTGAAAATAGTTCATTGTAAAGTATTACATTGATACTAGTTTGTCACAAGATACAAGTTAAATTTATCTCAATTTAAACTATGGGTGGCACAATATTATGGAAAGGAAATTCCATAATTGATTTGGATGATTTCCAAAGTTAGAACATTGTGACGGATACTACAACAAAAGGCTAAGTATATGACTGCCATAGTAGCAGCAAAGGAGGGCGTTTGTGTCAACTAGTTTGTTATCAAACTAGGTGTGGTTTCCAGTGGGATAATACTATTAAGATATATTCTACGACAATACTATCGACATGTTTTAACCCAAAAAGAACTAAAGGTCTCGCCAAAGGAATAATTTATACAAAGCCATCTCATTAGAGAAAGAGTGATGCGTAGAGACGCAAAGACATGCAAATACACACGGACCTGAAAATGTCAGATCCGGAGATTATGTTAACCACTAGCAAACGCGTACATTCAACACCTAGGTTTTGTATATACAAGTTTACAAACTAGATTATTAACTCTAGTGCAAGTGGGTGACTGAAGGGAATATGCCGGAGAGGCAATAACAAAGTGGTTATTATCTTATTCCATGTTTATGATAAACGTTTATTTTTGTTGTGGTGGTGTCACGGCAGATGCCATGGATAGGCTAAAGGTGGGGACTAATACACGCTAGGGGAATCCAGGGAGGGATAGTGAAGTGATTTTCCACACAGAAGTTTGTATTGCTTTCCTTTCAAGATTACAAGTGCTCCTAGAGCTGTATTGGCGAGAGGAGGAAGAAGCAGCTCTCTTACTCTCACCCACAGTTCACACCTAAAACCTTATCCAAATCAGAATAGAAGAAAACCCAACCCCTTATACTAAAACCCTAGCCCCCCTTATATAGAGGGGGCTTGGTCTCTGCCTAGGGCATACGTGGAGGCATATTAGGAATATGCCTCCTCTCAAAGTGGTAAGCCGACCGGGGTGCTTTTCCCCCGCGTCACACATGCTTTAGCTACGTGAGCCTCTGCGGCGCCCGCGTCAGCTGACATGGGCGTCGTCACCCTTGTCGGCCATGACCCGGTGGTCCTGCCCTTGTCTGCTTCGCTCATGAAGTGCGTACCGGGCCTTCTTTTTGACCAGCGAGATTCCTTCCTTCTCCCATAAGCTAAACAGGACCCGGATCATAGTAGATCCGGCTATACCTGTTCCTGCATACAAGTTGGACATGCACTTCCGACTTACTCCTTAAGTCGGCTGAGACAATGTTAGGCGACCCCGCTAGTCCGGGTTACTCCGTGATCCGGCCTGCCTTGAGGTGACCCGGCCAGCATCCGCTTTGACCTTGCCGAACCTCAGCTGACTCGGCCTTTATACCCCGGAGTGACCCTACCCGGGGGTATCCCCCCAACATTAGTCCCCGAAGCTGGTGCGGTCTTAGCTGCCTTGGCCGCTAAGGCCACATCAGGTTCATTTATGTTCGAGCCTTGGACGTTATTTCCGAGTTAGCTCTTTATCTCGGATTATATGGATTTACGTTCCCTTCGCATGTTCCAAGTTTTCACTTGCCGGTCGGGTTACCACTTTGACTCGGATCTCATGGTATTACTTTCCCTCTTCACATTCTAAGTTTTTACTTGCTGTCCGGGTTACCATGGTTTGATCCGGGCCTTGTTTCCTTCTCTCATACGCCAACCCACGTGGAGGCTAATCATTACGTTATCTTATTTTAAGGGCCTGCACAGTAACCGCCACAATAATTGTCAGTTATCACTGTGCGAGGGTCACTTCATGCCTGCCTCCTCGTTTACCACATCAGTGCGTCATGTCATGCGATCGCCTCTGCCCTGTGGCCCTCCATGAGGCTCCTCACTGATTGGCTGAGGCAGGTGATACACGGCCACACCATGTGGCTCGTTTGCAGGGTGGGATCCCACTCACCCCTTTAGGGAGTGGTTAAATAGCGGAGGGGCGCACCCCTTAGGATTTTTTTCCTCTTCTGCGCCCCTCTGCCCGTTGCTCTTCTTCTTCGTCTTCCTCGCAACCGCGTCGCCGCCAGTGCTCCTAGCAGCAGTGCCGCCACCGCACTTTTCCCCGTGCCTCTGCGTCTCGGCCACTGCTGCACAACTCCTTCGCCACAGGTCCTCGCCAATCCAGGCCTCTGACCCCCACCGCCGCTAGCGCCAGCGAGGGTAGCGAGTACGAGATGACGGAGGAGGAGCTCGTCATCACCGAGCAAGAAATGGAGGAGGACACCGCTGCGACGAACCCTGGCGCGTGGGCCAGGTCTTGGGTCTGTGAAGATGACCTTGACTGGCTTTATCGAACTAGACGCATCCCCGCCGGCGTCGTCGCTCGTCTCCCCTCTGCCGAACTGGCCCCCTCACCCAATCTGGGTGAGTTTGTCGTGTTCTTGTCCCACTTCCAACGGGGGTTTGGCTTGCCGGTGAGCGACTTCTTCCGGGATTGGCTTAGCACCTACAAGCTGCAGCCACACCACCTTCTAGCCAACGCTATCACTTCTCTCTCTGCTTTCGTTTCTACGATCGAAGGCTAGGCTGGACTGTGGCCCACGAAGGAGTTGTGGATCCGGTTTTTCGGCCTCCGTCGTAACGTCGTCCCCAACATCCAAGTCGAGTCAGAGGACAAGGAGCTCACCCAATTCGGAGCTGCGTCCATCTCACCCCGGAGGACTTTCGTTTTCCCCCGGGTCACCGGGCTTGACTCCTGCAAAGGATGGGCCCAGACCTTCTTCTATGTCCGGAACACGGGCACTGAAGATTTGATTTGGTTGCTCCCCTATACTTCGGGTCCACCTAACCCGGAATTTTGGGAGGAGATCTCCAAGAAGCCCACGGCCTTGGCCAACTAGGTTAACAAGAGGTTCGCAGAACTAAAGAAGCTTGGATTGCGCAACGAGGATGCTATGATCACGTTCGTGCGCAACCGAATCTCTCCCCTCCAGAAGCGCACCCACAAGGTGTGCCACATGAGTTTTGGCCGCGACCCCAACCGAACCTCCTCCTTCGATCTGAGCAACACGGAGATTTATCGCCGGGTTAAGGCTCTCTTCACCACCCACAAGAATTTCTCCGCTGAGTGGACATGGGGAATTGAGCACTTTTGTCGTGACAGGCTCCCTCCCGCGGTAAGCTTCGCGGGGCAAACTTACTTCGGATTAAATATATGTCGGTTTTTGTTGTATTTTTGACTCTGTTCTTCATTCTTTTTCTCAGCTATTCCTTCAGCAGACCCTTGAGGACGGCACGGATCCGACCCTTAAGTGGGTGCCGGACCGAGAGACCCCAGACGAGGAGGATCCGGACCAGGAGATGTTTCTCCCTATGACCGACGCTACAAAACGACCCACCGGTAAATTCTCTTCTATTAGAGACTGGCCCGATGATGAGGATGACTCGGATGTCGAGGTGATTGAACCTGTTGAGGCTGTCCCTCTTTCTTTTGACTTTCCGGCATCAGCTAACCCCGGTGGGCATATCCACGAGGATCCTCCACTTGCTACGGGCGAACCGGTTCCGGTGGCGCCGAAAAAGAAGCGCGGAGCCACACCAAGTTCCTCCTCCGGACCTTCTCAGCCCGCAAAAAGGCGAAAGAAGGCCGGAGACAAAACCGCCTCCAAGCCGGCAGGCAAAGCCTCGGCACGAAGGGCTCGGAAACCCAAGGAGGCCCAAACCTCGGATGCGTAAGTCATTTTTCCTTCTGTAACCCACTTTTCCTTGCATTGTTGTAATTTCTCTTCTGACATTATTCTCTTTTGCAGGGCTCCGGTGGAGGTCCCTCAGAGCGGATCTAGCATCTCTTCATCGCTCCGATCTAGGCCTTCTCCCCCTCGTGACGACGAGTAACGTCCGCTGAGCCCTATTTCAGAGGGTTCCGGGGCTGCTCCGGGTTCCACACTACCTCGTCAAGAGGAGGGCAACCTCGGAGCGGGAGAGACCAGCCCAGCCGAGGCGATGGCGTCCACAACTTTGGCATCGCAGCAACCAGTAGCCACCGAGACTACCTCGACACCAGCACCAGCCCCAGCACCAGCAACAGCTCCAGTACCAGTGACCGAACCAGCACCAGCACCCGTTCCGACACAAAGAAAATCAGCAACCGGACCAAGTCCAGCTATAAGAGCTCCAGCGCCAAGTTCTTCCGCCTCGTCCGAGTCATCTCAACTTCGGCGAGGAACTACCCTAGCAGCTCCTAAGGGGAAATTCGTTGCAGTTACTTCTTCCCAGCAAGCCAAGGGCAAAAAGGCTCTGGATGCTACCAAGTCACCATTCGTTGAGGCTGGGCAGCGAACCCTAGCATCAATGCTTCCCAAGAAAGCTCCAGTAGCGAAGGATGCCACTGCCGAGCCAACTGATGCGCAACAAATGGTTCTGCATACCAGTGCAGCCCTTGCCTTGGTTGAGAGGAAAGAAGGGCATGTGAAGGGATTGGTGGCACCCCATATGCTCACCGGTGAGCGGTACCCTCCGAGCCTGATTGAGTTCGTCATGAACTGGAACAATGCGGAGTTCGTCCACACCGACGATCTTTCGGAAAAGTTCGACCCCGTAGAATTTTCCACCCAAATGAACACAACCGCTAAGGCAATTAACCTCACGGGGCGGATGATGGAGGTATGTCGCTTCTCCTTTACATGCTGTAGATAATAACCATTAGTCCCCGAGACTCCGGGGGAGTAACTTGTTACTCGGCCGGATGCTCATTAGAAAACTAACGTAGCTCCATGAGAACTTCGAATATGCACATACCTAGAGCCGGGTTAAGTTCCACTTTGCCCGGATCTTGTACACTTCGAATATGCACACACCTGGAGCCGGGTTAAGTTCCACTTGGCCCGGATTTAGTACACTTCGAATATGCACACACCTAGAGCCGGGTTAAGTTCCACTTGGCCCTGATCTTGTACACTTCGAATATGCACACACCTAGAGCCGGGTTAAGTTCCACTTGGCCCGGATCTTTGTACACTTCGAATATGCACACACCTAGAGCCGGGTTAACTTCCACTTGGCCCGGATCTTGTACACTTTTAATATGCACACACCTAGAGCCGGGTTAAGTTCCACTTGGCCCGGATTTTGTACACTTCGAATATGCAGACACCTAGAGCCGGGTTAAGTTCCACTTGGCCCGGATTTTGTACACTTCGAATATGCACACACCTAGAGTCGGGTTAAGTTCCACTTGGCCCGGATCTTGTACACTTCGAATATGCACACACCTAGAGCCGGGTTAAGTTCCACTTGGCCCGGATCTTTGTCCACTTCGAATATGCACACACCTAGAGCCGGGTTAAGTTCCACTTGGCCCGGATCTTTTTACACTTCGAATATGCACACACCTAGAGCCGGGTTAAGTTCCACTTGGCCCGGATCTTTGTACACTTCGAATATGTACCAAGCTAATTTATGCTTCTGTACTTTTTTCAGGTGACCACCAATCGTCGGAGTGCTGAGTTCCAATGCCTGCTGGATACCCACAAGATGCTACGCGCAAAGCATGTTGCACTTATCACGGAACATGAGAAATGGCGTAAGTTTCTCCCTTAGCGCTTTTCCGTTTTCCTTCATCTTCTTCTGCCAAACTAATCTCATCATTTGGTTTCTGTAGCTGGGGTGGAGGCTGAGAACAAGATCATGTGGAAGAACTTGGAGCAAATCAAGGGTATGTCCTTTTTGTCCGACTTTATAGTGTTTTCCATTTCCTTTTCTCCTGGTCTCGGCAAACATTCATTCCTCGGCTCTGCCGGCTCAACATACTATTTCAGCATCGCTTGAGGATAGGTTGCCCGTGCCTGATATGATGCTGCATTTTCTCGAACAAGCAAGGAAGCATCAAGTCGAGCTGAAGAAATAAGATGATGAGCTCGCTCTCCTCCGGACCAAGGACAATGAGATTTCCAGGCTCAAGGCTGAGATGGAGAAGATGAAGGCCCAGCACCAAACCGATCTCCAAAAGGTTGGCCAGAACTTCACAGAAGAGCGCGAACGCCTTACTCTCCAGATCTCCAAGGACCAGGACCTACTCAAAGAATCCGACATCCAGCTTGGGTCGGCAAATGCTGAGCTTGAGCAACTTCGCAAGAGACGCGATGACTGCATCAAGGAGTTGACCCGGATCCTCAGCCATATATCACGTAAGTTCCTTCCCTTATCCGACATACTTTTCCGGGTTACTTCATATGTATTTTCTTTACCTTCTTCCTTTGTCTTGCTCCCAGGCAAATTTCCAGAGGGCACCACTATTGCAAGCGCAGCAGTTGCAGATTTCCGCCGAGCGAGGGGTACTCCTAACGCTCCTGATGGTGAGTCGGTTCCTTACGACATGGAGGACCTGTTGGTCAGCTTGTCATCTCGCGTGGAACTCATCAAGAACTATGGCAAGGATATCCTCGACGCTGCAGTTCGCATCTTCAAACACGTTCTGACCCAGAGAAGATACCCCGGAGACCACCACGATTCTCGTCGAGAAGCTAATGGAGACTGAGACCCAGCTCGACCTCTGGAGAGAGTCCGCTGGGCGTGCCGTAGCTGATACTATACTTCATCACATACTCACATTGTATGAGAAGATCGACCTCAGCCTCCTTACACGCCTGCGCATAGGATCCAGATGGACCAATGACCCGGAGTGGGTAGCTCGGCGCCAGGCTTGCGCCCACAGCCTCATCGAATACTCTCCTATCCATGAACGGGTTGAAGGACCGAGCTTCCTGGAATCTGCTGGGGACGAGAACGCTGAGAACGCTGAAGACGGGTCGAATGAGGACGAAGAAGGCGATGCCTTAGATATTGAAGACAGCGAAGACGACGCCGAACTTCCTCCTCCTGCTGCTCCTTAAGTCAAAAAACTTGAAAATTTATCAGATCCCCGGTAAGGCGGGCGAAACTGTATCCCGTGTATATGTGATATTTTGCTACTAAGTTCTATGCCGGGTTAACTTGGGCATAGTCCCCGAGTTTCTTTTTCTTGTTCGTCCAATCTTTTGGCTCAGATCGTGTCTACCTTGATTCGGTTTTATAACTTACGAATCCGAGCTTCAAAAATTGTCTTAACAATACTAGGAAACTTTTAGACTAAGCTCAAAAATAAAGCTGCATAATAACTTGAAAATAAATACAGGGTTAGTCCAAAAAACAAACGTTGGCTCGAATAAATTCTTTTCCTTAGTCGCTTTTCATGTGCTACGCAATTCCAAACTTGTTCTCTTGCTTGCCATGAAGCCAATTCTTGTTGGACAGCAACAAGTCGAAGAGTTGGGTTTTTGGTGCTCACACATTACTAATCCGAGTTAAGTAGAACAACTTATTCCAGCTAACGCACAAGAGACAACAACAAAAATTATTAAGGTAGTCCCCGAGTTACTGCTCGAGGTGCTATCATTTCATTGATAAGCTCATTGCTGACATACATACCGACATATGAGACGACTCGGATACATACACTTCTTTGCTAAGTGTAGAATGGACGAAGTAGTTCTACATTCCATGGTCGCTTAGATTTCTCTCCTGACCTGTCCGCCTTGTTCTTTTCCTGTGGCTTTGCATCTATAAGATAATAAGAATCATTGTGCAATGCTTTGCTCACGATGAATGGCCCTTCCCATGGGGGGGATAATTTATGCATGCCAGTAGTACGTTGTACCAACCGGAGCACCAGATCGCCTTCCCGAAAGACTCGGGGGCACACATTCCGGCTATGATAGCGTCGGAGATTTTGCTGATATATGGCGGATCTGGACAGTGCCAGCTCTCTCGCTTCTTCCAGCAGATCCACATCATTTTGCCGAGCTTATTGCACTTCGTCTTCTGTGTATTGGGTGACCCTAGGCGAATCATGCTCTATGTCGGCTGGTAATACAGCTTCTGCCCCATATACCAGAAAAAACGGCGTATAACCTGTTGATCGATTCAGAGTTGTTCTTAAACTCCACAGTACCGCTGGTCTTTGCAGCACCCCGCTGATCTTTGCAGCGGCTCAATGAGCCGGGGTTTGATCCTAGATAGTACTAATCCGTTGGATCTTTCCACTTGTCCGTTTGATGCGGGGTGGGCTACCGAGGCTACGTCGAGTCGGATCTTCTTGTCCCGGCAGAAGCGCGCAAATGCTCCCTCCGCAAAATTTGTTCCATTATCAGTTATGATACTGTGTGGGTAACCGTACCTCAAGATTATATCTTTGAGAAACGTTACGGCCGTAGCCCCATCACATTTCCTAATAGACTTTACTTTGATCCACTTCGTAAATTTATCCACCATGACCAAAATGTGAGTCATGTTTCCCCTTGCTAGTTTAAACGTACCAACCATATCCAAGCACCATACGGAAAATGGCCATGTAATTGGTATGGTCTTGAGTTCCGACATTGGCATATGTGTCTTAGTAGCGTACCTCTGACAACCATTGCATTTTCTCACCAGATCTTGTGCTTATTCTAAGGCACTTGGCCAGTAGAACCCATGCCGGAATGCTTTTGCCACCAAGGCTCCGGATGAAGCATGATGCCCGCATTCTCCTTGGTGTATCTCTCGGAGGATGTCAAGCCCTTCTTCCGGGTCAACGCATCGCTGGAGGACATTGGTTACACTCCGCTTATACAGCTCGGAATTGATAATCGTGTATGCTTTTGCTCTCCTCTGAGTTTTCCTGGCTAACACCTCCTCAGTGGGTAACGTTCCATCTTTCAGGAATTGAAATATAGGCAGTGCCCAAGCTGGTATTGCTCGTGCAGGGAACACATCCTCATTAATTTCCATCTGATCCACCGGCATAACTTCAGCCGGATCACGCTGAGCAGTCCCCGGGTCCAGCGAGGTAGTCCCCGGGTTTGCTGAGGCAGTCCCCGGGTTTCGCGCACTACCTCCCATGTCAATGTCCATGGGCTCAGCTCCAGATTCTGTATCAATTCGACCACTCGCATCCTTGTTACCCATTATCTCGGATATGGGAGCCTCACATATTACTTTGATGGGGTGCTCCTCAAAGTAATGTTTTAACTTCTTTGCCGCCATATACACACCATATGCCACCTTTTGAAAGTGCGGGTAGTTCTGTTTTGAGGCAGATAATACCTCGCTCAAGTAATACACTGGCCTCTGCACCGACTTACCCTCTTCCTCGCGCTCTACTACAATCACTACACTTACAACTCGGTTGGTTGCGGCTATGTAGAGCAACATTGGCTCCTTTGATAGTGGAGAGGCTAACACTGGTGCAGTGGCCAACATCTTTTTTAAGTGGGAAAAGGCTTCATCGGCCTGTGGCGTCCAAACGAACTTATCTGACTTTTTCATGAGTTGGTAGAGAGGCAATGCTTTTTCTCCCAACCGACATACAAACCGACTCAACGATGCTAGGCACCCAGTGAACTTCCGGACATCGTTAAGACATTTCGGCAGCTCCATTCGTTCAATGGCCCGGATCTTAGTTGGATTAACTTCGATACCTCGGCTGGAGACGAGAAATCCGAGTAATTTTCTAGCCGGGACACCGAAGGTACATTTTTCCGGGTTAAACTTCATTCGGAACCTTCTCAAGTTCGTGAATGTCTGCCTGATGTCATCAAGGAGCGTTTTGCTTTCCTTGGTCTTGATAACCACATCATCCACATATACTTGTACATTTTGACCTATTTGGTCGTGCAAACATTTTTGCATACATCTTTGGTACGTTGCACCTGCATTACGTCAACCAAACGGCATAGTGCGATAGCAATAAGCCCCGTACGGGGTGATAAATGCGGTCTTTATTTGATCATCCGGATTCAGAGGTATCTGGTGGAAACCAGAATACGCATCAATGAATGACAACAGTTCACATCCCGCGGTTGAGTCAATGACCTGATCTATCCTCGGCAGTGGAAATGGATCTTTTGGACACGCCTTGTTCAGGTTCGTGTAATTGATACACATACACCAAACTACTGCCATGTTCGGATCATCCTTCTTCTTTTCTACCAGCACCGGATTAGAGAGCCAATCCGGATACAGTACTTCCATGATAAATCCTGCTGCTAGCAACCGAGCTATCTCGTCTCCAATGACTTTTCTCCTATCCTCAGCGAAGCGGCGGAGAGGTTGCTTCACTGGCCTTGCTCCGGGTCTCACGTTCAATGAGTGCTCGGTCAACTCCCTCGGAACACCTTGCAAGTCCTGTGTAGACCAAGCAAAAATATCCCGATTCTCACGGAGGAAGTTGACGAGCTCGCTTTCCTATTTATCATTCAACCCGGCACCAATTGTTACGGTGCGCTCTGGGAACATATCATCAACAGGCACTTTCTTATTATCCTTTGCGGCTTGGAATGAAACGCTACCATGCAGGTTACTCACCGCCGGCATATACTGCTGCGCGGACTGAGCTAATGCCGCCACCTCTTGGATTTTTCTTTTCTCTTATGCCATCACGAGTGACTCAGCTAGGTTAGACCCGGCCAAGGCACACTCAATGAAACGTCGGAAATCTCCTGCAATGGTAATCACTCCATTTGGCCTGGGAAACTTCATCTTCAGATAACTGATGTGGCAGCTTGCCATGAACTTGTTCAATGCTGGCCTTCCGAGTAACGCGTGATACGCACTTTCCAAGTTCACGACCTCAAACTCCAGATTCTCAGTTCGGCAATTATCTCTCGTGCCGAACAATACGTCTACCCGGACTTTGCCTATGGGCTCACAAGAAATGCCTGGTACAATACCATGGAAAGTTGTCCTTGTAGCCTGGAGCATGTTCTCCGAGATACCCAACTTGCGCATTGTATCCGCATACATAATGTTGATGCTACTACCATTGTCAATCAGTACCTTGGAGAACCTCACATTGATGTTAGGCCCAATGAATGTCGGGTCCAGCACTAACGCATATGAACCAGGGCTTGGCATAAGCTTGGGATGATCCTTTATGCTCCAGGTGATTTCCTGGTCCGATCAAGGCATGTACCTCGTCACTGCCGGCATCACTGCATTTACCTCCATATGCCTACGCTGCAGGCTTTTTCTGTCAGTCTCCTCAGTGGTGAACACACAATAGCTCTGATGATGCTCCCTGTACTCATTTCTCCCCTCATTTCCGGGGTTCCTCTGATCCGGCTGATGTTGGTTTTCCACTTGATGCACCGCATCCCTTCTCTCAATGTTATCATACCTCGGCGGAGGGGGAGGCAACATTAGCTGTTACGTGTTCGCTCCGGAGAGTAGTTGCTGTCGGGGTAACTCCTGTCGAGGCTGATCATTCCGGAGTGCCTGAGCATTCCCTGAACCACCTTGTTCAATCTTGCGCATCCACTCACATTGCCTCGTCGTATGACCCGCTGGATTACTCGGATGATCTTTCTTTTCTTACCACTGTCTCTTTTGCTCCGGCGTCCACGTTTTCTTGCCATCATTTCTTGGAGTCCATTGCCCTCCAGTTTTCTGGCGCTGATTGCTCCCTGCTCCGGGTTGATCTTGATTCACAGCCGAAACTTGTTGCGAACCGTAGCAATGATCCGGTCTATCATCTCTTCTTTTTCCTCTGTAGTCATTCCTCCGAGATGACCCGGCTCCATCCCTCTGATAGTACTCCTCGTTCGACTTGTTTGATGCGAGCCTAGGTTGAGTCGGATTACCCAATGCATACGAATCGGCAATCCGGATCATCTCTGCCAACGTAATTGGCATTTTCCTTTGCAACTTCATCCACAGCTTGCTTCCATATCTGCACCCTTGCGCAAACCACGCTATGGCCTATGACTCTATGACACCCTCACACGAGTTTCTCACGGTGCACCGCCGGGTCAAGAATTCACGGTATGTCTCATTAGGTCTTTGCTTGCACATAGCTAGGGTCTGCGGCCTATTTGGCCTTTGATATGTACTTGAGAAATTGTTGATAAACATTTCCTCAAAATCTATCCAGCAGTTGATGCTCCCGGGTGGCAAATTGTTCAGCCATACTCTTGCCGGCCCTTCCAACATCTAGGGTACGTATCGTACAGCCCATCTCAAGTTGCCAGTGGCAATTTTCACAGTTGTAGCATCAAATCCCTGCGTCCCAATCTTGACCCTATCACATGATAGTCCGGTCTTGCGTACCCCGTGTTCACCATCTCTGAATCACCGTCGTTGTACCGGTTTTGCTCCTGTGGCACACCTCATTGTTGCATACCTCGGCCGGCACTTTTCTCTTGCCTTGGTATATTCTGGTACTGCGGTTGTCCTGCTCCTGCCGAGTTTCGCTGTCTGGCATTGCCATTGGCAGCGTTCCCTTGATCGGCATTGCCTTGGTCGTGGTTACCTCGGCCAGCTTCACCTCGGCTCACACTTCGTCGATCATCATTCTTTTGTGCTTCTTTTCCTTTCCCTGCCAGCGTCGGGTCGTACGGGACGATCTGTTTGTTCCGTCTGGCCGAGGTTACTACCTCTTCTCTCCTTGGACCACCATGAGGGGACGATGCGGCTCCATGGGATTTCTCCGGGTTACCCATCACCGAATGGACGATTTTGGAAGCTCCAGCTCTCTCTGGGTTAGCTCTGAGTAGCTCTTCGTTCTTTCTGTTCATGATCCGAACTAGCTTGTTAACCCTATCTTGTTGTCTTTGACGGGCTTCACCCGTCAGACCCTCTAACTCGGATGCAGCCGCATCCGCTGCTCCGAGGTTCTTCGCCGGGGTACCATATTTCGGCAGCCCCACGGACAAACATTTTTCCGATTCCTCGGCTCCATTATCACCTTCTCTGTTCATCTCACTCATGAGATTTCTCCCTTTTACTTTTACCGTATCAACTTTGTTTGCTTTTGCGTACTCACGCATCGTCATGTTCGACGACTGCTGAGCCGCAGCAATCTTTTTCACTCCCTCCAGAATTTTCTGCCTAGTTTCCTCCAGCTCGGCCTGCGCCCGAGTTAGATCTACTGCTGCTACTACAGGGTTTGCCAAGCTATCCATCGCCTCTCTCAGCACATTTTCTGGCCTCTCTAGTGGAGTACCTGTAGCTTTCCTTGGTGCCTTAGGCGTTACCTCCGGATCTGGCGCCGGATCCTTGTTTGCGCCCGCACCAGGCGCGGTCATCATCACCTCTGCATGGTCCGGAGAGCGAGCGATACGCGCCCCGCGAGCCACAGTGAGGGGTGGTTCCCCTGCTTCGACGACGTGGCGCGGATGAGCGCACGCTACGTCCACAGCAACATAGACCTTGTGCGCGCCGAGCTTGACAAAGAGGCCGTTGCGCGAAAGTGGGCACGTGCCGAAGCAGCCTGCGTTGTCGCTGACGAAGTCCAGCGCTCCAAAGCTCTGAACGAGCCCGGAGACAATGCGTTCGCCGGTGGCGATGAAGTTTTCCGTCCGGATCTTGACCCCTGCTAGCGCCGCTAGCCCCACGGTGGGCGCCAACTGTCATGGTTGTGTCATGGCAGATGCCATGGATAGGCTAAAGGTGGGGACTAATACACGCTAGGGGAATCCAGGGAGGGATAGTGAAGTGATTCTCCACATAGAAGTTTGTATTGCTTTCCTTTCAAGATTACAAGTTCTCCTAGAGCTGTATTGGCGAGAGGAGGAAGAAGGAGCTCTCTTACTCTCACCCACAGTTCACACCTAAAATCTTAGCCAAATCAGAATAGAAGAAAACCCAACCCCTTCTACTGAAACCCTAGCCCCCCTTATATAGAGGGGGCTTGGTCTCTGCCTAGGGCATACGTGGAGGCATATTTCTAAGAATATGCCTCCTCTCAAAGTGGTAAGCCGACCGGGGTGCTTTTCCCCCGCGTCACACATGCTTTAGCTACGTGAGCCTCTGCGGCGCCCACGTCAGCCGACATGGGCGTCGTCACCCTTGTTGGCCATGACCCGGTGGTCCTGCCCTTGTCTGCTTCGCTCATGAAGTGAGTACCGGACCTTCTTTTTGACCATCGAGATTCCTTCCTTCTCCCAGAAGCTAAACAGGACCCATATCATAGTAGATCCGGTTATACCTGTTCATGCATACAAGTTGGACATGCACTTCCGACTTACTCCTTAAGTTGGCTGAGACAATGTTAGGCGACCCCCCTGGTCCGGGTTACTCCGTGATCCGGCCTGCCTTGAGGTGACCCGGCCAGCATCCGCTTTGACCTTGCCGAACCTCAGCTGACTCGGCCTTTATACCCTGGAGTGACCCTACCCGGGGGTATCCCCCCAACAATTTTGCATGCTATAATTGTATTAATTGTAAACATTAATACATGTGTGTTTAATAAACAAAATACAAAGTTCCTAGTAATGCCTCTCATATAAACTAGCTCATTGATTAACAAGATGATCAAGGTTTCCTGATCATGGACATTGGATGTGGTTAATAACGAGGTCACAACATTGGTGGAATGATGTGATGAACATTCATCCGAAGTATAGAATTATGATCAAAGTCACTATGTTTATATTTCTATAACATCATACAAAGTAATCCTAGTCCTTAGACCAAGAGATCATGTTAATCACTAACACCGGAAGAGTATCTTGATAACACCAAATGTCACAACGTAATAGGGTGACTATAAAGGTGGGTTCAGTGCTACGAAGATGTTATGTAGAAGCTCATGGTTCAAGAGTTGGATTTGTCCATCCTGATGACGGATAGATATACTCGGGGCCCTCTCGGTGATATCACATTGAAATAGCTTGCAAGCAAGTGATGAGATCACTATAATGTTATATCACGGGAACAAGAAAAGAGTGCATGTCGGTAACTAGATCAAACTAGGTATTTGGATACCGATGATTGAATCTCGGACAGTAATATATCGCGAGACAAAAGGATTTAGTTACTACATTAAAGGTTCACACGATCAGAAGAGTCATCGTTGAATATGTGGGAGTCAGTACGGATCTCCAGGTCCCGCTGCTGATTATTGATCGGAGAGGGGTCTCGATCATGTCAGCATTATTCACGAACCGTAGGGTGAGACACTTAAGGGATACCGACACCATTTGGAGCAAATATGTTTCAGATAATGATTTAGGAAAGCGCTAGAATCATTTCGATGGAAACCGAAATTGTTTTGGGTGAAATTGCAGAAAAGAGGAACGGATAACTAACTCATTGGAAATTGTGCATGTTGATGTCCATAGTCCATTATGTGTAACCATATGAGATGGATCTTTTTGCTTCATATGGTTTCTCCGTAAATTTGAGTGAATATATCTATATATTTACTTAATAAGGAAGAAGCATGAAACATTTGAAAATTTATCAAAGACTTTCAACATGAAGTGAAAAATCATTGTAACAAGAAAATAAAGAATTTATGATTTGATCATAAAGTAAGATATTTGAGTTACAGATTTAGAAAAACACGTAAGATTTCGGGAATTGTACCATGGATTTGCATTTCCCGATAAACCACTG
The DNA here is from genome assembly GCA_023614405.1 of Avena insularis. Taxonomy (NCBI): domain Eukaryota; kingdom Viridiplantae; phylum Streptophyta; class Magnoliopsida; order Poales; family Poaceae; genus Avena; species Avena insularis. Next base: position 452,279,239 of record CM042691.1, on the reverse strand, counting down.
GTGTATGGTATGTTCGAGGGATCAAATCAAGCCTTGTTTAACAAGGTAAGATCAGAGGAGTTATTTATAAAACTGCCACTATGGTTTAAAGATTAAAGCTTTAGAGACTACCGCTTTTACACAGAAAATAACACCATCGTGATCTGTTGAAATGACACCATATAAGTTATGGTTTGGGATAAAACCCGAGTTGTCTTTTCTTTAAATTTTGGTATGATATGCATAAGTAAATTTTTTACAACCAAAGTCGGATAAGCACATCTTTGTAGGTTATCCCAAAGAATTTGTTGGGTATTCCTCTATAACACCGAGAACAAAAGAGTTTGTTGCTTGGAACGTTAAGTTTCTTGAGAAAGAATTTTTCGCAAAAAGTTAAGTGAGAGGAAAATAGAACTTTGATAAGGTTATTGAACCTTAGCTATATGTGCTAAGTAGGGTAGCACCGGAAGGTGTCCCGGTGGCAGCCACAATGCTCATGGCTCCCGTGATTACAAAGGTTGTGATCTTGGAGATTAGAGTTCCTATTTGAACTGTATGCATCAGGTAACAATCAAATAATGAGATTTGATAAAAAAAGTCGTTTTTGTTTTGACAATGATGAACCGACTGCATGCAAAGAAGCAATGATGGGACCTGACTCCATAGAATGACTAGAAGTCATAAAATCCATGATAGTTTCCATACGCGAGAAATCAAGCTTTTGAACTTGGAAGATCCTCCGAAAAGGCATGAAGCCTATCAGTCGTGTTTAGATCTATAAAGAAATAGATATGGATGTTTCACATCTATGAAATAATCGACATGTCGAAAAGGAATTTACGAGAATGTTCAAGGAGTTGACTATGACAAGATTTGATCTTTCATCGGGATATTTAGTCTTGACGGATTAATCTAGCAACCACTACATATAATTTGGTATATGGTAGTTGAACAAACAAAACAAGGTTCTTCTAATAGAATGGTTACCTAGGACATGTACAAGACGCGGTCCTAAGGGTTTTGTTAATTCAAAGGGTGCTAAAAGGGCATGCAAACTTCAATAGTTGAAGTGAGCATAGCGGAGTTGGAATCTTCACCGTGATGAAAATGTTAAAGGAGTTTAATTTCATCAGAGACGATGAAGATGCTTGCATTTGCAAGAAATTAAGTGGGAGCATTGAGACAAATTTCCAATACAATATGCAGAGTACATATTGTTGATTGGAAATGATGTATATTTTATTAACACGGGTTAAGAATTTCATATTGATGAAAGACTTGGGCAAAACCAGAATATTTGGCATCAATGTCTATATGGATAGATTGAAGCACTAATATGATTTTGCCAGATGTACATATATGAGATATTGAAAGGGTTCAATATGGAAACAACAAGAAAGGTTCTTGCTGCATGGAAAGTATTGTATCAAGATTCAAGTGTTTCAACACTTGGTGAGTAAATTCACATGAAGATTTTGATCGATTATACCATGATATGTACATATCCAAATATGTCCAATGCTCTAAATGTTATGAGCATATACCAGAATGATTCATATGATGATTTGTCGTGGTGGTGTCACTGCAGATGCCATGGATAGGATAAAGGTGGGGACAATATGCACTAGAGGTATCCAGGGACGGATAGTGTGTTGATTCCACACACAGATGCTTTGTATTCGATAGGTTTCCAAGGTTACAGATGCTCCTTGAACTGTATTGGGGAGAGGAGGAAGAAGGAACTCTCTTACTCTCACCACTAGGTTACTCCCAGGAAACAACTACCCAAATGCCAACTCAACAGAGATCAACCCCCTCTACAGAGGCCCTAGCCCTCCTTATATAGGGGAGGCTAGGTCTTCAATTAGGGCATACGTGGAAGCATATTCCAAGGAATATGCCTCTTCCCAAAATAGCAAACCGACCGGATCACTTTTCGCCATCGTAAGCCATGCAGAGGCTACGTAAGCCTCTGTGGCGGCAGCGTCATCTGACATAGGGCGCGTCACCCTTGTCAGCCACGCCTCGGTGGTCCTTCTCTCTGTCCGCTTCGCTCATGCTCCTGCGTACGGTGACCACCTTTTGACCAGCGAGATATCTTCCTTCTCTTGCAAGCCTGATATAACCCGGATCGTGCCTGGTTAATCTGACCACACGGGTACCTGCATACAAGTTACAAAGTACCTGCAGGCATACGACATACATCGGCCAGGACTCAGTTAGGTGGACATCCCATGGTCCGGGTTACGCCATGATTCGGCCTGCCTTGAGGTGACTCGGCCAGCATTTGCTTTGACCTTGTCGTACCTCGGCTAACTCGGCCTCTATACCCCGGCGTGACCCTACCCGGGGGTATCCCCCCAACATTAGTCCCCAAAGCTGGTGCGGTCTTTGCAGCTTCAGCCGCTAAGGCCACGGCAAGTTCAATTTATCGAGCCTTTTGCTCCTTTTTCTGAGTTACCTCATAGTCCGTATTTCATGGGCTAAATTTCCCTTGGCACATTCCGAGTTATACTTCCTTCTCTCATACGCTTCCCCACATGGAGGGTAATCATTATCTTGCCTCATTTTAAGGGCATGCGCCAGTTACTGCTGCAGTTAATGTCAGGTGTTACTGTTGCACACGTCACATCGCGTCTGTCTCCTCGTTAACTGTATCATCACATCGCGTCGTGGGATCCCCTGCGCCTTGCGGCCCTTCATGTGGCTTGCCTGTGATTGGCTGACCCGGCAGATACACGGCCACACCGTCTGGCCTTGCCGCCGCGCATGATCCCACTACCCCCGCTAGGGCGTGGTTAAATAGGGGAGGGGCGCGCCCCTTGGTCTTTCTCCCCATCTCGTGCCCCTCTGCCTCTTCTTCTTCTTCTTCCTCCTAGCGCTTGCTTGCCACACTTGCCTTTCAGCACCACTGCCGCACTGCGTTTTTCAGACTCGTCGCCACCGCTCCCGTGCAGCTCCACCACCATGGGTCTGTCCCAGTCCAAGGCATTGCCCCCACCTCCGATAGGGCCGGTGAGGACAACGACCTAGACATGACAGAGGAAGAGTTCGCCGTCGCGGAGGCAGAGATGGAGGAGGGGGCGGAGAACGCAGAACGCGGCGCCTGGGCTAGTCCTTTGTGTGCCAGGACGACCTTGACTGGCTCTACCACATGCGCCGCATCCCAGAGGGCGTGGTTGCCCGCCTCGCCTCCGAGGAGCTCGCACCCTCACCCAATCCGGGTGAGTTCATAGTGTTCCTCTCCCACTTCTAGCGCGGGTTCGGCCTCCCCGTTAGCGATTTCTTCCATGATTTCCTCAACATCTATGAACTTCAACCACACCATCTCCCGGAGAATGCCATCACATCCCTTTCTTCCTTCGCGTCCACCATAGAGGGATATGTCGGATTGTGGCCTACCAAGGAGCTTCTGATCCGATTCTTCGGTCTACGAAGGAACGTGATTCCAAATAAGCAGCTTGACCTGGAGGACAAGCATCTTACGCAGTTCGGTGCTGCTTCTATTTGTCCTCGGAAACAATTCGTCTTTCCCTGGGTCACGGGGCTAGATTCGTGCAAGGGTTGGGCCCGAACTTTCTTCTATGTCAGAAATGGTACGAATGAAGATCTGATCCGGCTGCGCCCCTATGATCCGGGTCCTCCTAATCTGGATTTATGGGACCGGGTTTCCAAGAAACCCACTGTGTTGGCGAATCAAGTCAACAAACGGTTTCAGGACCTGAAGGACGCGGGGCTGCGCAATAAGGACGCGATGATCACTTTCGTCCGCAGCCGGATCTCCCCTCTCCAGAAACGCACTCACAAGCTTTGCCACATGAGCTGGAGGCTTGACCCCAACCGGACCTCTTCCTTTGAACTGAACAACACCGAGATATTCCGCCGGGTCAAGGCCCTTTTCACGACCGACAAAACTTCACTGCTGATTGGGAGTGGGGGATAGAGCATTTTTGCCGGGACAAGCCTCCTCCTACAGTAACTCCCGTGTTCCAATCTTTCTCCGAGTTAAGTTCTATGTCGGAGTATGTTATTTATCTGATCCTCTTGTATTTCTATCTTAGTTGTTTCTTCAGCAAACTCTCGAAGATGGCACCGAGCTTCGCTCAAATGGGCGAAGGATCGGCTTGTCTCGGACGAGGAGGAGCTGGATCAGGAGATGTTCCTGCCGTTCCCCGATGCCACCAAGCGACCCACTGGTAACTTCTCTTCCTTAAGAGATTGGCCTGACGATGAAGATGATTCCGACATTGAGGTGATGGAAGCATTTGACGTTGTAACCCTTTCTTACGCCTTTCCTGGTTCAGCTAACCCCGGTGGGCAGATCCAGGAAGACCCTCCTCTTGCCACGGGTGAGCCGGTCCCAGCAGCGTCTAAGAAACGGGCTGCAACTTCTGCTGCTTCCTCCGGACCTGCCAAAACGACTAAGAGGAGGAAGAAGTCCGCAGACAAGATCGCCACCAAGCCTCGGACTAAGGCTATAGTTCGGAGAGCTCGCAAGCCCAAGGAGCCTTTGAATTCTGACGAGTAAGTTACTTTCTTCTTCATCCAATTTCCTGCTTCGTGCTTTGCTATTCATATGTTTTTCCTTTGTTATAATTTATTATTCGTCACTTGATTCGGCAGGGCTGCGGTGGAGGTTCCCCAGAGCGGATCCAGCATCTCTTCGGCTCTCCGGCATACCCCATCTTCCCCCCGTGGCAACGATACACGCCCGCTGAGCCCCATTCAGGAGGGTTCAGCGGCTGCTCCGGGTTCTAGCCCACCTCGTCCGGAGGAGGGCAACCTTAGTGCAGGGGGAAGTGGTTCTGCCGAGGCAGCAGATTCTCCCAGCTCCACTTCGGCTCAGCCGCAACCTGCTACCTCCGAGTTACCAACAGCACCCCCGCCAAAACAAGCACCAGCGCCAGCACCAATAGCAGCAGCACAAGTATCGGCAGCAGCACTAACTCCCTCCGCCTCGTCCGAGTCTTCCAAGACTCGGCAGGAAGGCCCGGTTAGCACCAAGGCTGCGCCCAAGACCAAATCCGCGGCTCAAACCTCAACCTCTCAGCAGCAGCCTAAGGCCAAGAAAACTTTTGATGCTGCCAGGGCAGCATCTAGCGAGGCTGGACAGCGTACACTCGCGTCCATGCTTCCGAAGAAAACTCCGCCGAAGAAAGATCTCTCCCTTGGGCCAGCTAGCACGCAACTTGCATTGCACACCAGCCCCGCTACTGCCCAAGTTGAAAGGAGGGAATCCCATGCCAAGGGTTTGATTGCACCCCATATGCTTAGCGGAGAGCGCTATCCTCCGGCCTTGATTGAGTTCGTCAATAACTGGAAGAAGGCGGAGTTTGTCCATAACGACGATCTCCCGGAGAAATTTGGGCCTGCCGAGTTTGCCGCACAGATGAATACAGCCGCCAAGGCTATCAACCTTGCCGGCCGGATGATGGAGGTACGCTACCTTGTCTTTTCTTTAACATGTACTAAACATTAGTGATATAACCATTAGTCCTCGAGCCTCCGAGGGAGTAACTTGTTACTCGGCCAGATGCTCCTTAGAGAACTAGCGTAGCTCCTTAGTAACTTCGGATATGCACAGACCTAGAGCCGGGTTAAGTTCCACTTGGCCCGGATTTTGTACACTTCGAATATGCACACACCTAGAGACGGGTTAAGTTCCACTTGGCCCGAGTCTTGTACACTTCGAATATGCACACACCTAGAGCCGGGTTAAGTTCCACTTGGCCCGGATCTTCTACACTTCGAATATGCACACACCTAGAGCCGGGTTAAGTTCCACTTGGCCCAGATCTTGTACACTTCGAATATGCACACACCTAGAGCCGGGTTAAGTTCCACTTGGCCCGGATCTTGTACACTTCGAATATGCACATGATCAAGTCAACTTTGCTTTTCTCAGATTACCACCAATCGCCGGAGCGCTGAGTTTCAGCGCCTCTTGGACACACATAAGGCGTTGTGCTCGAAACATTCTACGCTTCTCGCTAAGTTCGAGAAAAGGGGTAAGTTTTCTCCTTGGCTTTTTTCCCATCTTTCTTTGTCTTTCTCACCGAACTAATTCATCATTCGGATTGTGCAGCCGGAGTGGAGGCCGAAAACACCATCATGAGGAAGAACTTGGAGCAGATAAAAGGTAAGTTACTTTGGTTAATTTTCTTCTGTGCTCTCTTCCCTTTCTCCTAAGCTCGGCAAATATTCATACCTCGGCTTTGCCGGGTCAACAAACTGTTTCAGCATCTCTTGAAGATAGTGTGCCCGTGCCTGATATGATGCTGCATTTTCTCGAACAAGCAGGGCAGCATCAGGTCGAACTAAAGAAGAAGGATGAAGAGCTCGCCCTCGTCCGGACCAAAGATGATGAAATTGCCAAGCTCAAGGCAGAAATGAAAAAGCTCAAGGCGCTCCACAAAACTGAGATGGAGAAAGCTGGCCAAGACTTCACTGAGGAACGAGAACGTCTCAACCTCCAAATTGCCAAAGATCAAAAACTGCAGAAGGAGGCCGACATTAAGCTTGAGTCAGCAAATGCTGAACTTGAGCAACTCCGGAAGAGGCGTGATAACTGCACCAGGGAGCTGACCCAGATCCATAGCCATATTTCTCGTAAGTTCTTTTACTTCGGCCGACATGAATCTTTCCGGGTCAACCTCCATTACTTATTTCACTTGTCCTGTTTTCTGGTAAATTTCTAGAGGGCGATGTTATTGCGGCTGCTGCAGTTTCCAAGTTCCGCTAGCAGAGGGGTACCCGAACTGGTCCTGGTGCTGAAAATATTCCCTATGACATGGAGGACTTGATGGTCAGCCTATCTTCTCGCATCGAGATTGTGAAGAACTATGGTAAGGATATCCTAGATGCAGCAGTCCGGATCTTCAATGCCCTTTAGCCTAGTGAAGATACTCCGGAGGGGTCCACTGCTCTGATTACCAAGTTAATGGAGTGCGAGACCCAGCTTGACCTCTGGGGGAATCCGCCGCCCGCACCGAAGCTGAAACTGTTCTCCATTTTGTGCTCACATGGTATGAGAAAATAAATCTGGATCTTCTCGAGCGCTTGCGCACCGGATCAAGGTTGTCAAATGATCCAGATTGGATAGCTCGGTGCAAGGCTCGCGCCCATCACCTCATTCATTATGCCCCCATCCATCAATGGAACGAGGGACCAAGCTTTCTCGGTGCTGTTGACGACGAATACGTCGAAGATGGTTCGGGAGATGAGGAAGAGAACGAAGCTTTAGATGTTGAAGAGAATGAAGACGATGATGAGGCTGAAGCCGGAGTCCCACCTGCTTCTGCTCCTTGAGCGTGAAAAAACACTTTGAAATTTATCAGATCCCCGGTATGCCGGGTGCGGATGTATCAAGCACACAAATTATATTTTGCTACTAAGTTGCTCGTGCCGGATTAACTTGGGCGTAGTCCCCGAGATTCATTTTCTTGTTTCTCCAATTTCCTGGCTCGGCTCGTGTCTACCTTGATTCGGTTTTATGACTTACGAGTCCGAGTTTCAAAAATTGACTTAACAATACTTGGAAACTTTAGGCTTAGCTCAAAGTAATCCATCGTAGTAAATATAAAGTAAGCATAAGGTTACTCCGAATAATAAATGTCGGCTCGATTAAGTTCTTTTCCTTAGTCGTTTTTCGTGTGCTACGCAATTCCAAACTCGTTCTCTTGCTTGCCATGAAGCCAAATCTTGTTGGACAGCAGCAAGTCGAAGAGTTGAGTTTTTGGTTCTCACACACTACTAATCCGGCTTAGGTAGAAGCAACTTACGCCAGCCGACATATAAATAACAAATACAGAAAACAATAAATATCAATAAGGCAGTCCCCGAGTTACTGCTCGAGGTGCCAAGATTTCATTGATAAACTCATTGCCGGCATACATACCGACATATGAGAGACTCAGATACACACACTTCTTTGTTAAGTGGAAAAATGGACGGAGTAGAGCTACATTCCATGGACGCTTAGATTCCTCGCCGGACCTGTCCGCCTTGTTCTTCTCCTATGGTTTTGCATCGATGAGATAGTAAGAGTCATTGTGCAATGCTTTGCTCACAATGAATGGCCCTTCCCATGGAGGGGATAACTTACGCATGCCAGCAGTACGTTGTACCAGCCGGAGTACTAGATCACCTTCCCGAAAGACTCGGGGGTTTACCTTCCGGCTATGATAGCGTCGGAGGTTTTGCTGATATCTGGCGGATCTGGACAATGCCAATTCTCTTGCTTCTTCCAGCAGATCAACATCATTTTGCCGGGCTTCTCGCACTTCGGCTTCTGTGTATTAGGTGACTCTAGGTGAATCATGCTCTATGTCGGCTGGAATACATCTTCTGCCCCATATACCAGAAAGAATGGCGTATAGCCTGTTGATCGATTCGGAGTTGTTCTTAAACTCCATAATACTGCTGGTAGTTCTTCTATCCAGCACCCCGCTGATCTTTGCAGTGGCTCAATGAGCCGGGGTTTTATCCTGGATAATACTAGTCCGTTGGATCTTTCCACTTGTCCGTTCGATGCGGGGTGGGCTACCGAGGCAACGTCCAGCCGGATCTTCTTATCTCGGTAGAATCGCGCGAATGCTCCTTTAGAAAAATTTGTGCCATTATCTATTATGATACTATGAGGATAGCCATATCTCAGAATGATATCTTTGAGGAATGTCACGGCTGTAGCTCCATCACATTTTCTTATTGGCTTTACTTCAATCCACTTTGTAAACTTGTCAACCATAACCAAGATATGAGTCATGTTTCCTCTCACTGGTTTAAACGGGCCAACCATATCCAGACACCATACGGAAAATGGCCAGGTAATTGGTATGGTCTTGAGCTCCGACATTGGCATGTGTGTCTTGGTAGGATACCTCTGACAGCCATTGCATTTTCTTACTAGATCTTCTGCTTGTTCCAAGGCACTAGGCCAGTAGAGCCCATGCTAGAAAGCTTTTGCCACTAATGCTCTGGACGAGGCGTGATGGCCACATTCCCCTTGATATATATCTCGGAGGATGTCAAGCCCTTCTTCCGAGTCAACACACCGCTGCAAGACATTCGTGACACTCCTCTTGTATAGCTCGGCATTGATGATCGTGTATGCCTTTGCATGCCTCTGAATTTGCCAGGAAAGCACTTCATCACTGCGCAAAGTTCCATCCTTTAGGAATTGAAATATGGGCAGTGCCCAAGCTGGTATAGCTCGCACCGGAAACACATCCTCATCTATTTCCATTTGCTCCACCGACATAACCTCGGCAGATCGCGTTGCCCAGTCCTCAGGTTCTGCGAAGCAGTCGTCGGGTTTCCTGAACCACTTCCCACGTCGATGTCCATGGGTACCGCTCCGGACTCCGGATCTGCCGGGATGAAGATTGAGTCGGTTTCTAGGGATGGCCTGATAGATGGTTTTCTGAGGTGTTCTAGAGCTATACCCGGCGGAATTGCTTGTCGACTTGATCTGAGCTTCGACAATACGTCGACAGCATCATTTTCCAGCCGGGGTACATGGTGAAACTCGCATCCCTCAAAGTACCCTAATATTTTTTGCACATGAAATCTGCACAAAGCCATGTTTGGATCCAAAGCGTCCCATTGCCCTGAGACTTGCTGAACTACCAAATCCGAGTCGCCAAAGCATTAGATCTGACGTATTCCAATTTGTTTTGCCACTTTGAGCCAATGCACAAGTGCTTCATATTCTGCAACATTTTTTGGTTCTGCGAAATGGATCTGCAGCACATACTTTAGCTGGTCCTTCTTGGGCGAGGTAAGCACAACTCCGGCGCTTAACCCGGTTTTCGTTTTTGATCCGTCAAAATGCATACTCCAGTAGTTCGGATTTGGCAATGGTGGCTCATATTGCATCTCGGCCCAATCCACGAAAAACTCGGCCACAGCCTGAGACTTGATCGCATCTACTTTGTCAGATCATGGAGCATAAGGGGCTAGCTCAATTGCCCATTTTGCGATCCGGCCGCTCGCATCCTTGTTGCTCATTATCTCAGATATGGGGGATTCACATATCACTTTTATTGGGTGTTCTTCAAAGTACTGTTTTAGCTTCTTTGCTGCCATATACACACCATATGCCATCTTCTGATAGTGAGGATAGTTTTGCTTTGATGCTTGTCGTCGAATTGATGACAAGTACGCCATGAGGCGGTCCTCGAGGCGTGCGGAAGAGAGGGGTGTGAGACGTATGGTATTGCGGGACGGTGAGCACACAAGTTTACCCAGGTTCGAATCCGCCGGCTTTGGACGGATCCTACTCCTGCTAGCAATCCAGTAATACGGCAGAGCCGGAATATGGGTTACAAGGGTTTCGCCTGTGCGAGTTGAGGGTCTAAAGTATTGGTGTGTTCTAAAGGCTCTCCCTAGGACGGCTTATATAGATATCCGGCCTAGGGTTTACATGAGAGATCTATCCGGCTACGACTAAGAGTCGGTTGCAGAGTACACCTTGAACTACAAGTAACATTATGGGCCTTCCCATAGCTGGATTGGACTCTGTCTTTCTCCCTGACTGGGCCGCCCGTGAAGCAAAGCTCTAACCCGAAGTGGGCCACCCTGGTCAGTGAGGAACTATGAGGATACCCGGAAAGTATATCCCCAACAGCAGCCCTTGGAGGCCTCCAAGATCCAAAGTCGGATTTATCATCGTCTAGCTTGATCTTCGGCTTGCAGAATCTTGAAGGGTTCCTGAAACTTCACAACAAAAATACGATCCGGGTCTTAAAAAATAAGTCGGACCTATCAGTAGGTTACTCGGATTTTCCAGCTTGATTTCAAACTAAGCCGGAACTTGGTTCCCAACGCCACCTGACACAAGTCATGTCATCTGACAGGCGTTCCGTCAGCACGACCATTGGTGGGTCCGCGGTTCGCGGAACCGAGGTGCCGTTTCAATGCGTGCATGGAGATCGAGGCAACACAATCATCGCGTGGGTCCTTCCCAGTTCCTTCCACGATGCGTGGCGATTACACTGTAGCATTTGCACGAATCTTGGCGCAGTTAGGTGGATATAAGGGGTTAGGATTTCTTCCTTCTCCTTCCACCAGTCCTTTGCCTTTTCTTCTCCTCCCAATCCTCCTGCCTGCCCAGAGCTCCCTCGTTCTTCCCCCATAGAACTCCCAGCGTTGCCCCTTTTAGGTCAACTTCTCGCCGGAGAAATGGCTTCATCTTCTTCCTCCGGCTTGGCGGCAGTGGCGCCGGTGGCGACAGCGGAAGCGGTGGCGGAAAAGGAGAGCTATTGCAGGCTCTGGATTCCCTGCGCCCTCAACGTGGAGGGCGTCAAGAACGTGGAAAAGGAGGGGCTTCTTGCCGCCAGCGACTGGCGGAGCGGCTTCGAAGAAACCGTCCCCAACCCGCGCGACGGTGAGCGGGTCCACTTCGGCACCCACCTTGATAGAGGTCTGTCCTTTCCTCCCTCAGAGTTCTTCTCCGAGGTGATAGATCATTACGGAGTTCAACTCCATCATCTTCCTCCCAACTCTCTCTTAGAGATGAGTGCGTATGCTTCGCTGGCGAGGGCTTTCTCGGCATTAGGCCGAGTTTGACTCTCTTCCGGTATTATTTCCATGTCCGGAGAAACTCCATTACCGCCGTCGTTCCTTATATCACCGGCACTATTAGTTTTTCACTTAGACGCGATCGCGCGTATCCCAAAATTCTAGCTAGTGACTCGGTCAAACAATGGCCAGCCACATTTTTCTATCATAGGGATATTCCGGCTCCCGGCAAAGCCACTGCTTTGCCAGCTTTCATCGACGGAGCCGCCATGGCCCAACCTTCTTGGGACGAGGCTGCTCTGGCTCTTACCGACGATCTGATCCTCGCTAATAGGCGGATCGAATATTTAATCAAACACAAGGATCTGAAGGGATCTGACTTGGTCTAGTGCTAGGTCTCACGTCGGATCCAGCCCCTCTAGTATCACGGAACCCGACTGATGCATTCCATCATGTCGTCTGCAAAAGACTCCCTCTGCATCAGCTCCAAAGCCTACACCACTCAAGGCTACATAAGCCAGATCAAGTGGTTGATCCGGGAGCGGATCGAGAGGAGAATCCCGGAGGTTTCTCTGGACATCCACACGACGGACAACCCCGTAGTGCCGGTAAGCTTCTATCAGTACATATTTTTATGTGTTTCATCATTTGAGTTATAGTGCAATGCTGATATGTTTTCTTCTTTTCAGCTTGCTCACCTCCCCGAGTCAGAATTTGCTCTGCTCAAAGGATATCATCCGGAGTTCTCTCAGGAGGTAGAAGTGGTCCCATTGCCGGACCTTGCGCTCAAGAAGCGCAAAGCTCCGACAGTGGTTTTCGGCACAAAGGAGGTGCCCATTGTGAAGAGGTAATTTTCAATCACAATTCTCCGCCTTTGTACCTTATTCAAATTTCTTTCCGAGATGTAATGTTTTCTGACTTTACTACATTCTCAGAGCAAAACCGCTCATCAAGGCCAAGGGGAAAGGGATTCCTTCGAAACCGCTGCGGCAGACGAAGCTTACCATAGCTTCCCCTGTCGTGGCTCCTCCGACTCCTGCCCCTCAACCTTCTGCAATGCGGGTTATCTCGTTGGACGCTGCAGAAGATCCGGCTCCTTCAACAGGGCCTGCGAACCTTGGATCGCAAACTGACGTCACCACGGGTGCGTCAGATCTAGATAAGGGTGAACCCTCTTTGGGTAATGATCCCTCGGCAGAAACCTTCACTAAAAACTTCATGAGCAATCTGGGTCTTGCCAAGTTTGGCTTGTCCCGGAAATCTGCTGAAGAAATCCAACGGCTAGCCAAGCAATGCTTGGATAAAAGTACTTTATCTGCCAAAGAAGAAGCACAAGAAGAAGAGGACGTCAAGTTCTCCGACCTTCTTGCCCAGGTGCGCCTCCACGACGAGAGGATTAGGACTGGTGAGCTTCCAATAGCCCCAGTGATTCCTCTGACTCTCGCCGAGAAGGTGGCTGCTGAAGTGAACGCGGGTTTGGATAAACTCACCCGCGAACAATATGTAAGTCGGAATTCCAACTCCTGCTTTTCCTTTATTGTATTTTATATCATATCCTCTAGCCCCCAAGCATGAAGTAGGATAAACAATCCGGTTTTATGCTTCATTAGGATGCCAAAGAACGAACTAGTGTAGCCCCCAAGGCTAGTCCTGATATTATCAACAATATTAGCCCGAGTCTTTAGTAGCTTTCTGACTATGGGTATTCTGACTTATAGAAAGTATGCTCCTATAACCAGGAATTACTGACCAATGTCTGCGACAAGCGGAGAGAGATCAATGCTCTCCAGCTTAAAAATGATGAACTCAAAGTTGCCAAGGATGAGGCCGAAGGTAAACTTTCCGAGACTCAAACCTTGTCTTTGTTATTTTCAATGTCGAATTTTTCTGAACTTTTGTTCTTTTTGACTTACAGCGTTGGTGAAACAATCTGTCGCCATGATTGAAGAGGCCGAGAACCTCAAGACCTTGGTGGTGGAGAACAAGGAGCTTCGCCAAGAGCTGGACCAGCTCAGGGCAAATCGTGAAAAGAGCATAGCTCAAGTCCTTGAATCCTCCGCCATGGCCACTGAAGAGCATGATCGCAAGATTGCTGCTCAAGATAAAATAATCTCGGACCTCAAGGATGAGCTTAGCGGAGAAAAGCATATGTCCCAGGCACTCCGGGCTAAACTCCAGAGTCTTTGGGAGGAGAAAACCAAAATTGACGACGTCATTTTTGGTACGTTCCAACTATTTGACTTGTCTCTTTCTTTAATTTTTATCAATGTCGGATTTTTCTTAACTTGTTTTGTGTATAGGTCCTCTGAACTTGACAGACTCTTCCTCCTCCGAGCCCCGCACCCACCGGCTTACCCAAGTTGGTGACCTGCTTCATGACTTCTGCTAGTCCCTTGAGGACGTCGGCGAAGCTCTCAAGATTCCGGACATGCCAAGCATGTCAGATTTTCAGGTGCGGGTCAAGGAGAAGGAGATGCCACAACTTGTTCGGATCGAACATGTCCCTCTGGCAGATCGCTATGCAGAACGCTCTCACCATGGTCATGAGCCACCATGGAAACATAGAGATATGGCAAGTGACCAGAGGGTACTGCAAGGTAGACGAAGACGGCCAGGAGCAGGACCTTCAAGCCATCATGCACTCCTACGCTGGATATGGGTGTCACGTGGCTGACCTGACCAGCTACGAGATCCCCTTCTTCACCCGCGTGGCTACTCCGCCTCCTCCTCCGGAAGAACCAACAGAAGTTTCCGATGATGAACGCACCACCTCGGATGCGGACATCTCGGAACGATATCAAGGCGGAATCTCCAGCGCGCCGGCAACTCCTTCATCTCCTCCTGCATCATAGATCAGAAATTTTTGTATTATTCCGGAAAAACATGATGCATCTGTAAATATGCAGTATTTTAATTTTGCTAGTGCTAAGCTTTTGATCTATTCAGCACTTTTGGCTTTGAGTTTTTTTGTGTGCCTGAAATGTTTACATAAGCACTTGTATTTTTTCGTCTCTACTTATCGTTTATCTGGCTTTCCGCCTCGTCCCTTTCATGAGCCGGCTAAACCTTCTGCTAGAAACTTTGCCGAGAAACAGAGCGCAATTGCTAAACTAGTTTAAACTCGGAAACAAAGCCGGCTTCCAGTACCAACAATTCACTACTCGGAAATTCCCGCATCCAGCAATCAGAAAAATAACCAAAGTAAAGACTAGAAACTTTTTAGAGTTATACTCGAGGGTAGAAATTTCAGAATCGGAAATCTAAACCAGAACGAACATGAGCATAAAGTACTTTCAAGCATTCTGGGATTTTCGACTATGACACGATCATTCGGAAATAAGATGGTAAAAACTTCTCAGAAAAATTTGAGGCAAACAAAACTTTTATTTCTCACAGAATCATGTACATATATACGTTTACAAAGAAGGATAAACTAAGAATAAAAGGGAAGTAGCTGAGAAATATTCCACGGTCTGTCTAACTCATCTGGATTTGTATTGCGTCCAGCTCTCTTTCTCTTCTTAGTAGCAGGTCTTTCTTTGACTGGCCTCATGTCAGTTAAGTAGTACGATCCATTGTGTAACTCTCGACTAACAAAAAGGGCCCTTCCCATACTGGGGAAAGTTTGTGCTTTCTTTGTTGCACAAGCCGGAGAACCAAATCACCTTTATTGAAAGATCTATTTCAGACTCTCTGGCTATGATACTTCCGTAACTTCTGCTGATAGGCTGTAGATCTCATTTCAGCAACGACGCGAACTTCTTCGACTAAGTCGAGATCATTTTGTCGAGAAATCTTGGCATCCTCTTCAATATATGCGGCCACTCTAGGAGAAGTATGAATCAAATCACTAGGAAGAACTGCTTCTGCGCCATAGACCAAGAAGAAAGGTGTGTATCCTGTTGACCTGTTTGGAGTTGTTCGTAAACTCCAAATTACAGAGGGTAACTCCTCTGCCCAAGCCCCCGCAGCACGTCGTAGTGGTGCTTCGAGTCTCGGTTTTAGGCCTTGTAGAATTAAACTATTTTCTCTTTCGACTTGTCCGTTAGCCTGTGGATGTTCGACTGACGCAATGTCAAGACGGATATTTTTCTCATTGTAGAATTCAGCTAATTCTCCCATAGAAAAGTTACTCCCATTGCCCGTGATAATGCTATGTGGATAACCATACCGGATTATAACATCCTCGATAAATCTCTTGGCTGTTGCTCCGTCACAACTAGTGACATGTTTAGCCTCAATCCATTTGGTGAATTTATCCACCATCACTAAGAGGTGAGTAAATCCACTTGGAGCTCGTTTAAATGGTCCTACCATATCAAGCCCCCAGACCGCAAAGGGCCATGTTATAGGTATTTTTCGCAGCTGATCAGCCGGAACATGAGCTTGCTTGGCGTACTTTTGGCAGCCTTTGCACGTCTTGACTAATCGTTCGGCATCTGCTTGAGCTGTAAGCCAGAAAAATCTGTGTCTAAAAGCTTTTGCCACTAAAGATTTGGCTGCAGCGTGGTGACCACACTCGCCTTCGTGGATTTCTCTTAAGATTTCCACTCCTTCTTCCGGAGATACACATCGCTAAAAACCCCTAGAAACACTCCGTTTATGGAGCTCACCTTTAACAATAGTATAGGCTTTTGCTCGCCGGATAATCTGCCGACTCAACACCTCATCTTCGGGTAATTTACCATCTACCAAATAATCGAGGTAGGGTTGAGTCTAGCTGGGAATTACAGCCAGAACTGCTATCAAGGGTGAGTCGGATTTGGTCGGATATTCCTCATCTACTCCTTTTATTGAGGGGACTTTGAGGTGCTCTAAAAAGGAGCCATCCGGGATCTCTTTCCGCGCAGAACCTATCCGAGATAGTGCATCTGCTTCCTCATTTTCTGCTCGAGGGATGTGTTGAACTTCAAACCCTTCGAACGATTTAGATAGATCATCCATGACAGCTTTATATGTTGTCATGTGTTTATTTGCGTTACAAATATCCGACACTTGCTGAGCAACAAGATCCGAATCTTCGTAACACATCAAACGTCGGATGCCAATATCCTTAGCAATCCGGATTCCATGCAGCAGTGCTTCATACTCGGCAATATTGTTTGTCGCTGTGAAGTGGATCTGCAACACGTATAAAAGTTTATCTACTTGGGGTGATTTGAGCACCACGCCAGCCCCCGAGCCCCCTCGAGCCTTAGACCCATCGAAAAAGAGGGTCCAATATTCTGACTCAGGGAGGATCATGTTCTCCTTAGTCTCTGTCCAATCAGCGACAAAGTCAGCAAGGATCTGGGATTTGATTGCTGTTCGAGGTTTATACTCAATATCGAAAGCTAAAAGCTCTATGCCCCATTTGGCGACGCGTCCTGTGGCGTCACTGTTTTTGATTATATCTCATGGGAGTTGTGCTCACCACGGCAATTGGATGCTCCTGAAAGTAGTGTCGTAACTTACGAGATGCTAGAAAAACACCATAAGCCAACTTTTGATAGTGCAGATACCGTTGTTTTGATTCTGTCAGAACCTCGCTGACAAAGTAAGTCGGACGCTGCACTAGGTGTTCCTGATTTTCCTCTGGTCTTTCCACCACCATGACGATACTAACGACCTTATTTGTCCCAGCAAGATAGAGCAACATCGGTTCCTTAGGTTCCGGCGCTACAAGGATAGGAGCAGATGAGAGTACTTTCTTCAGGTCTTGTAGTGCAGCTTCAGCTTCGTCAGTCCAGACAAAATCCTTGGTCTTTTTTAGGATTTTGTATAGTGGTGCGGCTCTTTCACCAAGCTGGCTTACAAATCGACTGACCGCAGCAATGCAACCAGTTAGTCTTTGTACGTCCTTCAGGTGGGTTGGCCTGGAAATATTGAGTATAGCCTTGATTTTGTCTCGGTTCACCTCTATGCCTCTTTGAGACACGATGAAACCTAACAATTTTCTGGCTGGTATTCCAAAGAAGCATTTCTTCGGGTTAAGCATGATGTTGTATTTTCGTAGATTGGCAAATGTTTCCTCCAAGTCAGAAATCAGCGTTTCCTTCTTTTTGGACATTACCGCGATATCATCCACGTATGCATGTACATTGCGTCCGAGTTGGTCATGGAGGCAACGCTGCATCGTGCGCTGGTTCGTAGCTCCTGCGTTCTTCAGCCCAAAAGGCATCGTAACAAAACAGAAGGTTCTGAAAGGGGTTATGAATGAAGTTTTGACTTTGTCAGACTCCTTCATCCGGATTTGGTGATAGCCGGAATATGCGTCGAGAAAACAGAGTTCCGAGCCTGCCGTAGAATCGATAACTTGATCAATTCTAGGCAGAGCGAACGGATCTTTTGGACAAGCCTTGTTCAAGGCAGTATAATCAACACACATACTTAAATCAGTGGTGTCCTTTTTAGGGACCATTACAGGATTGGCCGACCACTCAGTGTGGATGACCTCTTCTATGAAACTGGCTAACTCGAGCCGCGCTAGTTCCTTAGCTATTGCCTTACGCTTTTCATCGCCAAACCATCGTAAGGACTATTTGACGGGTTTAGCATTCGGGTTTACATTTAGAGAGTGCTCGGCAAGTTCCCTAGGTACTCCGGTCATGTCAGATGGCTGCCATGCAAAGATGTCTTGATTTGCTTGGAGGAACTTGACGAGCGCGCTTTCCTATCCGCTACCTAGGCCTACGCCTATCTGGGTCACCTTGGAGGGGTCATCATCCTTCAATGGTGCTTTCTTCGTCTCTTCTGATGCCTTGAACTCCGGATTTGGCTTTGTCACCTCCTTCTTCGTTGCGGGCATCTTGGACGGATCTATGCTCTTCTTGATCTCCTGGTACTCCTGGGCATGCAGCACGGCTTCGGCAAAGGCGGCATTTCCATCCTTGCACTCTCGCGCTTTCTTCGGGTCTCCCCTGATGGTGATCACGCCGTTGGGACCTGGAATTTTCATCATATTGTAAATGTAACACGAACGAGCCATAAAAGCCCAGTAAGCCGGACGTCCGAATATAGCGTGGTATGCGCTCTTGAACAGGACCACTTCGAAGGAAAGTGCCTCCGTCCGATAGTTTTTTGGAGTTCCAAAGGTAACATCCAAAGTAATCTCTCCCAGGGAATTAGCTTGTCTTCCTGGGACAACTCCGTGAAATATCACAGAGCTATGGTTCAGCTGGGTCTCCGAGATCTTTGTCCGGCGTAGCGTTTCGACGTAGAGAATATTGATGCTGCTACCACCGTCCATGAGGGTCTTGGAGAAACCATAACCGTCAATAAGTGGTTGACGATTAAGGCGTATTTTCCTTGCCTGTGTAACTTAGGCGGATGATCATCGCGGTCAAATGTGATTGCCACTTCCGACCAGTCCAGATACTGGGGGACAGCCAAAACTGTTGCATTGAGCTCGTGTAGAACTGCTTTCTTGACCTTTGCTGGTTGAGATCCGAGGAAGGTGACATAAGTGTCCTTCTTGCTGGGAAAAGTTTTCTTCCCTTCCGTCTTGTGATTTGAAGCATCAGCTTCCTCCATATCAGAATCTTCCTTGGTCTCCTTGTCCTTTTTGGGAATTTTCTTTCCCTTCTTCCGCTTAGCTTTGTAGCCCACGGTGTCATCTCTTTTGATGTCGTCATTGAAACGACATTCAGCGTTGGTGTGGGACGAGCCCCCATTGGCGTCTAGGTGATGCACACATGGGTTATTGGCAATGTCGGCCCAACAGTAGGTTTTGCCTGGTTGCTATTCTCATCTACCTTGGACCCTTGAAGTCCCATGGCTACGCCCGCGGCCTCCGCCACGTCCTCCTCGTCCTCCAGACCCGGAAACAGTAGTAACCACCGTTGTTTTTGTGTTGGGTTTTTCTTCCGAGGTATTTTTGTGCTTCTGAGCTTGTTGCTTTGGTTGTCTTGCCGACTGAGGCACACCTAGGGCATTGAGCAATCCCTCTGCATCGTCATCAGCATCTGCATACTTGCTCGCTGTTTCTATCATCTCTCCCAAATCAGTGACCTTGTCACACTTCAAGCGATGATGCAGTAGACCAATTAGGAGACCTGCAATGAAAGCTTCAATCGCAGTTTGATCATTTACTCCCTCACAGGAGTTCTTGGTGTCGATCCATCGTCCGAGGTAGTCCCGACAAGTTTCTCCGGCTTTCTGGGTGCAACGCTGTAGGTCTCCAACTGTATAGGGCCTCCGATATGTGCCTTCGAAATTCCGAAAGAACGCACTTTGCATGTCATACCAGTTATGGATGGTGTTCTCTGGAAGTTCATTGAGCCATGATCGTGCCGTCTTCCGCAACATAAGTGGGAGATATCGGGTTGCGACCAGGCTATTTCCGCCTTTTTTGACGATCCTCCTCCTGACGTTTCTCTTTATCTTCTCCCCTTTGATCGTTAGATTCTCGTCGGGGAGGATTCCTCGTATTCAGAGCAGCGATGGCGTCTTTCTCGGCCGCTGGTGCGACGTTGCTCCAGTCGCGTGCAGTCCTGCGATGTTGTCCTGACGATCCGGTTATAGAATAATTGTCCTCCCGTTGTTCGGGGCGATGATGCTGCTCCGGAACATGGTGGGGTATTACGTCAGCCCATGCCGGATCTGTTCGACATTGGTCGGAATCTGAGACCAGTTTTTGACTTCCGGACAGGGCGATCTTTTGCTGCTCCTGTCCCTTGTTGAGTAGCTTGATACCCAAACGGATCTCCTCTAGTCCTGGATTAGCCGATAGAATTTCTCGGGCCGCCACGGTATTCGGTACTGGGGTTGGATATACCTAATCTCCTTTGCTATCTTTCTGTGGCTTCCCCATCTCATCTCCGAAAAGGACGGCATGGATATGTGGGAATTGGTTGTCATCTGTGTGATGCTTCCGTGTCTTCTGATGCAACCGAGACATGTAGTCCTTGGTTGCCATGCGTTTCTTCTCCACCTCGATGTTTTTGGCTTCATCAAGGAGTTATTGATGACGCGCTTCTAGGGCTTGGGCCCTTTCATCCAGCTCTTCAGCAGTAAGTTCTGTAGCTGTAGGGATAGGTGTGGTTCATGCAGCATCGATGATTTTACACGCACCTTCGGTGATCACGTATCCATCCACCGATTCTTCTTTTTTCGGCTCGTCTGGGATAAGTGCTCCATCCGAGTCTTCTTCGTTTTCCTCGGCAATCACCTCCGTAGCCAGAGGGTCTTTTGCCGGGGTTTTGTTCTTCTTGTTCTTCTTCTTTGCCTTCTTGGAAGCACCGGTAGCAAAGACGGCTTTGGGTCTATTTCCCGGAGTCAAGCTCTGATCGGTACTTTTGGACATCTAGACCTCGGGATTAGCTCCGACGTCCATGTCATCCTGCACTTTGGGAGAGTGTTCCCCGGATCCTTCATCCATGGCTTCTCCTTCTTCTGCAGCCTGGGAGTTATACTCCTCTTCATATTCCGCGGAGAACTTTCGGAAATCTGCTGACGTCATTGATTCATCCGAGGATGCGGGTACGTCGGCGTTTGTTCCAATTGCCTCCAGCACCGAGTATGTATTTTCTCTAGCATCGGCAGAGCCGGATCCGGATCCCACGTATCCGACAAAGTGCGACGTGTGCTTCCTGAGGTACAAGCGGCTTTGGCGATCAGCCATGTCAAAACTTTTGATGGTCTCGAGAATTGCATCTACGCTTTTGCCTTGCAGTATCATACGTCGTAATGTGTACCTTAGAAAAGGTCTGTCTGTCTTGGCATCATCAGAGCCGGAATCAGTGTCACTGATATGTTCCTCCTGGATTTCGACTTCCGCGGGTGGGTCGATCTGGGATCCGGCTCTTCCAGGGAGATCCACTCCAGATTCGACTTGGACCGCTAGGTCTTCTTTAGGCTCGGAGTTCTCCACTATCTCCGCAACTGGTGCGGGATGGGTGGGATTAGGGTTTTCTGAGATCCGGAACTCTGCAGCCTCCGCGGACAAAGGGGACCCAGAAGATTCTTATGCCTCTATCATCACCGCCGGGGTGGGTTGGGCAGGTTCAGTGAAACCGATGTAAAGTACGATGAGAGGGACGTCGCTGGCGTAGAGGATGCGACCGACGGTGATAGTCTCGTCGATTCCGATTCTTGCGGATTCCGCTCGGAACACAGATCCGAAGCTCACTTGCCCCATGGTGGGCTCCAACTGTCGTCGGATTGATGACAAGTACGCCATGAGGGGGTCCTCAAGGCGTGCGAAAGAGAGGGGTGTGAGACGTACGGTATTGCGGGACGGTGAGCACACAAGTTTACCCAGGTTCGAATCCGCCGGCTTTGGACGGACCCTACTCCTGCTAGCAATACAGTAATATGGAAGAGCCGGAATATGGGTTACAAGGGTTTCGACTGTGCAAGTTGAGGGTCTAAAGTATTGGTGTGTTCTAAAGGCTCTCCCTAGGACGGCTTATATAGATATCCGGCCTAGGGTTTACAGGAGAGATCTATCTGGCTACGACTAAGAGTCGGTTACAGAGTACACCTTGAACTACAAGTAACATTATGGGCCTAAGTCGGTAAGTCTTCTGGGCCTTCCCATAGCCGGATTGGACTCCGTCTTTCTCCCTGACTGTGCCGCTCATGAAGCAAAGCTCTAACCCGAAGTGGGCCACCCTGGTCAGTGAGGAACTGTGAGGATACCTGGAAAGTATATCCCCAACAATGCTGATAATACCTCTCTCAGGTAATAGACTGGCCTTTGCACTAACTTACCCTCCTCGTCGCGCTCTACCACTATTACTGCACTTACAACTCGGTTGGTTGCGGCTATGTAGAGCAACATTCAATCTTTTGATAGTGGAGAGGCTAACACTGGTGAAGTGGCTAACATTTTCTTTAACTGGATGAAGGCTTCATTGGCCTGCGGTGTCCATACGAACTTGTCCGCTTTTTTATTAGTTGATAGAGAGGCAATGCCTTTTCTCCCATCTGACATACAAACCGACTTAAAGATGCCAGGCAAGCAGTGAACTTCTGGACATCGTTAAGACACTTTGGCAGTTCCATTCGCTCTATGGCTCGGATTTTAGTTGGGTTAGCTTTGATACCTCGGCTGGAGACAAGAAATCCGAGTAATTTTCCAGCCAGGACACTGAAGGTACATTTCTCCAGGTTAAGCTTCATTCGGAACCTTCTTACGTTCGCGAATGTTTGCCTGATATCATCAAGGACCGTTTTGCTTTCCTTGGTTTTTATAACCACATCATCCACATATACTTGCACATTTCAGCCAATTTGGTCATGTAAACATTTTTGCATACATCTTTGGTACGTTGCCCCCGCATTACGAAACCAAAAGGCATGGTGCGATAGCAATAAGCCCCATACGGGGTGATAAACGCAGTCTTTATTTGATCATTCGGGTTCAGAGGTATCTGGTAGAAACCAGAATATGCATCTATGAATGACAACAGTTCACACCCAGCAGTAGAATCTATGACTTGATCTATCCTTGGTAGTGGGAATGGATCTTTTGGGCACGCCTTATTCAAGTTCGTGTAATCAATGCACATACGCCAAACCACTGCCACATTCGGATCATTTTTCTTCTTTTCCACCAGCACCGGATTAGATAGCCAATCCGGGTAAAACACTTCCATGATAAACCCAGCTGCTAGGAGCCGAGCTATCTAATCTCCAATGACTTTTCTCCTATCTTCGGCGAAGCGGCAGAGAGGTTGCTTCACCGGATTTGCTCCGGGTCTCACATTCAAAGAGTGCTCGGCCAACTCCCTCAGAACACCTTGCAAGTCCTATGTGGACCAAGCAAAGATATCTCGATTCTCACGGAGGAAGTTGACGAGCTCGCTTTCCTATTTTTCATTTAACCCGTCACCAATCGTTACGGTGCGCTCTGGGAACTGATCATCAACAGGCATTTTCTTTGTATCTTTCGTTGCTTGAAATGAGACGCTTCCATGCGGGTTACTCAATGCCGGCATATACTGCTGTGCGGATTGAGCCAATGCCGCCACCTCCTGGATCTTTCTCTTCTCTTGTGCAATCACGAGTGACTCGGCCAGGTTAGACCCGGCTGATGCACATTCAATGGAACATCGGAAATCACCCGCTATGGTAATTACTCCATTTGGCCCGGGCAACTTCATCTTCAGGTAACTGATGTGACAACTTGCCATGAATTTGTTCAGGGCAGGCCTGCCGAGTAATGCGTGATATGCACTTTCTAGGTTCACCACCTCAAAATCCAAATTTTCAGTTCGGCGGTTATCCCTTGTGCCAAATAGTACGTCTACCCGGACCTTGCCAATGGGCTCACAGGAAATGCCTGGCACAATACCATGAAAAGTTGTTCTCGTAGCCTGGAGCATGTTCTCCGAGATACCCAATTTGCACATTGTATCCACATACATGATATTGATGTTGCTGCCATTGTCAATCAGCACCTTAGAGAATCTTACATTGATATTTGGCCTGATGAACATTGGGTCCAGCACCAGTGCATACGAACCGGGACTAGGCATAAGCTTGGGATGGTCCTTGATACTCCACGTAATTTCCTGATCCGACCAAGGCATATACCTCGTCACAGCTGGCATTACCGCATTCACTTCCATATGTCGGCGCTACAAGCTCTTTCTATTTGTTTCCTCCGTGGTAAACACGCAGTAACTCTGGTGATGCTCTTTGTATTCATTTCTCCCCTCATTGTTGGCATACCTTTGATCTGGCTGATGCTGATTTTCCACCTGATGCACTGCATCCCTTCTCTCATGGTTCTCATACCTCGACGGAGGTGGTGGCAACATTAACTGTTGCGTGTTTGCTCCGGAGAGTAATTGCTGCCGAGGTAACTCCTGCCGAGGTTGATCATTCCGAGGTGCGTGAGCATTCCCCAGACCACTTTATTCTATCTTCCTCATCCACTCACATTGCCGAGTTGTGTGACCCGCCGGGTTACTCGGATTTGGCGTGTGAAATTTACACGGCTGATCCAGCATTGCCTCGTATGTATACCTCGGACGGTCCTTCTTTTCTTGCCACTGCTTCTTTTTCTCTGGCGTCCAAGTTTTCTTCCCATCATTTCTTGGAGTCCATTGTTGCCCTCCAGTTTTCTAACGCTGATTACTTCCTGCTCCGGGTTGATCTTGATTTACAGCAGCAACTTGTTGCGAACTGTACTGGTAATCCGGTCTATCATCTCTTCTCTTACCCCGGTAATCATTCCGTCGGGATGACCCAGGTCCATCTCGCTGGTAGTACTCCTCATTTGACTCATTCGACACAAGCCTAGGTTGAGTTGGGTCACCCAAAGCATATGAATCAGGAATCCGGATTGTCTCTGCCAGTGTAGTTGGCATGTCCCTTTGCAACCTCTGCCACAACATGCTGGCATATCTACACCCTTGCGCAAACCAAGCTATGGCCTGTGACTCAATCACACCCTCATATGAGTTTCGCATAGTGCACCAACGGGTTAAGAACTCCCGGTCTGTCTCATTTGGTCTCTGCATGCACATTGCTAGGGTATGTGGCCTATTGGGCCTCTGATACGTGCTTGAGAAGTTACTGACGAACATTTCTTCAAAATCGATCCAGCAGTTAATACTTCTGGGTGGAAAATTGTTTAGGCATACCCTTGCTGGCCCCTCCAGCATCTGAGGTACATATCTCACAGCCCATCTCAAGTTGCCTGTAGCAATTTTCACCGCTGTTGCGTAGTTGATCAACCAATCCTCCGACTTGGTGCTACCGTCATACGTATTTGTGCCTCTGGGTAACTGGAAGTTAGGTACCGGAGGCTCCTTCATGATCCAGGGCCCAAAACACACCGGACCCGGAGGACCTTGACACTCAATTTGCTCCGACCTATAAAGCCGATCCAGTTTTAACCTAGCATCGTCAGTCATCAAGTTCCTGCTTCCCAACCTTGACCCTATCACGTGATAGTCCGGCCTAGGGTATCCCGCATTCACCATTTTCGAATCACCATCATTGTATCTATCTTGCTCTTGTGGAGTGATACATTGCAAATGTATCTATAATTTTTGATGTTCCATGCTTGGTTTTATATACTTTCTTGTGTTTTGTTCCAACTTTGGAGTACTTTTCATATGATTTCTTGGACTAACCTATTAACAAGATGCCACAAGGATGCCTGTTTTCGCTGTTTTTTGGTTCCGGAAGTCGAAAATGAATATTCTCGGAATTGGACGGGACAAAAGCCAAAGTTACTATTTTCCGGAAGACTCACGGAGCCGAAGGAGAGTCGGAGAGGGGCCACAGTGGCCCACCCCTTGGCCAGCCCAGGCCGCCAGCCAGTGGCATGGTGCAGGCCCTGGTCTGGCCACCAACCTTGCCTCTTCGCCTATAAGAGCCTCCCGAGGTAAACCCTAAATAGTCAATCGAAATCCACAAAAGTTCCGTGGCGCCGCCAATCAAGGGGAGATTCGGGGACGAAAGTCTCTGTTGGCACCTCGCCGACGGGAAGTGCCCCCGGAGCCATCTCCATCGATCTCCACCGCCATCTCCATCACTGTTGTTGATTCCCATGATGAGGAGGGAGTAGATCTCTCTCGAGGCTAAGGGTTCTACCGGTAGCTATGTGTTCATCTCTCTCTCTATGCATGATCTTATTGAGATCATGAGCTTGTAATCTATAGATCTATCTTGCTACTCAAGTGCTTTAGTAGATCTCTGCTCTCCCCATGTGTGTGAAAGTGACAGCGTGCACACCATGGTGGCACTTAGGCTAGAGATTACAAATACTTGTTATGAGTTATATTTGGAGTTGGATGTCTTTAGGAAATTGTTGTGTTTGTTGGACTCATCTAGTACTCAAGATGACAGTGTGGGGTTTTCTAGATGGGAAAGATGAACTTTGAGGCATGCTGTTATAGCCCTACCATCGATTAGAGTGTTCAACCGGAGAGTAGTATCATAAAGAAGAATATATTTATATGAGAGTGATCACTAGTGAAAGTATGATCCCTAGGCCTTGTTTCTATGCATTGAAACACCATTTGCTATTAGATCTGTTACATGTTTGATTGCTTCCATCTTTATTTCAGTTTGCCTTTAGTCTTTTCCCACGTCAACCACACGCCAGCAAGCTATTTTCTATCACCGTTACCACTTATAATTATACATACCACTTGTATTTCACTATCTCTTCGCCGAACTAGTGCACCTATACACCTGACAAGTGTATTGGGTGTGTTGGGGAGACAAGAGACTTCTTGTATCTTGATTGCAGGGTTGCTTGAGAGGGGATACCTTTGACCACTTCCTCCCTGAGTTCGATAAACCTTGGGTGATCCACTTAAGGGAAAACTTGCTGCTGTTCTACAAACCTCTGCACTTGGAGGCCCAACAACTGTCTACAAGAATAGAAGTGCGTAGACATCATGGAGCGCCTCTATGTTGCATACCTTGGCCGGCACTTCGCTCTTGCCGTGGTATATTCCGCTACAGCGGTTGCCCTGCACCCGCCGAGTTGCGCTGTCCGGCATTGCCGTTCACAGCGTTTCCCTGACCGGCATTGCCTTGGTCGCGGTTACCTCGGCCAGCTTCACTTTGGCTGACACTTCGTCGATCCTCGTTTTCCTGCACTGCTTTTCCTTTCCCTGCCCTTGCCGGGTGATAGGGGACTATCTGTTTGTTTCACCTCGCCGAGGTTACCACCTCTTCTCTTCTTGGGCCACCATGAGGGGATGATGCAGCTCCAGCAAATTTCTCCGGGTTACCTACCGCCGAATAAACGACTTTGGAGGCCCCAGCTCTTGTCGGGTTAGCCCTGAGAAACTCCTCATTTTGTCTGTTAGCAATCCGAACTAACTCATTGACTCTCTCATGGTGTCTTTGTCGGGCTTCACTCGTCAAACCCTCTAACTCAGATGCAGCTGCATCCGCTGCTCTGAGGTTCTTTGCCGGGGTACTGTACTTCGGTAGCCCCACGGTAAAACATTCTCTGACTCCTCAACTCTAGTATCACCCTCTTTGTTCATTTCACTGATGAGGTTTCTCCCCTTTACTTTTACAGCATCTACCTTATTCGCTTTTGCGTACTCACGCAGTGTCATGTTCGACGACTGCTGAGCCGCAGCTATCTTTTTTGCACCTTCAAGTATTTTCTGCCTAGTTTCCTCTAGCTGGGTCTGTGCCTGAGCCGGATCTACTACAGGTGCTCTGGGGCTCTCTAGGCTATCTATC
The DNA here is from genome assembly GCA_023614405.1 of Avena insularis. Taxonomy (NCBI): domain Eukaryota; kingdom Viridiplantae; phylum Streptophyta; class Magnoliopsida; order Poales; family Poaceae; genus Avena; species Avena insularis. Next base: position 452,251,591 of record CM042691.1, on the reverse strand, counting down.
GCCTGCTGTAGCACGTTCTCTAGCCTCTCTAGTGGAGGACCTCTACTTTTCCTTGGTGCCTTGGGTGTTACCTCCGGATCTGGTGTCGGATCCTTGCTCACGCCAGCGCCAGGCACTGTCATCATCACCTCGGCACGGTCAGGGGAGCAAGTGAAACGCGCCCTGTGAGCCGCGCTAAGGGGTGGCTCGCCTCCCTCAACGACGTGCCGCGGGTGAATGCACGACACATCGACTGCGACTTAGATCTTGTGAGCGCCAAGTTTGACGAAGAGGCTGTTGCGCGGAAGAGGTCGTTTGTCGAAGCAGCCAGCATTGTCGCTGACGAAGTCCAGCGCTCCAAAGCGCTGAACGAGCCCAAAGACGATGCGCTCGCTGTTGTCGATGAGGTTTCCCGTCCGGACCTTCACTCCTGATAGCACCGCTAGCCCCACGATGGGCGCCAACTGTCATGGTGGTGTCATAGCAGATGCCATGGATAGGCTAAAGGTGGGGACAATATGCACTAGAGGTATCCAGGGAGGGATAGTGTGGTGATTCCACACACAGATGCTTTGTATTCGATAGGTTCCCAAGGTTACAGATGCTCCTTGAACTGTATTGGGGAGAGGAGGAAAAAGGAACTCTCTTACTCTCACCACTAGCTTACTCCCAGGAAACAACTACCCAAATGCCAAGTCAACAGAGATCAACACCCTCTACAGAGGCCCTAGCCCTCCTTATATAGGGGAGGCTAGGTCTTCAATTAGGGCATATGTGGAGGCATATTCAAATAGCAAACCGATCGGATCACTTTTCGCCATCGTAAGCCATGCAGAGGCTACGTAAGCCTCTGCGGCACCAGCATCATCCGACACAGGGTGCGTCACCCTTGTCGGCCATGCCTCAGTGGTCCTTCTCTCTGTCCGCTTCGCTCATGCTCCTGCATACAGTGACCACCTTTTGACCAGCGAGATACCTTCCTTCTCTGGCAAGCCTGCCTTCTCAGTGATTCGGACTACCTTGAGGTGACTCGGCCAGCATTCGCTTTGACCTTGCCATACCTTGGCTAACTCGGCCTCTATATCCCGGCGTGACCCTACCCGGGGGTATACCCCCAACATGATCACTGGACGATAGTAAAGATATTCTTATGAGCTTTGGAAGAACTAAGAATATATCATGTATAAGTGACAAATAGTGAAAATAGTTCATTGTAAAGTATTACATTGATACTAGTTTGTCACAAGATACAAGTTAAATTTATCTCAGTTTAAACTATGGGTGGCACAATATTATGGAAAGGAAATTCCATGATTGATTTGGATGAGTTCCAAAGTTAGGACATTGTGACGGATACTACAACAAAAGGCTAAGTATATGACTGCCATAGTAGCAGCAAAGGAGGGCGTTTGTGTTAAGTAGTTTGTTATCAAACTAGGTGTGGTTCCCAGTGGGATAATACTATGAAGATATATTGTACGACAATACTATCGACGTGTTTTCACCCAAAAAGAACTAAAGGTCTGGCCAAAGGACTAAATTTATACAAAGCCATTGCATTAGAGAAAGAGTGATGCGTAGAGACGCAAAGACATGCAAATACACACGGACCTGAAAATGTCAGATCCGGAGATTATGTTAACCACTAGAAAACACGTACATTCAACACCTAGATTTTGTATATACAAGTTTACAAACTAGATTATTAACTCTAGTACAAGTGGGTGACTAAAGGGAATATGCTGGAGAGGCAATAACAAAGTGGTTATTATCTTATTCCATGTTTATGATAAACGTTTATTTTGCATGCTATAATTGTATTAATTGTAAACGTTAATACATGTGTGTTTAATAAACAAAATACAAAGTTCTTAGTAATGCCTCTCATATAAACTAGCTCGTTGATTAACAAGATGATCAAGGTTTCCTGATCATGGACATTGGATGTTGTTAATAACGAGGTCACAACATTGGTGGAACGATGTGATGAACATTCATCCGAAGTATAGAATTATGATCAAATTCATTATGTTTATATTTCTATAAGGTCATACGAAGTAATCCTAGTCCTTAGACCAAGAGATCATGTTAATCACTAACAGTGGAAGAGTATCTTGATAACATCAAACGTCACACCGTAATAGGGTGACTATAAAGGTGGGTTCAGTGCTACGAAGATGTTATGTAGAGGCTCATGGATCAAGAGTTGGATTTTTCCATCCCGATGACGGATAGATATACTCGAGGCCCTCTCGGTGATATCACATTGAAATAGCTTACAAGCAAGTGATGAGATTACTAGAATGTTATATCACGGGAACGAGAAAAGAGTGCATGTCGGTAACTAGATCAAACTAGGTATTTGGATACCGATGATCGAATCTCGGACATGTAATATATCGTGAGACAAAAGGATTTAGTTACGACGTTAAAGGTTCACACGACCAGAAGAATCATCGTTGAATATGTGGGAGTCAGTATGGATCTCCAGGTCCCGCTGCTGATTATTGATCGGAGAGGGGTCTCGATCATGTCAGCATTATTCGCGAACCTTAGGGTGAGACACTTAAGGGATACCTACACCATTTGGAGCAAATATGTTTCAGATAATGATTTAAGAAAGCACTGGAATCATTTCGATGAAAACCGAAATTGTTTCTGGTGAAATAGTTTTATTTAATGAGAGCTTGCATTAAATTTGGTGGAAATTTAATGCATGTGAGTGGAAGTGTGAGTGGAGCATCCACCACATGAATGATGGAAGAGCTGGGGGCACCATCATGGCTGCCATGCCATGGCCCTTGGCTGGCCCCCTCTTCCCTATAAAAGGCCCTCCTCTCCTCCTCACAATGCACACCTCCTTGTGAAGGATCTCTCCCCCTCTAGTTATTCCCCATGGTCTCGCATTAGCGAGATACATGTTCCTAGTGGCTTTATCTGGAAAGGAGTTGCTGCTTCCGCTGCTTTGCTGGAGCGAGGGACGGAGGTTGTCGGGGTACCGGACGTGTGTGCAATCATGGATGCACCGCTGCTTTGTGGTGCTGGACTTGGTGGTGCTGGACTTGCTGGAGCTGGATCTGATGGATGTGCTGGAGCTGGACCTGCTGGACTTGCTGGACTTCATCACGATCTTGAGATCGGCAAGTGTACGACTACATCATACATGAGTTCCATCTCATTAACAAAGCTTTGTTGTCTTTGAGGGTATATTCTCTATGGATGTATATCCACCCGCTGCTTGTATCTAATAGGTATATCTTGGCATATAATAGTTCCCATCATAGGAAAATATTTGTTTTCTATGCTGCGAACCCAACACCCCCAGGCCCAGTGGACGGGGTGTTACACGTTGCCGGGGATCTAAGCGCTAAGTGTTTGTCTCTTGACATTTTAGGTGTTACTACTACAAAATGGTCTCCCTAGGAGACAAAGGGTCTACACGCTCTGGTAGGACCTATTTACCAGATTATTTTGAGCACATGCCTATTCAAAGGCGTGAAGAAATTATTGATATTTTTTTACGATCAGACAAGGATAAAGTTGAAAACCTGAGTGATTTTATGGAAATCATGTCCATTTATAGGAAAACTCCCAAGAAACCTAAGAAAACTCTCAGAGAATACAGTGCTCCAAACTCTGCTTTCCTTAAACAACCAATAGAATTTCCTAACCCTGGAGTTAGAGAATATCAATTTTATGGTGGAATTATTAAAATTTTGCGGGAAAAAGCTTTCAGTGGAAGGGAAGATGAAGACCCAGGAAGACATATTAGAGAGTTTGATGATTTGATGACAACACTTGGACCAAAAGGTTTGCCAAGCAACTTCTCTCGTCTAATTTTTTTCATTGGTCTCTTAAAGATAAAGCTCTGGACTGGTTATATTCTCTCCCTCGTCATTACATTAAATGTTGGGAAAACTGTATTGTCAAATTCATAAACAGGTTTAATCCTTTTAAAAAGGTAACTGAAACTAGAAAGAATAAAGGTAACTTTAGTCAGAATGTGGGAGAAAACTACCCATAAGCCTGGGATAGATTCTTTGGGATGATCAATAGAATTCCTAATCATGGCTATTCTGAATCAACTATTTCCCATTTATTTTACCATGTCTTAATACTCAAAGCAGAGAGTTGCTTGACTTATCAGCAGGAGGTTCGATTAATACTTTAACTTTTAAAGCATGTTTGGAATTGATGTCTACTAGGTCTAAGAATGATTATTTATATAATCCTGATTTCGACATTAAGCTAGAAAAAGGGATGCTTCATATAACTCCTGCTCTTATGCTTGAAGTATGCAAAATAATGAAAGAAAAAAGGTATATGTTGGGGGATACCCCCAGGTAGGGTCACGCCGGGGTATAAAGGTCGAGTTAGCCGAGGCACGGCGCGGTCAAAGCAAGTGCTGGCTGGGTCACCTCAAGGCAGGCCTACTTACATAGTAACCCGGTGTGGTGGGCATTTGCCTAGCATTAATCCGGCCGACATAAAATATATGTCGGCCATATTTGTCTACCAAATGTGCAGGTACCCTCGTACCCGGGTTAGCCAAGAACTAGCCGGGCTACCACTTGGATTCCTAGGGAAGGAAGGGATCTCCCATTGGTCAAAAGGTGGCCTCTGTCTGCTGTAGCATGAGCAAAGCAAGCAGAGGGAAGGACCAGCAAGGCATGGCCGACAAGGATGACTGATATCTACGCACTTCTATTCTTGTAGACAGTTGTTGGGCCTCCAAGTGCAGAAGTTTGTAGAACAGCAGCAAGTTTCCCTTAAGTGGATCACCGAAGGTTTATCGAACTCAAGGAGGAAGTGGTCAAAGGTATCCCTCTCAAGCAACCCTGCAATCAAGATACAAGAAGTCTCTTGTGTCCCCAACACACCCAATACACTTGTCAGGTGTATAGGTGCACTAGTTTGGTGAAGAGATAGTGAAATACAAGTGGTATGGATATAAGACAACGGTGCCAGAAAAGAGCTTGACGGGTAGGAAGAGACTAAAGGCAATCTGAAATAAAGATGGAAGCAAGCAAACATGTAACAGATCTAGTTGCAAACGGTGTTTCAATGTTCAGAAACAAGGCCTAGGGATCATACTTTCGCTAGTGAATACTCTCATATAAATATATTCTCTTCATGATACTACTCTGAACTACTCTCCGGTTGGACACTCTAATCCATATAACAGCACTCTTCAAAGTTCGCTTTCCCCATCTAGATAACCCCTCACTATCACCTTGAGCGCTAGATGGTTCCAACAAACACCACAATTTCATAGAGACATCCAACTCCAAATATAACTCATAACAAGTATTTGTAATCTCTAGCCTAAGTGCCACCATTGTGTGCACGCTATCACTTCCACACACGTGGGGAGAGCCAGAGACCTATTAAAGCACTTGAGTAGCAAGGTAGATATACTTGATTACAAAGCTCATGATCACAATATGATAATGCATAGAGAGAGAGAGATGAACACATAGCTACCGGTAGAACCCTTAGCCTCGAGGAAGAACTACTCCCTCATCATCATGGGAATCAGCAACAGCGATGGAGATGGTGGTGGAGATCGATGGAGATGGCTCCGGGGGCACTTCTTCGTCCCGACAGGGTGCCGGAACAGAGACTTCTATCCCCCGAATCTCCTCTTCGGTGGCGGTGGTGCTGCGGTGTTGGGTCCGCAGCATAGAGAACAAAAATTTTCCTACGGTGTGAACTACACGCCAAGATCTATCAACTAGGTACAAAGCAACGGGTGGACATACATCCAACGAGAACTTACCCTCGTAGACAACGAGCTTTGTTAACGAGTAGGAACTCGTGGTTGATGTAGTCGTACACTTGCCGATCTCAAGATCGTGATGAAGTCCAGCAGGTCTGGCTCCAGCACGTCCTTCAGATCCAGCTCTAGCACCACCAAGTCCAGCACCGCAAAGCAGCGGTGCATCCGTGATCGCACACACGTCCGGTACCCCGACAACCTCCATCCCTCGCTCCAGCAAAGCAGCGGAAGCAGCAACTCCTTTCCAGATAAAGCCACCGGGAACATGTATCTCGCTAATCCGAGACCATGGGGAATAACTAGAGGGGGAGAGAGATCCTTCACGAGGAGGTGTGTGGTGAGAGGAGGAGAGGGGGGACTTTTATAGGGGAGAGGGGGGCACCCAACGGCCATGGCGTGGCAGCCATGGTGGTGCCCCCACCTCTTCCACATTCATGTGGGTGGAGCTCCCACTCCCATAAAAAGCCTCCACTCAAAATTCCACTCACACATGCATTAAATTTCCACCAAATTTAATGCAAGCTCTCATTAAATAAAACTATTTTATTTATTTTATTCAGAATTTTGTTAATTACATTAATTAACAAACATTCACATAAAACCCCCTGCAACATTTCAATATCACATGCAGAACCAGTTTCAGCAATTTCACCCGAAACAATTTCGGTTTCCATCGAAATGATTCCAACGCTTTCTTAAATCTTTATCTGAAACATATTTGCTCCAAATGGTGTCGGTATCCCTTAAGTGTGTCACCCTATGGTTCGCGAATAATGTAGACATGATCGAGACCCCTCTCTGATCAATAATCAGCAGCGGGACCTGCAGATCCGTACTGACTCCCACATATTTAACAATGACTCTTGTGATTGTGTGAACCTTTAACGTCGTAACTAAATCCCTTTGTCTCGCGATATATTACATGTCCGAGATTCGATCATCGACATCCAAATACCTAGTTTGATCTCGTTACCGACATGCACTCTTTTCTTGTTCCCATAATATAACATTCTAGTGATCACATCACTTGCTTGCAAGCTATTTCAATGTGATATCACCGAGAGGGCCCAGTGTATATCTATGCGTCATCGGGATGGACAAATCCCACTCTTGATCCATGAGCCTCAACATAACACCTTCGTAGCACTGAACCCACCTTTATAGTCACCCTGTTACGGTGTGACGTTTGATGTTATCAAGATACTCTTCCGGTGTTAGCAATTAACATGATCTCATGGTCTAAGGACTAAGATTACTTCGTATGATGTTATAGAAATATAAACATAATGACTCTGATCGTAATGCTATACTTCGGATGAATGTTCATCACATCATTCCACCAATGGTGTGACCTTGTTATTAACAACATCCAATGTCCATGATCAGGAAACCTTGATCATCTTGTTAATCAACAAGCTAGTCTATAAGAGAGGCATGACTAGGAACCCTTTTTGTTTATTAAACACACATGTATTGATGTTTCCAAATCAATACAATTCTAGCATGTAAAATAAACATTTGTCATAAACATGGAATAAGATAATAACCACTTTATTATGGCCTCTCGGGCATATTCCCTTCATGCGGAACTTTTCGTGGAATTCTGATCTTGTACTTAGGGTTTTCGTCCCGGGAGGCATATATAGGAGAAAGGGCAAGGTCGGTGAAGGCCTGAGGGGCCCACACCACCCCCTGGCATGGCCTGGCCTGGCCCGTGCCACCAGGTGGTGTGGCCAGCCCCTGGCCCCTCTCTGTCTCATCTTCAGGCTTCATGAGTCTTCCGATAAAATATCGACTTTGCCTTTTGTCCGGTCCAATTCCGAGAATATTCATTTTCTGGCTTTTCTGGAACCAAAAACCAAAGAAAACAGGCAACTAGCACTGTGGCATCTTGTTAATAGGTTAGTTCCAGAAAATGTGTAAAAATACTCCAAAGTGTGGATAAAACATAAGAAAGTAGATATAAAACAAGCATGGAACATCAAAAATTATAGATACGTTTGCAACGTATCAATGACGCGGGCTATGTCCGCTGACGTAGCTTGCGTCTGGTGAAGCCTAAAGGCAAGGAGCATGCATAGGGTTACATCCATAATCTGGACGAACCGTTAAAGTGAATAAAGAAGCATCTAGCTTTAACCAAGGGGCATATTCGTGGAATATGCCTCCACGTATGCCCTAACTTTGTAACCTGGGATCCCCTATATAAGGAGCACCAGGACCTCCATAGCAGGGGATCAATCATTCCGTCTTGGTAGAACTCTAGAGCATTGTAGTCGGGGTAAGAGAACTAGTCTCCTTCTCATGAACTTATCAAGGAGCCCTTGTAATCCACCATTGATAGAGTGAAATATAAACATCTGTGTGTGGAATCACCACACTATCCCTCCCTGAATTCCTCTAGTGTTCATTGGCCCCATCTTTAGCATATCCATGGCATTTGCCGTGCCACCAATACGACAGTATACCTTCTGAACTTGTTAAGGAAAACAAAGTAGACTTGTTACAAGTTTTTACTTAAGAAGATGAAACTAGAAAAGTTTTTCAAGAATTAAAACTTCGACAAGCAAAATCTCATAATAACTTGCATAAGAATTTTCAAAAACATAAAAAGATTTTGGCAGAACTCACAAAAAATTATGATGAGATTGGCCAAGAAATAAAATTATTTCACAAGTATCTTAGTATGATTGAAACCCAATGTGAACAAATAGAATCTGGTTATCAATTTTTTCTTCAAGATGGTATAGATATTCCTGTTCCTATTAATGTTGTTACAAGGAGAGGAACAGTTGTTACATGACCATTAGGACCACCAGAATATGAAGCTAAAAAAGAGCGAAAGGAAAAAGTCTTGTTAAGCAAGCCAAGAAGATGATACACTAGTGGATCCTCAAGATGAAACTGCTCAAGAAACACAAGATCAAACCAAGGAGGACCAAAATGATGCACAACATGACTGTTATGACTCTAATGCAGAGACGGTTGATCCAAGAGAAGAAAAAGAGACAAGTAATGAAGATGAAGTTGTTGTAGTAGAAAAGAAGAAAAGCGATAAGAAACAACAAAAGAAAGCAACAAAAGAGCTTGATCCCCCACAAAAGGTAAAATACAACAATAATAAAGGTGAGCAAAAGCTTCCTTATCCAGATCAAAAAAAATAAAGTACCGAATCAGGTAATCTATGATTCTTTCAAAAAGGCACTTGGTGATCTTCGTCTAGAAATTCCATTTGCGGATGCAATAAAAGTTCATACCTATTCTAAATTCCTCCATGATATTCTTAGTAGAAAGAAAGAAATAACTGAAACCGTTGCCATGGTGACTAGTTATCCTGCTAATGGGACGCTATTGTCTAAATCAAGAGATCTCGTAAGACGAACTATTTCATGCTCAATTGGCAAAACTGATATTCACAATGCCATGTGTGATTTAGGTGCAGGAGTTAGTGTAATGCCATATTCCCTCTATAAAATGTTAGGATTAGGGGAGTATTCCCCTACTACTATCACTTTGCAGATGGCTGACAAATCCATTAAACAACCCATTGGTATGATTGAGGATGTTCTACTTAGAATAGATGAGCAGTATATTCCCACTGATTTTATTATTCTTGAAATTCCAGAGGATGAAAAATTATCCGTAATACTTGGAACGCCTTTCCTTAGTACTGCAAGAGAATCAGTTGATTTTGCTGAGGGAAAAATATTCTCCAATGTTTATGATGTTGAGATCATCCGGTATTTTCCAAAGAAGCTAGAAGCAGGAGAAAGATATATTCCACCATCAAAACGAGTTCAGGTGGTAAGTGCCTTTGATAAGGGGCAACTTAAGGTAAGAACTCGAAAACCAAGAAGGGGTTGAGTTATTCAAACATTCTTAATAAAATTCTTAATGGGAGTCAACCCATCACATTAATAAAATAAACTAAAGAATACAATGTTCATCGCATTTCTACAACTCTTTCACAGACATTCTTGCGGAAGCGCGCCCGTGAAAATGCAGCTGTCAAAAAGTACTAGAAATACCGATTGAACAAGCATAGAGTAAGTATAAAAATAAATGTTTGAGTTTTATCTAGAAAAACTAGCTTAATCATTTTGTCCAGATTAAAAAGTGAATCTCTAGTTGAGGAGAAGAAGTTAGGTAGTACTAGAAATCCTGCTCTATACATGCTGTTATTGGTCGGCAATTTTTACTATCATTTTTCTGTCAAAAACAAGGTGTTTCGTGAAGTTTCAGTATAAGAAAGAATTCTCGAAGAAAAAGAAATTTTTTGATGACTACTGGACATTTAACGACCAACTATACAATAGGAATAAAAATTCCGGTCGAATAGTTTTGGCCATATAGATATCTTTGCCATCGACAATTTTTCTTTCGAAGGTACAGAGGATTTAACGACCAACTATACGGCGGGAATAAAAATTATGGTCGTATAATTCCGGCCGTATAGATATCGACGCCTTTGTCGAATTTCTTCTCAAAGGTACTAATGGTTTGACGACCAACTATATGGCAGGAATAAAAATTCTGGCCATATAATTTGGCCGTATAGTTATCGATGCCTGTTCAAGAAAATTTATCTAGAGGACACAGACGTTTTGACGACCAACTATACGTCGGGACCATTATGATCCGGCCATATAGTTGCACCCGTATAGCTGTGTCCTGGCATAAAGAAACCCTAATTGTCTGCGCCACCGCAACTATACGGCGGAAACTACATATCCTGCCCGTATAGTTGCGCATGTATAGTTCAGCACGACCACTTAATCGCACCGGGGCGGCTAGTGCTCTTCTTCCTCCTCACTTTTTCTCTCATATTCTCTCTCCAAACCTCTCAAAAGCCACCTAGAATTCATGATTCTTCGCCAATTTCGTTCTTTTGAGTTGGGGAATCAACAAATCGGTATGTTTCTCTCCCTATCCATGCTTTATTTTCAGATTTCCATGGTTGAAACTCTCATATTGATCTAGTGGATGAACTCAAGGTTATTTTGTTTTTTCCTCTTGATTTCTCATGTTTGGATTAAATTTTTCCATGTAGAATCATTCGTATATCATGTAGAAACTATATGCCTAAGGTTTCATGGTGAAATTTTTCAGTGCATCAAGATGAACAAAATTGGTAGCATTTTTTGCAAGAGCAAGCGCCAACGTGGCGAGAGTTTGGGGCACCGGGGCCGAGCTCAACCCCAAGTTAGCCATAGTTTCATCAAGGAGGATGATGCCCACATGTTGGGCCGATGATAGCTTTCTCACCGCGGCAGGGTTGAGGGCGGACTTGACCTCATGTGTGCAAATTCCAGGCTAGGACTACTCGCCTACGCAAGCCACAATACCTACACCAAGCTCACCTATGAGTTCCTTGCCTCCTTCTACGAGGACCATAGGGAGAAAGGTAATGCATGGACGGTAAGCTTCACCATGAACCAGCAACATTATGAAATAACTTTCGAACAATTTTGTGATGCTTTTTTCCTTCCATCATGATGGGGAGTCAATTGTTACAAATTTATATAGCATCGCAAGTGGAGAAACTTGGGAGGTTGTTTACGAACGTGTGGCAGACTGTTGGGTCCGCATAGAAAATAAAAAAATTTCCTACGGTGTGAACTACACGCCAAGATCTATCTACTAGGTACAAAGCAACGGGTGGACATACATCCAACGAGAACTTACCCTCGTAGACAACGAGCTTTGTTAACGAGTAGGAACTCGTGGTTGATGTAGTCGTACACTTGCCGATCTCAAGATCGTGATGAAGTCCAGCAGGTCCGGCTCCAGCACGTCCTTCAGATCCAGCTCCAGCACCACCAAGTCCAGCACCGCAAAGCAGCGGTGCATCCGTGATCGCACACACGTCCGGTACCCCGACAACCTCCATCCCTCGCTCCAGCAAAGCAGCAGAAGCAGCAACTCCTTTCCAGATAAAGCCACCGGGAACATGTATCTCGCTAATCCGAGACCATGGGGAATAACTAGAGGGGGAGAGAGATCCTTCACGAGGAGGTGTGTGGTGAGAGGAGGAGAGGGGGGACTTTTATAGGGGAGAGGGGGGCACCCAAGGGCCATGGCGTGGCAGCCATGGTGGTGCCCCCACCTCTTCCACATTCATGTGGGTGGAGCTCCCACTCCCATAAAAAGCCTCCACTCAAAATTCCACTCACACATGCATTAAATTTCCACCAAATTTAATGCAAGCTCTCATTAAATAAAACTATTTTATTTATTTTATTCAGAATTTTGTTAATTACATTAATTAACAAACATTCACATAAAACCCCCTGCAACATTTCAATATCACATGCAGAACCAGTTTCAGCAATTTCACCCGAAACAATTTCGGTTTCCATCGAAATGATTCCAGCGCTTTCTTAAATCTTTATCTGAAACATATTTGCTCCAAATGGTGTCAGTATACCTTAAGTGTGTCACCCTACGGTTCACGAATAATGTAGACATGATCGAGACACCTCTCTGATCAATAATCAGTAGCGGGACCTAGAGATCCGTACTGACTCCCACATATTCAACGATGACTCTTGTGATCGTGTGAACCTTTAACGTCGTAACTAAATCCCTTTGTCTCGCGATATATTACATGTCCGAGATTTGATCATCGGCATCCAAATACCTAGTTTGATCTCGTTCGACATGCACTCTTTTCGTTCCGTGATATAATATTCTAGTGATCACATCACTTGCTTGCAAGCTATTTCAATGTGATATCACCGAGAGGGCCCAGTATATCTATCCGTCATCGGGATGGAAAATCCACTCTTGATCCATGAGCCTCAACATAACACCTTCAGAGTAATCGAACCCACCTTTATAGTCACCTCATTACGGTGTGACGTTTGATGTTATCAAGATACTCTTCCGGTGTTAGCAATTAACATGATCTCATGGTCTAAGGACTAAGATTACTTCGTATGATGTTATAGAAATATAAACATAATGACTCTGATCGTAATGCTATACTTCGGATGAATGTTCATCACATCATTCCACCAATGGTGTGACCTTGTTATTAACAACATCCAATGTCCATGATCAGGAAACCTTGATCATCTTGTTAATCAACAAGCTAGTCTATAAGAGAGGCATGACTAGGAACCCTTTTTGTTTATTAAACACACATGTATTGATGTTTCCAAATCAATACAATTCTAGCATGTAAAATAAACATTTGTCATAAACATGGAATAAGATAATAACCACTTTATTATGGCCTCTCGGGCATATTCCCTTCATGCGGAACTTTTCGTGGAATTCTGATCTTGTACTTAGGGTTTTCGTCCCGGGAGGCATATATAGGAGAAAGGGCAAGGTCGGTGAAGGCCTGAGGGGCCCACACCACCCCCTGGCATGGCCTGGCCTGGCCCGTGCCACCAGGTGGTGTGGCCAGCCCTTGGCCCCTCTCTGTCTCGTCTTCAGGCTTCATGAGTCTTCCGATAAAATATCGACTTTGGCTTTTGTCCGGTCCAATTCCGAGAATATTCATTTTCTGGCTTTTCTGGAAACAAAAACCGAAGAAAACAGGCAACTAGCACTGTGGCATCTTATTAATAGGTTAGTTCCAGAAAATGTGTAAAAATACTCCAGAGTGTGGATAAAACATAAGAAAGTAGATATAAAACAAGCATGGAACATCAAAAATTATAGATACGTTTGCAACGTATCAATGACGCGGGCTATGTCCGCTGACGTAGCTTGCGTCTGGTGATGCCTAAAGGCAAGGAGCATGCATAGGGTTACATCCATAATCCGTACGAACCATTAAAGTGAAAAAAGAAGCATCTAGCTTTAACCAAGGGGCATATTCGTGGAATATGCCTCCACGATGCCCTAACTTTGTAACCTGGGCTCCCCTATATAAGGAGCACCAGGACCTCCATAGCAGGGGATCGATCATTCTGTCTTGGTAGAACTCTAGAGCATTGTAGTCGGGGGTAAGAGAAATAGTCTCCTTCTCATGAACTTATCAAGGAGCCCTTGTAATCCACCATTGATAGAGTGAAATATAAACATCTGTGTGTGGAATCACCACAATATCCCTCCCTGGATTCCTCTAGTGTTCATTGGCCCCATCTTTAGCATATCCATGGCATTTTCCGTGCCACCAAAACGACAGTATACCTTCTGAACTTGTTAAGGAAAACAAAGTAGACTTGATACAAGTTTTTACTTAAGAAGATGAAACTAGAAAAGTTTTTCAAGAATTAAAACTTCGACAAGCAAAATCTCATAATAACTTGCATAAGAATTTTCAAAAACATAAAAAGATTTTGGTAGAACTCACAAAAAATTATGATGAGATTGGCCAAGAAATAAAATTATTTCACAAGTATCTTAGTATGATTGAAACCCAATGTGAACAAATAGAATCTGGTTATCAATTTTTTCTTCAAGATGGTATAGATATTCCTGTTCCTATTAATGTTGTTACAAGGAGAGGAACAGTTGTTACATGACCATTAGGACCACCAGAATATGAAGCTAAAAAAGAGCGAAAGGAAAAAGTCTTGTTCAAAGCAAGCCAAGAAGATGATACACTAGTGGATCCTCAAGATGAAACTGCTCAAGAAACACAAGATCAAACCAAGGAGGACCAAAATGATGCACCACATGACTGCTATGACTCTAATGCAGAGACGGTTGATCCAAGAGAAGAAAAAGAGACAAGCAATGAAGATGAAGTTGTTGTAGTAGAAAAGAAGAAAAGCGATAAGAAACAACAAAAGAAAGCAACAAAAGAGCTTGATCCCCCACAAAAGGTAAAAGACAACAATAATAAAGGTGAGCAAAAGCTTCCTTATCCAGATCAAAAAAAATAAAGTACCGAATCAGGTAATCTATGATTCTTTCAAAAAGGCACTTGGTGATCTTCGTCTAGAAATTCCATTTGCGGATGCAATAAAAGTTTGTACCTATTCTAAATTCCTCCATGATATTCTTAGTAGAAAGAAAGAAATAACTGAAACCGTTGCCATGGTGACTAGTTATCCTGCTAATGGGATGCTATTGTCTAAATCAGGAGATCTCGTAATACGAACTATTTCATGCTCAATTGGCAAAACTGATATTCACAATGCCTTGTGTGATTTAGGTGCAGGAGTTAGTGTAATGCCATATTCCCTCTATAAAAGGTTTGGATTAGGGGAGTATTCCCCTACTACTATCACTTTGCAGATGGCTGACAAATCCATTAAACAACCCATTGGTATGATTGAGGATGTTCTACTTAGAATAGATGAGCAGTATATTCCCACTGATTTTATTATCCTTGAAATGCCAGAGGATGAAACATTATCCGTAATACTTGGAATGCCTTTCCTTAGTACTGCAAGAGAATCAGTTGATTTTGCTGAGGGAAAAATAATCTCAAATGTTTATGATGTTGAGATCATCCGGTATTTTCCAAAGAAGCTAGAAGCAGGAGAAAGATATATTCCACCGTCAAAACGAGTTCATGTGGTAAGTTCCTTTGATAAGGGGCAACCTAAGGTAAGAATTCGAAAAACGAGAAGGGGTTGAGTTATTCAAACATTCTTAATAAAATTCTTAATGGGAGTCCACCCATCACATTAATAAAATAAACTAAAGAATACAATGTTCATCGCATTCCTACAACTTTTTCACAGACATTCTTGTGGAAGCGCGCCCGTGAAAATGCAGCTGTCAAAAAGTACTAGAAATATCGATTGAACAAGCATAGAGTAAGTATAAAAATAAATGTTTGAGTTTTATCTAGAAAAACTAGCTTAATCATTTTGTCCATATTAAAAAGTGAATCTCTAGTTGAGGAGAAGAAGTTAGGTAGTACTAGAAATCCTGCTCTATACATGTTGTTATTGGTCGGCAATTTTTACTATCATTTTTCTGTCAAAAACAAGGTGTTTCGCGAAATTTCAGTATAAGAAAGAATTCTCGAAGAAAAAGAATTTTTTTGATGACTACTGGACATTTAACGACCAACTATAGAATGGGAATAAAAATTCCGGTCGAATAGTTTTGGCCATATAGATATCTTTGCCATCGACAATTTTTCTTTCGAAGGTACAGAGGATTTAACGACCAACTATATGGCGGGAATAAAAATTCTGCCCGTATAGTTCCGACCGTATAGATATCGATGCCTTTGTCAAATTTCTTCTCAAAGGTACTAATGGTTTGACGACCAACTACATGGCAGGAATAAAAATTCTGGCCATATAATTTGGCCGTATAGTTATCGATGCCTGTTCAAGAAAATTTATCTCGAGGACACAGACGTTTTGACGACCAACTATACGTCGGGACCATTATAATCCGGCCATATAGTTGCACCCGTATAGCAGTGTCCTGGCATAAAGAAACCCTAATTGTCTGCGCCACCGCAACTATACGGCGGAAACTACATATCCTGCCCGTATAGTTGCGCATGTATAGTTTAGCACGACCACTTAATCGCACCGGGGCGGCTAGTGCTCTTCTTCCTCCTCACTTTTTCTCTCATATTCTCTCTCCAAACCTCTCAAAAGCCACCTAGAATTCATGATTCTTCGCGGATTTCGTTCTTTTGAGTTGGGGAATCAACAAATCGGTATGTTTCTCTCCCTATCCATGCTTTATTTTCAGATTTCCATCATTGAAACTCTCACATTGATCTAGTGGATGAACTCAAGCTTATTTTGTTTTTTCCTCTTGATTTCTCATGTTTGGATTAAATTTTTCCATGTAGAATCATTCGTATATCATGTAGGAACTATATGCCTAAGGTTTCATGGTGAAATTTTTCAGTGCATCAAGATGAACAAAATTGGTAGCATTTTTTGCAAGAGCAAGCGCCAACGTGGCGAGAGTTCGAGGCACCGGGCCGAGCTCAACCCAAGTTAGCCATAGTTTCATCAAGGAGGATGATGCCCACATGTTGGGCCGATGATAGCTTTCTCACCGCGGCAGGGTTGAGGGCGGACTTTGACCTCATGTGTGCAAATTCCAGGCTAGCACTACTCGCCTACGCAAGCCACAATACCTACACCAAGCTCACCTATGAGTTCCTTGCCTCCTTCTACGAGGACCATAGGGATAAAGATAATGCATGGACGGTAAGATTCACCATGAACCAGCAAGATTATGAAATAACTTTCGAACAATTTTGTGATGCTTTTTCCTTCCATCATGATGGGGAGTCAATTGTTACAAATTTATATAACGTCGCAAGTGGAGAAACTTGGGAGGTTGTTTCTGTTAACGGTGGCAGGGACTGTTGGGTCCGCAGCATAGAAAACAAAAAATTTCCTACGGTGTGAACTACACGCCAAGATCTATCTACTAGGTACAAAGCAACGGGTGGACATACATCCAACGAGAACTTACCCTCGTAGACAATGAGCTTTGTTAACGAGTAGGAACTCGTGGTTGATGTAGTCGTACACTTGCCGATCTCAAGATCGTGATGAAGTCCAGCAGGTCCGGCTCCAGCACGTCCTTCAGATCCAGCTCCAGCACCACCAAGTCCAGCACCGCAAAGTAGCGGTGCATCTGTGATCGCACACACGTCCGGTACCCCGACAACCTCCGTCCCTCGCTCCAGCAAAGCAGCGGAACCAGTAACTCTTTTCCAGATAAAGCCACCGGGAACATGTATCTCGCTAATCCGAGACCATGGGGAATAACTAGAGGGGGAGAGAGATCCTTCACGAGGAGGTGTGTTGTGAGAGTAGGAGAGGGGGGCCTTTTATAGGGGAGAGGGGGGCACCCAAGGGCCATGGCGTGGCAGCCATGGTGGTGCCCCCACCTCTTCCACATTCATGTGGGTGGAGCTCCCACTCCCATAAAAAGCCTCCACTCGCACATGCATTAAATTTCCACCAAATTTAATGCAAGATCTCATTAAATAAAACCATTTTATTTATTTTATTCAGAATTTTTTTAATTACATTAATTAACAAACATTCACATAAAACCCCCTGCAACATTTCAATATCACATGCAGAACCAGTTTCAGCAATTTCACCCGAAACAATTTCGGTTTCCATCGAAATGATTCTAGTGCTTTCTTAAATCTTTATGTGAAACATATTTGCTCCAAATGGTGTCGGTATCCCTTAAGTGTGTCACCCTACGGTTCGCGAATAATGTAGACATGATCGAGACCCCTCTCTGATCAATAATCAGCAGCGGGACCTGGAGATCCGTACTGACTCCCACATATTCAACGATGACTCTTGTGATCGTGTGAACCTTTAACGTCGTAACTAAATCCCTTTGTCTCGCGATATATTACATGTCCGAGATTCGATCATCGGCATCCAAATACCTAGTTTGATCTCGTTACCGACATGCACTCTTTTCTCGTTCCCGTGATATAACATTCTAGTGATCACATCACTTGCTTGCAAGCTATTTCAATGTGATATCACCGAGAGGGCCCAGAGTATATCTATCCGTCATCGGGATGGACAAATCCCACTCTTGATCCATGAGCCTCAACATAACACCTTCGTAGCATTGAACCCACCTTTATAGTCACCCTGTTATGGTGTGATGTTTGATGTTATCAAGATACTCTTCCGTGTTAGCAATTAACATGATCTCATGGTCTAAGGACTAAGATTACTTCGTATGATGTTATAGCAATATAAACATAATGACTCTGATCGTAATGCTATACTTCGGATGAATGTTCATCACATCATTCCACCAATGATGTGACCTTGTTATTAACAACATCCAATGTCCATGATCAGGAAACCTTGATCATCTTGTTAATCAACAAGCTAGTCTATAAGAGAGGCATGACTAGGAACCCTTTTTGTTTATTAAACACACATGTATTGATGTTTCCAAATCAATACAATTCTAGCATGTAAAATAAACATTTATCATAAACATGGAATAAGATAATAACCACTTTATTATTGCCTCTCGGGCATATTCCCTTCAGTCTCCCACTTGCACTAGAGTCAATAATCTAGTTTGAAAAACTTTGCGCATTGAACACCTATGGCTTTCTGGTGTTGCATATACGCTATTGCTAGTGGTTAACATAATCTCCGGATGTGACAGTTTCAGATCCGTGTGTATTTGCATGTCTTTGCGTCTCTACGCATCACTCATTCTCAAATGAGATGGCATTGTATAAATTTGGTCCTCTGGTGAGACCTTTAGTTCGTTCGGCTCAAAATATGTTGATATTACTGTCACACAATATATCTTCATAGTATTAGCCCACTTTGAACCACACCTAGTTTGATAACAAACTACTTAACACAAATGCCCTCCTTTGCTGCTACTATAGCAGTCATATACTTAGCCTTTTGTTGTAGTATCCGTCACAATGTCTCAACTTTGGAACTCATCCAAATCCATCATGGAACATCCTTTACATTATATTGTGCCACCCATAGTCTAAATTGAGATAAATTTAATTTGTATCTTGTGACAAAACTAGTATCAATGTAACACTTTACAATGAACTACCTTTAACTATTTGTCACTTATACATGATATATTCTTAGTTCTTCCAAAGCTCATAAGAATATCTTTACTATTGTCCAATGATCATCTTATGAATCATTCTAGTATATGCTCATAACATTTAGACCATAGGACATTCTGGATATATACATATCATGGTATAATCGATTAGAATCTTCATGTGATTTTACTCACCAAGTGGTGAAACACTTGAATCTGAATAAAATTCTTTCCATGCAGCAAGAACCTTTCTTGTTGTTTCCATATTGAACCCTTTCAATATCTCATATTGAACCCTTTCAATATCTTATATATGTATGTCTGGCACAACCATATTAGTGCCTTAATCTATCCATATAGATATTGATGCCTAATATTCTGGGTTTGCCCAAGTCTTTCATCGAAATCTTATTTTAATGAAATCCTTAACTTGTGTCAATTCAAGATACATCATTTCCAATCAACAATATGTCCTCTACATAATGTATTAGAAATATGTCTCAGCGCTCCCACTTAATTTCTTGCAAATGCGAGCATCTTCATCATCTCCGATGAATTTAAACTCTTTTAACAGTTTCATCATGGTGAAGATTCCAACTCCGCTATGCTTACTTCAACTATTGAAGTTTACATGCCCTTTTAGCACCCTTTGAATTAACAAAACCCTTCGAACCATGTCATGTACATGTCCTAGGTTACCGTTCTATTAGAAGAACCTTGTTTTGTTTATTCAACTACCATATACCAAATTATATGTAGTGGTTGCTACATTAATCCGTCAAGACTATATATCGCTATGAAAGATCATATCTTGTCATAGTGAACTCCTTGAACATTGCCGTAAACTTCTTTCCGACATGTCGACTATTTCATAGATGTCAAACATCCATGTCTATTTCTTTATAGATCGAAACATGACCGATAGGCTTCACGCCTTTCTGGAGGGTCTTCCACGTTCAGAAACTTGATTTCTCGTGTATGGATACTATCACGGATTCTATGACTTCTAGTCATTTTATGGAGTCAGGGCCCATCATCACTTCTTTGCATGCAGTCGGTTCATCATTGTCAAAACAATAACGACTTCTGTTTCAAATCTTACTATTTGATTCTTACCGACCCACATGGTTCAATAGGAACACTAATCTCCAAGATCACACCCTTTGTAATCACGAGAGCCATGAGAATTGTGGCCACCACCAGGACACTTTTCGGTGATGCGCTACTTAGCACATATAGCTAAGGTTCAACAACCTTATCAAAGTTCTATTGTCCTCCCACTTAACTTTTCGTGAAAATTTCCTTCTCAAGAAACTTGACGTTCTAAGCGACAAACTCTTTTGTCCTCGGTGTTATGGAGGAATTCCCAACAAATTCTTTGGGATAACCTACAAAGACGTGCTTATCCGACTTTGGTTGTAAACATTTTACTTATGCATAGCATACCAAAATTTAAGAAAAGAAAATTCGGGTTTTATCCCAAACCATAACTCATATGGTGTCATTTCAACGGATCAAGATGGTGCTCTTTTCAGTGTAAAAGCGGTAGTCTCTAAAGCTTCAATCCTTAAAACATAATGGCAGTTTTATAAATGACACCCTTGATCTTACCATGTCAAACATGGTTTGATTTTATCTCTCGAATATGCCATACTCCTATGGTTTATCGAGAAACACAAATCATGGAACAATTCCTCAAGTCTTAGGTGTTTTCGCTAAACATGTAACTCAAATATCTTCCTTTATGATCGAATCATAAACTCTTTATTTGCTTGTTACAATGATTTTCCACTTCATCTTGAAAGTCTTTGAACAATTTTCAAGTGTTTCATACTTCTTCCTTATTAAGTAAATATACAGATATATTCACTCAAATTTTTGGAGAAAGCATATGAAGCAAAAAAGATCCATCGCATATGGCTACACATAATGGACTATGCACATCAGCATGCACAATTTCCAATAAGCTAGTCATCCGTTCCTTACTGGCCTATGGACGGAGTTTCAATTATCACGAGGAAAGTCTCACATGTGTCAATTGATCAAAATCAAAAGACTCCAAAAATCCATCAACATGGAGTTTCTTCATGTTTTCTTTCAAATATAATTTAGACAGCGATGTCACTTCATAAGTGATCTTTCAATCATTTGTCTTGCGCCATTTTAGCAATAGTGTTTATGGATGTGATTTCTCCAACTAGACTTGTAAAAGTTCATCCATCCTTTATGGAATACGGTAATTATTTGAACAGCCATTGTTCTCATGATACCGGAACAAAATAACAATTATTTAAACAAATCTTGAAGGCTTGGTTTGATGACAACGAAAAACACAATAACACTTTATTTGTTTTTGATGAACATCATCACTCATTCTCTTGCTGGTTACTTAGGCCATTGTAGTTCATGAATTGCGTTGTCCTGTATGACACTTCATACCAACCAATTCGGTATCCAATACCTAAGAACCACATTGTTTAACAAGAAAGGAATATAGCCATAACATGTATATCTTCTATATACCTAACTTGGACATCTCCAACCTTTTATTTTTTGCCAAATATTTTATAGATTCTCTTTCAGCAATTCCTTTTCTTTTAAAAGAATCTATCAACATCAATAGTGGTGTCATTCACATGACACATAGTACAAAGCGTATATAGTCAAATACTAATACCTTTGGACTTGCACTTTGAAGTGGATCACCATCATCAAATGTTTGGCATTCTTTCAACAATCCATTCTTTAGTAATCTATTAGTGTAGTAAACATTTTACTTACATCTTCTATTCATCCTTATCATGACAACTTTCATGATCAAGCTACTATAGTTTATAGGGAAGAATCACGAGTATAATATCAGTTCCCAAAACCTTTTTGGTAGATTCGGATGCCTAGCATCTCCATCCTTCACAAATTCTCATACAATATGAGAACATGTATTTTGCTAAATTATACTCTATCATAATGCAACCAAAAACATTGTTTCAGATATCACAATATCTTTCACACATGATGGTTTCTACAAACGATTTCAGCTCAATATAATCTTGATATTAAAAAAACTTTTTGAATATCAATAATCATGGAGGCAAACATGATACTTTAGATACTAACATTGGAATTCTTACTCTTGATTTAATACTACTTATTAAACTTCATGGAGTAAATAGAGTTTGCTGAAAGTTTGCAATAGGACTTATAAACTTTAAATTGACATTCAAAACAATACGATACTAGTTCGTAAAGTAAATATCCGGAATTCTATAGTTCTATTATCTCAAATAAAAACTAAGCATAAGGTAGAAAACGAATGCCAATGACTACAACAAACTATGCAAATTCACTTTGATTTAATTTATGACAAATTTGGTTCGACTAATCCAAATTAGAAATGAACTTCCACTCAAAAACGACATCCCTCGTGCCTTTTTGGTGATTACATGAACCAAATCCACTACACCAAGTCCGGTCATCACGTGAGTCGGTGTAGCTTCAAAGGCGAGCATCAATATGGTCATCACATCAATTATATGACTCATGCTTAACCCTTCGGTCCGTGTTCCGAGGCCATGTCTGTACATGCTAGGCTCGCCAAGTAAGAACCTTAGTATTCGCGTGTGTAAAACTGTCTTACACCCGTTGTATGAAAGCGTAGAGTTGAGTACACCCGATCATCACGTGATGTCTCGAAAACACGATCCATAGAACGGTGCATACTTAAGGAAGAACACATTTTATCTTGATATTTAAATGAGGGATCATCTTACAATGCTACAAAAAGCGCCAAACTAGCAGTATAAGATGCTAACATCTAATGTGTAAAGTGAGATGATATGGTCCATGCATTTGATCTCTATCATTTGCATCGTGGTATGATCTCTATCATTCCTTTGTGTGTAAGGCCAAGGTCTATAGAACTTACACGTTGAATGTGTTGTAAGAGTATCTATCATACATCTACTTACAACAATACCATATCAAGACACTAGCCCAGCAAGGATCTAAACTAGACGCCTCTAATTCATCAATTGCAAGTTTTACGTGGCTTAGGGCTTTTGGAGAAAGAACCGTTCTTACCTACGAACACGAACCACAACGAGGATAACCAAGTTATTAGCAACTCGTTGTAAATCAGATATTGACTATAGTAGGAGAGACAGACACCCGCCAGCCACTTATGCAAAACTAGTTGCATGTCAGTCGTGGAACCGGTCTCATGTACGATGACATGTAAGGTTGGTCTAGGCCGCTTCATCCCACTATGCCACCAATATCCAAAATACATAGAAGATGCAATAACATGATCATCATCGCCCACATATCAACATATGTGTACTACCCGTGCTAAGCACCTACGCATAGATCAGGCTCTGATACCACTATTGGGTCCGCAGCATAGAAAACAAAAAATTTCCTACGGTGTGAACTACACGCCAAGATCTATCTACTAGGTACAAAGCAACGGGTGGACATACATCCAACGAGAACTTACCCTCGTAGACAACGAGCTTTGTTAACGAGTAGGAACTCGTGGTTGATGTAGTCGTACACTTGCCGATCTCAAGATCGTGATGAAGTCCAGCAGGTCCGGCTCCAGCATGTCCTTCAGATCCAGCTCCAGCACCACCAAGTCCAGCACCACAAAGCAGCGGTGCATCCGTGATCGCACACACGTCCGGTACCCCGACAACCTCCGTCCCTCGCTCCAGCAAAGCAGCAACTCCTTTCTAGATAAAGCCACCGGGAACATGTATCTCGCTAATCCGAGACCATGGGGAATAACTAGAGGGGGAGAGAGATCCTTCACGAGGAGGTGTGTTGTGAGAGGAGGAGAGGGGGGCCTTTTATAGGGGATAGGGGGGCACCCAAGGGCTATGGCGTGGCAGCCATGGTGGTGCCCCCACCTCTTCCACATTCATGTGGGTGGAGCTCCCACTCCCCTAAAAAGCCTCCACTCAAAATTCCACTCACACATGCATTAAATTTTCACCAAATTTAATGCAAGCTCTCATTAAATAAAACTATTTTATTTATTTTATTCAGAATTTTGTTAATTACATTAATTAACAAACATTCACATAAAACCCCCTACAACATTTCAATATCACATGCAGAACCAGTTTCAGCAATTTCACCCGAATCAATTTCGGTTTCCATCGAAATGATTCCAACGCTTTCTTAAATCTTTATCTGAAACATATTTGCTCCAAATGGTGTCGGTATCCCTTAAGTGTGTCACCCTACGGTTCGCGAATAATGTAGACATGATCGAGACCCCTCTCTGATCAATAATCAGCAGCGGGACCTGGAGATCCGTACTGACTCCCACATATTCAACGATGACTCTTGTGATCATGTGAACCTTTAACGTCGTAACTAAATCCCTTTGTCTCGCGATATATTACATGTCCGAGATTCGATCATCGGCATCCAAATACCTAGTTTGATCTCGTTACCGACATGCACTCTTTTCTCGTTCCCGTGATATAACATTCTAGTGATCACATCACTTGCTTGCAAGCTATTTCAATGTGATATCACCGAGAGGGCCCAGAGTATATCTATCCGTTATCGGGATGGACAAATCCCACTCTTGATCCATGAGCCTCAACATAACACCTTCGTAGCACTGAACCCACCTTTATAGTCACCCTGTTACGGTGTGACGTTTGATGTTATCAAGATACTCTTCCGGTGTTAGCAATTAACATGATCTCATGGTCTAAGGACTAAGATTACTTCGTATGATGTTATAGCAATATAAACATAATGACTCTGATCGTAATGCTATACTTCGGATGAATGTTCATCACATCATTCCACCAATGGTGTGACCTTGTTATTAACAACATCCAATGTCCATGATCAGGAAACCTTGATCATCTTGTTAATCAACAAGCTAGTCTATAAGAGAGGCATGACTAGGAACCCTTTTTGTTTATTAAACACACATGTATTGATGTTTCCGAATCAATACAATTCTAGCATGTAAAATAAACATTTATCATAAACATGGAATAAGATAATAACCACTTTATTATTGCCTCTCGGGCATATTCCCTTCAGGGACGTCTACCAGAAAAAGGTGTCCACCATTCAGAACCCAAAAATTCTCTACTACACCTTGTTCCTCGCCAATACACTGCTAGGAATGAGATACCGGTTCCATGGCCAATGCGGACATGGCCATGATCACAAAGGCACTCTTCCCTAATGCACCGCAGAGCCCCAATCCTGCGGCTCTACTCATCCAGCAGTTTCGTCACCATAGCAACAAAAAGAAAGGTGACATTCGCATTGGTGGATTGGTAACCCACCTTGCCCATGCATTAAACATTATATTGCCTGTGATGCAACCTGTTGATGGCTCCAAACTTATGGATGTCAAATATTTGACTTCTTGTGGTTTGCTCGGTGTTTACCGAGCTAAAAAGAGGCTCCGAGCATATAAGTTTGATTATCTTGGTGATGCACAGGTTGAGCAGGTTCCATTGCCCTATCCACAAGCCTTCACGATTGTGGATAAGGACAATTGGATCCTCACCAAGGATCAAGTGGTGGAGATCATGAATGAATTCTAGCCTGATCAAGAAGAAGATGAAGAAGGAGAGAAGTAGGATGAGAATGAGCAGGAACAGGAGCAGGAATACAACCCTACTTGGGAGGGACAAAGGCAGCAACAAGGGTGATCCTGGGACCCATGGCCCAATCAGCCACAGCAGGAGTTCAACTACATCCCATATCAAGAATTTCAGCACCTCAACCAACGTGTTAGGGAGATCGACCACACTCTACAAGGAGTGAATGAAGATGTGAGTGCTTTAAATCAAAACTTCAGTCACTTCATGACCAACTTCCCCGACTACTACCAGCAGTATATGCACCAGCCACCGAATGCCGGCAACAACTGAGTCTGTCAATAGACTAAGCTTGGGGGAGGTTTGAAAACCTCCAAACCTTGCATTCATATTTTTATTTCTTCTTTTGACTTATTTCACTTCTTAAAAATTGCATGTTTACTTTCAGTTTGCATTCCTAAACCAAAAATACAAAAAAATAGTTGTAACTTTTATTGCAAATTCGTTTCTTTGTTTCTCTCGGGGATTGCTCAATTTCAGGTGACTTGGCAATAGGGAAATATAGAGGGGGTTCGACTCAAGTACGAGAACGAAGCAAGCAAGAGGAGGTATCACATTCCTTTCATCACCTTTTATGCAACTTTAAATTGATCCTACAATTATTTACTCGCTCTCACTTGAGTCAATCCCCACTTAGCTTGCTATCCTATAAATTCTATTCCTTTACTAGTGTCTCCTTTTTAGCTTTGAAACAATGAGCAATGAACTTGGTTAAAAATATTTCCTACATTTTTGCAACAAGAAAAAGCATCCAAAAGATGACTTCAGTCCATGTTTAGCCTAAAGGATTTGATTTTAGAACTACTCTATCCCATTTGAGCTTAATGTAAATAGACTCAATAGCACCCTTGAATGAAATTGTCTAATAAAATGGATGTTTCGAAGTAGTAGAGATTATGCCACTGCTTTTTCTAATAATTACCGTAAGATATTGCTTTACGCGTGTCATTATAACACTGTCGTGCTCCGTGGGGAACTATTGACTCCGCTGGCCAATGAACGATCTAAATGTGGGAAACCACATGATTTCAGCTATTGAGTTATGTAAATGTTTGTAGCAGCAATGCTATGACGGGTAAAATTTTAGGCTCCTCGTCGTTACACGTTCCAAGTGAAGTTGTAGTACTCCTCTGACCCACTATTGCTCAACAATTATTTATTAACATGGTCACGAGTGCACAACACAGTCCCAATTAACATGTTAAAAATAGTGGCATGATTTCTCTACGAAGAAAGCTGAAGTTTTTGAAAAGCAAGAAAAGGAAAAAGGTGCTTTGAGAGTCTGGAAATTTTGATGTGGGAATAGATGAGTTGTTCTTAAATTGAATGTTTTTGGTTCCAACTTGAGTACTCTTAATTGATTAAAGAAACAAGAGAAAAAAGTTTCCATCTCTCAACAAAGAGAGACACCAACATAATTTGTTTCACTTTCCTAGCTAAACTTTTGACACTTGATCAGGCATATGATTTATTTGCTAGCAAGATATACATCGTTAAGAACTGGACTTAGCGCAATCTTGTGAATACTTGTATGATTATGTTTAAGATTGCAGGAATTGTGAAGAAAAGAATTTGACACCAATTAGAGCTTGTAAGTTCTTTTATTTCAGTCTCGAATAATTTTCTCGTCACTCGAGGGCAAGCAACATCTAAGCTTGGGGGAGTTGATAGTTGTGAGATTCGACATTTTTTTGATGGTTTTATTGATAGTTTTCTTCTGGATTTGATTGTTTTGTAGCTTTACCTAATGCTAATATTCGGTAGCAAAGAAAACTTGGTTTTTAATGTGTGTTTCGGGTTATGAACATCAACAGAAGGTTTTAACAAGAGAAACACAATATTCAGACGAAAACAAGCAAGTATCTTTTTGGAAGCAATCGAGGGAGGCATAAAGAAGCTTTAACGAGCAACTATATGGCGGGAATATTTTTTTCGGCCATATAGTTCCCGCCTTATAGCTACCGCCGCCTACATCTTGTCAAAAGGGACAACTTTCATGAAGAGGTTGGACGTGAAATCATAACACAACAGCCATCATACCATCTAGAAAGGAGAAAGAAGAGATCCAGAGAAGAAGGAGAAGACGTTCTTCATCTCGCTCCACGATCTTCGACCTCCCAACCATCACACCCTCATAGCCATTACTTGTACTTGAGAGAGAGAGAGAGAGATCTTCACCTTGCAAGATTAGGGTTTGAGATTGTTTCTTCCTATCTTGAATTGTGTTGGATTTCTTTTCTATTCTTATTATGGATCTCCACGGTAATATCAAGAAGGACTCCCTTTATTTAATTATATCGATGATGCTTTCTTCTCTCATGTGTGAGTAAGTTCCATGGGCGTGGGAGATGTAAGGGATTGGTGAGATGTGATGTGCCTTCATATATTTTCCATTAGTTTGTGATTGATTTTAATTACTATATTATGTGTGCTTGACTATTTGTGGGATGCCTAATGCTCGTTGTCCAATTAAGGGCCTAGACAATATGATGCTTTGTTCTACATAGATAGGATCTTGTTCGCTAGCAGACCGGCGACCCCCGAGTGACATGGGGATATCAATGGGAAACTAGTTTTACTCGAGGATAACGAGGAACCACTGTGCTTATTGCATTAGTCTGATCCAAGGAGCTTAATTGCTAAGCAACCTGAAGGATCTTAATCGTCTAGTGACTAACAATGGTTTTGGTAATAGGCTAGTAGGATTATTGAAGTTGGGATGAAATCTACCAAGAGGAGTTCCGGCTAATTATGGGTTACTCGCCTACACATATATTTATAAGATTATAATTGTTACACTTATCATTCGTCCACCTGGCACAGTCACTATCACTATAAACTGTATCTCCTCGTGCCTTCTTTGTCATCTGCAGAAAACCACAAACAATCAAATCGTTCTTTACTTTTATGCTTTTTATTCCTGAAGTTTACATTTTAGTTTGATTTTAATACATCCAGTTTAATCCAAATTTCATTCTTATATCCACACTTGCAGTCAATTCACTCGAAGACATGTGACAACTTTGAGTGTGACAGAGACTTCACTCATAAACACTTACCTTTGGGCTCCCTGTGGGATCGATATCTAAACTTCAAAACTAGCTACAAACGATTTGTGCACTTGCAGACATCACTGATCTTTCCTCTTTTGGGTATAAATTTCGGCCGCTCCCATCGTATCTAGGCCGCACACTCTCACCCCTATTCCCCCAGTCCACAAGCTTCACACCCGTAGCAATGGCGAAGCGCTTCCCAAGCGACCCGAAGGCGACAAACGGCTTCTGCCAGCGATCCCTGCAGCCATGGGAGGAACTTCTACTCCACGACGCCAACTATCCGGCAGCGCCTGACTTCCTCTGCCCACCGACGTGTAGGCTCAACGCGGGCGGTGTGCCCGTGTCGCCATTACCCGAGGCTTCCGAGCTCGTCGATGAGATCCAGGCGGTCACCACTAGCATGGAGGATCCTGAGCTAGCTGGGGACCCGGGGAACCTCACGTACTAGGAACAATACTTCATCGAGCGGCGGGAGCAGCAACTAGCCGCCTATGATGGCGCAGGCCTGCCGTCAGCAAGTAACAACTTGGCAGGATAGCGATGGTGGTGGAACGCACCCGACCGCATGCTCGCTGCTTTCCTAGAGCACATCACCGCGGGGAACGACCCATTCCTAGGCTATCCCTCCCAATATCCCAGCACCACGGGTGAGCAGCTGGATGCTGAGTAGGATGGCGAGCGGGTCATCTGGCTCATCATCGGCCACGGCACCATGCTCATCTGGTTCGGCACTAGTGAGCTCGCCAGCTCCACTCTGGCATGTGAACAGGAAGGTGGAGTCGCCACTGCTCTCACCACCGACCGGCGACCTTCGGCTGGCAAGGCCGAAGCTATGCACGCCGAGGAATTTGCTGGCGGACTGGGTGGTGCCCGTCGACGAGGACACGTTCCTCCTGAAGATGGTGATGGAGGCGTCGCTCAATGACGTGCCGCCGATGCAGGGCCCCGTCGCCTGCGCCTGGTCTAGGGCGGACTGGGAGCAGGAGGAGGCCGAGCGCATCCGGCGGATACACGAGCAGACCGAGCACCAGGCCACCCCTGGTGTTTGCCGACACAATGCCTACCAGGGTGCGCTGCTCGTCGTCCTTGATGACTACGACAACGCGGCCAGGACCTCAGCGCAGCCATGGCGCTGTGTCGACGTCGGCCATGGTAGCTCCCGACCATCACAGCAGCCGAGCGACGATGACGGCGATGACGATGGGACCCAGGACGCCGACTACATGTCCTTCTACCGCCACTTAGGCATGTGATCGGTGTGCCACGTCAGCATTAGGATCGAAATCGGCATCGACTAGTTTTATCTATTTTGATGTTTTTAAAAGTTTTTCGTAGCCTACTACAGTAAAAATTCAGATATATGTCCGAATTTGACATAATATGTACGAAATTGCCTATATTTTAATACAATCACCTTAATTCGTCTAAATTCCTCCATGTTTGTTCAAAATTTGGCCAAAGCCTGGAACTCGGCCTGGAAACACGAGTGGGAAATTGGCCATTCCCAAGCGTAATGTTTCGTTCGTCTGGCGCTAAATGGCGCCAGATTTGGGCCTGGGAATGCCGAACGAGTGGAGATGCTCTAACTCTATACACCATATGAGCAATACCACCACAATAAGCAAGAAGTAGGACTGTTAGCCTCACTGTGGCCTAAACCTAGGTAAAACCCCGTGTCACAATGTCTCCGCTTTCTCTCCGTTCTCTGGCAATCAACATGGGAAGAAATGTGCAGGTGCGCCTGGCACCCCTCTACGAACAACTAAAAGGGGGTATGAAGTACCCCTGATGTCCGTGTTCACGACAGTTGGCGCGCCAGGTAAGGGGGTGCAGCAAACCTTGCATTTCTTCAATCTCCGGCTAGCATCTCAGGCAGAGCCAAGTTGCCCGGGAGGCTCGCCGATAGCATGCTAGCCTCAGATATGCCCCCAGAACTAGAATCCGGATGCGCAAGACACAACAAGGAACTTGGAGAAGAGGGGCAAGGAAATAAAAAAGAGAACCAACTAATTTACGAATTGGAACCCCCATGAAAGAACCTATGACAGAAGTGAAAGAAACCACTATGCTTGAGCCACCTATGATCACACATGTCAAACAGGTAGAATAAGTTAAAATGCTAAGTGAAACAAAAGAACCTCTACTTGACCTTGATAAATGCAGCGTGTATGAACTTATCCATATCCTACAAAAGTTTTCTAATGACCCATCCATTAACATTCATCAAGTAGGTTTTGGCTCCTATATAACAATATTATGGCATCAAAGAAAAGATAAAAAGATACAATAATGAAGCCATGATAGCACCAAAACTTGGGGATGCTTGGTTCTCCAAGATATTAATCACTATTGGCAAAGAGACCTATCATGCTATCTTAGATCTAGGATCTAGTGTATCTGTGTTATCAAAATAATGATATGATCTACTAGAACTCAAAGCCATAGAAAAATATTGAATAGATATTTTGCTTGCTGATGACTCAACCAAACATGCTTTAGGAAAATTAAATGATATTATGGTTATAATGGACATGGGGCGTAAAACCTCTAGTCCTATAATTCTTCGAATACCTTTTTTGAGAACTACATGTGCAATCATTGATTCAAAGGAAGGGAATATAAAGTTTCAGTTCCTACATAAGAAATGCATGGAAAACTTCTCAAGGAAGAAGGAGGTAGCACCAAGTTACAAGGTCCCACATGATCTCCACATCCCTTGAAACAAGTAAGGAAGCATAGCTATATGACTATAAAGAAAGCGCTTTGCGGGAGGTAATCCGGTTACTTATTTTTATGCTAGCTGTAGTAAAAGATTCATTTTTAGTGTCTTTGTTGTAGTTTAGCTATAAAATACCAAGTAGAACCCATTTTTGATGCTAGAAAGTTGGTAGAATACATGGAGTAGCAAATTCCTGCACAACACTGTTTAGTAGAAAAATTCTCTGATTTTGTCTATAACTCCGATTGCTCTAATATTTATACTGTAGTTGTAACTTTCATCCTTTATAAGAACAAAAATTGGCCAAAATTCCTGATATGTATAGGTTGTCGAAATAAATTCCTTTTGCTGCTACTCAAAATCTGGACAGATTCTGCCCACTAGTGTTTGGGCCATTCCTTTAGGTCCCAAAGTGATTTTCCATGAGTCTTTTGATATGCTAGGAATGTGTAGGACACTATATGCTTGCTGGAATATTAAGATTTTTGGTATTTGATATATATGGAAGCTATTATCATAATCTTATACCACTAATGTCACACATAGAAAAAGAAATAGGAGAAAGTTTTGTGTTGAAGTTTTTTGACAGGGAATAGAGGAACACCACACCAAGAGCTATCCAAGAATAGTGAAAACCATAACCTTGGGGATGCCCAAGGCACCCCACTGGACCTATAAAACTCTCGGTTTGCAAACCTCTAAACTTTGTTTTTGGAGCCACATAGAATGATCGTAGAAACTTAGGGCGTCTATGCTTAGTGTTATGTTTAGTTTTGCTTGATATGCTTGGAAATAAATAGGACCACCATGATAGATATTTTGCATACTTAGGAAAGAGCTACTGAAACAAACTATCCCATGAATAAATGCCATGTTTGAATAAATGTCATATTTGATTGAATGCCTTTCTTGAAATATAAAAAGGGGAAAACGAAACTATGCATGTTATTGCTTTAGGTTGGATCGTTCATATGCTTTATGGAGTGATAACTTACAAGTGTATCATCTTGTGCCAGTTCTTATATTCAACATAAATGGTGCTCAATGCTTATATTGTCTTCTAAAAATGATTTAGTACTATGGGCACTTTGCATTCTTGTAGAAGGTCAAATAGTCACCATTGCTAGTCCCACCATATTAAAACAAGCTCTTTTAGCAAAACAAACTTAGCATTTATATAGGAAACACCTACCCAAATAGCTCAAGCTATATACCAAAGTATAATATCATGTGGTAGTATGATAGTGTATAAGTTGCGTATCTACCATACATTGATCAGAGTCTAGAACATATCAATATAGATATTGTATTACTGCACATTGTAGATAGGCATACTCAAGAGATAGCAACATGACAAATTGTAAATCAAAATACATAAGAAACTGAAGTAAAATAACCAAGAGCTGCAATTGTGGAACGAAACAAAGTACTTAGAACTGAACATAACCCAGAAGGTAGATGACCACACATCTTTCACCTTAATTTTGAATCTACGATTATAGCAACTGGACCATGCCGTGCACTTCTCCTTTCCCGACATAACCAAACTACAAGCAGACTAGAACAAGAAAGAGAGCGACAAAGGCATGCATGTATGCTACCTGAAGCCTATAACACTACGGAACCACATCATGCCCATACCGCAAAGACCTCATAGTTCACACACATCAGAAGGTTGGACAATTTAATAAAAAACAGGGAGCTCACGGTTCATGCACATCGGAACTTGGACAATTGAATCAAAAGGGGAGGGTACTAATTGATAACTATTCTGCTAACCCTCGTGCAAGCGAAAAATTGGAGACCAAGGAGGACGTCGAACCTGAAGTATGGGATCCAGTCTTCGAAGATGTCCAGCAGCTGCAGGGGATGTTACAACAGCGGCCGCACCATACATAGCGGCGTGGATGCCACGTGGCGGCGTGCAGGATGCGAACATCACGAGCAGGCTCTCGCGTGTGCAGGCTCGGACGGGGTGGGGACAGCACCCGTAGTGTCTTTGCAGGCAGGGTTCTCGCGCGAGCCGGCGGCGGCAAGGCATGAGGCGTTGCTATATATGGAAGGGTGGGGCCATTGGGAGCTGGATCGTGTGACTACCGGGGAGTTGTTTCTTCTTTGTTTCCTCATAGGTGGACTGCGCGTGCGGAAAAATTTCCTCCGTGGGATGCGGGATGAGGGATCGTCCGACACCGTATTTTCACTAAACGTACATAGAGATCTGATGAGTGGGACTGGTTGTTTTTGTTTTGGTTTATCCGCGTGTGGTTTGTGCGGTACATCTAGCATGCTATATATATCTTAGAATTGCCCGAGCTCCCTCCGTCTGCCCGACCATCTCATGGTCTACACCCTCTTTTCCACCCATCATACTTCGTGAAGACAATATAGAGAGCCCATTCAAGAATGGCATGCAATATTACGACTTCACTTGCGGTTAGTTGCACCACCTAATTTAACAGACTATGAATGTAATTCATTTACTCCTTCCAATCCATATTATTGTTCTCAAATTTGTCTACATTCGGATGTATCTAGTTAAGTTTTAGTGCTAGATATATTTAAATATAGACAAATCTAAGTACATTAATTTGGATCGAAGTGATAATAAAGAAGTGGAACTCGTTCGAAAAAAAAGGTAAAAGAAGGAATTCCAACCACATAAACAAGCACATTTAGATAAATTATTCGAATCCATCATACATCATCCCGGACTACCACAAGTCGAATTGAAAATCGCATACGTAAGTACACATGCATCCATACAGTGGATCGACTAGGGTAAGTAGGATAATAGGACATGGCCGGCTTGGTGCGGCGGACATGGCCAATCGGACCACTTCGGCGGGGGCGGGCATAGGTCTTCGAGCACGGAGGCGCACGTCGGCTCCCGGACACATGTGAGTAACTCGCAGCAGTCGTCGCTGATGGGGACTTTCTCGACATCGGCGTAGAGCGCCTTGATGAATTGTTGTGCGCACCAACTTGGCACACTCTTCTCGGTCTGGTAGCAGCTGCCGCTGGCTAGGTCAGTGGCAGCTTGTGGTGGGGGGGTTGGGACGCCAGCGCCGAGAGCGACGGCCAGGAAGAGGCAGATGCACAGGCCGCACGGGAAGAGTCGTTGCAAGAGCGCCATTTCTTTGCACTGATATAGGACCGTAGGGAGTGGGATCTGGCGTTTATCCGCGAGACATGTACATACATATAGGAAACAATGTAATCGACATTTGGGATTAATTTTGGGAAACAATTTATGAGATGCTTAATTACTTCCCAAGAATAAAATTAAAGCATTGACTGATTATCTTGCCTTTTTCAAAGGTGTAAGTATACAACAGGGAAGCAGATCACGATGCTGGGCTGCATGTAAAAAAGCCATGGTGGATAGGAGACTTTTCCTGGGGCTTATCTTTGAAGTACATGACCCGTATTTGGTCAAATATATTAATGTTTCTATACAGATATATTTATATACCTCTAAAACGTAATGCTCGCAGGCTTACAAAATAATTTTATGTATTTCTAAAATTAATGTCCATATAAGTAGAAATTGGACGCGGCCCTCCCGTGCGACCATCCGTGCGACGCGGGTGCGTGGCAACCATCGAGTGGTTCGCGTTTTATTTCCTTCCTCGAAGAGTTTTCTTTTACAAAAAACAAAAAGGGAAATTTGATGGCAATGTCAAAAGTAGCAACCTCTCGCTAGCTTGACTCCTTCATCGTCGTCTATTCCGTGCTTCGACTCGCCGCCTCCGCAACCAGCTGGACTCTGTCCCAAAGAAATGACGAGGAAGCTGCCATTGCCTATGAGCTAGCTTTATGTTGTGTTAAATTCTAAAAGGTTTGAGTGCACACTTTTTGTATGCCATCTAGTTGCGGTAGAAGTGGTATCTAGACCTGGACATCTAAAAATGTAAAAATTAGATAGAGCATCAGCTCAAATATATCCATGTATAAAGCCGGAGAAAAATTAGAAAACGAAGTACCTCATGGATGTGTGTTCAAAATGGAGATATAGGCACACATATTTGTTTCTTGTTTCCTCCAGAATCATCCCTAATGAGCTATTTTAGACCATTACAATGATTTATTTTCCTGGATAATAGTAGTATCCCAGGAGATCAGTAGAAATGCAAGCGAAACAAACGGCTCTGCTGCATGCCGATCATGTCCCCATGCCATCCTTGAGATCGCCACCGGGACAGCATCTCCGATCGAGAGCCTATTGATGCGCCGCATGGTCTAGCCATCGTAGTAGTTTGCGTAGGGTTTGGCCATGCAAACGTGAGTTCAAACATATTTGACTTGACATTTCTCTGTCATATCTAATCTAATTGATATACAACCCAGACTGAAAAAAAAGGCTGAATCCACGGCAACCATCTGATTTTCATGGCCTTCGCTGTGTAGTTCTCTTTTCAATCCATTGAGTCTTTTAAATTGACTTTTTATCTAAGCCATTGAATGCGGCTGATTTTGTAGTGTTGGCAATGGCGACGTTGCCTTCTACCGCTGATTGACCAAGGCCAACACGTCTCTTTGTATGCATGCAAACATGTCTCAGATGCATGCAAACATGCCTCTGGATATTTACCCTAGCGCTAATAGTACCTTTTATATATGTGCGTGCCCACAGGCTGAGAGGCGGCGGCTGCTAAAGACCCATCTAGGATTCCCTTTCCTTCGCCGGCGACATCGCCGGTCCGTTCCACCTCCGGTGGCCTTAAGGCCTTGGAGGTGTGGCGGACCACGGCTCTCGCTGGCGGGAGGTTTTTCGTTCTTCGTTTAGGCTTTTTTTGTGTCTTCTTTAGGATGGTGAGACGATGGCTACATCTTGAAGTCAGAATAAGATCCTCCCCGCCTTATCCTCGCTCCGGTGGTGCGTCTAGCGCTAACGGAGGGCGCGTGGAGTCGTGTGTCCCGCTGATCTCCTCGGATCTGGTCGGTTTTCGTGTTAGTTGGTGTAATTTCAGGTTAGTTTCTTCCAATCTACGGATATCATCATTGGCGACGGTTGCTGCTCTAGTGTGCTGGTTCTTTGGGGCCTTAGCACGATAACTTCCCGTCTGTCTACTATAACAAGCTCTACTACGACAAGTTTTGTCTGGCTCCGATGATGGAGGGGTTAGGACGGCGGCGCGCCTTCGGCTCATGCTAGTGTTTGTAGTCGTCGCTAGGTGGTTCATCGACCTACTTGTAATTTTTATTACTTTTAGGCCTCTTTACTACTGTTGATGATTATTAATAGATCGGCAGAATTTCGTAAAAAAAATAGTACCTTTTATATACACGTCACGCACTCATGCTAGAGTCCTAGCACGTTACTACTTGGATATTCTCTTATTCGTGTGTGATTGGTTATGGTTGGCACCAATGCGCTGATTTTTTTTTTTTTGAGGGAGGCACGAGAGCGTGATTTGTTTGGGTATGGAACATGGACGACGTTTTCTAAGTGTCGGACATGTCTATCTACACATAATCGTGTAAAAAAGGCTACGTAACTCATAAACAATTGTTATATCCTAGCCGTAAATTTTAGATCTAACCATTATGGTAATTTGAATAATGTGGATTAATGTGTTGCCTCTAAACAACCTCTTATATTGATTTTAGTATATAATAACTAGCATGGTGGCCCTCGCAAATGCGAGGGTGTAGCTCTTTAAAGTTTTGAACTGACTTGAGAAAACTTTTCTTAGTTTAATGTTGTAGGATTCTATGATCGTAGATATGTTGTGCTCATAAATACTCCATAATGGAATAAATAAAAAACTGGAAAATTTAGTTGTGAACAGTATTACTAACCATATATGTCATTTTAAACGATGTTAAATTAGTTCCTATATTTGAAATTTAGACCGTAAGATGGATGATACTTTTTTGCGATCTTAAATAACTACGTTATGTTGTGAGTCATCAGTATTGTATAAAGTTATGCAATTTTTTCGTCCAAGCAATAATTATAGGTCCAGATTATAAATAGTAAGATGGTGTTTAGAGGATATATAGAATAGCAAAAATAAATTTTCATATCGAAGTAACTTATCCTTGTTACCCGCTAGAATAAAGTAAGTTTAGAGTATTTTCTTTTTTCCAGATCCCTCTGTTCTCACTTAGTGGTTCTTAAATACATGACACTGTACTTCTCTTTCGAAAGCTAGTCATCTAGATGTGAAAATATCTAGTATCAATTTTGGCCATTACTTTGGTTGTGAATAATTCTTTGGTCACTGTTTATTAAAAACATTTGATAAAATGAAATAGTGGTAACGTTTGCATTTTGATTATCAAGGTTAGAGAACTCGGATTGCAAGTTTTCCGGAACCTTGTATATTTTTAAGATGGATCAAATAATTTATCATTAACTCTCTGCATGCTATGATCCACATGAATCCATTTTTTTCTCCGCTCTCGCTTACATGCATGTGTAGTGTCATGCAACATTATTACATCGTTACAGATGCTATAGTTTTGGCTAATGAGTCATTTACATTAATCCATATGATCAAAATTTTGAAGTTTAGAAACTGCGGCAAATAGAAAAAAGTTACGTGTTTTATCACATCGTAAAAAATAATACTTACTCTGGACCCTTATACACTCGGAGAACTTTTCTTGAATTAGCACTACATTAAACTAAACACTTAGCATATAAAAAACTGAGACAATCTATAAAGTTTTCAAATTCTTTTGAGGAAAACGTTG
The DNA here is from genome assembly GCA_023614405.1 of Avena insularis. Taxonomy (NCBI): domain Eukaryota; kingdom Viridiplantae; phylum Streptophyta; class Magnoliopsida; order Poales; family Poaceae; genus Avena; species Avena insularis. Next base: position 452,213,245 of record CM042691.1, on the reverse strand, counting down.
CATTGGGGTTACCGATGATGAGGAGGAAATTCTTCATAGGCTGCTAACAGAAAACCATGTTAGTTGGTAGTCATATTTCAACAAAATTCTTTTTATTTCGCATGGTTGGAAAACATAGAAAGTGAAAGCATATGGTGATAGCGTGTTGTCTGGTTAGAAACTATAGACATCATGAGTTTGTAAGCTCACAATCTTGTGGTTGATCATCCCATGAGCAATTAAGCATTTCTGGTCAAGCCATTTATAGTTAAAATAGAGGAATTTTTAATATGTATACACATTACTGTAAAATTAGTCAATTTTTGATAGTTAAAAACATTCCTGGCCAATATCCCGATGCTTTTACAAACTTGGTCAAAATTTTCCTTATTTGGTTTTGAAAACATTTTCACGCCTTACTATTTAAAACAAAGAAATTTGTAATATGTGAACTCATTTCTTACGTAAATAAGAACATTTACATAATCGAGTAGGTATGTACCCCACCTTGCAAGTCGTCACGCCATGGCGGAGACACATATACAAACATAACACCAAAACATGTTTGTACTTTAAAGTGTCCTTTTTTGGCTTTTGAATACAATCCTTGGACCACAACCCCACAAGTATCATTACTTGGATTTATAATATTAGACGTTAAACATATCACATAATTTATTGCACGTTCAGATGAGCAAGACAACTATATGGTAAAATTACACATCTAAACGGTCTAAATAGTCTAAATAAATGTCAAGCTTTCTTACTTCTTTCAGTAACAGTCCACGTTCCACATAAATCTTGCACGTCAAAGCGTGTTAACATAATTATTAATTTCGATTATATCACAACAATTAATTATATATTTAAATATTTTTTGTTTTGTTTCTGGACCAGTCCAACGTGAACTTTTCCACATCAAAGCATGCAGTCACTACCTCAGAGTTCCTGGTCATCGATCCGACTGATTCCTCTATATTTTTTATGACATGTCCTGGTTACGCACAGTATAGCTGGCTTCGTCCTGCTAATCTGCTATTGTTTCCTTTTTAAACTGGACTCCATCTTCACATATAAACTTTGATCCGTGTCTCCAGCCAGGTCTCCCGCATGTTTTGCCTGTGCCGTTTTGGAGCATGCATGTTTCGGTCCATATCGTTACCGAGTTGCACGTGTGCCTATTGACCCCTCATACGTGACACTATTGACCGTTGTTTGTACCAACAGTTTTACGTAACTTTTTATTATCTTTAAATCGTAGCCACCAATAGTAGATCTAACAGTCTATATATTTTAGGTGATGTGGATTAATGTGGTGCCTCGAAAAACAACCTTATATTGCTTTTAGTATATAATAAATAATACTTCCTCCATTTTAAAATATAAGATGTTTTAGCTTAGTGAAGTGAGTGTATCTAGATCTCTTTTAGTCCGTAGGTTTACTTTAAACCTCTCCGATCGTACACTATAAAGTGGTCTAGATACATTAGCTTCACAAAGCTAAAACATATTATATTTGGAAACAGAGGGAGTAGATATTATTGTGATCATTTTTATATTTATATTGTATTTGTACTGAACTCAAGTTCGAATTTAAAATTCAACTCTATTCTGAATTCAAATCACTTCAGTGTTTCTTGTGCATTTATCTTAGAGTTAAATTTATTTGTGAAGTTTATCAGTCAAAGACTCTAATGTAAATAGATACAGTACTAAATAGTGTGGATTTGCTTTTTTCTCCGATTTTTAGGTGTCTTGGCGATTTTTGTGCGGGTGACAAGTACTCCTTTCCGGCTCCGCTCGGCAAGCGACGCCTCGGCTTCCCGCGCCCACGGGGTGTGTAGACGTGACATGTAACCCGCTCCGACTGTGGGGCAGGAGATGCCTCACTTTATCGTCCCACGAGGTGTGTGTCCTACGTGGTGACCCGTCACCGATGTGTCGTGTGAGCACGGGCCCTCCTGTCTATGTATTGCAACACGCCCTATATGTGCCCCCCCTATATGTGCCCCCGCGTTGGTTCCTGTGTAGTCGTGTCGCTTATTCCTTCACGACCTATATCATCAAGGAGTTAATTTCTCCCCCTAAAGCTGGAAAAATCCTCATCAAATATGCAATCAGCAAAGCTGGCCGTATGGCAATCACCTGTGATGGGTCCCGATACCTGATTATGGACCCTGTCTCATAACCAACATATATCCCCGACTTATGGAGCAGGCCCATTATTGATCGTTGGGGCAGTGGTATCGGTCCATACACCTGGCTCTCGAACCTGCGAAGGTGGAAAACCTTCTGTGTCAACCCATGTGCAAGATGCATAGGAGAATGAATGTTGTAGGCCATTGGTTGAAAGTTGATGAGTTTAGCAGCATGTAATACATTATGCCCCCAACATGTAGTTGCCAAATTGAAATGGTGAAGGAGTGGTATGGCAATGAATTTAATCATTTTAATCAATATCTTTGTACAAAAACTATGGGGCTTACCGGGTATGCCAAAGAGTTAATGGGTGGAAGGAGAAGATTTTTTGGTGGAACGGAGATGCTACTCAAAATGATAGGCCAATTAATATCATTATATGAGATGTAGGTCTTCAAGATAAAATAATTTGTAAAGGAATCACTTTAGAGATGCCAAATTTATGATGGGTGATGGTGCATTGGTTAGCAAGGTGGAAACTCCGCATTCCAAAAGTAGAGGAGGTATGGGATTTGGAGATTTCCATTGATTTAATCTTGTATTGCTAGCTAAAAAAGTGTGGAGTCTATTGCAGGAACTAGAGTCTGTATGTGCAAGAGTTCTCCATGCGGAGTATTTTCCTTCGGGGATATTTTGAACGTGACTTTGAAGAAAGGTAGATCCTTCACTTGGCAGTGAATCTGGGCTGGAATTCGAAATTTTAAGAAGGGACACGTATGGCGTCACTACAAGAATATGGACGGCCCATGACGTTGTGATTTCATCATTGATAAGAGGCAAAACGTCATAGATGATCATCCGGGATGAATTTTATGATGGAAAAAAAGTCATGAACCTGACATCATAATTGGATCGATGATGTTTTTTCTGTCTGAAAACATCACGACCGTCTATGACATTTCTACAATTTCGCCGCGGCCAACGGGACCGGCCCTATCCAAGCCCAATCAGCCATGACATTTTTTTCGTCATGGATGATGCCACGTGGAAGAAGGCACCATGAGCTGCCGTTAGCTCGCCTGGTGATGTCATGGTGGCCATCAATGATGTAGGTCATGAGCATGTTGAGTCCATCCAAGACAGGAATGATGTTGCCCAGATGAAAAGCAACTGGTCAAAGGTTGCCGAGGGTGCTCGAATCAAAAAAGGGGATTTGTCATCTTCACATTCTTTGGTGAGCACATATGTTGCTTCATGTGTCATGTTATTCGCCTGAAATGAGGACACAAAGCACCTGGTTTTGCTGGTTGGATATGTTACCAGTAAACTCGTAGTCGGTTTGGAACTGTATGTGAACCTGGTTGTGCACTTGGTTTGGAACTCTATGTGAATCTGATTGTCTAGTTGGTTTAAAACTATATGTTAACCATGTTCTCTATATACTTGTAAGATTTCGTGCTATATCCACGTTGATATATGTTGTGTTGATTGTTGCTGTAATTTTATGTACCTTAACATTTTGCTTCTTCATGTGAATGAGAACATGAGTATAAGTAATATTAAGTAGTGCTATGTTTGAAATGTAGTTTTCTTGTCCACCTGTAGGGGTTGTTACTGAAAACAACAATGTATATATGGAAGGACAGCTGATTTGGAACATGTGTATAAGAAATGCGAAGTAGTAGAGCTATCAGAACAGAGTGCCATGGTCTAGTGGTTGGAACCTCCGGTAAACGAGTGTGGTTGCGAGTTCGAATCTTGGTCAAGATACTCTATTTATATGCAATTTAATTTCTATCAGATGGACTGACAGCTGGGTCCGACCAAAACTATGAGAACCAGTCGTTCGATGCTACCGTGCAAACCGAGCTGACAGGAGGGGTACAAGCACGGATGGCCCGGTCATCAAATAAAGAGAGTCAACAATGGGCCGTTGAAGAATTTCATGACCATTTTGTATGGGATGAAATGCCGAACTAGGCTTCACGGTCTCGGATGAAATCTGCGACGAATTTTTCTCGACGAAAACCTGGAACGTCACGGATAACCGGGCTGGAGGGCCTTTGAGTGCGTTGCGATGAAACGGTCCAGAACGTCACGAATCTCTGACTTTTTATGGCGTGTCATGAGAAAACGGTCATGAACCATCCAGATGCTTATAGCGCGTGTAGACAACAAAGTAATATCAATATTCGGGAAGCTGAATGGATCCATGGGTAAACCTAGAGGAAACAGACGATACGCCGACGGCCTCTGGCCGTCGGCATCTAGCAGATTGTCGTCGGTGTAGGACTATGCCGACAGCAGCCGTCGACGTAACACGGCGTCGGGCTACGCTCATTTGTCGTTGGCGTAGAAAAGCTGTCGGGATAGGCCATATGTGACCCACCTAGATGGCTAACGGCCCTTTGGATACGCTGACGTCTAAGCCTTCGGCCTAGTTTTGTTTTTCAAATTTATTTTTTCAATTTTTTTAACTCGTTAATCTCACATGGAATATTTTTAAATATAAGTACGCTTAATATCAGATCAAATTGTGCTCATGATCAAACTTGCCAATCAGTCACCCATCCTCATACTTCTCTAATCCCAATAGACTTAACTTCTTCGTTCCTTCCGAATGAGCGTCGGAGAAAGAAATTATACCTTGTTGATAATACTATCATATCAATCCTATTAACCTTTGGACCACGATGTCTCATGTCTTTATTTTTAAAATTCCAAACAATTATTTAAGTAAATAAAAATGAATTAGAAATAATAATCTTATATTCAAAGACCAATAAAATGATTTTACTTTTTTCGCCTTTTTCTATTTATTACCGAATAATTCATATCTTTAAATCCGTAAATCGGAAAATCGATAAATAATATATCTAAATCGATTAGAAAAATGAGAGCAATCCAATTATGACATCCATATCATCTTTTCCATCATGCATCATGTTTCTTTAGCGGTGTACTGCAAGCTTTTCCAAATAAAATGTGTCAAAATCTTAAAAAAATCATAAAAAACACTTTCGAATTTGCCAATTCTAAAAAAAATCGGTAAACGGGTAAAATTCGTTGAATTCAGAATAGAAATTTTGGGTAGATCATTTTTCATATAAAAACTTTTTCATGTAACGTCGTATGCAAAATTTATTGCCGTTTTACCGAATATGACGTTTTTTTCAAAGTATGTCAAAATTCATGTTTGCGAATTTTCCTAACTACTAAATAAACTAACATAGATACATCTCAAAGGATTTTCAAATTTGAAGTTTTTATCATTTTCTATTATTTGTCAGTACTGAGCCAACGACTTTGTTGTTGGCGTGGGTTGACACCGTCGCTCCGCCGTTACGGATAGGCCTTCCGGAGCCACGTGTCGCCGCTATGCCGACGGCCAGGGCTACGCTGATGGCTGTCGTTGACTCAGCATGTCTACGCCTACGGCTTTCATGTGCCGATGGCCAGCTTCATGGGCTGTCCGGCTCGTGGCCTACACCGACGGCCCCGACTTATTGTTGTCGGCGTCGGTCTACTAGACTGTTGGGCCTATGTTTGTTTCATGTAGTGTGCTATTCATGCAGGGTAATTACACAGAAGGGACAAAATGTTTATGCGAGATCTAGCGAATTGATTGATCTAAACACAAACTCATGGGTTGCGGAACTGATTTACCAAACCTTTTGGCCCTTCGATGCTCGAAGGATTTTTGCTATACTACCAACTCATGATATGGATGACTTTGTTGGTTCCAATCTGACTCGAACACGAACCTTTTCGGTATGATCAACCTATCATGTCGAATGGAAAAGTAAGGAAAAGTAAGGGCATGTACAATGCGGTGATGTCAGCCCTCCCTTACAGTTGCCATGTTAGATTTTCGCTTAGCTGGAAGAGAGAGAATTAATAAAGAGAAGGTTGTCTTCACTTAGCTAAGAAATGATCTCCTAAAAATTAAAGAATATTATTTTCTCCATTATACCTTGTGCCTTCTCTTATCGATATAATTCCTTACTAGTTGAATGCCCGTGCGTTGCCATGGCACAATCAAAAAATTTGTTCCATCATATGTAAATATAGAATACCTTCAAATTCACGGGTATAGCAAAATATGGCCATTTAATGTTCTAAAAAATTAAACTTACATTTTCTTTTAAATATAATTTGATAAAATATTATCATTTCAACAATAATCTCCTTGGTTCTCACATCCTGGAGACATTTTCAGACAATAGCTTTTCATATGAATCGTCCCTTCTCGTATGGTTAAGACTGAACCTACATGTTTGCTTTGCATGTCATATCCCATGCTCGGGTCACCGTCCTTAAACAATTGATCCAGAGCTCTCCATGTGATAGCGCATCTCTAAAAGAAAACCTTGTCTTAGTGCTCCATCTTGGTGCATGTTTACAAAAAAAGAAAGATAATTATCAATATCCTATTCAACTTTTTGAACATAACCGTAATTTACAAATACAGTTAACCAATTTTTAGGAAATCGGTACAATTAACTTTATCTCTAGCAACCGTTGTTTTGAGAGCAGGTTGTAGTCTCACGAATCTCAACCAACATAACCACCATAATTTTTAGTTCAATATCGCTAACTTCACATACACCAATAGTTTTGCAGGGATATAATATGCTTCAAAATAATTAAATTACTTGTTTGCCTTTTAAAATCTAGTAAAATGACTGTCAAATGCAATTCAAATCATAAATTACTGCACTTGATGGTGACGTAGTTGGGTCATATTTGAGCAATAGGACAAGATACTTCAGATAGTTACGTACCAATACCATGGGATATATAAGGCTTCAGTTCTCACCTTTTTTCAAGCCTTTTATATCATCTAAATTGTGGACGTGTTGGCCCCTCTAGAGCTGCAACAACATATATATACGATCTTCAGTGGCCATAAATATCAATCAAATCTCTTGTTAGTAGCAACGACAATAGTGAAATATGTGTTGATGCTCTTCTCTACCAAGTATTCATGCCTGGCATTGAATAGGATCTAACTCACATGTCGACTGGTTTCGCCCACCATCACGTTCTTCTTGACACGCTTACTATATATCTAAGTAAATTTTAGTGGCTCCCCAAGGGAACTAAGACCTGCATATGTCATTTTACCCTAGTACTCAATCTTTAGCTAAAGTAATATATCAAGAGCTAAAATTATTTGTACTGAGAGAGGACTACAGAAATAACGTTTCTACATCAAGGTATGCACTTTTCCCTGTCAAAGATACTAATAAATTATGTCCGTAAAAATCATCCCTTGATGTAACATATCTTAAACAGAGTTAAGGGAACGAGGAAATTTGCAATGTAAAGTAGTGATTTAGAACGAGAAAATGGGGGAGGAAGCAGAGTCAGAACGGTGTGCTCTGCTCACCAAGCTTAAGAAATTGGTTCGCTCGTCCTCGTTCCAAACCATCACGCAGGACTCAAGTTCCTACAATCTTACGCGATTTTCCATGCTGCTGCCATAGCCATCCGCCTCACCGACGCCACCACATGGAATGCCATTGCCACCTTCTAGTCATGACCTAGTGGACTATTGCTCCAGCTGAGGAGCTCTCCCCCGTCGTGACACTCCAAAGTGAGGAGAAGAAGAACGAAAGGTACCTGACTAATAGGGCATTGACAAATCAAATAGTAATTAAAATACATGGATTAATTTACAGTTCGGACGGAGCAACATTTTACTAAACAGAAGGAATGTGTGATGCATTATTTGCTACCGGCGAGAAAGGATAAAACACTATGGAATTCATATCTACTTCGGTCAGGACTAAGCAAACTTGGAATTGAAAAAGAAAACCGAGAACAAACGGATTAGATGGGAACATCCTTGGAGTCTTGGCCTCGGCTGTACCCATGCGTCTAGAGTGGGAGCACGTAAGGCCTCGTCGAGCTGCCCTGCTGCGTCAGCTTGTCACCTTAGGGACAATGTTCCACATCGATAGTTAGGGCAGCGTTCCCGTGTTTCAGCACTACGTCCTCCATCCCAGACTCCGATGCGAGTTGTGGTCCATACGGCCTACAACACATAGTCACCTGCTATTTTTTAGAGAACAATGGAGAAAAATAGAAAAAAGGAGAGGCGAAGTGAGATAAATATCATAAGTGCGAGTGTTCTTGTCGTCGATGGCGGCTGCGGCTGCAGATGCAAGCGCCGGAAGGTGTGAACTGAAGGTGTTGGTTGCTCGTGATCTATTATCCATCAAGTCATATAGATATAGGATGGAGAGGAGACGCAAACTGAGAAACACATGGTTAGCACTAAGGAGATTTTGCACGATTTCTATGGACATGAAAATAGGCGTCGATGGTGGAATAAGGTTGTGCTGCCGAACTTCCTTATAGATAGTCAAGTGTAGATCAAATGGTGAGGGTCCATCCAGATAAAGCTAGCGAGGGATTTGCGCAGGAGTCGGGACCGGTATTCTTGTTGAATAAAAATCAGAAGAAACAAACTCTAATCTTGGATAACTAAATTTAGTTACAATTGATTGTGATGATAATGCAAGGAAGCAACCAGACGGAACAAAAATTACCTTAGAATGCAAGTCATTTAAATCAGCAGTAGAGTTGTCATTGATATGGTTCATCCCTCAGTACTATTTCTAGCTGCGTGAAAATAATAGTTGTCATTAATATTGGCCAGCGCAAGGAAAATAGATCGGAGTGACGGGGATGTGCTCGAGTCTCTGATCAACTAAGAAGCCACTCACACTCTAACAAAAATTTACATAGATAAGTTCAGATGAAAAGGAAATCTACGTCAGCACTACAAGTTAAATTATCGTCATATATGAAGTGAAGAGAGGAAATGCAGACTGGAACCTTCAAAGGCATCAATATCCGGAAGGCGACCGCTGACGTAGAGGATGACCTCCTGCATGGTCTACCTGGTGAGCATGCAAGAACTCCCCCTTGGTGACGGACTGCTGCACGACGCGGAAGTAGGTGTTAACGATGGCACAAATGGGGCGGTCGGCGGTCGTGACGGCCGCGCATGCAGCCAAGCAGCACCTGCACGACCCTGGCGACTGGCCAGGACGACCTCCTTAGAGCCAGCTCGGTGATCTCGAAGCGGCAGGTCGTGACGACCTCCACGAGAGCATCCATGGCCTCGACGAGTCACGGACCGGGCGTCACGAGTTGGAGGGACATGATCTTGTGCATGGCCGCGCTCGTGGTGGGCACGTCGGTCTTGCCGGAGCGGACGACATCAAGGAAGGGTTGGAGGTAGAGGAGGATTAGCGGGTGGTCGAGGTGCTCGTCATCGGCGCCGTCACGGCCAGTGTCCCCTTCGTAGAGGACCCCTGCCCAGACCTAGAGGGGCGGAGCGCCGCCGGACCGGCGCGGTGATGCATGGAGGGGCAGGGCGTGCATGGAGTTTTGGGTTGGTGATGCGTACTTCTCCCCTCGTACCTCCTATGTGTCCCCGATGTCGCATGCCGTCGTCGGCGAGGCGTCCTTGTCTCCCCATTTCCTCTTGTGCTATCCACGTCCTCCTCTCGTCTGGATCTCCCACTGCTACACGCCCGTGAATCATGATGATAACAAATATTTCACCGACCTCACACTAGTAGAAAATGGGCCTTTGGTTCGGGCCACTAGTCCCGGCCATGGCTTGGGCCGGGACTAATGGTCCGAACCAGACGGCCCGAGGAGGCCGAGGTACTTTGTCCCGGTCCGTAAGGAACCATTAGTCCCGGTTTGAGATACAAACCAGGACAAATGGGTCTGGGCAGCAGCGTGCTCTGGCAGAACCTTTAGTCGGTTTGTATCTCAAACCGGACTAATCCGACTATATATCTGCACCTAGCCCTCCACTCTCTCCTGTTTTTTTTCCTATGTGAGAGCTGGGTATAACTTTGTGCTAACTTTTTTTCTTCATATGCACTAGAGGTGTTCGGTGAAATGCCTGTTAGAGCGATGCTACTTGAGTTCACACAAGACAAAATATGATATGAGGTGCCAGAGCGACACTTAAGGTTTCTCCTGTTTGTTTTGAAGTGTCTTAAAAGGTTAGCAACTATTTTCTTGTTTTGACCGTGCGGTACTAATTTAAGCATCGTGATTGCGTTTGATATATATGCACGGTTGTATGATACAGATGAGCCACCCATGGATGTACGGTGACCGACGCTCTGACGCTTACAGAGAAGGCGTGCGTTCTTTTCGCCTTGTGGCCGAGGCGAACAAGCGACGGGATGGTTTTATGTGTTGTCCATGTGTTGAATGTCGGAATGAGCAGGCTCACACTTCCTCAAGAGTCATTCAGAGCCACCTGCTTCAGTCCGGTTTCATGTCTGGCTATAATGTTTGGACCAAGCACGGAGAAAGAGGGGTTATGATGGAAGACGGTGATGAAGAAGAGAACGATGATGACAACTACCGATCTATGTTCCCTGAATACGATGATACCGCATTTGAAGATAATGAAGAAGAAGGGGGTGAAGAACGGGAACCAGATGAGCCCGTCGATGATTTTGGTCGGGTCATTAGTGATGCAAGGCGAGACTGCGACACAGAAAAGGAGAGGTTGTAGTTCGAGCAGATGTTAGAGGACCACAACACATTGCTGTATCCAACTTGTGAAGATGGCCAGAAGAAGCTGGGTAGCACACTGGAATTGTTGAAGTGGAAGGCAGATACCGGTATGACTGACTCGGGATTTGAAAAGTTGCTGGTAATAATGAAAAAGCTGCTTCCAAGAAATAACCAATTGCCCTCCAGTACGTACGAAGCAAATAAACTTGTCTGCCCTCTAGGATTAGACGTGCAGAAGATACATGCGTGCCCTAATGACTGCATCATCTACCGCGGTGAGAAGTACGAGAATATGGATAAATGCCCAATATGCACTGTATTGCGGTATAAGATTAGAAAAGATGACCCTGGTGATGTTGAGGGCGAGCCACCCAGGAAGAGGGTTCCTGCCAAGGTGATGTGGTATGCTCCTATAATACCACGGTTGAAACGTTTGTTTAGAAATAAAGAGCATGCCAAGTTGTTGCGATGGCATATGGAAGACCGTAAGAAAGACGGGATGTTGAGGCACCCTGCTGATGGTCGGCAGTGGAGAAAAATCGAGAGAGACTTCCGGACTTTCTTTGGTGACGCAAGGAACTTATGGTTTGGTCTAAGTATCGATGGCATGAATCCTTTTGGGGAGCAGAACTGCAGTCACAGCACCTGGCCCGTGACTATATGTATCTACAACCTTCCTCCTTGGTTGTGCATGAAGCGGAAGTTCATTATGATGTCAGTGCTCATCCAAGGCCCGAAGCAACCCGGCAATGACATTGATGTGTACTTAAGGCCATTAGTTGATGAACTTCTACAGTTGTGGGCCAAACCAGGTGTACGTGTGTGGGATGAGCACAAACAGCAGGAATTTGACCTACAAGCGTTGATGTTCGTAACCATCAATGATTGGCCTGCTCTTAGTAACATTTCAGGACAGACGAACAAAGGATACAATGCATGCACTGTGCTTAGATGAGACTGAAAGTATATATCTGGATAAATGTAGAAAGAATGTGTACCCATACAATCGTTGTTTTCTTCCTAGTCATCCCTTGAAGAAGAAAGGCAAGCATTTCAATGGCAAAGCGAAACCGGACGAAGCCTGTCCCCGTAGTGGTGCTGATGTATTTGGTATGGTCAAGGATTTGGATGTAATCTTTGGAAAGGGTCCTGGAGGACAACCTGTTCCGAAAGACCCCATTACCGGACACGCACCCATATGGAAGAAGAAATCTATATTTTGGGAGCTACCCTATTGAAAAGTGCACGAGGTCCGCTCTGCAATCGACGTGATGCACCTGACAAAGAATCTTTGCGTGAATATTCTAGGCTTTCTGGGCTTGTATGGGAAGTCAAAAGATACCCCGGCAGCACGGAAGGACCAGCAACATCATAAAGGACGAGACGGCAAGCATCCAGGGCAATTTCAAGGGCTTGCCAGCTACGCTCTTACCAAATAAGAGAAGGAAATCTTTTTTGAAGTCCTTTTCAGTATCAAGGTCCCGTCTGGCTTCTCGTCGAATATAAAGGGAATAGTAAATATGAAAGAGAAAAAATTTCAAAACCTAAAGTCTCATGACTTCCATGTGCTTATGACGCAATTGCTTTCAGTTGCATTGAGGGGAATTCTACCAGAAAATGTTCGACTAGCCATTGTGAAGGTATGTGCATTCCTCAATGCAATTTCTCAGAAGGTAATCGATCGAGAAAGTCTATTAGGGTTACAGATTGATGTGGTCCAATGTCTGGTCAGCTTCGAGTTGTTGTTCCCGCCATCCTTCTTCAATATTATGACGCACCTCCTAGTTCACCTAGTCAAAGAGATTAGAATTCTCGGTCCTGTGTTTCTACATAATATGTTCCCCTTTGAGAGGTTCATGGGAGTCTTAAAGAAATATGTCCATAATCGTGCTAGGCCAGAAGGAAGCATCTCCAAGGGCTATGGAACAGAGGAGGTCATTGAGTTTTGTGTTGACTTTCTTCCTGACCTTAAGCCGATTGGTGTTCCTGAATCTCGGTATGAGGGGAGGATGACTGGAAAAGGCACACTAGGAAGAAAATCAATGGTATGTAGGGACGGGCATTCTTTCACTCAAGCACACTACACAGTTCTACACAATTCTACCGTGGTGGCTCCGTATATCGAGAAACATAAGAATATTCTATGCTCTGAAAACCCGGGGAAGCCTGAAACCTTGATTAAAGGGGAACACGAGAAGAATTTTGGCAATTGATTGCAGACACATCTCATGAATAACACCACTGTTGGAGATGAGTTGTACTCGTTGGCCAGGTTACCATCTTCGACTATATGTACTTTCCAAGGGTACGAGATAAATGGGAATACATTTTACACGATCGCCCAAGATAAAAAGAGCACCAACCAAAACAGTGGTGTCCGCTTTGATGCAACAGATGACAATGGGCAGAAGAACACATATTATGGGTACATAGAGGAGATATGGGAACTTGAGTATGGACCTACTTTTAAGGTCCCTTTGTTTCGGTGCAAATGGGTCAAGCTGACAGGAGGCGGGGTACATGTAGACCAAAAGTACGGCATGACAACAGTGGATCTCAACAATCTTGCGTACATGGATGAACCATTCGTCCTAGCCAACGATGTGGCTCAGGATTTCTATGTGAAGAACATGTCTACCAAACCGAGAAAAAGGAAAGATAAGCAAAAGAGTACAGAATACGATGAGCCAAAGCGCCACATAGTTCTTTCAGGAAAAAGAAACATCGTGGGAGTGGATGACAAGACAGACAAGTCAGAAGATTACAATAAGTTTCATGAAATTCACTACAAGAAATGTGTTAACTTGTGACGTTCTCATTTTGACGATGGCAATAATCGTCATAAATTTTATGACGATTTGCAATAGATCGTCGCTAGCCACTCTAGAAGGACCAAACCCCTTCAAAATTATGACGATTAGCTTAGAATCGTCGTAATATTGTTAGTTGAAATCGTCATAATGTGAACCCTAGAGTATATCACACTTTGGAATGACTGAAACACCCTAGTTCCAATAGTCTTGCACCTGTAAGTATGTCTAGGGGTATTTTGTAACATCCACTATCTCAACCCTAGTCCCTCACTCCCTCGCACCTCTTCCTGCACTTCGCCACTTATTCCTCTCTGTCTCCTCTCATCTTCTCAATGTATCTAGGGTTTCTCCCCTGCAACCCAGTCGCCGCCCCCGTCCACATCCCTGCCCTCCGCCACCCACCCCCGCCGCCACCACCCCACTCTGCGATGACAACCACGCGCGACGACAGTGGCGACAACACGAGAACCAGCAGCTCTCTCCGCCACGCCTGCATATCCTCGCCGCCAAAGAACAGCACACCCCTCATCTCCTCCGCCACCATGCGCTGCAGCACCCCCATCCAGATCGAGAGGGACATCCACCCAAACCCTAATCCACTCCCACCCTGCACCGTACTCCCACAAACAGACCCCCCTCGCGCTACTGCAGCTGCTGCCACCGTCGCCACCACCACAAACCCCTCCTCTCTACTTCCTCAGAATCCCCACCATGTTCGAGATGGATAGCCTCGTTGGCGGCGGCCCTGAGATCCATGAGGCCGCCAGATCTGTCATCGGGGTCGCCGGATGTAGCGACATCTTAGCCTGATCTACACACCCCTTCTCCCCCCACTCTCTATCTTGATTTCTCTCTTAGTCCATCTCTCTTTCTCTGCAGGAACTCTCGCTGGAGCTTGGATTTGCTGGACAGAGACGTGGTGGAGCGCCTGGAGAAGACCTCACCTCCACCCTCCGCAACCTCTATGTCGGCACCTCCACGCTCGGTATGAATAACCTCAACTCACCTTTCCCATTGTACACTGGAGCAGTATCCGCGCCCTCTAGGGAGAGGTTGCTGCTTGGCAATTATTTAGGAGGGGAGGACTTGGGGACATAAATTTCTAGATGCAACTTCTCAAATTTAGATTCCCCTTAGTTAAGATGTGGCTATATGCTACTATTGAACCACCACACAAAGCCCTGAGCCTACTGACTTATATGGCTGTATGCACTTTGTATTGAAAGCATGGAAAAACAACCTTAAGATTGTCAGATCATCAACTTGCTCATATCACAAAGCTATCAGACTGAAATTGAAACAAATAGAGTTTAAAATAGATGTTGGCAGAGATATTTGCCAAGGATAGATTCATTCATGCTATCCTACTATTCCATTACCTCCTGAACTGATCATTGTAGTGCTTTGTACAAATAAGCCTAGAACATATTGTCACCAATCAGCAGTGCTCTATTTGTATCAAGTGCTATTTGGTTTTGCTCCAAGTAATTAGGAGCTAGTAGTGCAAATATCATTCATTGTTGGTGTTTATCTCAGTTTTACCATGAGCTGTTGTTCTGTTCTGCGTTGTAGTTAATTATTAAACTAAGCTATTGTTCTTTTCTGCTTTGCGTTAATTAGTAAACTATGTCTAGTATAAATATCTCTTCTGCCTCCAATTGTGTTGATTCTATTATAGCTATTTTTTTCCTTTATAGCTGCAATATTTGCCCACAACCAGTTCCAGTTCTGAACGTTCTAGCTCATTACTATTAGTTAATTGGAGCATGAATATTCCTATACCTGGCCGATAAACGGTGCACATGCAGCTTCTCTATCTACCGCTGACAGTTTAGTTTTCTGAAATCTTTTTAGGACTGCTTGGAAATCCTTAGCTAGCTTTGCATCATATATGAACTGCACTGAGATCCTCCCTTTACTTGAATAGGGAGAGGTTGCTGCTTGTTTAGATTGTAAAACATCAGTGTAGAACTGTATATTGTTGTAGAAATTCATCAGCTGGTACATGCTACTGCAAATAACAAGTAAAATATCAACTTGAGAATACTCAAATATAATCCTTATTTCATTTATATCAAATTGCCACTGAAGAACTTATCAGTAGAAGATCATAGTCTTGGGATGATCTTGTTATGATCATAGCAGTGGTATGTCGATTTGATCTATGTTATATGACATGATCTGTGTCACATAGTTTTTGGCTGTCTTGCTCATCGAGTCATGGTTTCATTAAAGCCAATCTTTTACATAGGTAATCATACCGCTTTACCATATCTATCCCAGCCTTTTTTATTTATGTTATTTTATGGAATTGCTAGGTCAGTTCAAAGCAGAAGGAAACCAGTCGCACCAGCAGATGCTAGACACTTTTGAAACAACCCCCCTTTCGCAGTACAGATCCCGTGATCACCTCGTCGAACTGGTGAGTTTCCCCACCCTTCCCTTGGCTGTTTGTGTGTATGCCTTGGCAGAGCGAGATGTGATCTATTTGATCCATCAGCTCGGTGTGGTCTCGACAAGATCTGAACTGCCATTGCCCTGTGTGGCCTCTGAAATCCGATGAAATATTTGTTCTATAGCGGTAACGTGTATAGTAGAAAATCGGGCATTCGTACATTTTTTATTCCAATTCATTAATGTTTCTGTTATTTCCTTAGTAGTCTGTAGTTACACCTACTGATGTTTTTCTCTTCGGCAACATTCTTGTTCTTGTTGTTACAATATATGTGGTATTGGCATGTTTTCTTTTTTGGGATGACATTGGCTGTTCTTTTTTGAACACATGGAAACTACTACTGTAGTTTCTAATTTTTTTTATACTAGAGTTATTAGGCAGCAACCTCTTCTATTTGTGTTGCGATGGAATTATATTCACTATTGAATTAACACAATTACCAATGTAATAGAGATTGTGAAATCTAGAGAGAACATTTCTGATAAGCAGTTGTAGGTATAGTTAGGGACTGATCTATTTAGTAACATAGAAAAGGTCTATTTTTCATGTTGTGAACATTTGAAACCCTGTTGCAACTAAAAATAAAGTAATGTAGTGTTTATGTGGGCTAGGATAGTGCTTTATTTGATGTCCAGAAACATTCCCATTTGTTCTTTGCATAACTTACTGTTAGATACTTTACTGTTATTATCTCACGTGTTCTATTGCTGCTATCAGATATATTGTGGTGTCATCTTACATGAGCTCCAGACTAAGTTCAAAGAAGGCAGAAGACTGATGCGGGTTTTGCTCACATGATTGTACAGTTCATGTAGAAAGTGGCTCGAGATGTACATACTTGCAGTTTTCCACGGTTGTAATATACGAGTGTACGATTTGTAGCTGTTTTATATTCTTGGGTGATGTCAAATATGTCCTGAGTGTAATATTGATCTAAATTTGGTCATCATTCATAAAAATTAATGTTATTTGGCCTATCCATAAGTAAATATTTGATGTTTACTGTTGTTTGTCTGAAATGAAATAAATGCTAGATGGGCTGTAAAAAGGCCTCGGCATAATTTTAAAATGGTTGAAAATAAAAAAGAAACGAACCTTTAAAGGAAAAGGCCATGAAAATAGAGAAGGCCAACTTCTTGGGCTTGGACCAACAAATCAACTGAATTGACGCAAAAATTAATTGACCAAGTTGTTGGGCTTGGCCCATATAAACAGCAGGTATGGTCGGTGATCTCGTGACGCCGGATGGCCACGTGGGATCGACACAGCCATGTCAGTTTTCCCATGACGATATTGGATCGTCATAACAGTTATGACGATCCAATATCGTCATAAACGGTTATGACGATTTCACTAAAATCGTCGTTATAGTTCATTTGCAACGCCCAGCTTTCGACGATCTCAAAATCGTCATAGAATCGTCATAAACGGACTATTGTGACGATTTTGTGACGAAAATAGAGGGTCATATATAGCCAGATTCCTTGTAGTGATTCCGCCCTTCAAAGTGAAAACTGACCCAAGCATCCTGTTAAATGATGAAGATTCTCCATGGCTACGGTGCAGAAGAAAACCACAACACTAGATGTTGGTGATGTGTAATAATGTATTAAACCTTTTATTTGAGACATAAATCTATGTAATGTATTAAACCTTTTATTTGAGACATAAAGGTCCCCTTTCATGTAATACATCTTGCTCAATCAAACTAGACGTTGACGATCGGGTTCTGAGCCGCGGGAGGTGATCACCCAAAGAGAAGGAACCATCACAAGAGAAAGAACCCACAAACACTAAGGATACATAGCACAACTGAAAATTAAGATACAAAGTGATTCATTCATGCTCCTGCCTAGCCCTGTAATACGTGCCACTGTAGTCGTCGTAGTTGCCGGCTCCGTCGTCGCTGTCATCGTCGGGGTCGCCGTAGTCGAACCTTGAAGGTTGGGCACACGTGGGCTGGATTTGAGGGTACCGCTGGCGGGGGTTATTGCCAGTCGTGTTGGGGTGGGACTCAATGGAGCTTGACATCCCTGGACCTAAAGGTGAGAGGACACTCGGAGAAGTACTGGGTGGTATCATTTTATGGGACAAGATCAACATCAAGCTTCCAGGCTGGACGCCAAAGCCAATACCGCCTCCGAGTGGTCACATGTCACCTTCACCTCCATTACCTCCAAGAAGCCCACCCCATGACTACGACCACCACAGCTCGAGTCCATCTCAATCTCCGCCGCAGCCTCCGATTAGTACTAAACGACGCAGGAGCCCAAAACGACAAATGTCGCCCCTCCCAAGAGTACCTCATAAGAATCTTCCTATCAGACCTTACGATCGTACTGACAAGGAAACCGACATGATCGTAAAGGCCAAATGTGTTGCGCAGCTTCAAAAGAAGAAACCCGAGCCCGCCCCGGTATACACCGAGAAGCAACAAGCGTATGCACTTTCTTTTCTAAACACAAAATCGCAATATGACTTGCACCATAAGCTAGATGACTATCGACCCACACTTCAGAAGGAAGTGAAGAAGAGCAAATCACGTAGAAGTGCAAGCGGGAGCAAATCATCAGGTCAATGTGCAACCGGGAAAAGAAAGGACGTCCCCCAGCTCGGGGAACAGGCCAAAAAATCGACCCCACCCCTCAAGGTGGTATCCCATGACATTCCCCAGCAGGATATGGAAGAAGCTGCGAAGCTTGCGTCCTCTATGAATGTGACTGTTGAGGAATTGCTAGGTTCCCAGGACGACAAGTTACCCAAGGCTCAGGTAGTCCCTACATATGTCCCTGGGAAGCCTCTGGTCAGCATTGAGCAGTTCCAAAAACTGCCAACACAAATGCGGAGTTTACATAAATGGTACTTGAAAGCCGTAAAGCAGGAGAGAATAATGATCGTGGCGAAAGTCCCACATGACTACTAGTTCCGAGAAGAAGAGGTCCACGTTGAGTTTCCAGAACTCTTCCAGTTATACATTTTCGACGCCCTCGGCAAAAGTCTCATGAGTTGCTATTGTCTGTAAGTTGCTGAATTCATTGTCTATATATAAGTTGTTCATTTTTTTCAGTTGTTCAGTTCATTGCATGTAATTATCCTAATTATATCCTTTTGTACTCTATTATTATGCAGAATGAAGATCATGGAATGTAAAAGAAGGTCAATCTTTAGTGTTGGGTTCATTGACCCAGATAAAATACATGTACAGACGCTAACGACAAAACCCGAGGACACGCAGGAAAACCTTAAAAGGTTTCTAACGGAGCAAAATTTCTGTGACCACATACTGTTTCCTTACAATTTCGCGTGAGGGTCTTACTCTATTGTACACATTCTCTTTTGCTTACTCGATGTTAAGTATAATTGATGAGTTACTGATGTATATATAAACGTGTACAGTTTCCACTGGATTCTCATGGACATTCAACTTGATAAGGGAAGAGTTTAAGTCATGGACCCATTAAAGAGACCCCTGAAAATGTTTACGGACATGCAGGACATGCTCCAGAGGTAATTTTCGCTCTACATCGGTCTCTTTCGTTGATTTCCTGAGATATCACGTAATAAATAACTCATTCATTTTCTTCACCGGGTAGGGTTTGGAACCTGTTCAAGAGTGCGTTTACTGGTGACTTTTGTGAGAAGTTGACGTTTAAGCCAGTCTCGGTAAGTAGTACGCGCATCTCTTTACTTCTAGTTTCAATACAATTATGATGCTGGATTATTATTTTGATTGAATTCTATTCTCGTAAAGTGCGCGAGACAGCCACCGAAGACGAATCTATGTGGATTCTACGTTTGCGAGTTCATTCGCACGTTTATCAGTGAGCTGAATGATTATAGAGTCGATGTAAACAATACATTCATAACATTATTTTTATTACCGTCACTTTTTGTTATCATGATTGATATTCATATTGATCTCCTTTTCTTATATAGTTCGAGAAAATGCGGGATCAGCTCCTACCAGAGCAACGCGTAGTAGCAATTGCTGAAGAACTGGCAGGATTCTTGATGAACGAGATGATAGATGACGCCGGAGAATTTAGTGTGAATAGGCGCCGATGATCCCCGACCGTGTAATTGAATAGACGGGCTCTAGTCCCGATAATTGTGATCTCCATGTGTAACTATCATGTATATATTTGTATGCTCGATCTTAAGAGAAGTTATCTTATGTATGCACGAACATGTACGGTATGTGGTAGCGTAGAAAACTATTTTGAAATAAAAAAATGATACAAATTGAATTCTCTGCCGCGGCAGAAAAAGTGCCTAAAGTTCTGCCGCGGCAGAGAACCATTTGTCCCGGTTCATAATACGAACCGGGACTAATGGGGGCACCCAGCGCCCGCAGAGACAGCCACATGGATACCCATTGTCCCGGGCTGGTAAGAGGGCCGGGACTAGTGGGTGGGCCTTTAGTCCCGCCCCTCCAGTCCCGGTTATCAGGACCGGGACTAAAGCCCCTTACGGCCGGGACTGGAGGCCCGTTTTCCACTAGTGTCACCTCCTTCTTGTGCATGGAATTAGCAAGTTGGTTGAAGAAACGCACGACCTAAGGAAGGGATATGCATAGCTTGTGTGGAGAGACTCACGTACGTGCATCGGCATTGCCGGCAAGCTAATAGGGGAAAGCCCATAGAGATTATTTTTGTTTCACGATAGGTATTGACATGAAATCGCCAGTTCAGTTTTGGATTGTTACTTGCTACCGAAAAATATGCACGATGGCGTATTGATTGTTAGGCCTTTCTTTGTGTACATGCGGAGTTTGTTGCCTTTCTTTGTTAAGATAAAACTAGCAGGATGGCCCTCGCAGTTTCTAGAATAAATTTGATGTTTGTGGTTATTTCAATTTTGCGTCAGAAAACTAAACTCCAATTCTATTGTCATCTGAATTCAAAGCTTAGTGTACTATTGCTTTTGTGAAAAAAAATCATCTTTAATTTGTTGGTGAATAAAGTTTATGCCATTCCCATAATAGCAAATCAAGGTGATTTTGTTCTCAGTTTTGTTCTCTATGTACCAAATCTCTAGTCACAGGGTGAAAACTCTAGGTCTAACCTTAATGGGTGTGCGGGAGGCATGCTTTATTCAAAAGTTTTAACACCTCATGAGCCAATATAATTATTGATCTAAATTCTTTAAAATGGTAATGTAGGTTTCATTACATATAAATTAAGTTGTATTTTTGTATCCATTTAATAGTTCTTTTTTATTATAATCTTGCAAGTTTTCATGAAGACTTTCTAAATATCTCAGGTGATTAAGAATTATTTGGTAATGTTAATTTTTTAAAGAGTGCATTAAGGGAGGAACCTACCGTGATTTTTTGTTTTTGAAAGAGAACTAAAGCATCCGTGAAGACTTAAACCCGTTTGGTACATCCATTTTGTTAATATAAAGTGGCATTGCCTTACTTCTTTGCTAGTGTTAAATACATCGAAGATTAAGATAGTATGTACATGTCTTGACTTGTATATAAATGGAAAAAATATCAGATTTAATCTGGACACTTAACTTGACCAATTGATTTTTGTAGTTGTGAGGTGCCAAATTATTTTATATGTACGTAAAATTGAGATCTCCATAAACTACTTAAAAGTTACTTTATGTGTACGTAATCTTAGATTTCAAACTGGATTGAAAAGAAATCACATGGTTGCAACTTCCATGTGTCAGAGAAGTGTTTATGTCTCCATAATAATATAGATGTTGTAGTACGACATGAAGCTTTAAGAATATCAAAAGATATCTTTCTATGTGAATATTCGTTGTTTTTTGTTCATCCATGACTAAATCTCAGTCATTCTTTTATCTATAATATCTAAACCATTTCTTTTGGGCGGCCCTAACATCATTCTTTGTCAATGTGATCCCCCAATTTCTTTTGAGTCCTAAAATCATTAAATGTCTATGTCAGTCTTTTAGAAAAACACCTTAGAGAAAGGCTTAGATAACACTTTATGATATATGATTTGAAGCTCACCACCATGTTTGGCTACAATTTTCTTTTAAAAAAAATTAAAATGGTAATTTGAAGATAATCGTGTCCCACTCCCCGAGCGGTGACACAAATATAGGGTTCTACTGATATTAGACTCTGGGTGAGAGCTCGGGAGGTGGTAAAATAAACACCAATTATGTTCATATTTTTTCTTATTTTTGTAAACTATATCGCTAGATTTTCAAAATCATATCTTAGACTTGTACTATTTGTGCTATCACCTGATACGTGTGTACATGTTTTTTTTTGAAACTACCTGATACGTGTACATGTTAGTACAATCCTAACATGCACGTAATAGCAGCAGGTCCTATTATAGATTTTTAAAAGGTGTGTGAATATCGCAGAAAAAAAACTAAACACCGTATATTGTGTTAATGAGCCGATGTCATTGATGATGTCAGCACATGCCTGACACCCTCGTTGTCGTGTTGCCCCTGGTTTAGTACAGGTTGCAACGCATCTTTTTTTCTTTGAATCGCACGTGGTGCAACACGTTAGGCTTAAATCTCAACAACTAATCTATCTTTTAGTACGTGTCTGGTATAGGACGATAGGGCACGAATCAGACTATATTTGTATGCACGTAACTTTTAGATCTTTTAATCCCATCCGTTAATTATATATCTAACTGTCTAAATAATTTAGGTGATGTGGATCGACCTGGTGTCTCGAAAAACACTCTTATATTGCTTTTAGTATATAATAGATCGGCATGGGTGTTTACGGGCGGGAGTTTGTTAGCCGTGCACGCGGCTGCAGTTTGTTCTTTTTTTTTTTGGCTGTTGGATGTTTCGGGTGGCATTTGTTTTGTAATTAAGTGAAGTGTGACACCAGGTATTCACCACGGGTTTTCTTTTAATAGTAAAGACTATAATTAGTTAATTTATATTAATTCTTAGAGATAATAATAAGAGATGATCCATTGTACAACTTATTTTTATTCCTTCTCTAGATTATGTGGAGGACTAAAAGAAGACCCGTCTTCTTTACCATTGTACATGCGCTAAGTTCGGAAACAGGGTGAAACGCGGCCAGGGCGCCGGGCAAACCACACCCTATGTGGGCGACAATCTATTGCTTGAGGGTACCCGGCAAAGCAAAGATGTTTTTGTGGCGATTCATGTAGGAAACAATCCCATGTGGTGTAGTCCTAGCAAACATGCATGTTAAGGTGAGTGCCCAATGCCCCTTTTGCGAAGAAGACAAGGAAGACACGAAGCATTTGTTATTCCTACATCAGTACATCCCGACCCCGAGCTGTGCTTGTTTGGAGCCATCTAGGACTGGATAATCCGATAACTAAGGACTGCACCATTGATCGTGCAGGACAAGCTGTGTTGGAATACCTATTATGCACATGCGAAGATCATGCTAATATGATTCTGGGGCTTTCACGTATCAGGCTCGAGTTTTTCCGTGACATGTGACAGCCGAGGTGCACGCCCTGAAGCAAGGCCGCCTCCTCGCTCAGTCAATAGGATGAAGACTGATCTATTGCTCCGACAATTCAGTTCAGTTTACCGATTCGTCGCATACAAGAACACCGCGATCCTTGCATTCACCACAAAAACTAATTACAACTGCCGCCACAACACCTAAATTACCAAAATGCAGCCCCGGAGCTCACCTGAGCCTACTGCCGTGGCGGCAACGCGGGCGGCGGCGTGGCTTCGCTCACTCAACCGGGTCGAGGTCGGTGAAGATCTTGCCCTGCTCCTCTGCCACCCGGTCCCACTCCTCCGCCTTGTCCGCGCCACGGCCACTAGTAGAGAAAACCTTATAGCCAGATTCCTTACCGCCGGCGAAGTGGTCACTAGGGTCGCCGACGGTAAGGCTATCCAGGCCTTCCTCTTGTTACCGTCGGCGAAAGGACACAGGCTTTGCGGGGCTAGTCCAGTTATCGCTGGCGAACAAATCTGTCGTGCACCAGAACTATGGTGGGCCGCGTGTCTCGGGATGGGCCGGTTTTTTCGAGGGAAGTGAAACCCAATTAATTGATTCGACACAAGGGGAGCCAAAGAATATTTATAAGCATTAACAACTGAGTTGTCAATTCAGCTGCACCTGGAAACAATCTTGCTTATAGCAGTTTATCAGTAGCAACAGTTTTGTAATAGGAATAGTAAAGTAGCAGCAGTAGTAAAGTAAAGACAGTAGTAACAATAGCAGTAAACAGTGGGATTCGAGTGCGGTAGGCATAGGGATGGATGGACGGGCGTTGCATGGACAAGACAATTCACATAACAATCAGAACATAGGGCAATTGCAGATAAATAAGATAAAGCATCCAAGTACTAGATAATCCTAGGCATGTGTTCCATATATAGTCATACGTGCTCGCAATGAGAACTTGCATAACATCTTTTGTCCTGCCAGCCCGTTTACAGCGGGGCCTCAAGGGAACTACTCGCAATTAAGGTGCTCCTTTTAATAGAGGACCGGAGCAAAGCATTAACACTCCGTGAACACATGTGATCCTCACATCAAAGTCATTCCCTCCGGTTATCCCGATTTCTGTCACTTCGGGGCCATTGGTTCCGGACAACAACGTGTGTATACAACTTGTAAATAAGACCATAAACAATACTATCATAATGAATCAATAACATGTTTAGATCTGAAATCATGGCACTCGGGCCCTAGTGACAAGCATTAAGCACAACAAGTCGCAACAAAGTCATAAAGCACTAATAAAAGATACTAGGCACCATGCCCTAATAATCTGATGCCATTACATGAACAATCTCATCCAATCCCTACCATCCCCATAGCCTACAGCGGGGGATTACTCACTCATTGACGAGGGTTTAACTCGTCAATGCCCATTGTTATGGTCTTGGGTTTTGGAGAAGGAGGGAGCGCTGGAGACATCTATCGGCTAGCAAACAAGCACATAGGGGACAAAGGATTTATCCAGGTTCAGGCCTCGTAGAGGTCCCTACTCCTGTTTGTCTGCTCGTGGAATTATTGAAGGAGTCGAAAGTTACAATGGTGCGCAGATGCAATCTGGCAAGGGTTGTGGAAACTAGGGTTGCGTGTGTCCTCCTCGCCGCCCCCTCCTAGCCTTTATATAGATAGGCTAGGTCTTGGGTAGCAGGTCGAGTCGGTTACAAGTTAGGATTTTCCCTTTCAAACTTTCTATCTTTTAGCTTCTTCTTGTCCTTCAAGCAATCAAGAGTCTGTAGGTTACTCGAGTCCCTCCATTCGGGCCTTGGCGACACCGTGGGCCTGTATGTATTTGGACCGTATATACCAAGCTCGAGCACCTGTAGGGTGTACCCATGTCAGTAGCCCCCGAGTGCCCAGTGGAATCGTAGATTCGACTGGGGACTTTTTGAAGCCTTCGAGTGCCTAAATGAGTACATTTCAATTGCTTTTATTTGTGTCATAGGGATTGTTGATATACGTGCCTGATATAGCCGAAGTATCGGTATCAGTTAACCACCTTAGGGTGAAACAACGCAATCTACTCAAATTCGAGTCCCCGGACTCGAATCCGGAAAAGTGCTGGTGTAATTCGACTCCGGCCGCGGAGGTCTTACAGGAGTCGAATTCCAATTATATGGGTGTGGGCACTTGACGCGTCCGTCAAGGCATGTTCATCGTGCCTGTAGGCACGGATATGTTTCTGGTAGTGCGCAGTTAAATGCGTTGCCAGGCCTTATTCAGGTCTTACCTTCACGCCGTAGGCGCGGCATCCGAATTTTATCATCGCAGAGACGATTCAGGTAACCCAGGAGACGCAGTCTCTTTGTAGGGGAAAATAATGAGGCAGTGTCGCCATGAGATTCGAGTGTGGATGTTATCAACACACAGTTTTACGTACAAATAATCATAGGGTGCGCGACCAGCGCTCCCTATGGGAGTAGCCCCCGAGTGCCTGGTTGAGTCGAAGACTCAGGCAGGGACTAAAGAACTTTTGCAACTGTTGTCGATTTTTGCTTGCTTGTTTCAGTCGATCACTCAGGCAGGTACTAAAACATTTTTGCGACTGTTGTCGTCTTTTGCCTGCTTGTTTCAGTCGATGACTCAGGCAGATACTAAAATACCTTTGCGACTGCTGTCGTCTTTTGCCTGCTGGTTTCCGGCGCTCCCTATGGGAGTAACATATGTCCAGAATCGAACTGTGTTTCAAGTGGTTGGGTTTGCTTTTGTGATTGTCCATGTTCCCGCAACAAGAAAAAGAAAAGTCGTAGAGTGCGCGGCCAGCGCTCCCTATGGGAGTAGCCCCCGAGTGCTTGGTGGAGTCGAAGACTCCAGCAAGGACTAAAAATAGTCGAAATTTTCCACTTCATAGCCTTGGTGACGTCAGTGCTGACGCTTGTATGACCTTAGTTGCCCGCATGAGCGGTTTTGACGGGACATGACGAGCAGTGGGTCCCATTTTCTGACTTTGATTTGACTAGGCGTGCGTAATCTTATTTTTAATTGTGCCTCCTCGATTTCCGCGCGTAATGGTAGAAGTGGGGGGATGGTTCGCGCTTCCTCTTCTCCGCGGGTCCAACGCGATGCGTGCCACGTGTCTAGTAGGGTTTTTGTCAGCCGTTGGATTGCATCTCCCAGGGGTTAAGTAGCAATGCTACGGCGGTAATTTCCCATCTGTGCTCTTTCTCCCTTGCTGCCATCGCCATTGCTGTTCCTTTTCTGCTTTCCGCTGCGCCCATCTTCTCCACGACGTTGGACCAGCTCCGTTCGTTCCCAAGCTACTTCCTTCGCTCACATCGCCGCCGCGCAATGGGGAAGAAGAAGGGAGGCGCTGCCGCTGATTCCGCGGCCACCCTCGCTGCAGCGAAGAAGAAAGGTGGCTCCGCTGTTGCGAGCACCAGTGCCGCCGCCGTCGGGAAGAAGAAGGTCGCGGGCACCCGCGTGACCAATGGCGCATGGCGCCCCTCTATCATCAAGGCGTCGGATCTCCGTCTTCTTCGCCAAGACGGAGTTATTTCTGCAGCAGTCGCCGATTCGCGCGTCCCTAGCGGTGAGACCATTCCTGTGCCTCCCGCTGGTTATCGAGTGATGTTTCTTGCATTCATCATTCGCGGTCTTTCCTTGCCTCTTCACCCCTTTCTTCAGGGTCTTCTTTGTTTCTATGGGCTCCAGCTCCACCAGCTGTCCCCAAATTCTCTCCCCCACATCACTTGTTTCATCACTCTCTGCGAGTGCTGGCTCGGAATCGAGCCACACTTTGGTCTTTTCAAGCGCATTTTTAAATTGAAGCGTCAGTCCGCATCTGGCTCTTTAGTTTATGACGTAGGTGGTTGCGGAATCCACGTCGACCCATCCGCCACCTACTTCGATATCAAGCTTACCAAGTCCGTCCAGGGATGTAGGGACAAATGGTTCTATGTTCGCGACCAGAAGGCCAAGGACGAGCACTTTGGACTCGCGCCTTTCGATCCCGCGACTCCCTGCAAGAAGATGCGTTCTTGGAAGAACGTGATCATGCCTTCCGAACTCGCGGAGACAGACGTGCTATATCAGCGCGTCTGCGACCTCGAGAGTCGCATAGGCGCAGAAGAGGGAGGCTGCGCCCTTGTCAGGACTTGGCTGCGTCGTCGCGTCCAGCCTCTCTAGGCCAGGGTCCATCCCATGTTCCAATGGGGTGGTGTTGATGATCCCACTCGCGTGTCTGCTGATGGCATGTCCGCAAGTGAGGTAGATAAGAGGGTGCGACTGGTCACGAAGTACACCCTCAAGGATGTGCTTCCGAACGAGCCAGTCATTCCTCCTTTCGATGCTTCGAATCCTCCTCCTGAGGTATGGTTGTGCTACGTAGTAGCTTATTTCCTCGATTGCGTTTCCTGTTATGTTTGCTGATCTTTACTTTTTGTATGCAGGAGTGGGCGGTGTCGCCTTGCATGCCTCCCCTCCCTGCGGGGATTATTCCTCGTGAAGCTTTGGAAGAGGACGAGTCTGAGTCGACTGTCCCTTCTGATGTGGAAGAGGAAGCCCCCGAGTCCGAGAGCCCAGATACTCGCAAGCGTTCGTGTAGCGGGGATTCCGACGCGTCGACTCCTTCATCTCCAGGAGGCACGGCTGTGGACGCGGAGTCACCAATTCCAGCTGTTCCTGTGAGGGCTATGGCACCGTCTTCTCGCAAGAAGATGCGAGCCCAAGGAGTCTTCGTCGGAGTCGGCGGAGGCCACGTTTGATCTTGACAAATTTGACTGGTAAGTTTGCTAGTGCATTCATTCTTCTCTTGTTTTCTTCTTGTTGGCTTTGCCCTGGAGTTTGCCCTTTCTGAGTGCGGATTTTGTCTTGCAGTCAAGAGGCGTCGTCATCTTCTGGCGACGTCGAATTTTTGAAGGAATCAGGAGTCGCGACCTCAAGGGCCAAGATAGAGGTCGAGCGCGCTCCTTCTCCTTCGGCGGCGGCCCACTCCGGGCACAATTCTTCGAGCTCTCCTCACGTAGGGGAGCATTGAGTAGTTGCTCGGATGACGGTTCAGCAATCTTCTTCGGAGTCGCTGGAGGACCATGTAAGTATATCTTTCTTTCTTTTATAATTTGGCAGTCAACGCCTTTTGTTGCCCTCTGCTGACTCCTTGTTTTGTGTGACAGCTCCTTGTAAAGGAAGCCACGCAGGTGGCGGAGCAGGTGATGGCGATGGGTCGCCAGCATGCGATGCTAGAGACGCTCCACTGCGTGGTCGAGAGTGAGTGTTCTATACTTATTCTTTTCGTCTACCCTATATTTTGGTATAATCGACTGACAGCCAATTATTGATTGCCATATAGCTGAGCATAACACTTTACTACGCGATGTCGCCACGTTGGAGAAGACGCTAGCCGCAGCTGTGAAGGGGCGCGACGAGGCAATCGCGGCTCGTGATGAAGCCCGTGGCCAAGAGGATCTGCGCGCCTCCTTTGCGCGTGGTTGTTCAAGAGCAATCGTTCTCGCCGCCAAGGCCCTCTCGTACCTTCTTGGTAGATATTTTATTGATGTTCTTCTCTTCCTTTGTGGTGCCGGTGGCACTAGAAGTTTGATCCATGTGTGTATTTTGGTGCAGATGCTGGCGGCTTGAGTTTTGATCCACAAGCCCTTTGTCGCGAGGACGCTCTGGCGGGCGCGGTATCTGCGATCGAGGATCATAGCGCCGCTGTCCAAAATACGCTGTCCAAGGCCAAGGCCACCCTGAGTCGCCTCCGGGAGGAGCTGATGCCGAAGGCGGAGCTGGTCGACAATGTGGAAGAGCTTGTGGAGTCGCTCGCTGGGGGTGTGCCTGCCACATACAAGAACTCCATCCGCGCAGCTGGCGCGACCATGTCGCTTGCCATGGTGCAAGCCCACGGAGTCGAAGTGGATCCTTCTGCGGTGTCGAAGACGATGTCTGTTGGCACGGATGGTCAGCAGGAAGTATTCGCTCCCTTTGCGACTACATGTGCCAAATATGGCCATTCCTTGATAAACACTCTTGCCAAGTATTTGGAGGAGCTCAATCGTGCAAAGCAGGCGGCGAAAACTTCGGCCTCAGGGGCCAGCGGAAAATCAGTGGCATCTGATACTGCCACGGACATGATGAAGCCCCCGAGGTCATCGAAGTCGAAGAAGCCAGCTGCTCCGTAGTTAGTTTCTTGTAATAGCTGATGAACTTGCTCTTTTGATTGGAGAACATGCCTGTTGGTGAATGTGTTTGTATATACTTTTATTGATCCTGAATGCATCTGTTACTTTTTGACTTTTGACTTGGTCGCTTTATTTGCCTCTGGATTGATTTTTGGTAGGGTACATCAAGTGGTCCTGTGGGGGGAACCCCGGACTCGCCATCTCTTGAGGATATAGTGGCACCACCATGCTCCAGGGTAGAGGAGCTGTCCTTGCTTTCGCGACTTCGTGATCGCATTAAGCAACTGGAGCGTGAATTGCCCGTGATCCGCGGTAGCGCGGACGTGTGGAAGTCAAAGGCTGAAAAAGCTGCCGCCCGCGAGCAATATCTGCTTGGTGAGGTGACGCAACTGGGCGACCAATTTAAGTGTTAGTTTGCTCATCCTCGTGTTTTCCTTTGTAGTTAATCGCAATGGGACATTGTACTCATGCTGTTGATGCTGCTTCGTGTAGTTGTTAGCACACGCCATCCGCAGGAGGAGAGGGATAGGATTGCCATCCGTCTTCATGATCTCACCCAGGAGCAACTTCAGGAGAGTGAATACTTCTGGGTAGATCATGATCGTGCAACTGCGTTAGCGAACCTGCAGGATCGCGCCTCGCGGGTGCTGCTCTTTCTAAAGAAGTCGCAGTCATGTTTGAAGAACAACTATCGAGCGATGTTCCCGCTGGATGATACTCCATCAAGCCTGCTGGCTCTCCTTACCAAATTTCAAGATATGTCCGTGGTTCGCGAGTGCGTGAGGCAGCAGTTGGTGGCTGGTGCCAAGGCTGCCCTCTCCGTGATGCGTTTGCATAGGCCTAACGTGGATGTCGCCGCCATTGCCTCTGGGCCACCGGTGCCACCAGCAGGATCTTCCTGGAACATGGTGCAGCACTATCAGGCGATGGACCGTCCAGCCGAGGAGATCGTCGACTTCTTCGAGGAACAGACTAATGTTCTTCTGTTACAAGGGTATCCAAATATGTATCCTGCACATAAGTGTACTAGTTTTGTAAAGTTCATATATATTTGTAGATAATTTATTGTTGAATGTATGCAAATAGCTTTATAAGCGTGGAGTGCGTTGCACTTATGCGAGTCCTTTTCGTTAGCCTGGCCATCTTTGTATCGTTCCCCTGTCAACTTGTCAGGTGCGTTGCAGCTGGGTTGAGTTTGTGTTAAGGGGTTCGATTGATGTACCAGCTACTCGAGATGTCGCGTTATTGTTCGAAGAACATATGTGTATAGGGTGGCGTAGCCCCCGAGTATGAAAGTTGACAAAGTAAAGGAGAACACGGAGTTTTGGGGCACTTAGCTTTTATTTATTTTGAGAACAGTACGAAGTAGAATGTGCGGCTAAGTAGCCTTGGCTGAATAGCCTTATTTGCGATGCAAAAGTAAAGAGAAACGACTAAGGGTAAAAGCGTCGCAGTTGTGCGACGTTCCAAGGGTTGGAGTATGCGACTCCTGTCTCTAAATCTTGAAGGCGATAGGCGCCACCTGGGATTACTTCTGTAATCACGTACGGTCCTTCCCAGGGGGACTCGAGCTTGAGATGCCCCTGCTGCTTCAGTCGCAGGACTAGGTCACCTTCGACAAAGGATCTGGGGCGAAGCCTTCTGCTATGATAGTTGCGCAGGTTCTGTTGGTAGATCGTGGATCTTTCTGCAGTGATTTCTCTTGCTTCATCAAGGAGGTCAACGGAGTCTTCGAGTGCGAGGGATGACTCCTGCTCCCTGTAGGCGACTATGCGTGGCGCTTTATACCGTACCTCGGTGGGTAGTACTGCCTCTGCTCCGTGTACCATAAAGAATGGTGTGTAGCCGGTGGCGCTGTTTGGAGTTGTACGTAGGCTCCAGAGTACGGATTGCAGTTCGTTCGGCCAGCAGCCCGCGGCTTGTTCGAGTGGTCAGAGGAGTCGCTTCTTGATGCCGCTGCAAACGAGCCTGTTTGCCTTTTCCACCTGACCGTTGGTCTGTGGGTGTGCTACTGAGTCGTAGCTGATGTTGATCCCCAGGTTCTCGCAGAACTTGGAACTCCTTGGATGTGAAGTTCGTTCCGTTGTCGGTGATGATGTTGTGCGGCATGCCGAAGTGGTAGACGATGGACTCGAAGAACTTGACTGCGCTGTGCCCTGATTGCTTGGTCACTAGCATGGCCTCCATCCACTTGGTGAATTTCTCGACTGCGACCAAGAGGTAGACGTAGCCTCCTTGCGAGGACCTTGGAAGTTTGCCAACCATGTCGAGTCCCCACTGGGCGAAGGGCCAGGCCAATGGAATAGGCCGGAGTTCTGCGCCTGGTGTGTGTGGCTTGTCCGCGAATTGATGACAAGCGTTGCACTTTTGGACTATATCCTTGGCGTCGCGCATGGTCGTGGGCCAGTAAAATCCAGCTCGTAGAGCTTTGGCAACGAGGGCGCGACTGCCGGCGTGGTGTCCGCAAGTCCCTTCATGGATGTCGAGGAGGACTGCTCTTCCATCGGCTAGGGAGACGCATCGTTGTAACACGCCTGTGATGTTGTGTTTATACAGTTCGCCGTTGATAATGGCGAATGCCTTGGAGCGTCGCGCGATGTGCCGTGCGTCTGTCAGGTCGTCCGGTAGGCGCTTGCTGAGGAGGTACGTAATGTACGGCTGCGTCCAGGATTGTTCGATCATCATGACGCTCATTGGTCCCTCGAGTCCTGTGTCGAGCTCCAAGTCATCGAGTGTTATTGGCTCATTGGGTGGCGTAGCCCCCCGAGTCCGTTGCCGCGCTTGTTTTCTTCTCTGCGGCCTTTGGCTTGATGGAGCGTTCGCATATGCGCTCGAGAAATACCCCAGGTGGTATCGGTGCACAGGTGGAGCCTATGTTGGCGAGTGCGTCCGCCTCCTCATTGCTTTCGCGACCTATGTGTCGCAACTCGCAACCATCAAAGTCTCCTTCAAGTGTGTCGTAGAGGTCGCGGTATGCGATCATGTTGTCGTTCAGTGCGTCGCACTCGTGCATTGTTTGGTTGACGACCAGCTTGGAGTCGCCATATATGATTAGCCTCTTTGCGCCGCAGGCTTTTGCCATCCTCATCCCGTGTAACAGGGCCTCGTATTCAGCCTCGTTGTTTGAGGCTGTGGACTGCATTCGCAGGACGTATTTTAGCTTGTCCCCTTGAGGTGATGTCAGTATGACACCTGCTCCTGCTCCATCTTTCCTCTTGGATCCGTCGAAGTGCATTGTCCAGAGGTAGGACATGTCTGGCTTGTCCGGGAGTTGGTTTTCCATCCAATGTACGAGGAAGTCAGGGAGAACTTGCAACTTGATTGCGCCGCACTTTTCGTATGTGATGTCTCGTGGAGACAGTTCGATTCCCCAAAGTGCGACTCGCCCTGCGGCGTCAGGGTTGTTGAGGATATGTCCCAATGGGGCGTCGTTGACTACCATGATTGGGTGTTCCTACAAGTAATGGCGCAGTCGCCGGGCGGTCATAAAGACGCCATATGCCAGCTTCTGGTAGTGCGGGTACCGCTGTTTTGTTGGCGTGAGGACCTCGCTGAGGTAGTATACCGGGCGCTGTACGCCGTGGACCTCGCTTTCCTCAGCCCGTTCGATGACGAGCACTGTACTAACCACTTGGTTGGTGGCAGAGATGTACAGCAGCAGTGGTAACCTTTCTCATGGAGTTACCAATACTGGCGAGGTGGATAGCAGGCGCTTGAGGTCTTCGAATGCTTCTTGCGCTTCATTGGTCCACTCGAACTTGTCAGCTTTGCGGAGGAGCTGATAGAAGGGCAGCGCCTTTTCTCCCATTTGACTGATAAATCGACTGAGGGCCGCGATTCGCCCGGCTAGTTGCTGGACGCCTCTTATGTTCTTTGGCTTCTCCATGGCCAGTATGTCCTATATCTTTTTCGGGTTTGCCTCAATTCCTCTCGTGGAGATGAGATACCCGAGTAGCTGCCTAGAGGGTACGCCGAAGGCACATTTTTCCGGATTGAGCTTTATCCGGTAGCGATCGAGATTGGCGAAGGTTTCGCGCAAGTCGTCGATTAGAGAGGCTTCTTCCTTGGTTTTGATTACTATGTCGTCGACATAGACTTGTATGTTGCGACCTAGTTGCTCTTTGAGGCAAGCCTGCATGCACCGCTGGTACGTAGCTCCTGCGTTTTTTAGCCCGAAGGGCATTTTGTTATAGCAGAACACGCCGAAGGGCGTTGTAAACGCGGTCTTCTCCTGGTCTTCCTCCTTCATTCGAATTTGGTTATAGCCTGAGTAGGCGTCGAGGAAGCAGAGGCGCTCGCATCCAGCGGTGGAGTCGATGATTTGATCGATCCGTGGTAGCGGGAAGTGATCTTTTGGGCAGTGCTTGTTTAAAGAAGTGAAGTCCACACACATCCGCAGGATATCCGTGTCCTTTTTTGGCACCAGCACCGTATTGGCGAGCCAAGTGCTTTCCTTGATATCGCGTATGAATTTGGCTTCGAGGAGTCTGTTGATCTCCATTCCGACTGCTTGTGCCCGTGGCTCAGACAGTCACCTGATTGTTTGCTTGACTGGCCTTGCGTCGGGGTTAACGTTGAGTGCGTGCTCGGCGAATTCCTTGGGAACTCCTGGCATGTCCGCAGGACACCAGGCAAAAATTTCCCAGTGCTCACGGAGGAATTGGACGAGCGCGAGTTCCTATGCGAGACTCAAGTTGTTGGCGATGAGGGCCGTTTTAGCGGGATCTGATGGATGGACCTGCACTTTCTTTGTGTGCACAGATGAGTCGAAGGAGAGGTCAGGTGAGCTTGGCCTACTCAGGGGGCGCATCGTTGTCCGTCGCTTCTTCAATCGCGCGTGAGCTCCTCCCGCATGCCAAAGAACCGGGAGATTCTCGCTGAATTCCCTGCCGCGAATCGCCGACGCTCAAGCTCCTGCTGATCGTGATGACGCCGTTGGGACCTGGCATTTTCATCTACAGGTAGGCGTAGTGGGGTACTGCCATGAACCTAGCGAACGCGACGTGTCCAAGGATGCAGTGGTATTGTGAGGGCCAGTCGACGACCTCAAAGTCGATGCGCTCGCGCCGGAAGTTCCTTGGCGTGCCGAATATGACGTCGAGGTTGATTTTTCCCAGGGGGTATACGCCTTTCCCTGGGACGATGTCGTGGAACGTTGTGTCCGATGCCTCCAAGCAGGTTAGAGGGATCCTCATTGCTCGCAAGGTACTCGCGAATATGAGGTTGATGCCGCTTCCGCCGTCCATGAAGACGTGGCTCATGTCGAAGCCTCCAATTTGCGCCTCGAGTACGAGGGGGCAATGACCTGGGCGAGGTACTTGAGGCGGGTGGTCGCGTTTGTCGAAGGTAATGCACGACTCACTACCACTGAGGTACTCAGTGGTGGATGGTGGCGAGTGCGTGGCCAAATTGACTTGGCGAGTGATGGCCTTCTACACCCTATTGGAGGGGCGACCCTTTTGGATCATCATGGTACCCATGGCAAGTGGGTATGGTTCGCCTCCGTGGTGCTGGTCCGGTGCAGCTCCGTTCGGGGGTGGCCCAGGTGGTGGTGGTAGTGCGCCATGTGCCACGGCGCCTGGAGCGGCTCCGTAGCCTCTTTCGACTGCATTGCGGTTCATCCGAACCAACCCCTCATGTAGCTTGAGGAACTCGCGGCAGTCCTTGAGGAGGTGGATGGACTTTCTCTTGCCATCATGCTTGTCGATGTAGAAGTGTACCGTGCATGGCCCGGACAGTTTGTCCTCGATGGAGGTCGCGGGTGCTTCATCACGAGTGCGGCGTTGCCACACTTGCGTGGTTTTCCCGGAGTCGTGGTATCCGCCGCAGCGGTATCCGCTGTTGCGGTTATCGTCGCATCTATCAGCATAGCCGGCTGTGACCATGTTGATGTCATCGCGATCTTCATAGATGCGCATGCAACGCTTACTCCGGCGGTTGCGTCTTCGTTCGAGTTCTGCCTCCTCGTCAGAGTGAACGCGGTTCTTCACCGAATCTTCTTCATCAGCCCACCGATTCGCGATCTCCATCAGGTGGTGGATGGTCTTGGGCTTTGAGCGGCCTAGCTCCTCCCTAAGTTCCATGCGGCGGACACCACCGTTGAATGCATCAATCGCGCGGTCTTCCGAGATGTTCTCCGCGGGATTCTTGATGATGGACCACCTTTGGATGTAAGAGCGCAGTGATTCGCCAGATCTTTGCTGGCAGCATCTCATTTCTTCGATTGATGCGGGGCGTTTGTACGTGCCCTTAAAGTTGCGCACGAAGCTGTAGACCAACTCATCCCAGCTGCGAATGGATCCGCGTGGGAGGTTATTGAGCCACGCCCGGGCGGCGCCCTGCAGCTGTAGCTGCAAGCATTGCATGGCAAGATTGATCGCCTCCGTACCGACGGAGGAGATGTGATCGTCCCACCAGATCTTGGGGTCCTGCAGGCCGTCAAATTTCGGGTTCTCCGATGGGAGTTTGAACCCTTTAGGCATTCGCTTTTTCCTGATGGATCTGCTGAAGCATCTGGCACCACAGAGCTCCCCATCTTCTTCTTCCGAATCTGTCGACCGAGCACGTCGTGCCCTTGACTTGTCAATCTTGCGCTGCGTGAGTTCATCGCATGCATCGTAGTCGCGATCGTGTCGCCGTGAGCGGCGGTGCCGAGACAGGTCGTGACTGTCATCGCTTGACGAGGGCGAGGAGTAGCTCTTTGCTAATGCTTTGCCCTTTTTTGGTCTGGTACTGGTTCTTTGTCGAGGGCAGCCTCGATTAGCCCTAGGCCCGCGATCGTAGATCGGTGCATGGCTGTTCGGGGATCTCCAGCTGGTGGCTGGTTATTGAGAAGGTACATGGTGGCCGCTGTCACCGCGGCCTGTGGTGTCCTGGGAACCACGTTGCCTCTCGTGTCGACTGTCATAGAGCCAAAGTCGAGGACTTTCGCGGCGTCTATGTGTTGTTGTTCGGTGAGGTGAGCCATCTGCGATTGCCTCTTCCTAGCGAGATGCTCGTTGTCTCTTGAGGAGGATCCTCCGTAGGAGGAGAGCCTAGCGCGACGAAGGCTTGACTCGTCCGCCGCCTTTTTACGCGCCTCAAGTTGCGCGATTGCTTGTTTTTGGCGCTTGAATTCCTCTTTTAGGAGCCAGTGGTAGCCCATCAGCAGTTCCTGCGGGGACCCGAAGGGTAGAGGTGCGCCTCGTAGGGCTTCGCGGCAGCATTCCCACTCTTGCTCGTTGAGCCTGATCACGACGCGTTCGCCGGTTTGCTCGTTGATTATGCTGGGAGGTTCGACTGCTCCTCCATTGCCGCCACAGCGCCGCTGGCGGCGTTAATGGTCGGTGCCGTTGCCGGTGTTTCCACCATTGTCGCGATTGGCGGAGGTGTCGCCCGCGTTGATGATGGCGCACATGAAGTGATTTGGGAAGCTGCTGCTTCCACAACTTTCAGATCCGGAACCGTAGGTTCCATCTTCAGTGGCCAGATTGCTTAGATCGGAGTCGCGACTGCTGTCGCTGACCATGTTCCCGACAGCCGCCGGAGCATTGAGCTCGCTGAGGGTGCTGATCGATGGAGGGAACCATGATGCTGGGGCAATCGCCGGTGCCGTCGGCTGATCGGGCATGCGAAGCGTGCCCATCTAACCAACTTGGAAGCGGAAGCTCCCAATCGCCAGGTTGATTCCGTCGCCCACGGACTCGAAGGCCGGGCGAGTAACCGGCGTGTGGACGGTGAAGTCGAAGGCGCCGAAAAGCTGGCGAATCTCTGTTGTTGCAGAGTTGTAGATCGTGTTTGATGGGGCCGAAGAAGCCGCAACATCAGCACTCCCACTTCCCACAGATGGCGCCAATTGACGAGGGTTTAACTCATCAATGCCCATTGTTATGGACTTGGGTTTTGGAGAAGGAGGGAGTGCTGGAGACATCTATCGGCTAGCAAACAAGCACACAGGGGACAAAGGATTTACCTGTGCAGCCTCGAGAGGTCCCTACTCCTGCTTGTCTGCTCGTGGAATTATTGAAGGAGTCGAAAGTTACAATGGTGCGCAGATGCAATCTGGCAAGGGTTGTGGAAACTAGGGTTGCGTGTGTCCTCCTCGCCGCCCCCCCCCTAGCCTTTATATAGATAGGCTAGTTCTCGGGTAGCAGGTCGAGTCGGTTACAAGTTAGGGTTTTCCCTTTCAAACTTTCTATCTTTTAGCTTCTTCTTGTCCTTCAAGCAATCGAGAGTCCATAGGTTACTCGAGTCCCTCCATCCGGGCCTTGGCGACACCGTGGGCCTGTATGTATTTGGACCGTATATACCAAGCTCGAGCACCTGTAGGGTGTACCCATGTCACTCATAGATGGGGGAAACATGGATGGTCGATGGAGAAGCAATGGTGATGATGATGGCGATGATCTCCAATTCCCCATCCCGGCAGGGTGCTAGAACGGAGTTTCTGGTGCTGTTTCATGGAATCTGGTAGTGGCGGCGGAGCGGAACTCCTTCTGGAAAAACATCGAACCGCCCGGAGTTTTTAGGTCAGAAGGCTTCTTATAGGCGAAGAGGGAGACCGAAGGGGTGCCTGGGGGCCCACACCACCCCCTGGCGTGGCTCGGCTGCTCAAGGCCACTGTGTGGTGTGGCCACCCCCTGGCTCTTCTCCGTCTCATATTCTGGCTCCTGGAGTCTTCGGGTGAAATAGGATTTTTGGCATATTTTCCCGGATTTTTCCTGATAGTTGATTTTCTGCACAAAAAGTAGACACCAAGGCAATTCTACTGAAAACAGCGTTAGTTGCATCCAAATCACACAAGTTTAGAGGAGAAACAATAGCTAAAGTGTTCGAGAAAGTAGATACGTTTTGGACATATCAACTCCCCCCAAGCTTAGCTTATTGCTTGTCCTCAAGCAATTTAGTTGAAAACTGAGTGCGATAAAAGAACTTTCACGAACACATTTGCTTCATATGATGTAAATATTCTCAGCAATGTGGTCAACTTCTTAGATAGTTCATAATAAATAGTATGCAACTAAGTTTACTCAATAGGCATTGCAAGCTATGAAGAGATTCCAACTCAAAAATAATAAGTAGCATGAAGCATAAACATAAGCAACATTACAATGCTCATAAAAAAAGGTATGATAGAGTGGTATCTCGCTTGCCTTTGATTATGAATGTCAAGGCACCTCTGAAGTTCAAGTGATGACTAGAAGTAAAGATATCAAAGATACAAGCATCAAAGTCATAACACAAATAATCAAGTAATGGGACAAGCAAAAAGAATGACAATTATGCTCTCAAGAAAGTGCTCGGAGAATGTGTGGAGACTCAACAAAAAAAGGTTTTAAATAATTTGAAAGGCTTCCAAATGCTGAAAGTATGGTACTCGTTAGTTTTGAGCTCTCATAAGCATCTTTAAATGGTTAAGGTTAAAGTGACACAACTAAGAGGATATGCTTGACAAGTTATAAATCGAAGTCTCATGCCCCTTACTTACGAAGACCGATCCTCATGCTACTCAACTTCAGTCACAAGTAAGCTCTTATCATTGTAAGTATATACGTATCATAGAGAACCGCCAACGGGGTACCCCTTGCACATGACACGGGAGATGTCCCATAATCAAAATAACAAGGCAAGCAGACAATGAGCATCTCAGCGATCTTTTTATTTACTATGTGCATAGATTTTTATTGAGGATGCTTCATAGAATGCTCATTACGGTTATGCTGCAAGTTTCCAGCATGATTAGGCACGGCTTAGGCTAGCGGCCCAGGAGTTTCTCTAACATACATACAAACTCCATGATCTTACAAGTTCCACTTTTATTTCACACCGCCGGGATCCATAAGTAAAAGAACATGATATTAACGAGGTACTAAGTACCAACGAATGTTGAAAACATTCCCCATGAAACATGGTTCGGCTAACTTCAACTTATAAAGCGCAAGCATATACGCAACAAAGAAGGACGCAATTGTTCAGGTTTATTAAGTGCAAGAAAATAAAGTGTGCCATCAAGTTTGTGAGAGCTTTACTAACTAACTTTCTCATAACAAGCAAATATTTTATTCGGAAGAAAACAAGGCATATTGAATATGCGCGGAAGTAGCAAATGATGCTAATGGATAGGTATGGTGGACACTTTGGAAATATTTAGTTTAGGGAGTTGGAAACTTGAGTAAAACATACTCAGTGTAAGTAAAGGCTAGCAATAGTAAGGGAGCGACAAACAAGAGAGCAATAGCTGTCATAATCATGCTTGCAACAAAATAGGACTAATCATGGCATGAAAGTGATTCAAGATCCCCAAGGCAAAATAATTCATCAAGGCTTAACTGATTATTACAGTCATGTGCATGCGTGAGCATGTGCCAAGTCAATTCAAATGCAACATTCAGAGGAGGATACCACTGTGTCATACCAAGTTATGAATAGAATAATGCAAGCAAGCATTCATAAGACATGCTACAAACTATTAGTGAGCTGGAGCTAATCATAAGAAAGCAAGAACTACTAAGCATCCAAATATAACATACACCCTACATGAACGGACTAAGCATGCCCACAGTGATGAGTATATGTACAAAAATGAAAACAAATAGAGTTCGTTACCAGCCACTTACCATGCCTCAAGTTGTCA
The DNA here is from genome assembly GCA_023614405.1 of Avena insularis. NCBI lineage: Eukaryota > Viridiplantae > Streptophyta > Magnoliopsida > Poales > Poaceae > Avena > Avena insularis. The sequence continues at coordinate 452,173,113 of CM042691.1, read as the reverse complement.
TTAATCCTCATTATTGCTCTTTACTTGTGTGGCTTGAATAATAATATGAAACCAAATCCCACTGAGGACTGCTGAACCCTGCAACAAACTCTCAAAGCCAAAGAAGAACGACAAATATTTTTGTTGTTTTCGATTTTTCTAAAAACAAGCAAAGCAAAATCTTTTTGGGTTTTTCGAATAGTTCAAATAAAGCAAAAGGGAAAAACAATCCAAAGCAAAGAGAAAAACAGGCAAACCAAAGAGAAACAACAGAAATATTTTTGGTCTTTTTGTGTTTTAGAAAGCAAAAGCAAAGAAAAACGAAAACTAAAAAGAGAACGAAACATGAATATACAAAGTACCGACGCAACATGATATGGAGATGAGTGTGGTGTCGGCGTACCTCCCCCCAAGCTTAGGCGTTTGGCCTAAGTGGGTATCAATCCATGTACGAATAAGGGTTCCAAGAAGGCGGATCATGATAAGAATGGTCGTAGCTGAGCCCATGGGAAGAAGAAGAAGCTCCCCAATCATAAGCAGGCTACTGATATGAAGACTCTCCCTCATTCGAGGGCTGGACCGAATCATCTGTGACCTCCCTTCTAGTGTCCTGCTCCTGTTGGGAGAGCTCTCCCAAGTATGTGTCAAGCTCCTCCTCAGTGAGGGACCATCCTTCCCTGTTATCAAGGTTAAACAAAATAGGTGCAGGCAAAAGAACAACATGCTCGGACTTGCTCTTTCTCCAACCAGCTTTGAGAAAGGTTATTTCATAAGATAACTCACTCATACTAGCCCAAGAGGAAACAAATTTATGATGTATCATGGAATTAAGATCAAGCCTCTCTATGGGAAACTGTAGGTCTAGATGATGAGGCACTAAACCATGCAATGCTAGTAAACGAGAAGCAATGAGGCCTCCACAAATTCCACCTTTCTCATGGTTAGCAGCAAGACGGAATGCTACCAAAGCCCCTAAGTTGTAAGACCTATCTCGTTTAAGAGCAGCAGAGATAAATGGTAGATCATATCAAGATAACTTATTGGCAGTCTTCCTAGCAAGAACGCACTTGGCAACAAAGTAGGCAAAGTAATGAATGGAGGGAAGATGAATGTTACGAATTTTTCCATTCTCCTTCGAGAAGCTGCTCCCTTGGCAAATTTCTGTGTATAAATCCATGAGTGGTTCAGGTTTCTCCTTAATCCTTCTACATGATCCCCATTGAGGTACCTTAATAGCTGCACAAAAATCATCAAGAGAAAGGTCGACAACAATATTGTAAATTTTGTAATGAACCATGGGGTTAGGCAAAGAGTGTTTAAATTGGAAGTCCTACACCACAGACATGGTTAGCTTCACAAATTGACAAGGTTCATCTTCCAAAAAGTGTTCTAACCCTGCATTAGAAACCAAAGTGTGGAAATCTTGGAGAATCCCTGCAGCTCTCATGAACTCAGAGCATGGATAAATGGAGGGAAAAACTTCCTCCTCCCGGTGGACCTTCATGATCTCAGGCACCCATAATTCATGTTGGTTTAGGTGGTGTTCACTCATCTTCTATTCTGAAATTTAAACACCTATTAAACAAGTGATTGCAAAGTAAATATAATGAAGGATTCTACTCATAGGGACTTGTAAGAGGCCTAAACATGCATCAAAACTATATCTCTAAGCATCAAACAAGCTTACAAGCTCTCATAACTAGTCAACTACAGTAGCAAAATACTCCATATACAATCCACTAAACTCAAATCTACTTGGACAAGGAGAGGAGTCACATACCAGGGAACAAATGCTCCAAATTTCAGCAAGAAAGATGGGCTGAGCAAGGAGATCGATAAAATCAAGAGCAAGCACAGCAAGAACGCGATTTTGAGCAATGAACTGGAGCTTACTCGGGAGAGAGAAGAAAGTGGCAGGTGAGAGAGTTAGTGGGGGGCCAGGGGTGGCCCACACCAGGGCATGGCGCCACCCTGGGCAGGCCGCGCCACCAGGTGGTGTGCCTGCCTAGTGGGTCCCCCCTGGTACCTCCCAGGTACTCCTCTGCCCCTTTTTTCATGCAAAAATTTAATATGAATTTTCTGGAATTTTTCGAGACACTTTATTTTTGGGCATTTTCAGGCATAGAAGAATGATTTTCTAACAATCAGATTTTTTTGGAAACATGATGCAAGGACAAAACAAAGCTAGAACTACAGAAGTTCTAATACACTCTAACATGCAAGCAACTAACAACAAAAAGAAAACTAAATGAAAACAAAAACTAAAATGGATAGAATAGAAGTACACGGAAATAATCATAGTGAAAACATTGTTTTATTCAATGAAATCCTTTTGTTAACAAGGTTGATCAGGTCTTGCTACCAAAACAATTCCATATGAGACTAAACTTTGTATTCCACTAATGATTATGTTACCTCAACCTTGATAGCAATGGTCCCAATCATAATAGTTTCAAATTTTTCTCTTGGTATGGGACAATATATTTCTCCAACTTGAATGCCCTCAACATGTTCAATTGAATTCAAACCATAAGTCCTTTCAATCTTCTTGGGGAAATAGACAGTATGTTCCTTGTCATTAACATTGAAAGTCACCTTTCCTTGATTACAATTGATAACAGCTCCTGCAGTATTAAGAAAAGGTCTCCCAAGAATAATAGACATATTATCATCTTCAGGCATTTCAAGCACAACAAAATTAGTTAATATCAAGCAATTATGAGCCACTTGAACAGGTACATCCTCACATATACCAACAGGAATAGTGGTAGATTTATCACCCATTTGCAAAGATATATCAGTTGGTATTAATTTTTCAAGTTGAAGTCTCTTATAGAGAGAGAAAGGCATAACACAAACTCCAGCTCCCAAATCACACAAAGAAGTTCTAACATAACTATTCTTAATAGAGCAAGGGATAGTTGGAATCCCTGGGTCTCCAAGTTTCTTAGGAACCTTACCATTAAAGGAATAATTAGCAAGCAAAGTAGAAATTTCTTCATTAGGGATCTTCCTTTTATTCGAGACAATATCCTTCATATACTTTGAGTAAGGAGGCAATTTAATAGCATCAGTCAAAGGAATTTGCAGGAATAAAGGATTCATCCACTCACAAAACTTATTATAATGTTCATCTTCCTTTGACTTGTGTTTCTTATCAGGGAAAGGCATAGGTTTTTGGATCCAAGGTTCTCTTTCACTACCATGTTTCTTAGCAATAAAATCTTCTTTAGTGTATTTAGTATTCTTAGTCTGGTTTTCAGGTTCTTATTCAACTTTTTCTTCATTAGGAACACCATTTTCTTCATTACCACTTTCAGTTTTAGCATCAGAAATAGATATGCTATTAGGATCTATAGCAGGTTCAGAGGGTTCTACAACAGTTTTATGTTTCTTTTTCCTTTTCTTACAAGTAGAGCCACTATTTTCAGCTTGTTGAGAATCCTGCTCAATTCTTTTGGGATGCCACTCAGGATATAGAGGATCCTGGGTAGCAGCACCACTTCTAGTTCTAATTTCATAAGCATGTTTTTCTTTAGCAGCATTAACTAGCAACCCGTTTTGCACTTTAACGAGTTGATCTATTTGAGTTTGAACCATTTGAAAGTGTTTAACAATCATTTTAACATCATTAGAGGTTCTTTCCACAATATCTTTCAACTCAACAATAGCTCTAGTGTTTTCCATTAGATGATTTTGCACCCTTTTTTAAAAGTTATCTTGCTTAACAATAAAGATATCGAATTCTTCTAAGCATTGATCAGGAGGTTTAGAGTAAGGGATATCACCTTCATCAAAGTGTTGGAGAGAGTGTACCTCAATAGTGGATGAGTAGGAAATAGGCTTACATAATTCTTCAATAGGAGGTAAATTCTTGACATATGCAGCTTTAATTCCCTTCTCCTTAAGACATTTCTTAGTTTCCTTCATCACTTCATCATTTAATTCAATAACTCCCCTCTTCTTTGATATTGGAATAGGCACCGGAATAGTAGGCTCAGGTACAATTACTTCAGGTATAGCTTGTTTAGGAGGAGTCCAATCTTCATAATTCTTACTTACTTTAGCCATTAATTCTCCAGCTTCCTTAGAAGTCCTATTCCTGAAAACACAATCAGCACAACTATCTAGGTATGTCCTAGATTCCTCGGTTAGTCCATTATAAAATATATCAAGAACCTCATTCTTAGGTAATGGACTTCTAGCCTGTGCATGAATCAAAGAACAAAACCTTGCCCAAGATTCGGGCAATACCTCTTTTTCTCCCTGTTTAAAATCAAAAAGTTCCTGCAAAATAGCATGTCTAGCACTAGGAGGAAAATATTTCTGCATGAAAGTACTAATCAAGCACTCAGGCTTATCAATAGATCCAGGAGGTAAATTACTAAACCAAGTTTTAGCTTCTCCTTTCAGTGAAAAAGGGAAAATCTTAGCAACAAAGTAAGTACGCATCTTAATATCATCAGAAAACAAGCCACTCATGGTAGACAGTTCATTCATATGTGCTACCGCACTTTCATTCTTAGTCCCACAAAAAGGTTCTTTCTCGACAATAGCTATGTAAGATAGATCGAGAGAGAAATCATAATCTTCATCTATAATGTTTATAGGAGAAGCAGCAAACCTAGTAATAGGAGACAATCTGGGCCTAATAGTACGCCTCTCAAGGAGACTCTTAGCAGCGCTCCTATCATGGGTGTTTTTACATTCTTTAATAAATTCATCGGTCATCTCAACATAACCACATTCAATATCATAACTCTCACTAGACTTAGGTGAACTAACATGTGTGGTAGTGTCTTCATTAGGAGTTTCAGTATTTCCAGCTATAGTTCTAGCAATCGTAGCATCTATGAAAGGACCTAATGAACCACTCTTATCAAGCACAGTAGAAGCTGCATCATAAGCATCAGAAGTTTCAGATTCAGCAGTAGTAGCAGTGTGTGTAGCATGTGTATGTGGTGGTGTAACGAACTAACTTATAATAGATGGTGAATCAAGAGCAGCAAAGGTGTTCAGAACCGTACCTCTTCTTGTAGTGGATGGTAAAATAGGAACCTTGCCATCACGAGACTTACCCATGATGGATGGATAGCAGCGAACAATAGAGAATCCAAGTGAACTTGATAAATAAAGCTATGCTCCCCGACAACGGTGCCAGAAAATAGTCTTGATGACCCACAAGTATAGGGGGTGTATCACAGTATTTTCGAGGGAAGTGAAACCCAATTTATTGATTCGACACAAGGGGAGCCAAAGAATATTTATAAGCCTTAACAACTGAGTTATCAATTCAGCTGCACCTGGAAACAATCTTGCTCACAGAAGTTTATCAGTAGCAACAGTTTTGTAATAGGAATAGTAAAGTAGCAGCAGTAGTAAAGTAAATACAGTAGTAACAATAGCAGCAAACAGTGGGATTCGAGTGCGGTAGGCATAGGGATGGATGGACGGGCGTTGCATGGACAATACAATTCACATAGCAATCAGAACATAGGGCAATTGCAGATAAATAAGATAAAGCATCCAAGTACTAGATAATCCTAGGCATGTGTTCCATATATAGTCATACGTGCTCGCAATGAGAACTTGCACAACATCTTTTGTCCTGCCAGCCCGTTTGCAGCGGGGCCTCAAGGAACTATCGCAATTAAGGTGCTCCTTTAATAGAGCACCAGAGCAAAGCATTAACACTCCGTGAACACATGTGATCCTCACATCAAAGCCATTCCTCCGGTTATCCCGATTTACTTCGGGCCATTGGTTCCGGACAACAATGTGTGTATACAACTTGTAGATAAGACCATAAACAATACTATCATAATGAATCAATAACATGTTCAGATCTGAAATCATGGCACTCGGACCCTAGTAACAAGCATTAAGCACAACAAGTCACAACGAAGTCATAAAGCACTAATAAAAGATACTAGGCACCATGCCCTAACAATCTGATGCCATTACATGAACGATCTCATCTAATCCCTACCATCCCCATAGCCTACAGCAGGGGATTACTCACTCATAGATGGGGGAAACATGGATGGTCGATGGAGAAGCGATGGTGATGATGATGGCGATGATCTCCTCCAATTCCCTGTCCCGGCAGGGTGCCAAAACAGAGTTTCTGGTGCTGTTTTGTGGAATCTGGTGGTGGCAGCGGAGCGGAACTCCTTCTGGAAAAACGTCGACCCCCCGGAGTTTTTAGGTCAGAAGGCATCTTATAGGCGAAGAGGGAGACCGAGGGGGTGCCTAGGAGGCCCACACCACCTGGGCGCGCCTGGCTCGATCGCGCCACTGTGGTGTGGCCACCCCCTGGATCTTCTCCGTCTCGTATTCTGGCTCCTGGAGTCTTCGGGTGAAATAGGATTTTTGGCATATTTTTCCGGATTTTTCCTAATAGTTGATTTTCTGCACAAAAAGTAGACACCAAGGCAATTCTGCTGAAAACAACGTCAGTCCGTGTTAGTTGCATCCAAATCACACAAGTTTAGAGGAGAAACAATAGCAAAAGTGTTCGGGAAAGTAGATACGTTTTGGACGTATCAGGCCACCCGGGCCAAAAATGTCAGTTATCCCCATCGAAAGAGCCCCTAGGCGCCGGGGGTCCACCTGGCAGTGCAACCCTTGTTCTGCTCGAGGAAAATCCGATTGATCGATCCCCAATTCTGCTCGCTCGCAACCCTAGCCCCTGGCGGGCTCCGCCGTCGTCGTCCCGCGTCCGATCCCCCTTGTCGTCGTTGTCCCGCGTCCGCCGAAGGGAAGGAGGAGGAAGCCGTCCCGCGTCCGCCGAAGGAAAGGAGAAGGAGCACCGTGCCGCCACCTCGTCGACGACCACCTCCCCTATCCGCGATGCCACCTCGTCGACGACCACCTCCCCCATCCGCGCCGACAGCTCGCGCGCACACCTCGTCGACGACCACCTCCCCCATCCGCGGCACCACCTCGTCGACGACCGCCTCCCCCATCCGCAGGTACACATCATTATGCTTGTTTTTTCCCTAGTCTCTGAATTGTGTGAGCTGTTTGCAGTCTCTTAATCGTGTGAGCTGTTTGTAGTGGAACAAAAATCGTGCTTAATTGGGATCAAAATGATGACCACCTAGCTGTTAGTTTTCAATCCATGAGTAGCTGCTTAAATTAGCTAGTAGTAGTGCAATCGTGTGAGATGTTTGTAGGAAGCTGCTTAATTGGGATCAAAATGATGACTTTGCTAGTTTTCTTTTACATTCATGAGTAGCTGCTTAATTGGGATCAAAATGATTACCATCTAGCTGCTAGTTTTACATTCATGAGTAGCTGCTTAAATTAGCTAGTACTAGTGCAATCCTTTGAATCTTCATGAGTAGCTGCTTAATTGGGACCAAAATGATGCATTTGCTAGTTTTTCTTTTACATTCATGAGTAGCTATTTAATTGGGATCAAAATAATGACCACCTAGCTGCTAGTTTTACATTCATGAGTAGCTACTTAAATTAGCTAGTGGTTTTCCGTGTAATGAAGAATTACAATGTTGCACTTGTACTTAACCATGAGAACTTTAGAAAAGGTAGCTATGATTCAGTTACTTGTACATTGTTTTTGCTAATATGTTTGTTTGTCTATTTAAGTAGTATGGTGCAGTGGAAGCCGAAGTATCGTGGTGTGTATAAGAAGCCAACGAGGAACCCCACTTGGGAGGCTAAGATCACCATCGATGGGATTAGGCGCCACCTTGGGACATGGCAGTCCTCTAAGGAGGTGGCACGTGCCTATGACTGCATGGCAGTCCAGAACAAAGGGGCTAGGGAGACCCTCAACTTCCCCGAGGATCGAGCTAGGGGCATTCAGAATAGGCCCGTGGGTATGAGAGTCGCCACGAGGGCGGAGGAGCAATAGCACCGACTGGTCGAGAGACAGCTTGTTGACCCCTTGGTCCAGGTGCTCCGCGCGGATCCTACAGTGATGGTGCAGCAGTACGAGGTCTTGGCGACCACTACGCGCCAGCAGTCCATCTAGGAGGCGGGTCCCTCTAGGTCCGACGGCGTGGGTTCCTCCACCGCGCGCCCTCAGGGCCCGTACTCAGCTTGCTAGAGTTTGTCATATATATTACTTATCCTGCTAGACGTGGATCAACTACTTGTCATATATTACCTATCCTGCTAGACTTTGTCATGTATATATTACTTATCCTGCTACTTAATTACTTTATAACTATGTTTACTATGTGTCTTCTTTCTAGATAAATATATAGAATGGATCAAGTGTGCAACAACTGTGCACAACCATTGGGGAGATGCCTGGACAAGAAGTTCCCCATAGTGCTCCTTGCCAGGTTTGAGGCTAGGACGGTATGTGCTCTATGAGATACATAGTATCATGGATCTCTCTCTATATATATAATCAAAAATAAACCATGGACTTTGTTGTATTGTTAGCCAATCCCTTGCGCTTGGCGACGGGACTTCATGGACCATTTCCATAGAAACACCATGGACGATGTCGTGTTTGAGGTCACTTTGATGTCAGATGCTGATCTCGATAGGAGTTATGTGGTTACACTGACTGGACCAGGACATCTTTCAGTGGACCTGGCTGGATAAACTTCTTGAATGATCATGACATGCAATACGGAGACAAGATAAAGATTGTTATCATGCATCAAGCAGCAGTAATCTACTACATGTACACGCCCCCGGACGATGATATCCAACAGTAAGCTAGCTATGTAGTTGAGACCATCCTTATATGTCCTTTACTCTATACATGCATTCTTTTTTTGACTTTCTTCTCAATATATGTAGATTGGATTATAGAGAAAAAGCGTGCGACAATTGTGGTCAACATAGTTGGCATTGCATGGACAGGAAGATCACCATACCGCTCCCTATGAACTTTGGTGTTAGGACGGTATGTTCTCTGAAATTCATATGGAGAATGTAAATATATATATGTTCAATAAAAATCATGACTAATTATTCTGTCCTATGATTTTACTCAATCAATCCCTTGCGGTGCATGACATGGCTTCATGGACGACCTCCATAGAAGCATGGATGAGATTGCCGTGTTTATTGTCACTTTGACGCTTCAAAATCACCCCGATAGGACGTATCAGGTTAGGGTCACCAACGAGGAGGCCCGAACATATTTTAGTGGTCCTGGATGGAACAAACTCCTCATCTTGTACGACGACATGAAAGAGGGACGGGAGTTCAAGTTTTTGCTCAGTCATACTTATGACATCATCCATTTCACTTGCTTTCCTCCCGACTCTTCTGACGAGGGTGAAGATGAGTGAACTCTAGATAATGTTATATGAACCAATGTCCCAGCTATATTGAACATTTGGTGGATACTGCTACTGTTTCCTATGTTAATATGTATTTTGCTGTCATTATCCTGTATATCGTGTATTCATGTATTCATCTACATATTCTATCTATTTTTTTGCTCTGATACATAATACTGCCGACGAACAAATTGTATAACCCCTGGCAAAGGGATGTGCGCTAGTGTTAGGGGACATTATCCCCGGCGAATGGGCTACTTGCTGGTGGTATTATCAGTTATCGCTGGCGAATGTTTTGCCGGCTGTAATGCATTATCGCCGGCGATATGGTCACCAGGGAATAGGGACATGCCGATGGTAGGCCATTTTGGTGCGCCGGCGGTGAGCCTTTCCCTACTAGTGGGCGGCTACTGTCCTTGACGAGCCGCTCGACGGTGGCGAGGTCGTGGTCGTCGACGAAGTCCCCGGGCTCGAAGACCGTCGAGGGAAGAAGAGCGGTGATGCAGTCGATGTCGACATAGTCCCCGGGCACGAATCTCGACACCAGCAGTGGGAGGCAGCGGGAGCTCGACGCGTGCAAGCTGTCCGCTGACGACAACGCATGCGAGCTCACCACTGGCGGCGATGCGGAGCAGATGGATCGGCGTTGTCGTGCGGGCTAGCCAGTACCGTAACTCCCAGCGGCGCGAATGTTGGCGAGGGCCGGGAGTAGCTGTATGAGCCACGAATCCGCGCCGCGTCGGAGATCCTTCGGCGCTGCTCCTCCACCTCGTCAACGGTGAGGACGCGGCTCGAACGGCCCGCACGGCCCTTCTGGCCACCCCCTGGTCTGTGGCGAGCTCCCCACGATGACATGGGCGCGGCGGGTGCAGACCTGAAGTGGAGGCGGCGAATTGCTCGCCAGAGCTATGGCGGAGGGGAGGCGATGCGGTGGCAGAGAAAGAGGGTTCGACCCGCATCGAACCCTACAGGTCGGCATATATACGGTGCGCTACGGTCCATAAGCGGTGTCTGGTCCGACCCAATTTTTTTGCGGGTCGGCAACCAGATGCGGATCTGATAATCGAAAGCATATGCAAAGTGGAATTACGTGGTTCACCTAGTCCATACCTCGGCATTTCCGGGCCGAGCCGGGCTCGGGCCGGGCCTGACAAAGCCCGCCCGTGCAAAACCTAGGCCCAAGCCCGGCCTGGCCCGACTGTCGGGCCTGAATCTTGAGCCCGAGCCCGGCTCGCCATGCACATATTCCTCCGGGCCATCGGGCCTTGGGCCGGGCCTTTCCCTATTTTGCCCATTCCTCTGGCCCGAGCCCGGCCCGTGAGGCTGTCGGGCCTCAAAACTGCAGCCTAGGCCCGGCCTGTCGGGTTTTTTTCGGGCCTGGCCGGGCTGCCCATGCCCAGGTTTGGGACCTAGTCCCTATTTCAGGTTAGCAACCATAAGTATCCACGTTCGAGAGGCGACGTGGTGATGGGGAGTAGATAGTCGGGATCTTCAGCAAACCGTAATTAATAATAAAACTAATTGAGAAGATAAAATAATAATTGTATCTGTAGCTCTTAGTGAGGCATTCATGTCATCAAAGAACAACTGTAGCTCTATAAAAAAAATTGAAAGCCTGAATTCTCATTTTCTTCAAAATGCTCGAATTCCTTAGTGTTTTATTATACTCAAGTCTGCTTTGTCAGGTGGCACATTTGAAAAAACAATATTATTGGACAGTACCTGCGAATGATATATTTGATAGTACCACACATTTTTAAGTATAAAATGGATATAGTTAATCTAGCATACAAAGAGAAATGACTGAGGTGGTCTTAGAAAGCATGCATGAATTTGACTTACCTTTATTGATTTACAAAAGCAGCAATTTAGAGTACTAAACAAAAAAGTTCAGTTACTTTCCTTGATTCATACATATTCATGGCTTTTGGCAAACCGAAACTTCACTGGGCAAAGCAAATTAAACATGCAAGAAAATAAAAAAATGCAGGAACCATGCCTAAATTACGTACCAGAAATAAAGGAGAACCATTAATAATGAGTTTGTGCATGCATCTAGAGGACATGGGTAGTATGATAGTGTAAAATTTGCAAGCAAACCTGTACGACTCTACCATACATTAATCAAAATTTTGAACATAACTATATAGATATTGTATATTACTGCACATTGCAGATAGACATACTCAATAGATAGCAACATGACAAATTGAAAAAAAAAAGATACATAAGAAATTAAAGTAAAATAACCCGGAGATGCAGTTGTTCAACGAAACAAAGTACTCAGAACTGAACATAACCCAGAAGACAGGTTATGTTCAAGCGAGTGAACTGAGACCTTTGGTCTGCAAGAATTTAGATCAATATTTTCAAAGTTTGCGGACCAAAACGAGGGCGTAAGTTTTGCTCGAAAGGGGAACCTAGAAGTGCATCCAGATATTCTCCCAAGAAAAAAGAAGAAGATGCGCACACATAGAAGGCACATGAATGTATGTCTCTATTATTCAGCCATTGGGCACTACCTAGGATCCTAGGACCCTAGTCGTCGTGTGTGACGACAAGGGTAGCCGCCGCCGGCGGACACCGATTTGCCTCCGGGGGCGGGCAGAGGCCGCGGAGCACGTGGTGGCAGGTCCGCTCGCCGACGCAGGCGAGCAGCGAGCAGCAGTAGTGGCTAACAGGGCAGTCTACGTCTGTTCCGTCGAAGAGCGCCTTGATGAACTCATGCGCGCACCACGGCGGCACGCCCGTCACCGTGTTGCAGCAGTCGTCGCGGGGAGCGACGGTGGCAGCGAGAGCGACGGTTGTGAGGAGGAGGCACACGAACAGGGCGCAAACGCAGAGCAGTTGCCTGATTGCCATCGCGGGTGTGTTTTGGGTTGTTGGGCTAGTTGGTCTGCAGTGCTCGCGTACGGTAGGAGGAGATTGTGACCAACCGTCAACGCAGTGATTATTGGCTTAGTTTTAGAAATCAAATACTCCCTGCTTAATTTTGGGTTACTGGAGTAGTAAGTACAGTAATGAGATGCTTAATTTTGTCCGTCATTACAAGCAGTGCCTAATTATCTGGTGATCATTGACACGTCACATGCCCCCTGCGCTTCTTTCTCGAAAACTAAGGAGACAGCCTCAAAACCTCGGCGTCACAAGTATGGGTCTTGTCAAGTGTCAAATCTTACTAGAGTTAGACCAAGCATATATATAAGTTACAGAATTAGAATATTTGTCGTGTGTGTTCACAATTTCACTAGATATTATCCCTTATTTTTTTGAAAGTACAATTCTGTTGACAAAGATATATGCTCTCCAGGAGGTGGCGGCGGCAAACCCATCTAGGGTTCCTTCCCTCCGCTGGCGACGCCACTGGTCCGTCTCGTCTCCAGCTGCCTTAGGGCCTTGGAGATGTGGCGGACCACGGCCTCTCAACGACGGGAGGTTTCAGTGTTTTCTTTAGACTATTTTTAGTGTCTTCTTCAGGATGTTGAGGCGACGGCTACGTCCTGAGGTCAGAATAAGGTCCTTTCCGCCCTATCCTTGTTCTGGTGGTGCGTATAGCATCAGCGAAGGGCGCGTGGAGTCATGTGTTCAACGGGTTTCTTGGGATCTGGTCGTTTTTCGTATGTGTGTTTTGAGGTCAGTCTTTTCCGATCTACGTTTTTCATCTTTGGTGATTGTTGCTGCTCTGGTGCGCTGGTCCTTTGGAGCCTTAGCATGACGACTTCCCGTCCGTCTACTACAACAAGCTCTACTACGACAAGCTTTGCCTGTCTCCGGTGATGGAGGGGCAAGGACGGCGGCGTGCCTTTGGCTCGTGCCATTGTTTGTAGTCACGCTAGGTGGTCCAGTGACCTATTTGTAATTTTTATTAATTTTGGGACACTTTGTACTGCTGTGCACATATTGGCTACCCGACCATGCAGCAAGCCGTGTAACGTCACAGACACGCAAAAAGACCATAGAAAGATGCCAGAACCAGATATGAATGGAGCATCGATGCTCCAATTTACCATAGACGCATGTGTGCACAGGCAAGGCAAATACAGAGAGTAGATTGTCCGATGGGCTTAGCAAATGAGAAGTATCGTGGTCATTTTACAGACAAAAGTTCACTCAGTCGCACTGGTCGTCGCTGAAGTCCGATGGGCTTTTGCAACTATTTTGGCATAGTTGTGAAGTAATCTTTCAAGATTTTGAGTTGAATACGAGTGAGCAGGTATAGAGCCAGCAGAGCTTCCTGGATCATTATTGTGGTCCAAAATTCTGTAGATAAATTTTCGGAGGATACTAATGTAATTATTCTACCACGTTAATTAGTTGCATTTCTGATCTATAAATATCTTGTTTTGGTTCATCGAACATATGCACATGATTACCTGATTTATTTTTCCACCTCTTTTCTCTTGGATTAATCCAGAACGGGATCACAACTTTCGCCTTGGTCATGCAGGAGGCAGTCTGCATGAGCAGAGTTTAAAGACCGTGCTATCCACAAAATTACAATACATTAAGGCCTTGTTTGGGGAAAGAGATTTTGAGTGTTTCACAGAGTATTACCCCACGTGTATTGGGTGAAAACACTTCTTTCATCCAATCCCTTTCTTCTACCCCAATACTCCTCAGATCTTCCTCATCAATCAAGTTCGGGTGTGTGGCCAGGGGGAGGCCGAGGTGGAGGGAGAGCACGGATGCGGTCATGGCCGGCCCTTCGGGGGGGACCCGCGGGGCAGCCGCCCCGGGCCCAAAAAAAAGTAGGGGCCCTCCTAGAAATATGCTATATTGGGTTGATGGATTAATTGGACATTTTTTTCGCTATCGTAGACTCTGAGCCGAGGCGATTGATACGGATACAGGGCGAGGCCGAGGCGGAGGCCAACTGCTCGACTCCTAGTCCTAGACAGCGTCTGTCACTTCTCTTCCTCCCAGGCAGACGGAACCAACAATTGATCGTACTCCTCCTGCCCGAGTCCTGTAGCCTCAACGAGATCGGAATATCAGATCGGAATACGGGAACAGGGAGCCTCGAGGCCCTTGACGATCGACGCCAGGCGCGAAGTCCTAACCATCGACGAGATGATCGACGCCAAGCTTTTCAAAGTTGAAATTATTAAAGAACTATTTGAGATCTATAATGTCTCGGGAGAGGTGAAATGGTTTGGCGACTCTATGCATCGAGAAGAAGTTAGTGGACGAGATTGATATTCATTCCATCGTCACGGACTTTGCTTCTATGAATTTTTGGAAAAAAAATTAAGATATCATATAAACATTATTATTTTTATATAAATATTATAGTTGAAAGTATACTTAAACTATTTATTTTTCATCATCTCATATATCTATAAAAAATATATAATAAAGGGCCCCAAATTTTAGTTTCACCCCGGGCCCCCGAAATCTCAGGACCGGCCCTGGATGCGGTGTCCTGGAGCAGCCGCCAGAAAACGCGAGGGGTAGGGGTGTCACGATTCCACTCCAACAAGGCGTGTTTTGTGGGGGATTACCAGGTATAATTATAAACCTACCTAATACCGGCCTGCCAAACAGTTAATTATACCCAATAAAACCGGTTGGCTGGGCTGGGATTATACCCAATAAAACCGGTCAAAACTCCTTTGCCAAACGAGGCCTAAGTGATCGTGTAGAGTAGATACTGTTTCATCTTAGCATGAGTTCTGAAGTTTTCAGCTGTAGCGTAGATACTGTTTCATCTCTGTTTCTCTTACCATTGAAAATTATTAACAGCAATACTCACGTTGTGTCAATATTTTTTGTCCCAGGTTGTGGATCATATAGCATGAACTTCGTCCTACTTTATACCTATATCTGATTTCTTGAATGGTGTGTTTGATTTCACAAAACTGAGAAACTGCTTTGTGGCTTGTCAAAAATGAGATTTTCTAGACAAATCAATTAGCCAAAGAGAAGTCGAGTCATGTTTAAATTGCATGCAAGTTTCATGTTTAGTTCTTGAGTCTATTGAGGGTTATTGCTGCTTGATAATTGTTGGTATACAGTGGATTAAGCTGTAGGGCCCTGCAAGATAACGAGGAGTACAGAAGTTCAATTGCATGCATGCACGTAAATGTAGGATACGATGGTTATTATTTTCAGATAACGGGAGCTTTTATTTCCTTGCCATTGCGTCAAAAATAGATTGTGAGAGTTATTATGGCTCTTTGCAGATACACGCCCAGCACAGAGAAAAAGAGGAAAAGGAGCTTCGTTAAGCCCAGCCAAACACCAGATCCTTACAGAACAGATACCTGAGCTACGTCTACTGCTTAGTCGTGGTGGCTGTTGACAACGAACGTGGCATGGCCGCCGCCGGCGTCGCCTATGGCGGCGGGCACAAGTCCCTCGCCGGGGGCACGCAGACGCCGCCGAGCACGTTGCGGCACGTCCACTCGCGGACGCAGGCGAGCTGGTGGCAGCACTCGGCGGTAATCGGGAAGTCCATTAAGGTGCGGCCGGTGAAGATCGCCACGATGAACTGTTGCGCGCACTCCCTGTCCACCTGCGTCACCGTCCTGTAGCAGTCTGCGTGGGCGTGATGCATGCGCCCGGCGGCAGCTGTGTCGCCGGGCTTTGGCTGGTCGTTGAAAGGGTCTGGGGGTGGGGCCGCGGCAGCCGGTGGGGCAGGGGCGGCGGCGTAAACCGTGGCCAGGAGGACGAACATGATGCATAGGAACGCGTAGAGCTGCCGGGTCGCCATTGCCGGCGGTCGCAGGGCTGGGTGCTTGGTGCTATTTGGTCTGTTGACGTGCGTGTTGGTATATATAGGACGAGATTGTGATCGACGTATTGATTCACGGGCTCTAATTTTTCCGATGCGATATCCGAGATGACTGATCTCCAAGATTTGCATAATTGTCGTGTGATTCCCTACTCCTATTTCCGAATTGATAGTGCAGATGAAATGTTTGGGAAGTGCATATATACTTCCATGTAACAGACCGGCTATGTACCATGAATGTTTCAGATAGCGTGACAGGGATAGCATCTGCTTTGATCTGCTAATTTCTTCAAATCCTATAGTTTATATTATTTAGTACGATCCTTAAATTTAAGAAGGTGTGTCACAGGTTTAAAAATTTAAGACCCACATAAATTTGTAGATTTTTGAAATTTGAATAGAATTATCGTCTTCAAATTTTTTCACGATTTTTTCACTTTATGATGAATTTTGACAAAAATAGCAATTTAGTTGCGTATATAATATAATTTGTTTCAACAAATTTTCTAAAATTGGCATCATTGCCCTTAAACATCCATTTGCTTACAGAAAATGTTCCAAAAACTAGATTAATTGTCCCTTAAACTAGTGCATGTTGGATCTAAGAACAATAAACCATGCACACAGAACTAGTAGGTATTTTGGGAGCGTGTGCGTGGCGTCTCATTATTATTTGTTTTTCATTTTTAGAGACCTGTGTTGTCATTTTTATGTAGCACAAAATTCTCAATATTTCAACACGGATCTGTAGATAATATAAATATATATCTTCATACCCAAAATCTAAGATCCATATTTTAATTTTTTTTCAAAATACCGTGCTCCATTCTCCAAAATGACTCACTCCGTGGATTATTTTGACATACAAAATATTGACACAGAAGTGTCATTGCTCACTAGCTGGTTCAATGGTTATGTCTGTCAATAGCCTGGGCCAGTTGAAAATAGGGTTTATTACCACAGCAGGCTCGGCTCACTCGGAAATTGGTACTGTGTCACTACGAATCGGGCAATTAAAGATATGCCATCAGCTGACACGGTTTCATTACGTTTGTTCCCCTGGACAGGCGTAACGCCAGCTACCGTTACGTTGGGCTTGCTTGCCATCTGCTTGACTTGTTTTTTTACATGTGGGACCTTCCCTTTGCCCCGTTAGTAGCGATGGAAACAAATAAATATGTTGCCTTCCGACATATGGGATCATGCACACGAGCCACCGACAGAGCAAAAAACAATTAGGTTAGTATTTCTTATGACGTGAGGGACTTAGCACTTAGCCCCGTCAGCAACGGGGAAATAATGGTCAACAAAGTCTATCTCTGAGGTCTCGGAAGCCCCGATGCTCTGGACATGCCGAACGGCTACACAGGCATACCGGTCACGTTCTGCTGATCTTGGTACAATGATATGATCGATCATGCCCAATCGGAAGCATACATCTATTGGTACAAGAACGTTTAGGTTCATAGAAATACACGACTTTGATATTGATTTAGAGTGAAAGTAAGTAATGCATCTTAAGTGTTTCTCGTTGAATTAGACGGGAGTTTGGGACCTATGGGACCCAGCAGGTAGCCACATCAGTGTTGGAGATATGCCCAAGAGGCAATAATAAAAGTGGTTATTATTATATCTTTGTGTTTATGATGAATGTTTACATCCCATGATATAATTGTATTATAAGGAAACTCTGATACATGTGTGTTTTGTAAACATAAAAGAGTCCCTAGTAAGCCTCTTGTTGAACTAGCTTGTTGATTGATTGATGATCATGGTTTCCTAACCATGGACATTGGATGTGATTAATAACAAGGTTATATCATTAGGAGAATGATGTGATGGACACACACCCATAGTAAGCGTAGCATAAGATCAAGTCATTAAGTTCGTATTGATGTAAGCTTTCAAATACATAGTAACCTAATCCTTCGACCATGAGGTTATGTTAATCACCATCACCGGATGGGTACTTTGATGACATCAAACGCCGTCAGAATCGGGCGGTTATAAAGGTGTCATTGGGTATTCTGAAAGTATGTGTTGAAGCGCATAGACCAAGATTGGGATTTGTCCATCCATATGACAGATAGATATACTCTGGGCCCTCTTGGTGGAATGTCATCTAGATAGCTTGCAAGCATGTGACTGGGTCATAAGGGATGGCATAACATGGAACGAGTAAAGAGTACTTATCAGTAACGGGGAAGAACTAGGTATGAAGATACTGACGATCAAACCTCGGATAAGTAGAATATCGCGTGACAAAGGGAATTGGTTTCGTATGTTAAATGGTTCTATCGATCACGAAGTAATCGTTGAGTATGTGGGAGCCGTTATGGATCTCCAGATCCCGCTAATGGTTATTGATTGGAGAGGTGTCTTCATCATGTCTGCATATTCACGAACCGTGGGGTGACACACTTAAGGTTCGAAGTTGTTTTAAGTAGATATGGAATTTGCGTTGGAGACCGTATGTTGTTCAGAGTCTCGGAATGGACCCACGACATCACGAGGAGATCCGGAATGGTCCGCAGAATAAGATTCATATATTGGGGATCATTTTCTAAGTTAGGAAATGTTCCGGAGTGTTTGTATGGAGATTCTAGAAGGTTTCGGAATGTTCTGGAAGGTTCTAGAGGATTTCTTGGAGTTTGCTTGAAAACCAAGAAAGGGATCAAGGAGACCAAGTGGGGCAAGACACGGATTCGTGGGGGAGGAGGATTCCTGCCCCCTTCCCACCGCCGGCCCAAGGAGGGGAGTCCTACTAGGACTCCCTCCCAGCGCCTCCCTCCTTTAAATAGAAGGGAGGGGGTGCCCCCTCTTGCCCCTCTCTCATAACAACCAATCTCAGCCGCCTCTCTCCTCCACCTTTCTTCTGCACAGGCATAGGCGAAGCCCTGCAGAATTCTTATCTCCACCACCACCACCACGCCGTCGTGCTGCTGGGATTCCGTGGAGAAGATCTACTACCTCCACTGCTCGCTGGAACGGGGAGAGGAAGGTCTGCTTCGACTCCGCACGTGTGACCGTCATGAAGCGCCGAACGCAGCGCCGGAAGGATTGTCCACACGATCTTGAGATCGGCAAGTGATCGACTACATCATCCATGAGATCTAATCTCGTAACGCTTTCGGTTCTATGAGGGTTAGTACCGATCTATCTCGTTGCTCATGTCTAATAGATTAGATCTTGGCTTTTGTCTATATTAGATCTGGGTTTTGTTCGTTCTTGCGGTAGAAAATATTTGTTTTTCATGCTACGAACCCATCAGTGGTATCAGAGCCTTGTCTATGCGTAATCTGTTGCACGAGTAGAACACAATGAGGTTGTGGGCGTTGGTGCTCGTGCCGTCTTTTGCTATGTGTGTACTTTGCATCTTGCGGTATGGTGGGATGAAGCGGCTCGGGCTAACATTACATGTCATCGTACATGAGACTTGCTCCACGCTTGACGTGTAACTCGTTTTGCACAAGTGGCTTTGCGGGTGTCTGTCTCTCCCATCATAGTATAGATCAAATCTACACTTTGCACTTGATAGCACTTGTATCAACGTTGTGGTTCAGTTTCGTAGGTAAGATCCATTCTTAGTCGAAAGCCCCAAGCCACGTAAAACATGCAAAGAAAATTAGAGGCGTCTAACTTGTTTTTGCAGGGGTTTTGTGATGTGATATGGCCTACATGTGATTGTGATTGTATTTGATGTATGTAATGATCCTTGTTGTAATATGGCAACCGGCAGGAGCCTAATGGTTGTCTTTAATTCTGTTAAGACCTGCGTGTCTATTCATCTTGTAATAGCTTTGTTCCAATTAGTTGTAATAGTTGCTAGTGATGATGGACAACCATGAAGCGGCGCCACGGACCTTGACGCTATGCTGGTGATGATGGAGATCATGTCCGTGTTTTGGAGATGGAGATCGAAGGCATAAGAAGAAAGGACCATATCATATCACACTAATTATGAATTGCCTGTGATGTTAATCCTTTATGCATCTTGTATTGCTTAGATCGCGACGGTAGCATTATAATATGATCCCTCTCACTAAATATCAAGTAATAAAGTGTTCGTCCTTAGTTGGCACCGTTGCTAAAACTCGCTGCTTCAAGCATCTCGTGATGATCGGGTGTGATAGACTCTACGTGTGCATACAACGGGTGCAAGCCAGATTTGCACATGCGGAAACTAAGGTTAATCTTGACGAGCCTAGCATGTACAGACATGGTCTCGGAACACAGAATACCGAAAGGTAGAGCATGAGTCATATGATTGATATGATGAACATGAAGATTGTTCGCGATGAAGCTACATCATCTCACGTGATGATCGGACTTGGTGTAGTGGATTTGGTTCGTGTAATCACTAAAACAACTTGAGGGATGTTGTTTTGAGTGGGAGTTCACCTAGTTTATTTAAGAATTAAATTTGAACACTATTTATCATAAACTTAGTCTAAATTACTTGCAAATTTGTTGTAGATTATGGCGAACGTTTCCATCAATTTCAATGCGTTCCTAGAGAAAGAAAAGCTTAAGAACAATGGAAGCAATTTCACGGACTGGTTCCGTGGACTGAAGATCGTCCTCAGGGCTGGT
The DNA here is from genome assembly GCA_023614405.1 of Avena insularis. NCBI lineage: Eukaryota > Viridiplantae > Streptophyta > Magnoliopsida > Poales > Poaceae > Avena > Avena insularis. Next base: position 452,152,536 of record CM042691.1, on the reverse strand, counting down.
CAGTTGACCTATGTGCTCGAAGCACCGCTAGGTGACCCACCTGCAGAAGATGCCACCGATGACGTAAAGAATGTTTATGCCACTCGGAAACATCACTACTCCACAGTTCAGTGTGCCATCCTGTACGGTTTAGAATCGGAGCTTCAAAAGCGTTTTGAGCACCATGACCCGTTTGAGATCATTAAGGAGCTCAAACTCATTTTTGAGACTCGCACGGCCATGGAAAGCTATGAAGCTTCCGAGAAGTTCTTTACCTGCAAGATGGAAGAGGGTAGCTCCGTTAGCGAGCACGTGCTCACCATGTCTGGGCACGCAAACAAACTCCGAGAGTTGGGGATACCGATTCCTAATGAATTGGGGATTCACCGTGTCCTCCAATCACTGCCACCAAGTTACAAGAACTTTGTGATGAACTACAATATGCACTGCATGAACAAAACGTTGCCTGAACTATCGTCCATGCTGAAAACTGCCGAAGTGGAGATCATGAAGGAGCACCAAGTGTTGATGGTCAATAAGACCACCAATTTCAAGAAAAAAGGCAAGCCTAAGAACAAGGACAACTTCAAGAAGGACGGCAAGAAAGCTGCCGCACCTGCTAAGAAACCCAAGGCTGGTCCTAAACCTGAAACTGAGTGCTTCTACTGCAAGGGTGCTGGTCACTGGAAGCGTAACTGCCCCAAATACCTGGCGGATCTGAAGAACGGCAACATCAAGAAGAAAGGTATATTCGATATACATGTTATAGATGTGTATCTTACTAGTAATCGTAGTAGTGCCTGGGTATTTGATACTGGTTCGGTTGTTCATATTTGTAACTCAAACAGAGCCATGGAATAAACGAAGACCGGCGAGACGAGGTGACGATGCGCGTTGGAAATGGCTCCAAGGTTGATGTGATCGCCGTCGGCACGCTCCCTCTACATCTACCATCGGGATTAGTTTTAAATTTAAATAATTGTTATTTGGTGCCTGCGTTAAGCATGAACATTATATCTGGATCTTGTTTATTGCGAGACGGTTACTCTTTTAAGTCTGAGAATAAAGGTTGTTCGATTTATATGAGTAATATCTTTTATGGTTATGCACCTTAGATAAATGGTTTATTCTTATTGAATCTCGATAGTAGTGATACACATGTTCACAACACAGATGCTAAACGAATAAAATTGAATGATAATTCTACATACATGTGGCAATCGCTGCCTTGGTCACATTGGAGTGAAGTGTATGAAGAAACTCCATTCTGATGGACTTCTTGAATCACTTGAAAGATGCGAAGCATGTCTAATGGGAAAAATGACTAAGACTCCATTCTCTGGTATAATGGAGCGAGCTACGGACTTATTGGAAATAATACATACCGATGTGTGCGGTCCAATGAGTGTAGCATCGCGTGGTGGATATCGTTATCTTCTCACTTTCACGGATGACTTGAGTAGATATGGGTATGTCTACTTTATGAAACATAAATCCGAAACTTTCAAGAAGTTTAAGGAATTTCAAAGTGAAGTGGAAAATCATCGTAACAAGAAGATTAAGTTTCTGCGTTCTGACCGCGGAGGTGAATATCTGAGTTATGAGTTTGGCATGCATTTAAAGAAATGTGGAATACTTTCACAGTTGACACCGCCGGGAACACCACAACGTAATGGTGTGTCCGAACATCGTAATCGAACTCTCTTAGATATGGTTCGGTCTATGATGTCTCTTACAGATTTACCGTTATCATTTTGGGGCTATGCATTAGAGACAGCCGCATTCACTTTAAATAGGGCACCATCTAAATTCATTGAAACGACACCGTACGAATTGTGGTTTGGAAAGAAACCTAAGTTGTCGTTCCTTAAAGTTTGGGGTTGCGAAGCATATGTAAAGAAGTTACAGCCTGATAAGCTTGAACCCAAAGCGGAGAAATGCGTCTTCATAGGATACCCTAAAGAAACAATTGGGTATACCTTCTATCATAGATCCGAAGGCAAAGTTTTCGTTGCTAAGAATGGATCCTTCGAAAAGAATTTCTCGAAAGAAGTGACTGGAAGGAAAGTAGAACTCGGCGAGGTTATTGAACCTTCTTCGAGTTGAGAGTAGCGCAGACCGAAGATGTTTCGCGTCACCGCACCAACCGGAGAGGAAGCTAATGATGATGATCATGAAACTTCAACGGTTACTCGAACCTCACAGTCAACGAGGGTCCGTACCACACCGAGAGGTATGACTCGCCTTGAACGTCATGTTAGTGGACAACACCGATGACCCCGGACGTATGAAGAAGCTATGGTGAGCCCAGATTCCGACAAATGGCTAGAATCCATGAAATCCGAAATGGGATCCATGTACGAAAACCAAGTATGGACTTTGGTGGACTTACCGGATGGCCGTAAGGCTGTCGAGAACAAATGGATTTTCAAAATAAAAACAGATGCTGATGGTAATGTTACCATCTATAAAGCTCGACTTGTCACGAAAGGGTTCCGACAAATTCAAGGAGTTGACTACGATGATACTTTCTCACCAGTACCGAAGCTAAAGTCTGTGAGGATTATGTTAGCAATCGCTGCATATTTCGATTATGAAATTTGGCAGATGGATGTCAAAACGGCGTTCCTTAATGGTGACATTGAGGAAGAGTTGTACATGGTACAACCCAAGGGTTTTGTCAATCCTGGTAATGCTGATAAGGTATGCAAACTTCAGCGCTCCATTTATGGACTGAAGCAAGCATCCCGGAGTTGGAATCAACGTTTTGATAAAGTAATCAAAAACTTTGGATTTATACAAACTTATGGAGAAGCTTGTATTTACAAGAAAGTGAGTGGGAGCTCTGTAGCATTCCTAGTACTATATGTAGATGACATATTGTTGATTGGGAATGATGTAGAACTTCTTAATAGCGTCAAAACCTATTTGAATAATAGTTTTTCGATGAAGGATCTTGGCGAAGTGGCATATATTCTAGGCATCAAGATTTATAGAGATAGATCAAGACGCCTAATAGCGCTTTCACAAAGTACATACTTAGACAAAGTTCTAAAGAAGTTTAGAATGGAAGAGAGCAAGAAAGGGTTCGTGCCCATGTTGTCAGGTAAGACCTTGAGTAAAACTCAAAGTCCGGCTACGGCAGAAGATAGAGAAAAGATGAATAAAATTCCCTATGCCTCGGCCATAGGTTCTATCATGTATGTCATCGTGTACAAGATGGATATAGCACATGCCGTTAGTTTGACTAGCAGATATCAAAGTGATCCCGGAATGGAACAGGATATGTCAAGAATATCCTAAAGTACCTGAATAGGACTAAGGATATGGTTCTTTCTTATGGAGGTGATGAACAGCTTGTTGTAAATGGTTACACTGATGCTAGTTGGAACACCGATCTAGATGACTCGAAGTCACACCGATAATGATTTATTTTGAATGGTGCTGCAGTGAGCTGGAGGAGTGCCAAGCAGAGCATTGTGGCGAAATCTTCAACTGAATCGGAATACATAGCTGCTTCGGAGGCTGCACGAGAAGGCATATGGATGAAGGAGTTCATTAGTAAACTTGGCGTGGTTCCCAGTGCGTTAGACCCGATGGCCATCTACTGTGACAACACAGGTGCCATAGCTAATGCACAGGAGCCAAGGTCACATAGCAAGCTGAAGCACATCAAGCTACGTTTTCATGCTATTCACGAGTATGTCCAAGATGGTGACATAAAGATTTGCAAAGTACACACTGATCTGAATGTAGCAGATCCGTTGACTAAACCTCTCCCTAGAGCAAAGCATGACCAACACCAGAACGCCATGGGTGTTCGGTATATTACCATATAATCTAGATTATTGACTCTAGTGCAAGTGGGAGACTGTTGGAGATATGCCCAAGAGGCAATAATAAAAGTGGTTATTATTATATCTTTGTGTTTATGATGAATGTTTACATCCCATGATATAATTGTACTATAAGGAAACTCTGATACATGTGTGTTTTGTAAACATAAAAGAGTCCCTAGTAAGCCTCTTGTTGAACTAGCTTGTTGATTGATTGATGATCATGGTTTCCTGATCATGGACATTGGATGTGATTAATAACAAGGTTATACCATTAGGAGAATGATGTGATGGACACACACCCATAGTAAGCATAGCATAAGATCAAGTCATTAAGTTCGTATTGCTGTAAGCTTTCAAATACATAGTAACCTAATCCTTCGACCATGAGGTTATGTTAATCACCATCACCGGATGGGTACTTTGATGACATCAAACGCCGCTTCATAACTGGGCGGTTATAAAGGTGTCATTGGGTATTCTAAAAGTATGTGTTGAAGCGCATAGACCAAGATTGGGATTTGTCCATCCATATGACGGATAGATATACTCTGGGCCCTCTCGGTGGAATGTCATCTAGATAGCTTGCAAGCATGTGACTGGGTCACAAGGGATGACATAACATGGAACGAGTAAAGAGTACTTATCAGTAACGAGGAAGAACTAGGTATGAAGATACTGACGATCAAACCTTGGATAAGTAGAATATCGCGTGACAAAGGGAATTGGTTTCGTATGTTAAATGGTTCTATCGATCACGAAGTAATTGTTGAGTATGTGGCAGCCATTATGGATCTCTAGATCCCGCTAATGGTTATTGATTGGAGAGGTGTCTTCATCATGTCTGCATATTCACGAACCGTAGGGTGACACACTTAAGGTTCGAAGTTGTTTTAAGTAGATATGGAATTTGCGTTGGAGACCGAATGTTGTTCGGAGTCTCGGAATGGACCCGGGACATCACGAGGAGATCCGGAATGGTCCGGAGAATAAGATTCATATATTGGGGATCATTTTCTAAGTTAGGAAATGTTCCGGAGTGTTTGTATGGAGATTCTAGAAGGTTTCGGAATGTTCTGGAAGGTTCTAGAGGATTTCTTGGAGTTTGCTTGAAAACCAAGAAAGGGATCAAGGAGACCAAGTGGGGCAAGACACGGATTCGTGGGGGAGGAGGATTCCTCCCCCCTTCCCACCGCCGGCCCAAGGAGGGGAGTCCTACTAGGACTCCCCCTCCCCAGGCGCGCCTCCCTCCTTTAAATAGAAGGGAGGGGGCGCCCCCTCTTGCCTCTCTCTCATAACAACCAATCTCAGCCGCCTCTCTCCTCCACCTTTCTTCTGCACAGGCATAGGCGAAGCCCTGCAGAATTCTCATCTCCACCACCACCACCACGCCGTCGTGCTGCTGGGATTCCGTGGAGAAGATCTACTACCTCCGCTGCTCGCTGGAACGGGGAGAGGAAGGTCTGCTTCGACTCCGCACGTGTGACCGTCTGCGGAAGCGCTGCCGGAACGCGGCGCCGGAAGGATCGTCCACACGATCTTGAGATCGGCAAGTGATCGACTACATCATCCACGAGATCTAATCTCGTAACGCTTTCGGTTCTACGAGGGTTAGTACCGATCTATCTCGTTGCTCATGTCTAATAGATTAGATCTTGGCTTTTGTCTAGATTAGATCTGGGTTTTGTTCGTTCTTGCGGTAGAAATTTTTTGTTTTCCATGCTACGAACCCATCAATCAGCAGCGTCGAAATAATGTTTAAGAAATTCTATCCCCGAGCCCTCCCAAGGCTGATAGCAGCCGCTCTGGGCATGCCGAACGGCTACACAGCCATGCTAGTCACTGCTGATTTCTATACCATGGTATGATTGATCGTGTCCACTCGAACGCACGCGTCTATTAGTATAGGAACATTAGATTCATGGAAATACACGAATTTGAGCTCAGTTTAGAGCGAACGTGAGTAATGTATTTTATGTGTTCGTCGATTAAACTAGACGATATTGTATGACCTGAGGAATCCATCACGTAGTTGTGTTAGCAACGTCGAAAGAATGCTCAAGAATGTCTACCCTCGAGCCCTCCCAAGCCTCGAAGCCGTCGCTCTGGGCATATGACGAATGGCTGCACAGCCATGTTGGTAACGTTCTGCTTATCTCAATACCATGGTATAGATGATCGTGCTCACTCAGAAGCACACGTCTATTGGTACAGAAACATTATATCCAAGGAAAGAAAATACTTAGAGCCTCGTTTTAATCCAATGTGAGTACTGCATGTTAGGTGTTCTATAACAAACTAGATAGAAACTAATCGAACGAATAATAATTTTTTCGATTTATTAAACCATCATAGATACAAATAAAATGATTAGATCATAATATCTATTTGTCTCTGGTGGTTCTTTGCTTGTCCATCTTCAAATTCTACCCCCAAACTGATTTGTTTACTTTGTATGTCTCTCTTTGTTACTCGCCGACAGCCCGTGGCCATGTCCTCTAGCCACGCGTGGTGGCCTACTGAGACCACCGGAAACAAGCATGGTGACCCGATGCTTCAAGGCGATTCGCGATCTAGGTAAGTCGCAGATGATTCCGAGCTCGTACTGCTTTGGGAGGGTGCCCGGGGACCTCAAGCCAGGATTCACCTGGAAGAACTGTCTCTCCTAGGGAAACACCTCCAGCACCTCGCCGCCAAAGTTGTGAATGATCTGGTTCAGCGTATCCATCTTCATGGCTTCTATAGGAAGGACTTCGAAGCATAGCTTGCATAGAGTTAGGTAGATTCCATCCATAGCATGGGTCTAGATATTGTGGGTGTGTTTGTGAAGATATGGATGCTGATGGCATGTATATCGTTTTGAGTTGAGAAGGAATAAATAGTTAGAGAGAAGCGTTTGGCCGATAGCAAGTGAAAGTTTTTTGCAGTAAGACAAAGCTGGATTGATAGGGGATCACTGAGGCATAGGATGCGAATTATAGGTGGAACTATTCATTATTCCGAATTGCGTGTTAATGGGTGAGAGGAATATCAAGGTAGATGAAAATTTAATTTTCCTAGATCGCGGATTCGAGTTCGTAGGCATTTGTCGCTAAACCACCAAGTTTCTCGCTATTTGACGCAAAGGAACCAAGTTCATATGTGTTTGACTATCGATTTCTAATGTAGCTTGAGTAAAAAAAACACGACACTGAAATAGAATATTACGAGCAGGCCACTACTTCAGCATAAACCAAAACATGATTTTTCGTTATTATGAGCAGGGTATACAATCCAAGTAAACGACTACTTGATGCTAGCAAAACTGGCAGTAGAAATGTCAGTTCTGCACTACTTCTTGTTCGGTGCCTCCTCCGGCATCGCCGCCACTTCTGCCATCACCACCTCCACCATCGCCACCTCTGCCATCGCCGGCTGGTCCTCCGACGCTGGTGCCTCCACCTCTGCCATCGGCAGCTCCGACATGACGTAGTCACTATCGCAAAAATGCTTACCATTGACGGGAAGGAATCAGATACACCGACGATAGAGCCGTTCGTCACCAATATAATGGCAGTGGTAACACCTTGCCGCTGATGGTGGCGGGACTCGTCGGCTGAACTGCTAGTGCTGACCACCAACTTGATTTTCGCCCGTCGACGTAGGTATTCTAGCCGACGAGGCGCGGGTATCCAGTTGACGAGGCGCGGTGACGAGGGTACCCATGTCACGCAGCTAACTAGCGGCGTGCACACAATCTATAGCCGCCAGCGCTATGCTGCAAGTGGCATGTCTGCATAACGTACGATCATCGCTAGTCTTTTGGTCATCTAACTTGGAGCTTCTCTCATACATGCGCATAAATAAAGACATAGATAAATCCTCACCATGAATAACCCAATTGCTAGTGGTGGATCCAACACCCTCTGAAAACCCCTTAGTCATATTGCAACTCCCACAACAACACTCCCATGTTCTTGTTTACTTTAGTAATTTGCTTTGTTCTTGTTTAGTTTTTTGTTATTTATTTTAAATATCTCACAATTATCATTGTTTTAGTAACTTATAGAATATGATATTTCCAAACCATGGTTTGGGTGCGAACCTAGCGACACCTGACAACACAGTTGCGAGGCTATGTTATTTCAATTTTGCAAAGCATTTATGAGATCAAACTTTTTGATAAATATTTGCTACTACAAGTACTGCGATAACTTTGATTGGTGCTGAACTTAGATATCATGTGTGAAGGACCATTTCCACCGTGTGCAAAGGCCTAATATGTACTAGTGGCATCATCTTCATCACGCCGAAGAACCGCTGCCACATCCGCCAAGCCATAACAATCTTCGTAGTCATGTTCACTAGCCATAATAGTTGTTCTCGATTCCGTGCATTGTGGTTGGCGACGCTGTAAGACTATCAAGACATCATCTAAATGTATTTTCCTTCTAAAACGTTCACTATTTTTGATGTAATCATGATGTGTGAGTAGTCCCTTCTGGCTAAGGGCTAAGCCCTAACCTCGCAACACCCTATGCAATTGAAGAATGGATTATTGGTGTAATTGAACTTTATGTTTTCACGAACTTGTACACATGTCTCCACCTCGATTCTAGGACTTGCCAGATTGATGGAAATTATGATGAGAAAGGAAAGGTTGGAGCGGAAACTCTTTGACCAAAGGGGAGGTTCTGTTGGCAGGAATGGAGAGCGGTGCAAGGTGGTGATACTAGGTTTGAGAGCAGAGGCACCTAGTGGGGAAAATTGGTAACTTTTGTCTAGGCCATGAGCGTGGCAGGAAACAAAATAACATGGAGAGAAACAGTGGGATTACGTCCCTTAAATCACGGGAGTTAAAATCATTTCCACCAACCGAACACATCAGTAAGTTTTTTTTTGAACAAGGATAGACCCGAAGGGTCTGGATGCTATTAATACTCAGCGGTACAGGTACAAATTACATAAGGGACATGGAGAAAATAAGAGATTACAAGACAGTCCCTAAATTTTACAAGCAGGACCCTAAAAGAAAGCTGAGAAACGCAATCGGGTCCTCTGCCTCTGCCACCGCCAGAGTAGAACGAGTTCGATCCATGGCCGCTCTCGTCGGCACCGGGGACAACACCACTTGGCTTCAACGGAACGAAGGTCGCCATATCGAGCTCGAAGAAGGGCCTCCACTTGGAGGTTGAAGAAGCACTGGACATCGCCGGCTTCACATTGGACTACCTGTTGGTCATCTGAGTCGGCCGCCTGATCTGAGGGTGCCGAGATTGATCACCATTCTTAAGCAGCATCCCGTCTCCATGGCAACGAGGCCTACATCTGCACCTTGTTTCCAGAAATCTCACCCCATCGCCACCATGGCGCCAAGACGAGGCTGAAGAAAACAAACCTGCAGCTGTACCCTGCCCACCAGCAAAGGCCTTGTTTGGAGAGGTTGCAGTAGGCCTCGACATCGTCGTCTTCGGCTTCCACCATGGAAGCGCCACTTCGATGCAAGAGCCCACCGCATGGAGCTGGATCTGGCCAGAAGACACCAGCTTCAAACCTCCGGTGCGCACCTTATTTCGAGGGATGCGCATGCCCCTCTTCCACCCATGCGGCATCACCTGCCACCGGCGACGAACAACGCAGAGGAGAGAGCTTACGGTGCAAAGGATTTGGCCGCCTAGATCCATTAACCTACCCTCAGACTCCATATAGGAAAAGACTAGACTCAAACTAAACCTAAGACTAATACCGGCACCATTCCTTCGCTCTCTCGGCACGGCAGCGCCGGCGAGAAGAGCTCCAGTCCGGCCCGGTAAAGCTGTGGAAGAGACCAGAGAAAGGGAGTTTCGGGAGGCAACGCGGTTAATGCATAGCATCAAACCTCTCGAATCGGAACTACTCCACACACGACAATTTCATTTCTATTCGATCTGTATACGACGCGACATCATGTGGTACTCTGCATGGTGGCTCAGCTTCGTGGATGGACTGATTTGTTTGGTGTGTCGGACAAGAATCGTACAAAATGTGTCGTGTGCATAGCTGGGTTACTCTCAAATTTAGATTAAAAAACTACTTATTTAGTTCCTTTTGGGTAGCTATAAAGGATTTAATGGTGTTTTCTAAATCATTAGAAACATTATTATCAGTAGCATAATTATTATATCAAACATAAGGTGGTTCAACATACCCATAATTGTAGTTGTTCCTATAACCATTAACAAGTTCATGCAAAGAAATATTTATGTAATCACACAACATAGTTGTTATTTCTTCATGCTTGATAACTAGAGTAAAAGACTATACTATTTTTTTAGCTTTTTAGTATAAGAAAAGGTAAATACAAAACTGAAAATAAAGAAAACAAAAAAACAAAAGAACAAGAAAGATAAAAACAAGACAAAGGAAAATTGCTTTGTAGATCTAAAGGACAATAAAAGGTCACAAAGGTGCAATCTCCCAAAGCTTAGGTGTTTGCACAAGACCGATGATGATGCAATTGTAATGTTGTTGCTAGATCTCGACGGCGGCCCTAGAAAATGTTCTTGTTGTTGCAGTGGGATGTATGTAGGCACCACCCTTAGTGCAATCTTCTTACTTTTTTTGGTAACAACACCATAAAATATTCTTGATGACACCGGCTCTGTGGTAATACCAACTCATTGAGACTCTAAGTGCAGAGTGATGTAGTGAGTGTATTTTTCTACAAGCATGACTCAAGGGTCGGAAAAAGTAAGTTGAACTATAACTAAAACAAGAAAAGTAAAAAAGGTAAAATAAAGTTCTTTTGGGTTGTTTATGCTTGCAGAAAGTAAAAATATTTAAATATTTTTGTATTTTCGGATTTAATTATTGCATAAAATATAAAATACTGTAAAAGTAAGTGAAGTGGTTTCTTATAATAAAAAGTGGACATGAGTTCATGGGTTCACTCTTTACTCTCTCATAAAGTGTGGTGGTGATAAAATGCTCCCAGATGTTATAATATTGCTGGAAATTCATTATGTGTTTTTATTAGCATTCAGAAGGACATCATGTACTAGTATAAAGACGTTGCAACACATCTCACTTATACTCCTCTAGAAAGGAAAAAACTTCATGCAATCTAGAGTTAAGAATAAATAGAGTATCACTTTAGATGCTTTGATATAATGTTTGAATATCAAATGTGCTACCTTAAGCAAACATGATCATGTTTGTTGTCACTGGATGATTATAACACATGCATTTACTTGATCCCTAGTGAGATAATAAAAGAAAGGTAAAACCATAGTGGATCTCGATTTATGTACCACTATCTAATCACCACCACCATGTTACTCCATCTAATGCAAATGTCCCCTCCCCCACACTCCCTTGCATACAAATTTAATCAGAACTAGCACTTAAGAACGGGTTACATAATATGCATCTATCAAAACATCTTACACTTAATAGAACTCTAGCCCCAAATAAATCTCACAAAACAAAGATCCACCACATAGGAATTACATATATGACCATTATCCTATAAAGCAGCTCATATGGTTCTAAACAATGATAGCACAAGATAGAGATAGATCAAGATACTGTAACAAACCCATAGTCTAGAGGTGGACTACTCCCTCTTCCCCTGTGTCGCCCTCGTCCATGCTCTCCAGCCTTGCAAGATCTATCTTTGTGCTCTCGCGTAGGATCCATCTATGTGTCGGATCCGCTTCACGTCTACCGTTGGGGTCACACGACCATCGATCGACTCAACATTTCGCTTTCGTCCTCCTGACCATGCTCGAATAGGTCACAACATGAAGAATGGAGGGTAGGGAGGGGACGAGGACAAAGAAAAGGGGCCAAAGGGAGCTAGAACAGTAGGAAGGAACAGGGCAATAAAGCGACACAATATGGGAAATTATAGAATAATGCGGACTAGAATCCTCGAACCTAGGATGTGCGTGATCGACAACTCAGGTGACGGGGACCGCTCATCAAAATAATGGTCAGAACAACGGTAGCGCGTGCTGGCACCACATGTAAGAAACCGAATCAACCAGATGCCAGGTTAAACAAGGCAAACAGCGGCCAGCCTTAAACATAACTAAGGGCACAAACGTAACGAGTCCCTGTCTGCTGATGACATTTCTCCAATTAGTGGCACATTCCCAATTTCCCAGTTAACCGGGAACACAGTTGCAATAGATCTTTTAAAAACCCACGGGCTCCTCCCTCCGTTAGATTAGTTTATTTCTACAATAGTCTTAGGGTTGTTCCAAACCTTTGAGGCTACTTTAACAAGTATTTTTTTTCAATAGACGCCGATAACACTTGGATAACTGGAGATGAAGACTATGACTTCGATGTAATTTTCAGCTTTGTCACATTTAAATTGGATCCTCATTGTTTGTCCAGTCTAGTCAAGGCGGTGTCTTAAGAAACATTGCTGGTGCGTACCAGCCAATGGCCTCAAGTTTGGATTGCACAAAGTAACGTAATACAAATGAAAAGGAATTGAGAAACGGGAAAACCGTCACTTCATTTTACTGAAACCCGACTTAAAATAGCATAATGTTAAACTACATACAATTTTTTCAACTGCGAAGTAAGCACCAGTAAAAATTTTTAGAGTGGAACAGGCATTTTCTTGCTCACAACAAGCGATCCATCATAGCTCACAAAGCACATACATGACGTTCAACTTCCTGATGTTTCACTCATAGATCCCAGTGTCTTTATCATGGTCTCCAAGTATTCAGAGTAAGCACGATCATCGAGCTCATTCTGCCTTAGCCTTTGGATCTCAAGCTGAGATTCCCGAGCGTTGATGGTGTAGCTAGAGAGGAGCTGAACGATGGTGAAGGGAGGGCTTGCGAAAGACAACGTTGAACCATTCAAAGAATCTATGGCTTCAGAGACCCTCTCCTGTTTCTCTGTCTCGAGGTCATACTTGTAGATGTCCAGCTCTGAATCTGTGGACTTCACATAGTAGATGCAGTTAGCATCCACAGAAGGTAAATTACCAGAAGTGACAGACAGGCTCCTCCGGTAACCGACGAAGATGGTCTGGTCACGGATGTTCCTCACGGCCTCGAGCTCATCACCGTCGTCAGTGTCCATACTGAAAACCTTGAAGCGATCTTGCTGCATAACGACTGCCAAATGCTGTCCAGCGCACACCACAAAGAAACAGTGGTCCGTGTGGCCCGTCCCAGGAAGATCAGCAAACCCAGTGCTACCATGGTAAGAGAACAACTTAGAACCATCAACGCCGAACTGTTCCAGCACATTAGAGAAATTTCGAATAAGCCAAAGCGGAGTAGGCATAAGAAGATCGCCACTCCCAGTGAAGCTGAAGCCGCCCCCAGCTGCCACCCGCATGGTATAGAAACAGAACAATTCTTCAAAGATTCGGAATCCATCACTGTCTAGCGCCGTTGTGTACTGCTCGGAGTTTTTGTCCGACAAAAGGAGGAGTGCGGGCGGAGACCCATTCCACAGAGCGGCAGCGAAAATACCTAGATCGAAGGGCAGAGGCGCCTTATTGAAGCGGATCACTGTGGCCAGTCAGAGGGTTGAGGACGCACGCCACGTGAGGGGGCACCAGGTCGGCGAGGACGAGGAAGCCGCCGGGAGTGGTGGTGATGACATCGTACTTGCGGAGCAGTGGAATGTCCTTGCGGAGGACGCGGCCGGTGGTGGTGTTCACCATGAGGCGCTCGTCGGTCTGGAAGACCTCGTCCACCAAGATCCACCGGCGAGGGCGGAAGCGGAGGTCGGAGGGATTGCTCTTGGGGTCCTCGGCGGCGGAGCGCCAGCTGGTGCAGACTGCGCGGAAGTCCATGTAGCAGTCCACGTCGTTGGTGGCGAGGAGGCAGTCGGCTATGAGGCCGAGGAGCTCGGACGGGAGGGATGACCAGTCTGGCCCCATGGCCCAAAGGACGGGAGGATTCGGTGTGGGAGAGGCGGTGCTGTGAGAAACTGGTAGCTAAGAAGGGTAGATGAAGAGATTAAGTAGGCGAGTATTGGAATCGAGAGTTCGTGCATCGATCGAACCGCGTTGGCAGTTCAACGGGCAACGCATTCACATTACTGCGAGCTCATGGGGAATGGCAGCAATGGCGGTTGGTTTCCCTACTTCGGAAGTCCCACAACTCAATGGCACGGTGCACAGAATTTAATTTGGGGCGTCCTGAGCATCCCGGAATGCCCTAGGTCGCGAGTCGTCCGATCAAACCATATTTGACCATCTGACCAGGTCGTCTGCCTCCTCTCCCGCTTTTGCTTCCATAAATCCAGAATGCAGCAAAACTAATCAGTAATTGCAGCAAGAAAATGGTTTGTGAGACAAAACAAAAAATAGAGATCTCGTCGTAGACCTCATGAAGATCTCGCCGAAGACGTCATAGGAAAAGTGGGTGCTATTGTAGCAAAACTGACTTTCCCAAAAATATCAACGGACGAGATCATCGGTGCGGTCACCATCTAGGGTTTCTCTCATCCTCATCCATCTGGCAAGGTATTCACGGGGAGCTTCTCCATCCCTCTGAACACATCTAGCTACAGCGAAGATAGTAACGATGTCGATAAAGTGCGACCTCCGCATATCTAACGCTCGGGGAAGCCAAGCGGATTTGCGGGGTCCTTCCACGGTTATATCCTACATAGAGGCGGTTTGGGTGGGCATTGAATTTTTCCGATCTAGGCCAGCAAACTCCGAAGAGAGATCCAGACCAGATCCTTCTGCGAACGTATCCTGCCCGGAGGCGATCCGTGCGGGTCTTGACGAGCCTCCAACTTCCTGGGAGCTAGGACCCGAGTCGGTTTCGCCGATGAAGATGTGGATGTCTCCGAAGAGGATCACGGAGCAGCGCATAGGGTTCGTCTTCGTCGGGACCCAGAATTCATCCGAAGGAATGATCGGGACGTTGTCGGAGAAGAGAACGCGACCGATGGCTACGGTGTGGCTGATTCCCGCGAAGTGCTTGGACCTCGCCCAGTGTAGAGCTCGAAGCGTCTTTGGCCCCACGGTGGACGCCAACTGTCGTGGTATTGCCGACGAGTACGCTATGGAGGGTTTCTCACAAAGCGTGTTTAGAGACATGGGGGAAGGCGGTGAGTTGGTGGGTACGAGGTAACACAGCTTACCTAGATTCAAATTCCGCAACGATGGAGGAACTCTACTCCTGCTATAAAGCACTATAATGGCAATACGCCGAGTTACAGGGATTGGTTCGCCGTGCGAGGTGTTGTACGAGGGATGTTCTAATTGTTGTATGGTGCCCTAAAGGCTCCCACAGGTCTGGCTTATAAAGACACCATAACCTAGGGTTACAGGGAAATGACCTTGCCAGACAAGGTAAAGAGTCCTACACTAATAATAACTAGTCTTCGTGTCTTGTACTCCAAGGCTCTGAGTATGTCGGTGTCTCCTATGTAGCCTTCCTTTATCCGGCATATGACTCCCTTCTGGATCCGTCTAACTTGGCCGCCCAGTAGGATATAGGCCATGGCGCCATGCTACCAACTGTGGGCCACCCGGGTTAGCGGTTTAGAGACATGAAATGGTGATACCCATTTAGCATATCCTAATATTTTGTGTGTATATTTTTATGTATTCGTGTCATTTTAGAGTGGTCCGCATGTTTTCTAATTGTAGTTAATTCATATGCCATTTATTATACATATAAACCAGAAAAATACACCTTCTGATGACTTGTGAGGATATTTCAAATAATTCTTCATAACCAGATAGCTAGCTCAGTTAGCAAACGGTATAATTCTTTATAACTCAGATCGCTATAAAGGAGCTTTTCCTGCACAGCAGGCTAACTAGGCACACCCAGAGCCAGAGCCCTTAGTACCCCTCCAGCATCTTTGTCTTCCTCCTTTGCTTCGTCTGTGGCACCGTCATCGGGGACCACTGCTATGTGGGTGGCATAGCCTTTGGTCTCGTACTCTCTGTTAAATATTATTAGCAGTTTTTAGTTAATTCCTTTTATTCTGATTGTGTACACCGGCATGAAGTAGTACTTCACCCGGCCTCTCCCCCGTACGTCTTATCCTTGTACGATACGTTTGTACACTTGTCCGGTTGGTTGTTTGCCTCCGATGCTTATTAACATGAAACCGATGCTGAGACAAAGGCATCGTTCCAGCCAAATCACATTATGGTATCAGAGCCCAACCTCTTCCTGACCTAGCTGCTCAAGAGAAAATTTGCCGCCGCCGCTGCCACGTCCTGCCGCCGCTGCCATAGGTTACTACTGCTGCCGCTACCAAAAAAACCACATCAGACACAAACATTTGTGCCGCTGCCGCAAAGTTTTGCTGCCGCCGCCTTCAAGATCCAAAAACCACGTACGAAACCCACGTACACAAAATCCCAAGCCTTAGGCTTAAAATCCGTTGTGATCTCTCATCACACGTTGAAAAATCCTACAACTGCCGTCTCCTGTTTGTTTCGGCCGCCACACACTCTCTCCAATGTCGTCTTCATCCGCATTTGTGACCGCTCTGGCTGCTGCGCTTGGTGCGCCGCCCTCTCAGCTCCTTACTCACGACAACGCCTTGATCTGGAAAGCCCTTGTTATTCCAGGGCTTCATGGAGTTCGCGTGTTGAATCTGGTAAAGGGGCTAGAGGCTACTCCAACTGAGGAGATTGAAGTTGAAGACGTCAATGGGAAGAAGATAAAAATTGAAAACCCCGAGTATGCTACCTAGATAACCCGTGACCAGCAGGTCCTTCGGTACATCCTAAACTCAGTTTCTCCAGATATATTGTCACATGTCATAGGTCTTGACACTTCTGCGGAGGTGTGGAAAGCTCTTGAGTGTCTCACCACGACCCCATCACGTTCTCGCACTCAACAACTCAGATCTTCCCTTAATGACACAAAGAAAGGTGATCTCTCCGCTGAAAAGTATTTTGCCAAGATTAAAAATATATCCTCTGAACTTGCTGCTGCTGGCAAGCCCCTGGATGATGACGAGCTAATTTGGTCCATATTGCATGGTCTTGGTGATTCCTACAATACTTTGAAAACTGCTGTCAATGCCAACCCCAATACTACTCTCAATGATCTGTTTAGCCAGGTGCAAGCTTTTGATCAACTTCACAAGATGGACGATGGTGGAGATGCTTTTGTTTCCTCCGCCAACATGGCACGACGTGGTGGTCCCCCACCTGCACGTGTGCGCCAGGATGACCGTGGTTACCAGGAGGATCGCCGCCGTGGCTATGATGATCGCCGCTATGATGAGCGCCGCTATGAGGATCGTGGCCGCCCGGATGGCCGTGTCCGTCGTGGTGGCTATGATGATCGTCGTGGCTACGATGATCGCTCTCGCCGTCGTGATGATGACAGTGGCAGACGTCGAGATGATGGTGGCCGAGATGATGGTGGGCGCCGAGATGATGGACGTCGTCATGGACGTGCTCCCACTCCTTATGTCAATGTCACGTGTCAGATATGCAAGATTCATGGTCACCCTGCTAATGACTGCTGGTGGAGGTTCCAAAGCAACCATGATCGCCGGGATGACAGTGATCGTGGTGAGAAGGGTGCCAACAATGTCGCTTTTTATGGGGTGGACACAAACTGGTACTCTGACACTGGTGCTACAAATCATGTTGCCAATGAGATGAGCAAGCTCTCCGTTCAGGAGAAGTATATAGGACGTGATCAAGTCCACACGGAAAATGGTAACGGTATGCAAATTTCTCATATTGGTCATTCAATGTTGCACACTCCCCATAGTTCTTTACATCTTAAAAACATTCTTCATGTTCCAGATGCATCAAAGAATCTTCTTTGTGTCCACAAACTTACTCTAGATAATGATGTCTTTCTTGAATTTCACCCATATTTTTTTTGATTAAGGACCAGGCCACAAGGAGAACCCTTTTTAAGGGTCCGTGTCATGATGGTCTCTACCCGCTTGTACCTTTGTCCACTGGGTCCCCTAAGCAAGCCTTCGTCACAATAAAGCCGTCGTCTTCTACATGGCATCGCCGCTTAGGACATCCATCCTCCTTTGTGGTGCAACAAATTCTTAGGAAACATCATATTTATCATTCGCCTGAAATAAATCCATATATCTGTGATTCTTGTCAACTAGCTAAGAGCCATCAGTTACCATATCCTGTCTCTACTAGTGTATCCACCGTTCCTTTGGAGCAAGTTTTTTCTGATGTATGGGGGCCAGCGCCTGCTTCTGTTGGCAAACATTCATACTATGTAAGTTTTATTGATGATTATAGCAAGTTCACATGGATCTATTTGCTTAAGAATCGTTCTGAAGTTTATCAAGTTTTTCTTAACTTCCAACAGCTTGTTGAGAGAAAATTTGATAGGAAATTTTTTACCATGCAAACTGATTGGGGTGGTGAATATGAAAAACTCCATGGTTTCTTCCAAAAGGTGGGCATCACTCATCATGTATCTTGTCCACATGCACACCAGCAAAATGGGTCAGCAGAACGCAAACATCGTCATATTGTGGAAGTGGGTCTTGCCCTACTTGCCAATGCATCTATGCCTCTCAAGTTTTGGGATGAGGCTTTTCTCACAGCCACTTTTCTCATTAATTTACTCCCTAGTAAGGTGATAAATTTTGACACTCCTATTGAGCGTCTTCTCCATACAAAGCCTAACTACGAGTATCTTAGAATTTTTGGTTGTGCCTGTTGGCCAAACTTGCGCCCTTACAACAAAAGGAAACTTGCTTTCCGTTCCACCAAGTGTTTTTTTAGGCTATAGTCCTCGTCACAAGGGAGTAAAATGCCTTGATACAAAAACCGGCCGTGTATATATTTCTAGAGATGTGGTATTTGATGAAAATGTGTTTCCTTTTGCTGATCTTCGTCCCAATGTTGGTTCTCGTCTAAAAAAAGACATTCTTCTTTTACCTACAAACAATGGGGAGACACACATTGATGATCATATGATTTTGCATGATATACCAAATGTTACTAACCATGACCAGGCTACTATTGAGCAAGTTGTGATTGCAGATAATACTAATGAACACCTACGCCAAGCTACAGCACAAAATTCCCACTCAGATGGTGAAGAAACTACTCAAAACAGTGAAGAAATTAGTTCAACTAATGACAAACTGGGTGCTAATGCATCGCAATCAGCGTTGGACCGTGTACATGCTTCTCCTGACATGCATGCAGCGAATAGCAGTGACTCCCGCCGGTCGTTGTTCCCACCTGGATCCAGCCATGCGCAGACGTCGCTGTCCTCTCCTGGAAATATGCATGCAGCGAATGAGGAAGCTCCCCGCCAGTTGTTGTCTCCGCCTGGTCCCGTGCGGTCGCCGCATCAGTTCTTGTCATCTCCTGGTGGCGCTGATTGGTCTCCGCTGAGCCCAAGTGAAAGCGGCGGGAGTAGCAGTACTGGTACATGTGACACAGAAACGTCCGCTCATATACATGTCCAGGGAGGAAATAACACAGAAAATGATAATGCAGAAAATACTCTAGAAAATCATGATGTTCCTGCTCTAGTCGTGGAACCTCGTACGCGGCTCCAAAAAGGTATACAAAATCCTAAATATTACACTGATGAAACTATTCGGTATGGTCTTTTTACGTCTACAGGTGAACCTTCCACCTTGTCAGAAGCTCTCTCAGATGATCGTTGGCACACTGCTATGACAGATGAGTATCATGCTCTTGTAGAGAATAAAACATGGAGACTTGTTCCTCCGAATTCAACCAAGAATCTGATTGACTGCAAATGGGTGTATCGTGTCAAGAAAAATGCAGATGGTACGATTGATAGGTACAAGGCTCGTTTAGTTGCAAAAGGGTTCAAACAGAGATATGGCATAGATTATGAGGATACCTTCAGTCCTGTGGTGAAGGCAGCCACTATTAGATCTGTTCTGTCAGTTGCTGTCTCTCGAGGCTGGAGTCTAAGGCAGCTAGATGTCAAGAACGCGTTTCTCCATAGTGTTCTGGAAGAGGAGGTATATATGAAATAACCTCCAGGTTTTGAAGACTCTCAAAATCCACACTTTATATGCAAACTTGACAAAGCTATCTATGGCCTCGAGCATGGTATTCTAGGATGAGTGCAAAGCTACAAGCCCTTGGTTTTGTTCCTTCCATAGCAGATACCTCACTTTTCCTTTACAAGAAGTCAGGTTTTATGATATTTGTTCTAATCTACGTTGATGATATCATAGTTACCAGCTCTTCAAATCAAGCTATCTCAGTTTTGCTGCGTGATCTCAAGGATGACTTTGCCCTTAAAGATTTGGGTGATCTTCATTTCTTTTTGGGTATTGAGGTTAAGAAGGTAAATGATGGCTTACTTCTCACCCAAGAGAAATATGCTACTGATTTGCTTGCAAAAGTTGGTATGAAAAATTGTACTACATGTCCTACACCTTTATCTTCTACTGAAAAATTGTCTCTTAATGAGGGAATCCCTCTCGGTTCTGATGATGTTACTGAATACAGAAGCATTGTGGGTGCCTTACAATATTTGACATTGACAAGACCTGACATCTCTTTCTCAGTTAATAAGGTTTGTCAGTTTCTGCATGCTCCTACAACCTCTCATTGGACAGCTGCTAAGAGAATATTGAGATGTGTTCAGGGTACTCTAAAGACAGGACTTACTTTTTAGAAATCCTCTTCTAGTCTGCTTAGTGCTTTTTCTGATGCAGACTGGACAGGTTGCCTTGATGACAGAAGGTCTACAGGGGTTTTTGCTATATTTCTTGGACCTAATTTAATCTCTTGGAGTGCCACAAAACAGGCTACAGTTTCAAGATCAAGTACTGAAGCTGAATATAAGGCTTTAGCAAATGCTACAGCAGAGTTAATATGGGTTGAAGCCTTATTTGGTGAGCTTTGGGTTATACTAAGAGAAAAGCCATGCTTATGGTGTGATAATCTTGGAGCGACATATTTGTCTGCCAATCCTATTTTCCATGCAAGAGCTAAACACATTGAGATTGATTTCCATTTTGTTAGAGAAAGAGTTGCAAACAAAATGCTAGACATTAGGTTTATTTCCAGTAAAGATCAAATAGCAGATGGGTTTACCAAACCATTATAAGTCAGAGATCTCAATGAGTTTAAACGTAATCTCAACCTGTCAGAAGGTTGAGATTAAGGGAGGCTGTTAAATATTATTAGCAGTTTTTAGTTAATTCCTTTTATTCTGATTGTGTACACCGGCATGAAGTAGTACTTCACCCGGCCTCTCTCCCGTACGTCTTATCCTTGTACGATACGATTTGTACACTTGTCCGGTTGGTTGTTTGCCTCCGATGCTTATTAACATGAAACCGATGCTGAGACAAAGGCATCGTTCCAGCCAAATCACATTACTCTCGTCTCATCCTCTCCAGCTCCGCGAGAATCGCTTGCCTGAGTTTCTCCATCTCAGCGGTGACTAGAGGATACCATTCAAGCAGACATGGAGGAATGGGTGGCACTCGGAAGGAAAGGTAATGATCCAGCTTCTCTTGCAACAAGCGGACAGTCTTCTTCCTCATCTTCATACTCTTCCCCACCACCTCTTCTATGCTATCAATGGCCTCTGACGTTCCAATACTAGCTGAGTAATCCATTGCCGATGAATTGTCCAGCTATTTCGCCTAGTCCGGGATTGATGCGATGCGATGAATCAGGCTCCTACCCGCTCGTATTTATGCTCGCTCGAGAGACCACGGTCACACTCCGAGTCGGACCGTGCAAGTACATGTGAGTGTGTCTGAACAAAGGTGAATCGGGACCGGATCAGATTCAATGCTAAAATACACGGACTCCGAGAACAGTCCGTACCCAGGGAAAAACTGAAGAAAGAGAAAGGCACGTACCCAGCTTGGCCTGGCGCCAACCTAATTCCCTCGCTCCTTCTTTGCCGTGACCTAGTGAAAAAAAAATCGTCGAAATTTCAAACGAATTTCAGAACGTTGTCCGTACTCCCAGCTGTTACTGAGGTGTTGAGCTCGCTGAGGGTGCCGATTGGTGGCAGGAACCACGACGCTGGAGCAATCACGGGTGCCGTTGGCTGGTCAGGCATGCGAAGCGTGCCTAGTTGACCAACCTAGAAGCGGAATATCCCAATCACCAGACTGATTCCATCGCCCACAGACTCGAAAGCCAGGCGAGTGGCCAGCGTGTGGACGGTGAAGTCGAACGCGCCGAAGAGCTGGTGAATCTCTGCTGTTGCAGAGTTGTAGATCGCGGTTGATGGGGCCGAAGAAGCCGTGACATCAGCACTCCCAGTTCCCACAAACAGCGCCAATTGACGAGGGTTCAACTCGTCAATGCCCATTGTTATAGACTTGGGTTTTGGAGAAGGAGGGAGCCTTGGAGGCATCAATCGGCTCGCAAACAAGCATATAGGGACGCAAGTTTTATCCAGGTTTAGGCCTCGTAGAGGTCCCTACTCCTGCTTGTCTTCTCTTGGAATTAACGAAGGAATCGAAGATTATAGGGGCGCGCAGATGCAATCTGGCGAGAGTTGTGAAAACTAGGGTTGTGATTGTCCTCCTCGCCGCCCCCTCCTAGCCATTATATAGATAGGCTACGTCTTGGGTAGCAGGTCGAGTCGGTTACAGATTTAGGGTTCGCCCTTTGAACTTTCTATCTTAAGCTTCTTCTTATCTCGCAAGCAATCGAGAGTCCGTGGGCCACTCGAATTCCTTATTGGGTCTTGGCAACGCCGTGGGCTTCTGCCTCTGACGTTCCAATACTACCTGAGTAATCCATTGCCGATGAATTGTCCAGCTATTTCGCCTAGTCCGGGATTGATGCGATGCGATGAATCAGGCTTCTACCCGCTCGTATTTATGCTCGCTCGAGAGACCACGGTCACACTCCGAGTCGGACCGTGCAAGTACATGTGAGTGTGTCTGAACAAAGGTGAATCGGGACCGGATCAGATTCAATGCTAAAATACACGGACTCGGAGAACGGTCCGTACCCAGGGAAAAACCGAAGAAAGAGAAAGGCACGTACCCATCTTGGCCCGGCGCCAACCTAATTCCCTCGTTCCTTCTTTGCCGTGACCCAGTGAAAAAAAAATCGTCGAAATTTCAAACGAATCTATCTATTATATACTAAAAGCAATATAAGGATGTTTTTCGAGGCACCAGGTTAATCCACATCATTAGAATTATTCTGATTGTTAGATCTAAAATACATGGTTTGGATTTAACCAATAAATAACGTTACGTAACTATGGTCTACACACATATTATGTAGCTACCCCATCACGTCAAAGTTCAAGAAAAAAGGAATACCACGTCATCACGTGACAGCTAAAAAAAGATCCAGTTCAGAAAAAAAAGCTACCCCATCACGTCAAAGTTCAAGAAAAAAGAATACCAGGTCATCACGTGACAGTTCAAAAAAAAAAAGGATCCAGTTCAGAAAAAAAAGGGGATCTATTTATTGACGGTTGGACATATAATTTAAGGTTACGATTTAATTTGCCGGCATAGTCGCAGGTGACATATATATAAGATATACGCATAGGTTTACAGCGATTTCAAAAAAAAAAAAAAACGCATAGGTTTACAGCAAATTCCTGGCTTCCTGCATTGAACGGAAGATGGACAAGACCAGAGAAAAAATGGCCGCAGAAGGAATTGCAAGAAAGACACGTTTGAGCAAGAAATTGCACCTACGTGCAAGCGAATACATGTGAACAGCTACAGTACTACTTCAGTCAAAAACCAAAGTATATAGTTATATATATTTAAAGATAACTTTTTTTCTCATGATCGAGTTTGCGCATGCTGTGTTTTAAAGAGAAAAAATGAATTACGTACCAATGTAAGGATTTTCTTTTACAAGTAACATTGTCACTCGGAAAGAAAATTATTATTGTCCGATTAACTTATTTTGGCTTAAATTAAGCATGGTTGTATATCCAGCATACTGATTATTCAATAATAAGAAAATCCTCCATGTATGAACAATTATATGAAATAGTACACTAGACATTTACGCACTCTATACCTCCATCAAATAAGTAGCTAAATAAAGGCGAAGCGGTGTTGCCCACACAAAGGTAGATATGTTATTGTTCCAAACTGCGAGACTAAGGCTCTGTTTGTTAGCGCTGTGGCTGCAGCTTCGCGTTTTGAAATCGCTGGAGAAAACAAACAGCCAAATTTTGGGCCACGCGGGAGTGAAGCGGCAAGGAAAATTGCACTACGGGATCGCGGTCGATCGAAAGCGGGGCTGGAGCCGATTCCCGAGCTTTTCAGCGCTTCCCGCATAGCAGCGGACAAAACTGCCCTCCCACACTTCGTCAAAAATAACACCCATCTGCCACCGCGCCCAGGCTGCCTCCTGCCAGGGAAATCGCCCCCAACCCGACCTTCTCTCGCCCCCATGGAAGGTAAGGGTTAGGGTTTGCGCCACCCCCTTCCTGCCGCGTCCCATCCCCGCTGCCGGTCGCCATCCCAGCCATCCACGCTCCCCCTCCACCACTCCTTCCTCCCCGCTCAGTTCTGGACCGCCATGGACAGGTTCACAGCCGCCTCCCTCCCCCGGCGCCGGTCGTCGTCTCCCTTCCCCACCGCCTCCCTCCCCCGGCGCCGGTCGCCTTCCCCCTTCATCGCCGCCGGTCGCCGTTCAGGACCTGCCCGACCCCAGTCACCACTTCCTCGCATGGGGAGGGGTAGCGCACCACCAACAAGCTCGCCAGCACGGGGAGACGGCGCCGGGCACGGGCTCCACCAGCGACCTTGCCGGACTGCTCCGTCAAGATTGGCCAATTTCAGAAAATAGAAATAGATAAGAAATAAAAAAGATAGAATAGAAGAGAAAGCCTAGAAATAGCACCAAAATTATCTTGATAAAAACATGTTTGCAGTTATTTTAGCAAAAAAAGTAGGTTAATTGAGATAATTTACCTCTTAAGCAAATCAGTAATGTTTAAAGAGTCACAATTAAGACCTTGAACATGTTTTTAAGAGAAAAACTGTTAGAAACAACTTAATTTATTTTAAATTAACACTTATACAATATATTCTGCCATCAAGGATATTTTAGACATTTCAATCCGATAACCAGCAACAGCAGCCGTCAAAAGCACTCCTGCCAAACACCAAATCTCTACTTCCGACAGCTGCTTCCTACAACTGATTTTCTACAGCTGATTTTCCACAGCTGATTTTCAACAGCTATAGCCCAAACAAACACAACCTAAGGAACGAACTTATTTTCCCGAGAAAATAGCTCGAAATTTCCAAGTTGATATAATAATATGGTATGGTTTGCAAAAAAAAGTTGTATGTATGATGTATATATACAAGTAATAAAATATCAATATAAAACTATGTCTAAAGGGAAGAGAGTCATAATTCTCTTACATACCATAGTAGCTAGGAAAGTTGGTTGTCATTGACGTCATTCCAGAACTGCACAATCATTTAGTTCTCTAGCAACATTATCTATGGTTTAAAATATAAAAAAATTTCAAAGTGCATGTAATGTACCACTTATGGTATCTAAGACATTAACATAAACCGCCAAGAATATATTAGTATAAAATAGATTCATGATAGGAGAAATTTTAAAACCTATATTGAAAGAATAAGCTATATTGTACACATAAATCAACAACGGATAGTAAAAGCATACTGAAAAATAAACATTAAAGTGCGAGCTCATATGGATCTATGCATTCACTTTGAGCCCCAAGTATCCCATACAATTTAAATTCTCTTGATTTTTCTTAACCTGAACACAATTTAAATATGCAAATTACTCCTTCCGCATCAATGTATATCCCTATATATAATATATCTCAGGCCCCACGAGTTTAGCCATACATTGGCTTAGGCCAAGGGATTCACAAAGCATAAAACTATATGAGTTTCTATCAAGCTCAATTTGAAAGACAATTTTTACCAAGTGGAACCTATCTTTGGCTTACAAGTAAAAGATAGTTTTCAAAATTACAACTTTGAGGCTCATGCCTATGTCTAAAATACCATGGATTTGAAAATAGATAGTGAGAACTTCATGTATATTCCTTAAAACCATATTAAACGAGAGGAAGAAATATGTAGACAAGGTAAAATGAGAATTTTCATTATTTAGTTGTAAATGCAAGCAAAAAACATTTGGACAAAAAACAACTATCATTCTGACTTCAAATTTGGCCAATGAATTCTATGGTAGTACTATCTAATTCATTCTATCTTGATTTAACTAACTCACACCTCAGTGCCGATTGTAGAGACACATAGCAGAAGGGAGACACAGAATATTCACAGATATATGACATAGACACATGTAGTACAACCATAGATATAGAGCAAGTAAAATATCATTTACTTTACTAAAATTCATTATACTCTCTAGGTTTAGTATTTTTAATAATTACATAACATTACTTCTATAAAATTACAAATTTAAAATATAAAAATAAATAGGAACTTTTTGAAAATTAATTAGAATTTTGAGATGTTGCCCTCGCATCGCGAGGGCCACCTTGCTAGTTTCAGAAAAAATACGATTCTCGTTGAGTATAGTATCAACCAAAATTTTCGTTCAAGTTTGGAAAAATCCTGTGGCAAACGCTTCTACTACTCCGCGGAGATTTCCATTCAAGTTTGGAAATTTTCGTCGAGTTATAAGGAGAGATCAGATTTTAATCACGAATCTGGCTTTAATGCATTGGTAGAGGTTCTCCGCGGTGCTACTGCCGGAAGCAAGTTCGAATTTATTAGACAGTTGCGTTTAAATATGCTAAAATATTTTAATCGTCAGAATTTGAATATGCTCGAATTTCTTGAAAATTCTCTTCGAAATTTCGTCATTTTCTCAAAATTGAATAGATCCCACACAATTGGCTGGTACAAAAAAATATCCAGCTCCTCGAAATAAACTCTCGCTACCCTAGATTCCTAGTTTTGGGGGCAAAATTTTAAATACACAGGAAACCCGAGAGGGAAACTTGACGTCCAATTGCTGCCAGCGGCAGCTTCAGCCAAAATCCACCGCCTAGCTCGATTCCGGTGAAAATATAGAAGGCGAACTCATCGAGCTTGCGGGCGATGGGGCGGTGCACCTGCAATAGGACATGAAAGGTGGCACTGTGCACGGGACGGGGATGGGGCTAGGGACATGGATGCGGGCGGCATCGCCGGAAGCGAGCAAACGACGACGAGGTAGGGTTGGGCCGCTTAGGATGCACCACTGGGGTGCCGACGGGAGAGCGTGCACAAGACCCCAATGTCGGGTTGGGCCGCTCATTTTTCCTTAATTCCAACCCATGTGCTACTAATAACATTTGAGTTGTAATCCATGTGGAACTAGGAAAACTTGAGTTGCAACTCACATGCAACTGGGAAAAGTTCAGTTGCATCTAGAAATTCCCGGTTGCAACTCGTGTGCAACTACCTAGGCCAACACGAATAACGAACACAATCCAACAGTTCAAGATTTTTTTCTCAATCGGATCCCGTGTGCAACTGAGAAAATATCAGTGTCAGTCAATTTGTAACTGAGTACAACACATCTCTACAGAAGGACCTCGTGTGCGCTGCTGCGCCATCTTCCTTTACTGTCGCAAAATATATACACAGTTTATTTTTGCTAGTCAGTTAAGTTGGTGGCTAGGTACGTGCTTCAGTTTTATAATGGGGTATCACAATTTTTCCCCTTCTGCCGCATGCCTGCCAAGTCAAAATGTGGAGTTTAGCGGAGCTTGGTCAATCTTTTTTTCGAAAAGGGGGCATAACCCTTTGCATCACATGCAGCCTTTTATTGCAAGAACTTTCTCAATCTAATTTAATGTGTATTCTACATGCACCAAGCAAAAGAGTAAAGTAATCAATATAATTTAAAATTATCCGCTATCTTAGGCTTACAATTTCTCCTTTTAGCAATTAGGAAGTGTCATATAGAATTATATACATCAAACAAAAGTAGGCAGTCAGCTATAATGATACAAGCTCAGAGACATCATATTACAGAAAAAATTACAAAGAAACAGCAAGAAAAGAGTCGTCAAGATGACTGCATTTACATCAAGATTCTTTGTAAGCCATCTCTATCACCTTGAAAGGCATCAGGGTTTTTATCACACTCCGGCCTTCCGATTTGCTAACTAGATGTCAAACCCTTCTTTCAAACTTGTAGTAGGAATCAGAGAAGCCAATTTGAATGTGTCAATGACATGCTCATTTGCTAGGTACACGGCACATCCAGATCCAATAGCTTCAGTATGTAAGGCATCAAAAGCTAGCATTTCTACCTTGAAACAGAATGTGACCATCCTCTATAATCTCTGATGGTCACATCCCAGCCCTCTGGTTCTATAAATGGACCATTGGAACCATCAATGCAGGAATATGCCACCTATTTATATGTCATGAATTGTCAAAATTTGGATCTATCTATACATAAGTTGTGTCTAGATACATCCAAATTTACAACATCTATTTCGAGACGGAGGAGTATTACATTATATCAAACTATTAATGTTTTGACACAAAATAAATCCTAGGGACGGCAATAATGTCACCGGGAAACCTAGTCCATTAAGAAGATTAGAATAAGTAAATTCAAAAGTTTAGAAAATCATGCATCAGCTTGCATGTGTCGGAGAAAGTGTCCCGCAAAGGAACATGGGGTCCAACGAGTCCTGAGTTCGAGAGGGGGCTGAACACGCATTCTGAGCTTCTCAGTGGCAGCAGAGATGGTGGCGCACAAGCGCGACAGAAAGGTTGACACAAGGGTTTTTTACCCAGGTTCGGGACCCTCGTGAGGAGGTAAAGCCCTACTCCTGCCTTGTTGTATTGCTCGCGGTGTCTCGTGAGGGTACATTGGTGTATCAATGTCTAGGGTTACAGATCACTAGGTTCGACCCGTTCTAAGGTAGGAGAAGGTCTCCTTATATAGGGGAGCCGGGCCTCTTCCCCCCAAATGTTGGGCGGGAAGGGTCTCCACAATGCCGTCCTCTGAAGTCCTGGTCCACTAGAGTGCTTTCCATGGATTAAGCCTACACGGCCTCGGAGATGCCCTCCCTCCTCGTGTCTTCGGTAACGGATGATGTCTGCCCTGGTGGCACGTCGACTCCTGGCCTCTTGCCCAGAAATGGAGAGACATCTATTTGGTTATCGGTGCCTTTGCTAGAGGCACCTTTGACTATCCAGGACCTCTTGGAACGTACTAGGGTGGCATCTGATGCTGCCGCCAAGGTTGTCGTCTTCCTCAAGGCGCGTGCGCACGCGCCTTGCCCTTGTCGAGGGGTTGTAGCTCATGTGTTCCCCTTTGAGGGGAAGATCTTGTGCGTTCTTCACCCTCTAGAGGGTTCCCCGGGAAGCCCCACTGAAGATCTCTGGTAAGGGCCCCCCATGCCCTCCTGAGGCGCCTAGATGATCCGTCTAGAAACCCAGCTGACTAGGGACTAGGGGTACCCCCGGTGCCCTTGGTCCGACAGCATGGACATCCTATCATGGAGCACTCAACTTTAATAAAAATAACGGAAAGATAATACCATGACTTAATTCCATATTTGGGACATAAGGTGCTAAAATTAAAGTAAAAAAGATATAAATTTAGACATGACATCCAGCAAAGTAACAATTTTAATAAGAATATAATACTCGACAATATAGCACCTGTTACAGGGATAAAATTAGGGGAAAACGCCGTGTTGCGGATCTACATGACACCAACTGATGAGGGTTCAACTCGTCAATGCCCATTGTTATGTACTTGGGTTTTGGAGAAGGAGGGAGCGCTGGAGGTATCAAACCGCTAGCAAACAAGCACACATGGACGCAAGTTTTACCCAGGTTCAGGCCTCATAGAGGTCCCTACTCCTGCTTGTCTGATCTTGGAATTAACGAAGGAATCGAAGATTACAGGGGCGCGCAGGTGCAATCTGGCGAGAGTTGCATAAATTAGGGTTGTGATTGTCCTCCTCGCCACCCCCTCCTAGCCTTTATATAGATAGGCTAGGTCTCGGGTAGCAGGTCGAGTCGGTTACAGATTTAGGGTTCGCCCTTTAAACTTTCTATCTTAAGCTTGTTCTTGTCTCGCAAGCAATTGAGAGTCCGTGAGCCACTCGAATTCCTTATTGGACCTTGAAAACACCGTAGGCTTCTGCCGTATATGACAAAATCGAGTACCTGTAGGGTATACCCATGTCAGTAGCCCGCGAGTGTCCACTGGAATCGCAGATTCGACTGGAGACTTTATGAAGCCTTTGAGTGCATGACTGAGCATATTTTCGAGTGTTCTGTTTGTGTCATAGGGATTGTTGATATACGTGCTTGATTTATCCAATGTATCGGTATCAGTTAAATGCCTTAGGGCAAAACAATGCAATCTACGCAAACTCGAGTCCCCGAACTCGAATTCGGAAAATGCTGGCGTAATTCGACTCAGGCCGCGGAGGTCTTACAGGAGTCGGATTCCAGTGTATAAGTGTGAGCACTCGACACATCCGTCAAGGCATGTTCATCCTACTTGTAGGTACGGATATATTTCTGGTAGTGCGTAGCAGATGCGTTGTCAGGCCTTATTCAGGTCTTATCTTCATGCTGTAAGCGTGACATCTGAATTTTTTGTCATCGCGGAGATGATTCGGGTGGTCCAGGAGACGTAGTCTCTTTGTAGGGAAAATATGAGGCGGTGTCGCCATAGCATTCGAGTCTGGATGTTATCAACACACAGTACGATGTACAAAAAATCATAGGGTGCACAACCAGCGCTCCCTATGGGAGTAGCCCCCAAGTGCCTATTCGAGTCGTAGACTCGAGTGGGGACTAAAAACATTTGCGACTGCTATCGTCTTTGGTTCCTTGTTTTAGTCGAATATGCTTTCGGCGCTCCCTATGGGAGTAACTGATGGCTCTGAGTATGGCGCCTAGAAAAATGCTGGAGCAATGATGATGTAGAGCTCGTTGGGAACCCCAACAGGAAGGTATGATGAGCACGGCAGCAAGTTTCCCTCAGTTATGAAACTAAGGTTTAATCGAACCAGTAGGATCAAGGAAACACCCCAAAGGTGTTACTAGCTGAGCTTTGGCAGGGCGCACTACCGGTGCTAGTAGCAACGTGGAGACCTGCACAACACAACCACAGAACTTTGTCCCCAACTTGCGATGAGGTTGTCAATCTCACCGTGTTTTGCTGAAAACAAAGGATTAAACGTATCGAATGGAAAGAAGTAAAAGTTTGCAGAAAGTAAACACAAAGCAGTAAATAGTTTGTAGATTGTATGTAAAAGACAAGGACCGGGATCCATAGTTCACTAGAGGTGGCTCTCCTTAAGATAGATAACATGTTGGGTGAACAAATTACAGCGGGGTAATTGACAAACATCGAGAAAGCAATACATACATATACTAATCATCTTGACTCCTTTGAGACTTGATTGGGCATTACAACATAATACATAGATCGCCATCCAACTGCACCTATGACTAATAATGCACCTTCGGGTTATCATCCGAACCCCCTCCAGTATTAAGTTGCAAGCAACAGATTCTTGCTTTACGAACTGCGTGTAAAGTAAACAATACGATTGTTCTATGAACAAAGGATTGTTGTTTTCTCCCTAGTAGCAACAACACATCTAGTACCTTAGAGATTTCTATCACTTCCCCAGATTACTAGAGGCATGAACCCACTATCGAGCATAAATACTAATTCTTGGAGTTACTAGCATCTACTTGGCCAAGATAGCTACTAACAACGGAAAGCATGCAAGATCACAAATAACAAAAACATGATAGAATCAATAATCAATCTGAAATAGCATCTCCATATCCATCGGATCCCCGTAAACACAACATGCAGAATTACAAATAGATGATCTTGATCATGAACGGAGCTCACAAGATCTAAACATGAAAGCACAAAGGAGGAGAACCAGCCATCTAGCTAGTACATGGATCCGTAGTCCAAGGATGAACTACTCACGCATCACACCAGAGGCTTGCATGGTGATGAAGAAGGCCTCCAGGGTGAATTCCCCTCTCCGGCAGGGTGCCGGGAAGAGCTTCAGATCCCTCCCGATCTAGGGATGGAGATGACAGCGGCTACAGACTCTTTCGTCGATTTTTGATCAGGTACTTAGGGTTTACGTCCCGAGGGCATCTTATAGTCGGAAGGGGAGGCCGTGAGGGTGCCTGGGCTGGCCTCACCATCCCCTGGCGTGGGCCAGGCCTGGCCGCGCGGCTAGGTGGTGTGGCCGCCCTCTGGCCCCTCTCCGTCTCGTATTCTGGCACTTGATGACATCTTGAAAAATAGGCACTTTGGCTTTTGTCCCGTCCAATTCCGAGAATATTCATTTTCTGACTTTCTTGGAACCAAAAACAGCAGAAAATAGGTAGTTGGCACTGTGGCTCTTGTTAATAGGTTAGTCCAAGAAATCATATAAAAAGTACTCCAAAGTTGGAACAAAACACAATAAAGTGGATAAAACCAAGCATGGAACATCAAAAATTATAGATACATTTGCAATGTATCAACATCCCCAAGGTTAACTCCTGCTCGTCCGCGAGTAGGTAAGTGATAAAAAGAAAGAATAATTTTTGAGGTGACATGCACCATCAAAGACTTGATCAAAGTATTTGCAAAACATTCAAAGCTGGGATCATAGTACTTCAATCATAACATGAAAGACAAAGTTCTAGCAATAAGACAAAGAAACTATGATGCAACATGAAAAGGTACAAACAAAATATTCATGAATAACAATGCTTTGCAAGACGTTTGTTTGTTTCACATAAAGAAAACATAGCATAAAAGTATTCAGCTTGTCCCTCAATAGAGTAGCAAATATAAATGCATAGGACACCTTCAAAGTTCATAAGAGTGACTAGATACAATAGTTTAAAACAAGCAATATGAAAGTATGCATCAATCAACTAGTCTTGGGACAATGCACATAGAACTAAGAATGGCCACTATGCTCTCAAAGTAGGTGCATAAAGATAGAAGGTGGAGACTCAATATAATGGTGGAAGAAAGGCCTTTTGTAAAAGGAAGTAGGGATTCAAGTCTCATAAAGAGCTTCCCAAAATTATGGTACTTATAGCTTTCAGCTCTCATTGCCCCTATAATAAGCATCTTGAAGTGATTAAGGTTAAAGTGAACAAACTATGGTGTACATGCTTGACGAAGTATAAGTCAAAAATCTCATGTCCCTTGTATACGAGGGCCGCTCCTCATGCTACTCAAGTTTAGTCACTGGTAAGTTCTTGTCATTGTAAGCATATGTGTATCATAGAGAACCGCCAACGGGGTACCCCTTGCCCGATGATACGGAAGAATCCCCATATCAAAATGACAAGGCAAGCAGACAACGAGCATCTCAGCATTGTTCTTATTTACCATGGGAATATGGTGATTTTTTCTCTTTCCTCTTTTCATAGTATCTTTTTTTCTTTTCTCTTTTTTTTCTCAATATAGGACTCTTTTTTTATAAGAAGAATGCTGCATAGACAGCTCATTATGGTTACGCTGCAGGTTTCCACCATGTCAGCATGGATTAGACCAGCGGCCCAGGCGTTTCTCTAACACATATACATAACTCCATGGACTTACATGCTCCCCTTTCATTTCACACCGACGACATCCATATACAAAAGAGCATGATATCAACTAGGTACAAGTACCAAGTGCAATGTTGAAAGCGTTCCCCATGAAAGCATGGTTCTGCTAATTCCCAACAAATAAGTGCAAGCATATACAACATAGAAGACACAATGGTTCAAGTTTATTAAGGGCAAGTAAAGTAAAGTGTGCCATCAAGTTCGTGAGAGTTTTAATCACTAGTTTTCTCATAACAAGTTTAATTTGGAAGGTAAACAAAAACATGAATATACTTGGAATAGCATAAGCTAGTAGGTAGGTATGGTGGACTCTTTGGAATAACTTGGTTTAGGGAGTTGGATGCATGAGTGGAACTCATACTTTGTTGTGGAGGCTAGCAAAAGACTGGGAGCGACAAACTAAGAGAGCAATAATAGCCATAATCATGCAGAGCGACAAAACATCATTGATCAAAGAATAAAGTGATACTACAAGTTGAAAAATAAAGGATCATAAAGGCTATGGTGACTTGAGATAGTCATAACATGGTGTGACCATGCGCCAAGTCAACCCGATTAAAGCATCAAAGGAGAATACCACTATACTATGCTTTAATATGCTAAAACAACGCATGATTCATCCAAGGCACATTAAGCAATCTCAATTGTTTATAACAAGTCATGCTACAACAAAGAATACTAAGCATAAATCCAAAACAATATCAAGCATGGCAGGACAAAGCATAGGCCACAGTCAAAAAACAAGCTCTTTTTACCACGTAAGCATGAACTTTCCTACTATTTTCCAAACCAAACCAAACTATTTGTAAACCAATGTATGAAAGAGGGGGTCCAACCAATTTATTCAGCAAACTAAGCAAACCAAGCAAACGAAAAACCAAAATGAAAACGAAAAAGAAGACGCTCCAAGAAAAACACAACTGTGCATGAAAGAATAAAAATGAAGCGTTTGGAAGAAACCTGTGATTTTTATTGATGAAGAGGGGGATGCCTTGAGCATCCCCAAGCTTTGACGCTTGTACTTCTTGAATATTTCTTAGGATGACAGGCGTGGCATCCCCAAGCTTGAGCTTTTGTCCATCCTTCATCTCATTACTCATTCCTTCCATACACCTGAAAATTTTCCTTCATACAAAACTTCACACAATCTTTATTAGCAACATTAGTGCACTCAAGATAAATAAGGATTAAGGTTCAGTTATAACACCAAATAAACTTCCATTAGAACACTAGCTACTGTAGCACTCCCTCAAAAAGCTCAATTTTCCCCAAAAGAACTCAAGAAGGAACCAACAAGAAGCAAATGCAGAAAATGGCAGAAATCTGTCAAAACAGACCAGCAGGTAAAGACGAATTTTTTCGAAGACCTTCTATTGCTCAAATCAAAAAGTGTTGAACTAACGAAAGTTAGATAACAACCTGGGTCAGAAGCAAAAAAATTCACGCTTCAAAAAGACGTTCAGAGATTTTACACGAATTTTTACGGTGAAGCACAGAAATCTGTTTCGGGGCAGGAACTTTCCCAATCATCACTTCACTCTCATTAGAGGTTACTCTTGGCACAAAAAGCAAATAAAAAGGATAAGGAGAGGTTATTACAGAGGTAATAACTTCCAAGACTCATCCAAAACTTTTGGGTTATCTCCCAATAAGTACTTTTCTTTTACGCCTTTAAGTTGGGCATGATAGTTTGAGAAGATGCTCACATAAAAATATGAATTGAAGTAAAAGAGAGCATCAAGAAGAAAATTCAAAACACATTTAAGTCTAACCCACTTCCTATGCATAGGAATCTCGTATGCAAATAAATTCACAAAGAACAAAGTGACATGCATAGTAAGATAAAATGAGAATAACTTCAAAACTTTCAGCACATAGAGAGGTGTTTCAATACCATGAAAACTTCTACAACCATATTTTCCTCTCTCATAATAATTTTCAGTAGCCTCATGAATAAACTCAACAATATATCTATCAAATAAAGCATGTTTTTCATGATCTACAAACACTAGAGCTTTATTATAAACATTTTCAAAAGAATCCTCGGGAACATGACATTCGTCCTCCTTTGGTAAGCATGGGGGACAATCAAATAATGTAAGGGGTAAAGAGTTACTTTCATTAGAAGGTAGGGATGGGTAGATCCATTCTTCCTCCCCTTGATCATCACTCTCCTCCTCTTTTTCATCCAACGAGCTTCCAGTTTCAGCAATTTCTTCTTTCATAGGCTCCTGAAAGGCATTAGTCTCTTCCATAGGTGGAGAGCATCTATTAAGATATTCAAGAATATAGCCATTTTCTTCCTTGTAATTATCAAAGAAAAATTGAAGTATATCATAAACCTCATATTTATAAGGTGCATCATTAGTATTTTCAAGCAAATAAGCTAGTTCGAATGCACCCTTCCAAGCAATAAATTCTTCAATTTTTTCCACATCATAAAAGTCATAATTTCCTTTAACATAAGAAGATATGGTAACATTATCATTATACTCACATTGAAAAGGGAGGTGTTTATACCTCCTACAACAACAAGATTTATCAAAGCAATAAGTAACATTGTAAGTAGAGCACATGTTTCTAGCAATGGTATTCAATTTATCAATTTGTTCCCATAAGTGTTTCCCTTTTTGTGACAAGCGGTGTTCCTTATAATAATATTTTTGTTCTTCCATGTAACACCCTCAGAATCGGCCCTATGCAAGTTTCAGCGCTTCCCGCCAAACCCGCATAGAAACGATTCAAAGGTGCCCACCAGGCACTTGCGTGCGGGTGGAAAACGAAGTAATATCCTTACACAATAGTCCTCGATGGAACCCACAAAACAGATATATACAACAACGACTCCAAGGGTCAAGAATACAGATATACAATACAAAGATCCAAATCACCTTGAAAACGATACATCATCCGACTACGGACAAGAAGCAAATCGAGCTAAGAGCCCTGAAGAATAACCAATGGCGTCCATAACCCTGCCCAGGCCAAGCCGGAAGGGTAACCCTGCTAACGACGTCGATCTCAAAACCTGCTTAAACAAAAGGGGTGCCGACAAAGGGCAAAGGAAAAGAGCGGTCGATCTTGAGGCCATTACATGGCGAGACTAGAATTGGCGGTCCTCGCCTACATAGGTATGGTGGACTGAAAGCGGCGGCATGCACTAAACAACCTATAGAGACTCGAGATAACTGTCGGCTATCAGAGAGGGATAAGAAAGACCTATTCGGAACCAACCTGATTCTACCACCAAACATACCCATCCTGGTATTTCCCCCTCGAGACCAAACGAGGAAGTCAACCGAGGAACTCACACAGTTGGCAGTTTTATTCATTCCGTTATAGTTGCGGCAATTACTAGTCAAATATAGATAGCATGAGTCATCCTGATATAATAAGCAGTGGGCAGTTTTAGTTAACCATTCCGTTGTAGTTGCAACACTTACTAGTCAGATACAATTAGCATGAGATATCCCAAACCCAGCAGTTGTTGGTACTTTTATTTAGCCATTCCGTTGTAGTGAAGCTGATTACTAGTCATTTCGGATACAAGTCAAATTATAACAGTAAACTTTAGTTATAGTTGTCTATGATCGAGAACTGTGCTCCAAGTCGTCCATAACCGCGGACACGGCTTCTCGAAAAGATTTAACCTGCGGTGCACCAAAGTATCCACACGCACTTCGACCCTTTTTGCCAGATCAGTTAACATACACCCATCGGTATGTCGGCGGGGCCTAAGTCATGACGTTTCCCAGACCCAAAGCAAGTACATGGGGGCCACCCCACTAAGCTACCCGCAACGAAGTTGGCCGGCTCCGGAACGGACCCAGGGTTTGCGTCAGTGGCTGTAAACGACTGGGAACCCGAAAGTGTGACTGGGCTTGTCGATACCGCGAATCCTAAACAGTACAGGTGCTCCACGCACAATCTTAAATAAAGCAGTAAAGCATGGCATAAGTACAGGATAGTAATAAAGCCCCAAACTACTTGTGGCCCCCGGTACAATACTTTGAAATCAGGTAGTAAGCCGATGGGGGTGCCCACACACCCCACCTGTGGTTAGCGCGCTCGATCTCGGAACAGGTGTCAAGAACTCGGGGTCCTACGGGACACCAGTGAGCGGTTAAAAACCAAATATTGTCTATTACCCACCGGTGCCTCTGCATTATTTACCTACTTCAATTTTAGTTATTAAACAGTAATTAAATCCATGATCAGCTCCAACATAAGGCATAAGGCATTTCTCCAACCAATGTGGTACTCGATGACACGCAACAGCACTTGAGCAAGCAACTACGACGCGCAAGTCCAGCTATCTACCAAACAACAGGTAATAGGATGTGTCCAAGGCAATATAAGGCTGCAAGGGATATCACGGGTACGAAAACTAGAGCATCGCAACACAGATAGCAGTAGATCAACATGAGGAAATAAAGACTATAAAAGTAAAATAGGTAGAAAGGGGGAGATTGCTCGCCTGAAAACATTGCCAAAGGTTCATCCGAAGATCGGGTCGACACTCGCATCAACTCATCGGCCTAATCCGTGAAGAAGCAAAGCACTAGAAGAAACACCGGATGGACTATTTAATACTACGACAGAAGATCGGGCATGATGCATGTATGATGTATGACATGGCAAAGGTGCGGCGCAATTAGGCAAGATTAAGCGGAACCGGGGTCCCGACAAATATTTAGGTGGTTCAAGTTGTTTAGATACCCCACAATTTAAATGTTGTCTTAACATGGCAAAAGATAGCACCGGTTCGCTACACAAATTTAAATGGGACCAATATAAGACTAGATTTGCCCGCATATGGATCCCATATTTAATTTAGGTGAATCGGCCTAAGACCCCCAAACCACACAATATGTAAGCGACATGAACAATTTAATATGCAACAAGTGATAAATATCATATTATAAAAATAGGGTCTTAGAAAGGGATCACACATTGGATCGACGATCTTGGGTTCGATGTGGGTTGGGTTCGGTCTCGCCGGGATCGGTCTTCAGGCTCTGGGAAGGCGACCTTGTCGATTCGTAATCATCGCCTCCAGTTCCATGTCGACGATCTTGTTGTCCATGATGGAGATCTTATGGTTTCGGATTCATGACGGGGATGAAATCGAGGCACCGTGGTCTTCGAGTAGTGCGAGTTCACTTAAGCCACCGCTGGAGCGGAAGGTGTCAAGGCGAGAGCAACGACACCACACTGGTATGGCGTGCGGCAGACCTAGGAGGTTCATGCGCCCACACTGGTACACAAGACCACCAAAGCGAAGCTTAGCGCAACAGAACAAAAGCAAACAGAGGACAAAAGTGCACTGCGAGGAGGCCCCTGTCTCGTGCAGGCATAGGCTCAAACACCATGCGGACGGCAAGCGACAGGAGGGTCGGCGAGCTGGTTCGGGCGGCCTCCAAGCACCGGGATGGAGCTCTTGTGGGCGGCGACAGCCGCTAGCGGAGCGACCTCGGCAGCAGAGCGCAGGACAAGGTGGGGCCGGGCCGTGATGGATTGCAGAGGCGCGAAGGAGCGCGTACCACGGCGGGGAGAGGCATGAAGGAGGGGCCCCTGCGAGAGTATCAGCGGCTTGAGCTCGCGAGGGAGCCGACGAGCTCGGACCATGAGGTGGCGCCAGTCGTGGTGGCGGTCACGAGGTTGGTCCGAAGGCAGACGGAGGAGAGGCGGTGGGGCGCTGGGCAGCGAGGAGGAGATGCCCTGGCGGCGGGGAGGAGCGGCTGGAGGCCGGGAAGCACGCTGCAGAGGTGGCCACCGGCGAGGTCGACGCGAGGCGCCAGGAAGGCGACGAGGTTCAGTGGAGTCTTGAGGTGCAGACGAGCTCGGGGACGACGCGGTGGGGGAGGCCGGAGCCGCGAGGTAGGGCGGCGGTGACGCGGAGGAGAGGTGCCAGTCAGGGCGGCGCCGGGAAGCGGGGAGGGGGCTCTGGCGGCGGCAGCTCGGAGGTGCTCGGGGAAGGCATGACGGCGGCGGGCATCAAGGATCGATGGAGGCGGCGGGCTCCTGGCGTGCGGGGCTGGACCCGAGGGAGGCCTGCGAGGGGATTGAGGTCGGGGACGTGGTTCTCGTGCGAGCGAGGTGTCTTTGGCGGCGAGGAGAGCGATGGGGAGAGGAAGGACGCGAGGAAGGAGGTGGGTTCGAGAGCGACGGGTCGGGGCAGGGGTTTTCGGTGGTGGGGCCAGAGGAGCGACGGGAGTTGGGGATCGCGGCCGAGGCTTGCGGTTCAGGGAGAGAGAGAGCGGGGAGAGGTGGGGCCAGCAGGGTGGGGATCGGTGGGGTGGGACCGAGATCAAACAGAGAGGGGAGAGAGGGCGGCTGCGCGCTGGGGTATGGTGGTGGCGGGGAGTGGGGTGAGGTGGCAGGTTAGGAGTGGATGGGGTGGAGGAAGTGGTGAGGTGGCGGGTGGTGATTGGCCGGGGTGATGTGGCTGGGGATGGGTAGATTAAGATTAGGTAGGAAAAGATTTGGGGTAGCTAGGATTTTATCTGGAGGTGGCCAGCTGGGCTTTCGGGCCTGGCGGGCTGCCTCCTAAAAACAATTTAAATTTTTATTTATTTAAAACGGGGCTTTTGCAAACCGTGGGTAGACAAAACAAAATATTCCGGAGACCCAGGTTTTGTGTTTGAATAAAGAAGGGGCATTTAGAAAACAAAAACCGATTTTTTTCGAAAATAGTTTTTAAACAAACCATGCAAGTTGATGACGATGCTCAAATGCAAGGTGGCATGATGACATGAGCATGGGGTCATGATGATGCAATGCACAAAAATGACGCGATTTTCTAGAAGTGGTTTTGCGGGGCACCACATTCCGTGAACCCACCATGCCAATAAGATTCAGTTTCAAAGAAACCAACCATTGATAGGAAGCATGACAAAGCAAGGCAATAATAGACCAGCAACTATAGGAGACTTAATTTTTTTTGTGTTTTTGAATAAGAAAGCAAACTAGTAAAACTAATTTTTTTGTGTTTTTGAAAAAAGAAAACAAGCAAACAAAGCAAAAAGAAACAAAGCAAAACAAAAACAACAAAGTAAAGAGATTGGTTATGAGCGACTCCCCTTGTGAAGATGTCCTTGACTCCCTGGCAACGGCGCCAGAAAAATGCTTGATGGCTCTGAGTATGGCGCCCAGAAAAATGCTGGAGCAATGATGATGTAGAGCTTGTTAGGAACCCCAAGAGGAAGGTATGATGAGCAGAGCACCAAGTTTCCCTCAGTTATGAAACCAAGGTTTAATCGAACCAGTAGGAGCAAGGAAACACCCCAAAGGTGTTACTAGCTGAGCTTTGGCAGGGCGCACTACCGGTGCTAGTAGCAGCGTGGAGACCTGCACAACACAACCCCAGAACTTTGTCCCCAACTTGCGATGAGGTTGTCAATCTCAGCGTGTTTTGCTGAAAACAAAGGATTAAACGTATCGAATGGAAATAAGTAAAAGTTTGCAGAAAGTAAACACAAAGCAGTAAATAGTTTGTAGATTGTATGTAAAAGACAAGGACCGGGATCCATAGTTCACTAGAGGTGGCTCTCCTTAGATAAATTACAGCGGGGCAATTGACAAACATCGAGAAAGCAATACATGCATATACTAATCATCTTGACTCCTTTGGAACTTTATTGGGCATTACAACATAATACATATACCGCCATCCAACTGCATCTATGACTAATAATCCACCTTCAGGTTATCATCCGAACCCCCTCTAGTATTAAGTTGCAAGCAACAGATTAGTGCTTTACGAAATGCGTGTAAAGTAAACAATACGATTGTTCTATGAACAAAGGATTGTTGTTTTCTCCCTAGTAGCAACAGCACATCTAGTACCTTAGAGATTTCTGTCACTTCCCCAGATTACCAGAGGCATGAACCCACTATCGAGCATAAATACTA
Source organism: Avena insularis (assembly GCA_023614405.1). Lineage (NCBI taxonomy): Eukaryota > Viridiplantae > Streptophyta > Magnoliopsida > Poales > Poaceae > Avena > Avena insularis. The sequence continues at coordinate 452,111,290 of CM042691.1, read as the reverse complement.
ACTCTTGGAGTTACTAGCATCTACTTGGCCAAGATAGCTACTAACAACGGAAAGCATGCAAGATCAAAAATAACAAAGACATGATAGAATCAATAATCAATCTGAAATAGCATCTCAATATCCATCGGATCCCCGCAAACACAACATGTATGAATTACAAATAGATGATCTTGATCATGAACGGAGCTCACAAGATCTAAACATGAAAGCACAAAGGAGGAGAAACCAGCCATCTAGCTACTACATGAATCCGTAGTCCAAGGATGAACTACTCACGCATCACACCAGAGGCTTGCATGGTGATGAAGAAGGCCTCCAGGGTGAATTCCCCTCTCCGGCAGGGTGCTGGGAAGAGCTTCAGATCCCTCCCGATCTAGGGATGGAGATGACAGCGGCTACAGACTCTTTCCTCGATTTTTGATCGGGCCCTTACGGTTTTCGTCCCGAGGGCAACTTATAGGCGGAAGGAGAGGCCGAGGGGGTGCCGGGAGCCACCACACCACCCCCTGGCACGGGGCAGGCCTGGCCGCGCGGCCAGGTGGTGTGGATGGCCCTGGCCCTTCTCCGTCTCGTATTCTGGCACTTGATCCCTTCCGGAAAATTAGGCACTTTGGCTTTTGTCCTGTCCAATTCCGAGAATATTCATTTTCTGACTTTCCTGGAACCAAAAACAACAGAAAACAGGCAGCTGGCACTGTGGCTCTTGTTAATAGGTTAGTCCAAGAAATCATATGAAAAGTACTCCAAAGTTGGAACAAAACACAGGAAAGTGGATAAAACCAAGCATGGAAGATAAAAAATTATAGATACATTTGCAATGTATTAGGGAGTCAAGGACATCTTCACAAGGGGAGTCCCTCATAACCAATCTCTTTACTTTGTTGTTTTTGTTTTGCTTAGTTTCTTTTGCTTTGTTTGCTTGTTTCTTTATCGAAAACACAAAAAAATTAGTTTTACTAGTTTGCTTTCTTTTTCAAAAACACAAAAAAATTAAGTCTCCTTTAGTTGTCACCTCTTCCTTAGCTCACCATGTTGATCTCTAAATTCACCCTGAAAGACCTTTCAATTGGTAGTGGTTCTATAATTGGGAAAGATAATATTGAAGAATTCTTTAATCATGTTAGTAAACATGAGGATACTGAGGATAGATCCCTTACAGAACTTGCTCCAAACTATGAGATTGATGCAGCTTATTTAATTCACATGTTAGAAGCTAGGTTTGTTAACCTCAACCCCTTAATGCAAGTAATCTTTCTTAAACTTAAATAAATTGAGGACCCTGAAAAGAGGGATTTTATTCTAGAAACTTTGTTTAAGGAATTCTATGATGTTGCCAAAGAGGCTAGAAAAGTCTTTGAATGTTTCAATATGCTAGGCTCATGCGTAGATGTTGTTGGTACACGAGAAAAGATGAGTAAAACTGAACCTAATGGGAAGGAAATTAAGATACCAACACCTTTCAAACTTGTAGCAATGCATGAAGCCATAGAAAAGAATCTTGATTGGATTGTCCCTGAAAACCCATTTGATGAAAATAGTGAGCCTAAGAGCATTGAGAGAGGATCCTCTAGAACTTATTTGGATGATATACCTTGCCTTGTTGAAGATATTTCTGGTATTGATCTTAATGCTTCTTCATTTGAGAACACTTGATTCTTTCTTGCTTCTTATGCCTAACTTAAAGGCGTTAAAGAAAAGTACTCATTGGGAGATAACCCAAAAGTTTTAGATGAGTCTTGGAAGTTATTACCTCAGTAATAACCTCTCCTTATCCTTTTTATTTGCTTTTAGTGCCAAGAGTAACCTCTAATGAGAGAGAAGTAATGATTGGGAAAGTTGCTGTCCTGAAACAGATTTCTGTGCTTCACCGTAAAAATTCGTGTATAATCTCTGAACGTCTTTTTGAGGCGTGACTTTTTGTGCTTCTGCCCCAGGTTGTCATCTAACTTTCGTTAGTTCAACACTTTTTGATTTGAGCAACAGAGGGTCTTCAAAAAAAATCATCTTTACCTGCTGGTTTGTTTTGACAGATTTCTGCCATTTTCTGCATTTGCTTCTTGTTGGTTCCTTTTTAAGTTCTTTTGGGGAATTGAGCTTTTTGAGGGAAGTGCTTCAGTAGCTAGTGTTCTAATGGAAGTTTATTTGGTGTTGTAACTGAACCTTAAGATCTTTTAGCTTGAGTGCACTAATGTTGCTAATAAAGATTGTGTGAAGTTTTGTATGAAGGAAAAATTGCAGGTGTATGGAAGGAATGAGTAATGAGATGAAGGATGGACTAAAGCTAAAGCTTGGGGATGCCACGCATGTCACCCCAAGAAATATCCAAGAAGTACAAGCGTCAAAGCTTGGGGATGCCCAAGGCATCCCCTCTTCATCAATAAAAATCCCAGGTTTCTTCCAAACGCTTTATTTTTATTGTTTCATGCACAGTTGTGTTGTTCTTGGAGCGTCTTATTTTTCGTTTTCGTTTTGGTTTTTCGTTTTCTTTTGTTTGCTTAGTTTTCTGAATAAATTTGTTGGACCCCCTCTTTCATACATTGGTTTGAAAATAGTTTGATTTGGTTTGGAAAAGAGTAGGAAAGTTCATGCTTATGTGGTAAAAAAGAGCTCGTTTTTTACTGTGGCCTATGCTTTTTCATGCCATGCTTGATATTATTTTGGCTTTATGCTTAGTATTCTTTGCTGTAGCATGACTTGTTATACACAATTGAGATTGCTTAATGTGCGTTGGATGAATCATGCGTTGTTTTAGCATATTAAAGCATAGTATAGTGGTATTCTCCTTTGATGCTTTATTTGGGTTGACTTGGCGCATGAGCACACCATGTTATGACTATCTCAAGTCACCATAGCCTTTATGATCCTTTAGTTTTCAACTTGTAGTATCACTTTATGCTTTGATCAGTGATGTTTTGTGGCTCTGCATGATTATGGCCATTATTGCTCTCTTAGTTTGTCGCTCCCGGTCTTTTACTAGCCTCCACAACCAAGTATGAGTTCCACTCATGCATCCAACTCCCTAAACCAAGTTATTCCAAAGATTCCACCATACCTACCTACTAGCTTATGTTATTCCAAGTATATTCATGCTTTTGTTTACCTTCCGAATTAAACTTATTATGAGAAAACTAGTGATTAAAGATCTCATGAACTTGATGGCACACTTTACTTTTCTTGCCCTTAATAAACTTGAAACATTGTGTCATCTATGTTGTATATGCTTGCACTTATTTGTTGGGAATTAGCAGAACCATGCTTTCATGGGGAACGCTTTCAAAATTGCACTTGGTACTTGTTGATATCATGCTCTTTTGTATATGGATGTCGTCGGTGCGAAATGAAAGGGGAGCTTGTAAGTCCATGGAGTTATGTATATGTGTTAGAGAAACGCCTGGGCCGCTGGTCTAATCCATGCTGACATGGTGGAAACCTGCAGCGTAACCATAATGAGATGTCTATGAAGCATTCTTCTTATAAAAAAAGAGTCCTATTGAGAAAAAAAGAGAAAAAGAAAAAAAAGATTATGAAAAGAGGAAAGAGAGAAAAAAGCACCATATTCCCATGGTAAATAAGAAGAATGCTAAGATGCTCGTTGTCTGCTTGCCTTGTCATTTTGATATGGGGATTTTTCCGTATTATCGGGCAAGGGGTACCCCATTGGCGGTTCTCTATGATACACATGTACTTACGATGACAAGAATTTACCGGTGACTAAACTTGAGTTGCATGAGGATCAGCCCTCGTATACAAGGGACATGAGATTCCTAACTTATACTTCGTCAAGCATGTACACCATAGTTTGTTCACTTTAACCTTAATCACTTCAAGATGCTTATGATAGGGGCAATGAGAGCTGAAAGCTATTAAGTACCATAATTTTTGGAAGCTCTTTATGAGACTTGAATCCCTACTTCCTTTTATGAAGGCCTTTCTTCCACCATTATATTGAGTCTCCACCTTCTATCTTTATGCACCTACTTTGAGAGCATAGTGGCCATTCTTAGTTCTATGTGCATTGTCCCAAGACTAGTTGATTGATGCATAACTTGATATTACTTGTTTTAAACTATTTGTATCTAGTCACTCTTATGAACTTTGAAGGTGTCCTATGCATTTATATTTGCTACTCTATGAGGGACAAGCTGAATACTATTATGCTATGTTTCTTTATGTGAAACAAACAAACGTCTTGCTGTTTTTCATGAATCGTTTGTTTGTGGCTTTTCATGTTACAAAATAGTTTCTTTGTCTTATTACTAGAACTTTGTCTTTCATGTTATGATTGAAGTACTATGATCCCAGCTTTGAATGTTTTACAAATACTTTGATCAAATCTTTGATGGTGCATGTCACCTCAAAAATTATTCTTTTTATCACTTACCTACTAGGGGAGAGGGGAGGGAGTTAAGCTTGGGGATGTTGATACATTGCAAATGTATCTATAATTTTGATGTTCCATGCTTGGTTTTATCCACTTCTTGTGTTTTTTCCACACTGGAGTAATTTCATTTGATTTCTTGACCTAACCTATAACAAGAGCTAAAGTGCTGTTTTTGCTATTTTCTGCTTTATTTTGGTTCGGAAAGTCGGAAAATGAATATTCTCGGAATTGGACACAAGCAGTGCCTAAGTTTTTCGGAAGTCATCGATGCGAGAATCTGAGGCAGAGGCAGGGGCCACCACACCACCGCGCCTGGCCAGGCCTGGCCCGCGCCAGGTGGTGTGGCCAACCTGGCACCCAGCATCGGCCTCTCCTTCCGCCTATAAGATGCCCTCGGGGCAAAACCCTAAGTACCCGATCAAAAATCCACAAAAAGTGCTGTGCCTACGTCATCTCCATCCCCAGATCATGAGAGATCTGAAGCTCTTCTCGGCACCACAATAGGAAGATTAGGAATTAACCCTGAGATCATCACCATACAAGCCTCCGGTGTGATCGTGAGTAGTTCATCCTTGGACTACCACCATGTGTAGTAGCTGCTTGGTTCTCCTCTCCTCCTTTCCTTGCTTTCATGTCTAGATCTTGTAGGATCATTCAGTTGTCATCATCTATTTGTAATTTTGCATGTGTTTGATATTGGATATATTGGATAGATTGATATTTGATTGATTGATTTCATTGTTCTTTGATCATGATGTCTTGTGCTTGTTTTTGTTAGTAGCTATCCAAGTAAGTAGATGCTACTTACTCAAAAAGAGTTAGTATTTATATAGTTAGTGGGGTTCCTTTCCAGTAAGTTGAAATGTGAAATAACTGGGAAACTGATGTTGTGTTGCTACTAGGGACAACAATCCTTTGTTCATAGAACAATCGTGTATTGTTTACATTACACACAATTAAAAGCAATATAATCTATTCCTTGCATACTTGAGGGTGAGGGGAGGGGTTCGATGATAACCTGTGATTATTAGTCATGGATGCGGCGCTTGGCTAAGGCCTTGTACAATGTTGTAATGCCCAATCAAGTTCCAAAGGAGTCAAGATGATTAGTATATGCATGTATTGCTTTCTTGGTGTTTGTCAATTGCTTCCACTTTTATGTTGTTCACCCATGTTGTTATCTATTAATGAGAGAGGATCGGTCCTAACGCTATGGATCCCAATTTCTTCTTTTTGCCAATATCCTAACTTTTTTTTTGTTTTGTATTTATTTTACTTATTACTTCCTTCCCTTCGTTTCCAGCAAACACGCTTTCCAACAAAATGATCAAGAAAAGTGCCGGAGTTAATGACATTGTTTATGAGAGGTGGTGTGGTGTGTTGTGCGGGTAGTGTGTATCCACTAGGCTTCCATATGCGCTACCTTTGGAACCAATTTCTTTAACCTTTTTGAGATGTTTTTCTTGATCTGAGTTTTATGCTCTTAATACATGTGCTATATGTCATACCTTACGGTTTCCTTTCCCCAGCAGAGCTCACGAGCAGGTTGCCATTCGAATGAATAACCTGACCCAGGAGCAACTGCAGGCGAGTGGGTACTTTTGGGTGGACCACGATAGCGATCGCGCTTGCGACCCTGCAGGATCATTCTTCTTGAGTACTTCATTATTTGAAGAAGGCGCAGTCGTCCCTTAGGAACATTTGTCAAACAATGTTTCCACTGGACGTCGTCCCTTCAAGCCTGTTGGCTCTTCTGGCGAAGTTTCAAGATTTAAGTGCGGTCCGCGAGTGCGTGCGATAGCAGTTAGTAGCTGGTGCTAAGGCTGCGTTGTCACTGGTGTGACTGCATAGGCCGGATGTAGATGTTGTGTCTGTTGCCGCTGGGCCGTCGCCTCCACTAGAAGGTATGACCAGGAACATGGTTCCTCACTATCAATAGGTTGATCGGCCAGCAGAAGACATTGTCGATTTCTTCGAGGAGGAAACGAACGTTCTTATCTTGCTGCAGTAGCATGATTTGTATCCTGCACATAATTGTATAAGTGTTGTAAAGTTCGTATGATTATGTTGGGTGTAATTAATACCCATTGATATGTGAAGAGCTTGCTAGCTTTTATATTTTGCGAGTGTAATGTACTGTAATGTACTCTATAGTTTTTCGTTAGCCTGACTTGTGTTTATGTCATCACCTTGCCAACCTGTCAGGTGCGTTGCAACTGGGTTGGTGTTTATCAAGGGTTCGATTGTTGTTGTGTCAGCTACTCAGGATACTGCGATTTGTTCGTAGAACGAGTGTGTAAAGGGTGGCGCAGCCCCCGAGTGATAAAATTACAAGAAAATAAGGAAAACACAGAGTTTTGAGGCACTTAGATTTATTTATTCGCAAAATAGTACGAGGTACAATGTGTGGCTAAGTAGCCTAGCTGAGTAGACTTATTTGTAATGTAAAAAACGACTAGGGGTAGAAAGGACGCAGTTGCACGACGTTCTAGGGGTTGGAGTATGCGACTCCTGTCTCAAAATCTTTAAGGCGATAGACGCCACCTAGGATTACTTCTGTAATCACGTAAGGTCCTTCCCAAGGGGACTCGAGCTTGAGATGCCCTTGTTGCTTCAGTCATAGGACCAGGTCTCCTTCGACGAAGGTTCTGGGACGTAGCCTTCTGCTATGATAGTTGCAGAGAGTTTGCCGGTAGATCGTTGATCTCTCTGCTGCGATTTCCCATGCCTCGTCAAGGAGGTTGACGGAGTCTTCAAGTGCAAGAGTTGACTCCTGCTCGCTATAAGCGACCACCCGTGGGGCTTTGTAGTGTACTTCTGTGGGTAGCACTGCTTCCGCACCGTGCACCATGAAGAACGGAGTGTATCCTGTGGCGCTGTTTGGTGTTGTACGCAAGCTCCAAAGAACTGATTGCAGTTCGTCTGGCCAGCATCCATCGGCTTGTTCGAGAGGTCGAAGGAGTCGTTTTTTGATTCTACCGCAAACGAAGCCGTTGGCCTTTTCGACTTGACCATCGGTCTGCAGGTGAGCCACCGAGGCGTAGCTTTTGTTGATTCCCAGGTTTTCACAGAATTCCTGGAATTCCTTAGAGGTGAAGTTCATCCCATTGTCCGTGATGATGTTATGTGGCACTCCAAAGCGGTAGACAATGGACTCGAAGAACTTGACAACGCTGGCCCCTGATTGATTTGTCACTGGCATGGCCTCGATCCACTTAGTGAATTTGTCGACTACAACCAAGAGGTAGACGTAACCTCCTGGCGAGGATTTTGGGAGCTTGCCAACCATGTCGAGTCCCCATTGTGTGAAGGGCCAAGCCTATGGTATTGGCCGGAGTTCTGCGCCAGGTGCGTGAGGTTTGTCTAAGAATCGCTGGCAAGCGTTGCAGCACTGGACGATGTCCTTGGCATCACGCATGGCCGTGGGCCAGTAGAATCCAGCTCGTAGAGCTTTGTAGCGAGTTGCCGACATGGTGCCCACAAGTGCCTTCATGGATGTCGAGGAGGACGGCCCTTCCGTCCCCGTTGGAGACGCACCATTGAAGTACTCCCATGATGCTGTGCTTGTACAGTTCGCCGTTGATGAGGGTGAATGCCTTGGATCGTCGCGTGATGTGTCATGCATCAGTCAGGTCATCTGGCAGCCTCTTGCTGAGTAGATATGTGATGTAGGGTTATGTCCAAGATGGCTAGATCATCATGACGCCCAATGGTCCTTCGAGTCCTATATCAAACTCCAGGTCGTCGAGTGCCGTTGGCTCGTTGGGTGGCGTAGCCCTCGAGTTTGTTGACATAATTGCTTTCTTCTCTGGAGCCTTGGGCTTGATGGAGCGCTCGCAGATGCGCTCGAGAAATACCCCAGGTGGTATGGGGGCGCAGGTGGAGCCAATATTGGCGAGTAGATCCGCCTCTTCATTGCTTTCGTGACCCACATGTCGCAGCTCACACCCGTCAAAGTCTCCTTCGAGTGTGCCGTAGAGGTCGTGATAGGCGATCATGTTGTCGCTCAGTGCGTCGCACTCATGCATTGTTTGGTTGACCACCAGTTTGGAGTCGCCGTAGATGATGAGCCTTTTGGCACCGCAGGCTTTCACCATCCGCATCCCATGGATTAGGGCTTCGTACTCAGCTTCGTTATTGGAGGTGGTGAACTGCATTCGCAAAATGTATTTCATCTTGTCTCCTTGGGGCGATGTCAGTATGACACCTGTGCCAGCCCCGTCCTTTCGCTTGGACCCGTCGAAGTGCATTATCCAAACGTAGGACATATCTGGCTTGTTGGGGAGCTGGTTCTCCATCCAGTGCACGAGAAAGTTCGGGAGGACTTGCGACTTGATCGCGTCGTGCAGACAGTTCGATTCCCCAGAGCACGACTCGTCCGGTGGCATCAGGAGTATTGAGTATGTGCCCGAGTGGGGCGTCGTGTACTACCACGATTGGGTGCTCCTGGAAGTAGTGGCGCAGTTGCCTGGCTGTCATGAAGACGTCATATGCCAGCTTCTGGTAGTGCGGGTACCGCAGTTTCGTTGGCGTGAGCACATCGCTGAGGTAGTATACTAGGCGCTAGACCCCGTGGACCTTACTTTCTTCGGCTCGTTCCACCACGAGCACTGTGCTAACCACCTGGTTGGTGGCGGAGATGTAGAGCAGTAGTGGTTCTTTTTCACGAGGCGTCAGTAGTACTGGCGAGGTGGATAGAAGATGTTTGAGATCATCGAATGCTTCTTGCGCCTCGTCTGTCCACTCGAACTTGTCAGTTTTGCGGAGAAGTTGGTAGAAGGGCAGTGACTTTTCGCCCATTCGACTGATGAATCGACTGAGCACCGCGATTCGTCTAGCCAGCTGGTGGACGCCTTCTACGTTCTTCGGCTTCTCCATGGCCAGTATGCCTTTATTTTCTTTGGGTTTGCTTCAATCCCTCTCAAAGAGATGAGATACCCGAGTAACTGCCTAGATGGCATGCCGAAGGCGCATTTGTCCGGATTGAGCTTGATCCGGTAGCGGTCGAGGTTGGCGAAGGTCTCGCGTACATCGTCGATTAACAAAGCTTCCTCTTTAGTTTTGATGACGATGTCGTCAACGTAGACTTGGATGTTGCAACCAAGTTGGTTCTTGAGGCAAGCCTGCATGCACCACTGATAGGTGGCTCCTACATTTTTTAGCCCGAAGGGCATCATGTTGTAGCAGAACACACTGACGGGCATTGTGAACACTATTTTCTCCTGATCCTCCTCCTCCATTCAAATCTGATTGTAGCCTGAGTAGGCGTCGAGGAAGCATAGGCGCTCACATCCCGCGGTGGAGTCGATTCGTGGCAGCGGGAAGTGATCCTTTGGGCAGTGCTTATTCTAGGAGGTGAAGTCCACGCACATCCGCAGGATATCCGTGTCTTTTTTAGGCACAAACATTGTGTTAGCGAGCCAAGTTCTTTCCTTGATCTCGCGTATGAATTTTGCGTCGAGGAGTATATTGATCTCCATGCCGACTGCTTTTGCTCTTGGTCCAGACAATCGTCGAATTGTCTGCTTGACTGGCCTTGCGTCTGGATTCACGTTGAGTGAGTTCTCGGAGAATTCCCTGGGAAATCCTGGCATGTCCGCTGGACACCAGGCGAAGATCTCCCAGTGCTCACGGAGGAATTCGACAAGCGCGAGTTCCTATGCGAAACTCAAGTTGTTGGCGATGAGGGTCGTCTTGGTCGGGTCCGTTGGGTGGACCTGGACTTTCTTCGTGTCTACCAACGAGTCGAAGGACAGGTTGGGTGAACTTGGCCTGCTCAGGGGAGGCAGACTGTTGTCTGTTGACTCCTTCAATCTTGCGAGTTCCTCCTGCATGCCGAAGGACTGGGAGATTCTGTTGAATTCCATGTCCCAGCTGTCGGACCTCTCGAAGTTGCCATTGATTGTGATTACGCTATTTTGACCTGGCATTTTCATCTGCAGGTAGGCGTACTGTGGCACTGCCATGAACCTTGCGAACGCGACACATCCGAGGATGTAGTAGTATTGCGAGGGCCAGTCGACGACCTCAAAGTCGATGCGCTCTCGCCGAAAGTTTTGCGGCGTGCCGAAGATGACGTCGAGGTTGATTTTGCCCAGGGGATATATGCCCTTCCTTGGGACGATGCCGTGGAAAGTCGTGTCTGAAACTTCCAGACAAGTCAGAGGGATCCTCATCGCACGCAAGGTACTCGCGACCATGAGGTTAATGCCGCTGCCACCGTCCATGAAGACGCGACTCATATCGAAGCCCCCGATCTGCGCCTCTAGTACGAGGGGAGAGTGGCCTAGACGAGGGACTTGGCACGGGTGATCGCGCCTGTCGAAGGTGATGTAGGAGTCACTTCAGCTGAGGTACTCAATGGTGGAGGGTGGAGAGTTTATCGCGAGATTGACTTGGCGAGTGATGGCCTTCTACACTATATTTGAGGGATGCCCTTTTTGGATCATCCCCATGTTGCCCCTGTTGACCGCGTTGCGATTCATCCGAGCTAGGCTCTTATGGAGTTTGAGGAACTCGCGGCAATCCTTTAGAAGGTGGCTGGATTTGATGAGGACATCCCTACAATTACACCTACCCCAATTGTTAATGAAGTTGTTCCAAATGCAAAGAAGGATCAATCCAATGAGATAAGGATTGGACCAATCACAAGAGCTCGTGCCAAGATACTAGAACAACAGGTGAACTTGTTTCTTAATGAACCTGGTGTTTTAATTAATGAGAATTTTATACTACCTAAGACTTTGAATTGTTGTATGATCAGGTACTTAGGAGATGAAGGCATAGCACAGAGTGAGGGGCTGAAGGAACATGGCGTGTTGATCAATGAAGAATGCGCGAGGGAGGAGAGGAAGGAAGCGCAAGGAGGTGTCCAACATGAAGATCAACAAGAGGAGGAAGTTCTCTGCCGCGGCAGAGAAAAGCCTCGTTTCTCTGCCACGGCAGGCTGTCGTGGCAGGAAAACCGACTAGGACTCTGCCACGGCAGAGCCAGTCTTGGCCGAGCCACTTGTGGCCGGTTTGTATCCAGGTTGGGTGGAACCGACTCGGGTTCCACCATAGGCCGTCGCCCTTTGGACCCATAAATATATGGGGACGTCGTAGATTAGGGTTTTAGACCACGTTAAAATATTTTGGAGTTGTTTCTTCTTAGAACCTCTGAAATTACCCTGTGTTCGAATTTACCAACTATAATTGAGTGTGATCTGTTGTTCCATTGGGAATTAGTAGATTGCATACTACCGTTCGTGGTCACGACTGCGTGCGCAAGAGCGTGGTGTTGTGAATATCCTATAAGGTTTGAGAGCTGTTGCATTGGCATCAGGGATCGAGCGGGAGAGTTCATAGCTACAGGCTAGTTATCTATCATACATCTTCACCATCGACAAGTGCTTGCTGAGAAGATCGGGCCACCCCATATCATCTTGGTATCAGATTTCCTCGTTGCCTCGGTAAGCATTCCACAATCCATCCATAGATTATAGCGTGTTTTTAGTCCTATCCAGAAAAAGGCCCACAAAAAAAAGAGTTGTCATAGACTAGATTGCATCGTAGACGAGTAATAGTTGCTGGTCGTGTTCATCCTTTAGTTTCAATCTAGATCTGTCTTCGTTGTTTTGTTCTCTTGTTTTTAGTCGTTTTCCACCATTGTTTTCCGCCACCATCAAGTCAGATCCGATCTACTCTAAGAGTCCTCGTCTTCTACTCTTGGCTGAGTCGGAATTAAAAAAATACTTTCCAGGTTACCGAGTCTGCCACGGCAGGTTTGGACGTCTTTTTCTGCCACTGCAGGACTTTCTGGGTTACCAAGTCCGCCACGGCAGGATTTCTGTGTTTTTCTCTGCCACGGCAGGACTTTCTGAGTTACCAAGTAACCGATCTACCACGGTAGGATTTTGAGCTGTTTTGCGGCCACGACACCATCATTACAAAGTGTGATCGTTTTGCACTTTTCCAAAAACCCTTAGCCACAGCCAATCTACTACATAGGTGTAGGAACTTGCCTATTGAGACTAGTTTCCGCTCCGACAGGCTGCTCTTAGGACTTTTGGTGCCGTACTTTGTAATTGGCCGTGTGTTATCTATCAAAAAAAAAGCCAGATAGCAAAAAGAAAAGTATCAAGGAAAAGCTATCCAAAAGTAAAAGAAAAAGTTGTATAAAAATAAAGGGAGAATCTGAGCAAGAGGCCTAGTATTATCTTTGTGCCCGGTAGATTGAGCAATCTTGTGCCTGTTTACTTTGAGCTTTGCTAGTGTCTCTCAAGCGTAGTGCAACACCCTTCATAGTTGCATTGCCACGTTTTTCTCCACATGTGTGTTTCTTGGGTTTTTGTACGATCAGCACTAGGACTTGTTTGCGGTGTAGTTAGGATACCATACCTATAGCTCCACCATAAATACCTGTGTGCCTTGTGATCGTTCTCTATACCTTTGATATTCACTTCATCACATCAAGTGCATCAGTCTTTGATTTTGTTGGTAGAGCATATCTATTCACTTTGGAACGGTAACATCTCCTTTCTTATTAGTTGTGAGTGAGCTGTGAGAGTTCCACCATACAGATTTTTGATTTTGTGCACTAACCTACTAATCATGTCTTCTAGTGATGATGATGTTGTGATGTAGAAAAAGAAGGATGAGGAACTCGTCAATTGGCGTGAATATGAGGCTTTGAAGTCCCACTTGACACGTGTGTTTACCCACACGACAGATGCCATTGACAAGAATCTCCAAGATCTGAATGTGAGATTGGATCACCATGTTGGAACGGTGGATACTATTCAAACACAAGTGGCTACGCTCAATGTCAATGTCACCGCTTTGCAGCAGTCCATTGAGGGTTTGACAGCCGCTTTACATAGAAGGGAAGAGACTCAACATGATGATACCTTTGATGATTTTGATGAGGGTAGCACTGTGGATGCTGCTCCACATGTTGGCACGGGACGTGCCATTCCCCCTGCCCATGCACCTGCCCATGCTCCTACCCATGCACCTGCCCATGCACCTCATGGCCGTGGGTATGCTCCTCTTGGGCGTGCTCAACGTGTTCCCAACCAAACTACTGATGATGGTTTGGGCAAGCCAAAATTCTCAATTCCTAAGTTTGATGGTTCCATTTATCCTGAAGACTACCTCACATGGGAGTTGAAGATTGAGAAACTCTGGCGCTTATTTGACTATCCAGAAGATAAGAAGGTCAAACTTGCAGCATCTGAATTTGATGGGTATGCTTTACGTTGGTGGGATGCTCTTGTACAACATAGGAGGGAGGACAATGAACTTCCTGTGATGGATTGGCGCGAGATGAAGCAAATCATGAAAGCTCGTTTCGTCCCAACCAACTACTTGCGTTCAGTTTTTGATAAATTGACGCAACTGAAGCAAGGAACAATGACAGTTGATGAGTACTACATGGAGATGGAGATGCTTATGCAGCATGCTAGAATTCGTGAGTCCATTGAGATGACCATGCAGCGATTCCTAAACAATTTGAAGTTACCAATCAAGAGCATTGTTCGTCATCAGAAGTATGAGACCATGAATGAGTTGTTGCATCATGCTAGAGAGGCTGAATCCCAGTTGGCAGAAGAGGCGAAGTCACGTACTCGTTTTCCATCCTCCAGCAGATTTTCGGCCAGACCTATTCCTCTTACAGCCGCGTCACCAGCTGCTATTCCGTTTACACCATCGGCCAAACCTGCAAGTACACCTTCGTTTGGTTCTAATGCTCGGAAACCCGCTGCTCCTGCCGCTAGCTCGGGTTCCAACATGTCTACTGCACGTACGCGTGATGTGGTGTGCCACACTTGTGGTGGTAGAGGTCACTACAAGAAGGATTGTCCAAACAGCAAGGTTATGTTTGTTAATGAACAAGGTGAAGTAGAAAGTGGAGATGAAGCTTCTGATGTTGATATTGATGATGGCAAGGATGGTGCTGATGCATATGCTGAACGTGCACCAACTATCGTCGTGTCTTCACATGTACTTAGTGTGCAACCGGTTGAGGAATCCCAACGTTGCAACTTGTTCCAAACAAAAGCTCTAGTTGGACCAAATAAAGCTTGCAATGTCATTATTGATGGAGGTAGCTGCAGAAATCTTGCAAGTAAGGAATTATGTGCCAAACTAAATTTGATATACTTACCTCATCCCAAGCCATACTACATACAATGGTTGAGCAACAATGGTGAGATGAAGGTAAATCATATGGTACGAGTGAACTTTCAAATAGGGCCATACAAAGATTCTATTGATTTTGATGTGGTTCCTACGACTGTTTGTCACCTCCTATTGGGTCGGCCATGGCTATATGATCGCCATGTACAACACAATGGCCGAGCCAATACATATCACTTGGATTTCAAAGGAAGAAAGATTACTATGCAGCCAATGACGCCACAAGAAATTCTGAGTGATTCTCGCCAGAAGATAGAGGTAAATTTGAAGGACGATACTACCATTCGGCGAGATTGTGTGACAGCTGTTCCTAATGTAATTGAGCCTAAATTGAGTGATATAACGAAAAGTGAGAGAGTGCCTGGTTTATTGATATTAGCCACTAAGGAAGATATGAGAGAATTTCGTGAGGATCCTACAGCCATGCACTTGTGCTCATGTATAAGGGCGAGGTATTGGTTTCTAACGACATGACCCCTATTTCCCTTGGTGTTTCTTCTGTTTTGCAGGACTTTGGGGATGTGTTTCTAGAAGATGTACCCGCAGGTTTGCCTCCCTTGCGTGGTATAGAACATCAAGTGGACTTGATTCCTGGCGCCACACTTCCCAACCGTGCACCCTATAGGACCAATCCCAAAGAAACTAAAGAAATTCAGAAGCAAGTACAAGCGTTGTTGGATAAAGGGTACATTCGTGTCTCTCTTAGCCCTTGTGATGTTCCTGTTATTTTAGTTCCTAAGAAAGATGGTACTTGGCGCATGTGTGTTGATTGTAGAGCGATTAATAACATCACTATTCGATATCGTCATCCTATTCCGCGCTTAGAGGATATGCTAGATGAATTGAGTGGTGCTGCTGTTTTCTCTAAAATTGACTTGCGTAGTGGTTATCATCAAATTAGGATGAAAGAAGGGGATGAATGGAAAACTGCTTTCAAAACTAAATTTGGTTTGTATGAGTGGTTAGTTATGCCGTTTGGTCTTACGAATGCACCTAGTACTTTCATGCGTTTGATGAATCATGTTTTGAGAGAGTTTATTGGTCATTTCGTGGTTGTTTACTTTGATGATATACTCATATACAGCCATACCGAATCTGAACATTGCACTCATATTAGACAAGTTTTGCAAGTGTTACGTGATAATAAACTATATGCTAATCTTGAGAAGTGTACATTTGCAAAAGATAAGGTCATATTCCTAGGATTTGTTGTTTCTAAACATGGAGTAGAAGTGGATCAATCTAAAATTGAATCAATTCAGAATTGGCCTATTCCAATGAATGTAAGTCAAGTGCGTAGTTTCCATGGTCTTGCTGGTTTCTATAGGCGTTTTGTGAAAGATTTTAGCACCATTGCTGCACCTTTGAATGATTTGACAAAGAAAGGTGTTCCTTTTGTATGGGGCGCGGCCCAAGACATTGCTTTTGATACTTTGAAATGTTTGCTTACTTCTGCACCTTTGCTTGCATTACCTGATTTTTCGAAGCAATTTGAAGTTGAATGTGATGCTAGTGGTATAGGCATAGGTGGCGTTTTGATGCAAGAGGGTCGGCCTATAGCTTATTTTTCTGAGAAATTGACTGGTGCTCGTTTGAATTATTCAATCTACGATAAAGAATTGTATGCACTTGTTAGAGTACTTGAGGTTTGGCAACATTATTTGTGGCCAAAAGAATTCATCATACATTCTGATCATGAAGCATTGAAATACTTGAAAGCTCAATCAAACTTGCATAGAAGACTAGCTAAATGGGTTGAGTTCATTGAGTCGTTTCCTTACATCAATAATTATAAGAAGGGAAAAGAGAACGTTGTTGCTGATGCTCTATCTAGGAAGAACATGCTATTAACCAATCTTGATGTTAAAATTCCTGGATTAGAAGCTATTTGTGCACTTTATGCAACTGACCATGATTTTGCTGAACCATATCGTTTGTGTGCTCTTAGAAACGCATGGGATAAATATCATATACATGATGGATATTTGTTTCGAGCTAACAAACTATGTATTCTAGAATCGTCGTTGCATTTGTTCTTAGTGCAGGAATCACATGCTGGTCGTTTGATGGGTCACTTTGGGCGTGAGAAGACGTTGCTCATGCTTGCTGATCACTTTTATTGGCCCAAGATGAGGCGTGATGTGTACAGATTTGTGAGCTGATGTATTACATGCCACAAGTTGAAATCTAAGCTGAAGCCTCACGGTTTGTACACACCTCTCTCTGCACCTACTATTCCATGGGAAGACATTAGTATGGATTTTGTGCTAGGTCTACCTAAAACCCAGAGAGGTCATGATTCTATATTTGTGGTAGTAGATAGGTTCTCTAAGATGGCTCATTTTATTGCCTGCCACAAAAGCGATGATGCGTCGCATGTTGCTAACCTGCTTTTCAGGGACATCGTGAGATTACATGGAGTACCCAAGACGATTGTTTCTGACCGTGATGTCAAGTTCATGAGCTACTTTTGGAAGACCTTATGGGGGAAGCTAGGAACGAAGTTGCTGTTCAGTACTACATGTCATCCCCAAACAGATGGCCAAACGGAGGTGGTGAATAGAACATTGTCACAGCTGCTAAGGACCATGATTAAAAAGAATCTGCAGGAGTGGGAAGAATGTTTGCCACATGTTGAGTTTGCTTACAACAGGGCTGTGCATTCAACTACTCAGCTTTGTCCTTTTGAGGTGGTATATGGTTTCAAGCCATTGATGCCACTTGATATGTTGCCTCTGCCATTACATGAGAGAGTTGATATGGAGGCATCAAAACATGCTGATTATGTGAAGAAGATACATGAGAAGACTCGAGAGGCTATTGAGAAGAAAGGCAAGAACATTGCTGCTGCAAGGAATCAAATACGAAAAGAAGTGTTGTTCGAGCCTAGAGATATGGTTTGGGTACATCTACGCAAGGATAGGTTTCCACTACTTCGAAAATCAAAATTGAAGCCACGTGATGCTGGTCCTTACAAGGTGTTAGCGAAGATTAATGATAATGCCTACTCGGTTGATATACCTATTGAGGAGTTTGGTGGAGTTAGTAACAGTTTCAACGTTGCTGATTTGTCACCATATGCTGGAGAAGACCTTGGAGCGTCGAGGTCGACGCCTTTTGAAGAGGGGGGAGATGATGAGGACATCCCTACAATTACACCTACCCCAATTGTTAATGAAGTTGTTCCAAATGCAAAGAAGGATCAATCCAATGAGATAAGGATTGGACCAATCACAAGAGCTCGTGCCAAGCTACTAGAACAACAGGTGAACTTGTTTCTTAATGAACCTGGTGTTTTAATTAATGAGAATTTTATACTACCTAAGACTTTGAATTATTGTATGATCAGGTACTTAGGTGATGAAGGCATAGCACAGAGTGAGGGGCTGAAGGAACATGGCGTGTTGATCAATGAAGAATGCGTGAGGGAGGAGAGGGAGGAAGCGCAAGGAGGTGTCCAACATGAAGATCAACAAGAGGAGGAAGTTCTCTGCCGCGGCAGAGAAAAGCCTCGTTCTACCTGCCACGGCAGTCATGGCGAGGAAAACCGACTAGGACTCTGCCACGGCAGAGCCAGTCTTGGCCGAGCCACTTGTGGCCGGTTTGTATCCAGGTTGGGTGGAACCGACTCGGGTTCCACCATAGGCCGTCGCCCTTTGGACCCATAAATATATGGGGACGTTGTAGATTAGGGTTTAGACCACGTTAAAATATTTTGGAGTTGTTTCTTCTTAGAACCTCTGAAATTACCCTGTGTTCGAATTTACCAACTATAATTGAGTGTGATCGGTTGTTCCATTGGGAATTAGTAGATTGCATACTACCGTTCGTGGTCACGGCTGCATGCGCAAGAGCGTGGTGTTGTGAATATCCTATAAGGTTTGAGAGCTGTTGCATTGGCATCAGGGATCGAGCGGGAGAGTTCATAGCTACAGGCTAGTTATCTATCATCCATCTTCACCATCGACAAGTGCTTGCTGAGAAGATCGGGCCACCCCATATCAGGATTTCTTCTTGCCGTCGTGCTTGTCGATGTAGAAGTGCACGTTGCATGGTGAAATAGTTTGTCCTCGATAAATGTTGCGGGTGCCTCTTCGCGAGTGCGGCGCTACCACACCTACGTGGTTTTTCCGCTGTCGCGGTAACCACCACTACGGTATCCGCTGTTGCGGTTGTCGTCGCGTTTGCCGGCATAGCCGGCTGTGACCATGTTGACCTCGTCACGGTCATCGTAGACGCGCATTTGACGTTTGCCTCGGCGGTCGCGTCTGCGTCCCAGATCGTCGTCATCATCGGAGTAGGTACGGTTTTTCACCGAGTCTTCTCCGTCCGCCCACCGATTCGCGATTTCCATCAGGTGGTCGATCGTTTTGGGCATCGAGCGACCCAGCTCCTCCCTGAACTCTATATGGCGAACGCCGCCATTGAATGCGTCGATTGCACGGTCCTCCGAGATTTTTTCTGCGGAGTTCTTGTTGATGGACCACCTCTGGATGTACGAGCGCAGCGATTCGCCAGATCTTTGCTGGCAGCTTCTCAGTTCTTCGATTGATGCGGGCCTTTTGTAAGTGCCCTTGAAGTTGCGCACAAAGCCGTAGAACAGCTCCTCCCAACTGTGAATGGATCCGCGCGGGAGGTTGTTGAGCCATGCGCGAGCGGCTCCCAGCAGTTGTAGTTGCAGGCATTGCATGGCCGTGCTTCGACTCCCGCCATGTAGCGTAACGGAGGAGATGTGGTCCTCCAACCAGATTTCCGGGTCCTGTAGGCCGTCAAATTTTGGATTCTCCAACGGGAGCTTGAACCCCTTAGGCATTCGCTTCTGCCTGATGGCCCTGCTGAAGCATCTGGCACCGCAGAGCTTGGTCTCGTCTTCCTCCGAGTCAGTCGAACAAGCACGCCTTGCCTGCATCTTGTCGACTTTGCACTGTGTGATGTCATCACGCGCGTCGTAGTCCTGGTCATGCCGCCGTGAGTGACATCACCGTGACAGATCGTGATTGTCATCACTAGAGGAGTATGAGTAGTACTTGTCCAGAGCCTTGTTTTTCTTCGGCTCTAGTGTCGGCTCTTTGTCGAGGGCGGCCTCGATTAGCCCCAGGCACGCGATCGTAGATCGGTGCAGGGCAGCTCGCGGATCTCCAGCCGGTGGCTGGTTGTTGAGGAGGAACATGGTAGCCGCCGTCACCGTGGCTTGCGGCGTTTTTGGGAGCACGTTGCCCTGCGTATCCACCGTCATAGAGCTGAAGTCGAGGACTTTCGCAGCTTCTACGCATTCTTGCTCTGTGAGGTGTGCCAGTTGAGATCGTCTCTTGTTGGCCACGTACTCGTTGCCTTTGGAGGAGGATCCTCCGTGGGAGGAGAGCCCAGCTCGTCGAAGACTCGACTCGTCCGCCGCCTTTCTGCGCGCTTCGAGTTGCACGATCACCTGCTGCTGGCGCTTGAATTCCTCCTTTAGCAACCAATGGTAGCCCATCAGCATGTCATGTGGTGTGTTGGGAGGGGTAGAGGATTGCCCCGTAGAGCTTCACGATAGCGAGCCCACTCGTTGTCGTTGAGCTTGATCAGCATGCGCTCACCGGTGTTCTCATTCGCCGAGAGCAACGGTTCTCCTCCTGTCCCATTGTTGACGGTCGCACCGTTGCCACCGTTGGTGGGGCCGCCATTGGGCGTACTGCCGTTGGGCGGTCTGGTGTCGTTGGGTGTACTGCCGTTGGGCGGTCCAGTGCTAGATCCAGTGCTAGTGTTTTTGCGATTGTTGCCGGTGTCGCCTATGTTGATGACGGTGCACATAAAGTGGTTGGAGAAGCTGTTGCTCCCGCAACTTTCAGATCCGAAGCCGTAGGCTCCATCTTCTATGGCTAGGTCACCCAGATCGGATCTGCGACTACTGACGCTGTCCGTACTCCCAGCTGTTACTGAGGTGTTGAGCTTGCTGAGGGTGCCGATTGGTGGCGGGAACCACGACGCTGGAGCAATCACGGGTGCCGTTGGCTGGTCAGGCAGGCGAAGCGTGCCTAGTTGACCAACCTGGAAGCGGAATCTCCCAATCACCAGACTGATTCCATCGCCCACGGACTCGAAAGCCGGGCGAGTGGCCAGCGTGTGGACGGTGAAGTCGAACGCGCCGAAGAGCTGGTGAATCTCTGCTGTTGCAGAGTTGTAGATCGCGGTTGATGGGGCCGAAGAAGCCGTGACATCAGCACTCCCAGTTCCCACAAACAGCGCCAATTGACGAGGGTTCAACTCGTCAATGCCCATTGTTATGGACTTGGGTTTTGGAGAAGGAGGGAGCCTTGGAGGCATCAATCGGCTCGCAAACAAGCACATAGGGACGCAAGTTTTATCCAGGTTCAGGCCTCGTAGAGGTCCCTACTCCTGCTTGTCTTCTCTTGGAATTAACGAAGGAATCGAAGATTATAGGGGCGCGCAGATGCAATCTGGCGAGAGTTGTGGAAACTAGGGTTGTGATTGTCCTCCTCGCCGCCCCCTCCTAGCCATTATATAGATAGGCTACGTCTTGGGTAGCAGGTCGAGTCGGTTACAGATTTAGGGTTCGCCCTTTGAACTTTCTATCTTAAGCTTCTTCTTATCTCGCAAGCAATCGAGAGTCCGTGGGCCACTCGAATTCCTTATTGGGTCTTGGCAACGCCGTGGGCTTCTGCCGTATCTGGACCGTATATGCCAAACTCGAGTACCTGTAGGGTATACCCATGTCACCAACCTTTACTACAGCAAGGACTCGTCTTGCTGAATTAGTCAGACATGGGATGAAATATTTCTAGAAATTCAACTTCCTAATACACAAACTGGATATAGGGATAGCTAATCCAATGATTCAGACAACATAACACCTAAAAACTCAAATCCATCTCCTAAATTATAGATAGAACAAGAAATTCAACTCATGTCCTGACGTACTTCTAGATATGAACAGGTGGATCTTCATGGGATTCATATAATGGAAAAGATCACATAGAAGAAGCAAGCTTTACTTGCTTGGGAAAGTACGGATGAACTTGTTTGTTGCAGCTCTCTGTCTCTAGGGGATGGGATATGTCGACCTACCTTCTGTTCAGGTTGCCGTTCTAGTGGGGATAGGCAAGCGGTGACCTTGGCCCTTGTACCACCTCCTCTTTAACTCATACACATCCAACAACATTGGTGGATGCGTAAGTAGTGAACTTTTTTGTCGGAAAGAGCAAAATAATTCTATTGTTTTACACAAAACATGAGTAATATGAACTTACTCTATTATGTAATATCTTGTGCACTTACAGTCATATTAATGTCTCTATATATACACCAGAGAGAACATTGTCATAGTCAGGTAACACTATTGTAGAAGAAAAGAACTTGACTAATGACTAATCCAGTGATCCAAGTTAGAACAAAAAAAGGAAAGTTTTCGGGAGGATCTCGGCGGAATAATTAATGGCCTGGATATGGGTGTGCACATGGCATGTTGCTCATCCACCACTTTTCCACTTTACCCACATCCAGCCCAAACAATCAAGCCCTTAGTACCCCTCCTGCATCTTTCTCTTCCTCCTTTGCTTCGTCCGTGGCACCATCGTCGGGGACCACTGCTATGTGGGTGGCATATCCTTTGGTCTCGTACTCTCGTCTCATCCTCTCCAACTCTACGAGAATCGCTTGCCTGAGTTTCTCCATCTCAGCGGTGACTAGAGGATACCGTTCAAGCAGACATGGCGGAATGGGTGGCACTCGGACCCGAGTCGGTTTCGTTGATGAAGATGTGGATGTCTCCGAAGGGGATGGCAGAGCAGCGCATAGGGTTCGTCTTCGTTGGGACCCAGAATTCATCTGGAGGAACGATCGGGACATTGTCAGAGAAGAGAACGCGACCGATGGCTACGGTGTCGCTGATTCCCGCGAAGAGCTTGGACCTCGCCCAGTGTAGAGCTCGAAGCATCTTTGGCCCCACGGTGGGCGCCAACTTTTGTGGTATTGCCGACGAGTACGCCATATGGAGGGCTTCTCACATAGCGTGTTTAGAGACATGGGGGAAGGCGGTGAGTTGGCGGGTACGAGGTAACACAGCTTGCCGAGATTCAAATTCCGCAATGGTGGAGGAACTCTACTCCTGCTATAAAGCACTATAATGGCAATACGCCGAGTTACAGGGATCGGTTCGTTGTGCGAGGTGTTGCACGATGGATGTTCTAATTTTTGTATGGTACCCTAAAGGCTCCCATAGGTCCGGCTTATAAAGACACCAGAACCTAGGGTTACAGGGAAAGGACCTTGCCGGACAAGGTAAAGAGTCCTACACTAATAATAACTAGTCTTTGTGTCTTGTACTCCAAGGCTCTGAGTATTTCGGTGTCTCCTATATAGTCTTCCTTTATCCGGCATAGGACTCCCTTCTGGATCCATCTAACTTGGCCGCCCAGCAGGCTATAGGCCATGCTACCAACTGTGGACCATCCGGGTTAGCCGGATTAGAGACATAAAATGGTGATACCCATTTAGCATATCCTCAATATTTTGTGTGTATATTTTTGTGTATTCGTGTCATTTTAGAGTGGTCCGCATGTTTTCTAATTGTAGTTAATTCATATGCCATTTATTATACATATAAACCAGAAAAATACACCTTCTGATGACTTGTGAGGATATTTCAAATAACTCAGAATAACGACTTTCGCTATAAAAGCATATGACTAGTTAGCTAGCTATCTTCAGATAGCTAGCTCAGTTAGCAAACGGTATAACTCAGAATAACGACTTTGGCTATAAAGGAGCTTTTCCTGCACAGCAGGCTAACTAGGCACACCCAGAGGCAGCCCAAACAATCAAGCCCTTAGTACTCCTCCAGCATCTTTCTCTTCCTCCTTTGCTTCGTCCGTGGCACCGTCGTCGGCGACCACTGCTACGTGGGTGGAATAGCCTTTGGTCTCGTACTCTCGTTTTTCATCCTCTCCAGCTCTACAAGAATCGCTTGCCTGAGTTTCTCCATCTCAGCGGTGACTAGAGGATACCGTTCAAGCAGACATGGCGGAATGGGTGGCACTCGGAAGGAAAGGTAATGATCCAGCTTCTCTTGCGACAAGCGGACAGTCTTCTTCCTCATCTTCATACTCTTCCCCACCACCTCTTCTATGCTATCAGTGGCCTTTGACGTTCCAATACTAGCTGAGTAATCGATTGTCGATGAGTTGTCCAGCTATTTCGCCTAGTCCGGGATTGATGCAATGCGATGAATCAGGCTTCTACCCGCTCGTATTTATGCTCGCTCGAGAGACCACGGTCACACTCCGAGTCGGACCGTGCAAGTACATGTGAGTGTGTCTGAACAAAGGTGAATCGGGACCGGATCAGATTCAATGCTAAAATACACGGACTCGGAGAACAGTCCGTACCAGGGAAAAACTGAAGAAAGAGAAAGGCACGTACCCAGCTTGGCCCGGCGCCAACCTAATTCCCTCGCTCCTTCTTTGCCGTGGCCCAGTGGGAAAAAAATCGTCGAAATTTCGAACGAATTTCACAAAAATTACGATTCTCGTTGAGTATAATATCAGCCGAAATTTTCGTTCAAGTTTGGAAAAATCCCGTGGCAAACCCTTCTACTACTCCGCGGAGATTTTCGTTCAAGTTTGGAAATTTTCGTTGAGTTATAAGGAGAGATCAGATTTTAATCACGAATCCGGCTTTAATGCATTGCTGGAGGTTCTCCGCGGTGCTACTGCACGAAGCAAGTTCGAATTTAGACAATTGCGTTTAATTTTGCTAAAATATTTTAATCGTCAGAATTTGCATATGCTCGAATATCTTGAAAATTCTCTTCGAAATTTCATCATTTATTCAAAATTGAATAGATCCCACAAAATTGGCTGGTACAAAAAATATCCATCTCCTCCAAATAAACTCTCGGTACCCTAGATTCCTAGTTTTGGGAAACAAATTTAAATACACAGGAAACGCGAGAGGGAAACTTGAAGTCCAATTGCTGCCAGCGGCGGCTTCAACCAAAATCCACCGCCTAGCTCGATTCCGGTGAAAATATAGAAGGCGAACTCATTGAGCTTGCAGGCGATGGGGCAGTGCACCTGCAATATGACATGAAAGGTGGCATTGTGCACGGGACGGGGATGGGGCTAGGGACATGGATGAGGGCGGCACCGCCGAAAGCGAGCAAGCGACGGCGAGGTAGGATTGGGCCACTTAGGATGCACCACTGGGGTGCCAACGTGAGACCGTGCACAAGACCCCAATGTCGGGTTGGGCCCCTCATTTTCCTTAATTCTAACCCATGTGCTACTAATAAAATTTGAGTTGTGATCCATGTGCAACTGGGAAAACTTGAGTTGCAACTCACATGCAACTGGGAAATGTTCAGTTGCAGCCCATGTGCAGCTAGAAATTCCCGGTTGCAACTCTTGTGCAACTACCTAGGCCAACACGAATAACGAACACAATCCAACAGTTTAAGATTTTTTTCTCAATCGGAACCCGTGTGCAACTAAGAAAATATCAGTTTCAGTCAATTTGTAACTGAGTACAGCACATCTCTATAGAAGGACCTCGCGAGCGCTGCTGCGCCATCTTCCTTTACTGTCGCAAAATATATACAGTTTATTTCTGCTAGTCAGTTAAGTTGGTGGCTAGGTACCTGCTTCAGTTTTATAATGGGGTACCCCTTCGGCCGCATGCCTGCCAAGTCAAAATGTGAAGTTTAGCCGAGCTTACTCAATCTTTTTTTGGAAAAGGGAGCATACCCCTTTGCATCGCATGCAGCCTTTTATTGCAAGAGCTTTCTCGATCTAATTTAATGAGTATTCTACATGCACCAAGCAAAAGAGTAAAATAATAATATAATTTAAAATTATCCGCTATCTTAGGCTTACAATTTCTCCTTTTAGCAATTAGGAAGTGTCACATAGAATTATATAGAGCAAAACAAAAGTAGGCAGTCAGCTATAATGATACAAGCTCAAAGACATGATATTACAGAAAAATTACAAAGAAAGGGCAAGAAAAGAGTCGTCAAGATGACTGCATTTACATCAAGATTCTTTGTAAGCCATCTCTATCACCTTGAAAGGCATCAGGGTTTTTATCACACTCCAGCCTTCCGATTTGCTAACTAGATGTCAACCCTTCTTTCAAACTTGTAATAGGAATCAGAGAAGCTAGTTTGAATGTGTCAATGACATGCTCATTTGCTAGGTACACGGCACATCCAGATGCAATAGCTTCAGTATGTAAGGCATCAAAAGCTAGCATTTCTACCTTGAAGCAGAATGTGACCATCCTCTATCATCTCTGATGGTCACATCCAGCCCTCCGGTTCTCTAACTAGACCATTGAACCATCAATAAAGGAATATGCCACCTTTTTACATGTCGTGAATTGTCAAAATTTGGATCTATCTATATATAAGTTGTGTATAGATACATCCAAATTTACAACATCTATTTCGAGACAGAGGAGTATTACATTATATCAAACTATTAATGTTTTGACACAAAAGAAATCCCAGGGATGGCAATAATGTTACCACGAAACCTAGTCCATTAAGAAGATTAGAATAAGTAAATTCAAAAGTTTAGAAAACCATGCATCAGCTTGCATGTGTCAGAGAAAGTGTCCCACGAAGGAACAGGGGGTCCAACGAGCCATGAGTTCGAGAGGGGGCTGAACACGTGTTCCGAGCTTCTCAGCGGTGGCAGATATGGTGGCACACGAGCACGACAGAAAGGTTGACACAAGGTTTTTTTACCCAGGTTCGGGACCCTCGTGAGGAGGTAAAACCCCTATTCCTGCTTGGATGTATTGCTCGTGGTGTCTCGCGAGGGTAAAATGGTGTATCAATGTCTAGGGTTACAGATCACTAGGTTCGACTCGTTCTAAGGTAGGAGAAGGTCTCCTTATATAGGGGAGCCGGGCCTCTTCCCCCGAA
Organism: Avena insularis; assembly: GCA_023614405.1. Lineage (NCBI taxonomy): Eukaryota > Viridiplantae > Streptophyta > Magnoliopsida > Poales > Poaceae > Avena > Avena insularis. Next base: position 452,084,808 of record CM042691.1, on the reverse strand, counting down.
ATGTTGGGCAGGAAGGGTCTCCATAGTGTCGTCCTCCGAAGTCCTGGTCCACTAGAGTGTTTTCCGTGGACTAAGCCTACACGGCCTCGAAGATGCCCGCCCTCCTTGTGTCTTCGAAGACGGATGACATCTGCCCTGGTGGCACATCGACCCCTGGCCTCTTGCCCCGAAATGGAGAGACATCGCTTTGGTTATCGGTGCCTTTGCCAGAGGCACCTTTGACTATCCGGGACCTCTTGGACCATACTGGGGTGGCATCTGATGCTGCCTCCAAGGTTGCCGTCTTCCTCCAAGGTGTGCGCGCACGTGCCTTGCCCTTGTCGAGGGGTTGTCGCTCGTATGTTCCCCTTTGAGGGGAAGATCTTGTGCGTGCTTCACCCTCTAGAGGGTTCAACGGGAAGCCCCGCTGAAGATCTTTGGTAAGGGCACCCCGTGCCATCCTGAGGTGCCCAGATGATCCGTCTAGAAGCACAGCTGACTAGGGATTCGGAGTACCCCTGGTGCCCTTGGTACTAAAAGTAAAGTAAAAAGATATAAATTTAGACATGACATCCATAAAAGTAATAGTTTTAATAAGAATATAATACTCGACAATATAGCACCTGTTACAGCGATAAAATTAGGGGAAAACGCTGTGTTACGGATCTGCATGACACCAACCTTCACAACAGCAAGGACTCGTTTTGCTGAATTGGCCAGACATGGGATGAACATTTCTAGAAATTTAACTTCTTAATACACAAACTGAATATACGAATAGCTAATCCAATGATTCAGACAACATAACACCTAAGAACTCAAATCCATCTCCTAAGTTATAGATAGAACAAGAAATTCAACTCATGTCCTGGCGTACTTCTGGATATGAACAAGTGGATATTCATGGGATTGACATAATGGTGAAGATCACATAGAAGAAGCAAGCTTTACTTGTTCGTTGCAGCTCTCTGTCTCTAGGGGATGGGATATTCCGACCTACCTTCTGTTCAGGTTGCCGATCTAGTGGGGAGAAGCAAGCGGTGACCTTCGCCCTTGTACCACCTCAGCTTTGACTCATACACATCCAACAACATTGGTGGACGCGTAAGTAGTGAACTTTTTTGTCGGAAAGGGCAAAATAATTCTATTGCGTTACACAAAACATGAGTAATATGAACTTACTCTATTATGTAATATCTTGTGCACTTACAATCATGTTAGTGTCTCTATATATACACCAGAACAGAACACTGTCATAGTCAGGTAACACTATTGTAGTAGAGAACAACTTGACTAATGACTAATCTAGTGATCCAAGTCAGAACAAAAGAAGGAAAGTTTTCGGGAGGATCTCGGCGGAATAATGAATGTCCTGGATATGGGTGTGCACATGTCATGTTGCCCATCCACCACTTTTCCAAGTCAGCCTAAGGATCAGTACAGTATTGAGGCAATCTAGCATGCAATGGAAATAATCTAGCACGATTGTTATCGTGAAAACAATATGGCACATTACCATATCGTGGATTATTAGGATTGAGCAACACATATCACATGCAAATTAGTAACTCGAGAATAGGATTTTCACTCAACTACGCTAATTTATACCATAATATAACACAAATATCATGGCATATATCTACACTTGGGATTTTCACAACAATATCATCGTCCCAGATGCAACATAAAACATTGATCATGGGGCCAAAAGCTAGTTATCAGACAACAACACGCTTACTAAAACTCAGAACCCTAGGGCTTAGGACAGAGCACATCTATGGTCGAGGGATCAGTAATGGCAGCACATCCAATGGCATAGACTGAGCACCTGGTGGCAAGGAATTGTTGCGGGTGAATGCGACACCTTTGTGTGTGCGGGAAAGGTAGAGCATGTGGGCTTCATGGCAGCCAATCAAATCCATAATCAATCCGCAATTCTCTGTCTTTCATACACTGGAGTTGGGCAGCGAAACAAAATTGCTAGACAACAGGTCGAGATTTTGTACTTAAAATCGGCTCTACACACTATATAGAACAATATCCCTTAAGTGTGTCCTGATGATTCAGAACCATTCTAGAGCATCTCTCACATATATACATGCTCTACACACTATACAAAACAATATCCCTTAAGTGTGTGATCCTGCGGGTTCTGTGTTATGCGGACATGTCCACAGAACTCCTTCTGGACAATAATCAATAGCGGGATCTGGACACCCATATTGATCCCCACACAATTATAAAGTATTCGATCGAACCTATTGATGTCATGTACTATCCCTTTACATCACGATATATGACAGTCCCAAGGTAAGACGATCCGGTATCCTCGTAATGCAACACTTGATTACTATACCATGTTGACCTCGTTACTAGTTTGGCATTCTTTTCTCTCGTTCGTATATTGCAGTATCGAGTGAATCTCATAACTATGTATCTAGCTAGACGATTAGTGATATCGCAATATCGAGAAGGTCCCAAGAGTATCTCTCCATCATTGTCGGAGGTGAAAATCCCATCCCAGACTATTTGGTGCCCCATCTTAAGTTTCCAACATATCAGAAGACAACCTTTATGAACACCCAGTGAAAGGTGAACTTGGGATATAATCAGGACATGTGTTCCACTATGAAGGACAATTTATATCTTCATGGTCAAAGGACAAATTAATTTGACAACAACAATGAGATACCAACAACTAAATGATGATATTTATCTTTTAGTAGATCATCTGACTTTGGTCGGTTCATCATCCTTGTTTAGCCTTAACAATATGTCCTCACCATCAAATGGTATCCTTGTTACGATAACAATACCATGATCAAGGAAACTTCATCATCTCTGACAATGAGCTAGCCATGCCTGTGGGACTAGGAATACTTCGTGTTTATACCTTTACGTGTGCTTCTGAGTTTTCCATTCATTCTCACAATCAAGACACAGAGCAGATATAGCATAAAGAATAAACTAGAATTATGAATAAAGAGAATAGCAATAAATATTTATTTGCCTCTAGGGCATATTTTCAACAATGGTAGGCCCCTTTCTCCTCTTCCCCTACTTAGTCTCCTCCTACTTCCCCCTCCCTTTTTCTTCCTCCATTCTCACACTCTCTCAACTCTCCTTAAACTATCTAGATCTAGATCTTAAGGCAAATAATTATGGAGACTTCTTTTCCCACCACTCTCCTCCTCCTCACTAGCTAGTTAGCTCACTCCGCCTCGTTGCCGCCGCTCCGATCCTTCTGTGGATAGCTCCCTACACGACTTTCTATTCCCCCTCCCCCCCCTCCCCCCCCCCGCGTTGCCGCCGCTCCGATCCTACACCAGTGTGGTTCCGGTGACTAAAAACTAGCGGATTTTCCACTAGTTTCCATACAGTAGCTCTTATCTGTTAGAATGTATGATATTTTTATCGATTTTTTCTTGGTAAACTTATAAAAACTGCTAAGTATTAGCTATGTAATATGTGCATGTATGTTGTATAAACTTACATACATTACTATGCATAAATACGTGCTTGTATGTTGTGTCGGCCATCGTAGTTGAGGCAAACATCTCGTGTAGCTCTTATTTAGCAATTTATTTAACACTTTAATTTATAGATCGAAGATAGCCACAAAAGCCCACTGGAGCCTCCTCTTCTTGGTCCATACATTCAATTGGCTTGATAACTTGTGATGATTTTTCTTATATGAATTAAACCGTTCTTCCATGTTGCTAATGTTGCATACTCATCTTATGTGTGTTCAGTGGAGAAGTGGTATGTCGTGTATAAAGGGCTGGTTCCCGGAGTGTACGAGTCATGGGATGAGTGTAGTAAAAAAGTGTTAGGTTATCCCAAGAACTCCTTCAAAGGAGTTCTGACTAAAAAAAGCAGATGAAGAATACTTCAACTCTCTAGGCCTAGGAAAAAATAAGCAACTATAAGGTTGGAAAGCCAACGGCCGAGTATAGCAGGGTTAAGAACTACATAATTCTCTTCAAATTTATCATCATTTCCTTATTCTTTTTATATGTTAGGTGATATCATCTTCTATGTATCGCCATTACACTTGCTAAGTAGTTAGTTGGTCAATTTATTTCGTATGCAAGACGATATCGACATTGTATTAAATGAGATGAAGTAATTAGTTCTATTAAACGGGCTCTAGGCACCATCTCCAAATGTCGTTTTTCTACTAGTGTATGGATTTGTTCACGGTCGTACATTTTGTGGTGGGGTTTTGGAAACCATTCATTTTTTCGTCATTGAACTGATGTTTTTAGCATCAATATTTGTCTTCGCTTGATATTGTTCTCTAATATAAATTTCTTCCTTCTGGCTTTTTTCTGCCATCAATTTTTCTTTGTGGAAAAGGCATAAAGCCATATATTACCTGGAACTAGCCCTTACAAAAATATCCTTACAAAAAGAAATAAAACATAAGTCCTTGAAAAGTTCAATGGTACGCGATGAGAAAAGATCGATAAGCCTCCGACATAACGAAGATTGTGTCAAGAAATCTTGAAAAATAGCATACACTTGTAGAAGCAGCGGTAGGGGAGTCATCGACATAGACTAGAAGACGCTAGCTACCATGATCCAGAGAGCTCCCTGTCCCGGAGAAGCTAGTACCGATCAGGGATATGAGATAATCTTAGCTCTAGACAGAGGGAGTTGGGAGACACCAAAGTCACAAGTGCCTCGACGAAGCCATACATGACCGAGCTTCATCAAGTCGAGTCGGAACTTGAGGACACCACTACATTGCGAGATCATCCCTACAATGAACACCGCTGCCGTAGATAAAAGTTTATCACGCTAGGCCTAATGTCCAACGACCGACTCCAAACTCCAACCCATCGATGCTCCTGGGGAGAATAACATTGATTTGGGGCGACATGAGGACATTTATTCTCATTTGCTGTCGATGCCCCTACACAGGAGGCGGAGATCTCAAAGACCCTAACTAGATAAGTTATCCGATACGAGGTTCCCATGCCCTACAACCGCCGAAGCGGCCGGTGGAGGATAGGGGCAACTTCGGCAGAGCTGGCCACCGAGGATTGGAGCGAGTTCTCATAGATCACCTCAGCAGGAGCCTAGCTAGGCAAACATTTTCTATCTTTCTTTGGCGTCAGTTTTTGTCTTTGCTTGAAATGACAACGTCGATGTTCACGCATCATTTCGTTGTTGAAGGTTTTGTTTTCACCATCTATTTCAAAGGTGATAGGCTTTGTCTAGAGGTGGTTGGTCTAACCAACCTTAGCGTGTGAGCAAAGTTTTTTTCTCGAATGTGTTGCCTTCAAGCGTCTCACACATTGTGAACTCACATGCCATCCATCCCTCTAGACACTTTGTGAGAGTGAGTGCTGGACCATATACTAAAAAGGTAGTACATCTTTATATCTTGTTGTTTTACATGTTAACTACAAGTTAGTTATAGATGACATGGCAATTTCTAATAGCCAGCAGGTTGAACTTGCTCTAATATTATTGAACTTGCTCTCGTAGATTTTGTGGTATGTTTTTGCACGGGTGGTGAGACAATATTTATGTCAATGACCTCAGCGTTTTTCCTTTCCCTTTATTTTCTTCTCTTTTTTTATTTAAGTAAACTGGATTTTTTAGCATCAATTCTTGCCTTTGCTTGACATTTTCTTGCACACAAATAATACCCCTAGCTAGGAGATGAAAGATTGGTAAACCATCGCTTCAGTTCAATGTAAGGTTATAAACCGAGCCTATAGTTTGAAGTGCGGAAGCACCAGATTGCATGACATGGCATTACAAGCTAGTAGGGAAGAACAAAATTACTCAAGAAGCTAATTAATGAGCATTACAAGAGATCATAAAGCAGTAGACTCATAACGTGGTGTAGTTCCAGAAAACCGCAATACATAATATTAGTTCCCACTACGCACAAGAAAGAGCAAAACTTACTAGACGCGAACATATGATTTCTCCCCAACATGTAATCAGAGAAAAACGTTCGCCGGCGTTCGATAGTTCAACCATAGAGTACATCTTCATCAAGGTTCAGGTCAGAAATTCCCTCGTGTATGGAATAATAGTACCAATCAGGAACCTCCAGTTTTTCCTTGGGAAGCTGAGAGACCCGGACGTTGGTAGTGTAGCAGGATAAGAGCTGAACGATGGTGAAAGGAGCCGTTACCGGACCGAGAGAATCAATGGCTTCAGACACCATCTCTTCTTCCTCGTCCTCGAGGTCATACATGTAGAACTTCTGCGACGAATTCTCTGGCTTCACATAGTAGATGCAATTCGCAACGACCGATGAGAAATTATTAGCAGTTACACACGCGCACCTGCGGTCACCGACGAAGATGGCATGGCCGCCGATGCTATTCACAGGCTCGGGCTCATCGCCATAGGTGGTTACATTGAAAACCTTGAATTGATGCTGTAGCTTAACAACCATCAACAGTCGGCTAGCAGATTTCACTAGGAAACAGCTGTTCCCATGTCCCTGCCCAACAAAATCGCTTAGCCCAGTAACGGGACTGATGCCGAACAACTTCATGACAGTGGATATCATGTAAGGCAAAGCAGCCGCAGTCGGCGCCGCAATTCTCTCCTGGCCGTTGGCGCACACACCGCTGGCGACGAACAGCCGCATCAAAACGTAACGATACTCGTCATTATCCGCGTTGAAAACCTCATGATCAGCAGCAGCAGTGTACCGCATGTAATATCTGTCACAGAGCAAGATGAGGTTGGGGAAAGGATCTCCGAGCAGAGCGGCAGCAGAAATGTCTATGTTGGTAGGCACGGACGCAATGAAGAGGGTCATGTGGCCCGTGAAAGGGTTGAGGATGCGCGCAGCGTGAGGGGGCTCCTTGTCTGCGAGGACAAAGAAGCCACCGTGGGTAGTGGCCACGACGTAGAACTTGCGGAGCATCGGCAGATCCTTTCGCACCACACGTCCGCTGATGGTGTTCACCAGCAGGCGTGACTTGCTCTCGAATACCTCGTCGATGATGATCCACCTGTGTGGACGGAAGCGGAGCTGAGAGGAATCCTTGGGGGTCGTCGGTGGCGGAGCGCCATGGTTGGCAGACGGCGCGGAAGTCCATGTAGCAATCAAGGTCGTTGGTGGAGAGGAGGCAGTCGGCGATGCGGCGGACGAGCTTGGACGGGAGGGAGGACCAGTCCGCCATAGCCGACTGGATGGGGAGATTTGGAGTTGTTTCTTGCTTTTGGTAGTGGTAGGGGTAAGAACGTGGGTAGACCAAGGAGTTAAGTAGGGGAGTGTGAAGGCGGAGGGGCTGCATAGCATAGGAAGTGTAATGACGGGAGATGAACGGGCTTGCAGGGCGGCCATTAAGCTAGCTCATGGGAAATGACAACTGTTGGGACGCTTCGTTTTTGCTACTCTGACGTCGTAAATCGTAACAATTAAATGGATTTTCCTCTCAATTTTTTTTAGCCAACCGTTTTTTTTCGTCAGCGTCTAGGCTATGCCGTGACCTCATCCATCTGTTTTTCTTGTTTTTGGTACAATTTTTGTATTTTTTCTGATTCACTAGATGGGCTGAGTTTCTTTAGGAGAGACCTTGGGTGGACTTTCTAGGATATCTCCAAGAACTCCGATGGGGATGAAGAGATCTCGTCCCCAGAGAGGTCTTGTTTAGGTCATCAGCGTCTACACAGCAAACCCGGTTGTATTGTGCAAGTCGCTAGAGCCATGGACGTGTGAAAAGGGGAACAGGTCGTCGAAGGCAGTGACCAAGACAATGCGGTAATCTTGTTTTCATTGTCCCTCTTCATGATGTGCAGGTTCTTCCTCGACGGCGACGAAAAAGATGGCAATTGTTCTTTTGCCATCGGCATTTTTACTAGATTCTTTTAATGTTGAAGGGTGCATCGCGGTCCAGCAGAGGCAAAACAAATCTTTGGATCATCGTTCTTCTCATCGAAGGCCGCAGATCGCTAGCAACTTCAACATCGGTGGGCTCCTCTTCTTCTAGATGGAGGTTGACTATCGTTTCAAATTTGCACAACATTGCAATGTGCCATATGGGCCAACCGACGAGTTCGGGTTTAGACCCCCATCCATCTTTGATGGAAAATTGAGCCAAAATCAAGATTGTTTCGTTTAACGGTCAAAATTTATATCGGGAGGTCTAAGGGGATTCCTAGGGTTCACTTGGAGAAAATGTACAACGTCGGCACATCTGATATGGCCCTGTGATGTAGAGGGGGAAAGGGTTAGATCGCTCTGACGATGTTGAATCATGGTGGCGCAAACCCTTATCGTGATAGGGGTTATGCTAGTGGAACTTCTCAAGGAGGTGGTCACTGGAACAACAACTATTGGTCGGCCATCGACGGCTTCAACAATTTTTTTCAAGGGTGGTTTGAGCGGCACCACCGGAGTGGATGGTAGGGCTGGTGGAGACTATGGTGGCTTTCCAGACTACGAGGGACATGGCTTCTTTCATGGTGGAGGACCCTGTGGCTATGTGGGAGGTCGTGGGAGTTGTAATCTCCTTGTGCAACCGCAGCAATGGCCGTTGGAACTATGGAGAGGCTTGTACTAGAAAATCCATTCCATCATGATCACCCTAAAGGTCGAGGTTGTGGATGCTTTCGTGGTGGTAGATGCTAGAAATATGCCCTAGTCTAGTCTCTAAGAGTAGTTCATGTACCCTCGATGGTCCTAATATCCTGACAATGGGCAAATGCGAAGTGTTACAGGGTTTTATATGCTCTATAAGATGGACATTGTTACTATAATAATAATGTTGGATACACCTCAAATACTATAAAACACATCATCAATATTGTTATCGGTAGTTTCTCAACGAATTACGTTACGAAGACCATTAGACCATGAGACTTATGTAGACTTGGATACAATATGAATGTAGCAGAATCTTCAAACGTTACTCTATGACTAGATAACTATAAAGTCTGTATTCTCTTGTAACGGATAGTATGCTAGTGTTCTACATATTGTCGTTATGGGAATTGCTACTCCTAGCGACGAATAGATACAAGCTAGGCCCACTCAAGTATTATGATGTTCGGTCGTCTACCTGAACACACGATCAAGTTGTTAATAACAGAAACATTGATAGTAAAGAATGAGTAAAACAGTACATGTCGAGCAATGAGGATAACCTAGTGTTTCACCTTAGGCTATGTAAAGTAGCGAGAAACAATGTGACATGTATCGATAAGTAATATGAAAGATTTACACGATAAAGATTTTCTTGCTATGTGTTGGGATCACACTAGGAAAAAAGATGACACCCGGAACGGATTGATCCGTCGGGAGTGGTTCAAGATCTATCTTCTGCCACGATTTCACATTTTTATCTCGTGGTAACCCTGGCATATATCTCCATCTCTTGAGACAACCCTAGATACAAAGAAAGATGGAAAGGTCTAGTAAACGTAAGGTTAAATAAACTAGTAAGTCTTATAGACGTTCCTTCACCATTAACAAGTGTTTTCTAAGGTTCGATAAACCTAGGTATTTTAGAAAAAAAGCTACTATACATACATCCATAATATGGATCGAATATATCAGGCGGTAGCCTAGAATCTATGGAATGAGACATCATCGTTATGCTTCAGGCCTCTTAGACCATTTGTTAAGTTTTCTATACTTAATAACATGATCCATCTTCTATTGTTTGATTAATATGGCTAGTGACATCTGCTTGTAATAATTTGATTCTTTACTCAGATATGTGCTTATATCTCTTTTCAAGTTGTTCGGTTAATATAATGTTACCTATTCTTTCACTATAAAATCTTGAGATCGAGGTTAGACTTATGTCAGACGGAGGTCTGGGATTTGTCTAGCCCTAAATCCTAGGGGTGTCACACATAGTGTTGGAGTGCGTCTAGGCGTCTCCAGCTTGCTGGAGTGGCCTAGCGCAGGTCGAGTCTCCCACCCATGGGTGCCCCATGTGCCACCCTCACCACAGTTACCTTCTTCCTCCTCTCCATCCACCACTGAGATTGGATCCCCTTTGGCCAAAGGTTAGTTCTTCTCTCTCTTCCCCTCTCTTATTCCCCAATTTCTACTTCTAGCTCTCCTACATTTCTAGGTTTAGGTTCTGCCTCTATTGATTTTTGGTTCTAGGGTTTTTTCTAGAATATTCCAGCAAGTTCTATGTTCTTGGTAGTGTTCCTGGTACTCATGTGGTTGATTAATTCTAGGTTGGTTGATAGAAATCCTTAACTGAATTTCTCTACTTTATTCTGTTAGTTAACTATTGTTGTTCTTTAGTTAAGTGTTGTATCTTAATATCTTTAGTTGATTGGATAGTCTATGTATTCCACTACTTAGTAGTGGTCTTAGCATTTTGTTAAGATAAACACCTTGCTTACCTGAATATTTCTCTATCAATCCCTTAGTATAATGTCACTATTAGTTCTACTTTGTTCTTAGGTTCAATTACTTAGTGTTAAAACCTAATTGCGGTTGATTTGGCTACTACTATTGTGAAAACCCACAACTCAACTAATCAACTTAAGTTTTACTTTAATTCCTTAAGTTTAACTACTTCTGTTATTGGTTTACTAAACTTCTTTATCAGTGTTATACTATTGGAGAGTTGCACTCTATAGTGTAAGATCATTAGTTTTACGTTATGTAGTTGTTCAATTCTTTCCTAAACTTCGGTTCAGTTATTAACAATAAGTGTGTTTTTTATTTTCTTAAGCATTTATTATGTGTAATCTTACAATAATGTTGGCTCAAGTGAAAATTGTGCTCATTACTACCTACTTTCTCTTCCTTGGGCAATTCACCTTGTTTGATGCCTAGGGCAGTGGGGGTAGGTGATAATGGTATGGTTCTGTTATAATTACTTTATTAAGGTAAATTATTTACTTAATAAGGTTGTGTCTAGTGCTCATGATCACTTAGCATTTGTGGTGTTCTTGCTTTGGGAAGATACACATGTACCAGTCTATTAGTGGTAGTGCTAGTGATTATACTAATGTCTCTCTCTATATATATGGATCCAGATGTCTGTATTTACTTCTACTTCTACTCTAAAGTTCCTAGATAACGACCTTTGTAGATCAAAAGTTTTCTTGATGAAGATTTCATGCGATTCTTTATCTTCTTGTTTCTTTCCCTTTGTCTGATCCCTCTCACTCACTAAGAATGTGGGGTTTCTGTTTGTTTCCACTCACTCAGCAATGGCCTGAGTGAGATTCTTATGAGCTCTTCTATGAGGATTGTGATATCTGGGTTGGGTGTGGGCTTCTATTTATAGTGTTCTAGAGTTCATGTGTTGTTGACACCTCCTCCTTTGCTTGTAAGTGACTAAACTTCTGATACCGCCCTCTAGGTTGTCTTATGTGTGGACTTAGTGTATTAGTCTGATTATGTCATATGTCGTTTAGTCAATGACGGTTAAGGGCTATTTTGGTAATTTTTTTGCCTAATTTGTATCTTGATAAGTGGATTTTTCTTAATATTAATCATGTGCATTTGTGCAATGAAATATAACTTCATGCTATTTAGTTGTGGCTTAATAACTCATGGTCTATGAACTGTCAGTGTTCATTGTCATGAACTTTGGTTCTTTTCACAAAATCCATTAAGTTGAGGTGAGTTATCTACTATGACTTATTTCTTGTCTATTTAATTGTGTTGGTCCACTAGATATGTGTTCTAGATTTTACTTGCTGTTGTCACTTTTCAGATGGTTTTAGTTCCTACTGGTGATAATTCTTTAGTAAAAAACATTGTCCTTTAATCCTTGATTTGCCTTGGAATTGTTCACTTATATCTGGTCACTTCTGTTGTTCCATCATTTTCTCAAACCTTCAACTACAATGTCTAGGACCAGATCTTCAACATTGTTCTTGGATTCTATAACAAATGGATTCACTTTTTGGTGGATCTAACATTTTAACTTTGACAAAGCTTCTTATCTCTATGTTTGTTTTCCAGGTCAGATGGTTGAGAAGAGAAAGAATAGGATAGGAAGACTATTATAACTTAGTTTTTATCTTTTTATTTTGCCCTTGTAGTTTGTATTAGGATCAAATCCTTTATTGTAATATTCTTTGGGAATTTCTCATGTAGTAAACCTTGTACTCATTTTATAATGAATAAAGATTATTTTATGAGCATTGTCATATTATTCTTCTATTTTTCTTAATTTTATTTATTTTATTATATATGTTTGTATTTGAACTCAAGTTTGAATAATTCAAACCTCAATTTTGAAATCAAGGTTGATTCTTACTTATTTTAGAATCTTAATTGTTGAGTGTAATTGTGTTTGAGATTTTAACTCAAATATAAATGTGTGTTGACTCCTAAATTTGGAAAATCTAAGTTCCTTTTAAAATTTGAATTCAAATTCTAGTGTTGACCTAAGTCAAGATTCAACACTAGAGTTTAATTTCAATCCCCTACACCTTCTGAAAACAAAAGTTTGGAATTTTTCACACTTTTCAAATGTATGCAATGCAAATAATATTTTACAAATCAGTCCTAACACGTTCCTATTCTTCAGGATGTTACACTTCCCTTCCCGCCTCGACTCTGGTTGCCTCTACCCTTCCCAACTCTGGTGTAGTCCTGCCCTCCTTGACTCTGGATTTGAGTTGTGCGGCCGCTCTGGTTCCCTAGCTAGCTTCAATGTCTGGCTCCATGTCCCCAGCACCAATGCGTTCCTCGTGTGGCCAGGAGAGCGTGTGGTGATCCAAGGGGGCAGCCTATGGTCGTTGGGATGGCACGCATGGCCGGTGTAGGGGATCCGGCTGCAAGTGTCTCTCATATGTTCGTCCGGCCTATCATAATTATACCATTTGTCTAATTTTGTAGATATTTTATAAGTTGTTATTGCGGTACCCAAAAGCTGGTATTTTTTGCTAAAGATCCCTAATAATAGTCAGTGTTATTGTTATTACGACCACAATAGATGTGTGTTGTGCAATTTTCTCTTTATTACTAGAGTCTTCTAGCACTCTCCGTGTGAAGCAAACATGGCGTCACATATCTTAGCTAGCCAAAAATAACTTGAAACTAACACACTAGTTAACTAGTTCAAATTGCAACATATTAATAACATTACAACACAACCAGCGAGCACCACCTCGGCAAATTGCACATTACAATGAACACATACACAAAATGATTGATAAGCCGTCCCGTTGAGGTAAAACCAAGGCACATCTATAAAACAAGGTAAATCAAGACACAAAAGGAATAGCTTCCAACAAGAGCTCGGTCTTCCGCCGCGTGGCGACCCCATATGCCTCGGCCATATCAAGTTTCTCTGGGTTCCCGCCGCCAGGAAGCTTCCAGTCGAAGTGGTAGAGAAGGCTGGCAAGAGCAATCTCGATGTTCGACACCCCAAACATCATACCAGGGCACATCTTTCGACCGGCGCCTCCAGGGATGAACCTGAAATCCGTGCCAGCGTAGTCCACTACATCAGTCTCGAACCTCTCGGGCTTGAACTCGCTCGCGTCGGTCCAGCTCTTCTCGTCCTTCCCTATCGCCCACACGTTCACAAACACCGTGGTGCCCACGGGCACGTCATAGCCCATGACCTTGGTTGGCTCGTTGCACTGCCTCGGCATGAGCAACGGTACCGGAGCATGCAACCTGAAGGCCTCCTTGATGACCATCTGGAGGTAGGGGAGCCGGCCGTCGATATCCGCCTCGGTCACCTCGGTCTTGCCATGGAGGACTCCCCGGACCTCGGACTGTGCTTTGGCCATTATGCGTGGGTTCCTCATCAGCTCCGACATGGCCCAGGTCGTTGTCGTCGCCGTCGTCTCCGACCCCGCGGCGAACAGGTCCTGGTGACACGGCAAAAATGTTTCAGATCGAAATTCTATATGCAAGTTGCAAGTCTATAGTACGTGCGTGGTTGACTTACGAATAGGACGCCGCTGATGTTTTCGTTGGTGAGGCTGACGCCGCCGCCCATCCCGCCGTCCTTCTGGAACCGGAGCAGAATGGTGAGTATGTCCCCCCTCTCATCACTTCCGGCACCGGCATCGCTGTCCATGGCCGCCTTGCGGTCGCTGATCATGGCCTCCATGATGGCGTGGATCCTATGGTGCACCTCCCAGATCGCCTTGAGGGCCCTGCCGCCGAGCGCCTTGGCGAGGCGCGACATCGGGAACAGGTCGGTGAGGTTGAACCCGGACATGAGCTCGAGCACCCTGTCCAGCTCCTCCAGGTACGCGTCCCGCTGCGCGCACCGGTCGCCCACGGACACCCTCATGATCACGTCGTTCATCATCACCATGGCCATCTCGCCGACGTTGACGACGGCACCACCGGCGGAGGCGGTGCGGACGGACCTCGCCAGCCTGGCTGCCTCCTCCTCCCGGATGGAGCGGAACGAGCGGACTCTCCCCGGGCTGAGCAGCTCCGTGGCGCAGAGCTTGCGGAGGGGCTTCCAGTGCGGGCCGCGCGCGAAGGAGATGTCGGCGCCGCCGTAGGTGAAGATGTCCGCGGCCACGTACATGGGCCGGCTGGCGAAGGCGGCGTCGTGCACCTTCATCACCTCCCTGGCCGCCTCCGGGGACGAGATCACGAGCGTAGGGACGTGGCCGAGCCGGAGGAGCATCACGGGGCCGTGCCGCTGCGCCAGCCGGTGCATGGCCTGGTGCGGCAGCGCGCCGACAAGGTGGTGCATGTGTCCGATCACCGGCAGCGCCCATGGCCCCGGAGGCAGGTTGAGGCTGCCGGCGCCGCGCCTGTGCTTGAGCTTGACGAGTATAGTGGCGACTAGGACGCAGAGGAAAGTGTAGCACACGAGCTGGATGGGCATGGTTTCTGCCATTGGAGCTAGCTTAGCTTGATTGCTGTAGGCAGGTGATCAACGAGTTGACGACCAGATTTATAGGATGGCAGCCAGAGTAAAGAAAACCATTAATTTCGAGTCGACGGAAATCGATATGAGATGGAGTACAGGTACACGCGACAAAAGATCGATATGACGACGTGCGATGTGAACTTCAGATTTACTTGATGTTTTTATATTGCTTGACTTGCTATATCAAGAGCTAGCGACCTCTGAGGGGTTAAATTTACGCGGCAGACAATGGAATAAACCATGAATAATCCGGAAAGGACAAAAGGAAATTGAAACGGCATCCACAAGTTGGTTGTCCCGTGTGTTGGTGATTGCGAAACAGCATCTGAGTGACGGCCAAGTGCTACATTCTCTTTCTAATTCGGGTATTACTGAAAATGGTCAGATCAACATTGTGTATTGCACTACTTGCGGTTACATTACATCCATAGCTGGACTTCATTCTAGTCCGGTTTTTATTTTAATGAATTTGCTAGTTCCAGGATGTCAGCAGCGAACTTGCAAAATCTCATCAATCTCTCTCACCATTAAATTTACATCGCGGTTGGCGCGATTTAAGAGTGGCACGTGGGTTGCAACTAGAAAATGTTGTTCATGCAGTACAATTATTTTGTTCACGGAGTACATTTTTTTATCACACAGTAAAAACTTTTTTTTGTTCATAGTGTTACAAAAATGTCCATCTGTCATAAATACTAGGATGATGTCATTTTGCTGAGATTTAGTTAAATCCCATTCGACGAACTCCCTTATTTTAAAGGGTTTATTATGCTTGTAGCCTCAGCTCACGCAAAAATTGGTATTGTGCAACTACGAATCGGACAAGTGGAGATATGTCATCACGCGACGAGGTTTCGTTATGTCCGTGCCCTTGGGCAGACGTGTTGATGGTTGCCGTTACGTCGAACTTGCTTGTCGTATGTTTGATTCGTTTTCTTACATGTGGGACCTCTCATTTGCTCGTCAGCAGCGATGAAAACAAATAGATATGTTGTCTTCCGACATGTGGGACCAAGCACACAACCTATCAACGGAGCCAAAAACAATTAGATTTGTATTCATTTTGGCGTACAAGACCCAACACTTAGCACCGTCAGCATTGGGAAAATAACGATCAATAAAGTCTATCCCCGAGGCCTCGCAAGCCTCGACGTGGCCACTCTAGGCATGCTGAATGGCTAGATAGCTATTCGATCATGTTCCGCTGATCTGGATACCATGGTAAGGTTGATCGTGTCCACTCGGAAGCACGTGTCTATTGGTACATGAACGTTAGATTCATAAAAAGACACGAGTTTGAGCTCGTTTAGAGCGAACATGAGTAATGTATTTTAGGTGTTCTTCGATTGAACTACACGGGACTACGTGAACTGAGGGCCCACCACATAGCCGCGTCACCAGTGCCGAAAGAACACTCAAGAAAGTCTACTCTGAGGTCTCGCAAGCCTCGACACGGCCGCTCTAGGCATACCGAACGGCTACATAGCCATGTCAGTCACATTCTGGTGATCTTATTACCATGGTACAAGTGATCGTGTCCACTCGAAAGCATGCGTATATGGGTACAGGAACGTTAGATCCAAGGAAATAAAAGATTTGGAGCATAGTTTTGATCCAATGCGAGTATGATGGCGACTAGGACGCAGAGGAAAGTGTAGCACACGAGCTGGATGGGCGTGGTTTCTGCCATTGGAAGGTAGCTCAGTTTTACTCGTTGTAGGTGATCAAGTGTTGAAGACGAGATTTATAGGATGGCAACACGAGTAAACAAAACCATCTCGAGTCGATGGACTACAGCTACAAGCGACGGAAATCGATATGAAATAGAGTACAAGTACACGCGACAAAAATCGATATGAACTGGAACTGGAAGACGACGTGCGTTGTCAGCGAGTTGAACTTAAGATTCACTTGCTGTTTTTATATTGCTTGACTTGCTATATGCATCAGACAATGGAATAAACCATGCATGACATGAATCCGGAAAGGACAAAAGGAAGTTGGGACGGCATCCAGAAGTTGGTTGTTCCCATATGTTGGCGACTGCGAAACAGCATCTAAGTGACGATGCCCCAGTGCTACGTTCTCTTTTCTAATCGAGTATTATTGAAAATGGACATGCTATCAACATACTACTTGCGGTTACATGGGCCCAGCTACATCCATAGCTGGACATCATTCTAGTGGGATTTTATTTTAATGAATTTGCTAGTTCTCGGATGTCCCGACAACTTGCAAAATCTCATCAATCCCTCTCAACATTGAATTTACCTAGGCATTGGAGTGATTTAAGAGTGGCACATGGGTTTCAACTAAAAAAAGGTGTTCATGCA
Source organism: Avena insularis (assembly GCA_023614405.1). NCBI lineage: Eukaryota > Viridiplantae > Streptophyta > Magnoliopsida > Poales > Poaceae > Avena > Avena insularis. The sequence goes on along the minus strand of CM042691.1, from coordinate 452,067,674 downwards.
TTGCAAAAAATTCTGTTTACGCGGTACACTTATTTTGTTCACGGAGCACAATTTTTTTTGTTCGTGCAGTAAAAACATTTTTTTTTTGCTCATGGTGTTACAAAAATGTTCATTTGTCATAAATACTAGGATGACATCATTTTGTTGAGATTTAGTTAAATCCCAATTCGACAGAGCTCTAGGAGCGCACCAAAACGTACTCTGTGTTTGACTCCTTTTCCAGCGTATCAAACCGCCCTACAGGAACAGTTCAAGGCGCCGACAGCTATTTGTCGGGGGCGTCAGCGTAGGACCCAAGGCGGGCAGCCGAGCAAAACCGGCTGCCGGCCCAGGTTTACCGTAGGCGTAGGACGTGATACGCCGACAGTAGCCATCAGCGTAGACCAGACCGTCGGCGCAGGGCTCTGGCCATAATGGCGAAGCGACGGCGGGTGGGCTCATCTCTCAGCCCTACGCCGACGGCAAAGCCATCGGCATAGCTCTTTTCCTTTTTGCCACATTAATCCTAGAAAAATCATAACTAAATCATTATTCTAATTCAGAAAAATACACATAATACATCGAAATTTGCAGAAAAATAAGATCTATCTACCTAAACTCAAATATTATATGTTTGTGTTGAATACAAATTAAACAAAACATAAAACATTGCATATACTTCCATATAAGACATTTTCTATTTTTTGAATGCCAAAAAGAGGTGTTTTCTGAAGCAACCACCAAATGAAAGTTTTAAAAAATGGTACCATCCTATTTAAAAAAATAATAAGCCACCTTGCATGGACAATGTCCTAAACGGGGCATCTTAAACCTTTCCGTCCATCCCTCGTGAAAAAGATAAATACCTGCTGAATCCGTAGGAAATGGATCCGATTTAAACTACAACTACATGATCTAATGCTTATAATTTTTTAAGAAAATCATTTATATGTTCAAAATATGCTATTTGATCAGAGATCCACTGCAAATTTAGCGAGACGCAACCCTGAGTTAAGAATTTTCATGCCCGCCGTTTTGATCATAGTTCGAAACGGGCATAAGAAATTCAAAAATGATCCAAACAATGGAAAACTTCCACGTGGTGTCATATTATGTGACACAGTTGTAAGAAAAAATATCAAACTTGGAATATTGTAAATATCTCAAAAACTCTGCTTGGAAATGAGCTAGCATGTTCCAGGTTTCATGGTTTTTAGGCCAAACGAACAATGTTATGGCTAGAATCACGACATAGTTTGTGATAATATATCCATATTGTGCATACATGTGCATCTTAGGATGGCGAATAATGTTGCAGGAGGAAGTTTTCCTTTTCGTCGCATCAAAAGGCTATTTTCCATTTTTCAGATGCAAAAAACAAGGTATTTTGTGAAGCAACCACCAAATAAAAGTTTCAAAATGGTACCATCCTATTTAAAAAAAAATACTAGACAACCTTTTCAACGACAATGTACAAACCGAAGTATCTTAAAATTTTCCGTCCACCCCTCGTGAAAAAGACAAATTCCTACCGAGTCGGTAGGAGGTTGTCAGATTTGAACTATAGGTACATGATCTGATGCTCATGTTTTTTTATAAAAACCATTTTTAGGTTCAAAATATGCTATTTCATCAGAGATCCACAACAAGTTTAGCGAGGCTCAGCCCCGAGTTAAGAATCTTCATGCCCGTTATTTTGATCATAGTTTAAAACTGGTATAAAAATTAAAAAAGATCCAAACAATGTAAAACCTTCGTGTGGTATCATATTATGTGACATAGTTGCAAGAAAAATACAAAAATTGGAATATTGCAAATATCTCAAATAAAACTTCTCAGAAATGAGCTATCATGGTTTTCAGGACAAACAAGTAATGCTATGGCTAGAATTACGGTATAATTTGTTAAATATGCCCATATTTTGCACACGTATGCATCTTAGGATGGCGAACAATATTGCAGGAGAAAGTTTTCCGTTTCATCGCATCAAAAGACCATTTTCTATTTTCTAAGTGCCAAAAATGGGATGTTTTGTAAAGCAACCGCCAAATGAAAGTTTCAAAATAGTACCTCCCCATTTTTAAAAAATAGTAAACAACCTTCCAAGGACAATGTCCCAGTCGGAATATCTTAAGCATTTTCGCCCACCACTCGTGAAAAAGATAAATTAATGCTGAATCGGTAGGAATTGGTTAGATTTGAACTATATGTAGATGATCTGATGCTCATGATTTTTTGAAAAAATCATTTTTTAGGTTCATAATATGCTATTTCATCAGTGATCCACTATAATTTTAGCGAGATCAGCCCCGAGCTAAAAATCTTTATGCCCGCCGTTTTGACTATAGTTTGAAACTAGCATATGAAATTCAAAAACAATCTAAACAATGTAAAAACTTCGCGTGGTGTCATATTATGTGACATAGTTATAAGGAAAAATATGAAACTTGAAATATTGCAAATATCTCAAAAAAACTTTTCAGAAATGAGCTATTAAGTTCGAGGTTTCATGATTTTTAGCCAAACGAGCAATGTTATGACTAGAATGGCAGCATAGTTTATGATAATGTGCCTATATTATGCACACATGTGTAACTTACGATGGCGAAAAATATTGTGTGAGAAAGTTTTCCTTTTTATAGCACCAAAAGGCTATTTCTATTTTTCGAGTATCAAAAAGGGTTGTTTTTTGAAGTAACCACCAAATGAGAGTTTCAAAATGGTATCATTTCATTTTTCTAAAAATACTAGACAACCTTAAAAAACAATGTTTCAACCGGAGTATCTTAAACCTTTACGGTCACCCCTTGTGGCAAAGTCTCCGAAATAGAACATCATCACGTTGTATAATTTTGATCATCTCGAACATAAATATCTTCAAAATTTTGTTTTGTGTTATATATTAACAAATACCAGCACCTAAAGCTAAGAAAATAATTGAGCAAACGTTGTTCGGCTCTCGCCCTTGTTCCCATGTAAACACAAAGTGCGCAGATGTATTGTTTCTTGGTTATCTCTGTTAGAATATCTGGCATATACGTGGAGATGGATATTCGTCACGGGTGCATTTGCACCCATTGTAAGAAAACTTATATCGAAATGTCAAAAATTCAGAAAACAAATGTCTACATGTACATTTGAATAGTTTATCTTTGTTCACAAATTTCGGGATAAAAAACATTACACATGTTCTGCGCAAAAAAGACAAAAAATATCCTGAATTTGTCCTATTCACATGACATTTTTTCTTCTTTATACATGATACATAAAATGTTTTTTCATCCCAAAAACTTCTGAACAAACATAAAATATTTGAATGTACATGTAGATATTTTTTTCAATTTTTTTGATATTTTAAAATATGTTTTCTCACAATGTGTACAAATGCATCCATGGGCCAAAACGGATTTCTGGCATATACGATTGTTATGGCAGTTTAGATAGAGTTAGGATTTGTTTAAGTACGGTCCTAACACATTAGACTCAATAATACATCCATCATATTCTGCCAAACTCATACTCTTTCATGGTATCAGAACCTAACTGGTCCAAACCCTAGTCGCACGCTTCCGCCGCGCCGCCCCTCGTGGGATCGATCTCCATAATCTCCGCCGGTGTTCGCCCGACGATCTGTGATCGGCTGCCCTGGTAAGTCTTTTCCGATCTCTAGATCAAATTTTCTCTCTGTGGTCGTTTGGCCAGTCTACTTTTTTGGTTTACCAATCATACATCGTATTGAGTCGTTCACCGTCGTCATCATCGTCGCGCCTCTACTCCGACCATCGACATCGATGATCTACAATGCGCTCATGTGCCTGCCTCGTCTGCCTCGGCAGGCTACCGCGCACCTCGGTCGGCTATTGTGCCTTCCTCGGAAGGCTGCCATGGTCATCCCTCGGATCGTCTTCGTCATTATCGTCCGGAACTCCACTGGCAACGCCGCCATTGACTCCAATCTACGCATCGTCCACGCCATGGTGCATGCGGTGCACCGTCGGTCTAATCAAACTGATCCCATGCCAGTCTATGTCAAGCACGTCCCCGAGCACGCTCCTAACACCGATCGACCTACGGGCTATCGTTCCACCGCCCTTTCGGGTCGCAACATCGTTGCCTTGGTCAAAACCACCGGCTTCCAATGCACCCTCCCTAGCGTGTACGTTGTTGGTGGTCTGATACGTCCATTTTGCATCACTATTCTATATCATAATTTATTGTTATTCATTGATATATTTTATATTAAGAGATGATACTTATGTTATTTCATCTATTTTTGCATGATTGATGACTTTTTGGAGGATGGACCGCTGAAGTCAGGATTCTAATGGAAAAGGCACTGTGTTAGAGGCAAAATTCGCGAAGATCAGAAAATCCTAGAAAATATATGGAAAATCCTATTTTTCCAGAAGACAAAGGAAGTCAGAAGGAGAAATGGAGATGGGCCACAGGCGCCAGCAGGTGGTGTGGCCACCTTGGCCCACCTCTAGCATCGCCCTTTGGCATATATAATCCCCTTAAACCCCTAAGACTTCGGGAGCGACCACAGATAGATTCCACCGCCTCTGCAAGGCGAAAAACTATAGAGAGAGAAAGAGCTCTCTGGTAGGCAGAAATCTGTCGGGGAAATTCCTTCCCGGAGAGGGGAGATCGTCACCATCAACACCGTCATCAAGCTGAAATTTATCGGGATCATCATCATCAGCATCTCCATCATCATCTCCACCAGCACCATCATCACCACTCCATACCGCTGTAACAATTGGATTGAATCTTATATAGTTTTTAGGGGAAACTTTCCCGGTATTGATTACTTGTTGTAGTTGATGCTATTGAGTGGAACCATTGAATTATCATTCATATTCAGATTGTTACTTATCATTATTTCATCTCTGATCTTGATCCATATGATGTCTTGTGAGTAGTTCGTTTGGTTCTTGAGGACATGGGAGAAGTCATGTTGTTAGTAGTAGAATTGTGTTGAGAGAGATTCAATGGTTTGATAATTAAGTTGTGGTGTTATTCTTCTAGTGGTGTCATGTGAACGTCGACTACATGATACTGCACTTTTATGGGCCTAGGGAAATGTATTGTGTATTTGGCTACTAATCGTAGGGGTTGCCGGAGTGACAGAAACCTGAACCCCCATTAGGAAACCTTTGCACAAGGGAGTGTAGGATCTCAAAGTTTAAGGCTGTGGTTCGGTTTTTATCTTAATTACTTTCTTGTAGTTGTGGATGCTTGCAAGGGGTATAATCACAAGTATGTATTAGTCCTAGGAAGGTCAGTGTATTAGCACAGGTTCACCCACACAACACTTACCCAACCAAAGAAGATTAATCAACTATATGAAGCGAAAACACTTGACAGTATTCCCATGTGTCCTCGAAAACATTTGGTCATTTTAAGTAATACAACTGGCTTGTCCTTTGCTAAAGAAAGGATTGAGCCACTTGCTGCAATTATTATTATTATATTTTATTTACTCGCACTTTATTTATCTCCATTATCAAAAACCGCTAAAAATCCGTTTGCTAAGTATTTACAGAGAATTCTTGATCCAAGCCACTCGTCAACACTTTTTGCTCCTCGTTGGGTTTGACACTCTTACTTATCGAAAATACTGCGATACACCCCCTATACTTGTGGGTCATCAAGACTATTTTCTAGCGTCGTTGCCGGGGAGTGAAGCGCTATTGGAGAGTGGAACTGGTAAAGGAAACTTCTACTATGAGTATTGTTTATTTCTGATAGTTACTTTATTTCAATATGGATAATTCACTTAGTTTCTTATTTCGTAATGCTACTACCACTGCTAAGGTAGTAGATGAACCTCCACCTACTGAAAATGATACTTTTAAGATACCTACAAGAATTGTTGATCGTGTTATGGATAACTACTATTTTGGAGATGGAACTGTCCATCTCGGTGATCATTTGCTCTTTATACACGAATTATGCGGGTTGCTCAAGTGTGCATGTATTACAACAAATCAAGTCAAGAAGAAGTTATTCTCATTATCGCTGAAAGAAAGAGCTGAGGAATGGTACAAGATGCTGAAGAATGGTCAATCTCTTGAATGGGAGGAAGTTGTACCTCTCTTTTGTTCAAAATTTTATTCTCCTAGTGAGATTCATAAAGATCAGAATCAAATATACAATTTTTGGCCTCGTGATGGATAGAGTACAGCTCAAGCTTGGGGGATAATGAAGTTACTAATGCTGAAATGTCCTATTCATGAGCTCTCTAACAATATTATTATCAATAACTTTTATGCAAGGCTTTCTCTTCATGATAAGGATTTATTGGATGCTTCTTGTGCTGGATCATTTACACGCATGGAAGAAGAATCTAAATGGGATCTTCTAGACCATATTCAAGACAATGTTGAAGCATGGGAGAATGATAAAGGAAGAAAGTCAGGTATAAATTATGATTATAAATGCATTAAATCTTTTATGGGAATTGATGACTTTCATAATATTAATAATGCTTATGGTCTTGATTCTCAAAGTATTGCAAATTATTTTAAGGCTTTTTCCTCCTATATTGAATTTCCTAAAAATAAATGAAACAAGTATCATGCACCATATAAAATATTGTTAATTCCTGCTAGAAATACTAAAGTTTATACTATGGATCATATTTTACCTGAACCTTACATCCATAAAATACCTTTCCCGGTTAATGTAAAAGAACATTCTATGATAGCTAGTATGGTTAACGAAAGTACAAAGAAAGCTGTAGAACCTAATGAATAAATAGATGATAAACCTGCAGTAGCAAATATGAAAGACTTTGTCACTAAAAATGTAGGAGATGGGCATTATCCTTTGTAAGGATACTTCTAAAATTGTTTCACATCCTAATGGAACTAGGAAAGCTAGTGTCCCTGTGTTTTCTGTCAGAATAAGTGATCATTGCTACAATGGTTCATGTGATAGTTATATAATTAAATTTATGCATGATACTGAAAGTTATTATGAGAGAGAGAAGATTGTTCTTATGCATCTCAATAATATTAAGTTTCCTCGCTTTATGTTGAAAGTCTTTAAGTTGCACTTGCTTTGCCTTCTTATGCTAGTAGCCTCTGGTTTCAACAATTTATTTTCTTACAAAATTCCCTTGCATATGAAGTGGGTTAGACTTAAAAACATGTATGTTTGCTTCTTCATGCTCTCTTTTACTTCAATTCATATTCTTATGTGAGCATCATTGAAATTTATCATGCCTATCTTAATGGCTATAAAGAAAGAGCTTCTTGGAAGACAACCCAATATATTTTTGCTTTCAGTTTATTTATTTTTTATTTGAGTCCTGGAAGATATTGCTTCTTCAATAACCTCTCCTTATCCTTTTTGTTTGGTTTTTGTGTCAAGATCAGCCTCTAATGAGAGAGAAGTAAGATTTGGGGAAGTTGTTGTCCCGAAACAGATTTTTGTGCTTCACTATAAAAATTGTGAAAAATTCCAGAATGTCGTACTGATCTGTAATTTTTGTGTGCATGCCCCAGGTGATTATTTAACTTTCGTTAGTTTTGCACTTTTTGATTTGAGCAATAGAGGAGTTTCGAAAAAATTGATCTTTACCTGCTAGTCTGTTTTGACAGATTTCTACCATTTCTGCATTTGCCTCTTAAATCGATTTCCTTTTTGGGATTTCGAGAGGAGTTGTTTCAGTAGCTTGTGTTTTGATGGATTTCAGTTGAAATTGAACTTAAAGGTTTATAACCTTGCATGCACTAATGTTGCTAATGAGAATTGTGTGAAGTTTTGTGTGAAAGAAATTTCTAGGTTGTAGGAGAATATGGTGTAATAAGATGGTGAATGGTTAAAAGACTCAAGCAATATGTTTATGAAGATGAAGATATTGATGTTACTCAAGTGGTGACTCCAGAAAAATTTATTAAAGACCAAATTCAAAGACTTGCAGAGTCCGTGTTCGAATAAGTAACAGTTCTGGTAAGAAAAGGTCCGTGAAAATCTTTCCAATGTATATTTTTGCAGTTTTTATCTAACATGAAATTAATGAGTCAAAAGAGGGACCGAAAGGGAGCCCAGGTGGCTCACACCACCCCGTGGCGCGGGCCCACCTGGCCGCGCCACCAGGGGGTGTGGCCACCCCGGAGCCCGTCTTTGACCCGTTTCTCCCATTACTTTCCTTTTGTTATTAAACTTCGTAATATATAACCCCCCGAATATCCCGAGGTTCGTATATCGTGTTCTCGTCGTGTTTTCGTTTCGATCTGTTTCTGACAGGCAGATTCTTAGTTTTGGATCCGCAATGTCTTCCTCTGGATCAACTAAGGAGGATTCCTCGGTAGACGTCATCAACCCATACATGTATGATTTGAAGATTCACCCCAAGGAGTTGTTGCTCGAAGGTGGGAAGGTACAGATAAAAGAGGTTTATGGGAGACAACTCAATTTGTTTTTGCTTTTAGTTTGTTTTTGTTTCTTTGAGTCTTGGAAGTTATTACTTCGGTAATAACCGCTCCTTATTCGTTTTGTTTGGTTTTTGTGTCAAGATCAACCTCTAATGAGAGAGAAGTAAGATTTGGGGAAGTTGCTGTCCCGAAACAGATTTTTGTGCTTCACCATAAAAATTCATGAGAGATCTCTGTATGTCGGATTGAGCTGTAATTTTTTGTGCTTCGGCCCCAGGTTGTTATTTAATTTTCATTAGTTTTGCACTTTTTGATTTGAGCAACAGAAGATTTTCGAAAAAATTAATCTTTACCTGCTGGTCTGTTTTGATAGATTTTGCCACTCTTTCATTTGCTTCTTTATTCGATTTCCTTTTTGAATTCTTTTTGGGTTTTCGGAAGGAGTTGTTACAGTAGCTTTTGTTTTGTTGGTTTTTTAGTTGAAGTTGGACTCAAAAGGTTTTATCACTTCACTTATATTAATGTTGCTAATAAGAACTGTGTGAAGTTTTGTGTGAAAGAAATTTCCAGGAAGTGGAGATAATGGTGTAATAAGGAAGAGAAGGGTTTTATGACTCAAGTAATAAGTGTATGAAGATGAAGATATTGATGATATTCAAGAGATGACTCCGGAAGAATCTACTAGATACCAAATTCAGAGACCTGTAGAGTCTGTTTTCAAATAGGTAACAGTGCTGATAAGAAAAATTCCGCGAAAATACAATCCAACTATATTTTTATAGTTTTCAGTCGATAAGGAAAGCTACAAAGCGAAAAAGTGACGGAAACAGAACCAGGGTGGCTCACACCACCCTGTGGCGCGGGCCCACCCCTGGCCGCGCCACCAGGTGGTGAGTCCACCCCGGACTCCGCCTCCGACTCGTTTTCACCCAGTACCTTCCTTTTGATATGAAACTTCGTAATATATAATCCTCCGGATCCCCCAAGGTACGTATATCGTGTTTTCGTCATGTTTTTGTTTCGATTTGTTTCTGCCAGGACATACTCTTTGAAGCTTTGAAGCACAATTGTGTCCACCAAGGATAAGGGGAAGGAGCCTATGGAGGAAGATCTCCAAGACCCCAAGCAGGGGCTGGTACCTTTAGTCTCTTGCCCTGCATCAACGGAAGCCCTACGAGTCACTAAGGAGTTCTATGATAAGTACCGAGACTTGAGGAGGAAGGTGGACATGCTTCAATGGGAGAATAATAGGCTTCGCAAGATGCTGGAAGATTTCCTCACGTCAACTAAGAAAATATTACCACCACCACCGAAGGAGTAATTCGTCATCAGGTTTGGCATCCCCTTGGTTTGTTCCAAGCTTGGGGGAGTGCCGCGGTATCATATCACTATCTTCTATCTTTTCATCTTATTAGTAGAGTCTTATCATGAATATAGGAGTTATTATGTAGGATGGTTTGCATTATGGAAGTGTCCCCTCTCTCGTTAGATATGTATCCCTTGGTGTGAGTTGCCATTATGGAATACTACTGAGAAGTTCTATCATTTACTCTTTTGCATAGCTTATATTAGTTTTCAATTCGTGGTTATATGATTGATCTTGTTGTTAGTATTGGTATCACTTTGGGATCATTGAGTTAATTTAGTTGGTTTTGGCAAACCTGGCTCGGTCAGTAGCAACACTATTTTTGAGAGTTGAATGAAAAAGATAGAAGTACTCTAGAGAAAAATAATTTCATCATCTTTCTTTCTTGATTTGCCCATAAGTCTAGTATTCTCTAGTTAAGATCTTTTGTGCTTCCAAGGAAGATTGCATGTTTGTCTTTATCACTTGTATGTTTGTTTGTTTCCTTCAACTCTTATACTTGCTACCTAGCCTTGCTAGCCAAAAACCTGTACTGAGAGGGTATTCTTCTCATGCATCCACTTCCTTTAAACCAAAACCTTTGCCATTTGTGTCCACCATACCTACCTAGTAGCATTATTGCTATTCCAAGTAAATTCTTGTTTTATCTATCTCCCAAATTAAACTTGTTATGTGAAAATTAGTGATTAAAGCTCTCATGAACTTGATGGCACACTTTACTTTCTTGCACTTAATAAACTTGAATCATTGGGTCCTTCTTTGTTGTGTATATGCTTGCGCTTTATGAGTTGAAGTTAGTCGAACCATGTTCATGGGGACCGTTTCAACACTTCATTTGGTACTTTGTACCTAGTTGATATCATGTTTTTTTGCTTATGGATCCCGGCGGTGTGAAATAAAAGTCGAACTTGTAAGATCATGGAGTTTATATGTGTGTTAGAGAAACGCCTGGGCCGCTAGCTTAAGACATGCCTAATCATGGTGGAAACTTGCAGCATAACTATAGTGAGCATTCTATGAAGCATCCTCAATAAAAACCTATGCAAATAGCAAATAAAAAGATCGCTGAGATGCTCCTTTAACGCTTGCCTTGTCATTTTGATTATGGGATAGCTCCTATGTCATGTGCAAGGGGTACCCCGTTGGCGGTTCTCAATGATACGCATGTATTTACAATGACAAGAGCTTGCTCGTGACTGAAGTTGAGTAGCATGAGGATCGGTACTCATAAGTAAGGGGCATGAGATTTCAACTTATAACTTGTCAAGCATATCCTCTTAGTTGTGTCACTTTAACCTTAATCACCTAAAGATGCCTATGATAGGGGCAATGAGAGCTGAAAGCTAGTAAGTATCATAATTTTTGGAAGCTCTTTATGAGACTTGCAATCCCTGCTTCCCTCTTTGAAGGGCCTTTCTTTTACTTTGTAGTTGAGTCAGTAAACCTACTCCCTTCTATCTCAGCAAGTATTTTGAGTTGTTGTGTTTCATTCATTCATATGTTGATTTATTCAATCATGTTTCTTATGTTCCTTGCTTTGCACATTGCTCTTATCTTGATATTTACTACTTTGAAAGCTATCATTGAAAAAGCAGCTATTTGTGAACTCCAGCAAATTATCAACTATTCTTCGACCAACAGCTAAGTTTGCCATTATCAATTATGATTCACTTTATGTATCTTTATTGTGTTTCCTTTACTTATTACAAGTTGGGTTATATAATAGTGAGTTGTCTTCTACTATGATCTATGTATTTGATGAATGTGATGCTTCTTGTCCGTATTCTTTTATCGACTCTTCACTCCATAAACCTGAGGCCATGTTTATTGAGCTCAGTTTAAACAGGGACAAGCGAAGTCTAAGCTTGGGGGGAGTTGATACGTCCATTTTGCATCACTATTCTATGTCTTAATTCACTATTATTCATTGATATATTTCATATTGAGAGGTGATACTTATGTTATTTCATCTATTTTTGCATGGTTGATGACTTTTAGAGCATGGACCGCTGTAGTCAGGATTCTGATGGAAAAGGTGATGTTTGGAGGCAAAATTCGCGAAGATCAGAAAATCCGGGAAAATACACGGAAAATCCTATTTTTCCAGAAGACTAAGGAAGCCAGAAGACGGAGTGGAGATGGGCCACAGCGGACCCACACCACCCCATGGCGCGGGCAGCCCTAGGCCGCGCCTGGAGGTGGTGTGGCCACCCTGGCCCACTCTAGCCTCTCTCCTCTGGCATATATCATCCTCCCGAAACCCTAAGACTCGAGGAGCAACCATAGAAAGATTCCGCCGCCTCTGCGGGGCGGAAAACACCGAGAGAGAAAGATCTCTCGTGAGATGATTCTGCGGGAATTCCTTCAGAGAGGAGATCGTCGCCATCAACACCACCATCAAGCTGGACTTCATCGGGATCATCATCATCATCACCACCACCATCATCACCATCAGCACCCTCATCACCATCTTCATATTGCTGTAACAATTGCGTTGAATCTTGCATAGTTCATAGGGAAACTTTTTCGGTGTTGATTACTCCTTGTAGTTGATGCTATTGAGTGAACCATTGAATTATTGTTTATGTTCAGATCGTTATACATCATTATTCCATCTCTGATCATGATCGATATGATATCTTGTGAGTAGTTCGTTTTGTTCTTGAGGACATGGGAGAAGTCTTGTTGTTAGTAGTGGAGTTGCGTTGAGAAAGATTCAATAGATTGCTATTTAAGTTGTAGTGTACTTCTTCTAGTGGTGTCATGTAAACGTCAACTACATGACACTTCACCTATATGGGCCTAGGGGAATGCATTGTGTATTTGGCTACTAATCGTAGGGGTTGCCGAAGTGACAGAAACCTGAACCCCCGTTAGGAAACCATTGCACAAGGGACGTAAGCGTCTTAGAGTTTAAAGCTGTGGTTAGGTTTTACCTTAATTACTTTCTTGTACTTACGGATGTTTGCAAGGGGTATAATCACAAGTATGTATTAGTCTTTGATGGGGCGGTATATTAGCATAGGTTCACCCACACAATACTTAGCAAGCTAAAGAAGATTAATCAACTATATGAAGCGAAAGCACTTGACAGTCTTCCCATGTGTCCTCGAGAACGTTTGGTCATCTTAAGTAATACAACCGGCTTGTCCTTTACTGCATAAAGGATTGGGCCACTTGCTGCATTTATTCCTATTGTCTTTTATTTACTCGTACTTTGTTTACTTGCTTTATCGAAAACCCCTAAAAATCCGTTTGCTAAGTATTTGCAGAGAATTCCTGATCCATACCACTAAAATACTGCGATACACCCCCTATACTTGTGGGTCATCATTGATGCTATTGAGTCGAACCATTGAATTATCGTTCATGTTCAGATTGTTACTTATCATTATTTCATCTCTGATCTTGATCCATATGATGTCTTGTGAGTAGTTCGTTTGGTTCTTGAGGACATGGGAAAAGTCATGTTGTTAGTAGTGAAATTATGTTGAGAGAGATTCAATGGTTTGATAATTAAGTTATGGTGTTATTCTTCTAGTGGTGTCATGTGAACGTCGACTACATGATACTTCATCTTTATGGGCCTAGGAGAATGCATTGTATATTTAGCTACTAATCGTAGAGGTTGCCGGAGTGACAGAAACCTGAACCCCCGTTAGGAAACCTTTGCACAAGGGGATTGTAGGATCTCAAAGTTTAAGGTTGTGGTTAGGTTTTTATCTTAATTACTTTCTTGTAGTTGCGGATGCTTGCAAGGGGTATAATCACAAGTATGTATTAGTCCTAAGAAGGTCAGTACATTAGCACAGGTTCACCCACACAACACTTATCCAACCAAAGAAGATTAATCAACTATATGAAGTGAAAGCACTTATAGTATTTCTATGTGTCCTCGAGAATGTTTGGTCATCTTAAGTAATACAACCGGCTTGTCCTTTGCTAAAGAAAGGATTGGGCCACTTGCTGTAATTATTATTATTGTCTTTTATTTACTCGCACTTTATTTATCTGCATTATCAAAAACCTCTAAAAATCCATTTGCTAAGTATTTACAGAGAATTCCTGATCCAAGCCACTCATCAACACCTTCTGCTCCTCGTTGGGTTCAGCACTCTTACTTATCGAAAATACTGCGATACATCCCCTATACTTGTGGGTCATCATGGTCTCCAGCCACTGCACCGACTCACGCCCAGCAGCAATGTTGCGCCCCTTCGATCGGGGCGTGGCATTCCTTCACGCGGTCATCATCACCGTCCCCTCGCAATGACATACTTGGCTCCACCGCGCCACCTCCCATGGCGTGGGCCGCCACCATTTATGCATGGTCTTCGTCATGCCACCGGGTTCTTCCTCACCAACTTCGAGTACCGTCTCCGTGCCAATCTAGGTGTTCAGCATGACCACTCCAAGCCGCCGTTGCTTTCGCCGCCTTCTACGTCTTCGTTCCTGCCCTTGTGTGCCTGGTATTGGCCACACCGGTGTGTACGTTCGTCCCTGACGTGTCAATGAGTCTGGCAATCTCGGATCGGCCCCTCGTCTTCGTCGGCCTCGACAACGTCTTATTTGGCATCTACACCTTCTTCTATGACTGCCTCGACCGCGTCACTGACGAGTTCTTCTTTGTGTACTCGGTTCTGGCACAACCGAAGTATGCTTTCGTCCCTAACGTGCGCCTGGTTCCGGTAAAACTAAGGCCGGACCTCATCTTCGACGGTTCGGATTGTATCGACTTTGGCATCGACATCCTCAATGACTGGCTCGATGCATCTTCGTCATTCTACTCGCGTGCTATGCGCTTGCGGCTTCATGTGCGGCTACCTCGACACCGGCACCCGACCACGACAGCAACCATGACGACCCCTCGCACGGCTACCTCGACCAAGGTTCCAGCTCACAACGCTCTCGGCTACCCTGACATCGGCACAAAGGGATACCACCTCGCTTGAGCACCTCATCAGCTTTCTCTATAGTCCAAGCATTCGTGCCGCAACACGCTGTCTACGACACTCCCGCTAATATTGTCGGGGGATGTCAGCCTACTGGATTCTACTTCGGTTTCTCTCCAGCCGGACCAACCATGACGTTCATGTTGTTCACGATGCTACCGCTACGACTGCGGGGAAGTGTTAGAGTATTAAGCATATATGGTTGTTACGGTAGTTTAAATAGAGTTAGGATCTGTTTACGTATAATTCTAACTTGACTTATACTTTAAGATGATCTCCTATATGCCGATATATACTCGCACATGAGCTCAATAATACATCCATCATATTCGGCCAAACTCATACTCTTTCAATCTTGATGCTCCATAAAAAGGAACAACGTTTACTGATATGAGGTTAGAGGGATGATAAAATTATGTACTTTCCCTATCTTATACTAGCTAGCTGAATGTCCGTGCATTGTCACAGCTACTTCATTTTTTTATCATTGCACAAGACCTCGCATATATATTTTCTCCGTTCCGAAATATAAGACGACTTCCGAAATATAAGATGACAGCGCATTGTATAAAAATACCCCCCTTATTTTAAACAGCAACAGACGCATGAGATACTTGATATGCACTAGGCGTTAAAAAAATTGAATTCTTTACCTTACAGTTGTGCATTTGTGACACATTTTACCCCATGTAGTTACAATTCTACCAAATTTTGAACATGATTTTACCTAACTTAGCATTATGCAAGTTTCTATAGATAAGACCGGCGTGTTAGGTCGAGGTGGCACGACAAAATATGTATCGATCATGTTCAGCCTTCTCTCCACCGTATGTTCCATTCTTTGTCGTCGTCCTGAGTCATCACCTTACACCTTGCGCATCGGACTGGAATAGAAAAAGAGGGTCCATATGTTCAAAAAGGGTAATCTAACAGGTTTTTACTATAGGTGGTAATTAGTGTTAGAATTGCATAATTCCTTGGTTAATAGTATTTTTTTTGCGGGGGACAGTACTTGTTGTTTTGTTGATATTTGCAGGTTCATTAATTTTCTTATTACATCATAGGGAAATAAAATCGTTGGATCGTATACTATATCCATTTGTTTATTAGAATTCCTTCTAATTACTTATGCATTACGTTATTATTTCCAACTGGAGGATCCTTAATCCAAATAAAGGAGGATTCTAAATGGATAGATATCCTCAGTTTTCACCGGAGATTGAGAATCGATGAAGTTTCAATAGGATCCATTTTATTGACAGGATTTATCACTACTTTAGCAGCTTGGCCAGTTATTGGGAATTCGTGAATATTCTATTTCCTGCGGTAACAAGTATAATTGACTCTAAAAAGGAAACATATTTTTAAGGGACTGTCCTGCAAATCCTGCGAGTATCAGCCTATATCCAGTTCAGATAATTTGAACCAATTCAAATCTAAATTGCCTTCTCTCCTTTTCATAGCACATATCCTCGGGGAAACCCAAATAATTCCCGGAGCCCATCAGATCATAGGCCAACAACTTGCCAAAATATATCCTGCATGTTCATCGCTGATTGTGACTAAGGAAGCAAGGCCATGGTCAGGATCAGTAAGAAAATCGTTTCCGCTAGGATCTGTTTGTCTACATGCGTAGGGTAGGTGCGTGGAAGCAAGGCCATACGAAGCTCAATTCCACACGACCCCTCGGAGCCCAATTGGCATCCATCCGCGCCGCTGTCCGACGCTCCAGAACCTCAGGATCACCTTTTTTGCATGAGAAAGGCCACGAATGGCCTAGAAGCTGCAATTAGAAAATGAATACAAAGTTACATCAAGGCCCCTGACATCTACTCCCTTCAGAAATATAAGACATTTTAGCTTTGTAAATAGAATGTATCTAGAATTTTTTTTAGTATATAGGTTCCTAGAGGTTCGGAGTAAACCTATACACTAAAAGAGATCTAGATACATTTATTTCACAAAGTTAAAGTGTCTTATATTTCTGAACGGAGGGAGTATTGCCCTACAAAACCTGGAATTTGAAGGTAAGGCCTCAGAAATTGCAAAAATGGCCCTAGGACAAAATTTTAAAAAACAATCCGGTCATCGGTCTTCTTCACCACTGGTGAGCCTCGATCGCTGGCCGCCTTTGCACCGCCGGGGACGCACCACTTGGTTGTGTAGAGTCAGTGGTTCCGGCGAGAAGCTCAGAAAAGGGCCTCCACCCTGGAGGTTGTAAAACCGGTCATCCTTCCAGCCAAAGATCGTGGAAGCCACCATGGCCGCCGCGTGAGATGCTCTACGTCGCAGCTTTGCAAGCCGTCTTCCAGATCAAGCAGATGCAGGGTCGTCCCTTTTCTCTCCCTCGTCGCCACAGCCGACCGAGAGAAAGGGAGCAACAAGGAGCTTGAAGAAGGAGGAGTTGACCGCTTGCCACCTCGTCATCAGCTTCATCCCCTTGCCTCCACGGCCGGCCAGAGTAAGACTCAACGAAGATGGTGAAAAAGCAGGACACAGCTCGATGTTGCACACGCGGGCCAGAGCGGAAGCTCCCCCGCCGCCTCTAGAGCTGAGAGTGACCAATCTCTCCATCTCCTTCCCCTCGCCATCATGGTCGGCCAGAGGAAGATAGCGGAGATCGGGAGCAGCCCCATTTGGGAGACAGCACGCGACCTCGGAATTATTGAAGGATGAGGTGGACATCCGCATCGCCCGCCGCTCCAAACAGAGGAGCTTGAGAACGAGGAGGATGAACCCTAGAGTATCAATCCAGCCGCCATGAATTGAAGCTCCACATCCGGGCACAAGGCCCACTACTGGCAATCCGCCTGGAACCCTAACCGACCTACAACTACTTCTACATCTACATCTACGGGGAAGAAGCCGAGCATCCCTCTCAACCCCTCCCACAGTGGCGGCACCGCTAGAGAAGAGTCGAGAGAGAGCTCGGGACTTGCAGACGACTCTCAAGGGGACCGCCTCTCTTTTCGTGTGGAGCGGTGGAGAGCGCGATCACTCCCGAATGATCAAATTTAAGAGTACCGTGATACGACGTCTGCTCGCTCCCGGCCCTACAGCCCGGCCGACATGTCCTTTCCCCCGCATTCTTTTCCTCTTTTGAGAGTTGAGAGTTGAGAGGCACCTGAATCTGGAGAAGTCGTGAAGATTTAGTACTCAGCAGATCTTTTGACTGGGCTGTTGGTTTATCGTGCACTTCAATAATAAATTAGTAACACTTCATAAAAATATAAGAGTTTGACGGCAGCCTGTTCTCATCTCCTACTTGTTTGACAAATATTTGCATGCTGGCGGCTGGCTGCTACTACTAACAAATATAAGGGTTCCATATATACCATTAAAAGATCTGAACTTACATACGGAGTATAAAAAAAAGAAAGATCTGAACTTACAAAAATACCATCAAAAGATTGGGCTTTACAAAATACCACCCAGGGCGTTGCCTGCTCCGTCATTGTCCACCTGAACTGGGCCAGATTGACTGAAACCAGCCCTGGGCCCGAACTCAGTCAGTAGAGCGAGGAGGGAGCGCGAAGACCACCTACGCCGGCGGCGCGCTTCCCCGGCGGCGACTTCTCCGGTCTCTCCTCCATGGTGCGCCCTCCCTCCACCCTCTCTTCTCTCGTATCCATCTTCTTCTATTGCCAAGGTCTAGTCTTGGGGATTCATATGGGTAATCTCCCTTATAATCCCCCTCAGAGTTCATCCTCTTGTATTCTCCCTAATCGATTTTTCTCTTCTTCCAGTCAATGTGGAGTTCACGGCGACGGTACAGATCATTAACGGAGCAAGATTTCTAAAGCCCGATCTTTCTAAACTCTGTATCTTTCAGTACACAGAACTAATTTTCCCCAAGTCGTCAGTATCTTGACTTGGACCAGGACTCGAGGCCTCGCACGTGCCTACAAAACGATGTTCCCGATGCGCCTACACCTTGGGCCGGCACTGCAACTGCAGCAGCAGCCGTAGCACGACAGAGGAGAGAAGGGGAGATCGATCGGATCAAACCAATGGAGGAGGAGGGGTTCCGCGCCCGCGCGCCCGGGAAGATCATCCTCGCCGGCGAGCACGCCGTCGTCCACGGCTCCGCCGCCGTGGCCGCCGCCATTGACCTCTACACCCACTCCTCACTCCACCTCCTCCCCGCATCAGGTTCTTCCTCTCTTTCCCATACCGATTCTTTGATTCTTTCCTTTTCTTTTGACTTTCTTTCATCATCGCCGCCGCTCTTAACTCCTACCCCGCTCGATCTCGCGCAGAGGAGGACGGCGCCGGCGCGGTGGAGGTGGACCTGCGGGACACGGGCCTGGTCTTCTCGTGGCCGTGCACGCGGCTCCGGGAGCTGTTCGGGGACAGAGCCGGAGCGGCGGTCAACGCGCCGGGGCCGTGCTCCTCCGACGAGCTGGCCGCCATGGCCAAGCTCCTGGAGCAGGAACACATCCCCGAGGACAAGATCTGGCTCGCCGCCGGCCTCTCCGCTTTCCTCTACCTCTACACCTCCATCTTGGGGTCAGTTGAATTGGCACCCGTGCTCTATCCAAACTCCCCAGTCATGTAATGGCCAGCACTTCCTAAACTGAATGCAACCGTGTGTGCCCTTCATTACGCAGCTGTAGGCCTGGGAAGGCCGTGGTGAAGTCGGACCTGCCGTTGGGCGCGGGGCTCGGCTCGTCCGCGGCCTTCTCTGTGTCCTTGTCCGGGGCGCTCTTGGCGGCCGCAGGCGCAGTCCGTCCGCAACCTGCCGACGCCGGAACAGAGTGGGGGTCGTTCCACAAGGAAGATCTTGAGCTGGTTAACCAGTGGGCCTTCCAGGGGGAGAAGATTATCCATGGGAAGCCTTCCGGCATCGACAATGCCGTCAGCACTTTTGGTACGCTGCTGCCTTTCTTGGATGGGTTAAAATCTTTGGTTTCAATTGGTACTAAATTTAGGAGTTCAGTCATGGAAATATTCCCTACTGGATACATCTCAACTTAACCTCACTATTTTTTTGCTTTACGGAATCTATATATGAATGCTAGGCAGCATGATCAAATTCAAGAAGGGGGAATTCACCAACCTAAAATCGAGCAACCCAGTCAAAATGCTCATCACAGATACAAGGGTTGGTAGGAACACCAAGGCCCTGGTTGCCGGTGTGTCTGAAAGAGCATCTAGGCACCCCGATGCTATGGCTTCCGTCATCAGTGCGGTGAATTCCATCAGTGAGGAGCTCTCAAGCATCGTCGAGTTAGCGGCTGATGATGAGGTAGCCATCACAGCAAAGGAGGAAAAGCTAGCAGAGCTCATGGAGATGAACCAAGGTCTGCTTCAGTGCATGGGGGTCAGCCATTGTGCTATAGAAACCGTGCTGCGCACAACGTTGAAGTATAACTTGGTCTCTAAGCTGACTGGAGCTGGTGGTGGAGGCTGTGTTTTGACACTGATACCAACTCGTATCCTTTTATGCAGTACTCTTTATAGCTAAAGGATTATGGCTTTTACTAATTAAAATAACGATATTCTGATGTATTCTTTTGTTGCTTTCTACAGAACATTTCTGACCCTGAACAGGAAGATGAACCTTTTAGTGTTTTTTAAATAGCTCCCATCTCAGTCGTATTGAATTTTCTTAAATGTAGTCTCCTATATATAGCGCTAGTAAATCTGACATCATAGGAATCTTGAAATTGCAACAGTTGGTTAATAAAAGCTAGCTCCTCGTCACTTGCATTTCTAAATGACTGGTTCTATCAGTGTAGCAAAGGTGTATCAGTAAATGCTTAATGTTTTACCAATGCTATATATACTTGCAAAGTTCATGAAAGTTGTGTAGACCTGGGTTCTGATTTCTGCAATACGTGTTGCCCAGTACGTATGTCTTCCAGATATGCTAGTTTAAACCTTATCTCTCATGTATGGTACTTTCTTGAACTTCCGGTGTATTTCACAGCACGTAACAATATTTGAGCAAATGCTTCCTTGACATAATTTTCAGTATTGTCCAACTCAGTTTTGGAGAAAACCACCGCGGAGATTGAATCGCACGGTTTCCGCTGCTTTCAAGTCGAGGTTGGTGGACGGGGTCTTCAGTTTCGCCGAGGAGGATAACGCTCCTGTTGTAAGGAGATGTTGTATAACACTGTAATAAGTGGGCTGGTTTGAATACTGTACCAAATAAGCTTTCAGTTGTGTAGCTGTCGGCCCGATTGTTGTATCAGTTATTGAATAAAACCTGTTAGTGTTCCGCCCAATCGAGGCAGGTTAGGTGGTATGTTCTTCTGTATCTGTTTTTTTTAGGTGTGCGTCGTCAGTGGTATGTCCTAGAGGAAACTACTGAAATTGTGAGTTATTCATCGAACTCTTCAGATATATTTAAATGCAACTTGTTTGCAATTTTGAGGTCACCGTACAGTATTTCCTGCTTTGCTGGCCGTTGTACGCTTTTTGCCTTCCCTTAGTGCAAGTTAAAAAAAATGTTACTACTTGGTGATTTGTCTGATCCTGTATCATAATGTACTCCCTCTGTTCAGAAATAACTGACTTGGTTTTGTCTAGATTTAAATGTATCTAGATGCATTTTAGTGTATAGTTATTTCTGGGTGAACCCGCATGTAAATGGTTGATCACGTCTCATGGCTCATGGATATTTTGCTGTTGAACTGAGCCTGATATACTGGACAATTTTGCTCAGGAAATTCGCCTTGAGGTGGGTGGGTGTGTTTGTGCCGTACTGGTATTCACCCAGGCTGCTCCCTTTCCAGTGGATTACGCTTCTCCTTCAGTTTCTGAACCCAGATGCTGGCGTGCCCTGTCTTTCCCTACCATTCAGTTTTGAGCGTTAGTGCCCCTGTGAACTTGGATTGCCCCATGTCATACAGCGTTATAGGCTGCAAGGGTGTCCACGAATTGATCTTCAGGTGGGCAGCCTCCCAACTGTTGCCGTCTAACAACTCTTTTCCACCTCAATCCAGCAGCACCGCAACACCAGAAGCCAGCACACCGTCTAACTGATGTGTTCACTTACAAAATAAGTGTCAATTTTTTTTTTAAAGTTCCTTCTCATCCTTAAAATGGACACACTTTTTTTTGCAGAAAAGGAATGCCTCTAGTCGACTGGTGCATACACCAATTTTATTGTGGAGTAAATTCGATTGCGTAGTTCGCAAGAAAAAATCGATTACCTAAGAAAACACAAATGCTCATCCGTATGCAAAAAATTAAATGATGTGTACACCAATTGGCGGAGGTAGGTTACAAGTTACACGCGTTGTTTTTTCCATAATAAAAGCATAAAAGGACCGGACATTATTTTCTAATAAAATCATTCCATCGAAATAATATGAATTTACAACCGTTCCAGTTGCGAATGACAGAAGTATCCTTGGTTGGAATTACTGCTATGCTAAGGTACAAATCGAGTAATGTGATAGAGAAACACAAACTTACCATAGAGAATCGAGATGTATCAGTAACTAATAAAAGCATAAAAGGACCGGACATTATTTTCTAATAAAATCGTTCCATCGAAATCATATGAATTTACAACCATTCCAGTTTCGAATGACCAAAGTATCCTTGGTTGGAATTACTGCTATGCTTAGGTACAAATCGAGTAACGTGATAGAGAAAACAAACTTACCATAGAGAATCAAGATGTCGGTCGAGAGCCAGCCTCATCTCGCAGACCACCGACCAAAGAGCAAGAAGGAGGTGCAAATCTGGAAAGCACCAAACATAGGAGGGATTTATGGAACTGTGACACCTCTAGACGAAACTGCTGCCGAGGAAGATGATAACAACCATACTTGATGAAACCCTAGGTGGATGTATAGAAGGGGTGGATACACATAAGGGAAGGCGGCTCCGAGTCTCTATCTCCGCCATCTCTAGGCGAGCGAAACGACGAAGGAGAAAGTGAGGGAGGTATCAGCCGTCCGAGGAGCGAGAGAAGAAGGCGGGACAATTGAAAAAAAAGAGGAAGATCATACCCTGACGATAAATGGGAAGAAAATCCATCTATAGGAAAAATAATTCGCCAGGAATGAAAAATGTTGGAAGACCGATTAGTCGTTTCTTGATGAGAGCATTTCTTCGATTCTAAAAAAGAAGATATCTTGCTCGACTGAACCCCACCACTTGAGTTCAGCCGGTGGCGAGTCGTGTCGTGTCCCCCTACCGGCCTCACTCACTCGCCACCGTCGTGAGCCGAGCCCCCCTCTCTCTCTCTCTCTCTCTCCCGGCTGGCTGGCCTTCTCCGAAAATTCACCACCACAGAGCGAAAATCCCCTCCCCCCTCCCTCCGCTGCTGCCCCACCGCCCACACCAGCAGCAGCTCCCCCATCACCCGACCGAGCACGCGAGCAGGGCGGCCAGGTTTCCCGCCCGCCCGCCGATCTACTCTCCTCCTCCAACCTCGCGCGCGCGCGCGCGATGCGGCGGCGGTGGCGGTGATGGCGGGCTACTTCCGCAGCGGCAACCTCGCCTCCAGGCTCTTCGACCGCCAGTGCTTCTCCCCGCGCCCCGGCGCTACCGTACGCACGCCTTGCACCCGCTCTCCCTCTCCCTCCACTCCGTATCCATTCTCCCGGCGTCTCAACGCGTCTGGGATTTCCTCCCGTGATTAGCAAACTTTCGTGCTGCTGTGGACTTGGGTGGCGGTCCAGTTCCGTTGTTCGCTTCATCGTTTGGGTTACTAAGTGTTGTGAATTGGTGGTGGCTGTCTATGCTCACTTCAGGTCATCCGTAGCTATTTCTACCCTTTTTTGGATGAGACATACTATTGATTGATAGATAGTCTAGAGTTCGCAGAGCACCGTTAATGAAATCGAAACCCAGATCAAGCCCCTGCTCTAGCCCAGCCAAATGGTGCATGCTGACATTGCTTCACGCTTGTAGTAAGTAGCTTACAACGGGTGGAATGTGATGCTAAAAGCATGTCAAATCATGTCTATGAATGACAGCCAGTCAGTGCTTAAAAGTCCCGGAGTATGGTGTCATTAATTTCAGGTTACGCACGGTCTAGAGTTACCACACTGAAGAGCACCCTTAATGAAATTGAAAGCCAAAGCCAGCCCCTGCTCTAGCTCAGTCAAATGGCCCGTGCTGACATTGCTTGTCGTAGGTTACAAGCGGCAAAATGTGACGTAAAAGCAGGTCAAAACGGCTGTTAACTAGCAACTTCCCTCTTATGGTATTACCAGTTTCAGTATTGTATGCGACCTAGTGCTGAACCGGTTGCCGGTTACCTACAAAATCGTGTCTTATCCTATACGAAGTTTCTCGAACCCTATGTTTGTAGAATGTGACGATGGTGCAAGTATAGCTGTGGTCAAAGTAATTCAAACATGCTTCTGTATGCCTGTAGATGCCATCCCGTGTTGTGTTTCCTGTAATAACTGTTGAAACAAACACAGACAATGTGGGTTTGGTATTACTGATCAATTCGAATTTTATTATTGATGCGATCAAGATTGTGCAACTTCTGTTTTTGCAACTTAGGAATCTAAGCTGTCTTTTGTTGTTCTTCCCTTTTTTATTCTCGACAGGTTAACACCGTGAGGCAATTCTACGAGAATTTGGTTCCAAGCTACACTATATATGACATAGAGTGTCCAGATTATTCGTTCCGCAAGTTCACCGATGATGGGAAATATCTCGTGGCTTTTAGCCGGAACCACCAAGATTTGATCGTGTACCGTCCCATCTGGCTCACCTTCTCATGCAACGACGAGTGTGATTCTCATGATCTTCCGGCCAAAGCAAAGAGATTCGACAGCTTCTTTAAGCAGCTCTACTCAATTTCGCTTGCGTCCAGCAATGAGTACATCTGCAAGGACTTCTTCCTGTACGTAGAATGCCATCAATATGGCTTGTTTGCAACATCAACTGCACAAAGTAATGACTCTGGTGCCACTGAGGGTGCAATTCACGGGGTACCATCAATTGAGAAAATCACTTTCTATCTTGTGAGGTACAATTATTCTTGACTTGGGAGGAATCCAGTTTCCAGTTCTAAATAACGACAAATTCTGTGACCTTCCTTCTTTGGAATGGGTTACGACTTCTCATTTCTAATCTCAGGCTAGAAGATGGTGCGATACTAGACGAGAAGGCTTTCCGCAATGACTTCATAAATCTTGCTCATAGCATTGGAGCTTACCTGTATGAGGATCTGCTCTGCATAGTTTCTCTTCGATATCAAACAATACATATCCTACAGATCCGAGATTCTGGCAACCTTGTTGAGGTGCGCAGGATTGGTGCATTTTGCCGGGAAGACGATGAATTATATCTTCATTCACATGGCCAGGTACCTGCAATTTTGGTTAAAGTTTAAAAGCTCTGTAGTTCTTTACTTGCATTAACACTGTGGCTGGGGAATGTGAATGTGCCTGCACGTGCCTAGAAAATCCTAAAATGCCTTTTGTTGTCTTCTTTATTACAAATGTATTTTGCTCTGATGCATGTGCCAAAGGCAAAAATATGTACATTTACATGTGTTGGGAAATAAGCAAAGACGATCCTACACAAGAGGCTAATAATTAATAACACAGCTAGTACAATATCACCATTCCTGCTCCCTGTTAGGTGCAACTGTTCATGTTTCTCATGATTTATATGCAACATTTATACAAACTCCTTGTTAGAAATCAACTGATCTATACTCCATCCGTCCCAATATATATTTTTGTTTTGTTTTGTTAGGACAAGGCTTTGACCAACAACTACTCTATTAATATATTATTTATGTGATAGAACATTAATCAAAATTTGTATGTTGTTAAACTAACCATGCTAATGTTATAAAATCTGAAGTTATCGATGGACTTGATGCATGCAGGTTGCACAGGGGAATACTTTCCTTCCTGGCATCAAGCAGCGGTTGCTGTCATTTATTTTCCGCAAGACATGGAACGAGGAACCTGATCAGACTTCGGTTAGCTATCTATCTTAAATTTTGCTCATTCTTTTTCCATTAACATGTGAACATAGCGTGCATTACGTTCTAGATCATGGGTTTATTTTCTGGCTGTTCTCGTTGAAATGTTAAGGAAATATATATTGCTTGTGTAAATTATCCCTAAACCATTGCGTTCACTGCTGAAAACATTTCTACTCTCCCTATCATTTGCATGCATACTGTTGTTTCTTTTTTTTCGAATTGTTCAATAGAATCATGCTAATTGCTTATTCCTTCTTTGGTGGCCAGAGGGTCCAGCATAGTGTTATTGCATTTTTGCAGCTTTATTCATGGAGAAAAGTATTTTATCTCTATGGTTGAAAGTATTGATATTTGTTTGCAGAGGGTCCAGCATCTGAAGAAGAAATTCTATTTTCACTTTCAAGACTATGTGGATCTTATCATTTGGAAGGTACCTACAATATATCATTTGTTATATTTGTTCTCTTCATTTTTCTTGGTTTAGTCTAAAAGTTTTTTTCAATTATTTCTGCTTGCAGATAGTTTGCTTTAGCAAGCGCTTAGTAATAGCATAACTTTGATGATAGGGCCTGCATTGTGTAATGAACATGTCATTTTCTATCCAAGTTTTTTTTGTAACAGGTGCTTATAACATGATAGTTGAACAGGTACAGTTTTTGGATCGCCATCACCTATTTATCAAGTTTGGTAGTGTGGATGGAGGGGTAAATGTTTTTTTTCAGACATCTTACCAATAGGTTATTCACATCTTGTCATCATCTAATTGCAGTTACTGTTCTATTTGTTTAGGTTTCTCGAAGCACCGATCAAAATCTAGCATTCTTTGCTGTGTACAACATGGAGACAACAGAGATTGTCTCACTCTATCAGGTACCTAATATCAAACGAAACATATATTGTTCTTGATGTCATTTGATATTTCATTTGCTTGTGTTGAGTTTAATATATAATTTCTCAACAGAATTCTTCGGAGGAGCTGTATTCATTGTTTGAAACTTTCTATGATCATTTCCATGCGAATCCGCAGAAGTCTTTGCATGGAAATTTTATCTCGTCCCATTCCAATAATGTCCATGCTCTCGATCAACTACGCACTGTTAAAAATAAAGCAAGCAGCACCTCACAGGTAATATTATGACAGTGAGTATGATCCACTTTATGAAACCATTTTAGTTGTTGGTCCCATTTTAAATGATTTTGCAAGATTTGAGAATGAGAAGATATATAATGTGATTATCATTAGTCAACTAACTTGCTAGATGCGACAGGATAGGATGGTCGTTTCTTGATATGTACATTTAGTAGATTTGTTTTTTCAATTTTTTGTAGGCACAATGCATCTGATATCTAGTTTTTTATCAAAGCTTCTTTAGAATTATGTAACGCTCAAGCTTTAGGTAACACGTCTTGTTTTGTATTTGGCAGTTTGTGAAAAAGATGATGTCACCATTACCTTACACCTGCCAATTACAAAGTCCTTCACCATACTTTGACCTATCCCTTTTTCGGTATGATGAGAAGGTTTGTTCTACAACTCTTTTGAAATTTTAAATATACATTACAAAGTAGTTGATGTGTACCAATTTGACTAGTTTCTGGATTGCATATAATTCATACGATTTTAGGCCTTATAGTCAGTTTTAGAGATAACCACTGAACTATTGAAGGCATAATGTTTTTGCTCAAGTCACCAACCTTTTTCTGCTTGACACCTAAGGTTAAACTTTATTGAGCTGCAAAAATGATACTATGAGTAGAAGATAGCACACATTATTAACTGGACTATCTTGAAAGAACATCGGCAAGGTTGTATCTCACGTCAGATCTGGCATCAAACCAGTGGCTCATGAATGTTAACAGCAGGGACTTCTACATAGCATGAACTCTATTGTTTATGAATGTAATCAAATATATGGAGCTTCTAGTAGTCTGCGGATCGAACGTGACAAAATAAAGATTCAGTGTACAGAGCTCTTTAGGAAAAGATATTGTGTGATCTTATATAAAGATATTTTTAATTTAAAATATTAGTATTAAAATGACTTTAACAAGTTAATTGATACTTAAAAATGGACCCTGCGATTCATGTGGCCTTCATATAATCACATTGTTGCTGCAAATTGATACTATGATGTGTCTCACAGATAGTTAGGGAGCTTTTGTTTACCTTGGAAATTTTGACACTTTTTCGGTATGATGAGAAGGTTTGTTCTGCATCTCTTTTGAAATTTTAAATATACATTATAAAGTAGTTAATGTGTACCAATTTGACTAGTTTCTGGAATGCATACCATTCATACGAGTTTAGGCCTTATAGTCAAATTTACAGATACGCACTGAAGGTATAATGTTTTTGCTCAACTCACCAAAACCTTTTTCTGCTTGACACATAAGGTTAAACTTTATTGAGCTATAAAAATGGTACTATCAGTAGAAGATAACACACATTATTAACTGGACTGTCTGAAAGAACATTGGCAAGGTTATATGTTGTGTCAGATCTGGCATCGAACCAGTGGCGCATGAATACTAACAGCAGGAACTTCTACGTAGCATGAACTCTATTTGTTATGAATGTAATCAAATATATAGAGCTTCTAGTCTGCCAATCAAATAAAGATTCAGTGTACAGAGTCTTTAGGAAAAGATATCGCGTGTTCTTATATAATTTTTTTTAATTAAAAATATTAGTACCCCCTCCGTCCCAAAATAGATGTCGCAGGTTTGTCAAAATTTGGATGAATCTGTATACTAAATAGTGTCTACATTCATCCAAATTTTGATAAATTTGCGACATCTATTTTGGGACGGAGGGAGTATTAAAATTACTTCAACAAGTTAATTGATACGTGAAATGGACTTTGTGACTCATGTGGCCTTCATATAATCACATTGTTACTGCAAATAGATACTATGATGTGTCTCACAGATAGTTAGGGAGCTCTAGTTCAGCTTGGAAATTTTGACACTTTATATGTTACTGTAGTAATTAGGTAATGGTTTTGCATACTAATAGCGCATTGATAATTTTCTCATTCTATTCCTTTATTTTGGTGGAAACTGTTTTTGGGATTAAATGTACTCTACACAAAATCTTATGTGTACCAAGTCAGAACAAATTGAGTGTGAGGATTTATCACAGGTTAAGATATCCTCTCTTCGGTATACATTAATTACAAGGTTACCAGGCAGATGCAGCGATGAAAGGAAGTTGAGGCTAGGAGATTTTAGCCTCTCCAAACCTGCTTCTGGCTATGCAAGTAAATCAAGTTCCTGCACAACATGCAGCTATAACAAAAATTGCCTTGTCAGTCCAGTTTATTGTGTATGTGCCTATTACTCCCTCCGTCTATGTATACAACGCCACTTAGCCTTGTCTTAAGTCATACCTGTTTAGATTTGACCAAGTTTATATGGAAAAATATTAACATCCAGAATATCCCAATTTATAGATTGGTGGTACTAATTTGATACTATATATGTTCATGTATTGTTCCAAATATTTGGTCAAACATGCATTTAAGTTTGACTGAAGACAAGACTAAGTGGCCTTCTATACATAGAGGGAGGGAGTATAGCGCAAGACTGGCATATGCAATATGAGGGCTTCCATAGTGCTAAGTGATGACAGCAGAGATCACTAGTTTGCAATTTGCAGTTTTTATTGTGTCCATGCCTTCGATGATGCTGATAATCTTCTGGGATTTGTGATACTCGAGCACACAATAATAATTCTTCTCTTGCTGTTACTTAACTTTTAGGTATTAATTCATTTCCTTGTTTGCTGCTGATATTAAGTTTCTCTCGCTGTTATTTAAATTTTTAGCATCGCTTTGTTTCCCTGTTTGCAGCTGATTTCAGCAATTGATCGGCATAGGCATTGCACAGAGCATCCAATAAAGTTTATATCAGTGAAGCAACCAAATGTTGTCAAATTTAAGATAAAACCAGGTAACTCTTGATCCACTGTTGTGCACGGAATGTACATCTAGTTGCTTATGTGCAGGAAGCAAAGCATAAGTTCTACTCTATTTTGATGGAAAGACCGTCACATCCTCATTTTCTTGACTGTAGGTTCAGATGCCGGCAATTCCGACGGCAGGGCGAAGAGAATATCTTCCTTCTTGTTCCACCCCTTTTTCCCGTTTGCGTTGTCGATTCAGCAGACATACATGCAGCCAACTGTCGTGAATGTACATTTCAGGAGATAGAGAAGTTATAGTCGTGTTGACTTGACTGTATTTATACCGGTAGCAGCACAGCTTAACGGAAATTTTGGCCAGTATAATGTTTTTATTGGCTGATCGTACCAGTCTATAGGGAGGAAAAACCTGGAGTAGTGTTGGCATCTCCATGACTCTGTAATGGTGTGATGATCATCATTTTGTATGAATTGTCCATGCCACAAGGTATAGATAGAAGATGCAAAAAGAAGTTATCATGCAAGTCGACTTGTAAATGTCGTTAAAATTTCCTGTCTTTGATGGTTAATGGCATGTTGGATGGAATTAAAGAACGCTCAGACTTAATATTCAGAAAAACATGAAAACAGTTCAGAGCTATGCAGAGAAAATATTGTCACAAAAGATGGAAGGATAGATTTGGAGCTTAAACCATTTCAACACACCATCCAACCTAACACACTCCATGAGCTACTGGGCGGAAAACGAGCCGAACGGCAGTTCATAGCAAGGAAAACTCGGAGTCAGAACACAACGATGGAGGCGGATGGCAGCGGTGGCTAGTGGCTACATGATCCGTGATGGCAATATATCTCTGTACTGATGATTAAATGCTCAAGTCTCATGAAGATGGAATCTGCAAACCACGCACCAGGCAGACAACAATGATCCATACTCCATGCACATGGAAGTACTTCCAAAATAATATTAATGACAATATACCTAAAAATTAATTCCTCAACATCATTCTAGTGATCAGTTTCATCATTAATAACAGGATGGTCACGCAAGTTCTTACTACTGCTACGAAAATACTACTCCCTCAGATCCATAATAAGTGCCGACACTTATTATGGATTGGAGGGAGTACCTCATATGTATGCCTAGCTATAGGGCGAAAGGCCATCGTCTTCCCATATCTATCAATCACTGGAGGATCCAACGATGGTGAAATTTGCCTCGACAACACAGTTCGATTCTACAAGATAGCCTCTAGACGGATCCTTGAATTTCTTGAGTGGAATGAAGTCGCGCCATCCCCAGGAACTTCCAAACACCAAGAGACCTGCGGTCGCAACATAAGTAAGATCGACTGTAATCAGGTAGGTCTCAAACGAGCACTGATAGTTGCTAAGGAGAGCTGAACCTGAAGTTCTAGTGAGATGTTTCCCATTCTTCTGGTCATGTATGGATAGTGTCATTTCAACCACGTTCCTAGAGTTGGGAGGCAGCTCATTCGAGGCATCCCTGGATAAATACAGGGCAAGGCAATCAGTGCTGCGCTTGTCACCTCGTGGATACATGCCGATATACCTGTTGACAAACATGTAAAGTGACTGTTCAAATATAATTGGACACCTGGAAAAATTCATTTCAATGATTTGAAATTGGTGTATGTTGCTTATCTCTACATACAGAGTTGTCTAATTCCATGGTTCGAAACAAGGCAGCAGAAATGTGTAAGATAAAATGTCTCAAAGTAATACTAACACGCACATCAGTATTATTTATATAAATATAATTCTTTATTTAACTGATAAGAAATGAATACCATTTATATCCGCCCACTTCAAATGTAGGAGAACGGACATAGTACTTCAAGTCCACTTCAAGGAAGTTGTTCATGGTCCAAGTGTATGTCCCTTTCACGAATCCCTTCTTCTGGACAAAGAGGTTTTGGACTGTGGTAGCCTTCTCCTCAACCACAATGGCATTCTTTTCAGGAGAAGAGACATCAAGTTTTAATATCTTCACACCAAAGACACAACTATCATCAACTAGAAAGGCAGACGACTTCAATAGCTCCTGAAGTTGAATCAAGCAATGCTTGTTCGAGTGGGAATTCTTGAAATCAAAGCTGTGGCTAGCTGCGATTACGTAAAGGTTAAAAGATTAGACAAAGAGAAACTCGTACTATGTAAGATGCAAATATCCAAATAATATACAACAAACTTCCACCCCAGTTAAGCATGGAAGTAGAAATCAAAGTAGCCAATTCAATCCATGTGAAGATTATTAAATTATAAAAGAGATGCTGCTCCAATCAGAAGAGTGTCAAGTGTGACAAATATTGGCAAAGATCCACATACAAACTTGACTTCAGGTAGACTATTGATCGTATTAAATGATGGAATTTCTATCTCAAATTTAGAACATACAGAGGACAATGAACACCCAGCTGTAATAAGATGAATGTGCTTGAATAAATAAATTACTACCTTTGCATCCACAATACATTCCATTTGAATGATCGTATATTGAAAACTCAAACACTGCATGCACTGTCTGACCCTTCTCCGACGTATATGGCCAATGTATAAGATTAAGAGCGACATATGGAGTTCCACGACCAGTGTTTTTATGCATTGGGCTCACTTGCAAGAACCTGGTACATGAATTGATGAGCAAAAACAAAAGTCGGTCCAGAATAGTAGAATTCATAACTGAAGTAAGAATGAAGCCTAATTTCTTCACTCCGCCCCTCCTACTACCTTCAGCGTCTGACTGTTTAGTGTATGAGACTATGAGATCATGATTTTTTATTTGATTTCACCGAAACATGATTTGTTTGTAATGAACATCAAATACGAGATTAATATGTATATGGATAAAGGTAATTACTTAATCTACTAAAACAAACCCATATGGTATTTATACATCTAATAATGTGTTAATTTTGTAAAGTTCCTTTTGCAAATATGTTGCGTACCACTGGTACCCCAAGCAGTGAAAACGATCAGAGAGCGCCGCCGTAGCTTTCGTCTCAAGGAGCGCGGAGAAGTCGTGAATCTTCCATTCTAAGTCTGGAACATGGGTCTTTCCGAGCATTGCCAGAGCTGAAATTCAGAAAAGTGCATAACTCACAATTTCAGACAAGTGTATGTAGGAAAAGGGCAAATTTGCTATGAGAAGATTCACGTGCATGTTCCTGTTCAGATAAAGTGTTTATAATATTGGCCAGTGGGGAATAAATAAAAGCAGAATAGTTCGAATGAAAATCTTGAATACACAAATTTATTACTCCCTCCAATCCATATTATTGTTCTCAATTTTGTCTAGATAGGAATGTATCTAGTCTAAATACTTAACTAGATACGTCTGAATCTAGATAAAGTTGAGAACAATAATATAGACCGGAGGGAGTAGTGAGAAGTGGCCATTAATCTATCTATGAGCATAGTTCGCTCGATGGTCATCATAGTAACTGTTTTTTTAATTCAGAGCTATAATCTTTTTTTGGAACCATGTAGGAGAACTGCATGTACTATATTCAGAGCTACAATCTCGTTCTCTTAACCATACTTTTGATTGAATAACGGATTGTTGTAAATTGCATCTGGGTTTTGTTTATAAGAGACACGATCTGTACTTGAGGATTGGCCAGATAAAGATACCTCTACTTCTGGAGTTGCCCATAGTTCTGTGCCTTCTTCCTTCCCTCCTCTGCTGTCTGCAAGTGAAATTACCAAGGCGTACTGGAGATAAATAATCTTGAAAGATATTACTCCATCCGTTCTAAAATAAGTGACGTGGGTGTTTAGATACATCTAAAATTTGACAAACCCATGTCACTTATTTTTGGACGGAGTGAGTACATCTTATATTTTGGAACAGATGTAGTACTCGATATATTGATCAAAGAGGCAAAGCAGGTAGTACTAGTAGATTAAAAAGCCTGGCTTCACGGACGACCACGAACAAAGCAAATACTAGTAGTAGTAACTCGTACTGTCATACCCTGGAAGTTGAAACCCTAAAGGAGCGGAGGAAGAGGGAGAAAGACCTGGATTTGGTCGCGCACAATTTCTTCCTGGGGGACGGCGGACGGCGTTGGAGGCCTGGAGCTGCGAAGCTGATGGAGTTTTATATACGGGGGTTGCGTCTACGGTGTTCTTCCTAGGTGTGCAATCAACGGTCTCGGTTATGTATCGTACAGAGATCGGACAATTTCAGTCGTACGTGTAGCAACACTCGGCGATTGGATATCCTAACGAACTCTGGATCGGGACGACTTACCCCTCCTTGCACCCCATGTTCACGTACTAGCCTTCGTACCATGGAAATGACCCGCCGCAGCTGTATGTGAATTTAGTTAGAATATAGGCTTTAGCCCTGCTTTATAAATAGAGTTATTTATTCGTTTACCACTTGAGGTGTCTATGTACTCAGTTTTGCCACTAGAGCCAAATCGTCCTCAGTTTTACCACTGCTTCGGGCGCCCGAACTCGTTCCGTCGCTGCTGCCGTTTCCGCCAGGTCAACGTTCTTGACTTAGCTATTGCCGTGGGACCGCGCGCGTGGGGCCGAGTAGAGACACATTTCAAAAATACGACCGTTGCCGCCTGTGAGACCGCGGAACGTTGGCCGCGCGTGTTAAAA
Source organism: Avena insularis (assembly GCA_023614405.1). Lineage (NCBI taxonomy): Eukaryota > Viridiplantae > Streptophyta > Magnoliopsida > Poales > Poaceae > Avena > Avena insularis. Next base: position 452,033,509 of record CM042691.1, on the reverse strand, counting down.
CCGGCGGAACGCGTCGGCGGAGATCACAGCATTGAGCAGGAATTGGAGGCGGGGGGAGGGGGGGGGGGTTGGAGGTGGAGGACAGGGTAGGAGCTCGCAGCGGTGAGCAGGAATCGATCTCCATGTCTTCCTCAAGCTCCCACGCCACCTCGCGGATCGAGAATTCAGTGCGCGTGGATATGCCGATCTTCCTCTGTCCGCGGTGCCGGGCGGGCGTTGATCGGAAGCTTTTGCGCACATCCAAGAACACCAATCGTCTGTTCTACGTGTGCAGCGTGAATGGGGTAAGAGAATTAAGTGTATTTTCGCAATTTTTGTGATCGAGATCCTTGAGAAATACGGGGGTTGATCTGTTTAGCATGCTTGCAGATGAAATGCTTCTTCCTTTGGGTTGATGTTCTAGCACAGAAGCTGATGAATGAGCTCGTCGAAGCGCATGAAGAATTAGGATGAACCAGAAGATTAGGATGCTCGAAGAGAAATGACAAATTTGCAATTACATTTGGGCATTTGTATGTGGTATGGTAATTGCACTGGGTGTAATGTTGAAATTGTATGAAAATGCATGAATTTGGAACGAATTTCTAAGCTTGAAATAGTATGAAAAATGTTTGAAATAAGAAATGGCTTGTTATCATTTGTAAGGGAAAAGAAATGAAAAAACTTCCTGTAAAAAAAAATATCCCAGAGCCAAGAGGCTAGTGTCGGCTTGACTAATGGGCCAACTCCATCGAATTAGGCCCATTCGGAGTGGGAAAATGAGAAGGGTTAGAAAATAAACAAAAAAGGTGGGGTGCGGTTAGGATTCGAACTCATAACTGCGTGGTTTGGTAGTGTGAAGGGTTACGCTAGTAACCAGTGGGACAGATAGAAAGATGCTAAGAAAGAAAGAGAAGAACGCTACATATACATCGTACTTGGGTTTAGGGTTTTAAAACACATGTCGTGTTTGGGATTTTCACGAGCATGTTGTATTTTTATACACAGATAAATGATTTTTTGCCACTTTTCAACACACATAAAGATCATTTGGGCACAAACATTTTTCAACACACCACTTATTTATCTTTGGGCACTTTAACACACCATTCATTCTAATAACTTGATGATGAGACTAGCTTGGTAATTAAGGTAGTGTTTATTTCTAGACTAGCTTGTTAATAAAGGTAGTGTTTATTTGTAGGCTAGCTTGGTAATGAAGCTAGTGTTTATTTGTAGACTAACTTGGTAATAAACGTCCTAACATGTCCACTACTTGTTAGTTGTTACCCAATTTATAGTCTAGTTTGGTAGCCATGTGAAAATTTTCAACACATAATGACGAGATCTTTGGAAACGAACACTTTTGAACACATAAATGGTTACACAAGATAAATAAGATGCAAATGCGATCACCATTACACAGATAAGTCCACAGACACGATACGACACATGACATAGAAAAGCACAATAAACATGATGAAACTAAAAACTCGAGGGTAGCTTCACGAACACCTTCATCTTGCACCTTGGCCACCTTCACCGCTGCCGTCTTCAACTTCACTCATCCTCCTCCTAGGGGAGGCAGTGCATCTGGTTTGGGGTCGAGAAGATGCAGTCAATATTGGTGAAGATGTGTACGTCGTGAAGAAGATTGACTCGCAGCCACACCAAAAGACTTGGCCGAGCAGCGCGTACGCGTCGAACGGGTTGGTGAAGGTGACCGTGAGCAACTTGAGGGCGACGCCATCATAAATGTCGTTGAGGCAGTACATCACCGGTGAGCCCCGTGGGAGGTGGGTAAAGCCGGCGGTGAGGAAGCCGCGGGCGAGCTCGACGGAGCCCCTCCACCGCGACTGCGCCCACACATGGAGCATGCTCTCCACAAGGACACCCATCGGGTAGCGCAGCTCTGGCACGGTAGGCGGCCGACGAAAGGTTGGTCCGTTGTATTGCATCTTCGGTGGTGCTTGGGGCGAGAGGATGGAGGGCTCGCTTGGTGTTTGGAGTGGAGATTTCTGCTCTGGCTTGGGTGGTGTGTGGGAGAGAAAAAGGGTTGTATAAATAGGCTAGAAACGGTGGGTTAGGGTTAGGCAATGAAACGATGGGCGTATGAACACGTGTGTATCCGTGCGTCTGAATTGAGGAGGCGGCGACGCATGGAACTGAATCGAGCAGGCAACGGCGTGTGGAACTGAAGCGAGCAGGCGACGGCGCGTGAATCTGAATCGAGGAGGTGGCCGAGTCACTGCGGCGAGGCATGCATGCATGCGGACGGCGCATCTGAATCGACTTAATGGCTCTGGTGCGACGAATCGCTGCGGTGAGGCGCGCATGCATGGCGACATCCTCGCTTCCCGCGCATGCATGGCCATGTCGTCGCTTCCCGCGCATGCCTGGAAAGACCGAGACCTAGCGTGCCCGCGCATTGCACAACATACACGAGCACAGACCGCGACATGGCCCAACGGTCCATCTAGCGTGCCCGCTCGAAAAAAAAGCGTCCAGCCAATCAGATAGTAGAATGAGCTTCTCGCGGATCGCCCAAGCTTGCCCACAGATTCCTTCTAGAAGGACGATCGGACGGCTGCAGTTCAGCCTTAGGGTTACATCAACGGTCATTGTTCAGCGCTAGGGTTAGATTGTTCAGGGTTTGGAAGCGAGTTTGACTAGGGTTTGACCAAATACTCAAATGAGTTTGGAATAGTTTTAAGTTTCAAAAACCACACCAAAGCTTCATTTTGGAGTGACTAAGAAGGATCCAGGCTTAGTTTTTCATTTTCTTTTGAAAAACTTGTTTAAATGTTTGTCAAAGTTAGGTTTGACCAAATAGTCAAATGAGCATAAAAAATTCAAAAAAAATCAAAAAAAATGAAAAACCTGTGCACATAGTCTTCTTATATCATATACTAAGGATTTAAGTCGATAAACAAGGTCTACATAGTTTCAAACAGAAGGTGCATGTACAATATGTGATATCTCGAACTCTGTTGTACGAAGTCGAGGGTTCAGAGAAGGGGTTTACGTTTGGATCATGAAAAGTTTCAAAAACCACACCAAAGCTTCATTTTGGAGTGACTAAGAAGGATCCAGGCTTAGTTTTTCATTTTCTTTTGAAAAACTTGTTTAAATGTTGGTCAAAGTTAGGTTTGACCAAATAGTCAAATGAGCATAAAAATTCAAAAAAATGAAAAACCTGTGCACATAGTCTTCTTATGTCATATACTAAGGATTCAAGTCGATAAACAAGGTCTACATAGTTTTAAACAGAAGGTTCATGTACAATATGTGATATCTCGAACTCTGTTGTACGAAGTCGAGGGTTCAGAGAAGGGGTTTAGGTTTGGATCATGAAAAGTTTCAAAAACCACACCAAAGCTTCATTTTGGAGTGACTAAGAAGGATCCAGGCTTAGGTTTTCATTTTCTTTTGAAAAACTTGTTTAAATGTTGGTCAAAGTTAGGTTTGACCAAATAGTCAAATGAGCATAAAAAATTCAAAAAAAATCAAAAAAAATGAAAAACATGTGCACATAGTCTTCTTATGTCATATACTAAGGATTCAAGTCGATAAACAAGGTCTACATGGTTTCAAACAGAAGGTTCATGTACAATATGCGATATCTCGAACTCTGTTATACGAAGTCGAGGGCTCAGAGAAGGGGTTTAGGTTTGGATCGTGAAAAGTTTCAAAAACCACACCAAAGCTTTATTTTGGAGTGACTAAGAAGGATCCAGGCTTAGTTTTTCATTTTCTTTTGAAAAACTTGTTTAAATGTTGGTCAAAGTTAGGTTTGACCAAATAGTCAAATGAGCATAAAAAATTCAAAAAAATGAAAAACCTACGCACATAGTCTTCTTATGTCTTATACTAAGTATTCAAGTCGATAAACAAGGTCTACATAGTTTCAAACATAAGGTTCATGTACAATATGCGATATCTCGAACTCTGTTGTACGAAGTCAAGGGTTCAGAGAAGCGGTTTAGGTTTGGATCATGAAAAGTTTCAAAAACCACACCAAAGCTTCATTTTGGAGTGACTAAGAAGGATCCAGGCTTAGTTTTTTATTTTCTTTTGAAAAACTTGTTTAAATTTTAGTCAAAGTTAGGTTTGACCAAATAGTCAAATAAGCATAAAAAATTCAAAAAAATCAAAAAAATGAAAAACCTGCGCACATAGTCTTCTTATGTCATATAGTAAGGATTCAAGTCGATAAACAAGGTCTACATAGTTTCAAACATAAGGTTCATGTATAATATGCGATATCTTGAACTCTGTTGTACGAAGTCAAGGGTTCAGAGAAGGGGTTTAGGTTCTGATCATGAAAAGTTTCAAAAACCACACCAAAGCTTTATATAAACAAAGTTAGGTTTGACCAAATAGTCTTCTTATGTCATATAAACAAAGTCTACATACTTGGAAACACAAATACAACAACATTGGTCCAAATAAACATTGCAACATCCAATTAACATAGATCCAACATTATTCAACACACATACAACAACATTCATAATGTTTCAAACATTATACTTGGTTCTTGCCACCACTTTGCTCCTTGTGTTTCTTGCCACCATTTTGCTCCTTGTGATCATTGTGCTTATTGCCACCACTTTCCTCCTTGTGCTCTTCTCTTCTACTCTTCTCCTCTTTGTTGGAGGCACCTCAAGTACCTCAGAGCTCACTGCCACCACTTTGTTCGAACCTACCACAGAGATATACAACCCAAACATAAAGGGTTGTGAGATCATGTCAAGTGATAAATGTAAAATAGTATTGGCAAGATTTACATACCAAGCAGAACTCACAACCATAGAAGGTTGGTCACCATCATTTGGAGCCTCAGTTGGAGCATTATTTTGCTCATCAGTTTGATAATTATTTGGAGCCTCAATTTGATCATCATTTGGAGCCTCAGTTGGAGCATTATTTTGCTCATCAATTTGATCATCATTTGGAGCCTCAATTGGATCATCATTTGGAGCCTCAATTTGATCATCATTTTGATCATCGGTTTGATAATCATCTGAAGCCTCATTTTGATCATCATTTGGAGCCTCATTTTGATCATTGTCTGCAACCGGCTGCTGACCATCATTTTCATCATTGAAACACTCTCCGAACGATGGGTTTACTGTGTTATCACAATACTTTGCAAAATGACCAGACCCACCACACCTTGTGCACTTACGCTTCCTTGCTCCAAGTCTAGCTCCTTCGCTGTGAGGTCTTATTCGACTCTTCCTCGGTCTACCTGCTGCTCTCTTCAAAACTGGAGCACAAAGTTTGAAACCAGGGTCCACTATGTCCCATTGTTGTTTTCCCTCTAGAGCAGGTAAGGCATGTGCATATGTAGCTTTGAACCTTGCAACAAAGTAGTATTCATGCACATACTGTTGTATGTTCCCTTCTTGACCAGAGAGAGTTGTGATGAAAAACAAGGCACGAATGCATGGCAACCAGTTATCTACCATTGCCTACAACTGCAAGTTCTAGCTTCTAAATCCACTAGATATCTCCATTCCCTCTTCTCTTTATCCAAAAATGACACCTCTGTTGTGGTGGCCGAGCAAAGAGTCATGTCCATTTCCAAGCCTCTTGTTTTGTGCTTCAATTCATTCATCACGGAAGGGATGATAATGTGGCCATGAATTTTGCCGCAGCTATTCCTGCACGAACATGAAACTTCTTAATGTATTCTATCATTATCTTGTCAAGAAAATCCACCAAATAAAGACCCTTTAGTTTCCGGATCGTTGCATTGAAAGACTCTGCAAGATTATTGTGCACATAGTCAACTTTGCTCAGTTCACTGAATTGGCTTCTGGCCCATAACTTGGTGACGAGGGTTTAACTCATCAATGCCCATTGTTATGGACTTGGGTTTTGGAGAAGAGAGGAGCGCTGGAGATATCGGTACGGCTAGCAAACAAGCACACAGGTGACACGAGGTTTACCCAGGTTCAGGCCTCGTAGAGGACCCTACTCCTGCTTCTCTGCTCTTAATTGATGATGATCCGAAGGATTACAAGGTCGCCGATGGCGGTGTCGCACAGATTGGATCTGACGTGTTTTGTCTAGATCTATTGTGTATTGTGGGAGTCGCGATTGAGAGATTGCCTTCTCGTTGGACCCTCTTAGCCTTTATATATGGGGAGGCTAGGTTTCAGGTACCAATACGAGTTGGTTACAAGTTAGTTTCAAACTCTAGTATTGAGACTTCCTTGTCTTGTGCGTTTGGGAGTCCTTGTCCATATGGGATTCATATCACTTGAACCGTCATAGGCGTCATGGACCTTAGCAATTCGTCGAGTGGGCCTTCCGTCGAGCCGCACCAGGTACACTGTAGTCGAGTGCCTATTGGGCATACCCATGTCAGTAGCCTCCGAGTGTCCAGTCGAATCGTAGATTCGGGTGGAGACTCAGAAGTCTTGATCTTTGCATTAGGATGTCGGAGTCGACAATTGTGTCGAGTGTGAAGCACTTCACCCGGAAGTACATCGAGTCAGTCGAATTTTATAGTAGTTCATAGGGATGATGGTAAACGTGCCTGGTGCGCTCGACGGATCGGGACCAGTTAATTTCTCTAGGGCAAAAACAACGCTACCTACTCAAACTCGAGTCCCCGGACTCGAATTCAGAAATTGCTGGCGTAATTCGACTCAGGCCGCGGAGGTCTTATAGAGTTCGAATCCCAGTGTATAAGTTTGAGCACTTGACGCGTCCGTCAAGGCTTGTTCATCGTACCTGTAGGTATGGATTATTTCTGGTAGAGCGCAGCAGATGCATTGCCAGGCCTTATTCAGATCTTATCTTCATGCTGCAAGCGCGACATCCGAATTTTTCGTCATCACGGAGATGATTCGGGTGGCCCAGGAGACGTAATCTCTTTGTAGGAAAAATATGAGGTGGAGTCGCCATAGCATTCGAGTGTGGATGTTATCGACACACAGTACGATGTACAAGGAAAAATAATCATAGGGTGCGCGACCAGCGCTCCCTATGGGAGTAGTCCCTGAGTGCCTGGTTGAGTCGAAGACTCAGGCAGGGACTAAATAACTTTTGCGACTGCTGTCGTCTTTAGTTGCTTGTTTCAGTCGAATATTCTTTCATCACTCCCTATGGGAGTAACCCGAAGCCCACAATTGAATCGTAGATTCGAGTGAAGGGTTTTCATAATGCTTGGATATCTTCACAAATTTCTTGGGGTGCGCGGCCACGCTCCCTATGGGAGTAGCCCCCGAGTCCTTAGTCGAATCGTGGATTCGAGTGAGGATTCAGAGTGTGTCACTCAAGGATCTTGTATATGTGCGACCAGCGCTCCAGTTTGGAGTAGCCCCCGAGTGTCTGGAGGAGTCGTAGACTCGGGCAGAGACTCAAGTCTTGTATCTTGCAGTGGTAGTCGAAAATCATGCGAGGAGAAACCACTGACCCAGAAGTGCATCGAGTCAGTGTGTCATGCATAAGGAGCTTGAATCGACGATGCAGTTGGAGTTGACACAGTCACTTATGTCGGGTGCGTCGCTAGCACCGCGTCTTTGTAGCATCAAGTGATGCAACCATCCGAGGAGGAACTTGACTCGGGTCTTGAGTGTATGTCGTAGCCAGTTGTTTTGTCGACTCCTGTTGGAGGACCCAATAGAGTAGCTCGACGCAGTCGACATCCTTGTAAGCTGCATAAAACATTAAGGAATTGTGAAGTACTTGCGTCTTGTAAAGAATATTTGCCTGTCAGCTTGTAAAGTAAAATTCTGGTGCCAATCGAGTCGATACTTTTGCACTGTATGCTAGGCCTTTTCGTTAGCCTGATTACCCTTAGTCTCAGTACCTTGCCGAGGTGCTCGGAGTTCAAGGATTCGACGATCTGGCAGAATCAGCTACTCGGGCTATCGCGTATGAGTTGCTCGAGTGCACGGAGTCGACGACACATTAGGTTACTTGAAGAGGGCGCAGCCCCCGAGTGTTTCGAGTGCGATTAAAGTAAGAAAGAAATCATCTCTAAGTAGAGAACCTAGCTTTATGGGTTGTCGACGAGGTGAATTGGTCACATGAGCTGATGCGATCGGTGGATCACGGAAGCCAATGATTGTAGCAACTCACGGTCGCGGGAGTCGAGAGAGCCGCCGAGTCATCCGATATGAATACCACAACCGGTCATTGAAGTTGAAGACCGCGGCAGGTCGCCGAAGCGGAGGGAGCCCCCAAGCACCCGAGTCGAATATCGTAGCGAATCACTAGAGTCGAAGACTAGAGTTGCTGTGGCAGCGAGTCACGCGGTGGACGTAGTCGACGCGGCGAATCGGAGTTGCGTGGTGATGACGAATTTTCGTATATGAAGACTATAACCGGCCACAGCAGTCGAAGACCGTATCGGGTCACCTCACCCGAAGACCACAGAAAGGTCGCCGGTGTCGAAGGATGCGGCGAGTCGCCGTAGAGGAGGGAGCTCCTGAGTCACTGGAGATGAAGATCGCAGTGGGTCGCTGGAGTCGAAGGACGCAGCAGGTCACCGATGCCGAGGGAGCCCCTGAATCGTTGTATCCCGCAGCGAGTCGCTGGAGTCGAAGGAGCCCCCGAGTGTAGCGTCGGAGCCGAAGACCGCAGCGGCGGGTCGCCGGAGTCGAAAACCATGACGGATCGCCGGAGCCCCCGAGTTGCCGGAGCCGAAGATCGTAGCGGATCGCCGGAGTTGAAGACCGTGGTGGGTCGCCGCAGCCTATGGCGGCAACAAGTCGCGGTCGCGGGAGTTGATACGACCGACGAGTCGCGATTGTGGAAGCCGATGCGACCGGTAGGCTGGACAGAGTCGATGGAATAGACGTGTAGTTGAGGTCGATTGAGTCGTGTGGCGGACGTAGTCGACACGGTCATCAGATCGCCGGCGGAAGGAGTCAGCGTGGCAGCGGGTTTTCAATCATCGACATGGTAGACTCATCTTTGATCTCTATTTTTTTTTGGGCGTTTCTGACAGCTGCATATAGTGGACGTAGTCGTAGAGGAATTCCCATGCATAGTAGGAGTCAAATTATCATTGATGTTGGCAGGAACCAAGACTTGATCTGGTTACTTATTTTTGGCGCGCGAACAGGGACCGGCTACAACTCCCCACGAATATTCATTGGGACCTTCCATGTGATGACTTCTTTTTTTTAGACTTTACTTGGCGTATTGATGTTCTCTGCCCCTGTTCATATCCGAGTCTTGATCCAAAATCTTTTCAAATGTCAGTAGTAGCTTCCCTTTTCTCTAGGAATTGATCCAGTTGCCAATTGATCGTGGGTGCTTGAGCTATATTACGTGAACTGAAAATTCTCATGTTTCGATGGACGATTCAGCGACCCATCTAACCTTGGCCTATTCTTGTCTTGGCTTCGCATTGAACAAGCTTTGGTCAGGCGACCTGGTTCTTTTGTAGCGACCTCCGTGATATGTAAGCTTCCTGTCGTAGATTATTGTTGATCCACTTATCCAATGTAAGACCAGATCGTGATGACTAAGCTTGCCAACGCTGTCGTTGAAAACCATGTAAGAGATCTGACTTTTCCAGGGATGAAATCGCGGCCTATTGTTGATGAAGATGTTCAGTGCTTGGATGAAGACAAATCGACCCGATGTGATCTGATCGTCGTTTATGATGAGGGATTTGAAGTAGATCTTCTTGCCGGAAGTCGACAAATTGTAGATCACAGGTGATGGAGCCGTCGAAATCGCAACATCAGCGTTCCCAGTTTCCACAGACAGTGCCAATTGACGAGGGTTTAACTCATCAATGCCCATTGTTATGGACTTGGATTTTGGAGAAGAGAGGAGCGCTGGAGATCTCGGTACGGCTAGCAAACAAGCACACAGGTGACACGAGGTTTACCCAGGTTCAGGCCTCGTAGAGGACCCTATTCCTGCTTGCCTGCTCTTGATTGATGATGATCCGAAGGATTACAAGGTCGCCGATGGCGGTGTCACGCAGATTGGATCTGACGTGTTTTGTCTAGATCTATTGTGTATTGTGGGAGTCGCGATTGAGAGATTGCCTTCTCGTTGGACCCTCCTAGCCTTTATATATGGGGAGGCTAGGTCTCAGGTACCAATACGAGTTGGTTACAAGTTAGATTCAAACTCTAGTATTGAGACTTCCTTGTCTTGTGCGTTTGGGAGTCCTTGTCCATATGGGCTTCATATCACTCGAACCTAGGCGTCATGGACCTTAGCAATTCGTCGAGTGGGCCTTCCGTCGAGCCGCACCAGGTACACTGTAGTCGAGTGCCTATTGGGCATACCCATGTCACTTGGAGTGGTGTGTTTCCAAGTATTCCTTCACTTTGTCATTCTTGTATAGCTGCCTCATGTGGTAGTTGTGCTTCTTCACACTACAAGTCAAAGATGCTGGCCACAAATTGTCGGCATACACCTTTCCTTTGAATTTCTTCCCAAAATTTGCAGGAAGGTGACACATGCATTCCCTATGCTCTACTCTAGGGAACACATTGTCCACGGCCACTTCTAAACCCTTGCAGGCATCTGTATGAATTACCAACCCATTGGGATGTGCAATAGCCTGGCGCAGATTCTGCAAAAACCAAGTCCAGCTCTCCTCAGACTCTGTCTCTAGCACACCATACGCAACTGGAAATACAAAATTGTGTCCATCAACTGCACAAGCTGCTAAACTTTCCTTTAAACCTCCCTATGAGGAAAGTTGCATCAATAGCTAAATAGGGCCTACAGCCTTGATGACCCACAAGTATAAGGGGTGTATTGCAGTATTTTCGATAAGTAAGAGTGTCGAACCCAACAAGGAGCAGAAGGTGTTGGCTAGTGGTATGGATCAGGAATTCTCTGCAAATAATTAGCAAACCGATTTTTAGGTTTTTTTGATATAGCAAGTAAACAAAGTACGAGTAAATAAAAGACATTAGGAATAAACGCAGCAAGTGGCCCAATCCTTTATGCAGCAAAGGACAAGCCGGTTGTATTTCTATAAATGACCAAACGTTCTCGAGGACACATGGGAAGACTGTCAAGTGCTTTCGCTTTATATAGTCGATTAATCTTCTCTAGCTTGCTAAGTGTTGTGTGGGTGAACCTGTGCTAATGTACCGCCCCATCCAAGACTAATACATACTTGTGATTATACTCCTTGCAAATATCCCTAAGTACAAGAAAGTAATTAAGGTAGAAACCTAACCACAGCTTTAAACTCTAAGACCCTTACGTCCCTTGTGCAATGGTTTCCTAACGGGGGTTCAGGTTTCTATCACTCCGGCAACCCCTACGATTAGTAGCCAAATACACAATGCATTCCCCTAGGCCCATATAGGTGAAATGTCATGTAGTCGACGTTCACATGACACCACTAGAAGAAGTACACCACAACTTAAATAACAATCTATTGAATCTTTCTCAACACAACTCCACTACTAACAACAAGACTTCTCCCATGTCCTCAAGAACAAAACGAACTACTCACAAGACATCATATGGATCATGATTAGAGATGAAATAATGATGTCTAACAATCTGAACATAACCAATAATTCAATGGTTCACTCAATAGCATCAACTACAAAGAGTAATCAACACCGGGAAAGTTTCCCCTATGAACTATGCAAGATTCAACACAATTGTTATAGCAATATGGAGATGGTGATGAGGGTGCTGATGGTGATGATGGTGGTGATGATGATCTCGATGAAGTCTAGCTTGATGGTGGTGTTGATGGCAACGATCTCCCCTCTCTGGGAAGGAATTCCCCTGGCAGAAATCTGTCTGCTGGAGAGATCTTTCTCTCTCGGTGTTTTCCGCCCCGCAGAGGCGGCGGAATCTTTCTGTGGTCCCTCCTCGAGTCTTAGGGTTTCGGGAGGATGATATACGCCAGAGGGGAGAGGCTGGAGTGGGCTAGGGAGGCCACACCACCTCCAGGCACGGCCTAGGGCTGCCCGCGCCAGGGGGTGGTGTGGGCCCCCTGTGGCCCATCTCCACTCCGTCTTCCTTCTCGGAAAAATAGGATTTTCCGTATATATTCCCGGATTTTCTGATCTTCACGAATTTTGCCTCCAAACAACACCTTTTCCATTAGAATCCTGACTGCAGCGGTCCATGCTCCAAAAGTCATCAACCATGCAAAAATAGACGAAATAACATAAGTATCACCTCTCAATACGAAATATATCAATGAATAATAGTGAATTAAGACATAGAATAGTGATGCAAAATGGACGTATCAAGTCCCCCCAAGCTTAGACTTCGCTTGTCCCCAAGCGAAACTGAGCTCAATAAACATGGCCTCAGGTTTATGGAGTGAAGAGTTGATAAAAGAATACGGACAAGAAGCATCACATTCATCAAATACATAGATCATAATAGAAGTCAACTCACTATTATAGAACTCAACTTGCAATGAGTAAAGGAAGCAGAATAAAGATACATAAAGTGAATCATAATTGATAATGGCAAACTTAGCTCTTGGTCGAAGAATAGTTGATAATTTGCTGGAGTTCACAAATAGCTGGCTTTTCAATGATAGCTTTCAAAGTAGTAAACATCAAGATAAGAGCAATGTGCAAAGTAAGGAACATAAGAAACATGAGTGAATAAATCATCATATGAATGAATGAAACACAACAACTCAAAATACTTGCTGAGATAGAAGGAAGTAGGTTTACTGACTCAAGTACAAAGTAAAAGAAAGGCCCTTCAAAGAGGGGAGCAGGGATTGCAAGTCTCATAAAGAGCTCCCAAAAATTATGATACTTACTAGCTTTCAGCTCTCATTGCCCCTATCATAGGCATCTTTTGGTGATTAAGGTTAAAGTGACACAACTAAGAGGATATGCTTGACAAGTTATCAGTTGAAATCTCATGCCCCTTACTTATGAGTACCGATCCTCATGCTACTCAACTTCAGTCACGAGCAAGCTCTTGTCATTGTAAATACATGCGTATCATTGAGAACCGCCAATGGGGTACCCCTTGCACATGACACAAGAGCTATCCCATAATCAAAATGACAAGGCAAGTAGACAGTGAGCATCTCAGCGATCTTTTTATTTGCTATTTGCATAGGTTTTTATTGAGGATGCTTCATCGAATGCTCACTATAGTTATGCTGCAAGTTTCCACCATGATTAGGCATGGCTTAGGCTAGCGGCCCAGGCGTTTCTCTAACACACATATAAACTCCATGTTCTTACAAGTTCCACTTTTATTTCACACCGCCGGGATCCATAAGCAAAAGAACATGATATCAACTAGGTACAAGTACCAATGAAGTGTTGAAAGCGGTCCCCATGATACACGGTTCTGCTAACTTCAAATCATAAAACGCAAGCATATACGCAACAAAGAAGGACCCAATGGTTCAAGTTTATTAAATGCAAGAAAGTAAAGTGTGCCATCAAGTTCGTGAGAGCTTTAATCACTAATTTTCACATAACAAGTTTAATTTGGGAGGTAGATAAAACAAGAATTTACTTGGAATAGCAATAATGCTACTAGGTAGGTATGGTGGACACAAATGGCAAAGGTTTTGGTTTAAAGGAGGTGGATGCACGAGAAGAATACCCTCTCAGTACATGTTTTTGGCTAGCAAGGCTGGGTAGCAAGTATAAGAGTTGAAGGAAACAAACAAACATACAAGTGATAAAGACAAACATGCAATCTTCCTTGGAAGCACAAAAGATCTTAACTAGAGAATACTTCTACCTTTTTCATTCAACTCAAAAATAGTGTTGCTACTGACCGAGCCAGGTTTGCCAAAACCAACTAAATTAACTCAATGATCCCAAAGTGATACCAATACTAACAACAAGATCAATCATATAACCATGAATTGAAAACTAATATAAGCTATGCAAAAGAGTGAATTATAGAACTTCTCATTAATATTCCATAACGGCAACTCACACCAAGGGATACATATCTAACGAGAGAGGGGACACTTCCATAATGCAAACCATCCTACATAATGATTCCTCTATTCATGATATGACTGTACTAATAAGGTAAAAAGATAGAAGATAGTGATGTGATATCGCGGCACTCCCCCAACCTTGGAACAAACCAAGGGGATGCCAAACCTGATGACGAATTACTCCTTAGGTGGTGGTGGTATCCTCTCAATGAGTTCTCTGATAAGTTTCCCCAAGTCCTCAATCTCAAAGGTGAGATTACGAATAAGCTGCGAGTTTTGCTCAATGCGGCTCATGATCATGTCGGGTTGAGAATTCCAGCTCTTGCTATTCTTTCCCCACTCTTCCTCCTTGAAGTCTTCTTTTCCTGCATGGCTAGAACGAGGCAAATCCCAATTGGAGGGTAATTTCTCCTTGGGCATATTCTGGTATTGATGCTCATGGATAAGGGTATGGAAAGGATTCCTGATGCGTGGAGGAAGTGATCGTGGAGCCAAACTGTGACGAGGAGCTTTCCCCCTAGTCTGCATCCGTGCCGTCCTTCTAACCCTGGTAGGTTTCACCACTCCAATGCTTGCAATGGTAGTGCCGGTGTGCGGACGTTGGCCTTGCTCCTCTTCACCTTCACTCTTGATCTCCTTCTCCTTCCCGGGGTCTTGGAGGTCTTCCTCCATAGGCTCCTTCCCTTTATCCTTGGCGTACACCATTGTGTTTCTAAGCTTTCAAAGAGTATGTCCTGGCAGAAACAGATCAAAACAAAAACACGGCGAAAACACGATATACGAACCTCGGGGGATCCGGGGGTTATATATTACGAAGTTTCACTTCAAAAGGAAGGTACTAGGTGAAAACGGGTCGGAGGCGGTGTCCGGGGTGGACTCACCACCTGGTGGCGCGGCCAGGGGTGGGCCCGCGCCACAGGGTGGTGTGAGCCACCCTGGCTCTATTTCCGTCCCTTTTTCGCTTTGTAACTTCCCTTATTGACTAAAAACTGCAAAAATATAGTTGGATTGTATTTTCGCGGAACTTTTCTTACCAGAACTGTTACCTATTTGAAAACAGACTATGCAGTTCTCTGAATTTGGTATCTAGTAGATTCTTCCGGAGTCACCACTTGAATCATCAATATCTTCATCTTCATACACTTATTACTTGAGTCATAAAATCCTTCTTTTCCTTATTACACCATTATCTCCACTTCCTGGAAATTTCTTTCACACAAAACTTCACACAGTTCTCATTAGCAACATTAGTATAAGTGAAGTGATAAAACCTTTTGAGTCCAACTTCAACTGAAAACCATCAAAACATAAGCTACTGTAGCAACTCCTTCCGAAAATCCAAAAAGAATTCAAAAAGGAAATCGAATAAAGAAGCAAATGCAAGAGTGGCAAAATCTGTCAAAACAGACCAGCAGGTAAAGATCAATTTTTTTGAAAATCTTCTATTGCTCAAATCAAAAAGTGCAAAACTAACGAAAGTTAAATAACAACCTGGGGAAGAAGCACAAAACATTACAGCTCAATCCGACATACATAGATCTCTCACGAATTTTTATAGTGAAGCACGAAAATCTGTTTCGGGACAGCAACTTCCCAAAATATTACTTCTCTCTCATTAGAGGTTGATCTTAACACAAAAACCAAACAAAACGGATAAGGAGAGGTTATGCCCGAATTAATAACTTCCAAGACTCAAAGAAACAAAAACAAACTAAAAGCAAAAACAAATTGGGTTGTCTCCCATAAAGCTCTTTCTTTATAGCCATTAAGATGGGCATGATAATTTTGAAGAAGCTCTCATAGGGATATGAATTGAAGTGAAAGAGAGCATTAAGAAGAAAAAACACACACACATTTAAGTCTAACCCACTTCCTATGCAAGAGAATTTTGTAAACAAACAAGTTATTGAAACCAGAGGCAACTTGCATAAGAAGGCAAAAGAAGCGCAATATAAAAACTTTCAGCATAAAACGAGGAAACTTGATATTATTAAGATGCATAAGAACACTTTTCCCTCTCATAGTAGCTTTCAGTATCATGCATAAACTTAACAATATAGCTATCACAAGGACCATCATAGCAATGATCACTTATTCTAACAGAAAACACAGGAATACTAGCTCTCATAACACTACTTTGTGAAACAATATTAGCGGTATCCTTACAAAGGATAGGGTGTCCCTCTTTTTCATACTTGGTGACAAAGTCTTTCACATTTGCTATTATAGGTTCATCAACCATTTGTTTATCAGGTTCAACAGCTTTATTCATACTTTCATCTACCATACTAGCCATCATAGAATGTTCCTTTACCTTAACTGGGAAAGGCATTTTCTCAATATAAGGTTTAGGTAAAACATGATTAGTAGTATAAACTTCAGTATTTCTTGCAGGAACACTCTTAGCAACATCTTTATAAGGTTCATGATAATTATTCCACTTCTTTTTAGGCACTTCAATGTAGGAAGCAAAAGCCTTAAAATAAGAAGCAATAGCTTGAGAATCTAGACCATAAACATTTTTAATATTTTGAAAGTCATCAGTTCCCATAAAAGATTCAATTTATTCATAATCATAATTTATACCTGACTTTCTACCTTTGTCATTCTCTCAAGCTTCAGCATTGTCTTGAATATGGTCCAGAAGATCCCATTTAGCTTCTTCTTCCATGCGAGTGAATGATCCAGCACAAGAAGCATCCAATAAATCCTTATCATGTAGAGGGAGCCTTGCATAAAAGTTGTTGATAATAATATTGTTGGGGAGCTCATGAATGGGACATTTGAGCATTAGTAACTTCCATCTCCCCCAAGCTTGAGTTGTACTCTCTCCATCAAGAGGCCAAAACTTGTATATTTGATTCCGATCTTTATGAATCTCACTAGGAGGATAAAACTTTGAATAAAAGAGAGGTACTATTTCCTCCCATTCCAGAGCTTGATCATTCTTTAGCAGCTTATACCAGTCCTCAGCTCTTCCTTTCAGCGATAATGAGAATAACTTCTTCTTAACTTGATCTGTAGTAATACCTGCACACTTGAACAACCCGCATAATTCGTGTATAAAGAGTAAATGATCACCGGGATGGACAGTCCCATCCCCAACATAGTAGTTATCCATAACACGATCAATAATTCCTGTAGGTATTTTGAAAACATCATTCTCAGCAGGTGGTGGCTTATCTACTACCTTAGCAGTGGTAGTAGCATTACCAAATAAGAAACTCAGCGAATTATCCATAACGAAAATAAAGCAACTAGCAAAAGTAAACAATACTCACAGTAGAAGTTTTCTTTACCAGTTCCACTCTCCAATAGCGCTTCACTCCCTGGCAACGGCGCTAGAAAATAGTCTTGATGACCCACAAGCATAGGGGGTGTATCGCAGTATTTTCGATAAGTAAGAGTGTCGAACCCAACGAGGAGCAGAAGGTGCTGGCTAGTGGTATGGATCAGGAATTTTTTGCAAATACTTAGCAAACGGATTTTTAGGGGTTTTTGATATAGCGAGTAAACATAGTACGAGTAAATAAAAGACAGTAGGAATAAATGCAGCAAGTGGCCCAATCCTTTATGCAGCAAAGGACAAGCCGGTTGTATTACTTAAGATGACCAAACGTTCTCGAGGACACATGAGAAGACTGTCAAGTGCTTTCGCTTCATATAGTTGATTAATCTTCTTTAGCTTGCTAAGTATTGTGTGGGTGAACCTGTGCTAATGTACCGTCCCATCCAAGACTAATACATACTTGTGATTATACCCCTTGCAAACATCCGTAAGTACAAGAAAGTAATTAAGGTAGAAACCTAACCACAACTTTCAACTCTAAGACCCTTACGTCCCTTGTGCAATGGTTTCCTAACGGGGGTTCAGGTTTCACATCCGCAACCCCTACGATTAGTAGCCAAATACACAATGCATTCCCCTAGGCCCATATAGGTGAAGTGTCATGTAGTCGATGTTCACATGACACCACTAGAAGAAGTACACCACAACTTAAATAACAATCTATTGAATCTTTCTCAACACAACTCCACTACTAACAACAAGACTTCTCCCATGTCCTCAAGAACAAAACGAACTACTCACAAGACATCATATGGATCATGATCAGAGATGAAATAATGATGCATAACAATCTGAACATAAACAATAATTCAATGGTTCACTCAATAGCATCAACTACAAAGAGTAATCAACACCGAGAAAGTTTCCCCTATGAACTGCAAGATTCAACACAATTGTTATAGCAATATGGAGATGGTGATGAGGGTGCTGATGGTGATGATGGTGGTGATGATGATCATGATCCCGATGAATTCCAGCTTGATGGTGGTGTTGATGGCGATGATCTCCCCTCTCCGGGGAGGAATTCCCCCGGCAGAAATCTATCTGCCGGAGAGATCTTTCTCTCTCGGTGTTTTCCGCCCTGCAGAGGCGGTGGAATATTTCTGTGGTCCCTCCCTGAGTCTTAGGGTTTCGGGAGGATGATACGCCGGTAGGGGAGGCTGGAGTGGCATGGCCACACCACCTCCAGCGCCTAGGGCCTGTGCCGAGGGTGGTGTGGGCCCCCTGTGTCCCATCTCCACTCCGTCTTCTGGCTTCCTTAGTCTTCTGGAAAAATAGAATTTTCCGTATATTTTCCCGGATTTTCTGATCTTCGCAAATTTTGCGTCCAAACAACACCTTTTCCATCAGAATCCTGACTGCAGCGGTCCATGCTCCAAAAGTCATCAACCATGCAAAAATAGACGAAATAACATAAGTATCACCTCTCAATACGAAATATATCAATGAATAATAGTGAATTAAGACATAGAATAGTGATGCAAAATGGACGTATCAAGCCTTCCAAAAAAAACCGGCGACAAGCCTCAAAGCAGACAAAAACCCTCCTGAAGCATTCCTTGGTCATTGTCACTCCCCTCAACGTGTACTCCACGGAGTGGTGGTCAATATCTACAATACTACCTGGGCTGGTCCTCTCCACTTCACCTTTGAATGAATACAACATTTTAAAACTTTCCTGCCAATTACCATAAATAGATTCCATAGCATGTTGTTTACCATTGAACACCCTCATGTATGGTATCTCTATCTTAAACTTTTATTTAAGGTTCTTCTACAACTCCTTTGTACCCACCTGATGGTTTTCTGTCACCCACCGCTTTACTTCATCAGCCACCCATCTTGACTTGGTTCTACTGATTGTTTCCTTTCTAAGGGTTGATTCTAGGCATGTGTGCCTAAAAGGGTTCACTTTGACCTGAATATTCGTGCTATTTCGCATTTTAGATGTGTGCATCCTCCATGGACAATCATCAGTCGGATAGTGCACTCTATAACGAATAGTGTCGCTATGGTCAACTACGAATGTACGTTTTGCTTTGATGCAGTACGCCACAAGTGCATTTCTACACTCACTCATGGATGAAAAAATGGAACCTTCTTCCATCTGAGGGTTCTCAGGGTCCCATTGAACAGGTGGAAGGTCTTCCTGCTCACCCTCCTCGTCATCAATTACAGAAGCATCATTGTCAGCCTCATCTTGGTTTTCGGCACGACATGCCCGTTGTAAATTCTAAACAACATCAGAATATAGCCTCTCTTCATCATCTACGTAGTCAGGCTCCACTTCTCGGGGGACCCTAATGCTGGTGCCCACGCTTGTCGAGCCACCACGTCATTGTGCACTAAGTGAAGGTCCTCTAACTGAACTATTCTGGCTAGAGCTGCCATTACGACGACATGATTCTGCCCGAGAAGGTCCAAGTGCTGGCACAACCACGTCATTTTACAGCCTCACATGAAATTTTCCTTTCTCCTTATGCTTAGCAAACATGGTAGCAAGCTCTGTATCATTGCTAACTTTCACCCATTCAGTTCCTCTAGCATAGTATCTGAATTCCACTTCATCATGCAAACCCCAAGGATATGGACTGCAAATTACCTCCCCAAACTGTCTAACATTCCAATTACAATCCATTGGCAATGGATAATCGAACCCTCCTTGGAATTTCTTGTTATCATTTGCATCCACGATGTACCGGTACCTTCTAATGTTCACCAAGAAAGCAAACCGCAACTCCATCCTAACCCACAAAAAACAGAGAGACAATTAGCACACCAATACCAAAATCAACCAAAAAACTAATTAAACCATGTGGAATCGACTATTGCAATGCACAAAAATGCTCAATGGTAACAATACTTACCCTCGAACCCAAGTGGATGCAGAGGGTCTCCACCCCTCGCCTCGGTTAGGTCATCGCCGCCACCATTTCACGAAGGTGGCGTGTGCATCATGGAAACAAGCACCCTATCGACGGCGTCTCAAGACGGCGGCATCAGAGCAGGTGGTGGCGGAGCAAGTGGAGGTGGAGAAGGTGGCGTCAGAGGAACAAGCGGTGGAGCAGGTGGACACGCCGGACGGCCGCAGCGGCCCTAGTGGTGGCGGGAGCAGGGGTGGTTCGAGAGCGAGAATAGGGGGCGATGGTGCTCGTGGTCCCACCTATAAGATCAAGGGGCGAGAAAAGGGGCGGGAGCACCGTTGCACGGTCCCACCTGTAAGATCTGGACCCACCCGACCACTAACGGCACGAGACGGAATCGGGCCAAAACTGGCCGTTTGGCCTCGCCAGAGCAGATGCGCCCGAGGCAGTGGTAAAACTGAGGACGATTTGGCTCTAGTGGCAAAACTGAGTACATAGAAGCCTCAAGTGGCAACCAAATAAATAACCCTTATAAATAACACCATACGACCGAACTGATGCAAAGTGATGAGGGAAACCTTTTTACAAAGCACATCGAAGATAAACAGAGAAAAATGAGGAGTAGCCACACCCTAGAGAAGCAACCTAGACAACTAACTAGGGTTGACACCGCACCTCCTTATGAAACCACCAGAACTCGCTGCACCGCACCCACCAAGTTTTCGCCGGAGAGGGTCGCATGCCCTCTCGCTCCGGGCCATGGCGCGCTGATCCTGCCAGCAGACAACGAGGATGGAGATTGGTGATAGCAAGGTCACGTGTATAAGATAGAGGCCACCGAGAACGCCACGCACCAGCGCCGAGAGAGAGCCTCAAGACATGATCTAAGCTTGCCCACCGATGACAACAAAGAGAGACCGAGAGATACTGGAGCTCCACAACGATGCCCTCAAGAGGGTTATGACGCCACACGCCGCCATCGTCGAGACTAAAACAGTCAAGGGTTTTCACCTGGAGCCTCGATGTGGTGACCCTATACACCACTGCATGTTATAGTGTACTAACTGTTGGCATAACATTTATGAAAGTCCTCTTCCGCAAATATTACACCCCTCGGAGTGGTACAATAGAACCGTTGAGGATCCAACTAATTATTTATTCCTTGTTCACAACACAAGAGAAATACAAGCTTCGAGTTACTCTTCGGTCCATTGAGGATTCACAACCTACGCCACCAACAACGTCACCATTGCACCCCGCCGCCCCGTCGAGCCGAGCTCGCGCCACCATCTCACCGCCGCCGACCGGGAGTATGGTACCACAAAAACCTCAAATCCAATCCTTATTTACACATAAAGAAACCAACTCAAGATGGTTACGACGCCACATGCCGCCATCATCGAGACCTGAAACAACCAAGGGTTTTCATCCGATGCCTCGATGCGGTGACCCTGTACACCACTGCATGTTGTATTGTACTAGTCGTTGGCATAACATTTATGAAAATCTCTTCTGCAAATAGTACACCCCTCAAAGTGGTACAACAGAACCGTTGCGGATCTAACTAATTATTTATTCCTTGTTCACAACACAAGAGAAATACAAGATTCGAGTTCCTCCTTGGTCCATTGAGGATTCACAACTACAAACAAATCTAAGAGCACTAGCTTGAGTGACAACAACACTTCTGAGCTAAGCACCTATGGAGTGTTGTAACATTATTGCGTATAGACCTAGATTGCTCAGCCCAACTATCTTAAGCATGCATAACTACTCTCATCATTCTACGTCTTCCTCCTCAATTTTGAATTCTATTTCATAATCTCTGTCTTCAATGCCTCCTGAGAGATCAAGTTCTTTGTAGTAAACCTCTTCTTTCGTTGCATCTTCGATAGTAGATGCGTCTTCAGTCTTTGGTGTACCTAAGCAAGGGTTTTAAGAAGGATAGATTGAGTACAAGCGTACTCAGCAAGTTCTATGGTGGTTGTCTAATGCACTGTCTTCAACCCGTGGATAAGAATCCTGGGCTTATGAGTTTTTTCGAAATCGGTTTCTTATAAAAGGTAAGTTTTAGTTTTAGAAAAACTATGTTTTTTAGTCTTCACGGGCTGTACAAGATTTCACGGAATCCCTTTCCCGCTGCATTCGCAAAATCGTCATAGTATTCCATCTATGATGATCTTATGACGAAAATGAGATCGTCGAAAGTTCCGTCGCTAATGAACTCTATCGTAATCGGCTGTGACGATATTATTGGATCGTCCATTATGATGATCCAATATCGTCACGAACAATCTAGCCTCGCCACGTTAGATCCTACCTGGTAAAACCATGACGAAATGAGATCGTCATAATGAAAATTTAGCCTGGTCCATTTCGTTCATTTATATGGGTTGAGCCCAATTATTTGTCCTGTTTATTTTCTCCTTAGGCCTCCTTATTTTTCTTGGACGATCCGATTCTTTTTGGGCTTTAGCCTTTTTAAGTCCAATTTTAATTTCAACATTTGTTGGTCCGATCAAATTGTGTGGGTTGTGGCCTTTTTACATAACTATTATTTGATCCAGTATAATTTGTTCTAGCCTTTTTTACAATGCAATAGTATTTGGGTCTTGGCCTCTTTAGTTTCAGTACTGCATAGCCAAATTAGACATATCAAGCATGTCCTTTAGGTTTAATACTGCACAACCAAATTACATAGATAAATACATTACATAAGGACTTTAACAACACATAGGATATGAATAACTGTAGAAATTTGACTGCCAACATCTGAATTATATAACACCATGACATACATCCAGGTTCACACATGACAACATTATTAGATACATGGATCTGCCATCAACAAGTATTTTCATCAGGTGAGCAAAATGCAATCATGTTCCAACTCTAGCCACTTGTTACCTAAACCTTTACATTAAAGTGAGCAAACCAACAGTCCTTGGTCCAATAGACTGAGAACACAATCCATGTCTTTCAGGTAGGCTTCAACGAATTTATGTTTGACAAATTCCATACCTGCCTATAAATGAACATTGTAAAGATTATTTTTGCAGTCATGTTGAGGGTATTTAGTGCAGCCAATGCAAAACTTATATGTAACAAAAACAAGCAACTTATAATGGCACAAAATTCAGTGAAGTCAACAACATTTCCATAACTAGAAAAGTGTGCCCACTGGAGTTCTGTATTAGGTTCAAGACGGGCTTGACTAACTAGATGAAGTTCGTACATTAAACAGAGCCAGATAGTAGCCAGAGCACACATAATATATAGTTACCATATATTTACACATATCATACCAAATTCATCCAAATAGAGACTGCCATTAATTATAGTAGGCATATAGCTTTTATAATCTAACAGATAGGTATCACATAGGGATCACACACAACATAATCATCAATAAACAAGACCAAATGAACAACCTGTGCAAACCATAAACAACAATCAACTCATAAAATATTATATCTTAATGATTGAGAAGACTAGACTAGGAAATATTTATTAAACACATCTTTTCTACGATATGACTGTCCTTACCGTGCATAGTATGTTTTTGAATGCTACCTAGCACACTCAAAACAGGTACATGTCCAGCGAAGCACAAACCTTGATGATGTTGCCAACGAGATATGTCAAATGCTTATTGAGATTGATCCTCTCTTGGTTCTTCTTGATCATGTCCTCGAAGTTCTACAACTCCAGGTTATTTGCTGCAACTCCTACACCACCCACAAACAAACAACCGAGTTCATTTGACCAACAAAAAAATAGTTAATGAATCATCCATTCAGCTTCTAGTGAACAATTATACTATGTAGATAATACAACACAGAAAGCTACCCCAAGCATCTCTAGAAACAAAAGAACAGAAGAATACAACGATGCTAGTTTTTCTCAACAGATGCTAATCTTTAGTTTGAATGGATGAACTGTCCAATGTTCATACATTTGGATTTTAGGGTTTTGATTTGTTTAAGAATTCATTAGGTTGAGGTGATTTCCTTCGGTCAAAGGTTTTCCGTCTGGATACAATGATGATTCATTGGTTTATTTTTGGCACTTGTTCATCTTGGATTTTCTAGATGATCTACTAATTCTTAGTTACTAGACCTAGTTCTCTATTTCCTGGTTTACTATCAAGTGGTTATGCAAGATTATCATGTTCTAATCCTTGTTGTGCACAAGTTTTCATTGTGAGATTGTCTCTTTCAGTTGATACTACATTTTTTTTGCCCTAAACCTTAGGCTCAGAGTTCAGGACTAGCTCCTGGCCTCTGGTTGTGAATTCTACACAAAATGGATTCACAGATGTGGATCCAACATTCTAACCCCAACCAAAAATTTCTTTGTTGTATTGTTTTCTTGCAGGTTCAACAAGAATGCAAGATAATAAAGAGAGACATGAAGTGGAGATACGAAGAATTGAAGATAAGAAGATGTACTTTAGATTGTAGGTTCTAGTGTTTTCTCTTTTTTACTTTGTACATAGGTTCCTTTGTAATCTTCTATTTGTTTTTATAAGATTCAAACCTTATATTCCTTTATATATGAATAAATATTTCTTTGGATATTACTTGAGTTCACTTTGCATTTACTTAAATTTCTTGTATATCATATAAACTTGATATCAAGTTTGACTATTTCAAACCTCAATTCTGAAATCAAATGTTTGGCTTCAGTTCAATTTTCCCTTAAGGTTGCACATCACTTAGTTTAGACTCATATTTGGCTTTCATTTGAATTCAATCAAGATCACAACTAAAATTTGAATTTCGAATCATAGTGTTGACCTAAGTCAAACTCAACACTAGACTCAAATATCAAACACTTATTACTAAAACACAAAAGTTTTAATTCCCTCTCAATTTATAACATGCATGAGATGCAATGCACAAATTCAACATCGACCCTTTGTCCACTTCCTATTCTTCGGGATATTACACTCAATGCGGGGAAGGTAGCCACAATGACACCCCCAAGCGGGTCACGATACCCACATGCATCGCCGCTGCTAACGCTGAAGGGCTTAGCTTTCACCTAGAAAAACCTTCGGACTATATCCCGTATTCGAACCATGTTGTCCCCAAGCTAGGCCTCAAAGTAACGGTCTGGGAGCCGCCAATGCCAAAGCACCGCCAACACTAGGATCCCCCGTTGCTCCCTCCTCGCCATACTCATGACCAAGGAGAAAGACCATCAGCACCGACACATTGTTCCCTAGAGAATCGTCTGTGCAGTCCACCTTCCGAAGTCGCCACCCACAACATCCATCTCGCACTCAGGAGGTAGTAAGAACACCACGACAACGCGCCAAACTACACAGACATGATAGGATGATGTCAGATCAACATGCATGTAGCAGAGGTCTAACAAGCATGGTAGTCACGGCACCTCCGGGCCACCCGCAAGTCGTATCTTGCAGCACCCAACCGGGTCTACTAGTCGGACGCCGGAACTAGGCCCGCTTGGCCTAGATCTGGTACCCCAACCACATCACGATGGACATGCTCTGAGTACCGAAATAACCGGCAAAGGCATGCTCTGGCCTGGGCCCACCCGACCCAGATCAGGCCCAAACTAGCCTAGATCTGGGCCTGCCAGACCCCGTCGCCGGAAGCACAACCACCCTACACTACTAGCTACTGCCACCACCTGCCTCCCCACACCGCTGCATACCACCGCCTACGCCACCAGCAACGTCTTTGTTGCACCCCGCCACTGCCGAGCCGAGCTCTCGCCGCCGACCGGGAGTATGGTAACACAAAAACCTCAAATCCAATCCTTATTTACACATGAAGAAACAACTCAAATATATTGTGAATTGTGCCAAACTAATGCAAATCGCGTTGTGAGTTTGGCCCATCGAGACAATTCGCACAAGGATTTCACTTCTATTTCTATATGTAAAAATCAAAAGTGGAGTTGAAATCCAGAGGATGGTAGATCTAGGTTGTGTTCATATCATGGGTTATTTTCAGATCTCGTAAGATTATTTATCGGTGTGTGTTTTAAGCAGGGCACTTCATTTATATGGAAGACCACACACTCCAGCTGAGTTGTAAGCGACCTCAAGTGGATGCCCGTTTGAATCGAAGGACGTACGGGCGCACATGCTCTCATTCACAGCCACAACAAACAAAAGGAAATTGGCTACTTCTCTTGCGTGATTGATTTCAGAAACATTTAGATCTTGAAAAAAGAAGAATAACACGTATACCATATATCATGCAAGAACATATTGAAGCTAGCCCTTTATTGTTTCATACGATAAAGCCTTACAAATGAAAAATGAAATAAACACTAAATCTTGGGCTATAACTTTGGATCAATCGGATAAACATCCTTAACCGTGCGTGTTACCGTATCCAGATCCACTACCACCACCTTCGCCGCTTCCACCGTTCACACCATTGCCTTGGCCACCACCATTAGCCTTAGCATCTGCATTCTTGGAGCTAATTTGATAGTTGACACCATAGCTGGATCCGGAACCAGACCCACGACCAGACCCATGCCCACTGGATCCAGGGTTACCCCCACCTTGTCCCTTGCCACCACCCTCACCTTTACCTCCAGCATCGACAGATCCACCATACCATGCGTCCTTCGAGGCAGAGCTAGAGCTCGCCGCGCCTCCACGACCATATCCAGTTCCACCTTGTGGTCCACCACTGCTGCCTGCTCCTCCGCCGTCGGCAACGGCATGGGAAGCAAAATTCTCGGTTGAACCAGTGCCACTCCCTGAGCCCCCACCGGAGCCGCTCATGGATCCGCCACCCTCTCCTCCTCCTTCACCACTTGCATTAGCCTCACCATTTCCCGGACTAGCATTGGAAAATCCAACACCTAAAAGGACAATCAGGCTAAGTGCTGCTGCTAGTCTACTTCTCCTATTCATTGTAATATCACTTAGAAAGATGATGAACGGGTGTTTGGTGGAAGATTGTTTAGGAACTAGTGGTATTTGTAGCTTGGAGGATGTGCACTGATTTCTTGCACTAGCTAGTAGTTTTCTTGACTTTGGTAGACGAACCTATAGTCCAGCTCTAGGTCTTTCTTTTCTTGTTTAGTTTACCGGCGACCTACTTGATGTAGGAATCTTGATTAATTAGCTGTCTTTTGGCATCTTTTGAGTTTCGAGGCAGGCGATCATCGTGATCTAGTACAAATGCATGCATGGGCATCCGCCTTGCTTTGACTTGGTAACACATGTTCTTTCTTGGTGGTACTTGTATTGTTAGTATTTTGAGCCTTCAAGCCATATGCCGGCAACCTCGTGCTTGTCTAGATTTTTAATCTATTAGGCATCTCCCAATACTTCTACTCTTGACTTGTCTTAAAGACCTTGGGTGAGACATCGATCGGTCAACCAATTCATTTGTCTAAAAGAGAGATCCGATGCATGGGATTGAGATCATCGACAATATTAAAAACCGCATATATTTGTTCACATTGTTGATGAAAAACTACTTCATCGGACTCTTATTACATTGCCTTCTTGTTTAAATGCCACAATTTTAATCATCAACTTGACCAATAATAAATAAGAATATATGTCATAAAATTATACCGCTGGCCTGGCCCAGTTCTTCCCTGAGCTCTTTGCGGCGTATACCGCCGTTGAACGCGTCGATTGCACGATCCTCGGAGATATCTTTCACTAAATTTTTGATAATTGACCACCTTTGGATGTAGGAGTGAAGGGATTTGCTCGGCTAGCAGCAGGCCCTGAGCTCTTCGATTGACACAGACCGCTTGTAGGTGCCCTTAAAGTTTCGGACGAAGCTGTAGACCAGCTCCTCTCAGCTGCGGATGAATCCGCGAGGCGGATTATTTAGCCATGCACGAGCAGCGTCCTACAGCTGCAGTTAGAGCCATTGCATGGATGTTCACAGCCCCGTCTCTGACCCAAGACAACCTTGGGCGTCCTCCAATGGCTCATGCCTAGGTGGAGCCCATGATCGCATGCTCTCATGTAGTCCTTGCCCTGGAAATCTTTTTGGTAGCAAAGGCCCAGCCAGGAAACGCACAGAGCCAGCGATAGAAAACAAACACACCACATGGTGACATGGCCCTGCGCACGATCGGGAGACCCGGAGAGGAAACGGCGAATCTCAGGCAGCTAGCTATTGATCTGTAAAAAATCGATCAGGAGCTGTTCTTGACATTAGTTTCCTCTCGGCCTCTTCCCTGCTGTTCGACCCGATTGCCTGATCGCCTCGGCCGCCTGGAGATCGCACAAAGCCCCCGCCTGGAGATCGCACAAAGCCCCTGAGGCTATGACCGGATTGGGGTTTCAGAATTGAACAATTTTGTTGCAGAATTTTATCTGCGCCTCGTACTGTTCTACGTGGCCCTGCTCACCCCTGTGCCCCTGGTACGTATAATCGCCCATTAAGCCATGATCTGATGGCAGTCAATCCTTTTCTCTTTGACGCTTTAGCCAATAATAAAAGCATCAGGAAGTTACATTTTAGATTAGGATTCTAGCATCACGAATAATACTCCCTTCGTCCCAAAATAATACTCCCTCCGTCCCAAAATAGATTAGGATTCTAGATTCGCATGCACCTAGACACATTTTAGTATGTACATACCTACGAATCTAGATAAATCCGTGTCACTTATTTTGGGACGGAGGGACTATAATGTTTGATGTTATATTTTGCTACTCTTTTATCTTTCCTATTATAATATGACATTGCTTAAGTGCTTAACAATTATTTATAGATATCTAGGACAAAAATTGTGTGGCTTGATGTTAACTTTTAACATTTTGTAATTAAGAGCGAGACATATGTGTCTATATCTCTAGATAAGCAAGATATATATTAACCTTAGGGGCCTAAGTGGCCAGCTTCGCCCTAGAGTCTCGCAAAATAAAGAGCTAGCCCTGGATGTGCACTTATTTTCGCCGTGCAGCTTGACGGAAGAGATGTGATCTTTCAATCAGATCTTCGGGTCCTAGAGGCCATCAAAACTTTGGGTTTTCTGAAGGAAGTTTGAACCATTTCGACATTCTCGTTTGCCGTATGGCTCTGCTGAAGCAGCTGGCGCCGCAGAGCTCTGTTCCTTCATCATCCGATTCTGTTGAGTAGGCGCGCTTGGAGCACATCTTGTCGACCTTGCACTGGGTGATCTCGTCACGCGCGTCATAATCGCGATCGTGTCGCCGTGAGTTGCAACGCTATCGCGACAGGTCATGCTCGTCCTTGCTAGAATATAGCGAGTAGTATTTAGGTGGAGCCTTACTTTTCTTCGGCTCTGGTGTCGGCTCCTTGGCCAGCACAGTCTCGACCAGTCTAAGTCTGGCGATCGTGGACCAGTGCACGGTAGATCGTGGATCTCCGGCTGGTGGCGGATTGGTGAGCAGATACATGGCGGCTGCTGTCACCGCTGCATGCGGCATTTTCGGGATCATGTTTCCCCGCGAGTCCACTGTCATGAATGAGAAGTCGAGGGCTCTAGTGGCTTCTTCTCGATCTTTGTCGTTGAGGTGTTCCAGACGAGAGCGCCTTTTGGCGACTGCAGGTCCATTACCTTTGGAGGAGGATCTACCGATTGAGGAGAGTGCTGCCAATCAGGCACTCGACTCATCCGCGGCCTTCTTGCGGGCCTCGAGTTGCGCTTTCACCGCCTGCTGGCGGTTGAACTCCTAGACGAGTAGCCAATGGTATCCCATTAGCATCTATTGTGATGCTTTTGGTGGCAGGGGGTTTCCCTGTAGGGCCTCCCTGCACCGTGCCCACTCAGCGTTGTTGAGGTGGATCTCCTATCGCCTCGACCCGTTGTTGGCATGTTCGCCCTGATTATCGGGGTTGGGAGGTTGTGGCTGCTCGGCATTGATGGGACCGATGGGGGGGATTTGATTGGCAGGCCTGTTGTTGGTAGGTTCGCCGTTGGTGATGTCCCCTTGAGTGCCTCCATCGCCGTTGTTGATGACAACGCACATGTGGTGGTTGGGGAAACCACTTCTCCCGCAGCTCTCAGATCCGGAGTCATAAGCGCCGTCTTTTGACGTCAGATCAAACATATCGAACTCGAAACTATTGTTGTTATCTATATCATAAGACCGAGGCGTTGAGCTCGCTCAGCTTGCCAATCGGTGATTGAGGAAGCAGAGCGTGCCGATATGACCGGCCTGAAAGCGTAGGCTTCCGATCGTCATGCCGATCCCGTCGCCCACTGACTCGAAGTCCTGGCGAGTCGCTGGGGGAGTGGACAATGAAGTCGAAGGTGCCAAAGAGGAGGTGATTCTCCACTGCTGCGGAGTTGTAGATCGCAATTGATGGGGCCGAGGAAGCCACAACCTCAGCACTCCTGATTTCCACATACGACGCTAATTGATGAGGGGTTAACTCGTCAATGCCCATCGTTGATGGACTTAGGTTTGAGGTATTGGGGAGCGCTGGAGGCGTCGATCGACTAGCAAACAAGAACATCACGGACACGTGGTTTACCCAGGTTTAGGCCCTCGGAAGGGACCCTACTCCTGCTTGTCTGCTCTTAGATTATCGAGGAGTCAAAAGTTACAAGGGGTGCGCAGATATGATCTGGCGAGGTGTGTGCTAGGGTTGCGGATATCCTTCTTGCTGCCCCCTCCTAGCCTTTATATAGGGAGGCTAGTCTTGGGATAGCAGGCCGGGTCGGTTACAATTTTTTTTTGAATTTTCAACGGGGGGGGGGAGGGGGAGAGGATCCCCACTTCGTTACAAATTAGAGTTTCACCCTTTTGAAAATCTATCTGGTGCTTGCCGTGTCCCTCAAGGAGTCGCCTTCCTCCGGACTTGGGCCACCCGAATCCTTGTTGGGCCTCAATTGTCCTGTAGGTTCCTTTTGGGTTGGACCGTATAGGCTAAACACAAGTATCCATAGGGTATACCCATGTCAACTGGAAACTCCTATCGAACACTAATTCAAGCAATTAAATATCAAGAAGTTAGATTCCCAGAAGAGGCCACAACAACAAGAACATCGAGTCCCTTGGGAGGAGTGAGTAATCCACAATATCCTGAAGGAGAGGCCACGATGACAAGACTAGTGGGTCGACTTTAAGACGAGTCAAAGACTGTAGATCTAGAATATCAACGCTAATGTTCCTCCCATACCATAGTATCACAACTGGTCAGAAACATCTAGGATCGCAGTTATCACTTGGCCCACATGGTGCAACCCGAAAAGTAAGCCTTAGTGGTAGACTCGTGGCATCGACACTAGCGAGGAGGCACTTATTTTTCTTATCTTCTCCAAGCACTCATGTTTGTGTCCTAATGTCCAATGTCTAGGAGCATGCAACGATTATGGATTTTGGCAGCAGACTCCAGTCGACACCGACTCATTCCAAAGAGATCAAATGTAGCATGACAACAAAGTTGATCATATCGGCTTGTTTGTGTTTGAACTAAATCATAGAGTTCCTGTGTACATGGTCAACACATGGATAGAGATCGATGCATCTATATCACTAGGGCCGGCCCCGGGCGGTGGAGGGCCGTCCTCCCCGGATCCAAAATAAATAGGGTCCCTCCCAGATATGTTCTTTCTATATGGCCCAATATAAATCCTAGAAAAAAGGAGAGTAGCGGTCATTGTTTCCCATGTGCCATATTGGACCCTTTTTGTTTTCTAGACAAAACATCTATTCTAGGTACGATCAGATTGCATCGATGGTCGATTGAGTGACTCATTGTTTGTGGTAGATTGAACCTTGAAATATTATTTAAGTGTTGTGTGCATGTTTGTGTTTAGTTATACTTTCAGGTTGCGTTGTAATCCATATGCCACTGATCATGTTTCATCATTGTGAGTAGTTTCCCATGTTTCTGAGTGCATAGGATTAATTGACTATGATTTTCATATAGTTTGTAATGAGTACTTGTTCAAGTTTTTATCTTTTATGTGGTTCTATGATGATAATATACGAACGTTGACTGCGTATTACTTCACCTTATTGGCTCATAGGACTGCACCTTAGTGTAATAAAGAGAGTAGGTATGGACTAATGACAGAACCGTGTCTTGACACTTTGATAGGGGGTCTTGATCAGGGAACTTAGAACTTTAAGCAATGGTGGATATTTATGTCTTAACGAATCCTTTGTTTGCACATGAAAATTACCTTATGACCAATCATTAGGGGTGCACTTGCACATGTATGGCTGCACCTATTTTAGGCTCTGTCCAACGAGAATAAAACTTGAAAAGATAATTACCACGTTGTTTCACATCATTATGCTAAGTAAATCCATAACACCCTTAGGAACATTTGTCATATATAAATACACACACTTGAGCTTGCCCTCTTACTGCATAGAAAAAATGGGTTTCCCTGAAAGGCACATTTACTTTCTTGCAATTTACTTTACAGCAATTTAGTTTTGTACAAACCATAAACCAAAAAATACAAAACTCTTGTATCCTTTTCTATTTTACTTAGTAAACTCACTAACTAATACCTTCATCTCCTCGTGGGTTCGATAACCCTTTCTATTTTAAAAGGTAATACAATATATATCCTACACACGGGAGACATCAGCATGGAGTTTTCATATGTGACCTAGTTTAGAGGAAAAATAAGAAACCTGCCATTTGATAGCTTAGAGATACAAGTCTTCACAAACATGACTTCTTTCTACCCTAACGACCACATTCATTGTCAAAATCATGTCATCCTTCGATAAAATCGTCCCAAATTTGGCACAATGCTTTCTCTTGGTATTGCAAATAAAAGGTCCAACTAGAGTTTTTGACGTTTAGTCAGTAAATCTTGATTTTAAATTTTATGAGTTCAAAATTTTGCAAAAATCGTGTTTTTTTTGTGAAGGAGGTAGAAGATTTACACATGTCTATGGCGTCACCGCATTTTCTCACGCAAGCTACTTCTTGTTGGATGGTCATTTTCGAGAGTACGAGATTTTTCTCAAACTGGAGCTATATATTGCTTTTTCTTGAGTTAGAATAGACTTAAATCAAAATTTAAATTGTAGGTGCCTGGGTTTTTGGTCGCAAAATTCCAACAAAAATGGTTTAATGTGCCCTAGAGGTGTCCTAGGTAGGATCCATGTCTGAACTTAAAATTTTCCAAAGCCTGACACAAATGTGCACACATGCAAGTTTGACCTCATTTTGAATTAAACCAAAGGAAAATTTAAAAAATATAAACCTAAGCATGGTGTACTCATGTATGACGTAGTTCACACGAGCAGTATCAAACCTGCCATTTGACAACTTTAGAGATACAAAGTGTTCACAAACATGACTATCATGTAGGACTTAACTTAGCTTTCTACCCTAATGACCATGTTCACTGCCAAAACCATATCACCGTACAATGAAATCAACCAATTTGGCAGAGAGTTTCCTCTTGACAGTGCAAGCAAAAGCTCCAACTACAGTTTTTAAAAGTTTAGTTAGTGAATTTTGATTTTAAATATTTTTTAGTTCAATTTTTTGCAAAAACATGTTTTTTTGTGAAGGAGGTACAATAATTATACATGTTTATGGCACCACCACTTTTTTCGCTCATGCTAATTTTTGTTGGATGGTAATTTCCGAGTGTTCGAGATTCTTCTCGAACTAGAGCTATATACTATTTTTTTTTATATTGAGTTGGGCTAGACTTAAATCAAATTTTAACTACACGTACCTTAATGCTTGATCATGAAATTCCAACAAAATTGTTTGTGGTGCCCTAGATGTGTCCTAGGCATGATCCATGTACGGACTTGGTGATTCAGTGTAATTCAAAAATTGGTAACATTTATCATATGGAACTTGGTAAACTGATGTATATTCAATGTAATTTAGAAAAAGATAACATTTATCATATTGGACCTGGTAAACTGATGTACATTCAATGTAGATCCATACCTGAGTCTTTTAGAGGCAGCGAAGTTCCACATAGCCCCATTGCAGGATGAGGAGGAGTTGAAGACAATTTTTGATAGGAATGTTGTAACTAGTGTGACTGCTGGGTGCCTCCATCATATGTCATTCGAGCTTCTCAGTCTAGGATCAACATTGAGGATGTTGATGGTTTAGGTTGTGAAGGTGAAGACGAGCCTCTTATTACACCTTTGCATGAACAAGGTAAGAAGAATAAGAGACACCCTTACTCACCTAGCCCCGCAACAACACCAAAAGGTGAGCACATGGAGTTTCTCAAGGTTGGATCGCATGATGGACCTCATTGTAAACAAAGGAGTTGAAGAAGGAGATGATTAGGATGATGGAGGAAGAAAAGAGTAGGAACTCTATGACACCATCTGAGCGTGTTAAGGATTCTACGTATAGATCTAAGCCCGGGAGCAAGGAGTACTTCTATGCCACACATCTTCTCATTTTACATGAGTATCGTGATGTATTCACTTGTTTGGAGGAGGATGCTATGCCAGAGCAGAGGCTTGATTGGATTAGGATGACATGGGAGTAGCATAACAAGAAGTAGTGTTATGAACTTGTATCGTGATGAACCTATTTTATTTGCTTTGAACTCGTATCACCAATAATCCTATGTATGCGTGATCTCCCTATGTTATTTGCTTTCAACATGGATTTCTATTGTGATGGCACTATGTTATTTACTTTCAACATGGATTTGTATTTCATGAAATTTTACTTAATTGTTCTTATGATGTACAAATGAATTCTTCAAATGATGATTTTGACGATGATATGGACATGTATTATCTGTTTGTGGCTTGTATTGCAGAAGAGGGTGAAAAAGCATCTTATGCGTTAGAAGATTGCCTTTGATGGTAGGAATACAATGGGTTGAGGAGAGGATGAAGGATCCAAATAAATTTTTACAGGTGTTTTAGGTTGAGGAGGTCGGTTTTCACAATGTTACATGATACTCTTATTGCTAAATATGGTCTGGAGTTAACTTCTCAGATGTTGAATAGAAAATCACTAGCTATACATTATCCATTAGCAATATGAGCATATCCGCAAGGACTAGCCACTGGATACTAGTCCCTCTCAAGTCGATTTCAACACTCAGTTGACTCAACGAGGGAAACGGCGTTGAGCACTGACATTGCCGGAACCATTGCACCTGAAAACCGTGGAATATCTCGAAGATCGAGGGTAGAAGAGGACATCAAAACCACCCCGACGCCTGAAAGAAAGTGAGCATCACCTTCAAATGATGTCATCGCCAAGCAAGAATTTTTCCTGACCTCAATACTCCTTCAGCATCGGAACCGGCCAAACAACATAACCATAGTAGTATAATCCTTTCAGTGCAACTCTAAAAGTTGATCAAGCCATTTTATAAAGTTTCTTACGTTTAGTTGTGCTGATTCTCCTTACAATATTTTTTTTCGTCTCAATCGATTGTTATCAAGTGCAACTTTAGTTTAGTGAAAAGTATAAGTTCCACACTTTTCAATTAAAATCGTAAATTATATCTAGACTGAATTTTCATATTGTAGAAACGATTAAGACAAAAGAGAATCTCAATTTTCTTAATAGTAGTATTTTTTTTATCGTTGGACATCCAGATTTTGTTTTGTGTGGTGCTGATTGTGAAAACACACGTCTAAAAGATTTTTTTTTTGTACTACGGAGAATCAGCACAACTAAATTTAATCTCCTTGCGCTAGCTGTTGAATAGCCAATTGTCAAAAGCACATAGCAGGTCAAACAATAAAACTTGGTTGAATTATTCAGCTCACTAACAATGCCAGCGAGCCAAGATCGTTTACTTTCGTACGGATCTCCATTTTGCTTGTACTCCATCGACTCTCGATTTGGTTTACTTGCTAGCTCCAATAATGGCAGAAACCGCACTCATTCAGCTCGTGCGCTGCTACACTTTCCTCGCCACCATACTAGCCAAGCTCAAGCCCAGACGCGGCGCCGGCAGCCTGAACCTGCCTCCGGGCCCTTGGACACTGCCGGTGATCGGCAACACGCACAACCTGCTGGGCCCCCTGCCGCACCAGGCCATGCACAGGCTCGCCCAGAAGCACGGCCCTGTGATGCTCCTCCGGCTCGGCCACGCCCACACTGTCGTGCTCTCGTCCGCCGAGGCGGCCAGGGAGGCGATGGAGGTACACGGTGTCGCCTTCGCCGACCGGCCCGAATACGCCACCGGCAGCATCATCACCAACGGTGGCACGAACATCTTCGCGGAGCTTCTCAGCCCGACGCGCGTCCGGTCCTTCAGGCGCGTTAGGGAGGAGGAAGTGGCGAGGATCGTGTTTCATATCTCCTTCAGCATGTCCTATATGGGGCCGGTTCTCGTCAACGTCAGTGAGATTGTGAAGGACATGATGAAAGACGTCTTCACGAGGGTCTGTGTCGGTGAGACGGTGAAGCGCATTACGGACGTTGTCTTCTCGAGGATCTCCCTCGGCGACCGGTGCCCGCAGTGGAAGGCGTACCTCGAGGAGCTGGACAGAGCGATGGGGCTCATGTCAGGGCTCAGCCTGACCGACCTTTTCCCGACGTCACGCCTGGCGCGGAAGCTCAGGGGCAGGTCCCTGAGGGTGCGACGGGAGGCTCGCAGTAGGATCCAGTCCAGTGTGGACGCCATGATCCGTGAACACAAGACGCCGGCAATGGAGACGGAGGAAGAAGCTGATGATGATGTCGGTCGTGATGTTCCTAGCGATCTATCCACGTACGCACCCTTAACAACATGGGCGTGGAAAGGTCCCTCTGCTTCTGCTGATGATGTCGATCGCGATGTTCCAAGAGAGGACATGCTCACCACTCTGCTGCGGCTTCACAGCAATGGCGGTGTCGCTCTCACCAACGAAAGTGTCAGCAACATCCTCTTCGTAAGTCAACCACACCTCCCATATGTGCACGCCACAGCTCGATTATTATTTCTGTAATATATTTTGTCATGTCACCGTCAGGACATTTTCTATCTGGGGTCGGAGGCGGCCGCCGCAACGATAATATGGGCCATGTCAGAGCTTATCAGGAGCCCCAGCATAATGGCTATGGCACAGTCTGAAGTCCGGCGAGTCCACGGCAAGAAGGTGACCGAGGGGAACATCGACGGCCAGCTCCCCTACCTCCAGATGGTCATCAGGGAGACGCTCAGGTACCGTTGCTCCATCCGATGTCATGTACAGAGGAACCGAGCAAGATCATGGGATACGACGTGCTTCCAGGCACCACCATGTTCGTCAACGTATGGGCGATGGGTAGGGATGAGGAGAGCTGGACTGTCGCCACTGAGTTCAAACCCGAGAGGTGGTTCGAGAGCGAGAAGGTGGACCACGGTGGTTGTTCGGACTTCAGGTTCTTCCCCTACAGTACCACCCAGCGAATATGCCCAGCTGGTATGATGTTTGCGGTGTCGAACATCGAGATTGCCCTTGCGAGTCTTCTCTACCACTTAGACTGGAACCTCCCTGACGGTGGGAACTCAGAGGAGTTTGATATGGCCGAGGCGTATGATGGGATGACGACGCATCGTAAGACTCAACTATTGTTGAATGCAAGATCTACGTAATCTTGTTGGTTTACTAATTTGTAGTGTATGAACAGAACAGTAGGCGAGCAACTTCAAAATGTTTACATGTGGTGTGTATGAACAGAACAGTAGACGAGCAGAAAATTTTACTCAGATGGTAGGTGGGCAAATTTATGTCCAGGGCTCACAACTCTACTCTAGTAGATTCAATCCAGTAATAACTACATAAATAACATTTTCGTGAAAAAGTAACCACATTAGTAACAAGCATTGCTCTTTATCATGCTCTGAAACTAAAAACTGAGATTTCACTGACTAGAGCTTTATTTCTTACTTACCTACGGAGTTTGGAGAATACTCCGACATGATAGCCTGCAACAGGCAATTCCTATGCCGTCCCCGTCATATCTAATTGCCCGCAACCTCTAGCCATACTGCATTGTGGGTTCTTCGACCGAACCACGACTTCTTATATATTGCCAGAAATGAAGAACCATCTCATCAGCTGTTCAACTGTGAGTGTTAACATAGTACTAGTAACAACAATGGCGGAAGGAACAGATATCTATCGGTCATGCAATAGTTTACCATTTTTAAGTAGGAACAACATCATGCATTTTTCCCCAAAAGAAAGGATACCACTTGAACTGAATGTTGTTGATTCCCAGACGGATCAGCCCGTTCCTGGAGAAGAAAAAATGAAACTGGCAAACAAGGTGTCCTCCGACCACAAGACCAAGAAGTAGCAGTCCGCGATTCTGCAGTACGAGAAAGTGCTACGTCAAGTTGCGAGTCTCCACAAGGGCCATGAAGGTCATCGAGAAGCACGGACTCGACGCCATCACAGAGGCAGGGATCGACCTGAACAAAAAATGAGCCATCTTTGATCAATCTCCTAGCTATGCCGTCCTCTTCAATGTAATGTAGTACACTGCAAGGTTGGCTGTTGTTGAGCTTCCCATTTGTTCCAACTGTGCTTCATGTAAGTGACCAGCTTGTACTCGTTCGCTTGCTGATCATAGTTAGTTAGTGATCCAGCTGGTCTTGTATATTAACTGTAGGGGTGCTAGGTAGCTGCTAATTTTCAGCATGTCTCCATGTAGATTCTATGTTGAGTAGCTACGATCTATGACCAAGTTTGTAATGTAATGTGTAATATCTACCTATGGTACCTGTTGCCTTTCTGATGATCCCTCTTGGTATGATGATGAAGATATCCACTTGTTACATTGTGTCTTTATCTGGCTGATAAGCCTGAGATTCTAATCCTGGAGCTGATCTGGGTGACATCTTCAACCTGAGATAGAGCAACAGCATAAAACAGAAAACTCTATGCGCAACTGCAGACTGATGATGATTAAAAAGCTAATACATGGTGTTTGCTGAAACTTCGTTGTAAATAGTGGTGATATAAGTAAGTAACATCAATGGTCAGGCTGGTAGAATCTGCATCAGTAATCATCAGGTCATTCAAAATCCATCCCATTGAATTTGGCACCTTGTGTGAGGCATGCACAAGAGGCATCGTGGGTCTTCGGTGTCAAGGTTACACTGCAGTAAAAGAAACAATATGATCAAGAACCTGAATTATGTTTATCAGGTTCACCAGTAAGAACATTATCAGGTTCAGTCCAATTTAAAGGAGCTGCCTCAAGTTCTAAATTCGGAGATGCCATTTCCATCTGCACACTGCGGGCAGCTCCAAGTCATACCACCTTTCTCATGTTTCCTGAGCTTGAAGACATTTCAGCCTTACCGTGGCAACCCTGGAATTCAATTACCGCACCTATCCTTATGCCTGCCAATATCAATTCCATAATTGTGTTCCATCGGCTTCGGCCAAATCTGCAAATGATGCAAAGAGACATGGAAGGGATCAAACATCTTTAGGAAACACGATAAAACCACCATTACTTGGTGTTGCATGCAGATGGTATAACAAACCACCAGAATCAAATTAAAGCCGTGCATTCTACTGAAATGGAGTCACTACAACTGGAACCTGTAACTGTGACTATTTAATTGAATTCAACCAAATACTGTTGTTTTCTATGATTGAACCCAATGAATATCATTCCAGTTACCTCGGAACAACCTGATACTACTTGTTTCGGTGAAATATAGCCTACTAGCATGCAGTACAGAAAAAGGACTGAGATTTGAGGGATTGGAATTCAGTACACAAAAAAGTTCAGAAGCTTGCAACAAACACACATTGTTAGACAATGGACTGAAACAAGCATTCATGAACACAGATCCTTCACATTAAGCTGTATGGATAAACAATATCACTTGCGCGGATGGAAGAATATGACTGATGAAATAGATAACTGAAATATGTATAATTTTTCTAACAAGAAAATATATGACTAGTTAATTTCATACTGCTCACATGTTGGTTATAAGTCAAGGACTGAAGTGGCAAGAAGCACTAGCAGTCTAGCACCAACCAAGGCAGCATGCTGGTTATAATCTCCTAGATTCAAACAAAAGTATCAGGTTTTGAAAAAATTATATGAACCAACTCCGAATTAAATTTTAAAATGCCGGATAACAAAATTTGTAACCCAAATGAAATATTTTTAATGGCTGTGAATAATTTCCAATTGTTTAATATGCACTGGGAAACCACAAGTTTATTTTTTCATACATGTTAGACATACTTAAGATGACCCCTCCCAGGCCACTGCCAAAGTTCCCATAAGAACAAAGCTCAGGCAGGAAAAGAAGCAGCAGCACGCGTGCCCCAATGTTTAGAGCTCCAGTAGATGAACCACCGGCATCCATCCTCTTGTAGCCTGAAAAACTTCACTTGAAAAGCGCATGAATTTGGCTCCCCAGACAAGAGCTTCATGGTTTGCCTCATTTTCGGTAAAAAAAATCTACTTGACAG
Organism: Avena insularis; assembly: GCA_023614405.1. Taxonomy (NCBI): domain Eukaryota; kingdom Viridiplantae; phylum Streptophyta; class Magnoliopsida; order Poales; family Poaceae; genus Avena; species Avena insularis. The sequence goes on along the minus strand of CM042691.1, from coordinate 451,993,076 downwards.
GATCCACTGTCCCAGAGCATTAGTAACAGAATCTGTGCAATTTAGACTTTGTTGTACGGATCTTTTCTTATCAATATTCCATCGGGGGTGGAAGTAAAGATCACAAATGATGCTACTACTATAGATTCAAAGATGTTGCAGGATGAAACGCTCAAGGTTCAGGAAACATAGATATGTCATGGTCTGAGCTGCATATAGATGGTCCGACAAACCAACAGAAACAAGAACATGCATCAACTGAAATGCAGTCACTTCAATTCGAGCGTTGAAGCTCTACTGTTCTTATGATTGAGACCGAGTTCATATCATTCAGATTACTTCCGAACCTGGTACTACTTGGCATTTTCCGTTAACAACTGGATTGAAAGTTGGTTCCCAAAAATTGAGAAATTTGTATATAATGCGTGCATTAAGGATGTAATAACAAGGCAGCTAATACTTTAAGCACAATGCACCTATTTCTGAGAAATTTGCTAGCTGCGCATGTAGCTGTACGACTAAATCAACATATATAGAGTACCGGATGCAAGGAGTAACACCGATGAAGGAGAAAACTGAAATTCAGATAACTGCTCCAACAAAGAAGCCAATACTCTAACACTCCTGACAACGATAGTAAGAAGCCTACAAGTACTCAACCGAAGAAGTGCTAGCACAGAGGTGAGAAGATGATTTATTGTCACATCCTTCATCCTTAAACATCGTTGCAGTAGTCGAGCAGAACCTGAATAAGACGGAGAGGGCGGAGATGCTGGTTGTTGGCATTAGTGTCAGATCTACAAGGATAATACGAGGGACCCTCGTGAAAACTATTTCTGGGATGGTTGTTGGCACGGAGCTTCGGATCATTGGAGATAATCTCCATGGTGTTGTCCTTTAGGTTATACACGTGCATGGCATGCCCTCTGTAGTCTGAAGTTTGCACCCAATTAAACATGTATATGCAGTCGCCGTCGATGGACGGAAGCTTATTGGCATCCACAGACACACACCTCTCATCACTGAGGAACAATGCACAACCACCACGGATGCTCTGGACCTCCTCCAACAACTTGCGCTTGACGTCGACTCTGAAAACTTTCAAGGTTTGATCAAAATGGCGAACGGGCAGCAGACTCCACGAGATAAGATGATGCTCTGTCATCTCTGTCTAAATATATGTCTACGTGCAGCGGCATCTGGGCTATGACTACAAACTCATGATCACACTGCTCTGCTGATGCGACAAACTCGAATACCCATCCATTTGCATCAGCATAATAGATATTGCCTTGAAAGGTAACCATGCTAGCCACATAATCCGTTCCAGTTTCCTCCTCAGTAAATTCAGCGCTGGTCGGATCTGCATATATAACCGTGTGCCATCTCCATTTCCAGTCCCGCCACACAACCAACCTCGAGCGAGGGCCGCCGGTAACTGCAGTATACAGTTCATCGGCAGACCCTAGATGTTCCCATAAAGGAGCAGCAAAGTGGAGCATGCCGCCTGTCAAGGGGTTGAGGACACGAGCCAAGTATGGGTGCTCTCTTTCCCTGAGTACGATGAGCCCGTCGGAGGCGCCGAGGACGAGGTGGTCGCGGAGCACCGGGAGGCGCAGGCGGCGGAAGCGCCCGGTGGTGGTGTGGAGGAAGAGGCGAGCATCGTCGTCGTCCTGGATCTGCTTGGATTCCAGGTCGACCATGACCCAGTGCCGTGGACGGAAACGGTGGTCGGCGAACGCGGCGAGCGGAGGTGGCTTGGCGATGGCAGAGCGCCAGCTGGGGGAGACGGCCCTCATGTCCATGTACGTGTCGACGCCGCCGGTGGTGGAGAGGACGCAGTCGGCGATTCTTTCGACAAGCTCCGGTGGAAGCGAAACCCATTCCGGAATGACGGGTAGGGCATCGGACATGGTGCTGACGTGCGGCCGCCGCCTCTCGCTGCTCCAGTCACCCCCCTCCTTCATCGCCGTACCCCGGATCCTCGCCAAGCACCTCGAGCACGCCGCCTCGCGGTAAGGGCCAGAGATCGAGATCGGCGCCGGGAGGCGGCTAGGTGGCGACGGAGCAAGCTTGTATGGTTAGGATTTGGGGGAAGAAGCTCGCCTGCTTTGGGAAGAATGGTGAAGTTTTTCTTTTCGATATAAAATGGTTAGGGTTGTATAGCTGGGCCGGGTAACATATGCTCCTTTCGTTGGGCCTGATGTTTTTCTTTCCGAACTAGTATACGTTAAGATGGAAAAGGTATGATTCTAAAAAAAAATGGAAGGTATAAAATGATCAAATAATTCTCAGCCGTGTTAACAAATCTTAGGTAAAAAAAAGTGTTAACAAATCTTCTAGAAAAACCCAAACTTATTCTGTGCTTTTCAATGGAGCAAGCACAGATTCTTTCAAACCGAGCAGAGGTATTCGCCAGCGAAATCAGATCTCCCCGTACCTATTTCTTCTTGCTGTGGAGGGTTTAGGGTGCTTGTTAAAATATGCCATGATCTCGGGTGCAACGGCAGGTTGGCACCGAGGGTCAACCACCTTTTATTCGCAGATGATTGCATTCTATTTTGCAAAGCGGATATACCAGATGTAACCAAGATGAGACCGAGAAAACCCATGAAGGCTCTAAGGTCCAGGAGATCGAGTCCTCGCTGCCCAGGAGGTGAATGCTGCCTACGCACTTCTATTCTTGTAGACAGTTGTTGGGCCTCCAAGTGCAGAGGTTTGTAGAACAGCAGCAAGTTTTTTCTTAAGTGGATCACTCAAGGTTTATCGAACTCATGGAGTAAGTGGTCAAAGGTATTTCCTCTCAAGCAACCCTGCAATCAAGATACAAGAAGTCTCTTGTGTCCCCAACACACACAATACACTTGTCAGGTGTATAGGTGCACTAGTTCGCAAAGAGATAGTAAATACAAGTGGTATAGATATAAGACAGCGGTGCCAGAAAATAGCTTGATGGCGTGGAAGAGACTAAAAACAAACTGAAATAAAGATGGAAGCAAGCAAACATGTAACAGATCTAATTGCAAACGGTGTTTCAATGCTTAGAAACAAGGCCTAGGGATCATACTTTCACTAGTGAACACTCTCATATAAATATATTCTTTTTTATGATACTACGCTGAACTACTCTCCGGTTGAACACTCTAATCGATGGTAGGGCTATAACAGCACACCTCAAAGTCTATATTTCCCATCTAGATAACCCCACACTATCACCTTGAGCACTAGATGGTTCCAACAAACACCAATTTCATAATGACATCCAACTCCAATTATAACTCATAACAAGTATTTGTAATCTCTAGCCTAAGTGCCACCATGGTGTGCAGCCTTGTTCACACATGGGGAGAGCAGAGATCTATTAAAGCACTTGAGTAGCAAGGTAGATCTATAGATTACAAGCTCATGATCACAATATGATCATTCATAGAGAGAGATGAACACATAGCTACCGGTAGAACCCTTAGCCTCGAGGAAGAACTACTCCCTCATCATCATGGGAATCAGCAACGGCGATGGATATAGCGGTGGAGATCGATGGAGATGGCTCCGGGGGCACTTCTCCGTCCCGGAAGGGTGCCGGAACAGAGACTTTCTGTCCCCCCGAATCTCCCCTTCGGTGGCGGCGGCGCTGCGGAACTTTTCGTGGATTTCTGATTGACTCTCTAGGGTTTTTGTATCGAGAGGAATATATAGGCGAAAGGTCAAGGTCGGTGGAGGCCGGAGAGGACCACACCACCTGGTGGCGCGGCCAAGGGGGACCCGCGCCACCCTATGGTGTGGCTGGCCCCTGGCCCCTCTCCGTCTCGTCTTCTGGCTCCGTGTTCCTCCCGGTGAAATATTGACTTTGGCTTTTGTCCCGTCCAATTCCGAGTTTTTTTTTCGATATAAAATGGTTAGGGTTGTATAGCTGGGCCGGGTAACATATGCTCCTTTCGTTGGGCCTGATGTTTTTTTCTTTCCGAACTATATGTTAAGATGGAAAAGGTGTGATTCTCAAAAAAAAATAGAAGGTATAAAATGATCAAATAATTCTCAGCCGTGTTAACATATCTCAGGTAAAAGTGTTAAAAAACAAATCTTAGGTAAAAAAAGTGTTAACAAATCTTCTAGAAAAACCTAAACTTATTCTGTGCTTTTCAATGGAGCAAGCACAAATTCTTTCAAACCGAGCATAGGTATTCGCCAGCGAATTCCGATCTTCCCGTACCTATTTCTCCTTGTTGCGGAGGGTTTAGGGTGCTTGTTAAAATATGCCATGATCTCGGGTGCAACGTCAGGTTGCACCTATGGCACCGAGGGTCAACCACCTTTTATTCGCAGATGATTGCATTTTGTTTTGCAAAGCGGATATACCGGATGTGACCAAGATGAGACCGAGAAAACCCATGAAGGCTCTAAGGTCCAGGAGATCGAGTCCTCGCTGCCCAGGAGGTGAAGTTGTGCAAGCTCCTAGGTCAACTGCCCCCACATACGGAGCTCATCCTCACCGAAAAATGCATGAACGACTATGCCACTACCGCGCCCCTCGCTGAGCCACTTTGTCAGTCCGGATCGAAAAATGGAGAAGAGCCTCTGGAATCTGATGGCCAAGGGTTTGACCCCGAGCCATCAACCAGTCCAGAAGCAAATCCTTTTCCCATTCCCAAGGTGGAGTCTAGAACCTAACCGGAAAAGATGTTTGATTCTGTTGATGCTCTTCCAGAATTGAGAGCCACCTTGGCTACTAGTGTTCACAATGTTCGAAGCGTTGTGGTATCTAGCCATCAGCAATCTATGCCACAACTTGTGACTTTCCTCCGGGTCGAACACAAATCCAATTAAGCATCAACGCCACATTCAAGAACCTCGAATTCAAAACCCCTAGCCCCCAGGTCTTTAGGTCTACATACGTTTGGCCAATTAACCAAGTGGAATTTATTTTTATCAGTAACCCCTTCCCAAAATAAGCGGGCGATGTGTTTATCAAAGCTACCATGTGTGCCATCCGCCAACAAGTAAATGCTCATACAGAATATAGGCAGGCTAGAGAGGGGCGGATTAATCAAGGGAAATCTGGCAGCCGAGGACATGAATCGGCCCTGCCATGGGTCCACTTTGTGGCCCACGACAGAAACCAGACACTCCTAATCAAACATGCATAAGGGTTTCTCCCCCATCGAAAAACCCAGGTAAGTAAAGGGAAAGGCACCTTGTTTACAGTTAAGGAGTCTAGCTGCTCTAGCACTCTCTATCTGATCATCCCCAAGGACAAAAGCCTCACTCTTGATGAAGTTAATTTTCTACCCTGGGGACATTTCGAAACAGATTAGCAGGAGTTTCGGATTCTCAAGACACTTGTCGTTAATATCAACCATGAGAATGGTATCATCACTATACTGCAAGTGAGACACCCCACCTGGCATAAGACGGGGAACCAAACCTTGAATATGACCAGCAGCCGACGCCGCGTCGAGGATGGCTGCTAATGCATCAGCCATGAAATCAAATAATAGAGGGGAAATGGGGTCGCCCTGACGCACTCCGCTCTTGTTTCTAAAGAATGGTCCCACCACTCCATTAATGCTAATCGCAGTTTGGCCACCGACACCAACTGCAACAGTTTGTGAGTAGTCCCAGAATCAAAACCTTTCCGCATCAAGACCTCATGAAGGAACGACCAGCTAACTCGGTCATAGGCCTTCTCAAAATCCATCTTTAAGATTATCGCCCTAGTTTTCTTGGAAGTGAGTTCATGGATAATTTTGTGAAGAGCAAGGGCACCATCATGAATGTATCACCCCTTGATAAAGGCCGTTTGAGCCACAGAAATCGTTCGGTGCACAATCGGGGATAGCCTAGTGGCAAGAGCTTTAGAAACCAACTTAAAGATAACATTAATCAAAGCAATAGGCCGAAAGAGTTTAATATTGTCGGCCCTAGGAACTTTCGGAATCAACGAAAGAATGCCAAAATTAAGACGAGCAATGTACAGCCTGCCCAGCATGAAATCATTCAGAATCTTAAGGACAAGAGGCCTAATCACTGGCTAAAAGAATTTAAAGAAAGCTATAGGCAAACCATCATGGCCCGGGGCAGTATCCGATTTAGTCTCCTTAAGAACTGCATCAAGTTCCTTCGGAAGAAAAGTTAGTGCCACGGAGGCGTTATCATCACTAGACACCTTTTGTTGGTCATCCCAAAGGTCCACCCTAAGGGAAAGATTATAGGGTTCATCTGCGCCCATAAGCTACCTATAAAAGGCATAGATATGCGACTAGATCGCAGAAAACTCCAAAACCACGCCTTCCGGGGAGGACAACGTTTTAATAACGCATTTTCTACGTCTCCCATTATCAATGGCATGGAAGAATTTAGTGTTCGCATCCCCTGCAGCGTCCACTTAATCCTTCCCCGCCGACGCCAGTATTCTTCTTCACATTGAAAAATATGAACCAACCGTTCCTTAAGGTTATATTGACATGGGTATACCCTACGGGTTCTCGTGTTTAGCCTATACGGTCCATCCTAATGGGATCCTGATACATTGCAAATGCATCTATAATTTTTGATGTTTCATGCTTGGTTTTATCCACTTTCTTGTGTTTTGTCCACACTTTGGAGTGCTTCTCATATGATTTTTTGGACTAACCTATTAACAAGAGCCACAATGTCAGCTGCTTGTTTTCTGCTGTTTTTGGTTCCAGGAAAGTCACAAAATGAATATTCTCGGAATTGGACGAGACAAAAGCCAAAGTGCCTATTTTACTGGAAGTCATCTGGAGCCAGAATACAAGACAGAGAGGAGCCAGGGGGCCACCACACCACCTGGCCGCGCGGGCCAGGCCTGGCCGCGCCAGGGGGTGGTGTGGCCAGCCCAGGCACCCCCTTGGCCTCCCTCTTCGCGTATAAGTTGCCTTCTGACCTAAAAACTCAGGGGGGTCGACGTTTTTCCAGAAGGAGTTCCGCTCCGCCGCCACCATCAGATTCCACGAAACAGCACCAGAAACTCCGTTCTAGCACCCTGCCGGGACAGAGAATTGGAGGAGATCATCGCCATCATCATCACCATCACTTCTCCATCAACCATCCATGTCTCCCCCATCTATGAGTGAGTAATCCCCCACTGTAGGCTATGGGGATGGTAGGGATTGGATGAGATCGTTCATGTAATGGCATCAGATTGTTAGGGCATGGTGCCTAGTATCTTTTATTAGTGCTTTGTGACTTTGTTGCGACTTGTTATGCTTAATGCTTGTCACTAGGGCCCAAGTGCCATGATTTCAGATCTGAACATGTTATTGATTCATTATGATAGTACTGTTTATGGTCTTATCTGCAAGTTGTATACACACGTTGTTGTCCGGAACCAATGGCCCCAGTGATGTAAATCGGGATAACCGGAGGAATGGCTTTGATGTGAGGATCACATGTGTTCACAGTGTTAATGCTTTGCTCGGTGCTCTATTAAAAGGAGCACCTTAATTGCCGATAGTTCCTTGAGGCCCCGCTACAAACGGGCTGGCAGGACAAAAGATGTTGTGCAAGTTCTCATTGCGAGCACGTATGACTATATATGGAACACATGCCTAGGATTATCTAGTACTTGGATGCTTTATCTTATTTATCTGCAATTGCCCTATGTTCTGATTGCTATGTGAATTGTCTTGTCCATGAAACGCCCGTCCATCCATCCCTATGCCTACCGCACTCGAATCCCCTTTGTTCATCGCTATTGTTATTCTTGTCTTTACTTTACTACTCTCACATTACTTTACTATTCCTACTACAAAACTGTTGCTACTGATAAACTGCTGTGAGCAAGATTGTTTCCAGGTGCAGCTGAATTGACAACTCAGTTGTTAAGGCTTATAAATATTCTTTGGCTCCCCTTGTGTCGAATCAATAAATTGGGTTTCAATTCCCTCAAAAATACTGCGATACACCCCCTATACTTGTGGGTCATCAAGACTATTTTCTGGCGCCATTGGCGGGGAGCATAGCTTTATTTATCAAGTTCACTTGGATTCTCTATTGTTCGTTGCTATCCATCCATCATGGGTAAGTCTTGTGATGGCAATTTTCCTATTTTACCATCCACTACAAGAAGAGGTACGGTTCTGAACACCTCTACTGCTCTTGATCACCATCTGTTATAAGTAAGCTCGTTATACCACCACATACACATGCTACACACACCGCTACTACTGCTGAATCTGAAACTTCTGATACTTATGATGCTGCTTCTACTATGCTTGATAAGAGTGGTTCATTAGGTCCTTTCCTAGATGCTACGATTGCTAGAACTATAGCTGGAAATACCGAAACTTCTAATGAAGACACTACCACACCTGTTAGTTCACCTGAGTCTAGTGAAAGTTATGATATTGAAGATGGTTATGTTGAGATGACCGATGAATTTATTAAAGAATGTAAAAACACCCATGATAGGAGCGCTGCTAAGAGTCTCCTTGAGAGGCGTACTATTAGACCCAAATTGTCTCCTATTGCTAAGTTTGCTGCTTCTCCCATAAACATTACAGATAAAGATTATGATTTCTCTCTCGATCTATCTTACATAGCTATTGTCAAGAAAGAACCTTTTGTGGGACTAAGAATGAAAGTGCGGTAGCACATATGAATGAACATTCTACCATGAGTGGCTTGGTTTCTAATGATATTAAGATGCGTACTTACTTTGTTGCCAAGATCTTCCCTTTTTTACTGAAAGGAGAAGCTAAAACTTGGTTTAGTAATTTGCCTCCTAGATCTATTGATAGTCCTGAGTGCTTGATTAGTACTTTCCTGCAGAAATATTTTCCTCCTAGTGATAGACATGCCACTTTGCAGGAACTTTTTGATTTTAAACAGGGAGAAAAAGAGGTATTGCCTGAATCTTGGGCAAGGTTTTGTGCTTTGATTCATGCACAGGCTGGAAGTCCATTACCTAAGAATGAGCTTCTTGATATATTTTATAATGGACTAACCGAAGAATCTAGGACATACCTAGATAGTTGTGCTGATTGTGTTTTCAGGAATAGGACTCCTAAGGAAGCTGAGGAGTTAATGGCTAAAATAAGTAAGAATTATGAAGATTGGACTCCTCCTAAACAAGCTATACCTAAAGTAATTGTACCTGAACCTACTATTCCGATGCCTATTCCAACAACAAAGAAGAGGGGAGTTATTGAATTAAATGATGAAGTGATGAAGGAAGCTAAGAAATGTCTTAAGGAGAAGGGAATTAAAGCTGCAGATGTCAAGAATTTACCTCCTATAGAAGAATTATGTAAGCCTATTCCCTACTCATCCGCTATTGAGGTACACTCTCTCCAACACTTTGATGAAGGTGATATCCCTTACTCTAAACCTCCTGATCAATGCTTAGAAGAATTCGATATCTTTATTGTTAAGCAAGATAACTTTAATAAAAGGGTGCAAAATCATCTATTGGAAAACACTAGAGCTATTGTTGAGTTGAAATATATTGTGGAAACAACCTCTAATGATGTTAAAATGATTGTTGAACACTTTCAAATGGTTCAAACTCAAATAGATTAACTCATTAAAGTGCAAAAAGACTTGCTAGTTAATGCTGCTAAAGAAAAAACATGCTTATGAAATTAGAACTAGAAGTGGTGCTGCTACCCAGGATCCTCTATATCCTAAGGGGCATCCCAAAAGAAGTGAGCAGGATTCTCAACAAGCTGAAAATAGTGGCTCTACTCGTAAGAAAAGGAAAAAGAAACATAAAACTGTTGTAGAACCCTCTGAACCTGCTATAGATCCTAATAGTATATCTATCTCTGATGCTAAAATTGAAAGTGGTAATGAAGAAAATGAAGTTCCTAATAAAGAGAAAGTTGAGGAAGAACCTGAAAACCACACTAAGAATACTAAATACACCAAAGAAGATTTTATTGCTAAGAAACATGGTAGTGAAAGAGAACCTTGGGTCCAAAAACCTATGCCTTTCCCTGATAAGAAACACAAGCCAAAGGAAGATGAACACTATAATAAGTTTTGTGAGTGGATTAAACCTTTATTCTTGCAAATTCCTTTAACTGATGCTATTAAATTGCCTCCTTACTCAAAGTATATGAAGGATATTGTCTCTAATAAGAGGAAGATCCCTAATGAAGAAATTTCTACTTTGCTTGCTAATTATTCCTTTAATGATCAGGTTCCTAAGAAACTTGGAGACCCTGGGATTCCAACTATCCCTTGCTCTATTAAGAATAGTTATGTTAGAACTGCTTTGTGTGATTTGGGAGCTGGAGTTAGTGTTATGCCTTTCTCTCTCTATAGGAGGCTTCAACTATAAAAATTAATACCAACTGATATATCTTTGCAAATGGCTGATAAATCTACCACTATTCCTGTGGGTATATGTGAGGATGTACCTGTTCAAGTGGCTCATAATTGCTTGATATTAACTGATTTCGTTGTGCTTGAAATGCGTGAAGATGATAATATGTCTATTATTCTTGGGAGACCTTTTCTTAATACTGCAGGAGCTATTATCAATTGTAACCAAGGAAAGGTAACTTTCAATGTGAATGACAAGGAACATACTGTCTATTTCCCCAAGAGGATTGAAAGGATTTATGGTTTGAATTCAATTGAACATGTTGAGGGCATTCAAGTTGGAGAGATATATTGTCCCATACCAAGAGAAAAGTTTGAAACTATTATGATTGGGACCATTGCTATCAAGGATGAGGTAACATAATCATTAGTGGAATACAAAGTTTTGTCTCATACGGAATTGTTTTGGTAACAAGACCTGATCAACCTTGTTAACAAAAGGATTTCATTGAACAAAACAATGTTTTCACCATGATTATCTTCGCTTACTTCTATTCTATCCATTTTAGTTTTTGCTTATGCCTAACTTAAAGGCGTTAAAGAAAAGTACTTATTGGGAGATAACCCAAAAGTTTTAGATGAGTCTTGCAAGTTATTACTTCAGTAATAACCGCTCCTTATCCTTCTTATTTGCTTTTTGTGCCAAGAGTAACCTCTAATGAGAGAGAAGTAATGATTGGGAAAGTTGCTATCCCGAAACAGATTTATGTGCTTCACCGTAAAAATTCGTGTAAAATCTCTGTACGTCCTTTTGAGGCGTGAAATTTTGTGCTTCTGTCCCAGGTTGTTATCTAACTTTCGTTAATTCAACACTTTTTGATTTGAGCAACATAAGGTCTTTGAAAAAAATCTTCTTTACCTGCTGGTCTGTTCTGACAGATTTCTGCCATTTTCTGCATTTGCTTCTTGTTGGTTCCTTTTTGAGTTCTTTTGGGGAATTGAGCTTTTTGAGGGAAGTGCTACAATAGCTTGTATTTTAATGGAAGTTTTATGGGTGTTAGAACTGAACCTAAAGACCTATTATCTTGAGTGCACTAATGTTGCTAATAAAGATTGTGTGAAGTTTTGTGTGAAGGAAAAATTTCAGGTGTATGGAAGGAATGAGTAATGGGATGAAGGATGGACTAAAGCTCAAACTTGGGGATGCCACGCGTGTCACCCCAAGAAATATTCAAGAAGTACAAGCGTCAAAGCTTGGGGATGCCCAAGGCATCCTCTTCTTCATCAATAAAAATCCTAGGTTTCTTCCAAACGCTTCATTTTTATTGTTTCATGCACAGTTGTGTTGTTCTTGGAGCGTCTTCTTTTTCGTTTTCGTTTTGGTTTTTCGTTTGCTTTTTTTTCTTAGTTTTCTAAATAAATTGGTTGGACCTCCTCTTTCATGCATTGGTTTTCAAATAGTTTGGTTTGGTTTGGAAAAGAGTAGGAAAGTTCATGCTTAAGTGGTAAAGAGAGCTTGTTTTTGACAGTGGCCTATGCTTTGTCATGCCATGCTTGATATTGTTTTGGTTTTATGCTTAGTATTATTTGTTGTAGCATGAGTTGTTATAAACAATTGAGATTGCTTAATGTTCCTTGGATGAATCATGCGTTGTTTTAGCATATTAAAGCATAGTATAGTGGTATTCTCCTTTGATGCTTTATTTGGGTTGACTTGGCGCATGCTCACACCATGTTATGACTATCTCAAGTCACCATAAGCCTTTATGATCCTTTAGTTTTCAACTTGTACTATCACTTTATGCTTTGATCAATGATGTTTTATCGCTCTGCATGATTATGGTCGTTATTGCTCTCTTAGTTTGTCGCTCCCAGTCTTTTGCTAGCCTCCATAACCAAGTATGAGTTCCACTCATGCATCCAACTCCCTAAACCAAGTTTATAACAAGGCACTGGCCAAGGAGCAGACGCCGGAGCCAAAGAAAAGCAAGGATCCACCCAAGTACTATTCACTATCTTCTAGCAAGGACGAGCACGACTTGTCACGGCAACGCCGCAGCTCACAGCGACACGATCACAATTTCGACACGCATGACGAGATCACCCAGCGCAAAGTCAACAAGATCTGTGCCAAGCGCGCTTAATTAACTGAGTCGGAAGATGAAGGAATAGAGCTCTACGGCACCAGCTGCTTCAACAGATCCATATGGAAAACATGAATGACGAAAGGGTTCAAGCTCTCTTTGGATAACCCGAAGTTCGATGGCCTCCACGACCCTAAGATCCGGTTGGAAGACCACATATCTTCCATTAAGATGCATGGCGTGAAAAAGTGCACAACCATGCAATTGTTGGGTCCGCAGCATAGAAAACAAAAAATTTCCTACGATGAGAACTATACGCCAAGATCTATCTACTAGGTACAAAGCAATGGGGTGGACATACATCCATGGAGAACTTACCCTCTAAGACAACGAGCTTTGTTAACGAGTAGGAACTCGTGGTTGATGTAGTCGTACACTTGCCGATCTCAAGATCGTGAGGAAGTCCGAGCGTCGCAAATCAGCAGCGCATCCGCATCCTTTTACGTTCAAGCCACCGGACAACCTCCACCTCCTCGCTCTAGCGATCCAGTGAGCGACAACTCCTTCCAGACGAAATGCCACCGGGAACATGTATCTCGCTAATCCGAGACCATGGGGGAATAATTCTAGAGGGGGAGAGAGATCCTTCACAAGGAGGTGTGTGGATGAAGGAGGGAATGGGTGGCCTTTTATAGGAGGAGGGGGGTGCCCCTTCTCTCCATGGCCGGCACATGGGGGGTGACCCCTCACCTCCCCCATTCATGTGGTGGTAACCCCCCCACATTAAAATGCCTCTTCACATTCCCTTTTAAAGTCTCCACTTTAAATGCATTAAGTTTCTCCAAATTTAATGCTCTCTCATTTAATAAAACTCTTTTATTAAATTTATTCAGAATTTTGTTAATTACTTTAATTAACAAACATTCACATATAGCCCTTGCAATATTTCAATATCACATGCGAACCACTTTGCAATTTCACCGAAACAATTTCCGGTTTCTATTGAAACAATTCCTCGCTTTGCAATTCTTTCAGATGAAACATATGCTCCAAAATGGTGTCCGTAACTCTTAAGTGTGCCACCCTACGGTTCGCGAATAATGCGAGATGATCGAGACCCTTCTCCGATCAATAATCAGCCAGGACACGGAGATCCGTCTTGACTCCTACACATTCAACGATGACTCCTGTGATCGTGAGAACCTTTAACGCTTGTAACTAAATCCCTTTGTCTCTCGATATATTACATGTCCGAGATTTGATCATCGGTATCTCCATACCTAGTTTGATCTTGTTACCGACATGCACTCTTTTATCGTTCCCGTGATATAACATTCTAGTGATCACATCACTTGCTTGCAAGCTATCCCAATGTGATATCACCGAGAGGGCCCAGAGTATATCTATCCGTCATCTGGATTAACAAATTCCACTCTTGATCCATGAGCCTCAACATAACACCTTCGTAGCACTGAACCCATCTTTATAGTCACCCTGTTATGGTGTGACGTTTGATGTTATCAAGATACTCTTCCGGTGTTAGCAATTAACATGATCTCATGGTCTAAGGATAAAGATTACTTCGTATGATGTTATAGCAATATAAACACAATGACTTGATGATCGTAATGCTATACTTGATGAATGTTCATCACATCATTTCACAAATGCTGTGACCTTGTTATTAACAACATCCAATGTCCATGATCAGGAAACCTTGATCATCCTGTTAATCAACAAGCTAGTCTATAAGAGAGGCATGACTAGGAACCATTTTTGTTTATTAAACACACATGTATTGATGTTTCCTATCAATACAATTATAGCATGCAAAATAAACATCTATCATATACAAGGAATACATAATAACAACTTTATTATTGCCTCTCAGGGCATATGTCCTTGATCTCCCACTTGCACTAGAGACAATAATCTAGTTCACATAGTGATAAATCTAACACCCATGGAGTTACATTGTTGATCATGTTTTGCCTAGGAGAATTACTTTAGTCAGCGGATCTGCTACATTCAGGTCCGTGTGCACTTTTACAAATCTTTATATCTCCATCCTTGACATGCTCGCGGATGGAGTGAAACCGGCGCTTAATATGCTTGGAATTCTTGTGAGACCTTGGTTCCTTTGTGTTGGCTATGGCTCCATTGTTGTCACAATAGATCACCATCGGGTCCAACGCACTTGGAACCACACCCAGTTCCGTTATGAACTCCTTCATCCAAACCGCTTCCACCTTTGCTCAAGCGACAACATATTCCGCCTCCGTTGTTGATCCAGCTACCACAGGTTGTTTGGAGCTCCTCCAACTAACTGCTGCTCCGTTCAAGAGAAATACGTATCCGGATTGAGACTTAGAGTCATCCGGATCAGTGTCAAAGCTAGCATCGACATAACACTTAGCGACTAGCTCTTCTTCACCTCCGTATAAAAGAAACATATCCTTAGTTCTTCTCAAGTACTTAAGGATATTCTTGAGCGCTATCCGGTTCGAACCGGATCGATTGGTACCTACTAGTCAAACTAATAGCATGTGCCACATCCGGTCTTGTACATAGCATGGCATACATTATAGAGCCTATGGCTGAGGCATAGGGGTGTTTATTAAACTTCACAGAGTAAACGGAGTTTGCTGAAAGTTTGCAACAGGACTTTTAAACTTTAGATTGACACTCAAAACAATACGATACCAATTCGTAAAGAAAATATCCAGAATTTCTATAGTTCCACTATCTCAACTATAACTAAGCATAAGGTGGTGAACGGATGCCAATGACTACAACAAACTATGCAAATTCACTTTGATTGTGTTTATGATAAATTGAGTTCGACTAATCCAAATTACAAATGAACTCCCACTCAAAACAACATCCCTCGAGTTGTTTTAGTGATTACACGAACCAAATCCACTACACCAAGTCCGATCATCACGTGAGATGATGTAGCTTCAAAGGCGAACAATCAACATGTTCATCATATCATCCATATGACTCGTGCTTTACCTTTCGGTATTCCGTGTTCCGAGACCATGTCTCTACATGCTAGGCTCGTCAAGATTAACCTTAGTTTCTGCATGTGTAAATCTGGCTTGCACCCGTTGTATGCACACATAGAATCTATCACATCCGATCATCACGAGATGCTTCGAAACGACGAGTCTTAGCAATGGTGCCAACTAAGGACGAACACTTTATTACTTGATATTTAGTGAGAGGGATCATCTTATAATGCTACTGTCGCGATCTAAGCAATACAAGATGCATAAAGGATTAACATCACAGGCAATTCATAATTAGTGTGATATGATATGGCCCTTTCTTCTTATGCCTTTGATCTCCATCTCCAAAGCACGGACATGATCTCCATCATCACCAGCATTGCGTCAAGGTCGATTAAGCGCTTCATGGTTGTCCATCATCACTAGCAACTATTACAATTACTTGGAATAAAGCTATTACAAGATGAATAGACACGCAGGTCTTAACAGAATTAAAGACAACCATTAGGCTCCTGCAGGTTGCCATATTACAACAAGGATCATTGCATACATCAAATATAATCACAATCACATGATGGCCATATCACATCACAAAACCCCTGCAAAAACAAGTTAGACGCCTCTAATTTTCTTTGCATGTTTTACGTGGTTTGGGGCTTTCGAATAAGAACGGATCTTACCTCTGGCTGAACCACAACGTTGATACAAGTGCTATCAAGTGCAAAGTGTAGATTGGATCTATACTATGGTGGGGAGAGACACACCATAAAGCCACTTGTGCAAAGCAAGTTACGTCAAGCGTGGAGCAAGTCTCATGTGCGATGACATGTAATGTTAGCCCGAGCCGCTTCATCCCACCATACCGCAAGATGCAAAGTACACAAAGCAAAAGACGGCATGAGCACCAACGCCCACAAAACCATTGTGTTCTACTCGTGCAACAGATCTATGCATAGACACGGCTCTGATACCACTGATGGGTTCATAGCATGGAAAACAAAAAAATTCTATCGCAAGAACGAACAAAACCTAGATCTAATCTAGATAAAAGCCAAGATCTAATCTATTAGACATGTGCAACGAGATAGATCTGTACTAACCCTTGTAGATCCGAAAGCCTTGTGCGAGAACGGATCTCGTGGTTGATGTAGTCGATCACTTGCCGATCTCAAGATCGAGTGGACGATCCTTCGTGGCAGTGTTCGGCAGCGCTTCCAGAGCAGTCACACGTCGGTCGAAGCAGACCTTCCTCTCCCCGTTCCAGCGAGCAGTGGAGGTAGTAGATCTTCTCCACGGAATCCCAGCAGCACGACGGTGTGGTGGTGGTGGTGGAGTAGAGAATTCTGCAGGGCTTCGCCTAAGCCGGAGCAGAGGGAAGGAGGACGAGAGAGGCGGCGGCTAGGGTTTGTTATGGAGAGCACTAGGGGGTGGCGCCCCCTCCCTTCTATTTAAAGGAGGGAGGCGCCATGGGAAGGGGAGTCCTAGTAGGACTCCCCTCCCTCCTTGGCCGGCGGATTGGGAGGGGGGGGAGGAATCCTCCTCCCCCACGAATCCGTGTCTTGCCCCACTTGGACTTCCTTGATCCTTTCTTGGTTTTCAAGCAAACTCCAAGAATTCTCTTAGAACCTTCCGGAACATTCCGAAACCTTCTAGAATCCCCATACAAACACTCTGGAACATTTCCTAACTTAGAAAATGATCCCCAATATATGAATCTCATTCTCCGGACAATTCCGGATCTCCTCGTGATGTCCCGGATCCAATCCGAGACTCCGAACAACATTCGGTCTCCAACGCACATTCCATATCTACTTAAAACATCTTCGAACCTTAAGTGTGTCACCCTACGGTTCGTGAATATGCAGACATGATGGAGACACTTCTCCGATCAATAACCATCAGCGGGATCTGGAGATCCATAACGGCTCCCACATACTCAACGATGACTTCGTGATCAATAGAACCATTAACATACGAAACCAATTCCCTTTGTCACGCGATATTCTACTTATCCGAGGTTTGATCGTTGGTATCTCCATACCTAGTTCTACCTCGTTACTGATAAGTACTCTTTACTCGTTCCATGTTATGCCATCCCTTGTGACCTAGTCACATGCTTGCAAGCTAACTAGATGACATTCCACCGAGAGGGCCCGGATCATATCTATCCGTCATATGGATGGACAAATCCCAATCTTGGTCCATGCGCTTCAACACATACTTTCAGAATACCCAATGACACCTTTATAACCACCCGATTCTGAGCGGTGTTTGATGTCATCAAAGTATCCATCCGGTGATGGTGATTAACATAACCTCTTGGTCGAAGGATTAGGTTACTATGCATTTGAAAGCTTGTAGCAAAACGAACTTAATGACTTGATCTTATGCTATGCTTACTATGGGTGTGTGTCCATCACATCATTCTCCTAATGATATGATCTTGTTATTAACGACATCCAATGTCCATGATCAGGAAACCATGATCATCCATTGATCAACAAGCTAGTTTAACAAGAGGCTTACTAGGGACTCTTTTATGTTTACAAAACACACAAGTATTAATGTTTCCGGTTAATACAATTATAGCATGGGATGTAAACATTCATCATAAACACAAAGATATAATAATAACCACTTTTATTATTGCCTCTTGGGCATATCTCCAACAATTAGCATCCTTAGGATCGACAAAACCCTTAGGTTGTATCATATACAACTCTTCTTCAATATTACCATTGAGGAACGCAGTTTTGACATCCATCTGCCATATTTCATAATCGAAATATGCAGCAATTGCTAACATAATCCTAACCGACTTAAGCATCGCTACGGGAGAGAATGTCTCATCGTAGTTAACTCCTTGAATTTGTTGAAACCCCTTTGCGACAAGTCGAGCCTTATAGCTGGTCACTTTACCATCAGCATCAGTTTTTCTTTTGAAAATCCATTTATTCTCAACGGCCTTTCGATCGTGAGGTAAGTCCACCAAGTTCCAAACTTGGTTCTCGTACATGGATTCCATCTCGGATTTCATGGCTTCTAGCCATTTGTTGGAATCCGGGCTCATCATCGCTTCTTCATACGTCGCAGGGTCATCCATTTCATCAACCATGAAATTCACAACAGGATTGCCATACAGTTAGGGGCTGCGTGTCACCTTGACCTGCGAGGTTCGGTGGTGTCCTCTTTCCGAGTTTCATGATCAATATCATTAGCTCTCTCTTCATTAGGTGAAGTCAACTCCGAAACAACTTCTGGAGCTACGCTACTCGCCATTTCATGAAGAGAAGTTTCAATAACCTCTTCGAGATCTACCTTCCAACTACTCACACCTTTCGCGAGAAACTCCTTCTCAAGAAAGGATCCATTCTTGGCAACAAAGACCTTGCCCTCGGATCTGTGATAGAAGGTATACCCAATCGTTTCCTTAGGGTATCCTATGAAGACGCATTTTTCCGCTTTGGGTTCGAGTTTATCCGGTTGAAGTTTCTTCACATAAACATCGCATCCCCAAACTTTAAGAAATGACAGCTTAGGTTTGTTTCCAAACCATAATTCATACGGTGTCTTTTCAACGGATTTAGATGGTGCCCTATTTAAAGTGAATCTTGCTGTTTCGGTGCATAACCCCAAAATAGCGGTGGCAAGTCGATCGGAGACATCATAGATCGAACCATATCCAATAAGGTACGATTACGGCGCTCAAACACACCATTACGTTGTGGTGTTCGTGCGTGAGTTGTGAAACTATTCCACACTCTTTCATGTGTGTGCTAAACTCGTAACTTAGATACTCTCCTCCACGGTCAGATCGTAGAAATTTGATCTTTCTATTACGATGATTTTCCACTTCATTCTAAAATTCCTTGAACTTTTCAAAAGTTTCAGACTTGTGTTTCATCAAATAGATATACCCATATCTACTCAAATCATCCGTGAAAGTAACAAAATAACGATATCCACCTCGCGCCGACACACTCATTGGTCCACACACATCAGTATGTATGATTTCCAATAAATCTGTCGCCCGTTCCATTGAACTGGAAAACGGCGTTCTAGTCATCTTGCCCATAAGACATGGCTCACATGTATCAAATGATTCAAAATCAAGTGATTCCAAAAGTCCATCAGAATGGAGTTTCTTCATGCGTTTAACGCCAATATGACCTAGACGGCAGTGCCACATATATGTAGATATATCATTATCAAGTTTAATTCTTTTAGCATCAATATTATGAATATGCGTAATACTACTATCGAGATCCAACAGAAATAAACCATTCAACATAAGTGCATGACCATAAAAGATATTATTCATATAAATCGAACAACCATTGTTTTCAGACTTAAATGAATAACCACTTTGCATCAAACACGATCCAGATACAATGTTCATGCTCAGTGCAGGCACCAAATAACAATTATTTAGGTTTATAACTAATCCCGATGGCATATGGAGGCAGCGTTAAATGACGGCGATCACATCAACTCTTGATCCATTGCCGACTCGCATCGTGACCTCATCCCTTGCTAGTGGTCGCTTGTTCCGTAGCCCCTGAACCGAGTTACATATATTAGCAACCGATCCTGTATCAAATACCCAGGTGCTACTGCGAGTACTAGTCAAGTAAACATCAATAACATGTATATCACATATACCTTTGTTTGCCTTGCTGGACTTCTTGTCCGCCAAATACTTAGGGGCGATTCGCTTCAATGGCGATCCCTTGCAATAGTAGCACTCGGTGTCAGACTTAGGGCCAGCTCGGAGTTTCTTTTCAGGCGCGGCAACAGACTTGCCTCCCTTCTTTCCCTTGTGCTTGCCTTTCTTGTCCTTCTTGAAACCGGTGGTACTATTGATCATCAACACTTGATGTTCTTTCCTAAGCTCCACTTCTGCAGTCTTAAGCATTGACAGAAGCTCGGGAAGAGACTTGTTCATGCCCTGCATATTATAGTTCATCACAAAGCTCTTGTAGCTAGGTGGCAGAGATTGGAGAACACGATGTATGCCTAAGTCAATGGGAATCGTTATTCCCAAGGATACAAGCTTATCGGCGTACCCAGACATTTTGAGTACGTGCTCACTAACGGAGCTGTTTTCCTCCATCATGCAGCTCAAGAACTTTTCTGTAGCATTATAACTCTCTACGGCAGCATGGGTATCGAAAATCATTTTCAATTCTCCCATGTTATCAAAGGCATTGCCATTTTCGAAACGCTTTCGAAGTTTTGGCTCTAGCCCATACAGTATGCCGCAATGAACTAAGTTGTGGTCCTCCTGACGAGTTATATAGACGTTCTTTTCCTCGTTAGGGGCATCAGGAGCTGGTGGGGGGCCTAGCGGCGCATCTAGCACATATTGCTTTTGTGCAGCAGTGAGGAGAATCCTCAAATTCATAGCCCGATTTGTGAAGTTGCTACCATTATGACATGTTTCTCTTTCTCCATGAACACATTGAAATTAAAAGCGGTGGTGCCATCTACAATGAATTTGTAAAGTATATTTAGACTAAGTTTATGATAGATTGAGTTCAACTAATCCAAATTACTAATGAACTCCCACTCAAAAATGACATCCCTCGTGTCCTTTTGGTGATTACATGAACCAAATCCACTACACCAAGTCCGATCATCACGTGAGTTGGTGTAGCTTCAAAGGTGAGCATCTATATGGGCATCATATCAACTATATGACTCATGCTTAACCTTTCGGTCCGTGTTCCGAGGCCATGTCTGTACATGCTAGGCTCGTCAAGTAAGAACCTTAGTATTTGCGTGTGTAAAGCTGTCTTACACGTTGTATGAAAGCGTAGAGTTGAGAACACCCGATCATCACGTGATGCCTCAAAACACGATCCACAAAACGGTGCATACTTAAGGAAGAACACATTTTATCTTGATATCTAAATGAGGGATCATCTTATAATGCTACCAAACGCGCCAAAACAGCAATATAAGATGCTAACATCTAATGTGTGAAGTGAGGTGATATGGTCCATGCATTTGATCTCTATCATTTGCATCGTGGTATGATCTCTATCATTCCTTTGTGTAAGGCCAAGGTCTATGGAACTTACGTTAAATGAGTTAAGAGTATCTATCATACATCTACTTACAACAATACCATATCAATACACTAGCCCGAACGATCTAAACTAGACGCCTCTAATTTATCAATTGCAAGTTTTATGTGGCTTAGGGCTTTGAGATAGAACCGTTCTCACCTATGAACATGAACAACGAGGATAACTAAGTTATTAGCAACTCGTTGTAAATCAGATATTGACTATAGTAGGAGAGACAGACACCGCCATGACCACTTATGCAAAACAAGTTGCATGTCAGTCGTGGAACCGGTCTCATGTACGATGACATGTAAGGTTGGTCCGGGCCGCTTCATCCCACTATGCCACCAATATCCAAAATACATAGAAGATGCAATAACATGATCATCATCGCCCACATATCAACCATATGTGTACTACCCGTGCTAAGCACCTACGCATAGATCAGGCTCTGATACCACTGTTGGGTCTGCAGCATAGAAAACAAAAAAATTCCTACGGTGTGAACTACACGCCAAGATCTATCACATTGGGATAGCTTGCAAGCAAGTGATGTGATCACTAGAATGTTATATCACGGGAACGAGAAAAGAGTGCATGTCGGTAACGAATTCAAACTAGGTATGGAGATACCGATGATCGAATCTTGGACATGTAATATATCGAGAGACAAAGGGATTTAGTTACAAGCGTTAAAGGTTCTCACGATCACAGGAGTCATCGTTGAATGTGTAGGAGTCAGTACGGATCTCCAGGTCCCGCTGCTGATTATTGATCGGAGAAGGGTCTCGATCATGTCTGCATTATTCGCGAACCGTAGGGTGGCACACTTAAGAGTTACCGGACACCATTTTGGACCACATATGTTTCAGACGAAAGAATTGCAAAGCGCAGGAATTGTTTCAATAGAAACCGGAAATTGTTTCAGGTGAAATTGCAGAAAGTGGTTCTGCATGTGATATTGAAATATTGCAAGGGGCTATATGTGAATGTTTGTTAATTAAAGTAATTAACAAAATTCTGAAAAAAATTAATAAAAGAGTTTTATTAAATGAGAGAGCATTAAATTTGGAGAAACTTAATGCATTTAAAGTGGAGACTTTAAAAGGGAATGTGAAGAGGCATTTTAATGTGGGGGGTTACCACCACATGAATGGGGGAGGTGAGGGGTCACCCCCCATGCCCCGGCCATGGAGAGAAGGGGCACCCCCCCTCCTCCTATAAAAGGCCACCCATTCCCTCCTTCATCCACACACCTCCTTGTGAAGGATCTCTCTCCCCCTCAAGAATTATTCTCCCATGGTCTCGGATTAGCGAGATACATGTTCCCGGTGGCATTTCGTCTGGAAGGAGTTGCTTCTTCCGCTGGATCGCTGGAGCGAGGAGGTGGAGGTTGTCCGGTGGCTTGAACGTGTGTGCGAGTGCGGATGCGCTGCTGATTTGCGGCGCTCGGACTTCCTCATGATCTTGAGATCGGCAAGTGTACGACTACATCAACCACGAGTTCCTACTCGTTAACAAAGCTCATTGTCTACGAGGGTAAGTTCTTGTTGGATGTATGTCCACCCGTTGCTCTGTACCTAGTAGATAGATCTTGGCGTGTAGTTCACACCGTAGGAATTTTTTTGTTTTCTATGCTGCAGACCCAACAGTAGTATCAGAGCCTGATCTATGCGTAGGTGCTTAGCACGGGTAGTACACATATGTTGATATGTGGGAGATGATGATCATGTTATTGCATCTTCTATGTATTTTGGATATTGGTGGCATAGTGGGATGAAGCGGCCTGGACCAACCTTACATGTCATCGTACATGAGACCCGTTCCACGACTGACATGCAACTTGTTTTGCATAAGTGGCTGGCGGGTGTCTGTCTCTCCTACTATAGTCAATATCTGATTTACAATTAGTTGCTAATAACTTAGTTATCCTCGTTGTGGTTCATGTTCATAGGTGAGAACGGTTCTATCTCCGAAAGCCCTAAGCCACGTAAAACATGCAATTGATAAATTAGAGGCGTCTAGTTTAGATCGTTGCTGGGCTAGTGTATTGATATGGTATTGTTGTAAGTAGATGTATGATAGATACTCTTACAACACACTCAACGTGTAAGTTCCATAGACCTTGGCCTTACACACAAAGGAATGATAGAGATCATACCACGATGCAAGTGATAGAGATCAAATGCATGGACCATATCATCAAACTCTACACATTAGATGTTAGCATCTTATACTGCTAGTTTGGCGCGTTTGGTAGCATTATAAGATGATCCCTCATTTAGATATCAAGATAAAAAATGTGTTCTTCCTTGAGTATGCGCCGTTCTGTGGATCGTGTTTCGAGACATCACGTGATGATCGCGTGTACTCGAATCTACGCTTTCATAGGAACGGGTGTAAGACAGTTTTACACACGCGAATACTAAGGTTCTTACTTGGCGAGCCTAGCATGTACAGACATGGCCTCGGAACACGGACCGAAAGGTTAAGCATGAGTCATATGGTTGATATGATGTCCATATAGATGCTCGCCTTTGAAGCTATATCAACTCACGTGATGATCGGACTTGATGTAGTGGATTTGGTTCATGTAATCATTAAAAAGGCACGAGGGATGTCGTTTTTGAGTGGGAGTTCATTAGTAATTTGGATTAGTTGAACTCAATCTATCATAAACTTAGTCTAAATAAACTTTACAAATTCTGTTGTAGATGGCACCACCTGCTTTTAATTTCAATGTGTTCATGGAGAAAGAGAAACTTGCTGCGAATGGTAGCAACTTCACCAACTGGGCTATGAATTTGAGGATTCTCCTCACTGCTGCACAAAAGCAATATGTGCTAGATGCGCCGCTAGGCCTCCCATCAGCTCCTAATTCCCCTGACGAGGAAAAGAATGTCTATGTGACTCGTCAGGAGGACCACAACTTAGTTCATTGCGGCATACTGTATGGGATAGAGCCAGAACTTCGAAAGCATTTCGAAAATGGCAATGCCTTTGATACCATGGGAGAATTGAAAATGATTTTCGATACCCATGCTGCCGTAGAGAGTTATAATACTACAGAAAAGTTCTTTAGCTGCATGATGGAGGAAAACAACTCCGTTAGTGAGCACGTACTCAAAATGTCTGGGTACACCGATAAGCTTGTGTCCTTGGGAATAACGATTCCCATTGACTTAGGCATACATCATGTTCTCCAATCTCTGCCACCTAGCTACAAGAGCTTCGTGATGAACTATAATATGCAGGGCATGAAGAAGACTCTTCCCGAGCTGACAATGCTTAAGACTGCAGAAGTGGAGATTAGGAAAGAACATCAAGTGTTGATGATCAATAGGACCACCGGTTTCAAGAAAGACAAGAAAGGCAAGCACAAGGGAAAGAAGGGTGGCAAGTCTATTGCCACGCCTGAAAAGAAACCCCGGGCTGGCCCTAAGTCTGACACCGAGTGCTACTATTGCAAAGGGACTGCCCATTGGAAGCGCAACTGCCCCAAGTATTTAGCGGACAAGAAGTCCAGCAAGGCAAACAAAGGTATATGTGATATACATGTTATTGATGTGTACTTGACTAGTACTCACAGTAGCACTTGGGTATTTGATACCAGATCGGTTGCTAATATATGTAACTCGGTTCAGGGGCTACGGAACAAGCGACAACTAGCAAGGGATGAGGTCAGGATGCGGGTCGGCAATGGATCAAAAGTTGATGTGATCGCCGTCGGGACGCTACCTCTCCATTTGCCATCGGGATTAGTTATAAACCTAAATAATTGTTATTTGGTGCCTGCACTGAGCATGAACATTTTATCCGGATCGTGTTTGATGCAAAGTGGTCATTCCTTTAAATCTGAAAACAATGGTTGTTCGATTTATAAGAATGATATCTTTTATGGTCATGCACCTATGTTGAATGGTTTATTTCTGTTGGATCTCGATAGTAATATTACGCACATTCATATTGTTAATGCTAAAAAGATTAAACTTGATGATGATATGTCTACATATATGTGGCACTGCCGTCTAGGTCATATTGGCGTTAAACGCATGAAGAAACTCCATTCTGATGGACTTTTGGAATCACTTGATTTTGAATCATTTGATACATGTGAGCCATGCCTTATGGGAAAGATGACTAGAACGCCGTTTTCCGGTTCAATGGAACGGGCGACAGATCTATTGGAAATCATACATACTGATGTGTGTGGACCAATGAGTGTGTCGGCGCGAGATGGATATCGTTATTTTGTTACTTTCATGGATGATTTGAGTAGATACGGGTATATCTATTTAATGAAACACAAGTCTGAAACTTTTGAAGAGTTCAAGGAATTTCAGAATGAAGTGGAAAACCATCGTAATAGAAAGATCAAATTTCTACGGTGAGGAGAGTATCTAAGTTACGAGTTTAGCACACACATGAAAGAGTGTGGAATAGTTTCACAACTCACGCCTGCCGGAACACCACCAACGTAATGGTGTGTCGGAACGTCGTAATCGTACCTTATTGGATATGGTTCGATCTGTGATGTCTCTGACTGACTTACCACTGTCATTTTGGGGTTATGCACTGGAAACAGCTGCATTCACTTTAAATTGGGCACCATCTAAATCCGTTGAAACGACACCGTAAGAATTATGGTTTGGAAACAAACCTAAGCTGTCATTTCTTAAAGTTTGGGGATGCGATGTTTATGTGAAGAAATTTCAACCGGATAAACTCGAACCCAAAGCAGAAAAATGCGTCTTCATAGGATACCCTAAGGAAACAATTGGGTATACCTTCTATCACAGATCCGAGGGCAAGGTTTTTGTTGCCAAGAATGGATCCTTTCTTGAGAAGGAGTTTCTCGCGAAAGGTGTGAGTAGTCGGAAGGTAGAACTCAAAGAGGTTATTGAACCTTCTCTTCATGGAATGGCGAGTGGCGCGGCACCAGAAGTTGTTTCGGAGTTGACTTCACCTGATGAAGAGAGAGCTAATGATAATGATCATGAAACTCCGAAAGAGGACACTACCGAACCTCGCAGGTCAAGGCAGACACGGCAATCTGCACGACAATCCTATTGTGAATTTCATGGTTGATGAAATGGATGACCCTGCGACGTATGAAGAAGCGATGATGAGCCCGGATTCCAACAAATGGCTAGAAGCCATGAAATCCGAGATGGAATCCATGTACGAGAACCAAGTTTGGAACTTGGTGGACTTACCTCACGACCGAAAGGCCGTTGAGAATAAATGGATTTTCAAAAGAAAAACTGATGCTGATGGTAATGTGACCATCTATAAGGCTCGACTTGTCGCAAAGGGGTTTCGACAAATTCAAGGAGTTGACTATGATGAGATATTCTCTCCCGTAGCGATGCTTAAGTCGGTTAGGATTATGTTAGCAATTGCTGCATATTTCGATTATGAAATATGGCAGATGGATGTCAAAACTATGTTCCTCAATGGTAAGATTGAAGAAGAGTTGTATATGATACAACCTAAGGGTTTTGTCGATCCTAAGGATGCTAATAAGGTATGCAAACTTCAGCGATCCATCTATGGACTGAAGCAAGCATCCCGGAGTTGGAATCTCCGCTTTGATGAGGTGATCAAAGAGTTTGGATTTGTCCAAACTTATGGAGAGGCTTGTATTTACAAGAAAGTGAGTGGGAGCAATGTGGCATTTCTGATATTATATGTGGATGACATATTATTGATTGGAAATGATATAGATCTTTTAAATAGTGTTAAAAGTTATCTAAACAGCAAATTTTCGATGAAAGACCTTGGTGAAGCGTCATATATATTAGGCATTAAAATCTATAGAGATAGATCAAGGCGCCTAATTGGGCTATCACAGAGTACATACCTTGATAAGATATTAAATAAGTTTAATATGGACGAAAGTAAGAAGGGGTTCTTACCTATGTTGCAAGGCAAGACATTGAGTAAGACTCAAAGTCCGGCTACGACGGAAGAAAGAGAGATGATGGATAAGATCCCCTATGCCTCGACCATAGGCTCTATTATGTATGCCATGCTATGTACAAGACCGGATGTGGC
The DNA here is from genome assembly GCA_023614405.1 of Avena insularis. NCBI lineage: Eukaryota > Viridiplantae > Streptophyta > Magnoliopsida > Poales > Poaceae > Avena > Avena insularis. The sequence goes on along the minus strand of CM042691.1, from coordinate 451,965,587 downwards.
ACATGCTATTAATTTGACTAGTAGGTACCAATCTGATCCAGGTTCGGAACACTGGATAGTGGTAAAGAACATCCTCAAGTACTTGAGAAGAACTAAGGATATGTTTCTTATATACGGAGGTGAAGAAGAGCTAGTCGCTAAGTGTTATGTTGATGCTAGCTTTGACACCGATCCGGATGACTCTAAGTCTCAATCCGGATATGTATTTCTCTTGAACAGAGCAGCAGTTAGTTGGAGGAGTTCCAAACAACCTCTGGTGGCTGGATCAACAACGGAGGCGGAATATGTTGTTGCATCAGAAGCGGCGCAGGAGGCAGTTTGGATGAAAGAGTTCATTACAGAACTGGGTGTGGTTCCCAGTGCGTTGGACCCCATGGTGATCTATTGTGACAACAATGAAGCCATAGCCAACGCAAAGGAACCAAGGTCTCACAAGAATTCCAAGCATATTAAGCGCCGGTTTCACTCCATCCACGAGCATGTCAAGGATGGAGATATAAAGATTTGTAAAGTACACACGGACCTAAATGTAGCAGATCCGTTGACTAAAGTTCTCCCTAGGGCAAAACATGATCAACACCAGAACTCCATGGGTGTTAGATTTATCACTATGTGAACTAGATTATTGACTCTAGTGCAAGTGGGAGACTGAAGGAAATATGCCCTGAGAGGCAATAATAAAGTTGTTATTATATATATTCCTTATATATGATAGATGTTTATTTTACATGCTAGAATTGTATTGATCGGAAACATCAATACATGTGTGTTTAATAAACAAAAAGGGTTCCTAGTTATGCCTCTCTTATAGACTAGCTTGTTGATTAACATGATGATCAAGGTTTCCTGATCATGGACATTGGATGTTGTTAATAACAAGGTCACACCATTGGTGGAATGATGTGATGAACATTCATCCGAAGTATAGCATTACGATCAAGTCATTATGTTTATATTGCTATTACATCATAGGAAGTAATCTTTATCCTTAGACCATGAGATCATGTTAATTGCTAACATCGGAAGAGTATCTTGATAACATCAAACGTCACACCATAACAGGGTGACTATAAAGATGGGTTCAGTGCTACGAAGGTGTTATGTTGAGGCTCATGGATCAAGAGTGGAATTTGTCAATCCAGATGACGGATAGATATACTCTGGGCCCTCTCGGTGATATCACATTAAGATAGCTTGCAAGCAAGTGATGTGATCACTAGAATGATATATCACGGAAACGAGAAAAGAGTGCATGTCGGTAACGAGATCAAACTAGGTATGGAGATACCGATGATCGAATCTCGGACATGTAATATATCGAGAGACAAAGGGATTTAGTTACAAGCGTTAAAGGTTCTCACGATCACAGGAGTCATCGTTGAATGTGTAGGAGTCAAGACGGATCTCCGTGTCCTGGCCGCTGATTATTGATCGGAGAAGGGTCTCGATCATGTCTGCATTATTCGCGAACCGTAGGGTGGCACACTTAAGAGTTACCGGACACCATTTTGGAGCACATATGTTTCAGACGAATGAATTGCAAAGCGCAGGAATTGTTTCAATAGAAACCGGAAATTGTTTCGGGTGAAATTGCAGAAAGTGGTTCTGCATGTGAAATTGAAATATTGCAAGGGGCTATATGTGAATATTTGTTAATTAAAGTAATTAACAAAATTGTGAATAAATTTAATAAAAAGAGTTTTATTAAATGAGAGAGCATTAAATTTGGAGAAATTTAATGCATTTAAAGTGGAGACTTTAAAAGGGAATGTGAAGGGGCATTTTAATGTGGAGGGGTTACCACCACATGAATGGGGGAGGTGAGGGGTCACCCCCCATGCGCCGGCCATGGAGAGAGGGGGCACCCCCTCCTCCTATAAAAGGCCACCCATTCCCTCCTTCATCCACACACCTCCTTGTGAAGGATCTTTCTCCCCCTCTAGAATTATTCCCCCATGGTCTCGGATTAGCGAGATACATGTTCCCGGTGGCATTTCGTCTGGAAGGAGTTGCTGCTTCCGCTGGATCGCTGGAGCGAGGAGGTGGAGGTTGTCCGGTGGCTTGAACGTGTGTGCGAGTGCGGATGCGCTGCTGAGTTGCAGCGCTCGGACTTCCTCACGATCTTGAGATCAGCAAGTGTACGACTACATCAACCACGAGTTTCTACTCGTTAACAAAGCTCGTTGTCTACGAGTATAAGTTCTCGTTGGATGTATGGCCACCCGTTGCTTTGTACCTAGTAGATAGATCTTGGCGTGTAGTTCACACCATAGGAAACTTTTTGTTTTCTATGCTGCGGACCCAACAGAAGATGCCAGGGCCAAACGGTATTATCACCATCAATGGGAGCTTCACCAAGTCCGATAGCTGCGACATGGAATTCAACAAAATCTCCTCATCCTTCGGCATGCAAGAAGTGTAGGGGTTTATGTATGAAAACAATAAATTTTACCCTACACCATAAACCGTAGTTGCCAGGACCTATCTATTAGTAATGCAGTAATGGGAGGGTCTTTTCGTGAACTTACCCTTGAAGACCGCAAAGCATTGTCAATGCTCACGAGAGCGTGGTTGATGTAGATGAACCAAAGCCGACCTCAAGGTCGTGTTGAAGTCCCGGCAGCTCCTGCGGCTCCAATGGCTCCTAGTGCCCCAAGTGTTGCACCACGCAGGGAGTTACACACATCCAATGTCTAGCGATGACTCTCGCTTCCCTGATCCAGCAGTAGTTGTGGAAGTAGACCTCCTGGATCCGAATCCCGCAGCACGACGGTGCTCCACGGTGAAGAAGTCTCCTATTCACGCGATCTGGAATTGGGACCACGATCAAAGGAGAGAGAGAATCAATTAGAGGTCTCCCCAAAATAGAGGGAATCTTTTATTGATTATTGTGTATTTATTTTGCCAAAATACCTCTCTTTATATAGGGGAAAAACCACCCCATAGCTAACTAGCTTAGCTATGTGGGATTAAACAAGGGAGAGGGGAGAGGGGGGCTTTGGCCGCCACCGACTAGGGACCAAGTGGGCCCCATGCAGGGTGCCTTGGCCTAGCCGGCCATCCTATCCTCCTTCCACTAGTAGGAAAAGTCTTATCCACAGGGGTCATATCAATGGCGCACATCGAAAGGGTGCCCCATAGGTAGTTATCCGTGGCAGCCCCGTACACAACGACTAGAGACCATGTGAAGTTATCAGCTTTGTTACGGATATGGAGTTTAATGAAAAAATCTCCAGCCAAACTAGCTAAGACTTCCATAGTCTCATCTCTGACGCCTAACAGGATTCCCCCAGATCTACCTTGCGGCGGTCGTGAAACCCACGTAAATTCTACTCCACCAGAAAGACGATTGAGTAAGGCTTGTGAGAAATCACATCTACCAGTTTCAGAAATACCCAAAAAATCCAACTTATAATCTCTCACACAATCAGCATAGAACAAATGTTTAGCCAAGTCACGAAGACCTCTGCTATTTGAAAACATGCAATTCATTGAGAAATAATAGGAGATTTGGATACATGAGACCTCTTGCGAGATTTTTGGCTCTTTGATTTCCGACCAGAAGCTTTCAGCTCATATAATGAACTCAGCCCAGTCTCGTCAAATGCCACCTCTGACACTTCACCAACCAAGTGAGACAGGAGTTGACCATCTACTGTGGCATGCAACTCCTCCTCCTATATTGGTAAAGTGGCAGGAAGCAGGAAAACTTTTTAAACGGTCAACCTCCATATGTCTTAAAGCAGAACAAGAAAAATTAACTTCCTTAACAGATCTAGCCATACTAATACCAACATTGGCTAGCCTATCAATAATAACAGGAGTAGAAAAAGAATTGAAAGACTTCGACGAACTCAAAGTACCCTTAGAATCGAGATTTAATTCCGCCTTCCGCCTCATAGACTTCACTAACAAGTCCTCATCCGTGGTAGATGCGCCAAGAGCATCGACGCCATGACGAAGACTCCTCTGTGCCGGCATACATGGGGGAGAACCCAACCCTGCCTGGGCCAGGTTTCCCCAACGTGTCGCTTCGCCTGGGCCTCGACCAAGCCATCGTCGGGGAGAGAACCCGACCCCGCCTGGGCCAGGTCCCCCCTAGACGACCAGCCCACCTAGGTGTCGTCATCGCCGTCAGCTGGGGAAGAGCCCGACCCCTCCTGGGCCAGGTTCTCCCCACCATCGGTCCCGCCAGGTCCCACGTCCAAGGGCGCCGGAGCAGCATCCGCCAGCACGCTAGGCGCCACCGCGGAAGCGGCCAGCCCCTCTTGGGCAAGCCCATCCACCACCCCCTCAGAGACCACCTCCATAAGAACTGGCCCATCCCCATGGGGCCGTGGAATAGTGTGGCCCATCAAATTAGGCCGACCGCGAGAAGGAGAAGGTGACTTGCCAGCAAAACCATTCGCCACCTCGAGAGCCGCATGCAACTGAGATAGAGTGACATGTGGAGAAGCACTAGCAGAGGGGCTACCACGAAGGGGAGAGTCAAGCGGTACAGCGTCAAGCAGTTCCTTTCCACGCTTCATAACATGAGAAGCGTTGAAAGGAGTCACATCATACACCTGCACAGGAACCTGTCTCGACGAAGACGGAGCTGAGTTCCCGGACCCAACCAAATGGCCAGAAAGCCCACCCATAGCAGGGGCCAAAGACGACTCAGAGGTATCCATAGCATCATCACCTGAGTTCCCATTACCACCAGCATCCGGATCATCCTGATTACGCTTCCATAGATAGGGTGAGAAATCCGGATCATGCACATAACTATCAGGCTCAAACCGAAAGAGAAGCTCATACCCTTTTAACTTGACCACAATGTCAGAGGTGAGGTAAAAGCCTAGAGCATCCTGCTTCTTACTGAACACAGTAATATCAAACATGCTGACCAGAATGCAAACAACACCCCTCCTCCTCAGGAAGAGCAAGTCCATATCAATAGTACTGCCCATCAAAGACCCCACTGCCCACAAACCAAGGAAGGTGTGTAAGGAATGCGGAACCCCCTCAACATGCAACCAGACCTAATGCAAATCGCACTTATGTGGAACCTCCTGAAGGTTGTATGCGGAGACAGACAACTGAGTATTGCTCTGAGCAATAGAAAACAGGCTACCATCCACCCTGTCAAGGTCCGTGAAAGATGGAAAACTGACCAAGAACTCGTTCTCCCCGTGCGGGAGAGCCTCCACTTCCACTGAGCTCGAACCTGGCACCTCCTGGCAATCTGTTTTACAATCACATCCGTAGAGACCACATCACCACTAACCTGGACCAAAGCAATAGGGGACTTGCTAGCCCCCAAACCCTCACGTACCACACTGTCGGGAATCTGAGCAAAAAGAGTCTTGCCATGTCCTATGCCTGTCATATAAGCCGTATGCCGTGGCTACTTGAGCACCGGGCATCTCATTGTGGGGTGAGACGAAACATCACAGATATAACAATAATGCGTAACCTTGAAATCCTTAGACGCATGAGAGTCAACTGCACACTTCCAACACCCGACCGCCTTCTTGTTCTTCTTAGTCATAGGCACAACACCCGACCCATCCGCCTTTGCCTCCGTCGCACATGCCACGGCCTCATACTGTAACTGCTGGCCCTGTGCATCAACCGAGAACTGAGACGGACCAGCATAAGGTGGGTGGGCGTATGGCTGCTGAAACACAAACTACTATTGCCCCATCATCTGCGGAGGGTGAGCATGTTGTGTCAAGAACTGTCCCACAGGCTGCTATGAAATTCCTTGCGAGGTCTTCTTCTTCCTCTTTGGAGCCACAGCCCCAGTCAGGCCGACCCCCGCAGCAAATGGCTGCAAACCAGACGGCTGTCCAGATTGCATCAGGGGTGAAGGGGCGAAAACACCACCCTGTCCACCCCCGGGCAAGGCAGCAAGCTAAGGCCCGGTGAAGTGCTGCTGGGGCCCCCGGAAGGGCGGCTACAATGGCTGAACTTGCGTAGCATGGGATGTCGCAAAATACGCTGCAGGAGGCGAGAATTGGACCCCAGGAGGGAATCCCGGTAGAACCCCAAACAACGTGGCATCAGAGGGCGGTGGCCCTGCATTGGCGCAGCGGAGCCGACCTACGCCCCCCTCGGCATCGGAGCCACAACCCCTTGAGAGCGCGCCGGCGGAGCAGCAGCCGGCATAGGGCCGCACGCATGTGGAACAACGGCCACCGTCGGTCCCCGAGGTGGCTGCGGAGTGGGCGGGCCACGAGGCATTGAGCTCTGGCTGTTCCCAGCCATGGTCGGAGTAGGCGAGCGCAGCACGTCCGCGAAGGAACGGCCAGGAGACGAGGAACCCGCCGCAGGAGAGATCGGTCCCGGAGAGGCGTTGAGAGCAGGCGAGGGAGACTACAGCGAGGATGGAGAAGGAACCCTAAACCACGCTGACCGTAGTCGTAGCGCCATCGCGGTCTAGGAGTATACAGACTCAGAGTCCCTCTCGGTCGCACCTGTAGACAGGGCGGGCCCAGCCTCCACGTCAGCCGAAACCGAGTCCACGTCAGCCCACACGGAAGGCGGATCCACGCGCTCGAGCGCCGCCAGGATTCGTCGTCCCAACAGCGATGACGCCAAAACCCTCCGCGGAGGGAAATGACCCCGCCAGGGCTTCATCCGCACCCCACGCGGAAGGATCGGGGAAGACGACCTTGTCCTCTTCAGAGTCACCGCCGGGGAGGCCAACCCTGGCGGCGACAGAGAGTCTGCCGACGCCTTCTCCTAGAATCGAGACTCCGTCGTGGGGAACCCCATCTCCTCCCAAAACTGCTGCTTCAACTCCGTATCCGTCTTCCGACGCCGGCGAGAAACGGTGGTGCACCCTAGCCGGCCATCATCATCCTCGAGCTCCTCAAGAGCCACCCGAGCCGCCAGAGAATCATCTCCCTCAGACCCATCTTCGGATCCAAGGCACTGAAACCGCGATCTAGACCCCCCGGCGGCCGCCCGCGGCGAGGAATGCATGGCCGGCGGGAAATGTCCCGGGGCGAGCGTGAGCCGCCGCCGTCGCCTCATTTCCGCCTCTGAACTACACCTGGAAATGTGCAAGCAGTAGCTAGTAGAGAAAAGGGACTAATACTATGTGCTAGCTACGCTTTCCAACGAAATAAAAAAGGGAAAAGACCACCAACCGATTTTTTCACGGTTTACTCGTACGGCCCATCAAAACCTTCATCCGGCCTCGCCCTGGTTCCAAGTACCGTGCTGCCGCCGCCGGCGAACCTCCTTCCACGCGAGATCCGCCGATGGGGAAGAGCTCGCTGCCAGCCGGCCGGCCAGAGATTGATCCGACGCAGCAGCAACAGCACGGACGACACTCTTCGCCGCCTCACTTTGCATCAACCAAACAACAGCCCGCCGGCGACGAAGTAGCTGCTCGCTCCCACTCGCAGTCAAAGTCTAAGTCGCACGCGCATCCCGCACGCGGCTTGTGAAGATGAGTCGTACATATAGAAGAGAGCGAGGTTAATTGGAGGGAAGAAGACAAAGAGGAGTAATCTCCGTGTGGCTTCCATCTCTATGTCACGTGTGGGAGAGCGATGCATGGATGGAAGGCTGACATCAGATCGTGTCACGAATCACCAAGGGCCGAGATGATTCTTGCCAGAGATTGATGACGTGGACGGGAGATTCCAACTAATTGTGGCAGAGATTTTGGGAATGACAAATCTATCTTAATTTACTTTCTTGATTATATCGCGCCGGGCGGTTGGTAGCCAACAATCTAATTAAACACTCCTCAATTATCGGCGTGGTAGTTATGGGTACGTTACTTTTTTATTTATTTTTTGACTTGGTTATGGGTACGTTATTCAAGAGAAGGGAAGAGTACCCACCAAAAAAAAGTATAGAAGGGAAAAGAGTCTGGGGTGTGTTTCAGATGGTTGTTGTACGATCTGTATGTGTGGCAGGCAAGAGGAGGGAGAAGAAAACTTGCTCGTGATTGCCCAGTAATAAATCCATCCAGCATACACACCGTAGCATCCAAAAATAAAATCCTAATCCATGTGGACACGGATCCAGCTAGCAAAAAAGAAAATGCAGCCAAATACTTTGAATTTTATTACCATGTTCTTTGTCAGTTCACAACATAGATACAAGACTGAGCGAGTATACACACTCCCTGACAAACTCAAGTATCCAACTTGATCTACTCCTATATATGTCTAGCTTTAACAATAAATTCCCATATCCATTCAAAATGTCAAGAGTATCCTTCCGACGCCAACGAGATGATTCACACGTGCCTGAAAACAGATTTCCATACATACAGATTATGGAACGGATGGATCTCGAGAGGGTCTGGCTAACATTGGCGGCCTCAACAAGAGGACCTAGTACCCCCATCAAAGTCTGCCCGACCCTCGAAAGAAAGCTGCTGCAGAGACAACTCAATGACCAAGGCCCATATATGATGACTTCTGCTTGTCCGCGGGCCTTCTAGCTTCCCATATATGATGACTCAGGCTGCAAGAGATACAGCTTCCAGCTAGCTTACCCTAGTTGTCATCTAGTCCTCCTCATTGTCCTTGCACAAGAAGAAAACATGATGGTCAGCTCTACAGCAGATTTAGCAAGAATAAGTAAAGTTGGAGAATGGTTTCAATTTGAACCAACACAACAAGGCAGCACCTGCATGCATCCACAACAGGCAAGCACGTTTGTTTTCTTGAAATGGCACCTATGTGGAACAATATAAAAAGTTTTGGTTATGACAACGCACTCGATCTATTACAAACCATTCAACGCACTAGATACATAGTTGAGTGAGTCTACACACTCCTGACAAACACAGGTAGTATCCAACATATTCTACTCCTATGGAATGGATGGACCTCGAAAGTGTCCTGCTGCAGTTGGTATCCTATTCCCCTCCGACAACTAATACCCGACCCTAGAAAGAAAGCTGTTGCACAGACAACTCCATGACAAAGGTGCATACATGATGACTTCTCCTTGTCCCTGGATCTTCCAGATTCCTTCCAAGTGGTGCACCAGGATGCAACAGCTACAGGTTCGCTGCCATCTAGCTAGTCCTCCTCCTCATTGTCCTTGCACAAGAACAAAAATATGATGGTCAACTCTACAACTGATTTAGCCAGAACAAATAAATTTAGATAAGGGTTTTGACTTGAACTAACATGACAAGGCAGCACCCGTACATGCATCTACGACAGGCTAGAACATTTGTTTTCTTGAAATGGCACCTATGTGGAACAATAGAACACTTATGTTGATGACAACACACTCGATTTATTACAAACCATTCAACAAAATCTAACTGGTAAAAATAAGAGGCTTTAGGCCTACCGGTGGTAAAATAAGATTAAATAGCGCAAAAATCAGTTGAAGATGCTCCGTGACAACCCACTGTATCAGTTGATCTACAACATACCAGAATACCCCATCTCTAAATCGACTACCCGATCTCTAACATTTACAAATTCCACCATCAGCACGAGGAACGGAAGAAACAGTTGCTCTCCTCATAAATTATGGGCAGATAGAACAAGAAGAGAACATTGTTTAGCAAATGACTTTACATGCATAACTAAGCTGATCTTAATGAGAATTGTTTTAAAAAATAACAGCAAAGCAAGTTGCATTTTAATTTCCAAATGCATCACCTACTGTACGTGAGACACTCTCTCATATCACTTAGATAGGTGAGTTGTCCAAATTACGTTAGTCTTACTTAATTATGTCTAGTTTGATTATGATAACATCTAGAGGAGGCGCATACGAGCAAGAATCATCATCACATAAATCCATCAACCATTAGGTACCTTAGCCCACACGTAAATCCATTAGCATCATCTTAAGTAGCTTGTGTAGGTCCAAAATCCATAATTTATCTCAAGGAAAGAAAAAAAAGGAGAAATAACCAAGAGAAGTATTGTTGAAATACTTCAAAAATACTTCAAAATAGATACTGTATGAAGCGACATAATTTTAAAACAGAGCGAAAGACCCTGGTCTGCTATGACTATGACCTTACCAACATAGGACATCAAACAAAACTCTGTCAGGATAGAAATTCATATTTGGATGCAAGTGATAGTAACAACAGTAACCCTAAACATGAGCGAAAACAAGCATGCAGAGCACTATGCAAACAAAATGCACTAGGCATACCTGGTTGACCATTACTAGTACAAAAAAGACGAAAGAACAACTTGGAAATATGACTTCCTAGATTCTAGTGGACAACATGGCACTTATTTCATAAACACAACAGGCTTACCACAAAATGGAAGAAGAAACCGAGAAGTCGCCGAAATAGAAGTGGCATAGTCCTCTCAACAAAAGCATGCCCTCTGGCTTGGGACGGTCTGTTCGCCTACAAGAAGAAAATGGCACGAGTACCAAGTACTCGCAATGTTCAAGCAGATTTCAACCAATATGTTTTTACTAAGACAAAGAGCATGCACTGCAAGATGTTCAAGCAAGTATACAGGTAGCTACTTCGATGCATGCACAACCCCCCAGGTGAATAAAATGTAGCCAATGCACCATAATAGATCCCAAGTACAGTGCCTCAATATATGCCTATCTCAATATAACCAATTGACATCATACTCAATTTGTATCACAATATTAAGTTAAAAAATTGCACAGAATAACCAATTGGTCTAGCAATAGTAAAAATAAGATGAGAAATGCAAAAAAAAGAAGGAAAAACAGGGCAAAGCCTGACCGAGAGTTTATCTCCCAGTACCAAGTATCACACGTAGAGTGCACATGCAACTCAATTTATCTCAAAGCATCCGGCACAACATATGTACCTAATTGGTCAAGACTTGATCAAACTATTAGCTAGCTAGATAGATTACAAATCAGACAATACATATCCATGCGGTTTTGATACACCTAACTAACATGGACATCAACTAGCTAGCTACAACAAAAAAATTATAGAGTTTTGACATCCAGCTAACTAGCATGGATTCTATTTCTTTACATGGTTTGGCTGCCTGCAAGACACAATGACTTGCTACAACTACATGCGGAAAACGTATTGTCGAAGAATACAAACTACATGCTAAAAACAGGATGTGTTCCTGTGGCACATGAATTCCATAAACAAATGCATTCATAAAACCAAATGGAATTAGACGACGCAACATATACATATTCAACAACTGGTGATACACTCAACACTATTGATGACTAGTAGCAAATATTGCATTAACACAAGAAGGCAAAGAAGATCGAGGATTTGATCTCACCCGCGGATGGATGGTGACTATTAACATGAAGAATAGGACAACGACATGAGTAGCCTTGCTTGGCTCGCGAAACCACAATCGGGACCAGGTGGCCCGCATGCACCACCTAACCCATCTCACTCGGGCACGTGTGTGATGTAGGCAGACGAGCTCAACTGATCGGCACACACCAAGCTACCGATGCACGAGCGGGCCAGCGACCAAGCCAGCCACGCCTCCATGGTTCTATCGCTGAAGGTGTGAGGGATGGAACCTAGCTGCAGGAGAACGATAGCACCGACGAGTCAGAATCCAGCGCGGCCAGGGTTCATCTGGGAGCAGCAAATTGCATGATCTAATGTAGTTAAATATCCAAACCAGTGACCACCCAAAATGGTATTTTACATGAATAAGAAGTTAGTTAAATAGAATATGTGTGCACCACAATATAAAATGGCAATTGCGTCATGATAATTAGCCATCTAGAATATATTATCAATAATATCCCTCGAAGATATTTGCATATATAGTGCTTGTGACTATTTACCCAATACTTGTGTAATGATGGTATTCAAATACCATAAGTATATTGACAACCATGAATAATAGTACAAGTGAACTTATGGCAACAAAGACACCTATACTAATCAAGATTTTGTCAAGATACTTAAATCAGAAATGAGTGCCAAGCGGTTATTTAAAGTAAAGGTGGTGAAGCACACATGTCAGGTATGTGGTAACAAGAAGTCAGTGAAGTGTTCCAAAATAAATTGCAGAAAGTGGAGTGGAGGTGACTATATAGGTCAAATTACAGAGAAATGTGATATTTTTGGCTCAAATGCAATGCAAGAGTACAAGACAAAGGGTATTACCAAGGTTTGTGCTGACAAGGATGATGGGCACAACATGAGCGTAGTGCAATAACTCAAGAATCCACTGGAAAAAGTTACAAACATATAGAGGTCAGCTAACAATATCATAAAACCACAACAGATAATCGAATAGTAGGTGGGAGCAAGGAAGCGTGCAGAACGGGGGTGGCTTTCCTTCTTCAAAACATTCTCATAGACCTGGGTGCCGACGGCCTCCTTGAGCTACTTGGCAGCCTGCTTGCCAACAACCACATTGACCTCGTCGGAGTGGCCCTCCATGATGTCCTTGAGCCCCATCTTAATGGTCGCGATGCGGTCGCTGCTCAATTCCTCGTCAATCAGCCCATCCAGCTCCCTCTTCTATGTTGACAGGGGCAAATGGCATGCCCAACCACTCCAAGTAGGAACTAGATACACTTCAGATGATGGGTGTCCCTGCCAAACACATGCACATTTCTTATAGTTGGTAGCATGTTTCCAAATGTAGAAATACAACTTCATGCTATCTATCCTCATTGAGAAATATACAAAATCCAGCCTATGCGCATGTTGACCAAATGTAGCCACATGCTATATAGAGCAAATATTCTTTTATGAAAATAATTATCAAGTGTAAGACTCAAGAATGAACCAACTAACATTGACATCATACATTGGTATTCCACTTACTTATTCATTCATGCAAGTTTGAAGCTAGGCTGCAATTTCTACCAAACAAGCTAGGCCGCTTAGAGAAGAAACTCAGATGATCAATAAGGAAGTTGCATTCAGTTCAATGGTTTTGAGTGCACCATAGAAGAAATAATGAGAAAAAATGCCCAGCTAATGTGATTTCAAATAAAATAGCAAAAATATATCCCAAAATGATCATCATATGGTAAGGATCTTAAATAACATAACAAGGCTGATATAGTTGTCACGTGCGGCAATCATGAGTTGGCAGATTTAGGAGATCATTCTGAAAAAGAATGAAATATGTCATTCTGGTCACATGGAGCAATGTTTCTAACTTTGAAAAATACATGAACACCATGAGATATGTACCAAATCAAATTTTCATCTATACCAACAGTAGATGATAGTTTATAAACTTCTCATGATGGAGAAAAGGAAAACCAATGGATAATAATAGTTCCATGAACCCACCACCCGCATCCATCCATGAAAATGATGAAATAATTTCTAACCCATAAAGAACTACTAATTAAAAAAGGCATGATGTGAGGAGATGCATGAAGAGAAATCCAACATATAAGTAAAACCTATCCACGCATCAATATACATCAACATAACTACATGAGCAAGCAAGGAACCCATTCATGCATGCTTCAGACATTGCCCTATGTATCTACAACACGGCACTTCTTCTCACCTTAAAATAGAGATGTACACACACAAAAACAGTGTCGCTATGTATTCGTGTGTTTGCAAGAAAGAAAGTATACCATTGTCGAGGGTCTGTGACAACCGGTTGTTCTTTCCCTTGATCTCCTTGCGGATCTCCGAGCTCATGCTGCTATTGGCGCACTATGCCCCTGGACTGAAGTCCTTTGGTCTCAAAGCATGGGAAGCCCTGCGTGGGAAATATAGCCAAGTTAAAGTTGCTCATTTCACCTACTACTACTCAAAGCGCAATACACTTGCTCGCTAGTAGAAAGGTATGTATACGGTTAAATAAATTATGAGCTAAAATGCTAAATCATGTCCATAATGAAGCCAAATCAGCCATAAAAATAAAGCTTTGAAGATTGTTATAGTACTACAGAATTCAATTTGACTGATATGATTCACTAGAATCTTGGAGACAATAAGCAAACACCATTGGCATTGCAATAATAGCAAAAAACGAGATGCATGAGTTGATTCATTATGTAGCAAAAAAAGGATACAAATTAACATCAGGAGCTACTTCTCTTCTCTGATGTGATCAGCATCCGCATTTATATGCAAATTCAAACAGCTAAACAATTCTAGAATAAACAGCTAAACAATTCCAGAATAAACAGCCATATGATGCTTCTTATAAAAAGGTGAGCTTGTACCATTCACCTAAATAAGCTCATTAAACAATAGAAGGCAACATGTTCAATATTTCAATTAACTACGGAAAGTAAGCTGATTGTTTTTAGCAACTTCGGAAGACCATTTACTTAGCAACTTCATTCTAATAAGTACTCACTAAGAAATATACAAAATGCAGCCTATCAACAATGGATATTCATTCTAATATATCTCCAAATGAGTTTGAGCTAACCTATGAACAAACAAAATATTACACATCAATGGATATATTCAAAGAGTTGGCAGATTCTGAGATATCCATTCTCAATGCAATATACCATTCTTGTCACATGGAGTGGATGATCATCAGCAAAATTTCAAAAAATACAAGAACACCATGAAATATCTCAAGGAGGAAAATCATGACTGCATGAGCAAGCAAGGAACCCATCCATGCATGATTCAGACATTTCCCTTTGTATCTACAACACAACACTTCTTATCATCTCAATATAGAGAGAGAGATAGGCAACCAAACAGTGTTACTATGCACCGTGTGTTTACAGGAAAGAAAGTTGTACCATGTTGGCAAGGGTATGTAACAACCGGTGTGATCTTTCCCTTAAATTCCTTGGGGATCTTGGAGATCATGCCGCTCTTGGCAGAGTGTGACCTTGGGCCGAAGTCCTTTGGATTCAAAGCATGTGAAGCCCTACATGGGAAATACATCCATATTAAAGTTGCTCACCGCACCTACTAATACTCAAAACAAAATGCACTTGTTCGCTATTAGAAAGATCAGTTTACATTGGCATAAATTATGAGCTAAATCATGCCCATAATGAAGCCAAATTAGCCAAAGAAACACAGAGCACTGAAAGATTTTTATAGTTCTACAGAACTCGATTTGATTGATATGATTCACTAGCATATTGGAGACAATGAGAAAACAATAGCAACATTACAATAATAGAAAAAGACAAAATAAATTAGTTGATTTATTCTGTAGCAAACAAAGGATATAAAGTAAGATCAGGATCTTGCTCTGTCTTTTCTATGATGTGATCAACACCCACATTCGTATGTAAATTTAAACAAAAATAGTTCTAGAATAAACAACCATATCAAGCTTTTGATAAAAAGGCAAGCTTGTACCATTCACCTAAACAAGCTTATTAAACAGTAGACGGTAACACATTCCATACTTCAATTAACAGTAGACGGTAAATCCGGGGTGGCACAAATCTTCCTGGAGGGAATAGAGAGGGAACTTCGCTTCCCACTCAGGAGAAACCAAGACACGATCAAGCACACTTCTCGTCGGATTCAGCTGGTTGTTGGTCCATGTGAACCTGGCCCCTGCCTACGAATCTCCCGCAACTCCAAGTCAGCAATCCGGTCATTAAATAAGTCACCAAGGACGGGGTCAAAGTTGTTATTGTTGTTATCAGCTGGTGATCTTAACAGGTTGAAGTCACCAGCGACCACCACCGGTGCCACTGTCGTGGAGATATTCTGGTGCAGCTCAGCCAGGAACTCGTTGGAATAAGAATGATTCACTGGCCCATACACCACAATTGCCTCCCACTTGAAGCCGTTGTTGCGTTGGTGCAACAGGAGACTAGCGAAGTAGCGGCCATCATCTATCTCGCCTACCTCAAAAGTATCAACATTAGCTCCAATCAGAATTCCCCCAAAATGGCCCACTGTCAGAACCCAATGCCACACAAACGGCAGCCCACCCACCATCGAGTGCAATTCCTGATCAGAGAAATCAGGTTTGATTGTATCTTGAAGCCCAATCACGTCAATCTTAGCAGATCGCAAGAACTTGGCCAGCTGACGCCTCCTGTCACGCTGACCAAACCCACGAATATTCCATATGAAGAAATTCATTCCCCCCTAGAGGATCGGGTCCTCTTGCCCATCACTATGTTCTTAGAGGCACCCACTGTGCTTCTAGCCGCCCTAGATCTAGTCAAAACCCTAGTCGATGCGGGGCAGATCGAAGGGAGCTCACTCTCCAACTGTTTTGCCTTGGCCACCTATGCTCGCGTCCGGGCCAACTCCCTGGACGCAGCCGCCAAGTTAGCATGAACCGCTTCCTGGGCCCTAATGGCCGAGATTTCGACACTCGTAGCCCCTGCTCTGGTCTAAAGATAACATGGGGGTCTTTTGCAACTTGTAGAAAATGAGCATCAGAAACCAGCGGAAAAAGATGGAAGGAAGAGACTTTGTTAGACTTACCTAGAGTGTTCTTGTCAGCCATGAATTGCATGGCGCGCTCCATCATTGATGCAGTGTGGGAGGCACGGGTGCTGCGATGGTTCGAAGATCCGGCGGCAGTAGTCTTCTTGCGATTCTTGGACATGGGGGTGGCATCTGCTGTTAGGTTGCAAAACGCCTCAAAACATTCCTCAACAGGCATCAGGTTCTCAATGAAATCCTCCTCAGGTTGGGAGCTGGCCACCATCGTGGCAATGCTGGAAGCAGTCGCAACAGTCTATTCAGGCACCACCGTTAGTCCCAACTCAATTCTGTCAGCCTCCTTGAGCGGCTGAGGTTTGCCAGGTGAGTGCCAAGCGAAGGAGGTTGAGAAGTCGGAGTCATAGGAGTGGGCACTCTGCACCGGTAACGGGGAGTGAGGGTCAGTGACTTCTGAGTTGAGGGGTGCTGTGTTAGCCGGGGGGATGTACTTGGTAGGAAAGCCTGGGGGAGGCGAGGCCTCACTGTCTTCCATCACCGCCGCCTCCTTCGCCAGCCGGGCGCAGAAGGAATCATCTTCAGAGAAGTTGGAACCATACTGGTTAAGCGGGAGCGAAATCTGAACAGGCTCTTCACGACGCAACATCCTTGGCACATCAACACGCGGAAGGAGCACTTGTTGGCAGACAGGAGGGGCAGGCGAATGTTGATGCTTGGAGATGCCTAGGGGAGGGGCCGAGGTGGGCAGCGACTTTGATTTGTTCCTTAAGGGGAGATCGTGATCACCCTCATTCAGACTGCGCCCAGATTAGTGTCAGATCTACAAGGATAATACCAGGGATCCTCATTAAAACTATTTTTGGGATGTTTGTTGGCACGGAGCTTCGGATCATTGGAGATAATCTCCATGGTGTTGTCCTTTAGGTTATACACGTGCATGAAAAGCTCTCTGTAGTCTGAAGATTGCACCCAATTAAACATGTATATGTAGTCATTGTCGATGGACGGAAGCTTATCGGCACCCAATTAACCATGTATATCCTCACTTATCCACTACCTTTACCTATTTTCAGCCCAAATCTGCTCTATTTTAAATATAAATCCGTATCCCGATATATTCTGCATTCAAATGAGTATCCGGTCATTATCTGATTCGCTCCAAATCCAACAAAAAGATATTGCAAGGATATGACGGGGGCATTATATATCTGATCCGATCGAATCCGTTTAGACCTCTAAGGGCATGTACAATACGGTGACATCAGCTTTCCCTTATGCTTGCCACGTTGGATTTTTGTCTAGTTGGAGGAGAGAGAAACAAGAAAGAGAAGGTTGTCTTTCCTTAGCTAAGGGACGATCTCTTAGAAATAAGAGAAGACTATTTTCTCCATTGCACCATATGTCTTCCCTTAGCCAATCAATTTTTTACTAAAAATAGTTAATTCTCATTAATTGCTAGAGATATCAATAAGAGATAATGCATTGCACAAGTTATATCTTGTGTCCTCTCTAAATGATGTGGAGAGCTAAGAGAAGGCATGACTTCCCTAGCATTGTACATGCCCTAATTGGATTACTAACCATTGGAATGGAAAGAATTAAATGTCTATATTTATTTAGGTATAACATAAAATTTCTCCATCTATTATAAATGTACCCAACAGCGCACGCGATTGCATCAGTCATCCATCAAACACACACATGCAAAGAGCCCTGATCTAGTACACAGGTTGCTCATGGTGGACTGGGCGTCACTTCTACCGGAGCTGGTCGAGGACATCGCTAACTGCGTTCTCTCCACCGCCACTGGCGGTATCGGCTCATACATGGACATGAGAGCCGTCTGCACTAGCTGGCGATATGCCATCGCTAAGCCATCTCCCCACGCCGCGGTCGCCGACCTCCGTTTCCGCCCACGGAACTGGGTCATGGTCGACGAGAAATCTGAGGACTACGAATATGGCGACTATGATGATGGGACCCGCCTCTTCTTCCACATCCTATCAGGTCGCTTCCGCCGCATGCGTCTTCCTGTGCTCCGTGACGAAATTATCTTAGGTGCCTCCGAGGGTCTCCTCGTGCTCATTGGCATGTGGTCCGGCGACCTAACTAGTGTCCTCAACCCCTTAACAGGCGATAGGATCCACTTTCCAGCGACATTACATGATTATATTCTGGATAGAGTGTTTATCGCTCTGACCGGCGCCTCTCATTCCACACTAGTCTTATGGTGGAGAGGGGACATGGTACAATACGCTAGTCCAACGAGTGATGTCTTCACAGAGAAGGAAATTGACACAGAGTTGACAAGCATGGTTGCCTTCCAAGGCAACATCTATTATACCCTAGATGGACAGGTGTTCAAGATTGTTGGACAACCCGAGCAGTTTCATCATGAGCTCGTAGCCCAGGTGTTGCCGAACATAGACGTATGTCTCGGGGGACAAGGCAACGCATGGTCTAGCCTCGTCGAGTCTGATGGGGAACTGCTGCTCTTACGCCTTGGCGAAATAGCCTTGAAGGTTTTCAAGGTCGACAACGAGCGCAAGTTGTTGGAGGAGGTCAAGAGCCTCGGCCATAGCCGCGCGCTGTTCCTTGGCAGCCGGAGGTGCTTATCGGTGGATGCGGGTAATCTTCCGTCCATCGAAGGTGACTGCATATACTTCTCTGATATGCCGCAAACGCATGCCGCGTGCGTGTATAGCCTAATGGGCGACAAGATGGAGATTATCACAAGGGATTACCTTCATGATCGACCTTTGAGCCTTGTTCAAGTTCTATTGAAGTACTGCGATTTCGATTACATGTGATCTGAGCACCGAACCTGCTCTCGGCATTGGCTCTAGTCCTTCCTGCCACATGAGTACTTGTAGGCTTAAGAGATTAAGTGTGGTAGTAGCACTTTTCATGTTGGAAAAGTTATATGTATTTCAGTTATGTTATCTCTTTTAAGTGTCGTATTGTTGCATCCTCTCAAGTGATGTTGCTTTTTTTTTGCGGGGGCTCAAGTGATGTTGCTTATCCCTACGGCTCAACTGGTGTGTTGTTTCACTCCATTTTCAGACGATGCTCGCTTGTTGCAACCATCTGAATGTTTTTCCAAACTGATTCAAATCCCACAAATCTTGTCTTTATTTTTTTGCACTCCAGTTTTGGACCGTAAAAGCAGTGGCAGACGCAGAAAAAACTCAAGGGTGGGCACACTTTAAAAAATTCAATAGCCTTTGTGCGACAAAAAATCCCACAAATGAATAATGAATACTCGCTCTGTCCGGAAAAAGATATTGCAGATTTGTGTAGATCCGCATCTATCTAGACATGTTTTAGTATATAGATAAATGCGAATCTAGACAAATTTGTGACATCTTTTTTCGGACAGAGGGAGTATAAGTCTAAATGGATGCTTTCTTTGCTACATGTTTCTTTTTTTTTCGAAAATTGCTACATGTTTCTTGAAAAGCGTCACAATAGGCTCTTCCTCTTCATAATCAATTCTACAGTTACAATAATAAAAACATATAATTAAACAAAACATATATAGGCCTATTGCCTATTGGATTCAATTCGAGGGAAATTTGTTCTACTAACAAATTAAATTTAAGGCACAAAGGCGGAGAGCTAGTTTGGTATGAAAAGCTAGTGGGAAAACCGGAAAAACATACCTTCTGGTCCTCTGGAGCTCGATCTATGCGGGCGGACTGGGCAGGCAGCAGCAGGGCAGGACGACAATGGTCTCTGGGTCTGGCTTGATCCTCCTGCTAGTTGCGCTAACAACGGAGGCATTCGGAGGCCCAGAGCCCGGACGAGCAGCGAGTGTCAGCGCCTCTCCGTGGCTGCGCATGACGTCTAACGGTCTGAATGGGCAGTACCATACCGGCCGTGGAGGGTGTGGGGGAGTTGTGATGGCAGCGAGCCGGTGAGGGGAGATGGTGTAGGTTAAGCTGATGAGGTGAATCTCCAATTTAGGTATGGCATTCCCATCCCTTTCCATCGGTACAGAAACAGAGCGAATAAAGTGAAGGAGTATGGGTTGGGTGCATCGCTCTCATGCGGACCAGACGAGGGTGGGCCATGGCCTGCCCGACCCCACCCCTGCATACGCCCATGTGTAAAAGTAGTATTACGTTCCGAGGTAACCGGGACTGGGTTCGAGCTGGTTTATGTGACCATTGCACGTCCTTAAGTTGTGTGCGTGAAGCACCAAGTCATGTCAGACCCTAAAAAAAGTCAGCTTAATTACAAGCGTAATTTAGCTCTTCAAAACACAGACACCACATACGACAACCCAGCCGGCTGCCAAACCCTCCTCTCTCCCTTGCTTATCTCGACGAAGATTATCATGCGGTTCGTGAGTCTGATCAAGCATTGCTGGACCGAAGGTATTTACTCCTTGCGCCGCATCGGACCCTACCATTTCTTCTTCTACCCATCTCGACGAACCAGTAATTAGGCTTAATACCAACGTTGTGATAGTATGATATGATGACGGTTGTTATTGATCAAGAAGGAAATCTAAAAGGAACTCGATGTTGTGGTGCGATCGCTCGGGAATTGAGGGTCGCCCGCTCGGGGATGCTTCGAGGTCCTTGAGTTCACACCCAAGTTTAGTGAACTCGCAACTTGGATCGGATATGGCGTTGGCGACTTCTTCCTCCTCCTCCCTTTGTCCGCCTATACGCCACACGTGTACAATCACACATCCTCTATTACCTCCTACACCACCATACCCGGTAGTGAAAGCTATTCCAGCATCTGAGAATCATGCCATGTCAACATCAACAGCTTTGTGACGGTATGGTGTGGCACCTACAGCTTTGAGATGGCAAGGCGTGACTCTAGCCATCATCTCGGGAGGCCCTCCTAGAAATGGAAGCATGTCGAGAATTGGATGTTGCCCATCAATGGCGGGCAGATGGAAGTATATGACTGATGAAGGAGATAACTGAAATATATATATAACTGTTCCAACAAGAGAATTATTCTACAAGTAGTGATGTGGCAGCAACCACTAGCATCAATGCAAGAATGGGTTTGTTTTGACAACCCAAGAGACGAGTTGGAGAAGAGAGATTGCATATATCATATGGATAGGAAATCGCGATACTGCAATAGAACCTGAACTATGCTGAAAGGTTGATTAAGATGGGTCTGACAGCAGATGAATTCCGTGGTCTGGTCTCTTAGGTTATACACGCACACGAGGCGCCCTGTGTAATTTGGAAGCGTCACCGTAGTAAATAAGTACCCCCTCCGTTTCAAAATATAAAATGTTTTAGTTTTATTAAAAGAGTGTATCTAGATCCTTTTAAGTATTTAGGTTCACTCCAAACCTAGATGAATCTACACACTAGAAACGGTCTAGATACGCTCTTTCACAAAGTTAAAACATCTTATATTTTAAAACGGAGGAAGTATATACAGTCACCGTCCAGGGATGGAAGCTTATCCGCATCCACAGACACGCACCGATGGGTGCCAAGGAAAACCGCGCGACGGCCGCCGAGGCTCTTGACCTCCTCCAACAACTTGTGCTCGACATCCACTCTGAAAACTTTCAAGGCTTGAGCGAGATGGCGCTGGCGGCAGACGAGCTGCAGGGCCCCGGCAGACTACACAAGGAAAGTATACAACAATCCTCCCTCTGAATATTCGTCCACAAGGAAAGGATCACACTGCCCTGGTGCGACCAACTTGAGTACTCGTCCATCTCATGCCTTGTTTGGTACTAGAGTTTTTGTGGCGATTAGTGAGGATAATCCTCACCAAACCCAAATCCCCACTTACTTCTAAAAATATATTTAGTACTAGAGTATTGGACGAGTTTAATCCCCGCTTATCCCACTTTTCCCCAAATTTTAATGTATTTTTCTCAATCCCCAATACTCTACCCCTATCTAGTGAATTGTGGGTGGGGTTTTATGCGAATTGGGTGAAGGTAGAGGTTTCACTCAATACTCTAGGAGATTATCCCTACTAATCCCCACAAAAACTCTAGTACCAAGCAAGGCCTCGGTCAGCATAATAGGCATTGCCTTGAAAGGTAACCATGTTGATCGGGCACGTCCCGTTAGCCTCCTCTGTAAATTCAGCGCTGGTTGGAGCAGCATCTGCGACCGTGTGCCCTCCCCTTCCATAAAACAGTGCCACAACGAATGAGAGTCGCCACTCACCACGGTATGCGTCATACTATCTGCTGAAAAATGTTGATAAAACGGTGCGGCGAAGAGGAGCATGTCCCCCGTTAAGGGGTTGAAGACGCGAGCCAAGTGCGGACGCTCCCTGTCCCCGAGCACGAGGAGACCATCAGATGAGGCACCGATGGATGAGGATGTGCTCCACGAGCACCGGGGGGCGCAGACGCCGTAAGCACCCTCTGGACGTGTGGAGGAAGAGGCGGGCATCATTGTCGGCATCCTTGGATTTCAAGTCGACCATGACCCAGTGGCGCGGGCGGAAACGGAGGTCGACGACCGCGGCGAGTGGAGATGGCCTGGCGATGGCAGAGCGCCTGTTGGGGCATACAGCCCGCATGTCCAAGTATGTGGCGATGCCGCCGATCATGGACAGGACGCAGTAGGCGATGTCTTGGACGAGCTCTCGTGGAAGCGACGCCCAGTCCGCCATGGCCACTTTGCGCGCGTGTGTGTGGGGTCTAGATTAACCTACACACTAAAAGCGGTCTAGATACACTCTTTTCATAAAGACATAACTAGATTAACCTACACACTAAAAGCGGTCTAGATACACTCTTTTCATAAAGCTAAAACATCTTATATTTTGAAACGGAGGGAGTACATAGCACCGATTAGTTGGTGACTCTTGTTAGGGAGGCCAACACCAAAGACAGAACTAGATTAACCTACACACTAAAAACGGTCTAGATACACTCTTTTCACAAAGCTAAAACATATTATATTTTAAAACAGAGGGAGTACATACCAGCGATTAGTTGGTGACTTTGTTAGGGAGGCCAACACCAAAGACAGAAGACGGAGAGGCGCCACTTAATGATCCATGCGAGCACCAACTTCGAACAGACACTTAACTGCGTGTGTGTCTGTGCAATCAATTGGGTACTCGAACAGCTACCGTATTGTCACAGGCTCTGAAGAAAAAGGATCTCGAGCGATCCCATCTGCCCCCGACTCCAAGCCCCTGATCCCTGCCTCCTCTATCCGCGAAGGTTGGGGTGGGGACCCTGGTGTTTCGACTCTCCCGTCTGTAGTTATCTGTAGTTAGGGTTGGTCAAGTGCTTTTTCGAGGCACACGCACTTCTACGAACACCGTGACGAAATAATTTGCTTCTAATTTTCCTACATCTTAGCCTAACTCAATAGGTGGTGTCGGGGGCACGTTGCCCGGTGTTTTTGCCGATCTCTAGATCCGGTAGGATGCTCGATGGTCTGCACTCTTGCGGCTGGCAGTTATGTTGACTATTGTAGTTGTGTTTGGTGTCTTGTAGTTGGGCGTGTGGATGACAGTAAGCAGCGACATTCCTCTTCCTCGACTGCATCGGAAGAAGTTGATGGCGTCAGGGATCTGGTGAGCACAAGAAAGATCTCGGTCGACGTGTCACAAAGTCTCGGTCTCGTCGCTTGAGACAGTCCGGTTCATCGGCTCAAAAAGTATCATTGTATGTGAATGTGCTCTCCGAGATCTTGCTATGGCGGCTATTTCCCTCTTTTTCCGAGGCAGCCATGGTAGCGGTGGAGGACAAATGTGGATGACATTCTGGCAAGGCCATAAGTTTCTCCACTAATGGAATTGTAATGTTTCTTCTTACCGGGTTCTTTATGCGAATTTATGTGACATGCACGATTATCTCATGTGTTGATCATATATGTGAACAGATTGTCTAATGAAATATGTGGTTACCTAAAAACTATATTGGATACTCGAACTATTAAAAAAATGGTACTCGAACAGCCTACACATGTTAACAACCTGCGTGTGTACGTGTACGATCGACGTCCACACGTGAACACCAAGGTCATCCAACGGCCCTTCACACCTGAACTATGTTCTGATCCGCTGCTCCCAAGCCTCCCTTTTTCTTCGGCGAGCCCCTCTTTTAACGCATTTAACGGTGCAACTTTCAAAATCAGTGCACAAACTCAGTTTCGCTGTGAACCTCCAACTTCAGTAAACTAGCAAGCACGCGCACGAACTAATTAAAATAATAATTATAAATATATAAATATTATTTGCGCTCATTTAAAAAAATGGAAATATTTCCTCAAAACATCCTAAAAAAAGTGTGGACTACTCCCTCTGTTTTAGAAATGTATCTAGACTTCTTTCTTCAAGTGTGTAGATTTATTTTAAACCCGAGTAAACCTACACACTAAAAGAAGTCTAGGTACAATTGCTTCACAAAGCTAAAACATCTTATATTTTGAAACGAAGGGAGTACATGGCAAGACATACAAAAGCATCACAAAGTATGTTATCTCAAGAGTGCATCCTATTTGCTTCTTTCAAGTCCAACCACCGTATGTTATCTCAAGAGTGCACACCTCTTATTGTACATGAAGATCGTTCGAAAACCTAAGGAATCGTCGGCACAAATTCTGTAGTAGTACTCTCTCCGTCCCAAAACAAGTGACTTGGATTTGTCTAAATTCGTATGTATCTATATACTAAAACGTGTCTAAATATATCTAAATCTAGAGAAACTCACATCACTTATTTTGGAACAGAGGGAGTACTACCACTACGGGAAAAACTTCCTTAACCACACGGCAAAGACCTTCTGGAACACGACAAAGGCTTTGCCGTGTATACACATACGGCAAATGCCACACGGCAACGTTTATCACGGCATAGGCCCTTTGCCGTGTGTTTTCTAAATAAGACACGGCAAAGCCTTTGCCGTGTGTCTTATGCGTAGACACGGGAAAGTAAAGTGAGATGACGGTTCCCCTTAGAGATGATGGTGTCTATTCTTTGCCGTGTGTCACTCATAAATTCAACACGGCAAAGACACATTTGCTGTGTGTCACCCATAAAACATACACGGCAAAGGCTGTCTTTGCCGTGTGTCGCCCATAAATCCTACACGGCAATGCGCCTTTGCCGTGTGTCACGTACACGGCAAAGAGGCTGTCTTTTCAAAATAAATTGAAAAAAAAATCCTTTTTTTTTCTAACTTTTTTGAATATTTTTTACTTGTTAATCTCATATGGGATACTTTTAATCCTAAGTATGCTTAATATTAGGTCAAATTGCACTCATGATCAAACTTCCCCTACGGTCACCCATCCTAACACTACTCTGGCCCTAGCACGCTTAACTTCTTCGTTCCTTCCAAATAAGCTTCCGAGAAAGAAATCATACCTTGTCAATAATACTTTCATATCAATCCTATTAACTATTGGACCATGATGTCACACATCTCAGTTTTAGATTCCAAACAATTATTTAAGTAGACAACAATGAATAAGTAATAATAATCTTGAATCTAAATAAAAAATAAAATGATTTTAATTTTTTACCTTTTTCTATTTAATATGGAATAGTTCATATATTTAAATCCGTAAATCAGAATTCGACAAATAAAATACCTAAATCGATCAGAAAAATGAGAGGAATCCAAATATGACATCCATATCATATTGTGAACCTAAAAATGATTTTTTTTAAATCCTGAGCATTAGATCATGTACATGTAGTTCATATCTTACCCACTTCCTACCGATTGGGTAGAAATTTGTCTTTCTCACCAGGGGTAGACGGAAAGGTTTTAAAATCCTCGCTTGGGACATTATTCATGTAAGATGGTCTAGTATTTTTGAAAAATGAGGTGGTAGCATTTTTGAATTGAACATTTGGTGTTGCTTCACAAAACGCCTCGATTTTTGCGCTCCGAAAATAGAAAATGGCTTTTCTGTGCGACGAAAAGGAAAATTTTCTCCTGCAATATTGTTCTCCATCCCATGATGCACATTCATGCACAATATGGGCACATTATCACAAACTATATCGTGATTCTACCCATAACATTGATCATTTGAAGCAAAAGCCAAGAAACCTCGAATGAGATAGGTCATTTTGTGAAGGTTTTTTTGAGACATAATCAATATACCAAGTTTGATATTTTTCCTTCCAACTATATCACAAAATATGACACCACGCGAAGGTATCGTATTTTTTTGATTTTTTTGATTTAGTTATGATCATTTGAAACTATCGTCAAACCCTAATCGAACAACGGGCATGACGATTCTTAGCTCCGGGCTAAGCCTCGCTAAACTTGCATTGGATCTATGAAGAAACATCATATTTTGAACCTAAAAATGATTTTTATAAAAAATCATGAGCATCAGATCATGTACCTGCAGTTCATATCTTACCCACTTCCTACCGATTCGGCAGAAATTTGTCTTTTTCACCAGGGGTGGACGGAAAGGTTTTAAAATCCCCGCTTGGGACATTGTTCATGTAAGATGGTCTAGTATTTTTGAAAAATGAGGTGGTAGCATTTTTGAATTGAACATTTGGTGTTGCTTCACAAAACGCCCCGATTTTTGCGCCCCGAAAATAGAAAATGCCTTTTTTGTGCGACGAAAAGGAAAAGTTTCTCCTGCAATATTGTTCTCCATCCCATGATGCACATACATGCACAATATGGACACATTATCACAAACTATGTCGTGATTCTGTCCATAACATTGATCATTTGAAGCAAAAGCCAAGAAACCTCGAATGAGATAGGTCATTTTGTGAAGGTTTTTTTTAGACATAATCAATATACCAAGTTTGATATTTTTCCTTCCAACTATATCACAAAATATGATACCACGCGAAGGTATCGCATTTTTTTGATTTTTTTTGATTTAGTTATGATCATTTGAAACTATCGTCAAACCCTAATCGAACAACGGGCATGACGATTCTTAGCTCCGAGCTGAGCCTCGCTAAACTTGCATTGGATCTATGAAGAAACATCATATTTTGAACCTAAAAATGATTTTTGTAAAAAATCATGAGCATCAGATCATGTACCTGCAGTTCATATCTTACCCACTTCCTACCGATTCGGCAGAAATTTGTCTTTTTCATCAGGGATGGACGAAAATGTTTTAAAATCTCCGGTTGGGACATTGTTCATGTAAGATGGTCTAGTATTTGGTGGTAGCATTTTTTAATTGAACATTTGGTGTTGCTTCACAAAACGCCCCGATTTTTGCGCTCCGAAAATAGAAAATGGCTTTTTGTGCGACGAAAAGGAAAACTTCCTCCTGCAATATTGTTCTCCATCCCATGATGCACATTCATGCACAATAGGGCATATTATCACAAACTATGTCATGATTCTGCCCATAACATTGATCATTTGAACCAAAAGTCAAGAAACCTCGAATGAGATAGGTCATTTTGTAAAGTTTTTTTGAGACATAATAAATATACCAAGTTTGATATTTTTCCTTCTAACTATATCACAAAATATGACACCACGCGAAGGTCTCGCATTTTTTTGATTTTTTTTGATTTAGTTATGATCATTTGAAACTATCGTCAAACCTTAATCGAACAGCGGGCATGGCAATTCTTAGCTCCGGGCTGAACCTCGCTAAACTTGCATTGGATCTATGAAGAAACATCATATTTTAAACCTAAAAATGATTTTTGTAAAAAATCATGAGCATCAGATCATGTATCTGCAGTTCATATCTTACCCACTTCCTACCGATTCGGGAGAAATTTGTCTTTTTCACCAGAGATGAACGAAAAGGTTTTAAAATCTCCGGTTAGGACATTCTTCATGTAAGGTGGTCTAGTATTTTTGAAAAATGGGGTGGTAGCATTTTTGAATTGAACATTTGGTGTTGCTTCACAAAATGTCCCGATTTTTGTGCTCCGAAAATAGAAAATGGCTTTTCCGTGCAACGAAAAGGAAAACTTCCTCTTGCAACATTGTTCTCCATCCCACGATGCACATGAATGCACAATATAGACACATTATCACAAACTATGTTGCGATTCTGGCCATAACATTGGTCATTTGAACCGAAAGCCAGGAATCCTCGAATGAGATAGGTCATTTTGTGAAGGGTTTTTTGAGATATAATCAATATACCAAGTTTGATATTTTTCCTTCCAACTATATCACAAACTATGACACCACGCGAAGGTCTCACATTGTTTCGCTCATTTTTGTATTTTTTATGTCTGTTTTAAACTATGGTTAAAATAGCGAGTATGGAGATTCATATTCAACATAAATATCCAATATTTGAGTGTAGATAGATATATCTTATTTTTATGCAAATTTTGATATATTATTTGTATTTTTCTGAACTAGAATGATTTTTTTATGATTTTCCTAAGAGTAATGTGATAAAAGAGAAAAAAGAAAAAAAATAGAACTTTGCCGTTTATATATCGGAATACACACGACAAAGGCCCTTTGCCGTGTATAGTGCGGAATACACACGACAAAGACCCTTTGCCGTGTATACTGCAGAATACACACGACAAAGGGCTGGCGAGGGCACACGACAAAGAGGCCACCGTTTGCTGCCGTTAGTTCATTCCCGTCAAGTGGACCTGTGGGGTCAAGGGTCCCACCTTGTTGCCGTGATGACACCTATGTCGTGTGCCGCTATCAACTTTGCCGAGTGTTTTTTCTTTGCCGTGTTCCTTTGTATGTCTTTACCGTGTATATTTCTTTACCGTGTTCGCGTACTTTGCCGTCTGCTTTCTAGGTTGTACACGGCAAAGGCAAACTTTGCCGTGTTTCAGTCTATTTGGCACACGGCAACGGCAATTTTTCCCATAGTGTACTGATCGTCGGCACTTCAACCGTCTCCCTGACTTCCCGAGTCCATTAATTGTCTGCTGGCAAGTTCCTCGTCGTCTTGTCTTCCTCTTCCGAGCCACCATCCATCAAGCAGGCACCGGTGAACGAAGCGGCTGGTGCAATTCCCCACGTCGTGCGCTCCCAGATATAAATAGCACTTTACATTGGGCAATTTGGCCATCCGATCCAGCTTCCGAGCACCACACATGCAGACCCCTACGCCTGGTAGATCGATCATGGTGGTCTGGTCGTCCCTTGCGCCGGACATCGTCCGCCACGTCGCTGACCTCGTTCTCGCCGAGAACGACGTGGACCACTACATGGACATGCGCGCCGTCTGCCACAGCTGGCGCTTAGCCATGGCTGACCTGTGCGGACGCCGCCACGGGGACGTCGTCGACGACCTCTGCTGCCACTTCCGTCCCAGAAACTGGGTCATGCTCGACGAGGAGCCAGACGATGACGATGGCGTCCGCCTATTCCTGAACGTCTCCACCGGCCGCTTCATCCGGAGGCACGTTCCGATGCTCCGCGACCACATCCTCGTCGCCGCCTCCGACGGCCTCCTGGTCCTTGCCGACGAGATGTACCCGCACGCGGCTCGCGTCCTCAATCCCTTCACGGGCTGGTACCTCCGCTTCGCTGCCGCCATACCCCGCGTGAACCGGGTGCGAGCCGCGTGAACCGTCGCTCGTCTTCTCCTTCTACCACAACCCCTACGACAACGCGGTCTCGTGCGCCCGGCGTACCGACTGCGAGCTCTCGCGCTTGGTCCCTGTGGATTCCCCACTCGCTCTCTTGTTCTCCCGGCAAGCAAGCATGGCAGTGCACCGAGGACAAGTCTACATTGCCGATCCGGAGGGCCTGATCGTCAAGCTCGTCGGCATCGACTCCGTGCAGCAGTCGCTACTGTCGCGTGGATCCTGTAGCCAGTCTATCCTCTTCTGAGGATATCAAACGCCTGGGCCGTGCCTTCCTCGTGGTGTCACCAGGGGAGCTACTGCTCGTCTGCCACCTACGACGACCCCGCGCCGTGGCGGTTTTCAGGGTCGACGTAGAGCGGAAGGTGCTCGAGCCTTTGACGAGCATCGGCCGCGCCGCGCTCTTCCTGGGCGACAGGTGCCTGTCCGTTGATGCCGGCGAGCTTCCGTCCGTGGAGGGGAACTGCGTGTTCATGGTCACCGGAAGTGATAATGGTGTTTGGAGGTACGATCTCGGGGATAATGGCAGCGAGACCATGATCTCGGGCTTCCGCAATCGCCCGTTTGGCATGGTTCAGGTGCTGCTCACGTACTGCGTTGTCCTGCCTGATGCGAAAGCTCAGCTTCACTCGATCTACAGAACTAGTACACCTCTTGGAGAGTGCTGAATTTTTTTCAGGTATCGAGTGAGTTGTCAAATTAGATGAGATGAGCCTTTTCTCTTCTTTCGGTTCAGCCTTTGCTGTTGATTCAGAATAACTGTATGCAACTAGCTTCAGAGTGCGAACCGATTTGGGAGTAGGATGCAATAGATTTCACATGGAATCGAAGACAAAAATTTGATCGAACCAAAAAACAGCCACCACTGAAATCACTCTCGAGATCTGAATCTTCATCAGATCCAAACAAAATAATCGCTAGAGCGAGAAAATTAATCCCAAACCTAGCCTGCACGAACATGGTGGCAGCCTCCGCTTCGTCTTCCTCCGGTCACTCCGGTCAAGGAGGCCGAGGCGCTGCGGGCGCAGCCACGATGTCACCGACGCTATCATCACTTTTTCAATAGCGGTTGGATGTTTTGTATTTTTCCAATAAATAGAACCACCAGCTGCCTGTGCAAACAAATATATCTTTGAGAGAAGAGAGGCCCTTCGTGCTCATAAATGTTCTTCTTACTGTCTTGCACTTCGTTCTAAATCTCCACTCTACTCTTAAGTGATTCAATGTGCTTTGAGAAATCAATTCTTTGCAACATCTTTATGAGGGTTTCAAGATCCAAATGCTAGCTTAGTGTTACTCTATAAAGAGTGTGCGCCTCTTAGCCCGTTAGAAAGTCACCTGGAGACCTTACGGTACTTTGTGAAATAACCAAGATACCATTAAGCCAGGTGAAGATTATATCTTAGTGGTTGGTATAAACTTGGTTCTATAGCTCAAGTAGAAGTAGGCAGGTCTCGGTGAAAAAAGACTTGGTGTCCTTTGGACATTTTGTCTTGGAATCTTCCAACAAGAACCTAAGATAGCGTCAATTATCTGAACATTGGGATACATCTTCGTGTTTGCGATCTCTATCTCATTTACTTATTTTTTTTATCTATATTATTGAAAGATATATCTTGTAGAATTGTATGTATAAGGTTTTTTAGCCACCCTCGGAAAAAAATATGTTTTAGCACACAGTAGAAAATATGTTTAAATTGGCAACCACGTAGATGGTCTATATATATATAATCATTGATATTCACAGTTCAGCCACGTAGATGGTCTTTCAAGACCTCTGTTACACCATTTTTCATACTCTCATTATCCAATATTAATTGCCTCAACTTTGTCTAGATATCCATCTATCCATGTATCTATATAGCATTTAGTCAATTAGTTTGGAACTGAGAGAGTATAAAAAATATAAAAATACATGCGAATAGAATAGGGTTCCCAACATGCCTCGATATTATTTTGTGTGTGTTTTGTCAATAGCATAAATTCCCGTACAGCTTGTTTAAGAGCAACCACATATTTCATTAATCAATAATCAAGTTACATGTAGCAACACATATGGACACTAAATATAGACCGGGATAAAATGATTATTATCCTGAAAACTTTGTAGATAAAAATCTAAGAGATCGAAAAATACAAAATGATCCCTAGAGTTGCCTGTAACCACCAAAGCCAGTGGCCGCCGTCCAACTCTAGGGCCGCTGAGACGCACGCGCTGGAAGAGAAGTCGGGCCCCCACCATTGCAAGATCAAAAAAGCACCATTGCCAATAAGGCTTTGTGAGTCGATGGATAGGCTAGTTGCACGTAGTGGGACACATGTTTTGCTATGACACAACGATCGGGAGACGTCCCGTGCTATTTATTGGGAATATGCCCTAGAGGCAATCCTATATGTTGTAATTCCTAATGTATTCATAAAGTTATTAAGTTGTCCTTGTATGAACATCTGATGTATATCATTGAATATGTGATTTAGTTGTGGAACTATATATTCATGTTATTCATACTAAATATCATTGGTCATTGAGGTTAGACTAATGTGAAAGTCGGCTGATAACTCGGTTCCACTTGTCATGGGCATGGTGATGCTATTCCGACTTACACGGATTCGGCTAAAGAGTTTAGCGAGTCAGATTGACCCATATTGAGATACAACGAACAAGTCGTCATTTATATATCTCAATCAATGTAATCCTTAAACCTGAGGTTGTCGCACAATCTGAGTTGAGAATCACCGACTTAGGTTCTATCAAACATTGCTCCGTCATAGGGCAGTTATAAAGGCAGAGTTCGGGTCGACTGAGAATCAAGCTGCGTGATGTGGGGATTTTCCCCCTCTAACTGGAGAGATATTCTCAGGTCACTCTCATGTGATATGATTCGAAAAGCATATCCATGCACGACTCGGTTAAGTGTTAACCGAGGTGATCGACTATGAGTTAGTCGGATGAATCACTTATATTGGATCGAGAAGAGAGTCGAACTATTTAAGGGATGACGATTATCTGCCTATAGCTCAACAAGGTATATCGTGAGACAAAAGGGACTCAGACGTAAGTCGCATTGAAAGGTATGTTATCATGACTCTTTGGTACTTGGGAGTCATCACGTTCTATTAGGAGCCACTACCGATTGATCGATTGTGAGTCGGACTCCAATCATGTCCAAGTTTCCATGAGCCTACGGGGTCACACACTTAAGAGTGGTAGCAAGTCGTTTGGGTTGGACCCGAACCAGATATGGACGGAGTTAGTGAGTCGGACTCATAGTGACTAATATAGGTTTAGTGAATGGGCCGCAAGTAAGTGGATCCCACCTTCACTTCCTATATATAATGGGGCACAGATTACTAGGTGGGTACGGTTAGGTCATTCCATGCGTTGAAAACCCTAACTCCAATTCAGTCCATCCATTGTACTAGACCTAGCAGTCTATCGCCGGTGCTCCTCCTTGTACGTGTGGATACTAGCAGAGGTGTTGCACAATCAGCACATCGATGATCGTGGTTTGGATCAGATCGTGTGGACTGCAATGCATTCAACTGACGCGCTTCATCAGTAATCTGTAACCGTGCATCCAGTGGTAATCCGCGTGGCATTCTAACTCAGCTAGATCTTGTGTTAACCACGTAGGGAATTTTTTGTTTATCTCTGCATGGCCCAACATTGGTATTAGAGCCATAGCTTCTGATTTTAGGCTCGTGATCGTGCATATGTGATATGTAGTTGGTAGTAGATTGGATCTATTTGTTGTTTTGGTGGTCGATCTATGAGATAGATCAATTTTGTACGATGTTGATTGGATCAACTGTACTCCAGGAATGGATGATCTGATTTCCATGATCATACTGCTAAGGTCGTGGAACGACATACCCCTACCGGTCAGTTTCCACCATCAATATAGACTGTGACACGTAAATCCAGATGCGGTGATCTAAGATCAAAAGAGTTCGATCGAATCGGAACAATGATCGGATTTGAGTAAAATTATTTTACGCGATAAAGGAATCCATGTTCGGAATGTTGACGGGCCTGCTGGCTTCGCCCTGTCGTAGGTCCTTAGATATCATTGCGAGTTTTACAACGCCGGTAGATATCGTATCTATGCATAACTTATTTCTGTAGAAAGTTGTAAATGGTATGGCTTATGTGCATGTGATATGTGTAATTCATACGTGATACGTGAATCACGATTTTGTCAGCCGGTTGAAGCCTAGGTGATGTCATTTTATTGTATAATGACATGCGTGTCAGATGCTCTATGTAATTTACTTTACTAGCTAGTGTAGCTTCTTGGATAATCCGGATGGCATGCAAGTCGATGTACAAGTCGGCGATATGGAGTAAGATGGCACATGACAAGAGTTGGCACAAGTCGACTTACATGCTTTGTGGAGATGGAGATCTCCATGAAGAGAGTCGTACCATTATAATTGCTTTATTTTGTGTTATTGTTATGTCTCTATTTTACCTCTATTATATAGTTGGTAGAAGTAATCCCTCAAAGAAGGTTTAGTCGTTTCCCGCCAGTGCTGCACCATCACAAGTCGGACATTCTTGGTAGTGGGCTCATAAAATTGAGGTGCTACCAATTCTTTCCGACTAGGAGGGTTCGAATTGTACTCTATAGCGAAAGCACTCGGTAAGCTAGATGAGCCTATCACAACGGTTGTGGGACACATGGAAAAGTCAGACGAGAGCTAGGGCATGTGATGCCACCGACCAACCGGAGATGCGATTGAGAAGAAGTTGTCTACCTAGATCACTTGACGGCTAGCGGTGATGCTAAAGCTAACTAGCCTACTTGCTTATTTAGGATCCTAAATTACTTAGTAAACATCGGTGGGGTGTTGGTTCTAGTGGGAGCATAAGTATTAAAATGTTTAATATGCTTGCGCTTTTATGGATACATGTCTTAACTATTTTTGCATACTTTTTGTTGTAGATTAGTAGCACCTAGTAGCAGTCTCCCTCAGATGTCTAGTTTTGCTTTGAGAACGATCCTAGAGAAAGGTAAGCTTAATGGAACTAATTTCACAGACTAGTATCAAAATCTGAGAATTGTTCTCAAACAAGAAAATAAAGACCATGTCCTAGACAATCCACTTCCAGATGAGCCGAATGAGAATGCCACTGTCGCTACCACCAATGCCTACCGTCGGATTCGGGATGAGTCCATAGAAATTAGGTGTCTTATGCTTGCTTACATGGAACCATACTTGCAGCAGCAGTTCGAGAATGTTGAGGCCTACGATATGATTGAAAGCCTCAAAAGCATGTTCCAGGCTCAGGGAAACACCGAGAGGTATCAAGTCTCTAAGGCTTTGCTGAGTTGCAAGATTAAGGATGGTGATCCACTGAGTCCACATGTGATCAAGATGGTTGATTACGTGCAGTCTCAGGAAAGGCTAGGCTACCCCATTAGTGAAGAGTTCGTTGTAGATACAATTCTAAACTCTCTTCCTAGTGCATATGGTCAGTTCATATATAAATACCACATGCATGGTATGGATAAGGAGCTCATTAAATTACATGGGATGCTCAAGCAGGCAGAGGTAGATCTCAAGAAAGGCGCCAATTAAGTGTTGATGGTGCAAAATAAGGCTAAGTTCAAGAAAATTCTTGGACTAAGCAGAAGGAAAAGCTAGGAGTCAAGGCTCAGGATCCGGTCCCAAGCGCTTCCTCACGGACTAAGCCATCTCCTTCAGCTAGATCCAGTTGCTTCTACTGCAAGGCGGGTGGTTACTAGAAGAGGAATTGCAGCAAGTGTCTGACTGATAAAGCCAAAAGTGGAGGTGTGACTTCCGGCTCAGGTATGCTTGTTTGCAATGTTGTAGACATTTATCTTGCTCATGCACCTAATAGTTCTTGGGTCTATGATACCAGATCAGTTATTCATATATGCAACTCGTTGTAGGGATTGGTAAGAACTAGGAGCGTGGCAAGAGGAGAGGTTGACCTTCGAGTCAGCAACAAGGCGAGAGTCGCTGCATTGGAAGTCGACACGATGCAACTTCGTTTACCTTCTAGATTTTTAATGGAACCGAATAATTGTTATTATGTTCGAATGCTTAGTCGAAACATTATTTATGCCTCATGTTTTATGAGACAAGGGTATGAGTCGAATATTAAAAATAATGGTTGTTCTTATATTTGAATGACATGTTTAACGGCTTTGCACCTGTTCAGGATTATTTATTTATTTTGAATATTGATGGTGAGTCGGTCTATAACATAAATGTTAAAAGGTTGAAACCAAATGATCCGAATATGACATATTTTTGGTACTGTAGGCTTTGTCATATAAGCTGGAAACGCATTCAGAAGCTCCATGATGATGTACTCCTAACTTCGCTCGACTTGGAGTCGTTCGAGATAGATGAATCTTGGCTACTTGGCAAAATGACCAAGACACCTTTTACAAAGAGTTGTGAAAGGGCGTCCGACTTGTTAGGACTAGTACATAGTGATGTATGTGGTCCAATGAGCATGACAGCCATGTGTGGTTATGAGTACTTTATTATCTTCACTAATGATTTGAGTAGGTATGGATATATCTACTTGATGAAACACAAGTCGGAAGCCTTTGAAAGGTTCAAGGAATTCTAGAGTAAAGTACAGAATCAACTCGGCAAGAAAATAAAGTTTCTCCGGTCGGACTGAGGGGGCGAGTACATGAGCCATGAGTTTGATCACCATCTGAAGAGCTGCGGAATAGTTCCCCAGCTCACTTCGCCGGGAACGCTGTAGAGAAACGGTGTGTCAGAAAGCCAGAATCGGACATTGTTATACATGGTACGATCAATGATGAGTCAGACTGATCTACCTTTATCATTTTAGGGTTATTGTCTAGAAACTGCAGCGTTCACACTAAACATACTACCATCAAAGTCGGTAGATAATACACCACAGAGATGTGGAATGGTAAGAAGCCGAGTTTGTCTTTTCTTAAGATTTGGGGTTGTGAAGCATTTGTCAAGTGACTTCAGTCAGACAAGCATACGGCAAAGTCAGATAAGTGTATTTTCGTGGGGTATCCGAGGGTAACCTTGGGTTACTACTTCTACAACCGAGAAGAGGGCAAAGTGTTTGTCGCTCGGAGCGGTGTCTTCCTTGAGAAGGAGTTTCTCAGTCGGGGAGTCAATGGGAGCACGATGCAGCTCGAAAAATTTCAGAGGAACTGGCTAGTAGAGTGTCAGCAAAATCCTTAGAGGTTGAGCCAGTTGTGGTAGATAAGCCGGCTACTACACCTACACTTTGAAGATTGGCTAGATTGCAAAGTGTTCGTGATGTATTACTGTTAGTCGGTGATGAGTCGGCAACTTATTCAGAAGTGATGGTGGGATCTTATTCTGAGTCATGGTTTGGATCCATGAGATCCGAGTTAAAGTACATGGATGAAAATCAAGTTTGAAACTTGGTTAATCTGCCAGACGGTGCAACACCCGTCGAATGGAAATGGGACTTTTAGAAGAAAACTTATATGGATGGAAATACGTTTGTCTATAAAGCACGGCTTGTCACGAAGGGGTTCCAACAAGTTCAAGGAGTTGGCTACGACGATACTTTCTCATCTGTATCGATGCTTGCGTTAGTCCGGATCATGTTAGCCATAACAGCCTATTTCGACTATGAGATATGGCACATGGATGTCAAGACGGCTTTCCTTAATGGAAATTTAACCAAGGACATGTGTATGATACAGCCTGAGGGTTTTGTTGATCTGGCTAATGCTAACAAGGTATGCAAACTTTATAAATCCATTTATGGATTGAAGCAAGCATCTCGGAGTTGGAATATTGATGGCTCAGTGTTGGCGCTAGAAAAATGCTGGTGCGATGTTGATGTAGAGATCGTTGGGAACCCAAGAGGAAGGTATGATGAGCACAGCATCAAGTTTCCCTCAGTTATGAAACCAAGGTTTAATCGAACCAGTAGGAGCAAGGAAACACCCCAAAGGTGTTGCTAGCTAAGCCTTGGCAGGGCGCATTACCGGTGCTAGTAGCAACATGGAGACCTGCACAACACAACCACAAAACTTTTTCCCCAACTTGCGATGAGGTTGTCAATCTCACCGTGTTTTGCAGAAAACAAAGGATTAAACGTATCGAATGCAAAGAAGTCAAAGTTTACAGAAAGTAAACACAAAATAGTAAAAGATTGTAGATTGAATGTAAAAGACAAGGACTGGGATCCATAGTTCACTAGAGGTGGCTCTCCTTAAGATAGATAACATGCTAGGTGAACAAATTACAGCGGGGCAATTTACAAAGATCGAGAAAGCAATACATGCATATACTAATCATCTTGACTCCTTTGAGATTCGATTGGGCATTACAACATTATACATACACCGCCATCCAACTGCATCTATGACTAATAATCCACCTTCAGGTCCGAACCCCCTCCAGTATTAAGTTGCAAGCAACAGATTATTGCTTTACGAACTGCGTGTAAAGTAAACAATACGATTGTTCTATGAACAAAAGAATCTTGTTTTCTCCCTAGTAGAAACAGCACATCTAGTACCTTAGAGATTTCTGTCACTTCCCCAGATTACCAGAGGCATGAACCCACTATCGAGCATAAATACTAACTC
This sequence comes from Avena insularis, assembly GCA_023614405.1. Taxonomy (NCBI): domain Eukaryota; kingdom Viridiplantae; phylum Streptophyta; class Magnoliopsida; order Poales; family Poaceae; genus Avena; species Avena insularis. The sequence goes on along the minus strand of CM042691.1, from coordinate 451,927,190 downwards.
TTGGAGTTGCTAGCATCTACTTGGCCAAGATAGCCACTAACAACGGAAAGCATGCAAGATCACAAATAACAAAGACATGATAGAATCAATAATCAATCTGAAATAGCATCTCAATATCCATCGGATCCCCGCAAACACAACATGTAGGAATTACAAATAGATGATCTTGATCATGAACGGAGCTCACAAGATCTAGACATGAAAGCACAAAGGAGGAGAACCAACCATCTAGCTACTACATTGATCCGTAGTCCAAGGATGAATGATACATTGCAAATGTATCTATAATTTTTGATGTTCCATGCTTAGTTTTATCCACTTTCTTGTGTTTTGTTCCAACTTTGGAGTACTTTTCATATGATTTCTTGGACTAACTATTAACAAGAGCCACAGTGCCAGCTGCCTGTTTTCTGCTGTTTTTGGTTCTAGGAAAGTCAGAAAATGAATATTCTCGGAATTGGACGGGACAAAAGCCAAAGTGCCTATTTTTCTGGAAGGGATCAAGTGCCAGAATACGAGACGGAGAGGGGCCAGGGGCCGGCCACGCCACCTATCTGCGCGGCTAGGCCTGGCCCGCGCCAGGGGTGGTGTGGTGTCTCCCGACACCCCCTCGGCCTCTCCTTCCGCCTATATATTGCCCTTGGGACGAAAACCCTAGGTATCCGATCAAAAATCCACGAAAGATTCTGTAGCCTCCGTCATCTCCATCCCTAGATCAGGAGGGATCTGAAGCTCTTCCCGGCACCTTGCCAGAGAGGAGAATTCACCCTGGAGGCCTTCTTCATCACCATGCAAGCCTCTGGTGTGATGCGTGAGTAGTTCATCCTTGGACTACGGATCCATGTAGTAGCTAGATGGCTGGTTTCTCCTCCTTTGTGCTTTCATGTTTAGATCTTGTGAGCTCCGTTCATGATCAAGATCATCTATTTGTAATCCATACATGTTGTGTTTGCGGGGATCCGATGGATATTGAGATGCTATTTCATATTGATTATTGATTCTATCATGTCTTTGTTATTTGAGATCTTGCATGCTTTTCGTTGTTAGTAGCTATCTTGGCCAAGTAGATTCTAGCAACTCCAAGAGTTAGTATTTATGCTCAATAGTGGGTTCATGCCTCTGGTAATCTGGGGAAGTGACAGAAATCTCTAAGGTACTAGATGTGTTGTTGCTACTAGAGAGAAAACAACGATCCTTTGTTCATAGAACAATTGTATTGTTTACTTTACACGCAGTTCGTAAAGCAATAATCTGTTGCTTGCAACTTAATACTGGAGGGGGTTCGGATGATAACCTGAAGGTGGATTATTAGTCATAGATGCAGTTGGATGGTGGTCTATGTATTATGTTGTAATGCCCAATCAAGTCTTAGAGGAGTCAAGATGATTAGTATATGCATGTATTGCTTTCTCGGTGTTTGTCAATTGCCCCGCTATAATTTGTTCACCCAGCATGTTATCTATATAAAGAGAGCCACCTCTAGTGAACTATGGATCCCGGTCCTTTACTTTACATACAATCTACAATCTTTTACTGCTTTGTGTTTACTTTCTGCAAACTGTTACTTCTTTCCATTCGATACGTTTCATCCTTTGTTTTCCGCAAAACACGGTGAGATTGACAACCTCATCGCAAGTTGGGGACAAAGTTCTGTGGTTGTGTTGTGCAGGTCTCCATGTTGCTACTAGCACCGGTAGTGCGCCTTGCCAAAGCTCAGCTAGTAACATCTTTGGGGTGTTTCCTTGCTCCTACTGATTCGATTAAACCTTGGTCTCACAACTGAGGGAAAACTTGCTGCTGTGCTCATCATACCTTCCTCTTGGGGTTCCCAACGAGCTCTACATCAACCACGAGCCAGCAAAGATTTTTCTGGCGCCGTTGCTAGGGAGTCAAGGGTATCTTCACAAGGGGAGTCCCTCATAACCAATCTCTTTACTTTGTTGTTTTTGTTTTACTTAGCTTCTTTTTGCTTTGTTTGCTTGTTTTGTTCTTCAAAAAACACAAAAAAAATTAGTTTTACTAGTTTGCTTTCTTATTTGAAAACCCCAAAAATGACTACTCTTGAGAACACTAAGTTGTGTGACTTCACTAGCACCAACAACAATGATTTTATGAGCACACATATTGCTCCACCTGTGGCTAAAAACACTTTCTTTGAGATAAAACCTGCTTTGCTCAATCTTGTTATGAGAGAACAATTTTTTGGTATTGGTAATGAAGATGCTGCTTCCCATCTAAATAACTTTGTTGAACTTTGTGAGATGCAAAAGCATAGGGATATAGATGGTGATAGTATTAAGCTGAAATTGTTTCCTTTCTCTTTGAGAGGAAAAGCTAAAGAATGGTTGAATTCCTTAACTAAGAATAGTATTGATTCTTGGACTAAGTGCAAAGATGCTTTTATTGGAAAATACTATCCTCCCGCGAAGATTATATCCATGAGAAGTGCAATAATGAAGTTTAAACAACTTGATAATGAGCATGTTGCTCAAGCTTGGGAAAGAATGAAATCTTTGGTTAAGAATTGTCCCACTCATGGACTGACTGCTTGGATGATCATCCAAACTCTTTATGCAGGATTGAACTATTCTTCAAGGAACCTATTGGATTCAGCTGCTGGAGGTACCTTTATGACCATCACTTTGGGTGCTGCAACAAAACTATTGGATAATATGATGGTTAATTATTCTGAATGGCATACTGAGAGAGCTCCACAAGGTAAGAAGGTAAATTCTGTTGAAGAAACCTCCTCCTTGAGTGATAATATTGATATTATTATGTCTATGCTTGTTAATGGGAAAGACCATATTGATCCAAATAATGTTCCTTTAGCCTCTTTGGTTGCTCAAGAAGAGCAAGTTGATGTGAACTTCATAAGAAATAATAATTTTGGCAACAATGCTTATGGTAATAATGCTTATAGGAACAATTTTGGTAACAACAATTATAAGCCATATCCTTCCAACAATGGTAAATCTGAATTACCTAGTGAAGGAAGAATCTTAGAAGTTGAAAGAGCCACTAAAAACTTCATGCAAATGCAATACGAGCAAAATAAGCTATTTACTTAAACTATGGAGGAACAATCTATCATTTTGAAGAACATTAGCCATCAACTTGAGAGTCTAAATAGGGAAATTCCTAGTTTACAATTGAAACTCTCTAATGCTGAAAGGAATATATCTTCTCTATCTGAAGCTCAATCTTCAATGATTAATAAAATGGCCGCTAAACCTGAAACTAATGACAATCCCTTTGCAGCTACTAATGCCATACAAGTAAGAATTGATGAAAATGTTAGACTATTAGCTGAATTACATGCTAGGTGGGAAAGAGAAGATAAATTGCTAGAAACATTAGTGTTTCTACTATCACCACCACTAGTGTTGAGGCTAGTAATAGTTCTACTACTTTAGATGATAAAGTTGATTTTGATCTTGATGGTTGCAACATCTCTGAAGTTATTAAGTTCCTACAAAAGCTTGCTAAAAGTCCTAATGCTAGTGCTATGAATATGGCTTTTACAAAACACATTACTGATGCTCTCATAAAGATTAAAGAAGAAAAGATGAAACATAAAGCTTCTATTCCTATAAAGCAAGAAGATGGTTGGGAACCCATCATTAATATGAAAGTGAATGACTTTGATTTCAAAGCTTTGTGTGATCTTGATAGTAGAATTTCTATTATGCCTAGAAGGATTTATGATATGCTTGATTTGCCTCCTCTTGAACATTGCTATTTGAATGTCCCACTTGATGCTAATGCTAAAAAGAAACTCATGGGGAGTCTTAATGATGTTCTTATTATGGTTAATGATTCCTATGTCCCCGTTGATTTCTATGTTTTGGATGTTGAATACAATGCTTCTTGTCCTATTACTTTGGGAAGACCTTTTCTTAGAACTGTTGGTGCCATCATTGATATGAAAGAAGGCATCATTAAATATCAACTCCCACTCAAGAAAGGTATAGAACACTTCCCTAAAAAGAGAGAAAATATTTCTTTTGCTTCTCCTATGAAAACAAAATTTGGTCTTAATGCTTCTTCATTTGAGAACACTTGATTCTTTCTTTGCTTCTTATGCCTAACTTAAAGGCGTTAAAGAAAAGTACTTGTTGGGAGATAACCCAAGAGTTTTAGATGAGTCTTGGAAGTTATTACCTCTGTAATAACCTCTTCTTATCCTTTTTATTTGCTTTTTGTGCCAAGAGTAACCTCTAATGAGGGTGAAGTAATGATTAGGAAAGTTGCTGTCCCGAAACAGATTTCTGTGCTTCACCGTAAAAATTCCTGAGAGAGTTCTATACGTCGGATTGAGCTGTAATTTTTTGTGCTTCTGCCTCAGGTTGTTATCTAACTTTCGTTAGTTCAACACTGTTTGATTGGAGCAACAGAACATCTTCGAAAAAATTCGTATTTACCTGCTGGTCTGTTTTGACAGATTTCTGCCATTTTCTGCATTTGCTTCTTGTTGGTTCCTTCTTGAGTTATTTTGGGGAATTGAGCTTTTTTAGGGAAGTACTACAGTAGCTAGTGTTCTAATGGAAGTTTATTTGGTGTTAGAACTGAACCTTGAGACTTATTTATCTTAAGTGCACTAATGTTGCTAATGAGATTGTGTGAAGTTTTGTATGAAGGAAAAATTTCAGGTGTATGGAAGGAATGAGTAATGAGATGAAGGATGGACTAAAGCTCAAGATTGGGGATGCCAACGTGTCACCACAAGAAATATCCAAGAAGTACAAGCGTCAAAGTTTGGCGATGCCCAAGGCATTCCCCTTCTTCATCAATAAAAATCCCAGGTTTCTTCCAAACGCTTCATTTTTATTGTTTCATGCACAATTGTGTTTTTCTTGGAGCGTCTCCTTTTTCGTTTTTGTTTTAGGTTTTTAGTTTGCTTGGTTTGCTTAGTTTTCTTAATAAATTGGTTGGACCCCCTCTTTCACACTTTGGTTTGCGAATAGTTTGGTTTGATTTGGAAAAGAGTAGGAAAGTTCATGCTTATGTGGTAAAAAGAGCTCGTTTTTAACTGTGGCCTATGCTTTGTCATGCCATGCTTGATATTGTTTTGGCTTTATGCTTAGTATTCTTTGTTGTAGCATGACTTGTTATAAACAATTGAGATTGCTTAATGTGCCTTGGATGAATCATGCGTTGTTTTAGCATATTAAAGCATAGTATAGTGGTATTCTCCTTTGATGCTTTACTTGAGTTAACTTGGCACATGCTCACACCATCTTATGACTATCTCAAGTCACCATATCCTTTATGATCCTTTAGTTTTCAACTTGTAGTATCACTTTATGCTTTGATCAATGATGTTTTGTCGCTCTACATGATTATGGCCATTATTGCTCTCTTAGTTTGTCGCTCCCAGTCTTTTGCTAGCCTCCACCACCAAGTATGAGTTCCACTCATGCATCCAACTCCCTAAACCAAGTTATTCCAAAGAGTCCACCATACCTACCTACTATCTTATGCTATTCCAAGTATATTCATGCTTTTGTTTACCTTCCACTTGTTATGAGAAAACTAGTGATTAAAGCTCTCACGAACTTGATGGCACACTTTACTTTACTTGCCCTTAATAAACTTGAACCATTGTGTCTTCTATGTTGTATATGCTTGCACTTATTTGTTGGGAATTAGCAGAACCATGCTTTCATGGGGAACACTTTCAACATTGGACTTGGTACTTGTACCTAGTTGATATCATGCTCTTTTGTATATGGATGTCGTCGGTGTGAAATGAAAGGGGAGCTTGTAAGTCCATGTAGTTATGTATATGTGTTAGAGAAACGCCTAGGCCGCTGGTCTAATCCATGCTGACATGGTGGAAACCTGCAGCGTAACCATAATGAGCTGTCTATGAAGCATTCTTCTTATAAAAAAAGAGTCCTATATTGAGAAAAGAGAAAAAGAAAAAAAAGATACTATGAAAAAAGGAAAGAGAGAAAAAAGCACCATATTCCCATGGTAAATAAGAAGAATGCTGAGATGCTCGTTGTCTGCTTGCCTTGTCATTTTGATATGGGGATTCTTCCGTATCATCGGGCAAGGGGTACCCCTGCTACATGTTCTCAATGATACACATGTACTTACAATGACAAGAACTTACCGGTGACTAAACTTTAGTAGCATGAGGAGCGGCCCTCGTATACAAGGGACATGAGATTTCTGACTTATACTTCGTCAAGCATGTACACCATAGTTTGTTCACTTTAACCTTAATCACTTCAAGATGCTTATGATAGGGGCAATGAGAGCTGAAAGCTTTAAGAATCATAATTTTTGGAAGCTCTTTATGAGACTTGAATCCCTACTTCCTTTTTACAAAAGGCTTTTCTTCCACCATTATATTGAGTGTCCACCTTCTATCTTTATGCACCTATTTTGAGAGCATAGTGGCCATTCTTAGTTCTATGTGCATTGTCCCAAGACTAGTTGATTGATGCATAACTTGTTATTGCTTGTTTGAAACTATTGTATCTAGTCACTCTTATGAACCTTGAAGGTGTCCTATGCATTTATATTTGCTACTCTATTGAGGGACAAGCTGAATACTTTTATGCTATGTTTTCTTTATGTGAAACAAACAAACGTCTTGCAAAGCATTGTTATTCATGAATCTTTTGTTTGTGCCTTTTCATGTTGCACCATAGTTTCTTTGCTTATTGCTAGAACTTTGTCTTTCATGTTATGATTAAAGTAATATGATCCCAGCTTTGAGTGTTTTGCAAATACTTTGATCAAGTCTTTGATGGTGCATGTCACCTTAAAAATTATTTCTTTTTATCACTTACCTACTCGAGGACGAGTAAGAGTTAAGCTTGGGGATGTTGATACATTGCAAATGTATCTATAATTTTTGATGTTCCATGCTTAGTTTTATCCACTTTCTTGTGTTTTGTTCCAACTTTGGAGTACTTTTCATATGATTTCTTGGACTAACCTATTAACAAGAGCCACAAATTGCCTGCTTTTCTCGCTGTTTTTGGTTCCAGGAAAGTCGAAATGAATATTCTCGGAATTGGAGGACAAAAGCCAAAGTGGTCGAATTAAGACGGAGAGGGCCAGGGTCGACCACACCACCTGTCACATGGCCAGGCCTGGCCCGCGCCAGGGGGTGGTGTGGTGGCTCCCGGCACCCCCTCGGCCTCTCCTTCCGCCTATATATTGCCCTCGGGACGAAAACCCTAGGTACCTGATCAAAAATCTGCGAAAGAGTTCAGAGTCAGCCATCTCCATCCCTAGATCGAGGGATCAAGCTCTTCCCGACCTGCCAGAGAGGGAATTCACCGAGGCCTTCTTCATCACCATGCAAGCCTCCAGTGTGATGCGTGAGTAGTTCATCCTTGGACTATGGATCCATCTAGTAGCTAGATGGCTGGTTTCTCCTCCTTTGTGATTTCATGTTTAGATCTTGTGAGCTCCGTTCATGATCAAGATCATCTATTTGTAATCCATACATGTTGTGTTTGCAGGGATCCGATGGATATTGAGATGCTATTTCAGATTGATTATTGATTCTATCATGTCTTTGTTATTTGAGATCCTGCATGCTTTCCGTTGTTAGTAGCTATCTTGGCCAAGTAGATGCTAGCAACTCCAAGAGTTAGTATTTATGCTCAATAGTGGGTTCATGCCTCCGTAACTGGGAAGTGATGTAAATCTCTAAGGTACTAGATGTGATGTTGCTACTAGGGAGAAAACAACGATACTTTGTTCATAGAACAATTGTATTGTTTACTTTACACGCAATTCGTAAAGCAATAATCTGTTGCTTGCAACTTAATACTGGAGGGGGTTCAGATGATAACCTGAAGGTGGATTATTAGTCACAGATGCAGTTGGATGGCGGTCTATGTATTATGTTGTAATGCCCAATCGAATCTCAAAGGAGTCAAGATGATTAGTATATGCATGTATTGCTTTCTCGGTGTTTGTCAATTGCCCCGCTGTAATTTGTTCACCCAGCATGTTATCTATCTAAGGAGAGCCACCTCTAGTGAACTATGGATCCCGATCCTTTACTTTACATACAATCTACAATCTTTTACTGCTTTGTGTTTACTTTCTGCAAACTTTTACTTCTTTCCATTTGATATGTTTAATCCTTTGTTTTCCGCAAAACATGGTGAGATTGACAACCTCATCGCAAGTTGGGGACAAAGTTCTGTGGTTGTGTCGTGCAGGTCTCCATGTTGCTACTGGCACCGGTAGTGCGCCCTGCCAAAGCTCAGCTAGTAACACCTTTGGGGTGTTTCCTTGCTCCTACTGGTTCGATTAAACCTTGGTCTCATAACTGAGGGAAAACTTGCTGCTGTGCTCATCATACCTTCCTCTTGGGGTTCCCAACGAGCTCTACATCAACCACGAGCCAGCAATGAACTACTCACGCATCACACCGGAGGCTTGCATGATGATGAAGAAGGCCTCCAGGGTGAATTCCCCTCTCCGGCAGGGTGCCGGGAAGAGCTTCAGATCCCTCCCGATCTAGGGATGGATATGATGGCGGCTACAGACTCTTTTGTGGATTTTTGATCGGGCACTTAGGGTTTTCGTCCTGAGGGCATTTTATAGTCGGAAGGGGAGGCCGAGGGGGTGCCGGAGGCGGCTAGACCACCCCCTGGCGCGGGCCAGGCTGGGCCGTGCGGCCAGGTGGTGTGGTGGCCCCATGGCCCCTCTCCGTCTCGTACTCAGGCATCTGATGACTTCCGGAAAAATAGGTTCTTTGGCTTTTGTCCCATCCAATTCCGAGAATATTCATTTTCTGACTTTCTTGGAACCAAAAACAGCAGAAAACAGGCAGCTGGCACTATGGCTCTTGTTAATAGGTTATTCCAAGAAATCATATGAAAAGTACTCCAAAGTGTGGACAAAACACAAGAAAGTGGATAAAACCAAGCATGGAACATCAAAAATTATAGATACATTTGCAATGTATCAACATCCCCAAGCTTAACTCCTGCTCGTCCTTGAGTAGGTAAGTGATAAAAAGAAAGAATAATTTTTGAGGTGACATGCACCATCAAAGACTTGATCAAAGTATTTGTAAAACATTCAAAGTTGGGATCATAGTACTTCAATCATAACATGAAAGGCAAAGTTCTAGCAATAAGACAAAGAAACTATGATGCAACATGAAAAGGCACAAACAAAAGATTCATGAATAACAATGCTTTGCAAGACGTTTGTTTGTTTCACATAAAGAAAACATAGCATAATAGCATTCAGCTTCTCCCTCTTAGAGTAGCAAATATAAATGCATAGGACACCTTCAAAGTTCATAAGAGTGACTAGATACAAATAGTTTAAAACAAGCAATATCAAGTTATGCATCAATCAACTAGTCTTGGACAATGCACATAGAACTAAGAATGGCCACTATGCTCTCAAAGTAGGTGCATAAAGGTAGAAGGTGGAGACTCAATATAATGGTGGAAGAAAGGCCTTCATAGAAGGAAGTAGGGATTCAAGTCTCATAAAGAGCTTCCAAAAATTATGGTACTTATAGCTTTCAGCTCTCATTGTCCCTATCATAAGCATCTTGAAGTGATTAAGGTTAAAGTGAACAAACTATGGTGTACATGCTTGACGAAGTATAAGTTAGAAATCTCATGTCCCTTGTATATGAGGGTCGCTCCTCATGCTACTCAAGTTTAGTCACCGGTAAGTTCTTGTCATCGTAAGTACATGTGTATCATAGAGAACCGCCAACGGGGTACCCCTTGCCCGATGATACGGAAGAATCCCCATATCAAAATGACAAGGCAAGCAGAGAACGAGCATCTCAGCAATCTTCTTATTTACCATGGGAATATGGTTCTTTTTTCTCTCTTTCCTGTTTTCATAATCTCTTTTTTTATCTTTTTCTCAATATAGGACTCTTTTTTATAAGAAGAATGCTTCATAGACAGCTCATTATGGTTACGCTGCAGGTTTCCACCATGTCAGCATTGATTAGACCAGCGGCCCAGGCGTTTCTCCAACACATATCCATAACTCCATGGACTTACAAGCTCCCCTTTCATTTCACACTGACGACATCCATATACAAAAGAGCATGATATCAACTAGGTACAAGTACCAAGTGCAATGTTGAAAGCGTTCCCCATGAAAGCATGGTTCTGCTAATTCCCAACAAATAAGTGCAAGCATATACAACATAGACGACACAATGGTTCAAGTTTATTAAGGGCAAGAAAAGTAAAGTGTGTCATCAAGTTCGTGAGAGCTTTAATCACTAGTTTTCTCATAACAAGTTTAATTTGGAAGGTAAACAAAAGCATGAATATACTTGGAATAGCATAAGCTAGTAGGTAGGTATGGTGGACTCTTTGGAATAACTTGGTTTAGTGAGTTGGATGCATGAGTGGAACTCATACTTGGTTGTGGAGGCTAGCAAAAGACTGGGAGCGACAAACTAAGAGAGCAATAATGGCCATGATCATGTAGAGCGACAAAACATCATTGATCAAAGCATAAAGTGATACTACAAGTTGAAAACTAAAGGATCATAAAGGCTATGGTGACTTGAGATAGTCATAACATGGTGTGAGCATGCGCCGAGTCAACCCAAATAAAGCATCAAAGGAGAATACCACTATACCATGCTTTAATATGCTAAAACAACGCATGATTCATCCAAGGCACATTAAGCAATCTCAATTGTTTATAACAAGTCATGCTACAACAAAGAATACTAAGCATAAATCCAAAACAATATCAAGCATGGCATGCCAAAGCATAGGCCACAGTCAAAAACGAGCTATTTTTACCACATAAGCATGAACTTTCCTACTCTTTTCCAATCCAAACCAAACTATTTGAAAACCAATGTATGAAAGAGGGGGTCCAACCAAAATTTTCAGAAAACTAAGCAAACCAAGCAAACGAAAAACCAAAACGAAAACAAAAACAAAAAAGAAGAAGCTCCAAGAACAACACAGTTGTGCATGAAACAATAAAAATGAAGCGTTTGGAAGAAACCTGGAATTTTTATTGATGAAGAAGGGGATGCCTTGGGCATCCCCAAGCTTTGACGCTTGTACTTCTTGGATATTTATTGGGGTGACACGCGTGGCATCCCCAAGCTTGAGCTTTAGTCCATCCTTCATCTCATTACTCATTCCTTCCATACACCTGCAATTTTTCCTTCATACAAAACTTCACACAATCTTTATTAGCAACATTAGTGCACTCAAGATAAAAGGTCTTAAGGTTCAGTTCTAACACCAAATAAACTTCCATTAGAACACTAGATACTGTATCACTTCCCTCAAAAAGCTCAATTCCCCAAAAGAACTCAAAAAATAACCAACAAGAAGCAAATGCAGAAAATGGCAGAAATCTGTCAAAACGGACCAGCAGGTAAAGACGAATTTTTTCGAAGACCTTATGTTGCTCAAATCAAAAAGTGTTGAACTAACGAAAGTTAGATAACAACCTGGGGCAGAAGCAAAAACATCCACGCCTCAAAAATACATTCAGAGATTTTACACGAATTTTTATGGTGAAGCACAAAAATCTGTTTCGGGACAGCAACTTTCCCAATCATTACTTCTCTCCCATTAGAGGTTACTCTTGGCACAAAAATCAAATAAAAAGGATAATTAGAGGTTATTACAGAGGTAATAACTTCCAAGACTCATCTAAAACTTTTGGGTTATCTCCCAATAAGTACTTTTCTTTAACGCCTTTAAGTTAGGCATAAGAAGCAAGAAAAAGAATCAAGTGTTCTCAAATGAAGAAGCATTAAGACCAAATTTTGTTTTCATAGGAGAGGCAAAAGAAATCTTCTCTCTCTTCTTAGGGAAGTGTTCTATACCTTTCTTGAGTGGGAGTTGATATTTAATGGTGCCTTCTTTCATATCAATAATGGCACCAACAGTTCTAAGAAAAGGTCTTCCCAAAGTAATAGGACAAGAAGCATTGCATTCAACATCCAAAACATAGAAATCAACGGGTACATAGGCATAGTTAACCATAATAAGAACATCATTAAGACTCCCCATGAGTTTTTTTTAGCATTATCATCAAGTGGGACATTCAAATAACAATCTTCAAGAGGAGGCAAATCAAGCATATCATAAATCCTTCTAGGCATAATAGAAACACTACTATCAAGATCACATAAAGCTTGGAAATCAAAGTCATTCACTTTCATGATGGGTTCCCAACCATCTTCTTGTTTTATAGGAATAGAAGCTTTATGTTTCATCTTTTCTTCTTTAATCTTTATGAGAGCATTAGTAATGTGTTTTGTAAAAGCCATGTTCATAGCACTAGCATTAGGACTTTTAGCAAGCTTTTGTAGGAACTTAATAACTTCAGAGATATTGCAACCATCAAGATCAAAACCATACTTATCATCTAAAGTAGTAGAACTATTACTAGCCTCAACACTAGTGGTGGTGATAGTAGAAACACTAATGTTTCTAGCAAATTCATCTTCTCTTTCCCACTTAGCATGTAATTCAGCTAATAGTCTAACATTTTCATCAATTCTTACTTGTATAGCATTAGTAGCTGCAAAGGGATTATCATTAGTTTCAGGTTTAGCAGCCATTTTATTAATCAATGAAAATTGAGCTTCAGCCAAAGATCTTATATTCCTTTCAGCATTAGAGAGTTTTTCCTCAATAGTTTTATTGAAAGCAGTTTGCTTACTAATAAAGTCTTTAAGCATAACATCAAGTTCAGAGGGAGCCCTCCTATTATTGTTGTAAGCATTTCCATAAGCATTACCATTGTTGGGAGGATATGGCTTATAATTGTTGTTACCAAAAATATTCCTATAAGCATTGTTGCCAAAATTGTTATTTCTTATGAAGTTCACATCAACTTGCTCTTCTTGAGCAACCAAAGAGGCTAAATGAACATTATTTGGATCAATATGGGCTTTCCCATTAACAAGCATAGTCATAATAATATCAATCTTATCACTCAAGGAGGAAGTTTCCTCAACTGAATTTACCTTCCTACCTTGTGGAGCTCTCTCAGTATGCCATTCAGAATAATTAACCATCATATTGTCCAGAAGTTTTGTTGCAGCACCCAAAGTAATGGTCATAAAGGTACCTCCAGCAGCAGAATCCAATAGGTTCCTTGACGAATAGTTCAATCCTGCATAAATTTTTTGGATGATCATCCAAGCAATCAGTCCATGAGTGGGACAATTCTTTACCAAAGATTTCATTCTTTCCCAAGCTTGAGCAACATGCTCATTATCAGATTGTTTAAACTTCATTATTTCACTTCTCATAGATATAATCTTAGCAGGAGGATAGTATTTTCCAATGAAAGCATCTTTGCACTTAGTCTAAGAATCAATACTATTCTTAGTTAAGGAATTCAACCATTCTTTAGCTTTTCCTCTCAAAGAGAAAGGAAATAATTTCAGCTTAATAATATCACCATCTATATCCCTATGCTTTTGCATCTCACAAAGTTCAACAAAGTTATTTAGATGGGCAGGCGCATCTTCATTACCACCAGAAAATTGTTCTCTCATAACAAGATTGAGTAAAGCAGGTTTTATCTCAAAGAAAGTATCTTCAAACATAGGTGGAGCAATAGGTGTGCTCATAAAATCATTGTTGTTGGTGCTAGTGAATTCACACAACTTAGTGTTTTCAAGAGTAGTCATTTTTTTGTGTTTTCAAATAAGAAAGCAAACTAGTAAAACTAATTTTTTTGTGTTTTTGATAAAGAAACAAGTAAACAAAGCAAAAAGAAACCAAGCAAAGTAAAAATAACAAAGTAAAGAGATTGGTTATGAGGGACTCCCCTTGTGGAGATGTCCTTGACTCCCCGGCAACGGCGCCATAAAAATGCTTGATGGCTCAGTGTCGGCGCCAGAAAAATGTTGGTGCGATGTTGATGTAGAGCTCGTTGGGAACCCCAAGAGGAAGGTATGATGAGCACAGCAGCAAGTTTCCCTCAGTTACGACACCAAGGTTTAATCGAACCAGTAGGAGCAAGGAAACACCCCAAAGGTGTTGCTAGCTAAGCCTTGGCAGGGCGCACTACCGGTGCTAGTAGCAACGTGGAGACATGCACAACATAACCACAGAAATTTGTCCCCAACTTGCGATGAGGCTGTCAATCTCACCGTGTTTTGCGGAAAACAAAGGATTAAACGTATCGAATGGAAAGAAGTAAAAGTTTGCAGAAAGTAAACACAAAATAGTAAAAGATTGTAGATTGAATGTAAAAGACAAGGACCGGGATCCATAGTTCACTAGAGGTGGCTCTCCTTAAGATAGATAACATGCTAGGTGAACAAATTACAGCGGGGCAATTTACAAACATCGAGAAAGCAATACATGCATATACTAATCATCTTGACTCCTTTGAGATTCGATTGGGCATTACAACGTTATACATAGACCGCCATCCAACTGCATCTATGACTAATAATCCACCTTCAGGTTATCATCCGAACCCCCTCTAATATTAAGTTGCAAGCAACAGACTATTGCTTTACGAACTGCGTGTAAAGTAAATAATACGATTGTTCTATGAACAAAGGATTGTTGTTTTCTCCCTAGTAGCAACTGCACATCTAGTACCTTAGAGATTTCTGTCACTTCCCCAGATTACCAGAGGCATGAACCCACTATTGAGCATAAATACTAACTCTTGGAGTTGCTAGCATCTACTTGGCCAAGATAGCTACTAACAACGAAAAGCATGCAAGATCTCAAATAACAAAGACATGATAGAATCAATAATCAATCTGAAATAGCATCTCAATATCCATCGGATCCCCGTAAACACAACATGTAGGAATTACAAATAGATGATCTTGATCATGAACGGAGCTCACAAGATCTAGACATGAAAGCACAAAGGAGGAGAACCAGCCATCTAGCTACTACATGGATCCGTAGTACAAGGATGAACTACTCACACATCACACCGGAGGCTTGCATGATGATGAAGAAGGCCTCCAGGGTGAATTCCCCTCTCCGGCAGGGTGCTGGGAAGAGCTTCAGATCCCTCCCGATCTAGGGATGGAGATGACGGCGGCTACAGACTCGTTTATGGATTTTTGATCGGGCACTTAGGGTTTTTGTCCCGAGGGCATCTTATAGTCAGAAGGGGAGGCCGAGGGGGTGTCAGAGGCGTCCAGACCACCCCCTGGCACGGGCCAGGCTGGGCCGCGCGTCCAGGTGGTGTGTTGGCCCCTGGCCCCTCTCCGTCTCGTACTCCGGCATCTGATGACTTCCGGAAAAATAGGCACTTTGGCTTTTGTCCCGTCCAATTCCGAGAATATTTATTTTCTAACTTTCATGGAACCAAAAACAGCAGAAAATAGGCAGCTGGCACTGTGGCTCTTGTTAATAGGTTAGTCCAAGAAATCATATGAAAAGTACTCCAAAGTGTGGACAAAACACAAGAAAGTGGATAAAACCAAGCATGGAACATCAAAAATTATAGATACATTTGCAATGTATCAAATATTCATTTTAATGAGGTAGTCAAATCGTTTGGATTCATCAAGAGTGATTATGATTCTAGTTTATACAAAAAGTTTAGTGGGAGCAAAGTAAACTTTCTGGTCATATATGTGGATGACATATTACTGATTGGAAATGATGTCCAGATGTTGCAAGAAACCAAGGAGTCATTGGAAAGGAGTGTCTCAATGAAAGACTTAGGTGAGGCAACTTACATTCTAGTAATCCGGATATATAGAGATAGATCAAGGAGGATCATTGGGTTGAGTCAAAGTACATATTTGGACAAAGTGTTGAAAAGGTTCAACATGAAATCATTTAAGAAGGGGTTCTTACCGATGACCCATGGTGTAAAACTTAGCAAGACTCAGTGTCCTTCGACGACTGATGAGCGAAGTCAGATGAGCGCGATTCCTTATGCTTCATCAGTCGGATCCATCATATATGCTATGATTTGTACAAGGCTAGATGTTTCCTATGCTCTAAGTGTTGTGAGAAGATACTAGGATGACCCTAGAAAAATCCACTGGGCAGCGGCTAAAAATATCCTAAAGTACTTGAGAATGACTAAGGATATGTTCCTGGTTTATGGAGGTGAGGATGAACTCGGTGTGAAGGGTTATACGGATGCGAGTTATCTTACTAACTCAGATGATTCTCGTTAGCAATCTGGATACGTGTTTGTGAAAAATGGAGGGGTTGTAAGCTAGAAGAGTTCCAAGCAAGAGACTCTGTCTGCGTCTATGACAGATGAGGCTGAGTATATTGCAGCCTCGGAGGCGGCAAAGGAAGTCGTTTGCTTGAGGAACTTCCTCATGGATCTTGGTGTGGTTCAGAGCTCATCCAATTTGTTATACGTATATTGTGATAACAATGGTGCTATTGCACAAGCCAAGGAACCTAGACAACACCAGAAGAACAAACATATACTCATACAGTACCACATGATTTGCCAGTTTGTGGATCAAGGTAATATAAAGTTATACAAGGTACACACGGATGCAAATATTGTGGATACATTGACAAAGCTGCTACCATAGTCGAAGCATTAGGCACATATGAGATCTATGGGCATTAAATGCCTAGACATGTGATGTCGGAAGATTGACTCTAGTGCTAGTGGGAGACTGTTGGGAATATGCACTAGAGGAAATCATATACGATGTAATTCCCAATGTATTCATAAAGTTATTAAGTTGTCCTTGTATAAACATCTAATGTATAGCATTGAATATATGATTCAGTTGTGGAACTATATATTCATGTTGTTCATACTAAATATCCATGATCATTGAGGTTGTGTTAGACACACAACTTAGACTAATGTGAAAGTCGGCTGATGAATCGGTTCCACTTGTCATGAGAATGGTGATGCTATTCGGACTTACACGGATCCGGCTAAAGAGTTTAGCGAGTTAGATTGACCCATATTGAGATATAACGAACAAGTCGTCATTTGTATATCTCAATCAATGTATCCTTAGACCTGAGGCTGTCACATAATCTGAGTTGACGATCACCGACTTTGGTTCTGTCAAACGATGTCCAGTCATAGGAGAGTTATAAAAGAAGAGCTCGGGTCGACTGAGAATCAAAAGCTGCGTGATGTGGATAACCAAGATGGGATTTTTCCCCTCCAACTGGAGAGATATTCTCTGGGCCCTCTCGTGTGATATGATTCGAAAAGCATGGTAATGCACGAATCGGTTAAGTGTTAACCGAGGTGATCGACTAAGAGTTAGATGGATAATCACTTATCTTGGATCGAGAAGAGAGTCAGACTATTTAAAGGACAACTTAATCGCCTATAGCTCGACAAGGCATATCGTGAGGCAAAAAGGGACTCAGACGTAAGTTGTATTGGAAGGTATGTCGTCATGACTCTTTGGTACTTGGGAGTCAGCACGTTCTGCTAGGAGCCACTAGCGATTGATCGATTGCGAGTCGAACTTTAGTCGTGTCCAAGTTTCCATGATCCTGTAGGGTCACACACTTAAGAGCGGGAGGAAGTCGTTTGGGTTAGACCCGGACCGGATATGGAATGATTTAGTGAGTCGGACTCATAGTGACTAACATAAGCTTTATTGAATGGGCCACGAGTGAGTGGAGCCCACCTTCACTCCCTATATATACTAGGGCACAAAAGCCCAGGTGGGTACGGTTAGGTCATTCCATGCTTTGGAAACCCTAACTCCAGTTCAGTCCAGCCGTTGTACCGGACCTGGCAATCCACTGCTAGCGCTCCTCCTTGTAAGTGTGGATACCAGCAGAGGTGTTGCATGATCATCACATCGACGGTCGTGGTTTGGATCGGATCGTGAGGACTATACTGCATCCAACTGAGTCAGTGGCGAAGGACGGAAAGAATCTGAGGTAGGACAAACTAAAAGAACGATGCGAAGACAAAATAGTGCAGAGATAATAACACTATACATATATATATGATTCTAAAACAATCACTTAATAGTATGACATAAATAAGAACATATTTGAATATATATACAACCTAAAAGTATATCAATAGTGAAGTTTTAATGGAAGTTCTTGGAAATGACAAAGGTCTACTTTTTTAAAATATTCTATACGTTTTTTGATAATGACATTTTAATATCCCTAGGTAAATCTACCATGTCATCAAGTCATAAGAAGCCATTGTGGACATCTTTTTCCCCAACTCAGTCTTAATTATATTTTTTGTCAAGAAAACCCTTCCAATAGTCGGTCATGTCACTGGTAAAACAATCAGCTCAATGAGAGAATAAACCAAGTGAACCATGTTATGCCTTTTAAATACCAAGACAATCTCTAAAGTATTCAATTCTTCGTGTAAGAAGGATGAATAGCTCAAGCTTAACTTGTATATGCTCTTGATCATAATAATATCCATGATAAATCTCTCTGAGACGAGCAATCTTATTCACCCATTTTGTTACGATTCCATTTATGCTTAGGATTATGATGTAATTTTCTGTGAAAATTCACATGTTCCATTAGAGACGCTAGACCGCAATCTTTCTAATTGATAAAAAATGTATACACATACTTAGCAACAAACATTGAATTAATTAATACAATTATAATTTTAGATTAGTAAAATATACAAAGCTAAAGTAGAATCATAGAACATAATCTATCGCATACCTAAAGTTGGTTTTGATGATACCCATAAGCTGTCAAAAAATACCCTCAAGTCCTGCTTAATTACCACACTTAGGGCATTGTTTAGATTTGGGTTTTGCTAGATTTAGATTTAGATATTGCAAATATAAAGTGTTGGTTTCCAACTAGACAAGATCTAGTCCCATTTTTTGGGTTCAAAATCGGTTTCGCGCGGTGTTCATTAAAACAAGTATAACTTTCTCATACGGAGTCTGTTTTGGATGTACAACCACACAAATTTGTCAGAAGAAACATGTGCATCTAAAGGTTTTCATCATAAATCAAGGTAGGGTGGCTGCCTTACCTTGCCCTACTGGGAGCTCCGCCCCTGTAACTGACGCACTTCATATGTAATCCGCAACCACACATCTAGTGGTAATCCTCGTGGCCTCTGCTAGATCTTGGGTTAACCACGTAGGGAATTTTTTTGTTTATCTCTGCGTGATCCAACACTATCTTGAACCAATATCCGCCACCTCCCATTGACTTAGTTGGACAAGAACGACAAATCCACCACATCCAGACCAACATCCTCACCAGAGAAACCACTTTACCCCGACCGTCAACGTTGTTGCGGATAACAACGAACACCAGCGACGCATTGAGAAACCACGCTAGATCTGAGAAATAGTGAGAAGACCAAACTGGCGATCTTAAGGGCAGACCAACACATGTTGCCATCAACTCAAGGTTGTCGCCGGTATGAAAATAGAATTGAGGCAACTTTATCTGCCCAGGCACCTTTCTCACCACCCCAACAGCACACCATACAAGACAAACCCTAACCCTAACTATTATGCTAGGTCGGAGGAACGAGGTCCCCCTCAAATCCCCGTACCGCTTGTTTGCTACATACAAGCTGCATTTGTTTATATATGGAGCCACGGTCCTACTTAATCGGACTCAACACAATTTTGGTTTTCTCAAACAATGGTATTCCATCAGCAACTAGATCCGTGTACAGACTAGTGTTTTGGTTACCTGTTGGGAAATCCGATTACCGTCCGGTAACCGGATATTCCGAGCACTCCCAGGAAAAGGTTTTACTGGGCAAAAATTCTCGATTTTTTTTATCTTTTTTGAAATGTTAAAGTTTTAACAAAATCCTCGGTAAATTGTGGTACTGAGGAATTTGAATTCAAATTTTGATTTTTAAATTTATCTGGTAACCTCTCGAAACAAGAACTCCCTCGGGAAATTTTGATCGGTCGGGAACCAAAATATTGGTACAGACCGACATGGACTGGAACTAACAGACTCCAAACTTGCTACTGCACAGGTACACGGAAACCGTACATTTCTCCGACTCAAACTCAGCAAGCCAACGTTGGATTATTTTTCAACAGTCCATCTAGTATAAATGTACGCAGGGTCACGCACGGATCAATCCATCCATAATATGGCACACGCAAAAGGACTGAATCATGGCGGACGGTGGGCGTCACTCGTACCGGACCTTGTCCAAGACATCGCCGACTGTGTCCTCTCCACCACCGCCGGCGGTGTGGAGGCGTACATGGACATGATGGCCGTCTGCACCAGCTGGCGCTCTGCGATCCCCAAGCCATCTCCATTTGCCGCGGGTGCCGACCTCCGTTTCCGGCCACAGCATGGGTCATGCTTGACCTGCAACCCAAGAACGACGACATCTGTCTCTTCCTCCACGTCCTCACGGGACGATTCCGATGTTTCCGTCTCCCGGTGCTTCGTGACCACATCCTTCTTGGTGCCTCCGACGGTCTTCTCGTGCTCGGGGGCAGGGATGATCAGCCCCCGCGTTTGGCTCGTGTTCTCAACCCCTTTACAGGCGACATGCTCCACTTTGCCGCGCCATTACATAAACCTTTCGACGAAATTTGGTCGACTGCGGTGAGCCGCGGCTCTCATTGGAGGCTGGTCTTTTGGGGATTTGGGATGGTTGTATGGGCCGCTCCATCGAGCGACGAGTTTATAGAGGAGGACATTGGCGAGAGGACGACCAACATGGGTACCTTCCAAGGCAACATCTATGTGGTCGATCTTCAACGACGGATATTCAAGCTTGTTGCTCCGCCAGAGCAGCATGATGGTGTGGTTATCATGCCCATAGCCGAGGTGCCGCTGAGTGTCGATGTAGATTTAGACGAAGGGGAAGATAACATCGGATTGTCTTCTCGTCTCGTGGAGTCTCTCAGGGGAACTGCTGCTCATTCGCCATCGTGGCCGAGCCGTGAAAGTTTTCAGAGTCGACGTGGAGCGCAAGTCGTTGAAGGAGGTCAAGAGCCTCGGCGGCTGCCATGCGCTGTTCCTTGGGGACGAGAGGTGCATATCTGTGGATGCGAGTAACCTTCAGTCTGTCGACGCTGACTGCGTGTACTTGTTTCAATCGGTAGGAAAAACAGAATACATGTGCGTGTATAACTTAAGGGACGGCACGATGGAGACTATCTCCAGCGTGAACCATCCTGATGGACCTTTCAGCCTTGTTCAGGTTCACTTGCGGTACTGTGATTTCCGCGATCCGTAAATCTCTAAGTCATCAAGGTTGTGAAAACAAACTTTATTCTGCCTTGGTGCCAGTAGCACTTCTTGGCTTATAACCAACGTGCTTTGTGAGGACTAGGAGATTAAGTAGTAGTGCTTTTTTTATGTTAGAACGGTTATACGTATTTCAGTTATATCTTTTGTTCTCCCTTGGTGGTTGGTGCCAGTAGTGCTTCCTGCCACCTAACTACCTGGTTATCTGAGCACTTCTTTCTTATAACCAACGTGCTTTGTGAGGAGTAGGAGATTGTAGTGGTGTTTCTTTCATGTTGGAACTGTTATATGTATTTTAGTTATCTCTTTGACTCTGCCTTCCTTTGAGAGTGATCTTATTTATCCGAGTAAATTTTAATTTTTACCCCCTAGTTTAAATTTTGTGACGCTAATTACCTATTTAACAATTTTTCATTCATGTTACCCCATTTAGTGAAATTTTTATAAGGTTTTACCCTTTTCAAAATATTGAGAGCAATTTGCTACATTGATCCCGGCCTGCAGGGTCGCTCCTTTTCTCCTGCCGTCTTTTCACGCCAAAATATGTCCAAATGTTGGGCCGATTCCCTTTTTTGCTCATGGCGTAGGTGTACGTACGCACTGTTTTGACCCTGCAGAGGAAGAAAATCTCAAACTAAATGAGCCATATTTTAATGTCCGGCGATGCATTTGGCCGATGGTAAGAGCATCTTTAACGGAGACTGAACTCACCAAAACTGAAAACGGTGAGTTGAGTCTTCCGAAAACGTTTGTTAGGTTGATTTTGCCACTAGCGCAGAATAAAAACTGGAACTGAAAAACAAAGTTTAATTCTCGCGGGAGAATTCATCGATGAACACATATTTACATTAGTTGATGCTCTGATTGAGCATCAAACTTGACATAATTTCTACTAAGAACCAAAATTAACTAATAGCCACCACCGCGTGACCTAATTTTGACCAAAATTCGGCCACCGGGGCCTCTACACGCGGCGGCGGAGGTGGTGGCGGAGGAAGGCGAGGCGGCGGACGCGTCGAGCTCCTACTCCGAGTCGAGCTCGACGATCTCGAGCTTGACACGGCGGACACGTTCCTCCCGGCGTGCCGCCTCGTACTCGCGGACCTGGCGGACAGCGTCGGCCTCCTCCCGGCACCAGCGTGCTCGTGCCTCCGCCTCGGACACGGCTGCCACCTCCACGATGACGGCGTCCTCCTCCTGGTCGCCGTGGACGTAGTCGCCCGCGGAGAAGAGAGGCTCCCGCGCCGGCGCCGCGTCCTCCTCCTCCTCCGAGCTGTCGTACACCGGCGGGCAGGGGGTGGCACGACCCGCCAGAGGAGGAGTCCTCGCCGCCGTTCGCGTACCGCGCGAGCTTCCCCGGGGGCGTGAGCCCCCAGTTCGTTCACCAGCGGGCGCTGCGCTTGCGCGTGCCCTCCGAACGGTTCCATTTGCGCCGCTCCGCCTCCGTGCGGAAAACTGGGGGCCCCGGCGGCAAGTCCCCGCCGCCCAAACCACCGTCTCCCCTAGCAGAGCTTCTACGGCTAGCCATGAGGAGGTCGAGGTGTGGCGAAACGGTGCTGACGATGCGGCGATTTCTCGTTGGAGGAGGTGGAGCGAGGCGGCGGCAGCGGCGGAGGGGAGTAGGGTTTGGAAACCGAACTCCCCTCCGCGGCCCGTTTTAATACGGGGCGAGCGTCGCGTTTCTCGGGCCCCCGAGAAACTTTTAAGGGCCCGGCCACCGTTTCTACTACGCATTCGGCCTGGATCCGTAAATCCGCCGGAAAAGTTCAGTTCCGGCGACGTTTACGGGTTCTGTTAGAGAGATGCTCTAACAACACGATGTGCGGAGCTGCTTGCTCATTTGAAGTCTACTAGTACTCGTACTAGCTAGCAAGCAACCCAGGGAGATGTCGAAAAATGTTTATCCTTACACACATAAATCTATGCGTATCATTTACTTTGTATTTCTTGGAACGTGACACGTGCACGTCATTGTATCTTGACATGGCTACGTAAATAGTGCGGGAAAAAGAAGGAGGAAGCTGCCGACTGAGAACTGTATGACAGATCATGTGCAAAATCTTATCAAGGGTAAAATTTGGCAAAATTTTCACTAAATGGGGTAATATGAATAAAAATTTATTAAATGGGGTAACCGCTGTTAAAAATAACAAACTAGGAGATAAAATTTGGAATTTACTCTATTTATCCATACAGCTCGGTGGGCAGCGGTTGTTCCTGAATGCTCGTTTCATTCCATTTTCTAGTGATTTCTTGTACGGGTATACTCATTTTTGCGAACTGACTTAATCCAATAAATACGTGCCATCTTTATTTTGTAGTAGTAGTACATTCAGTCGTGCAATGTTGGGCTGTATTTCACGGGACAAGTAATATCACTTGTTTTCATGGCCGACGAGTTTCCTCTTGTTGTTGTCGTTTGGCATGGCTCCATGGTATCATCAGTGATGGTGTATTGGCGTCATCTTCACCAACCCCTTCTTCCATGTCTATACAAGCAAAACTATGGGCCTACTCTCGCGATACCAGCATGGCTGCCTACCTAGATCAGGGCCTAGCTGATATGCTTGGAATATTGCAACAGTTCAAATTATTATTTTGCAGGTGCTTTAGTAGGCGATGTTTTTCTGCGTCTGTGGTTTGGTACACCATTATTTGGCTCTAGACGTTGTTACTCCATATTTATGTAATGTAAACTCGGTTAAATTTTTAAAAAGGTTCTAAGGTCACCAAAAAGAGATGACTTGGGTTCAATCAACAAAGCCATAACAAACCAAATTGGCCCTAGGCTGAAACTCTTTTAGGTTCTAAGTGATGTGATGCCATTGCACGCAAATGTACATCCTTATTTTGTGCATGGTGATTTGTGTTACCAGCCGTGTGTACCATGAAACCCTTCCACTATGAGCCAAATTTAGTTACATATCATTGTAAAGTCTGAAATAACCTAGCCCCTCTCATGCAACGTACAAACTCAAAATCGAGGGATGAGGACTAAAAAAATACCGCTTTCAGGCTTTCGCTTTAAGAAGAGGGCAACAATGCAAAGCAATGAGACAAATGGTGGGCTCTGGGAATTAGTCAAGGGGGGAGGTTTATGGTCAAGAGATAGAGTCATATGAGTTAGGTTCAATTTGAGATGTATGTCCAGTGAGGTGTGTTCTTAGGACCGTTTTGTACTAGTCATTGTGGGATCAACTTGTTGGAATTATGCCCTAGAGGCAATAATAAAGATGTTATTATTATAATTCTTGTTCATGATAAAGTTTATATTCCATGCTAGAATTGTATTAAGCGGAAACTTTAATACTTGTGTGGTTTGTGAACAATACCGTGTCCCTAGTACGCCTCTATGGACTAGCTCATTGATCAATGATGGTTAAGGTTTCCTAACCATAGACATGAGTTATCAATTGATAATGAGATCATATCATTGGGAGAATGATATGGTGGACAGACCCAAACTAAGCAAAGCTATTAGATCGTTTCATCATGTTCGTCTTTGCGAAGCTTTTCTCATGT
Organism: Avena insularis; assembly: GCA_023614405.1. Taxonomy (NCBI): domain Eukaryota; kingdom Viridiplantae; phylum Streptophyta; class Magnoliopsida; order Poales; family Poaceae; genus Avena; species Avena insularis. Next base: position 451,902,522 of record CM042691.1, on the reverse strand, counting down.
CAAATATTGTATTCCTTAGACCATGAGATAATACAACTCCCTGGTATCGGAAGAAATCTTTGAGGTCATCAAACGTCATCCTATGAGAGGGTGATCATAAAGGTGTCTCTCAGGTGATCGGAAAGTATCTGTTGGGTTGTATGTATCGAGATGGAATTTGTCCCTCCCAAGTCGGAGAGATATACTTCGGGCCCACTCGGTAATCGATATCAACACCGCTTGCAAGCATGTGGTTAAGGAGTTAATCACAAAGTGATATCGGATTACGGAACGAGTAAAGTACTTGCTGTGAACGAGATTGAACTAGGTATGACGATACCGACGATCGAATCTCGGGCAAGTAAAATATCGCGAGACGAAGGGAATATATATATGGGATTGATTGAATCCTGGCATCGTGGTTCATCCGATATGATCATAGATGAATGTGTGGGAGTCAATATGGGTGCCTGCACCCGGTTGATTATTGATAGAAGATCATGTCTGCATATTCTCGAACCCGCAGGGTCACACACTTAACGTGTCTCGACGCTAGGATAGATTGGATACTGGTTTATGAATTTTTGTCCGGAGTCTCGGATGGGATCCGGGACATCACGAGAGGTTCCGGAATGGTCCGGAGAATAAGATTCATATAAGGCAGTGCAGTTTTTGGAGTTCGGAATTGTTCCGGATTAATCGGTATTGTACCGGAAGCTTCTAGAACCTTCCGGAAGGGGCCAACGTGGTCCCACCTTCCGTGAGGGGCATGGGCCTATGAGGGAGTGTCCTGGCCGCATTGGGCCAGGGGCACAAGGCCCCATAGGGCCCAGCCGATCCTAGATAAGTTTAAATCGTTTAAACTAGAGATAAGATAAGATAGGATTTCTAGATAAGGGAGAGTTTAAATTGTTTAAACTAGAGATAGGCTTGGAGGAGAGGCTAGGGCTGGCCGCACCCCCCTCTATATATAGAGGGCTGGTGCGTCCCCCCTCACACACCCCTTACTCCTTCCTCCAAACCCAGTTGCCCTACTGCCCTTCCTCTCTCCCTCCCGACTGTTTGTAGGCGAAGCCCTGCTGCAGAAATTCTCCACCATATACATGGCGCTGTCGTGTTGTAGATTCAATCCATCTCTCCACCCTACTTGCTGGTCCGAGGAAGGAGGATACGTCGAGGTGCTGCACGTGTGCATCTCACGGAGGCACCGCCACTTGTGGTGCTAGATCGGATCGGATCGCGAGGAGGAGAAGCGAGTACGACTACATCACCCACGTTCCGACGAACGTTCACTGTCTTGAATCTTCAAGGGTATGAAGATCTAATCCAATCTCTCTCGTTGTTTGTATCTCCTAGATTAGATCTTGGCTTTCCCTCTGTTCGCTCAGAGAAAATTTTGATTTACTATGCTCTGAAACCCTTCAAAGGGTATCGAGCTAGATCTATGCGTAGATGTGTTTCACGAGTAGAACGCAACATGGTTGTTGCGGGCGTTGATGTTTTCTGTTGCAAGCCTCTTGTTTGTGTTCTTCTTATGACGCGGGATAGTGAGATTGAAGCGGTCCAGGCCAACCTTACGCGACGTCGTCATGAGACCGGCTCCGCACTTGACGTATGGCTTGTACCACACATGCTGGTGGATGCCGCTCTCACTATAGTTGTCATGGGATTAACACCAGAGTTTGGCAACCATAATATCACCGTTGTGGCTTTCCGTAGGTAAGAATCGTTCTTAGCATCTACTCCCATAAGCCACGTAAAACATGCAACAACAAAGTAGAGGCGTCTAACTTGTTTTTGCAGGGAGTGTTTTCTGTGATATGGTATGGCCCAAGATGTGATGTGTATATTGTATGCGATGATCATGTTTTGTAATGTTTCACGACTTGTATGTCGATGAGTACACACCCGGCAGGAGCCATATGGTTGTCTTTATAATTGTGTATGACCTGCGAGTCAACTTCTTATACGCCATGTAATAGCTTTACTTTATCGCTAAGTAGTTAGCAATAGTTGTAGTTGCTATTCGTGGTGGAGGCAATCATGGTGGAGTGATGGAGATCATGCCGGAATGCACAAGATGGAGATCATTGCCAAGATTGGCTATACCATGTCACATAAAGTTATATGCATGTGATGTTTATCCTTTTATGTATCTTATTATGCTTAGATCGACGGTAGCATTATAAGATGATTCCTCACTTAAAGATCAAGATAAAAACTATGTTCTCCCCAAAGTATGCACCGTTGTGAAAGTTCGTCGTGTCCAAGCATCACGTGATGATCGGGTGCTATAGACTCTACGCTCACATACAACGGGTGCAAGCCAGTTTTGCACACGCGGAAATACTTGGGTCTAACTTGACGAGCCTAGCATGTACAGACATGGCCTCGAAACACAAGAACCGAAAGGTTAAGCATGAGTCATATGAATGATATGATCGACACTTCGTTGTCCACCATTGAAACCACATCTCTTCTCGTGATGATCGGATTAGGTGTGGTGAATTTGGATCGTGTTCACTAAACAACTTGAGGGATGTTGAATTTAGTGGGAGTTCATCTAGTAATTTGATTAAGTTGAACTATTTATCATGAACATAGTCTAAATTGTACTTGCAAATACTGTAGATCACATGGCCAAGTCCAACTTCAACTTCAACGTTTTTTCTGAGAAAGAAAAGCTTAGAAACAATGGGTCTAACTTCACCAACTGGTTCCGCAATCTAAGAATCATTCTGTTCATGGACAAAAGGACTATGTCCTTGATAAAGCGTTAGGTAACCCCTCGCAAATCACGGCTGATGAGAAAGCCGTCTATCGTCGCATAAAGATGATTATGGTGTGATTAAGAGCACCATGTTGTTTGCTATGGAACCGGAGCTTCAAAATCGTTTTGAAAACTATCCTTGGCCCTTTGAGATTCTCGAGGAGCTGAAAACCATGTTTCAGACTCAGGCCCGTTCTGAGAGATATGAGATCTCTGAGAAGTTCTTTAACTGGAAGATGGAGGAAGGGAGTTCCGTTAGTGAGCATGCCATTAAGATGTCGGGCTACACTCAACGCCTTGAGCAACTGGACTGCAAGATTCCAGAGGAGCTCAAGATTGACAGGGTTCTGCAATCACTCCCTCCCAGCTACAAAAGTTTTGTAGTGACTCATAATCAGATTGGTTCCACTGATACGATCACCGAGCTCTTCGCAAAGCTGAAGGCTGCGGAGGTGGACATCAAGAAGGATAATCATGTGTTGATGGTAAACAAGCCCTCCTTCAAGAAAGGTAAAGGTGCAAAGAAGCCCTTCAAGAAAGGCGACGGCAAGCGCGTTGCCCCTGCTGAGAGGAAGCTCAAGTCTGGTCCTAAGCCGAACACTGAGTGCTTCTATTGCAAGGACAAGGGTCACTGGAAGCGCAACTGTCCGAAGTACTTAGCGGACAAGAAGGCTGGCACCATCAAAGGTATATTTGATATACATGTTATTGATGTTTTCCTTACTAGCCCTTGTAGTGCAGGTATTTGATACCGTTCATTGCTAATATTTGTAACTCAAAGCAGAGCTACGGAATAGACGGCTTGAGGGATGAGGTGACGATGCGCGTTGGCAACGGATCAAGAGTTGATGTGATGGTCGTCGGCACGCTCTCCTTAGTTTTACCTTCGGGATTAGTTTTAAACCTTAATAAATGTTATTATGTGCCTGCGTTGAGCATGAACATTATTTCTGGATCGTGTTTATGGCAAGAAGGTTATTCATTTAAATCGGAGAATAATGGTTGTTCTATTTATATGAGTAACATCTTTTATGGTCATGCACCTCCTGTGAGTGGTTTATTTCTTCTAAATCTCGAAAGGGATGAAACACACATCCATAACATTGAGGCTAAGAGATGCAAAGTAGATAGTGATAATACTACTTATTTGTGGCATCGTCTCAGGTCATATTGGTGTAAAGCGCATGAAGAAACTCCATTCGATGGACTTTTGGAGTCTCTTGATTTTGAATCATTTGACACATGCGAACCATGCCTCATGGGCAAGATGATCAAAACCCCGTTCTCCGGTATGATGGAGCGAGCAACGGACTTGTTGGAAATCATACATACCGATGTATGCGGACCGATGAGTGTTTCGACGCGCGATGGATATCGCTATTTTCTCACTTTTACCGATGACTTAAGTAGATATGGGTATATCTATTTAATGAAACATAAATCTGAAACGTTTGAAAAGTTCAAAGAATTTCAGAATGAAGTGGAGAACCATCGTAACAGAAAGATTAAGTTTCTACGATCCGATCGTGGGGGCGAATATTTGAGTTATGATTTTCTCACGCATCTCAAAGCAAGTGGAATCGTTTCACAACTCACGCCACCCGGAACACCACAGCGCAATGGTGTGTCTGAACGCCGGAATCGAACCTTATTAGATATGGTCCAATCAATGATGTCTCTTACTGATTTGCCGTTATCATTTTGGGGTTATGCATTAGAAACCGCTGCATTCACTTTAAATAGGGCTCCATCTAAATCCGTTGAGACGACACCGTATGAGCTGTGGTTTGGTGCTAAACCTAAGTTGTCGTTTCTTAAAGTTTGGGGATGCGAAGCTTACGTCAAGAAGTTGATGCCGGACAAGCTCGAACCCAAAGCGGAGAAATGCGTCTTCATAGGATACCCTAAGGAAACTATTGGGTATACCTTCTATCACATAACCGAAGGCAAAGTGTTTGTCGCAAAGAACGGTTCCTTTCTTGAGAAGGAGTCTCTCTCGAAAGAAGTGAGTGGGAGGAAAGTAGAGCTAGACGAGGTTATTGAACCTTCTCTTGAATTGGAGAGTAGCGCAGCACCTGAAATTGTTCCAGTGCCGCCTGCGCCAACAATAGAGGAAGCTAATGACAAGGATCATGAAGCTTCGGACGATGCTGCTACTGAACGTCGCAGGTCGACAAGGTCGCGTGCCCCTCCTGAGTGGTACGGCAACCCTGTCTTGACAGTCTTGTTAGTAGAAGACAGTGAACCTACGAACTATGAGGAAGCGATGATGAGCCCAGACTGAGAAATGGCTAGAAGCCATGAAATCCAATTGGGATCCATGAGAAAACCAAGTATGGACTTTGGTGGACCCTCCTAGCGAGAAAGGCCGTTGAGTGCAAATGGATCTTCAAGAAGAAAACGGACGGATGGTAATGTTACCGTCTATAAAGCACGGCTTGTTGCGAAAGGTTTTCGACAAGTTCAAGGTGTTGACTACGATGAGACTTTCTCTCCCGTAGCGATGTTTAAGTCCATTCGAATTTTATTAGCAATTGCTGCGTTTCATGATTATGAAATATGGCAAATGGATGTCAAGACTGCTTTCCTCAATGGCAACATTGATGAAGAGTTGTATATGATGCAACCCAAAGGTTTTGTCGATCCTAAGGATGCTGATAAAGTATGCAAACTTCAGCGTTCCATTTATGGACTGAAGCAAGCATCTCGGAGTTGGAACCTTCATTTTGATCAAGTGATCAAGAGCTTTGGATTTGTTCCAAATTACTGAAGCTTGCATCTACAAGAAAGTGAGGGAGCTCGGTGACGTTTCTGGTACTATATGTGGATGACATATTGATTATTGGAAATGACATCAACATGCTTAACGATGTGAAGAGTTATTTGAATAAGTGTTTTTCAATGAAAGACCTAGGTGAAGCTGCTTATATATTGGGAATCAAAATCTATAGAGATAGACAAAGACGCCTGATAGCTTTAAGCCAGAGTACATACCTAGACAAAGTTCTGAAAAGGTTCAGAATGGATAAGGCATTGAAAGGTTCAGTGCCTATGTTGTCAGGTAAGATATTGAGAAAGGCTCAGTGTCCAGCTACGGTAAATGATAGGGAAGCTATGAGCAAAGTGCCTTATGCCTCGGCCATAGGTTCCATCATGTATGCCATGCTGTGTACTAGACCGGATGTGTCCAATGCTCTTAGTTTGACGAGCAGATATCAAAGTGATCCAGGAGTGAAACACTGGATAGCCGTGAAGAACATCCTAAGGTACCTAAATAGGACTAAAGAAATGTTCTTAGTCTATGGGGGTGATGAACAGCTCGTCGTAAAAGGTTACGTCGATGCTAGTTTCGACACTGACAAGGATGATTGTAAATCTCGCATGTGATACGTGTATATTTTGAATGGAGGAGCTGTGAGCTGGAGAAGCTGCAAGCAAAGCGTGATCACGGGATCTACAGTAGAAGCGGAATACATGGCTGCTGCAGAAGCGTCAAGTGAAGGAGTTTGGATCATAAACTTCATCACTGAGCTTGGCGTGGTTCCAAGTGCATTGGACCCACTGGAGATATTATGTGACAACACTGGCGCCATAGCACTCGCTAAGGAACCAAGATATCATCCAAAGACCAAGCATATCAACCGCAAGTTTCATATAATCCGAGATTATATAGGAGATGGAGATCTGAAGATCAGCAAAGTACATACAGATCTGAATGTCGCAGATCCATTGACTAAACCTCTTCCACGTGTAAAACATGATCAGCACCTCAGTGCCATGGGTGTGAGATTGTTGCCAAATGTAAACTAGATTATTGACTCTAGTGCAAGTGGGAGACTGTTGGAATTATGCCCTAGAGGCAATAATAAAGATGTTATCATTATAATTCTTGTTCATGATAAAGTTTATATTCCATGCTAGAATTGTATTAAGCGGAAACTTTAATACTTGTGTGGTTTGTGAACAACACCGTGTCCCTAGTACGCCTCTATGGACTAGCTCATTGATCAATGATGGTTAAGGTTTCCTAACCATAGACATGAGTTGTCAATTGATAATGAGATCATATCATTGGGAGAATGATATGGTGGACAGACCCAAACTAAGCAAAGCTATTAGATCGTTTCATCATGTTCGTCTTTGTGAAGCTTTTCTCATGTCAAATATTGTATTCCTTAGACCATGAGATAATACAACTCCCTGGTATCGGAAGAAAGCTTTGAGGTCATCAAACGTCATCCTATGAGAGGGTGATCATAAAGGTGTCTCTCAGGTGATCGGAAAGTATCTGTTGGGTTGTATGTATCGAGATGGAATTTGTCCCTCCCAAGTCGAAGAGATATACTTCGGGCCCACTCAGTAATCGATATCAACACCGCTTGCAAGCATGTGGTTAAGGAGTTAATCACAAAGTGATATCGGATTACGGAACGAGTAAAGTACTTGCTGTGAACAAGATTGAACTAGGTATGACGATACCGACGATCGAATCTCGGGCAAGTAAAATATCGCGAGACGAAGGGAATATATATATATGGGATTGATTGAATCCTGGCATCGTGGTTCATCCGATATGATCATCGATGAATGTGTGGGAGTCAATATGGGTGCCCAGACCCCGCTGTTGATTATTGATAGAAGATCATGTCTGCATATTATTGAACCCGCAGGGTCACACACTTAACGTGTCTCGACGCTAGGATAGATTGGATACTTGGTTTATGAATTTTTGTTCGGAGTCTCGGATGGGATCCGAGACATCACGAGAGGTTCCGGAATGGTCCGGAGAATAAGATTCATATAAGGCAGTGCAGTTTTTGGAGTTCGGAATTGTTCCGGATTAATCGGTATTGTACCGGAAGCTTCTAGAACCTTCCGGAAGGGTGCCAACGTGGTCCCACCTTCCGGGAGGGGGCATGGGCCTATGAGGGAGTGTCCTGACCGCATTGGGCCAGGGGCACAAGGCCCCATAGGGCCCAGCCGATCCTAGATAAGTTTAAATCGTTTAAACTAGAGATAAGATAAGATAGGATTTCTAGATAAGGGAGAGTTTAAATTGTTTAAACTAGAGATAGGCTTGGAGGAGAGGCTAGGGCTGGCCGCACCCCCCTCTATATAGAGGGCTGGTGCGCCCCCCCCCCCCCCCCTCACACACCCCTTACACCTTCCTCCAAACCCAGTTGCCCTGCTGCCCTTCCTCTCTCCCTCCCGACTGTTTGTAGGCGAAGCCCTGCTGCAGAAATTCTCCACCATATACACCGCGCCGTCGTGTTGTAGATCCAATCCATCTCTCCACCCTACTTGCTGGTCCGAGGAAGGAGGAGATGTCAAGGTGCTGCACGTGTGCATCTCACGGAGGCACCGCCACTTGTGGTGCTAGATCGGATCGGATCGCGAGGAGGAGAAGCGAGTACGACTACATCACCCACATTCCGGATTAACGCTCATTTTGCGTAATCTTCAAGGGTATAAAGATCTAATCCAATCTCTCTCGTTGTTTGCATCTCCTAGATTAGATCTTGGCTTTCCCTCTGTTTGCTTCCGTAGAAAATTTTGATTTACTATGATGCGAAACCCTTCACAACTATCTAATTGTCTTTTCTCATATCTTTCCCTATTGTCCCATGAGATCTAGAGAGTCCATCTCCATCTAATCCCCTTTCAGATTTGTCTCCACCATGCACCTATTGGAAATATGCTCTAGAGGCAATAATAAAGTTGTTATTGCATATTTACTTATTCACGATAAGTGTTTATTCTCCATGCTATAGTTGTATTAACCGGAACAAAATACATGTGTGGATATATAAACAACATTGTGTCCCTAGTATGCATGTACTAGACTAACTTGTTGATTAAATGTTGGTGAAGGTTTTCTAATCATAGACATATAATGTCATTTTATAATGGGGTCATATCATTGGGAGAATGATGTGATGGAGAGACCCAACCTAAGCATAGAAATTTAACCATGTCATTAAGTTTAATTGCTATAGCTTTCTCAGTGTCAAGTATCATTTCCTTAGACCATGAGATTATGTTACTCCCTCGTATCTAAAAAATATCTTGTAGACATCAAATGTCACTTTGTCATTGGGTGACTATAAAGGTGACTTTCAGGTATCTCTGATGGTGCTTGTTGGGTTGCATGAATCAAGACATGGATTTGTCCCTCTATGTGACAGAGAGATATCTCTAGGCCCTCTCGGTAATGTCACATCCTAAGTAGCTTGCAAGCATGTGACTAATGTGTTTAGTCACGGGGATCTTATATTACGAAACGAGTAAAGAGAACTTGTCGGCGACGAGATTGAACTAGGTATGGTGATACTGGTGATCGAATCTCAGGCAAGTAATATATCACAAGACAAAGGAAGTTGGATACCGGATTAATTTAATCCTTGACATTGTGGTTTAACTAATAAAATATATTCATTGAATATGCGGAAACCATTGTGGACATCCATGATCCCGCTATTGGTTATTGATTAGAGAGGTTATCTTGAGCATGTCCACATGTTCTCGAACACATAGGGTCACACACTTAACGCTTTGATGTCACTAGGGTTTGATGACATAATTGATGGTGTTATCGAATATTGATTAGGATGTTGGGAATGCGCTATGTAAAAAAAATCTAGCGCATAACCAAGATCTAACGCAAGGAGAGAGGTAACGAATCATACCCTAGAAGATCGAACTAGCAGAAGTTTATCGATGACAAGGTTGATGAAGGCGAGGGTTGTTCCTCGCAACAAGCCTTAGCAAGTCGCGAGGAGATGTATTATCCCACAAACGGCTCCCACGATCAAGTGCTCCAAGCGTGGCACCTCCACCAGTATCCACACACTAAAAAAATACCTCCCATACCCGGCGGATTTTTGGGGAGGCACAAGCGAAAACTACATGCAAAAGTTAGATGCGTGGCGGATGTGCTATTCGCGGCAAGAAGTAGCGCGGCGGCCGTTTTTTTTGCTGTGGCAACTTTATGTACGGCGTTTAATTGTGCCGCGCTAGCTGTCCATCGATACCGGTGTTCCGAGACACCTCGGTAACGCGAACCAGGGAAGTAATGACACCGCTGTGGAAAAGACGTGACGTTGACTATGGGTCTCGCATGTGTGACTTGTCGTGTTTGTCTCACTGACGGGTGAGCCCCACCGAAGTCCAGCCGTTGCCATCTGAATATTATAAGGAAAGAAATCTCCTCCCCAGACCCGCAATTTCTCTCCCACGCCGCGCACTTAGTCGTTTCTTCAACCTTTGCCTCTGCCTTTCTCTCCCCACGAAGCTTCGGGTGACGGCGGTGGCGGCTTCAGACGTACCGCTATTGTTCCATTAGACAAGCGTGATGCTGGTACGTGCAGTTATCATTTTTTGATTTCATTGCCATTGAATTTCGCTTTTGGGGTTTTTTGTTCCTCTGTTCATCACCAATATTTCTCGATTTCTCGGCCTCACCAATGTGCATTGCTATTTTTCTGTCAAGTTCAACGTTCCTAGAGTACCGGAGCACATCCATGACCACCAATGGTACCGGAAACATGAAGATTTCGTATTCTGTCAGTTCCCTGACCATGTAATCGCCCACCGATACGTGGCCTAAGACAAGAACTTCGTGAAAAGAATATGCACAAGAGGCAATAATAAAGTGGTTATTATGTTATTCCAGGTTTATAACAAATGTTTATTTTTCATGCTAGAATTATATTAATAAGGAAATGTTAATACATGTGTGAATTATAAATAGATAAGGTTAGAAGTATAGCCTCTCTTTATACTAGCTTGTTGATTAACAGATGATCAAAGGTTTCCTGATCATGAACATTGATTGTTGTTAATAACAAGGTCATATCATTAGAGAATGATATGATGAACAGTCACCCGCAGTAGATGTAACAATACGATCACATCATCAAGTTTAAATTGCTACCGCATTTGTAGTAACTCAATGTCCTTAGACCGTGAGATCACGTCAATCACTTTCACCGGAAGAGTACTTTGATTACATCAAACATCACACCGTAACAGGATGATTATAAAGGTGTCATCAGGTATTTGGAAAGTGTCAGTTGAGGCTCGTGGATCAAGGTTGTGATTTTTCCATCCGGATGGTGGAGAGATATACTCAGGGCCCTCTCGGTGATATCACATTGACATAGCCTTGCAAACAAGTAATTTGATCACTAGAATGTCATATCACAGGAACAAGAAAAAGAGTACTTGTCGAGAACGAGATTAAACAAGGTATAGATGACATTGATTGATCGAATCTCGGACAAATAATATATAGCGAGACAAAAGGAATTTGATCGCAGTGAAAGAGGTTCAGATGATCATCTGATTTTCATGGAACTTGTGGGAGTCGTTATGGATCTCCAGGTCCCGCTAATGATTATTGATCGGAGAAAGTCTCGATCATATCTACATAGTTCTCGAACTCTTAGGGAGACATAATTAAGGTTAACCGATGCGTTTGAGAGGATATGAAACATAGGGAAAGTCAATGGACATCGCAAAAAATTGTTCTGCTGCAGAAAATTGTTCTGCCAAAATAGTTTCGGGGTATCAAAACAAAGCAAAGGATCAAAATGTTAATGTGTTCATTAAATGAAGTACTCATTAAATGAAGTGTTCATTAAATTAAGTTGCATTAAATGGAATAATAGTGCTTTAATGGAAAGACCTTTAAGGGAATTAAAGTGCTTTAATAGAAAGACCTTTAAGGAATTAAAGTGCTTTAATGGAGATTGAATGAGAGGAGGGGAGGGGGCATCCCTATGGCGCCTATAAAATGAGGTGGCCTCCTCCTCTTATCCACACACTCTCTCACAAGCTCTCTCATATGCCCCAAGGTTGGCATCTTCTCCCCCTTGTCCATTGCCACTAGAAAAGGTGCTCGGCGAAGCCCTTTTCTAAACCTTCCCCTCCACCACCACTACCATGGTGTAGCGTTGTTGGAGTTCCAAGGGGTCTGCTACTTCCGCTGCCCGGCTGGAGCAAGAGATCGGGAGTCGTCAGCACACCGAACATGTGACCGATTACGGATGCGATGCCGGTATGTGGCGCTAATCGTCTGCACGTCCTTGAGGACGGTCGTGTACCATATACATCAACCACATTTGTTTGAAGGAACATTATCCCGCTTACGGTCTACGAGGGTGAGTCCATCTGTAACCGTTACAAAGTATCGCATCGATTCGATCTTGGCAGTTGCAAATCGTAGGGAAAATTTTGTTTTCTATGCAACGAACCCCATCAGTAGTATAAGAGCTATGTCTATGCGTAGATGCTTTGTATGGTTAGAACAGATGGAGATGTAGGCATTGATAAGTCTTATTATTGCAAATCTCTTGTATTTCGGATGTTGGTGGCATAGTGGGATGAAGCGGCCTGGACAAACTTTACATATCCTCGCACATGAGACCTGTTCCACGCTTGACATGCAACTCGTTTTGCATAAGTGGCTAGCAGGTGTTTGTCTCTCCCACTATAGTTGATATCTGATTTACAACGGTCTGCTTAATAACTTGGTTATCACCATTGTGGCTGAAGTTCGTAGGTAGAACGGTTCTATCCTAGAAAGCCCACAGCCGTGTAAAATATGCAAAAATAAATTAGAGGCGTCTAACTTGTTTTTGTAGGGCATGTGATGTGATGTGATATGGTATGTGATACAAATATTGTTGTATGCAATGTGTTTTATTGTAAAACAACTGGCACGAGCCATATGGTTGTTATTTTATTTTATGATTTGCGTGCCGGAAAATGTAAATCCATGTATAGATTAGTGGAGAACAACCTTGATGGTGGCGCCATGTACCTTGGTGACACGCCGGTGGAATGATGGAGATCATGCCATGACGCATGAGATGGAGATCGAAAGCGAGAAGGGCCATATCATATCACATTATATATGCATGTGATGTTTATCCTTTGATGCATCTTATTTTGTGTTGCTTTAATCGCCTAGGTAGTATTTGATTTCCTTGGTAGCACTATAAGATGATCCCTCCCACTAAATATCAAGATAATAATATGTTCTTCCTTATTATGCACCGCAAAGAAAGTTCATCATCTCGAAGCACCACGTGATGATCGAGTGTGATAGATTCTATGTTCACATACAACGGGTGTAAGATAGTTTTACACACGCAAATACTAAGGTTCTTACTTGACAAGCCTAGCATGTACAGACATGGCCTCAGAACATGAACCGAAAGGTAAAACACGAGTCATGTGGAGATATGATGACCCATACGATACTCGCCATTGGAGCTGCGCCACCACTCGTGATGATCGGTCATGGCGTAGTGAATTTGGTTCGTATAATCACTAAAATGACTAGAGGGGTGTCATTTTGAGTGGGAGTTCACATAAGTAATTTTGAATTAGCTTGAACTCTATCTGTTATAAATCTAGTCTAAATAGTCTTTGCAAATACTTTGTAGATCATGGCACCCCCTGCATTCAATTTTAATGCATTCCTTGAGAAAGAAAAACTAATAGACAATAGGTCTAATTTCACCAACTAGTATCGCAACTTGAGGATTTTCCTCATAGCCATAAAGAATTCCTATGTGTTGGATGGTCCGCTAGGTGAGGCTCCTACAAATAATGCATCTCAAGATAAGCGCAATGTGTATGGCATAAAGCATGATGACTACACTCTTGTGCGGTGTGTGATCCTTTAGTCGCTGGAGCCTGCACTCCAAAAGTGCTTTGAACTTAGCAATGTTGATGCTATGGTGAAGAAACTCAAAACTATGTTTGAGGGCCAGATCCGTGCTGAGAAATATATGATTTCTGGCAAGTTCTTTTAGTGCAAAGATGAAAGAACACAACATTGTGAACGAGCACGTCATGATGATAGGCTATGTTCAACGTCTTAAGGCACTAGGATGTGATATCACATTTGATCTTGCGACGGATAGAGTTCTGCAGTCGCTCCCAACTAGTTACGAAGAGTTTGTGCTAAATTACAAGATGAGTGATGCGATTAGATCGCTCACTGAACTCACTGCCATGCTGATGGCTGCCGAAGTAAACATAAAGAAAAGGCATCATGAGTTGATGGGTAATAATATTAACAACTCTGAAGAAAAGGGCAAGCCCAAAGGTAACTTCAAGAACGACGGCAAGACTGTTGATGCACCTGAGAAGAAAACCAAGGGAGGCCCTAAGCCTGATATTGAGTGCTTTTACTACAAGGAGGCTGGTCATTGAAGTGGAACTACCCAAAGTACTTGGCAGATAAGAAGTCCAGGAAAGTGAACAAAGGTATATATGATATACTTGTTATTGATGTGTACCTTACTAGTAGTCGAAGTAGTACCTGGGTATTTGATACCGATTCGGTTGCTGATATATGTAACTCGAAACATGGACTAAGGAATAGTCGAGCACTAGCTAACGATGAAGTGACGATGTGCGTAGGAAATGGATCGAAGGTTGATGTGATCACCGTCATGATGCTGCCACTTCATCTACCATCGGGATTGACAATAAACCTTAATAATTGTTATTATCACTACTACAGATTTGCCTATTAGTGGCGCATGGATTTGAGGGTTAGTGGCGCATGGGCCATGCGCCACTGACATCACGCCACTAGTATTTTTTACCAGTGGCTAAACCAATGGTGCATTGAATATGCGCCACGAATAGTGGCTAAACCAGCAGCGCATTGCCTATGTGCACCATGGATAGTGGATAAACCTGCGGATACTGGGATTTATCTGTGGCGCATGGTCCTATAATGCACCACTGACTGTTTATATGTGCGCCATTAATACGTTTTCGCTTAATTTTTTTATACGCTGCCCTCGTATTTGTACAGGTATTATATAGGTATTGTACAGGTATATATACACACAATGACAATACTTAATTGAAGGGAATATGTCCTGAGAGGCAATAATAAAGTTGTTATTATGCATATTCCAAGTATGTGATAGATGTTTATTTTGCATACTATAATTGTATTAATATGGAAACGTTAATATATGTGTGTTTAATAAACAAATATAAAGTTCCTAGTTATGCCTCTCTTTGAACTAGCCCGTTGATTAACAAGATGATCAAAGTTTTCTGATCATGGACATTGGATGTCGTTAATAACGAGGACACAACATTTGTGAAATGATGTGATGAACATTCATATGAAGTATAGCATTACGATCAAAGTCATTGTGTTTATATTGCTATAACATCATACGAAGTAATCCTAGTCCTTAGACCATGAGATCATGTTAATCACTAACACCGTAAGAGTATCTTGATAACATCAAACATCACACCGTAAAAGGGTGACTATAAAGGTGGGTTCAGTGCTACCAATGTGTTATGTAGAGGCTCATGGATCAAGAGTAGGATTTGTCCATCCCGATGACGGATAGATATACTCTGGGCCCTCTCGGTGATGTCACATTAAGAATAGCTTGCAAGCAAGTGATGTGATCACTAGAATGTTATATCACGGGAACGAGAAAAGAGTGCATGTCGGTAACAAGATAAAACTAGGTATTTGGATACGAATGATCGAATCTCGGATATGTAATATATCGTGAGACAAAGGGATTAAGTTACTAGCGTTAAAGGTTCTCATGATCACAAAAGTCATCGTTGAATGTGTAGGAGTCAGAATGGATCTCCAGGTCCCGCTTCTGATTATTAATCTGAGAAGGGTCTCGATCATGTCTACATTATTCGCGAACCATAGGGTGACACACTAAAGGGTTGCCAAACACCATTTGGAGCAAATATATTTCAGATGAAAGAATTGCAAAGCGCTAGAATTATTTCAATGGACACCAGAATTGTTTCAGGTGAAATTGCTGAAATTGGTTCTGCATGTGATATTGAAATATTGCAGGGGATTTTATGTGAATGTTTGTTAATTAAAGTAATTAACAAAATTCTGAATAAAATAAATAAAAGAGTTTTATTAAATGAGAGTTGCATTCAATTTGGTGGAAATTTAATGCATGTGAGTGGAACTTTGAGTGGAGGAAAAATTGATGTGAGTGGAGCTTCCACCACATGAATGAGGCTCCTCGTGAAGGATCTCTCTCCCCTCTAGATATATTCCCCCATGGTCTCAGATTAGCGATATACATGTTCTCGGTGGCATTTCGTTTGGAAGGAGTTGCTGCTTCTGCTGATTCGCTGGAGCGGGGAGGTGGAGGTTGTTCGGTGGCCTGAACGTGTGTGCGAGGACGGATGCGCTGCTGATTTGCGGCGCTAGGACTTCCACACGATCTTGAGATTGGCAAGCGTTCAACTACATCATCTACGAGTTACATCTCGTTAACAAAGCTTTGTTTTCTTTGAGGGTAAGTTCTCTATGTATGTATATTCACCCGTTGCTTGTATCTAATAGATAAATCTTGGCATATAGTTCCCATCATAAGAAAAAATTTGTTTTCTATGTTGTGAACCCAACAGTGGTATCAGAGCCTAATCTATGCATAGGTGCTTTGCACGGGTAGTACACATATGTTTATATGTGGGCGATGATGATCATGTTATTGCTTCTTTCATGTATTTTGGATATTGGTGGCATAGTGGGATGAAGCGGACCGGACCAACTTTACATGTCCTCGCACATGTGACTGGTTCCACGATTGACATGCAACTAGTTTTGCATAAGTGGCTAGCGGGTGTCTGTCTCTCCTACTATAGTCAATATCTGATTTACAACGAGTTGCTAATGACTTAATTATCATCGTTGTGGTTCCATGTTCCTAGGTAAGAACGGTTCTACCTCTGAAAGCCCTAAGCCACGTAAAACTTGCAATGGATAAATTAGAGGCGTCTAGTTTAGATTGTTGTTGGGCTAGTGTCATGATATGGTAAAGTTGTAAGTTGATGTATGGTTGATACTCTTACAACACACCTAACGTGTAAGTTTCATAGACCTTGGCCTTACACACAAAGGAATGATAGAGATCATACCACGATGCACATGATAGTGATCAAATGCATGGACCATATCATTCCACTTTACACATATGATGTTTGCATCTTATATTGTTAGTTTGGCGTTTTAGTAGCATTATAAGATAATCCCTCATTTAGATATCAAGATAAAAATGTGTTCTTCCTTAAGTACGCACCATTTATGTTTTGCCGCTTCAAGACATCATGATACATTGCAAATGTATCTATAATTTTTTATGTTCCATGCTTGGTTTTATCCACTTTCTTGTGTTTTGTCCACACTTTGGAGTACTTTTCATATGATTTCTTGGACTAACCTATTAACAAGAGCCACAAGTTGCTTTTCTGCTGTTTTGGTTCCAAGAAAGTCAGAAATGAATATTCTCGAATTGCAGGACAAAAGCCAAAGTTACTATTTTCCGGAAGACTCACGGAGCAGAATCTGACGGAGAAGGTGGGCCGGCCACACCACAGCCACGCCAGGCTGGCCCGCGCTAGGGGGTGGTGCAGCCCAAGACCCCTCGGCCTCTCCTTCCGCCTATAAGATGCCCTCGGGACGAAAACCCTAAGTACCCGATCAAAAATCCACGAAAGAGTTTGTAGCCGCCGTCATCTCCATCCCTAGATCGGGAGGGATCTGAAGCTCTTCCCGGCACCCTGCCGGAGAGGGGAATTCACCCTGGAGGCCTTCTTCATCACCATGCAAGCCTCCGGTGTGATGCGTGAGTAGTTCATCCTTGGAGTATGGATCCATGTAGTAGCTAGATGGCTGGTTCTCCTCCTTTGTGCTTTCATGTTTAGATCTTGTGAGCTCCGTTCATGATCAAGATCATCTATTTGTAATTCTGCATGTTATGTTTGTGGGGATCCAATGGATATTGAGATGCTATTTCAGATTGATTATTGATTCTATCATGTCTTTGTTATTTGTGATCTTGCATGCTTTTCGTTGTTAGTAGCTATCTTGGCCAAGTAGATGCTAGCAACTCCAAGAGTTAGTGTTTATGCTCGATAGTGGGTTCATGCCTCTGGTAATCTGGGGAAGTGACAGAAATCTCTAAGGTACTAGATGTGTTGTTGCTACTAGGGAGAAAACAACAATCCTTTGTTCATAGAACAATCGTATTGTTTACATTACACGCAATTCGTAAAGCAATAATCTGTTGCTTGCAACTTAATACTGGAGGGAGTTCGGATGATAACCTGAAGGTGGATTATTAGTCATAGATGCAGTTGGATGGCGGTCTATGTATAATGTTGTAATGCCCAATCAAGTCTCAAAGGAGTCAAGATGATTAGTATATGCATGTATTGCTTTCTCGATGTTTGTCAATTGCCCAGCTGTAATTTGTTCACCCAGCATGTTATCTATCTTAAGGAGAGCCACCTCTAGTGAACTATGGATCCCGGTCCTTTCTTTTACATACAATCTACAAACTGTTTACTGCTTTGTGTTTACTTTCTACAAACTATTACTTCCTTCCATTCGATACGTTTAATCCTTTGTTTTCAGCAAAACCGATGAGATTGACAACCTCATCGCAAGTTGGGGACAAAGTTCTGTGGTTGTGTTGTGTAGGTCTCCATGTTGCTACTAGCACCGTAGTAGTCTACCGCCAAGGCTTTCGCCTAGCAACACCTTTGGGGTGTTTCCTTGCTCCTACTGGTTCGATTAAACCTTGGTTTCATAACTGAGGGAAACTTGCTGCTGTGCTCATCATACCTTCCTCTTGGGGTTCCCAACGAGCTCTACATCAACACCGAGCCATCATATCACGTGATGATCAGGTGTACTTGAATCCATGATCATATTTCGGGTGTAAGACAGTTTTACACACGCGAGTACTAAGGTTCTTACTTGGCGAGCCTAGCATGTACAAACATGGCCTCGAAACACGGACTAAAAGGTTAAGCATGAGTCATATAGTTGATATGATGCCCATATTGATGCTCGCCTTTGAAGCTACACTGACTCACGTGATGATCAGACTTGGTGTAGTGGATTTGGTTCATGTAATCACCAAAAAGACACGAGGGGTGTTGTTTTGGAGTGGGAGTTCATTTGTAATTTGAATTAGTTGAACTCGATATATCATAAACTTAGTCTAAACTTTAAAATTTCTATTGTAGATGGCACCACCTGCTTTTAATTTCAATGTGTTCATGGAGAAAGAGAAACTTGCGGAAAATGGTAGCCACTTTACTGACTGGGCCATGAATTTGAGGATTCTCCTCAATGCTGCACACAATCTATATGTGCTAGAAGCGCCGCTAGGCCCCCCACCAGCTCCTGATGCCCCTGACGAGGAAAAGAACGTCTATCTGACTCGTCAGGAGGACCACAAATTAGTTCATTGCGGCATACTATATGGGCTAGAGCCAAAACTTCGAAAGCGTTTCGAAAACGGCAATGCCTTTGATACCATGGGTGAATTGAAAATGATTTTTGATACCCATGCTGCTGTAGAGAGTTATAATGCTTCTAAAAAGTTCTTTAGCTGCATGATGGAAGAGAACAACTCCGTTAGCGAGAACATACTCAAAATGTCTAGGTACGCCGATAGGCTTGTGTCCTTGGGAATAACGATTCCCATTGACTTAGGCATACATCGTGTTCTCCAATCTCTCCCACCTAGCTACAAGAGCTTCGTGATGAACTATAATATGCAGGGCATGAAGAAGTCTCTCCCCGAGCTTTTGTCAATGCTTAAGACTGCAGAGATGGAGATCAAGAAAGAATATCAAGTGTTGATGATCAATAAGACCACCGGTTTTAAGAAAGACAAGAAAGGTAAGCAGAAGGGAAAGAAGGGCAGCAAATATGTTGCCGCACCTGAAAAGAAATCCTGAGCTAGCCCTAAGTCCGATCTCGAAAGTGCTACTATTGCAAAGGGGACCGCCATTGAAGCCATCGCCCCAAGTATTTGGCAGACAAGAAGGCCGTCAAGGCAAACAAAGGTATATATGATATACATGTTATTGATGTGTACTTGACTAGTACTCGCAGTAGCACCTGCGTATTTGATACTGGATCGGTTGCTAATATATGTAACTCGAATCAGGGGCTGCGGAACAAGCGACTGCTAGCAAGGGGTGAGGTCAAGATGCATGTCGGCAATGGATCAAGAGTTGATGTTATCACCGTCGGAACGCTGCCTCTCCACCTGCCATCGGGATTAGTTATAAACTAAAATAATTATTATTTGGTGCCTGCACTGAACATGAACATTATATTCAAATCTTGTTTAGTGTGAAGTGGTTATTCATTTAAGTCCAAAGACAATGGTTGTTCGATTTATATGAATGATATCTTTTATGGTCATGCACCTGTGATGAATGGTTTAGTTCTGTTGGATCTCGATAATAGTGTTACGCATATCCATAATGTTGATGCTAAAAGGATTAAAGTTGATGACGATATATCTGCATATATGTGGCACTGCCGTCTAGGTCATATTGGTGTTAAACGCATGAAGAAACTCCATTCTGATAGACTTTTGGAATCACTTGACTTCGAATGATTTGATACATGTGAGCCATGCTTTATGGGCAAGATGACTAGAACGTCATTTTTCAGTTCAATGGAACGGGCGACAGATTTATTGGAAATCATACATACTGATGTATGCGATCCAATGAGTGTGTCCGCGTGAAGTGGTTATCATTATTTTGTTACTTCACGGATTATTTGTAGATACGGGTGTATCTATTTGATGAAACACAAATCTGAAACCTTTGAAAAGTTCAAGGAATTTCAGAATGAAGTGGAAAATCATCATAATAGAAAGATCAAATTTCTGCGGTCTGACCGTTGAGGTGAGTATCTAAGTTACGAGTTTACCACGCATATGAAAGAGTGTGGAATAGTTTCACAACTCACACCGACCGGAACACCACAGCGTAATGGTGTGTTGGAACATCGTAATCGTACTTTATTAGATATGTTTCGATCTATGATGTCTCTGACTAACTTGCCATTGTCATTTTGGGTTATGCACTGGAAACTGCTGCATTCACTTTAAATCGGGCACTGATATCTACACACGCTTCTATTCTTGTAGACAGTGTTGGGCCTCCAAGTGCAGAGGTTTGTAGAACAGCAGCAAGTTTCCTTAAGTGGATCACCCAAGGTTTATCGAACTCAGGGAGGAAGTGGTCAAAGGTATCCCTCTCAAGCAACCCTGCAATAAAGATACAAGAAGTTTCTTCTGTCCCCAACACACCCAATACACTTGTCAGGTGTATAGGTGCACTAGTTCGGCGAAGAGATAGTGAAATACAAGTAATATGGATGATTATAAGTGGCAATTGCAATCTAAAATAATAGTGGCAGCAAGCAAACATGTAACAGGACTGATTATAAATGGTGTTTCAATGCTTAGAAACAAGGCCTAGGGATCATACTTTCACTAGTGAACACTCTAATATAAATATCTTCTCTTCATGATGCTACCCTGAACTAATCTCCGGTTGGACGATGTAGGGCTATAACAGCACACCTTAAAGTTCGCATTCCCCATCTAGATAACCCCTCACTGTCACCTTGATCACTAGATGGTTCCAACAAACACCACAATCTCATAGAGACATCCAACTCAAATTATACTCATGATAAGTATTTATGTAACCTTAGCCAAAGTGCCACATGGTGTGCACACTGTCAACTACACACATGTGGGGATAAGCAGAGATTAATTAAAGCACTTGAGTAGCAGAATAGATCTATAGATTACAAAGCTCATGATCTCATAAGATCATGCATAGAGAGAGAGATGAACACATAGCTACCGGTAGAGCCCTTAGCCTCGAGAGAGAACTACTTCCTCCTCATCATGGGAGTCAGCAACAGCGATGGAGATGGCGGTGGAGTCGATGGAGATGGCTCCTAGGTCACTTCCCCGTCCCAGCAGGGTGCCGAAACAGAGACTTCTGTCCCCCGAATCTCCTCTTCGGTGGCGGCAGTGCTGCGGAACTTTTCGTGGATTTCTGATCTCGTCCCTAGGGTTTTCGTCCCGGGAGGAATATATAGGCGAAGAGGCAAGGTCGGTGGGCGCCCGAGGGCCCCACACCACCCCCTGGTGCGGCCTAGGCTGGCCCACGCCACCAGGTGGTGTGGCCACCTCGTGGCCCCTCTCCGTCTCGTCTTCTGGCTCCATGAGTCTTCTAGTAAAATATTGACTTTGGCTTTTGTCCGGTCCAATTCTGAGAATATTTCTTTTCCAGCTTTTCTGAAACCAAAAACAGCAGAAAACATGCAACTGGCACTGTGGCATCTTGTTAATAGGTTAGTTCCAGAAAATGTATAAAAATACCCCAAAGTATGGACAAAACATAAGAAAGTAGATACTAAACAAGCATGGAACATCAAAAATTATAGATACGTTTATGACGTATCAACATCCCCAAGCTTAACTCCTGCTCGTCCTCGAGTAGGTAAGTGATAAAAAAGAATATTTTTTGAGGTGACATGCACCATGACAATCTTGATCAAGGTATTTGTAAAACATTGATAGCTAGGATCATAGTACTCTAACATAGACATGAAAGATATAGTTCTAACAATAAGACATAGCAACTATGTTGTAACATGAAAAGGTACAAACAAAAGATTCATGAATAGCAATGCTTTGAAAGACGTTTGTTCGTTTCACATATAGAGAACATAATGAGAATGGTATTCAGCTTGTCCCTCATGGTGTAGCAAAACATAAATGCATAGGACACCTTCAAAGTTCATAAGGGTGACTAGATACAAATAGTTTAAGAACAAGCAATATCAACGTTATGAATCAATCAACAAGTTTTAGGAGAATGCACATTAAACTAAGAATGACCACTATGCTCTCTCAATAGGTGCATAAAGATAGAAGATGGAGACTCATCATAAAAGTAAAAAAAGGCCCTTCATAGAAGGAAGCAGGGATTCAAGTCTCATAAAGAGCTTCCAAAAATTATGGTACTTATTAGCTTTCAGCTCTCATTACCCCTATCATAAGCATCTTTAGGTGATTAAGGTTAAAGTGAACAAATATGAGGATATGCTTGACAAGTTATAAGCTGAAAATCCCATGCCCCTTGCTTACGAGTACCGAACCTCATGGTACTCAACTTTAGTCACAAGTAAGTTCTTGTCATTGTAAGTACATGTGTATCAGAGAGAATCACCAATGGGGTACCCCTTGCCCGATGATACAGAAGCTTTCCTATATCAAAATGACAAGGCAAGCAGACAATGAGCATCTTAGTGATCTTTTTGTATGCTATTTGCATAGGGTTTTCCCTTTTTCTTTTTTTCCTTTTTTTTAGGATGCTTCACAGATTGCTCACTATGGTTCTGCTGCAAGTTTCCACCATGATTAGCCATGGCTTATACTAGCCACCCAGGCGTTTCTCTAACACATATACGAACTCCATGAGCCTTACAAGCTCCCCTTTCATTTCACACCGCCGGGATCCATAAGCAAAAGAACATCATATCAACTAAATAAAGTGCAATGTTGAAAGCGTTCCCCATGGTAACATGGTTCTGCTAATTCACAACTTACAAAACGCAAGCATATACGCAACATAGATGGGCACAATAGTTCAAGTTTATTAAGTGCAAGAAAGTAAAGTGTGCCATCAAGTTTGTGAGAGCTTTAATCACTAATTTTCACATAACAAGTTTAATTTGGAAGGTAGATAAAAACATGAATATACTTGGAATAGCAATAATGCTAATAGGTAGGTATGGTGGAATCTTTGGAATAACTTTGTTTTATTTGGAGTTGGATGCATGAGTGGAACTCATACTTGGTACATGTGGAGGCTAGCAAAAGACTGGGAGCGACCAATTAAGAGAGCAATAATAGCCATAATCATGCAAAGCGACAAAACATTATTAATTAAAGCATAAAGTGATATTACAAGTCAAAAACTAAATGATCATAGAGGCTATGGTGACTTGGTATAGTCTTAACATGGTGTGAGCATGCGCCAAGTCAACCCAAATAAAGCATCAAAGGAGAATACCACAATATTATGCTTTTGTATGCTAAAACAACGCATGATTCTTTCAAGGCACATTAAGCAATCTCAATTGTTTGCAACAAGTCATGCTATAGCAATAATTACTAAGCATAAAGTCAAAGCAATATCAAACATGACATGATAAAGTCTAGGCCACAGTCAAAACAAGACTCCTTTTGTACCACTTATAAGCATGAAACTTCCTACTCTTTTCCAACACCAATCGAAAACTAAAGCTAAACGCAGTGCTGTCAAAGGAGAACACTAATAGAACAATAAGAGTGAAAACTAGAGTGTTCTAGGCAATGAATAGCAGGGTGTGTCTTTCTCCAAAAGAAGTATGTTGGGATCCAACCAACTTATTTAAGCAAACCAAACAAAATAAAACTAAAAACAAAGACACTCCAAGAACAACACATTTGGTGTATGAAACAATAAAAATGAAGTGTTTGGAAGAAAACCTGAGATTTTTATTGATGAAGAAGGGGATGCCTTGGGCATCCCCAAGCTTTGACGCTTGTACTTCTTGAGTATTTCTTGGGGTGACACAGGTGGCATCCTAAAGCTTGAGCTTTTGTCCATACTTCATCTCACATTGTTCTTCCCTACACTTTAAAATTTCCTTCATACAAAACTTCACACAATCTTCATTAGCAACATTAGTGTATTCAAAATAATAAGTCTTTGGGTTTAGTTTCAACACAATTAAAACTTCCATTAAAACACAAGCTACTGTAGCAATTCCTTCTAAAACCTCAAATGATCAAAGAGAACTCAAAGATAAAGAGATTAAGAGGCAAATGCAAATAATGGCAGAAATATGTCAAAACAGACCAGTAGGTAAAACCCGATTTTTTTGAAGACCTTATGTTGCTCAAATCGAAAAGTGTTAAACTAACTAAAGTTAGATAACAACCTGGGGCAGAAGCACAAAAAATTACAGATCAATCCGACATATAGAGATTTTTCATGAATTTTTGTAGCGAAGCACAAAATTTTGTTTCGGGACAACAACTTTCCCAAGCACTATTTCTCTCATTAGAGGTTATTATTGGCACAAAAATCACACAAAAATGATAAGGAGAGGTTATTACTGAGGCAATAACTTCCAAGACTCAGCAAAAGAAAAATTTATTGACTAAAAACTTGGGTATCTCCCAATAAGTGCTTTTCTTTAACGCCTTTGAGCTAGGCATGATAATTTCGATGATGATCACATAAGAAATATGAATTGAAGTAAAAGAGAGCATCAAGAAGCAAATATGGAATAAATTTAAGTCTAACCCACTTTCTATGGAAAATAATCTTTTAAATAAACAAGTCATGAAATCACAAAGCAATAAGCATAGGAAAGCAAAACAAGTGCAACTTCAAAATTTTCAACATAAAGAGGGGAAACTTAATATTGTTGAGATGCATAAAACCATGTTTCACTCTCTCATAATAACTTTCAGTAGCATCATGAATAAAATTAACAATATAACTATCACATAAAACATTCTTATCATGAGCCATATGCATAAAAGAATTAATACTCCCCACATAAACATAGTCATTCTTATTAATCGTAGTGGGAGCAAATTCAACAAAATAGCTATCATTATTATTCTCATCACCATAATCATCAAATATAGGAGGCATATTGTAATCATAATTAATTTTCTCCTCAATAGTTGGTGGACTGAAAATATCATATTCATTATTGTAATCATCATATATTGGAGGTATAGTATCATCATAAGCAATAGAATAGTTATCTTCCAAAGTGTGTTCATTTGTAAACATATCATCATTGGAAGGAACATGGATAGCACTAATAGTACAGCAATCATGATCACTACTATAGGTAATAGGCATAAGAACATCATCGAGTTCAGATTCAGCAAAAACTATAATAGGAGCAACGTGCTTAGGGGGGAATACTGTTTCCTCTCTCCTTTTACTCCTCCTTTTCTTCTTTTCCTTCTTCTCTTTAGGAGGGAGAGGCTTGAAAGGAAGCTTCTCCATATACCCTGGTTTATTGTTAGAGACAATAGAAGAAACTTTGGAGGATTCCTTATTTTCATTAATAAGATCAAAACACATAATAGTCCTATGATATTTTGGTAAGATCTCATCTTTTATAATATTTTATATGTAAGTATTTGTGTGGCAACTATCAACACAATAAAGATGACAACCATGCATTCATATCAAAAGCACTCATATCTACCAAAGAAGTTTTTCTTGATAATTCTTCACACCCCAAAAATAATGTAAGTTCATCATGCTGATTAGGAGTGATCATGTTATCGCAATACAAACTTGCAGTACTCAATGGATTAGAAGGGCTCTTGAGCATTGAAAATTGAAATGACCCACTTCAAAGCAAAGTTCACAAATAAAAGGATAGAGTGCACAAACTTTTTTACCAAGATCATTTAGAGCCCTATACCACGTTCTAGTTTTTTCTTTCCTGTGGGTGATACAATATTCTTCTTCAATTTAATTATGTTCACAAGGTCTATATACTCCAGAAAAATTAACATGCTTATAAGAAATAGTACTTTTAGAGGTTTGAGCATGTTTATTGCTATCATTAATAAAAAATTCATTTTTCATGCAAGTGTCTTTAAAAGGCTCATGATACATGTCCCATTTTTCTTTAGGAGCATTAATATGAGAAGCAAAGGCTTTAAAACAATCAACAAGAATTTGAGGATGAAGACCATATTTAGCACTAAGCTCTTGAAATCAGCAGTTTCAGCGAAAGACTTAATGCAATCATACTCATAGTTTATACATGGTTCTTTACCTTTGTCGTTATCCCAATCTTCGGTAATGCTTTGAATTGTTTCAATAAGATCCCACTTAGATTTGATCTCCTTACTTGTGAAGGATCCCTCTAAACAGGTACCTAGATAGTCCTTGTAATGTCCTGAAAGTCTTGCATAAAAATTATTAATAACAATATTCCTGGGGAGCTCATGAATTGGACATTTGAGCATGAGTGACTTCAATATCCCCCATGCTTGGGCAATACTTTCTCCATCACGAGGATGAAAATTGTAAATATAATTCCTATCTTTATGAATTTCATGAGGAGGATAAAATTTAGAGTAAAAGAGAGATTCAAGTTCCTTCCACTCCGAATGGTGAGGATCGTCTAGTAGCTCATACCACTCTCTTGCTTTGCCCTTAAGTGATAAAGGGAATAGCTTCTTCTTAACTTGGTTCATTGAAATACATGCACACTTGAATAACTCACATAATTCGTGTATAAAGAGTAAATGATCACTAGGATGGACAGTTCCATCTCCAAAATAACAGTTATTCTTAACTCGTTCAACAATTTCCATAGGTATTTTAAAAGGGACGCTTTCAGTATGTGGATTTAAAATATCACAAGTATCCTTAGAATTACCACATATAAGAGATAAAGTATCACCAAAACCAATTTTCTCCTTTAAAGATGGGGAACTAAAAAGATCATTTTCATAAAAACTAACTTCCCCAAGCTTAGACGTTTCCATAGCATTAGTAACATAGGTGTTCAAAAAATTCATACTAATAACATTGCTATTAGCATGCAAAGAAAGTTCCTTGGGTTTTTTAATTTTCTTTTCAAACAATTTATGTTCTACCTTAGGAAAAATACTAAAAAGCTCTCTAATTTTGTTGTTGTTTTCCATTAAGCCTAACTAGTGAAAATAAAAACAAGAAACAAAAAGATATAATTGCATAATCTAAAGGAAATAACTTTGAGCACTCACACACCGGCTACGGTACTACAAGATAGCGTAGTAGCCAGAGGATGTGAGTACCTTTTACCTTACCTCCCCGGCAACGTCGCCAGAAAATAGCTTGATGTCTACGCACGCTTCTATTCTTGTAGACAGTGTTGGGCCTCCAAGTGTAGAGGTTTGTAGATTAGCAGCAAGTTTCCCTTAAGTGGATCACCCAAGGTTTATCGAACTCAGGGAGGAAGTGGTCAAAGGTATCCCTCTCAAGCAATCCTGCAATCAAGATACAATAAGTCTGTTGTGTCCCCAACACACCCAATACACTTGTCAGGTGTATAGGTGCACTAGTTCGGTGAACAGATAGTGAAATACAAGTAATATGGATGATTATAAGTGGCAATTGCAATCTAAAATAATAGTGGCAGCAAGCAAACATGTAATAGGATTGATTATAAATGGTGTTTCAATGCTTAGAAACAAGGTCTAGGGATCATACTTTCACTAGTGAACACTCTCATATAAATATCTTCTCTTCATGATGCTACCCTGAACTACTCTACGGTTGGACGATTGATACATTGCAAATGTATCTATAATTTTTTATGTTCCATGCTTGGTTTTATCTCCTTTCTTGTGTTTTGTCCACACTTTGGAGTACTTTTCATATGATTTCTTGGACTAACCTATTAACAAGAGCCACAGTGCCAGCTGCCTGTTTTTGGTTCCAGGCAAGTCAGAAAATGAATATTCTCGGAATTGGACGGGACAAAAGCCAAAGTGCCTATTTTTCCGGAAGACTCACCGAGCCAGAATACGAGACGGAGGAGGGCTAGGGGCTGGCCACACCCCCCCCCCCCCTCCAGGCGCGGGCTGGGCCTGGTCGCGCCAGGGCATGGTGTGGGCCCCCGAGGCACCCCCTCGGTCTCCCTCTTCGCCTATAAGAAGCCTTCTGACCTAAAAACTCGGGGGGTTCGACGTTTTTCAGAAGGAGTTCTGCTTCGCCATCACCACCAGATTCCATGAAACAGCACCAGAAACTCCGTTCTGGCACCCTGCCAGGACGGGGAATTGGAGGAGATCATCACCATCATCATCATCATCGCTTCTCCATCGACCATCCATGTTTCCCCCATCTATGAGTGAGTAATCCCCTGCTGTAGGCCATGGGGATGGTAGGGATTGGATGAGATCATTATTAGTGCTTTATGACTTTGTTGCGACTTGTTGTGCTTAATGCTTGTCACTAGGGCCCGAGTGCCATGATTTCAGATATGAACTTGTTATTGATTCATTATGATAGTATTGTTTATGGTCTTATCTACAAGTTGTATACACACGTTGTTGTCCGGAACCAATGGCCCCGAAGTGATAGAAATCGGGATAACCGGAGGGAATGACTTTGATGTGGGGATCACATGTGTTCACGGAGTGTTAATGCTTTGCTCCAGTGCTCTATTAAAAGGAGCACCTTAATTGCCAGTAGTTCCCTTGAGGCCCCGCTGCAAACGGGCTGGCAGGACAAAAGATGTTGTGCAAGTTCTCATTGCGAGCATGTATGACTATATATGGAACACATGCCTAGGATTATCTAGTACTTGGATGCTTTATCTTATTTATCTGCAATTGCCCTATGTTCTGATTACTATGTGAATTATCTTGTCCATGCAACGCCCGTCCATCCATCCCTATGCCTCTGACTTTCGAATCCCAATTTCGCTATTGTTACTGATGTCTTTACTTTACTACTGTTGTTACTTTGCTACTCCTATTACAAAACTGTTGCTACTGATAAACTGTTGTGAGTAAGATTGTTTCCAGGTGCAGCTGAATTGACAACTCAGTTGTTAAGGCTTATAAATATTCTTTGGCTCCCCTTGTGTCGAATCAATAAATTGGGTTTCACTTCCCTCAAAAATACTGCGATACACCCCCTATACCTGTGGGTCATCAAGACTATTTTCTAGCGCCGTTGTCGGGGACCATAGCTTTATTTATCAAGTCCACTTGGAATCACTATTGTTCAAGCTAAGTTTATTTTCGCCTTGTTTGCTTGTTTCTTTATCAAAAATACAAAAAAGGTAATTCCTACTCTAGTTGTTATTTTTGTTGGTCTGTTATTGTCTTGCCTTATCATGCTTGTTGTCAATGGTTGGTTTCTTTGAAACTGAAGCTTATTGGCAAGGTGGGTTCATGGAAGATCAAAAATATTATTATAAGGAACACCGCTTGTCACAAAAAGGGAAACACTTATGGGAACAAATTGATAGATTGTATACCATTCTAGAAACGTGTGCTCTACTTATAATGTTACTTATTGCTGTGATGAATCTTGTTGCAGAAAGAGGTATAAACACCTCCCTTTTCAATGTGAGTATAATGATAATGATACCATATCTTCTTATGCTAAAGGAATTTATGATTTTTATGATGCAGAACAAATTGAAGAATTTATTGCTTGGAAGGGTGCTTTTGAACTTGCTAGTTTGCTTGAAAATATTGATGATTCACCTTACAAATATGAGGTTTATGGTATACTTAAATTTTGCTTTGATAATTACAAGGATGAAAATGGCTATATTCTTGAATATTTTAATAGATGCTTTCCACAAATGGAAGAGACTAATGCCTTGCAGGATCCTATGGAAGAAGAAATTGATGAACCTAAAATCTCATTAGATGAAAAAGAGGAGGAGAGTGATGAACAAAAGGAGGAAGAGTGGATTAGCTAACCATGCCTACCTTCTAATGAGAGTAACTCTTTATCCCTCATATTATTTGATTGTCCCCCGTGCTTACTAAAGGAGGATGAATGTTATGTTCCTGAGGATTCTTTTGAAAATGTTTATAATAAATCTCTAGTGCTTGTAGATCATGAAAAGCATGCTTTATGTGATAGTTATATTGTTGAGTTTATTCATGAGGATACTGAAAAATTTTATGAGAGAGGAAAATATGGTTGTAGAAGCCTTCATGGTATTGAAACACCTCGCTATGTGCTGAAAGTTTTGAAGTCACTCATGTTTTATCTTCCTATGCCTGTCACTTTGTTCCTTGCGAATTTATTTGCATACACGATTCCTATGCATAGGAAGTGGGTTAGACTTAAATGTGTTTTGAATTTGCTTCTTGATGCTCTCTTTTACTTCAACTCATATTTCTTATGTGAGCATCCTCTCAAACTATCATGCCTGAAGATGATAATATGTCTATTATTCTTGGGAGACCTTTTCTTAAATACTGCAGGAGCTGTTATTAATTGTAATCAAGGGAATATGACCTTCAATGTTAATGACAAGGAACATACTGTCTATTTCCCCAAGAAGATTGATAGGACTTATGGTTTTGAATTCAATTGAACATGATGAGGGTATTCAAGTTGGAGAAATATATTATCCCATACCAAGAGAAAAATTTGAAACTATTATGATTGGGACCATTGCTATCAAGGTTGAGGTAACATAATCATTAGTGGAATACAAAGTTTTGTCTCATATGAAATTGTTTTGGTAACAAGACCTGATCAACCTTGTTAACAAAAGGATTTCATTGAACAAAACAATGTTTTCACCATGATTATCTCCGCTTACTTCTATTCTATCCATTTTAGTTTTTGCTTATGCCTAACTTAAAGGTGTTAAAGAAAAGTACTTATTGGGAGATAACCCAAAAGTTTTAGTTGAGTCTTGGAAGTTATTACTTCTGTAATAACCGCTCCTTATCCTTTTTATTTGCTTTTTGTGCCAAGAGTAACCTCTAATGAGAGAGAAGTAATGATTGGGAAAGTTGCTGTCCTAAAACAGATTTATGTGCTTCACCGTAAAACTTCGTGTAAAATCTCTAAACGTATTTTTGAGGCGTGAATTTTTGTGCTTCTGCCCCAGGTTGTTATCTAACTTTCGTTAGTTCAACACTTTTTGATTTGAGCAACATAAGGTCTTAGAAAAAATTGGTCTTTACCTGCTGGTCTGTTTTGACAGATTTCTGCCATTTTCTGCATTTACTTCTTGTTGGCTCCTTTTTGAGTTCTTTTGGGGAATTGAGCTTTTTGAGGGAAGTGCTACAGTAGCTAGTGTTCTAATGGAAGTTTATTTGGTGTTAGAACTGAACCTTAAGACTTATTTATCTTGAGTGCACTAATGTTGCTAATAAAGATTGTGTGAAGTTTTGTATGAAGGAAAAATTTCAGGTGTATGGAAGGAATGAGTAATGAGATGAAGGATGGACTAAAGCTCAAGCTTGGGGATGCCATGCGTGTCACCCCAAGAAATATCCAAGAAGTACAAGCGTCAAAGCTTGGGGATGCCCAAGGCATCCCCTTCTTCATCAATAAAAATCTCAAGTTTCTTCCAAACACTTCATTTTTATTGTTTCATGCATAGTTGTGTTATTCTTGGAGCGTCTTCTTTTTCTTTTTCGTTTTGGTTTTTGTTTGCATGGTTTCCTTAGTTTGCTGAATAAATTGGTTGGACCTCCTCTTTCATGCATTGGTTTTCAAATAGTTTGGTTTGGTTTGGAAAAGAGTAGGAAAGTCCATGCTTATGTGGTAAAAAGAGCTCGTTTTTTACTGTGGCCTATGCTCTGTCATGCCATGCTTGATATTGTTTTGGCTTTATGCTTAGTATTCTTTGTTGTAGCATGACTTGTTATAAACAATTGAGATTGCTTAATGTGCCTTGGATGAATCATGAATTGTTTTAGCATATTAAAGCATAGTATAGTGGTATTCTCCTTTGATGCTTTATTTGGGTTTACTTGGCACATGCTCACACCATGTTATGACTATCTCAAGTCACCATAGCCTTTATGATCCTTTAGTTTTCAACTTGTGGTATCACTTTATGCTTTGATCAATGATGTTTTGTCGCTCTGCATGATTATGGCCATTATTGCTCTCTTAGTTTTTTGCTCCCAGTCTTTTGCTAGCCTCCACAACCAAGTATGAGTTCCACTCATGCATCCAACTCCCTAAACCAAGTTGTTCCAAAGAGTCCACCATACCTACCTATTAGCTTATGCTATTCCAAGTATATTCATGCTTTTGTTTACCTTCCAAATTAAACTTGTTATGAGAAAACTAGTGATTAAAGCTCTCATGAACTTGATGGCACACTTTACTTTTCTTGCCCTTAATAAACTTGAACCATTGGGTCCTTCTTTGTTGTGTATATGCTTGCGCTTTATAAGTTGAAATTAATAGAACCATGTTTCATGGGGAACGCTTTCAACATTGCACTTGTACTTTGTACCCCGTTGATATCATGTTCTTTTGCTTACGGATCCTGGTGGTGTGAAATAAAAGTGGAACTTGTAAGATCATGGAGTTTGTATGTGTGTTAGAGAAACGCCTGGGCCGCTAGCCTAATCCATGCCTAATCATGGTGGAAACTTGCAGCATCACCATAATGAGCACTCTATGAAGCATCCTCAATAAAAACCTATGCAAATAGCAAATAAAAAGATCGCTGAGATGCTCATTGTCTGCTTGCCTTGTCATTTTGATTATGGGAAAGCTCCCGTATCATGTGCAAGGGGTACCCCGTTGGCGGTTCTTATGATACACATGTACTTACAACGACAAGAGCTTGCTCGTGACTAAAGTTCAGTAGCATGAGGTTCGGTCTTCGTAAGTAAGGGGCATGAGATTTCGGTTTATAACTTGTCAAGCATATCCTCTTAGTTGTGTCACTTTAACCTTAATCACCTTAACGATGCTTATGATAGGGGCAATGAGAGCTGAAAGCTATAAGTACCATAATTTTTGGAAGCTCTTTATGAGACTTGAATCCCTACTTCCTTCTATGAAGGCCTTTCTTCCACCATTATATTGAGTCTCCACCTTCTACCTTTATGCACCTACTTTGAGAGCATAGTGGCCATTCTTAGTTCTATGTGCATTGTCCCAAGACTAGTTGATTGATGCATACCTTGATATTGCTTGTTTTAAATTATTTGTATCTAGTCACTCTTATGAACTTTGAAGGTGTCCTATGCATTTATATTTGCTACTCTATGAGGGACAAGCTGAATACTACTATGCTATGTTTTCTTTATGTGAAACAAACAAACGTCTTGCAAAGCATTGTTATTCATGAATCTTTTGTTTGTGCCTTTTCATGTTGCATCATAGTTTCTTTGTCTTATTGCTAGAACTTTGTCCTTCATGTTATGATTGAAGTACTATGATCCCAGCTTTGAATGTTTACAAATACTTTGGTCAAGTCTTTGATGGTGCATGTCACCTCAAAAATTATTCTTTCTTTTTATCACTTACCTACTCGTGGACGAGTAGGAGTTAAGCTTGGGGATTTTGATACATTGCAAATGTATCTATAATTTTTTATGTTCCATGCTTGGTTTTATCTCCTTTCTTGTGTTTTGTCCACACTTTGGAGTACTTTTCATATGATTTCTTAGACTAACCTATTAACAAGAGCCACAGTGCCAGCTGCCTATTTTCTGCTGTTTTTGGTTCCAGGAAAGTCAGAAAATGAATATTCTCGGAATTGGACGGGACAAAATCCAAAGTGCCTATTTTTCTGGAAGACTCATGGGGCCAGAATACGAGACGGAGGAGGGCCAGGGGCTGCCCCCCTAGGCGCGGGCTGGGCCTGGTCGCACCAGGGCATGGTGTGGGCCCCCCAGGCACCCCCTCGGTCTCCCTCTTCGCCTATAAGAAGCCTTCTGACCTAAAAACTCCGAGGCGTTCGACGTTTTTCCAGAAGGAGTTCTGCTCTGTCGCCACCACCAGATTCCATGAAACAGCACCAGAAACTCCGTCCTAGCACCCTGCCGGGACGGGAAATTGGAGGAGATCATCGCCATCATCATCACCATCGCTTCTCCATCGACCATCCATGTTTCCCCCATCTATGAGTGAGTAATCCCCCACTGTAGGCCAAGGGGATGGTAGGGATTGGATAAGATTGTTCATGTAATGGCATCAGATTGTTAGGGCATGGTGCCTAGTATCTTTTATTAGTGCTTTATGACTTTGTTGCGACTTGTTGTGCTTAATGCTTGTCACTAGGGCCCGAGTGCCATGATTTTAGATCTGAACTTGTTATTGATTCATTATGATAGTATTGTTTATGGTCTTATCTACAGGTTGTATACACACATTGTTGTCCGGAACCAATGGCCTCGAAGTGACAGAAATCGGGATAACCGGAGGGAATGGCTTTGATGTGAGGATCACATGTGTTCACGGAGTGTTAATGCTTTGCTCCGGTGCTCTATTAAAAGGAGCACCTTAATTGCCAGTAGTTCCCTTGAGGCCCCGCTGCAAACGGGCTGGCAGGACAAAAGATGTTGTGCAAGTTCTCATTGCGAGGACGTATGACTATATATGGAACACATGCCTAGGATTATCTAGTACTTGGATGCTTTATCTTATTTATCTGCAATTCCCCTATGTTCTGAATTCTATGTGAATTGTCTTGTCCATGCAACGCCCGTCCATCCATCCCTATGCCTACCGCACTGGAATCCCACTGTTTACTGCTATTGTTACTGATGTCTTTACTTTACTACTGCTGTTACTTTACTACTCCTATTACAAAACTGTTGCTACTGATAAACTGCTATGAGCAAGATTGTTTCCAGGTGCAGCTGAATTAACAACTCAGTTGTTAAGGCTTATAAATATTCTTTGGCTCACCTTGTGTTGAATCAATAAATTGGGTTTCACTTCCCTCGAAAATACTGCGATACACCCCCTATACTTGTGGGTCATCAACGATGTAGGGCTATAACAGCACACCTTAAAGTTCGCATTCCCCATCTAGATAACCCCTCACTGTCACCTTGAGCGCTAGATGGTTCCAACAAACACCATGATGTCTACGCACTTCTATTCTTGTAGACAGTTGTTGGGCCTCCAAGTGTAGAGGTTTGTAGAACAACAGCAAGTTTCCCTCAATTGGATTACGCAAGGTTTGTCGAACTCAGGGAGGAAGTGGTCAAAGGTATCCCTCTCAAGCAACCCTGCAATCAAGATACAAGAAGTCTCTTGTGTCCCCAACAAACCCAATACACTTGTCAGGTGTATAGGTGCACTAGTTCGGCGAAGAGATGGTGAAATACAAGTGGTATGGATAATTATAAGTGGTAACGGTGCTAGAAAATAGCTTTGATGGGTAGAAAGAGACTAAAGGCAATCTGAAATAAAGATGGAAGCAAGCAAACATGTAATAGATCTAGTTGTAAATGGTGTTTCAATGCTTAGAAACAAGGCCTAGGGATCATACTTTCGCTAGTGAACACTCCCGTATAAATATCTTCTCTCCATGATACTACTCCGAACTACTCTCCGGTTGGACACTCTAATCCATGGTAGGGCTATAACAGCACACCTCAAAGTTCGCTTTCCCCATCTAGATAACCCCACACTATCACCTTGAGCGATAGATGGTTCCAACAAACACCACAATTTCATAGAGACATCCAACTCCAATTATACTCATGATAAGTATTTATATAACCTTAGCCAAAGTGTCACACCGTGTGCACGCTGTCAACTTCACACACGTGGGGATAAGCAGAGATTCATTAAAGCACTTAAGTAGCAGAATAGATCTATATATTACAAAGCTCATGATCTCAATAAGATCACGCATAGAGAGAGAGATGAACACATAGCTACCGGTAGAGCCCTTAGCCTCGAGAAAGAACTACTCCCTCGTCATCATGGGAATCAGCAACGGCGATGGAGATGGTGGTGGAGATCGATGGAGATGGCTCAGGGGCATTCCCGTTCCGGCGGTCTTAGAAGCAGAGACTTCGTCCCCGAATATCCCCTTTGGTGGCGGCAGCACTGTGGACGTTTTCATGGCTTTCTCCCGGATTATTTAGGGTTTCTGCATCGGAGGCTTCTTATAGGCGAAAGGGCAATTTCAGAGGGTGGACCAGGGGCCCACACCCCTGATACGTCCATTTTGCATCACTATTCTATATCATAATTTAGTATTATTCATTGATATATTTCATATTAAGAGATGATACTTATGTAATTTCATCTGTTTTTGCATGGTTGATGACTTTTGGAGCATGGACCGCTGCAGTCAGGATTCTGATGGAAAAGGGGTTGTTTGTAGGTGAAATTCATGAAGATCAGAAAATCCAGGAAAATACATGGAAAATCCTATTTTTCCAGAAGACGAAGATAGCCAGAAGGGGGAGTGGAGATGGGCCACAGGGGGCCCACACCACCCCTTGGCGTGGGTCACCCTAGGCTGCGCCACCAGGTGGTGTGGCCGCCCTGGTCCACCCCCAGCTCTCCCCTCTGGCGTATATTATCCTCCCGAAACCCTAAGACTCGGGGAGCGACCACAGAAAGATTCCACCGCCTCTGCGGGGCGGAAAACACCAAGAGAGAAAGATCTCTCCGGCAGACAGGATTCTGCCAGGGGAATTCCTTCCTGGAGAGGGGAGATCGTCGCCATCAACACCACCATCAAGATGGACTTCATCGGGATCATCATCATCACCACCATCATCTCCATCATCACCATCATCATACCGCTGTAACAATTGGGTTGAATCTTGCATTAGTTCTTAGCGAAAACTTTCTCGGTGTTGATTACTCTTAGAAGTTGATGTTATTGAGTAAAACCATTGAATTATTGTTTATGTTTAGATTGTTGCACATCATTATTTCATCTCTGATCATGATCCATATGATGTCTTGTGAGTACTTCGTTTAGTTCTTGAGGACATGGGAGAAGTCATGTTGTTAGTAGTGGAATTGTGTTGAGAAAGATTCAATGGTTTGTTAATTAAGTTGTGGTGTACTTCTTCTAGTGGTGTCATGTGAACATCGACTACATGACACTTCACCTATATGGGCCTAGGGGAATGCATTGTGTATTTGGATACTAATCGTAGGGGTTGCCGGAGTGACAGAAACCTGAACCCCCGTTAGGAAACCTTTGCAGAAGGGATGTCAGGGTCTTAGATTTTAAAGCTGTGGTTAGATTTCTAACTTAATTACTTTCTTATACTTGCGGATGCTTGCAAGGGGTATAATCACAAGTATGTATTAGTCCTAGGAAGGTCGGTACATTAGCACAGGTTCACCCACACAACACTTACCAAGCTAAAGAAGATTAATCAACTATATGAAGCAAAATCACTTGACGATATTCCCATGTGTCCTCGAGAACGTTTGGTCATATTAAGTAATACAACCGGCTTGTCCTTTGCTAAAGAAAGGATTGGGCCATTTGTTGCATTTATTCATATTGTCTTTTATTTACTCGTACTTTATTTACTTGCAATATCAAAAAACCCTAAAAATCCGTTTGCTAAGTATTTGTAAAGAATTCCTGATCCATACCACTCGTCAACACCTTCTGATCCTCGTTGGGTTCGACACTCTTACTTATCGAACATACTGCGATACACCCCCTATACTTGTGGGTCATCAAGACTATTTTCTGGCGTTGTTGCTGGGGAGTGAAGCGCTATTGGAGAGTGGAACTGGTAAAGGAAACTTCTACTGCGAGTATCGTTTATTTCTGTTAGTTGCTTTATTTTCAATATGGATAATTCGCTGAGTTTCTTATTTCGCAATGCTACTACCACTGTTAAGGTAGTAGATGAACTACCACCTGCTGAGAATGATACTTTTAAAATACCTACAAGAATTATTGATCGTGTTATGGATAACTATTATGTTGGAGATGGAACTATCCATCCCGGTGATCATTGATACATTGCAAATGTATCTATAATTTTTTATGTTCCATGCTTGGTTTTATCTACTTTCTTGTGTTTTGTCCACACTTTGGAGTACTTTTCATATGATTTCTTGGATTAACCTATTAACAAGAGCCACAGTGCCAGCTGCCTGTTTTCTGCTGTTTTTGGTTCCAGGAAAGTCAGAAAATGAATATTCTCGGAATTGGACGGGACAAAAGCCAAAGTCAGTTTTTCACCGAGGGACACATGGAGCCAGAATACAAGACGGAGAAGGGCTGGGACCCGTCCACACCACCTGGTCGCGCGGCCAGGCTTGGCCCACGCCAGGGGGTGGTCTGGCCGCCCTAGGCACCCCTCGGTCTCCCCTTCCGACTATATATTGCCTCCGATACAGAAACCCTAAGGACCCGATCAAAAATCCACGAAAGAGTCTGTAGCCTCCGTTGTCTCCATCCCTAGATCGGGAGGGATCTGAAGCTCTTCCCGGCACCCTGCCGGAGAGGGGAATTCACCCTGGAGGCCTTCTTCATCATCATGCAAGCCTCCGGTGTGATGCATGAGTAGTTCATCTCTGGACTACGGGTCCATGTAGTAGCTAGATGGCTGGTTCTTCTCCTTTGTGCTATCATGTTTAGATCTTGTGAGCTCCGTTCATGATCAATATCATCTATTTGTAATCCTACATGTTGTGTTTGCGGGGATCCGATGGATATTGAGATGCTATTTCAGATTGATTATTGATTCTATCATGTCTTTGTTATTTGTGATCTTGCATGCTTTCCGTTGTTAGTAGCTATCTTGGCCAAGTAGATGCTAGCAACTCCAAGAGTTAGTATTTATGCTCGATAGTGGGTTCATGCCTCTGGTAATCTGGGAAGTGACAGAAATCTCTAAGGTACTAGATGTGTTGTTGCTACTAGGGATAAAACAACAATCGTATTGTTTACTTTACACGCAATTCGTAATGCAATAATCTGTTGCTTGCAACTTAATACTGGAGGGGGTTCAGATGATAACCTGAAGGTGGCTTATTAGTCATAGATGCAGTTGGATGGCGGTATATGTATAATGTTGTAATGCCCATTCAAGTCTCAAAGGAGTCAAGATGATTAGTATATGCTTGTATGCTTTCTCGATATTTGTCAATTGCCCCGCTGTAATTTGTTCACCCAGCATGTTATCTATCTTAAGGAGAGACACCTCTAGTGAACTATGGACCCCGGTCCTTTCTTTACATCAATCTACAATCAATTATTTACTGTTTTGTGTTTACTTTCTGCAAACTATTACTTTCTTCCACTCGATACATTTAATCCTTTGTTTTTAGCAAAACCGGTGAGATTGACAACCTCATCGCAAGTTGGGGATAGAGTTCTGTGGTTGTGTTGTGCAGGTCTCCACGTTGCTACTAGCACCGGTAGTGCACCCTGCCAAGGCTCAGCTAGCAACACCTTTGGGGTGTTTCCTTGC
Source organism: Avena insularis (assembly GCA_023614405.1). Taxonomy (NCBI): domain Eukaryota; kingdom Viridiplantae; phylum Streptophyta; class Magnoliopsida; order Poales; family Poaceae; genus Avena; species Avena insularis. The sequence goes on along the minus strand of CM042691.1, from coordinate 451,862,934 downwards.
TCCTACTGGTTCGATTAAACCTTGGTTTCATACTGAGGGAAAACTTGCTGCTGTGCTCATCATACCTTCCTCTTGGGGTTCCCCAACGAGCTCGATATATTTTTGGCCATCAAGCTATTTTTCTGGCGCCGTTGCTGGGGAGTCAAGGACACCTTCACAAGGGGAGTCCCGCATAACCAATCTCTTTACTTTGTTATTTTTGTTTTGCTTAGTTTCTTTTTTGCTTTGTTTGCCTATTTCTTTATCAAAAACACAAAAAAAATAGTTTTACAAGTTTGCTTTCTTTATTAAAACACACAAAAAATGACTACTCTTGAAAATACTAAGTTGTGTGACTTCACTAGCACCAACAACAATGACTTCATGAGCACACCTATTGCTCCACATGTTCCTGAAGCTACTTTCTTTGAAATAAAACCTGCTTTACTCAATCTTGTTATGAGAGAACAATTTTCTGGTATTGGTAATGAAGATGCTGCTGCCCATCTAAATAACTTTGTTGAACTTTGTGAGATGCAAAAGCATAAGGATATAGATGGAGATATTATTAAGCTTAAATTGTTTCCTTTTTCTTTGAGAGGAAAAGCTAAAGAATGGTTGAATTCCTTAACAAGGAATAATATTGATTCTTGGACTAAATGCAAAGATGCTTTCATTGGAAAATACTATCCACCTGCTAAGATTATATCTATGAGAAGTAAAATAATGAAGTTTAAATAATCTGATAATGAACATGTTGCTCAAGCTTGGGAAAGAATGAAATCTTTGGTAAAGAATTGTCCCACTCATGGACTGACTGCTTGGATGATCATCCAAACCTTTTATGCAGGATTGAACTATTCTTCAAGAAACTTATTGGATTCTGCTGCTGGAGGTACCTTTATGACCATTACTTTGGGTGCTGCAACAAAGCTGCTGGATAATATGATGGTTAACTATTTTGAATGGCATACTAAGAGAGCTCCACAAGGTAAGAAGGTAAATTCTGTTGAGGAAACCTCTTCCTTGAGTGATAAGATTGATGTTATTATGTCTATGCTTGTTAATGGGAAGGCTCATATTGATCCAAATAATGTTCCCTTAGCCTCTTTGGTTGCTCAAGAAGAGCAAGTTGATGTGAACTTTATAAGAAATAACAATTTTAGCAACAATGCCTATAGGAATAATTTTGGTAACAACAATTATAGGCCTTATCCTCCCAACAATGGTAATGCTTATGGAAATTCCTACAACAATAATAGGAGTGCTCCTTCTGAACTTGAAGTTATGCTTAAAGACTTTATTAGTAAACAAACTGCTTTCAATAAAACTATTGAAGAGAAACTCTCTAATGCTGAAAGAAATATAGCATCATTGGCTGAAGCTCAATCTTATTTGAATAAAATGGCTGCTAAACCTGAAACTATTGAGAATCCCTTTGCTGCTACTAATGCCATACAAGTTAGAATTGATGAAAATGTTAGACTATTAGCTGAATTGCATGCTAAGTGGGAGAGAGAAGATGAACTTGCTAGAAATGTTTGTGTTTCTACTATCACTACCACTAATGTTGAAGCTAGTAATAGCTCTACTACTTTAGATGATAAATTCTATTTTGATCTTGATGGTTGCAATATTTCTGAAGTTATTAAGTTCCTACAAAAGCTTGCTAAAAGTCCTAATGGTAGTGCTATGAATATGGCCTTTACAAAACACATTACTGATGCTCTCATAAAAATTAAAGAAGAAAAGATGAAACATAAAGCTTCTATTCCTATAAAACAAGAGGATGGTTGGAAACCCATCATTAATATGAAAGTGAATGATTTTGATTTCAAAGCTTTATGTGATCTTGATAGTATTGTTTCTATTATGCCTAGAAGGATTTATGATATGCTTGATTTGCTACCACCTGAAGATTGTTATTTGAATGTCCCACTTGATGACAATGCTAAAAAGAAACTCATGCGGAGTCTTAATGATGTTCTTATTATGGTTAACAATGCCTATGTCCCTGTTGATTTCTATGTTTTGGATGTTGATTGCAATGCTTCTTGTCCTATTACTTTGGGAAGACCTTTTCTTAGAACTGTTGGTGCCATTATTGATATGAAAGAAGACACCATTACATATCAACTCCCACTCAAGAAAGGTATAGAACACTTCCCAAAGAAGAGAGAGAATATTTCTTTTGCCTCTCCTATGAAAACAAAATTTGCTCTTAATGCTTCTTCATTGGAGAACACTTGATTCTTTTTCTTGCTTCTTATGCCTAACTTAAAGGCGTTAAAGAAAAGTACTTATTGGGAGATAACCCAAAAGTTTTAGATTAGTATTGGAAGTTATTACTTCTGTAATAACTGCTCCTTATCCTTTTTATTTGCTTTTTGTGCCAAGAATAACCTCTAATGAGAGAGAAGTAATGATTGGGAAAGTTGCTGTCCCGAAACAGATTTCTGTGCTTCACCGTAAAAATTCATGTAAAATCTCTGTACGTCCTTTTGAGGCGTGAATTTTTGTGCTTATGCCCCAGGTTGTTATCTAACTTTTTTTAGTTAAATACTTTTTGATTTGAGCAACAGAAGGTCTTCGAAAAAATCGTCTTTACCTGATGGTCTGTTTTGATAGATTTCTGCCATTTTCTGCATTTGCTTCTTGTTGGTTCCTTTTTGAGTTCTTTTGGGGAATTGAGCTTTTTGAGGGAAGTGCTACAGTAGCTTGTGTTTTCATGGAAGTTTTATTGGTGTTATAACTAAACCTAAAGACTTATTATCTTGAGAGCACTAATGTTGCTAATAAAGATTGTGTGAAGTTTTGTATGAAGGAAAAATTTCAGGTGTATGGAAGGAATGAGTAATGAGATGAAGGATGGACTAAAGCTCAAGCTTGGGGATGCCACGCGTGTCACCCCAAGAAATATCCAAGAATTACAAGCGTCAAAGCTTGGGGATGCCCAAGGCATCCCCTTCTTCATCAATAAAAATCTCAGGTTTCTTCCAAATGCTTCATTTTTATTGTTTCATGCACAGTTGTGTTGTTCTTGGAGCATCTTCTTTTTCGTTTTCATTTTGGTTTTTTGTTTGCTTGGTTTGCTTAGTTTGCTGAATAAATTGGTTGGACCCCCTCTTTCATGCATTGGTTTTCAAATAGTTTGGTTTGGATTGGAAAAGAGTAGGAAAGTTCATGCTTAAGTGGTAAAGAGCGCTTGTTTTTGACTGTGGCCTATGCTTTGTCATGCCATGCTTGATATTGTTATGGCTTTATGCTTAGTATTCTTTTCTGTAGGATGTCTTGTTATAAACAATTGAGATTGATTAATGTGCATTGGAAGAATCATGCGTTGTTTTAGCATATTAAAGCATAGTATTGTGGTATTCTCCTTTGACGCTTTATTTGGGTTGGCTTGGCACATGCTCACACCATGTTATGACTATCCCAAGTCACCATAGCCTTTATGATCCTTTAGTTTTCAACTTGTAATATCACTTTATGCTTTGATCAATGATGTTTTGTCGCTCTGCATGATTATGGCCATTATTGCTCTCTTAGTTTGTCGCTCCCAGTCTTTTGCTAGCCTCCACAACCAAGTATGAGTTCCGCTCATGCATCCAACTCCTAGTCCACCATACATACCTACTAGCTTATGCTATCCCAAGTATATTCTTGTTTTTGTCTACCTTCCAAATTAAATTTGTTATGTGAAAATTAGTGATTAAAGCTCTCACGAACCTTATGGCACACTTTACTTTTCTTGCATTTAATAAACTTGAAGCATTGGGTCCTTCTTTGTTGCGTATATGCTTGCGCTTTATAAGTTGAAATTAGCAGAACCATGTATCATGGGGAACGCTTTCAACATTGCACGTGTACTTTGTACCCCTTTGATATTATGTTCTTTTGCTTATGGATCCCGGCGGTGTGAAATAAAAGTGGAACTTGTAAGACCATGGAGTTTGTATGTGTGTTAGAGAAACGCCTGGGCCGCTAGCCTAAGCCATGCCTAATCATGGTGGAAACTTGCAGCATCACCATAATGAGCACTCTATGAAGCATCCTCAATAAAAACCTATGCAAATAGAAAATAATAAGATCGTTGAGATGCTCATTGTCTGCTTGCCTTGTCATTTTGATTATGGGATAGCTCCTGTATCATGTGCAAGGGGTACCCCGTTGGCGGTTCTTTATGATACATATGTACTTACAATGACAAGATCTTACTCGTGACTAAAGTTGAGTAGCATGAGGTTCGGTCTTCGTAAGTAGGGGGCATGAGATTTCGGCTTATAACTTGTCAAGCATATCCTCTTAGTTGTGTCACTTTAACCTTAATCACCTTAACGATGCTTATGATAGGGGCAATGAGAGCTGAAAGCTATAAGTACCATAATTTTTGGAAGCTCTTTATGAGACTTGAATCCCTACTTCCTTCTATGAAGGCCTTTCTTTTACTTTTATGTTGAGTCTCCACCTTCTATCTTTATGCACCTACTTTGAGAGCATAGTGGCAATTGTTAGTTCTATGTGCATTGCCCCAAGACTAGTTGATTGATGCATAACTTGATATTGCTTGTTTTAAACTATTTGTATCTAGTCACTCTTATGAACTTTGAAGGTGTCCTATGCATTTATGTTTTGCTACTCTATGAGGGACAAGATGAATGCCATTATGCTATGTTTTCTTTATGTGAAACAAACAAACGTCTTGCAAAGTCTTGTTATTCATGAATCTTTTGTTTGTACCTTTTCATGTTGCAACATAGTTGCTTTGTCTTATTGCTAGAACTTTGTCTTTCATGTTATGATTGAAGTACTATGATCCCAGCTATCCATGTTTTACAAATACTTTGATCAAGTTTATGATGGTGCATGTCACCTCAAAAATTATTCTTTCTTTTTATCACTTACCTACTCGAGGATGAGCAGGAGTTAAGCTTGGGGATGTTGATACATTGCAAATGTATCTATAATTTTTGATGTTCCATGCTTGGTTTTATCTACTTTCTTGTGTTTTGTCCACACTTTGGAGTACTTTTCATATGATTTCTTGGACTAACCTATTGACAAGAGCCACAGTGCCAGCTGCCTGTTTTCTGCTGTTTTTGGTTCCAGGAAAGTCAGAAAATGAATATTCTCGGAATTGGACGGGACAAAAGCCAAAGTCAGTTTTTCACCGAGGGACACACAGAGCCAGAATCTGAGAGGGAGGGCTGGCCCGGCCACACACCACCTGGCGGCTGGCAGGCTTGGCCACGCCACGGGTGGTCTGCCGCCTGTGCACCCTCGGTCTCCCTTCCGACTATATATTGCCTCGATACGTAAACCCTAAGGACCCGATCAAAATCCACGAAGAGTCTCAGAGCCACCATCGTCTCCATCCCTAGATCGGGAGGGATCTGAAGCTCTTCCCGGCACCTTGCCGGAGAGGGGAATTCACCCTGGAGGCCTTCTTCATCATCATGCAAGCCTCCGGTGTGATGCGTGAGTAGTTCATCTCTGGACTACGGGTCCATGTAGTAGCTAGATGGCTAGTTCTTCTCCTTTGTGCTATCATGTTTAGATCTTGTGAGCTCCGTTCATGATCAAGATCATCTATTTGTAATCCTACATGTTATGTTTGCGAGGATCCGATGGATATTGAGATGCTATTTCAGATTGATTATTGATTCTATCATGTCTTTGTTATTTGTGATCTTGCATGCTTTCCATTGTTAGTAGCTATCTTGGCCAAGTAGATGCTAGCAACTCCAAGAGTTAGTATTTATGCTCGATAGTGGGTTCATGCCTCTGGTAATCTGGGAAAGTGACAGAAATCTCTAAGGTACTAGATGTGCTGTTGCTAATAGGGAGAAAACAACAATCCTTTGTTCATAGAACAATCGTATTGTTTACTTTACACACAATTCGTAATGCAATAATCTGTTGCTTGTAACTTAATACTAGAGGGGGTTCGGATGATAACCTGAAGGTGGATTATTAGTCATAAATGTAGTTGGATGGCGGTCTATGTATAATGTTGTAATGCCCAATCAAGTCTCAAAGGAGTGAAGATGATTAGTATATGCTTGTATGCTTTCTCGATATTTGTCAATTACCCCACTGTAATTTGTTCACCCAGCATGTTATCTATCTTAAGGAGAGCCACCTCTAGTGAATTATGGACCCCGGTCCTTTATTTACATCAATCTATAATCAATTGTTTATTGTTTTGTGTTTACTTTCTGCAAACTATTACTCTCTTCCACTCGATACGTTTAATCCTTTGTTTTCAGCAAAACCGGTGAGATTGACAACCTCATCGCAAGTTGGGGACAGAGTTCTGTGGTTGTGTTGTGCAGGTCTCCACGTTGCTACTAGCACCTGTAGTGCGCCCTGCCAAGGCTCAGCTAGCAACACCTTTGGGGTGTTTCCTTGCTCCTACTGGTTTGATTAAACCTTGGTTTCATACTGAGGGAAAACTTGTTGCTGTGCTCATCATACCTTCCTCTTGGGGTTCCCCAATGAGCTCGATATATTTTGGGCCATCAATCATTTGCGTTTTATACACGAACTATGCGGGTTGTTCAAGTGTGCAGGTATTACAATAGATCAAGTTAAGAAGAAGTTATTCTCATTATCATTGAAAGGAAGAGCTGAAGACTGGTATAAGCTACTGAAGAATGGTCAAGCTCTTGAAAGAGAGGAAATAGTACCTCTCTTTTATTCAAAGTTTTATCCACCTAGTGATATTCATAAAGATCGGAATCAAATATACAACTTTTGGCCTCTTGATGGAGAGAGTACATCTCAAGCTTGGGGGATATTGAAGTTACTAATGCTCAAATGTCCCATTCATGAGCTCCCCAACAATATTATTATCAAAAACTTTTATGCAAGGCTTTCTCTTCATGATAAGGATCTATTGGATGCTTCTTGTGCTGGATCATTTACTCGCATGGAAGAAGAAGCTAAATGGGATCTTCTAGACCATATTCAAGACAATGCTGAAGCATGGAAGAATGACAAAGGAAGAAAGTTAGGTATAAATTATGATTATGAATGCATTGAATATTTTATGGGAACTAATGACTTTCAAAATATTAAAAATGCTTATGGTCTAGACTCTCAAGCTATTGCAACTTATTTTAAGGCTGTTGCTTCCTATATTGAAGTTCCTAAAAAGAAGTGGAATAAGTATCATGAACCTTATAAAGATATTGTTAACAGTGTTCCTGCAAGAAATACTGAAGTTTATACTGCTAATCATGTTTTACCCGAACCTTACATAGAGAAAATGCCTTTCTCAGTTAAGGTAAAGGAACATTCTATGATAGCTAGTATGGTTAATGAAAGTACAAATAAAGTTGTTGAACCTGATTAACAAGTATCTATTGAACCTATGATAGCAAATGTAAAAGACTTTGTCACTAAATATGTAGAAGATGGACACACTATCCTTTGTAAGGGTACTTCAAGTATTGTTTCACGAAGTAGTGTTATAAGAACTAGTATTCATTTGTTTTCTGTTAGAATAAGTGATCATTGTTGTTGGGTCCGCAGCATAGAAAACAAAAAATTTCCTACGATGAGAACTATACGCCAAGATCTATCTACTAGATACAGAGCAACGGGTGGACATACATCCATGGAGAACTTACCCTCGAAGACAACGAGTTTTGTTAACGAGTAGGAATTCGTGGTTGATGTAGTCGTACGCTTGCTGATCTCAAGATCGTGATGAAGTCCAGCAGGTCCGGCTCCAGCACGTCCATCAGATCCAGCTCCAGCACCACCAAGTCCAGCACCGCAAAGCAGCGGTGCATCCGTGACCGCACACACGTCAGGTACCCCGATCACCTCCATCCCTCGCTCCAGCAAAGCAGCGGAAGCAGCAACTCCTTTCCAGATAAAGCCACCGAGAACATGTATCTCGCTAATCCGAGACCATGGGGGAATAATACTAGAGGGGGAGAGAGATCCTTCACAAGGAGGTGTGTGTGAGAAGTGAGGAGGGGGTGGCCTTTTATAGGAGGAGGGGTGCCCTCCTTCATGGTCAGCGCATGGAGGTGACCCTTCACCTCCTCCATTCATGTGGTGGTAACTCCCTCCACATAAATTTTCCCCTTCACATTCTCTTTTAAAGTCTCCACTTTAAATGCATTAAATTTCTCCAAATTTAATGCTCTCTCATTTAATAAAACTCTTTTATTATTTTTATTCAGAATTTTTTTAATTATTTTAATTAACAAACATTCACATAAAACCCCCTGCAACATTTCAATATTACATGCAGAACCAATTTCAGCAATTTCACCCGAAATAGTTTTGGTGTTTATTGAAATAATTCCAGCGCTTTCTTAAATCTTTATCTGAAACATATTTGCTCCAAATGGTGTCGGTATCCCTTAAGTGTGTCACCCTACGATTCGCGAATAATGCAGACATGATCGAGACCCCTCTCCGATCAATAATCGAACGGACACAGAGATCCATACGACTCCTACACATTCAACGATGACTTCGTGATCGTGAGAACCTTTAACGCTAGTAACTAAATCCCTTTGTCTCGCGATATATTACATGTCCGAGATTCGATCATCGGTATCTCCATACCTAGTTTGATCTCAATCGACATGCACTCTTTTCTCGTTCCCGTGATATAACATTCTAGTGATCACATCACTTGCTTGCAAGCTATTTCAATGTGATATCACCGAGAGGGCCCAGAGTATATCTATCCATCATCGGGATGGACAAATCCCACTCTTGATCCATGAGCCTCAACATAACACCTTCGTAGCACTGAACCCACCTTTATAGTCACCCTGTTACGGTGTGACGTTTGATGTTATCAAGATACTCTTCCGGTGTTAGCAATTAACATGATCTCATGGTCTAAGTATAAAGATTACTTCATATGATATTATAGCAATATAAACATAATGACTTTGATCGTAATGCTATACTTCGGATGAATGTTCATCACATCATTCCACCAATGTTGTGACCTCGTTATTAACAACATCCAGTGTCCATGATCAGGAAACCTTGATCATCTTGTTAATCAACGAGCTAGTCTATAAGAGAGGCATAACTAGGAACCCTTTTTTGTTTATTACACACACATGTATTGATGTTTCCGATCAATACAATTCTAGCATGTAAAATAAACATTTATCATAAACATGGAATAAGATAATAACCACTTTATTATTGCCTCTCAGGCATATTCCCTTCAATTGCTATGATGGTTCTTGTGATAGTTATATTGTTAAGTTTATGCATGATACTGAAAGCTACTATGAGAGAGGGAAAAGTGTTCTTATGCATCTCAATAATATTATGTTTCCTCATTTTATGCTAAAAATCTTTATGTTGCACTTGTTTTGCCTTCCTATGCTAGTAGCTTTTGGTTTCAACAATTTGTGTGTTTACAAAATTCCCTTGCATAGGAAGTGGGTTAGACTTAAACATGTGTATTTTTGCTTCTTGATGCTCTCTTTTTCTTCAATTCATATTCTTATGTGAGCATCATTGAAATCATCACGCCCATCTTAATGGCTATAAAGAAAGAGCTTTCTGGGAGACAACCCAATATATTTGTGCCTTCAGTTTGTTTTCGTTTATTTGAGTCTTGGAAGTTATTACTTCGGTAATAACCTCTCCTTGTCATTTCTTGTTTGGTTTTTGTGTCAAGATCAACCTCTAATGAGAGAGAAGTAATATATGAGAAAGTTGTTGTCCCGAAACAGATTTTTGTGCTTCACCGTAAAAATTCGTGAGAGATCTCTGTATGTCGGATTGAGCTGTATTTTTTTGTGCTTCTTCCCTAGGGTGTTATTTAATTTTCGTTAGTTTTTCACTTTTGCCTTTGAGCAACAGAAAATTTTCGAAAAAATTGAACTTTGCTTGCTGGTCTGTTTTGACAGATTTTGCCACTCTTACATTTGCCTCTTAAATCGATTTCCTTTTTGAATTCTTTTGGACTTTCGAAAGGAGTTTCTTTTGTAGCTTATATTTTGATGGATTTTAGTTGAAATTGAACTCAAAAGGATTATTACCTCGTATGCACTAATGTTGCTAATGAGAACTATGTGAAGTTTTGTGTGAAAGAAATTTCCAGGTTAGTGGAGAAAATGGTGTCATAAGAAAGTGAAAGGTTTCATGACTCAAGTAATATGTGTATGAAGATGAAAATATTGATGTTATTCAAGCGGTGACTCCGGAAGAATCTACTAAGGACCAAATTCAGAGACCTGCAGAGTCCGTTTTCGAATAGGTAACAGTTCTAGTAAGAAAAGCTCCGTGAAAAATCTGTCCAGTTATATTTTTGCAGTTTTTATCCAACAAGGAAAGCTAAAAAGCGAAAGAGGGACGGAAGCGGAGCTAGGGGGGCTCACACCACCCCTTGGCACTGGCCCCCCTGGCCGCGCCAGCAGGTGGTGTGGCTGCCCCGGACTCCGTCTCCGACCCGTTTTCTCCCAGTACCTTCCCTTTGTTGTAAAACTTCATAATATATAATCCCCAGGATCCCCCGAGGTTCATATATCGTGTTCTTGTCATGTTTTCGTTTCGATCTGTTTCTGCCAGGAACTATTCTTGAAAGTTTAGAAGCACAATGGTGTCCACCAAGGATAAGGGAAAGGAGCCTATGGAGGAAGACCTCCAAGACCCCGGACAGGAGAAGGAGACCAAGAGTGAAGATGAAGAGGAGGCAAAGCACACCGGCACTACCATTGCAAGCATTGGAGTGGTGGCAAACCCTGCCAGGATTATGTTAACTGGAGGGAAGCCTCCTCATCACTGTTTGGCACCATGGTCACTTCCTCCATGCACCACGAATCCTTTCCATACCCTTATCCATGAACATCAATACCAGAATATGCCCAAGGAGAAACTACCCTCCAATTGGGATTTGACTTGTTCTAGCCATGCAGGAAAAGAAGACTTCAAGGAGGAAGAGTGGGGAAAGAATCGCAAGAGCTAGAATTCGCAACCCGACATGATCATGAGCCGCATTGAGAAAAACTCACAGTTGATTCGTAATCTCACCTTCGAGATTGAGGACTTGGGGAAATTGATCAAAAAGCTCATCGAGAGAATACCACCACCACCGAAGGGGTAATTCGTCATCAGGTTTTGGCATCCCCTTGGTTTGTTCCAAGCTTGGGGGAGTGTTGCGCTATCACATCACTATCCTCTATCTTTTTACCTTTTTAGTAGAGTCATATCATGAATAGGGAAGTTATCGTATAGGATGGATTGCATTGTGGAAGTGTCCCCTCTCTCGTTAGATAGTATCCCTTGGTGTGATTTGCCGTTATGGAATATTAATGAGAAGTTCTATCATTTACTCTTTTGCATATCTTATATTAGTTTTCAATTGCTATTATATGATTGATATTGTTGTTAGTATTGGTATCACTTTGGGATCATTGAGTTAATTTAGTTGGTTTTGGCAAACCTGGCTCGGTCAGTAGCAACACTATTTTTGAGAGTTGAATGAAAAAGATAAAAAGTACTCTAAAGAAATATAATTTCATAATTTTTCTTTCTTGATTTGCTCATAAGCTTAGTATTCTCTAGTTAAGATCTTTTGTGCTTCCAAGGAAGATTACATGTTTGTTTTTATCGCTTGTATGTTTGTTTGTTTCCTTCAACTCTTATACTTGCTACCCAGCCTTCCTAGCCAAAAACCTGTACTAAGAGGGAATTCTTCTCGTGCATCCAATCCTTAAACCAAAACCTATGCCATTTGTATCCACCATACCTACCTATTAGCACTATTGCTATTCCAAGTAAATTCATGTTTTTATCTACCTTCTGAATTAAACTTGTTATGTGAAAATTATTGATTAAAGCTCTCACGAACTTGATGGCACACTTTACTTTCTTGCACTTAATAAACTTGAACCATTGTGCCCATCTATGTTACGTATATGATTGCACTTTGTAAGTTGTGAATTAGCAGAACCATGCTGTCATGGGGAACGCTTTCAACATTGCATTGGTACATTGTACCTAGTTGATATCATGGTCTTTTGTCTATGGATGTCGTCGGTGTGAAATGAAAGGGGAGCTTGTAAGTCCATGGAGTTATGTATGTGTGTTAGAGAAACGCCTGGGCCGCCGGTCTAATCCATGCCTAATCATTGTGGAAACCTGCAGCGTAACCATAATGAGCATCTATGAAGCATTCTTCTTATAAAAAAGAGATAAAGATTAGGAAAAAAGGGAAAGAGAAAAAGAAAAAAGATTTGAGAAAAGAGGAAAGAGAGAAAAAAGCACAATTTTCCCATGGTAAATAAGAAGATTGCTAAGATGCTCGTTGTCTGCTTGCTTTGTCATTTTGATATGGGGATTCTTCCGTGTCATCGGGCAAGGGGTACCCCGTTGGCGGTTCTCTATGATACACATGTACTTACTATGACAAGAACTTACTGGTAACTAAACTTGAGTAGCATGAGGAGTGGCCCTCGTATTCAAGGGACATGAGATTTTCAACTTACAACTTGTCAAGCATATCCTCATATTTGATCACTTTAACCTTACTCACCTAAAGATGCCTATGATAGGGGCAATGAGAGCTGAAAGCTAATAAGTACCAAAATTTTTGGAAGCTCTTTATGAAACTTGAAATCCACCTTCCTCTCTGAAGGGCCTATCTTTTACTTTCTAGTTGAGTCAGTAAACCTATTCCCTTCTATCTCAGCAAGTATTTTGAGTTGTTGTGTTTCATCCATTCATATGATGATTTATTCAATCATGTTTCTTATGTTCCTTGTTTTGCACTTTGCTCTTATCTTAGTGTTTACTACTTTGAAAGCTATCATTGAAAACCAGTTATCTGTGAACTCCTGCAAATTTCAACTATTCTTTGACTGAGAGCTAAGTTTGCCATTACCAATTATGATTTACTTTATGTATCTTTATTGCGTTTCCTTTACTTATTGCAAGTTAAGTTATATAATGGTGAGGTGTCTGCTATTATGATCTATGTATTGATGAATGTGATGCTTCTTGTCCGTATTCTTTTATCGGCTCTTCACTCCATAAACCTGAGGTCATGTTTATTGAGCTCAGTTTCGCTTAGGGACAAGCAAAGTCTAAGCTTGGGGGGAGTTGATACGTCCATTTTGCATCACTATTCTATATCATAATTTACTGTTATTCATTGATATATTTCATATTAAGATATGATACTTATGTAATTTCATATGTTTTTGCATGGTTGATGACTTTTGGAGCATGGACCGCTGCAGTCAGGATTCTGATGGAAAAGGGCTGTTTGGAGGCGAAATTTGTGAAGATCAGAAAATCCGCGAAAATACATGGAAAATCCTATTTTTCCAGAAGACGAAGATAGCCAGAAGGGGGAGTGGAGATGGGCCAAAGGGGCCCACACCACCCCCTGGCGCGGGCCACCCCAGGTCGCGCCACCAGGTGGTGTGGCCGCCCTGGTCCACCCCCATCTCTCCCCTCTGGCATATATTATCCTCCTGAAACCCTAAGACTCGAGGAGCAACCATAGAAATATTCCGCCGCCTCTACGGGACGGAAAACACCGAGAGAGAAAGATCTCTCCGGTAGACAGAATTCTGCTGGGGGAATTCCTTCCCGGAGAGGGGAGATTGTCGCCATCAACACTACCATAAAGCTGGACTTCATCGGGATCATCATCATCATCACCACCATCATCTCCATCAACACCATCATCACCACCATCATACCGCTGTAACAATTCGGTTGAATCTTGCATTAGTTCTTAGGGGAAACTTTCCTGGTGTTGATTACTCTTTGTAGTTGATGCTATTGAGTGAAACCATTGAATTATTGTTTATGTTCAGATTGTTGCAAATCATTATTTCATCTCTGATCATGATCCATATGATGTCTTGTGAGTAGTTCGTTTAGTTCTTGAGGACATGGGAGAAGTCATGTTGTTAGTAGTGGAATTGTGTTGAGAAAGATTCAATGGTTTGTTAATTAAGTTGTGGTGTACTTCTTCTAGTGGTGTCATGTGAACGTCGACTACATGACACTTCACCTATATGGGCCTAGGGGAATGCATTGTGTATTTGGCTACTAATCGTAGGGGTTGCCAGAGTGACAGAAACCTGAACCCCCGTTAGGAAACCTTTGCATAAGGGATGTCAGGGTCTTAGAGTTTAAAGTTGTGATTAGATTTCTATCTTAATTACTTTCTTGTACTTGCGGATGCTTGCAAGGGGTATAATCACAAGCATGTATTAGTCCTAGTAAGGTCGGTACATTAGCACAGGTTCACCCACACAACACTTAGCAAGCTAAAGAAGATTAATCAACTATATGAAGCAAAAGCACTTGACGATATTCCCATGTGTCCTCGAGAACGTTTGGTCATCTGAAGTAATACAACCGGCTTGTCCTTTGCTAAAGAAAGGATTGGGCCACTTGCTGCATTTATTCTTACTAGCAAAATGCCCGCGCGTTGCGGCGGAAGAAGTTAGTCATTGTTGTGCTGGTGGTGAGCTTTAAAAAAATCGGTGGCACGTCGCCGCATATACATTTTTTTAACTTTCTCGGTGACATCAGCTCCTGATCAATTGATTGTGCCCATTCGCAAGCATAATATTTCCTTTCTACAAACCCCATCTTCCACTTCCTTGGTGTGCTCCCCTTTCATCTCCTCTTAAAATGCGTTGCTGCCGGCTCTGGCTGGCACCATCTCGTTTAATTAGCCCACGCATTTAGTTTATTATCAGCCCACACAATCTCTCACAATCAGTCCCGTTCAATTAGACAGCTCATAGCTTTTTTAAAATCATCCCATAATCCCTCCGCTTAGTTGCTGCTTGTTTTGAGTTTTCCCATTAATTTTGCTGATAACAGGCGGAAGCGATTGCAATATAATCTGGTGTTGATCCTTATAATGCAGTAGAGTGGAACTAAACACGGGGTACCAAGATTAATTACACGGTCAAAACAAGCTAGGCCGGGCTGAGCCTTTTCATTTGGGCACGGCGGACTGCATTCAGATATTAGTAATGTCTAGTGTGAATTTAAAAAATATGAAGGTAGAAAACTCAGATAACCTTATTTATATAACCTTAGCCAAAGTGCCACACGGTGTGCACACTGTCAACTTCACACACGTGGGGATATGCAGAGATTCATTAAAGTACTTGAGTAGCAGAATAGATCTTTAGATTACAAAGCTCATGATCTCAATAAGATCACGTATAGAGAGAGAGATGAACACATAGCTACCGGTAGATCCCTTAGCCTCGAGGAAGAACTACTCCCTCATCATCATGGGAATTAGCAACAGTGATGGAGAAGGTGGTGGAGATCGATGGAGATGGCTCCGAGGCAATTCCTCATTCCAACAGGGTGCCAGAACAGAGACTTTCTGTCCCCCGAATCTCCCCTTCGGTGGCGGCGGCACTGTGGAGGTTTTCATGGCTTTCTCTCGGATTATTTAGGGTTTCTGCATTGGAGGCTTCTTATAGGCAAAAGGGCGATGTCAGAGGGTGGACCAGGGGCCCACACCCCTAGTGGCGCAGCCAAGGGGGACCCGCGCCGCCCTATGGTGTGGCTAGCCCCTGGCCCCTCTCCGTCTTGTCTTCTGGCTCCGTGAGTCTTCCGGTAAAATATCGACTCTGGCTTTTGTCCGGTCCAATTCCGAGAATATTTCTTTTCTAGCTTTTCTGAAACCAAAAACAGCAGAAAACAGGCAACTGGCACTATGGCATCTTGTTAATAGGTTAGTTCCAGAAAATGCATAAAAGTATCTCAAAATGTAGACAAAACATAAGAAAGTAGATACTAAACAAGCATGGAACATCAAAAATTATAGATACATTTACACGTATCACACCACAATCTCATAGAGACATCTAACTCAAATTATACTCATGATAAGTATTTATGTAAATTTAGCCAAAGTGCCACACGGTGTGCACACTGTCAACTTCACACACGTGGGGATAAGCAGAGATTAATTGAAGCACTTGAGTAGCAGAATAGATCTATAGATTACAAAGCTCATGATCTCATAAGATCACGCATAGAGAGAGATGAACACATAGCTACCAGTAGAGCCCTTAGCCTCGAGAGAGAACTACTCCCTCCTCATCATGTGAGTCAGCAACAGCGATCGAGATGGCGGTGGAGTCGATGGAGATGGCTTCGGGGGCACTTCCCCATCCCGGTAGGGTGCCGGAATAGAGACTTCTGTCCCCTGAATCTCCTCTTCGATGGCGGCGGCACTGCGGAACTTTTCGTGGATTTCTGATCTCGTCCCTAGGGTTTTCGTCCCGGCAGGAATATGTAGGCGAAGAGGCAAGGTCGGTGGGTGCCCGAGGGGCCCACACCACACCCTGACGCGGCCTGGGCTGGCCCGTGCCACCAGGTGGTGTGGCCACCTCGTAGCCCCTCTCTGTCTCGTCTTCTGGCTTCATGAGTCTTCTGGTAAAATATTAACTTTGGCTTTTGTCCGGTCCAATTCTGAGAATATTTCTTTTCCAGCTTTTTTTAAACCAAAAACAGCAGAAAACAGGCAACTGGCACTGTGGCATCTTGTTAATAGGTTAGTTCCAGAAAATGTATAAAAATACCTCAAAGTGTGGACAAAACATAAGAAAGTAGATACTAAACAAGCATGGAACATCAAAATTATAGATATGTTTACGACGTATCAGACACCATCTAAATCCGTTGAAAAGACACCGTATGAATTGTGGTTTGGAAATAAACCTAACCTGTCATTTCTTAAAGTTTGGGGTTGCGATGTTTATGTGAAGAAACTTCAACCGGATAAACTCGAACCCAAAGCGGAAAAATGCGTCTTCATAGGATACCCTAAGGAAACTATTGGGTATTCCTTCTATCACAGATCCAAGGGCAAGGTTTTCGTTGCCAATAATGGATCCTTTCTAGAGAAAGAGTTTCTCGCGAAAGGTGTATGTAGTCGGAAGGTAGAACTCGAAGAGGTTATTGAACCTTCTCTTCATACAACGGCGAGTAGCACATCGCCGGAAATTGTTCCAGAGTTGACTTCACCGAATGAAGAAGGAACTAATGATAATGATCATGAAACTCCAAAAGAGGACACTACCGAACCTCGCAGGTCAAGCACGACACGTGCAGCTCCTGAACTGTATGGAAATCCTGTTATGAATTTCATGGTTGATGAAATAGATGACCCGGTGACGTATGAAGAAGTGATGATGAGCCCGGATTCTAACAAATTGCTAGAAGACATGAAATCCGAGATGGAATCCATGTACTAAAACCAGGTTTGGACCTTGGTGGACTTACCTCATGACCGAAAGGCCGTTGAGAATAAATGGATTTTCAAAAGAAAAACGGATGCTGATGGTAATGTAACCATCTATAAAGCTCGAATTGTCGCAAAGGGGTTTCGATAAATTCAAGGAGTTGACTACGATGAGACATTCTCTCCCGTAGCGATGCTAAAGCCGGTTAGGATTATGTTAGCAATTGCTGCTTATTTCGATTATGAAATATGGCAAATGGATGTCAAAACTGCATTCCTCAATGGTAACATTGAAGAAGAGTTGTATATGATACAACCAAAGGGTTTGGTCAATCCTAAGGATGCTGACAAGGTGTGCAAGCTTCAGCGATCCATCTATGGACTGAAGCAAGCATCCCGGAGTTGGAATCTCCGCTTTGATGAGGTGATCAAAGAGTTTGGATTTGTCCAAACTTATGGAGAGGCTTGTATTTACAAGAAAGTGAGCGGGAGCAATGTGGAATTTCTAATATTATATGTGGATGACATATTATTGACTGGAAATAATATAGATCTTTTAAACAGTGTTAAAAGTTATCTAAATAGCAAATTTTCGATGAAGGACCTAGGTGAAGCGTCATACATATTAGGCATAAAGATCTATAGAGATAGATCAAGGCGCCTGATAGGGCTTTCAAAAATTACATACATTGATAAGATTTTAAAGAAGTTTAAAATAGATGGAAGTAAGAAGGGGTTCTTATCAATGTTGCAAGGCAATACATTGAGTAAGACTCAAAGTCCGGCTACGGCGGAAGAAAGAGAGATAATAGATAAAATCCCCTATGCATTGGCTATAGGCTCTATAATGTACGCCATGCTATGTACAAGACCGGACGTGGCACATGCTATTAGTTTAACTAGTAGGTACCAATCTGATCCAGGTTCAGAACACTGGATAGCGGCCAAGAATATCCTTAAGTACTTAAGAAGAACTAAGGATATGTTTCTTGCATACGGAGGTGAAGAAGAGTTGGTCGCTAAGTGTTATGTCAATGCTAGTTTTGACACCGATCCGGATGACTCTAAGTCTCAATCCGGATACGTATTTCTCTTGAACAGAGCAACAGTTAGTTGGAGGAGTTCCAAACAACCTGTGGTAGCTGGATCAACGACAGAGGCGGAATATGTTGCTGATAAGCTTCCTACTATAAGAGATTTAGAGATGGAGTATAAGAGACTAGTTGATAAGCTTCCTGCTAAGCTAGATGATATATTTAAGCCCACTATTAAAGTTAAGGTGTGAGTTAATGAGATATCCGCACTTTGTGATCTTGGTCCAAGCGTCTCAACAATTTCCAAAATCCTATTTAACAAATTAAACTTTGGGCCATTTGTAACTACTGAATTGAGACTCCATTTAGCGGATTCAACCTATAAACAAGCTGTTGGGATAAAAGAAAATATAGTTGTTGAAATTAAAGGTAGTCCCGCTCTTATTGATCTTGTTATTGTGGACATGCCTGAAGATCCCATAGCACCTATAAGTTTAGGTAGGCCGTTCCTAACAACTATCAAAGCTTTAATTAAATTACATGAGGGGAATGTGAGAATAGGGCTACCATCTAGAGATCCTTTTATAGTCCACTTCCCTAAGAATAAGAAGGCCAAGCCTAATGATGATGATGGTATAATTACTTTGAAAGCCAATTACTTTGGAGTGGGCATTCCACTCATTAAACCTAAATGATTGCCATTGGGGTCAAGCTAATTGACCTTAACTAGAAGTGCTTCATGGGAGGCAACCCATGTGAAATAAAGTTTTTACTTTTGTGTTAGTCTTGTTAGTTTTGTTAGTCTTTCTTTTGTTTCGTTTTGTTTGTTTCTAATAAAGAGTGTTCAAGAAGAGCTTTGGAGAGAGGAGAAGAAATAAGGTAATCCTTGATCTCTTATTTTACTAACACATGGCCTAAGAAGTATTGCTAATTTTTATGTAGTATATTTGTTGTTATTTTGTCCTTTGATAAGATGTGCAAAGACGCACGGAGCTACTAATCAAATTATTTAAGTTTTGCAGCTCACCGGCCGTTTAACGACCAGCGGTACGGTCGAAAGGGCATGTACCGTGCGCCCGTACCACATCGAGGCATGGGAAGATAGAAATTTTGATTTTGGTCGCGTGAAACAGTGCACTTAACAACCACTAGTACAGTCGGACATGCAAATACCACGCACCCGTACCGTACCCTCAAGCAAACTATCAGATTTCAAGCAAAGATACCGAATAAATAACGACTAGAAGTACGGGCACGCGCGGCCGTACTGCGTGTCCGTAGCAAGTGCATCGCCGGAAGGGAGTCTTCACCCCCAAGGTATGTCACCCGGTATGGGCGAGCTTCGGCCGTACCACCCGCCCATACCACGTATGTGGCCGCCATAAACACTACGAGGAGGTAATCTAAAAATCCCCAAAACAAATCTTTCTCTTTCTTCTTTCTCTAAACTCTAAACCATCTCCATTGGATCTTCAAATTTACTCAATCTTTCTTCGATTCCTCACACTCAATCGATATAAGGTATGATTCTCCTCCGATCTTCAACTTATTTGTACCAAAGCTTCACCCAATCTTTCACCATTGTCAATCTAGACCTAGGTCTTGTTCTTGATCTAATCTTGATGAACACGAGGAGTCGTACACGTGTCATGGCCACGGAACCTTCCGCATCACCTGTTGATATCTTGACCCTCGGGTCACTTGGTATCAAGTTCACCGAGGAGTTTCAGCTGAACCGTTTCAAGCTCCGAGAAATCAAGTCCACCAAGTGGGTGTGTCCCTATATCCTGAACCAACTTGGCATTCGTGCTGATTTCAATTTACTTTGTAACAATATTGGTTTGTATGACTTTGTCTTCCAGGATGACGCCACGTACCGTCGCTTGACACTTGAGTTCCTCGGCACCTTGACGCATACAGTGGAGCCTCACTATTGTTCCGAGGATCAAAGGCCTGGAGTTGATCGCATCAACTTCCGTCTTATGAACTGTGAGTACTCCTTGATGCTCAACCAATGGGCTCAATATTTTAGGTTTGTCAACAACAACACCGGCATACATTCCACTACTTTTGCTTTAAATCTGGCACCTTGGTAGTACTTTAATTTAGTGAGAATTCATGGAAACACACCCAAAGGAAACCAAATTGATCATCCTGCTATTCGCTATTTGTTTTATGTTATTTCTAACACCTTGCAGACACGTGGTGAGTTTACTAGAGTTAATGAGGAGGACATGATGATCCTCACAAAGGCTGCTATTATTAATTGTAACTTAATCCAAATTTGGGCGCTCTTCTTGTGTTTTACCTTAAGCATCAGACTCTTCAAGCTCGAGGACCCATATGCGGAGGAGGAGTTGTAGTCGTTCTTGCACACACACTTCAGATCAACCTAGGTAATATCCAACCATTGATAGAAAGTCACTGTCTCAGTCTTTCTACTTTAAGAGCATATGGTGTGGTTTCTAGAACTAATGGTAGATACTTCCTTGATATACCTGGAGAGGATCTCTTGATCCTGGCTCCTTTACCTAATGGTCTATTCTGTATTGAGATGGACGTTTGCGTTTTGACGCGTACTTTGAGGCAAATCTACCCCATCAAGAAATACCCATGGGAGGAGGAGGAGAAGATGAAGAAGTAGAACAAGAGGGACCCGGACAAGATGTGCAGCCACCAAACTATTACACCACCTATGAATATATCTATGCGCTCGGAGAAAATATTCAAAACATGAACAACCTCTCCATCAACCTTTGAGATGCTTCTACAAACCTCGCCACCTAGTTCCATGATTGGAGCAGCCAATGGAACATGGGAGACTATCCACCGCCACCACAATGAGCAACAAAAGGGCTTGCAAAAGCCTGAGCTTGGGGATGTGTTACCCAGCAAATTTATTTGTGTAATAATGAGGTTGTACTCTAGCTCCTTGGGAACTTTGAAACATTCGTGTTGGATTGTTCCAACACTTTGCTTTTTAGTTTGCCTTCATTTTTAGTTTGCCTTCATTTTTAGTTTGCTTTTGTTTTTTATTTTTTTATTTTCTTAGACCCTTGCTTAGTCGCAAGTTCCTTTCTATTCTTAATCGCTATCCTCAAAAATACAAAAAGATTTTTCCATTTTTCTTTTCCTTTTTTCGTAAATGTGGATTCGTACTTTGCCTCTTTGCTTTAATATTATTATGTGAGTAATCGTGTATGAGTTTTGAAGGAACATGATGTCTACGCACTTCTATTCTTGTAGACAGTTGTTGGGCCTCCAAGTGCAGAGGTTTGTAGAACAGCAGCAAGTTTGCCTTAAGTGGATTACCCAAGGTTTATCGAACTCAGGGAGGAAGTGGTCAAAGGTATCCCTCTCAAGCAACCCTGCAATCAAGATACAAGAAGTCTCTTGTGTCCCCAACACACCCAATACACTTGTCAGGTGTATAGGTGCACTAGTTCAGTGAAGAGATAGTAAAATACAAGTGGTATGGATATAAGACAACGGTGCTAGAAAATAGCTTGATGGCGTGGAAGAGACTAAAGGCAAATTAAAATAAAGATGGAAGCAAGCAAACATATAATAGATCTAGTTGCAAACGGTGTTTCAATGCTTAGAAACAAGGCCTAGGGATCATACTTTCACTAGTGAACACTCTCATATAAATATATCATCTTCATGATACTACGCTGAACTACTCTCCGGTTGGACACTTTAATCCATGGTAAGGCTATAACAGCACACCTCAAAGTTCGCTTTCCCCATCTAGATAATCCCACACTGTCACCTTGAGCTCTAGATGGTTCCGACAAACACCATGATTTCATAGAGACATCCAACTCCAAATATAACTCATAACAAGTATTTGTAATCTCTAGCCTAAGTGCCACCATGGTGTGCACGCTGTCACTTTCACACACGTGGGGAGAGCAAAGATCTAATAAAGCACTTGAGTAGCAAGGTAGATCTACTAGATTACAAAGCTCATGATCACAATATGATCATGCATAGAGAGAGATATGAACACATAGCTACCGGTATAACCCTTAGCCTCGAGAAAGAACTACTCCCTCCTCATCATGGGAATCAGCAATGGTGATGGAGATGGTGGTGGAGATCGATGGAGATGGCTCCGGGGGCACTTCCCCGTCCCGGCAGGGTGCCGGAACAGAGACTTCTGTCCCCCAAATCTCCCCTTCGGTGGCGGCGGCGCTGCGGAACTTTTCATGGATTTCTGATTGACTATCTAGGGTTTTTGCATCGCGAGGTCTTTATAGGCGAAGGAGGTCAGGTCGGTGGCCGGCCCAGGGGCCCACACCATGCCTAGGTGCGGTCAGGGGGACCCGCGCCTAGGGGTGGTGTGGACACCCTGTGGCCCCCCTTCGTCTCTCCTTCTGGCTCCGTGAATCTTCCGGGAAAATAACGACTTTGGCTTTTGTCCGGTCCAATTCCGAGAATATTGATTTTCTAACTTCCTGGAACCAAAACAGCAGAAAACAGGCAGCTGGCACTGTGGCTCTTTGTTAATAGGTTAGTCCAAGAAATCATATAAAAATTACTCCAAAGTGTGGACAAAACATAAGCAAGTAGATAAAACCAAGCATGGAACATCAAAAATTATAGATACATTTGCAATGTATCAACATCCCCAAGCTTAATTCCTGCTCGTCCTCGAGTAGGTAAGTGATAAAAAGAAAGAATAATTTTTGAGGTGACATGCACCATCATAAACTTGATCAAAGTATTTGTAAAACATTGAAAGCTGGGATCATAGTACTTCAACATAGCATGAAAGATAAAGTTCTAGCAATAAAACATAGCAACTATGTTGCAACATGAAAAGGCATAAACAAAAGATTCATGAATAACAATGCTTTGAAAGACATTTGTTTGTTTCACATATAGAAAACATAGCATAGTGGCATTCAGCTTGTCCCTCATAGTGTAGCAAAACATAAATGCATAGGACACCTTCAAAGTTCATAAGGGTGACTAGATACAAATAGTTTAAGACAAGCAATATCAAAGTTATGCATCAATCAACAAGTCTTGGGACAATGTACATAGAACTAAGAATGGCCACTATGCTCTCTCAATAGGTGCATAAGGATAGAAGGTGGGGACTCAATATAAAAGTGGAAGAAAGGCCTTCATAGAAGGAAGCAGGGATTCAAGTCTCATAAAGAGCTTCCAAAAATTATGGTACTTATTAGCTTTCAGCTCTCATTGCCCCTATCATAAGTATCATGAAGTGATTAAGGTTAAAGTGAACAAACTATGAAGTATATGCTTGACGAAGTATAAGTTGGAAATCTCATGTCCCTTGAATACGAGGGCCGCTCGTCATGCTACTCAAGTTTAGTCACCGGTAAGTTATTGTCATCGTAAGTACATGTGTATCATAGAGAACCACCAACGGGGTACCCCTTGCCCGATGATACGGAAGAATCCCCATATCAAAATGAAAAGGCAAGCAGACAACGAGCATCTCAGCAACCTTCTTATTTACCATGGGAAAATGGTACTTTTTTCTCTCTTTCCTCTTTTCTCATATCTCTTTTTTCTTTTCTTTTTCTCTTTTTTCTCAATATCTGACTCTTTTTTTATAAGAAGAATGCTTCATAGACAGCTCATTATGGTTACGCTGTAGGTTTCCACCATGATGGCATGGATTAGACCAGTGGCCCGGGCGTTTCTCTAACACACATACATAACTCCATGACTTACAAGCTCCCCTTTCATTTCACATCGACGACATCCATAGACAAAAGAACATGATATCAACTAGGTACAAAGTACAAGTGCAATGTTGAAAGCGTTCCCCATGACATCATGGTTCTGCTAATCCCCAACAAATAAGTGCAAGCATATACAACATAGACGACACAATGGTTCAAGTTTATTAAGGGCAAGAAAAGTAAAGTGTGCCATCAAGTTCGTGAGAGCTTTAATCACTAGTTTTCTCATAACAAGTTTAATTTGGAAGGTAGATAAAAACATGAATATACTTGGAATAGCATATGTTGTAGGTATGGTGGACTCTTTGGAATAACTTGGTTTAAGGAGTTGGATGCATGATTGGAACTCACACTTGGTTACGGAGGCTAGCAAAAGACTGGGAGCGACAAACTAAGAGAGCAATAATGGCCATAATCATGCAGAGCGACAAAACATCATTGATCAAAGCATAAAGTGATACTACAAGTTGAAAACTAAAGGATCATCAAGGATATGGTGACTTGGGATAGTCATAACATGGTGTGAGCATGCGCCAAGTTAACCCAAATAAAGCATCAAAGGAGAATACCACAATACTATGATTTAATATGCTAAAACAACGCATGATCCTTCCAAGGCACATTAAGCAATCTCAATTGTTTATAACATGTCATGCTACAGCAAAGAATACTAAGCATAAAACCAAAACAATATCAAGCATGGCATGACAAAGCATAGGCCACAGTCAAAAACAAGCTCTCTTTACCACTTAAGCATGAACTTTCCTACTCTTTTCCAATCCAAACCAAACTATTTGAAAACCAATGTATGAAAGAGGGGGTCCAACCAATTTATTCAGCAAACTAAGCAAACCAAGCAAACAAAAAACCAAAACGAAAACAAAAAAGAAGACGCTCTAAGAACAACACAATTGTGCATGAAACAATAAAAATGAAGTGTTTGGAAGAAACCTGGGATTTTTATTTATGAAGAAGGGGATGCCTTGGGCATCCCCAAGCTTTGACGCTTGTACTTCTTGGATATTTCTTGGAGTGACACGCGTGGAATTCCCAAGCTTGAGATTTAGTCCATTCTTCATCTCATTACTTATTCCTTCCATACACCTAAATTTTTTCCTTCATACAAAACTTCACACGATCTTTATTAGCAACATTAGTGCACTCAAGATAATAAGTCTTTAGGTCCAGTTTCAACACCAATAAAACTTCCATTAGAACATAAGCTACTGTAGCACTTCCCTTAACAAGCTCAATTCCCCAGAAGAACTCAAAAAGGAACCAACAAGAAGCAAATGCAAATAATGGCAGAAATCTGTCAAAACAGACCAGCAGGTAAAGACGAATTTTTTTGAAGACCTTCTATTGCTCAAATCAAAAAGTGTTGAACTAACGAAAGTTAGATAACAACCTGGTGCAGAAGCACAAATATTCACGCCTCAAAATGACGTACAGAGATTTTACACGAATTTTTACGGTGAAGCACAGAAATCTGTTTCGGGACATCAACTTTCCCAATCATTACTTCTGTCTCATTAGAGGTTACTTTTGGCACAAAAAGCAAATAAAAAAGGATAAGGAGCGGTTATTAAAGAAGTAGTAACTTCCAAGACTCAACTAAAACTTTTGGGTTATCTCCAAATAAGTACTTTTCTTTAACGCCTTTAAGTTAGGCATGATAGTTTGAAAAGATGCTCACATAAAAAATATGAATTTAGAGTAAAAGAGAGCATCAAGAAGCAAATTCAAAGCACATTTAAGTCTAACCCACTTCCTATGCATAGGAATCTTGTAAAGAAACAAGTCATGAAAGCACAACGCAACAAGCATAGGAAAGCAAAACAAGTGTAACTTCAAGACTTTCAACATAAAGAGGGGAAACTTAATATTATTTAGATGTATAAAACCATGTTTCCCTCTCTCATAATAACTTTCATAGCATCATGAATAAAATTAACAATATAACTATCACATAAAACATTCTTATCATGAGCCACATGCATATAATAATTATTACTCTCCACATAAGCATAGTCATTCTTATTAATTATAGTGGGAGCAAATTCAACAAAATAGCTATCATTATTATTCTCATCACCATAATCATCAAATATAGGAGGCATATTGTAGTCATAATTAATTCCCTCCTCAATAATAGGTGGACTAAAAATATCATATTCATCATATATTAGAGGTTTGGTATCATCATAAGCAATAGAATAGCTATCTTCCAAAGCTGGGGAACTAAAAAGATCATTTTTATCAAAACTAGCTTCCCCAAGCTTAGACTTTTCCATAGCATTACCAATAATGGTGTCCAAAGAATTCATACTAACAACATTGTTATTAGCATGCAAATAAAGTTCCATAGGTTTTTTAATTTTCTCTTCAAACACTTCATGTCCTAACTCAAGATAAATACTATAAAGCTCTCTAATTTTTTTGGTGTTTTCCATTAAGCCTAACTAGTGAAAACAAGAAAAAAAAGACAAAATTGCAGAATCTAAAGGAAATAACTTTGAGCACTCACACCGGAGGATGTGAGTACCTTTTACCTTACCTCCCCGACAACATCGCTAGAAAATAGCTTGATGTCTATGCACTTCTATTCTTGTAGACAGTTGTTGGGCCTCCAAGTGCAGAGGTTTGTAGAACAGAAACAAGTTTCCCTTAAGTGGATTACCCAAGGTTTATCGAACTTAGGGAGGAAGTGGTCAAAGGTATCCCTCTCAAGCAACCCTGCAATCAAGATACAAGAAGTCTCTTGTGTCCCCAACACACCCAATACACGTGTCAGGTGTATAGGTGCACTAGTTCGGTGAAGAGATAGTAAAATACAAGTGGTATGGATATAAGACAACGGTGCTAGAAAATAGCTTGATGGCGTGGAAGAGACTAAAGGCAAATTGAAATAAAGATGGAATCAAGCAAACATGTAGTAGATCTAGTTGCAAATGGTGTTTCAATGCTTAGAAACAAGGCCTAGGGATCATACTTTCACTAGTGAACACTCTCATATAAATATATCATCTTCATGATACTATGCTAAACTACTCTCCGGTTGGACACTCTAATCCATGGTAGGGCTATAACAGCACACCTCAAAGTTCGCTTTCCCCATCTAGATAACCCCACACTGTCACCTTGAGATCTAGATGGTTCCGACAAACACCACAATTTCATAGAGACATCCAACTCCAAATATAACTCATAACAAGTATTTGTAATCTCTAGCCTAAGTGCCACCATGGTGTGCACGCTGTCACTTTCACACACATGGGGAGAGCAGAGATCTAATAAAGCACTTGAGTAGCAAGGTAGATCTACTAGATTACAAAGCTCATGATCACAATATGATCATGCATAGACAGAGATATGAACACATAGCTACCGGTATAACCCTTAGCCTCGAGAAAGAACTACTCCCTCCTCATCATGGGAATCAGCAATGGTGATGGAGATGGTGGTGGAGATCGATGGGAGATGGCTCCGGGGGCACTTCCCCGTCCCGGCAGGGTGCCGAAATAGAGACTTTTGTCCCCTGAATCTCCCCTTCGGTGGCGGCGGCACTATGTAACTTTTCATGGATTTCTGATTGACTATCTAGGGTTTTTGCATCGGGAGGTCTTTATAGGCGAAGGAGGCAAGGTCGGTGGCCGGCCAGGGGGCCCACACCATGCCTAGGCGCGGCCAGGGGGACCCACGCCTAGGGGTGGTGTGGCCACCCTGTGACCCCCCTTTGTCTCTCCTTTTGGCTCCGTGAATCTTCCGGGAAAATAACGACTTTGGCTTTTGTTCGGTCCAATTCCGAGAATATTGATTTTCTGACTTCCTGGAACCAAAAACAGCAGAAAACAGGCAGCTGGCACTATGGCTCTTTGTTAATAGGTTAGTCCAAGAAATCATATGAAAAGTACTCCAAAGTGTGGACAAAACATAAGAAAGTAGATAAAACCAAGCATGGAACATCAAAAATTATAGATACATTTGCAATGTATCAGAACACATCCCTATAATAAAGACGATCATGAAGTCACTTATGAGAGGTATGTCCTTTGTCTCCCACTTTTGAAGTTTTAGTTGTTTGTCCTAGTCGGTCGATTCGCTAAGATGCCATGCTAGTGGGAGTAATTTAATACGATTAGAGTAAAGCTTTTTATTAGTACGATGATTAGTTGTTGAAGCGTTTGCTCTAGTTCTTTTAGCTAACCGAGTCTTGCCTTGGAAATAATATTACCAAACAAGTACAATAAGAAAAGTCTGAAATTTACAACTTGTTTGATGAATGATAGTCTTGTGAGTATGCCCTTGAAGATACTTAACTCCAAGATGTTTTGATAGTCTTGGCGGCACTCATGAAAGGAGCTGTTTGATTGAAATGAAGTCTAGTGGTAATTGTGATGCATGCCAAAGCTAACCTTGTGGATCAAACCGTGGTACTAGTAAAAAAAAAGAGAAAAAATTCTATGTTTCTCATGCATGCCTTTGGGATGCCAGCAACTCCGCTAGCTTTTGAAAAATCTATGGTATAACCCCGAATTTCGGATATGAGTTGATGACATGAGTGGCATACGTGTCAATATATGGGCAAAAGTATTGGTACTCTCAAAGGTTGTGCAAGCACTTGTAAAAGAAACAACCAATGATCCTTGAAAGAGGAAGAAAAAAGAGAAAAAGAAAAGAGATATGTATTAAGATCCACATAACAAGTCCTTGTCATTGTCTCGTTACTACTTTATGAATTTTTTTGAAAGACAATGATTGGATTAGAAATATTTTTGATAGACTTGATTTATTGATGTGGCTGTAAATAAGACATTTCGTTGTTATGCTACTTAGGACACGAGACTCTCTTACTCAATTATGCTATTTAAACATCCTAGTGTTCCTTGGAAAGCTGAGAGTTAACTAGAAGAATTGGATTGATTGCTATACTTCTAGTTATTTATACTTATACTGAACTTTACTTTGATTGTCTTGACTTACCGAAGCTTGTATAGTACTCTTGTCATCTCTCTAACTTTGATAAGCCTCGCAAATGAATGAAGTGTTGAGCACATATGACTACCAACCGTAAGTGAATTCTTATTCTCATTGTTTCAAGTTTAAATGCTTAATTACTTATAGTTCTTTTTTTTCTTCTTGCTCGAGGGCGATCAATGTTTGAGCTTTGGGAAGGTTGATGGCTCCAAAAATAGCCATCTTCCACCGCATTTAAACATTGTTTTTGGTCAAGCAATTGATAAGAAACTCTCAATCCTTGTCACTAATGACTAATAATTGCAAAGATATGCAAAACCTTGATTTGAATTATGTTGTGCAGGAAATCACGCTTTTTAATGCAAAATCAGGAGTCATAATGAAGGTTTTTGAGGAAGTCCACACGACCAAGTAATTGGGGAGTCATTCCTAGGCGTCAGTAATCTTAACGACCACTGGTATGGGCAGAGCCCGCCCATACCGTCCACCCGTACCATGTAGCGATGGCTTCGTCTCATCAAACCCTACAACTTTCATGAAGACGCCTATATATTTTGAGGCTCCAGCCGCCGGCCAGAGAGCCGCTATTCTTAGATTACATCACAACACCACGAAAGGAGATCCACTCCATTGTTCATCCATTATTCATCACTTCCATCATCCATCCCCTCCATTATCCATAGCCATTTCTTTGTACTTTAGATCTCCTTGTTATTTGGCAACCATTGTAAGAATATTTGATTTCAATCTAAGCACTTTGCACAATGTTTTCTATCATTGATTTATTTGTTATGAGTTAGTAGTTCTCACGGGCTGCGGGTTAGGGAGAAACCTCGCAACAATTATGTGCATATAACTCATGGGAGTATTGTGTTCTGTTTGCAATAACAATTTGTATCTTTTGTTTCTTTGTCTCTTGCCTCGATCTATGGACTTGTAGGTACCCAAGATCCCATAGATTGATAAAAGTTTGAGGTGAGGTACTTGGTTAGTGGTGATCTCATAGGAACCCTAGTTTTAGAAAGGATAGTACGGTCTTTGTTTAGCGACCCATTCGAGATCACAACAACATCACTACTTAATGCTTTGATCTTATTTTACACTTAATAATCGTTTGTAGCCCATTGCTTCGTGGTGCACTCGATTGGATTAAAATAATATTGCTATGCTCGCTGCATCACGGGGGCTCTAGTATATTAGGATGTGTTGCCCACAAGAGATTATCCCTACTCAACCATTACACATGACTATGCTTATTATTATCTTTTATCCCATATAATGTGCAGCTGCAGGTGGATCTTCAACCCTGGCCTATCTCCATCCATTGATTAAACCCATTATAAAAGTAAACTAGATTGGTCCGGTAAACTAAGGTAAAACAAACAAACAAAGTCTTGTAGACGTGTCCTTTTTATTTCCTTTTAGCATTGCTTTCCAAGGTTCGACTAAACCTAGGTCTTCTAGGGAAAAAGCTATTATACTACATCCATGAATCCAGATTGAAGGTATCAGAGTCAAACCCCAACTCCCTCCCTTTCTCCTACAGCTGACCTAGGAGGGGTTGGGGTCGAACTCGAACCCCTCCCTTGCCCCCGCGGGCGCCATGCCCTAGGGAGATCCTTCGGCCCATGGTTCTACCTAGGTTTTTTACCTTTTATTAATTATTCTGAATATTCTGAAAAATCTCGGACACATTCGAGTTGTTCCGAAACATTCCTAGATTAATCCGATGGATTCCTTCAGTGTGCGGAACCATTCCGAACACCTCTCGGCGATATCTCGGACTCCTCCAATATATCCTAAAACATTTCGAACTCACTTTGGAATCACTTCATTCGGAAATCTTTAATCGCACTCGCATTCTAAATGCCATTATACTCTTAAGTGTGTGACCCCATGGGTTCAGATATATGCGGACATGTTCAAAACTTCATTCATCTACAATGATCACCGTCGGTACCTTGATGCACATAGTGATCCCCGCATATATACACGAAGTTCTTTTATCGTGTGAACATTTCATATTACTCTGATACACGTTGTATTTCTTCTCAATACTTTACATAGCATGAGGTGAAACACTGGGTTATCCTCGTTACCCGGCATATACTCTTTACTCATTATGTACTATCGATGTTCTTGTGATCAACAACTTGATAACTTGTGCGGCCAGACAATGACGAACACCATAGTACAGGAGTTGGCCTAGAGTGTATCCCTCCATCGTCAGGAGTAGCAATTTCCACAAGTACAACATATGCCACATTGACATAATATCTGGTAAGAGTGAAGATTGACTTTATACTTACTCATTCTTAGAGTAACGTTTGAAGAATCCCGCCACATAGATATCGTATCCAAGTTCATATGTGTCTCGTGGTCTAACAATCATTTAGTAACGATAATACTTGTTAATGAGAAACTATCGACAATAATATTGACAATGTGTTTCACAGTATATCACGTTGGTCCTATTCATTATGTTGTAATCTCAATGCTGATCTCATATATCATCGGCATCTCTACAACACTTTGTACTTTACCCATAGTCAGTAAACTGAAACTATTAATGATATACAACTAGTCTTAGAGGTAAGATCAGGGATATCTAATGTTGTTTATAATTCCACACATGTATTAGAATTTTTCTCCAAATACTCATTATCTGGAACTAATACAATTGTAGCACAAAACAATAAACTTAATTATGAGATGATAAATATAATAATAATCCATTTCTTATTGTCTCTAGGGCATATTTCCATGAGTCTCCCACTTGCACTAGAGTCAATAATCTAATTTATATTTAGCAGTCTAACACCTATGGCTTCACGATGTTGCTCGTGCTTTGCAAGCATGAGTAACTTTGCCAAAGGATCTGCCACATTCATATATGCCACATTCATATATGTATGAATTTTACACATCTTGATGTCACCATCATTGACGAACTATTGGATGAGATGAAATTGACGTTGTACATGCTTGTTCTTTTGGTGGGACCTTGGTTCTTTAATTTGAGTGATGGCATCATTGTTGTCACAATCAATCTCCATTGGCTTTAACACACTTGGAACCACACCAAGTTTTGTAATGAAGTTCTTCATCCAGACGACCTCCTCTGCAGCGCTTGACCCTGCTATGTACTCTGCTTCTATTGTAGAATCCGCAACAATATCTTGCTTAGAACTTTTTTAGATCACCGCTCCCTCGTTTTAAGTAAACACATAGCCCGATTGAGACTTGAGTTCATTAGTATGTGGCAAAGCTAATATCGGTGTAACCTCTTGCAACGAGCTCTTTATCACCTCCATAAATGAGAAACAAATTCTTAATCCTTCGTACTCAACAACTATCCTAGGACATTGCATCTTGCTCAGTACTTTGCCATGTGCCATTGGGAGTGATCCTCTACGGGATTCCCCATATTGAATCTCTTTAAAACTTTTTTCAGATATGTATCTTGAGTAAGCCCTATCAGGCGTTGAGATATATCTCTATAGATCTGTATGCCCAATATGTAAACTCCTTCACCCAAATCTTTCATCAAAAATTATTCTTCAATGAGTCTTTAATAGTGTTAAGAAAAGTTTTATCTTTTCCAATCAACAATATGTCATCTACGTATAGTATCAAAAATGATATTGAGCTCCCACTTTCTTTTTTGTATACACAAGCTTCTTCTTCGTTTTTATGAAGCCAAAACCTTTGACCACTTCACAAACCAAAAATTCCAACTTCGTGATTCCTGCTTTAGTCCATAGATTGAACGATGAAGTTTGCACACCTTTCTAGCAGTTTTTGAATCGACAAAACCCTCAGGTTGTACCATCTACACATCCTTGGTAAGATTTTCATTCAGAAATATAACAATAACCCATTTATTATTGGCTCTAGGGCATATTTCCGTCATAGGAGTCTCATATGAGATCCTAGATAACACGAGGAGCTTCATAATGGCCTAGAGATAAATAAAAAGTATATGGAATGTGGTTTTAGTGTTCCGGAAAAGTTTGGAATATATTCGGTATTGTACCAGAATGCTCTAGAAGCTTTCAGAGGTCCTCCTGTGGGGTCCACTTATCTAGAGGGACCACATGGTCTTGTGAAGGGGCACCCCGGCCTACATGGGCTAGGTCGCCACAACCCACTTGGGCCATGCGCCCCATGAAGGGAAACCCTAGGCGCCACCAAAGGGGGACCAACTTGTGGGGCAAGTTCCCCCCTTGGCCTCCGCCTGCTTACTTGAAGGGAGGGCCAAGCCCCTTGGGGCACCCCTGCCCTATATAAAGAGGACGAAGGGGCTGGGGCGCTGCACCCGATCCCTCTGCTAGCTTCCACCTCCCTATCTCTATCGGATACTTCTCTTCCACACCGCATATGCGTTTAACGAAGCCCTACAGAAATACCACCACACTTCCGCTGTCATGCCGTCATGATGCCGGGATTGATCTCATCCACCTCTCCCCCTTGCTTGCTAGATCAGGTGGATATGTCATCGAGCTGTACGTGTGAGAAACTCAGAGGTGCTTCTCGTGCGGTACTGCATCAGATTGATCTGACGATAGTACGACTACATCATCCCACGATCTCTCGATCTTAATGCGCATGTTTTACAAGGGTATGTAGATATGATCCACCTCGTTACTTGCATCTAATAGATTAGACCTTGGTCTTTTGTTTACTGCTTCATAGGAACTTTTTTTGTTTTTTATGCTACGAATCCCATCAGCACCGTCCTCCCTTCTCCGTCTCGATCTTCCTTCCCGGAGGAAGCTCTGTTAATCGGGGGTGGAGAACTGCGTGGAGCAACGGTGGCGAAGCGACAAGCAGCTCGAGGAGGAGTATGGTTAGGTGCGCAAAGGGGATTAAGGATGTCCGACGGTGACATGCCTCAATGGTTCTCTAACAGCACAATGCCCCGAGCCCGCCTCGTCCTCTTCCCTCGCGACACGAGATCTTAGGGCGCTTGAACGGTCCTTCACTATGACACAGTGCTCTATTTTCTGGTTTTTTTGAAAGCTCTGAATTCTCAAGATTCATGAAATCTTTAATTCCTCAAAGATTAGTTTCCCCAAAGTTCGTTCTCACTTTTTTTAGAAGTTGATTTTCGGAAAGTTCCTTGTATTTCTCTAGATCTATTCTGAAAGTTCCAATTTTTTTTGAAAGTTTATATCCCAAAATTTGTCTATAAATAAAATGTTTTAAAGTTCTGTATAAAACATTCTTATATTAACTTGATGAATTTCCAATATTCTTATGATATAACCGCCTCCAAATTCAAAGAGATTTGATATATAATCCCAAACTTTAAACCCTAGAGCAGAGAAATCTCTCTCCCGACCCAAATCCCCCAAAACCCTTCTCCCTCAGCCCGTTGCCATGAAGCGGAAGCAGAGAGCCCCGGCGGCCGCCGCCGCCGCCGCCGAAATCGACGCTGACGAGCCCTCGCAGGCCCCGCTACCCCTCGACGACTACTCGGGCGACGTCTGCGCCGCCCTGACCGCGCGCTACGGCCGCTCCACCTCCGCGCAGCACCGCCACCTCCTCGCCACCGCCGCCGCCATCGGCTCCATCCTCGCGGACGGCGGGCAACCCCTCACCGCCGAGTACTACCTCCCCGCCGTCGTCTCCGCCCTCCGAGCTGCCGGCCCCTCAGACCCTGCCGCCGCTTCCGCGCTCGCCTCCCTCCTCGTCATCCTCATCCCCCACATCTCCTCCCTGCCGCCGGCCTCCGCCTCTGAGTCCGCCTCCTCGCTGGCCGTCTTCCTCGCCTCCCCTGACGCCTCCAAGCTCCCCACCGGCACCGTGCGCTCGGTGGTCAAGTCGCTCGGCCACTTGGCCCTCCTTCTTGACGCTGCAGCCGATTGGGACGCTGTCGCCGTGCCTCTCGAGGCCCTCCTTGCTGCTTCCGTGGATCAGCGTGCCAAGGTGAGGAAGCCAGGGCTGGAGTTTTCATTTACTGCTGGTATAGAATCACTCATGTGCATGACATTTCTGGCTTTGATAGGTCCGAAGATGTGCACAGGAGAGCGTGGAGAAGCTCTTTGCTGACTTGGAGCGCTCCGGTTGTGGGAAGAAAGCTAGCAGTGCTGCAATTGACTTGTTTGAGAAACACATTTCGTCGGTGAGAAGTCTTGCCAAATTGGATGCAGACGCTTCTGAGGCTAAGGAGACGGAAGCCGTTCATATGCTAGGCGCGGTGGCAGTTTTAGTTCCATATCTATCAAAGAAGGCAAGGAATACGGTCTTCTCCGGTGCTCGCCGGCTATTGAGCTCCCGTTTTAGCCCACTCACAAGGCATGTCCTCAGGCTTATGGAGGCCTTGCTGGAGCATCTTAAGGTTGAGAATGTTGAGTCGGAGTTGGAAAATTTTGTCTCCTTGTTGTTGGCCTATCTTCCTTATGACGAGAAGAAGCCTGATGATACCATCATCGCAGCATTACAGCTGATGAGAAGTTGTTTAGGGAAGCTGACTGGTCTCTCAAAATTGTGGACAAAGGCTCTTCCATCTGCATTTGAGGCACTTTCAGGTTTGCATCTTCATGCTTTTCATGTGTCAGGACTTTATTCAATGCTGCTGCTTATAATATATCCATATGCCCAGTTCAAAATGAAACATATGAATTTCCAGTTGACTTACCTATGTTATAGTCTTTGGTAGTAGTGAGTTCTTATGGTTGTCATAAGTGTGCATGTTGAACCAGTAGTCCTCATCCATGCTTTGTCCAATGTTATTTTCATGGGTGCATTTGGGGGGAAACTTATCTTGCTCAATTATGAAAGTTAACAGTTGGCATATTATTTTCCGGATTGCCTTTGTGAGAGCATCTGCTCAAAGTTTGCATGCTATCCTTCTTCCAGGTGTATGACCGATGAAAATATATCCATGGGGATTACTTATGATTCATGTTGATATACATCTTTTGGTCAACCTTTTCCACACGTATGTGTTGGTGATAAATGTACTTGGGTATTATCTTATGCTGTATCTGTGTTGTAATGCTTACCAATACTGACCTAACTTATTGTTCTGCTTCTCAACCTGGCAGGATACCTAATTCTGGACAGAAAATGTTCTGAAGATATAGCAAAGCTGTTAATAGAGTGCATCTATTCTCATGTTGACCAAAGTATTTTGTTGACTAATGAATCGCAGCCTGATGCTGAGGATTCTAGTGATGGGGCTGCCGTCAAATCAATATGTTTATCTATCAATAAAAGACTTAGAAAGTGTCCCTCTCCTCCTCTTCCTGATAATGTGTTAACGATTGTCCTGGCTTTGTTTCTCAAACTGGGTATGTCTTCTGTTATTCCAGCAAGAACATCTCCTGCCTTTAATTTAATCATTTGAAAGAATCTCTTGAATTCCAAGTAGTAGTTGCCCTGACTTCTATTTTGATCTACGGTGGTTTACCTCTGCATAAAACAGCATTTGCTTTTAATCCTATCTCCTGTACATATATTTGAAAAAATTGCATTCTGAGTATAAATAATTGCATGTGGTATCATAAAAGGTAAATCAAACACAAAAGTAGTTACTACTCAGTGCTGCAAGTACCTAGCAAAATATGTAGACATACTGAAGGTTGACAAAAGTCTCCTAGCACCTTTTAACCTGCTAATATTTTGTCATGCATTCTTTAGCCTTTCTGCATGCATGCTATATTCATATTTCCCTGCTTTACACATCACATTAACCTTTTGGTATTTGTTAATTCATCTGCAGGGGAGAGTTCTTACATTTTTATGAAAGACATCCTACTAACTTTGTCAAGACTTGGTACGAAAATACACAAAGAACCACACCTCAGGAAGGTAAGTTTATTTCTTGATTATTATGATGTAAGCTTGTTCTGTATATACACCACCTCTTGTGGATATTCAACATTGTACGTTTAAATATTTAATGCATCATCTAGCTTATGTTTGTTACACAAATGATTCTACATGAGACCATTACTGTTTTCTTATTTAAGTGTCAACTGTCAATGTGTTATATAGCTGCTGCGTTAAAGTAAGCTTGAGGCTCGCAGAATAAACCACCTTCCAGGTGATACCAATATACAAGAAGTGGTGTAAATAGTTCTGAAAATTTTCGAGTTAGAAATAATAACATATAATGAACTGTCTTGCGAAAATCCAATTAAAACGATGTACATAAGAAAAACAAAAAAGACAAATTTTAGTGAAAACTTTCCTTTTTCTCCTATTTTTTGTAAATTTTTGTCTTCTTTTGTTTCTCCATGTGTAAATTTTACGTCATAGGATAATACTGTGTGTCTGTGTTGATGTTGTAAATTCTATTCCTGATTTTTTCATGACCATTTCGGCATTGGATTCACCTAAAGTTCTGTCATCAGATATGTTTTTCTTGAGATCCACATAGTCTTAGTGCAGAATGAAAAAAAAGGATATCATGGCTTAGTTTATATTTAGTATTTGTTCCACACCTATTCCTATCTGTTAGTAAAGTGAGAAACGGCATGCACCTCAGTTTTTTAACCTATTATTTAGCTTATTTTTCTTTAACTTAGTCACATTTGCAGGTTGAGGAGTGCATTGGGGCAGCAATAGTTGCCATGGGTCCGGATAAAATTCGTTCACTACTTCCAATATCTTTTGATGAGGATTGGTTTACATGCTCAAATACTTGGCTCGTACCCATTTTAAACAAGTATGTTTATGGGGCCTCGCTGCAACACTTTATAGAGTACATTGTACCGCTCGCAAAATCTTTACGAGATGCTTCAAGCAGGGGTAAAGACAATCAATTCAACAGGCCATAAATACACATGTTTGTATGTTACACAAGTTCATAATATTTTCATTTCTTCCTTTAGCCAAAAAAGCACGGAAATGTAAAGAATTGCAAGCTTGGAGTGATCAATTGTGGAACTTGCTTCCTGCCTTCTGCCGCTATCCGTCTGATGTATATCAGAATTTTGGTTCCTTGTCCAAACTGCTGGTAGAGATGCTGAAGTCTGATCGGTGTCTCTACAAATCTGCTTGTAAAGGCCTTCAGGTTTAGTTGTATACACTGCAATTTTGTTATATTTAATTTTCTTAACTTGTTTTCTACAGAACTTCATTCCTTCTCTGAGACAATTTATCTATTGTGCCCCAGCAACTTATAGATGGAACTAGAAGATTAAGTAGCAGTGATCAAGACGTAGAAGTCCCTGCAGAAATTTCAGCCTTGTTCTCCTCAGAGGCTAATAACCTAAGCTGTGTAAGCTTACAAAAATGCTCTAAAAAAGATGCCCGTAAAAGCATGAAAGTCCTGGCATCACATTCTGTGGATCTTCTTTGCTCTTTCACAGATGATTTCCTTGACTCGTCAGAAAAGCGTGCTCATTTAAAGGTGCGTAACACACTCAGTTGTTCCTTATATCAGATGATTGTCTTGTAATTATTTGTTTCTCAAATAATTTACTTGGTTACATAAGCACAGTTCAAAACTGCATCTCATACATATGGACCAACATTTACGATTCTGAGTAACTTGTGCATGTCAGATGCATGGCTGCTTGGTAAAAGTGTTAGATTTAGGAGGCACTTTGTCATGGAAAAGAGATGCTGTTCGATGTATGGATGCTCGTAACCCATAGGCTGGAGGGAGCTTAAGCTTACCTACCTAGTCCATGTATTTTACATGAATGTTTTGGCCTTGGGGCCTGTTAAGTTGGTGAGGCTGTCATGACTGTTTCATCTAGATGCAAGATTAAGTGCATTGTGGATAAGGAGAAAGAGGACCTTTTGAGATCCTGTTTGTCTATCCTTAAGGATCTTTAACTAAGTGACCACATGACTATGTATAACTAAACCTGCGCATGACTATGTAGTATGAATTACTTCACAATATGTAACGTAAAACTCATGCATGGAGTCCTGTTCATGCATGCTGTGTTACATGATCTAAGTCTTGCCGTGGAAGGATTAAATGCAGATTGTTAAGATGTTTTTCGTGCATGTTAGAACCTCAAATCTGTGTGTTTAGGAATTTAAAATAGCATGCCCCTCCAGTTTTATGCAGTTTAACATGTCTACCGAAAATTGTTCTGTTCTTGTGGATGCAAGATCTGTAGCTACTTGTAAGCCTATACCTTTGTTTCAAGACAAGCATTTATTTGCCACTGATATTTATCAGGTCATCTTTATCATTTTGTAGGATGCTCTGAGATCCCTGGCTCAACTTTCTGGTGGTGCAAACATCTGTAACCTTTTTCTTTCACTAGTTAAAAGATATGGTTTGGAAGATACTCCATTGGAGCCAGAGAATCTAGAATGTCAAACAGATGAGGTAGACGGGAAAGGCGAAGAGAAGAGTGATGCAACAGAGGAGATAAATAATAAGAGGTTTGCTATTTATCTGCCGATCTATAAGATCTGGATGTGGTGTTTTGGCTCATGGGTGCATATGCTCCCTTTATATAATCTAGTTTAAGCATTCTGTAGAAAAAAACAAACAAACAAAGTGACAAACAGAATTGTAGGTTCTTAGCAGCTTCAAAACTTTCTACCATCCAGCGTTTTACTTAGCCTTTACAGCGATTTTACCATCCATACATGGACAAAAAGAGGACAATCACAATTTATTTTGAAATGGCGAAAGCTGAGACTTTGAACCCAAGACCTCTGCTCTGATACCATATTAAGTTGCATGCATCAACCAGTAGAACCAAAAGTCCGAACTGATGGAGAGATGGTGGGCACTCCACATGCTTTAACGCCCCCTCTCATGTGCGACTCGATGAGGCCTACATGTGGATAGAAAGAGGGCAAGAGCAATTTATTTTTAAAATTGCGAAAACCGAGGCTTGAACCCAAGACCTCTGCTCTAGGAAATCCGTAGAGCCAAAATTCTGAGTTGATGGAAAGAAGGTAGGCAATCCACATATACTTTAACAATCATGGAACAATCATGCACCCGGACTAGGATTTGTCTAGAATTTTACCAGACATGTAGGGGCTAGTAAGCTTATTATATGATTATATGCATAATCATGTATTCACATGTGGTCGTGAACACATGATGTATCCGATCTGGAAGCTTGTTCTGCAGGGTGTGATTATAATTTTGTTTGTGCAGGTCACTTCTGATGGAACTCATTTCCACGCTAGCTGAAGCTGCTGATGAGGATGCGCTTGATTTATTTTTTGGATTCATCAAGTCTTGTTTACTGGTATCTTGCTATTCTCTACTCTTATTATGCACCAAAAGCCAACTATTAGTACTCCCTCCGTTCACTAATGCAAGACCTTTTAGATATTTTATAGTCTAGATGCACTCCAAAATGAAGTGAACCTACACACTAAAACACGTCTACATACATGTGTTTTAGAAAAAAGATAGAATGTCTTACATTAGTGAATGGAGTTTTTTTTGTGAATACAACTATTAGTAGAGTTCATTGTTCATATTATCTTTTCTCCACAGAACAGCAGCAAGTCGTGTGACAGTAAAGCTCTCTTCGCATTAAGCATAATTTTGAAGGTTAGCATGGGTTTCTCATATGCAACTTTCAGTTTTGACGTGTACTTATTCTGATATTAATTATCATCTCATCCCTTTACTCTCAGGAACATCATGGATATTCTTTAACCCAGTTGGATGAAATAATGATGCTTCTTCATGGGATAAAGCCAGATTCTAATAATGCAGTTTTAGAAGGCCAATTAGTATGCTACAAGTATCTGTTGGTTCACATGATTAAGGTAGGTTGACAGTTGGTATTCTCTTTCAATAACAGGTAACATATTATTGAACTTAAATGTGTTGAAAGGGGACATACAACTAAATTGACTGGCCTGTACTTCTGAAATGTATAGATCTGTTGTACTTATATAAATAAAAATATACAACTACAAGTGTCTGAGCTGTGAGTTGTATCATACCTATGTATTTGAAGGTTGATGAAGAGAGCACCAGCAAGAAGGCATTCTTGATTCTGAATGAGTTGATACTTGCACTGAAGGTGTGTTTCCCTACGCTCATGTTTTGATAAATAATCAGTGGTGTATTAGAGGGATAACATCATGTCATACATATGGCATCATCATTTATACAATTATAAATTTATATACTGACTTAAAGCAAGTCCGTGAAGAAAAGTCACTTGGCAAGATTTTTTCTTTCGTTCTCCTGCCATCGACCTTTTTGTTTCATTCCCTCCTGTTTTCTAATTTTGAAATGCAGTCTAAGAAGGAAAATAGAAGAATAGCATATGATGTACTCCTGGCTATCAGTACTAGCTTGAGGAGCTCCGAACCAAATAACGGAGACTCAGATCTTCAACGACTATTCACAATGGTCAGTTAATAATCTTATCTGCTCTTGAGAAGTTTTTCCTATATTTATTGGATGGGCACAAGTATGGTGCCACGTTGTTTGAGGAGACGATTGTTTCTTGTTCCTAATTATTGCACCTCAAGTACTTATTTCGCTTTTCATGACAGAAACTTGCAAAATGATGTCCCCATTTCTAGCACTAAATGATACTATTATGAATTGATGTGCCCATTAAGTCCTATCATCTGTATAAATTATTGACGCTTAATGCATGAAGTCTATGCAAAGAAACAAGTCTCATGGAAAATGCCGAACTAAGGTTTATAGCTTTGCAGCAACCAGGCTTGGAAGCAGCCATATATAGTCTATATTAGATAAGAGCAATCTTCAAGCTCTGAAATGATGTTTGAGCATCACAGTGATGTTGCGTAAATGTCTAATCTGCATACCTCAGAGTAGAGATGTATCATACCTATGTATTTTCTTGAATTCATTAGCTACTTTATCATGTAAGTTATATAATTCCACATGGCAAGTGCATTAGTCTGTCTAATATGTTGGATTTCCATTGTTTAAACTTAAAATGACGATTTTGTTGATTTTCAGGTAATGGGATATCTTTCTAGTCCGTCTCCTCACATAGTGAGCGGAGCAATTGCTGCGCTATCATTGCTTATATACAATGATGCTAATTTTTGCATGGAAGTTCCAAATTTGATACCATCAGTTCTAGTTTTGCTGCAAAATAAAGCTATTGAAATAATTAAGGTGGGTTCTGTGTCTTTTTTATGTCTTGCTGATTGGTTTCCTGTTATCAAGGAGTCTGATTCGTTTATTTATTATATACAAATCTAGGCATCTTTGGGCTTTGTTAAGGTGTTGGTAACGTCTTTGCATCCAGAAAAACTATTGAGTTTGCAAGCAGATATTATGACTGGCATATTACCATGGTCTTCTTTTACAAAGCACCATTTCAAAGGGAAGGTTAGTCGGTGCAATTGTTCCATGGTTAAGTTCTCATCTGTGTATGTTCTGTACGGCGCACTTAATAAGATGTGTTGTGATGTTGCAGGTTGTATTAATATTGGAAATATTGATTAGGAAATGTGGATTTGATGCTGTTAACTTAGTAACACCGGAGAAATATAAGGAGTTCGTTAGAAGTGTTGAAGAGGTGAGACTCCTCTTCACTATTTTTTTTTTGACTTGGCTGTGGAAGGCATATCTATGCGTTTTCATCTACGGGATGTTTTGTACTCCCTCCGTTTCAAAATATAAGATGTTTTAGCTTTGTGAAGGGAGTGTATCTAGACCCCTTTTAGTGTATAGGTTCACTCCAAATCTAGATGAACCTTATAGCAGGAGGAAGAAGGAGTTTGGAAAAAAAAATCTGGTGGGCCTTACGTGATACAGTTTGATTTTTTGCGTTTTCATTCATTCTGTGCGGGCTGTTTTTGAACGGTAAATCGAGTTTTCCGTGGACTGTAAACAAGTTTTTCAGTTTGCGTTTTTACAGTCTTTGTTAGAGATGCTCTAAGCTTACTTAAATTTTGCAGGGCCGCAAGGGTAATCATAATAATCCAGCAGATGGTGCAGAGCCTGAGGCAGAAGATCCTGAGCATCCTGCCCCAAAGAGGTGAAGCGACAGCTCTTTTTTCCTTATCCTTTACAACTTATTACTCATATCATTTGGTATATATACAGAAGAAAATGGGGCGACTCTAATGCTGAACCTGGACAAGAGGAAAAACCGAAGAAGGAATTCTTCGTGAAAGGGGCTAGGAAACCTCACTTTGGGGGTGCCAGAAACCACCACGACAAAGCATCAGGCGGCAAAGTCGATAGAACTCATTTCAGACCCAAATCCAATGCACAGTCAGGAAATAGTCAAAGTTACAGAGGTGGTAAATCACAAGGCCGCGACACGAGACCCAGAAATGGTGCGTTCAACAGGACGCAGAACCGCGGGCCGAGACCGCCCGCCCACTCTCCTAGATTCAAGAAGCCTAGAACTGCTGCAGCATCATGAGATCCAAGGAAGTCACTTGCACTGTCCAGCTATCGTCACAAAGTCTTGATGGGCATGGTTCCAGTATAGGACTTTGGCTCCTTGTTTCCCGCGATTTAGCCAAGCTCCACGGGGCTGAGGTTTTCAGAGATCCATCCTGAATACTTGTGCATGTCTGACATACCTTAGTACCAGATGACAGGGAGTGCTTACAGTGTCAGTTATTTACAGAGCAGTCTGTGGGTTACAAATCCAACGTGTGGTGACGGTGTTTCTATTTTGTATAAACACATACCAGTGGTAACCACTGCAAATATTTATGTTAACGATGCTATTTTCATGAGCTGTTGAATTTGACGATTTGAATGATAAATATTTATTTTTACACGGTTTTGCTCTTTACTTTTTTCGGGTGGAAAGTAACGCTTCAGCTGTGTAGACCTGATGCCATAAAACAAACGTCTGTGTAGACTTGAAATAACGGTGGTATTTTTGGAACTTGTCAAAACTGGAATTGGAAATCGCGATTTGGGAAAGAAAATCCGGATAAAAACAGTCTCCGATTCCGACACAAACAGTCTAAAAGGCTTATGTGGCCCGTCCGGCCCATATACCTCGCGGCTCTTCTCTCTCTCAGACGCGGACACGCGGTGTCAGATTTCGACCCTAGCCGGTAGCAGCAGCAGCCGGCGGCATCTCCACACCGATCGTCTCGTCTCGCTCGGTTCCGGCGGCCATGGCGGTGGCGGGGCCGGGGCAGCTGAACCTGGACGAGCTCCCCTCCTGGGGCTCCCGCGGCGTCGACTGCTTCGAGAAGCTCGAGCAGATCGGCGAGGGCACATACGGGTTGGTACCCTTACCCTACCTACTCCTTTCCCCCCTCTCAGCAGC
Organism: Avena insularis; assembly: GCA_023614405.1. Taxonomy (NCBI): domain Eukaryota; kingdom Viridiplantae; phylum Streptophyta; class Magnoliopsida; order Poales; family Poaceae; genus Avena; species Avena insularis. Next base: position 451,818,794 of record CM042691.1, on the reverse strand, counting down.
AATTCGTCGATTTGGAATCTGACAATTCTCCGTTGCCGCCGCCGGCCGTTTTCAGGCAAGTTTACATGGCGAGGGAGACGGAGACGAACGAGATCGTCGCGCTCAAGAAGATCCGCATGGACAACGAGCGCGAAGGCGTAAGTTTGGCTCTCTCTCTCTCCCCCTTCCGTGTTTTTCCTCGTACGGATTGTGCGATTGTGCCCATGATTGATTGATTGATTGATTTCGTCTGTTGGATCAGTTCCCGATCACCGCGATACGGGAGATCAAGATCCTGAAGAAGCTCCACCACCAGAACGTTATCCAGCTCAAGGAGATCGTCACCTCCCCAGGTGGTTCAAAACTTGCAAATTGACCCACGGTTTACCTTGAATTGAGCTGATTCGGTGTACGCCTATGGTGTTTGTTCCCTTGACTGACTCCTGTGTGACGAATTCGCAGGCCCGGAGCGAGATGAGCAAGGAAAGCCAAGTACGGCTCGATTCTACTCTTGCAATTCTAGTGCCCTTGGGTTTGCTTGGGGGTGGGGTTGGTGGGTTGATTTCTAGCTTTTGTGTGAGGTCTGACGCGTTGCCGTGTTGTTCAAAAATAGTCGACAGTAACAAGTACAAGGGGAGCATCTACATGGTCTTCGAGTACATGGACCACGACCTGACCGGGCTCGCTGACAGGCCGGGGATGCGCTTCACCGTGCCGCAGATCAAGGTAGATCCGCCTGTCCGTGCGGCTTCACTTGTTTTCCTTTTGATGTCATTGATATTTATTTATCATGGTGTATTGTTCATCTTCTGGCTGTCGTGGTCCAGTGCTACATGAAGCAGCTGCTTACAGGCCTGCACTATTGCCATGTCAATCAAGTGCTCCATCGAGATATCAAAGGTATCATTATATTTTGACAGCCCCGCTGGAATTTTTGTAACATCGGGACATGGCTTATTGGTTGTTGCCGAGCTAATATGTACTTCTCTCCCAGGTTCTAACCTTTTGATAGACAACGAGGGTAACCTGAAGCTTGCTGATTTTGGGCTTGCGAGATCATTCTCTAGCGATCACAATGGAAACCTGACTAACCGTGTGATCACTTTGTGGTATAGGTAGAACTTCCGCCCAGAGGGTTGTTGTCACAGTTGTGTTTGTAATGTTGCCTTCTATTTTACGCATTCTCTGATGATGTCGTTGGGTTTGTGCATGCAGACCTCCAGAGTTACTACTTGGAAGCACAAGGTATGGTCCAGCTGTTGACATGTGGTCTGTGGGTTGTATTTTTGCCGAGCTTCTCAATGGAAAGCCAATACTGCCGGGAAAGAATGAGGTATAGCTCTATGAGGCTTTCAACCATGAATTGTATAGCCGAAGCATTTATCGTGCTCTCTTGTTGGTTTTTTAGCTTTTATAATGAACCTAGAGTCAATAAAGTGCAATGTTCTATCAAAAAGCTATAAATTTTGTTTTTGTTTGTGCCATGATCTCCAGTTCATTGATTACATGAGCTACACGCTAGAATGCATTTTAGCATCTCTGTTTCTCAAGTCCCCTTGCCCCCATGCTTGAATCAGTTCCAGCTAGCTATGTAACCGTTTCCCATTTAGTCATATGTACTTCTAATTTTGATTTTATGGATTCATCTAGTTAAATAGCCTGGTGTTTGTGGTTTAGCCCCTTCCATAGGGCATGTTTATGTTAAGTTATAGCTATATGGTCTAGTCAATTTCAGTATTTCCAGTTTTAATATTTTTTGACATTATTACTGCAGCCGGAGCAGCTAACTAAAATCTTTGAGCTGTGTGGCACACCTGATGAGTTAAACTGGCCTGGTGTCAGTAAAATGCCATGGTACAACAATTTCAAGCCTCCTCGACCATTGAAGAGAAAAGTTAAAGATGCCTTTAAACAGTGGGTTCTTATGCTTGGCATTGCTCTGTCGTGTAGCTTTGGTCATGTTCCCGGTGCTCACACTTTTATGTATTTGCAGTTTTGACCGGCATGCTCTTGACCTGTTAGAGAAGATGTTAACTCTAGATCCATCACAGGTACTGTATGACAAATTGTTCTTTAGGCCCATGTACTGTACCCATTTTAGCATTATTTAATTTTCGTCCCTTAACAAATTCACTCTCATTTAACTTTCCAGAGGATACCAGCTAAAGAAGCACTTGATGCCGAATACTTCTGGACTGATCCCTTACCTTGTGATCCGAAAAGGTAGTTCTGATGGCTGTTTTCATTATATGGCATAGTGATTTCCTTCTTCTGGAGCTAATTTAAACCATGGCCATTAAATGTTTGATGATACAGCTTGCCATCATATGAAGCATCACACGAATTCCAGACTAAGAAAAAACGCCAGCAGCAGAGGCAAGCGGAGGAAGCTGCAAAACGTCAAAAGATACAGCATCCTCCTCCACATTCTCGCTTGCCTCCGATCCAGCATCCAGGTCAATCACACCAGATCAGGCCTGGCCAGCACAATGCACCGCCCGTGGCAGCTGGTCCAGGCCATCACTATGCGAAACCCCGAGGACCAGGCGGCCCTAACAGGTACCCGCAGGGCGGCAGCCAAGGCGCAGGCTATAGTAATCAGAACCGGGGAGGCCAGGGCAGTGGCTATGGGAGCGGCCCGTATGCTCAGCAAGGACGAGGACAACCCCCGTTCCCTGCAGCAGGTGGCCGTGGTGCGGCTGGCAGCGGATATGGAGCTGGCGCGCCAAATTTTCCGCAAGGCGGTGCCCCGTATGGAGCGTCTGGTCCGGGCCGAGGTCAGAACTATCCTCAAGGGGGTTCTCGCAATCAGGGGTACGGGAGCTGGCAATAGTGAATGGCAGTATCACGCGGTGGTGAAACACGCCCTTCTGAGTCGGACTGTTTATTTGTAGAATCTTTGCTACTCATACCTGGAGCATGTTGTTTACTGACTTCAGCTGTAATATTTTTATGAATGCACGGAATGTATAAGCACGAATGAAATATTCTTCTAGCATTGAAGTCTTTGAAAAGTCAGTTAGAAGGTTTGCAGTCAACTCCTCTTTCAACTCCTCTTTTGTGCTACTCCCTCTGACCCATATTAGTTGACTTGAATTTATCTAGATTCGGATGTATCTAATACTATAACATGTCTAGATACATCTGAATCTAGACAAATGCGAGTCAACTAATATGGGTCGGAGGGAGTAGTATTATTTGCAGTGTTATCTGTAATTTGAACTGACACAGCCTGTAGTTTATAATCATAAAAATCTGCAGTTTAATCACAGGAATCAAACTGCCCACATCATGAATGCTTCCTTCTGTTCAGCATCTGCATGGACTTTGCAATCAGTATGAACTGAGCAAAAAAAAAAAAAAACACAACTGTTGACAAAATTGCTTCCAGCTTTTAAGCATGTCAGCAAAATCTTTTTGCATGAAAAATACTAATGACAGGGCAGAAGACTTGGAGGAGGATGTACAGACGAAAAATGATTCATTCTTGAAAATCGAAGTTATGGGAAAATGGCTTCAACAAATGCCTCTACATAAAAAAAGGTTGGAGATCTTCCGAATTTCCCAAGTTCATCAGCGCGTTAAGTTCCGAACTTCCCAAGTTCATCCAGGACCAGCAATACTCTCATGAGGGTTGTCCTCTAACGAAGTTTTTTTCTTCACAAAGAAAAGGTATTCCTTTTTTTAAAAACACTGAGATGTTTTTTTTTAAACACAGATACATCCCGCGGTCTCGGTACATCCCCAATCCCTGGAAACTATTGTTAATTTTTTAGTGCATGTGCATTGGGATTGTCTTCATAATATTTTTCCGATCACAATACTTCATCCGTTTCGAAATATATAAGATGTTTAGTCTTTTTATGAAACACTTGTATCTAGATATCTTTTAATGTGTAAGAAAATGAATGGATCTATAAATGCGTTTTATAAAAAATTAAAACATCTCATATTTTGAAATGAAGGAAGTACTGTATTATGAAATGAAGGAAGTACTGTATAAGATAGTACACCCTCTGCTTAGAAATATAAGATGTTTTTTTTTTTTTTTTTTGAAATGAGCATATATTAATATCACACGGATACTAATTACACCTAGCCTTTGCAACAACGCATACCCTAATGGCAATACAGATACACACAGCCAAAAAAAAAGAAGAATTAGAAAAAAAGAAAAGTTCCGCTGCAGGAATCCGATCCTTAGCAGCAACGACACTACCACCGCCAAAACAACACCAGAAGTCCAACCCCTCCAAAAGCGACGCCTCCAAGAAGGAAACAGTGCACAAGCGCTGTCATCGCCCGATCAAAGATCTAGGTTTTCACCCTGGAGAAAATCCTCGCTCGCAAAGCAATGACTTCTGCAAGGCCATTGCCAGGCACAACCAATGAAGACCAGACCTTGGGTTTTTATCCTGCAAGGTAAGACTGTGAACTCCTCATGTGATGTCGTCCCCCCTCTAACAGACCGCTGCTGCGAGTCACAGAACCAAGCCAGATCCTCTTCGCTATAAATACTCAATCCACCATAGCTCGCCCACATGTCTGTGCCTTCATGATATTCATCTGACTTCACCATGTGTATCGTCAAAGACATGTCGCATGATGGTAACATGTAGCAGAGCTTCACCACGCTCCCACTTAAACTAAACGGCCATCAAAAAACAAAGGTGTGCATGACCGAATTCCTTCCGATCCAGCAAACTCCAGATGTTTTAGTTTTGTGAATCGAATGTATCTAGATGTCTTTTAGTGTATAGGTTCATAGAGATTCGGATTAAACCTATAGACTAAAAGCGTCTAGATACATTTATTTTACAAAGGTAAAATGTGTTATATTTCTGAACGGAGGAAGTAAGCACTAAGCAGGCAGCTTGATTGCTTGATCGATCGATCTGTAACTTTCCTAGTAGTAGTTAATTTTGCAGGTAAGGTTTATATAACCCTGAGCGCCGAAAACATATTAAACCGACATCGATCCTTCTCGATTGAGAAATCAAAAACTCATATATTGCCGATGTCGACGATGCCGCCGCCGCCGCTCCTGCAGCCCTACGACCCGACGAGGGGCCTCATCTCGTGCTTCGCCGACGACCATGGCCTTGCCGACCACAACATCTCAGCCGCCACGGCCCAGTCTCTCCGAAGCATCCTTTTCGACCTCTATGAGGAGGCGTTCCGCCGGCTGCCCGTCGAGGACATGCCGGACGGCATCGACACGGCCCAGCTAGTCGATCGCGGCGGCCTCTGCCTCGGCCTCCTCGACCCCGTCACCAACATCATCCTCAACACCGTCTCCCTCCTCCCGGACGGCTTCGAGACCAACCTGACCGCTGCCGGTCGCAGCCGCAGCCGCTTCGTGTCGTCGTCGTCGCGCTCGCGCTCTTGCCGCCGCGAGAGGAGAAGGGATGAATGGGAAGCCGTGGCGTGGAGGTCTATCCGGTGCCTCCTCGAGTTCATGCGCGCCTACTTCGGCTTGCTCACGGAGGAGCAGGCCGGCCGGTACCTCGTGCGGGCGCGCGCCGACCTCGCCATGGCCGTCCTGCTCGTCACCGCCCCGCGCCACCCGACCCTCGCTCCGGCAGGACAAGGAACTGCCTCCGGCTCGCTGCCTCGCACGGTAACTACTACCCTTGGCCGGACCACCTCGTCTCGCTCGCCACGGCATGGCTACCCCGCAAGCGCCTCGAGATGCTCGTCCCCGTTCTGCGAAACCAAGACCGCACGAATAGGTTCACCCTCTACGACGTCATGACCATCCTCCAGGCGCTCCGCCACCAAGAGGACACCTCTGCCGTAAAGTACAACACGCCGCCGTCGCAGCTTGAGGGACCTGTAGTCGAGCGCGAGCGCGCGGACCTCGGAGACGGCCGGATCGCCTACATCACCATCGTCCAACCAGCCGGCGACCACATCGCGTCCCTCAGGCGTCCTCAAGACATGGACTCCACCCTATCCTCTTACTCCACGCACGCTGCATCGCCGCACGACTCCCCGTGCGCGTCCGTCCGGTCTCTGGATGCCGAGGCCGACGCGTGCCCATATGCCCGGTCACTGGAGATGTCCCTCTACGGCACCATCCATGGCTTCTACCTCAGGGCGCTCGCCCTGCTGCCCCGCCACGCCGCGCGCCAACACGTCCGCGGCGTCCTCCTCGCCGGCCACTGCTACGGGCCCATGGACCCCGTCTCCAACATCATCCTCAGCGCCGTCTGGTACGACGCCAACTTCCCGCTACCGGACGCCGACCGCCGCACCCAGCCGCACGACATCCTCGACACGCGCCCCGTGCTTCGAGCCGTCTCCCGCTCCCTGCACGGCCTTGTCGCCCTCCTCCATGCTACCTCCGGCAACAAGCTGCCGCTGCACGAGATCCTCAAGTACCTCTGCTACGCGCAGTGCGACCTCTCCGCAATGCTACAGCCACATTTACACGGCGATGGGAGCTCTCCATCGAACCCATTCGCGGCTGCCACCGCCGCCGCTCAGCACCCGGAAGCCTCTGCCATGGCAGCACTATTTGCGTCCCTGGCACCGACGAAGCTGGACCGGCTCCGGTCGCTCATCACAAGTGCCACCGCCAACAACACGGCGCTGTCTTACGAGTCCTTGACCCAGGTACACAACATCCTCAGAGAAGAAACCTCGGTCCAACATACTCAGAGTCAGAGAAGAAACTTCTTCCTCTCGAGGACGGCGCTGAGAATTCTGGCGAGTAAGAGGGAAGCCTATGATCAGCAGCAGAGCCTCATCCGCGACACGATCCAACAGCTGCTGCGGGACTACGCCAGTGGCCATCCTTTGGAACCCAAATATCATCTGGATTTCATATGCGGCGTCGCCTTAACTGGTGGTCAGTCTTCCTACGGCCCCTGCTACCACGTCAATTTCATGGCGGCTACCAAGTCCACCTTGAGGAACACGCTCTTCTTCGCCCAATTTTATCACGGTCAGCCCAAGACATCCATGTGCCGCCCTCTGCCCCAACCCTATCATATTGGTAAGCTACGCACTACTATATATTGATATGTTACACGGTACTCTTTCCTATCCAAAATAAGTGTCGGAGATATAATACAATTTTTTTTACTATAAATCACCAACACTTATTATGTATCGAAGAGAGTACTAATAATATTTTTAGAATGTACTTTATGTTTATATTATATGCTGATTTGGTACCTTCGGCGAACCAACAACAGGTCGTTGCTACTATGGCCGCGAGTCAGCACGCAAGATTGCGTACCCGGATTGCTCCGTCGACTACTTCTCCTCGAGCGACATTACTCATGGCGGACTAGACGACACACAAGGCACACTAGACACAGACTTTTTGTACTTGGACTCCCAGAGGGACGTGGAGCTCACCAAGGTCTTGCAAAGAATGGCAAAGCAAGATGAGGTCATGCAGCAAAGGTCGTCTACTGCAATGATTCCTCAATGGGGCACTGACCTCCGCTCATGCTGATTTAGAGTTGAACTAATGGAGAAATATTAAAAGACTAGTACTAGTATGTAGTATGATACAGGAGTTAAAACATGTAGAGTCTTTGTTTCGGTTATTGTATAACTCCCACTAGTCCGGTTGCTTGTTATTGTGTGATACCAGATGTATTTGGGTGAAGGCTTTGTACCCTTTTGGGGGCCTCTGTCATCACGTGTTAATATAGAGTAGGAAAAACCTTGTTTACAAGATGACCATTGATCTGGATAGAAACTTACAATGTTATAAGTTGGCTTGACGAGCGCAGATGAGGAAGTGGGAGCAATAAACCAAGAATTCCCTTCTTTTCTTTCCAAATACGTACTGTATTAAGTTAAGAGGCAAAGAGAAACGCTTTCGCTACTGAGAAAGTGAATGGTCAGTGCAAGGGTTGTCGACTATCCCTTATAAACCGGGATAGAACAATACATGTGAGGATTGTCACATTAGGATCAATCGAATACTAACTAACATCTCTAACACTCCACTCGATCTGAACTTTCCTAAGTTGAGATTGCTTCTGAATGCAAGCAATTGCCGATTGTTAATTGCTTTAGTAAAACCATCAACTAGTTGATCTCCTATTGGTATGAACCTGATATCAAGCAACTTTTGTGCTACTCTTTCTCCAATAAAGTGGTATTTAATTTCTATGTGTTTACTTCTTGCATAAAATACTGAATTTGCTGAGAGATATGTGGCTTCTATATTATCACACCATAGAACAATTGTTTCAAGGTGTGTAATACCTATCTCTTTCAAGAGAGTTTGCAACCATATTACTTCAGTTATAGCATTTGTCGTTTCCTTATATTCTACTTCAGTGCTGGATCTTGACAATATAGGTTGTTTGTGTGTACTCCATGATATACGATTGGATCCAAGAAAAACCGCAAATCCACATGTTGACTTTCTCTCATTTGACAACATGCCCAATCTCCATCAGAAAATACACTAACCAACATAGATGAACATTTAATTATTTTTAGTCTAACTCCAAACATCTCCTTCAAATATCCGAGGATGCACTTCACAACTGTCCAATGTGAGGTAGTAGGTGAATGCAAAAATTGACACACTTTGTTAATTGAGAAAGCAATATTAGGTCTTGTTAAGGTTATATATTGTAGCGCGCCATCTATACTTTTGTAGTGAGTTGCATCCTTAGGGATCAATGTCTCACCTTAAAACTTTGACAATTTTTCTGACGTTGATTGACTTACAATTTAACATACTAGTACAAGTTTGAGAATATTTGTGGTGTATTACTCTTGAGTCAACTGAATTTCATCTCGGCTTCTTTGCCCTTCCATGCCAAGAAAGTAGTGTAGATCACTCAAATCCTTGAATGCAAAATCCATGTTCACATCCCGAAGAAGATATGTTGTTGCCTCTTGAGAGAAACTAGCAACAATTATGTCTTCAACATAAATGAGTACTAATATAGTGACATTCCATTTGTGATAAAAGAACAGAATATGTGAGATTTTGATGGGAAAAAGATAAGTTTTTGTAGTTTCTAATCTCAGTTACAAGTACTATGCCCTTGGAGCATGTTTTAGTCCATACAAAGCCTTGTCCAACTTACACATATGATGCGTGTTGGGGATATATTAAATAGGTATGTCAACGATATGGTCTCACACAAACAAGTCTCGGGTGGCCCACAGATGGTGATTATGTCCATGGCCTAATCGGGGTGTCCTAATTGCTGATAGAAAGCCGGAGGTCCATCCCGGAGATGGAAGCCGGAGTGCCACGACCTTATATGGAAGTTGACACCTTGGAGGACAAGACAATAGTTTATGTATTAGTCTAGAGCTCTTAACAAATCCGGCTAGGAGTCTCCTTGTAACCCTAGGTTTAGTCACCTTTATAAGGTGGCCTACGGGAGCCTTTAGGCCAACAAGCAACTCACCACAATATCTGTAACCTTGTCTTATTGCCGTTATAATGATTTATAGCAGGAGTGCGACGAGAGACCTGAACTTGGGTAACTTTTGCACCGTCATCGCGGACGCTCGCTACCTTTATCCCCCACCTCTCTAAACTCTCCGTGAGGACCCCTCATGGCGTACTCGTCAGTAATATGAAAACAATTGGCGTCCACCATGCGGAATGCGGCGCTTGAGCACGGATCCAGGCAAGATCCGCCTTTGTAGGCATCGGCGACACCATCGCCATCAGACATGTCCTCTATATCGGCAACATCTCCATCGTCCGTGACGACAACCTTTTTTGGTGGTATCCACATTTTCAATACCATATACACCTAACTTCTTGTTTTCTCATTGCTTATATCTTTTGAGAGAAGGAATTACATATATATACCATAATATTTTTCTATTTTGCTTTCACTAGTGACGTCATGGGAAGATATGGAATATTAGGATATCAGTCATGTGAAGATGACGATTCTTCTTCTATTTTGCTTGCAATAGTGACCACACAATAAGATGAGGATATTTTATCTATGATATCATTCTTCACACCTATGAACTTGATGAGCTGAAAACATCTGAAGTGTGATATTTTGATCTTGCGTGATGTTTTACATGATTTTGGAGTTGAAAAATTATGCTGCAAATGGCAACTTATGTATTTATGTATTTGTATATGTATGAAACATCTAGTTTTGTACAAACCTGAGAGGACACAGATGTCGCCTAGAGGGGGTGAATAGGAAGTTTAAAACTTTTACGAGATGGGCTTAACAAATACGCAATAAAACTAGCATTTACTTTGTCGAGCACAAAACCTATATATACTACCGTTCACATATGTGCACAAACACTTATGCTAAGAAAGATAAGAAATAAGGTGATATCAAGATAATACTTCAATCATGAAGGTTACCATAATGTAAAGTGTATAAGTAAAGAGCTCATGTATAGAGATAACAGAGGCACGCGGAAACGATGATGTACCCTGAAATTCCATCTTTTTGGAACAAAGTACGTCTCTGTTGGAGGGGTGGGTGGTACTAAGACCACCAATGCCACAAAAGGCCTCATCCTATTCGCTCGAGCACCCGCCACATGGCAAGCACCCGATTCACTATGAAACACTTGAGGGTGGCCACCAAACCCATACAAGCTTGGGGTAATCTCCATAATTTAATTGGAGACTCGCAAAAATTACCACCAAGGCCACTAGATTGGGAAGAGCTCCACAACTTAATTGGAGGCCCCAAGAACTCACCATAAAGGCCACTAAACCGTCTAGGGTTCTAAGAACCCAAGAGTAACAAGCTTCTTGGTTTCACCAACCAAATCCTCCGAAGAGAACTCAAACCTACACACCTAACGCAATGGAAAGTCCTTCACTCCCAAATTCCACCAAGGCTAAAAGTCTATTGGGAGAATAATAGAGGAAGAACACAAGAAGAAAACTACAAAAGTCTCCAAGATCTAGATCGCAAGATGTTCCCCTCACTTATAGGAGAGATGAATTGGCGGAGTTATAGATCCAGATCTCCTCTCTTTTTTCCCTCAAATATATGCAAGAATCATGGGAGGAAGAGGGAGTAGGAAATCTCAAGAGGATCAAGAATGGAGGGGAAAATGTGAATCAACAGGGAAGAAGGTCCCCTTAAATAAGAACCAAGAAATATGATGCCAAGTATGCAAAGGTTTGAGCTCTCTCCGAACAATATGATCAAGTTAATCACTCGAGATCCCCTCTTGATAGTAGGGATATATATCCTATAACCCGGTCTCTCAACTAATAACATAAGACCAGTAAGCGATAAATCCTATCAATATTATACCTTTGCCTTGAGCATTCTACTTGAACTTGATGATGACGATCTCTTCCTTCTCAACTTGGAACACCTTTCTTGATTTCTCTTTCTAGATGAAGACTTGAATTTCTCCCCATAATCCACTACGGGAGAGCCTCTTCTTTGGACGAGTCTTCAGTGATGACCATGATGAGGGCAAGATTCAACCTTATGATCTTATTGCCGTGACTCATCTTGAACTTGCACTTAATTTATTCTTTGAGTGTTGATCCACTCAAATCCACTCTTTGTACTTGGTCTTGATTAACCTTGTATCTTGTTCCCAATGACCATTCTTCGGATTAACCCTTGAATATATCCTTGGTCATTGCTTGATCTTATTCTCTTTCTTATTCTTTCTACCTTGGAGCCAACATATGGTTCAAGCCTTGACTAAGGACAATTCCTAGAAGTATAACTCAATGCGAATATTAATCCATGGAGATTGTCATTAACTATCAAAATCACACATAGGTGCACACATGCTCTTTAAATACCCCATCCTAGATTGTATTTAAATGAAGAATATGTGTATTTATTTATTTTATTTCCAAAAACAAGGTGAAGATCACATGAAATATATACGCATGTTCTTAAGAAAAGAGAGTGATAGGCAGGAAGAGGCTGGCTCGCCAACATTTATATTTTCAGAGATGATCCATAACTAATGACAAGCTATCCATAACTAAAACGTTAGCGGTAACATATAAATTCCTGTTTGTTTTAAAAAAAGTACGTCACACGAACACTACAACCGACAACCGCAAGTTATACGGACACATCATTGACATCTTACTATTGACATCATAGTCTAGTTTCTTGTCATACTTGGTATCGGCATCTCGTAGGCTAGAGTACCTAGTATCGATGGGGGAATTAATTTGATCGTCAGCGCTAGGAGTTTAGTCGATAAATACGTCAGTACTAAGGGGTTATTAGTGATAGTATATTGTTGACGAACGCCTCTATCGTCGACGATGTTGATTCCTATCCCATTACTAGTAAGTCATTTCGCAGTAGTGAGAAATCGACAATCCGGCTAAGTCTTAGTTAGGTGGAAGATATTTTGGGAGCTCTTTGAGATTCTTCCTGGTCCCTCCTTGCAGATGAAAATGACAATATGAAGATATATTGAGCTAGAGAGATGGATGCCAAAATCTCCAAGAATTCCAGGGGCTACCCTTGGGATATAGTAAATGAGTATGTCAACGATATGATCTCATACCAGCAAGTTCGGGTGGCCCAAATATGGTGGTTAGTCCCATGTCCTAACCGGGTTGCCCAGTTTATGATATCAAGCTAGAGGTCCAGTCTTGAGATGGAAGACAGCGTGCCACCGGCTTATATGGAAGTTGGAGCACAAGACAATAGTTTATGTATTAGTCTAGAACTCTATAATCAATCTGGATAGGACTATCCTTGTAACCCTAGGTTATGTCGCCTTTATAAGCTGACCTACGAGAGACTTTAGGGCAACAAGCATCTCACCACAATTTCTGTAACTTTGTATTATTGCTGTTATAGTGATTTATGTCGGGACACGCAGAGATAAATAAAAAATTCCCTACGCGGGACTCCTAAGATCTAGATCAGGTTATAGGCCACGAGATTACCGCTAGATGCGCATATGCGGAACTTGATGTAGCGCATAGAAGCAGTGTTGATCGACCCCATGAGCGAATCCTCCAGATCCCATGAACTCCTTCGTCGCCAGTGCCACACAAGCAACGCCTCTACGTACATGAAGGAGCACGAGCACAGGATTGCTAGATCCTGTCTAGCCCGATTTGGGAGTGGAGAAAGTGATAGCTAGGTTAGGGACTATCATTTGTCACTCCACTTATATACATCCCTAGTTGGGCTCAACTCTTGAGGCCCATTTAGGTTGTACCCCAATTTCCATATGGATCTAATCCACATGAGCTCCTTACCCTTAAGTGTGTGATCCTGTAGGTTCACGTACACCTGGACACGACATGAGTTACACCTCCAAGTATCCCTTCATGACTTTGAGTGCAACTCACTCTCATGAACACTTGGCCTCAAGTCAATAGATGGTAGCGGCCTCTAAAGACATGCCAACTCCCAAGAGTGTCATAAAGTCTGGAAGACAACCCTCAATGTGACTTTCATCCAAGTCCCTTTGCCACACGGTATACGTTATCAAACTATAGGAGAGTAGTTGTCATTCCTTTAATAGCTTAACTCTCTTCTCGTTCTATGATACACGATTCACTATACTAACACTTAGTCCGACTCCTCAGTTAACACTTAAGTGAGTAGCACATGGCCATGCTTCTGAATCATATCACTCGAGAGGGCCTAGAGAATATCTCTCCATTATGGAGGGGCAAATCCCATCTTGGTTTCCATGTCACGCATATTGATTCACAGCCGACCCGAACTCTACCTTTATAACTATGCTTTTACGGAACATCATTTCATAGAACCTAAGTCGACTGATCCACAACTCGCATCATGCGATCATCTCAAGTCAAAGGATTCCATTGGTTGAGAGTGGAAATGACAAGATGCTCGTTGCATCTCAACTATGGGTCAGTATGACTCGCTAAACACTTTAGCTGAATCAATGTAAGTCAGATTAGCATCACCATGCCCGTGGAAAGTGGAACTGTGTCATCAGCCGACTTGCACATTGGTCTAAGTTGTGTCTCTAGCACAACCTCGATGACCAAGGACAACTAGTATGAACAACATGAATATATAGTTTCACAACCGAATCACATATTCAGTGATATATATATCTGATGTTCATTCAAGGATAGCTTAATTACTTTATGAATATATTAGGAATAACATCATATATGATTGCCTCTAGGGCATATTCCCAATAGTCTCCCACTTGCACTAGAGTCAATCATCCTGACATCACATGCCTAGGCATCTAATGCCCATGTATCTTATGTGCGCCTCATGCTTAGGCTGTGGTAGTTGCTCTGTCAACGGATCCGCAACATTTGCATAAGTGTGTACCTTGCATAACTTGATATCACCTTGATCGATAAACTGTTGAATCAAGTGATAACGCATGAGTATATGTTTGTTCTTCTGGTGTTGTCTAGGTTCCATGGATTGTGCAATAGCACCATTGTTGTCAATATACATCTCTAATGGATTGGGCGAGCCCTGAACCACACCAAGATCAATTAGGAAATTTTTGATCCAAACAACTTCCTTTGCCTCCTCGGAGGCAACAATATACTCAACCTTTGTTGTAGACACAGACACAATCTCTTGCTTGGAACTCTTCCAGCTCACAACCCCTCCATTCATTACAAACACGTATCCATATTGTGAACAAGAATCATCTGAGTCAATAAGGCAACTCGCATCTGTGTATCCCTTTACACCGAGTTCAACATTACCTACATAAACTAGGAACACATCCTTAGTTCTTCTCAAGTACTTAAGGATATTTTTAACCGCTTCCTAGTGGATTTCTCCAGGGTCAGCCTAGTATCTTCTCACAATACTTAGAGCATAGGAAACATCTGGACTAGTACAAATCATGGCATACATGATGGATCTGACTGCCAAGGCATATGAAATCACACTCATTCGATTTTGCTCATCAGTTGTCGAATGACACTGAGTTTTGCTAAGTTATACACCATGGGACATTAGTAAGAACATCTTCTTAGACGATTCCATGTTAAACTTCTTCAAAACTTTGTCCAAATATGTACTCTGACTTAATCCGATGAGCCGCATAGATCTATCTCTATAGATCCTGATTTCTAGAATGTAAGTTACCCCACCCAAGTTCTTCATTAAGAAACTCCTTTCCAATGATTCCATGGTTTCTTGCAACATCTGGACATCATTTCTAATCAGTAATATGTCATCCACATATAAGATCAGAAAGTTTACTTTGATCCCACTAAACTTTATGTATAAACAAGAATCATGATCACTCTTGATGAAGCCAAACGATTTGACTACCTCATCAAAGCGAATGTTCCAACTCCAAGATACTTGCTTCAACCCATAAATGGATTTCTAAAGTTTGCATAACTTGTTAGCATTAGGTGGATTGATAAAACCCTCGGTCTGTATAATATACACGTCCTCGGTTAAATTTCCATTAATGAAAGCCGTCTTGACATCTATCTGCCATATCTCGTAGTCAAAATAAGTTTCTATAGCTAACATGCTCCGAACTGACTTAAGCATCGCTACGGGTGAGAAAGTATCATTGTAGTCAACTCCTTGGACCTGATGAAACCCCTTCGAGACAAGCTGTGCTTTGTAGACAGAAATATTTCCACCCATATCAAATTTCTTCTTAAAGACCCATTTGCACTCGACGGGTCATGTACCGTCTGGAAGATCAACCAAGTTCCGAACTTGATTTTCATCCATGGAATTTAACTCAGATCTCATGGATCCAAGCCACGACTTATAATTAGACCCCACCTTTGCTTTCGAATAAGTCTAATCATAATACATCACGAACACTTTGCAATATGGCAGATCTTCGCGATTTGGGTGTAGTTGTCGGCTCAGCTATCACGACTGACTCAACCTCTAGGGTTTTTTCCAACATGCTACTAGTTGGTTCCTCTCGAATTTCTTCGAGCTGCACCGTGCTCCCACTTACTCCCCGAATGAAAAATTGTTCCTCAAGGAAGACATTGTTCCGAGTGACAAACACCCTCTTCTCGGTTTTAGAAGTAGTAACCCAAGGTTTCCCTCAGATACCCCACAAAAATGCACTTATCTAATTTGGTTGTAACCTTATCCGACTGAAGTCGCTTGACAAATGCTTCACAGCTCCAAATCTTAAGAAAAGACAAACTTGGGTTCTTTCTAGTCCACATCTCATGCAGTGTCTTCTCTACCAACTTTAGTGGTAATCTGTTTAGTGTGAATGCTGCAGTTTCTAGACAATAACCCCCAAATGATAAAGGCAGATCTGTCCGACTCATCATTGATCATACCATGTCCAATAAGGTCCATTTCTGCTGTTTTGACACATCGTTCCTCTACGGTGCACCCACCAGAGTGAGTTGAGGAACTATTCGACAACTCTTAATATGGTCATCAAATTCGTGGCTCGTGTACTCGTCTCCTCGGTCTGACCGAATAAACTTTATTTTCTTGCTGAGTTGATTCTGTACTTCATTCTAGAATTCTTTCAATTTTTCAAAGGCTTCTGACTTATGTTTCATGAAGTAGATATATCCATACCTACTCAAATCATCAATGAAGGTAATGAAGTACTCATAACCACCCCTAGAAGTCGTGCTCATTGGACCACATACATCACTATGTACTAGTCCCAACAAGTCAGACACCCTTTCACAACTCTTTGTAAAAGGTGTCTTGGTCATTTTATCGACTAGACAAGATTCACATGTCTCGAATGACTCCAAGTAGAACAAAGTTAGGAGTCCATCACCATGGAGCTTATTTGTGTGTTTCCAACTTATATGACCCATCCAACAATGGCAAAAGTAAGTCATATTCAGATCATTTGGTTTCAACCTTTTGACATTTATGTTATAGACCGACTCACCATCAAGATTCAAAATAAATAACCCGTCTTGGACGGGTGCAAAGCCGTGAAACATATGTTTCAAATATAAAGAACAACCATTATCCTTAATATTTGACTCATAACCTTGTCTCATCAAACGTGAGGTAGAAATGATGTTTCGACTAAGCACATTAACATAATAACAATTATTTAGCTCCATTAAGAATCTCGAAGGTAAATGAAGTTGAATCATGCCGACTACCAACACAGCGACTCTCGCTTTGTTGCTGACTCGAATGTCAACCTCGCCTCTTGCTACACTTCTAGTTCTTACCAGTCCCTACAACGAATTGCAGATGTGAATGACTGATCTGGTATCATATACCCTAGAAAATTAGGTGCATCAGAAAGATAAAGGTCTATAACATTGCAAACAAGTGTACCTGAGTTGGAACTCACACCACCACTCTTGGCTTTGTTGGCCAAATACTTGCCGCAATTCCTCTTCCAATAGACATCCAGCTTGCAATAGAAGCAAGTGGATCCGGCTAAAGGAGATGACTTAGTCCCTGAGGAAATGCTTGGGATCGAATCCTGAGCATTACCTCCTGACTTAGCCTTCTTATCTAAGAACTCTTCTTAAACTTAGCGTTATTATGTACCATCAACACTTGACTGGTACCTTTCTTGAAATCAGCCTCCGCCTGGTTGAGCATACCATGTAATTTAGTAAGATTCTTATCCATATCATGCATGTGGTAGTTCGAAATGAACTGACTATATGCACTAGAAAGAGAGTTCAAAATTATATATGTAGCAAAATCTTCACTAATAGGGTAGCCAAGCCTTTTCAGAGACTGGATGTAACCAACCATCTTGATCACATGCAGACTCAGTGGATCGTCATCCTTAAGCTTACAACTCTGTAAAGCTTGAGAGACTTGATACCTCTTGGTCTTTGCCTGAGCCTGGAACATACTTTTGAGGCTTTCGATCATATCGTAGAACTCAACATTCTCGAACTGTTGCTGCAATCCTGGTTCAATGTGAGCAAGCATAAGATACCAAATATCCGTGGACTCATCCCGATTCCTACGGTAGGCATTGGTAACAACGATACTAGTTGGCTCTTTTGGCTCATATGGAAGTGGATTTTCTAGAACATGGTACCTCTTTTGTTGTTTGATAACAATTCTGATATGATACTAGTTTGTGAAATTAGTTCCATCAAGTTTATCTTTCTCTAAGATCGTCCTCAACGCAAAACTGGATAATTGAGGGAGGATGCTACTAGGTTCCATTGATCTACAACAGAAAATATGCAAACACTTAATACATGTATTGATAAAAGAGAAAGCGTATTAAACATTTTAATAGTTATGCTCCCACTAGAACCAACACCCCTCTGATGGTGACTTAGTGATTCGGGATCCTAAATAAGCAAGCCAACTAGTGAGCTTTAACATCACCGCTAGACGTCAAGTGATCAAGGTAGGAAAAACCTTGCCAATCTTATCTCATACGACTCCTGTTGGTCGAGTGGCACGACTTTGACCGACCTCTCCCAAAGTCATACAACCGTTGTGATAGACCCGTCTAGCTTACCAATTCTTCCACTGTAGAGTCCAACTCAAACCCTTGGCAGCACCTCAATTTTATGAGCCCACTAACCAAAAATGTCCGACTTGTGATGGTGCAACACTGGCGGGGAGACCGACCAGAACTTCTTTGAGGGATTAAAGTTTACCAACTACTCCCTCCGTCCCAAAATATAAGGCGCCTAATGATTAGTCAAAAGTCAACGGTTTCTAAATTTGACCAAGATTATATACAAATATATATATTTACAATACTGAATTAATATCAATAAATTCACCATAAAGTATATTTTCTTAATGTGTCCATTCAGTATTTTAGATGTAGATATTTTTTGCTAAATATTGGGTCAAAGTTAGTAAGATTTGACTTTTGACTAATCCTTTGGTGCCTTATATTTTGAGACGAAGGGAGTATCTAATAGAGGTAAAACTAGAGACATAACAATAACAAAAATAATGCAATTATAATGTGAAATGGTATGGCTCTCTTCATGGCGATCTCCATCTCCATGGACCTGTTTGTCATGCCTTCGGTTGCCATGTCCTTCAAGTCATCCAAACATGCTACACTAGCACTAAGGATCATATAAGAAGATAGCATCACATGTGGACACACAAGTCGTTATACAATAATAATGACAACACTTTGGGTCCAGCCAGCTGACAAACCCGTGATACACGGATTACGTATGGATTACACACATCACATGCACATAATCCATTCCATTCACAACATCCCGCAAAAACAAAAGTTATGCATAGATAAGATATCTACCGGCATTGTGAAACTCGCAACGACATCTAAGGCGCTACGATAGGGCGAAGCCGGTGGTTCCGCTAGCCGGATAGCGGGAAGGGATCGAAGGGGTAGTGTCCAATGTCCTAACCGGGGGCCCAGTTGATGATATCAAGCTGGAGGTCCAACCTTGAGATGGAAGGCAGCGTGCCACCGCCTTATATGGAAGTTGGAGCCTTGGAGCACAGGACAATAGTTTACATATTAGTCTGGAACTCTATAACTAATCTGAATATGACTCTCCTTGTAACCCTAGGTTCTGTCACCTTTATAAGCTGACCTACATGAGACTATAGGGAAACAAGCATCTCACCACAATTTCTATAACCTTGAATTATTGTTGTTATGGTGATTTATGTCGGGCCATGCAAAGATAAACAAAAACTTTTTCCCTACACTGGACTCCCAAGATCTAGCTTAGGTTATAGGCCACGAGATTACCGCTAGATGCATAGATGTGGAACTTGATGTAGCACGTCGAAACAATGCCGATCGACCCCATGAACGACTCCTCTGGATCCCACGAACTCCTTCGTCTCTAGTGCCACACGTGCAACGCCTCTACCGGTATCCATATGTACAGAAAGGTGCATGTGCAGAGGATTGCTAGATCCTGTCTAGCCTGATTCAGGACTAGAGAAAGTGACAGAAGGTCAGGGACTATTCCTTGTCGCTCCAGTTATATATAATGCTAGTTGGGCTCAACTCTTGAGGCCCATTTAGGTTGTACCCCAATTTTCATATGGATCTAATCCACATGGGCTCCTTACCCTTAAGTGTGTGACCATTTAGGTTCATGTACACCTGGACGCGACATGAGCTATATCTCCAAGTATCTCGTCATGGATTTGAGTCCAACTCACTCCCATGAACATTTGGTCTCAAGTCGATAGATGGTAGCGACCTCTAGCAAGACGTGCCAACTCCCAAGAGTGTCGTGAAGTCTAGAAGACAACCTTCAATGTGAATTCTATCCAAGTCCCTGATGTCTCTGAAATATAGCCATCTACATCCACATTTAAAATGGATACTATTCACAATTTTAATAAAATATCTCTCTAAACCCTGCCACTAATGCCTAATATTCAAAGGGGTATGCACTCCTTTCTTTCTATTTTTTCCTGCATAGATAATGACGTTTTAGAATGGTAATCACTACATTAAATTCAAAGATACGAGATTTCCAATAACCATAAGAAACCAGGAGTCGTGGATCGGAGGCAAATGCTTTAACGACCAACTATATGACTAGAATAAAATTCCAGCCATATAGTTCCGGCCGTATAGTTGCCATTGACGCCTCTAGGTCAAACAGAACAACTTTCATGAAGGGACCCCTATATAAAGAGGCCTCGGGCGACGAGAAATAGGCACTCGCAGAAACCTTCAGCCACCCCCAGATCTCCATCCACAACACCGACGAGCCGCCAGAGGAATAGCCTTAGATCTAATCTCTCCACCACCATAGCCATATTCCACCACTTGTAATAGTAGATCTCTTCTTAGATTGG
Source organism: Avena insularis (assembly GCA_023614405.1). Classification (NCBI taxonomy): domain Eukaryota; kingdom Viridiplantae; phylum Streptophyta; class Magnoliopsida; order Poales; family Poaceae; genus Avena; species Avena insularis. Next base: position 451,798,146 of record CM042691.1, on the reverse strand, counting down.
CGACATTGTAAGACTATTTTCTATCAATCTCATGATTTTTACTACAATGATTATGATCTTTGATCTCATCTCTATGTGTGAGTAATTCTCCTTGGGCTAAGGGCTTCGGCCTAGCCATGTAGCTTTTTGTGCATGTTATTTATCATAGATGGGAACATGTATTAGTTTGTATGACATGATGATTATTGTATCCTCGCTTGCCTCAATCTAAGGAATTGTCAGGTACCCAAGACCCCGAGGATTGAGCCAGGTATAAGAAGTATGAATAATGACTAATCTACAGGTTGGGAACCCCAGTGACAGAAAGGGTAGTACAGCTGTATGTGAGGGATTTACTTGGGATTAACGATGACATCACTATGCATATCATTAGTTCTCTTTCTTCTATGGATGAGACAATTAGGTGATTACTATAAGCGGTTGCAGAGGAAATAGCAATTATGGATGCACTGCCCACATATAATTTATCTTGCTCTAATAATTACATGCATACTTTATTTCTATCTTTTATTCCCATAAGATGTTTTGCATAGCTACAGGTGAAACCGAATGCCCTAGGCCCTCTCTCTCCATCATAGACAACAGCAAAAAGACGCAAACTCTTGGTCCGGTAAAAACACAAAAGGAATTCTAAAACTCCCGAAGGTCCGTTAAAGTAACTTCACGACACTTCTGCTTCCTGAGGATTCGATAAACCTAGGTCTACTAGGGAAAAAGATCTATACTACATCCGTAATCCGGATCGAAGGTATCAACCTTTTTTCTGGCGCTGTTGTCGGGGAAGCGATAGCTACCCTGGTGAGGTTAGTAGGAACCTTGCTAGTTTTAATTCTTGTTTTTAATTATTAGTTTGCTTTCAGTCTTTATTTGAGAATCCAAAAAAAATAGCTAGTCTTTAAATTCTTGTTTCATTATTATCATAAGTTTCTGTTTAAGAAAACCCCAAAACATAGGAAATATGGCTGAAAATAAGCTTGGGGAATTTGCCACTCCCAATAATGATTATTTGCGTACTCTTATTACTCAGCCAGCAATTGCCGCTGATGACTATGAAATTAAGCCCCATTACTTAAGTTTGGTTTAATAGAATCAATTTGGAGGCTCTGCTATTGAGGATGCAGGTATGCACTTGAATATTTTCACTGAAATATGTGATATGATGCGTATAAAAGATGTTGACCCTGATGCGGTCAAATTGCGTTTATTTCCTTTCTCTCTTAGAGGAAGAGCAAAAGAATGGTTGCTAGCTTTGCCTAAAATACTATTACATCATGGGTGGGATGTACTTCTTTATTTATGACTAAAATTTTCCCACCTGCAAAGACTATGCAACTAAGATCTTATATTACTGGTTTTAGATAGGAAGAGCATGAGCCACTAGCGCTTTCATGGGAGAGGATGAAAGAATGTTTAAGAAACTGTCCTAGCCATGGGATGTAAGATTGGTTAATCCTCCATTTATTTTATAATGCTCTTAACCCTGTGTCTAAGTCTATACTTGATACTGCAACTAGAGGAACATTTATGGGTAAACATATTACTGAAGCAAAGCATCTGCTAGAGAATATGCAAGACAACCATGCCCAATGGCATGTGGAAAGATCAAACACGAAGAAGGTGAACTCCATCTCACCACAAGAAAATGAAGAACTCAATGCTAAGTTGGATGAGCTCATATTAGTCATAAAAGGTAAGGAAACCCAGGTAAGAGCTATTCCCGAAACTAATATTGAAGAAGTAGACTTCATAGCTCGTAATGATTATAACCCTGCTTGGAAGAAAAAATTATAATCCTAATTTTCAGAAACATTATTATAATCATGCAGGTAACTCTAATAATAATATGGGAACTAGTAATGGTAGTCTCCAAGAAACACTTAAGTCTTTTATAGACTCACAAAATGAACAAAACAATATTTTTGTTAAAATAACGGAGAACCATGATACTATGCGTGGTAAATTATCTAACCAAGCTGTAAGTTTGAGGAATGATTTGCAGGCCCTCCAAGAAAGGACAAGGATTATTGAGGCACAGCTAGGTAAGATAACCGAGAGTCAAACTCTCATTCTAGCTAAATTTGCAGGTAAAGCTAAGCCCAATCCTGGTCAAGAACTCAAAATGATGAGGATCCAAAGAGAGGAGTCTGAAGAGCTTGATTATAGCAAGGCCCCTTCACTAAGCTACACCATCGAAGATCTCGTAAAAAGGATCAACATTAAGATTCCGGTGAGTGAAGGTAATTATGAAGCCATGTATCAACACTTTGTTGATCAAGTAGCGATTAAGGTATATGAGCTTGAAGAGGAATACAAGAAAATCGTTGAAAAATTACCTGTTAAACTAGATGATATATTTGAGCCCACGATTAAAATTAATATTGGGACCAATGAGATAGCTGCACTTTGTGATTTAGGTGCAAGCGTCTCAACAATCCCAAAGAGTCTTTTTAACAAGTTAAATATTGGCTCTTTCGGAATCACTGAACTAAAACTACATCTTGCAGATTCTACCTATAAACAAGTTGTAGGAATTAAGGAGAACACTTTAGTTTACATTAAAGGATGTCCTGCTCTAATTGACTTTGTTATTGTTGACATGTCTAAATATGCTATTGCTCCTATTATACTTGGCCGTCCTTTCTTAAGAACAATAAAGGCTTTAATTAATATCCATGAAGGGAACATGAAGCTGCAATTGCCTTTGCGGGATCCTTTTATTATCCATTTCCCCAGGAAAAAGAAAGCCAAACATGACAAGAAGGAGGCCATCACTTTGAAGACCAACTACTTTGGAGTCGGTGTTCCACTCATCTGGCCCAAGTGAGTAACATCAAGGTCAAGCTATTGACCATAAAAGAGTGCTCCATGTTAAATAAAGGTTTGGGTTAAGGTTTAAGTCTTAGTTTAAGTTTATGTTTAATAAAGAGTGCTAGAAAACTCCATTTGAGGAGAAGAAATTTGGTAGTACTTAAAATTCTGCTTTATACATGCTATTGTTGGTCGATAATTTTAACTACCAACTTTCTATCAAAACAAGGTATTTCGCTAAGTTTCAGTATAATAAGTAAGTCACGAAGAAACGGATTTTTTTTATGGACACAGAGAGTTTAACGACCAAGTATACGGCGGGAATATAAACTCCGGCCATATAGATATTTGAGCCATCAACAATTTTTCTTTCATATGTACCGATGGTTTAACGACCAACTATATGGCGGGAATATAAATTCCGGCCGTATAGCTCCAGTCGTATAGATATCTGTGCTTTCGTACGAATTCTTTTTCCACGTACTGATGGTTTAACGACCAACTATACGACGGGAATACAAATTCTGGTCGTATAGCTCCGATAGTATAGATATTGATGCCTTTGTACAAATTCTTTCATAGGTACAGATGGTTTCACGACCAACTATACGGCGGGAACATATTGTTCCAGCCGTAGTTTTGGCCATATAGCTGCGCTGCCAGGAGGAAACCCTAAAAAATTGATAGTAGGCCAACTATACGGCGTGAACGCATTGTTACGGCTATATAGTTGCGTCCAACCACAAAATCCCATGGGAAGGTACCTCCAACTCCAAAACTTCAATCCCTTTTCTCTCTTCTACCTCCAAACTCTCTCAAAACCTCAAGAGATCTTCACCTCTACTCAATTTCGTTCGATTTCCTTGCACACAAGTTAACTACGGTATGTTTCTCCTCCGATCCTCCAATTACTTTTTGTAAATTCATTTTTGATCTATTGTCATTATCAATCTAGGGTGAGACCTACTATGCACTAATTGCCATGATTCTCTTGCCTAGATTATTATTTAGAGAGGATTCTTTAGTGTGCTATGACGAGGAATATGTTATACTTACTGTTGTTGGATCAAAAAGTTTTATTTTTGTCTTCCTTTATTGTTTTAGATGATGAACACAATGAGCCAAACTCGTGCTCGTGCCACCGCTAGTGCTTCTCGGGCTGTCACTCAAGAACGCATGGGGATACGGTTCAGGAATGAGCTCCAATGCGAACACTTCAACAAGATCAAGAACCGCGAAGTGAAGGCCACCAAGTGGGCTTTCCCCATTATATTGAACCAACTCGGTATTTCTGATGACTTCTATTTACTTTGCAATAGAGCTGGCCTGCAAAAAATTGTGTACAATGATGTGCCTACTTATCGTCGGTTAACCATTGAATTCCTAAGTTCGTTGCAAAGCACTGTTAAACTATGGCAAGGAGAGGACACGATTTCTTTTCGACTTATGAACAACAACTACACTTTAACACTAGATGAATGGTGCGCATGTTTTAATTTCCCAAACAATGATGTTAATGCTTTACACACATCCTTTACTGGCTTAATTCCTTCCCCTGAACAATATTATAATGGAATGAGTTTCACTACTAGAGTAAGCAAGGGGAAGAATATTCAACATCCCGCAATTCGCTATTTGTTCTATGTTATTGCTAACACCTTGCAGGCACGTAATGAGTTCACAAGGCTCAATGAGGAGGACATCCTAGTCCTCGCAAAGGCTGCTTACATCAACAACAACTTGTCACTCAACTTGGGCGACATCCTTGTGCGCTACCTAGAGCACCAATCCTCCCAAAGCCAAGGACCAATCATAGGTGGAGGCGTCATCACCGTGCTCGCCAATGCCCTAGGCATCTACCTAGGTGAGTTGCAACCTGTGCTAGGTGAGTGACGTGTTGGTTTCTCTACTTTAAAGGCTTGTGGAATGCTCACTAGGAGAGGTGGTGCTTATTACCTGTATATTGCTGGAGCTGGGCGTATCTACCCTGCTCCTATGCCTAATGGTCTTTTCTCTATCGAGCAAGGACATTTGCTATATGACTTGTAGGTTGAGCTACACCAACCCGAGGAGGAGATTCCGGATGAGGATGAGGACCAAGAAGAGGAGCAGCCATCAACCCGGTTCACTACATACCAAGACTTTCAAGAACTTGGAGAGACTGTGGAGAGGATGCATAGCCTCTCTCTAAACCTCCGAGAATCAACTAGTAACCTCTCAACTCAATTCGCGAACTCGAGTTCTGACTTTTTCCTGCCACCACAATGATTTGAAGGGCTTGCAAAAGCCTAAGCTTGGGGAGGTTTCCTCATGTATCTTTATTTGGCGTTCATTTGCTTTTATTTATTTTGAGGTTGTGTTTTTAATTTGAGTTTATAAGCACTTGTGTTGGTTTCACCAACACTTTATCTTTAGTTATTTCTATTTGCTTTCGAGATTTTCTAGCCGAGCTTTACCGCCAATTTTCTATTCTTTAAATTCCCTCTCTTAAAAACAACAAAAAGATTTCTCCATTTTTCTTTATTTTCCCTCTTTCTTTTTCTTTTCGCCTCGAGGTTCTCATGTATTTGCAGGAGAGTTGTCGACTTCGAGTTTCCAAGAAACAAATAAAAAGGAAGAGAGAAGTGGAACCAAACATGAGAGGTATGTCTTATGACTCCCCACTTTTGAAGTTTGAGAAACCCATGCTAGTTAGTAGTAAATGTTGAGATATTATATTGGTGGAGTGAGTCCTTGTATTGTAGTAATATTTTCGTTTGCATGGGTATTTAGTTGGATACATTTTGTTCCAGCTCTCGTAATTAACCAAGTCTTGCCTGAAAATTGCTAAACAATTGTAATAAGAAAAAGTCTCACAATTGAAGGCTTGGGTGTTGTAGTGTTTAGTCTTGAAGGCTTATTTCTAGAGACACTCAACACCACTGAAAATGTTGAATGACTTGATAGCTCTCTTTAAAAGGATTTGTTCGATTGAATTAATGTTTAGCGGTTTTTGTGAGCATGCCAAAGTTTGACTTGTTAATCATAAGAATGATATTGCTTTACGCGTGTCAAACTTCATGGGATGCCAACAACTCCGCTGGCCTACGAATGATCTTCATGGAGGAAACTCCTAGATTTTGGCTATGAGTTGAATAAACACTTGTAGCAGCAATGCTATAGTGGGTAGGATTCTTAGCACTCTCGGGTAGCTGTGTTCATGATGGAATCACTCCTATGGCTACTATGAGTAATCATTACGCAAAGGGAACAAAAACCTTAGTGATGCCACGAGTGTCCATCACAGCCTGGTAAACTAAAACAATTTTTTTGGCATGCTCTCAATTACTCAAAAACTAAAATTCTTGAAGGACAATGAATAGAAAAGTAGTGCTTGAAAAGTCTTGATTTATTGATGTGGGAGAATTGTGATACTCTAGTGTATATGCTTTTCATGACAACTCTTACACTCTCAATTTACATGATTATACTTTATTGTTCAAAGGCAAGCCTATGAGTTGATTACATGACATGGAATAAAGTTTACTCATTTGATTCATCCATGTTAACAATAATTTTTCTGTGCTATAAGGATGCATATACCCCGTATGATATGCTTGCCATTACTCTATCTATGCTGAAGTTTTTCAGATTTATGAAGTGGAGGAAACATGAGACTACCAATCATGAGGAAGATCATCATCTCGTTATTTCAGTTTAAATGCTGAGTTCCTTTTTGATTTTGGTTTTATTGCTCGGGGACGATCAAGTTTAAGCTTGGGGAGGTTGATGGCTCTGAAATATAGCCATATACGTCCACATTTAAACTAGATATTATTCACAATTTTGATAAAATGTCTCTCTAAATCCTGCCACTAATGCTTAATATTCAAAGAGGTATGCAATCCTTTCTTTCTATTTTTTCCTGTGCATATAATGACGTTTTATGATGGGAATCACTATATTAAAGTCAAAGATACGAGATTTCCAACAACTAGAAGAAACCAGGAGTCGTGGATCAGAGGCACACGCTTTAACGACCAACTATATGACCGGAATAAAATTCCAGCCGTATAAGTCTGGCCGTATAGTTTCCATCAACATCGCTAGGTCAAACAGAACAACTTTCGTGAAGGGTCCCCTATATAAAGAGGCCTCGGGACGAGAAATAGGCTCTCGCAGAAACCTTCAGCCACCCCCCAGATCTCCATCCACAATACCGACGAGCCGCCGGAGGAATAGACTTAGATCTAATCTCTCCACCACCATAGCCATATTCCACCACTTGTAATAGTAGATCTCTTCTCTTATTGGTGACATTGTAAGACTATTTTCTATCAATCTTATGATTTCTACTACAATGTTTATGACTTTGATCTCATCTCTATGTGTGAGTAATTCTCCTTGGGCTAAGGGCTTCGGCCTAGCCATGTAGCTTTTTTTGCATGTTATTTATCATAGATGGGATCATGTATTAGTTTGTATGACATGATGATTATTGTATCCTCTCTTGCCTCAATCTAAGGACTTGTCAGATACCCAAGAGCCCGAGGATTGAGCCAGGTATAGGGAGTATGAGTAACGACTAATCTGCAGGTTGGGAACCCCAATGACAGAAATGGTAGTACGACTGTAAGTGAGGTATTTACTTGGGATTAATGGTGACATCACTGTGCATATCATTAGTTCTCTTTCTTCTATGGATGAGACTAGTAGGTTATTTCTATAAGCAGTTGCGGAGGAAATAGCAACTATGGATGCACTGCCCACATATAATTTATCTTGCTCTAACAATTACATGCATACTTTATTTCTATCTTTTATTCCCATAAGATGTTTTGCACAGCTACAGGTGAAACCGAACGCCCTAGGCCCTCTCTCTCCATCATCGACAACAACAAAAAGACGCAAACTCTTGGTCCGGTAAAAACACCAAAGGAATTCTAAAACTCCCGAAGGTCCATTAAAGTAACTTCACTACGCTTCTGCTTCCCGAGGATTTGATAAACCTAGGTCTACTAGGGAAAAAGAGCTATACTACATCCGTATTTCGGATCGAAGGTATCAGTCCCTTTTCCACATGATATACTTTCTCAAGCTATAGGCGAGTAGTTGTCATCCCTTTAATAGCTTAACTCTCTTCTTGTTCCGTAATACATGATTCACTAGACTAACACTTAGTCTGACTCCTCAGTTAACACTTAACTAAATAGCGCATGACCATGCTTCCGAATCATATCACTACAGAGGGCCTAGAGAATATCTCTCCATTACAGAGGGGAAAATCCCATCTTGGTTATCCATATCACGCATCTTGATGCACAACCAACCCGAACTCTACCTTTATAACTGCCCTTTTACGGAATAGCGTTTGATAGAACCTGAAAGTGCAACGGACATCGCCTATAGGGGTGAATATGCTTTTAGAAACACTACGATTTAGGCTCTAATAAATGCGGAATAAAGCTAACGTTTAATTTATAAAATCATAAAACCTAAAAGCACTAGGTTCAACTAAGTGCACCAACAACCTATGCTCAGCAAGTCAAGCAACAAGGTGATAGTAAGATATAATACTTCAAGCACGATGGCTATTACAATGTAAATTGCATAGGTAAAGGAGTCCGATTGAGAGATAACTAATGGACATAGAGACGATGATTTTTATCCCGAAGTTCACTTCCAAAGAAGCGACGTCTCTATTGGAGGGGTGCGATGGAGCAATACTCTTCAAACTCCACGAATGGCTCACCTAAGGGTGTGGTGGCTCGATGATCACTCAACACCAGACAAGGCCTCACCCCAAGATGCAAAGGCACGCAACACACCGATGCCACAACATGCTCACTCTATTCTCCCGAGTGTGCACCACAAAAGGCGGGCACTCGATTCACTATGGTACACTTGAGGGTGGTCACCGAACCCGTACAAGCTTGGGGCTAGCTCCAGAACTCAATTGGAGGTTTTCAAGAACAAAGCCACAAAAGGCTACAAAGCAACAAAATGCCACAAGCTTGAGAGCACTCCACAACTCAATTGGAGGCATCAAGAAGTCAACAACCAACCACACAACCGTCTAAGGTTCCAAGAACCCAAGAGTAACAAGCCCTCAAGCTTGAACTCGCCGAATCTCCGAGGAGAACTCAAACCTATGCACCAAATGCAAGAGGCAAGTCCTTCATTCTCAAATTCCACCAAAGCTACAAAAGCTATTGGGGGAATAAGAAAGGAAGAACACAAAACTCTCCAAGATCTAGATCCCAAGGATTCCTTCACAAAGAAGGGATTGGGTTTGGTGGGGTTGCAGATCTAGATCTCCTCTATCAAAACCCTCAAAAAGCTACAAGAATCATTCGAGGGAGAAGTGGAGAGGACAAGCTCTTAAAGGTCAACAATGGAGGAGAGAGAAAAAGAAAACCGGACCAAAGAACTAGTGCCCATGAAGGGGAAGAGGAGTCCCTTTTAAAGGGCTCCGAAACCTAACCGTTTTGGCCATTTACGGCCCTGGCCAGTACTATCGATGGCGGGGAGGGCGGCAGGGGGGGGGGGGTACTATCACTAGCACCCAACCAACGGTCAAAAAACTACGATGCGAGAGAGAGAAAAATGAGCCTGGCCGGTACTACCGCTAGTGCATCGGTACTTCCGTTGGGGCAGTACTACTGCCTAAACTTCCGATCAAAGTTCCATCTAATAGCACATACCAAACAGAGAGGTTGCTAAACTGAGACTAGGATGAGCGGAAGTGGCACCGGTACTTTTCCCGGTACTACCGGCGGAAAAATTGCCCTAGTGTTACTACCGGTGCCGTGCCGGAACTACCGCCCATGGAAACTCTAGAACCAAAACTGCCATAACTTTCCCATCCGAACTCCAAACGAGATGAAACCAATTTTGTTGGAAAGATACGACGAGTAGTATCCAACAAAATATTGGGTATCACTAAGGAAGAAAATACCATGAGTATATATGAGAGATATCTCCCAAGGTGTGGAGCCAAAAAACCCGCAAGATCAAAAACGCAAAAAGATATGCAAGGGAAATCTGTTTTTGATGAACTAGAGCTTGTAAATGAAGATAACAACAAGCTCTAGATCCTCAGATGGACAAGATTCAAACAACAACCAAGAAAGATGATGCTATGTATGCAAAATTTTGAGCTCTATCCGAAAGACACGGTTGAGCTACCCACTCGAGAGCCCCTCTTGATAGTACGGTTACCTATCCTAAACCCGGTCTCCCAACACTACAAAAGACCGGTAAAATAGAAAACCTATCAAGATCATACCTTTTCCTTGAGCATTCCACTTGAGCTTTATGTAGACCGTCTTGTCCTCCTTAAGATGGAACACCTTTCTTGATTTCTCTTGCTTGATCTTGCTTGATGAAGACTTGCGAATTGCTCCCCCATCCACCATAGGGAGACTTCTTCCTTGAACTTGTCTACATAAATCCACGATCACTGAGGATTGGCAAGCTTCAAGCATGAGATCTTTTAGTGATGGCGCCTCTTGAGCTTGCACACCTTCATTCCTTCTTGAGTGTTGATCCATCTTGATTCAACTCTTTGCACTTGTCTTGATCAACCTTCAACTTTTTTCATGATTCCAATGGGCACAAATCCCTTGGACATTTCTTCTTCTCCTTCTTCATTTCTTCGCCTTTCAATCTTGAGACCAACACATGGCTCAAGCGATGTCAATAGACAAAACCTACAAGTGAAATTCAATTTACACATTAGTCCATAGAGATTGTCATCAATTACCAAAAGCACACATGGGGACATACATGCCCTTTTAGAACCTAAGTCGGCCAATCTACATCTCAAATCGTGTGATCACCTCAGGTCAAAGGATTCCATTGCTTTAGACTGCAAATGGCAACATGCTTGTTGCATCTCAACTGTGGGTCAGTCCGACTCGCTAAACACTTTAGCCAAATCAGTGTAAGTCGGATTAGCATCACCATGCCCATAACAAGTGGAACTGTGTCATCAACCGACTTGCACATTGGTCTAAGTTGTGTGTCCAACATAACCTCGATGATCAAGGACAACTAGTATGATCAACATGAATATATAATTCCACAAGCGAATCACATATTCAGTGTATATACTTTTGATGTTCATACAAGGACAACTTAATTACTATATGAATACATTGGAAATAATATCATATATGATTGCCTCTAGGGCATATTCCCAATGATTTATAGTAGGAATAGGATCTCACCGTTGTCGTGAGATATGAATCTGGGTAACTTGTGCACATGCTCGCCGCCTTTCTCCCCACCTCTATAAACTCTCTGTGATGATCCCCTCATGGCACAACCGCCGACAATACCACAACAATGCGGCTTTGACTTCACCATTTATTAACGGGACAATCAAATTTCAATTTTGATATAATATTTTCCTTGTGCTTCTAACACATTTCAGTGGTCATGTCTCGAAGTATGCATCTGCAGGATATACTCAATCAAATCTGACGTGTACAGCTTTCGCATGTTTTCTTGAGATCATTAGAGGAGAAAAGAATTATGGTTTCCATCAATATTGAGACTTTTTAATAACCTTGTATATGTGAGCATTTTCTGAACTCCCCAGTGTATTATTTTGTAGACATAACTAATTTTTTCATGAAGATGCATTATGGCTTTCTATAGCCATGGCAGCAATGGGAAGGAGGAATATGGGTTGAGCTTCTAGACACATGAATCGCCAAGGACTCGTGCACAAATCTAGGAGCGTGGCACATCAGGGTTTAGATGACGAACGTGTCTCGATGGACTCGTGCGGGGTGCTGGAGCTGTCTGGAGTCATGGCGTTGATGGCAGGCCGTCCTCACAACTTCTGGAGCATGTATGCTAGTACGCATTGAGGGTATGCCGTACCGTTGTGCCACTTGATCGCCGTTGCGTGATTTGTCAAGGCATTCGATTTTTAGATGATGCACGTTGGTGTGTTGTCACGGTGTTGACCCTGTTTATGGACACCCCATTCAACAATGTTGTAGGTTTAGCGAGTTTTTGCTTGTTTGGTGGCTCGGTTTAATCTTTGCAATTACTCTTGTAATGTAGTGTGAATAATAAAAAAAGTTGTGTGTACCTCTAGAATGCAAAGACCGGGGTGATTTTCCCGCATTTCGGAAGGAAAAAACCCGAAGTGTGTGTACTTGAGAGTGCACATGATCGACACCCACGGAGTGTTGTTCTTCCGGAGGATAATTATCCAGCATACTTGAACCTAAGTGTATCTAAGATACATGAATCTACTAGTGTTATTGTTCCTGATGATCAGCGCGGAGCCAGATGGCAAATAGTTGATCACTCCATGTCGGTTGTTCATGCTGGAAGAACAGGCAATCCGACTCCTATTGTACAATAATCGAAACAAGACTCTACATGTTTTAACAAGTATATCATACATACAAATTACTAATACGAGTATTAGTACTATTTATACGTACATTAGTTCAACTCTAAATTAGCAGAAGGGAGTACTCTTCCATTGAGAAATCATTGAAGTAGACGACCTTTGTTGCAAGACCTCATCTTGCTTTGCCATTCTCTGCAAGACCTTGGCGAGCTCCACGTCCCTCTCGGAGTCGAAGTACAAAAAGTCGGTGTCTAGGGTGTCTTCCGTGTCATCCAACCCACCATGAGTGATGTCGCTGGAGAAGTAGTCGGTGGAATGATCCGGATACGCGATCTTGCGTGCCGACTCGCGGCCATAGTAGCAACGACCTGTCGGCCGAATCAACCAAATCAGCATAAACAAAACATAGTACATTTTAAAGAAAGATTATGTAATGTTTTAATAAGAAGAAGTAGCAGCATGATGCATACCCATATCATACGGTTGGGGCAGAGGGCAACACATGGATGTATTTGGCTGACCGCCGTGATACTGATAGTTATCCCCCGGAAATTCGGCAAAGAAGAGCGTGTTCCTCAAGGTGGATTTGGTAGCCGCCATGAAATTGACGTGGTAACACCGGTCGTAGAGAGAGTGACTGGTTGAGGCCACGCCGCATACGAAATCCAGATGATATTTCGGTTCCAAGGGATGGCCACGGGCGTATTCCTGCAGCAGCTGCTGGATGGTGTCGCGGATGAAGCTTCGCTGCTGATCGTAGGCTTCCCTCTTGCTCGCGAGAATTTTCAGCGCCGTCTTGGAGAGGTTTCTTCTGCGAGGATCGTTGGATCGCCATCGCTGAGGTTTCTTCTCTGAGGATACTGTATATCTGGGTCAAAGACTTGTGAGACATGGGAGCATTGTTGGCGGTAGCACTCGTCAGCAACGACCGGAGCCGGTCCAGCTTCGTTGGCGCCAAGGCTGCGAGAAATGCTGCCATGGAAGACGCTTGCGGGGTGCTGAGCGGCGGCGGTGGCAGCCGCGAATGGGTTTGATGGAGAGCTCCCATCATGTTGGTGTAAGTGTGGGTGGAGCATGACGGAGAGGTCGCACTGCGCGTAGCAGAGGTACTTGAGGATCTCGTGCAGCGGTAGCTTCTTGCTGGAGGTAGCGTGGAGGAGTGCGACGAGGCCGTGCAGGGAGCGGGACACGGCTCGAAGCATGGGGCGCGCGTCGAGGATGTCGTGCGGCTGGGTGCGGCGGTTGGCGTCGGGTAGCGGGAAGTTGACGTCGTACCAGACCGCGCTGAGGATGATGTTGGAGACGGGGTCCATGGGCCCGTAGCAGTGGCCGGCGAGGAGGACGCCGCGGACGTGCTGGCGTCCGGCGTGGCTGGGCAGCAGGGCGAGCGCCCTGAGGTAGAAGCCATGGATGGCTCCGTAGAGGGACATCTCCAATGACCGGGCGTATGGGCACGCGTCGGCCTCGGCGTCGAGAGACCGGACGAACGCGCAGGGGGATGCAGCTTGCGTGGAGTAAGAGGATAGCGTGGAGTCCATGTCCTGAGGACGCCTGAGCGACGCGATGTGGTCTCCTGGTCGTTGGACGATGGTGGTGTAGGCGACGCGGCCATCTCCCAGGTCCGCGTGGCTCGTAGTGCGCTCCAGTACTACAGCTCCTTCAAGCGGCACGTTGGTCATGGCAGAGGTGTCGTCTTGGTGGCGGAGCACTTGGAGGACGGTCATGACGTCGTGGACGGTGAGCCTCTTCGTGCGGTCTTGGTGTCGCAGAACCGGGGCAAGCAGCTGGAGGCGCTCCTCGGGTAGCCATGTCGCGGCGAGCGATACGAGGTGGTCCGGGGAAGGGTGCTTAACGTGCGTGGCAGCGAGCCGGAGGGAGTTCCTTGTCCTCCCGGAGCGAGGGTCGGGTGGCGCAGGCCGGACGGCGTAGAGGTCGTGCTCGACGAGCAGGACGGCCATGGCGAGGTCGGCGCGCGCCCACACGAGGTACCTGCCTGCTTGCTCCGCCGTGAGCAAGCCGAAGTAGGCGCGCATGAACTCGACGAGGCACAGGCTAGAACTCCACACCGCGGCTGCCCATTCATCCCTTGTCCTCGAGCGCGACGACGAGGCCGAAGATACGAAGCGGCTCCGTCTGCGGCCGGAAGGGGTCAGATTGGTCTCGAAGCCGTCCGGGAGGAGGGAAACGGTGTTGAGGATGATGTTGGTGACGGGGTCGAGGAGGCCGAGGCAGAGGCCGCCGCGATCGACTAGCTGGGCCATGTCGATGTCGTCCGGCATGTCATCGACGGGCAGCCGCCGGAACGCCTCCTCATAGAGGTCGAAGAGGATGGCACGGAGAGACTCGGCTGTGGCGTCCGAGATGTTGTGGTCGGCGAGGCCATGGTCGTCGGTGAAGCAAGAGATGAGGCCCCTAGTCGGGTCGTAGGGCTGCAGGAGCGGCGGCGGCGGCGGCGACATGGGCAATGAGACGATGAGTTCTCGATCGAGAAGGATTGATAGATTTTATTCGCTCAGGGTTACCGTCTATATATATGAGTCCGATCCGTCGCCGGCACGTACAGCCGGTTCCGTGTGCGTTATGAATAGGGGTTACTCGTGAGACACAAGAAATCAAGCAAGGAGAGTTACGTGAACTGCCCCCAATGTTGTCCACATCAAAGAATTTGAAAGAAAATTTATCGAAAACAAGATGAAACTTACCGAATTTAAACTTAACTAAACATTGAAACATATGATACATGTCAGCCACGTTTTGCTTTAATCAATTTTTCACTCATGCATCGATTGATATTTTTAAAGCAAAATTCTTCCGTCTCAAGGAGGAGCGACAGCGGTCGCACGCCGTCGACACGGTTTGGAGGTTGAGGATGAAGGGCTTCTTAAAGATTTCGTTGTATTTTTCGTTTTTCTTGAGATGCTTTGCACTATTCGATATTTCTTTTAAAATGATAGGGTCCTATTCGGAAAAACAATCACTCGCTCAATGGCTATATACTCAACAAAAAAATAGGTAACTGGAAAGCGACAAAATTCATCAAATCTATAGATTGGGCACTAATTTGAGAGAAATAGGACCTCGGTTGACAAAATTCATCAAAACCCCTCTACCATGGCGGCGTGCAATCCGCCTTCCACCTCGGCTGTGCGCACCTCTCTGCCACCCTCCACCCCTGCCATGGTCGGCTGCTCTTGCACTCGTCGGCTCCCTATTTGTAGCACGGCCACCGAAGGGGTGGGAAAGCCCAGCACGTGCGTGGAACACCAAAAGGCCAGGATGGGAACACGACAGTTGCGGGAAACGCCAAAAGGCCAGGACGAGACGACCTGCCTGCCATGACGGGGGCAAGGAAGCTAGGGGTATACAAAAGGTAAAAAGACACGCCCCAAACAAGCAAAATCAGACACATTTAGTGTTCGATTTGCTCCCCCGTTAGGTATGCTCTCTTAGGGCATGTACAATGCGGTGACATTAGCCTTCTCTTATGTTTGCCACGTTGGATTTTTGTCTAGTTGGAGGAGAGAGAAACAGAAAGAGAAGGCTGTCTTCCCTTAGCTAAGGGATGATCTCTTAGAAATAAGAGAAGACTATTTTCTCCATTGTACCATATGTCTTCCCTTAGTCAACCAATTTCTTATTAAAAATAGTTAATTCTTATTAATTGCTAGAGATATTAATAAGAGATAATGCATTGTACAAGTTATATCTTGTGTCTTCTCTAAATGATGTGGAGAGCTAAGAGAAGGCATGCCTTTCCTAGCATTGTACATGCCCTTAGCTCCCTGGCATAGGACTAAAATATGTTTATGTATGCTGGTTTACTCTCTCTTGAAAGGCCACAAGCCTACTAAACTGTTATGGGCTTAGAGCATCTCTAACAGAGCCTGTAAACGGCCAAACTACAAATCGTGTTTGTAGGTAACTGTAACTATGGTTTGCAGTTTCGTGTTCGTCAGCACGCGCATCATGTATATTTGAAATTTGAAAATGCCAGAAATATTATACATGCGCGATCATCATTCACTAGGCACAGTTCATACATACACCAGAATTTACAAAACAACAAACCTAATATGGGGATCGAACTTGCCAGGGGACAGCGGCACGGTGGCGCGGCCCGGATTGACCAATATCGAGCTCGCTAGGGCACATCGGTGCAGTGGCTATCGCGACGCCTAGTCATGAAGGACGGTGACCTCGGGCTCGCCGGCTGGTGCGCCGGATCCATTGCCGACACGTACAGCCAGTGCCGTGTGCGTTATGAATAGGGGTTACACGTGAGACACAAGAAATAAAGCAAGGAGAGTTGTGTGAGCTGCCCGTACACTCAATGATTCCTGACAATAACAATAAGGAAAGAACACTGCTATACGTACGATATAAATTGTTCGATTTATGTACGATGCAGACTTGTAGCCGTTGCCACAGCCGTGCACGCTCGCGCCGAAGCCACACGGCCGGACGATTAGCTGTCGTACACAGATCGGACAGTAAAGTTTGTCCGTGAAGCAGTTTCGATAAGGAAATGCAATCCTATATATATGTTGGTTCCGGCACCATCATTTATGTTCATTTCCTGAAAATTCGCGCTCTCTGTTTTAGAGAACAACCCTCACACCTCTCGTCTTGAGTGGTTGGTAGTTTTGCTTCTCAGCCCCTATCATTTCCACGTTTCACACATTTTTCATCGTTGATTGTCCTCACATTAGACAAATAAAATATTCTTTATTTAATTTATTAATTATCCAGTTTTAATTACAATATAGTTTCATGGAATATTTTTCACAGAATATTTTGGTTGACACATTTTTTCAATTTCTTTATGAATTAGTACCAGTTTAATAAAATAGTTAATTGAAAAAACTAGTTTTACAAATTCGTCTCACCCTGATTTCAAATGTACCAAGATTCACATAAGACGCATCCAAGAATCCTGGAATACAAGATTTTTCAACAATATTCATTCATTTTTCTTACATGTATCTGTCAAGAATCATCTTTTTTTTTGAAGATTATCAAATCCTCAATGTTTCAACAAAGTTTGACAATCCATACAAGATCTTGATTCATTTAAGATCCATGTAAGATACATACAAGAATCCTAGAATACAAGATTTTTCAACAATATCTATTCAATTTATATACATGTTTCTATCAAGAATCATACATAATTCATATTTTTTGTTGGAAGATTATCAAATCCTATATGTTTCATCAAAGTTTGACAGCAAATCCATACAAGATCCATAGAAATTTTGACGATCCATACACTTTTCAAACATGAGTTCTAGGAAACCATTTACTCATATGTGGATAATTTATTCCGACCGGAATATATTATTGGAAACCACTTAAGGTACTGAGCATTTGTTAGTGAGATTCCTTGAACAAAAAAAGTGATCCGAAGCACTTTTCTCTAAGATCCCTCGAATAAAATTAGAAAACGGATAGCAAATTGCATGGGAAAATCACCAGCACATCTAATCTTGCATATAGTACGGAACTGAACTATTATCGAATTCGTGAGTTAATGAATTGAATCTATCATGAGGTAACGACATGCTCCACGTGACATGGATCTGGGTTCCCATCACATGCATAATTAAAATGGATCCAACTCCGATGAAGAAGAAACTAATCAAAGCAAATCAAAATTTGAAAGAAAAAAGAAACATATAAGATTTTTTCTTTGAAAAAGGGAGCGGCCTGGAAGCCCCCAATGCAGCCTTTCTTCCCTCCTGCCAGTGGCCATGAGCTCTCGTCGCCGGACTAGGCTCCAGCAGTGTTGGCTGCGGTGGAGGATGGGTTCCATCGTGAACTATTGTGTGATAGCATTACTTAGTTTTTCACCCGCACGCAAGTCCTTGGTGAACGTCTTTGAATCGTTTTTATGCGAATTTGACGGGAATCGCTTAAATCTGCATCAGACCGATTCAAAAGCATTAAGCTCACGCGTGCAAAGGGGGCGTTTTTTGCTTGCCCAATCCAAGCTCCAGGAAAAAGGCCGACTACATCTAAATTGTTTTGCGAATCGTGTTAGGCACACCACGGAGGCCTGCACGATTTTCTTTTTTTTTGGGGGGGCAACCGGCAGGAGCACTGCCTTTTCTATTAGAAGGGGGAAAACAAACCACGACACACTGTACAGGAGGGCATTTTTAGATTATGGTGAGAAAATGCCAGAAAACCACCATGAGGACTGGAAAGAAAAAATAAAACCTAATCCGGGTCAGCGGGGGCATGAAGTTGCCGTAGGCTCTTTCCCTCTGTTGAATGTCATCCCGAGCGATGGAGGCCACCTCAATGTAGGTAAGGCGTTTTCCAGTGAAAATTCTTCGGTTTCTTTCCTTCCAGGCGTTCTAGAGGACACAGAGCAGCCGGCCGATGAGGCGCTGTTGTGCTTTGGATGTCTTCCTATCGACCAGGTCATCCCACCATTCGGAGATGGAGGCAAAAGATTGCCCTGATTACCCACAGCCTCGTTGTCCCAATGTTGGATGGTGGTCCATACCGTCGTCGTGAAGGGGCAATCTTTGCACAGGTGGGCGACAGATTCGGGGGCAGAACCACAAAGAGAGCAGGTTGGGTCGTGAGGCCATCCTCTAGCGGCGAGCATGTCTGCAGTGAGCAGCTTTCCGTGAAGGGCGAGCCAGGAGAATAGTTTACATTTCGGCTCGGCATGAGCGGACCAGATTTTCTGTGCTTTGAACTTCGAGAAACATCCATGGAATTGCGCGTGGTAGGCAGAGCTAGCGTTGTAGATGCCATCAGCCGCGAGCGTCCATCTAATGGAATCGGGCTGGAGCGTGGACAACGTGGTGTCCTGGATGAGGTCCCATAGCTGTAGGTATTGGGCCAACTGGATGGGAGTATTTAGTCGAGCGATGGAGCGGATCCAGTTGTTGTTGCGGAGTTCCTTAGCAACAGTCCTTTTCTTCCTGGTTGCAATCCTATACAGGTCAGGTGCCTTGGTGATGATGGGGCCTAAGTCGCTCCAGTTGTCGTGCCAAAAAGAGGCATTTTCACCATTCCCCAGAGTAATTCTCGTGGATGCTCTGAAGAGCGCCATGTCAGTCGAGTTGCAGGGGAGCCTCGAACCCACCCATGTACGCTCCGGGTCAGTCCATTGTAGCCAGGGCCATCGTAGTCGCAGGGCTCTTCCGGTGCGTTCAAGGTCAGGCATGGCTAGGCCTCCCAACGCCTTAGGTCTACAGACCGTCTTCTAGTTGACAAGCGCCTTGCCCTTAGCCGCATGCTCCCCTTCGTCGCCTGCCCAGACAAAGTTCCGGGCGATCTTTGTGATCTTATTGAGCGCCCAGGTAGAAAGAGGAATGGCCGTGGCATGGAATGTAGCAGTGGCCATAAGGACCGATTTTGCGAGGGTTATCCTCCCGGGTCGCGCGATGTTTTTCCTGTACCATCCCGAAAGTTTTCTGGCGATTTTGTCGAGGAGGGGTTGGAGGTCCACTTTGCGAAGGCGACGGATGTGGAGCGGTAGTCCTAAGTACTTTCCGGGGAAGGTAGCAAGTTTGGTCGGGAAGGATGACAGCAGATCTGCGATGTTGATCTGCCCGCAATGCACCGGAAAGACCTCCGAATTTGCCAAGTTGGTGACGAGCCCACTGGCCCGACCAAAGCACTTAATAATCTCAGAGATGGCGACGAGCTCCTCTTTCACCGGGTTGACAAAAATTCCGGCATCATCGGCATAGAGGGAGATTCTGCAGGTAGTCGATCTGGAGTGGATGGGGCTTAGAAGCCCGCTCGATGTCGCTTTGGCCAGGATGTGCTGCAGCGGGTCGATGGCGAGGATGAATAGCATGGGGGAGAGGGGGTATCCCTTTCTAAGTCCGCGGGCATGCCAGAAAGGCTTGCCAGGATTGTCGTTGAGGAGGATTCTCAAGGATGTAGAGGCCAGGGAGAGACAGACCCAGTTGCGCCAGGTCGGGCCGAAGCCTAGGGCAGTCATCACCTCGATAAGGTAGGCCCATCCAACTGAGTCGAAGGCTTTTGATATGTCCAACTTCAGGAAAAAACTCGGGGTCTTCGAGGAGTAGAGCTCTCTAATGAGGTTCTGCACATGTAAAAAATTGTCGTGGATGCTCCTCTTCTTGACGAAAGCACTTTGGCATTTTGAGACGATGTCTGGTAGCCTCGGGGCCAGACGGTTGGCGTGGAGCTTGGATAAGATCTTTGACAGGCTGTGGATAAGGCTGATAGGCCTGTAGTCTCCCACGGATGCGGCGTCTGCCTTCTTTGGGATCAGTATGATATTGGCAGAAGGTTGACGTAGTTTGCCCAGAGTTTGGACATATGGGAAATGGCGTTGATGACGTCGTTCTTGATAGTGCCCCAGCAAGATTTGAAGGAAACTCCAATAAAGCCGTTAGGTCCCGGTGCTTTCACCGAAGGCATGGAGAAGACCGCCTCCTTAATCTCATCATCGTCGAAGGGGGCGTTGAGGTCGGTTAGGTCGTGAGGGGTGTAGCCGAGGCCGTCCCAGTTGAGGCAGACCTGCCTAGGCGCTCTTGTCCCAAGCAAGTCGATGAAATGATTCAGGAGCACCTCCTCTTTGTCCTTGGTCGTGATAGCCATGCCACCCACGGTGGCGAGTGATTGGATAAAGACCTTCCTGCGACGACCATTCACCCTTGTGTGGAAGAGCTTAGTGTTGGCATCGCCCAGGCGGATCCAAGTAAGTCTCGATCTCTGCCGTAGCTTGATTTTCTGGATGGCTAGCATCCCGACATAAGAAGCTTTGAGTCGTCTTCGCAGCTCTCTTTTCGTCATCTGATAAAGCTCTAGATTCCTCTGCGAGGTCAAACCTCCATATAAGCTCTTTGGCCATGGCTATCTGATGGCACAGAACACCTGTGCATTGTCGTTGCCACTTCTTGAGGGCCTTCGCAGTGCGGGACAATTTTATGTGAATTCTGCGAATGGGGTCCATGACCTGGATGTCCTTGTGCTAGGCCTCCTCGACAGTTTCCTTAAAGCCTTCCATACGCAGCCAGTACTGTTCGAATTTGAACGAGGACTTTCTGGTCGTGGCCACACATCCTTGGAGCAGAAGAGGGGAATGATCGGAGCAAGCCGAGGTGATGGCCTGAAGATGTGCGTCCGGGAAGAGAAAGTCCCAATCGTCCGAGTAGAAAACATGGCCGATCTTGGTGAGAACCGGGTCGGCCTGGGCGTTTGACCAAGTGAAACGTCTTCCGACCATGCGCAGGTCTTTTAACTGTAAGAAGTCTCTTGCCTCTCTAAACTTGCGGATGAGACGGTGGTTGATGTTTAGGTTGTTCTTGTCAGAGGCTTTCGTGATGAGGTTAAAGTCGCCGACCAGGAGCCATTCATCTCTGACGAAAGGTTTAAGGGATCTGAGTTCCTCGATGAAGGCAAGCTTCTCCGGATCCCCTCCTCGAGCATGGTGATCGTAGCGGAAAGCGTGTGATCCGTAATGTGGGGGTCCGACAAAGTGAAGAAAGCACTTGAGGCTGCTAAAATGATGCCTCCCCGAGTGCCAGAGGCCGGAAGGCAGGCGTAGTTAGCAGTGAAATTTGGGCCGAGCGTGGCGGATATTATCGCATCATTGACATTGCCGAGTTTGGTTTCCTGAAGACAGATGATAGAGGCGTGCGAGTCCCACACCATATCACGAACGGCGTCGCGGCGAGCAGGACTGTTCAGACCCCTTGGGTTCCAATTCAGCAGATTAACATTCTTTTGCGACATAAGGAGACCTAGGAGACACGTGAAGGAGGTCGAGGCTCGTGGCAGAGAGGCAGAGGGACCCTGCGATCGAAGCCTAGTACATAGCTGGCGTTGGAGCGGCCTTTGAAGGAGGCCTAACGAAACATGAAGAAAAAGCATGGGTGCCAAGCACACCAATGACGTAGGGCCGCTGCCCTTGGTTGCTCTGAACAAAGTCTGAGCTACACATCTACTTCCCAGGTCTTCACGGGGAGGTCCTGGGTCGCCGTCGGGCCTTTTTTCTTGAGCTTCTTAACCTGCTTGACTAGTGCGTCCATAGCCTGAATTGCGACGGCAGCAAGAGGAGCACGCAGAAACATCTGCTGATACGCGTCGCGTGACTCCTCGTCGAACGATTCCTCCGGCGCCAGGATCCCGCAGACTTGAGCGATGACCTCCTGGACTGCCTCAGCCCCGTCCTTGAGCTGCCGGGCCTTTTTCTTGACGGCAAGACGTCCACTTCTTCTGGGGGAGCCCGCGGGCAGCCTCGCCTTCTTCTTGCGCGCCGGCGGGGTGGAGATGAGCGGCAGTGGCTTTGGCAGGGCCAGTTCCCCCACGAAGCGCTTCAGCGGCGACCCGAGACTGTCTTTGTCGGGGGAGTCGATGTCGCGAGCTGGGAGCGTGAGCAGGTTGGCGCCGCTGGTATCATCTTCGTCTTCGCCAGTAGGAGGGGTGGGGCCGTCGCCGCTTGTCCCTGCCGCATGCCGCACGGACGGCGACACCAGGGTGGAGGATGCGTGCCAGGCTTCAGTCCCAGGGGCGTCCAGCGAGCCAGATGGCGCCCCAAGCTCCAGGCGTGCCAGCAGGCACGTTACGGAGGCGAGTGATCCATCCGCCACGAGCTCCAGCCCCGCGATGCCACTACGGGCAGCCTCCTGCCCTAGGCTGTCGTCATGGACGTTTCGGGCAGCGAGGCCAGAAAGGGGCTGCCGTGTCGCCGTAGCGGTCTCGAGCCTGGCGAGGAGGTCCGAAGCACGGGAGGTCGAGCTTCTCAGGGCGGCGGACTCGGCGATGATGGGCTCGATGGCGTCGGCCAGCAGCGAGGACAGCTCCAGGCGTAGTACCTCCGCCTGCTCCGCGAGAGCCGCGCGCAGCTCCAAAGCAGAGATGAGAGAAGGCCCGTGTCCAGCTCCATCAGGCAGCGGGGCAAGACGTGGCGCGGTGGGGGTGGTGGGTGCCACACCCGTGGCGGCTCTGTGCCGCCCGTGGCTGGAGCTTCCCGTCTATCTGTGGCACGGCGAGCGAGAGTGTTCACGGCGGAGACTGCCTTCCGCATCACGGTGGCCCCCATGGTCCTTGCGCCCACGACGCGCCGCATCCTCGTCATCACGATCATCCCGGCGGTAGCGGTGGAGGCGCGGGTGGTCGTCGCCACGCCTGCCGCGGCTGCTGAGCGCTGCAGCACGCGCCGCGGCCTCGACGTCCTCGAGCTCGGGGATGGGGGCCGGAGGCTGTCCATCGACGGTGAGGTAGTGCCAGTCGAAAGACACCGGCGTTGGCTTGAAGGCGTTTGCGTCGGTGCAGAGGCCGAAGAAGTCCAGCGGCGCAGAGGAGAAGTCCTCCATCTTGTCGAGGTGCACGATCACCCGGAACGTGGCGCCACGTTTGCTCCCTGTGGGCCTGAACTCGTCGACGAACACCTCCGAGGCCACGCCGCCCACTCCGCGGCTGGTGAAGGTGAGCCAGACCACCTTCGGGATCGCGCTGGGATTGGCTGTCCACGCCCAGCAGTCGAGGGAGCCTGCGCTGGACATCAAGACAGAGCCGTCGTCGAGGCGGTCGAAGGAGCAGCGACGCGCGATGATTCGCTTGGCGACGTAGGGCGTGTGCCCGTAGGCAGGCACACCCTCCAGGCAGAGGCGCACGTGGTAGGACATCGAGGCCCCGAAGGCATTCTACAGCGGGCGCCACGGGCGGAGCTGCAGCAGAGCGCCGTCGGCCTTGATGCGACTCCTCTTGAGCACCTCGGAACAATGCTCCTTGTGCTCGAATTTGAGCAGGAATTGCCCAGGCTGGTAGGGGCCGGTGGTGAGGTCGCGGTGACTGAGCCGGAATTCTTTGCGGACGGCCCGGTCGATGGAGAGCGCCTCGATCTTGCGGTTGCCGCCGATGGGCCGGGCGATGGCCGCCGTGGCCGCCCATTGCTTCATGTCCCGGTCCAGGTCGAAGGAGTTTCTATCACTGTTGAGCCCCACATGGGACAAGATAATGGATCCCTTGGGAGAAAGCAATCCGACTCTCCTGGGAGTTGTACAATGATCGAAGCAATACACTCTACATGTTTTAATTAGTGTGTATCATCATACATACTAATGTTAATACTACTACTACATTAGTACACCTTTAACTTAGCCTAATTAGCATAGGCCATGTCCAATGGGCCATTGAGCCATCATTCCAGTAGACGACCTTTGTTGCATGAGGTCCTGCTGCTTTGCCATCCTCTGCAAGACCTTGGTGAGCTCCACGTCCCTCTCGGAGTCGAAGTACAAAAAGTCGGTGTCTAGCGCGTTTTCCGTGTCATCCAGTCCGCCATGAGTAATGTCGCTGGAGAAGTAGTCAACGGGGTGATCTGGATACGCGATCTTGCGTGCGGACTCCCGGCCATAGTAGCAACGACCTGTTGGCGGAACCAGATTTTCAGCATATAAACAAATAAAATCTACATTTTAAGAAAAAAAATAGGTAACACTTTAAGTTGTACTCAGCTTACCCATGTCATACGGCTGGGGCAGAGGGCAGTGTTAGATAGATCTCAATGTGTCTGGGCCCAACGGCCCAGCACGCCCCTATCCGCGCCTTGATCGGGGGCGCCCAACCCTATCTGGTTGGCGGGCCCCTGTCGCCGCGCTATATAAAGTGGTGGGGGCTGGCAGCGCACGGTACGAGGTTCACCGCTGTGCCAACACCCCACCTACATCCCTACCGATCTAGGGTTTTAGCGCGAGCCGACGGGAAGCACCGCCACCATCAAGACACCCACGCCCCCTTTCCCATGGCCAACGACGGCGGGTCCAGCTCCGGCACTAGTTCGGGCATCCCCTCTGGCTCGTGCTTCTCGAGCCAGGGAGCAGGTGGTTCCTCTCCTCTCAGATCCCTTTCTCTCTCTCGCAGTTACATGTCTAGATATGCAGAGATAAAGTGCTACCGAATAGATCTAGACTAGTTGATGCAAATAGTATTACAACATTGGTATCAGAGCCACTAGTGGCTAGTTTGTTCGGTGCAAAAGAAATTCAAAAGAAAACCTAGATCTGAAAGTGCGCCTGCCCTACGGCCGCGCCGTTCCTCTCGATCTAGATGAGCATCAGTATGAGGCATCTAGACGAAGAACAAACCCCCTCGGGGGCAAAGTAAAAGTCCTAGATCTAAACCCCAAAGAAACGCCAAAGAAATCCCAGATCCCGCAAGATAGACAGAAAGATCCCACCTCCCAGATCCCAAACCACCCCAAAGAAAACCCCAAAGGCCCGAAATTTCTCAAAAAAAAAAAAAGGTGAGCCGGCCGTTGCCGGCAAAAGGGCACTTCCTCTTGGCCACTTGACGGCGGCGCACCCACCCGCCGGTGGATGCGCTCGCCGGCAAGGAGCCAAGGGAGCGCCGCAGGGTATCACCGGAGCGGAGCAGAGGGAGGGGCGCGCCGTGGCGGCCACCTCGCCTCGCCCGACTCGCGGGCTCGCTCGCTGGAGCGGAGCAGAGGGAGGGGCACGCTGGAGGGCGGCCACCTCGCCCCGCCTCGTGCTCGTCGAGCCGGGCGCCACGGCCGGAGGAGCGCCCAGAGCTGCCGCCTCACCTCGGTCTAGCGCGGGCCGCCACGACGCGTGGGGAGGGAAGGGGCCAGTGGCCGCCTCGGCCACTCCGCCGACGACGCGGGACAGAAGCGCCAGGGCCGAGCGGTGCACGCGGTGAAGGCGCGGAGGAGCGGCGGTGACCACGCGGGGCGGCCGCGCGCGGGACGCGGCGCCGCCGCGGTGGCCACGCGGGTGAGGGGTAAGGGGGAAAAGTGAGGATTAGGGTTAAGGGGGCGGCGGCCGGGGGGGTTCTTATACCCCCGAGACGCGCGCTGCGCCGTCGGATCTAGGGCGGGCGCGATGGAGGGCCAGGATGAAGCGGCGCGGGGGGGGCGCGCAGGGCGGGCCACGCGGGCAGGCCGCGGAGCCGAGGCCGCCGGCATTGGGCGAGGCAGCCATCAGGCGGCGGCCAGCAAGCTGCGCGGCCATGCGGTGGCCGACGCGAACGGGCCACGCGGGCCACGCGGTGTGCACAGCTGGGCGGGCGCCGCCAGGCCGGTGTTGGGCTGCTGCGCACTGGCCACCTTTTTGGCCCAGTGGGGCGTTTTTTCTTTTACAGTTTTCTGTTTTTTTTACAGAGCTGTTTTTTACTGTTTTTGCTAAGTTTTAAACAGTTTTTTGTATAGTTTTCTCTAGTCCTTTTACTTTTGAGTATATTGTGACTAGAGAACATTATAAAGGCAGATTTTTTCTGTAAAGTTCAAAGTATAAAGAAAGTTATTATTAAGTTTCCGCTGCAAATAGTCTTTGTTTCAAATTTGCAAATGTATGGTTTAAATTGCAACAAATGCAATAAAAGTTGATTAAATCTTGACATAAAGATGTGATTAAAGTGATTATGCCTCATGCTATTAATTGACCAACGTTATTAATAATCATGACCATAATCTTTTTCCTATTAAGTATTAAAGGTGCATTTAAATTTATTTCTGCCCAACGGTGATGTATTTTTAAATAGCACGAAACGATTGCATGCTTAATTTATACCAACGTTGAATTAACGCATACAGTTGTTTTACTTGGTGATCTCACATCTTTTGTGATTTTCAGGAGGTCTCAACCTCATGGCATGTTTGAAGGACATCCCGCTCCTAAGGGGGGACAACTACTCCGAATGGAGGAAGAAAGTTGACTTGGCGTTCGTATGCGCTGAAGTGGATTGGGTGGTTGACACCAAGCAACCAATCAAGCCCGATGACCCGGTTAGGGGTGCTGCAGAAGAAAGTGCTGACTTTGAGAAAAGGAAGAGGGACCATGCCCCGTTGGAGCTGGCCTACTCTATTGATAACCAGAAATGGGTGAATGCCAACAAGAAGACTCTGGCATTCGTAAAGAACACAATTGAGAACGCAATAGTGGGCTCAATTGGAGAGTGTATACCGTAGGTAGTATCTCGCCAAGATAAAGAGCCAGTTCTGGCTCTTCAAAGATATGCACCAAATTAAAGCAGCTGGTTACTGAAAAGTACACGGGAGGACCCCACGGAATAAGAGAGCACATCTTGAGGATGTCAAACATGGCAGCAAAACTCAAGCCCATGGATGAGGACCTCGAGTTAAAGCCAGCACTCTTGGTGCACCTTGTGATGGCCTCACTTCCACAGCCTTTTGAAAACTTTGTAATAAACTATAATATGTCCCCTGAAAAGTGGGACATAGAAAAGACCATTGGGATGTGCTCCCAGGAAGAGGAAAGGTTGAAAGCCCTTCATGGCGGTTCTATGAACTTCGTGAAGGACAACAGGAAGAGAGGCTTCACAGGTGGCAACCATGGTGGCTCACCCTCCAAGCCCCATGGCAAGGGCCCAATGCAGCACCAGTACCAGCATCTCCAGTCCACCCCTAGGGAGAAGGATCAGTGCCATCACTGCAAAAAGACTGGGCACTACAAGAAAGACTGTCCAGTTTGGCTAAAGTACATCATGGCCAAAAATGGTAAAGATATTGTTTCTTTTGTTAATGAATCCTTGTATGAAAAGTTTACTAGATCCACTTGGTGGATTGATTCTGGAGCAACTGTTCACGTTGCCAATTCTTTACAGGGGTTCCATTCGACAAGGACCACGCCAAGAAGAGAAAGATGCATTGAAGTGGCGAATGGAATAGAAGCGTATGGAGGCCATTGGTGACGTCCCTCTGGAGCTGGCTGATGGCTCTTTGCTTTTGCTCAAAGATGTGCTTTTCGTTCCTTCATTACATAGGAATTTAATAAGTGTTTCCTGTTTGGACAAAGATTCTTACGAATGTTATTTTGGAAATGGCAAGTGTGCCATTTGGTTGAAAGACAAATGTGTGGGTGTTGCTACATTATTTGATAAGTTATATTTGTTATCCCTACATGAGAAAGTTTTTTCTGTGTGTGATGTGAATGAAAAAGTTTCCTTGTCGAACAAAGAACAAAAGAAAAGAAAGCGAACTCTCGACTCATCGAAACTATGGCACTGCAGACTAGGCCATATTTCGAGGGGAAGAATAGAAAACCTCGTTAAAAATGAAATTCTTCCTCCGTTAGAGTTCTCCGACATAGAACAATGCATAGATTGCATTAAAGGAAAGTATGTCAAACAAATTAAAAAGGGTGCAAACCGAAGCATAGCTACACTAGAAATAATCCACACGGATATTTGTGGACCGTTTCCGGTGAAAAGTGTGGATGGCTATGATTCATTCATAACATTCACAGATGATCACTCCAGGTATGGTTATATTTATCCAATTAAAGAAAGATCTGAAGCGTTGGATAAATTTAAAATTTTCAAAGCTGAAGTAGAAAATCAGCACGATAAAAGAATCAAAATAGTTCGGTCCGATCGTGGGGGGGAGTACTACGGTCGGCATACTCCATATGGTCAAGTACCAGGACCCTTTGCACGGTTCCTGCAAGAAAACGGAATAGTCGCCCAAAGATTCTATGCCGGGCGAACCTCAAAGAAACGGAGAAGCTGAAAGGCGAACTGCATCCTTATGGATATGGTGCGCAAAGATGATGAGCTATTCCACCCTCCCATTGGGATTGTGGATGGAGGCACTTAAAACCGCCATTCATATTCTCAACAGAGTACCAAGTAAGTCGGTGCCCAAAACACCGTATGAATTGTGGACAGGCAGAGTCCCCTCTCTGCACCACTTGAGGGTCTGGGGGAGCCCAGCTGAGGCAAAAGTTTTCAATCCAAACATTGCAAAGTTAGACCCCAAAACAGTATCTTGCCATTTTATTGGCTATCCAGATAAGTCCAAAGGCTATCGTTTCTACTGTCCCGACAGATACACAAAGTTTGTAGAAACGAGACATGCAGTCTTCTTGGAGGACGAATTGATGAGGGGGAGTACGGTAGCTAGGAAAATTGATCTTGAGGAGAAGAGGGTGCATGCACCTAATCCGATGACTCAGGAGCCATTTTTCTCGCTACCTGTTGTGCCATCATCTACAACCCCTGAGGTTGTGGTGGCACTGTTGTGACTCCACGCTGTGACAACAATGGGCGAAAGTTTGAACCTGTCCATCAGAGCCACCGAGCCCACCGTTGAGCACGAAGGGAGCCGTAACAGCCACCTCATCAGAAATGTGCCTGAACCCGAGGCAAGAAATGAGCAAGAGTCTGATGAACTCAGACGGTCTAAAAGAGAAAGAAGACCAGCCATTTCCAAAGAAATCTACAAAGTTTACAATGTAGTTCATATGGAGGGCGATCCTACCACATATGAAGAAGCCATGAGTAGCCCTCACTCAGCCAAGTGGGTGGAGGCAATGGAAGATGAAATGATATCGATGAGTTCCAACAATGTTTGGGACTTAGAGGAAATTCCCAAAGGAGCCAAAACAGTAGGATGCAAGTGGGTCTACAAAACAAAGTATGACTCCAACGGGAATGTAGAAAAGTACAAAGCTAGACTCGTGGCAAAAGGCTTCACGCAAAGAGAAGGCGTAGATTACAATGAGACTTTTTCTCCGGTCTCATGTAAGGACTCCTTCAGAATCATCATGGCACTAGTTGCACATTTTGATTTAGAGTTACATCAAATGGATGTCAAGACGGCATTTCTAAATGGAGATTTAGAAGAAAATGTTTACATGAAACAACCCAAGGGTTTTTTCATGGAGGGGAAGGAACATATGGGATGCCGCCTAAAGAAATCCATTTATGGGTTAAAGCAAGCCTCTAGGCAGTGGTATTTAAAGTTTAATGATACCATTAAAAGATTTGGATTCAAAGAAAATGTTGAGGACAATTGCATTTATGCAAAGTTCAAAAGTGGGAAATATATTTTCCTAATTCTATATGTGGATGACATTCTGCTAAAGTGATGTTAGTCTACTACTAGAAATAAAGAAGTTCTTGTCATCAAACTTTGACATGAAAGACCTTGGTGAAGCATCTTATGTTTTGGGCATAGAAATTCACCGAGAGAAAGAATGGAGTGTTAGGACTGTCAGCAGAAGCGACAGAAAAGATTTTAAAGAAATACAATATGCATGCGAGTAATTCAACACCTGCTCCCATAGTCAAGGGCGATAGTTTTGGGAAATCCCAATGTCCAAAGAATCAATATGAGATCGAGCAAATGAAGTCAGTACCATATGCTTCGGCTGTTGGAAGCTTACAGTATGCACAAGTGTGCACTTGCCCTGACTTAGCATTTATCACCGGGGTACTCGGTAGATATCAAGAGAATCCAGGCATAGAGCACTGGAAGATGGTAAAGAAAGCTTTGCGTTATGTGCAAGGCACAAAAGGCCTCATGCTAACATATAGACGATCTGATTCCCTAGAGATAAAAGGGTATTCAGATGCAGATTTTATGGAGATAAAGACGAAAGTCCACGACTGGTATGTCTTTACTCTCGCAGGAGGTGCTATTTCGTGGAGAAGCGCCAAACAGTCAATAGTTGCATCATCTACGATGTATGCAGAATTTATAGCATGTTATGAGGCCATGGGACAGGCGTTATGGTTAAAGAAATTCTTACCCGACTTGAAAGTGGTTGACTGCATCAGCAGGCCACTAAAGATGTACTGTGACAACGAGCCCGCAGTATTCTATGCTCACAACAACAAGTCGAGTAATGCTTCAAAGTCTATAGATATAAAGTATTATGTTGTGAAGGACAAAGTCCAGGATCAAACTATAAGTCTCGAGCATATAAGGACAAAGGATATGCTTGCGGATCCGCTAACGAAAGGCTTACCACCCAATGTGTTCAAAGAACACATAGCCGGCATGGGTTTAACGGCAAGCCTATGATTCCTGGACCATCGAGGCCCAAAAGTAACAGAATTTGTTTCAGAACATGAAGGTATATAGTAGCTGTCTGATTCTATCGGCAATTGAGCTGAGACGATGAAACATGCTCTATGTGTCATTCTGTGATGAAATAAGTAAAGAACAAAGTTAAAAGTAAAGTCGAGATCTAGGGGGAGAATGTTAGATAGATCTCAACGTGTCTGGGCCCAACGGCCCAGCACGCCCCTATCCGCGCCCTGATCGGGGGCGCCCAACCCTATCTGGTTGGCGGACCCCTATCGCCGCGCTATATAAAGTGGTGGGGGCTGGCAGCGCACGGTACAAGGTTCACCGTTGTGCCAACACCCCACCTACATCCCTACCGATCTAGGGTTTTAGCGCGAGCCGACGGGAAGCACCGCCACCACCGCACACCCATGCCGTCGCCCCCTTTTCCATGGCCAACGACGGCGGGTCCAGCTCCGGCACCAGCTCGGGCATCCCCTCTGGCTCGTGCTTCTCGAGCCAGGGAGCAGGTGGTTCCTCTCCTCTCAGATCCCTTTCTCTCTCTCGCAGTTACATGTCTAGATATGCAGAGATAAAGTGCTACCGAATAGATCTAGACTAGTTGATGCAAATAGTATTACAACAGGCAGCACATGGATGTCTTTGACTGACTGCCATGAAATTCGGCAAAGAAGAGCGTGTTCCGGCAAAGAAGAGCGTGTTCCTCAAGGTGGATTTGGTTGCCGCCATGAAATTGACGTGGTAGCATTGGTCGAAGCCAGAGTAACCACCAGTTATGGCGACTCCGCATATGAAATCCAGATCATATTTCGGTTCCAAAGGATGGCCAAGTGCGTATTCCTGGAGAAGCTGTTTGATCTTGCCGCGGATGAACCTCTGCTGCTGATCGTAGGCTTCCCTCTTGCTCGCGAGAATTCTCAGCTCCGTCTTGGAGAGGGGTTTTTTGCTCTGAGGAAGACGAGGCCGTCGTTGGATCGTCATCGCCGAGGATTCTTCTGTGAGGATGCTGTGTATCTGGGTTAAGGACTCGTAAGAGAGGGCAGTGTTGTTGGCGATGGCCCTCGTCATCAGCGACCCCAGCCGATCCAGCTTGGTCGGTGCCAGGGACGCAAAAAGTGCTGCCATGGCAGAGGCTTCCGGGTGCTGAGCGGCGGCGGTGGCAGCCATGAATGGGTTTGGAGAGCTCCCTTGGTGCTGTAAATGTGGCTGTAGCATGGCGGAGAGGTCGCACTGCGCATAGCAGAGGTACTTGAGGATCTCGTGCAGCGGCAGCTTCTGGCCGGAGGTGGCATGGAGGAGGGCAACGAGGCCGTGTAGGGAGCGGGACACGGCTCGAAGCATGGAGAGCGTGTCGAGGATGTCGTGCGGCTTTGTGCGGCAGTAGTCGGCGACCGGCAGAGGGAAGTTGGCGTCGTACCAGACGGCGCTGAGGATGATGTTGGAGACTGGGTCCATGGGCCCGTAGCAGTGGCCGGCGAGGAGGACCCCGCGGACGTGTTGGCGCGCAGCATGGCGGGGTAGCACGGCGAGCGCCTTGAGGTAGAAGCCATGGATGGCGCCGTAGAGGGACATCTCCAGTGACCGGGCATATGGGCACGCGTCGGCCTCGGCGTCGAGAGACCGGACGAACGCGCATGGGGAGTCTCGCGGCGATGCAGCGCGCGTGGAGTAAGAGGATAGGGTGGAGTCCATGTCCTGAGGATGCCTCAGGGACGCGATGTGGTCACCTGCTCCTTGGACGATGGTGACGGTGGTGTAGGCGATCCGGCCATCTCTGAGGTCAGCACGGCTCGTAGTGCGCTCGGCTACAGGTCCTTCAAGCGGCGATGGCGGCATGTCGGTCATGGCAGAGGCGTCGTCTTGGTGGCGAAGCACGTGGAGGACGGTCACGATGTCGTGGACGGCGAGCCTATTTGTGCGGTCTTGGTGCCGCAGAACGGGGGCGAGCATCTGGAGGCGCTCCTGGGGCAGCCATGTCGTGGCGAGCGATACGAGGTTGTCCGGGAAAGGGTGGCCAACACGCGTGGCAGCGAGCCGGAGTGAGTTCTTTGTCCTCCCGGAGCGAGGGTCGGGTGGCGCAGGCCGGACGGCGTACAGGTCGTGCTCGACTAGCAGGACGGCCATGGCGAGGTCGGCGCGCGCCCACACGAGGTACCGGCCGGCCTGCTCCGCCGTGAGCAAGCCGAAGTAGGCGCGCATGAAGTCAAGGAGGCACAGGCTGCCCATTCATCCCTTCTCCTCTCGGGGCGGCAAGAGTTCGAGCGCGATGATGACGAAGATACGAAACCGTCCGGGAGGAGGGAAACGGTGTTGAGGATGATGTTGGTGACGGGGTCGAGGAGGCCGAGGCAGAGGCCGCCTCGATCGACTAGCTGGGCCATGTCGATGTCGTCCGGCATGTCCTCGACGGGCAGCCGCCGGAAGGCCTCCTCGTAGAGGTCGAAGAGGATGCCACGGAGAGACCCGGCTGTGGCGTCTGAGATGTTGTGGTCGGCGAGGCCATGGTCGGCGGTGAAGCAAGAGATGAGCCCCCTAGTCGGGTCGTAGGGCTGCAGGAGCAGCGGTGGCGACATGGGCAATGACACCGTTTCCCTCCTCCTCGTAGAGTTCTCGGTCGAGAAGGATTGATATTTTGTTTTGGGCGCTCAGGGTTACCGTCTACAGTATATATGAGTCCCGGTCCTTCGCCGGCAGGCACGTACGGCCGGTGCCGTGTGCGTTATGAATAGGGCTCCGCGAGACACAAGAAACCCCCAGGAGAGTGACGTCAGCTGCCCCCGATCAAAGAATTTGAAAGAAAATTCATCGAAAACAGGATGAAACTTACCTAATTTAAACTTGATTAGGGCATCTCTAACCGATCCCCTAAAATCCTTTAGAGGAGTAAAATCGGCAGGAGACGCACCTAACCGATCTCTAAAAGGTTAGAGGAGTATATTTTTACTCATCGGAGGAGTAAACCGAGGGACCAACTCCTAAATTTACTCCTCGGCCACCACTTCTAAGAAAAAACTCCCGCCTCCCGATCTCCACCTCCCATCCTCCGCCGTTCTTTCCCGCCCGCCTCCCCGGTGGCGCCGATGTCTCCAACTCCGCCCGAAATCGACGCGCAACTCTCCGGCGCACCTTCTCCGACCATCCCGCGTCTCCGACGCCGCGACACTGCCACAATCAGAGATCTCCGTCGCGACCGCGGGTCAGAAAAGGTTGGGGGCCAAAAACGTGGTCCGGTCGGCTGACACGGCCGTCAACGCCTTCGGAAAGGCCGGCGACAAGCACGTGGAGGCTCCCGAGGTGGTGTCGCGTCCTCCCCTTGCTCCTGTGGCCAGCCGGAGGCAGAGCAAGCCGACTCCGGCCAAACTGGCTCTTACGGAGGCGGCGGCCAAGAAGAAGAGGAAAAGGGCCGCGACTGCGCTTCTGAAGGCTACACCGGCCCCTTCAACGCGCAAGGCCTCGCCGGCGAACCCTCCCCTAGGCCGGACACCGCGGGCGGCCATTGTCAACGTTGACGAGCGCGAGGTGTTCGATGGATCGTCGGCAAGGTAGAAAATTTCTTTTCCTCCTCGGCTCTCATTGGTTGGCGAAAAATTTCTTTTTCTCCTTGCCTCTCATCGGTTGGCGATTTTTAGACACACGGTGATGTTGTTTTGATGATATGTAGTGCGGTGGAGGAGGAGTTGGCCGGCTTCATGACACAATTGGAGAGTAGCCATGCCGCCGGATCGACGACCTCCACTTCGATGATGATGATGTTGAGGTCACCGCCGAGCAAGGAGAGGTGGAGGAGGAAGATGTTGAGGTCACTGCCGAGCAACAAGAGGTGGAGGAGACACAAGGAAGCACAAAGAAGACAAGAGCCACCAACTATGGCAAGAAAGAAGACGTTGCATTGTGCTATGATTGGATGAATGTCTCACTCGATGCATCGGTTGGCACTGACCAGTCGAAGGACAAATTTTGGGCTCATGTCGAGAACTACTACAACAACACCGTCACCGTGTCGATCACTCGCACACAAGGCTCTATCGGCCACCGGTGGGGTGCCATTGTTGAGCAATGCAACCGTTGGTCTGGTTGTGTTGATCAATTGCACAACAACCCACCTAGTGGAGTGCCCGTGGCAGAGTATGAGCCACACATCCAAAACCTCTACAAGCTACGCAACAAGAAGAATGGTGGCAAAGCTTTCACCTTGCAACATTGGTATGCCGAGCTTGTTGGCAATGAAAAGTGGGTGCGGAGGAATTGGGAGACCAC
This sequence comes from Avena insularis, assembly GCA_023614405.1. Lineage (NCBI taxonomy): Eukaryota > Viridiplantae > Streptophyta > Magnoliopsida > Poales > Poaceae > Avena > Avena insularis. Next base: position 451,762,936 of record CM042691.1, on the reverse strand, counting down.
TCCAAAGAGGTCAAGGTGAGCATCTCCGTCGAGGCCAATGATGAGGAAGATGAAGACCCACACAAGAGGCCCGAGGGGCAAAAGCTTGCAAAGGAGAGGAAAAAGAGAGGTGCACAAGGAGGAGGATACAAAGAAGAATTACATGTTATGGTTGAGACCAAGAAAGCCTTGGCGGCCGAGAGGAGAGATGAGAAGGCGGCAAGGTGGGCCGAGCTCAAGGCAATGGAGGAGGAGAAGTGGAAGAAGAAGATGGACGCCGAGGAGAGGAGGGTTGCACTTGAGGAGGAGAGGATAGCAAAAAAAAGATCGATGGGCGTGCTATCATGTTCATGGACCCAAGCAACATGGATGCCATAGCTAGAAAATATTGGGATCTCACTCGAGCAAAGATCCTTCAATGATCTTTTGGTGGAGGTGCTCGTGGTGGTGATGATGGTGTTGGCCTAGGAGGAGGATGAGGAGATGAGTTCTTCGGAGATGATGCTTGAGTTCTTCGGTGATATGTTGGTGGTTTCTTTTGGATCAAACAAGGTCAATAGCTTCTTTTTGGGAGACCTTGATCAATGATGGTGATAGTCTCTATGCATGTTTTATTTCGATGTGTTCGATTCGATAAACTATGCCTATGTATGTTGTTTAAGTGTTGTGTTGCTTGTGTTTGAATTGTCCATATGTTTAAATTGATTGTATGAACTCTACGTAAGATGTATGAATGTATATGTGGAATGCTAGAGAGAAATGGGACAAAAACAAGTTTTACTCCTCTAAAGTTTAGAGGATCGGTTCGAGATGCCCTAAACATTGAAACATACTAGGTGGGTATGCGCGCTTCGCCGTGCCACCTGCAACATGCTTTATGCACTGTGTGTTAGTCGTGGGGATGTGCACGCGTTCTTCTCTCTCAGTTTATGGGAGCACTTGTGGTGTCGTGGTTCTCGCCATTGTGGCTCTGTGTGTGTTCACATGTGGATGAAATGGTGTCATTGGAGAATGATGTTATGATTGAACGGCGGCCGGAAACCCTAGCAAGGAGGGGGATCAGAAGTAGAGGCAAAGACCGAGGGGTGGCCTATGGGCTTTGGACCGAGACATGTCAGAGAAGAGAAGACACACAAGGAAAAAAGAAAACATGTCCACATAAGAGCGAGTTGAGCTGGGCAAAGATGACAATAACGACGTCGTCGTAATTTCTCTTGGCCAAGGAGAGCTCCTAGGAGGCGTGAGGCCTGGGCTCCTCCATTGGATTGAGGAGGAGAAGAGGCGAGGTGGCTCGCTGGCCGGTAGCATCGTAGACCACTCACCCCGCCGCCACCTTTACCCCCTCTAGCGCACCTCTTCCTTAACCCTAAATTTACACATGTCGCCCCGCCGCCGCATGCATCCCTCCACCGGTCTACGTCGCAGAAAAGACATCCCCGACACGCTCTCCTCGTCACCGTATGGCAGCCCTCGCAGACGCATTGGGCGGGATCGTGCCCTCATCCTAGACGGCAGCCGCGAGCCAGGTCACTCCTCCATAGTGCCCATCCGGTGTACCTCCTGCGGGAGGGCCTCTACCCCCGCTCATCGTGCCTCCTGCTCGGCGGGGTGAGCGGAGGGGACAACGACTGGAGGAGCAGCGCGGCTGGTCGCTGCTACGTGTGGAGAGGTGGGCTTGGTCGACGGCACCGGTCGTCGATGCGTGTGGAATGGCGGGCCTCGACTTGAGCAGGGGTGAGCGGCGACGACGAGGTGAGGGGGGGCGAGGAAGAGGCTAGGGAAATCCTAGCTCTCCATGACATAGCACCATGCGAGCGAGGCATGGGAGTTTTCTTGATATGGGAGTCGGGGATGCGGAGAAGACCAAAGAAACCATCGCACCCCCCCCCACACACACACACAACACCTGCCTACCCACACCAGTTGTGTTACACGCACATGTGAACGGCACAGTCCCACACGATAGCGCCAGGAGGCCTCAGGAATGCCGCAAGTGGCCTCAGAGCACAGGGTGAGCACCACGCTTAAGCTTATAGTATATAGTATATTAATCAGAGGCTGCCATGAATAAAAAAGTACATGGAGAATAGGGATGAAGGGAAAAAATTCCAATCATGAGCTCTAGTGAGAAGAAAGCAGCGCCTCACCACAAATCCGAGGATGCAGGCCCGTATGGGAAGCACGTACAGAGTGATCGATCGCACAGGGCCTCCAAATTAGCAGGGCCTCTAATTTATTATGTTAAATTATTACTTTGTGTACTACATCTAATGACTAGTTTAGATTTCATGGGATTTGACTCGTGCATGCAAAACCATCGGCCTAGCAAAGCGGGCTATGCAAGGACTAATCAATGCATCCAGCTATACTGCTGCCTAAGAAATATGCCACAGAATTAACTCATACACGCATATGTCTTTATCTCTTTAATTAACTTTCAGCCCGAGTGCCCTTCTATTCGTCTCTCAATTGTTGCTCCTACACCGGGCTGAAACCCAATCTATCATCTATTTCTATGGTGTTTTCTTCTCTATTTCACATCTTTCTACTCTGTTCTGTTTCTTTCGATCCCCTTGCTTCTTGCTACCGCCCCTATGATCTAGGTGCACTGGTTAGAGATGGAGGTCCTACCAAGATTGCTTGGTCGTTCCTTTCTTGGAGGCGCTGCCTAGGTGATTCGTGGAGTCCTCATCGGTGCGCTAGTTGGAGTCGTGGTTTGGCCGCCGCTACGAGCGTGGGCTTCCGGGGTGCTATGTACCCCATCAATGGCACTTCCTCGTCGTCATCTTCTCCAGTCAGGTTCGGTCCTGCCGCTCACTCGTCGACCTAGGTGCTAATGGGCGGGCGGTGCGTTGGCTTGTGCCTTCCCGGAGTTGGAGTCGGCCTAGTGAAGTACCCTTCTTTGGTGGTGACGCGGCCTTGAAGCTCAGTGTACCGCTTCCTCGCCTTCTGTGGCTGGAGACAGTGCAAGGCGGTCTTTGTCGTTCGGTTGGTTTGGGTTGTGATGTTAATCATGTTGCGTTGAGTTTGTATCGTGTAGCTTTTTGACGTATCGATCATCTTGACCTCCTTCTATAAAAAGCTGATACACCTTGAAAGGTGTATTCTTGAAAAAAGATTCCTTGGTCGCACGCAGTCATTAACAGAAGAAGCAAATCAGAAAGCCACACGCACTGCCGTCCAATGGTCTGCTTCCAAGTTCAATCCAAGGTTCTCATTTGTTTGCATGTTCAATGTTTGATATATGACATTTTGGAGAAGGTTTCTTATGAAAATTAATTGAAGATTTTGCCTCAATGAAATGTTAGAAGGATGGCATGTTTGTGCCAAAGTATGTACTCCCTCCAATAATAAGTGCGCTAATTTAGTGTAACTTCTTACTAAACTAATGACACCTATTATGGATCAGAGGAAGTACTACTCATAACCGCTTTGTTAATATGTATTTCTTCCAAACAATTGTGCCACCAACATGATATATATTACAAAACTGTATTTTTCTTACATATTGTCAATGGTACACCGAGGGCCTAATTTTTTGTTCGGCACAAGGCCTCCATTTTCTCGAGTACGGCCCTGCGAGGATGCGAACCCATCGCAAAACCTCCGTCCTAGCCACCTTGGTTGAGTACAGCGGGGGCCGGGGGAGGGGACGAAACCCTCCCACTTGTAGCCCTCCTCCCGTAGGCGGACTCCCGTCGACCTCCGGGATGACCCGACCGCCGCCACAGCCGGCGCCACCGCTATGTGCCTCTACTGACGCCGCCAAGAAGTCACAAAAACCATCAACAGATTTTGTTGGCTAATATCAGATAACATAAAATCTATTTATAAATTAACCCTCCTATTAAAACCGAATTGAACTGGTTTGGTTAGACACAACCCTACTCTAGGGTTCTTTTGGTGCTGCTGGAGGCAATGCAGATAACCCCAACCGGTTATGTCATTATATCTGCTTTACCTATTTCTTAGTGTGGAAGAAAAATGTTTGAATGTGTATTTCAGAAAACTTCTGAACATGGTTTCATCAACAATCAGACATGTCAATACTTCTTCTCTACTTTTGCATATACATTATCATAGAACATGTAATACATGCAAATACAAAATTTGTAGGCATCGTGGATAGTAAGCAAAGAATACTTCAAATGAAACTAACCCAGAATAATCACTTTATTGAAATTATATATCCGTAGTTCATATAAGGTCAATGGTAATAGAACATGCAATTCTTAGCAGTTATCAAGAGGGATGAATGAACCTCAAAAGCCACTAAAAGAACAAATTTTGGACCAATTTTCTTCTTTAGTGAAAAAAAATGGATGTAAAGGCTCTTGTATAAGTGATTGTCTATTTGTGCCAGATGCCTCAGAACTCACACACCCTTGCTATATCTTCACACTGTGAAATCAGATGTACATCTGAATTCCTTGTGCGCCTCCCTAGCTTGTGTGAACTGAAACCAAAATTACATATCTCCTTGATGAGAATTGGAGAAATTAAAATCGGCTCCTGCAGAGAGCAATGAATTATCGGTAATGCAAATTATCGGTAATGCAAAATTAAACTCGGCTCCTGTGGAGAGCAATGAATGATAGGTAATGTAGTGCTGATATAGTTGAATTGAGGGTACGAAATTAAATATAAAAAAATCCTACTGCGCCAGCAAGTAGCAGTCTCCCTAGCGACAACGGCTGGCCGATCTGCCTCAAACTCGCATGAGTACACCTTCTCCCCTGTTTCAACAATCATGAGATTGGTTCACTAATTGTCACCTATGATGGTAACTGACTTTCTCGATGACCTTAAATTGCCATGAAGCGTACCTGGATCGAATTCATCCCCAAGAGATGGTCCATCCTTGGGAAATAGAATTGTTACTAATGTTTGTGGTTGGAACTTGAAATCGGCAGATATTAAAAGGTGTGAAAAGAAAAGAAAAGGGTTGGTGAGTGGCTAGATTGAACCTTGATCTTTCTCCAGATCGACTACAACATGTTGGGAACTCTGAAGTTTAGGACACCCCGACGAAGAGATGGGCCAGGTGGACGATTAAGAGGAGCTTGCGCTAGGTATCGCTCAACGGACAATGTTTCTTCTCACAAATTGTTTCATAGAACTACTGGTTGCCCCGGCGGCAGTGCACCGACCACCGATTCGGCGGCAATCCACTCGGTGGAACCACAGGAGCAAGTTCCTGTAATTCCTCGGAAGCGAACGTTCCACGCACATGTGAACGACACAGGCCCACACGACAGCGTCAGACGGCCTCAAGGAACGCTGCACCGTGTTTCTCCTGCCGCCAAGCAGTCACCGCACGCTCCCTCGTCCTACTGCTGCAGGCCTCAGCGCCCAGCGCCGCCGCCGCTCGTGGTCGAGCATGCCCCAGCACCGGCACCGCTCTAGTCGAGCATGCCAGGCGTCGCCGCTCGTGCTCGTGCAGGTCCCAGCATCGCTGTCGCTGCTGGCCGCAGATCCTAGTGCCAGCGTCACAGCCACGCGGATCCCATCGCTATTGTGCATCGTCGCGGGTACCCATCGGGTCCCCATACCCGAACGGGTCGCGGGTCTGGTGGATTTCCAGACGGGCGGGAAAAATGGGGCGGGGGCGGGGGCGGGTATGGGGGGCCTTGACCCGGACCCGAACCCGGCAGGTGCCATCCCTAGGATCAACCGGTTGTTCAAATATCTCTAGAAGGAAGAGCCAATAGATATATACAAAATAGTGTGCTTCAGTACTTGCAGGAAGTACTGTTTTTTATCGAATTAGGACATAGATGAGCAAAACGGGTTACAGAGGCATGTCCTACAATTAGTTTCCCAAGTGTATCTGTGATGATCCTTTATGAGCATCAAGGCTCACATGATACTCACCTAAATTCCACCAACCTTATTATTTGTCCATATTTACAGCAGGACGCATCTCATGCTGCCTACCAAGAATAAGGACACAGATGAGCAGAAAATGTTATAGTGACATCAGAAATGTAATACAATTTTAGTCTCCCAAATGGTCTCAGGTTGATCTTCTACCATCTGCCAGGTCTCAGTAGGAAATCTTCCAAGTCATCATCTTGGTGTTCTACATTGGAAACAAAAGGCAATGATATATCGGTGGGTGGTAGAAACATGAATTCTTAGAAACTGGGTGCTCCTCCTTTCTAAATTCTAATGTTCTCTTCACATAGCAAAATGTCGGTCTAAACGGAAAGCAGTTGCCATTTACCATGCAGAAATTGTGCATACCACGCAGCTACCACGAGCAGCGCCATCTAGTTTCGCCGGGATGAATCCATTGATTCCAATAACCTGGCATATGATGCTAAGCAAGCCCAGCACTATCACGAGATATTTGATCACTATCACAGTTCTATAGAAAGATAACTGAAACAGATTCTCAGACTGCAACTGCTATTGTTGCCCACTGCAGCTGAACTCAATTCACCAGCAAAAGTTTCCAGGTGCTAGATCGTGATTCACGACTAGAGTAACAAGATTGTTTGCTTGAGAAACAGAGTACATGATTGTTTTGTTTCCTTGAACAACACAATATTCCAAACTTAGCCACAGTAAAGATCGGCATACATTCCAACTCCGACACGACGAATAAGACAAGTTTTTTTCAATCAAAGGAGCACAACTCAGCTCCACAACAACTTCATTACAAAACTGAATACAGACTTTAATTTACAGCGACATCGTTCCCAGGGAAACTAAGCTTACCATGCCAGGAAACTAGCTAGGCGACAGAAACCAAAAGTAATTAGCAGGCAGAAATACAGATTTCACACGGCGTAATATACAGAAGTAACTAGGAATATTCCAGATTTTCATTGAGCAACAGATCCAACAAGGGTCGGTCTTACATGGTTAATCAATACACAGACGTTGGTCAGTGAGCTCACCTGATAGTGCAGCACCCGCACAATATGTTACAAAATACTTCCAAAATAAGGGCGCAAGTAAGTTAAAAACAGAATCGCCGCTTCAAATGGGGAGTGGAGCACGTAGAACAGGCTAAGCTTAGCTTCACCTAAATTATACCGTCATCGTGGTGGGTGTCTAACAGGAGCTCCACATGCATGCCAGGGTACCATCAGATCAGGCTACAGGGGAGGGGGGAAGAGTTGGGGTCTTCAGCTCCGGGACCTTTCTTTTTTTTGACATGGAACACAGCTATTCCATTACTCAGAAGGCTCAGCAACATCTCCGGCCACCAGCACCATAACATAGTTCGGCAGGTCGTCCATCCACAACAGGCAAGACGCCTGATCATTTGCCCCCATCCCTGAAACTGGAGTGGAAGAGTACCTGCTGATGTGCAGGCGACATCGCGGGTTTCAGGTGCATCCTCGAGGAGCAACAGCGGAGACCCACACCCTGCATGCATGAATGGCATTCCGTCAGCGCGTATTAACTTCAGTTAAAAGAAACTAAAGGAAACTCAGTGCCGGGTGAAGATCTTCAGGCAAACAAGGGTATAAAAGACAATCAAGAAAAACCCAATTAAGATATTTGGTAGTTACAGAAAAGCAGAATGACACGCCTTTTCAATGCTCTGGTATGCATATGATCCTTGCATATCACATTAACCATATATATGCGAGTGAATTGCTTCCTGAAACCTTGTCTTCTAGTTGAGACTAATCAGGTTTCATCTAACAGAGGAAAGGGTATGCAAGAACTAAGTGATTCCTGACGATAACAAGAGAAGGTGTCAAAGAAAGGCACTGGCAATAGATAGGATTTCACGTAACTAACCAAACACGCAATGGATATGTTTAACTCAACCTTCAAGAAAGCAATACAGTATGTGGAAATCGAGGAGGAGACACCAATTACAACAACGGAATGACAGATCCCTCAATATCATTCAGAACAACTAACTACAACGCCACTTAAGAAATATAAGTTATGCTAGTCAATCGAGCAAGAGGACACCTCCAAAAATACTCCAAACCCAAGGAGATCTGAGGATCAAAGGGTTGTTCAAATATCTGCAGAAGGAAGAGCCAATAGATACCCTATAAACAGACTAATAGTACATCATCAAGATGGTGTGCTTCAGTCCTTAAAGGAAGTACTTCCTCTGTTTTTCTCTTATATTAGTGAACGGAGGGAGTACTGTTTTTCCTATGTCATACCACAATCCTAGCTTACAAACATTTGATAGCAGGCTGCAACTCATAATATCAAAAACAGAAGTTTCTAGCACTCAAAACCAAGCACATTAGGTTTTACCTAAAACTGCAACGCCTCAACAGCAAAAACGTACCATAAGGGTTTCAACAGAACTATATATGAAAGATTGCTCCTGTACATGATACAGTTAAAACGTCTATTGTGATTCCCAGATTTTCAGAAACCAAAGGTTTATCGATTGTCTCGAGAAAACTATGTGGCAGCATTCACAACATACAGAACATTCTCCTAGTTTCCATCAATTTACTATACGTCCATATTTACAGCAAGATGCAACTCATGCAACCCACTAAGAATTAGGACATCATAATATGTGAGGCCGAAAGTTCGAAGCAGCACAGGCAAAGACGATGTACTTGGTCATTGGTGTGTAATTTTGGTCTATGCATGCAGACCAACAACTAAACAACCTGAGGTGATGAAAACAACATGTTGTCATCCTACTACTGGCATCCCAAGTGTATCTGTTATTGTCCTTTATGAGCATCTACGGCTCACATGATGCTCACCTAAATTCCATCAACCTTATTTTTTGTCCATATTTACAGAAGGAAGCAACTCATGCAGCCTACCAAGAATTTGGACACAGATGAGCAGAAAGTGTTATAGTGACATGTCCTACTATTAGCCTCCCAAGTGTATCTGTGATGGTCCTTTATAAGCATCTATGACTCACATGATGCTCACCTAAATTCCATCAAACAAATTATCTGTCCATATTTACAGCAGGATGCAACTCATGCGGCCTACCAAGAATTAGGACATGGATGAGAAAAAGGTTAGTGCCATAAGAAAGTAAAATGATTTTCTGTTCTACTCTTAGTATGGTAGGTGTTGTTTTTTGCATATATATGAACAGACCAGCAGTACAAGGTTATAGATGGTAGTAAAGGAACATATTTGGCCACTTCTTGAATGCATGTGTGCCTTCATGAAACTACCGCTCACATAAGGGTAAGGCTCACCTAAAATTCATCAATTTTACTCTTTGTGCATATTTATAGCAAGATAGAACTCATGGGGCTTGAATTAGACATTACAATTATTGATCAAAAGTTGCTACACTGCCATAAGAAAATTACAAATTTCACTATACAGGAATAAAGCTGACCGCAACTTGCCAACTCATGCAGTATATGAATTAGGACACTGTAAATGATGAGAGAAGTTCACAAAGGATAGCATGTCTCTCTTTGAAGGTTAGTTTGTTTATTTATGCATATAGAATTATAGATTACCCCACTAGCTCGAAATTGATAACCTGGTAGGTCAGAACATGTTTTGCCCGGTTTTGACTTGTCTGTAAGACTGTATGTGCAATGGTCCTTCATGAGCACCTACGACTCAACTAATACTAACTTAAATTACATCAACATTACTCTTTGTCTGAGTTTACAGCAAAACACAACTTATGCGGCTTACCAAGAAGAACATTACAATCAAATGTTGATACAGGGTCATAGGAAAAGTAAGCGTTACAATTTCTATAATAGAAACTTGCAGAATAGGTTATCAGTGGAATGTCACTACATGAATGATATATTTGGGCATGGACTACTTACATTTGATAAGGAGGAGGCACACTGACGCTTCTGACTGGTCTCAGATTGATCTTTTACCATTTGCCTCTGAGCATTATTTTTGGATTTCCCACGCAAAGACGCGCCTTCAGGCCTAGATCTTCTATGTGTCCCATTGATATCCTGCTTTCTCTTTTGACTAGCCTGCAAGTGCCCACCCTTGAGTTTTTGGGTTTCGTCATCTTCCTCACAAGCCAGGGAGTGCAGTTTTTGTAGCTTATTCTCAAGAAGTAGTATCTTTTTGTTGGCACCATTAGCTTCTGCTTGTAATCTGCTAATATCATCATCCTTCTTTTGGGCCGCCAGTTGCAGCTCCTCCACCTTCCGCTGCAGATTTTGTGCTGCTTCAGTAGCCTGTGCTATCTCTATTTTCTTCTTCTTAAGGAGCGAGTTGTAGTCCTTTTCCATTGTCTTGTACTGGTTCCACACAAAATCCTTCTCTGCAAGTAATGCAGAAACTTCCTTATCCTTCTTCAAGCTCAGGTTTTTATAGGCTTTCTTTAACTCCCTTATCTCAGCTCTCCAATTTCGTCCACTATGCTCATGTTGCGTAGTTTTCTTGCTAAGCTCGCCAGAATTTTCAACTTCCTCCAGTTTTAACTGAAAGTAAGAAAAACGAGCAGACATGGAGCAACAATTAATGCGATGGACAAATTTTCCTTTATGAGCATGTTTGTGAGTATGCAACTTATGGTTTGGTAAGTACCTTCAGTTTAGTGTTTTCTTCAGCCAAAGCTACTGCACAAGTTTTGAAATCTTCCAAGTCATCATCTTGGTGTTCTACATTGAAAACAACAGGCAGCAATATATCAGTAGGCAGTAGCAAAATAATTTCATACAAACTGGGAGCTCCTATCTAATGTTATCTTCACTTAGCATAATGTTATTCTAAACAGAAAGCAAAACAACAGTTGGCAATTTTAGGTGGGTAACGATCACCATGAACATGAATCAGAATTCTCGATGAATGTGAATGGACTGACGAACTGCAGACACAGCAGAAAACCTCACTGTAGGGACACTGGCTTAATGTCCAGCGATGCAATAATGCGGGAAGTGTTGAAGTGATTAACCACCTTTTGAAGCCCAGACATTAGCATGTAGGTTTAACTAGCATATAAGTTCTCGAATTTCTGTGTAGCACGTGACATAGACACTGACATTACTGTATAGTGTTAACAATACGAAGTAGCTTTGAACAATATGAAGTTAACAAAGCTCATCGATGCACAGAGGACTGTGAAAAATTTGATATCAGGCATTTCAGTGAACGGAAAGATGAAGTATTTTCCACCAATCCAAGCATTTCACAATGAACACAGATAAAGATGAAACATTTCACAGAAAGTAGCAGTGAAAGATTCGCCCTTAGCCCAGACAAGACCAAAAGAAATATGCAACTTTTGCACATGTAGCTACTCCCCAAATCCCTCAAAAGAACCCTCAATTGTCGGATTCTTTAACCGAAACATCCCCACAAGAACACGAGAGATTAGCGCCAGGGAGAAAGAACCGAGGGGGTGGGGAAGATCTCTTCTTACTGGCGTACATCTTGTAGCGCCGGACCAGCCGATCCTTGTCCCCGAGGAGCAGCTCTAGCCTGGCCTCGTCGCACCTCCGCACGACCGCCTCCGTCATCCGCGTCTGCGGCAAAACCCTAGATAGCGTCAGCCGCCGCCGGCGGCGGCCGAGGAGGAAGAGTAACTTCCAGAGAAGGGAGAAATCCTATGCATCACCTCTTGGAGGCGGCCCTTGAGGAGGCCGTCGCGGGCGACCCAGAACTGGTGCTGGACCTTGACGAGCGCCTCCAGGCGCACGCGGTCGGCGAGCAGCGCCTCGACGTGCCTGTGGTTCTTGCGGAGGATGGCCACCATCCGGTCGTAGATGCGCAGCCACTCGGCCCTGCCAGCGGCCTCCCGCGCCGGCGAGCCGCCGCCGGCGGCCATGGACACGAACCCGACGGGGAGGTAGGGGGGAGGGGTGGAGATGACCGTTTACCGTTTGGGTATTTCGATCTCGCGTGCGGGAACTGCGAGTGAGTTCTTGGATTTGGGTGCTCTGCCCCCCACCCCCCAAATTTATTCGGATCTCGGTAAGGTCCTGTAAAAAATGAAAAATGGACAAAAATAATCTTAAGTGGAAAGAAATTTAAAAAATAAACTTTGGCCGGAAAATTTTCACCAATTAACCATTTTGTGTAACACCGGTGACAAATGAGTTAATGCCCTTGTGAAAGGCACTACAATTTACATTGTAGCGTTACATTGTTGAGTGTAACTCCCACTACTACGAGAACGGCATATTACATGGCGCACCTATTCGGTCTATCCGTGGCGCGTGGCTGTTGCGTCATTGACATCATGCCATATCAGAGTGGTGCACCAGCTGGTATGTCACATGTAAGCTCATTTTGAAAAAAAAAATCAAAATATTTGAATTATTTGATTATCACCAACCAACCCTTTTGTGTAATGCACTTCACAAAGGAATTACATTCAACAGTGTAATGCCCTTATGAAGTGAATCCCAAAAAATTCTACCTCCTTTCTTTTTCATATATTTTTCTGATCAGAAAAATTAAAAATTATGTCAGTTATTTTGAAGTTATTCTAATCTCTTACACACAAAAATTTATAATTATTCATCTACTACTGGAATTTGGATTGATTTTATCAATGCAAATTGGATTTGGATAGTGTTGAGTTTAACTCCTTTGTGGAAGACGCTACACACAAAAGGATAGTTTGGTGAAATTCTTCTTGCCAAAGTTTATTTTTTAAATTTCTTTCGCCATGAGGTTAAGTGTGACCAATTTTCCCTGTTTGGATCTTGCATCTCTTTTCAGTATCTATGGAGATCTTATGATTTACCAAGTCGAATCTAAAGTCATGTTATGTACTTTTTTTGATTGCTCATATTTATTTTAGAGCTTAAATGAATTACGGTTAAGTATACAAACAACTTGTTTGGTAGCATATATAACTATCTTCCACCAAAATAGCCACTTCTTTCTGAACTGTGATGTCCACTAATGGATGAAACATATTGTTCTGTTGAAGCCACTCAATCATGCTAAGCACTTCTTTTGAATTATTAGCATTGGCTTGCTATTTCAGAGGTGATAGTTTCAGATATATGTACTATTGTAGTCATGTTGAACATCAATAGAAAAGAAAGCAGTAATTAGTAGTAGGGAGGTCCCCTTAGTTACTGATTCATAGAAGACATGTTTTTATCCTTCTAATAAGTTTGTAAGTAGGTATCATGTATGGAGGGTCGATCTTGCGGTTAGTTTGAACAAATGCATAATATTCTACATTTTTCAGAAAAAATGAGACAGTTACAAAATTGGCTCCCTGATTGCAAGAGCAAGGTTAAGGTGTATTTTTCCTTGCTAGGTAAAGGTTATGCTCTGTATTTTAAGGAAAAAGTGTTTGAGTAAAATGGCCACCACGAATTTATAAGGCATGAGGAAGAACAAGAGGAACAAAAGGTTCTACTTTAACACTATTCATATTATTTTAGGATTTTCAGAAGGCTATATGTTACGAGGTCTATTTGTATCATAGATTTATGCAACATCATCTTGCACCTATTGGAGCGGGTACACTTTGTTGAAGTATGATCCAATTTAATTAAGGAGGCTAACTTCTGACAAAGCGGAACGAGGCCTGTCGCTAGAGGCTTGGGCCAAAGTATGGATCGTTGAAGACCTAGATTTTCACCACTATATATACCTCTTGTAAGCCGCCGGCTAGGAAAAGTTGCATCTGTGAAATCCCCGGTGTTGTGTAAACACTCCCCATTATAGTGAAGATTCGCTGGCTAGCGTCCGTGGTTTATTCCTCTCTTTGTTGGAGAGGTTTTTTCACATTAAATATGTGTCACCTTGCTGCGATTTCTTTTTCGTTCTTCGTTATTTGCTTGTCACGATTCCAACACACTTCATGCACTGGCCCTTCTATTTTATCTGTCTACTATTCTTGCTCAATGCGTGCTGCTTTGCTTGCTGAGTGTGTGTTTTCCTATTCTGCAGGCCAACCGATGGATATCAACTACACCTTCTTTTAGCAGGATATGTAATGTGTTACAAAGCTACTGGATAATGTGTAGCTTACACTCAAAGTTTTCTAGTATAATCTTGATGCTTAGCCCATAAGCTTTGCTGCAGTTGATCTCGGTGGCCACGTGTTCGATTAATTTTCCTTTGAAACACCCCTAAGGCATGTCCCCTTACTTATGTCTTCTGTAGTAACAACAAATGCTTTGTACGCTTAGTATAATTCGTGGTTGGTTTTGCTAGAAAATGGTAGTAATTGTATGTTGTTGATTAGCTATTTCGTTTGTGGAACTACCATCTAGGCTAGTAAAATTATGTTCCGCACACCTTAGAGGAGAGTAGGAGTCTCACGACGCCAACTTCCAAAGAAGAGCAACTCTAGGCTGACCCTCCTTTGACAACGAGTGTGATCCCTCGATTACTTACGATGACGAAGCAGAGCTAGCTCCAACCATCAGACTTCTTCGCCAAGGATAAAGAAATCATCAAGCAGCTTACGCAAATACTTAGGCCATGTTTGATTCAAAAGATTTTCAAAGAAACCCTATAGGATTCCAATACATAGGAATTTTTCCTAGAGTCTGTTTGTTTTGAAGGAATGAATCCTACATAATTCCTATGCATTGCTTTCCTACACTACAATCCTATAGGATTTTTAACAAGAGGTGAGACCTCTTGGAAAAAAATCCTACGTGTCTATGACAATAATGACATGTACCGAAACCTTACAGAAATTTACTGTGTTTTTCCTGTGGTGCAATCAAACAACTTATTTTACCGATTCCTATATTTTTCATTCTTTTAGGATTCCAAGTGCCATGTCATTATATTCCTGTATTTTTCCTATTTCCATGTTTTACAAATCCTTTGAATCAAATGAGCCCTTATCGTCCTACTTTGCCATTCCTCTAGGCTTTCATCGCTAGAAATACTAGACCATGAATTGCACGTGTTGCTGCGTCCGTCCATCTCAAGGAATGAGTGACAAAAATGTTATTTTTTTTGGATAATCGACCGATTTTGTAAAGAACTTCGTAGTTTGAATTATAATGCCTTGATATGTCAAGGAGCAAAAAGGTTAAAACATTAAATCCTACAAAAGGCTAGCATCTTCTACTCTTAAAAACAATATAACTCTAGGAACGTCACCTTCACACGAAATACTCTAGGAACCTCACCTTCACACGAAATTCAACTCTTGCATTAAGAGAATTAACTATATCCTAAGTTTTGTACGGACTAAAGTAGTAAATCATAATATTCTAGAACCAGCCGACATCATATTCCAAAACCAACTGATCTAGTAAGTACCTGTGATTCGTTTGTATGTAAAGAAATTATTTTATCTTCAAACTTGTTTGTATGTAAAGAAATTAGTATATCTTCATTTTTTCAGAAAAGGCATCAATTAACTGGCAAACATTTATATCCTCTCGGCTTAAACCATTTTTCCAGGTGGCTACCAGGCAACAATTGGTCATGATCATATAAACAAATTAGGAGAAAAAAGTTAGATAATTGTGAACAGTCCTGATTGTGAAGATATTTGGATAGCATTGGTGATTCCAGATGACAGGAACAATATGCGAATTAGTAATAGTTGTAGTCACCAGCTACAGAATACCTAAAGTTGAATATTTATAATAATGATGCTTCCTCGGTGGAGTCATTTTGTCGTAATCCTCTTGTAAGAACGAAATATAACAATTTAGTACCAGATGCAAACGAATCAGAAAGAGCAAACATGTAAAATGTAAGAAAGCAGAGAGCAGCAGGAGGACTACTTCACATCTTCCTCATGAAGGTGGTGCTATGTGGAACAGCGGCAGCCTACGAACTGATGTCTGCCTACTTTTTCTCACCTTTGGTACAAAGCTGTCCTTGAATCCTAGCCCTAAACCTCATACCCAGACGCATAACAAGATGAGCCGGAGAGAGTCAAGCATGCTAGTCCAGCGAAAGACCCCACTTCCTTCTCGTATACTAGCAAGACGCGGTGGCGTCTTCTTGCACATGCGAGACGCAGCCGCCACCTTGTCATCAGCAGTTCAACTCTCTTTGCATCCTTGAACCGCTAACGCCTCCTCCTCATCGCCCATTGTTGGCGTCTCCACCGCTCTTCCGCCCGCCGTCACCACCATCATAATCACTGGGATAATCACCAAACAAACAAACAGGATTAGCACCTATGGTCCAAGGTAGGATGAGGAAGAAATCAAAATTTTGGAAAAGCATCAAATGTTGCTTATGGGAGAGGAGATGAGCGAGCCAGAAATACCCTTCCACTACAACGAAAATGGCAGGGACCATAAAGGACGGTAGAAGCGCACCTTCTAGGCCATTAATTGCACGAAGAAACAACAGCACCATCATGGCCATCCACCGTCCAGCTTCTCGGAGCTGCTATTGCAAAATAGGACTTCCTTAATATGCAAATTTCAACAAGGGGGCTGGGCCGCCAGGGTCGATGTACACCAGTCGAGAGAAACGGAATATAGAGAGGGCCACATGGTTCCCATATCAAACGGAGGCCCAGTTAATAAAAGGGCCACAACATATGCAGCGCTGCCTTAATAACATCTTGGCCCTACTCATGAGAAAGCTCAGCTTCCCAACAATGTTTGGCGGACCGTGACCATGCGCGTGATGGGTGAAAAGAGTCCTAGAACCGCGGTGGAATGGATGAGTGATCCTGAGTGTAGAAGGTACATATCAGACAGTTGACGACTCAAAACAACTGTGATGGCTCCTAGCTTGTTGGGTTATACTGTTTTTTAATATCATGCTCTAGGCTTGAAAAAACTTTGGTATGATGTATAATGTTTATGTTAGTCAACCTGAAAAACTATGTACACAAATCTAAATAAATATTGACCTAACTATGTACTAATGTCCCTTCCCTACTTTTGGAATCATATATATACATTAGAGAATGGGCATGGCGGCACGCCGCGTAGGGTTGCAAGCGTCAATCCACATGAGCCCGCGAAAGTAAATTTTAGTTCAAACTAGACTAATTTTGTTGGGAAAAAAACTATACTAACTAAATTTGACCTTGAAGCGGGGCGGATCGGGTGCCGCTTTACAACCCTAACGCCGGCGCCAACTTTCCTAGTATACATCACAGAGTATAGACGAGCGCTTGTGCTTCCAATGACCACTTTGACAGAGCGATCAATCAATATACCAGAGTTTATTATTATGTCATAATATTATTTTATACTCCTTCAACCTCTCACAATGTATAAAACGAGGAACATACATGTTGAGCTTAGACAGGCTCACACATCACTCGTACAAAAGGCATTGTATAGTACTACTAAAAGCAAATTAACATCCTCGTGGAGAAACCGATCGATCGCCGGTATAGCACGTATCCAAGCTCCAGATTGGGCAGATCATTTGTGGACACGTTCGGAGCCTGGCGTAGAACCCGTCTTTGCTGCGCTTTCAGGCGACCGTAGACACTCGCAAAGTTCAACAGCCGTAGCAATACTCCGGCGACGGCAGGTGAAATTGGAGATCATCTTCCCTCGGTGGCGACAGAGAATTGCAGATCCAGTCGCAGCAACCTCTCCCCGGTGAGGTGGGAGAGTAAACCGGTGACGTGGGGAAGTATGTCGGCGAGTTAGGGGAGTACTCCTCCGGCGACGGCCCATGACGTTGGAGACCATCTTCCCTCGGTGGCGAGGGACAATTCCATATCAAGTCGCAGCAACCTCTCCCCGGTGAGGTGGGAGTGTACACCGGTGACCTGGGGGAGTATGGCGGCGACGTGGGGACATAACTCGGAGATGAGTCCGGCGAGAGCGGCATGTCCAGCGGCGAGGTGGGAGAGTCGAACCATGGAGCATAGTCGGGGGAATAAGGCGGCGTGGCAGGCAGGGCAGGTGAATTAGGGCTCCATGGAAGCTCGCCGAGGTAGCCTTGTGGCGACAGCGGTGATTGCTCTTGCGCGGCGTAAGGCGGCGGAGATGGCGACGAGTAGGGTGAAGATTCCACTGGGGCTATCTCGCCGAGCTCTGGTAGATCCATGGATCGATCGATCGGAACTCGCGAGATGCTACGGGACTTGGGAATTTGGGATGGAGAGGTCTACGCGTTTGCGTTGTTTGCCCAATCGGCTGGGTGTGCCTAGCTATATATAGCGGTGAGGAGAAGCCCTGATATGATTCCGACTCGGTAACAGATCAAGGATTGGGAACGACCGTCCACACCCACGCGTGAACAGTGACCACGTACTACTTACCGTCATTGAATTTTTTGGCCCAAATCAAGAGTGAGCTGACTATAAAAGGCCGCTTGGTCTGTTCCTGACACGTTGACTGTATCTTAAGCCCACTATGTACATCTGAAGGTAGTAGGTCTAAATATTGTAATTTAGAAGCTCATTTAATGGCAAGGTTTGCTTCCACCTTGCCGGGGGCGCCATGTGTGGCTGTTAGGGCCACCCCCGTTCTAAATATGCAGGTAAAACTTAACATTATTTGAATAAAGTGGACAGTAATTCTTAAAAAAAAAAAGGCCTAAAGATATAACACGACTTTCAAATTCTCTACTTCCTCCGACCCATATTAATATTCTCAGATTTATCTAAATTCGAATGTATCTAGTCATATTTTGGTGCTAGATAAAATCAAATCTAAATAAATCTGAGAATATTAATTTGGATCGGAGGGAGTAAAAAAAAACATAACAAGACTTTCAGCCAAATCAGTGCATCTACGGAAATGCACGAGTTTTTTTTAGGGGAACCTTAAAAAAAGGAGTTCATTTAGGGGAAATGGATGCTTTACTTTATTTAAAACACATCAGTAGCTAACGCCACCCTAATGCAGTCTTGGCAAGCATCTCCACTAGGGGGGGCCTAAAGGCTCCAAAAACGGATATTAGGGGTGTCGGCGTCCAAAGTCGCGCCCAGCCTGACGAGGTTTGATCTCGTCAATGCCCATTGTTATGGACTTGGGTTTTGGAGAAGATGGGGATGCTGGAGATCGTGGCATGGTTAACAGACAAGCAACCAGGGGACACGAGATTTACCTGTGTTCAGTTCCGAGGGAAAACCCTACTCCGCTTGTCTGCTCTTTGATTACGGTGAACGAAGGTTCTGAGTGCGCAGATTCGATCTGGCGTGGATGCGTGTGCGAAAGTATGAGTCGAGTTCTAGGTCTATTGTGTACGTGCCCTCCTCGTTGGCCCCTCCTAGCCTTTATATATGGGGAGGCTAGGTCTCGGATGCCAATACGAGTAGGTTACAAGTTGTATTCAAACTCTAGTCTTGCTCTCCAAGGATCCGAAGGCGTCATGGGCCTTGGCCACCCGAAAATCTTCATGGGCCAGCGTATATCTGCTGTGGGACTTCCTTGGGCTGGACCAGGTATGCTGAAGTCACGTACCCGTAGGGTATAACCATGTCGAGCCTCGGTGATCAAATAATCGTAGATTCGATCGAGGACTCTTCCATTTTCAGGTGCAACTATGTTTTAATAGTATATGATCGTAGGGATTGTTGATGCAGTGCGACTCACCCGACGGATCAGGGTCGCTTAACTGCCTTAGGACGAAACGACACGATCTTCGCTGAGTTCGGGTCCCTCAACCCGGACTCGAACATATGTCTTGGCGTAATTCGACTCAGTCGCGGAGGACTTACAGGAGTGGAATTCGGTGATTTTAATTGGTGTACCCAACGTGTCCGTCGGGATTTTTCATCGCATCGCTGGTACGGATTCATACTAGCAGTAGCGTTGCTGTGCCATCAGATGATATCTGTAGGTCTTATCTTTGCGTCGCAGACGCAGCATACGAATGTTTATCACCGCGGAGGTGTTTCGGGTGGCCAAGGAGGATGTTACTCACTTAGCATTAATTGGGGCAGAGTTACCGAAAAGTTTTTGCGTGCTGATCCGAAAGATCGCAGTCGAAGATTTCATAGGGTGCGCGACCAGCGCTCCCTATGGGAGTAGCCCCCAAGTGTCTGTTCGAGTCGTAGACTCGAACGGAGACTTTCAGTCCAAGCATTGTTTCAATCATTAGGTCCGCAGGACTCGAATTTTTTTGGATGCTTGAATCCATCCTCCCTATGGGAGTAGCCCCTGAGTCCGTAGTGGAGTCGTAGACTCGGCGTAGGACTCGAAGATCTTGTGTGTGCGCGACCAACGCTCTAGTTTGGAGTAGCCCCCGAGTGTCTGGCGGAGTCGTAGATTCGGGCAGAGACTCAAGTCTTGTATCGTGCAGTTGTAGTAGGAAATCTCATGGGCGTACCGCTGACCCGAAAGTACATCGGGTGCGCGACCAGCGCTCCTGATAGGAGTAGCCCCCGAGTGTCTAGTCGAGTCGTAGACTCGAGTGGAGACTCATGCGAAGAGAAACCACTGACCCGGAAGTGCATCGAGTCAGCGTCTCACACATAAGGAGCCAGGAGTCGACGTAGCGGAGTGATGCGGCATTTTAGCCGGAAAGACTCGACATTGCGGGTGAAGTCGATGTCGTTTCTTCTGTCGGGTGCGCGGCCAGCGCCGCTTTTGTCGATGATTGATGTGGCCATCCGAGGAATGCTTCGACTCAGGTCTTTGCGTCTGTTGACGTGACTGGCGCTGGTCAACTCCGTTGGAGGACCCAATAGAATAGCTTGGTGCATTTGACATCCTTATAAGCTGCAGAAAAACATGACGACTTGTGAAGTACTTGTATCTTGTAAAGAATATTTGTCTATCGGCTTGTATAGTAAGATTCTGGTGCCGATCGAGTCGACACTTTTGCACTTTATGCTAGGCCTTTTCGTTAGCCTGATTACCCTTAGTCTCAGTACCTTGCCGAGGCACTCGGAGTTCAAGGATTCGACGATCAGGCAGAATTAGCTACTCGGGCTGTCGTGTTCGAGGTGCTCGAGTGCGTGGAGCCGATGGCACATTAGGTTACTCGAAGAGGGCGCAGCCCCCGAGTGTTTCGAGTGCGAGTTAAAAAATAAATGAGCTCTAAGTAGAGGGAAACTTAGCTTTGTTGGTAGTTGTCGTGGATGGAGTCGACGCGGTAGCAGGTTGCACGCGGACGTGGTCGATGCGGCGAACCATAATCATAGCGGTGACGGGTTTCCGAAATTGATGGTGGTAGAGAGCTCCACATCCGAAGATTGTCGCGGTCGAAGACCGCACTGGGTCGCCACATCCGAAGGATGTATCGGGTCATCGCAGTCAAAAACCGCATTGGGTCACCGATGTCGAGGGAGCCTCCTAGTCATGGTCGCTGAAGCCGATGCGGCTAGTTGCGGCTATCGAAGATCGCGTCGGGTCGCCGCATCCGAAAGATGCAGCAGGTCACCGCAGCCGAAGGCCATAGTGGGCCACCAGAGCGGAGGGAGCCCCCAAGTCGCTGGAGCCGGGAATCGAAGTAGATTCGTTCCATTGGAACCGATGAATAGTAGATCAAGTAGATTGGAACCGTCACGATCGCACAATCAGTAGCCCCGATCCCCACGGACGACGCCAATTGACGAGGTTTGATCTCGTCAATGCCCATTGTTATGGACTTGGGTTTTGGAGAAGATGGGGATGCTGGAGATCGTGGCACGGTTAACAGACAAGCAACCAGGGGACACGGGATTTACCTGTGTTCAGCCCCGGAGGGAAAACCCTACTCCTGCTTGTCTGCTCTTTGATTACGGCGGAACCGAAGGTTACAGGGTGCGCAGATTCGATCTGGCGTGGATGCGTGTGCGAAAGTATGAGTCGAGTTCTAGGTCTATTGTGTGCGTGCCCTCCTCGTTGGCCCCTCCTAGCCTTTATATATGGGGAGGCTAGGTCTCGGGTGCCAATACGAGTAGGTTACAAGTTGTATTCAAACTCTAGTCTTGCTCTCCAAGGATCCGAAGGCGTCATGGGCCTTGGCCACCCGAAAATCTTCATGGGCCAGCGTATATTTGCTGTGGGCCTTCATTGGGCTGGACCAGGTATGCTGAAGTCACGTACCCGTAGGGTATAACCATGTCACAACCGACCCCTTAATTTTATTTTGATGCCAGTAGTGGCCTATTTTGTTATCCGACGCTCCCATTCCGAACTGAACCCAAGAGGGGCTAGTAGGGGCGTCAGATGGATGAGAAAATAACACATGCTAGTCCTGTCGGCAACAAAAATGGAAATCCCCCACCCCCGTCTTGACTTTCCTCCGTGCGATGGTCACCCCACCGTAGTTCGCCGCCGCAACCACCATGCACACTAGGTTGGCCGTTTCCCTCCGGTAGAAAACTCACCCAGCCACCGCATATATTCTCCCGCCTCACGCGTCGCTGCACCGCCACCGTCTCGTTGCCACACCCCCATTCGGCCTCCTTGGTACCCACCCCGTGTCCGTCCTACACGGCAGGTATTCGGTAGTTTTCCTCGGCGATGGATTGGACGAGGAAGAGATGCTCGCTGCTCTGATGGACGATGAAGTCGCCATTAATGCTGACGAGGGTTTAACTCATCAATGCCCATTGTTATGGACTTGGGTTTTGGAGAAGGAGGGAGCGCTGGAGGCATCAGTCGGCTAGCAAAGAAGCACACAGGGACACAAGGTTTACCCAGGTTCAGGCCTCGTAGAGGTCCCTACTCCTGCTTGTCTGTTCTTGGAATTAACGAAGGAATCGAAGATTATAGGGGCGCGCAGATGCAATCTGGCGAGAGTTGTGGAAACTATGGTTGCGTGTGTCCTCCTCGCCGCCCCCTCCTAGCCTTTATATAGATAGGCTAGGTCTCGGGTAGCAGGTCGAGTCGGTTACAGGTTAGGGTTTTCCCTTTAAACTTTCTATCTTTGGCTTCTTCTTGTCCCGCAAGCAACCGAGAGTCCATGGGCCACTCGAGTTCTCCATTTGGGCCTTGACAACACCGTGGGCTTCCGCAGTATTCAGGCCGTATATACCAAACTCGAGTACCTATAGGGTATACCCATGTCAGTAGCCCCCGAGTGTCCAGTGGAATCGTAGATTCGATTGGGAACTTTATGAAGACATTCGAATGCATGATTGAGTATTTTTTTGACTGTTCAGTTCATGTCATAGCAATTGTTGATATGCGTGCTTGATTTAACCGATGTATCGGTATCAGTTAACTGCCTTAGGGCAAAACAACACAATCTATAACCCGAGTCCCCGGACTCGAATTCGGAAAAGTGCTGGCGTAATTCGACTCAAGCCACGGAGGTCTTACAGGAGTCGAATTCCAGTGTATGGGTCTGAGCACTCGACGCGTCCGTCAAAGCGTGTTCATCGTACCTGTAGGTACAAATATGTTTCTGGTAGTGCACAGTAAATGCGTTGCCAGGCCTTATTCAGGTCTTATCTTCACGCTGTAAGCGCGACATCCGAATTTTTGGTCATCGCGGAGATGATTCCGGTGGCCCAGGAGACGCAGTCTCTTTGTAGGGAAAATATGAGGCGGAGTCGCCACAACATTCAAGTGTGGATGTTACCAACACACAATACAGTGTACAAATAATCATAGGGTGCGCGACCAGTGCTCCCTATGGGAGTAGCCCCCGAGTGCCTGGTTGAGTCGAAGACTCAGGCAGGGACTAAAATTTTGCGACTGCTGTCGTCTTTTGTTGCTTGTTTCAATCGAATTTGCTTCCGGCACTCCCTATGGGAGTAACCCATGATCCATAGTCGAATCATAGATTCGAGTGGTTGGGTATGCTTTGAATGTTCCTGCATAAAAAATAAATCATAGGGTGCGCGACCAGCGCTCCCTATGGGAGTAGCCTCCGAGTGCTTGGTGGAGTCGAAGACTCGAGCAAGGACTAAAGTACTCGAAGTCTTCTAGTGCTCATCTTGATGACATCAGTGATGATGATGTGATGACCTCAGTTGCCCGCGTGAGCGGCTTTGATGGGACGTGACGAGCGGTGGGTCCCACTTTCTGACTTTGATTTGACCGGGCATGCGTAATCTTTCGTTTTAACTGCATCTCCTCGATTTCCGCGTGTAATGGAGATAGTGGGGGACAGTTCGTGTTTTGGCCTCTCCACGTGTCGACCGCGATGTGCGCCATGCGTCCAGTAGGGTTTTTGCTGGCCGTTGGATGGTATCCGCAAGGGGGTTAAGTAGCA
The DNA here is from genome assembly GCA_023614405.1 of Avena insularis. Taxonomy (NCBI): domain Eukaryota; kingdom Viridiplantae; phylum Streptophyta; class Magnoliopsida; order Poales; family Poaceae; genus Avena; species Avena insularis. The sequence goes on along the minus strand of CM042691.1, from coordinate 451,739,029 downwards.
GCGCGGCTGCGGTAATTTTCCCATCTGCCCTTTCTCTGCTTGTGCTTCCATCACCATTGCCGCTGCTCTCTGTTTCCTAGAGCTCATCCTTTTCGTGGCGCTGGACCAACTCCGCGTGTTCCCGAGCTACTTCCTCCGCTCGCACCTCCATCGCAAGATGGGGAAAAAGAAGGGAGGCGCCGCTGCTGAGTCCGTCGCTGCCATTGCTGCTGCCAAGAAGAAGGGCGGCTCCACCACTATAGACACCAGCGCCGCTGGCGCCGGGAAGAAGAAGGGCGCGGGTACCCGCGTCACCAATGGTGTGTGGCGCGCGTCCATCATCAAATCCTCCGAGCTCCGTCTCCTGCGTCAAGATGGAGTTCTGTCTGAAGGGTTCCGTAGCAGAAAACAAAAAATTTATATCTACTTGAACACTAATACCAGGATCTATACTATGTAGACATAAGTAACGGAGAAGGAATACAGTATTCATACCTTTCCAGAAAGAGGCACGCCTTATGCAGGAAGGCGTATATTGATGAAGACGAGCAGCACCCCAAGTGTGGTGCCTCTGAAGTTCGTCACACGTCCGGTGTAGGAGACGTCAACCGGACTCCGATCCAGCCGAGCAGCGAAAGAAGTAGATGCCGGATCGCCAATCACACGACGGTAGTGTGAAGGAGGAGAACTCAACTACGAGGTCCTCCCCAATATTATGGGGAAGTCCTCAGCAGATGAGAGAGAAAGAATGAGAGGAATGGGTGATCTCTAAGGGGGAGGGGGACCCCTTTATATAGTGGGAGGAGGCGCACCACCCAGGGGCCAGGCGGGGTGGGACTAATCCCCACACCCGCCGACCACCTTGGGGCAGCCGCCGGCCCTAGGTGGGCCCCACTGGGGCGTCCCACCAGCCCTAGGCCGGTTGGCCCCCACTCTCTAGGCGCCTTGCCCACTTGGGCCTCCCTTCGGGTGAGGCCCATTAGCAATATAGTGCCTTCAAAAATAAAATAAAATATATATTTAATATTAATTCTCCAATTAACATTCAAATATACATATTATATTATCTCTTCACTCCGGAACAACTTCCGGTCCCCTTTCCGATCTCCATCGGATGTTACCGAAACTATTCCGGTTTCTCTCTCTATATTTCTCATATGATACCTCATCTCCCTAAGCGTCCCTACCCTTAAGCGTGACATCCTTCGGTTCGGAAACACTCCGGACATGATAGAGACCACTCTCATATCAATGATCAACAGAGGGACCTGGATGGCCATGTGACCCCCGTGCGTTTCACGAATACAATCGCTCGAACCGTGAGATAGTCGTTCCCCATTCCCTTTGTCACTCTATACCTAATTCATCCGAGACTTGATCTTCGGTATCTGCATACCTTAGTTCGATCTCGTTACTGATGAACTTGTTTTCTCGTTCTCATGTCATTGCATTCTGTGACCCATTCACATGCTTGCAAGCTTCATTAATGCAATGTCACCGAGATGGCCACATGTATCTGTCCGTTACACAGACTAGACAAATCCTGGTCTTGATATGTACTCATCTACGCATCCCTTCGGAAAACCTGAGTGGCACCTTTTTGGTCACCCTGTTACGAGATGACTCTTGATAACCATCTAAGCTTCTTCCGGAATGGTGATTTGCATTACCTCACAGTCAAAGGATCGGGTTACGAGGTTCTCTGTGTTTTATCATCAATGGTGAACTTTGTAACTAGATCTCATTAAGATACAACGGTCGGATGTTTGTCTATCATGTTATTCAACTAATAACATGACCTCATTGTCAGTTGGCATAAATCACCATGGTCTTGAAACATAGACCATCCTTATGACCAATGAACTAGTTCACTAGAGGTAACTAGAGACACAGTTTGTTTACATACCACACGTGTATTAACATTTTGTATTAACACAGTTATAGCATAGTATGAAACGTATTATGAACATACAGGAGAAGTATCAAATAATACACTTTATTATTTGCCTCTAGGGCATAACTCCTTCAGTCTCCCACTTGCACTAGAGTATAAACAAAACTAGTTTACAATAGACAGGAACCTAACACCAATGGAATCTCGGTGTTGTTCATGCTTGTCTAGATAGAGAGCTTTCGTCAACAGATCTGCTACATTTAGTTCCGTATCTACTTTGCAAATCTTGACTTCACCTTCGTCAACCTTCTGCCGGATGACGTGAAATCTAAGCTTGATGTGTTTGGCCGTGGAATGAGTTCTTGGTTCCCTTGCATTTGCAATACCTCCCGTGTTATCACAATAGATCATCACGGGGTCTTGCCCATTGGGAAAAACTCCCAGTTTGATGACAAAATTCCTTAGCCAAACAGCTTCATTTGCTGCATCAGCTGCAACAATGTATTCAGATTCCATTGAAGGTTGTGCCACCACCGTCTGCTTCTTGCTCTTCCAGCTTACCGCCCCACCATTCACCAAGAAAACAAATCCTGTCTGAGACTTCGAGTCATCATGATCTGAATTCCAGCTCGCATCTACATAACCTATTACGTTTAGAGCTTCACGTTTCCTCCATAGATTAGGAACATATCCTTTGTTCTTCTCAGATACTTTAGGATATTTTTCACAGCTGTCCAGTGATCCGGTCCTAGATTACTCTGATATCGGCTCGTCAAACTAAGAGCCAGTGCCACATTAGGTCGGGTACTAAGCATTGCATACATGATAGATCCTATGGTTGAGGCATAGGAGATGTAAGACATCTTTTATCTATCATTGTCCATTACAGGACATTGAGTCATACTCATTTTGCAATTCTTCATCATAGGTGTAAAACCCCTCTTGGTGTTTTCCATTTTGAACCTCTTCAAAATCTTATCTATGTAAGTACTCTGACTCAATGCTATTAGGTGTCTTGATCTATCTCTATAGATCTTGATTCCTAATATATATGTAGCTTCACCTAGATCCTTCATGGAAAATTGGTTGCTCAAATATGCTTTCACGCTTTTCATAAGATCCACATCATTTCCCATGAGTAATATGTCATCTACATATAATACTAAGAAAACAACCGAGCTCCCACTCGCTTTCTTGTAAACACAGAACTCCTGTTGGTTTTGGACAAATCCAAAACTCTTGATCACTTGATCAAAACGTTGGTTCTAGCTCTGAGATGCTTGCTTCAATCCATAAATGGACCGTTGAAGTTTGCATACCTTTCCAGCATCCTTAGGGTTGACAAAACCTTCTGGTTGCATCATATACAACTCTTCATCAATGTGACCATTGAGGAATGGTCTTGACATCCATATGCCAAATTTCATAGTCAAAATGTGCAACAATTGCTATTAAAATCCTGACAGCCTTAAGCATCACTACAGGAGAATAAGTCTCGTCGTAATCAACTCCTTGAATTTGTCGAAAACCCTTTGCGACAAGTCGAGCTTTGTGAATGGTCACATTACCATTCACATCTGACTTTTTCTTAAAGATCCATTTATTTTCCACGGCCTTGTGGCCTTCTGGAAGATCCACCAAGGTCCAAACTTGGTTTTCATGCATGGATCCTATTTCGGATTTCATGGCTTCTAGCCATTTCTGGAAAGACTATCCATAGCTTCTTTGTAGTTTGCAGGTTCTTCCTGATCATCTAAGATGACAGACATCACAAGGCTACTGTACCAATCTGGAGTGGTACGAACCCTTGTAGACATGTGAACCTCAGGAGTCTCGATGTCATTGTTTTGATCAGCATCAATAGGCTCTTCCTCCATACTGGAGAGTGGTTTCGGAACAGCTTCCGTTGCGCTACTCATAATACGGAGAGAAGGGTCAACAATTTCATCTAACTCAATTTTCCTTCCACTCACTCCTTTTGCAAGAAACTCTTTCTCGAGAAAGGTGCCAGTTTTTGCGACAAACATTTTGCCTTCGGCTTGGTTGTAGAAAGTATACCCAACGGTTTCCCTTGGGTATCCCACAAAGATACATTTTTCCGATTTGGGTTCGAGTTTGTCAGTCAGTTTCTTAACGTAAGCCTCACAACCCCAAACTTTCAGAAATGACAACAATGGCTTCTTGCCATGCCATATCTCATATGGGGTTGTCTCCACGGATTTGGATGGTGCTCGGTTTAAAATAAAAGCGGCGGTTTCTAACGCATATCCCCAAAAAGACATAGACAAATCAGTTAAATACATCATGGACCGTATGCTATCCAGTAGGGTTCGGTTATGACGTTCCGACACACCATTATGCTATGGTGTTCCGGCTGGCGTAAGCTGTGGTATAATCTCATAGTCCTTCAAGTGCATGTTAAACTCATAACTCAAATATCCGCCTCCTCGATCTGATCGAAGGTGCTTGATTTTCTTGTTAAGTTGATTCTCTACCTCTTTCTGAAATTCCTTGAACTTTTCAAAGGTTTCAGACTTGTTCTTCATTAAGTAGATATATCCATATCTGCTCAAGTCGTCAGTAAAGGTAACAAAGTAACGATAACCATTGCATGTTGAGACACTCATTGGTCCACATACATCCGTGTGTATGATCCCAAGTAGGTCTACAGCTCTCTCCACTATTCCGGAGAATGGTGTCCTGGTCATCTTGCCCATGAGGCATGGCTCACATGTATCAAGGGATTCAAAATCCAATGATCCAAGAAGCCCTTCTGAATGAAACTTCTTCATGCACTTTATGCCAATATGACCAAGATGGCAATGCCATATGTACATGGAATTATCGTCACTGTGCTTACAACGTTTAGCATCAACACTGTGGATGTGTGTATCACAATCAAGATCAAGTAAGAATAAACCATCACGTACAGGAGCATGAACATAGAAAACATCATTCATATAAATTGAACAACCATTTGTTCCTGATTTAAATGAATAATGGTCTTGCAACAAGCAAGACCCACTCACAATATTCATACTCAGTGCGGGTACATAATAGCATTTATTCAAAATCAACAATAATCCTGATGGTAGACGCAGATGCAGGGTGCCGACGACCATCACTTCGACTCTCGAACCATTGCCTACGCGCATCGTCACCTCGTCCTTCCTCAGGCGCCTCCTACTATGTAGATCCTGCTGAGAGTTACAAATATGAGCAATAGATCCGGTATCAAATACCCAGGTGTTACTCCTGGCGCTCGTAAGGAATACATCAATAACATGTATATCATATATACCTTTGTCCGGAATGGCTATCTTGCCAGCTCGCTTGTCTTCAAGGTACTTGGGGCAGTTGCATTTCCAGTGCCCATCCCCTTTGCAGTAGAAGCACGAAGTGCCGGGCTTAGGTCCAGGCTTGGCAGTCTTTGAGGTGCTGGGAACAAACTTGCCATCCCTCTTAGACTTCTTACCCTTACCTTTTCCCTTTTGCCCCGGTTTCTTAAAGTTGGTGGTCTTGTTGACCATCAACACCGTGTGCTCCTTCTTGATTTCAACCTCAGCAGTTTTGAGCATGGCGAACACCTCAACAAAGGTCTTAGTCATCCCTTGCATGTTGTAGTTCATCACAAAACCCTTATAGCTAGGGGGCAGCGAGTGCAGCACCCTATCTATAGCGAGTTCCTCCAGGATTTTGCAATCCAGGGCGTTTAAGCGTTTAACGTAGCCAGACATTTTGACCACGTGCTCACTAATACTGCTGTGCTCTTCCATTTTAGCAGAGAAGAAGAGCTCAGAAGCATCATACCTCTTTGCACGAGCCTGTGGAGCAAAGACAACCTTGAGATCCTCAATGATCTCAAAAGCATTCATCTTCTCAAAACGCTTTTGAAGCTCCGGCTCCATGGCATAGAGCATTCCACTCTGGATGAGGGAGAAATCATCCGCCTTGGACTGCCAGACATTCTTTTCGTCCTCAAAGGCGGAATCTGCAGGCTTAGCCGGAAGCTCAGCCTCGATGACATAAGTCAACTTGTAGGGGACTAAGAGGATCCTAAGATTGCGGAACCATGCGGTGAAGTTGGTTCCATCAGTTTTCAGCTTGTCCTTCTCGAGGAAAGTGCTAAGGTTGAAGGTGGGTGGGCAAGACATCTACAAAGGATTTGCAAAGTGTTTAGACTATGTTCATAATAATGAGTTCAAGTTTTAACTAAAAGAACTCCCACTTAAACGAACATCCCTCTACTCGTTCAGTGATCTCATGATCCCTATCCTCTGCACCTCCCCCGATCGTCACGGCCATCAGTGCAGTATCAAAGGTGGACATTCCCTAATGTTGATCACATCAACCATGTGATTCATGCTCGACCTTTTGGTCTCTTGTATTCTGAGGCCACATTTCTCTAACGTGCTAGGCTCGCCAGTCCTAACTCGTGTGTATTCGCAGTGCAACATGGCTTACACCCACTGTATGTGTCATAGATGTGTCTGACACCCAGGCCTGTAACCCTGGATCGCCTCATACCGAAGAACTTTCTTGGTGGTGCACACACAAGGGGAATACGATAACTGGAATACTATGAGGGATTATCTTATTATGCTACTGTCTAGTAAGTATACTAGCACAATAAGTAATACTTCTAAAGTGAAGTGTTATGACATGGTTATAGCTTTATGATCATCATCAACAGCTTCAATGAGAGTTTCACAAACTTGTCATTGCCATGTTATAATACTTGCCCCTATGCAGTAATAAAGATAGACGCTTCTATATGAAGGGTTTCGCAGCATAGTAAATCAAAATTTTCTACAGAAGCGAACAGAGGGAAAGCCAAGATCTAATCTAGGAGATGCAAACAACGAGAGAGATTGGATTAGATCTTCATACCCTTGAAGATTCACACAGGAACGCTCATTTGAACGTGGGTGATGTAGTCGTACTCGCTTCTCCTCCTCGCAATCCGATCCGATCTAGCACCACAAGTGGCGGTGCCTCCGTGAGATGCACACAGCAAAGACTCGGCGCCTCCTTCCTCGGACCAGCAAGTATGGTGGAGAGATAGATTGGATCTACAACACGACGGTGTGGTGTATATGGTGGAGAATTTCTGCAGGCTTCGCCACAAACAATGGGAGGGAGAGAGGAGGCAGCAGGGCAACTAGGGTTTGGACGAAGGTGTAGGTTGTTGGGGAGGCGCACCAGCCCTCTATATATAGAGGGGTGCGCCAGCCCTTGCCCATCCTCCAAGCCTATCTCTAGTTTAAACGATTTAAACTTATCCCTTATCTAGAAACCCTATCTCTAGTTTAAACGAGTTTAAACTTATCTAGGGTCGGTTGGGCCCTATGGGGCCTTGTGCCCCTGGCCCAATGCGCCAGGACACTCCCTCATAGGCCCATGCCCCTCCCAAGGTGGGGCCACGTTGGTCCCCTTCCGAAGGTTCTAGAAGCTTCCGCATACATCGATTAATCCGGAACAATTCCGAACTCCAAAACTGCACCGCCTTTATATGAATCTTATTCTCCCACCATTCCGAACCTCTCGTGATATCCCGGATCCCATCCGAGACTCGAACAAAATTCATAAACCAATTATCCAATCTATCCTAGCGCCGAGACACGTTAAGTGTGTGACCTGGGTTCGAGAATATGCGCATATGATCTTCTATCAATAATCAACAGCCGGGTCCTGGGCACCCATATTGACTCCCACACATTCATCGATGATCATATCGGATGAACCACGATGCCGGATTCAATCAATCCCATATATATATTCCTTCGTCTCGCGATATTTTACTTGCCCGAGATTCGATCGTCGGTATCGCCATACCTAGTTCAATCTCGCTCACAGCAAGTACTTTACTGCTCAGTAATCCGATATCACTTTGTGATTAACTCCTTAACCACATGCTTGCAAGCGGTGTTGATATCGACACGAAAGGGCCCCAAGCATATCTCCGACTTGGGAGGGACAAATCCCATCTCGATACATACAACCCAATGATACTTTCCGATCACCGAGAGACACCTTTATGATCACCCTCTCATAGGATGACGCTTGATGGCCTCAAAGCTTTCTTCCGATACCAGGAGTTGTATTATCTCATGGTCTAAGGAATACAATATTTGACATAGGAAAAGCTTCACAAAGATGAACACAATGACACGATCTAATTGCTTAGCTTAGTTTGGGTCTGTCCATCATATCATTCTCCCAATGATATGATCTCATTATCAATTGACAACTCATGTCTATGGTTAGGAAACCTTAACCATCATTGATCAATGAGCTAGTCCATAGAGGCGCATTTAGGGACACGGTTGTTCACAAACCACACAAGTATTAATGTTTCTGCTTAATACAATTCTAGCATGGAATATAAACTTTATCATGAACAAGAATTATAATAATAACATCTTTATTATTGCCTCTAGGGCATAATTCCAACAGTCTCCCACTTGCACTAGAGTCAATAATCTAGTTTACATTTGGCAACAATCTTACACCCATGGCACTGAGGTGCTGATCATGTTTTACACGTGGAAGAGGTTTAGTCAATGGATCTGCGATATTCAGATCTGTATGTACTTTGCTGATCTTCAGATCTCCATCTGCTATATAATCTCGGATTATATGAAACTTATGTTGATATGCTTGGTCTTTGGATGATATCTTGGTTCCTTAGCGAGTGCTATGGCGCCGGTGTTGTCACACAATATCTCCAAGGGTCCAATGCACTTGGAACCACGCCAAGCTCAAGGATGATGTTTCGATCCAAACTCCTTCACTTGACGCTCGCAGCAGCCATGTATTCCGCTTTCATCAGATCCCGCGACCACGCTTTGCTTGCAGCTTCTCCACTCACAGCTCCTCCATTCAAAATATACACGTATCCTGTTCGAGATTTAGCATCATCCTTGTCGTGTCGAAACTAGCATCGACGTAACCTTTACGAGTTGTTCATCACCCCATAGACTAAGAACATTTCTTTAGTCCTATTTAGGTACCTTAGGATGTTCTTCACGGCTGTCCAAAGGTTCCACTCGATCACCTTGATATCTCGTCACAAACTAAGAGCATTGGACACATCCGTCTAGTACACAAAGATGGCATACATGATGGAACCTATGGCCGAGGCATAAGGCACTTTGCTCATAGCTTCCCTATCATTTACCATAGCTGGACACGAGCCTTGCTCAATATCTTCCTCGACAACATAGGCATCGAACCTTTCAATGCCTTATCCATTCCGAACCTTTTCGTAACTTTGTCTAGGTATGTACTTTGGCTTAAAGCTATCAGCGCCTTTGTCTATCTCTATAGATTTTGATGCCCAATATATAAGCAGCTTCACCTAGGTCTTTCATTGAAAAACACTTGTTCAAATAACTCTTCACATCGTTAAGCATGTTGATGTCATTTCCAATAATCAATATGTCATCCACATATAGTACCGTAAACGCCACCGAGCTCCCACTCACTTTCTTGTAGATGCAAGCTTCAGAGCAATTTGGAACAAATCCAAAGCTCTTGATCACTTGATCAAAACGAAGGTTCCAACTCCGAGACGCTTGCTTCAGTCCATAAATGGAACGCTGAAGTTTGCATACTTTATCAAGATCCTTAGGATCGACAAAACCTTCGGTTGCATCATATACAACTCTTCATCAATGTTGCCATTGAGGAAAGCCTTGACATCCATTTGCCATATTTCATAATCATGAAACGCAGCAATTGCTAATAAAATCCGAATGGACTTAAACATCGCCACGGAGAAAGTCTCATCATAGTCAACACCTTGAACTTGTCGAAAACCTTTCGCAACAAGCCGTGCTTTATAGACGGTAACATTACCATCTGCCCTGCTTTTCTTCTTGAAGATCCATTTGCACTCAACGGCCTTTCTGTCGCTAGGAGGGTCCACCAAAGTCCATACTTGGTTTTCGCCATGGATCCCAATTGGATTTCATGGCTTCTAGCCATTTCTTAGAGTCTGGGCTCATCATCACTTCCTCATAGTTCAGAGGTTCGCCTTCTACTAACAAGACACAAGACAGGTTGCATTCACTCAGAGGGGCACGCGACCTTGTCGACTGCGACGCTCAAGAGCAAGATCGTCCAAGCTTCATGATCCTTGTCATTAGCTTCCTCTATTGTTGGTGCAAAGTGCATGGAACAATTTCAGGTGCGCGCTACTCTCCAATTCAAGAGAAGGTTCAAGAACCTCGCCTAGCTCTACTTTCCTCCCACTCACCTCTTTCGAGAGAAACTCCTTCTCAAGAAAGGAACCGTTCTTTATGCATAAACACTTTGCCTTCGGTTCTGTGATAGAAGGTATACCCAATAGTTTCCTTAGGGTATCCTATGAAGACGCATTTCTCCGCTTTGGGTTCGAGCTTGTCCGCATCAACTTCGACGAAGCTTCAGATCCCCAAACTTTAAGAAACGACAACTTAGGTTTAGCACCAAACCATAGTTCATACGGTGTCGCCTCAACGGATTTAGATGGAGCCCTATTTGAAGTGAATGCAGCGTTTCTAATGCATAACCCCAAAATGATAACAAATCAGTAAGAGACATCATCGATCGGACCATATCTAATAGGGTTCGATTCCGCTCGACACACCATTGCGCTGTGGTGTTCCGGTGGCGTGAGTTGTGAAACGATTCCACTTGCTTTGAGATGCGTGAGAAAATCATAACTCAAATATTCGCCCTCACGATCGAATCGTAGAAACTTAATCTTTCTCATACGATGGTTCTCCACTTCATTCTGAAATTCTTTGAACTTTTCAAACGCTTTCAGATTTATGTTTCATTAAATAGATATACCCATATCTACTTAAGTCATCGGTAAAAGTGAGAAAATAGCGATATCCACCGGCGTCAAACACTCATCGGTCCGCATACATCGGTATGTATGATTTCCAACAAGTCCGTTGCTCGCTCCATCATACCGAGAACGGGTTTTGATCATCTTGCCCATGAGGCATGGTTCGCATGTGTCAAATGATTCAAAATCAAGAGACTCCAAAAGTCCATCGTAATGGAGTTTCTTCATGCGCTTTACACCAATATGACCTAGACGACGTACACAAATAAGTAGTATTATCACTATCTACTTTGCATCTCTTAGCCTCAATGTTATGGATGTGTGTTTCATCCCTTTCGAGATTTAGAAGAAATAAACCATTCACAAGAGGTGCATGACCATAAAAGATGTTACTCATATAAATAGAACAACCATTATTCTCCGATTTAAATGAATAACCGCCTTGCAATAAACACGATCCGTAAATAATGTTCATGCTCAACGCAGCACATAATAACATTTATTAAGGTTTAAAACTAATCCCAAGGTAAAACTAAGGAGAGCGTGTCACGGCCATTACATCAACTCTTGATCCGTTGCCAACGCAGATCATCACCTCATCCTCGCAGTCATTGCCTATTCCGTAGCTCCTGTTTCGAGTTACAAATATTAGCAACTGAACCAATATCAAATACCCAGGCACTACAACGAGGGCTAGTAAGGAAAACATCAATAACATGTATATCAAATATACCTTTGATGGTGCCAGCCTTCTTGTCTGCTAAGTACTTGACAGTTATGCCCAAAGGACCCTTGTCCTTGCAATAGAAGCACCTGTCCGCTTAGTTCCGCACTTGAGCTTCTTCTCGCAGGGCAACGCGCTTGCCGCCGCTTTCTTGAAGGGCTTCTTACACCTTTACCTTTCTTAAAGGAGGGCTTGTTGACCATCAACACATGATTATCCTTCTTGATGTCCACCTCCGCAGCCTTCAGCTTTGCGAAGAGCTCGGTGATCGTGTCAAGGAACCAATCTGATTATGAGTCACTACAAAACTTTTGTAGCTGGGAGGGAGTGATTGCAGAACCCGTCAATCTTGAGCTCCTCCGAATCTTGCATCCAGCTTGCTCAAGGCGTTGAGTGTAGCCCGACATCTTAATGGCGTGCTCACTAACGGAACTCCCTTCCTCCATCTTGCGCTTAAAGAACTTCTGAGATCTCATATCTCTAACGGGCCTGAGTCTCAAACATGGTTTTCAGCTCTCGAGAATCTCAAAGGGCCGGATAGTTTTCAAAACGATTTTGAAGTTCGGTTCCATAGCAAACAACATGGTGCTCTTAATCACACCATAATCATCTTTATGCCGATCGATAGACAGCTTTCTCATCACCGTAGCGATTGCGTAGGGGGTTACCTAACGCTTTCAAGGACATAGTCCTTTTGTCCGCCTGCAGAATGATTCTTAGATTGCGGAACCGTTGGTGAAGTTAGACCCATTGTTTCTAAGCTTTTCTTTCTCAGCAAAAATGTTGAAGTTGAAGTTGGACTTGGCCATGTGATCTATAATATTTGCAAGTACAATTTAGACTATGTTCATGATAAATAGTTCAACTTAATCAAATTACTAGATGAACTCCCACTAAATTCAACATCCCTCAAGTTGTTTAGTGAACACGATCCAAATTCACCACACCTAATCCGATCATCACGAGAAGAGATGTGGTTTCAATGGTGGACAACGAAGTGTCGATCATATCATTCATATGACTCATGCTTAACCTTTCGGTTCTTGTGTTCCGAGGCCATGTCTGTACATGCTAGGCTCGTCAAGTTAGACCCAAGTATTTCCGCATGTGCAAAACTGGCTTGCACCTTGTATGTGAGCGAGAGTCTATAGCACCCGATCATCACGTGATGCTTGGACACCATTTAACTTTCGCAACGGTGCATACTTGGGGAGAACACAGTTTTTATCTTGATCTTTAATTGAGGAATCATCTTATAATGCTACCGTCGCGATCTAAGCATAATAAGATACATAAAAGGATAAACATCACATGCATATAACTTTATGTGACATGGTATAGCCAATCTTCGCGCAATGATCTCCATCTTGTGCGTTCCGGCATGATCTCCATCACTTCACCATGATTGCCTCCACCACGAATAGCAACTACAACTATTGCTAACTACTTAGCGATAAAGTAAAGCTATTACATGGAGTATAAGAAGTTGACTCGCAGGCCATACACAATTATAAAGACAACCATATGGCTCCTGCCGGTTGTGTACTCATCGACATGCAAGTCGTGAAACATTACAAAACATGATCATCGCATACAATATACACATCACATCTTGGGCCATACCATATCACAGAAAACACTCCCTGCAAAAACAAGTTAGATGCCTCTACTTTGTTGTTGCATGTTTTACGTGGCTTATGGGAGTAGATGCTAAGAACGATTCTTACCTACGGAAAGCCACAACGGTGATATTATGGTTGCCAAACTCCGGTGTTAATCCCATGACAACTATAGTGAGAGAAACTGACATCCACCAGCCGCATGTATGGTACAAGCCACACGTCAAGTGCGGAGCCGGTCTCGCGAACGACGTCGCGTAAGGTTGGCCTGGACCGCTTCAATCTCACTATCCCGCGCCGTAAGAAGAACACAAACAAGAGGCTTGCAACAGAAAACATCAACGCCCGCAACAACCATGTTGCGTTCTACTCGTGAAACACATCTACGCATAGATCTAGCTCTGATACCACTGAAGGGTTTCAGCATAGTAAATCAAAATTTTCTGAGCGAACAGAGGGAAAGCCAAGATCTAATCTAGGAGATGCAAACAACGAGAGAGATTGGATTAGATCTTCATACCCTTGAAGATTCGCAGCGGAACATTAAATCGGAACGTGGGTGATGTAGTCGTACTCGCTTCTCCTCCTCGCGATCCGATCCGATCTAGCACCACAAGTGGCTGTGCCTCCGTGAGATGCACACGTGCAGCACCTCGACGTCTCCTCCTTCCTCGGACCAGCAAGTATGGTGGAGAGATAGATTGGATCTACAACACGACGGTGTGGTGTATATGGTGGAGAATTTCTGCAGCAGGGCTTCGCCTACAAACAGTCGGGAGGGAGAGAGGAGGGCAGCAGGGCAACTAGGGTTTGGAGGAAGGTGTAGGTTGTGGGGAGGGGGCGCACCAGCCCTCTATATATAGAGGGGGGGTGCGGCCAGCCCTTGCCCATCCTCCAAGCCTATCTCTAGTTTAAACGATTTAAACTTATCCCTTATCTAGAAACCCTATCTCTAGTTTAAACGAGTTTAAACTTATCTAGGGTCGGTTGGGCCCTATGGGGCCTTGTGCCCCTGGCCCAATGCGGCCAGGACACTCCCTCATAGGCCCATGCCCCCTCCCGGAAGGTGGGGCCACGTTGGTCCCCTTCCGGAAGGTTCTAGAAGCTTAAGACAATACCGATTAATCCTAACAATTCAACTCCAAAACTGCACTTTATATGAATCTTATTCTCCGGACCATTCCGGAACCTCTCGTGATATCCCGGATCCCATCCGAGACTCTGAACAAAAATTCATAAACCAATTATCCAATCTATCCTAGCGCCGAGACACGTTATGTGTGACCTCGGGTTCGAGAATATGCGTACATGATCTTCTATCAATAATCAACAGCGGGTCTGGGCACCCATATTGACTCCACACATTCATCGATGATCATATCGGATGAACCACGATGCCAGGATTCAATCAATCCCATATATATATTCCCTTCCCTCGCGATATTTTACTTGCCCGAGATTCGATCGCCGGTATCGCCATACCTAGTTCAATCTCGCTCACAAAAGTACTTTACTCGTTCCGTAATCCGATATCACTTTGTGATTAACTCCTTAACCACATGCTTGCAAGCGGTGTTGATATCGACCGAAAGTGGGCCCAAGCATATCTCTCCGACTTGGGAGGGACAAATCCCATCTCGATACATACAACCCAACAGATACTTTCCGATCACCTGAGAGACACCTTTATGATCACCCTCTCATAGGATGACGTTTGATGGCCTCAAAGCTTTCTTCCGATACCAGGGAGTTGTATTATCTCATGGTCTAAGGAATACAATATTTGACATAGGAAAAGCTTCGCAAAGATGAACACAATGACACGATCTAATTGCTTAGCTTAGTTTGGGTCTGTCCATCATATCATTCTCCCAATGATATGATCTCATTATCAATTGACAACTCATGTCTATGGTTAGGAAACCTTAACCATCATTGATCAATGAGCTAGTCCATAGAGGCGTACTAGGGACATGGTGTTGTTCACAAACCACACAAGTATTAATGTTTCCGCTTAATACAATTCTAGCATGGAATACAAACTTTATCATGAACAAGAATTATAATAATAACATCTTTATTATTGCCTCTAGGGCATAATTCCAACACTATATTAACTATTGCATGTTTTACGCGGCTTTAGGGCTTTCGCAGTAGAACCCTTTCCCACCTACAAACGTCGAGCCACAACATGGATTCAATGATTGCCGTTCTTCTTCCCTTTTCAGGGCCCTCCAGTGTCCATGGCATATCAACTACTGTAGAGAGACAGACACCCCCCTAAGCCACTTTGATTTGTGGACCAGTCTCGTGAATCACCACGTGAGGTTGGTTGGGGGCCGCTTCATCAAACAGTGCCGCGATATGAACAATAACACTAAAGAGGGTAGCAACTAGAGAATCAATGCCCATATATTGCTATGTGTTCTATCCGTACGACATGTCTACCCATAGACCCGCTCTGATACCACTGAAGGGTTCCGTAGCAAAAAACAAAAAAATTATATCTACTTGAACACTAATACCAGGATCTATACTATGTAGACATAAGTAACGGAGAAGGAATACAGTATTCATACCTTTGCAGAAAGAGGCACACCTTACGCAGGAAGGCGTATATTGATGAATACGAGCAGCACCCCAAGTGTGGTGCCTCTGAAGTTCGTCACACGTCCGGTGTAGGAGACGTCAACCGGACTCCGATCCAGCCGAGCAGCGGAAGAAGTAGATGCCGGATCACCGATCACACGACGGTAGTGTGAAGGAGGAGAACTCAACTACGAGGTCCTCCCCAATATTACGGGGAAGTCCTCAGCAGATGAGAAAGAATGAGAGGAATGGGTGATATCCAAGGGGGAGGGGGACCCCTTTATATAGTGGGAGGGGGCGCACCACCCAGGGGCCAGGCGGGGTGGGACTAATCCCCACACCCGCCGGCCACCTTGGGGCAGCCACCGGCCCTAGGTGGGCCCCACTAGGGCGGCCCACCAGCCCTAGGCCGGCTGGCCCCCACTCCCTAGGCGCCTTGACCACTTGGGCCTCCCTTCGAGTGAGGCCCATTAGCAATATAGTGCCTTCAAAAATAAAATAAAATATATATTTAATATTAATTCTCCAATTAACATTCAAATATACATATTATATTATCTCTTCACCCCGGAACAACTTACGGACCCCTTTCCGATCTCCATCGGATGTTACCGAAACTATTCCGGTTTCTCTCTCTATTTCTCATACGATACCTCATCTACCCTAAGCGTCCCTACCCTTAAGCGTGACATCCTTCGGTTCGGAAACACTCCGGACATGATAGAGACCACTCTCATATCAATGATCAACAAAGGGACCTGGATGGCCATGTGACCCCCATGCATTTCACGAATATAATCGCTCGAACCGTGAGATAGTCGTTCCCCATTCCCTTTGTCACTCGATACCTAATTCGTCTAAGACTTGATCTTCGGTATCTGCATACCTTAGTTCGATCTTGTTACTGATGAACTTGTTTTCTCGTTCTCATGTCATTACATTCCGTGACCCAGTCACATGCTTGCAAGCTTCATTAATGCTATGTCACTGAGATGGCCACATGTATCTGTCCGTTACACAGACTAGACAAATCCTGGTCTTGATATGTACTCCTCTACGCATCCCTTTAGAAAACCTGAGTGGCACCTTTTTGGTCACCCTGTTACGAGATGACTCTTGATAACCATCTAAGCTTCTTTCGGAATGGTGATTTGCATTACCTCACAGTCAAAGGATTGGGTTACGAGGTTCTCTATGTTTTATCATCAATGGTGAACTTTGTAACTAGATCTCATTAAGATACAACGGTCGGATGTTTGTCTATCATGTTATTCAACTAATAACATGACCTCATTGTCAGTTGGCATAAATGCCCATGGTCTTGAAACATAGACCATCCTTATGACTAATGAACTAGTTCACTAGAGGTAACTAGAGACACAGTTTGTTTACATACCACACGTATATTATCTTTTCGTATTAACACAGTTATAGCATAGTATGAAACGTATTATGAACATACAGGAGAAGTATCAAATAATACACTTTATTATTTGCCTCTAGGGCATAACTCCTTCACAGTCACCCGTGGCGGATGACTCGCGAGTGCCAGGTGACGAGGTAACTCCTTGTCCTCCTGCTGGTTTCCGGGTGATGTTCCTAGCATTCATCATCCGCGGTCTATCTCTACCCCTGCATCCTTTCTTCAGGGGCCTCCTTTGCTTCTATGGGCTCCAGCTGCATCAGCTGTCCCCAACTCTATTCTCCACATCGCCTGCTATATTACACTTTGCGAGTGCTGGCTCAGAATCGAGCCACACTTTGGCCTCTTTAAGAGGATTTTCAAGCTGAAGCGCCAGTCGGCATCTGGTTTCGTAGTCTACGACGTAGGAGGCTACGGGATCCATGTCGACTCCTCCACCACATATTTCGATAGCAAGCTCATGGCGTCCGTCCAAGGATGGAGAGACAAGTGGTTCTACATCCGCGACTAGAAGGCCGACAGAGAGCACTATGGACTTGCACCCTTCGATCCCACGACACCGTGTAGGAGGAGGCGTTCTTGGAAGAACATGGTGATGCCTGGCGAGTCCGAGGAGATGGAAGTGCTGTACAAGCGCGTCTGCGACCTCGAGAGCCGCATGGGTAAAGAAGAGGGAGGCGCCGCCCTCATTCGCACATGGTTGCGTTGTCGCATCCAGCCAATGCAGGCCAGAGTCCACCCCATGTTCCAATGGGCTGGTGCGGACGATGCCACTCGCATATCTGCCGATGGCATTTCCGCGGGTGAAGTAGATAAGAGGTTGCGGCTGGTGACAAAGTACACCACCAAGGAGGTTCTCCCAAGCGAACCAGTCATACCTCCCTTCAACGCCTCTAACCCTCCTCCTGAGGTAGAATTGTGCTACGAAGTAGCTTGATTTGTCGATTGCTTCTAGTTTCTTGATGTATAATGAGTTGTTTTCTGAATGCAGGATTAGAAGGTGTCTCCCAGTTTGCCCCCTCTTCCTAAGGGGGTTATTCCTCGCGAAGTAGATGAAGAGGACGAGTCGGAATCAACCGTCCCACTTGAAGAGGAGGAGGAAGCCCCCGAGTCGAGCGGTCCGGACACTCGTAAGCATTCTCGCAGCAAGGATTCGGATGCTTCATCTCCTTCGACTCTAGAGGGCCCATCTATCGGTGCGAAGGAGCCGATACCCATCGTTCCTGTGCGCTCTATGGCTCCTCCTGCCCGGAAGAAGCTTTGACTGCCAAAGGAATCGTCGGATTCGGAGGAGCAGTCCTTCGATCTTGATAGATTTGACTGGTAAGTTCTGTATTCGCGAATTCGTTTTGGTTTCTTCTTTGAGTTGTCATCTATCTTGAAGCTCTTGTTTGATTTTGTGTTTCAGTCAAGTGGCGACGTCGTCTTTTGACGTCCTCCAATTTTTTAAAGAGTCCGGAGTCACAGACTCCAAGTCCAAGAAGGTGGCCTCGCGGTCTCCTTCTCCTCCATTAGCGGCCCACTCCGGGCATAACTCATCAAGTTCCCCGCATGCTAGGGAACATCAGATGGTTACCCGGATGACTGTGCAACAGCCTTCTTTGGAGTCTGTGGAGGATCATGTAAGTATCTTGTAGTTGGCAGTCGAATTTATTCTTGGCGTGCTTTACTTGAACTTGGAATGTCTCTGATGCAGCTCATCGTGAAGGAAGCTTCCCGCCTGGCGGAGCAAGTCCTTAACATGGGTCGACAGCATGCACGAGTGGACAATCGCCATCGCATTGTCGAAAGTAAGTTTTGACTTCGTCCTTGTCTTTTGCGAATATTATTGATTCGATTTGGTAAGACTCTCTGTTTGTTGCAGCTGAGCGCAATGAATTACTTTGCCATGCTATTGCATTGGAGAAGACATTGGCCACGGCGATGAAGAATTGTGACGAGGCAGTCGCAGCCTTGGAGGAGTCACGAAAGCGAGAGCAGGATCTCCTTGCCTCCACAGCTGAGAGGGAGAAGATGTTCGAGGAGAAGCTTCTCTTGATTTTCATGTCCCTCTCGGGTATGACTTTTTCATATGGATATGTCTTGCTCTTCTGTGCTTTGACGTGTGATTGTTGTACTAATGCTTTTTTGTATGCAGATGCCAGCGACTTGAGTTTCTATGCCCAATCTCTGTGCCACGCGGATGCTTTGGCTGGTTCCATCGCCGCAGTCAAGGACCGCAGCGTTTTCCTCCAGGAGACGCTGGGGAAGGCCAAGGATGTGCTCAGTCGCATCCGTGATGACTTGACTCCCAAGACTGGGATGATCGACAACCTCGGCGACCTGGTGGAATCCCTGGCTGGAGGAATCCCTGCAGACTTCAAAAATTCACAGTGCTCCGTCGGCGCCACCATGGCACTCGCAATGGTGTAGGCCCATGGTGTGGGGATGGATCCCGCAGTTATCTCTGAGGCGATGCCTGTCGACGCTGGAGGCCAGCAGGTAGTTTTTGCTCCCTATGCTGGTAAATGCAAAAATTACGGTCCCCAGCTTATCGAGACACTCGCCAAGTACTCCGAGGAGCGACGTCAAGCGAAGGCTGCGGCTTTTGGGGGTACTACCGGCAAGTCCGTGGCGTCGGAGACTACCACGGATGTGATGAAGCCCCCAAGGCCTAAGTCCAAGTCAAAGAAACATGCTGTGCCTTAGTCTTCATTAGTAATAGCTGTAGTGGCTTAGCCTTTTGCTTTATGGAACAATGATTTTGTGGGGGTGTCCCAATCGAAACTTTTCCTGTGTCTGAATGCATATATGCCCTTTGCCAAATGTATTCTTGGTCACTTATTTGCTTTTTGCTTGATTCGTGGTAGGCTACTTCGAGTGATCCTTGTGATCCTCCTTCTGCCGATGAGAACTTGGCGCAACCTCGTTCGAAAGTGGAGGAGTTATTGTTGCTTTCGCGACTGCGCGACCGTATAAAACAACTGGAGCGTGAGTTGCCCATCCTCCGTGGTAGCACTGATGTATGGAAGTCGAAGGAGGAGAAAGCCTCTGCTTGCGAGAAGTACCTATTGGAGGAGGTGGCCCAGCTGAGTGAGCAATTCAAGTGTTAGCCTTCTATCCTCTTATCTTTTCCTTTAGTCAGTCGTGGTGATGCCTATCTTTCACACTTTGCTTTTGTGTGGTGTAGTTGTCAGTGCTCGCCATCTGCAGGATGAAAAAGATCGGATCGCTGTTCGAATGCATGATTTGACCCAGGAGCAACTGCAGGCGAGTGGGTACTTCTGGGTGGATCATGACCGTGCAATTACACTTGCGACTCTGCAGGATCGTGCTTCTCGAGTGCTTCATTTTATGAAGAAGGTGCAGTCATGCCTCAAGCACATCTATCAGACGATGTTTCCGCTGGACGCTGTCCCTTCAAGCCTGTTGGCCCTTTTGGCGAGATTCTAGGATTTGAGTGCAGTTCACGAGTGCGTGCGGCAGTAGTTGGTAGCTGGTGCCAAGGCTGCTTTGTCGCTGGTGCGACTGCATAGGCCTGATGTAGAAGTTGCGGCTGTAGCTGCTGGGCCGACGACTCCACCAGCAGGTTCGACCTGGAACATGGTTCCACATTACCAGGCGGTGGATCGTCCCGCAGAAGAAATTGTCGACTTCTTTGAGGAACAGACGAACGTTCTTCTTCTGCAGTAGTAGTGTGATTTGTATCCTGCACATAAGTATACCAGTGTTGTAAAAGTTCGTGTGGATATATGTAATCAATTTATATTGATATGTAAAGAGCTTGCTAGCTTATGTGTTTTGTGAGTGTATTTGTACTCGGCAGTTCCTTTTCGTTAGCCTGACTTGTTTTTATCTCAGCACCTTGCCAACCTGTCAGGTGCGTTGCAACTGGGTTGGTATTTTATCAAGGGTTCGATTGATGTTGTGTCAGCTACTCGGGATACTGCGATTTGTTCGTAGAACAAATATGTAAAGGGTGGCATAGCCCCCGAGTGAAAATATTGCTAGAAAAATAAAGAAGAACACAGAGTTTTAGGGCACTTAGCTTTATTTATTCACAGAACAGTACGAGGTACAATGTGTGGCTAAGTAGCCTGGCTGAATAGCCTTATTGGTGGTGTAAGGAAAAAAACGACTAGGGGTAGAAGCGCCGCAGCTGCGCGATGTTCCAAGGGTTGGAGTATGCGACTCCTGTCTCGAAATCTTTGAGGCGATAGGCGCCACCTGGGATTACTTCTGTAATCACGTATGGTCCTTCCCAAGGGGACTCGAGCTTGAGGTGCCCTTTCTGCTTCAGTCGCAGGACCAGGTCTCCTTCGACGAAGGATTTGGGGCGTAGCCTTCTGCTGTGGTAGATCGTCGATATTTCTGCTACGATATCCCGTGCCTCGTCAAGGAGATCGACGGAGTCTTCGAGTGCAAGTGTTGACTCCTTGTCGCTGTATGCGACTACCCGTGGGGCTTTAAAGCGTACTTCTGCGGGTAGCACTGCTTCGGCGCCATGCACCATGAAGAACGGGGTATATCCCGTGGCACTATTTGGGGTTGTGCGCAGGCTCCAAAGTACGGACTGCAGCTCGTCTGGCCAACATCCAGCGGCTTGCTCGAGAGGCCAGAGGAGTCGCTTCTTGATTCCACTACAGACGAGGCCGTTGGCCTTTTCGACTTGACTGTTGGTCATGATCTACGGAGGCATAGCTTATGTTGATTCCCAGATTCTCGCAGAAACCCTGGAACTCCTTAGAGGTGAAGTTTGTTCCATTGTCCGTGATGATGTTGTGTGGCACTCCGAAGCGATAGACAATGGACTCGAAGAACTTGATGGCGCTGGCTCCTAACTGGTTTGTCACCAGCATGGCCTCTATCCACTTGGTGAATTTGTCAACTGCGACCAGGAGGTAGACGTAACCTCCTCGCGAGGACTTTGGGAGCTTGCCAACCATGTCGATTCCCCATTGCACAAAGGGCCAAGCCAATGGTATTGGCCGGAGTTCCGTGCCAAGTGCGTGCGGTTTGTCCACGAATCGCTGGCAAGCGTTGCATCTCTAGACGATGTCCTTGGTGTCGCGCATGGCCGTGGGCCAGTAGAATCCAGCTCGTAGAGCTTTGGCGATGAGGGCGCGACTGTCGGCATGGTGCCCACAGGTTCCTTCATGGATGTCGAGGAGGACGGCCCTTCCATCCGCGTTGGAGACGCACCGTTGGAGTACTCCTGTGATGTTGCGCTTGTATAGTTCGCCGTTGATGACGGCGAATGCCTTGGATCGCCGTGTGATATGTCGCGCGTCAGTCGGGTCGTTCGGCAGCCTCTTGCTGAGAAGATATGCGATGTAGGGGTGAGTCCAAGATGGCTCGATCATCATGACCCCCATTGGTCCCTCGAGTCCTGTGTCAAGCTCTAGGTCGTCGAGTGCCATTGGCTCATTTGGTGGCATAGCCCCGAGTCTGTTGTTGCGCTTGTTTTCTTCTCTGTGGCCTTTGGCTTGATGGAGCGTTTGCAGATACGCTCGAGAAATACCCCAGGTGGTATGGGGGCGCAGGTGGAGCCAATGTTGACGAGTGTGTCTGCCTCTTCATTGCTTTCGTGGCCTACGTGCCGCAGATCACAGCCATCGAAGTCCCCTTCGAGTGTGTCGTAGAGGTCACGGTAGGCGATCATATTGTCGTTCAGTGCATCGCTCTCATGCATTGTCTGGTTGATGACCAGCTTGGAGTCGTCGTAGATGATGAGCCTCTTGGCGCTGCAGGCTTTTGCCATCCGCATCCTGTGCAATAGGGCCTCGTATTCAGCTTCGTTGTTGGAGCCAGTGAACTGCATTCGCAGAATGTATTTCAGCTTGTCTCCCTGGGGTGATGTCAGTATGACGCCTGCGCCAGCCCCGTCCTTACGCTTGGATCCATCGAAGTGCATCTTCCAGAGGTAAGACATATCTGGCTTTTCAGGGAGCTGGTTCTCCATCCAGTGCACGAGGAAGTCAGGGAGGACTTGCGATTTGATCGCGTCGCGCTTTTCGTATGTAATGTCTCATGGAGACAGCCCGATTCTCCAAAGCACGACTCGTCCGGTGGCATCAGGGTTGTTGAGTATATGACCAAGCGGGGCATCGTTGACCACCACGATTGGGTGCTCTTGGAAGTAGTGGCGCAGTCGCCTGGCTGTCATGAAGATGTCGTATGCCAGCTTCTGATAGTGTGGGTACTGCTGCTTTGTTGGCGTGAGCACCTCGCTGAGGTAATAGACAGGGCGTTGCACTCTATGGACTTTGTTTTCTTCGGCTCGTTCCACCACGAGCACTGTGTTGACCACCTGGTTGGTGGCGGAGATGTATAGCAACAATGGTTCTTTTTCGCGTGGAGTCACCAGTACTAGCGAGGTACATAGTAAACTTTTGAGAATGCTTCCTGCGCTTCGTCGATCCACTCGAACTTGACAGTTTTGCAGAGAAGTTGGTAGAAGGGCAGTGCCTTTTTGCCCATTCGACTGATGAATCGACTGAGCGCCGCGATTCGCCTAGCCAGCTGCTGGACGCCTCTTACGTTTTTCGGCTTCTCCATGGCCAGTATGGCTTTTATTTTCTTCGGGTTCACCTCAATCCCTCTCGTGGAGATGAGATATCCGAGTAGTTTCCCATATGGTACGCCGAAGGCACATTTGTCCGGATTGAGCTTGATCCGGTAGCGGTCGAGGTTGGCGAAGGTCTCACGTAAATCATCGATTAGCGAGGCTTCCTCTTTTGTTTTGATGACGATGTCATCAACATAGACTTGGATGGTGTGACCAAGTTGGTTCTTGAGGCAAGCCTGCATGCACCGCTGATAGGTGGCTCCTACGTTTTTGAGCCCGAAGGGCATTGTGTTGTAGCAGAACACACCAAAAGGCGTCGTAAATGCTGTTTTCTCTTGGTCTTCCTCCTTCATTCGAATCTGGTTATAGCCTGAGTAGGCGTCAAGGAAGCATAGACACTCACATCCCGTGGTGGAGTCGATGATTTGATCGATTCGCGACAGCAGGAAGTGGTCTTTTGGGCAGTGCTTATTCAGGGAGGTGAAATCCACGCACATCCGCAAGATATCCGTGCCTTTTTTGGTACCAGCACCGTGTTGGCGAGCCAAGTGCATTCCTTGATCTCGCGTATGAATTTGGCGTCAAGGAGTCTGTTGATCTCCATTTCGACTGCCTTTGCCCTTGGTTCAAACAGTCGCCGAATTGTCTGCTTGACTGGCCTTGCGTCTGGGTTGATGTTGAGTGCGTGCTCGGCGAATTCCCTGGGAACCCCTGGCATGTCTGCTAGACACCAGGCGAAGATTTCCCAGTGCTCACGGAGGAATTCGACGAGCACGAGTTCCTATGTGGAACTCATGTTGTTGGCGATGAGGGTCATCTTGGTCGGGTCCGTTGGGTTGACCTGGACTTTCTTCGTGTGCACCGACGAGTCGAAGGACAAGTCGGTGAACTTGGCCGGCTCAGAGGAGGCAGACTGTTGTCTGTCGACTCCTTTAATCTTGCGACTTCCTCCTGCATTCCGAAGGACTAGGAGATTCTGTTGAATTCCCAGTCGCAACTGTCGGACCTCTCGAAGTTGCCGTTGATTGTGATTACGCCGTTTGGGCCCGGCATCTTCATATGCAGGTAGGCGTAGTGTGGCACCGCCATGAACCTTGCGAACGCGACACGTTCGAGGATGCAGTGATATTGTGAAGGCCAATCGACGACCTCAAAGTCGATGCGCTCTCGCCGAAAATTTTGTGGGGTGTCGAAGATGACGTCGAGGTTGATTTTGCCCACAGGATATACACCTTTCCCTGGGACGATGACGTGAAACGTTGTGTCTGAAACTTCCAGACACGTCAGAGGGATCCTCATTGCACGCAAGGTACTCGCGAACATTAGGTTGATGCTGCTGTCGCCATCCATGAAGACGCGACTCATGTCAAAGCCCCCAATCTGCGCTTCGAGTACAAGGGGACAGTGGCCTGGACGAGGGACTTGGCGCGAGTGATCACGCCGGTCAAAGGTGATGCAGGAGTCACTTCCACTGAGGTACTCAGTGGTGGAAGGTGGGGAGTTGATCGCCAAGTTGACTTGGCGAGTGATGGCCTTCTGCACCCGATTTGAGGGACGCCCCTTTTGGATCATCGCCATGTTGCCCACAGGTCGTGGGTATGGTTCGCCACCATGATTCTGGACCGGTGCGGCCGCGGGTGGTGGTATTCCGGGCGGTGGTAGAGGAGCTCCATGTGCCACGGCGCCTGGGGCGACTCCATAGCCCCTGTTGACTATGTCGCGATTCATCCGAGCCATACCCTCGTTGAGCTTGAGAAACTTGCGGCAGTCTTTGAGAAGGTGGGTGGATTTTTTCTTGTCATCGTGCTTGTCAATGTAGGAGTGCACGTTGCATGGTCTGGACAGTTTGTCCTCGATGGTTGTTGTGGGTGCCTCCTCGTGAGTGCGGTGCTGCCACACCTGCGTGGTTTTCCCGAACTCGCGATATCCACCGCTGCGATAGCCGCTGTTGCGGTTGTCGTCGTGTTTGTCGGCGTAGCCGGCTGCGACCATGTTGACGTCGTCGCGGTTATCGTAGACGCGCATTCGCCGCTTGCCTCGACGGTCTCTTCTGTGCCCGAGGTCGTCATCGTCATTGGAGTAGGTGTGGTTGTTCACCGAATCCTCTCCATCGGCCCACTGATTCGCAATTTCCATCAGGTGGTCGATTGTCTTGGGCTTCGAGCGACCCAGCTCCTCCCTAAGCTCTACGCGGCGAACACCGCCGTTGAATGCGTCGATTGCACGGTCCTCCGAGATGTTTTCTGTGGAGTTCTTGATGATGGACCACCTCTAGATGTACGAGCGTAGTGACTCGCCCGATCTTTGCTGGCAGCTCCTCAGTCTTTGATTGATGCGGGCATTTTGTAAGTGCCCTTGAAGTTGCGTACAAAGCTGTAAACCAGCTCTTCCCAGCTACGAATGGATCCGCGTGGGAGGTTGTTGAGCCATGCGCGGGCGGCACCCTGCATCTGTAGCTGCAGGCATTGCATGGCCGTGCTTCGACTCCCGCCATGTAGCCTGACAGAGGAGATGTGGTCCTCCAACCAGATCTTTGGGTCTTGTAGGCCGTTGAATTTTGGATTCTCCGACGGGAGTTTGAACCCTTTAGGCATTTGCTTCTGCCTGATGGCCCTGCTGAAGCATCTGGCGCCGCACAGTTCAGTCTCGTCCTCTTCAGAGTCAGTCGATCGAGCGCGTCTTGCCCTTGATTTGTCGATTTTGCGCTGCGTGAGGTCGTCGCATGCATCATAATCGTGATCATGCTGCCGTGAGCAGCGACGTCGAGACAGATCGTGACTGTAGTCGCTGGATGAAGGTGAAGAATAGCGTTTTGCCAGAGCTTTGCCCTTCTTGGGCTCCGGCATTGGCTCTTTGTTGAGAGCGGCCTTGACTAATCCCAAGCCTGCGATCGTAGATTGGTGCATGACGGCTCGCGGATCTCCAGCTGGTGGCTGGTTGTTGAGGAGGTACATGGTGGCCGATGTCACCGCGACTTGCGGTGTCTTTGGGACCATGTTGCCTCGCGTGTCGACTATCATAGAGCCGAAGTCGAGGACTTTCGTGGCTTCTATGCATTCTTGCTTGGTGAGATGGGCCATCCGAGATCGTCTCTTGTTGGCCACATACTCGTTGCCCTTGGATGAGGATCCTCCGTGGGAGGAGAGCCCAGCTCGACGAAGACTCGACTCATCCGCCACCTTTTTACGCGCTTCAAGTTGCGTGATTGCCTGTAGCTGGCGTCTGTACTCCTCCTTTAGTAGCCAATGGTAGCCCATCAACATGTCCTGCGGCGTGCCAGGAGGCAGAGGATTGCCTCGCAGAGCTTCACGATAGTAGGCCCTCTCGTTATCGTTGAGTCTAATCACGACACATTCACCAGTGTGCTCGTTCACCATGGTTGGAGGTTCGACTGCCCCTCTGTTGTTGATGGGCACGCCATTGCCACCGTTGCTGGGGTCTCCATTGGGTGGTCCGCCATTAGGTATGCCACCGTTGGGCGGATCAGTGCCAGATCCATTGCCACCGTTTTCGCGATTGGCGGCGGTGTCGCCAGCGTTGATGATAACACACATGAAGTGGTTGGGGAAGCTGTTGCTTCCGCAACTTTCGGATCCAGAGCCACAGACTCCATCTTCCGTTGCTAGGTCACCTGGATTGGCTCCACGACTGTTGTCGCTGTCCATGCTCCCAGCTGTTGCTGAGGTGTTGAGCTCACTAAGGGTGCCGATTGGTGGCGGGAACCACGATGCTGGAGCGATCGCGGGTGAAGTTGGCTGATCAGGCATGTGAAGCGTGCCCATCTGACCAACCTGGAAGCGGAAGCTCCCAATCGCCAGGCTGATTCCATCGCTTACGGACTCAAAAGCCGGGCGAGTGGCTGGCGTGTGTACGGTGAAGTCGAATGCACCGAAGAGCTGGCGAATCTCCGCTATTGTGGAGTTGTAGATCGCGGTTGATGGGGCCGAAGAAGCTGCGACATCAGCACTCCCAATTCCCATAGACGGCGCAAATTGACGAGGGTTTAACTCATCAATGCCCATTATTATGGACTTGGGTTTTGGAGAAGGAGGGAGCGCTGGAGGCATCAGTCAGCTAGCAAACAAGCACACAGAGACGCAAGGTTTACCCAGGTTCAAGCCTCATAGAGGTCCCTACTCTTGCTTGTCTGCTCTTGGAATTAACGAAGGAATCGAAGATTATAGGGGCACACAGATGCAATCTGGTGAGAGTTGTGGAAACTAGGGTTGCGTGTGTCCTCCTCGCCGCCCCCTCCTAGCCTTTATATAGATAGGCTAGGTCTCGGTTAGCAGGTGAAGTCGGTTACAGGTTAGGTTTTTCCCTTTAAACTTTCTATCTTTGGCTTCTTCTTGTCCCGCAAGCAACCGAGAGTCTGTGGGCCACTCGAGTTCTCCATTTGGGCCTTGGCAACACCGTGGGCTTCCGCAGTATTCAGGCCATATATACCAAACTCGAGTACCTATAGGGTATACCCATGTCAACTGCTGGCATAAAAGACGTTGTCGGCGAGGACGATCATCTGATGATCCTCACTGCCCTCCTAGGCATGATCGCTGACGATGAAAATCTGGCTGCTGGAGGTTCCAAGACGGGGCACTGCAAGAGAAAGCCGAGACAGAGGATGGAAGGCTACTACATGTCGTACACGCCAAGTACTTCGCCGACGACCCATTACATGATGATGTGATATTTTAGCGCCAAAATTTGAGAGAGTTCGTCAACTACTTCAAACTAAAGAGTGACGTCGTTAGTTTTCTTGGTTCCTGTGTAATTTAGAAATGCACGGTTGCCCGCCGGATGCTTGCATGTGGAATTCCTAGAGATATATAGGACGACTACCTACACATGGCCGACTCCACAGCCATCGATTACATGTACATGTTTTGCGCAACAATTGTGGAAGTGTTTGGGAAGAAGTACTTGAGAACATCCAATGCATAAGACACAACTCGGATTCTGGCACATAATGTAACAAGAGGGTTTCCCAGATGCTTGGAAGCATCGACTGTATGCACTGGCAAAGAAGAACTACCCATTTGCACACCAAGTCATGTACAAAATGTTAGAGTATAATATCGGTTAGGGGTAAATTAGGTAGAGCTAAGATTTGTGTCTTATCTTGTACTCCAAGTTGATCCCTGTATGCCTATATATACTCACCCATGAGGCTCAATAATACATCCATCATATTCCACCGATCTCTCTCCCTATCTATCTTTTTACATGGTATTAGAGCGGC
This sequence comes from Avena insularis, assembly GCA_023614405.1. NCBI lineage: Eukaryota > Viridiplantae > Streptophyta > Magnoliopsida > Poales > Poaceae > Avena > Avena insularis. Next base: position 451,710,176 of record CM042691.1, on the reverse strand, counting down.
GAGATCCTTGACCTATCCGCTGCTGCATTCACCTAGCAACGCCACCGCCACTTCCCAAACCCTAGTGCCGCCGCCCCCATGGTGCCATTCTAGCCGAGCAACATGCTTCTGTCGCTCTGCCTCGGGGGAGGTTAATCTCCAGGGTCTCCATCGGGGGCTGACAACCCGTACGTAGGGTTCGCCCGCCGATCCGTGATAGACTGCCCTATAAGTCTCTTTTTTCGATCTCTTAATCGGTTTTCTTTTTTAGTTTACTGATCTTAGATCGGATTGAGTCGCCTACCGCTGTCATCATCGCTGCTTCTCTTCTCCGACCATTGGCATCGATGATCTACACCGCCGGTCGCTGCCCTCTCCGCCATCGTGCTCGCCTCAACGTGTCATGGCGCTTGCAGACGCAATTACGCCTTCCTTGGAAGGCTGCCACAACCGCCCCTCCTCGGATCATCTTCGTCGTCATCATCTCGGACTTCACCGACAATGCCGCCGCTGAATCCGATCTACGCGCACCGTCGGTCTGATCAACCGATCTCACGCCTGTCTACGCCAAGCATGTCCCCGAGCACGCACCTACGACCGATTGAGCTATGGGCTGCCACTGCATCGCCCATTCGGGCCGTAGCGCCGCCGCTTTTGGTCCACGCTACCGGCTTCCAATGCGCCTTGATTGTCGTGTACATCATGGTGGTCTCCCAGATGCTGCACTGACTTGCGCCCTAAAACTATGCCGACCCTTGGGTTGTAGCATCGATGCATGCAGTCTACTTCTCCATCCCTGTGCACTAGCATCCTCGGCTTCCACCACGCCATCTCCTACGGCATGGATCACCGCCATCTGCGCATTGGTCTTCGCCATGCCAATGGGTTCTTCCTCACCTACTTCGAGCTCCGCTGCCGCACCTCACAAGGTAACCTGCATGGCGACCCCTCGCTATTGCAGGTCCCGCTGACTACCCCACCGCCACTCTAGGCATCCAACATGACCACCTTAGGGTATTAGAGCCAAACACGAGGAAGTGTGTGGCAACATGCCCACCCTTGATCTCTTTATATATCATCACAACAAGGTACAATGCACATGTACATATGGTACATGCACGTATATGACCGATTCTAATACACCCACACAATCTAAACTAGACTAGTATGTTTGAGGTTTAGATCACCCGAAGAGATAAACCTCACCTCTAAAGCAACATCAGCTACTCGCTCACGCACAAAGTGGAAGTCAATCTCCATGTGCTTTGTGCGAGCATGGAACACTGGATTTGCACACCATAAGATAGGAACTTGCCGCTGGTGAACTCCAAGTTCTTTGAGTAAAGATGATGGGTTCGTAGCATGGAAAACAAAAAATTTCTAACGTAACAACGAACAAAACCCAGATCTAATCTAGATAAAAGCCAAGATCTAATCTATTAGACATGAGCAACGAGATAGATCGGTACTAACCCTCGTAGAACCGAAAGTGTTACGAGATTAGATCTTGTGGATGATGTAGTCGATCACTTGCCGATCTCCAGATCGTGTGGACGATCCTTCCGGCGCCGCGTTCCGCAAACACTTCATGACGGTCACTGCGTGCGGTCGGCAGACCTTCCTCTCCCGTTCAATGAGCAGCGAGGTAGTAGATCTTCTCCACGGAATCCCAGCACCTGCAGCGGCGTGGTGGTGGTGGTGGAGTATAAATTCTGCAGCCGCCTATGCCTGTGTAGAAGAAAGGTGGAGGAGAGAGGCGACAGAGATTGGTTGTTATGGAAGAGGGCCAAGAGGGGGCGCCCCCTCCCTTCTATTTAAGGGAGGGAGGCACGCCTGGGGAGGGGGAGTCCTAGTAGGACTCCCCTCCTAGGGCCGGCGGTGGGAAGGGGGGAGGAGTCCTCCTCCCCCACGAATCCGTGTCTTGCCCCACTTGGACTCCTTGATCCCTTCCTTGGTTTTCAAGTAAACTCCAAGAAATCCTCTAGAACCTTCCAGAACATTCCGAAACCTTCTAGAATCTCCATACAAACACTCCGGAACATTTCCTAACTTAGAAAATGATCCCCAATATATGAATCTTATTCTCCGGACCATTCCGTATCTCCTCGTGATGTCCCGGATCCATTCCGAGAATCCGAACATCATTCGGTCTCCAACGCATATTCCATATCTACTTAAAATAACTTCGAACCTTAAGTGTGTCACCCTACGGTTCGTGAATATGCAGACATGATGAAGACACCTCTCCGATCAATAACCATCGCGGATCTGGAGATCCATAACGGCTCCCACATACTCAACGATGACTTTGTGATCGATAGAACCATTAACATCTGAAACCAATTCCCTTTGTCACGCGATACTCTACTTATCCGAGGTTTGATCGTTGTATCTCCATACCTAGTTCTAACTCGTTCTCGATAAGTACTCTTTACTCGTTCCATGTTATGTCATCCCTTGACCCAGTCACATGCTTGCAAGCTATCTAGATGACATTCCAAGAGAGGGCCCAGTATATCTATCCGTCATATGGATGGACAAATCCCAATCTTGGTCTATGCGCTTCAACACATACTTTCGAATACCCAATGACACCTTTATAACCGCCCGATTCTGGCGTTTGATGTCATCAAAGTACCCATCCGATGATGGTGATTAACATAACCTCATGGTCGAAGGATTAGGTTACTATGTATTTGAAAGCTTACGAATCTGAACTTAATGACTTGATCTTATGCTACGCTTACTATGGGTGTGTGTCCATCACATCATTCTCCTAATGATATAACCTTGTTATTAATCACATCCAATGTCCATGATCAGGAAACCATGATCATCAATTAATCAACAAGCTAGTTCAACAAGAGGCTTACTAGGGACTCTTTTATGTTTACAAAACACACATGTATTAATGTTTCCAGTTAATACAATTATAGCATGGGATGTAAACATTTATCATAAACATAAAGATATAATAATAACCACTTTATTATTGCCTCTTGGGCATATCTCCAACAGTCTCCCACTCGCACTATAGTCAATAATCTAGTTAAAAACTTGTGAATTCAACACCTATGGCTTTCTGGTGTTGTATAGACACTATTGCTAGTGGTAAACATAATCTTCGGATCTAACACTTCCAGGTCCGTGTGTATTTGCATGTCCTTGCGTCTCTACACATTACTCATTCTCCAATGAGATGACATTGTATAAATTTGGTCCTTTGGTGAGACCTTTAGTTCCTTGGGATTAAATCATGTTGATACAATTGTCATACAATGTATCTTCATAGTATTATCCCGCTATGAACCACACCTAGTTTGATAACAAACTACTTGATGCAAATGCCCCCATTTGCTGCTACAATAGCAGTCATATACTTAGCCTTTTGTTGTAGTATCTGTCACAATGTTTTAACTTTGGTACTCAACCAAATCCGTTATGGAACTTCCTTTCCATTACATTGTGCCACCCATAGTTTAAATTGAAATAAACTTAATTTGTGACAAAACTAGTATCAATGCAACAATTTACAATGAACTATTTGTCACCACTATATAAATAATATATTCTTAGTTCTTCCAAAGATCATAGGAATATCCCTACTATTGTCCAATGATCATCTTATGAGTCATTCTGGTATATGCTCATAATATTTAGAGCATAGGACATATCTGGATGTGTACATCTCATAGAATGATTGATCAAAATATTCTTGTGATTTCACCAAGTGTCAAAACACTTGAATCTCGTGTCAACACACTTGAATCTTGATTCAGTCCTTTCCGTGTGTCAAGAACCTTTCTTATTGTTTCCATATTGAACTCATTCAACATCTTATCTATGTACATTTGGCAAAACCATATTAGCGCCTCAATCTATCCATATAGACATTGATGCCTAATTCTTGGGTTATGCCTAAGTCTTTCATCGAAATGAAATTCTTAACCTGTGTCAATAAAAGATACATCATTTCTAATCAACAATATGTCTTTCACATAATGTATTAGAAATATGTCTTAGCGCTCCCACTTAATTTCTTGCAAAATGCAAACATCTTCATCGTCTCTGATGAAATTAAACTTTTTAACGGTTTCATCACGGTGAAGATTCCAACTCCGCGATGCTCACTTCAACCATTGAAGTTTTGCATACTCTTTTAGCATCCTTTGAATTAACAAAACCCTTTGGATCGTGTCATGTACACGTCCTAGGTAACCATTCTATTAGAAGAACTTGTTTTGTTTGTTCAACTACCATATACCAAAATATATGTAGTGGTTGCTACATTAATCTGTCCAGACTAAATATCGCTATGAAAGATCAAATCTTATCATAGTCAATTCCTTGAACATTGTCATAAACTCTTTCCAACATGTCGACTATTTCATAGATGTGAAACATCCATGTCTATTTCTTTATAGATCCATATACGACTGTAAGGTCTTGCACCTTTCCAGAGGGTCTTTCAAATTCAAAGCTTGATTTCTCGTGTATGGAATTATCACGGATTTTATGGCTTCAAGCCACTTAACGAAGTCAGGGCCCATCATTGCTTCTTTGCATGCAGTCGGTTCATCATTGTCAAACAACAATGATTTAACTCTCAAATCTTGGCATTTGATTACTTACCCGACCTACTTGGTTCAATAGTAACTTAGATCTCCGTGACCACAACCTTTGAGGCACGTGATCCATGAGCATTGTTGCTGCCTTCGGGACACTTACCGACGCTGCGCAACTCAGCACATTTTAGCCAAGGTTCAACAACCTTGTCAAAGTTCTATTGTCCTCCCACTTAAATTTTCACCAAAAATTCCTTCTCAAGAAACTCGACATTCTAAGTGACAAACACTTTTGTCTTCGGTGTTATGGAGGAATACCCAATGGTTATTCGAAATAACCTACAAAGACATGCTCATCCGACTTTGGTTGTAAACATTTTACTTATGCCTAACATACCAAAAATTTAAGAAAGGACAACCTAGGTTTTATCCCAAACCATGACTTATATGGTGTCATTTCAACGGATCACGATGGAGCTCTTTTCAGTCTAAAAGCGGTAGTCACTAAAGCTTTAATCTTTAAAATATAATGGCAATTTTATAAATGACACCCTTGATCTTATCATGTCAAACAAGGTTTCATTACATATCTTGAACACTCCATACTCCTATGGTGTTTTGGGAAATGCAAATCCATGGAACGATTCCTCAAATCTTAGGTGTTTTGCTAAACTTGTAACTCAAACATCTTTCTTTATGATCCAATCATAAACTCTTTTATTTTCTTGTTACAATAATTTTCCACTTCATCTTGAAAGTCTTTGAACATTTTCAAATGTTTCATACTTCTTCCTTATTGAGTAAGTATATACATATACTCACTCAAATCTTCGGAGAAAGCATATGAAGTTGAAATCCATCGCCCACGACTACACATAATGAACTATATACATCAATATGTATAAATTCTAATCAGTTAGTCGTCCGTTCCTCTTTTGGCCTATGAACGGAGTTTTAATTATCTCCAGGAAAGTATCACAAGCGTCATTTGATCAAAATCAAAGACTCCAAAAATCCATCAACATGGAGTTTCTTCATGTATCCCTTTCAATATAATTTAAACGACGATGTCACTTCGCAAGTGATCTTTCAATCATTTGTCTTGCGACATTTTAGCATTAGTTTTATGGTCGTTATTTCTCCAACCAGACTTGTATATCATCCATCTATTATGGAATACCGTAATTATTTGAACAACCTTTTGTCGTCATAATACCTGATCAAAATAACAATTATTGAAACAAATCTTGAAGGCAAGCTTTGATGTTAACGAGCAACACAACAACCCTTTGTTTGTTTTCGATGAACATCATCACATATTCTCCTGCTAGTTACTTAGGCCATTGTAGTTCATGAATTGTGTTGTCCTGTATGACACTTCATACCAACCAATTCGGTATCCAATACCGCAGAACCACATTGTTTAACAACCAAGGAATACAGCCATAACATGTATCTTCTATATACCTAAGTTGGATATCTCCAATCTTTTCTTTTCTGCCAAATATTTTATAGATTCTCTTTCAACAATTCCTTTTCTTTTAAAAGAATCTATCAACATCAATAGTGGTGTCATTCACATGACACATAGTACAAAGTGTGTATAGTCAAATACTAATACCTTTGGACTTGCACTTTGAAGTAGATCACCTTCATCAAATGTTTGGCATTCTTTCAAAATTCCATTCTTTAGTAATGTTTTAGTGTAGTAAACATTTTACTTACATCTTCTATTCATCCTTATCATGACAATTTTCATGATCAAGCTGCTATAGCTTATAAAGGTGTATTGCGAGTATAATGTTTCTTTTCCAAAAACTTTTGGAGGATTAGGACGACTAGCGTCTCCAACCTTCACAAATTCTCATCAAATATGAGGACATATACTCTATCATGTTGTAACCAACACATTGTTTTAGATATCGCAATACCTTTCACATATGATGGTTTCTGAAACATTGCTTTCAGCTCTTAGATAAACTTGATATTAAAAACAATCTTTTGAGTATCAAGAATCATGGAGGCAAACATGATACATTAGATACTAACACTGGAATTGTTACTCTTGATTTAATACTATTTATTAAACTTCACAGAGTAAACTGAGTTTGCTGAAAGTTTGCAATATGACTTTTAAACTTTAGATTGACACTCAAAACAATACGATACCAGTTCGTAAAGCAAATATCTAGAATTTCTATAGTTCCACTATCTCAACTATAACTAAGCGTAAGGTGGTGAGCGGATGCCAATGACTACAACAAACTATGCAAATTCACTTTGATTGTGTTTATGATAAATTGAGTTTGACTAATCCAAATTACAAAAAAAACTCCCACTCAAAACAACATCCCTCCAGTTGTTTTAGTGATTACATGAACCAAATCCACTACACCAAGTCCGATCATCACGTGAGATGATGTAGTTTCAAAGGCGAACAATCAACATGTTCATCATATCATCCATATGACTCATGCTTTACCTTTCGGTATTCTGTGTTCCGAGACCATGTCTGTGTAGGGGTTCGTAGCATGGAAAACAAAAATTTTCTACCGCATACAAACAAACAAGCCAAGATCTATCTACTAGATTGTAGCAACGAGTCGATGGAATAACTCACCCTCGAAGATTCCAAAGTGTTTAACGAGAGCAGATTCTCGTGGGTGATGTAGTCGTACTCTTTCCGATCTCAAGATCACGTGAGCGATCCTTCCGGCGCAGCGTTCATGGCGCTCCATGATCGGTCACACATTCGGTTTCGACGAAGACCTTCCTCTCCTTGTTCCAGCAGGCGGAGGTTGTAGCACTCTCCTCGCGATTCCGTGACACAGCGTGGTACAGGAGGTAGAGGGAAATCCCAGGCTTCGCCTTAAGCCGGTGCGAGTATGGTGGAGCTTATGAGAGAGGCTATTAGTGGTCTAGTAATTAGACACACCAATTAGAAGGCTCTAAACCAATTAGAAGGCTCTAAACCGAAATAGCTCTAAACCGGGGTCTAGATCTAGGGTTTAGTTTAGAAGATAGGAACTTGTGTGTGTTGGGAGGGGAGCCCTGCCCCTCCCTTTATAGGTGGGAGGGCTGGCGCGCCAGGGGAGGGAGTGGAGTCCCTCCCCAACTCGGCCTAGGTGGGGCGCCGGCTTGGGGAGAAGGACTCCTCCCCAAAGTCGGTTTCCACCTCCTCCTCTTTTCCCACTTCCCAAAAACTGCCGTTTGACTTTCAAACTAGCCGTTTGACTTTTTCAATTTAGGATTCAATTTAATCCTTTATTTGGGACAGCAAGAACACTTAGTACATGATGCAATCATTCCAATATGTAATGACACACTCATGTACCCTTCCCCCTCCGGAGTGCCGGACATTCCGGGACCTTCTAGAATGTTCCCGATGAAAACACCGGAACCATTCCGCTACTCCGAAACGGGACTTTCCTTATATGAATCTTATTCTCCGGACCATTCCGGATCACCTCGTGATATCCCGGATCCCATCCGAGACTCCGAACAACATTCGGTCTCTTTCTCATAATACCATAACTACTCAAACAACGTCGAATCCTTAAGTGTGTCTCCCTACGGTTCGTGAATTATGCGGACATGATCGAGACACTTCTCCGAACAATAACCAATAGAGGAATCTGGAAATTCATATGGCTCCCATATTTCTCTGATTACTTTGCGATCGAATGAACCACTTACATACGATACCAATTTCCCTTTGTCTCACGATATGTTACTTATCCGAGGTTATGATCGTCGGTATCTCTGCATACCAGTTCATCCTCGTTCTTGATAAGTACTCTTTTCTCGTTCGTGATATGTGATCCCTTATGACCAAGTCACATGCTTGCAAGCTAATTGGATGACATTTCACCGAGAGGGCCCAGAGAATATCTATCCGTCATGTGGATGGACAAATCCACTCTTGATCCATGTGTTTCAACCAATACTTTCCAAACACTCAATGCCACCTTTATAGCCACCCATTACGGTGTGGTGTTTGATGACATCAAAGCATCCATCCAAGAAAGGTGATATGCATGATCTCATGGTCGAAGGAATTAGGTTACTATGTATCGAAAGCATATAGCAATTGAACTATTGAAATGACTTGATCTTTATGCTACGCTTGTCTATAGGAGTATGTCCACCATATCATTCTCCTAACGATATGATCTTGTTGTTGATAACATCTCAATGTTCATGATAGGGAAACCACAATCATCAATCAACCAACAAGCTAGTGAAGTATAGAGGCTATACTAGGGACTTCAAATTAAGTTTACAAATCACACAAGTATTAATGGTTTCCTTGTTAATACTATTATAGCATGAATGTAAACATTTATCATAAACACAAAGATATATAATAATAACTACATTTATTATTGCCTCTAGGGCATATCTCCAACAGTCTCCCACTTGCACTAGAGTCACCCAATCTAGATTACATGGTAATATACCGAACACCCATGGCAGTTTGGTGTTGGTCATGTTTTGCCCTCGGGAGAGGTTTAGTCAACGGATCCCACATTCAGATCTGTGTGTACTTTGCAAATCTTTATATCCCCATCCGGATATGTTCTCGAATAGCGTGGAAACGCAGCTTGATATGCTTCATCTTCTTGTGTGACCTTGGTTCTTGCGCATTGGCTATGGCGCCCATGTTATCACAGTAGATAGACATTGGGTCCAGCGCACTTGGAACCACACCCAGCTCTGTAATGAACTCTTTCATCCATATCGCTTCTTGTGAAGCCTGCGCGACCATGTATTCGATTCAGTTGAAGATCTCGCCACAACGCTTTGCTTTGCACTCCTCCATTAAGCTACTGCACCATTCAAAATAAATACGTATCCAGTTGTGATTTAGAATCATCCGGATCGGTGTTCCAACTAACATCGGTGTAACCATTAACAACGAGCTGTTCATCACCTCCATAAGAAAGAACCATATCCTTAGTTCTTCTCAAGTACTTAAGGATGTTTTTGACATTGTCCAATGATCCACTCTGGATCACTTTGATATCTGCTAGTTAGACTAACAGCATATGCGATGTCGGGTCTAGTACATAGCATGGCATACATTAGAGATCCTATGGCTGAGGCATAGGAGTCTTACTCATCCTTTCTCTATCTTACGCGATGTCGGACTTTGAGTTTTACTCAAGGTCGTATTGAGCAACATGGGCAAGAACCCTTTCTTGCTTTCTTCCATTCCAAACCTCTTTAGAACTTTGTCCAAATATGTACTTTGTGACAATGATATTTTGGCGTTTCGATCTATCTCTATAAATCTTTATGCCTAATATGTAAGCTGCTTCGCCAAGATCCTTCATTGAAAAACTATTATTCAAATATTCCTTGACACTATTAAGAAGGTCTACATCATTCCCAATCAACAATATGTCATCCACATACAGTATTAAGAATGCTCTGAGCTCCCACTCACTTTCTTGTAAATACAAGCTTCTCCATAAGTTTGTATAAAACCAAAACTTTTGATTACCTTATCAAAGCGTTGATTCCAACGGGATGCTTGCTTCAATCCATAGATGGACCGTTGAAGCTTGCATACCTTGTTAGCATCTTTAGGATCGACAAAACCTTTGGGTTGCATCATATACAACTCTTCATCAATGTCTCCATTGAGGAATGCTGTTTTGACATCCATCTGCCATATCTCATAATCATAATATGCAGCGATTGCTAACATAATCCTCACAGACTTTAGTTTCGCTACTGGTGAGAAAGTCTCATCGTAGTCAACTCCTTGAATTTGTCGAAACCCTTTTGCGACAAGTCGAGCTTTATAGACAGTAACATTACCATCAAGATCTTTTCTTCTTGAAAATCCATTTGTTCTCGACAGCCTTCCGGCCATCCGGTAAGTCCACCAAAGTCCATACTTGGTTTTCGTACATGGATCCAATCTCGGATTTCATGGCTTCTTGCCATTTATTGGAATCTGGGCTCATCATCGCTTCCTCATATGTCTCGGGGTCATCGGTGTTGTCCACCAACATGACATTCATAACGGAATCATACCAATGGAGGTACGAAGTTCTCGTTGACCTCCGAGGCTCTGTAACCTCAACCAAGTTTCATGATCACCATCATTAGCTTCCTCTCTTATTGGTGCAGCACCACAGGGAACTTCTTCGGTGCTGCGCTACTGCAATTCGAGAGAAGGTTCGACAACCTCGTCGAAGTTCTACTTTCCTTCAGTCACTTCTTTAGAGAAATTCCTTCTCTAGAAAGGATCCATTCTTAGCAACGAAGATTTTGCCTTCGGATCTATGATAGAAGGTATACCCAATAGTTTCCTTCGTGTATCCTATGAAGACGCATTTTTCCGCTTTGGGTTCAAGCTTGTCCGGCTGTAACTTCTTTACATAGGCTTCGCATCCCCAAACTTTAAGGAACGACAATTTAGGTTTCTTCCCAAACCATAATTCATATGGTGTCGTTTCAACGGATTTAGACGGTGCCCTATTTAAAGTGAATGCGGCTGTTTCTAATGCATAACCCCAAAATGATAGTGGTAAATCAGAGACATCATAGAACTAACCATATCTAAGAGAGTTCGATTACGACGTTCGGACACACCATTCTGTTGTGGTGTTCCCGGCGGTGTCAAGCTGAAAGTATTCCACATTTCTTCAAATGCTCGCCAAACTCGTAACTTAGATATTCACCTCCACGATCAGAACGTAGAAATTTAATCTTCTTGTTACGTTGATTCTCTACCTCACTTTGAAACTCCTTAAACTTCTCGAAAGTTTCAGACTTATGTTTCATGAAATAGATATACCCATATCTACTCAAGTCATCTGTGAAGGTAAGAACATAACGATAACCACTGCGCGATGCTACACTCATTGGACCACATACATCGGTATGTATGATTTCCAATAAGTCTGTAGCTCGCTCCATCATACCAGAAAATGGAGTCTTAGTCATTTTACCCATCAGACATGCTTCGCATCTTTCAAGTGATTCAAAATCAAGTGATTCAAGAAGTCCATCGGAATGGAGTTTCTTCATACGCTTCACTCCAATGTGACCAAGACGACAGAGCCACATATAGGTCGAGTTATCGCTTGATTTCAATTGTTTAGCTTCAATGTTATTAATATGTGTATTTCTACTATCGAGATTCAATATGAATAGACCATCTATCAAAGGTGCATGTGCATAAAACATATTACTCATATAAATCGAACAACCATTATTCTCGGATTTAAACAAGTAACTGTCTCGCAATAAACAAGATCCCGATATAATGTTCATGCTCAACGCAGGCACCAAATAACAATTATTTAAGTATAAAACTAATCCCGATGGTAGATGAAGAGGTAGCGTGCCGACCGCGATCACATCAACCTTTGATCCGTTTCCTACGCGCATCGTCACCTCGTTCTTCACTAGCTTCCGTTTATTCTGCAGCTCCTGTTTCGAGTTACAAATATGAGCAACCGAACCAGTATCAAATACCCAGGCACTACTACGAATACTAGTGAGATACACATCAATAACATGTATATCAGATATACCTTTCTTCTTGATGTTGCCGATCTTCAAATCCACCAAGTACTTTGGGCAATTCCGCTTCCAGTGACCTTCTCCCTTGCAGTAAAAGCACTCAAGATCGTGCTTGGGTCCAGCCTTGGTCTTCTTCGTCGTGGTAACTTTCTTACCACCCTTCTTGAAGTGTCCCTTCCGCTTAGACTTGCCTTTCTTGAATTTGGTGGTCTTATTGACCATCAACACTTGGTGCTCTTTCTTGATCTCCACTTCGCAGATTTTAACATGGCAAATAGTTACGGCAACTCTTTGTTCATGTTACGCATGTTGTAGTTCATCACAAAGTTCTTGTAACTTGGTGGTAGTGATTGGAGGATGCGGTAAACTCCCAAAGTATTAGGAATCACTATACCCAAACTTTGAAGTTTATTTGCGTGCCCAGACATTTTAAGCACATGCTCACTGACGGAGCTACCCTCTTCCATCTTGCAGTTAAAGAACTTTTCAGAAGCTTCATAACTTTCAATTGCCGCATGAGTCTCAAAAATTAATTTGAGATCCTCGACCATATCATATGGGTCGACTCTTCAAACCTTTTACGAAGCTCGATTCTAAACCATACAAGATAGCACACTGAACTATGGAGTACTGATTCTTCCGAGCGAGGTAAACATTCTTTACTTCATCGGTAGCATCACCGCAGTGGGTCACCTAGCGGTGCATCCAGCACATAGGTCAAATTACCACCGTGAGGACAATCCTCAAATTGCGGAACCAATCCGCGAAGTTGCTTCCATTGTTTTTCAACTTTTCTTTCTCTAGGAACGCATTAAAATTGATGGTAGGGGCTGCCATTGATCTACAACATATTTGCAATAGTTTAGACTAAGTTTATGACAAATTGAGTTCAAATTAATTAATGAAATTAAACTAGGTGAACTCCCACTCAAAACAACATCCCTCACATTGTTTTAGTGATCACACGAACCAAATCCACTACATCAACACCGATCATCACGAGAGTTGATATAGTTTCAATGGCGAACAATCATCATGTTCATCATATCTACTATATGATTCATGCTTTACCTTTCGGCGATCCGTGTTCCTGAGGCCATGTCTGTACATGCTAGGCTCGTCAAGATCAAACCTTAGCTACCGCATAAGCAAATCTGGCTTGCTTACGTTGTATTCACCCGCGGAATCAAAGACACCCGATCATCACGTGATGCTTCGAAGCAGCAAGCTTTGGCAACGGTGCATACTAAGGGTGAACACTTTAGAACTTGAAATTTATGTGCATGAGGGATCATCTTATAATGCTACCGTCGTCTACTAAGCAATATAAGATGCATAAAGGATTAACATCACATGCAATTCATAATATGTGATATGATATGGCCTTTCTTCTTTGTGCTTCCGATCTCCATCTTCAAGCACGAACATGATCTCCATCATCACCGGCATAGCATCAAGGTCAATGATGCTTCTTCATGGTTGTCGTCCACCAGCTTCAACTATTACAACTATTTTGAATAGACACGCAGGTCTTAACAGAAATTAAAGACAACCATATGGCTCCTGCCGGTTGCCAACTTACAATAAGGAACATTGCATACATCAAATATAATCACAATCATGGCCATATCACATCACTGCACACCCCTGCAAAACAAAGTTAGACGCTTCTACTTTCTTTGCATATTTTACGTGGTTTGGGGCTTTCCATAGGTGTCGTTCTAACCTACGAACAAGAACCACAACATTGATACTAGCATTGTTGATCACCCGTTGTAAATTGGATCTTTACTATGCTAGGAGAAAGCAGCACCATAAGGCCACTTATGCAATACAAGTTGCATGTCAAGCGTGGAGCAAGTCTCATGAACGATGTCATGTAAGGTTAGCCCGGGCCGCTTCATCCCAACATACCGCAAGATGCAAAGTACACGAAAAGCAATCTACAATGAAAGCATCAACGCCCACAATGACCATTGTGTTCTACTCGTGCAACAGATCTACATATAGACACGGCTCTGATACCCTTTGTCAGGGGTTCGTAGCATGGAAAACAAAATTTTCTACGCATACAAACAAACAAGCCAAGATCTATCTACTAGATTGTAGCAACGAGTCGATGGAATAACTCACCCTCGAAGATTCCAAAGTGTTTAACGAGAGCAGATTCTCGTGGGTGATGTAGTCGTACTCTTTCCGATCTCAAGATCGCGTGAGCGATCCTTCCAAGCGCCGTTCCAAGCGCTCCCTTGATCGGTCACACGTTCGGTACTCGACGAAGACCTTCCTCTCCCTTGTTCCAGCAGGCAGCGGAGGTTGTAGCACTCTCCTCGCGATTCCGGCAGCACAACGGCGTGGTACCGGAGGTAGAGGGGAAATCCCGCAGGGCTTCGCCTTAAGCCGGTGCGAGTATGGTGGAGCTTATGAGAGAGGCTATTAGTGGTCTAGTAATTAGACACACCAATTAGAAGGCTCTAAACCAATTAGAAGGCTCTAAACCGAAATAGCTCTAAACCGGGGTCTAGATCTAGGGTTTAGTTTAGAAGATAGGAACTTGTGTGTGTTGGGAGGGGAGCCCTGCCCCTCCCTTTATAGGTGGGAGGGCTGGCGCGCCAGGGGAGGGAGTGGAGTCCCTCCCCAACTCGGCCTAGGTGGGGCGCCGGCTTGGGGAGAAGGACTCCTCCCCCAAGTCGGTTTCCACCTCCTCCTCTTTTCCCACTTCCCAAAAACTGCCGTTTGACTTTCAAACTAGCCGTTTGACTTTTTCAATTTAGGATTCAATTTAATCCTTTATTTGGGACAGCAAGAACACTTAGTACATGATGCAATCATTCCAATATGTAATGACACACTCATGTACCCTTCCCCCTCCGGTCTTGGACATTCGGACCTTCTAGAATGTTCCGATGAAAACACGGAACCATTCCGCTACTCAAAGCAGGACTTTCCTTATATGAATCTTATTCTCCGGACCATTCCGGATCACCTCGTGATATCCCGGATCCCATCCGAGACTCCGAACAACATTCGGTCTCTTTCTCATAATACCATAACTACTCAAACAACGTCGAATCCTTAAGTGTGTCTCCCTACGGTTCGTGAATTATGCGGACATGATCGAGACACTTCTCCGAACAATAACCAATAGAGGAATCTGGAAATTCATATGGCTCCCACATATTTCTACGATTACTTTGCGATCGAATGAACCACTTACATACGATACCAATTTCCCTTTGTCTCACGATATGTTACTTATCCGAGGTTATGATCGTCGGTATCTCTGCATACCCAGTTCATCCTCGTTACTGATAAGTACTCTTTTCTCGTTCCCGTGATATGTGATCCCTTGTGACCAAGTCACATGCTTGCAAGCTAATTGGATGACATTTCACCGAGAGGGCCCAGAGAATATCTATCCGTCATGTGGATGGACAAATCCCACTCTTGATCCATGTGTTTCAACCAATACTTTCCAAACACTCAATGCCACCTTTATAGCCACCCTGTTACGGTGTGGTGTTTGATGACATCAAAGCATCCATCCAGTAAAGGTGATATGCATGATCTCATGGTCGAAGGAATTAGGTTACTATGTATCAGAAAGCATATAGCAATTGAACTATTGAAATGACTTGATCTTTATGCTACGCTTGTCTATAGGAGTATGTCCACCATATCATTCTCCTAACGATATGATCTTGTTGTTGATAACATCTCAATGTTCATGATGGGGAAACCACAATCATCAATCAACCAACAAGCTAGTGAAGTATAGAGGCTATACTAGGGACTTCAAATTAAGTTTACAAATCACACAAGTATTAATGGTTTCCTTGTTAATACTATTATAGCATGAATGTAAACATTTATCATAAACACAAAGATATATAATAATAACTACATTTATTATTGCCTCTAGGGCATATCTCCAACAGTCTGTACATGCTAGGCTCATCAAGATTAACCTTAGTATCCGCATGTGCAAATCTGGCTTGCACCCGTCGTGTGCACACGTAGAATCTATCACACCCGATCATCACGAGATGCTTCGAAACGACGAGTCTTAGCAACGGTGCCTACTAAGGACGAACACTTTATTACTTGATATTTAGTGAGAGGGATCATCTTATAATGCTACCATCGCGATCTAAGCAATACAAGCTGCATAAAGGATTAACATCACAGGCAATTCATAATTAGTATGATGTGATATGGCCCTATCTCCTTATGCCTTCGATCTCCATCTCCAAAGCACAGACATGATCTCCATCATCACCAGCATTGCGTCAAGGTCCGTGGCGCCGCTTCATGGTTGTCCATCATCACTAGCAACTATTACAACTATTTGGAACAAAGCTATTACAAGATGAATAGACACGCAGGTCTTAACAGAATTAAAGACAACCATTAGGCTCCTGCCGGTTGCCATATTACAACAAGGATCATTGCATACATCAAATACAATCACAATCACATGATGGCCATATCACATCACAAAACCCCTGCAAAAACAAGTTAGACGCCTCTAATTTTCTTTGCAAGTTTTACGTGGCTTGGGGCTTTCAACTAAGAACGGATCTTACCTACGAAACTGAACCACAACGTTGATACAAGTGTTATCAAGTGCAAAGTGTAGATTTGATCTATACTATGATGGGAGAGACAGACACCCGCAAAGCCACTTGTGCAAAGCAAGTTGCACGTCAAGCGTGGAGCAAGTCTCATGTGCGATGACATGTAATGTTAGCCCGAGCCGCTTCATCCCACCATACCGCAAGATGCAAAGTACACAAAGCAAAAGACGGCACGAGCACCAACGCCCACAACATCATTGTGTTCTACTCGTGCAACAGATCTACGCATAGACAAGGCTCTGATACCACTGATGGGTTCGTAGCATGGAAAACAAAAAATTTCTACCGTAAGAATGAACAAAACCCAGATCTAATCTAGATAAAAGCCAAGATCTAATCTATTAGACATGAGCAACGAGATAGATCAGTACTAACCCTCGTAGAACCGAAAGCGTTACGAGATTAGATCTCGTGGATGATGTAGTCGATCACTTGCCGATCTCAAGATCGTGTGGACGATCCTTCCGGCGCCGTGTTCCGGCAGCGCTTCTGCAGACGGTCACACGTGCGGAGTCGAAGCAGACCTTCCTCTCCCTGTTCCAGTGAGCAGCGGAGGTAGTAGATCTTCTCCACGGAATCCCAGCAGCACGACGGCGTGGTGGTGGTGGTGGAGTATAGAATTCTGTAGGGCTTCGCCTATGCCTGTGCAGAAGAAAGGTGGAGGAGAGAGGCGGCAGAGATTGGGTGTTATGGAAGAGGGCCAGAGGCGCCTCCCTTCTATTTAAGGGAGGGAGCGGCGCTGAGGAGTCCTAGTAGGACTCCTCCTAGGGCAGCAGTGGGAAGGGGAGAGTCCTCCTCCCCCACGAATCCGTGTCTTGCCCCACTTGGACTCCTTGATCCCTTCCTTGGTTTTCAAGTAAACTCCAAGAAATCCTCTAGAACCTTCCAGAACATTCCGAAACCTTCTAGAATCTCCATACAAACACTCCGAAACATTTCCTAACTTAGAAAATGATCCCCAATATATGAATCTTATTCTCCAGACCATTCTGGATCTCCTCGTGATGTCCCGGATCCATTCCGAGAATCCGAACATCATTCGGTTTCCAACGCATATTCCATATCTACTTAAAACAACTTCGAACCTTAAGTGTGTCACCCTACGGTTCGTGAATATGCAGACATGATGAAGACACCTCTCCAATCAATAACCATCAGCGGGATCTGGAGATCCATAACGGCTCCCACATACTCAACGATGACTCTGTGATCGATAGAACCATTAACATACGAAACCAATTCCCTTTGTCACGCGATACTCTACTTATCCAAGGTTTGATCGTCGGTATCTCCATACCTAGTTCTAACTCGTTACTGATAAGTACTCTTTACTCGTTCCATGTTATGTCATCCCTTGTGACCCAGTCACATGCTTGCAAGCTATCTAGATGACATTCCACCGAGAGGGCCCAGAGTATATCTATCCGTCATATGGATGGACAAATCCCAATCTTGGTCTATGCGCTTCAACACATACTTTCAGAATACCCAATGACACCTTTATAACCGCCCAGTTATGAAGCGGCGTTTGATGTCATCAAAGTACCCATCCGGTGATGGTGATTAACATAACCTCATGGTCGAAGGATTAGGTTACTATGTATTTGAAAGCTTACAGCAATACGAACTTAATGACTTGATCTTATGCTACGCTTACTATGGGTGTGTGTCCATCACATCATTCTCCTAATGATATAACCTTGTTATTAATCACATCCAATGTCCATGATCAGGAAACCATGATCATCAATTAATCAACAAGCTAGTTCAACAAGAGGCTTACTAGGGACTCTTTTATGTTTACAAAACACACATGTATTAATGTTTCCAGTTAATACAATTATAGCATGGGATGTAAACATTTATCATAAACATAAAGATATAATAATAACCACTTTATTATTGCCTCTTGGGCATATCTCCAACAAAAGATTCTACCCAAATAGCTTCAGCAGCCCCATTTCCCAATGCCTTGTACTATGCCTCTACACTTGACGGAGAGACGGTAGGCTGTTTCTTTGAACTCCATACACAAGATTGGACCCAACAAAGATCGCAAACCCTCCAGTAGAGTGACGGTCATCAATGCATCTTGTCCAGTCAGCATCTATAAAAATGCTAATACCCATAGACGGTGACTTGTGAATAGTCAAGCTGGTGTTTAGAGTTCCCTTGACATAGTGCAGGATGGGCTTAATAGCTTCCCAGTGTACCTCAGAAGGCTGAGGGAGGAACTGACACACCTTATTGACAATGAAAGAGATATCTGGGCGAGTGAGTGTCAAATACTATAGACCACCAACAAAGCTGTGGTACCAGAAAGAGTCTTTAGTAACCAGTGGGGAACCAATATCTCGGGCCAACAGCTCCGTAGAAGCCAAGCGAGTTGAAGTGAACTTGTAGTTCTCGATACTGACACGATGAAGAAGGTCAAGCGCATAATTACATTGAGTCAATGTCATGCCCCTAGAAGTGTAAGTCGCTTCAAGCCCTAGAAAATATTCCAGAACACCTAGATCCTTGATAGGAAAAGTGTCGGAGAGGGAACACACCAGGCGATCAACAGCAGCAGGACTAGAGCCAGCAATCACAATATCATCAACAACAAGCATATAAATCTGGACATCATCATGAGAAAATATGAACAAGGACGTGTTAGCCTTCGAAGAGATGAAACCCAGTTGATACAACCGAGCACTCAAGCGAGCATACCAGCCTCAGGGTGTCTGCTTTAGTCCATAAATAGCATGATGTAGCTTACAGACTTGAGAGGGGCGTCGCTCGTCCTCAAAACTATGGGGCTCCTGCATGTAGACATCCTCGAAGAGAAAACCGTCGAGAAAAGCATTACTGACATCAACCTGACACAGTCCATCCACGAGAGACAGCAAGAGAGAGCACCAAGCAAACTGTTATAGGTTGAACAACAGGACTGAACGTGTCTCCGTATTCGATACCTTGTTGTTGAGTGAATCCGAGAGCAACTAGACGGGCCTTGTGCTTATAAATGGAACCATCTAGCCGGTCTTTGGTCTTGAAGACCCATTTGCTACCCATGATATTGACACCGGGCGGCCATGACATGAGACTCCAGGTGTTTGTCTGACAAAGCGTGCAAAACTCATCTGCCATAGCATCGTGCCATGCCGGTTCATGGAGGGCTTCGTGATGAGATACCAGGGTACTGAAGAAGGCGCGGTGTCTGGTGTCATAATAGACAGTACCGTCCATATACCGCTTCTCGCGGTGAGTGTCATCACGAGTCCGCATGACCATGATGTGGCCGGGAAGATCAGCAGGAGCAGCGTCTGTAGTCGAAGGTGTCGCGGCTAGGGATGGCCCAGCGACGGGTGACACGGAATGTGGAGGCAGCTCAGAAGAAGAGGCCGAGGTAGCAGCGGATGTCGGGGGTGACGAGGCCATGTCATGGGCCGGGCTGACTAGCACAGGTGAAGACGGATCGCTGGCCTCAAGAGAAGCGCCCAAGCCATGTACGTCGAATGGTGATGCAGGCAAAGAAGGCGACACAGTGGCATCCTGGAATAGAGGGGGCTCAACTACCATAGCAGGGTTAGTAGACAGGAAAGTTATGGCTTCACGAAGAGCGGGAAGATCAAACGCAACTCTAGGATTGGCGAAGGGAAACATAGTCTCATCGAACACAACATCCTGAGAAATATAGATACACCCCATGGACCAATCCATACACTTATAACCCTTGTGCACAGGACTATAGCTGAGAAAAATGCACTACATGGAACGAAACTCAAGCTTGTGGGCATTATATTTGCGAAGACTAGGCCAGCACGTGCAACCAAAAGTACAAAGGAAATCTTAGTTCGGTGGTGTCATAAAAAGAAGATATATTGGGGTTTCTTTACCCAACACAGGAGTAGGCATCCGGTTAATGAGGTAACACGCTGTCAGAAAAGCTTCATCGCAAAAACGTAAAGGAAGCGAAGAGTGTGCAATAAGAGCTAATCCTATCTCAACAAGATGCTGATGTTTCCGTTCTGCAGTACCATTTTGCTGAGAGGTATGAGGACAAGTCACTCGATGGGAAATACCCGTGCATTGGAAATAAGCGTGCAGCTGGTGTTACTCGCCACCCCAATAAGACTAAACCACTTTGATTTTAGCATCGCTTGGAAAGCATGAAATACTTGATCGACATCAGACTTATGTTTCAGAATATAAATCCAACAAAATTGGGGATAGTCACAAGTGAAGCTAACATAATACTTGTATCCACCAGAAGAAGCAATAGCTGGACCCCAAACATCAGAGTGAATTAATTAAAGAGGCATAGTGGAAACATGATGAGATGTAGTATAAGACAGTTGATGACTTTTAGCATGCTGGCAAGCATCACAAACTAAAATAGAGTCTGAAGACGATAAACAAGGTAAATCATGGTGCTTAACAATGTTTTGCATGACATTATTCGAGGGATGGCCTAAATGTTGGTGCCATTGGGACGATGAGACCCGAACGCCAGACTAGCCTGACAGGATGACGAAGCTCGACCATACGGGATCGGGTAGAGTCCATCACGACTCCTACCTTGGAGTAGAATTCTCTAGGTGACCTTGTGCTTAACACAGAAAAAGGAATGATGAAACTCGATGAAGACATCATTATCACAAACAAGGCGATAAACAGACAGGAGATTCTAGCGAATATGTGGAACATGAAGGATATTGTTCAAGCGAATAGAACCGGGTAAATTAGAATGACCAATGTGAGCGATAGATAAACCTGTACCATTGGCTACTTGAAGTTGATCTCCTTCTCACCATAGATCTCATGAATGTGAAGCCTCTTGAGATCATTGGTGAAATGATTAGTAGCCCCGGTGTCCATCAACCAGGGGGGAGGTGCGGCGGAGGTCGTGGTAGCAGCGTTTCCAGAATGCTAAAAGTCCTGGTAAAAACAATTGTGGCACTCGAAGGGCGCATGCCCCCAGTAGCCGCAAATCTAGCACCGAGGGCGCTGCTTCTTCCTGTTGCGGTTGCCACCGCCACCGCCATACTGCTGGTAGCATTCATACCCGCCAGAGTGCTATTGTGGGTGATCATTGCCTATGGTACGGACAGACAGGGCCCTACTGATAGACGCTGGGGGAGGCACCCGACCTGCCAGTGGGGTGACCCCGACCATATGGCACGGAGGATTGCTCAGGGGTGTTCGTCGAGGACGACCATGTCGCAGACTATGCTTGCTGCATCTGGAGAGCCTCAAACAATCGCATGTGAGAGTAAAAATCATCATAGGACACGAACTTGTTACCAACCGTGAGAGATGCAGCGATGGCATTGAAGGCGAGACTGATCCCGGTTATGATGTAGTCGACAAGCTCGTCTTCATCGATAGGAGACCCGGCAACGACCATGATATCAGCCAGGGCCTTCATCTTGTGCATATACTGTGTGGCGGAGAGATATTCCTTGCGCAGCTGTTGGAGTTGGCCACGGATGTGGAGAATGTTGGTGCGACTCTGCGTCCCGAACATGGTGTGCACGGTAGTCCAGGCCTCGACAGCATACTTGATGCCGAGGAGCTAACACGTTGTTGGGCTCCATAGAGCCAAGCATATGGCCAAGGACCTTCTGGTCCGCAACCCACCAACGGGTGTACGCCGGGTTGGGCACCTCCACGGCAGCATCACCTTTCCCTTTCTTGATCGTCTTCGGAGGAGTAGCCTTAGAGCCGTCGAGGTAGCCGTAGAGGCCAGCTCCAACGATGGTGGGTAGTGTAAGCCCCTTCCACATATTGAAGTTGTTTGGAGTCAAGACGGATGGTTGTGGACGTGGAGATCCCTTCCACGGTGGAGCTGGTGGAGGCAGGAACAGTCGCTCTTGTCGAGAGGGAGAACGTCGAGGTCGTAGAAGTCTTGGCGACAGGGACTCGCGCGGCGGCAGTGGAGCAGAGGAGCTCGTGTTTGGCTCTAATACCAAGTTAATTTAGGGTTTTACACAAAGGTCATAAGGGATCAAGATGTGTCGTAATTGAGGCAGTGGCATATCAGAATCTATGGATTTGGCATGCTTTCTTCAGTATGGCAGGATCACACAATGATATCAATGTGATGAAGAGTGCTCAAATGTGTTTGCCAAGCTTGTTGAAGGAAATGCTCCTCCAATGGAGTTTGAGATCAATGGCCATCACTACGACAAGGGATACTATCTGTCAGATGACATCTATCCAAGATGGTCAACATTTGTGGAGTCAATCTCAAACCATGTGCCTGACAGAAAAAAAGGCTTGGTTTCGACGTGGTAGGAGGCTTGCAGAAAGGATGTGGAGCGAGCATTTGGTGTGCTGCAAGTCGGTTTGCCATTGTCTGGTATCCTGCTCTTACCTAGTCGAAAGTGTAAGGGTTCGCGTATGAAAACAATAAATTTTACCCTACGCCCCTGAACCCCTGATGTTGTCAGGACCTATCTATTAGTAATGCAGTAACGGGAGGGGCTTTTCCGAACTTACCCTTGAAGACCGAAACGCGTTGTCAACGCTCAGGAGAGCGTGGTTGATGTAGACGAGCCGAAGCCGACCTCAAGGTCGTGATGAAATCCTTGCCCTCCCATGGCTCCAACAACTTGAGTGCCTCAAGTGTGACACCTCACAGGGAGTTACATGCATCCGGTGCCTCGCGATGACTCCTGCTTCCCCGATCTAGCAGCAGTTGCGGAAGTAGAGCTCCTGGATCCGAATCCCACAACAAGATGGCGCTCCGCGGTGAAGATGTCTCTCGTTCGCATAGTCCAAACTGTTGGAGATATGCCCAAGAGGCAATAATAAAAGTGGTTATTATTATATCTTTGTGTTTATGATGAATGTTTACATCCCATGCTATAATTGTATTATAAGGAAACTCTAATACATGTGTGTTTTGTAAACATAAAAGAGTCCCTAGTAAGCCTCTTGTTGAACTAGCTTGTTGATTAATTGATGACCATGGTTTCCTGATCATGGACATTGGATGTGATTAATAACAAGGTTATATCATTAGGAGAATGATGTGATGGACACACACCCATAGTAAGCGTAGCATAAGATCAAGTCATTAAGTTCGTATTGTTGTAAGCTTTCAAATACATAGTAACCTAATCCTTCGACCATGAGGTTATGTTAATCACCATCACCGGATGGGTACTTTGATGACATCAAACGCCGCTTCATAACTGGGCGGTTATAAAGGTGTCATTGGGTATTCTGAAATTATGTGTTGAAGCGCATAGACCAAGATTGGGATTTGTCCATCCATATGACGGATAGATATACTCTGGGCCCTCTCGGTGGAATGTCATCTAGATAGCTTGCAAGCATGTGACTGGGTCACAAGGGATGACATAACATGGAACGAGTAAAGAGTACTTATCAAGAAAGTTAGAACTAGGTATGGAGATACCGACGATCAAACCTCGGATAAGTAGAATATCGTGTGACAAAGGGAATTGGTTTCGTATGTTAATGGTTCTATCGATCACAAAGTCATCGTTGAGTATGTGGGAGCCGTTATGGATCTCTAGATCCTGCTGATGGTTATTGATCGGAGAGGTGTCTTCATCATGTCTGCATATTCACGAACCGTAGGGTGACACACTTAAGGTTCGAAGTTGTTTTAAGTAGATATGGAATATGCGTTGGAGACCGAATGATGTTCGGAGTCTCGGAATGGATCCGGGACATCACGAGGAGATCCGGAATGATCCGGAGAATAAGATTCATATATTGGGGATCATTTTCTAAGTTAGGAAATGTTCCGAAGTGTTTGTATGGAGATTCTAGAAGGTTTCGAAATGTTCTGGAATGTTCTAGAGGATTTCTTGGAGTTTGCTTGAAAACCAAGAAAGGATCAAGGGAGTCCAAGTGGGGAGAGACACGGATTCGAGGGGGAGGAGGACTCCTCCCCCCAACCCGCCGGCCCAAGGAGGAGGGGAGTCCTACTAGGACTCCCCCTCCCTAGGCGCGCCTCCCTCCCTTAAATAGAAGGGAGGGGGCGCCCCCTCTTGCTCCTCCTCTCATAACAGCCAATCTCAGCCGCCTCTCTCCTCCACCTTTCTTTTGCATAGGCATAGGAGAAGCCCTGCAGAATTCTCACCTCCACCACCACCACCACGCCGTCGTGCTGCTGGGATTCCGTGGAGAAGATCTACTACCTCCGCTGCTCGCTGGAACGGGGAGAGGAAGGTCTGCTTCGACTCCGCACGTGTGACCGTCTACGGAAGCGCTGCCGGAACGCGGCGCTAGAAGGATCGTCCACACGATCTTGAGATCGGCAAGTGATCGACTACATCATCCGCGAGATCTAATCTCGTAATGCTTTCAGTTCTACGAGGGTTAGTACCGATCTATCTCGTTGCTCATGTCTAATAGATTAGATCTTGGCTTTTATCTAGATTAGATCTGGGTTTTGTTCGTTCTTGCGGTAGAATTTTTTTGTTTTCCATGCTACAAACCCTTTAGTGGTATCAGAGCCTTGTCTATGCGTAGATCTGTTGCACGAGTAGAACACAATGATGTTGTGGGCGTTGGTGCTCGTGCCGTCTTTTGCTATTTGTGTACTTTGCATCTTGCGGTATGGTGGGATGAAGCGGCTCGGGCTAACATTACATATCATCGTACATGAGACTTGCTCCATGCTTGACGTGCAACTCGTATTGCACAAGTGGCTTTATGGTGTCTGTCTCCCATCATAGTATAGATCAAATCTACACTTTGCACTTGATAGCACTTGTATCAACGTTGTGGTTCAGTTTCGTAGGTAAGATGCGTTCTTAGTCGAAAGCCCCAAGCCACGTAAAACTTGCAAAGAAAATTAGAGGCGTCTAACTTGTTTTTGCAGGGGTTTAGTGATGTGATATGGCCATCATGTGATTGTGATTGTATTTGATGTATGCAATGATCCTTGTTGTAATATGGCAACCGGCAGGAGCCTAATGGTTGTCTTTAATTCTGTTAAGACCTGCGTGTCTATTCATCTTGTAATAGCTTTGTTCCAAGTAGTTGTAATAGTTGCTAGTGATGATGGACAACCATGAAGCGGCGCCACGGACCTTGACGCAATGCTGGTGATGATGGAGATCATGTCCGTGCTTTGGAGATGGAGATCGAAGGCATAAGAAGAAAGGGCCATATCATATCATACTAATTATGAATTGCCTGTGATGTTAATCCTTTATGCATTGCTTAGATCGTGACGGTAGCATTATAAGATGATCCCTCTCACTAAATATCAAGTAATAAAGTGTTCGTCCTTAGTTGGCACCGTTGCTAAGACTCGTCGTTTCGAAGCATCTCGTGATGATCGGATGTGATAGATTCTACGTGTGCATACAACGGGTGCAAGCCAGATTTGCACATGCAGAAACTAAGGTTAATCTTGACGAGCCTAGCATGTACAGACATGGTCTTGGAACACAGAATACCAAAAGGTAGAGCATGAGTCATATGATTGATATGATGAACATGAAGATTGTTCGCCAATGAAACTACATCTTCTCTCGTGATGATCGGACTTGGTGTAATGGATTTGGTTCGTGTAATCACTAAGACAACATGAGGGATGTTGTTTTGAGTGGGAGTTCACCTAGTTAATTTAAGAATTAAATTTGAACACTATTTATCATAAACTTAGTCTAAACTACTTGCAAATTTGTTGTAGATTATGGCGAACGTTTCCATCAATTTCAATGCGTTCCTAGAGAAAGAAAAGCTTAAGAACAATGGAAGCAATTTCACGGATTGGTTCCATGGACTAAAGATCGTCCTTAGGGATGGTCAGTTGACCTATGTGCTCGAAGCACCGCTAGGTGACCCACCTGCAGAAGATGCCACCGATGATGTAAAGAATGTTTATGCCACTCGGAAACATCACTACTCCATTCATGTGCCATCCTCAGATGGTTTAGAATCGGAGCTTCAAAAGCGTTTTGAGCACCATGACCCATTTGAGATCATTAAGGAGCTCAAGCTCATTTTTGAGACTCGTGCGGCCATGGAAAGCTATGAAGCTTCCGAGAAGTTCTTTACCTGCAAGATGGAAGAGGGTAGCTCCGTTAGCGAGCACATGCTCACCATGTCTGGGCACGCAAACAAACTCCGAGAGTTGGGGATACCGATTCCTAATGAATTGGGGATTCACCGTGTCCTCCAATCACTGCCACCAAGTTACAAGAACTTTGTGATGAACTACAATATGCACTGCATGAACAAGACGTTGCCTGAACTATCGTCCATGCTGAAAACTGCTGAAGTGGAGATCATGAAGGAGCACCAAGTGTTGATGGTCAATAAGACCACCAATTTCAAGAAACGGGGCAAGCCTAAGAACAAGGGCAACTTCAAGAAGGATGGCAAGAAAGCTGCCGCACCTGCTAAGAAGCCCAAGGCTGGTCCTAAGCCTGAAACTGAGTGCTTCTACTGCAAGGGTGCTGGTCACTGGAAGCGTAACTGCCCCAAGTACCTGGCGGATCTGAAGAACGGCAACATCAAGAAGAAAGGTATATTCGATATACATGTTATAGATGTGTATCTTACTAGTAATCGTAGTAGTGCCTGGGTATTTGATACTGGTTCGGTTGCTCATATTTGTAACTCAAACAGAGCTGGAATAAACGAAGACCGGCGAGACGAGGTGACGATGCGTTGAAATGGCTCCAAGGTTGATGTGATCGCCGCCGCACGCTCCCTCTACATCTACCATCGGGATTAGTTTTAAATTTAAATAATTGTTATTTGGTGCCTGCGTTAAGCATGAACATTATATCTGGATCTTGTTTATTGCGAGACGGTTACTCTTTTAAGTCTGAGAATAAAGGTTGTTCGATTTATATGAGTAATATCTTTTATGGTTATGCACCTGAGATGAATGGTTTATTCTTATTGAATCTCAATAGTAGTGATACACATGTTCACAACATAGATGCTAAACGAATAAAATTGAATGATAATTCTACATACATGTGGCACTGTCGTCTTGGTCACATTGGAGTGAAGCGTACGAAGAAACTCCATTCTGGTGGACTTCTTGAATCACTTGATTTTGAATCACTTGAAAGATGCGAAGCATGTCTAATGGGAAAAATTACTAAGACTCCATTCTCTGGATTAATGGAGCGAGCTACAGACTTATTGGAAATAATACATACCGATGTGTGTGGTCCAATGAGTGTAGTATCACGTGTTGGATATCGTTATGTTCTCACTTTCACGGATGACTTGAGTAGATATGGGTATGTCTACTTTATGAAACATAAATCCGAAACTTTCGAGAAGTTTAAGGAATTTCAAAGTGAAGTGGAAAATCATCGTAACAAGAACATTCAGTTTCTGCGTTCTGACCGCGGAGGTGAATATCTGAGTTATGAGTTTGGCATGCATTTAAAGAAATGTGGAATACTTTCGCAGTTGACACCGCCAGGAACACCACAGCGTAATGGTGTGTCCGAACGTCGTAATCGAACTCTCTTAGATATGGTTCGGTCTATGATGTCTCTTACAGATTTACCGTTATCATTTTGGGCCTATGCATTAGAGACAGTCGCATTCACTTTAAATAGGGCACCATCTAAATCCGTTGAAATGACACCGTACGAATTGTGGTTTGGTAAGAAACCTAAGTTGTCGTTCCTTAAAGTTTGGGGTTGCGAAGCATATGTAAAGAAGTTACAGCCTGATAAGCTTGAACCCAAAGCGGAGAAATGCGTCTTCATAGGATACCCTAAAGAAACAATTGGGTATACCTTCTATCATAGATCCGAAGGCAAAGTTTTTGTTGCCAAGAATGGATCCTTTTTTGAGAAGGAGTTTCTCTCGAAAGAAGTGACTGGAAGGAAAGTAAAACTCGACGAGGTTATTGAACCTTCTCTCGGAGTTGAGAGTAGCGCAGCACCGGAAGATGTTTTTGTGCCGCCTGCACCAACTGGAGAGGAAGATAATGATGCTAATCATGAAACTTCGAACGAAGTTACTGCAGAACCTCGCAGGTCAACGAGGGTTCATACCACTCCTGAGTGGTATGACTCTGCCTTAAACGTCATGTTAGTGGACAACACTGATGACCCTGCGACGTATGAAGAAGCTATGGTGAGCCCAGATTCCGACAAATGGCTAGAAGCCATGAAATCCGAAATGGGATCCATGTACGAAAACCAAGTATGGACTTTGGTGAACTTACCGGATGGCCGTAAGGCCGTCGAGAACAAATGGATTTTCAAAAGAAAAACAGATGCTGATGGTAATGTTACCGTCCATAAAGCTCGACTTGTCGCGAAAGGGTTCCGAAAAATTCAAGGAGTTGACTACGATGAGACTTTCTCACCAGTAGCAAAGCTAAAGTCTGTGAGGATTATGTTAGCAATCGCTGCATATTTCGATTATGAAATTTGGCAAATGGATGTCAAAACGGCGTTCCTTAATGGTGACATTGAGGAAGAGTTGTACATGGTACAACCCAAGGGTTTTGTCGATCCTGGTGATGCTGATAAGGTATGCAAACTTCAACGCTCCATTTATGGACTGAAGCAAGCATCCCGGAGTTGGAATCAACGTTTTGATAAAGTAATCAAAAACTTTGGATTTATACAAACTTATGGTGAAGCTTGTATTTACAAGAAAGTGAGTGGGAGCTCTGTAGCATTCCTAGTACTATATGTAGATGACATATTGTTGATTGGGAATGATATAGAACTTCTTAATAGCGTCAAAACCTATTTGAATAATAGTTTTTCAATGAAGGATCTTGGCAAAGCGGCATATATTCTAGGCATCAAGATTTATAGAGATAGATCAAGACGCCTAATAGCGCTTTCACAAAGTACATACTTAGACAAAGTTCTAAAGAAGTTTAGAATGGAAGAGAGCAAGAAAGGGTCCGTGTCCATGTTGTCAGGTAAGACCTTGAGTAAAACTCAAAGTCCGGCTACGGCAGAAGATAGAGAAAAGATGAATAAAATTCCCTATGCCTCGACCATAGGTTCTATCATGTATGCGATGCTGTGTACAAGACCGGATATAGCACATGCTGTTAGTTTGACTAGCAGATATCAAAGTGATCCTGGAATGGAACACTGGACAGCGGTCAAGAATATCCTAAAGTACCTGAATAGGACTAAGGATATGGTTCTTTCTTATGGAGGTGATGAACAGCTTGTTGTAAATGGTTACACTGATGCTAGTTGGAACACCAATCCAGATGACTCGAAGTCACAGTCTGGATACGTATTTATTTTGAATGGTGCTGCAGTAAGCTGGAGGAGTGCCAAGCAGAGCGTTGTGGCGAAATCTTCAATTGAATCGGAATACATAGCTGCTTCGGAGGCTGCACAAGAAGCCATATGGATGAAGGAGTTCATTACTGAACTTGGTGTGGTTCCCAGTGCGTTGGACCCGATGGCCATCTACTGTGACAACACAGGTGCCATAGCTAATGCACAGGAGCCAAGGTCACATAGCAAGCTGAAGCACATCAAGCTACGTTTCCATGCTATTCGCGAGTATGTCCAAGATGGTGACATAAATATTTGCAAAGTACACACTGATCTGAATGTAGCAGATCCGTTGACTAAACCTCTCCCTAGAGCAAAGCATGACCAACACCAGAACGCCATGGGTGTTAGGTATATTACCATGTAATCTAGATTATTGACTCTAGTGCAAGTGGGAGATTGTTGGAGATATGCCCAAGAGGCAATAATAAAAGTGGTTATTATTATATCTTTGTGACATGGTTATACCCTACGGGTACCCGATGTTAGCCTACCTGGTCCAGCCCGACGGAAGGCCCACTCGACGACCTGCCAGGGTCCAGGACGCCCAAGACGTTTCGGCTGCACGAAGCACATATGGACACGGACTCCAAAGCACACAAGACAAGGAAAGCTCAAGACTAGAGTTTGAATACAACTTGTAACCTACTCGTATTGGCACCCGAGACCTAGCCTCCCCATATATAAAGGCTAGGAGGGTCCAACGAGGAGGCACGACCTACAGACGCCATAACCCCCAATAGAGTAGACCACAACAAATCTAGAAAACTCTCGACTCATACTTTTGCACACGCATCCACGCCAGATCGAATCTGCGCACCCTGTAACCTTGGGTTCCGCCGTAATCAAAGAGCAGACAAGCAGGAGTAGGGTTTTCCCTCCGGGGGCTTGAACCTGGGTAAATCTCGTGTCCCCTGGTTGCTTGTCTGTTAACCGTGCCACGATCTCCAGCATCCCCATCTTCTCCAAAACCCAAGTCCATAACAATGGGCATTGACGAGATCAAACCTCGTCAATTGGCGCCGTCTGTGGGAATCGGGGCTACTGATTGTGCGATCGTGACGGTTCCAATCTACTTGATCTACTATTCATCGGTTCCAATGGAACGAATCTACTTCGATTCCCGGCTCCAGCGACTTGGGGGCTCCCTCCGCTCTGGTGACCCACTACGGCCTTCGGCTGCGGTGACCTGCTGCATCTTTCGGATGCGGTGACCCGACGCGATCTTCGATAGCCGCAACTAGCCGCATCGGTTTCAGCGACCACGACTCGGGGGCTACCTCGACATCGGTGACCCAATGCGGTTTTTGACTGCGATGACCCGATACATCCTTCGGATGTGGCGACCCAGTGCGGTCTTCGACCGCGACAATCTTCGGATGTGGAGTTCTCTACCACCATCAATTTTGGAAACCCGTCACCGCTATGATTATGGTTCGCCGCGTCGACCACGTCCGCGTGCAACCTGCTACCACGTCGACTCCATCCACGACAACTACCAACAAAGCTAAGTTTCCCTCTACTTAGAGCTCATTTATTTTTTAACTCGCACTAGAAACACTCGGGGGCTGCGCCCTCTTCGAGTAACCTAATGTGCCATCGGCTCCACGCACTCGAGCACCTCAAACGCGACAGCCCGAGTAGCTGATTCTGCCTGATCGTCGAATCCTTGAACTCCGAGTGCCTCGGCAAGGTACTGAGACTAAGGGTAATCAGGCTAACGAAAAGGCCTAGCATAAAGTGCAAAAGTGTCGACTCGATCGGCACCAGAATCTTACTATACAAGCCGATAGACAAATATTCTTTACAAGATACAAGTACTTCACAAGTCGTCATGTTTTTCTGCAGCTCACAAGGATGTCAAATGCACCAAGCTATTCTATTGGGTCCTCCAACGGAGTTGACCAGCGCCAGTCACGTCAACAGACGCAAAGACCTGAGTCGAAGCATTCCTCGGATGGCCACATCAATCGTCGACAAAAGCGGCGCTGGCCGCGCACCCGACAGAAGAAACGACGTCGACTTCACCCGCAATGTCGAGTCTTTCCGGCTAAAATGCCGCATCACTCCGCTACGTTGACTCCTGGCTCCTTATGTGTGAGACGCTGACTCGATGCACTTCTGGGTCAGTGGTTTGTCTTCGCATGAGTCTCCACTCGAGTCTACGACTCGACTAGACACTCGGGGGCTACTCCTATCAGGAGCGCTGGTCGCGCACCCGATGTACTTTCGGGTCAGCGGTACGCCCATGAGATTTCCTACTACAACTGCACGATACAAGACTTGAGTCTCTGCCCGAATCTACGACTCCGCCAGACACTCGGGGGCTACTCCAAACTAGAGCGTTGGTCGCGCACACACAAGATCTTCGAGTCCTACGCCGAGTCTACGACTCCACTACGGACTCGGGGGCTACTCCCATAGGGAGGATTGATTCAAGCATCTGAAAAAATTGTGTCCTACGGACCTGAAGCAAACAACGGCTGAATTAAAGTCTCTCCTCGAGTCTATGACTCGAACAGACACTCGGGGGCTACTCCCATAGGGAGCGCTGGTCGCGCACCCTATAGTCCATTGTGTTGACTACGTCCATGATGTCAATTCCTTTACAACAGCCGAAGAAATTCAGCTGGCCCGATGAACTTCCGGGTGAAGTGCTTCGCACTCGACACAACTTTCGACTCCGACATCCAAATACAAGGTTCAAGACAACTAAGTATCCACCCGAATCTATGTTTCGGATGGATACTCGGGGGCTACTGACATGGTTATACCCTACGGGTACCCGATGTTAGCCTACCTGGTCCAGCCCGACGGAAGGCCCACTCGACGACCTGCCAGGGTCCAGGACGCCCAAGACGTTTCGGCTGCACGAAGCACATATGGACACGGACTCCAAAGCACACAAGACAAGGAAAGCTCAAGACTAGAGTTTGAATACAACTTGTAACTAACCTACTCAGATGCACCCGAGACCTAGCCTCCCCATATATAAAGGCTAGGAGGGTCCAACGAGGAGGCACGACCTGACGCATATAACCCCCAATAGAGTAGACCACAACAAATCTAGAAAACTCGACTCATACTTTCGACACGCATCCACGCCAGATCGAATCACAGACCTGTAACCTTCGTTCCCGCAGAATCAAAGAGCAGACAAGCAGGAGTAGGGTTTTCCCTACGGGGGCCTGAACCTGGGTAAATCTCGTGTCCCCTGGTTGCTTGTCTGTTAACCGTGCCACGATCTCCAGTATCCCCATCTTCTCCAAAACCCAAGTCCATAACAATGGGCATTGACGAGATCAAACCTCGTCACTTTGTGTTTATGATGAATGTTTACATCCCATGCTATAATTGTATTATAAGGAAACTCTAATACATGTGTGTTTTGTAAACATAAAAGAGTCCCTAGTAAGCCTCTTGTTGAACTAGCTTGTTGATTAATTGATGATCATGGTTTCCTGATCATGGACATTGGATGTGATTAATAACAAGGTTATATCATTAGGAGAATGATGTGATGGACACACACCCATAGTAAGCGTAGCATAAGATCAAGTCATTAAGTTCGTATTGCTGTAAGCTTTCAAATACATAGTAACCTAATCCTTCGACCATGAGGTTATGTTAATCACCATCACCAGATGGGTACTTTGATGACATCAAACGCCGCTTCGTAACTGGGCGGTTATAAAGGTCTCATTGGGTATTCTGAAAGTATGTGTTGAAGCGCATAGACCAAGATTGGGATTTGTCCATCCATATGACGGATAGATATACTCTGGGCCCTCTCGGTGGAATGTCATCTAGATAGCTTGCAAGCATGTGACTGGGTCAGAAGGGATGACATAACATGGAACGAGTAAAGAGTACTTATCAGTAACGAGTTAGAACTAGGTATGGAGATACCGACGATCAAACCTCGGATAAGTAGAATATCATGTGACAAAGGGAATTGGTTTCGTATGTTAATGGTTCTATCAATCACAAAGTCATTGTTGAGTATGTGGGAGCCGTTATGGATCTCCAGATCCCACTGATGGTTATTGATCGGAGAGGTGTCTTCATCATGTCTGCATATTCACGAACCGTAGGGTGACACACTTAAGGTTCGAAGTTGTTTTAAGTAGATATGGAATATGCGTTGGAGACCGAATGATGTTCGGAGTCTCGGAATGGATCCGGGACATCACGAGGAGATCCGGAATGATCCGGAGAATAAGATTCATATATTGGGGATCATTTTCTAAGTTAGGAAATGTTCCAGAGTGTTTGTATGGAGATTCTATAAGGTTTCGGAATGTTCTGGAATGTTCTAGAGGATTTCTTGGAGTTTGCTTGAAAACCAAGAAAGGATCAAGGGAGTCCAAGTGGGGCGAGACACGGATTCGTGGGGGAGGAGGACTCCTCCCCCCAACCCGTTGGCCCAAGGAGGAGGGGAGTCCTACTAGGACTCCCCCTCCCCAGGCGCGCCTCCCTCCCTTAAATAGAAGGGAGGGGCGCCCCCTCTTGCTCCTCCTCTCATAACAGCCAATCTCAGCCGCCTCTCTCCTCCACCTTTCTTCTGCACAGGCATAGGCGAAGCCCTGCAGAATTCTCACCTCCACCACCACCACCACGCCGTCGTGCTGCTGGGATTCCGTGGAGAAGATCTACTACCTCCGTCATTTGGAACAGGAGAGGAAGGTCTGCCGACTCCGCCGTGTGACCGTCTCATGAAGCGCTCACGAACGCTACGGAAGGATCGTCTACACGATATTGAGATCGGCAAGTGATCGACTACATCATCCGCGAGATCTAATCTCGTAACGCTTTCGGTTCTACGAGGGTTAGTACCGATCTATCTCGTTGCTCATGTCTAATAGATTAGATCTTGGCTTTTATCTAGATTAGATCTGGGTTTTGTTCGTTCTTGCGGTAGAATTTTTTTGTTTTCCATGCTACGAACCCTTCACAAACTTGGACCACGGTCACATGAGAGAGGGAGAAAGAATATCAATTGGAGGTCTCCCCAAAAGAGAGAAAACCTTTATTGAATATTGTGTTGTGTATTTTCTGGTTAAAATACCCCACTATATATAGGGGGAAGGGAGGTACTACCTCCCTCAAAGTCCCGGGGTGGGACTAAAGGAGGGAGAGGGGGGAGGCGCCGGCGGCCAGCCCTAATGGGCCCCGTGCGGGGGGGCTAGGCCCAGCCGACCACCCCGTGCCTCCTCTCTCCTCTTGCCTTTCCCTCATGGGCCCTTCTCCCTCCGGAATTGGCCCATTAAGCCTTTTGACCTTTAATTGATTTCGATTTTATTAAATAATTATGAATAAATGATTAAATCAATATTTAACATTCATTCACATATTATTCAATCTCCATGGCTATGGAACACCTTCCACCTCCACTCCGGACATCCTCCGGACTTACCGAAACCCTTTCGGTTTTCTTTCTTCTCTTCTTCGGTGATTCTACCGATCCTGTAAACACTCTCTAAGCATCACCAAGCCCTTAAGCATGATACCCCATGATACGTCCAAAACATATCTACTTTTCCGAACACTTTTGCTATTGTTTCTCCTCTATACTTGTGTGATTTGGATACAACTAACGCGAACTGACGCTATTTTCAGCAGAATTGCCTTGGTGTCTACTTTTTGTGCAGAAAACCAACTATCAGGAAAAATCCAGGAAAATATGCCAAAAATCCTATTTCACCCGAAGACTCCAGGAGCCAGAATACGAGAAAGAGAAGAGCCAGGGGGTGGCCACACCACCTGCTGGCGCGGGCCAGGCCAGGCCACGCCAGGGGTGGTGTGGGCCCCCAGGCACCCCCTCGGTCTCCCTCTTTGCCTATAAGGAGCCTTCTGACCTAAAAACTCCGGGGGGTCGACGTTTTTCTAGGAGTTCCACTCTGCCGCCACCACCAGATTCCACGAAACTCAGCACCGTAACTCCGTTTCGCACCTGACGAGGAATGGAGGAGATCATCGCCATCATCATCACCATCGCCTCTCCATCATCCATGTTTCCCCCTATGAGTGAGTAATCCCCCGCTGTAGGCTATGGGGATGGTAGGGATTGGATGAGATCGTTCATGTAATGGCATCAGATTGTTAGGGCATGGTGCCTAGTATCTTTTATTAGTGCTTTATGACTTTGTTGCGACTTGTTGTGCTTAATGATTGTCACTAGGGCCTGAGTGCCATGATTTCAGATCTGAACATGTTATTGATTCATTATGATAGTATTGTTTATGGTCTTATCTACAAGTTGTATACACACATTGTTGTCCGGAACCAATGGCCCCAGTGGCGATGTAAATCGGGATAACCGGAGGGAATGGCTTTGATGTGAGGATCACATGTGTTTACGGAGTGTTAATGCTTTGCTCCGGTGCTCTATTAAAAGGAGCACCTTAATTGCCAGTAGTTCCGTTGAGGCCCCGCTGCAAACGGGCTGGCAGGACAAAAGATGTTGTGCAAGTTCTCATTGCGAGCACGTATGACTATATATGGAACACATGCCTAGGATTATCTAGTACTTGGATGCTTTATCTTATTTATCTGCAATTGCCCTATGTTCTGATTGCTATGTGAATTATCTTGTCCATGCAACGCCCGTCCATCCATCCCTATGCCTACCTTTCGAATCCCAATTGTTTCGCTATTGTTACTGCTGTCTCTACTTTACTACTGATGTTACTTTGCTATTCCTACTACAAAACTATTGCTACTGATAAACTACTGTGAGCAAGATTGTTTCCAGGTGCAGCTGAATTGACAACTCAGTTGTTAAGGCTTATAAATATTCTTTGGCTCCCATTGTGTCGAATCAATAAATTGGGTTTCACTTCCCTCGAAAATACTGCGATACACCCCCTATACTTGTGGATCATCACCCCATGGTCAGGGAACACTCTAGACATGGTCGGGACACTCCCGGACCAATGATCGACAGAGGGACCTGGATGGCCATGTGACCCCTGTGCATTCCACGAAGATCTTTCGTCGTTTGAACCGGGACAGTCGTGTCTTATTCTTTTTGTCTCTCGATACTTGCATTTCCCGAGATCTTATCAATGACATCACCATGTCGTGTTCAATCTCGTTACCGAACAATGCCACTTGACTCGTTTCGACAAGTGTTATCCCTGTGATCAAATCACACGTTGCGCAGCTATTGGATATAATTGCTCCGAGTGGGCCCTTGAGTATATTTCCGTCACGCGGATGGATAAATCCCGCTCTTGACATATATTGCCTCTATGGTTCCTTCGAATACCTGAACACACCTTTATTGAAGTGACGTTTGATGTTATCTAAGCATTCTCGGGAGACAGTGATTGATATAGCCTCACGGTCTAAGGAATAGTCTACGAGGTCTATTCTAATCATCGTAACTTGAACTTCGTGACATGATCGGGTCATGATGTTTAGGTTGGGTATTGGTTCATCATCTCATTCACAGAATGAGTTGACTCTAGTTCCAACTAGCATAAATGTCACATGATCAGAAAATCTTGATCATCTGTTGACCAATGAACCAGTGACTAGAGTTTCACCGGAAACCCCTGGTTGTTTATATATCACACGTGTATTGACGTTTCCTTTTAATACAGTTATAGCATGATATAAAACTTAATCATAAACTTTATGAAATATGATAATAATCCTTATTATTATTTGTCTCTAGGGCATATTTCCAACAGAAAGATCTAATGTGGGAGGTCATGACTACTTATGTGATCTTGCATAATATGATCATTGAGAGCGAGCGGGATACTCCAGTGTTTGACACTAAAATGTACTATCGCCAGGATCCTCTTGCAAATGTTGATCACTAGGTGACAACTGTGTTTTTTACTTTCCTCGTCAGGCGGCAAGAAGTTCAAAAGACGAATACTCATCACCAACTAAAAGATGATCTGGTGGAACATTTATGGATGCTCAAAGGAGCCACCTAGTTTATTTATCAGTTTGCTTTGTGATTCAAAACTTGTTAAGTTATTTGCTTGCTTTGTTGAACTTGTTGAATTATTATGTTGTTGTTTGAATTTTTTATTAGTTTAAAATCATGTATAGGGGTCCGTAGGGGGTGGCTGGGCGCCGGTGCCTCCCCATAATGTCATTCGCGCCGACCCACCCCCATACAGGCCAAAAAACGGCTGCGCTGGACGCCGTATGGGTGGGCCGAGTGGAGATGCTCTATACACACTTTATTCCTGAAACCTTCCTAGCTAGCTTATGAGCCACTGAATTTCCCGTTCGTCGCACGGTCTTCACTTCAACCTAATCGAACTCTCGAAATGTACCATTTGAAAGGACATGTATGCCCCCATGTGTGGTTTTGGTAATTAATGACAGTCTCTATGGACTAATGTTTAAATTGAGTTTCGCTTGTAGGATTTGTCCATTGGCATCTCTTGGGCCATGTATTGGCCTCAGGGTTGAAAGATGAAGAATTGAAAAAGAAAAGGAAGGAAAAGCAATATCCAAGAGATTTGGGCCTATTGGAATCTTGTTGAAGAACAAAGACGAATGGAGGTTGATCAATCCTAATGTTTTCTTATTGTTTTTTGTCGGTGTCGCACTATGCACAAGACCCAAGTCGTCATGAAAATCTAGACGGTGCTAGGTTCGGACAATTGTTTGCTAGCCAGCCTGGTAGCAATGAGTATCATCTCTCAGAATTTAACATGGTAAGGCTTTAATTCTTCACGAGTGGTTTATTCGGCATTATAATTATATATTTCTAAGTGATGCATCATTGCAGATTTTATTGCCTTGGATGTTCTTGGGGTGTTCCAATTGTTTGTATTGGGTCAAAATAAAAAAGTTGTCTCTATTTTAGACCCGCTTCAAGTAACTATTTTGGGGAATATTATACTTAAAACTATGGTTAATAATCTGAACCTTGCATTCTAAGATGCAAACCCGACATTGAAGGAAGACATCTCTAAATGGGGATGCAAAGTTTCAATTGTTCTGACAAACTCATACTGATATGTATCCCATCAATGCATTACAATCTTAATTGATTCCTTCAAGACACAACGTAACATCTTATACATGCAATTCTCTATCGGGTTATTTACTTTTTAATTTCATGCACTCGATAATGGAGCGCTACATTTTCCAATACCCAAGGTGAGTGTTTACACCATGCCCATTTATACATACTATGCACATGTGTTTTTATAATAATGCTTTATAATGCATATATAGGTTGATATTGAACGGAGGAGACGATTTTTGGTTCATAATTTGAAGTACGGAGAGAATAAGGCTCTAAAGAATATCCCGACAATAGAGCAAAGCATCATTGTAGAACACATAAAAAGATGGACCTTCAAGAGATAAACATCATCAAAGTATAAATATTAGATAATGTTTCTTAGTTATTTTTAAGTATTTTTTATAATTAATTATCATTCATTTATGTGGTCGTGAATTTTATGTCAAGACACGTGTTTGGATTGTGTGCTACATGCGTTTGAATGATTTGGTAAAAAGAACTTGCTAAAAGAAAAGGAAGATTTAAAATAGACATTTGTATTATACATTATATGATCGCACGCTTACTAATTTAATAGGTCGGCGGAATTCATAAAGAAAAGATGAAAATACGATTCTCTAGTTGCCTTACTATCTTGAAACCTTGGAAATATTTCAACTCCCCATCCTGGACATCTCAAATTTTCTAGTCACCAGATCGAGTCGCAATTAGGCTTCCGTGCGTGACAACATCACGGTCGTAGCTTCTCTGCAGCACCTCCAGCAGTTTCAGCAACGCCGTGCGCGACGTGCCGCCGTCGCCCACCGCGGACATGGCCGCCTGCTGAGCCCAGGCTGCCCTGGCACGAATTCTACGCCCCTCCTCGCCGCCGGCGTCCATCAGCCTCCTGACCTTCTTCTCCACCTCGGCTCTGCCGACCACGACGCTACCGTCGCCGACGTCCATCCGGATGCCCGCGCCAACGATGTCCGCGACGTGCCTCGCGTTCACGGGCTGCTCGGCCATCACCGGCCACGCCAGCACGGGCTTCCCCGCCGCGAGGCTCTCCATCACCGAGTTCCACCCGCAGTGGCTGACAAACCCTCCCACCGCGCGGTGCGCCAGCACGCTCCTCTGCGGGACCCACCCGCGGACCAGGCGTCCTCGGGGCCCCACGTCCACCGGCGGCGCCCAGGTCCCGGACCGGACGGCCCACAGGAAGGGGTGGCCGGACTGCGCCAGCCCGCGCGCCAGCTCGCCAAGCTGCTCGTCGACGACGTGGGCCTGCGTGCCGAACGACACGTACACCACCGGCTCCAACTGCTCGTCGAGCCAGGGGAGGCAGCCCTCGGGATCCTGCTCCTCCACAATGTCGCCGCCGGCTGCGAGAAACAGCGGGCCGACCAGCCAGGCGCGGGCGTCCGGCTGGTAGAAGGACTCGAGGGTCGCCACGAACTCTTCGTCCAACTTGGCGAAGCTGTTGACCAGGACGCCCCAGCTGCTCGCGTCGGAGTACTCCTCCTTGTCCACCGCGGACATTGTTGACGTGTCGTCCTCCTCATGGTCGGTCGTCTTGGCCAACGCAACTGCAGGGACCTCCGTCGCCGTGAACTTCAAATGCGCCGGCATACGGGGCACGTGGAAGCTCTCGCCACGCCCGGCGCAGCTTGGCAGCGGGCCCATCATGGCCGACTTGCCTAGGGCAATGGAGAAGCAGGACATGCCGTGGAACACGACGCGGCGGACGCCGGCGTCCGCGGCGACGCGGCCCGTGAACCCGAGGAAGAAGTCGGAGATGAGGACGAGCGGCGGCGACGAGAACGACGACATGAGCTCCGCGAAGGGCTGGCGCAGGAGCGCTGTGGCGCGCAGGAACGTCGGGTGGAGGGACAGGCTGGGCAGGGCGTCGGTGGACTCGACGCCGGCCGGCAGCGTAGGCAGCGGAGGGAACGGGAGCACGGCGAGGCGCACTGACGAGGGGACGTGGCTGCCGACGACGGCGACGTTCCCCGGCGTGGTGACAACGGTCACGCGCAGGCCCCTGTGGTGCATGGAGAGCGTCGTGGCGAAGTGGAGCAGCGGGAGCGTGTGCCCTTTCGCCATGAACGGGAACAACACGACATGGTCGCGGCCGCCTGTATGGTTGGCTGCAGCGGCACCGTCGGCGGTGGTGGCCATGGCAGGTCGTTTGTGTGTGGACTGTGGAGATGTGCTGTGTGGCTGCAGAGTTGTGAGGCTAAGCAAGCATTCATTCACCGGACTTGTTTTGATCATCTCTGTGTAGGCATCTGGTGGAATAGTTTTTTTTTTTTAGCTGGGTGGAATAGTTTTCGACACTGACATTAATGCTGGGATCAGTCTTTTCCAGCTAACCGATCGAGATGCTACAGAATTGCCAGGGCCCGTCGAATTTAAAAATGAACGGATCCAGATTCATCACGCAGGCTAACATGGGAGTATATATCTAGTATATCTTGTGTTGTTTATGACTCAAGCTGTACGTGGTAGATACTATAGGATATTGCTAGGCTACATCTAACCAGGTACGGATTTCTCTATGCATCAATTCGTGTTGGTACTGACTAGATACCATGACTAGATACCGAGAGAGAGAGAGATTGGAGAGAAACATACATTCTCCTTGGCTAGCGAAGGATGACGGTGTGGCCTGTTGTACGACGGCGACAGCGAGAGCGGGGTGACCTAGGCGGCGGTGACGGTGCTTCCCGTCACTACTGCGCGACCTTGGATCGGATTAGGGTTGTCGGTAGGGTGTACGGCGCGCAACGAATCTCGTAGTGCGTGCCACTGGCCCCCATTTCTTTATATAGCGCAGGTGACAGGGGCTCGCCAGCCATAGTGGGTTGGGCGTCGCCGATCAGGGCGCGAGTCAAAGGGGGGCCATTGGGCCCACACGGGAAGAGATCAGTACCACGAAACTATTGATTCTGCTATAAATTCTGTATACATCGTGGATGATGCAACTATTGACTGTTTGGACCTTCTCCACGAAATAGCCCCACCTACGAGAGTGAAGACGTATCCTGTTATGGATTTTCTATCATCTATGTCTCCCGTAAAATCTACATCTGAATACCCTCTTATTTCTAGGAAATCGGATCTTCTATATGTTAGCATGAGGCCTTTCGTGCCTTGCGCATAATGCAATGCTTTCTTTACCATCTTCTAGTGCTCTATGCCTGAATTCTCTTGATATCTACCGAGTACCCTGGTGATAAAAGCTAAGTCAGAGCGAGTGCACACTTGTGCATAATGTAACCATCCAACAACCGAAGCATATGGTACCACTTTCATTTGATCGATCTCGTATTGACTCTTGGGACATTGAAATTTTCCTAAACTGTCGCCCTTGACTATTGGAGCAGGTGTGGCATTACACGCGTGTATACTATATTCATTTAGAATTTTTTCTACAGTCTTCTAGATGCTATTAATAGAATCCTAAGCTGTCTTAAGAGCTATCCTGGAAAGAGGATTCTGTTCTCTAGAAATGGACATCTGAATATTGAAGGGTATACAGATGCAGACTGGGCTGGTTATTTAGATGACCGAAAATCTATATCAGGTTACTGCATGTTTATCGGTGGGAACCTTGTTAGTTGGAGGAGTGAGGCCAAATTTAGGTCCATGGCATCCGGTTTATGTGAATTGATGTGGTTGAGTATATTGTTGGTGGATCTTAAATTGTTTAACAATTCTCCTCTCCGGTTATATTGTGACAATCAAGACACAATCAACATTGTTAACAATCTTGTTCATCATGATAGAACTAAGCATATCGAGATAGACCGACACTTCATTAAGGAGAAAATGGATGAAGGAGTAATTCAAGTATGTTTTGTTAAATCTAGTGATCAGCTTGCTGATGTATTACCAAAAGGGCTTTGTAATGTTA
The DNA here is from genome assembly GCA_023614405.1 of Avena insularis. Taxonomy (NCBI): domain Eukaryota; kingdom Viridiplantae; phylum Streptophyta; class Magnoliopsida; order Poales; family Poaceae; genus Avena; species Avena insularis. The sequence continues at coordinate 451,667,283 of CM042691.1, read as the reverse complement.
CTTTCATGAGATTCTGTAGCAAGATGGGACTTATAGATATTTTCGCCCCATCTTAAGGGGGAGTGTTGGAGTCTTTGTCTATGAAACTAGAAGTGTGCAAGTACTAAACTGTAACATTACTTTGTACTTATCAGATATGGAAGAGGAATAGATGTGAGCGATTCCAGAAAATTTCCCCAATCCACGATAGTTGGCCGACAAGTGCAAACACCTTGGGATCCCGGTGGTTCTGCTATTCCTTGGTACCTCATCATCGGCTCGAGGGCAAGCCGCATTTTAAGGGGGCGAGAATGCCACATCCAAAGGGTCTTACCGCTAGTCTTCCATTGGGATTTATGACAGATGGTTTGTGGCCTGTGGGCTCTTGCTTTGCTGATTTCTCACCCCATATTCGCTTGTATCCTCAAATTGTATCCAAATATTGGTACTGGTCCAGGTGGTTGTCACATTCCAGTGTTTAGGTCATGACACTCCTAACCTTTGCCTAGCCCAAAACAAAATAGCAGTCAAACAACTCCTCTGGAAAATCTTGTCCATGGTGCCTCCAAAATTAGAGCTTTACCTCTATTTTGTTTAAAGGTCCAAATCTGTTTAAGGAATGGTGCTCAGCCTCCTAACCTTGCCTTCCCCATTGCCTCCCTGATGATTTTCTTGGTTTGCTTCACTTTCATTACAAAGAGGGTGCATAAAAACAACCATCACACATCATCTTGACATCGATTTTTGCGTACATGCCAGTATGGTCTTGATAGCAGACCACCACCACACCAAAATACTACCTCCTGACCTAGGCAATATCAAGTAAGGCTCTTTGGCTTACATTTCGGAACGGAGGTAGTAGTAGGTGACGTATCAAGCCAACAGATGCCAACGATGGCCGACGACCTGAGAGGAGGTGGCGTTGGACGAGGGTGGGTAAGGGCGCCATCTTCGCTCTAGACGCCCGAGACGACGGGTGCCATCTCCGCTCCAGCATAGGCGCCGGAAGCAGCAGACTCCGGCGAACTAGGAGGACTGCATCAACTGAATCGACGTCCCTCTGAAGTCTGAATCCGTTCCCTCCTCTGTGCCGATTGGTCCCATCCGAGCCCTAACGAGGAGCTCAGATCGGCCATCGCGGCAAAGGACCGGCGAGTGGAACACGGCGGACGCTGACCAGAGAGGGCGAACAGTGGCATTTTTTTTTACAGAATGTCAGCGGAGTGGAGAGGGCCGGCAGCTAGCGAGCGGTGGGCCGTGGGCTGCAGAGGTGGCGGCCCATCACACTCACACAGCGCTGTCCTACCCCGTGTAGACGAGGCGGACACCGTTTTGTCCCGCCTCGCTAATTCGACGGGAACTAGAACGGTTTAAAAAGGACGCGGCTGCTCTGAACGCCGCATAGCTCTGATGCGAGCAGCGGTGGAGCAGATCGTGGGACGGTAATGCGCGCCCGCCTGCTAATCCGGTCTATAACACTGTGATTAGTCCACCCACATGTTTACCTGTGGGGCGGTCTGCTTTGAACTGCAAATTCTTTTTATTTTTGTGTTAGCAAATTTTACATTTCTGCCTCAATTTTTTACCTATTATCCACGCTTTGCCTTTTTTATCTACTATTATCCATGCTCGGACCTGCCGTATTTTCGGATTTTCAATTCACTCCTAATGTTAGCACAAAAAATTGGCCATGCTCAAACCCAACCTTTTTTTGGAATTTTAAATTTACTTCTAGTGTTAGCAAATTTTTAACTATTATCCACGCTTGGCACTTATATCTATTATATCCATGCCCGGGTCCGGCCTTTTTTCGGGTTTTTAGTTCACACATATTGTTAGCAAATAATTAGATTTTCGCCTCAAATTTTATCTATTCCGTACAACTCTTCTCTCCGGCGACGAGCCTTAAGCTAGCTTCTCTGCTAAGCCTTGTCCTCGACGACTCGTACCCTATGTCTGACTCTCCCTTCCGCTCCCTCTCAGTCTAGGCCTCCTTTTATAACTGCAAGGGTTTACCACAGCGACAGACTATCACGCCGGCGGAGCATGGTGCATGGTAGAAATGTGGGAGGATAATTCTTTCATCCCGGCAGCGTGGGCGGCGAAGACGATAAGTACCGATGTCGTGTACGGTCTCTTCAAGGCTCTAGGTCGAGTCATGTCCACTCTTCCTTGTCCGCTACAGGTGTGTAGAACCGTCGGGGGGCGTAGGCCAGCTGACGCATCTCTGCAGTTCTTGTCTGCGTGGTCCGTACATCACCGCTGACAATTCTGTTGTCGGGCTCCCCGGGCGCGTTCGGCCGAGTTCCATGCCCTCGTAGCGGGAGGTTCTGCATCCAACCCCGAGGAGTTGTTACGAACGAGAGGGCCGCGCCCCCGCCAGGCGGATCCGGGGTACCCCAAATCCGTGGAGATGACAATGCCATCATGTATCCAATCAATAGCCAAAAATAACTATTTCGTTCTTTTTTGGCTTATAAGCCAAAGCCAAAGTAAAAAAAAAAAAACAGAAATATGCCCCAGCCAAACAACCCCATATATCCGTAAGCATGCTCTTTTCAGCTTTCATGTTTTCTAGCATTTTTGTTGGTGCATCCTCGATGCTTGTTTGAATAGGACATGTCAACTTTGCAGTCAAGTCCTCTTTTGTGCAAGTATTCTTTTCACAAGGTTCCTCTTTTGTGCAAGTATTCTTTTCACAACGTTATCTGTAATTTGAACTGACAAAATCTGTAGTTTAATCACAAGAATCATACTATAGAATGAATGCTTCCTTAGTTAATCAAAATAATCTATAGTCTAATTGCAAGATTCACATTATAGCAATCATGAATGCTTGATTCTGTTCCGCCTTTAAACGTCAGCAACTTCTAGCAGGTTAGCAAAATCTTGTTACATGAAAAAATAAATACTCAAGGCCAACACAACTTTTGAGGATGTACATGAGAACAATGACTATTTCTCCAAAATCAAAATTTACGGGAAAATGGCTTCAACAAATGCCTCTGCATCAAAAGGCTGGAGATCTTCCACCCCTTCGCCGACACCGACAAACTTGACTGGAATTCCAAGTTCGTCTACAACGCTCACCTGAGATGGATGAAGAGAGTTCAGGTAAGCAAGTTAAGTTGGAGCTATTTATTTAAGACCCAGGATGGAAATCATAAAAAAGGGCTGGAATTTGTGCATACCACGCAGCCACCACGAGCAGTGCCATCTAGCTTTGTCAGGATGAATCCTGTGATTCCAACAACCTGTCATGAAGCCAAGAAAGTCCAGCATTATCACTGCTCTAATGAAACATAACTGCTAAATTAGGTGCAGAGTTGCAATTACATCATTGAACTCCCTCGCTTGTTGTAGCATATTTAAGCCAGTTGTGCCATCCAGAACCAGTAACACCTCCTACAAAGCATGGAATACATGATACAAATTATCACACATGACCAAAGAAGCAAAAAACAGCATATCGATGAGACCTGTGTGGCTTTGAGTTTCTAAACTTGGCTAAAAAATACGATGGAAACAATGTTGACGTAATAATACACCACAAAACAAAATCTTCTGATTATTGATAGAACATACATTAGGGGCACCTGGAAGGGCTTTAGCCATGACTTTTTTGCAAGTAACCAACTCTTCCATCAGACCATAATTCGTATGAAGTCCTGTAAAGTAATCGTTGAAGAATAGTCAATTTCTCCAACAAGCAAATACGTTGATATATTCAGTTCCAATGTGTAACAAACTAACAACTACCGTACGTCCTGATGTATCACACAAGACGATATCAAATCCTTCACGCTTCCCACGTTTCACTGCCTGCGAAAGAACTACCAAGCGAGTCAAATTAGACGATACATAACAGTTGGGCTCATCATGACAACAAAAGTACTTCAATCATGATTGGCGGATCAGAAGTTCATACCTGATGGAGCTTGTGCCTTCTTATCTTTATCGATAACAATCTCTGAGCCAGTTCTCTCAGCCCAAACTTCTAGTTGGTCACGAGCTGCTGCTCTGAAGGTATCACCTGCTGCCATCAATACCTATATTATCGTTGAAGGAGGGAACATAAGCTCTATAATTTTACAAGAATGCTGTGAAGAAATATATGTGGCTGAACTAGGAGATATCAAGTGATAGCCTCACCTTTGCTCCTTCATTCTTAAATCTGTAAGCAAGTTTTCCTGCAAATATTGTGGATAACAGTACAGATCAATTTGCCACGTCACAGCATCATGTCGGCAAATAACAAACAAACGAAAAACAGTGTGCTAAATTTACTCAATTAAATAGTGAGTCCAGCTGATAAGAAATACCCAAATTACCACAGAAAAAAATAAAAAGTCTTACTATATATAGGAGTCGTTTAGCTCCATAGTGACAACATAATCTCACCACAAGAAAAAAGAACAATCCACATAACCTAAACAAGCCAATCCAATGCTATACCACATTAAACATTTTTGCGGCTAAAAAATGTAAGAGTTAACCAAATATACATCTTGCAGAACATACCCTACATTGTCATCATAAATTTATTTCAGCAGATTAGTAAAACCTTCTTCCATTTAGCAGATTTTCTTTGGAATATGATCATGTTCTTTCGCCATACATTAAGGTAGGTTGAAACTAGCATTGATAGGATAGATAAAGCAGAGGAGTGCAGATAAAACTGTTAAGTAATGTTAATATAAAGACCATGATGCTTAATAGAAGGCCTAGATACCAATGTCATCAATCTGATAATGTTTAAGTAAGATTTCCAGAGAAGGATAATCAATTCTTTATAGCACCAGGTCGAGGAGCAACAAGTTAATTACACAGCCCCAATTTGCAAAATCACTAAAAAACTGTAGCATTTCTTCCGGTAACAGAATGTGCATCTAAATGCGAGCAACAAGACAGTAAAGTGCCGAGAACTACCTAAAGAGGTCGTTTTTCCACCTCCGTTCACTCCCACAATCATGATAACCGCCGGCTTCCTGCCAAAACAACCGAGACCTCCAAAAATTCAGACACACGCAACAATGGTGCAATAGTCAGCTCAGCAGAGACAGGGCAGAACCTGAAGCCGAGCTTCAGCTCAGTGTTGCTGCCCTTGCTGGTCAGCAGCTCGAGGATGCATTTTTTCAGCGACGCCTGCAGAAATGAAGAGAAAATCAGACCATGAAACCAAACTCGTTGCTGCTCCACTGTAAGGAGAGGCCGAATCGATCACCTTAATCTCTGCCCCTGACTTGAGCTTGCCGTCGCGGATTTCGTCGCGGAGGGTGTCGACGATCCGGAAGGAGATCTTGGGCCCGAAGTCCGACACCAGCAGAGCCTGCGCGCGGAGAATCAAGCGTCAAACTGATGGGAAATTGATCGAGCAGGACTGAGCAGGGAGGTGAGGGCTGAGGTGAGCTGACCTCCTCGAGGTCGTCGAGGACGCGGTCGGTGTCGGCGAGGTTCCAGTAGGTGAGGAGCTCGTCGACGACGGAGAGGTTCTCGCGGGTCTTGGAGAAGCCGGAGAAGAGCTTGTCGACGTCGCTCTTGGCCTTCTCCTTGATGAGGCGGCCGAGGCGGGTGAAGAAGCCGGCCTGCCCGGCGGCGGCCGCGCAGCGGAGGTGTGCGGAAGCGCGGCGGCCGGAGGGGGCGCGCAGGGAGGCGGAGGCGGAGGACGGGGAGAGGAAGGGGACGACGTGGGAGGGTGCCGCCATTCTTGGGGCACTGCTGTGCGGATACTAGCAGCGAGATGGGTGGATAGAGCTCAGCCGCGCCCCCGGGCGGGTGGCAGGCTGCTTCTTTGTTTTTAATCGAAATATTGATGTCACGTGCAAACTCATGGATTGACACAAGGCACTTCAGAAGGTCAGGCTCACACCGGACTCAAAGATCTCAACATTTTGACTTCTTTGCCTAGAAGAATTTTGAATATACTCCTAGAATTTTGCACTTGGAAATATACTCACGTGCAAACTCATGGGGTGCAAGAATTAAAATACATAGCCACAGAAATACGAACGATAATCTTTTCAGTACAAATTTTAGAGCATTTCCACCTAGGCCCTCCCAAGTTCCAAAGTGTGTCCGGCGACTAGCGCCGGACATATATGGGCTTGGGGTCGCCGTTTCAAACTGCCGGCTGTTTATTATTTTTGGCCATACACAAATAATTCAAAGCCATAAAAGCAAAAATAGTTCAAGTCATATAGAGCATGCAATTCAAATTCATGGCCACCAAGACGAGCCCAAAATGGTGGCGATCATATTACAAACCAAGAGCATATAGATCAAATGGATGGCGGTGCTCTTGTTGCCCTCATTTTTTGCATGATGCGTCGAGTACCAACATTTGACATCATCATTCATCATCAATGTGTCGGTCGTCAATATCCTGGACTCCTCAGCCATTTTGGCGATCGTGACTTGTGAGACCACATTCATCGCCTGGATCATGTCGGCCTAGGCAGCAACCTTGGCAGCTTCAGCTCTAGCCTCCTCAAGCTTGATCTTCTTGTCGGCCTTGTCGAACATAGCCTTTCACCTTGTATCTTTTCATCTATGTCTTTTGCGTTGGATGTCACATCGGTGATCATCTTGTCAATGGAGGCTTCCACCGAGGTCGTCAATGCTTCACCATTTCCCTCAGCCTTCCCCTTCTTGTTCCCGATCGGGCGGCCCGCCGAGGAGGCCGTCGGGCGTCAACATTAAGGGGTTTACCGTTGTTGAAACCTAGCTAGACCTTCTCCCATTTCTTGCAAGTTTCATATTTGAATTGAGATTTCTAAGGTGCAGCAATCCAGAGAATATGTTCTGTAGGAAGTAGTGCTTTATTTTGGCTACTTTACATCTATGAAATTTGAGAAATTAATTCATAGCATAAAGAAACAATTAATAGCAGTATGTTTTGTTGATATTTTGCTCCCCCCGTGTCCCAGAGATCTCTAAAACCAAGACCGCTTCGTAACCTCCAGCGACATCAGGCTCTGCAGCTCCAGACCGCCGCCACCGACTTCTAGTGGGTGTTCAGGAACCACGTCAAACTGTACAATGGTCTCTCCATCCTCGCCACCGATTCACAAATGTAGTGAGTTCTGCCCCTCAGCCTCCCTATCTCTCTGTCCTATTTCTCCTACCCATGTGAACTCAGGAGATGGTGCTGAAAAGGATGAGCTAGAATTATGTATTTTTATAGAGCAACCAGCAGGAGTGCTGCCTATTCTATTAGAAGAGAAAATTAAATGAAGTGGGAATATGCCGAAACCACTATAAAAAACAAAACCAGAAACCTAGTCTGGCTCGGCTGGGATAGCCAGCCTAGGCGCAGCAAAGGCGCTAGCCCGCCGAGCGATGTCGTCACGAGTGATGGAAGCCACCTCGATATAGGTGAGGCGCCTTCCTATGAAGATTCTATGGTTTCTTTCCTTCCATGCGTTCCATAGGGTGTACAACAGATGACCACTATGGCGTTGTTGCTTGGTTTTCGATCTTCCGATGATCAGATCGTCCCACCACTCCGAAATGGATGGGAAAGATGTGTCGTGACTGCTCATGGCCTTGTTGTCCCAAGACTGAATTGTGTTCCATACTGCCATCATGAAGGCGCAATCTTTACAAAGGTGAGATGTCGTTTCAGGGCAGAACCGCAAAGATTGCAGGTCAGGTCGTGAGGCCAGCCTCTGATGGACAACATGTTTGCAGTGAGTAATTTTCCATGTAGAGCCAACCAGGAGAAGAGCTTGCACTTCGGCTCCGCGTCGGCAGACCAAATCTTTTCTGCCTTGAACATAGGGAAGGAGTAGTTGAATTGTGCATGGTAGGCCGAGCATGCAGAGTTCACACCATTTGTAGTCTTATGGCGTCCTTTTCCAAAGGATTAAGATGAGTATCCTGCACGATGTCCCAGACCTCGAGGTACTGTGATAGTTGAACATGAGTGTTTAATCTAGCGACAGAGCAGATCCAATTCCCTCTCGCAAGCTCATTTGCGACAGATCTTTTTTTCCTTGTTGCAATCTTGTAAAGGTCAGGAGAACTGAGCCTCAGAGGCCCTTGACCGCTCCAGTTGTCATGCCAGAAGGAGGCCGTTTCTCCATTCCTGATGGTTATCGTCGTGGATGCCCTAAAAAGAGACATATTAGCCGAACTACAAGACAGCTTCGAACCGGCCCAAGTGCGGTCAAGGTCAATCCACTAGAGCCAAGTCTAGCGCAATCTCAAAGACCTCCCGATGTGCTCAAGGTCAGGCATCCCAAGACCTCTGAAGACCTTAGGTCTGCAGACAGTCTTCCAGTTGACAAGTGCTTTACCATTTGCAGCGTGCTCTCCTTTGTCTCTAGTCTAGACAAAGTTTCAGACGATCTTAGTAATCTTTTGGAGAGCCCATTTTGAAAGAGGAATGGCCGTAGAGTGGTATATTGACGTGGCCATGAGAACCGACTTAGCAAGAGTAATTCGTCCAGGGCGCGCTAAGTTCTTGCCGTACCATCCCGGGAGCTTTCCAGATTTTTTTTCGAAGAGAGGCTAGAAATCCACTTTGCGAAGAGTACAGACGTGGAGCGGTAGGCCTAGGTATCTTCCAGGGAAGGTTGCTATCTATGCAGGGAATGTAGACAGAACATTGCCAAGATTGATTTGCCCCCATTGCACCGGGAAAACCTCGGACTTAGCCATGTTGGTGACGAGGCCACTGGCCTTGCCGAAATAGTCTAGAAGGGCCTTGATGGCCCGCAACTCCTCTCCGATAGTGTTGACAAAGATTCCGGTGTCGTCCGCGTAAAGGGAAATTCTACAAGTGTCCGTACACGAGCGAATCAGGCTCAGAATTCCACCTAGGGTCGCCTTGGACAGAATGCGTTGCAAGGGGTCAATGGCCAGGATGAATAGCATTGGCGAAAGCAGATGTCCCTGTCTGAGACCCTTATCATGCTAGAAGGACCTTCCAGGGTCACCATTGAGAAGATCTCGAGAATACGAAGTGGCAATGGTGAGGAAGATCTAGTCGCGCCACATAAGCCCAAAGATGATGGCCATTAACACTTCAATAAGATACGCCCATCCTACGGAGTCGAAAGCTTTGGAAATATCCAGTTTGAGGAAAATACTCGGAGTCTTCGAAGAATGAAGCTCCCTTATGATGTTTTGCACATGCATAGTTATCATGGATACTCGTTTTCTTTACAAAAGCACTTTGGCACTTGGAAACTATGTCAGAAAGTACGGGCGCCAGCCGGTTTGCGAGAAGCTTCGAGAAATTTTTGGATAGACTGTGGATGAGATTGATTAGCCTGTAATCGCCAACGGTCGCGGCGTCCAACTTTTTTGGGATGAAGATGATGGGGATTATGTATTTAGCTTACTATAATTACAGTTGGACATGACCTCTACGTTGCTTGCATCTCACTTGATCCTTTTGTGTGAGAATACTGTTCATATTTCAAGTGAACTTTGGTTAATGATTACGCCCTCTGTTTCAATGAATAAGACCCATATTTTTTGAGAAGTCAAGCTAACTAAAGTTTGACCAGATTCTCAGAAAAAACTATAAATAGTTATGATATTATATAGATATCATATAAAAATATATTTCATGCTGTATAAATTAGTGTTGATTTTGGATTGTACATAATAATGTTTTTTCTAAAAACTTGGTCAAATTTACGTAGTTTGACTTTAAAATAATGGCTTATTCATTGGAATGGATATAGTACATAGTTGTGTACTTGTTCATATTCACGAAAGCATTCATGTCTTCCTTAGTTGACCCATGGATCTACCGTTACTTTTGTGCTCATTCATCATGTTTTAACCATAGTTGTCTGCAGATATGCTCTTTTCATTTTGTTTCTAACTGGTTTGTTTTGTTGTCCGCTTCACGAAAATGGTATTCAAGACTAAAGTCATGTTCCCCTCTTCTACAAGAGCTTCGGGATGAAGAAATTCTAAGAAGCCGGAAACCCTAGTTAGCAAATAGTAGTTTTGGTATTTTTTATAGCTTGTAATATCATGATAGGTAATAACTATGAAAATATTGTAGTTTTTGCTGCTATTTTAATTATTTTCTTGTGTTTTCTTGTTGCTATAATATAAATTTTCATTGTTTGTTGTTCAATCGTGAAATTTAAAATCTATGAATTTAGAATGCCGAAAACATAAGCGGACCAAAATGCTATTTGGGCTCTGCAAGGGCCGTGGCCCAAACAACATTGTACCGGGCCGGTGCAAATTTCAATATAAATAATTGGGATTGTTGGAAATAAAAGGAAAGGACGGCCCAAAAATAAAAAGGCCAATGCCCAAAAGAGAAGGCTGAAATATTTGGTTTGGCCCATATAGCTGATTGGATTGACATGAAAAATTGTATAAATAGGATGAAATGATGCGAACAAAAAGGAAATGGACTGCAAAACGTCCGCAGATAATTAAATATGACGACTCATTAGGCTCGACCCATTTAGAAGGCTGAACTGGACTGAGCTGGATTTTATCTACGACCAATTGGATTGGTCATAGAAATCTACCACGTTGGATTGGCTGTCAAGGATAGGCCAGATTGCTCATGAATAAAATTTTGGTCATAGACTCTATGACCATCTATTTTGTCCATAACCGTCTATAACTAATTCAAAAAAATGGTCCTTGGTTGTCCTTGTGACGCTTGGTTTCTGACGAATTATTTTGGTCACAAAAAGATCATAGATGAAAAACTATAACCATTCAATGATCAACATGGGGGGTAAAAGGTTAGAACATTTCTTGTAGTAGTGTCCGTGTAATGTTGTAAGTAGTAGTGTTAGTGTTGATGCCAAACTTGGTGATCGGTATTTTAATCGGGGCATGCCCGTGATGTCAATATGCAGGGGCATGAAATTAACATGATGTAGGACAACTCAACATGTATCTTAATCAGAGCTGTGCACCCCTAATGTAAGTATGCATGGACCATGGGATCCCTTGATATAGGTTCTACTGAATCTGAGCCTAATTAGTGACCTCTAATTAATTGTGATGTGTTTAGTATGTTGTTTGCTGTTATTTTTACTTCAAATCAACATGATAACAGTATAACATTTAAGTGGTAGAAAGAGGTGACCAGAACACCAAGATACATATGAGAAAACCATTGTGGTTTACATGAGCAGACCCTGAAGGTAACCAAACAACATATGGTCAATTGGCATCTCGTTTAATGTGACCAACAAAACAAGTTGCACATCGATAAGACTGGTCATAGTGGTGGTAATTTCACTAGTAACTAAGAGTCCAAGTCAGCATTTCTGCGTATGTGGCAATGATTTATTGAAGAGAGAGATAGATTGAGTAACTAGCTATGTTACTGTAACATGAGACATACCAAGGCAAAGCGTGTACAACATAATTAATATGACATTGCATGTTACCACACATACGTTATTTTCCATTATAAAGGTAATAACTTAGACTAGTAATATATGCATGTTACTACTCTAAGTTACTCCCCACTATGACCAGCCTAAGGCGAAACAGACTTTCCCAATCCCCAGGCTATGTGTCCAAAGTGGCCAAAAAACATGCGACCAACCAAACACATGGTAGACGGCGAGGGGGCAATCAATGGACCAAATTTTTTTCCTATCTTTTACAATTGTGGTCTTGGTGAACATACTACTACTAGGTGGTGTAAATTTGCATGTGCCAAACATCCTAAGGACTTTCTAAATGTATCTTTATTTGATGATCAAGCCTTAGAAACGTTCAACTTAATGCACTCTAACTATTTGCTGATCAACCTAATTCAACTGTCCATTTATCCATACATATGGGAAAACCATTTATCCATACATATGGGAAAACGTGGTTATCTATGTCTAGTACGTGGAGAACGAGGCAATAGCTAGTGGTTGAGTTGCAGTTGGCGTATCCCAATGACCGGAGTTTGATCCCTGTCAAAGACGAATTTTCGGAATTCTCACACCGACCCGCTTCTACTATATCAAAAAAGTGTCTAGTTCCTCCTAGCACCGTTTCATCTTTTTATGTCTAGTACATGTAAAGACACAAATTGGTAAGTTGTTGTTCTAGAAACGTGTGTTGCGCCTGCTTTTAGCATGATCTAGTACGCGTGTCGAGTTAAGAAGCAAAGTTTACTCTAAACCAACCAGGATTGTGTATAAACAAACCATGCATGACGATGACGACCAGATTAGGGGTAGTGGATCAGGGAGACTAGTGTACATGGCAACTTGTGCTTAGGACCACCATTATAACTAGCCAAATGGAATCTCATCACTACTGAATGTCTGATCAGTAGCTTTAATTAACTAGGGATTAAAGCTAATCGAGACTTGCATGTTCCTGTAACATCACTCGAGCTCACACCCCCCATGTCATTAGGAGTACTACTTTGCTTTATTGGAGCACCCGGTTACTGTTGGTAAATGACCCCCCATTCGCAGGGTTTAAAATTTCAAGGACATTTCAAAATTAGATGTCCTATGCCTCTAAATTTTGGGCTAGATTCAAAACAAATCCAAGTTTCGTCAAGATTCATTTTTAATGTTTGCCTAAATTTATTTCTTAATTTCAGGTATTTCAGTGAGGTTCAAATTTATTCTTACCGAAATCACTATCCCTGTCAGGCTCATATGGACAGTTGGATTTTTATTCGTTTATTCACATGTTTCAATTAGTTGGAATCTCACTCACACGTTCTTCAAAGTTCCTGGTTAATTTGAGTGTTCTTTTTATATATGAGTATATGCCACAATAGCTGGAGCGAAATCAGTTTTATGTCTTTGTAACCATGGTAAACCGCTACACTTGTCGATTTGATATATTATTTGCCACACGACATAATGTTTTCTTTGCCATATACTATATTTACATAATTTTATAATTCTTAAGTTGATTGCACTTGGACACCCTCCCCTCCTAATCTTGAGCCCATGACTTGTGAGATCATGGGTTGTTAGGAGTTGAAGGAGAAGACGACAAAGACAGGGTAGGGTGAATGATAGTGCGAATGCAATCCCATATACTCCAATAATAGTGTACACTTGAGGTTGGTAGTGGCGGTAGTGTTGTATCAATATATGTTGATCATGTTACCAATTGCTAAGGATGGTAACACATATTGCAACAATGACATTGATCAAGAGCCAACGACAATATTGGAAGAGGCGATATATAGTTCGACCAATAAAGGTTGTAATGCTAATATGCGTTTTTCAGAGAAGATTTAGATGTGTTGGCAAAGTTAAAACATAGAGGTGTGGTCCGGACCAAAGAAGCATATGTGGAAGAAGAAGGAAAAACAGCCAAGAGGATTCCAATAATAGGTGTACCTTTTAGCAAAGAGTATATTCGACTAAATATGCGTAAACTTCCGACCAAGGTGGATGTAACCTGAGCCAAAACTTGATCAAGGCATTTACTAAATTTCACTAAATATCCAATTTGTCTAGCAAAATACAAAACTAGATATTTTATATTGGATCGAGCTGATGTATAATGTCCAAAGTTGATCTTGTTTTTTAGAGCTTATAAGTTGATCTTGGTTGAAAAGACTTCCATGCATGTGGGTACTACACGACACTATGGCAGCCGAGATGTACAAAAGCAGCCATGCTGTGTTGGGTGCCGTACGTATTCTGATTAGGAAATTTTAGTTAAAAGAATAGGCCGGTTTCTTGGAGGTGCGTTGAATGCTTTAATCTTCAGGAATCACTGGACTAAACAAAAGGATCACACGTTTAATTCTTGTCACTAGCGGGGCAGAGAATATTATTGTCCATTTCTTTGTTGTCTTGAACGACCGATCTGTTCCCTGCGACATATTTGTACATGTACCCTTATATTTTTATCAACATGAACCCAAAACTCCACCTTAGAGAGGCTTTGTAAAATTATTTCATTCTTGTTTTACATGTATTTTAGAATGGACATATCAGCAAACATCCCAGTAAAATGAGAAATACATAGTTCTGATTATGGTTTTCATAACAAGTTCCATGAGGGTTTGTAAAACAATAGAATTGGGCAACTGCTCAACACCCTCAACGTGGGGTGTCGCTGTCTTTATATATGGTGTATGTAAGCGTACAATACAAGTTACAATACGGAGTACAGAAGCCTATGTATATATACAGTCTAACACCCTCCCTCAATCTTAACTGTGCCCAGAGGTACAAAGCAAGTTAAGATTGCGCCTACAACTCTCAAACTGAGGCTGAGATAGTGGCTTCGTGAAGATGTCAGCAAGTTGGTCTTTAGAAGAGACAAACTTGATTTGCAGTAGCTTCTGTGCAACTCGTTCCCTCACAAAATGATAGTCAACTTCAATGTGTTTAGTTCGAGTATGAAATACTGGATTAGATGAAAGATATGTGGCACCAATATTGTTACACCAAAGAACTGGAGGCTGGTTCTAAGAGATCCCCAACTCTCTCAAAAGAGACCGTATCCAAATGAGTTCAGCCGTGGCATTAGCAACTGCTTTGTATTCAGCTTCAGTACTACTGCGAGACATTGTAGCTTGCTTGCGAGCACTCCAGGCGATCAAATTCGGACCAAAGAACACAACATATCCCCCCGTGGATCGCCTGTCATCAGGACTACCAGCCCAGTCGGCATCAGAAAAAGCTGAGAGGACACAGGATGGTGCCGTCCGAAGATGCAAACCATAGGAAGCCGTGGAGCGAACATACCGAAGAATGCGCTTGACAGCGGTCCAATGAGTGTCGCGAGGAGCGTGAAGAAACTGACACACACGGTTGACTGCATAGGATATATCAGGCTGTGTAATTGTCAAGTACTGAAGACCACCAACAACACTGCGGTACTCGGTAGCATCATCAGCGGAGAGAGGAGAACCATCAAGAGCTGACAATCGATCAGTAGCTGACATAGGAGTAGTGGTAGTCTTGCAGTGCAACATGCCAACACGGCGCAACAAGTCCTGAGAATATTTCTGCTGAGTAAGAGTCAAACCACCAGCAAAATGAGCTACTTCCAATCCAAGGAAGTAATGCAGAGTACCCAGGTCCTTGACAGCAAAATCACCAGTCATAGCAGAAACCAGGCGATCAGCGGCAGTGACTGAGGAACTGACAAGGATAATATCATCAACATAGACCAGTAGGTACATAGTCACCGCAGGTTGCTGCAGCATAAACAGTGATGTATCAGCAGTAGAAGGCACAGACCCATGAGCTCGAAGAGCAGAGCCAAGTCGAGCATGCCAGGCCCATGGAGCCTGCTTAAGCCCATAGAGAGCCTTCACCAGTCGACATAAGTGATGCAGACGTGCAGGATCAACGAATCCAGGGGCTGGCGCATATATACCTCTTCCTCCAGGACACCATGGAGGAAAGCATTTTGGACATCCAGTTGACGCCGTGACCATCCTCGTGTAACAGCCAACGAGAGCAGGAGACGAATAGTAGTAGGTTTGACAACAGGACTGAAGGTGTCTTCATAGTCAAGACCATACCTCTGTTTGAATCCTTTGGCCACCAATCGTGCCTTGTACCGTTCAATGGAGCCATCAGAATGTTTCTTGACCTTGAACACCCACTTGGAGTCAATAACATTAACACCAGAAGGAGGAGGAACGAGCCGCCAAGTGTCATTCTTCAGGAGCGCATGATACTCCTGCTCGATTGTAGTGCGCCAGTGTGGAACCCCTAGAGCAGCCTGATAGTGTCGAGGTTCAGCAGTGGGATCATCCTGAGAATGTGCCATATAGGCCGCAATCCATGCAACCGTGCCATCGGTGCGCCAACACGGCTGAAAAATTCCACTTTGACTGCGAGTGCGCGCACGCGGCGCCGCATGGGCTGGAACAATTGGCTCCATAGTAGTGGCAGGAGGCGACGAAGTGGCAGACTCGTCCTCATTGCAAACGGAAGAGGAGGAGTCTGGCAAGGATGGCCCACCGCGAGGCGATGCGGCAGTGGGCGGAGAAGGCCCACCGCAAGGCGACGCGGCACTACACGCCTTTACCGGGCGACGAAGCGCGAAGCGAAGAAGGGCCTGGCGCTAGGCCAGGCGTTGTTGGGCCAGGAGATGGTGGCCTAGCCGGGTCCGGGACGGAGGACACCGGATCGCCAGCGCGCGCGACGGTGCATGGGACATGCACACGATCGACGTCCGGCGCTGGGGACGTGTCCGCGACGTCCAGTAACTCTAGTCGAGCTCCGCGACCAGTGCCTGCACCATGGTTAGGGAGCAAAAAAGGAGAATGTGCAACATTTACAAATTGATCAGGCAGCAATGGTGGAGAGGAATGCACATGTGGTGACAGTGTAGAAACCGGAGCCGGCAATGCAGAAAAAGGGAACACACTCTCATCAAACACCACATCACGAGAAATATAGACGCGGTTAGACGGAATATGAAGGCATTTGTACCCTTTATGAAGGGAACTGTACCCAAGAAAAACGTACTGCTTAGACCGGAACTCGAGTTTACGGTGGTTATATGGGCGCAAATGGGCCAACATGCACAGCCAAACACCTTGAGAAACGTATAGTCTGGAGTCTCATTGAGCAATAGCTCAAGAGGTGTTTTCATATGAAGAAGTCGTGTAGGGAGCTTATTAATGAGATAACATGCAGTAGAAAAAGCGTCACTCCAAAACCGAAAAGGAACGGAGGCATGAGCTAGTAGAGTTAGGTCAGTTTCTACAAGATGACGATGCTTACGTTCAGCGGCGCCATTCTGCTGATGTGTATGAGGACAGGACACACGATGCGAGATCCCCAGCTTGTTAAAGAAGGTGTTGAGGTTGTGGTACTCACCCCCCAATCGGACTGAACATGAATAATCTTATGCTTGAGAAGACGCTCAACATGTGCTTGAAATTGTAAGAAAACATCAAACACATCAGATTTGCGCTTAAGAAGGTAAAGCCAAGTAAAACGACTGTAAGCATCAATAAAACTGACATAATAGTTGCGACCACTAACAGAAGTTTGTGCAGGACCCCAAACATCAGAAAACACAAGCTCAAGTGGAGTTTTTATTACACGATTCAACTCTGAAAACGGAAGTTGATGACTCTTGCCTTGCTGACAGGTATCATAGACTGTATCAATATGTTTATTAGGGACAACTGGAAGCTCATGGCGATGTAGCACATGGCGAACTATAGGAGTCGCCGGATGACCAAGACGCGAGTGCCAATGAGATGGTGAAACACGAACGCCACTGAAAGCTCGAGGGACTGGCGGCCGCACATCAAGCACATAAAGCCCATGGCGAAGGTGACCTCTAAGTAGAACGTCCCGGGTGTACAAGTCCTTAATAAAAAAATGGAAACAGTGAAATTCAGCAAAAAAAACATCGTTGTCATGAGTAAGCTGTGGAACAGACAATAGACTACGTGCAACGGAAGGAACCCGAAGAACATTAGAAAGATGCAATTTTTGAGAGGTATTTGTAAGAAGAGATGCCTGACCAATATGTGAGATGTGCATACCTGCTCCATTGGCAGTACGGACTTGATCATGCCCGTGATAAGGCTCCTGTGTCGAGAGCTTGCCCATCTCATTGGTTAGATGAGTGGTAGCTCCAGTGTCCATCGTCCATGACGGGTCGATGGAATAGGACGGTGTGTAGCCCATGTAGGACTCCTGAGTAGCAATAGCAGCCTGCTTCTCGTTTCCCTTGCCATTGTTGCCGACGCCCATGAAGTCTTGCTTGAAGCGGCGATGGCATTTGGAGGCGATATGGCCATCGAGGCCACAAAGCTAGCAAGGTTGCTGGAGGCCACAACCACCAAAGCAAGCGCGGGGTCGCCCTCCCATGACGATGATGGAGGGGCATGGTAATGAAGACGGGGCGGGCGCCAGCTTGGAGGATTTTCCTCCCCCACAAAAAGCAGCATTAGCAGAGGTGAAGCTGGGGCTTGATCGACGCGCCTTATAGCGTTGTTCCGACACGAGAAGACGAGCATATAGCTCGCGTGGCGGAATAGGGGTGTCGCGGCCATTGGCGTTATCCACCAAAGAGTCATACTCGTCTTCTAGACCATTGACGACGTAGAAGGTGAACTCCTCGGGGCGGAGAGGTTGCCCGATAGAGGCGCGTGTGTCCGCCAGACCAGTAATATTGCTGAAGTACTCGGTGATGGTGAGATCATTAAGTTTTTCTTCGCCAAGCTGACGACGTATAGCATGTGCCCGCGCCATAGACTGGGAGGAGAAGCTGGTCTCGAGGGCAGCCCAAGCGTCGCGAGAGGTCACGGCGAAGATGACGAGGGAGGCGACCCCCTCGGTAAGCACTGAATGGCAGAGAGGATGGCTTGATCTTGCGCCACCCAGGCATGATGCGCCGGGTGATAGGGCGGAGGACACGGAAGCGTGCCATCGACGAAGCCATCAAGGTAGCGACTACGAAGAAGAGGCAATACTTGGGCACGCCACGACAGATAGTTGTCCGGCGTCAATTTCACCGGAATAAGGTGGGCAAAATAAAACGTCGGCGGAGCACCACCATGAGAGGAAGGAGCTGCAGGAGCCTCGGCATGGGCCATCGGCGGCGGTGTAGGTGCGACGTAGGGCGCAGGTGCCGGAGTGGGCATGCCGTAGTAGCCTGGATGGTGTGCAGGGCCCGACGACGGTGCAACCGTCGGGGGCGCCTGATACAGGGCCAGGGCAAGCGGTGACGGAGGCGCGTAGTAGAGCTAGGGCGGCGAGGGCCGGGCGGCCATCACAGCGGTCGCCTGATAGGGCACGGGTGAGGTGGCGTAGACCCCGTGCCAGTATGGCGTATCCGCATAGGGGGCAGCCGCCGGGACCGGCACGACAAGCCCGGCGGCAGAGGCGGGCGCCGTGGACCAATCGGCCACCAGGGGAGGCAGAGCGATCGGAGCGGAGGCAGATTGCAGCGCCGTAGGCAGAGTAGCAGACGGCAAGGACGCCGCGGCCAGGAACGGAGGCGGCGGCGAGAACTGTGGTGGAGATGCGATCTGCCCCGAGAACATCGCGCCGGCACTCAGCGTGGAGAGAGAGCCGAGATGTGCGGTGTCGGGGGCCGTGCCACCGTTGAGGAGATGAAGCAGCACAGGTGGAAGAGTAGGAGCGCCGGCCGGCGCCATGATCGAGGCCGTGGCAGAAGAGGTCATGGCGGCGGCGGCCGTGGAGGCAGCGGAAGTCATAGTCGTAACCTAGCATGATACCATGTAAAACAATAGAATTGGACAACTGCTCAACACCCTCCAACGTAGGATGTGGCTGTCTTTATATATGGTGTACGGTGTACGTAAGCATACAATACAAGTTACAATATGGAGTACAGAAGCCTATGTATATATACAGTCTAACAGGGTTCACAGAAACATATTTATTTGACGTGTATTATGAGAATTAGAACGAAACATACTCAGAGATGGACTGTGGGCTCATTTTAATAAAAAAAAAATTCTAAAAGTATCATACAACACAATTGACCATGACGAATATCATCATCTGTTGATATCATGCTCATACGCTAAGTTCCCGGGATCATATATATAGTGCTAGCTCCATACTTGCACTAGCATTCTAGTTCCACAACTGGATATGCTGTCGAATCTTTTGTCGCCCACGCTAGCTCTTATTGCATCAACATGCTGCATGCATGGAAATTACGCATAATTGTGCAAGCCAAAATAAAATTGCATTAATGCATGCTTTATAGTGATTTAAAAAAAAAATAGTGTCCTCTCTCAGATTTTGTTAATGAACCAAAAGATTATAGTAGATTAGTAGTACCTATGCAAGTTAGTCGGTTCATCCAAAAATCTAATCTACCTTTTATTAAATTGATGCACTAGCCATCTGAACCAAAAGTCCAAACTGATGGAAAGGGCTAGGCTATATATTTTAACACCTCCTGACTCTAATACCATGTTGAATAGATGTATTTTAACACCTCCTGACTCTGATACCATGTTGAATAGATGCACTAGCCATCTGAACCAAAAGTCCGAACTGATGGAAAGGGCTAAGCTATATATTTTAACATCTTTATCACACTCTTCTGGATTATAATCAAGCAAAGTCCCATTGTTTTTTATGTGGCAATTAAATAACTAAGAGCATGTACGATGCTAGAGAAGGTGGATCTTCTCTTAGTCATTCACGTAATCTATAGAAGGTAATAAAAATAAGTTGTACAATGGGTCATCTCTTATTGTCATCTCTAAGAATTAATATGAATTGACTAATTATAGTAACTAATTGTGTTGATGAGAGAAGACACAAGGTACAATGGAGAAAAATAGTCTTCTCTTATTTTTAAGGGATCATCGCTTAAGTAAGCAAAGGAAACCTTCTCTTTTTCATTCTCTCTCCTCCAACTAAGCGAAAATCCGATATGCCAACCGTAAGGAAAGGCTATCGTCATCGCATTATACATCCCCGAAGAGCAGTCGTCCGACCCATTACACAAAGCTCAAATAGCATGAGGTGGAAGAAAGGAAGGTAGAACGCTAGCTACATGCATACGTGATTTCTACCTAGAAACCTACTATACATTTGGCATTCTCACAAGGCAACCAAATCTACAGCATGCGTGCATTCTTACGAGGTCTAATATAATTTCTAACGCCATCCCTCCTACCTGGCCCAATGCATATATTAGTCTGGTGGTAAATGTAAAAGATAAGCATACTCACCAACACCACACCGATTAAAATGATATTTCTTATAATTTGATTTCCAATCCCCAATTAATACACAAATCAATCTCGTGTTTACCAAAAATGAAAGACATTCAATTTTTGTATGGCCTATTGTTGGCTCCCACTACAATAGGTGAAAATGGCCGCATGAGGTTACTGACTCAACTTGGGTGGTATGTCAATCATATGCTGTATAATACATGACATATTTTATTTTATTACTCTATTGATTGTTTTTTCTTTTTCCTTTTTTTACTCTATTGCATTGTAATCAGATGATTGAATAAGTTAATAAAATTGCATGTTTCTATCAATGTAGAGGTATTCCTTTGCAACCAAAGTTACTACTATACAGATTAGAATTTGTGATGTGAGTTGTATTGTGAAATTCTCTATTTCTATTATCTAGAGCCTAGTGCAATGATCACTTTGTGACCAACTTCTGATAAATAAGGCGTCATTTGATTCAAAGGAATTTCATAGAATTGTTGTAGGATTTGGTTCCTTAGGATTTTTTCTACATTGGTTCTTTGAGTCACGCATGAATGGAATCCCTGGGATTTTTTCCTAAGGATTCACTTGCACTCTCTTTTGGAGGAACTTCTTTGTTTTGGTGTCAAATGGTGTTTGCTCCCAATATCTGTAGTTTTTTTTACTATGTAGGATTCAAGAGGACATACCTCTCAAATCCTTTGTTTTTCACATTCCTTCATTTTGGGGATCATGTGAATCAAAGAGACCCTCAATGATTGGATGCATCAATTGGTGCATAGGCAGTGGCGGAGCTCGGAACGGAACACAGTGATGTCAAAAGCTCAAATATGGACATATACGCAGTATTTATGTACATACATAGACACGTCAAACATCTAGAGTTTGCTTGCTAATTAGTAAATTTTAGTGATGCCGCTTGACCACACGATCTACACGCAGCTCTGCCACTGTGCATAGGCAGGGTGTTTAGCCTCCTTCACGAAGGAAAATGCCATCACTGTATACAATATATTTATCCACCGATGATAATAATATGCAATCCATAAAATCAACAAATTGTGGGTGGTAACGTATTCAAAATCATGGGAAAAGTATATGTATTACAGTTAACATAAGCCGGTTGGTTATTTGGGCAGGTAACATGTCAATCCTCACTTTGTTGTATGATCACTTCTTTTAAATTTAGTGTATATTTAGAGGCAGCTATAAAAATTGCTACAAAAAAAAAGATGGCACGAGTGGTCCATGCAAGCACATACAGATTAAGAGAGGTTAGATTAGTATTTGTGTACCTGCTGGTAGTTCTACTCCCCACCACGTTACACACCGTAAAATATTGGTGAACCAAAGTGGTGCGCTCAGCCTTAATAATATTATTGTATAAAGAGCTGTGTCATGTACACATACATACATCTAGCTAGGTAGTGAGTTTAGTGTAGAAGCAGGTGTAGAACAAGTACAACTAGAATGTACCCATCAACACCTCACGCACCCTCTCCATGACAAGTCTTCCTCCTCTAGCTAGCTAGCTCCATATCTTTCCCCAGATATATAGAGCACACTAGCTGAGTCGATCCCACCGAGAGCATCACATGTGCACACAACAAAAATTACAGATCGATGGGGAGAGGAGGAGCTAGCTAATTAATCGATCTCCAGTAGAGGATCGACCTTGCAAGCTAGCTAGCTGCGATTTCTGCACATACGGTACTGATTCTTCTCAGTTTCAATCTCGAGAAATAGATTCTTCTTTAGTTCGATCCTTGCTAGTTAGATCAGATTTTGAGCTGATCTGTTTAATTTCATCTCGAACTCGAGTTCTTCATCTTGATCCCCAAAAGGATTGGGAGCGTATGTATGCTTCTGTAAACATCTTGGCCTGTGTATCTACATCACCTAGGCTTTCTGGCTTAATTAGATTTCTTGTTGACAGTTAGGTTGCTCGATCCTAATTTTGTGCGCAAATTGATTAAGAGATCATGATGCATGGTGTAGGTCGAGAAATCAACAGAGAAGAAGACCAAGAACCGAGAAAGGAAGAAAGCACTGGCTAGCTATAGGTTGGGTTAGAAATTTGAAGAGATCGAATCGAAGCTGGCGAACAGGTGGTGGGACGAAGGGAGGCTGGGCCTCCCGCTCACCACGGAGGCGCCGCCGCCGCAGCTGTCCGCCCTCTCCAGCTCCAGCAACCACCAGGAGGACGCCATGGCGGCCAAGGTGGACGGGGAGCACAGTGGCGGGGGCAGCGGCCAGGACGACGACCGCGGCGAGAACGGCGAGCCCAAGGAGGGAGCGGTGGTGGTGCCGGCGAACAGGCGCCCGCGCGGCCGCCCGCCTGGGTCCAAGAACAAGCCGAAGCCGCCCATCTTCATCACGCGGGACAGCCCCAACGCGCTGCGCAGCCACGTGATGGAGGTGGCCGGCGGCGCCGACGTCGCCGAGTCCATCGCCCACTTCTCCCGCCGCAGGCAGCGCGGCGTCTGCGTGCTCAGCGGGGCCGGGACCGTCGCCGACGTCGCCCTGCGCCAGCCGGCCGCGCCAGGAGCCGTCGTCGCTCTCCGCGGCCGCTTCGAGATACTCTCCCTCACCGGCACCTTCCTCCCCGGGCCCTCGCCGCCGGGATCCACGGGGCTCACCGTCTACCTAGCCGGCGGCCAGGGCCAGGTCGTCGGGGGCAGCGTCATCGGCGCGCTCACCGCGGCAGGGCCCGTCATGGTGATCGCGTCCACCTTCGCCAACGCTACGTACGAGCGGCTGCCGCTGGACGAGGCCGAGGAGGACCATCCTCAGGACGCCGCCGGAAGAGGCGCCGTTCATGCTCCGATGATGGGCGACCCCTCGGTGCCGATGCCCATGTACGGCGTGCCGGCGAACCTTGGCGGCGGGCAGCTCGGGCACGCGCCGGCGGACGGGATGCCATGGCCGCCAGCGCATGCACGCCCGCCGTACTAGCATCGAGACCGACGGATCAACTTGGGCGCGCGATCGAGCTAGCTAGCTCCTCGATTCTCATCAATTACATATCAATCTAGATAATATCTATCTCTACCATTACCAAAATTAAACTAAGACATGCATGCATATATATAGTACTCCAATAGTAGAATATTTGTTTAATTTGCTCTGAACAATCAGAAATTCTTGCTTGCTCCATATGACCGTGTGGAACTACATTTCGATCGCCTGATTGATTGTATGCACTCTGTGAATTTTAGCTCTGATTGCATGTATCCTCCATCGTTCCTCAAGTGTGATCTGCCTTGGTAATTTTGCAGTATTACCGACAACTAGTTCTTTACCTTCCTTTCATCAAGATACAAAAAATAATAATTGTGCTAGCAGCATTTTAGAGGGCACGCCTAGCTATTGGCATCGTATCTCATATATAGTTCTGAAAAGTAATGTCACAAAATTGATCAAATGCATCAATGTAAGATAATACCATGCATACATATTGAAAATAAACCTAGCTAACTTTACTACTACGGTTAGGTTATGCAAAGTTTTGGAAAGATTGTGTATGTGCATACTCTTATCATATTTCGAGTTTGGTTTGTCGACATAATTTATGAAGGACAACCATGCTTCGTTTAGGGAGGCGATAGTTCTCAATCCTACCTGTTGGTTGGAACCGGCAATATTGTCGCATAGAGGCCACCCTTCGTGAAGGCGTTTGTCATGGTGGAGTTCCGTGTTGTTTGCAGGGTCCGATGTTTGTGAACTTTTGTTCCTCCGATTAGATTGTGATATATGTTCATATGATGATGATCATCCATTTCGAAAAAAATATGATGATGATCATGGGTGCTTTCTTTCACCTTTGTAAGTATATTTTTTCCGTCTACATACTTGGCATAATTTGCGATACAATTATAATGTGCATTTAAAAATATCAAGGAGACACCCAAAGATCATAATTCGGAGCTATATGTGTTAGAGTGAATCTGCCGTCGACAATGTTGTCCATGGTGTATTGTTAATCGCAGTAACACATGAAATATTTAGATTAGGTATCACATGACTACCTTATGATGATTGAGTATGTGGCGGCCATGTATACGAACGTCTTTGATATGTTTTCCTGCTTTCTATAAAAAAATCAAAAACAGTAATCGTTACAGGGTAATTAATAATAGGTTAATTGGATATATGCCACTCAACTTTCACCACTTGGAGATATGCCATTACAAAAACCAAACTTGGAAATATGCCACTCCAACTTTTTGATACCTCTATCTAAACCATTTTCTTCACATAGGAGCATAATGGTTCCAAAAATACTTGTATTATAGTGTGTATTTAAACAATGACTATACTATCCAGTGCCAAAATTTGACCAGCGGTTTTGCGTCATCCCAGATGCCAAAAATTTAAATTAGGCCAAACATTTGAACTGCTCAGAAGTCAGAATTAATAAGCACCCACAGTGCCCGCCTTGAGCCGCCGGCGCACGCAGCCCCGCGGCGGCCGCGGCGCCCTCCAGCAGCGCCCGCGCCCCGCCCACCTCCAATCGCGCCCAGCCCCGCCAGCCTCCAGTCGCGCCCAGCGACGCCAGCGTTCAGCCATGTTTAGCCCGACGACCCTGCTCCGGCAGCCGCATCGTGCGAGTAGGGCCGCGGCTGCTGCGTCGTGCGAGGAGGGCCTCCAGCCGCGGGCGCCTCCGGAGACCATTGCTGGACGGCCTGCAGCCGCCTCATCGCAGTGCGCCTCCAGCCGCCACCGTCGCTGCCATGCTTGTGTTCCTGCGCGCGTATGAGTTCTGTTGGGGATTTTTTTTCTTTTGTGGTTCGAGCGTGAGTCAGGGTAGGACTCCTAGGCGTGAGATTTACTTTATTTTACGTGAACCTTACAGAAGTATATAGTAGCTGTATAACCGTATATATGTGATCATAATGGGCTGTATAGGACTCGGTATTGGAGAAAATGGCATAGATAGAGGTATGGAAAAGTTGAAGTGGCATATTTCCAAGTTTGGTTTTTGTAATGGCATTTCTCCAAGTGGTGAAAATTGTAGTGGCATAGATCCAATTAACCCATTAATATATGGAGCAAAAATTGTTTGGTTGCAACAAGAAAAAGGCACACACCGAAGAATTCTTAGAAATCGGGTGTTATGAGTTGCCAAAGAAATTTTTCTAAAAGACTCTACTTCTTGAAATTTTCCTTTGAAATTAAGTTTTATAGAGTGATCTTAATGAAAAGCAAACTAAGTGAACAGTGCCGCACAGTACACTAGTGTGGATATTTTGTCTTTTTGTGTGATTTTATCATTCTTGGTAAGCCAAAAAAATGAAGTATTTTGAGCTGAAAATTTGCACACCGGTAGAGCACATAGTTGGCTACATGAAGATACTTTTTCCCTTTTTTTTGAAATTTTGGAATTCAATTTTTTTTGAAGTTTGTGAAACAAAAACTAACCAGGCTCACTAGAGCCTTGGCTCTACCGTGACTATTCCTAACCTCTACGCATTTTAAGTTCAACAAAATAAACTTACTTTTCTGATGACATTATTTTGTAAAATCTAATCTATTTTTTAAACTAAGGAGGATAAAGAGTATCCTAAAAATTACCCACTTGTATCACAAGGTGTAGTCTTTTGATCCCATCAGTCAAAGATTGATGTGCGAAGACAAGTCAAGATACACTATTCGTACGAGTATATACCCTGATGGATACGCATGGTGTGGTCCCATATATTCTCCACTTTGTGTGATTTTTAAACCTAGGCATATAATTTACGAAATCATTATGTCACACTTTGTGAGATCTTCAAAATTTTACTCTATCCGTCATAAAAAGGATATCGCAAATTTGTATAAATTTAAATAAATCTATATACTAAATAGTATCTAGATACATTCGAATTTTAACAAACCTGCGACATTTTTTTAGGACGGAGGGAGTACAACATTTTCATATAGTCGGTGAGTACAACAGTGATTCTGCTTTTGCAATGAAAGCACCAAGTACCCGGTAGTGGGCCGTGGGCACCAAATCGAATGCTACCTTAAGAGAATGTGAGCATCAACTTATGTCTCCCCTTCCATCATACGTGTGAGTATTGAAGTGCCAAATCCGCCATGACTCTCTAACAACTGTTGAGAAATGGCCAATCCCAATTTACTGGGCTGGCTGAAATGGAATGAGTTGGGCTGGAGAGATGGATATTGGACCTAGGACAACTGGGCCGGTTTGCGCGGTGTTAGCAGCTCTGGCCGAAAGCCGTCTCAAAATATAAGCCGTTAAGGATTAACAAAAAGTTAAATCTTGCTAACTTTGACCATAAATTTAGAAAAAAATAACTACATATACAATATTGAATGGACATATTAAAAATATATACTTTATAATGAATCTATTGATACTAATTTAGTATTATAAATATTTATATTTTTATATATAATCTTAGTCAAACTTAGAAACGGTTGTTTTTATTAATCCTTAGGCGCCTTATATTTTAGGAGAGAGAGTATCTTGGAACAATAAAATAAACAGAGATAATCTCACGTTGATGCAATTGTTTCGTCTTTAGACATGGAACCATGGCACCTTACATGTGTGTACGGAGAAACGCAAGTACAGGAATGTCACAAGACATGGGGTTTCTAGCTTATATACATATTTTCTATGTAATTATTGGTGACATCTCATATATACATATGTTTTCGATGCTTATATTAAGGACGGCCGCGTTCTAGCATCGTCCCGGGCCCCCCAAGTCCCAACGTGAAATCGTGATCGGTGATGGACCTTCAATGCCCGAGACTTAGACAATAATTAAAATCATACTTATTAGGTAATTACTCGTGTGTTAACATTTTGATCGAGCCCCACTCATTCCAATGATTCGAGGTCTTTTTCTTACACGATCTGGATGGGAAAATAGTGGATTGGTGCTACCTTCTTTTAGCACTCTCCCAGCATATGCATCGGTTGGCAGCATCTAGCTTTTGCTAATCATATATACTCCCTCTGTCTAGAAATAAGTGACTTGCATTTATCTAGATTCGTATGTATCTAGATATATTTGAAGATATATTTTAGTATATATATACATGTGAATCTAGACCAATCAAAGTCAATTATTTGTGGACGTGAGGGCTCGAGTAGCCGAAACTGTACCGGTGAGTACGGAGCGGAGGCAGCCGCCAGCGATTGGGAAGCGACCAACCAAACCCATCTAGGGTTCCGTCCTCTCACCGGCAACGCCGTCGGCCTGCTCCGTCTCCGGTGGTCTTAGGGTCTTAGAGGTGTGGTGGACCACGGCATCTCGCTGTCGGGAGGGTTTTTGTTTTTGTTTAGCCTTTTTTCAGTATCTTTTTCGGGATGTTGAGGCGGCAGCTATGTCCTGAAGTTAGAATAAGGTCCTCTCCGCCATATCCTCGCTCTGGTGGTGCGTGTAGTGCCGGCAGATGGCACGTGGAGTCGTGTGTCTAGCGGATCTATTGGGATCCAATCGTTTTCCATATTCGCCGGTGTGGTTTGAGGTCAGTCTCTTTCGATCTACAGTTATTATCTTCGCCGATGGTTGCTGCTCTTGTGCGCTGGTCCTATGGCCTTAGTACGATGACTTCCTGTCTGTCTAGTACAACAAGCTTTACTACGGTAAGCTTTGCCCGGCTCCGGTGATCGAGGGGCGAGGACAGCGGCGCGCCTTCGGCTCGTGCTAGTGTCTGTAGCCGTCGCTAGGTGGTCAAATGACCTATTTGTAATGTCTATTACTTTTAAGACTCTTTGTACTACTGTTGATGATCATTAATAGATCGGTGTAATTTAAAAAAATAATATATTTATTTGTAGACCGAGGGAGGCGTTTTGAAAAGGAAAAAAACTGAGAAATACCCATACATAGCTTGGTACGTATTTTTTATTTCAAGGAGAGCTGTGCTTATTGATCGACCGGCTTCAAAAGGCTCCGATCACTTTCAAACTTTTTTTCCGTCGATCGGCGGCACGCACAGCTCGAGGTCAGCATTTTGTTTTGTTTTGGGCCAACCAACGTAGAATGCATGCATGCTTCTGGCTCATGATGCACCTATTCCGGCGATTCTAGCCTGCATGTGATCTCCCGTGCACATATCCATCCTTCGGCTTGTTGCGTTGGCTTTGGGTACATTGGTTCACACGTCAAAACAATGGGAAGACAAATGATATGCTGATAATTAGTTTCGTTACATTATTAACAGCCCCGATGGAAAAAATAAACTAGAAATTACAGTTAATAAGCATAAAAAGAAAATCAAGCCATGCATGCTAAATCAACCCATCTCTCTACTTGTTGCGTTTAACTAGAAATCAACGACCATCTCTTCACGGAAGGAGCAGGCAACTCGTTGTTCATCTTCCTCAACTGCACGAGAAAAAAACTTCCGATATGTGCTCTCATGGCGCGGTCACAGAGGTCCTTCGCACTGCACATGCCATAGTGGATATGGCCTCTTAGTTTAGGGGTCCAGGGAGGCTTCGCCGCTTGCTATTGGAATTTGGTGAGTTTTGGGCGTTGGCCCATTAGACAAATTCTGAAATTCTCTTTGGCATATTTGTGTATGGTAGCATATGGCTGTGCAAGTGGTGTCAAAGTTTAGGCTCATACTGCTAGTTGAGTGAGAGTTACACCTCCTTATATACTAGGTTGTTCCACCACTCACTAAGGTGTGAGAAGAAGAGTAGCTCTCGCGCACTCCTCCTCGCCGCCTACCTCATTCACGGCAGCAGCCGCGGGTTGCGGGAATCTCGCCGGACGCGTTAATGAGTCAGCCGTTTCCAGTCTTTATGGGTTACCGACTCGAACGTGGGCGGAGTCCCACGATCCCTGTATCGCTTACAACACGCGTCTCCTTCCAGTCTACTGCATCGTCGTCTTCGTCTTCTCCATCCCGGCTTGCGGCGTGCACCGCAGATCAGGACAGTAGGCCTCTGGAACCCCGCCTCTTGTGAACCTGTACGGCTGAGGGGCGATCAGGTTTTTGCGGAGCGCTTCTGCGCGACTACTGGCTTCCACAACGTCTTCCGACGACGAGTTCCCGGACGGCGAATTCTTCCCGGATGTCACCGACCTCTTCGACAACCTCAACATGAGCGACGACGCTGCCACCGCTGCGGCTCCCGCTGCTGCTGCCGCTGCTCTACCGTACGTAACACTAAACTTCTTATTTCAGATTCTGCTAGAGTTCCTTATTCTAGCATTCGGTGTAGATGTGATAGGTTTATCTTATTTAGATGTAATCTATTCATCTACTTTGTTGATCTGCATGATTAATTTTGGTACTATCTGTATGATCATGTTTTATCAGTTTATTATTCGGATTAAATCATATGGATTATAGCCCCGTTTCGCCTCCAAGGCCCATGCAGCTAGTGGACATTCAAGATTCAAGGGGAAGGAACTTTGGATACCTCAACTTAGGATAAACAGATGATATGTTGAAAAAAATGTGTGCACCACATTGATAACTCAAGACTTTGGGTACATTAATTCACACGTCAAAACGATGGGAAGACAAATGATATGCTGATAATTAGTTTCGTTACATTATTGATAGTCCTTGGAAAAAATAAACTAGAAATTACAGTTAATAAGCATAAAAAATAAAATCAAAAGCCATGGATGCTAAATCAACCCATCTCTCTACTTGTTGCGTTTAACTACACTGACGTAAGGCAGCTCCACAGATCCCATGTACATCTTGCCATCTGCCCTCTCCATTATCTCGGTGGGTCTGACGCTCTTGGGACCCTTCATCTCCTCCAGTATCTTCCCGTTGGCACCGACCCTGACGGCGAGGAGATGGCTATCACGTCCAAAAGGTAGCTCATTTTTCTCACGATGCAATGCCACCCAATATCCTCCCCTTCCGTCGGGCCTGACGTTATCGGGGTAACCCGGCAGGTCAGCGAGAGGCTCGGTTCTCCCAGCGTCAGGGCCTTCGATCCAGTGCCTTAGTAGCTTGCAAGGGCCGGTAGATGAAACGACGAGGTGGCTACGGTCGGTGCTGAGGGAGACGCCATTGGGGTACGTGATGTCAGACTGTAGAACGGTGACATCGGACGTCCTTGGGTCGTACCTCATGAGGCGCCCCGTAGAGTCTCCGGTTCTGGTAACCATCTCGTGTTGGGCCCTGTTGTAGTTCATGGAGCTGTCGGTGAAGTAGACCTGGCCAGTAGCTTGGTCGACGTCGACTCCATTGGTGAAGCTTAAAGGTATGCCGTCGACACTGTTGACCAGCACGGTGGCCTCCCCTCCGCCGGGCCCGACACGCATGAGGCCCTTGTACGCGTCGGCGATGTATAGGTCTCCCGTCTTCTGGTCGAAGCGAAGGCCGAGTGGGCGGCCACAACGGCTCTCGGTGGCGGTCTCGGGGCGAAGCTTGGTGGCTGTGCATGTCTCGGCATCGTAGCCGGGGCCGTACGTGTAGGTGGTCCATCCGAGCTTGTCGCCGTTCCACTTGAGCACGCGGCCATCGGAGACGCCGCTGTAAGGGCCCTCGCCGTGGCCGTCGAAGGCGACGCTCTCGGGACCGCGGACGGTTCCTTGCGGCAGCGGCAGGTGCTGGCTGCGGGTGGCGTCGAAGGTGGCGGCCATGGCCATGGCGCCGGGCAGGAAGAGCATGGCCATGATGACCACCGCGATGGTGGCCTTGGCGAGACGGCTCATGCCGCAACCCATGCTTGCTTGTTGCTTCTTGGATCGATCGATCGACTTGGCGTTGTTTGGCTAGCTCGTAGTAGCTACGTACGTATCTGGTTGGCTGGATTGTTCTGTTTGCCGGGTAGGTGGCTGCACTTATAGTACCGGTGGAGGGGCATCTACAGGTCCGACTCGGTAACAGAGGAATCACGTACAGCAACAGCACGCGGCCAGAGGCCGAGTCCGGGTAGAACTTGAAATACTAGTACAACGCAACGGTATTGCTAAGACTATCGGACGACGGAAACCGAGTTTGACACGCACAAGCTAGCAACGGGACCAAATCGGCAGTCAGGATGTTAGCATAAACCCAGCTGTCATTCAGTTTTCAGTTTCAGCTGTAGTTGTCTGTAGCTCATCATACTGTTTTCGGCAACGGTCTGAATTTCGTCAGAGTTAGCGTCGAGTTAGGACAGCTGGTCTCTGGTCGTTGCCTGTAACATCCAAATGTGCACTCGTGCAGTTCAGATTACTGAATTCTCTAGGCGTTGTATTATTAATTCGTCTCCTTTTTGAAATGAAACCAGAAGAGGAGTTCCTCAATTCAAAAATAAATAAAAAATAGATAAGACGATCATGACCTGCCAAAAGAAAACGATCAGAAGATCCGACCAGTACTGAAATTACTGTCTTTTACGAATTGTGAAGACATAATTAACAAAACGATCATCTTTATTTTTTCAAAAAGATGGGCATTGTTCCTACTTTGTCAAAATTCATCAGGAAATAATATCTGATGTAAAATAATGTAATTATAGCCAATATTATATATAGAGTGAAATATGTGTGTGTGTGTGTGTGTGTGTGTGTGTGTGTATATATTGACATCCTGGGTGTAGAATAGTTATATTTCATCCACCCCCTATCTTTCAAACCGTATAAGATTTTTACGTCACGTAAATTTTCTCTTACCTCAGAAGTTAAGAAGAACATAAGAAAATTTAGACATGTCGTAAAAAAATTGTTTACATGCCGTAAAAAAATACGGCGTAAAATGCGAATTTTCTCTATTTTTTACACTATAATGACTCATAAATCGTATTTTTATGTCGATTTTTTTACGTTTCTGATGAATATGAACATAATTATTAGTATACAAAACATAAATTTATGTATGTAAGAACATAAAAATATGTGGGGTGCAAAATAACTATTCTGCACCCTGGATGTTGAATAGGGTTTATATATATATATATATATATATATATATATATATATATATCACCTACAAAGAAAACATCTGTAGTCGTCTTTGTTGATAAACGATTATTAGGATATTTCCAAAGATAGTAAATTGAGTTGATGTGTAATTTTTCCATGACATTAGATTTTATATAAAATTAAATTTTTAGATTTTTTTATCTAGTTTGTAAGGTTAGCAATCAGATTGTCAAATAATTAGGGGCAACTTGAGCAATGACCAATGCATGTTTAGATAACCTGAGCAATGAATTTATTATGTTTGGATCATTCTAACGGAATATGATATAATAATTCTGAATGAAGTAAAGACTAATAAATTCTAGATAGGACGACTAATCAGTAAGTGTATCTTACAATTATATGGTATTTTCCTTTAGCGAGTAATTGATTAAGGCACAAATTTATGGATAGCGGTAGGTTATGTACGCTTTGTATTGATTTTCTATTAGAATATCACTATGAGTAATATTGTGTATAGGTTCTTGATATAAGATTAATATACTTTGAGGAGATGGGATTAACATTGGAGTTTGTAAGTATGCTATTTTTTCTTATGTCAGTGTGGAAGTTTTATGTTTTCAGAAGGAGCCTAGTTGCTTATTTGACTACGGAATCCCCCCCATTGAACCTACTATCAAACTGATTTCTAGGGTTTAGTTTAGCTATGTTATCTTCGTGTGCTATTCGTGACAATATCGATCCCAGTGGCTGAGATTGTTTTGTGTAGAATGAAGGTACATTGCCTCTGTTTAGATCTGTATGCTATTGTATGCCACATTTATCGCCCAATAATCCAAAGATCTAGTGGTTTCCCGTGGCTTGTCTCTTTTTCCTTTTCAGTTTGGCGAATGAGGAAATTTTGGTATAGATCTTGTGAGCAGTCTGTCCCTCGTAAGATCTTAGGGCCCTACTATTCAAATTATACGTCTTCTATGATATTTGATAACTTGTGGGATTAATTCAACCTTTAAGTGCTACATTTTTATTACTTTTATATTTTTGTAGATAGTCCTATAGACATATGAATTAAGTTGATTTTTGAGCCTCTACTATATTTTTCTTGCCACCATTTCCTTTTTTATATACCACCATGTTCTAGGGTAGTAGCACTCGTATGTCTTGATATATACCTTGACACATTACTATGAGTCTAACATCAATGACATAAGCCTTGATTTCCCTGTCCAATCAAATATGTGAGTCTAAGATAGACTAAAAGGATACTATTTCCAAGGCTCACAAAATATATGGATTTTTTTTCAATCCAACTATAACAGGGTAGCAGACATTGAATGTTAATAAGATGAATTGATGTCACCAAAAAAATAACCAAGGTGCATTTTGATGTCACACACAAAACTGTAGAGATTTAAATATTCATATTACTTGACTTCTATGGCACTTCTTACCGTCATACTAATACATGTTGGATTAAATCTACAAATAATTTAGACATACATAAGGAATTATAGCTAACATAAGTATTGTCGTACTAATACATGTTGGATTAAAGATACAAACAATTTAGACATACATAAGAAATTATTGCTAACATAAGTCTTCATTTTTTCCATGAAACTTCTATGACACTTAAAGCCGTGTCTAGCAAGAATTATATTTTGGTGATGTAGTCATCTACATTTGATTAGTCTAGACCGCCATCACGACATAACCAAACAATTTTGTAGAATTTAGATCTCAAATACCCATCTGCATTGCTAGCTTGAATACATAATGCATGTTAGCTTTTAGAATTAACTTTGTTGCCCGCGATCGGTTATGGCCAAAGTAGTTTGGGCATATGTAATGTGTTTTTCTATGGAAGTTTGTGTTTTACAATCTCATTATCTTCTAATGTATAATCACGTGGCCTGCTCTTATCTTGTGGCATAGCGAGTATGCTATTTTTTCTTAGGCACGATCTGTTATAAGGTTTTCGCTATATTTTTTTGGTAACGATTTACCGTCGATACGATTTTAAAAATTAACTTTTGGGTACAAATCTCCTAGAAATATATTTTTTTGGTAGAAATGCCGTTTTGGAGAATTTGAGTCAGCATGACATTACAAACTCTTATACCTTTTAATCTTGATAATCTAAGACCTCGTAATTAATTGGCAATATATATGTGTGTTAGACAAAGAACGGGCTGATTGCCATGGAAATATGCTTTGTACAATGGTTTAAACCGGTGTTGTTTTTATTAAAGTTTTTAATGTATGGATATGTTGGCCCAGCCTACCTAACGGGAAGAAATAAGAAAATGAGCCTGGCCTGGCCTACAGGACCGGATATACGTACAGTCATGCGAACCTTTGGTCCAAGTTTTTCTTTCACGTGCACCTTGGGTCGATTTTACAAAGCAGATGATAGCCCGCTAAGGATTTAACGTGACATAAGACTTCACTTGTACACGTATATGTGCTACGTTAACCTACTTATATTTTAATCTAAGATTAAATCCTAACCGTAAATTACAGATCTAATAGCCAAAATTAATTCTAAGGATGTGGATTAACCTGGTGTCTTCTAAAAACCTCTTATATTGCTTTTAGTATATAATAGATAGATAGATCCAAGTTATTATAGATACCTGTATGGCCCAATTGTCTACGTATGCACCCTACACGTATTTGTAGGCCGTACCATGCATGTATGCTCCCACGCCGGCGGGGCTCAAAGTCTTGAAAACATCTGTGAGCTTCATGGTGACGGCCTCAGGCCCGTTTCATGCGCATGTGCAGAGTGTTCCACTGTACATGGCCTCCATAATCAGAGGGCCTCCAGATTTTATGTTAAACTACTAATTAGTACTGCTAATGACAGATTTATTTGGGCCTAATAAATGCATTTAGGCATTGTGCCGCACTGCCCCAACTCACGACATGCCTTCCCCTTCTCTCTTCTTATTCTCTTTCTCATGTAGCCCGAGAGCAGTTCTTCAACCTTCTCCAAAAGTCCTAGGTGGATTTAATTCCATTGTGATTTCTCCATAATAGATCCGTTGATGCAATGAAGAGAATCAAGATCCGTTGCAGACTGCACACTCAATCACGCTCTGTTTCTTTGCTATTTTCTTCTCAATTTTTCATCAATCTATTCCAGTACTCTTCTTTTTTTGATCCCCTTGTTGTTTGTTGCCGCCCCCTGCGATCTAGGTGCACCGATTCGAGTTGGAGGCCCGGCCACAGTGCTTGGTAGCTGATTCATCAAGAGGAAGACGAGAACCATCAAGAGGAGGAGGCCTAAGGGGGACTCGAAGCACAACCGCACTACCAGAGACGCACCCTGATGGCTTTCTGCTAAAATCAATCAAAAGGTTGTTTCATCCCATTTTGTTTCCATGTTCTATTTTTGATACATGATATTTGTCTCTAATTTCATTTCTGTAATGTCTTAAAGAATTAGGAAACACCCTTCCGGACATGAAAAAGTAAGCAAAAAACAAAAGATTGAAGAATTTACTTCATCTTAAAAGGGTGCTCTTGATAATATAATACATGGTATTATATTATTTTTGATACATGATATTTGTCTCTAGTTTCATTTCTGTAATGTCTTCTAGAAGTAGGGAACACCCTTCCGGATATGAAAAAACGTAAGAAAAAAAGAGAGATTGAAGAATTTACTTCATCTCAAAAGGGTACTCTTGATAATATAACACATAGCTTTGTTTTTTTAGTTCCCTGTGATTATGTTGAGGGCCCTAACTTTTTGTTTCGCACCGGGCCTCTGTTTTCTCGGGTACTGCCCTAGACGGCCTGAAGCCTCTCACTCTTCAATCCACACCGGCAGGCGTCGAAGAAGCTGATCATGGACGACAACTAGAGGCCTCGAGATGGCCATCACCGAGAGCAGCATGTCTCGGGTAAAGGTCGTGGCCTGGAACGCATGGCCACGGCGGTGCCGTCAGTGCCGCCGGTGGCCTAGCACGATCGTAGTGACGGGTCTCATCCTGATCCTAGAGACCAGCTTCTTGCACCTCGATGACATGCCCAAGGGTGTCCAGGAGCGTTTCAACTTCTTCGCCATGGGCATGTCCACAATGTTTTACGTCTGGCTTTCACGTTGTTGTTACTCGTCCAAGAGCGACACATCTACCTGCACGAGACGGTGCAAAACGCCCACCGTCACATCTCCTACGTGCTCGCAACTCACCAAAACTGTCGTGTTGTTCGCCGCTAGTCTTATGCAGTGCATGGACTGATGGACATAGTCAGGTTTTGTTGCCCTTCCAACCCTTCACTTTCTGGGCTATATGCTGAGAGAAATAAATGGAGGCAACCGATCGAGCCGACGTGAGATACAAGATATTGAATCGATCGAGTGATTCACGTAGGCCTACATATTTAGGTAGGTAGGTTGGTTTGGTATTAGATTAGAGGTTGAAATATAATTATTAATTGTTTACCTTGGTTACCATTCTAGGGGAACACTTTATAGTATTTTTCCTTTGCAACAGAGAGTAAATCAGGTCCCTGCATATTAGCATTGAAAAATTCATAGCAAGGTTCTATCTCTAGTTCATCATTAGTAATGCTCACCTTATGAGTGTCTAGGCACAAGGCCTCCGCAGATAAATCACAATCATTTTTAGCATTGTAAGAATCATTACTACAGAGAGAGGCATCATTATCAAACAAAGTATTTGTATTGTGCCAATCTTTGTCAACCTCACTCTTTTGTTGTTCCTCCTCTTTATCTTGTGGTCACTTCAAATGGTTATCTTCGAGCACTACGGATTTAAACCGTGCCTTACTCTCTACCACAAGTGGATTACCACTAAGACATTCTTGGCAATAAGATTGTAACATTGGTAACAAGTTGGTAAGTTTCATATGAAGCATACTATCACTACTCTTTATCATGATTCAATCTTTTGACAGTAGATCATGGACACCTTTATAAACCAAATATTCTATGACTTCATATCTAGTGTGAGATGCTAGGGACTCTTCAAGAGTAATGGAGCATTGAAAACTAAAGTCTCCAACCGCCATACATTTATCACAAGGATCATGATATGAATTACAAAAGGATTTTGCGCAACCATCTAGCAAATCATACAAGTTCAACAAATCCATACCAGTGGCAGTAGTATCTTTGCTCGGGGCAAAATATGCCCATTGGGACTTCACAAATATTGTTTACTTTGAAGAAACGAAGCCTTTGGAGGGCAGTACCACCGTACAGTATGGGCAAGATCCGCCCGTACTAGTGGTCGTTAAACCCTCTGATGTCTAAATTGTTTTGGCCGCCATTTCTTCATACATACTCCGATTGAGATGTTCTTTGACTCGTTGGATTCGTATGGACGAGGGATATAAGACCATGATATATGATTAGCAATATGAAATGATGGAAAATTATGAATTTTCCATATCTCATATGGCTAAGTCTGGCGCTTGTAACTTCTCCATATTGAATCTCATTGGCTTCTTTTATCCATGATTGTCCATAGCACCTGCAGACAAGTCAAAGATAAGGAAAAAGTATCAAAATCCTACTAAAACTACTAGTTGTGCAAAGTCCATATGAAAATGAATGAGAACTAGTAAACATGCATAATAGGCATAGTTGTAGCTAGATATAGCATGTGCCGAGTGACAATATGAATAATTTGTATACTTAAATATGCATCATATTTGTACTCATCAACCCCCAAGACCAAAGGAACTACCAGTGCTCCAGTTGAGTAAGCCACCCAAACTTCCTATCCATCACCACCATTCGCGCCAGCGCTGATGCAGAAGACAGGTCAATCATTATGGATTGAAACTATAGTCAGCTCATTCCTTTGTGGACAAGCTTGCTAAAGCAATCTCACCTCTACCCCTTCCTCCATCCCTATGTCCAAGAATTCCTTGATCTCCCCTGTTTCTATCTCGTCCCTAGAGGACACTTCTGAAGAGGGTGAAAGGGTGTCGGTTCATTTATTCACTCCGGTGAAAGCAACCAAAATGTCTACGAAGGACCGTGAGGAAATTGGATGGGAAAGCCCTGACGAGTGGGAGTTTGAGAATGAAACTCTAGCTTCATGTAGCAAGAAGCTCAAGGAAGTGAAGCCATATGCCCCACTCATGGCCGTGGATATCTCGACGGAAGCAGCTGACCTGGTTCACATTGTGAAAGGCAAAATATCGATGTCGGTGGTGATGACTGCAAACCTATCCAAGACCTCATCAAACTCCTCCAATAACTCAAAGGCTGGTCCTTCCCCTAGCAAGATCCACCCTACTCCTTCCTCCTCAATTCTCCATAGTGGAAGGAACAAAGTCAAGTACAAAGAATCTATCTTGCAGAAGGCAGTCAGAGTGATGGCGGAGAAGAACCTTCCTGGTAAGTGGTCCTCCTTGTTCACCTCTAGCTCAGACTTTGTTGTTCTTTCTGAGTTGTTGGATTTACAGCTTATTCCGGTTGCCTTGGACTCCGGTTTGGTTCTTAACAATGCCTACAACCCTTTTGAGTTTTTATCGGTGATCCACACGTGAAAGAATTAGTGAATATGCTCTGGCAGAAGCTAGTGAAAAGGCAGTAGCTAAGGAGGAAAAGGAAAAGGAGGAGACTGCTAGAGCAGTATCTTAGACCAAAGCACCCAATGCAACAACAATGGAGACAGAGGAGCTCCATCCCGTTCTGCTTACTAAGAATCAAAGAAAGGGCAAACGTAGCAACCCCCTCCCGCGGCTACTATACACAAGTTCCTTAGAGCTACTCCCGCTCGCCAAGCATGAGCTGCCTCTCTGGTGTCCTAATTAGAGTTTTAATCTAGAATATTTGTGGTTTCCATTGCAGAGGATGGCGGAACCATCTTCATGAGTATCTCCACAAGGTCAAGATTGACATCATATTTCTTTAGGAAACTATGTGCCAGGATTTCAGTACCCACGAACTAGAGATTCTAGAACTGGGGGACAAGTTCTACTGGACCTAGATACCAGCTAATGGGCGATCTGGTGGCATGCTCATGGGCCCGAGTAATAGATTACTTGGAGTAGGAGATGTTACCCTAGGGTAGTTTTCCATTTTCTCTTCCTTGCTGCATCGCGATACCAACCTTCTTTTCTCTTTCGTTGGTGTCTACGGCTCGACAGATCATTCTAATTCTGCTAGGTTTCTTGAGGAACTTGAGACCAGAGTGGCCTCCTCCTGCTATCTAGTGGTTATTGCGGTAGATTTCAAACATATCCGAGGCCAAGCAAATAAAATCAATGGCAACATTAACTTGCCCAGGGTGAATTTGTCCAGTGACACGATTGCTCGTATGCAACTGAGAGAAGTTGCGCGCTCAGGTGCTATATTCACCTAGAGTAATCGTTGGATAAACCTGATTAGGAGTGCCCTTGTCCAAGTGTTTGTAGCCCCTGAGTGGGAGGATAAATTTCCCCTTACATTTATCACTGCTAAATCCAACATAGGACACACACCGCTCATTCTAGACACTAGGGAAGTAGAAGCGGTGCACTCTAATCGCTTCTTTTTCGAAATTGGGTGGCTTGTGATCCCAGGTATTAAATAGTTGTTGGCCGATAAGTGGGTAGAGTGCCTATCTTGCCCAACTTGTAGGAGAGATGACATGTACATCTAGCACGCCCAAGAAGCTGGGCTATGTAGATTCCTAAAAGGCTGGTGTGCTAATAGGGGCAGATTGGCAAAGGCGAAGAAGGTTCATATCATGCGGCAGATCCAATACCTGGATGCCACGGAAGACGAAGAAGGCCTCGATGATGAAGGGTGATCCTAGCGATACCATCTAGAAGATCGCATTACACACATCTACTAGTTGGAAGAGGAGTATTGGCGTCAACGTGGTCGCTTATGTTGGACTCTCCAACACTAAATATTTCCATGCTTTAGACAACGGTAGAAGGAGAAAATGTTTGATCCGGATGCTGACAACTCCCTCTGGACAAATCATATACCTGCTAACTATCCAACATCACGTCTACGAGTTCTATCGAGAGTTGTTGGGGTCAGATGAACCCTATGCTATCACTCTTGTCCCTAACTTATGGCTAGAGCAGCGAAGAGTTTCGGAGCAAGATAACATGGCGCTTTCGATAGCCTTTTCTCCCAGAGGAACATGACCTAGTTCTCAAGAAAACCAAGACAAATACAGCACCAGGCCCTGATAGCTTTTCAATGGCTTTCTTTAAGGATTTTTGGATGTTTCTAAAACCTCATGTGTTTCAAATCCTGAATGATTTTGTGCTTGCCTTTTTAGATATTTCTCGTTTGAACTTTGGAGTTTTTTCTCTTATGCCCAAAGTCCTAGGCGCCGAGTCCGTCAAACAGTTTTGTCCCATTGCCCTTATAAATGTCCTATTCAAACTCATATCTAAGGCTTATGCCTCGAGGTTGTCACCCGTAGCGCACCACACAATCTCCCTATCCCAAACATCCTTTATCAAAGGTAGATCTATCCACGATGGTGCCTTGTATCTCCACGAAATCATTCATGAGCTGAAAGTTAGGAATTCATCGACAGTAATCCTCAAGTTAGATTTTGAAAAAGCCTAGGATAGGGTTAGCTGTCCCTTCCTCCGCGATGTCCTGATTCAAAAGAGTTTCGATTCAGGCAACATCCACATATTAATGCAACTGGTTACTAGAGGCCAAACAACCGTCAACATTAATGGGACAATTGGACCCTAGTTTAGAAATAAAAGAGGAGTCAGACAAGGGGATCCTATCTCACCCCTCCTCTTTGACTTCATGGCGGGTGCCTTAGCAGCCATACTAGATGCAGTGTGCACGTCATGCCACCTAAAAGGGGTAGTACATCAAATAATCTCAGGTGAGTTTCCCACATACAGTACGTCGATGATACTATCCTGATGATCAAAGTCAATGATATGTCTCTTAAAAACTTGAAGTTTCTTCTTCTCTGTTTCGAATTGCTGTCTAGCCTACAAATTAATTTTCTCAAGAGGGAGGTGGTAGTGATGGGGGTAGAAGCGGAAGAACAAGATACGGTGCTAGGATTCTAAACTGAAAAATTGGTTCTTTCCCCTTTACATGTCTGGGCTTTGCCATTGCATATAAGAACCTAACCATGGCTGATTCGAAGGGGTTAGTTAATATGGTGGGAATGTGCATGGATCTGTGGCAGGGCGATTCATGTCACCCGCTGCACGTCTCACGCTCACCAACTCGTCTCTTTCTAGCCTTCCTATCTTCTGCATGGGGACTTTCCTTCTTGCAGATGGCACCCACTCCCAATTTGATAAACACCTAGCCCATTTCTTTGAGGGGGGGGGGGGGAGACAAAAGGAAATACCATTGGGTAAGCTAGCCAAAGGTTTACAAACCTAAAGACCTGAGGGGTTTGGGAGTGCTGAACTCTAGAATTCTCGTGGCGCTTATGCTAAAATGGGTGTGGTACCATCTCAACCTGGAAGAAAATCATAA
This sequence comes from Avena insularis, assembly GCA_023614405.1. Lineage (NCBI taxonomy): Eukaryota > Viridiplantae > Streptophyta > Magnoliopsida > Poales > Poaceae > Avena > Avena insularis. Next base: position 451,625,375 of record CM042691.1, on the reverse strand, counting down.
CATTAGGCATAAATTGGTTTTGACTAAGTAAAACAATGCTTTCACCATTCTGTATATGCATATCTAGGGTGGCTTGCAATTCTAGTGCAACATAAATAAAATCAAACACCTGTTTCGTCTAGAAGCTAAATTCTCACTTGGGGATGGGACAAAGATTTCTTCTGGACTGATTGGTGGCTAGGGTATGCACCTCTAGTTTCTAGATTCCCCAGATTATTTGAAATATGTGCTAACCCTGGGATTAGGGTAGCCTGAGCCCTATCTCCCCTTGGTTGGAATATTACCTTGAGAAGAACTTTTGGGCCAGCGGAAGTGAACCTTTGAAATCACCTAGTTCAGAAACATGAATAGATCAATCTCTCTGATGAACAGGACAAAGCAACATGGGCCTTGGAAGCTTCGGGCGCATACTGTGTGTCATCTATGTATAGGAAATCAAGACCATAACAATCAGAACCATAAGCTTCTCTGGAAAGCAAAGCTCCCCTTGAAAATCAAGATCTTCACTTGACAGATGGCTAGAGGGCGTCTACCTGCCAGTGAACAAATTCTATCGCGTCATGGCCCCACAAATGACAAGTGTTGCCTCTGTGGCCACACAGAATCTGTATCTTATAATTTTTCTCTCCTGTGTGTTGGCTAGGTTTTGTTGGAGTGGGGTTAGACCTATATTAAATGTTCAGTGGAATCCGAATTCTTTTCAGGATTTTCTCCTGATTTTGAACCCCCTTCCTTCCAAAGTAAGACGTTTGATCGGGTTCTCTTTGCGGTCCAGATCTGGGCGCTTGGAATGTTAGAAACAAGTTTTCAATTGAAAAGATTTTCCCTAAACAACATGTAGACTGCATTTTCAAAACTTTGATATTTCTGCAGCCATGGCGTCTTGTATTCCGGAATAAGGATTTGGCGGCTGTCGACCTGCTTCTAGGGATGCTTCGCAAGCTTCATCCAGACACACTCTACTTTAGGATCAGTTCTCGCCTGTCGCCAAGCTAGATTCCTGATATCCACCCGGACTCTCTTTAGCTTTTGTTTGTTTGGCAAGTGTTGCCTGAACGCTTGTGTGCAGGCGGTGTTGTAATAGTGTAACCTATGTCCTTGGCTTGTATGCATACTCCGTGGATCTTTGGCTTTATTAATTTAAAATCGGTGGCCTTTTTGGCTGCCTGTGTACTAAAAACTAGATGGAGATTTACCACTTGGGTCTTGTACGTGTTGGCATAAACCACCAAGTAACTAGTGTTGGCTACACGTATTCTATGTAATTTTTGGTGACACCTCATATACACATATATTTTCGTTGCTTATATTAAGGGGCTCGGGGTCCTAGCATCGCCCGGGCCCTGAAATCCTAGTACCGGCCATGTGCCCTTGCATCTCCTACGTGGATTATTTATTATAATACTTCCTTCATCTAGAAATAACTGATTTGAGTTTGTTTAGATTCGAATGTATATTTTTAAGATACATTCGAATCTAGACACTGGACGGAGGGAGTATAACATGGTCAAAAATAGAAGTTTGGTAATCTTAATCCTAATGCCACTCTTTGCAAGTAACGCCCAAAACAAAATAAAACAAAACAAAAACAAGTTGAGGAAGAAAGAAAGAACATTGACCCAACCTCATCCATCCATCCACATCGAGAATTATGCATTGAATATTCATCTCAAAATAATGTGTATCATAATGCATTCAACTTGGGTAGAATCGTCAAGAGTGAGTAGTGGCGTGCGCGCGTTGTTTGCCCCACGCACCAGTCAAACGCGGCGACGCCGCCAAAACATTCTTCCCCAGTGGACGCGCGCCCAGACCAGGCCGGAGCAGTGGCATCTTGCTCGCCTCTCTCGACGTATTTATAGCGCCGGAGCCGGCCGCTCCCTCCACCCGTACGTCAAACACAGCACACCATTACCTCACCTCACCGGAGAACAAGAAGATCATCCCAAGAACCATGGGTTCCCGCTACGAGGTGGAGGTGACGGTCGGCTCGGCCACGAACCTCAAGAACGTCAACTGGCGCAACGGGGACCTGCAGCCGTACGCGGTGCTCTGGGTCGACTCCGGGTCCGCCAAGGTCTCCACCCGCGTCGACCTCGACAACGGCGAGTCCCCGTGCTGGGACGAGAAGGTCCTGGTCCCGCTCCCGCCCTCCAGCCGCCTCCAGGACGCCGTCCTCTACCTCGACGTCGTCCACGCCAACGCCGACGAGGGGGTCAAGCCGCTCGTGGGCTCGGCGCGGCTCCCGCTGCGGGACGTCATCGACGACGCCGGCGTCGGCGGGAAGGAGTCCAGGAACCTGAGGCTGAAGCGGCCCTCGGGACGGCCGCAGGGGAGGCTGGACGTGCGGGTCGCCGTCAGGGAGCCGTCCAGGTACTACGACGGGAACCAGCAGGGGGGTTACCCGGCCCCCGCAGGCTACAACGGCGCCTACGACTACGAGTCATCGCGGGATAGCTATGGAGGCTACGGCGGCGCCGCGCCTGGCGGGTACGCTGCCGCTGGAGGATACGGTGCCGCGTACGCCGCGGCGCCTCCGGCAGGGTACCCGGCTTCGTACGGCTCCGCGCCGCCGGCTCAATCAGGGTACGGGTCGGCGTATGATTCCAGTACAACGACGGCGTACGTCGACCCGGCGAAGAAGAAGGCGGGGCTGGGCGTCGGGGGCGGCTTGGCGGTGGGCGCGGCGGCGGGGGTGCTGGGCGGGCTGGCGCTGGCGGGCGGGGCGAGCTACCTCGAGGACAAGTTCGAGGACCACGTGGCGGAGAGGGTCGAGGAGGAGGAGTACGGCGGCGGCGACGACGACTACGACGGTGACTACTAGCGGATCGATCGAGACCGAGGAGCCGTGCATCTGAAGAAGCTTCCTGTTCTCATGTCTGAACCCGTCGTGCGTGCGTGCAGACTGCAGAGTCACCTCAAGTCAGTCTCGTCTGCGTTGTCCTGTACCATTCGGTGGCTAATACCGATTTCGATTTTAACTTTTGTTGTCTATTTTGCGTTACCAAATTTGGGTGTGATAGATCCAACAGTTGAAATGAGGCCTAATATGAACCTTGAATACTGTACTGTTCGTAATTCTAATCAGCAATTTACAATATTTTTTGTCGTCTGTCAGACGATGAGAATGAGAATTGAACTGCCTTCATGCGCACCTCTTGCGCACGTAGATGGAGTGCTTCTTTGCTTAGTTCAAATTTTGTGTTTGCTTTCACGTTGCAGGTTCAGATCGATGTGCAAAACAAGGTATTTGTAGAAATGCCCGATGAGAAATATTGCACATAATAATATCAGGAAGCAGGTCCTAGTATTAGTGATCTACTACCACTCTACCTTTTCCTATCTGCAGTCATGTATTATACACAATCATTGGGAACATATATCCCTACCAAAAAGAAACAAATATGCATACATTCAGAGAGAGGATTTGTGCTCACGAGCTCACTGGTGCTTGGTATTCGAAGAATTCGAAATTCGTAATTTTTTGTTTTAAAAAATTCTAAATTTTATTTCTGGAATACATATTTGTGGGATAAATGACCGTGGCAAGTTTCGGTAAAAAAATCGTTTTGTATTGGGCTACAGAAAAAAATAAATTTTCGGATGTATATGGTATAAAAAAGCTTGTATTTCTGTCAGTGATTTACCTCTTTATATTTCCTAAAATAAAACGTCTTTTTGTCTGAAAAATATTAGGTACCTTCAGAATATATAAATGTTTGTGCGTGATTTTTAACATTTTTTCAAAAAACGAGCTCCAATGAGCTCGGGAGCCACTTCCAGTTTCCCATACATTCAGAGCAACAAAGTCCGACAAATGCATGTAAACAGTCATTTTCATGCATCCTTTGGTCAGCAATTCTTCGGTTGACCTTGGAAGTCCACACGTCATGTTTCCATGGACACCAACCAGTCCAAGCATAACTATTTGTTTTTATAGATGCCGATGCATGCCAGCTTTATTACCCCAGACCAAAGCATACAGCTACTGAGAAAAACGCATTGCAAATTTGGAATTCATTCATGAAAGGAGCGGAGGATGACAGAGAGTTAACTCATACAGTAGTATTTTTGTTCCCTACATCAATTGATCCTCGGATAGATACATGTAGGAGAAGGCTTTGTTTGTTTAATCCACTCCCCAAGTGGATTGGGGTGGTTTGAAGAGTATTAGAGGGGATTTTGACTTATGCGGGATTTAATCCTCTTCAATACACTCGAAACCCGGTGGATCCACATGCAAGCGAACAAAGGCCTTACCTGGAATGGAAGAGAGTACTTGTCTTGATGCTGAAGGAAGTGAATTTGCCAAAGGTTCGAAATTGCCCTGTATCGTCCTAGCTAGGCAGGGGACGGGAATCAGGTAGCAATGGTGTTCATGCCTGACCGAATGAATCCGTAGCTGCATCCGGATCCATGCCCAAGTGTCTCAGAGCTGCCCCCGGCCGGCCTGCGGATCGGACGGACTAACCGAGCCACCGTCGCCTCGTCTATCCATCCATCCAGCCATGGCAAATGCACGGGCGCCGTCGCAAGCACGACCGATCACATGGAGCGTGTTTGGTTGCTCGGCCCAATATTTCTTGTTTTTGTCACTTAGCCCGCTTGGTGCTGGGTCAACTTTGATAATTTATTTGGTTGCCCACATGGTGGTTTCTCCAGCAAAAATCCCGGTGTTTGGTTGTCTGGTGCAAAAAACTTCTTTGTGTTTAACTAACATGATTTTTCTTAATCCTCTCTAATTCATCCAACTGTGTCTCCGTTTGAGATAATGTCTCGATGAAGAAGATGCTCCTCGATGTTACAAATCCACTACCGCGAACGATTTGTAATTTCGCCGAGTGTTTGAAACGCTACGTCGTTTTCCCTTTTAGAGCTTTTTTGAATGGATGTTGTTAAATTCAACACACACAGTTGATCATTTGAACTTTGGCAAATCCACCTCATTCCTTTTTCAACTTTGGTAAATGGCCCTTGGGATATCCACCTCATTCCTTTTTCAACTTTGGCAAATGGCCCTTGGGATATCCACCTCATTCCCTTTTCAACTTTGGCAAATGGCCCTTGGGATATCCACCTCATTCCTTTTTCAACTTTGGCAAATGGCCATGGCATCTCCAACCAGGATATACTACTCAACCAAAGCATGCCGACCGATCAATGTAAGATTTGCAGCACCCGAGCGAGCTCCACTGCTCTCTATATTTGAACATTTTAAAATTCGTATTTTGAAGTTTACAAAATGTGAAATTCTTCCAGGGGATAGATATACACATTCGGAATATCCATGGCAAGTTTCGGTACATATCTCATTTTGTTTTCGGGCTATAAGAAAAAAACAAATTGCTGACAATATATACGAGAATAAGGGTGCTATTTCTATCAGAAATTTCTCTTTTTTGTATTTCCCAAAATAGGAAGTATTCCTGTCAGAAATTTCTCTATTTTGTATTTCCCAAAATATGAAGTATATTTTTGGAATTTTTTACTGGGCCTTCTGAATTTGTGTATGTATTCACGTATTTATTTTCAGATTTTTATGAGGAATGCAAGTGTGTTTTTCAAAACTATCAAATACTGGGATCCATGGAGCTCGGGAGCCGCTGGCACTTTTCGAGCTAGCTTCTCCTAGAAAATCATTTTAGAAGGCGCCTTTACATAGGAGTCATATCTACCACACATTTTTGCTTTAAGATTGGTGAGACAATCTTGGCTAGCACATGGGCTGCCGTCACGCTGCTGTCATATTGAAACACAACTGAGACTTTTATGAACTGAGGCTCCATGGTCGGGTGTTTCTATTCGGGCCTGACCTGTTCGATCCACCTCTTATGAGCTGGATTGAATGCTGGTTGATGATAGGTGCTGTCTTTCAGTTGTGTCTGCAGATGCTATGGACAATGTCACTATCAAGTAGAATGCTGCCAGGGTTTAGGGTAATAAAGCTTGGTCGTTTGTGTTGTCTTGCAGTTTGTTACATGGCCTAGTTCTGTAGTTCTGTCTTTCTAAGTGCTCACTATGTCTGTTGCCTTTCAATTTCTTTTGAGACAACTCTATGTAATATCTTTCTTTTACTTTTAAATTTCACTTTCTTGAGTTATTAAAGGCCTGCACTGACTCACCCAAAGAAAATTTGTGTGCTCTTGCAGAAAAGGAAGTTTCCTATGTCATGGAGAGGCATTTCGTATTGTTTGTTGATTGATGCTCGAGAACGAGACGTTCTCATTCGTGAATAATTCAATTATTTACATGAGCAGAATGTGATACTACATTTTTTGTTCCGCCTATTTTTGTGCAGCTTCTGTTTATGCCAGAGAAAATGCAAAAAAGCAATAATTACAGGAGCATATCAGTTCTAACTTGAAATAAATTTATGTCCCACCACCTATATAAGAAAATTATAAACTACTAGTTAGGTTTACAACTTTAAAAAAGGCAGATCAGAGATGATGGTATTCCAACTATTAGAAGAAACAGGCAATTGTCAGCTTGATTCATTTTCAACTATTATTTACAAGAGCAGAATGTGATAGTTTTTTGTTCCGTCTATTTTTGTGCGGCTTCTGTTTATGCCAGAGAAAATGTAAAACGCAATAATTACATGAGCATATATATCAGTTCTAGCTGGAAATAAATTTATGTCCCACCGCCCATATACGAAAATTATATATAGTTAGGTTTACAACTGAAGAAAAAAGGCAGATCAGATATGATGGTATTCCAGCAGTCAGAAGAAACAAGCAAGTGTCAGCTTGATTCATTTTCAAAAGTCAAAAGGAATCGATCAAATGCTTGCTCTCAACAAGGTGAGACGATTGCTACTACATGTGAAGAGCACTGTCGTCTGTAGAGTATTCTCTTGCCAAAGAATGACATAGCAAAGAATGAAAGGTTGTTTCTCTCTTTCCTTGTTACTTAGCCCTGCAGCAATGCAATGCAATGCAATGGTTGTTGACTCTATCTCTCAAATCACAATGTACATATGTACGCGGATCGAATCGAATCGGATCGGATGGATTCGATCATAGGAAGAGCGAGACGAGGGCGTTGAATATGTTCCATTTCCTTCGTCTCTTGGTGATCTCGCTCTGCAGTTCGTTGAGCCGCCCTTCTACCAGATTCCTCTGCAGTGCATTGATCAAAATTAGTACTCCAGCAGATTATGCAAGGAAGTAAAAGAAGCTGAATGGCAATGGCTACACCCAGCAGATTCCTCTGCAGTTCACAACCAGAATTCACCATGTATAGATGGATCGATCCATGGATGATTGATCACAAGCAATTATGCAAGAAAGAAGCAGCAGCTGACTGAATGGTTACCTCGGCTGCTTCCCTGAGGGGTCCCCAGCACTCGATCCGGTTGTACTTGGTGGAGGCGGAGTGGAAGTTGACCCACACCTGGGCCTCCATGAGCTCGGGGCGGTCGGCGAAGAGCGCGCCGTCGCCGTGCAGCACGGCCTTGAGCACCAGCGGCAGCTCCTTGGAGAAGACGTAGTACCTGAACCCTGCCGCCAGCCCCTGCAGCGGGTTGCGCCCGCTCACGAGGCAGTGCAGGTGCAGGGTCATCTCCCCTCCCCCTCCACCTCCGCCGCCCGAGCAGCTGCTCATCTCCTTCCACTCGGCGAAGACGTCGTCGGGCCCCCACCGCCGGAGCTGGTCGATGGTGATGATCCGCGACACCGCCAGCGTCAGGTTGGCCGTGAAGTCGCAGTGGCTCAGGGTGTAGGCCCTCGGGAACGGCGGCCGGCGCTGGTGGTCCTGCCCGGCGAACTGCACCGTCAGCTTCGCCGCGTCGAAGGTCGTCGGGGCGCCCAGCACCTTGGCTGCCTGCGCGCCACCAGCCAGACAGAGAGAAGAAGATAACACACTGCTCTGTTATGAGATGAGCCCAGGAGCAGACAAGTAGGAGAAGCAAAAGCTGAACTTACGAGGGAGGAAGGGAGGAGGTCGGACCTCCTGCTGCTGTCGCAGCAGACGACCAAGACATGGCTCCGGCTGCTGCTGCTCCTGCAGCCGGTGGTGGACGTGTTTGTGGCGACGGCGGAGAAGCAGAGCGCGGCGCTGCGCGACGCCATCGGGAATCTCGCATCAACAGCAGGCTGCTGCTCGCAGTGGCATCCTTCAGGCTCCTCCTCCTCCTGCTGGTGCTGCTGCTCCGGCCAGCTGCCCGCCGGATTCAAGATTCTACTCCGGTGGCTGGTGGCCAGAAATTAGAGAAAGGGATGTACCTGGCTGTGAGAGAGAGGTGGATAGAGCTCATGGAGGCCACAAGCTATACTCCAAGTCACGTGCGAACTCATGGACTGACACCGTGACACGAGCACTGCTGAAGAACCAACTTGTTTAAAAAAATATGCAGTATATATTCGAGCGAATTTCACCATCTACTCACGAATTGCGTATTTGTAACACATGTTACCCCATTTAGTGGGAATTCTACACAAATAGCCTATCTTGGAAATCTTGAAATGTTTCCCCCAAATTTTGGATTTATACATGTATGACTAGATAATACGAGCATGTTAGGTCGATGTGACGCGGTAAAATATATAAAGATTGTCCAACCTGAGCTTGGTCATCTTTTCCATTGCTCATCACCATCCTCCTATCTGCGCGTTTCTCAATCATTATCTCACATCTTGGCCAACAGAAATCAGAAAAATCTGGCAAGTTTTTAAAAGGTGTAATGTAGATGAAAGGTAATTACTGTAAAAGTTATGTAACTAGGAGTAAGGAGTAAAATGGAAAAAAATCACTTTTTATATATGAACTAAAAATACAATAGTCGTTACGACCAAGCAAAATCAAACTTGTTATGCAGATAAAATTTACCTGAACCCCTTTTTTTCCGAACCATGCAGAAAAACTGCATGTACTATATTTAGAAGAAATAAGCCAAGAAAGGCAAAGGTTCACGGGCAAAGCCCACAGAAACGACCTGCAACGATCTAAACTACCAAACAAAGGTATCATGTACAATACAAATCATAAAAAAAGAAGCAAAACAGATCCATTGTGGCAGTTATTTCTTAAGTCGTCACTTTTATAAAACGCGCTAAGGAACAATATATTGCGAAGGCCTGATTGACGGTCGTTGCTTGTTGCGAGCTGGCTGGTCTTCTTGCCATCACACACACTTACCGAGGTCAATCAGTCAAAGCCCACCTTGCTACCCAAGCTGTCCATGTGCTTGTCTGCTCAATCAAGTGTTTAGTCAAGCAAGCCCAGCTTATCCTCTCATTTTGGGCTTTGGGGTGGTTTGTCCCTCCGTATAAACATGGATCCATCCATCGGTTCTCAATCAAAAAAATTAAAAGTCAAACTTGTTCGGGCGAGGGATTTTCCCTTTCTACCTTTTCTTTCTCCTTCTCGTCATGACATTTCAAGTTTAAGTTTATTTTCCTACCTACATTATTCTCCACATCTGTTTACTTTAAAGAAATTACTACCGAGGATGAAGTTAAGTTACTGATTACCGACTAGACCCGTAACTACATACTACTCAATCTGTTCCAAATTTTAAGGTGTTTTAACTATTTTCTAAATCGCATGTGTCTAACGCCTTTTACTATGTAAGTTCGGAGCAAAATCACTAACCTACACATTAAATATCGTCTAGATATATGTGGTTCTGAAAACAAAAAAGAATCCAAAACACCTTGTATTTTGGCATGGTGGGAGAACATATTTCTACATATGTATTCGCTATTTTTTTAAACAATACATTTTTTAATCATTTTCACAAATAATACATGAATTAAAAAATTTGTAATTCTAGCACGGTGTCGGCATTTGAATAGCCGACCAGGCCTGTCGGCATTTGAAAAGCCGATCAGTCCTGTCGGCTTTTCCAGTCCCGTCTATTCTTCACACAACCCCGGTAACCTGTCGGCTTTTGAAATGCCGACACCACGCTAGAATTGTAAATTTTTTAATTCGTGTATTATTTGTGAAAATGATTTAAAAACGTATTATTTTAAAAAAATAGCTATGTATTCCCCCCGTTTCAAAATATAAGATGTTTTAATTTTGTGAAAGGAGTGTATCTAGACCCTTTTAGTGTATAGGTTTATCAAGGTTTAGAGTGAACCTATACACTAAAAGAGGTCTAGATACGCTCATTTCACAAAGCTAAAACATCTTATATTTTTAAACGGAGAGAGTAGAAGGGTAAGTTTCGAAAACATTGAGCAATTCTGTCCCGCTGGTCAGAACAATATTTGATGCTTCTAGCACAAATATATTAGGCTCCAACCTAGTCACCAAAAGATAATGAAGCTAACAATAAAAGGTCATGATATCCCTCACTCCAATAAGCAAAATCGAGGACTCCCCAAAAAATCATCAAAAAAGGGTTTGGTTGCCTCTAAGATTTGGCGAGCTAGGCCTGGCTCACCTAATCACGCTAGAGACATGCACTTATAGGGCGGTTTGGTAGGTTGTATGGATGCCAGTTGACCCGGGGGAGCCAAAAAAAAATGGTCTGATTGGTTGCCTAGGCCACCTCCACGTCATGGTCAATGCCCGTCAACGCATCATCGGGCCAGACCCGCTGGGAACTATCGATTTGGCTGTTTTCAGCGAGTCACCTTCCTCTTGTGCTCCCTAGATGCAAACAACGGTGCATGTTGCACGAGGGGATACAAGCATGGAGATGGTGCAAGCATGCGTTTGCAGCGAAAAAGATGGCGGGAGGAATTCGGCCGCCTACAGCGGCTTCCCTCATCCTATATCTACCCTGTCCCTCACCTCCAAAATCCAAAAAAAACCCCTTTCCATCCATTCAGCTCGAGTCACCGGTTGGATGGAGGTAAGTAGGTAGCATAAAAAAATCCTAACAACTAGAACGATATAGCCAAGCTCTATACGGATTTAAAGTAATGGAGGGATTCGATGTTCATACCCTTGAAGACCAAAAATCATTGACGTTCCAACAAACATTGACGATGTACTCGTACGGTGATGCCGACCTCAAGTCATGCAGACGTACAACCGACGAGCTCTACAACTGGCAGAACCTCCGCAAATCTACACACATCCGGTGTAAATGACGTCTCATGGGCTCCAGTCTAGTAAAAAAGTGGAATAAGATTGATCCAGACCGAAGATCCAGCAACATGATGGCATGTGTATGGTGGAGAACTCTAACCCCATATGCACGTTCCAATATTACAGAACTGAGGGGAGAGAGATAAGAAGATACAGAGAGAGGCAAATGCGAATGGGATGAATGAGGGGATGGGGCTCCCCTCCTTTATATAGGCCAAGGGGGAGGGGGAGGTGCCATCTAGGGCGCCTCCACCTAGGGAGGGGCCCACCCTAGGGCGCCGCCGCCCCCTTACCCTAGTCGCGCGCCTATGCCCCTCCTTGGGCCGCCGACCTCCTGGGGTGTGGGGCAGCCCCCTAGTAGGCTACCACATGGTGGCCCTTTAGGGGTTAGCCATATATATTTTAATATTTTAATATTTAATTGTTTTAATTAAATACTAAAAACGTATTATTTAGTCTCTGAACAATTCATCGACTCTGAAACCTTTCTGACATCTCTCCACAACACTTCCGGCGTTCTCCCTCTCAATTCTCCAACGGTCTCGAATCAAACCTTAAGCATTGTATACCCTTAAGCATGCCACCCTACGGTTCGGGAATGCGTATACATGATCGAGACACCTCTACGATCAATAACTAACAACGGGATGTGGAAACCCATGATGGTACCTATGCATTCCAAAAATTAACTTTATTGCTTGAACCTTAAACGTTGAGTCCTAATCCCTTTGTTACATGATAATTAGTCTGTCCAAGATATGACCTTCGTTATCTTTATACCTAGTTTGACCTTGTTACCGACAAACATATATACTCGTTCCCGTGATATTACATTCTCGTGACCAAGTCACATGCTTCCAAGCTTCGTAGATGTAATCTCACCGAGTGGCCCTAGAGTTTCTATCTATCATACGGATGGGCAAATCCTGATTTTGATGCATACGCCTCAAACTATTCCTTTGGGATACCTGAGAGACACCTTTATGATCACCCTATTACGGCGTGATGGTTGATGCAGTCAAAGCTCCCACTAGTGATAGTGATTAGATATGATATCACGTTCAAAGGATTAGGTTAGCACATTTTCCTAGTTATCACTATGTGAAACTTTGTGACTAGATCTCATTACAATACTTTATGTTGAGTGTGTGTCCATCACATCATTCACCTAATGACATGACCCCATTGGTGACTGACATAAATATTCATGATTAGGAAAACTTGATCATCAGTTGACCAATAGGCTAGTTGACTAGAGGTTACTAGGGAGTTGATTTGTTTACATACTACACGTGTACTAATGTTTACTAGGGACTCTGAGGGCCAAACTGACCATGCACTCATGTTTTTAGATCTAAAACAACTGATTCTTTCTAAATAGTTTTTATACATGAATATCTGTCAAAAGAATCATCTCTTCCTTTTCCTCACTTGGTGAGATATTTTTTCAAATCGGGTTGAGCCACAGCACAATGCATTTTGTACTAACGAGTAGATGAACGCTAAAACATTCAATCCCTATTTATCCCAAAATCTTTCAATTCGGCCTTTTCGAGGTCAGGGTAGTGCTGACCATGGACAAACAAAATTTAAGAAATAAGCCCATGGAGAAGAGTCCATGGGGTGTAGCCCAAAATCTTTTAATTCGGCCTTTTGGGCATTTCCTCTCTCCTCTAAAATAAATCTCCACCTACCCATGTTTTAAGGAACTACTCTATTATGTAGTATTTTATAAATTGAGATACCAGGAGCACTACCTTTTTATTTTAACGGATATTAAGATGCACATAAAAAATCATTTAAAAAAGACTAATACATAAGATACAATTACTATAAAGGGTTTAATGATATAATTTCATAAATTCTCTTTGGCATAATGGCAATGCACTCAGTTAACATGTAATGAAGTCTCGATTTCGAATACTCTATGCTCTATGCGTACATATTTTATTTTCTTTTCAACATTTTTATTATATCAACATTACTTCGGGGACTCACTAGCCAGATCATACACGGTTGTATCGAGATATGTTAAGAAGGTCAAAGTAACGGACGCGATAAAAAAAATCCAACATAGACATGTTCTTGTACAAAGATGCTGACATCGAGGACATCGAGCAACGTTGTGCAAAATGGCCGTCACGATAGGAAAAAAGAAGATCAAGATAGACACATTTCTTGTCCAGAGAGGCTGACATTAGGGAACCAACAGCGAGACCGCATCAAGAAACGTTATCAAGGTCAAATCGTCGGACGTAACCGAGAAACATTTCCAACATACACATATTTCCTGTACAGAGAAGGCTGACATGAGAGACCCAGCCGCCTGATCAAACGGCTGATGCATCGAGCAATGCTGCCAAGGTTAAAACATAGATGCGTGAGTGAAAAATATTCCATCATACACACGATACTTCTAATGATTTTCTGACATGTGGGGCTAAGCAGTGTGACTAAACGACAGATGCATCGAGCAACCTTATCAAGTTTGAATAAGGGAAGTGCAAGTAAAGAAAAATATTAATTCCATCATACACATGATTCTTCTAATGAGAGGCGGACATAGTGGACCAATCAGCCTGACTAAACGACAGATGCATCGAACAACGTTATCGAGGTCAAATCAGGGAGGCACGACCGAAAAGTATGGTCCGCTAGAGACACTGACATCCAGGACCCACACGCCCCAAAAGATTTCGGTGAATCAACATCTTACTTCTGCCATGTGTCGGTCGAGTTTCTTCCACGTTTTTAGAGATTTCGTCATAGTAGAGGGCCGCGAAAATGGATTTTTTTCCAACGGCCACAGTCAAGCGAATGAAATCGTCGTAGAAGTTGCACCTTCTACGACACGACGGACCAAACTGTCGTGGATTGATAAATTTCTTATAGTGAGATGTGAGTCTATCGATAGTTAGGAGAAGTACCTCGTCGACAACTTTCCTCCAACGAATACCTTCATCGAGCTGACATTTACGATGACGCATATTGAGATACATAATATGCTATGTTTTCACTTACCATGCTTTCTTCATTTCCTATTGTATTCGTATTGTGTGATGGTGCTCTATTTAACATAAAGATACCTAACTTTTACATCTTAGAAACTACTGTTGAAAATGGTTTTCTCTTCATATTTCTCAGAAAGGCTGGGTTGGAATACACATTGGATCAAGAGGTGGCGTTAGCACCATTTTGTACAAGACAATGCTAGATGACCACACCGTCTTCAACACGCAGGGGTGGAAGAAAAGATCTTCAAGCTGAAGATCTGACTGTTGGACAAGACATTATCCCACTGGTAGGGGCCCCTCACATTGTAACCTTCAGATGATGCTCGTCATCAATATCATCATTCCTAATAACCAACCATTGTCAGATTTGAAGTCGTACTCAGAGTGATAGTTTGTCTCATGATGTTTTGTTAAGAACATGTGTAGTGATACAACTTGGTAGTGTGATTCTTGTTTTAAATTGTTTGTTAATGTGGTGAACCAACTTGTTTATTTCCTGTTGTCTCTGATATTATTTCTTCTTTATTTTGCATATTTGGCTATTTTTTAATTATCGTATTTCTACTAGTAGTGTTGAACTAATATAAACGCCACAAATGTTCTAGCTACTAGCGGCGCTCACATCACACATCACTAGTATGGTAGTTACCCGTGGCGTTTAGAAAACACGCCACCAGTATAAAATTTATTGGTGGCGTTGGATGACACAATACTAGTGGAGGTTACCAGTGGTGTGAGATTGATGGCGTACAGATTGAATGCCACCAGCCGCTATTTACAAATATACTAGTAAGGCTTTTCTTACTAGTGCTATCCCAGTAGGAATTTGAACACAAATCACTTACTATGTACGTGAGCTAACCATAGTGAAAAGCGGTTATCAACTTTTTTATACTGATCTTTTTTACCTTTTCTGATTAAAATTTTAAATTATACATCTTAAATATCAGCATTGGCATATTCTACATAACATTTTCTTATTTTATCTTACATAGTTAACAGAATAATGTAATAATTAAATACAATGATTATCGGGATATGGTTCTAGCATTTATCATTACAATAGCCCTTATGTCAAACTTTATTTTATCATGCAAATTATGCAAATATTTCAATTTTATTTCCAATATTTTGAAAGAATCTTCCATGGATCTAAGCGATGAAAGAAAATAAGAGGACAAAACAACATTTCTCTAGGGACTAATTCCTGTTAATCGGTTGTATAGCATTTTATTGTGTTTATATAGGTATTAGCCTTATTTTTGTATATGTAGGTATATTACAAGAGTTTAAATGACAAGATTAGCTTCGCCCTCCAATCCATAATAACTATCACCGATTTAGTACAAATTTGTACTAAATTGGTAACACTTATTATGAGAGGAGATACTAGTAAATTTTCTCAGGTAAGATTAAACCTATAACTAAATATGTAACTGTATGGTGTATGGGGTGTCGGCTAGTGCCACTCTCTTTTGAATACTCTCTTGTGGGTTTGTCATAGGCTTGGGTGGTCAGTTCGTCCAACGACTTTCCCGCTTTATACATTTACTTCTCCTCGGATTGACGTTTTTATCTTGCAGCCTATATTAATTCTTTTTCGAAAATCTTTTTTTGCCAATGGTTAAATTAAGATACTTCTAAGTAGACCCATACTACTTCTAGGACTAGTTATAGTGGGACTATGGGAGTAGCATAGCTACTAACATGCATATTCATGCAATGTCAACTAAGAAAAGTGATAGCATAATACGTTATCTAATATTACATATAACAATACAAAATGAGTCTACAACCTAAGAGCATTACTAGTAGAACCCGTAAATACCAAAATTGTAAACATGTCTATAGGGCACGGTAAACCTTTTTATGGGTCGAGAAACTGTTGGTGCGGAACATTCTATTTTACAGGTTTGGTTTGCGGGCTCTGTTCCGTGCCAGCAGCCTCTCGACCTGTAAAACAAGGTTTTGGATAGATTTCATATGGAAAATATAAAACACTATGAAGAAATACAGGAACAACAGTCGATCATAAAAGACGAATACTAGTTTTGAGCACACAATAATTATCCAAGTTATTACAACAATGTTTCAACAAAATTACAATAATAGTTTGAATCAAATAATCAAACATATAAACAAATATTTCCGAATGGTTCATATCACACATACATGAAGAAAAACAAGGGTAGATCATGCGCGAGAGGCATGCAACTGCTAGTGGTGTTGGATGAGGTCATTGGCGAGTTGTGCATGAGTTACCCCATCTTTAATCTGTCGATGCCTTTCAAGAAAAGCTTCTATGCGATTGGGATTCCTTTCGGGTCATACTCGGGTGCCAACATTGTCATAGAAACACGGCAAGTTCAACCCTTTCTCATACTCGATGATAATTTTGTGGAGAATCACACAACAAGTTATGACGTTCACAAGGTTTTTTTTGTCCCAAAACCGAGAAAGACCTCGAATAATTGCAAACCTGGTTTGTAAAACACCAAAAACTCTCTCAATGTCCTTGCAACATGTCTCTTTTCCTTTGGCAAATATAGCTTCTATTTTTGTTTGTTGATATTTAATGGACTTCACAAAAGTTTCCCATTCAAGATAGATGCCATCTGCTAGATAGTATCCCATTGTATATTCACGATTCATGACTTTGTAATTACAAGTGGGTGCATCTCCGGCTGCTAGTCTTGAAAATAAATGAGATCTATGCAAGACGTTGATATCATTGAGTGTTTCCGGCAAACCAAAAAAAGAATGCCAAATTCAAAAATCTCGTGTTGCTGATACGTCCAAAACGTATCTACTTTTCCGAACACTTTTGCTATTGTTTCTCCTCTATACTTGTGTGATTTGGATACAACTAATGCAGACTGACGCTGTTTTCAGCAGAATTGCCTTGGTGTCTACTTTTTGTGCAGAAAATCAACTATCAAGAAAATCCCCGGAAAATATGCCAAAAATCCTATTTCACCCGAAGACTCCAGGAGCCAGAATACGAGACGGAGAAGAGCCAGGGGGTGGCTACACCACCACTGGCCAGGCGAGCCAGCGCGCCGAGGTGGTGTGGGCCCCCCAGGCACCCGCTCAGCCTCTCTCTTCGCCTATAAGGAGCCTTCTGACCTAAAAAGTTCGGGGGGTTCGACGTTTTTCCAGAAGGAGTTCCGCTCCGCCGCCACCACCAGATTCCACGAAACAGCACCAGAAACTCTGTTCGGCACCTGCCGACGGGAATTAGAGGAGATCATCGCCATCATCATCACCATCGCTTCTCCATCGACCATCCATGTTTCCCCCATCTATGAGTGAGTAATCCCCCGCTGTAGGCTATGGGGATGGTAGGAATTGGATGAGATTGTTCATGTAATGGCATCAGATTGTTAGGGCATGGTGCCTAGTATCTTTTATTAGTGCTTTATGACTTTGTTGCGACTTGTTGTGCTTAATGCTTGTCACTAGGGCCCGAGTGCCATGATTTCAGATCTGAACATATTATTGATTCATTATGATAGTACTGTTTTTGGTCTTATCTGCAAGTTGTATACACACATTGTTGTCCGGAACCAATGGCCCCGAAGTGACAGAAATCGGGATAACCGAAGGAATGACTTTGATGTGAGGATCACATGTGTTCCGAGTGTTAATGCTTTGCTTGATTGCTCTATTAAAAGGAGCACCTTAATTGCCGATAGTTCCCTAGAGGCCGCTGCAAAGCAATTTGGCGGGAAAAAAGATGTTGTGCAAGTTTTCATTGCGAGCACGTATGACTATATATGGAACACATGCCTAGGATTGTCTAGTACTTGGATGCTTTATCTTATTTATCTGCAATTGACCTATGTTCTGATTGCTATTTGAATTGTCTTGTCCATGCAACGCCCGTCCATCCATCCCTATGCCTACCGCACTCGAATTCCACTGTTTACTGCTTTTGTTACTACTGTCTTTGCTTTACTACTGCTGTTACTTTACTATTCCTACTACAAAATTGTTGCTACTGATAAACTGCTGTGAGCAAGATTGTTTCCAGGTGCAGCTGAATTGACAACTCAGTTGTTAAGGCTTATAAATATTCTTTGGCTCCCCTTGTGTCGAATCAATAAATTGGGTTTCACTTCCCTCGAAAATACTGCGATACGCCCCCTATACTTGTGGGTCATCAAGACTATTTTCTGGCGCCGTTGCCGGGAAGCATAGCTTTATTTATCAAGTTCACTTGGATTCTCTATTGTTCGTTGCTATCCATCCATCATGGGTAAGTCTCGTGATGGCAAGGTTCCTATTTTACCATCCACTACAAGAAGATGTACGGTTCTGAACACCTCTGCTGCTCTTGATTCACCATCTGTTATAAGTAAGCTCGTTACACCACCACATACACATGCTACGCACACTGCTACTACTGCTAAATCTGAAACTTCTGATGCTTATGATGCTGCTTCTACTATGCTTGATAAGAGTGGTTCATTAGGTCCTTTCCTAGATGCTACGATTGCTAGAACTATAGCTGGAAATACCGAAACTCCTAATGAAGACACTACCACACCTGTTAGCTCACCTGAGTCTAGTGAGAGTTATGATATTGAAGATGGTTATGTTGAGATGATCGATGAATTTATTAAAGAATGTAAGAACACCCATGATAGGAGCGCTGCTAAGAGTCTCCTTGAGAGGCGTACTATTAGAACCAAATTGTCTCCTATTGCTAAGTTTGCTGCTTCTCCCATAAACATTATAGATGAAGATTATGATTTCTCTCTCGATCTATCTTACATATCTATTATCGAGAAAGAACCTTTTTGTGGGACTAAGAATGAAAGTGCGATAGCACATATGAATGAGCTTTCTACCATGAGTGGCTTGTTTTCTGATGATATTAAGATGCGTACTTACTTTGTTGCTAATATTTTCCCTTTTTCACTGAAAGGAGAAGCTAAAACTTGGTTTAGTAATTTACCTCCTGGATCTATTGATAGCCCTGAGTGCTTGATTAGTACTTTCCTGCAGAAATATTTTCCTCCGATTAGACATGCTATTTTGCAGAACTTTTGATTTTAAGCAGGAGAAAAGAGGTATTGCCTGACTCTTGGGCAAGGTTTTGTGCTTTGATTCATGCACAGGCTAGAAGTCCATTACCTAAGAATGAGCTTCTTGATATATTTTATAATGGACTAACCGAAGAATCTAGGACATACCTAGATAGTTGTGCTGATTGTGTTTTTAGGAATAGGACTCCTAAGGAAGCTGAGGAATTAATGGCTAAAATAAGCAAGAATTATGAAGATTGGACTCCTCCTAAACAAGCTATACTTGAAGTAATTGTACCTGAACCATCTATTCCCGTGCCTATTCCAACATCAAAGAAGAGGGGAGTTATTGAATTAAATGATGAAGTGATGAAGGAAGCTAAGAAATGTCTTAAGGAGAAGGGAATTAAAGCTGCAGATGTCAAGAATTTACCTCCTATAGAAGAATTATGTAAGCCTATTCCCTACTCATCCACTATTGAGGTACACTCTCTCCAACACTTTGATGAAGGTGATATCCCTTACTCTAAACCTCCTGATCAATGCTTAGAAGAATTTGATATCTTTATTGATAAGCAAGATAACTTTAATAAAAGGGTGCAAAATCATCTAATGGAAAACACTAGAGCTATTGTTGAGTTAAACGATATTGTGGAAACAACCTCTAATGATGTTAAAATGATTGTTAAACACTTTCAAATGGTTCAAACTCAAATAGATCAACTCGTTAAAGTGCAAAACAACTTGCTAGTTAATGCTGCTAAAGAAAAACATGCTTATGAAATTAGAACTAGAAGTGGTGCTGCTACCCAGGATCCTCTATATCTTGAGGGGCATCCCAAAAGAATTGAGCAGGATTCTCAACAAGCTGAAAATAGTGGTTCTACTCGTAAGAAAAGGAAAAAGAAACATAAAACTGTTGTAGAACCCTCTGAACCTGCTATAGATCCTAATAGTATATCTATCTCTGATGCTAAAACTGAAAGTGGTAATGAAGAAAATGTTGTTCCTAATGAAGAAAAAGTTGAAGAAGAACCTGAAAACCACACTAAGAATACTAAATACACCAAAGAAGATTTTATTGCTAAGAAACATGGTAGTGAAAGAGAACCTTGGGTCCAAAAACCTATGCCTTTCCCTGATAAGAAACACAAGTCAAAGGAAGATGAACACTATAATAAGTTTTGTGAGTGGATGAAGCCTTTATTCTTGCAAATTCCTTTGGTGATGCTATTAAATTGCCTCCTTACTCAAAGTATATGAAGGACATTGTCTCGAATAAAAGGAAGATCCCCAATGAAGAAATTTCTACTTTGCTTGCTAATTATTCCTTCAATGGTAAGGTTCCTAAGAAACTTGGAGACCCAGGGATTCCAACTATCCCTTGCTCTATTAAGAACAGTTATGTTAAAACTGCTTTGTGTGATTTGGGAGCTGGAGTTAGTGTTATGCCTTTCTCTCTCTATAAGAGGCTTCAGCTTGAAAAATTGATACCAACTGATATATCTTTGCAAATGGCTGATAAATCTACCACTATTCCTGTGGGTATATGTGAGGATGTACCTGTTCAGGTGGCTCACAATTGCTTGATATTAACTGATTTTGTTGTGCTTGAAATGCCCGAAGATGATAATATGTCTATTATTCTTGGGAGACCTTTTGTTAATACTGCAGGAGCTGTTATTAATTGTAATCAAGGAAAGGTGACCTTCAATGTTAATGACAAGGAACATACTGTCTATTTCCCCCAATAAGATTGAAAGGACTTATGGTTTGAATTCAATTGAACATGTTGAAGGCATTCAAGTTGGAGAAATATATTGTCCCATACCAAGAGAAAAATTTGAAACTATTATGATTGGGACCATTGCTATCAAGGTTGAGGTAACATAATCATTAGTGGAGTACAAAGTTTTGTCTCATATGCAATTGTTTTGGTAGCAAGACTTGATCAACCTTGTTAACAAAAGGATTCCATTGAACAAAACAATGTTTTCATTATGATTATCTCCGTTTATTTCTATCCTTTGCATTTTAGTTTTTGCTTTCATTTAGTTTTATTTTTGTTGTTAGTTGCTTGCATGTTTGAACTTCTGTAGTTCTAGCCTTGTTTTTTCCTTGCATCATGTTTCCAAAAGAAAAAAAATTCTGTCTGTCAGAAAAACCATTCTTCTATTTCTGAAAATTGCCTAAAAATAAAGTGTCTCAAAAAATTCCAGAAAATCCATATTAAATTTTTACGTGAAAAAAGGGGCAGAGGAGTACCTGGGAGGTACCAGGGGGGCCCACCAGGCAGGCACACCACATGGTGGCGCGACCAGCCTTGGGTGGTGCCATGCCCTGGTGTGGGCCACACCTGGCCCCCCACTAACTCTCTCACCTGCCACTTTCTTCTCTCTCCCGAGTAAGCTCCAGTTCATTTCTCAAAATCGCGTTCTTGATGTGCTTGCTCTCGATTTTTTTCGATCTCCTTGCTCAGCCCATCTTTCTTGCTGAAATTTGAAGCATTTGTTCCCTGAATACCAAGCATGAACAACCATACTTTTGGAGAGATATTTGAGAGTGATGCACCTAGGAGGTCGAGGCCCTCGAGGACAGCCTCTCAAGCTAGGCCATCATACAATGAAGATCTCATTGCAACTCGTATTGGTAGTGAAAGGGATGATGGGGATGCTCACCCATCCTCTTTTCCTTGTTTTACTTTCTTACAAGCTGCAGGTATTCTTGATGATTTCTTGCTACTGATTGAGAGGGTTGGTTTGACCTCATATATGCAAGATGAGAGCGCGTAATACGCTATGCTCACCAAAACTTTTGTTGAGAGCTTCACGTTTACTAACACACCCTATCAGTCTACTGTCTCTTTCAAAATCTATAATCTGCCCTTCACCATGCCTTTCGAGAGATTTTGCAGTATTGTAGGTGTGCGCATGACAGGAACCATGAAGAAAATTCAAGGGTGACCCGCTGATTTGTTGGAGCTTTACCGAGGGGTTGCCAATGATGATGACCGCGTGGCGCAGCGCGGAAAGATAAGAAATATCCAACTCCCTTCTCTTAGATACTTTGCATATTATCTTGCTACTAGTGTACTTGGTAGGGAGAACACAAGTAATATCTCCAACTATCACTTAGCATTCCTTGCTGCTGCGCTTAACAATGATACTCGGTACAATCTTGGCTCGCTTATTGCTCGCCGCCTAGCTGCTAGGGGGCCTATCTATGGGGGCATCATTGCCTCGCGTATAGTCAATGCATTAGGTCTTTCAGTGGATCCCTATGATGCTATGCTGGCACCACAGAGGCTTGACCTTGTTGCCATGAAAACTCATCACTTTGTCACTGCTACCTCTAATTTGAACAATCTAGTATATAGGATGCTTTTCACTGACGGGGATGAAAGGGTGACGAGGGTTTAACTCATCAATGCCCATTGTTATGGACTTGGGTTTTGGAGAAGGAGGGAGCGCTGGACACATCTATCGGCTAGCAAACAAGCACACAGGGGACAAAGGATTTACCCAGGTTCAGGCCTCGTAGAGGTCCCTACTCCTGCGTGTCTACTCGTGGAATTATCGAAGGAGTCGAAAGTTACAATGGTGCGCAGATGCAATCTGGCGAGGGTTGTGAAAACTAGGGTTGCGTGTGTCCTTCTCGCCGCCCCCTCCTAGCCTTTATATAGATAGGCTAGGTCTCGGGTAGCAGGTCGAGTCGGTTACAAGTTAGGGTTTTCCCCTTCAAACTTTCTATCTTTAGATTCTTCTTGTTCTTCAAGCAATCGAGAGTCCGTAGGTCACTCGAGTCCTTTCATCCGGGCCTTGGCGACACCGTGGGCCTGTACGTATTTGGATCGTATATACCAAGCTCGAGCACCTGTAGGGTATACCCATGTCAGTAGCCCCCGAGTGTCCAGTGGAATCGTAGATTCGACTGGGGACTTTTTGAAGTCTTCGAGTGCTTGATTGAGTACATTTCGACTGCTTTTATTTGTGTCATAGGGATTGTTGATATACGTGCCTGATATAACCGAAGTACCGGTATCAGTTAACCACCTTAGGGTGAAACAACGCAATCTACTCGAACTCGAGTCCCCGGACTCGAATCCGGAAAAATCTTTGGCGTAATTCGACTTAGGAGCGAGAGGTCTTCTGAGTCGAATTCAGTTATCTGGTGTGAGCACTCGACGCGTCCGTCAAGGCATGCTCATCGTGCCTGTAGGCACGGATATATTTCTGGTAGTGCGCAGCTAGATGCGTTGCCAGGCCTTATTCAGGTCTTACCTTCACGCTATAAGCGTGGCATCCGAATTTTATCATCGCGGAGACGATTCGGGCGACCCAGGGGACGTAGTCTCTTTGTAGGGAAAAATTATGAGGCGGTGTCGCCATGAGGTGCGAGTGCGGACGTTATCCATACACAATTTTCTGTGCAAATAATCATAGGGTGCGCGACCAGCTATCCTATGAAGTAACCGAGTGCTGGTTGAGTCGAAGACTCGTGAGGACTAAATAATGTTCGACTACCGTCGTCTTTTGATTCTTGTTTCTTTGATCAAAATTTTCAGCGCTCCCTATGGGAGTAACCCATGTCCATAGTCGAATTGTATTTGAATGGTTTGGGTTTGCTTTTGATTGTCCTTGTTCTGCAAAAGAAAAGAAAATCGTAGGGTGCTTGTGACCGCCTCCTATGGGAGTAGCCCCCGAGTGCTTGGTGGAGTCGAAGACTCCAGCAAGGACTAAAGTAGTCAAATTTTTCCACTACATAGCTTTGATGACGTCAGTACTGACGCTTGTATGACCTCAGTTGCCCGCGTGAGCGAGTTTGACGGGACGTGACGAGCGGTGGGTCCCACTTCCTGACTATGATTTGACTGGGTGTGCGTAATCTTTTATTTTAACTGCACCTCCTCGATTTCCGCGCGTAATGGGAGTAGTGGAGGGACGGTTCGCGCTCCCCCTTCTCCACATGTCCAACACGATGTGTGCCACGCGTCCAGTAGGGTTTTTCTGAGCCGTTGGATTGCATGTTCTAGGGGTTAAGTAGCGATGCTACGGCGGTAATTTCCCATCTGCGCTCTTTCTTCCTTGCTGCCATCGCCATTGCTACTGCTTTGCTGCTTTTTCTTGCGCTTGTTTCCTCCACAACACTGGACCACCTCCGCTTGTTTCCGAGCTACTTTCTGCGCTCGCATCGCCGCCGTTCAATGGGGAAGAAGAAAGGAGGTGTTGTTGCTGATTCCGCGGCCATCGTCGCCGCAGCAAACAAGAAGGGTGGCTCCGCTGCTGCGGGCACCAGCGCCGCTGCCGGCGGGAAGAAGAAGGTCACGGGCACCCGCATGACAAATGGTGCATGGCGCCCTTCCATCATCAAGGCGTCGGATCTCCGTCTTCTTCGCCAAGACGGAGTTATCTCCAGCGATCGCCCGATCTGTAGCGTCCCCAGCGGTGAGACCATTCCTGCTCCTCCCGCTGGTTTTCGAGTGATGTTTCTTGCATTCGTCATTCGCAGTCTTACCTTGCCTCTCCACCCCTTTCTTAGGGGTCTTCTTTGTTTCTACGGGCTCCAGCTCCATCAGCTGTCCCCAAATTCGATCCTCCACATCACCTGCTTCATCACTCTTTGCGAGTGCTGGCTCGGAATCGAGCCACACTTTGGTCTTTTCAAGCGCATATTTAAATTGAAGCGTCAGTCCGCATCTGGCTCTTTAGTTTATGACGCAGGTGGTTGAGGAATCCACGTCGACCCATCCGCCACCTACTTTGACATCAAGCTCACCAAGTCCGTCCAGGGATGGAGGGACAAATGGTTCTATGTCCGCGATCAGAAGTCCAAAGATGAGCACTTTGGACTCGCGCCCTTCGATCCCGCGACTCCCTGCAAGAAGATGCGTTCCTGGAAGATTGTAGTTATGCCTGGCGAACTCGCGGAGACAGACGTGCGGTATCAACGCGTCTGCGACCTCGAGAGTCGCATAGGCGCAGAAGAGGGAGGCTGCGCCCTTATCCGAACCTAGCTGCACCGTCGCGTCTAACCCCTTCAAGCCAGAGTTCATCCCATGTTTCAATGGGCTGGCGCTGATGATGCCACTCGCGTGTCTGCCGATGGCATGTCCGCGAGTGAGGTGGATAAGAGGGTTCGACTGGTCACAAAGTACACTGGCAAGGATGTGCTTCCAAGTGAGCCAGTTGTTCCTCCTTTTGATGCTTCAAATCCTCCTCCTGAGGTACAGTTGTACTCTGTGATTATTTTCTCGATTGCTTTTACATTGCTTACTTGTTCTTTTGCTGATCTTGTGTCATGTCTATGCGAGTTGGGCGGTGTCGCCTTGTATGCCCCTCTCCACGAGGGATTATTCTCATGAAGCTTTGGAAGAGACGATGCGAGTCGGTGTCCCTTCTGATGTGGAAGAGGAAGCCCCCGAGTCCGAGAGCCCGAATACTCGCCAGCGTTCGCGCAGCAAGGATTCCGATGCATCGTCTCCTTCGACTCCACAAGGCACGACTATTGGCACGGAGTCGCCAATTCCCGCCGTTCCTGTGAGAGCTGTGGCACCATCTTCTCGCAAGAAGATGCGATTGCCTAAGGAGTCTTCGTCGGAGTCGGTGGAGGCCACGCTTGATTTTGACAAGTTTGACTGGTAAGTTTTCGAGTTCATTTGTTCTTCTCTGTTTTCTTCTTGTTGGCTTTGCCCTGGAGTTTGCCATTTCTCAATGTGGATTTTGTCTTGTAGTCAAGAGGCGTCGTCATCTTCTGGCGACGTCGATTTTTTGAAGGAATCAGGAGTCGCGACCTCAAGGTCCAAGGAAGAGGTCGAGCGCGCTCCTTCCCCTCCGGTGGCGGCCCACTCCGGGCACAATTCTTCGAGCTCTCCTCACGTAGGGGAGCATCGAATGGTTGCTCGGATGACGGTACATCAAACCTCTTCGGAGTCGTTGGAGGATCATGTAAGTATATCTTTCCTTCTTTTTAGTGTGGCAGTCGACGTTATCCGCTGCTTTCGCTGATTCCTTGTTTGTGCGACAGCTCCTTGTAAAGGAAGCCGCGCAAGTGGCAGAGCAGGTGATGGCGATGGGTCACCAGCATGCAATGCTGGAGACGCGTCACCGCATGGTCGAAAGTGAGTGTTCTACACTTATTCTTTTTCGTCTTCTCCTTTTTTGGTATAGTCGACTGATAGTCAACTTTTGATTGCCGTGTAGCTGAACATAACGCTTTACTGCGCAACGTTGCCACCTTAGAGAAAACGCTTGTCGCGGCTGTGAAGGGTCGCGACGAGGCACTCGCAGCTCGTGACGAGGCACATAAGCGTGAAGAGGATCTGCATGCCTGCTTTGCGGCCAGGGAAAAGTTGTTCGAAGAACAACTGTTCTCAGTCGCCAAGGCTCTCTCAGGTACCTTTTACTTGTGGATATTGTTGTCCTTCTCTACCCTTAGTGTTTTTTGCTAATAGCGCTGAAGTTTTTGATCCATGCATGAGTTCATGTGTAGATGCTGGCTGTCGTGGTGGTGTCACGGCAGATGCCATGGATAGGCTAAAGGTGGGGACTAATAGCACTAGGGGAATCCAGGGAGGGATAGTGAGGTGATTCCTCACACGGAAGGTTTGTATTTGATTCACTTCACAGATTACAAGTGCTCCTCGAGCTGTATTGGAGAGAGTAGGAAGAAGGTACTCTCTTACTCTCCCCGCTAGCTAGCCCTCAGCAACCAAGTAAAACTAGCCTATAGAGATCAATACCGTAAATCTCTATCCAAATGAGACCAACCCCTTCTACAGAGGCCCTAGCCCCCTTATATAGGATTGGCTAGGTCTCTACTTAGGTCATACGTGGAGGCATATTCCAGGGAATATGCCTCCTCCCAAAATAGTAAGCCGACCGGGTTGCTTTCCCCCCGCGTCATCCATGCAGAGGCTACGTGAGCCTCTGCGGCGCCTGCGTCAGCCGACATTGGTGTCGTCACCTCTGTCGGCCACACCTCGGTGGTCCTGCCCCTGTGCGCTTCGCTCATGCTGTGCGTACCGGGGCTACTTTTGACCAGCGAGATACCTTCCTTCTCCTAGAAGCTTGCTATGACCCGGATCGTAGTTGATCCGGTCACACCTGTTCCTGCATACAAGTGAGATTCATCTATCCGGCTTACGGATTAAGTCGGATGAGACTCAGTTAGGTGGACATCCCCTGGTCCGGTTACCCCGAGGTTCGGCCTGCCTTGAGGTAACTCGGCCAGCACACGCTTTGACCTTGCCGTACCTCGGCTAACTCGGCCTTTATACCCCGGCGTGACCCTACCCGGGGGTATCCCCCCAACATTAGTCCCCGAAGCTGGTGCGGTCTTAGTAGCCTTAGCCGCTAAGGCCACAGCAGGTTCAATCTCTCCGAGCTTTGTGCTCCTTCTCCGAGTTACCTCTTATCTCGGATCTCATGGGTTTACTTTCCCTTGGCACATTTCAAGTTCACTTGCTGGCCGGGTTACCATAATCTCATCCGGGTTATCTTTCCTTCTCTCGTACGCTTTCCCACGTGGAGGCTAATCATTAGGTTGCCTCATTTTAAGGGCAGCCACGATGGCTGCGATAATTGTCGATTATCACTTTGTAGCGCCGCACGTCACGTCTAGCCTGTCTCCTCGTTAACTGCATTAATGCGTCGCGTCATGGGATCTGCTACACCCTGTGGTCTTCCGTGTGGCTCTTTGCTGATTGGTCCATCTGGTTTATACACGGCCACACCGTGTGGCATATCTGCATAACACGTCCTCGATGGAGCGTTTAAATAGGGGAGGGGTGCGCCCCTTGGGTTTTTTCCCACTTCTGCGCCCCTCTGCCTCTAGTTCTTCTTCTTCATCTTCTCCCGCGATAGCACCGCCGCCGCACTGCTTCCATACGCATCCGCGTCGCCGTCACCGCTGCGCAGCTCCTACCCCACGGGTCGCTGTCAATCTAGGCCGCTGCCCCCTACCGCCGCTAGCGACAGTGAGGGCAACGGACTCGAGATGACAGAAGAAGAGCTCGCCGTCGCCGAGCAGGAGATGGAGGAAGACGCTGCGACGGCGGACCGCGGTGCGTGGGCTGGATCCTGGGTCTGCCAGGATGACCTGGATTGGCTCTATCGCATCAGGCGCATCCCTGCAGGCGTCACTGCGCGCCTCGCCTCCGCCGAACTCGCCCCCTCACCCAATCCGGGTGAGTTTGTGGTGTTCTTGTCACACTTCCAGCGGGGGTTCGGTTTGCCCGTTAGCAATTTTTTCCATGATTGGTTGAACACCTATGAACTCCAGCCGCACCACCTTCCTGCCAATGCCATCACATATCTCTCTGCTTTCGCCTCCACGATCAAAGGCTATGCCGGATTATGGCCCACAAAGAAGCTATGGATCCGGTTCTTTCGCCTTCGTCGTAACGTAATTCCGAATGTCGATGTAGAGCCGGAGGACAAACAACTTACGCAGTTCGGCGCTGCGTCCATTTCTCCTCGGAGGCTCTCCGTCTTTCCTTGGGTTACCGGGCTGGATTCCTGCAAAGGATGGGCCTGGACCTTCTTTTATGTTCGGAATGACGACACTGAAGACCTGATCCGGCTTCGCCCTTATGCTCCGGGTCCTCCTAACCCGGAGTTGTGGGACATTATCCCCAAGAAGCCCACAGTCTTGGCCAACCAGGTCAACAAAAGGTTCACGGAGCTGAAGGACCTCGGGTTGCGCAACGAGGATGCCATGATCACATTCGTCCGCAACCGGATCTCCCCTCTCCAAAAACGCACTCACAAGGTGTGCCACATGAGCTGGGGCTGCGACCCCAACCGGACCTCATCTTTCGAGCTGAGCAACACAAAAATCTATCGCCGGGTCAAGGCCCTCTTCACCACCCACAAGGACTTCTCCTCTGAGTGGACGTGGGAAATTGAGCACTATTGCCGGGATAGGCTTCCTCCCGTGGTAAGCTTCGTGCCACAAACTTTCTCCAAATCAGATCTTATGTCGGTGCTGCTGTATCTTTAACTTTGTCGTCTTTTCTTTCCTTTAGCAATTCCTTCAGCAAACTATTAAGGATGGCACCGATCCCACCCTCAAATGTGCGCCTGACTGGGAGACCTCGGACGACGAAGAACCGGATCAGGAGATGTTCATCCCAATGGCCGACGCGACCAAGCGACCCACCGGTAAACTCTCTTCCATTAGAGATTGGCCCGACGATGAAGATGACTCGGATGTTGAGGTGATGGAAGCATTTGACACTGTCCCCCTTTCTTATGCTTTTCCGGCATCAGCTAACCCCGGTGGGCAGATCCATGAGGACCCTCCCCTTGCCGTGGGTGACCCTGTTCGGTTCTTGTCAAGAAGAAAGGAAGCCGCATCCACTTCATCCTCGGACCTTCTCAGCCAGCCAAAAGGCGAAAGAAGTCAGGGATAAGACGCCTCAAGCACGCAACCAAGGCCCCAGCACGAAGGGCTCGGAAGCCCAAGGAGCCGCTGACCTCGGATGCGTAAGTCTCTTTTTCCATCTGCCATTTACTTGTTCTTGCATTGTTATAGTTTCTCATCTGACATTATTTGATTCGGCAGAGCTGCGGTGGAGGTCCCCCAGAGTGGATCTAGCATTGCTTCGCCGCTCCGACTCAGCCCTTCTCCCCCTCGTGGCGACGATTCATGCCCGTTGAGCCCTATTCCGGAGGGTTCAGCTGCTGCTCTGGGTTCCAGCCCACCTCGTCAAGAGGGGGGCAACCTTGGAGCAGGGGAGACTGGCCCAGCCGAGGCTGCGGCATCCACCACTTCGTCTCCGCCGCAACCAGCTACTACCGAGTCTACTTTAGTACCTCCTGCGAAGAAGAAAACAACACCAGCAACAACTCCAGCACCAACAGCAAAAGCAGCAGCAGTAGCACCGAGAGCAGCGACAACGATGCCAAGCCCCTCCGCCTCGTCCGAGTATTCTCAGTCTCGGCGAGAAAGCACCCAGGCAGCTCCCAAGGGTAAATCTGCTGCAACAACGTCCTCCTCTCAGCAGCCCAAAGGCAAAAAGGCCCCTGACGCCACCAGGGCAGCGTCCGTCGAGGCTGGACAATGCACTCTCGCGTCCATGCTTTCCAAAAAGCCTCCAACACCGAAGGACGCCCCTGCCGAGCCAGCTAATGCGCAACAACTTGTCCTGCACACCAGCCCGGCCCTTGCTGAGGTTGAGAGGAGGGAAGCACATGCCAAGGGCTTGGTGGCGCCCCACATGCTCAGCGGCGAACGATACCCTCCGACCTTGATCGAGTTCATGAACAACTGGAACAAGGCGGAGTTTGTCTACAACGACGACCTCCCAGAGAAATTCGGTCCCGCCGAGTTTTCCGCTCAAATGAACACAACTTCTAAGGCAATTAACCTCGCGGGTCGGATGATGGAGGTACGTTACGTCCCCTTTTCCTTAGCATGTTGCATGTATTAGTGATATAACCATTAGTCCCCGAGCCTCCGGGGGAGTAAGTTGTTACTCGGCCGGATGCTCCTTAGAAAACTAACGTAGCTCCTTGACAATTTCAAATATGCACACACGTAGAGCCGGGTTAAGTTCCACTTGGTCCGGATCTTGTATACTTCGAATATGCATACACCTAGAGTCGGGTTGAGTTCCACTTGGCCTGGATCTTGTACACTTCGAATATGCACACACCTAGAGCCGGGTTAAGTTCCACTTGGCCTGGATCTTGTACACTTCGAATACCCGAATCTTGTACACTTCGAATATGCACACACCTAGAGCCGGGTTAAGTTCCGCTTGGCCTGGATCTTGTACACTTCGAATATGCACACACCTAGAGCCGGGTTAAGTTCCGCTTGGCCCGGATCTTGTACACTTCGAATATGCACACACCTAGAGCCGGGTTAAGTTCCACTTGGCCCGGATCTTGTACACTTTGAATATGCACACACCTAGAGCCGGGTTAAGTTCCACTTGCCCCGGATCTTGTATACTTCGAATATGCACACACCTAGAGCCGGGTTAAGTTCCACTTGGCCCGGATCTTGTACACTTCGAATATGCACACACCTAGAGACGGGTTAAGTTCCACTTGGCCTGGATCTTGTACACTTCGAATATGCATAAGGCTTAAGCTATATTTTTGTACTCTTTTCAGGTGACCACCAACCGCCGGAGCGCTGAGTTTCAGCGTCTCCCTGACACTCACAAAATGCTGCTCGCAAAGAATAATGCACATCTCGCTGAGCACAAGAAAAGGGGTAAGTTCTCCTCTTCACATTTTTCTGTTTTCCTTCATCTTTTTCTGCTGAACTAATCCATCATTCGGTTTTCGCAGCTGGGGTGGAGGCTGAGAACAAGCTTATGAGGAAGAATCTGGATCAGATCAAGGGTAAGTTACTTTTGCGCGACCTTGCTTTGCTTTCCATCTCCCTTCTTCCTTGGCTCGGCAAACATTCATACCTCGGCTTTGCCGGGTTAACAAACTATTTCAGTATCACTAGAAGATAGTGTGCCCGTGCCTGATATGATGCTGCATTTTCTCGAACAAGCAGGGCAGCATCAGGCCGAGCTCAAAAAGAAAGACGATGAGCTTGGCCTCCTCTGAACCAAGGATGACGAGATTGCCAAGCTAAAGGCAGAAATGAAGAAGCTGAAAGCACAACACCAATCCGAGCTTGAAAAGGCTGGCCAGGACTATACTGAAGAGCGCGAGCGCCTCAATCAAATTGCCAAGGACCGAGAACTTCTCCAGGAGACCGACGTCAAGCTTGAGTCGGCGAACGCTGAACTTGTGCAACTCCGCAAAAGACGTGATGACTGCACCAGGGAGTTGACCCGGATCCATAGCCATATTTTAGTAAGTTCCTTTCCCTTATCCGGCATATTTCTCCGGGTTACTTCACATGTCTCTTATTTACTTGCTTCTCTTGTCTCGTTTTCAGGCAAATTTCCGGAGGGCACTGCCATTGCGAGCGCCGTTGTTGCTAATTTCCGTCGAGATAGGGGTACTCCCGTTGCTCCTGACGGTGAAGACATTCCCTATGACATGGAGGACCTGTTGGTCAGCCTGTCATCTCGCTTGGAAATCATCAAGAACTATGGCAAGGATCTCCTTGACGTTGCAGTCCGAATCTTCAACACGTTTTGGCCTGCCGAAGACACTCCGGAGGGAACCGCAGCTCTTGCTGAAAAGTTGATGGAAATCGAGACACAACTCGACCTTTGGAGGGAGTCCGCTGGATGTGCCGCAGCTGAGACCGTTCTCCATTACGTACTTACGTGGTACGAGAAGATCGACCTCAACCTCTTACCGCGCCTGCGCACCGGATCCAAATGGACCAATGACCCGGAGTGGATAGCTCGGCGCCAGGCTTGCGCCCATAGCCTCATCGAATATGCTCCCATTCATGAATGGACTAAGGGTCCGAGCTTCCTGGAAGCCGCTGGTGACGAAAATGCTGAGAATGTTGAAGACGGCTCGGATGAGGATGAAGAGGGCGATGCCTCCGACATTGAAGACAGCGAATATGATGCCGAACTTCCTCCTCCTGCTGCTCCTTGAGTGAAAACACTTTAAAATTTATCAGATCCCTGGTATGCCGGGTGGAATTGTATCCAATACACATGTGATATTTTGCTACTAAGTTTTTATGCCAGATTAACTTGGGCGTAGTCTCCGAGTTTCATTTTCTTATTCGTCCAATCTTCTGGCTCGGTTCGTGTCTACCTTGATTCGGTTTTACGACTTACGAATCCGAGCTTCAAAAATTGTCTTAACAATACTTGGAAACTTTAGGCTTAGCTCAAAATAATTTAGCATAACAATTTGAAAGTAAATACAAGGTTAGTCCGAAAAACAAACGTCGGCTCGATTAAGTTCTTTTCCTTAGTCTTTTTCATGTGTTACGCAATTCCAAACTTGTTCTCTTGCTTTCCATGTAGCCAAATCTTGTTGGACAGCAGCAAGTCGAAGAGTTGGGTTTTTGGTGCTCACACACTACTAATCCGAGTTAAGTAGAACAACTTACTCCGGTGGCCTTTCAAATAATACAAGACAACAAACATTACTAAGGCAGTCCCCGAGTTACTGCTCGAGGTGCCAACATTTCATTGATAAGGTCATTGCCGGCATACATACCGACATATGAGAAGACTCGAATACATACACTTCTCTGCTAAGTGTAGAAAGGACGAAGTAGAGCTACATTCCATGGACGTTTAGATTCCTCGCCGGACCTGTCTGCCTTGTTCTTTTCCTGTGGCTTTGCATCGATAAGATAATAAAAATCATTGTGCAATGCTTTGCTCACAATGAATGGCCCTTCCCATGGGGGGATAACTTATGCATGCCAGTAGTACGTTGTACCAACCGGAGCACCAAATCGCCTTCCCGGAAAACTCGGGGGATTACTTTCCGGCTATGATAGCGTCGGAGATTTTGTTGATATATGGCAGACCTGGACAATGCCAATTCTCTCGCTTCTTCCAGCAGATCAACATCATTTTTCCGGGCTTCTTGCACTTCAGCTTCTGTGTATTGGGTGACCCTAGGCGAATCATGCTCTATGTCGGCTGCTAATACAGCTTCTGCCCCATATACCAGAAAGAATGGTGTATAGCCTGCTGATCGATTCGGAGTTGTTCTTAAACTCCACAGTATTGCTGGTAGTTCTTCTATCCAGCACCCCGCTGATCTTTGCAGCGGCTCAATGAGCCGCGGTTTTATCCCGCACAGTACTAATCCGTTGGATCTTTCCACTTGTCCGTCGATGCGGGATGAGCTACCGAGGCAACGTCTAGCCGGATCTTCTTATCCCGGCAGAATTGCGCAAATGCTCCTTCAGCAAAATTTGTGCCATTATCAGTTATGATACTGTGAGGATAACCGTATCTCAACATGATGTCTTTGAGAAATGTTACGGCCATAGCTCCATCACACTTTCTTATTGGCTTCACTTTAATCCATTTTGTAAACTTATCCACCATGACCAAAATGTGAGTCATATCCCCCCTTGCTGGTTTGAACGGGCCAACCATATCCAAACACCATACAGCAAATGGCCATGTGATTGGTATGGTCTTGAGTTCCGACATAGGCATATGTGTCTTGGTAGCATACCTCTGACAACCATTGCATTTTCTCACCAGATCTTCTGCTTGTTCTAAGGCACTTGGCCAGTAGAATCCATGCCGGAAAGCTTTTGCCACTAAGGCTCGGGACGAGGCATGATGCCCGCACTCCTCTTGATGTATATCTCGGAGGATGTCAAGCCCTTCTTCCGGATCAATGCATCGCTAGAGGACATTGGTCACACTCCTTTTGTATAGCTCGGAATTTATGATTGTGTATGCCTTTGCTCTCCTCTGAGTTTGCCTGGATAACACCTCCTTAGTGGATAACGTTCCCTCTTTCAGGAATTTAAATATAGGCAGTGCCCAAGCTGGTATTGCTCGTACAGGGAACACATCCTCATCAATTTCCATCTGATCCACCGGCATAACTTCAATTGGATCACGCTGAGCAGTCCCTGGGTCCTGCGAGGCAGTCCCCAGGTTCGCTGAGGCAGTCCCCGGGTTTCACGCACCACCTCCCATGTCAACGTCCATAGGGACAGCTCCGGATTCTGTATCCTCTGGGACGTAAATCGAGTCGGTTTCTGGGGACGGTCTGATAGATGGTTTTCTGAGGTGCTCTAATGCTACACCTGGTGGAATTGCTTGTCGGGTTGATCCGAGCTTCGATAGCATGTCGATAGCCTCATTTTCTGCCCGGGGTACATGACGAAATTCACATCCCTCAAAATAACCAGATATTTTCTGCACATGGAATCTGTATAATGCCATGTTTGGATCAAGAGCGTCCCACGGCCCCGACACTTGCTGAACTACCAAATCCGAGTCGCCAAAGCATTGGATCCGACGTATCCCAATTTCTTTTGCCACTTTGAGCCCATGCACAAGTGCTTCTTATTCAGTGACATTGTTTGACACTGCGAAGTGGATCTGTAGCACATACTTCAACTGGTCATTCTTTGGCGAAGTAAGCACTACTCCGGCGCCTAACCTGGTTTTTGTTTTTGACCCGTCAAAGTGCATCCTCCAGTAGTTCGGATCTGGTAGCGGTGGTTCGTATTGTACCTCGGCCCAGTCCACAAAAAGTCGGCCACAGCCTGAGACTTGATTGCTTCTCTTCTGTCATATTGTGGTGCATAGGGAGCTAGTTCAATTGCCCATTTTGCAATCCTACCACTTGCATCCTTGTTACTCATTATCTCGGATATGGGAGCTTCACATATTACTTTGATGGGATGCTCCTCAAAGTAATGCTTCAACTTCTTAGCTGCCATATAGACACCGTAGGCCACCTTTTGATAGTGTGGGTAATTCTGCTTTGAGGCAGATAACACCTCGCTCAGATAATACACTAGCCTTTGCACCGACTTACCGTCTTCGTCTCGCTCTACCACAATCACTGCACTTACAACTCGGTTGGTTGCGGCTATGTAGAGCAACATTGGCTCCTTTGATAGTGGAGAGGCTAACACTGGTGTGGTGGCTAACATCTTCTTTAAGTGGGCAAAGGATTCATTGGCCTGCGGTGTCCAAACGAACTTATCCGACTTTTTCATGAGTTGGTAGAGAGGCAACGCCTTTTCTCCCAACCGACATACAAACCGACTTAACGATGCCAGGCAACCAGTGAACTTCTGGACATCGTTAAGACACTTCGGCAGTTCCATTCACTCAATGGCCCGGATATTAGTTGGATTAACTTCGATACCTCGGCTGGATACAAGAAATCCGAGTAATTTTCCAGCCGAGACACCGAAGGTACATTTTTCCGGGTTAAGCTTCATCCAGAACCTTCTTAAGTTCGCGAATGTTTGCCTGATATCGTCAAGGAGCGTTTTGCTTTCCTTGGTCTTCATAACCACATCATCCACATACACTTGTACATTTTGACCTATTTGGTCGTGCAAACATTTCTGCATACATCTTTGGTACGTTGCCCCGCATTACGTAAACCAAACGGCATGGTGCGATAGCAAAAAGCCCCATACGGGGTGATAAATGCATTCTTTATTTGATCATCCGGATTCAGAGGTATCTGGTGGAAACCAGAATATGCATCAATGAATGACAAGAGTTCACATCCAGCAGTTGAGTCTATGACTTGATCTATCCTTGGCAGTGGAAATGGATCTTTTGGACATGCCTTGTTCAGGTTCGTGTAATCGATACACATACGCCAAACCACTGCCACATTCGGATCATCTTTCTTCTTTTCCACCAGCACCGGATTAGATAGCCAATCCGGGTAAAGTACTTCCATGATAAATCCTGCTGCCAGTAACCGAGCTATTTCATCTCCAATGACTTTTCTCCTATCTTCGGCGAAGCGGCGGAGATGTTGCTTCACTGGCCTTGCTCCGAGTCTCACGTTCAAAGAGTGCTCGGCCAACTCCCTCGGAACACCTTGCAAGTCCTGTGTGGACCAAGCAAAAATATCCCGATTGTCACGGAGGAAGTTGACGAGCTCGCTTTCCTATTTATCATTCAACCCGGCACCAATTGTTACGGTGCGCTCTAGGAACATATCATCAACATGCACTTTCTTGGTATCCTTTGTGGCTTGGAACGAGACACTGCCATGCGGGTTACTCAGTGCCGGCATATACTGTTGCGCGGACTGAGCCAATGCCGCCACCTCTTGGATTTTTCTTTTCTCTTGCGCAATCACG
Source organism: Avena insularis (assembly GCA_023614405.1). Classification (NCBI taxonomy): domain Eukaryota; kingdom Viridiplantae; phylum Streptophyta; class Magnoliopsida; order Poales; family Poaceae; genus Avena; species Avena insularis. The sequence continues at coordinate 451,588,573 of CM042691.1, read as the reverse complement.
AGTGACTCGGCTAGGTTAGACCCGGCTGAGGCACACTCAATGGAACGTCGGAAATCCCCAGCAATGGTAATCACTCCATTTGGCCCGGGCACCTTCATCTTCAAGTAACTGATGTGACAGCTCACCATGAACTTGTTCAATGCTGGTCTTCCGAGTAACGCATGATACGCACTTCCCAAGTTCACCACTTCGAACTCCAAATTCTTAGTTCGGCAGTTATCTCTTGTGCCGAATAATACGTCAACCCGGACCTTGCCTATTGGCTCACAAGAGATGCCTGGCACAATGCCATGGAAAGTTGTCCTTGTAGCTTGGAGCATGTTCTCCGAGATACCCAACTTGCGCATTGTGTCCGCATACATGATGTTAATGCTACTGCCATTGTTAATCAGTACCTTGGAGAACCTCACATTGATGTTAGGACCAATGAATGTCGGATCCAGCAGTAACGCATACGAACCAGGACTCGGCATAAGCTTGGGATGATCTTTGATGTTCTAGGTAATTTCCTGGTCCGACCAAGGAATATACCTCGTCACCGCTGGCATTACCGCATTGACCTCCATATGTCGGCATTGCAAGCTCTTTCTATCGGTTTCCTCAGTTGTAAACACACAGTAACTCTAATGATGCTCCCTGTACTCATTCCTCCCCTCATTTCCGGGGTACCTCTGATCCGGCTGATGCTGGTTTTCTACTTGATGCACTGCATCCCTTCTCTCATGGTTATCATACCTCGGCGGAGGGGGAGGCAACATTAGCTGTTGCGTGTTCGCTCCGGAGAGCAATTGCTGCCGGGGTAACTCCTGCCGAGGTTGATCATTCCGGGGTGCCTGAGCATTCCCCGAGCCACCTTGTTCTATCTTACGCATCCACTCACATTGCCTTGTTGTATGACCCGCTGGGTTACTCGGATTTGGCGTGTGAAATTTACACGGCTGATCCAACATCGACTCATAAGTATACCTCGGACGGTCCTTCTTTTCTTGCCACTGTTTCTTCTGCTCTGGCGTCCAAGTTTTCTTGCCATCATTCCTTGGTGTCCATTGTTGCCCTCCAGTTTTCTGGCGTTGATTGCTCCCTGCTCCTGGGTGATCTTGATTCACAGCTGCAACTTGTTGCAAACTGTACCGGTGATCCGGTCTACCATCTCTTGTTTTACCCCTGTAATCATTCCTCCGGGATGATCCGGCTCCATCTCTCTGGTAGTACTCCTCATTCGACTCGTTTGACACGAGACTAGGTTGAGTCGGATCACCCAAAGCATACGAATCAGCAATCCAGATCATCTCTGCCAAAGTGGTTGGCATTTTCCTTTGCAACTTCTGCCACAGCTCGCTTGCGTATCTGCACCCCTGCGCAAACCATGCTATGGCCTGCAACTCTATCACACCCTCACACGAGTTTCTCACGGTACACCACCGGGTTAAAAATTCCCGGTCTGTCTCGTTCGGTCTCTGGTTACATATAGCTAGGGTCTGTGGCCTATTTGGCCTCTGATACGTACTTGAGAAATTGCTGATAAACATTTCCTCAAAATTGATCCAGCAGTTAATACTTCCGGGCGTTAAATTGTTTAACCATACCCTTGCTGGCCCTTCCAACATCTGGGGTACGTATCTTACAGCCCATCTCAAGTTGCCTGTCGCAATTTTCACAGCTGTAACATAGTTTATCAACCAGTCCTCCGGCTTAGTACTGCCGTCATACGTCTTTGTGCCTCTGGGTAACTGGAAGTTAGGTACCGGTGGCTCCTTCATGATCTGGGGTCCAAAACATGCAGGACCCGGAGGACCCTGAATTTCAATCTGCTCCGACCTATACAGTCGATCCAGTTTCAACCTGGCGTCATCAGGCATCAGATCCCTGCTTCCCAATCTCGACCCTATCACATGATAGTCCGGCCTTGGGTATCCTACATTCACCATTTCCGAATCTCCATCGTTATACTGGTCTTGCTCTCGTGGTGCACCTCTCTATTGCATACCTCGGCCGACACTTTGCTCTTGCCTTGGTATATTCTGCTGCTGCGGTTGTCCTGCCGAGTTGCGCTGTCCGACATTGCCATTCATAGCATTTCCTTGACTGGCATTGCCTTGGTCGCAGTTACCTCGGCCAGCTTCACCTCGGCTTACGCTTCGTCGATCATCGTTTCTCTGTACCTCTTTTGCTTTTCCTGCCCTTGTCGGGTCATACGGAACGATCTGTTTGTTTCTCCTGGCCGAGGTTACTACCTCTTCTCTCCTAGGACCATCATGAGGAGATGATGCGGCTCCAGCGGATTTATCCGGGTTACCCACCGCCGAATGAACAATCTTGGAGGCCCCAGCTCTCTCCGGGTTAGCCCTGAGCAATTCCTCATTTTGCCTGTTCGCGATCCGAACCAACTCATTGACCCTATCTTGCTGTCTCTGACGGGCTTCACCCGTTAGACCCTCTAACTCGGACGCAGCTGCATCTGCTGCTCTGAGGTTTTTTGCCGGGTACTATACTTCGGCAGCCCCATGGACAAATAGTTCTCTAACTCCTCAACCCTAGTATCGCCCTCTTTGTTCATTTCACTCATGAGATTTCTCCCCTTCACTTTTATAGCATCTATTTTATTTTCCTTTGCGTACTCACGCAGCGTCATGTTCAACGACTGCTGAGCCGCAGCTATCTTTTTTGCTCCCTCTAGAATTTTTTGCCTAGTTTCCTCTAGCTCGGCCTGTGCCTGAGCCAGATCTACCACTACTGCTACTGGGTTTGCCAAGATATCCATGGCTTCTTTCAGTACATTCTCAGGCCTCTCTAGTGGAGGACCTCTACCTTTCCTCGGTGCCTTAGGTGTTACCTCCAGATCTGGTGCCGGATCCTTGCTTGCGCCCGCGCCTGGCGCGGTCATCATCACCTCAGCACGGTCCAGGGAGCGAGTGATACGCGCCCCGTGAACCACGCTAAGGGGTGGCTCCCCTACCTATACGACGTGCCGTGGATGAACGCACGACACATCGATAGCAACGTAGACTTTGTGCGCACCGAGCTTGACGAAGAGGCCGTTGCACGGAAGTGGGCGCGTGCCGAAGCAGCCAGCGTTGTCGCTGACAAAGTCCAGCGCTCCAAAGCGCTGAACGAGCCCGGAGACGATGCGTTCGCCGGTGCCGATGAGGTTTCCCGTCCGAATCTTGACCCATGCTAGCGCTGCTAGCCCCACGGTGGGCGCCAACTGTCGTGGTGGTGTCACGACAGATGCCATGGATAGGCTAAAGGTGGGGACTAATAGCACTAGGGGAATCCAGGGAGGGATAGTGAGGTGATTCCTCACACGGAAGGTTTGTATTTGATTCACTTCACAGATTACAAGTGCTCCTCGAGCTGTATTGGAGAGAGGAGGAAGAAGGTACTCTCTTACTCTCCCCACTAGCTAGCCCTCAGGAACCAAGTAAAACTAGCCTATAGAGATCAATACCGTAAAGCTCTATCCAAATGAGACCAACCCCTTCTACAGAGGCCCTATCCCCCCTTATATAGGAGTGGCTAGGTCTCTACTTAGGGCATACGTGGAGGCATATTCCAGGGAATATGCCTCCTCCCAAAATAGTAAGCCGACCGGGTTGCTTTTCGCTCGCGTCATCCATGCAGAGGCTACATGAGCCTCTGCGGCGCCTGCATCAGCCGACATCGGCGTCGTCACCTCTGTCGGCCACGCCTCGGTGGTCCTGCCCCTGTGCGCTTCGCTCATGTTGTGCGTACCAGGGCTACTTTTGACCAGCGAGATACCTTCCTTCTCCTAGAAGCTTGCTATGACCCGGATCGTAGTTGATCTGGTCACACCTGTTCCTGCATACAAGTGAGATTCATCTATCCGGCTTACGGATTAAGTCGGATGAGACTCAGTTAGGTGGACATCCCCTGGTCCGGGTTACCCCGAGGTTCGGCCTGCCTTGAGGTAACTCGGCCAACACACGCTTTGACCTTGCCGTACCTCGGCTAACTCGGCCTTTATACCCCGGCGTGACCCTACCCGGGGGTATCCCCCCAACACTGGCGATCTGAGCTTTGACCCGCAGGCCCTTCGTCGCGACGATGCTCTGGCAGGCGCGGTGTCTGCAATCGAGGACCGTAGCGCTGCTGTCCAAGATACACTTTCCAAGGCCAAGGTCACCCTCAGTCGCCTCCAGGAAGAGTTGATGCCGAAGGCTGAGCTGATCGATAACATGGACGAGCTGGTGGAGTCATTCGTCGATGGTGTGCCTTCCGCCTACAAGAACTCCCTCCGCGCGGCTGGTGCGTCCATGACACTCGCGATGGTGCAGGCCCACGGGGCTGATATCGATCCTTCTGCGGTGTCGAAGGCGATGCCTGTTGGCGCGGATGGTCAACAAGTAGTCTTTGCTCCTTTTGCGACTGCCTGTGCTAAATATGGCCATCACTTGATAAATAATGTTGCGAAGTACTCGGAGGAGCTCCAACGTGCTAAGAAGGCGGCGAAAGCCTCGGCCTCAGGGGCCGGTGGAAAGTCAGTGGCATCTGACACTGCCACGGACTTGATGAAGCCCTCGAAGCCGTCAAAGTCGAAGAAGCCAGCTGCTCCGTAGTTATCTTTTGTAATAGTTGATTGATTGTTCTTTTGGTTTAAGAACATGCCTGCTGGCGAGTGTCTCTGTGAATACTTATGCCAATCCTGAATGCATCTGTTCCCTTTGCCTTTGTGTTAATTTGGTCGCCTTATTTGCCTCTGTCTTGACTTGTGGTAGGGTACATCAAGTGATCCCGTGGGGAGAACCCAGGAATCGCCATCTCTTGATGATACAGTGGCACCACCACGCTCCAGGGTAGAGGAGCTATCCTTGCTTTCGCGACTTCGTGACCGCATGAAGCAGCTGGAGCGCGAGTTTCCCGTGATCCGCGGTAGCGCAGACGTGTGGAAGTCGAAGGCGGAAAAAGCCGCCGCCCGCGAGCAATATCTGCTTGGCGAGGTGACGCAGCTGGGCGACCAATTTAAGTGTTAGTTTGCTTATTCTCATCTTTTCCTTTGTAGTTACTCGCAGCGGTACGTTGTACTCATGCTATTGATGCTGCTTCGTGTAGTTGTTAGCGCGTGCCATCCACAGGAGGAGAAGGATAGAATTGCCATTCGCCTTCATGATCTCACCCAGGAGCAACTTCAAGAGAGTGGATACTTCTGGGTAGATCATGATCGTGCGACTGCATTGGCAACCCTGCAGGATCGCGCATCGTGAGTGCTGCTCTTCCTGAAGAAGTCATAGTCCTGCTTGAAGAACATTTATCGGGCGATGTTCCCGCTGGACGACACTCCATCAAGCCTGCTGGCTCTTCTTGCCAAATTTCAAGACCTGTTCGCGGTTCGCGAGTGCGTGAGGCAACAGTTGGTGGCTGGTGCCAAGGCTGCCCTTTCAATGGTGCGATTGCACAGGCCTGACGTGGATGTTGCCGCCATTGCCTCTGGGCCGCCAGCGCCACCAGCAGGATCTGCCTGGAATATGTTACCGCACTATCAGGCGGTGGACCGTCCAGAAGAGGAGATCGTCGACTTCTTCGAGGAACAAACCAACGTTCTTCTGTTGCAAGAGTAGCCAAATTTGTATCCTGCACATAAGTGTACTTGTGTTGTAAAGTTCGTATAGATGTTGTAAATTTATTGTCGAATGTGTATAAAGAGCTTTGTGAGCGTGAGGTGCGTTGCACTATGCGAGTCCTTTTCGTTTAGCCTGGCCATCTTTTATCTCAGTCCCTTGTCAACCTGTCAGGTGCGTTGCAGCTGGGTTGAGTTTATGTTAAGGGGTTCGATTGATGTGCCAGCTACTCAGGATATCGCGTTTTTGGTTCGAAGAACAGATGTATGTAGGGTGGCGCAGCCCCCGAGTATAAAAATTGACAAAGTAAAGGAGAACACGGAGTTTTGGGGCACTTAGCTTTTATTTATTCGAAGAACAGTGCGAGGTACAATGTGCGGCTAAGCCTTGGCTGAGTAGCCTTATTTGCGATGTAAAAGTAAAAAACGACTAGGGGTAGAAGCGTCGCAGTTGTGCGGCGTTCCAAGGGTTGGAGTATGCGACTCCTGTCTCTAAATCTTGAAGGCGATAGGCGCCACCTGGGAGTACTTCTATAATCACGTACGATCCTTCCCAGGGGGACTCGAGCTTGAGATGCCCCTGCTGCTTCAGTCGCAGGACCGTGTCACCTTCGACGAAGGATCTGGGGCGAAGCCTTCTACTGTGATAGTTGCGTAGGTTCTGCTGGTAGATCGTGGATCTTTCTGCGGCGATTTCTCTTGCTTCGTCAAAGAGGTCGACAGAGTCTTCGAGTGCAAGGGATGACTCTTGTTCGCTGTATGGCGACCGTGACGCGAGGCTTGTACCGGGTAATCTTGCTTCTGCTCCGTGCACCATAAAGAATGGCGTGTAGCCCATGGCGCTGTTTGGAGTTGTACGTAGGCTCCAGAGTACGGATTGCAGCTCATCTGGCCAGCAACCTGTGGCTTGCTCGAGTGGTCGGAGGAGTCGCTTCTTGATGCCGCTGCAGACGAGCCTGTTTGCTTTTTCCACCTGACTGTTGGTCTGTGGATGTGCTACTGAGGCGTAGCTGATGTTGATCCCCAGGTTCTCGCAGAATTCTTGGAAATCCTTGGATGTGAAGTTCGTCCCGTTGTCGGTGATGATCTTTGTCGCGGCCGAGCGGTGACGATGGACTCGAAGAACTTGACTGTGTTGTGCCCTGATTGGTTGGTCACCGGCATGACCTCGATCCACTTGGTGAATTTGTCGACTGCAACGAAGCGGTAGACGTAACCTCCGCGCGAGGACCTTGGAAGCTTGCCAACCATGTCGAGCCCCCACTGTGCGAAGAGCCAGGCCAATGGAATAGGTCGTAGCTCTGCGCCTGGTGCGTGTGTCTTGTCCACGAATCACTGGCAAGCATTGTATTTTTGGACTATGTCCTTGGCGTCGCGCATGGCCGTGGGCCAGTAAAATCCAGCTCGTAGAGCTTTGGCAACGAGGGCGCGACTGCCGGCGTGGTGCCCGCAGGTCCCTTCATGGATGTCGAGGAGAACTGCTCTTCCATCGGCCATGGAGACGCATCGTTGTAGCACTCCTGTGATGCTGCGTTTATACAGTTCGCCGTTGATAATGGCGAATGCCTTGGAGCGTCGTGCGATGTGCCGTGCATCTGTCGGGTCGTCCAGTAGTCTCTTGCTGAGGAGGTACGTAATGTACGGCTGCGTCCAAGATTGCTCGATCATCATGACGCTCATTGGTCCCTCGAGTCCTGTGTCCAGCTCCAAGTCACCGAGTGCCATTGGCTCATTGGGTGGCGTAGCCCCCGAGTCCGTTGCTGCGCTTGTTTTCTTCTCTGCGGCCTTTGACTTGATGGAGCGTTCGCATATGCGCTCGAGAAATACCCCAGGTGGTATGGGGGCGCAGGTAGAGCCTATGTTGGCGAGTGCGTCCGCCTCCTCGTTGCTTTCGTGACCTACATGTCACAACTCGCAACCATCAAAGTCTCCTTCAAGTGTATCATAGAGGTCGCGATACGCGATCATGTTGTCGTTCAGTGCGTCGCACTCGTGCATTGTTTGGTTGACGACCAACTTGGAGTCGCCATATATGATGAGCCTCTTGGCGCCGCGAGCTTTTGCCATCCTCATCCCGTGCAATAGGGCCTCGTATTCAGCCTCGTTGTTTGAGGCTGTGAACTGCATTCGCAGGATATACTTCAGCTTGTCCCCTTGAGGTGATGTCAGTATGACACCTGCGCCTGCTCCGTCTTTCCGCTTGGACCCATCGAAGTGCATTGTACAGAGGTAGGACATATCTGGCTTGTCCGGGAGCTGGTTCTCCATCCAGTGCACGAGAAAGTCAGGGAGCACTTGCGACTTGATTGCGTCGCGTTTTTCGTATGTGATGTCTCGTGGAGACAGCTCTATTCCCCAAAGCGCGACTCGCCCCGTGGCGTCGGGGTTATTGAGGATATGTCCCAACAGGGCATCATTGACTACCATGATTGGGTGTTCCTGGAAGTAGTGGCGCAGTCGCCGGGCGGTCATAAAGACGCCGTACGCCAGCTTTTGGTAGTGCGGGTACCGCTGTTTTGTTGGCGTGAGGACCTCGCTGAGGTAGTATACCGAGCGTTGTACGCCGTGGGCCTTGTTTTCCTCAGCTCGCTCGACGACGAGCACTGTGCTGACCACCTGGTTGGTGGCGAAGATGTACAGCAAAAGTGGTTCCCTTTCTCGTGGAGTCACCAGTACTAGCGAAGTGGATAGCAGGCGCTTGAGATCTTCGAATGCTTCTTGCGCTTCATTGGTCCACTTGAACTTTTCAGCTCTGCGGAGGAGCTGGTAGAAGGGCAGTGCCTTTTCACCCATCCGACTGATAAATCGACTGAGAGCCGCGATTCGTCCGGCCAGTTGTTGGACGCCTCTTATGTTCTTCGGCTTCTCCATGGACAGTATGGCTTTTATCTTTTTCGGGTTTGCCTCGATTCCTCTCGCAGAGATGAGATACCCGAGTAGCTGCCCGGATGGTACGCCGAAGGCGCATTTGTCCAGATTGAGCTTGATCCGGTAGCGATCGAGGTTGGTGAAGGTTTCACGCAAATCGTCGATTAGAGAGGCTTCCTCCTTGGTCTTGATTACTATGTCGTCGACATAGACTTGGATGTTGCGACCCAGTTGTTCCTTGAGGCAAGCCTGCATGCACCGCTGGTAGGTGGCTCCCGCGTTTTTTAGCCCAAAGGGCATTGTGTTGTAGCAGAACACACCAAAGGGCGTTGTAAACGCTGCTTTCTCCTAGTCTTCCTCCTTCATTCGAATTTGATTATAGCCTGAGTAGGCGTCGAGGAAGCAGAGGCGCTCGCATCCGGCGGTGGAGTCGATGATCTGGTCGATCCGTGGCAGTGGGAAGTGATCTTTTGGGCAGTGCTTGTTTAAAGAAGTGAAGTCCACGCACATCCGTAGGATATCCGTGTCCTTTTTTGGTACCAACACCGTATTGGCGAGCCAAGTGCTTTCCTTGATCTCGCGTATGAACTTGGCCTCGAGGAGTCTGTTGATCTCCATTCCGCCCTTACGCTCATGGCTCGAACGATCGCTGATTGTTGCTTGGTGGCCTTGCGTCGGGGTTGACGTTGAGTGCGTGCTCGGCGAATTCCCTGGGAACTCCTGGCATGTCCGCAGGACACCAGGCAAAAATTTCCCAGTGCTCACGGAGGAATTCGACAAGCGCGAGTTCCTAAGCGGGACTCAAGTTGTTGGCGATGAGGGCCGTCTTGGCGGGATCCGATGGATGGACCTGCACCTTCTTTGTGTGCACAGATGAGTCGAAGGAGAGGTCAGGTGAGCCTGGCCTACTCAGGGGAGGCAGACTGTTGTTTGTCGTCTCTTTCAGTCTTGCGAGTTCCTCCTGCATGCCGAAGGACTGGGAGATTCTGTTGAATTCCCTGTCGCAACTGTCAGATCGCTCAAAGCTCCCATTTATCGTTATGACGCCGTTGGGACCTTGCATTTTCATCTGCAGGTAGGCGTAGTGGGGCACTGCCATGAACCTAGCGAATGCGACGCGCCCAAGGATGCAATGGTATTGTGAGGGCCAGTCGACGACCTCAAAATCGATGCGCTCGCGTCGGAAGTTCTTTGGCGTGCCGAAGATGACATCGAGGTTGATTTTTCCCAGGGGGTATACGCCTTTCCCTGGGACGATGCCGTGGAACATTGTGTCCGATGCCTCCAGGTAGGTTAGAGGGATCCTCATTGCTCGCAAGGTACTCGCGAATATGAGGTTGATGCCGCTTCCACCATCCATGAAGACGTGACTCATGTCGAAACCTCCAATTTGCGCCTCGAGTACAAGGGGGCAATGACCTGGGGGAGGTATCTGAAGCGGGTGGTCGCGTTTGTTGAAGGTGATGCATGACTCGCTGCCACTGAGGTACTCAGTGGTGGATGGTGGCGAGTGCGTGGCCAAGTTGACTTGGCGAGTGATGGCCTTCTGCACCCTGTTGAAGGGGCACCCCTTTTGGATCATCATGGTGCCCATGGCCCGTGGGTACGGTTCGCCCCCATGGTGCTGGTTCGGTGCGGCTCCGTTCGGGGGTGGCCTAGGTGGTGGTGGTGCGCCATGTGCCACGGCGCCTGGAGCGGCTCCGTAGCCTCTTTCTACTGCATTGCGGTTCATCCGAACCAATCCCTCGTGTAGCTTGAGGAACTCGCGGTAGTCCTTGAGGAGGTGGCTGGACTTTCTCTTGCCATCATGCTTGTCGATGTAGAAGTGTACCGTGCATGGCTCGGACAATTTGTCCTCGATGGAGGTCGCGGGTGCTTCATCACGAGTGCGGCGTTGCCATACTTGCGTGGTTTTCCCGGAGTCACGGTATCCGCCGCTGTGGTATCCGCTATTGCGGTTATCGTCGCGTCTATCAGCGTAGCCGGCCGCGACCATGTTGACATCGTCACGGTCATCATAGATGCGCATGTGGCGTTTGCCTCGGCGGTCGCGTCTGCGTTCGAGTTCTGCCTCCTCGTCGGAGTGAGCGTGATTTTTTACTAAATCTTCTCCATCGGCCCACCGATTCGTGATCTCCATCAGGTGGTCGATGGTATGGGGATTTGAGCGGCCCAGCTCCTCCCTGAGCTCTAGGCGGCGGACACCACCGTTGAATGCGTCAATCGCGCGGTCTTCTGAGATGTTTTCCGTGGAATTCTTGATGATGGACCACCTTTGGATGTAGGAGCGCAGCGATTCGCCAGATCTTTGCTGGCAACATCTCAGCTCTTCGATTGATGCGGGTCAGTTGTACGTTCCCTTAAAGTTGCACACGAAGCTGTAAACCAGCTCATCCCAACTGCGAATGGATTCGCGTGGGAGGTTATTGAGCCATGCCCGGGCGGCGCCCTGCAGCTGTAGCTGCAAGCATTGCATGGCAGTACTTCAACTGCCTCCGTGGATCCTGACGGAGGAGATGTGGTCCTCCAGCCAGATCTTGGGGTCTTGCAGACCGTCAAATTTTGGGTTCTCCGATGGGAGTTTAAACCCTTTAGGCATTCGCTTCTGCCTAATGGATCTGCTAAAGCATCGGGCGCCGCAGAGCTCCCCATCTTCTTCTTCCGTGTCAGTCGACCGAGCATGTCGTGCCCTTGATTTGTCGATCTTGCACTACGTGAGGTCGTCACGCGCATCGTAGTCGCGGTCGTGTCGCCGCGTGACGGCGAGACAGTCGTGGCCCATCATCGCTAGATGAGGCGAGGAGTGGCGCTTTGCTGGCGCTTTGCCCTTTTGGGTCTACCGGCTCCTTGTCGAGGGCAGCCTCGATTAACCCCAAACCCGCGATCGTGATCGCGGCGCGCGATTTGGGATCTCGGTGGCGGCTGGTTATTGAGGAGGTACATGGTGGCTGTCATCACCGTACCCTGCGGCGTCCTGGGAACCACGTTGCCTCTCGTGTCGACTGTCATAGAGCCGAAGTCGAGGACTTTCGCGGCCTCTATGCGCTCTTGTTCGGTGAGGTGAGCCATCCGCGACTGCCTCTTCTTGGCGAGGTGTTCGTTGGCTCTTGAGGAGGATCCTCCGTAGGAGGAGAGCCCAGCACGACGAAGGCTCGATTCGTCCGCTGCCTTTTTACGCGCCTCAAGTTGCGCGATTGTTTGCAGTTGGCGCTTGAATTCTTCCTTCAGGAGCCAGTGATAGCCCATCAGCAGTTCCTGCGGGGACCCAAAGGGTAGAGGTGTGCCCCGTAGGGCTTCGCGGTAGCGATACCACTCTTGCCCATTGAGCTTGATTACGACGCGTTCGCCGGTTTGCTCATTGATTATGCTGGGAGGTTCGACTGCTCCTCCGTTATTGACGGGAGCACGATTGCCGCCATTACCGCCGTTGCCACCGTTGCCGGTGTTGGGTGGATCGGTGCCATTACCGGTGTTACCACCATTGTCGCGATTGGCGGAGGTGTCGCCTGCGTTGATGACGGCGCACATGAAGTGATTGGGGAAGCTGTTGCTTCCACAACTTTCAGATCCGGAACCATAGGTTCCATCTTCAGTGGCCAGATCGCTCAGATCGGAATCGCGATTGCTGTCGCTGATCGTATTCTCGACTACCACCGGGGCGTTGAGCTCACTGAGGGTGCCGATCGATGGAGGGAACCATGATGTCGGGGCAATCGCCGGTGCTGTCAGCTGATCAGGCATTCGAAGTGTGCCCATCTGGTCAACTTGGAAGCGGAAGCTCCCAATCGCCATGCTGATTCCGTCGCCCACAGACTCGAAGGCCGGGCGGGTGGCCGGCGTGTGGACGGTGAAGTCGAAGGCGCCGAAGAGCTGGCGAATCTCCGCTGTTGCGGAGTTGTAGATCGCAGTTGATGGGGCCAAAGAAGCCGCAACATGAGCACTCCCACTTCCCACAGACGGCGCCAATTGACGAGGGTTTAACTCATCAATGCCCATTGTTATGGACTTGGGTTTTGGAGAAGGAGGGAGCGCTGGAGACATCTATCGGCTAGCAAACAAGCACACAGGGGACAAAGGATTTACCCAGGTTCAGGCCTCGTAGAGGTCCCTACTCCTGCTTGTCTGCTCGTGGAATTATCGAAGGAGTCGAAAGTTACAATGGTGCGCAGATGCAATCTGGCGAGGGTTGTGAAAACTAGGGTTGCGTGTGTCCTCCTCGCCGCCCCCTCCTAGCCTTTATATAGATAGGCTAGGTCTCGGGTAGCAGGTCGAGTCGGTTACAAGTTAGGGTTTTCCCCTTCAAACTTTCTATCTTTAGCTTCTTCTTGTTCTTCAAGCAATTGAGAGTCCATAGGTCACTCGAGTCCTTTCATCCGGGCCTTGGCGACACCGTGGGCCTGTACGTATTTGGACCGTATATACCAAGCTCGAGCACCTGTAGGGTATACCCATGTCAAAGGGAGATCCTTTTGCCACAGCCTGCTTTGTTTAGTGTTCACAGGAGACCGTGGTCGCGCTCCAAGGAGGAGGTGGACGAGCAGCTTTGCTTGCTGGGTTTCCACGAGCAGCACTAGGAGGATGTGCCCTCCTATGATTACTCCGCGCATTACGGAGGGACGTACTCGAGTTCGTACTAGTATGAGGGGACCTCTTCGTCGTACCAGGGTGACACTTCATCCTGGCCAGCTTGGGATTGATACCCACTTAGGCCAAAAGCCTAATCTTGGGGGGAGGTACGCCGAGACCGCACTCATCTCCATATCATGTTGCATCGGTACTCTGTATATTCATGTTTTCGTTCTCTTTTTAGTTTTCGTTCTTCTTTGCTTTTGCTTTCTAAAAACACAAAAAGACCAAAAATATTTCTGTTGTTTCTCTTTGGTTTGCTTCTTCTTTTTTCCTTGGTTTGTTTTTCCCTTTTTGCTTTGTTTGAACTATTCTAAAAACCCAAAAAGATTTTGCTTTGTTTGTTTTTCCCTTTTGGTTCTTGTTTAAAAAAACGAAAACACCAAAAATATTTGTCGTTCTTCTTTGGTTTTGTGAGTTTGCTATAGGGTCCAGCAGTCCTCAGTGGAATATTGGTTTCATATTATTATTCAAGCCACACAAGTGAAGAGCAATAATGAGGATTAATGACAACTTGAGGCGTGGTAAGAGGCTGGTAGCGAACTCTATTTGTTTTCATTTTTGTACATATACTAATCACTGTGGGCTTGCTTAGTCCGTTCAAGTAGGGTGTATGTTATCTTTGGATGCTTAGTAGTTCTTGCTTTCTTATGATTAGCTCCATCTCGCTAATAGTTTGTAGCATGTCTTATAATTGTTTGCTTGCATTGCTCTATTCATAAATTGGTATGACACCGCGGTATCCTCCTCTGAATGTTTCATTTGAATTGACTTGGCACATGCTCATGCATGCACATGGTTGTGATAATCAGTTAAGCCTTGATGAATTATTTTGCCTTGAGGATCTTGAATCACTTTCATGCTTTGAGTAATCCTGTTTTGTTGCAAGCATGATAATGACAGCTATTGCTCTCTCGTTTGTCGCTCCCTTAGTATTGCTAGCCTTCACTTCCACTGAGTGTTTTACTCAAGTTTACAACTCCCTAAACCAAATATTTCCAAAGTGTCCACCATACCTACCTATTAGCATCATTTGCTACTTCCGTGCATATTCAATATGCTTTGTTTTCTTCCGAATAAAATGTTTGCTTGTTATAAGAAAGTTAGTTAGTAAAGCTCTCACGAACTCGATGGCACACTTTATTTTCTTGCACTTAATAAACCTGAACCATTGCGTCCTTCTTGGTTGCACATATGCTTCTCTTTATGAGTTGAAGTTAGAAGAACCATGTATCATGGGGACCGCTTTCAACACTTCATTGGTACTTTGTACCTAGTTGACATCATGTTCTTTTGCTTCTGGATCCCGGCGGTGTGAAATAAAAGTGGAACTTGTAATATCATGGAGTTTGTATGTATGTTAGAGAAACGCCTGGGCCGCTAGCCTAAGCCATGCCTAATCATGGTGGAAACTTGGAGCATAACCATAATGAGCATTCTATGAAGCATCCTCAATAAAAATCTATGCACATAGTAAATAAAAAGATCGCCGAGATGCTCATTGTCTACTTGCCTTGTTATTTTGATTATGGGATAGCTCCCATGTCATGTGCAAGGGGTACCCCGTTGGCGGTTTTCTATGATACGTATATACTTATAATGACAAGAGCTTACTTGTGACTGGAGTTGAGTAGCATGAGGATCGGTCTTCGTAAGTAAGGGGCATGAGACTTCGATTTATAACTTGTCAAGCATATCCTCTTAGTTGTGTCACTTTAACCTTAACCATTTAAAGATGCTTATGATAGGGGCAATGAGAGCTCAAAGCTAATGAGTACCATACTTTCAGCATTTGGAAGCTTTTCAAAATTATTCAAAACCTTTTTCTTTACTTGTTGAGTCTCCATTTATTCTTTGAGCACCTTCTTGAGAGCATAGTTGTCATTCTTTGTGTTTGTTCCATTACTTGATTATTTGTGTTATGACTTTGATGCTTGTATCCTTGATATCTTTACTTCTAGCCATCACTTGAACTTCAGAGGTGCCTTGATATTCATAATCAAAGGCAAGCGAGATACCACTCTATCATACCTTTCTATGAGCATTATAATGTTTCTTATATTTGTGCCTCATGCTACTTATTATTCTTGAGTTGGAATCTCTGCATAGCTTGCAATGACTATTAAGTAGACTCAGTTGCATACTCTTTATTATGAACTGTTTAAGTAGTTGATCGCATTGCTGAGAATATTTACATCTTATGAAGCAATTGTGTTCGTGAAAGTTCTTTTATCGCACTCAGTTTTCAACTGAATTGCTTGAGGACAAGCAATAAGCTAAGCTTGGGGAAGTTGATACGTCCAAAACGTATCTACTTTCCCGAACACTTTTGCTATTGTTTCTCCTCTATACTTATGCGATTTGCATACAACTAATGCGGACTGACGCTGTTTTCAGCAGAATTTCCTTGGTGTCTACTTTTTGTGCAGAAAATCAACTATCAGGAAAAATCCCGAAAAATATGCCAAAAATCCTATTTCACCCGAAGACTCCGGAGCAGAATACTGAGGCGGAGAAGAGCCAGGGGTGGCCACACCACCTGCTGGCGCGGGCCAGGCCACTCCACGCCAGGGGGTGGTGTGGGCCCCCTAGGCACCCCCTCGGCCTCTCTCTTCGCCTATAAGGAGCCTTCTGACCTAAAAACTTCAGGGGGTTCGACATTTTTCCAGAAGGAGTTCCGCTCCGCCGCCATCACCAGATTCCACAAAACAGCACCAGAAACTCCGTTCGGGCACCCTGTCGGGATGGGGAATTGGAGGAGATCATCGCCATCATCATCACCATCGCTTCTCCATCGACCATCCATGTTTTCCCCATCTATGACTGAGTAATCGCCCGCTGTAGGCTATGGGGATGGTAGGGATTGGATGAGATCGTTCATGTAATGGCATCAGATTGTTAGGGCATGGTGCCTAGTATCTTTTATTAGTGCTTTATGACTTTGTTGCGACTTGTTGTGCTTAATGCTTGTCACTAGGGCCCAAGTGCCATGATTTTAGATCTGAACATGTTATTGATTCATTATGATAGTATTGTCTTTGGTCTTATCTGCAATTTGTATACACACGTTGTTGTCCAGAACCAATGGCCCCGAAGTGACAGAAATCAGGATAACCGGAGGGAATGGCTTTGATGTGAGGATCACATGTGTTCACAGAGTGTTAATGCTTTGCTCCGGTGCTCTATTAAAAGGAGCACCTTAATTGCCAGTAGTTCCCTAGAGGCCCCGTGATACATTGCAAATGTATCTATAATTTTTGATGTTCCATGCTTGGTTTTATCCACTTTCTTGTTTTTTGTTCCAACTTTGGAGTACTTTTCATACTCCCTCCATCCCGGTTTAAAGGACACAATTTGCAAACCATGCAATCCCAAAATACTTAGACACAAAAACATTTAATCTCTGTAATTACTCCCGTGTGAAAACAATAAAATGCTTGCATGCATATGTGTGAACAAATGTGAATGCTTTGCTAACTCTTCTTCTCCTCATGCATGTTCTTTTCCACACTATTAAATGGACCAATTAGAGGACACCTAGGTCCCAGAGAATTGCAAATTGTGTCCTTTAAACCGGGATGGAGGGAGTATGATTTCTTGGACTAACCTATTAACAAGAGCCACAGTGCCAGCTGCCTGTTTTCTGCTGTTTTTGGTTCCAGGAAAGTCAGAAAATGAATATTCTCGGAATTGGACGAGACAAAAGCCAAAGTGCCTATTTTTCCGGAAGGGATCAAGCGCCAGAATACGAGACGGAGAGGGGCCAGGGGCCGGCCACACCACCTGACCGCGCGGCCAGGCCGGGCCCGCGCCAGGGGATGGTGTGGTGGCTCCCGACACCCCCTCGGCCTCTCCTTCCGCCTATAAGTTTCCCTCGGGACGAAAACCCTAAGGACCCGATCAAAATTCCACGAAAGAGTCTGTAGCCGATGTCATCTCCATCCCTAGATCGGGAGGGATCTGAAGCTCTTCCCGGCACCCTGCCGGAGAGGGGAATTCACCCTGGAGGCCTTCTTCATCACCATGCAAGCCTCCGGTGTGATGCGTGAGTAGTTCATCCTTGGACTATGGATCCATGTAGTAGCTAGATGGCTGGTTTCTCCTCCTTTGTGCTTTCATGTTTAGATCTTGAGAGCTCCGTTCATGATCAAGATCATCTATTTGTAATCCATACATGTTGTGTTTGCGGGGATCCGATGGATATTGAGATGCTATTTTAGATTGATTATTGATTCTATCATGTCTTTGTTATTTGAGATATTGCATGCTTTCCATTGTTAGTAGCTATCTTGGTCAAGTAGATGCTAGCAACTCCAAGAGTTAGTATTTATGCTCGATAGTGGGTTCATGCCTCTGGTAATCTGGGGAAGTGAAAGAAGTCTCTAAGGTACTTGATGTGTTGTTGCTACTAGGGAGAAAACAACGATCCTTTGTTCATAGAACAATTGTATTGTTTACTTTACACGCAATTCGTAAAGCAATAATCTATTGCTTGCAACTTAATACTAGAGGGGGTTCGGATGATAACCTGAAGGTGGATTATTAGTCATAGATGCAGTTGGATGGCGGTCTATGTATTATGTTGTAATGCCCAATCAAGTCTCAAAGGAGTCAAGATGATTAGTATATGCATGTATTGCTTTCTCGTTGTTTGTCAATTGTCTCGCTGTAATTTGTTCACCCAGCATGTTATCTATCTAAGGAGATCCACCTCTAATGAACTATGGATCCCGGTCCTTTACTTTACATACAATCTACAATCTTTTACTCCTTTGTGTTTACTTTCTGCAAACTTTTACTTCTTTCCATTCGATACGTTTAATCCTTTGTTTTCCGCAAAACACGGTGAGATTCACAACCTCATCGCAAGTTGGGGACAAAGTTCTGTGGTTGTGTTGTGCAGGTCTCCATGTTGCTACTAGCACCGGTAGTGCGCCTTGCCAAAGCTCAGCTAGTAACACCTTTGGGGTGTTTCCTTGCTCCTACTGGTTCGATTAAACCTTGGTCTCATAACTGAGGGAAAACTTGCTGCTGTGCTCATCATACCTTCCTCTTGGGGTTCCCAACGAGCTCTACATCAATCATGAGCCAGCAAAGATTTTTCTGGCGCCGTTGCCGGGGAGTCAAGGACATCTTCACAAGGGGAGTCCCTCATAACCAATCTATTTACTTTGTTGTTTTTGTTTTGCTTAGTTTCTTTTTGCTTTGTTTGCTTGTTTTGTTCTTCAAAAAACACAAAAAAAATTAGTTTTACTTGTTTGCTTTCTTATTTGAAAACCCAAAAAATGACTACTCTTGAAAACACTAAGTTGTGTGACTTCACTAGCACCAACAACAATGATTTTATGAGCACACCTATTGCTCCACCTGTGGCTGAAAATACTTTCTTTGAGATAAAACCTGCTTTGCTCAATCTTGTTATGAGAGAACAATTTTCTGGTATTGGTGATGAAGATGTTGCTTCCCATCTAAATAACTTTGTTGAACTTTGTGAGATGCAAAAGCATAAGGATATAGATGGTGATATTATTAAGTTGAAATTGTTTCTTTTCTCTTTGAGAGGAAAAGCTAAAGAATGGTTGAATTCCTTAACTAGGAATAGTATTGATTCTTGGACTAAGTGCAAAGATGCTTTTATTGGAAAATACTATCCTCCTGCTAAGATTATATCCATGAGAAGTGAAATAATGAAGTTTAAACAACTTGATAATGAGCATGTTGCTCACGCTTGGGAAAGAATGAAATCTTTGGTTAAGAATTGTCCCACTCATGGACTGACTGCTTGGATGATCATCCAAACTTTTTATGCAGGATTGAACTATTCTTCAAGGAACCTATTGGATTCAGCTGTTGGAGGTACCTTTATGACCATCACTTTGGGGGCTGCAACAAAACTATTGGATAATATGATGGTTAATTATTCTGAATGGCATACTGAGAGAGCTCCACAAGGTAAGAAGGTAAATTCTGTTGAGGAAACCTCCTCCTTGAGTGATAAGATTGATATTATTATGTCTATGCTTGTTAATGGGAAAACCCATATTGATCCAAATAATGTTCCTTTAGCCTCTTTGGTTGCTCAAGAAGAGCAAGTTGATGTGAACTTCATAAGAAATAATAATTTTGGCAATAATGCTTATGGTAATAATGCTTATAGGAACAATTTTGGTAACAACAATTATAAGCCATATCCTCCCAACAATGGTAATGCTTATGGAAATTCTTATAACAATAATAAGAGTGCTCCCTCTGAACTTGAAGTTATGCTTAAGGAGTTTATTAGTAAACAAACTGCTTTCAATAAAACTATTAAGGAAAAACTCTCTAATGCTGAAAGAAATATAGCATCTTTGGCTGAAGCTCAATCTTCTTTGAATAAAATGACTGCTAAACCTGAAACTAATGAGAATCCCTTTGCAGCTACTAATGCCATACAAGTAAGAATCGATGAAAATGTTAGACTATTAGCTGAATTACATGCTAAGTGGGAAAGAGAGGATGAAATTGCTAGAAACATTAGTGTTTCTACTATCACCACCACTAGTGTTGAGGCTAGTAATAGTTTTACTACTTTAGATGATAAAGTTGATTTTGATCTTGATGGTTGCAACATCTCTGAAGTTATTAAGTTCCTACAAAAGCTTGCTAAAAGTCCTAATTCTAGTGCTATGAACATGGACTTTACAAAACACATTACTGATGCTCTCATAAAGATTAAAGAAGAGAAGATGAAACATAAAGCTTCTATTCCTATAAAACAAGAAGATGGTTGGGAACCCATCATTAATATGAAAGTGAATGACTTTGATTTCAAAGCTTTATGTGATCTTGATAGTAGTGTTTCTATTATGCCTAGAAGGATTTATGATATGCTTGATTTGCCTCCTCTTGAAGATTGTTATTTGAATGTCCCACTTGATGCTAATGCTAAAAAGAAACTCATGGGGAGTCTTAATGATGTTCTTAGGGCCTGTTTGTTTGGGCTGTGGCTGGCTGTGCTGCTGTGCAGGGAAAGCTGTTGTATAGGGAAAGCAGCTATTCTGAGTTTTACTGTTTGGCGACTTGGCTGGCTGTCTAGCTGTGTATTGAGAAATTGTTTGGAATATCCTCAATGTTTCTAGAACATGTATAATAGTCGATTAAAGTGTATAACCATATCTGTCACTACAAAATTCGATGAATACACAGCAGTGAACAGACCAAATAATTGATCCAAAATTAATATAGATCATCCAAATGAATACACAGCAGTGAGCGGGTGAACATTCAGTTACTATCTAAACTCTAAAGGATGCAAACTCTGATTTGAGAGCAGCATCTCTCATCCCTGCGTCTTTGCAGCTACAACGTACTATGCCCCATACAATTCTCTCGGGCTTTATTGTCTACTGGTGGCGATCAAAGTGAGCGAATCTTGATGCTGTGGAGCTTGAGGGGCAGCTGCGCGAGTAGCGTGCTCCTGGGGGGCGACGGTCCTGGTGCTGTTGACGAGCGTGAACCACTGGCTCTCTGGGTCGCAGCTGCTATCGGCGCTGAGGCACCGGCACGGGTTCGTGACCATGCTCCGGCCGTCCGCGCCAACGTCCAGGCAGAGCATCCCGCTCGCGTTGTCGGACGAAGACGACGCATTGGTCGTGATGTGTAGCTTGGAGTCCGACACAAGGCACCAGCGGGACCGGTCGTCATCGGGGCACTACAGGCTGAGGCGCACGGGATGTCCGGCGGCCTCGGCGTGACGGCACATCAGCTGGTTGTCCCGCAGCGCCAGTCGCCCATCCTGCTCCGCGTACTCCCACGCCTCCGTCTCGCCACACGGGCCCAGCTCCAGCGGCTGCGTCAGCGACTACCGCACCACACACAACCCCGTCGCCGGGTGGAACAACGCCGAGTACAGCGCCGCCTCCGCGTACCAAGGTCCTTGGAGCGGGCGCTGCAGTGCCTGGACCCTGCGGAGCACGATGGCGTGTAGGTCTGGAAGAGATGGGGGAGTGCGGCGGCGCTGGAATACTCGGGTTGGGCGCAGGACGAACAACGGGGAGGAGTTCGGGCAGGGAGGAGCACCGGTAGGGGCGATGGTGGGCGGCGATGGAAGAGGGTCTGCCGACAGGGACAGGCTCACCAACGGGAGGAGATCTGGCAGAGAGGAGGAGTGCGGCGGTGCTGGAGAACTCGGGTCGGGACTCGGGAGCAGGGAGTGGGGAGATGGTCTCGCACCGTTTTTTTTTTGGCAAGGAAAGATTTCTGGTAGATATTGGTTTGGGCGGGTGGCAGTCTGCTTGTAATTTCTTCAAACAATATGTCCAAAAGTTCAAAACGCTTCGACTTCTTAGAGGGAAGCCGCACAAAGCACCCCTGGAGGTGCTTCCTCCAACTTGCCTATTTCCACTGGCACTTCGGCGAAGCCCACAGCCACCGCAGGCTGTTTGGTTCGTTTTGACCTCTTTTTCCACTGGAAAGCCACTAAAAGCCTAAACAAACACCCTCTTATTATGGTTAATGATTCCTATGTCCCCGTTGATTTATGTGTTTTGGATGTTGAATACAATGCTTCTTGTCCTATTACATTGGGAAGACCTTTTCTTAGAACTGTTGGTGCCATCATTGATATGAAAGAAGGCACCATTAAATATCAACTCCCACTCAAGAAAGGTATATAACACTTCCCTAAAAAGAGATAAAATATTTATTTTGCTTCTCCTATGAAAACAAAATTTGGTCTTAATGCTTCTTCATTTGAGAACACTTGATTCTTTCTTTGCTTCTTATGCCTAACTTAAAGGCGTTAAAGAAAAGTACTTGTTGGGAGATAACCCAAGAGTTTTAGATGAGTCTTGGAAGTTATTACCTCTGTAATAACCTCTCCTTATCCTTTTTATTTGCTTTTTGTGCCAAGAGTAACCTCTAATAAGAGTGAAGTAATGATTGGGAAAGTTGCTGTCCCGAAACAGATTTTTGTGCTTCACCGTAAAAATTCCCGAGAGAGCTCTGTACGTTGGATTGAGCTGTAATTGTTTGTGCTTCTGCCCGAGGTTTTTATCTAACTTTCGTAAGTTCAACACTTTTTATTTGAGCAACAGAAGGTCTTCGAAAAAATTCGTCTTTACCTACTGGTCTGTTTTGATAGATTTTGCCATTTTCTGCATTTGCTTCTTGTTGGTTCCTTCTTGAGTTCTATTGGGGAATTGAGCTTTTATAGGGAAGTGCTACAGTATCTAGTGTTCTAATGGAAGTTTATTTGGTGTTAGAGCTGAACCTTGAGACTTATTTATCTTAAGTACACTAATGTTGCTAATGAGATTGTGTGAAGTTTTGTATGAAGGAAAAATTTCAGGTGTATGGAAGGAATGAGTAATGAGATGAAGGATGGACTAAAGCTCAAGCTTGGGATGCCACGTGTGCCACCCCAAGAAATACCCAAGAAGTACAAGCGTCAAAGCTTGGGGATGCCCAAGGCATCCCCTTCTTCATCAATAAAAATCCCAGGTTTCTTCCAAACGCTTCATTTTTATTGTTTCATGCACAATTGTGTTTTTCTTGGAGCGTCTTCTTTTTCGTTTTGGTTTTGGTTTTGGTTTTGGTTTTCTTTGGTTTGCTTAGTTTTCTGAATAAATTGGTTGGACCCCCTCTTTCATACTTTGGTTTGCAAATAGTTTGGTTTGGTTTGGAAAAGAGTAGGAAAGTTCATGCTTATGTGGTAAAAAGAGCTCGTTTTTGACTGTGGCCTATGCTTTGTCATGCCATGCTTGATATTGTTTTGGCTTTATGCTTAGTATTCTTTGCTGTAGCATGACTTGTTATAAACAATTGAGATTGCTTAATGTGCCTTGGATGAATCATGCGTTGTTTTAGCATATTAAAGCATAGTATAGTGGTATTCTCCTCTGATGCTTTATTTGAGTTGACTTGGCACATGCTCACACCATGTTATGACTATCTCAAGTCACCATAGCCTTTATGATCCTTTAGTTTTCAACTTGTAGTATCACTTTATGCTTTGATCAATGATGTTTTGTCGCTCTACATGATTATGGCCATTATTGCTCTCTTAGTTTGTCGCTCCCAGTCTTTTGCTAGCCTCCACCACCAACTATGAGTTCCACTCATGCATCCAACTCCCTAAACCAAGTTATTCCAAAGAGTCCACCATACCTACCTGCTAGCTTATGCTATTCCAAGTATATTCATGCTTTTGTTTACCTTCCTCTTGTTATGAGAAAACTAGTGATTAAAGCTCTCACGAACTTGATGGCACACTTTACTTTACTTGCCCTTAATAAACTTGAACCATTGTGTCTTCTATGTTGTATATGCTTGCACTTATTTGTTGGGAATTAGCAGAACCATGCTTTCATGGCGAACGCTTTCAACATTGCACTTGGTATTTGTACCTAGTTGATATCATGCTCTTTTGTATATGGATGTCGTCGGTGTGAAATGAAAGGGGAGCTTGTAAGTCCATGGAGTTATGTATATGTGTTAGAGAAAGCACTGGGCTGGTCTAATCCATGCTGACATGGTGGAAACCTGCAGCGTAACCATAATGAGCTGTCTATGAAGCATTCTTCTTATAAAAAAAGAGTCTTATATTGAGAAAAAAAGAGAAAAGGAAAAAAAGAGATACTATGAAAAGAGGAAAGAGAGAAAAAAGCACCATATTCCCATGGTAAATAAGAAGAATGTTGAGATGCTCGTTGTTGCTTGCCTTGTCATTTTGATATGGGGATTCTTCCGTATCATCAGGCAAGGGGTACCCTGTTGGCGGTTCTCAATGATACACATGTACTTACAATGACAAGAACTTACTGGTGACTAAACTTGAGTAGCATGAGGAGCGGCCCTCGTATACAAGGGACATGAGATTTCTGACTTATACTTCGTCAAGCATGTACACCATAGTTTTTTCACTTTAACCTTAATCACTTCAAGATGCTTATGATAGGGGCAATGAGAGCTGAAAGCTTTAAGTATCATAATTTTTGGAAGCTCTTTATGAGACTTGAATCCCTACTTCCTTTTTACAAAAGGCTTTTCTTCCACCATTATATTGAGTCTCCACCTTCTATCTTTATGCACCTACTTTGAGAGCATAGTGGCCATTCTTAGTTCTATGTGCATTGTCCCAAGACTAGTTGATTGATGCATAACTTGTTATTGCTTGTTTGAAACTATTGTATCTAGTCACTCTTATGAACTTTGAAGGTGTCATATGCATTTATATTTGCTACTCTATTGAGGGACAAGATGAAGACTTTTATGCTATATTTTCTTTATGTGAAACAAACAAACGTCTTGCAAAGCATTATTATTCATGAATCTTTTGTTTGTGCCTTTTCATGTTGCATCATAGTTTCTTTGCTTATTGCTAGAACTTTGTCTTTCATGTTATGATTGAAGTACTATGATCCCAGCCTTGAATATTTTGCAAATACTTTGATCAAGTCTTTGATGGTGCATGTCACCTCAAAAATTATATCTTTTTATCACTTACCTACTCGAGGACGAGCAGGAGTTAAGCTTGGGGATGTTGATACATTGCAAATGTATCTATAATTTTTGATGTTCCATGCTTGGTTTTATCCACTTTCTTGTGTTTTGTTCCAACTTGGGAGTACTTTTATTATGATTTCTTGGACTAACCTATTAACAAGAGCCACAAAGCGATTTTGCACTTTTTCTGCTGTTTTTGGTTCCAGGAAAGTCAGAAAATGAATATTCTCGGAATTGGACGGGACAAAAGCCAAAGTGTCTATTTTTCCGGAAGGGATCAAGTGCCAGAATACGAGACGGCGAGGGGCCAGGGCCGGCCACACCACCTGGCCGTGCGGCCAGGCCTGGCCTGCGCCAGGGGGTGGTGTGGTGGCTCCTAACACCCCCTCGGCCTCTCCTTCCGCCTATAAGTTTCCCTCGGGACGAAAACCCTAAGGACCCGATCAAAATTCCACGAAAGAGTCTGTAGCCGCCGTCATCTCCATCCCTAGATCGGGAGGGATCTGAAGCTCTTCCCGGCACCCTACCGGAGAGGGGAATTCACCCTGGAGGCCTTCTTCATCACCATACAAGCCTCCGGTGTGATGCGTGAGTAGTTCATCCTTGGACTACGGATCCATGTAGTAGCTAGATGGCTGGTTTCTCCTCCTTTGTGCTTTCATGTTTAGATCTTGTGAGCTCCGTTCATGATCAAGATCATCTATTTGTAATCCATACATGTTGTGTTTGCGAGGATCCGATGGATATTGAGATGCTATTTCAGATTGATTATTGATTCTATCATGTCTTTGTTATTTGAGATCTTGCATGCTTTCCATTGTTAGTAGCTATCTTGGCCAAGTAGATGCTAGCAACTCCAAGAGTTAGTATTTATGCTCGATAGTGGGTTCATGCCTCTGGTAATCTGGGGAAGTGATAGAAATCTCTAAGGTACTAGATGTGTTGTTGCTACTAGGGAGAAAACAACGATCCTTTGTTCATAGAATAATTGTATTGTTTACTTTACACGTAGTTCGTAAAGCAATAATCTGTTGCTTGCAACTTAATACTGGAGGGGGTTCAGATGATAACCTGAAGGTGGATTATTAGTCATAGATGCAGTTGGATGGCGGTCTATGTATTATGTTGTAATGCCCAATCAAGTCTCAAAAGAGTCAAGATGATTAGTATATGCATGTATTGCTTTCTCGGTGTTTGTCAATTGCTCCGCTGTAATTTGTTCATCCAGCATGTTATCTATCTAAGGAGAGCCACCTCTAGTGAACTATGGATCCCGGTTCTTTACTTTACATACAATCTACAATCTTTTACTCCTTTGTGTTTACTTTCTGCAAACTTTTACTTCTTTCCATTCGATACGTTTAATCCTTTGTTTTCCACAAAACACGGTGAGATTGACAACCTCGTCGCAAGTTGGGGACAAAGTTCTGTGGTTGTGTTATGCAGGTCTCCATGTTGCTACTAGCACCGGTAGTGCGCCCTGCCAAAGCTCAGCTAGTAACACCTTTGGGGTGTTTCCTTGCTCCTACTGGTTCGATTAAACCTTGGTCTCATATCTGAGAAAAAACTTGCTGCTGTGCTCATCATACCTTCCTCTTGGGGTTCCCAACAAGCTCTACATCAATCACGAGCCAGCACCCCACTGCAAACGGGCTGGCAGGACAAAAGATGTTGTGCAAGTTCTCATTACGAGCATGTATGACTATATATTGAACACATGCCTAGGATTGTCTAGTACTTGGATGCTTTATCTTATTTATCTGCAATTGCCCTATGTTCTGATTGCTATTTGAATTGTCTTGTCCATGCAACGCCCGTCCATCCATCCCTATGTCTACCTTTTCGAATCCTGTTTACTACTTTTGTTACTCTTGACTTTGCTTTACTCTATTTGTTACT
Organism: Avena insularis; assembly: GCA_023614405.1. NCBI lineage: Eukaryota > Viridiplantae > Streptophyta > Magnoliopsida > Poales > Poaceae > Avena > Avena insularis. Next base: position 451,562,118 of record CM042691.1, on the reverse strand, counting down.
TTATTATTCCTACTACAAAACTGTTGCTCTTGATAAACTGCTGTGAGCAAGATTGTTTCAGTGCAGATGAATTGACAACTCAATTGTTAAGGCTTATAAATATTCTTTGGCTCCCCTTGTGTCGAATCAATAAATTGGGTTTCACTTCCCTCGAAAATACTGCGATACACCCCCTATACTTGTGGGTCATCAGTTGCCACGGCCTCAAGCACAATTGTAGGATCATGGATTTTACCACAGTACATGCCATGCCTTGCCTTTGGACAATTCTTCCATGTCCAATGCATACAATCAACACTACCAAGCATTATTGGTCAACCCCTTTTTTCATTTATCTCCATCAATCTTTTTGTATCTTCTTCATTGGGAGCTTGAAGATAAGTTGGCCAGTATAACTTGATAATCATCTTGGCAAATCTACGCACGTACTTGGTGGTTGTATCTTGACCAATACGAAGGTACTCATCGGTATAATCCGCGGGGATGCAATGCAGTTACCCTCATGGCAACCGAGTTTTTTGTAAATCCTAGGCTGTCGGCAACGTTTCTACGTTGCTTGAAATATGTCGAGTTGGCCTCGCATGCTTCGATAATTTTGATGAACAAGCTACAACGCATTCAGTACCTTCTCGGCCGAGATGAGCTGGGTATGTAGGTACCTGTGCGAAGTAATCTTCCATGAGGGTGGCGTGGCCGAGGCCGCGCTTCCGATAGATGTACACGCGGCCCTTCACCGAGCCGCGCCTCTGAACCAGCAGCTTCCCGCTGTCCTCATGTTGCTTGATGGCGAGGAGGAGGATGCTGCCCTCGGTGTCGTCGTCCTGCAGCAGATCTTCGATGTCCGAATCATCCGAACACGGTGAATTGGACGAATCGAGGAGGACATCCTCGTCGCCCGAGTTCATCCCCGAGGAGGATGGGCGCGGCGGCGGCTGCTTGCGGAAGAGGGTCGGGTGGATGGTCGTGGACGGAGACAGGCAAATCAGGCGTCGGGTGGCGGCGGCAGAATCTTGTGGCGACGCGCAGAAAGGAGGAGAGGTTGTATGGGCGGGGACCGAAACTTCCGCGCACCCTAGCTCGCTGAAAAGTGCGGGTTTAGTTACAGTTCGGCAATCCAAACCCAGGTATGTACAGGACGAGTAGCGTTTTTGGGCGGGACCCTTAATTTTTTTTCTACAAATCGCGTCTTTTATGGTTTTTTATCTTATCGGCGCTGATTTTTCGTTCAAAACTGTAAAATAGCGGTTTTACGGTCCTGTTAGTAATGCTCTAATAAACAAGACTTTGCATTACAACACACATATTTATCCACCAATATAGAGCTAGTAACATATAGCAGTAAGGTAATTTCAAAAAATCCGAGCAACTTCGAAGTTCGACCTACTTGTTAGACCAAAAAAAATGATGACTTCAGGCAAGAAAAAGTTTTCCAGCATACTCGAAAGCAGTGGCAAACATAGCCTAGGTGCAACATGTACTCTTTCTCCACTCTACTACTAGTACACACCGCATCACTTTGTAAGGATTCCAGGAAGCAACCTAGTCTTCCTCAACTCTCCTCATCGGAGAGCACGTCCACCATCACCTCCCCCTCGTAGTCATCGGGACAAAACTCCAGATGGCTTTGCATGGCAAGGAAAGCCTCTTGCTTTGCATTTTTGTTTTCCGTTCTTGCTTGGGAATAGCTATGAGAGAAGCATCTCCTGGTGCAAACTTTGCTCTCCCGTCGACAAAGCGCACGGGAATCAGGGAATGTGTGCTAGTAGCTTAAAATTCTGTACTGAATCTTGGTTCTTAAATGGAACCGTTTTTCTAAATAAAAAAACAAGGCATTTCAGACTCGGCAAAAAATATCTCATTCAAAATCTTACCTTGATTAACCAAAGATCCATTTGGCCTACTCCATTCTAAATTGGAGTAACTCTTTATTAGTTATTAATATAAACATTGCAACTATATAGAGCATATACGTGCAATTAATAGTAAGAAATTGATGTGCGCATGTCGGTCATTTTGCGGCATCGGCAGCTTGGGCAGCGAGAAGGCCGAGCTGTGCGAGGTGGAGGTCGGTGTCATCGGGGTGCTCCTCGACGTCCCTCGGGCGGTGCGGTAGGGTCCACTTCCCGTCCTCCGTCCTGACCATGCCCTTGTTCAAATCCTGGCGCCACCCCGGTGGCACCATGTGGTCGTCCTTGAGGAAGTCGGCGGCCTTATTGACGAGCGCCGGGTCCCTCCCGCCAAGCTTGAACTCTTGGCCGCGCCCATTGTATCCGTCGAGCAGGTGGAGGTGCGCCTCGAGGTTGTGGTAGCTCGCGAGGTCGAAGGTTCGCTTGAGGAACGGCGACACCTCGTGGTCGAGCGCGAGCAGGACGCCGATGTGGGAGTAGACGCTGGGTAGGCCTAGCGCGTCTGCCAACCGCAGCAGCCACATCGGGTAGAACGCCTCCGTGAAGATACCTGGCACCTTGGGCACCATGTCGTGCACGTTGAGGATGCGCAACGCCTTGATGCCCAGCTCTTTCTCGAACCGCTCCCCGAACCAGGTGTTCCCGACGCGTGGGCCGGAGAAGGAGTAGACGCAGACAGGAGCCTTGACGTCGGCTGTGGGGGACACGTTGGCGCCTGTCTCGGCGATGTCGAAGGCGCTGAGCATGGCCAGCGCGCTGCCGAGGCTGTGGCCGGTGACCGTGACGCTCACCTCCTCGCCCTGCTTCCCGGCGTAGAGCTCCACCAGCTTCCGGACCTCGGCCAGCACCTGCTCCCGCGCTGAGTACTTGCAGTACTTGCACGCCGGGTCCTTGCCGGTGTAGAGGTCGGCGAACCCCGCCTCCACCTTCACCCTCGGGTCCTCGCACGGTATCCCGTACCGACCGATCGGCTCCAGGAACGCGCTGACGTCTTCCACCCACTCCAGCTTGGTGACAGTGCCGCGCCAGGCGACAGCGATGTCGCGGCGGCCGATGCGCGCCGTCTCGGCGTCCGAGGACACGGCGACGAAGCCGATGAAGGTGGCGGTCTCGCTCCACATCCGGTCGTCCAACGGGTTGTGCTTGGCGATGCTGAAGTTGGGGAGGTGGACGTGGGAGGTGGCGTAGAGGTAGCGGGTGACCTCGTACCCGACGCCGGCGAGGCCGACGTCGGCGAAGAAGGTCTTGGGCGGGTACCTACAGGTGCCGCAGTAGCGGGAGAAGCGGTCGTAGTCGAAGGAGTCGTAGCAGGCCTGCGCGAACTCGCCGTACCGGATCAGCTCGCCCCGGAGCACCGTGTCGATCGGGTCCAGCAGCCCTTCCCAGTTGTCGCTCCCGTGGATCTCCCGCCACCGTGAGGTCAGCTGCCCGTCCGACCGCCCCGACTCCTCGGCCAGCGTGCCGCGCTCCATGTCGCCCACCACGGAGGCCGGCTTCTCTTTCGCTGGCGCGTCTGCTTCGTCGGTCAACAGCGCCGAAGTGATCACTGCCGAGCGGCGTCGACGGCTGATCGACTGATGCGAGACGAGTGGCGCTGCCGGCCGACGCGGAGGCGGCACGGTCTGGGTGCCAGTGAGGGAGAGGCTGGAGGAGCACGACATGGTCGACATTGCTGCTGCTTAAAGGATTCCTGACTGATCGATCGATGTACTTATGTGAGTGTGTCAGAGAGAGAGAGAGAGAGGTCTAGCACGAGCTCTCACTATTTGTGTGTTGTAATCGATGAGGTTTGAGCGGCTGGGTCGCGTGTATATATACCCGTCCAAGCTGTATGATACACTGGCTAGGCAGCTCATTCGTCACGAGGGTTCACACGTGCATGTCATCTTTTTTTTCTTATGGAACCTGGCATCGTGTGCGAGCTAGCTTTTTTTTTTTGGGTACGGTTTTGCTATTTGACAATCGGCTGTTTCTTATTTCGTCGAAAGTTGATTCTTCTGGTGCTCACTAGTACGAGTGAGGTATAGCCCCCTCTCGCTCCCCCGAGGGCGATGTGGCTCCTCAACCTCGGGCCACCTCCTCCTACCTCCACCCGCCTCCCTCCGTCGCCGTCGCCAGCAGGGGTCGCCTTTCCTTACGCCATTGTGGCGGCGGCCTGCCTCTCCCCGCGCCCTGGAGAGCGGGTCGGGCCCTCTTCCTCCTTGGCAACGGTGCACTTTGGGAGATCTCGGTCCGGCGCAACTGGGTGGTGCTGGCAGCGGCATCAACTCGCGGCGGGGCACCATGGATGCGGTGGCTCGCCGGCCACCGTCCCGATCTGGTTCTGGGCACCTCGACCCCCAGATGGGCTCGGGAGGCCCAGATGGGCTTGGGCAGGCCGGGACACCAAGTCTGCAGAGCTTCCTGGAGGTGGCGGTAGCGACTGGGGATGGCGGTGCTGCGACTGCCTATTGCAGCAGGGTGGCTGGAGCTTCACGGGCCCGTATGGGCCTCACCGGGCTTGTGTGCTCCCGCTGCTCTGTCCGGCCGATGACTACCTCGGCAGTGGAGGTGGGTTCCTCCCGTGGCTGCAAGGCTGCTATCCCTCATTCGGCGATGTCGCGTGCCTCCGCCTTGTAGGCCTGCGATAGTGTTCATGAAGAGACAAGCGATGGTGACTACGAGATCGTGGAGGCGCATGCTCGTGGGCGGCAAAGCTGGGTGGCGGTGCTCCATTGCGCCAGAGTTTTTTTTGTGGGCGGGGATCGGGACAAATCCCAGTCAGCTAGCCTAACCCTGGCGTGGGGCCTCCTTCGAGTGTCACCATTCCTTCTTGAAGGGTGCCTCAGGAATCCCTATCCACTTTACTCTGCATGTCGGGGGAAACCCTAGGACCAATTTGATCCGGGTAGCAGCATTGTGTCGACGGTGCTACCTTCTTGAAGGTGCTGCTTGATATGGACGCTTCGGGGCACTTGAATGTGGTGGGTCAAAGTCAAAGGCCATTGCGGTTGCGGGTCATCATTGTTTCGTTGATTCACATTTGTCTTCATTTCTTTTCTTTTTTGACATGTTTTTGTTGTTGCTCCAACACTTTCTTTGGTTCGAATGCTTGTATCGGTGTGGTTGCTATATTAATATAGCGGGTCGAAAGTCTATTTTGAGTACTTAGAACGTAAAATATGTATATATGCATTGTTAAACCATATATTCTTAATTCTAATGAACGTAAAATATGTTTGCGTTGGTTTTTCCAATGAAAGCCTGATTTTGAGAACGTAAACTTGAAGAATGCTTTTGTAAAATTACAACATCCCCACCTGCGTACAGAATACTTTTGTAAAATTACAACATCGTTACATAATTGCATTCATGTGGTGGGTGAAAACTGTACGGAAGGCAACATATCATTTCAAGACATCGAAGCAGGAAAAAAAAGGCATGCAACAAAAATATGCGTGTATGCAACAAATACCCCTCAAGTCAAAAGACATCCCATCGTCCGTAGGAAAATCACCCCAAAAAATTCTGAACACATAATGCAATATGACATACCAAATTTTGCAGCACCTCACGAACATATTTGTAGCATTGTACTAAGTTTTCGTAGCAAACGCCCAAAATCATCGCAACATCTTGCTCGTGTGTTCCGCAACAAAACAGTGATTCCTCTCAACCTTTTCGTGTTCCCCGACAACATCTCTCCAATTTGAAGCTCTACCATGACCATGCACATGGTGGCTACCTCCTGTCTATGTGGAAGGTAGGACAAGGACGGAATAGTGGTGGAGGAGGTAAGCCGCGGCCGGTGGGGAGAGGACTCCAGTGGTGACCGGTGGGGAGAGAAGGTAATAGCGGTGGCCGGTTAGCACTGTCCTATCAACACATGCAACTTGGGAGCAAACAGGACGGAGCACCGCTGGGAAGAGGAGGGTGCACCCGGTAAGAGACTCGGAGGATTTATTTGTTTGATCCCCTTTTTGATTTGTAGGCTCTTCCTGTTTTTATTGGGGACATTCCTTGTGCAAATTGGCGAAAATTCAAACCAGAACCGGTTGGACGTCCATGCTATTTGTCGAATTCATCAAGGTTTGTGCTAAATCTTGTGCAAAGATATCCATCAGGTCAATTATATTATCTGATTGCAGTCCGTAGCATTTTACATAGAAGGCCCCAGATAATTATGCATATTGTTCATGATATCTCTCTCTACTTGAGGAGCATTACATAATCATATTATATCATGAAATGCTCGAAAAAGAAAACCCGGATGCAAATATTTGGAGAAGACCATCGGTAGGTTATCGGTCTGGGGCTACATCACATACATGAAACGTACATACAGATACATATTCCACAGTCACTAAGGACATGTACAATGGTTGATAAGACAGTCTTATCTTACACATGCCACATCATTTGATATGACAACAAAATATGACATACAATGGGTTTTCTTTAGTCTTATCTCTAGCATTAGATGTTTCTAAATATATGGTGAGACATATTGTTGGTAAGAGATGATCTCTTAGCCAAGAGAAGACAAACGTCTTTTTTTTGTTTTTCTCTCCTCCAACTCAGCAATCATCCTATATGACATTGCTAAGATAAAACCATTGTACGTGCGATTAAACTCTCATCTTCGGAGCGTACGCCAGAAACTCTTGTAGTACATAGTTCAATAACAGAGAGGTTACATTCCTTCTTACAAATTACTCCCTCCGTTTCAAAATATAACATGTTTTAACTTTGTGAATAGAGTGTACCTGATCATATTTATGTTCGGAGTGAACCTACATTCTTAAAGGAAAAAGTCTAGATACTTTTTTTCATAAAGCTAAAATATTTTATATTTTAAAACGGAAGGAGTATAATCAAAACATGGACATGGAGCATATGCGAGGAACAAAAGTTGATCATCATCATAAGAAGAAGAAGGCGTGAGATGCCGAATGGACGGCCGGCCACGTTTGCTCGTGGAGGTTACGCAATCGCTGTGTCCCGTACGTACTCCTACATTGGAAGCTGCCAAAAAATTGGACGATGACGGCAGAATGCCCGGAAGTACGTACACGTGAATCGTGTGTACGCGGCGGGGACCCGGCCTGCCAAAGAGCTAGCAAGGCAAGAACCGTACGTACGTGTGGACAAGGACCTCGATGCATGCATGCATGGAACACACCTGTTGGCGGCTTGGCGCAGGAAAAAAATATCATGTCTGTACATTTGATTTTTTTTGTTTTGAGACTGAGACGGATTCATGGCATCTTTATTTTGTTTTCAAGGAAATTTGGTGGAAAGGTGAATCCGTGGTACGGTGCTTACCGGAAACTACCAAAACGGACGGACAGTTGGGCCGGACGCACACGTGAATAGCGAGACCACCATGCATGGTCCCGGCCAGCCAGCAGGAGGACAAGAATGGTACGTACGTGGCGCGCATACACACCTCCTCTGCGTGCATACATATATATGCCACCAAATAAAAATGGACACGTTCCGCTGGTTTCGTCTTTGATGCCCACACTGCTACACAAACATGTTCCACTGGCTTTTTTTTTCGAAAATTCTACCGATCCATTAATAATCATCAACAGTAGAATTCTAAAAGTAATTAGAATTATAAATAGTTAATTGAACCACTAGCACGACTACAGACACTAGCATGAGCCAATAGCGCGCCGTCCTCGCCCCTCCGTCATCGGAGCCGGGCAAAATTTGTCGTAGTAGAGCTTGTTGTAGACAGACGGGAAGTCGTCGTGCTAAGACGCCAAAGAACCAACGCACTAGAGAAGCAACTGTCATCAATGATAACCCCCGTAGATCGGAAGAGACTGACCTGAAACCATATCAACGAACACGAAAACCGACCGGGTCTCGGGAGATCCGCCGAACACATGACTCCACGCGCCCTCCGGCAGAGCTAGACGCACCAACAAAGTAAGGATAGAGCGAAAATGACCTTATTCTAACTTCTAAAAATTGCCGCCACCTCATCATCCTGAAAAGGACACGGGAAAACCTAAACAAAGGATGAAAAACCTCCCGCAGACGAGGGGCCGTGATCCGCCACGTCTCCAAGGACCCAAGACCGCCGGAGACGGAGCAGATCGGCGGCATCGGAACGGAACCTTTTTCTCCTGTCGCCTGTCTCCCGTACGTGCTTCACGTACGTACCGGTTAGTTTTCTCTGGCTTCGTCAGGTTCGTCTTAATTTGCTGCCCACACAAATGCTGCAGCCTGATCAACCTGCCCAGAGGTGTGTATATATTTTTTTCAGCGAAATGAGACATGCATATTGGTCGTCACACGTTGCCTTCTGCTTCGTCTCTTGTGACCATATTTACACGGTCAGCCATCACAATCTGCTGGTGCGTCATTTCACATACGTATTGCTGTCGTAAGTGGCCAGAAAAAAGTTGGGGAAAAAACATGCTGTCGCTCTCGCTCTCGCCACCTGTCCTAGACCGAGGCCCTGTTCATGGCGGATCGCCGATCTCCTCACATGGCGGGTCTGGAGGGTCGAGACCGTCGCCCAACGTAACCACTCCCATCCTCCTACTCCCATCTCCACCGACAAATCCGCCTCGCGGTGCCCTGTTTTGACCTTTGGTAGTAGTTTGTTGATGAACTTTGACAGAGGAGGTAGAAATGTGGATGAACTGATTGGTAGTAGTTTTAGAAGTGTGGTGGTGCTTGAAAGTTCTAGTGGTTTCAGTGTGCAGTTGGAGCGGGAATCGATTTTTTAGGAGCAGGCGGGTAGAGTAGGTAGAAGATGCTGGTTGTGGAGGGGTCCAGGTTCCACTGGTGGTGGTGAGAATGGTGAGCTAGTCTATGGTGACAGAGAGGTGGAAACCTTTTTCCAACAGCTTTGGCATATTCCTAGGCGTCCCCACCACCCACCCCCACCCAAGGCTAAAAAGGGAGCATGCCCATCCTCCTTGTTACACCCGTAGGCACATACTCGATCTACCGAGAACCAAGCAATCACATAGCAGATAACGACACCGAGATTTGGTAACGCAGTTCGGCGAACTCGCCTACATCTGCGGGGCATGACTACAGGCGCTCCGCCCCATTCATACCGCAACACCGGCCGCACCGGCGCCGGCACATGCCGTCGGCTCCCTGCGTGCATGTCGCTATCAAGTCGTCATAGGTTACATTGTGTGGCACTCCCTCACATTATATGGGAGGCCTAGGCTACAAGAGTCTGACTCTAGTACTACTCGTATCCTATCCACAATACAACACAAGTCCAATTGTAACCTAACTCGTACACTAATATTCGACACAAACTCAACAAACTCCACCTTGGCAAATATTCTCCGCCACCTTGAATTCCTCCAAGCGTCGAACTTCCATGTACTCCGGACTTGGTTGCCTCCATGAGCTTCACTGCTACTCCCTGACTCCATCTGACTCCACTTGTAACTGTAGTCCATTCTTCCCGTTCTACACTATCACACACCGATTATTGACTTGCGTGAAGATGCTTCCAACTCAAAGGAATTTCACCGTCGCCCTTGAATCACCCTAAGTAAAAATTCGCAGTTGTCTCATCCTTTTTCAGATAGTCTTCTACTTGTCCTGCAGCTACAACACTCCGCCTCCTTCTGCATCCCGCCACCTACACTTTGCCATGTGCACTGAACATGACAGAATATACGGCCATGTGCTCTCTAAGACTTCGATATTCCAGAATGTCCAAACACTTTCTCAGATTCCCCATGATCGACTCTTGTCCATCACTTAGTGCCAATCCCGATAGACCCAGTCACCAAACTTGAACCCAATACTCGCCAACACCGCTTCAACACTCCTGCACACTCGTCAGACCACATGTCTGACTACACGTGCCATGGTTCGTCGCTGTGTCCCGTGCTTACCGCACACCTCGTCGCTATCACCATGCCGAGCATTCACAATCTTGGACAAGATCTACTAGGTAGCTAACCCACACCACCTCAGGCCCCACTGCAGATCAATCAGTCATACCTGACCGATGTCGAGTTCCATGCCTCCTTCGGACCACTGAGCTCCAATCCGGACCTACGTGCTTCTCGCCTTCCCGCTGAATAGGCTTCGAATCTCCAGATCTTTACACCATAGCCCCCCCCCCCATTAGCCTGAGTAGAATCTTCCGTCAGACTCCAGCTCCACCTTCAACATGACTCCATGGATGATCGGTCCACCCGCGCCTTGTTAACTTCAAGCTCTCATGGGTACCCCCCCCTCTTGAATCAACTCCGTGTCATTGCCATGTCGAACCACGCACCCCTCAGGCATGCGGCACCTGTTTCCACGCTACAGAATTTGGACACCATCATCCCTCACGCTCCTACGCCGTTGTCGCCGACTTTCACTTTCTTCTGTCCCGTCAGAAAATCCAGTCCGACCCAGCCGAATTTTCCAACTGCAACCATGCTCCACCTCGCGTCGTATCAGCCGAGTGCCAACGTGCATTGCTCGACACCTTTTGGTACATGATCATTCACGACACACTCCAGGCTACTCTAAGCCTTATACGTGCGCCGCGACCACTATGAACACCCCATGATATTTCTTGTACACCTGGTATGCAAAAACAGCAGCAGCAGAAAAAAAAGATATCTCGTGTGAATTTCACCGCCTAGCAGTATCTTACACACGCTTTTTCTTTCCTCTTTTCTGCTTTCTCTTGCTCTCCAAGACCAAGAAATTACCCCACACGTAATCACTTTGGCTTTTCCCTTTTGTTCACGAAACAAATCTCTTGCTGATTTTCCAGATCCCGGACGAACCCCGATGCATCGCGCACGCGGTGCCGCACCTGTGCTTCAGCCAAGCGACTTCTTGGCCTGCTTGCACACGCACGCACGCGTTGCTCGCTGCTGCAACTCAGGCGAGGCCGACTGCTCCAACACGCTTCCACATGGCCGCTTGGCTGCTCCTCCCAAAGATCGATCTGATCAAGATGCTGCCACCGTCGCCATCTGTACGCGCTCCATCCGAACTCACCGACATAGCGCTGCAGCCAGCCTACTACGCTTTGGTCCGCACCGATCTCAATCAGCTTACTATACATGCCTTCCAATTGCTTTTCGCACCAAGATCTTCGACGACTTCCAAGGTTCCGCGAACCACGTGTTCATCAAACCATCTGCAGTCAGCCTTCCTCGTCTTCCTCTGGATCAACTTCCGCAACCTTCAACCCATAGTTGCCAGAAATCCGGGTCGTCCGGTCGAGGAACGGGATCGATGGTCTACTTCCCAGCGAACAAGGATCGACAAGGGGTATATATCCCCGGGACACCAATTTGGTACATGGGTCACGATCCACATAATTTTGGGTCGATGATCCCGGGTCGATAAGACTGATCCTAGCACGTGATCTAGAATTCCAAAAGAGCCGTTCGAGGGAAGAAGAGAGAAAGAGGCGCGAGAAATTAGGAATTAGCGAGTACCGTATTTAAGATTTCAATGCCCAGATATGACGCTGGTATTACCATTTTTATTTTATTTTTCATAAAGGAGTTGCCATATTTCTGCCTGCTCCTATCGATCAAACGAGATCAGGGGCAATCGAACGGGATCACGACCTGACCACTGACCCTGGGCGACCCGCTTTCGATCCCGACCTTGTTCTGGGTCGATCGACCCAGGGTAGAGGATCGCAGTGTCGGCCCCGTTTCCGGCTACTATGCTTCAACCTGTGCTCTTATACCAATTGTTACACTCGTAGGCACATAGTCGATCTATCGAGAACCAAGAAATCACACAACACGATGACGACACCGAGATTTGGTAACGCAGTTCGGCGAACTCGCCTACATCGGTTCGTAAATTTACCACTGATAATAATTGTTCCGTAGCTCAACTGGTTTGGGGAGTGGATGTACAAACTCAACAACTGGGTTCAAATCCTCACGGATGTGAATTTAGGTTCCTATTTATACTTAAGGATCAAACTATCTTGGTACTCATGCAATTTATCTTCAGGACCAGGCTTGGTGTTTAACCAAGTTTAAAATTTTTGATACTCATGCTTAATGGTTGTGTGCATCCCTAGTTGGTGCAGACGCCAGGGAAGTGAAATCCTCCATCCATTTTAAACACAACCCTAACCCTCCCGAGACGCCCTCTCCCGAGCCACCCCCAGGCGACTCCAGGGGCTTCCTCTCCATCCTCCCCAAAGAACCGCCCCAGCCTCTCTGCATCAGGCCGCCGCTGATGCCGACTCTAGCGGCGGTGGCAGTGCCCCGTCCATCTAAGATGGGGGGAAGGAGAGGGGTCTGTGGCGGGAATGTTCGTTTGCGATACCAAACTTCTCGGGCGAGTGCACCACGGTACCCGAGTTGTCATCAATCGCGCGGAGGGGCCATAGTAGAATCGCCAATTGTCCAGAAGGGCCAAATGGGGGTGAATACAAATCTAACGGCCAAACGGTCGTTTGAACTAGACGAAAGACGGTTGAACTCAAATACCGCCGTTACATCAACTCTTCTTAGCCCGCCCTGTCAGTATTCCCCGATATCTTTTGCGGTCGTGGACTAGCTTACCCCTGCGTGGACCAGATCCCTAAGTGGACCAGATCTATTTGTTTGCTCTTCTCTGGTCTTATCTCCCGCTCCCCTCCCCATAACATTTGCTCAGCTCCGGCTGCTCGTCTCAGATCGGAGCTCGCACTTGCTCTAATTTACGTCCCCGCCATGTCCGGTCAACCTTCCATGCCTCTAATCGAAGCTCGCAGCCGTCACCATCGCATCGTCCGCCGTATCGGAGCTTCGCGTCCCCGGACTAATATCTCGCCTCTGGCTAGTCCTTCTCGCACGGCGGAGCGCATCCCGTCGGGCGATCCAGGCCAGCGACCGGCCTCGGGAAGTTGCGTGCTGATACGTCCAAAATGTATCTACTTTCTCGAACACTTTTGCTATTGTTTCTCCTCTAAACTTGTGTGATTTGGATGCATCTAACGCGGACTGACGCTGTTTTCAGCAGAATTTTCTTGGTGTCTACTTTTTGTGCAGAAAATCAACTATCTGGAAAAATCCCGGAAAATATGCCAAAAATCCTATTTCACCAGAAGACTCCTGGAGCCAGAATACGAGACGGAGGGGGGCTGGGCCCAGGCCACACCACCTGGCCGCGCGGGCTAGGCCTGGCCGCGCCAGGGGGTGGTCTGGCCGCCCCAGACACCCCCTCGGTCTCCCTCTTCGCCTATAAGATGCCTTCTAACCTAAAAACTCAGGGGGGTTCGACCTTTTTCTAGAAGGAGTTCCGCTTCGCCGCCACCACCAGATTCCACGATTCAGAACCAGAAACTCCGTTTTGGCACCCTGCCGGGACGGGGAATTGGAGGAGATCATCGCCATCATCATCACCATCGCTTCTCCATCGACCATCCATGTTTTTCCCATCTATGAGTGAGTAATCCCCTGCTGTAGGCTATGGGGATGGTAGAGATTGGATGATATCGTTCATGTAATGGCATCAGATTGTTAGGACATGGTGCCTAGTAACTATTATTAGTGTTTTTTGACTTTGTTGCAACTTGTTATACTTAATGCTTGTCACTAGGGCCCGAGTGCCATGATTTCAGATCTGAACATGTTATTGATTCATTATGATAGTATTGTTTTTGGTCTTACCTACAAGTTGTATACACACGTTGTTGTCTGGAGCCAATGGCCCCAAAGTGACAAAAATCGGGATAACCGGAGGGAATGGCTTTGATGTGAGGATCACATGTATTTACGGAGTGTTAATGCTTTGCTCCGGTGCTCTATTAAAAGGAGAATCTTAATTGCCAGTAGTTCCCTTGAGGCCCCGCTGCAAACGGGCTGGCAGGACAAAAGATGTTGTGCAAGTTCTCATTGCGAGCACGTATGACTATATATGGAACACATGCCTAGGATTATCTAGTACTTAGATGCTTTATCTTATTTATCTGCAATTGCCCTATGTTCTGATTGTTATGTGAATTGTCTTGTCCATGCAACGCCCGTCCATCCATCCCTATGCCTACCGCACTCGAATCCTACTGTTTACTGCTATTGTTACTGTTGTCTTTACTTTTACTACTGCTGTTACTTTACTATTGCTACTACAAAACTGTTGCTACTGATAAACTGCCGTGAGCAAGATTGTTTCCAGGTGCAGCTGAATTGACAGCTCAGTTGTTAAGGCTTATAAATATTCTTTGGCTCCCCTTGTGTCAAATCAATAAATTGGGTTTCACTTCCCTCGAAAATACTGTGATACACCCCCCCATACTTGTGGGTCATCAAGACTATTTTCTAGCGCCGTTGCCGGGGAGCATAGCTTTATTTATCAAGTTCACTTGGATTCTCTATTGTTCGCTGCTGTCCATCCATCATGGGTAAGTCTGGTGATGGCAAGGTTCCTATTTTACCATCCACTACAAGGAGAGGTACGGTTCTAAACACCTATGTTGCTCTTGATTCACCATCTGTTATGAGTAAGCTCGTTACACCACCACATACACATGCTACACACACTGCTACTACTGCTGAATCTGAAACTTCTGATACTTATGATGCTGCTTCTACTATGCTTGATAAGAGTGGTTCATTAGGTCCTTTCCTAGATGCTACGATTGCTAGAACTATAGCTGGAAAAACTGAAACTCCTAATGAAGACACTACTACACCTGTTAGTTCACCTGAGTCTAGTGAGAGTTATGATATTGAAGACGATTATGTTGAGATGACCGACGAATTTATTAAAGAATGTAAAAACACCCATGATAGGAGCGCTGCTAAGAGTCTCCTTGAGAGGCGTACTATTAGACCCAAATTGTCTCCTATTGCTAAGTTTGCTGCTTCTCCCATAAACATTAAATATAAAGATTATGATTTCTCTCTTGATCTATCTTACATAGCTATTGTTGAGAAAGAACCTTTTTGTGGGACTAAGAATGAAAGTGCGGTATCACATATGAATGAACTTTCTACCATGAGTGGCTTGTTTTTTGATGATATTAAGATGCGTACTTACTTTGTTGCTAAGATTTTCCCCTTTTCACTGAAAGGAGAAGCTAAAGCTTGGTTTAGTAATTTACCTCCTGGATCTATTGATAGCCCTGATTGCTTGATTAGTACTTTCCTGCAGAAATATTTTCCTCCAAGTGCTAGACATGCTATTTTGCAGGAACTTTTTGATTTTAAACAGGGAGAAAAGGAGATATTGCCTGAATCATGGGCAAGGTTTTGTGCTTTGATTCATGCACAGGCTGGAAGTCCATTACCTAAGAATGAGCTTCTTGATATATTTTATAATGGACTAACTAAAGAATCTAGGACATACCTAGATAGTTGTGCTGATTGTGTTTTCAGGAATAGGACTCCCAAGGAAGCCGATGAATTAATGGCTAAAATAAGCAAGAACTATGAAGATTGGACTCCTCCTGAACCAGCTATACCTGAAGTAATTATACCTGCACCAACTATTCCTGTGCTTATTCCAACATCAAAGAAGAGGGGAGTTATTGAATTAAATGATGAAGGAAGCTAAGAAATGTCTTAAGGAGAAGGGAATTAAAGCTGCAGATGTCAAGAATTTACCTCCTATAGAAGAATTATGTAAGCCTATCCCCTACTCATCGACTATTGAGGTACACTCTCTCCAACACTTTGATGAAGGTGATATCCCTTACTCTAAACCTCCTGATCAATGCTTAGAAGAATTCGATATTTTCATTGTTAAGCAAGATAATTTTAATAAAAGGGTGCAAAATCATCTAATGGAAAACACTAGAGCTATTTTTGAGTTAAAAGATATTGTGGAAAGAACCTCTAATGATGTTAAAATGATTGTCAAACACTTTCAAATGGTTCAAACACAAATGATCAACTTATTAAAGTACCAAAAGACTTGCTAATTAACACTGCTAAAGAAAAGCATGCTGATGAAATTAGAACTAGAAGTGGTGCTGCTACCCAGGATCCTCTATATCCCGAGGGGCAACCCAAAAGAATTGAGCAGGATTCTTAACAAGCTGAAAATAGTGGTACTACTCGTAAGAAAAGAAAAAATAAGCATAAAACTACTGTAGAACCCTCTGAACCTGCTATAGATCCTAATAGTATATCTATCTCTGATGCTGAAACTGAAAGTAGTAATGAAGAAAATGATATTCTTAATGAAGAAAAAGTTGAAGAAGAACCTGAAAAGCACACTAAGAATACTAAATACACTAAAGAACATTTTGTTGCTAAGAAACATGGTAGTCAAAGAGAGCCTTGGGTCCAAAAACCTATGCCTTTCCCTGATAAGAAACACAAGTCAAAGGAAGACGAACGCTATAATAAGTTTTGTGAGTGGATGAAACCTTTATTCTTGCAAATTCCTTTGACTGATGCTATTAAATTGCCTCCTTACTCAAAGTATATGAAGGATATTGTCTCGAATAAAAGGAAGATCCCTAATGAAGAAATTTCTACTTTGCTTGCCAATTATTCCTTTAATGGTAAGGTTCCTAAGAAACTTGGATACCCAGGGATTCCAACCATCCCTTGCTCTATTAAGAATAGCTATGTTAGACTACTTTGTGTGATTTGGGAGCTGGGCTTAGTGTTATGCCTTTCTCTCTCTATAAGAGACTTCAACTGGAAAAACTAATACCAACTGATATATCTTTGCAAATGGCTAATAAATCTACCACTATTCCTGTTGGTATATGTGAGGATGTACCTGTTCAAGTGGCTCATAATTGCTTGATATTAACTGATTTTGTTGTGCTTGAAATGCCTGAAGATGATAATATGTCTATTATTCTTGGGAGACCTTTTCTTAATACTGCAGGAGCTGTTATTAATTGTAATCAAGGAAAGGTGACTTTCAATGTTAATGCCAAGGAACATACTGTCTATTTCCCCAAGAAGATTGATAGGACTTATGGTTTGAATTCAATTGAACACGTTGAGGGCATCCAAGTTGGAGAAATATATTGTCCCATACCAAGAGAAAAATATGAAACTATTATGATTGGGACCATTGCTATCAAAGTTGAGGTAACATAATCATTAGTGAAATACAAAGTTTTGTCTCATATGAATTTTTTTTGGTAACAAGACCTGATCAACCTTGTTAACAAAAGGATTTCATTGAGCAAAACAATGTTTTCACCATGATTATCTCTGTTTACTTTTATTCTATCTATCTTAGTTTTTACTTTCGTTTAGTTTTCTTTTCTGTTGTTAGTTGCTTGCATGTTAGAGTGTCTTAGAACTTCTGTAGTTCTAGCCTTGTTTTGTTATTGCATCTTTTCAAAAAAAAAAATCTGTCAGAAAATCATTCATCTATACCTGAAAATTGCTTAAAAATAAAGTGTCTCGAAAAATTCCAGAAAATTCATATTAAATTTTTACGTGAAAAAAGGGCCAGAGGAGTGCCTGGAAGGTACCAGGAGGACCCACCAGGCAGGCTCACCACCTGGTGGCGTGGCCTGCCTTGGGTGGCGCCACGCCATGGTGTGGGCCACCCCTGGCCCTCCACTCACTCTCTCACTTGCCACTTTCTTCTCTCTCCTGAGTAAACTCCAGTTCATTGCTCAAAATCGCGTTCTTGCTGTGCTTGCTCTTGATTTTTCGATCTCCTTCCTCAGCCCATCTTTGCTGCTGAAATTTGGAGCATTTGTTCTCCGGTATGTGACTCCTCTGCTTGTCCAAGTAGATTTGTGTTTAGTGGATTATATCTTGAGTATTTTGCTACTGTAGGTGATAGGTTATGAGAGATTGCAAGCTTGTTTGATGCTTAGAGATATAGTTTTGATGCATGTTTAGGCCTCTTACAAGTCCCTATGAGTAGTGCCCTTCATTATATTCACTTTGCAATCACTTGTTTAATAGGTGTTTAAATTTCAGAATATCAAGCATGAACAACCATACCTTTGGAGAGATATTTGAGAGGGATGCACCTATGAGGTCGAGGCCCTCAAGATCAGCCTCTCAGTTTAGGCCATCATACAACGAATATCTCATTGCAACTCGTATTGGTAATGAAGGGGATGCTCACCCATCTACTTTTCCTTGTTTTACTTTCTTACAAGCTACAGGGATTCTTGATGATTTCTTGCTACTGATTCAGAGGGATGGTTTGACCTCATATATGCAAGATGAGAGTGAGCAATACGCTATGCTCACCTAAACTTTTGTTGAGAGCTTCGTGTTTACTAACACGCCCTATCAGTCAACTGTCTCTTTCAAAATTTATAATTTGCCCTTTACCATGTCATTGGAAAGATTTTGAAGTGTTGTAGGTGTAAGCATGACAAGGACCGTGAAGAAGATTCAAGGGCGACCCGCTGATTTGCTAGAGCTTTACCGAGGGGTGACCAAAGATGATGACCACGTGGCTCAGCGCGGAAAGATAAGAAACATCCAACTCCCTGCCCTTGGATATTTTGCATATTATCTTGCTACTAGCGTTCTTGGTAGGGAGAATACGAGTAATATCTCCAACTATCATTTAGCCTTCCTTGCTGCTGCGCTTAACAATGACACTCGGTACAACCTTGGCTCGCTTATTGCTCGCCGCCTAGCTGCTAGGGGGCCTATCTATGGGGGCATCATTGTCTCACGTATGGTCAATGCATTAGGGATTTCAGTAGACCCCAATGATACTATATTGGCACCACAAAGGCTTGACCTTGTTGCTATGAAAACTCATCATTTTGTCACTGTTAATTCTGATTTGGACGGTCTAGTATATAGGATGCTGTTTACTGACGGGGATGAGAGGGAGATCCCTTTTCCGTAGTCTACTTTGTTTAGTGGTCACAGGAGACCGTGGTCGCGCTCCAAGGAGGAGGTGGACGAGCAGCTCCGCTTGCTGGGTTTTCCATGGGCAGCACCAGGAGTATGTGCCCTCCTACGATTACTCCGTGTACTACGGAGGGACGTACTCGAGCTCGCACCCAGACGAGGGTACCTCCTCGTCATACCACGGTGACACTTCATCCTGGCTAGCTTGGGATTGACACCCACTTAGGCCAAAAGCCTAAGCTTGGGAGGAGGTATGCCGACATCGCACTAATCTCCATATCATTTTGCGTCGGTACTTTGTATATTCATGTTTCGTTCTCTTTTTAGTTTTTGTTCTTTCTTTGCTTTTGATTTCTAAAACACAAAAAGACCAAAAATATTTCTGTTGTTTCTCTTTGGTTTGCTTCTTTTTCTCTTTGCCTTGGTTTTTTTCCCTTTTTTCTTTTTTTGAACTATTCGAAAAACCCAAAAATATTTTGCTTTGCTTGTTCTTCCCTTTTGGTTCTTCTTTCAAAAATCGAAAACGCCAAAAATATTTGATGTTCTTCTTTGGTTTTGTGAGTTTCTTGCAGGGTTCAGCAGTCCTCAGTGGGATTTGGTTTCATATTATTATTCAAGCCACACAAGTGAAGAGCAATAATGAGGATTAATGACAACTTGAGGTGTGGTAAGAGGCTGGTAACGAACTCTATTTGTTTTCATTTTTGTACATATACTCATCATTGTGGGCATACTTAGCCTGTTCGTGTAGGGTGTATGTTATTTATGGATGCTTAGTAGTTCTTGCTTTCATATGATTAATTCCAGCTTGCTAATAGTTTGTAGCTTGTCTTATAAATGTTTGCTTGCATTACTCTATTCATAACTTGGTATGACACCATGGTATCCTTCTCTGAATGTTTCATTTGAATTGACTTGGCACATGCTCACGCATGTATGGCTGAAATAATCAGTTAAGCCTCGATGAATTATTTTGCCTTGAGGGTCTTGAATCACTTTCATGCCATGATTAGTCCTGTTTTGTTGCAAGCATGATTATGACAGCTATTTCTCTCTCGTTTGTCGCTCCCTTACTATTGCTAGCCTTCACTTCCACTGAGTATGTTTTACTCATGTTTCCAACTCCCTAAAACCAAATATTGCCAAAGTGTCCACCATACCTACCTATTAGCATCATTTGCTATTTCCGTGCATATTCATTATGCCTTGTTTTCTTCCGAATAAAATGTTTGCCTGTTATGAGAAAGTTAGTTAATAAAGCTCTCAAGAACTTGATGGCACACTTTATTTTCCGCACTTAATAAACCTGAACCATTGTGACTATCCATGAAAGTTATATGCTTGCAAATTATAGGCTGGGGATTAGCAGAACCGTGCTGTCACGAGGAACGCTTTCAACACCTGTAAATATATACCCAGTTGATACCATGCCCTTTTTTTTGCGGATGTCGTCGGTGTGAAATAAAAGGGGAGCCTGTAAGTCCATGGAGTTATGAATGTGTGTTAGAGAAACGCCTGGGCCGCCGGTCTAATCCATGCTGTCATGGTGGAAACCTGCAGCGTAACCATAATGATATCTATGAAGCATTCTTCTTATAAAAAAAGAGAGAGATAGCTATTGAGAAAAAGAAAAAAAGAGATTTGAGAAAAGAGGAAAGAGAGAAAAAAGCACCATTTTCCATGGTAAATAAGAAGATTGCTGAGATACTCATTGTCTGCTTGCCTTGTCATTTTGATATGGAGATTCTTCTGTATCATCGGGCAAGGGGTACCCCGTTGGCGGTTCTCTATGATACGCACGTATTTACGATGACAAGAACTTACAGGTAACTAAAGTTGAGTAGCATGAGGAGCGTACCTTGTACTCAAGGGACATGGCATTTCCAGTCTATAGTCTGTCAAGCATATAACTCAGATTGGACCTCACTTTCACCTTAACCATATTAAAGATGCTTATGATAGGGGCAATGAGAGCTCAAAGTTAATGAGTACCATACTTTCAGCATTTGGAAGCCTTTCAAACTATTCAAAACCTTTTCATTTCCTTGTTGAGTCTCCACTTATTCTATTAGCACTTTCTTGAGAGCATAGTTGTCATTCTTTGTGCTTGTCTCATTACTTGATTATTTGTGTTATGACTTTGATGCTTGTATCTTTGATATCTTTACTTCTAGTCTTCACCTGAACTTCAGAGGTGCCTTGGCATTCACAATAAAAAGGCAAGCGAGATACCACTCTATCATACCTTGTTATGGGCATTATAATTTTGCTTATATTTGTACTTCATGCTACTTATTATTTTTAAGTTGGATTCTCTTCATAGCTTGCAATGCCTATTAAGTAAACTTAGTTGCATACTCTTTATTATGAATTGTCTAAGTAGTTGATCACATGCTGAGAATATATACATCATATGAAGCAAAAGTGTTCATGAAAGTTTCTTTTATCGCACTCAGTTTTCAACAGAATTCCTTGAGGACAAGCAATAACCTAAGCTTGGGGGGAGTTGATACGTCCAAAACGTATCTAATTTCTCGAACACTTTTTCTATTGTTTCTCCTCTAAACTTGTGTGATTTGGATGCAACTAACGCGGACTGACGCTTTTTTCAGCAGAATTTTCTTGGTGTCTACTTTTTGTGCAGAAAATCAACTATCAGGAAAAATCCCGAAAAATATGCCAAAAATCCTATTTCACCAGAAGACTCCCGGAGCCAGAATACGAGACGGAGGGGGCCTGGGCCCAGGCCACACCACCTAGCCATGGCTAGGCACAGCCACTTAGGGGTGGTCTAGCCGCCCCAGACACCCCCTCGGTCTCCCTCTTCGCCTATAAGATGCCTTCTGACCTAAAAACTCAGGGGGGTTCAACGTTTTCCAAAAGGAGTTCCGCTCCGCCGCCACCACCAGATTCCACGATTCAGAACCAGAAACTCCGTTCTGGCACCCTGCCGGGACAGGGAATTGGAGGAGATCATCACCATCATCATCACCATCGCTTCTCCATCGACCATCCGTGTTTCCCCCATCTATGAGTGAGTAATCCCCCGATGTAGGCTATGGGGATGGTAGGGATTGGATGAGATCATTCATGTAATGGCATCAGATTGTTAGGGCATGGTGCCTAGTATCTATTATTAGTGCTTTTTGACTTTTTTGCAACTTGTTATGCTTAATGCTTTTCACTAGGGCCCGAGTGCCATGATTTCAGATCTGAACATGTTATTGATTCATTATGATAGTATTGTTTTTGGTCTTACCTGCAAGTTGTATACACACGTTGTTGTCCAGAACCAATGGCCCCAGTGGCGAAATCGGGATAACCGAGGGAATGGCTTTGATGTGAGGATCGCATGTGTTCACGGAGTGTTAATGCGTTGCTCTATTAAAAGGAGCACCTTAATTCCCAATAGTTCCTTGAGGCCCGTTGCAAACGGGCCGGCGGACAAAAGATGTTACGCAAGTTCTCATTCGACACGTATGACTATATATGGAACGCATGCCTAGGATTATCTAGTACTTGGATGCTTTATCTTATTTATCTGCAATTGCCCTATGTTCTGATTGTTATGTGAATTGTCTTGTCCATGCAACGCCCGTCCATCCATCCCTATGCCTACCGCACTCGAATCCTACTGTTTACTGCTATTGTTACTGATGTCTTTACTTTTACTACTGCTGTTACTTTAATATTGCTACTACAAAACTGTTGCTACTGATAAACTGCTATGAGCAAGATTGTTTCCAGGTGCAGCTGAATTGACAACTCAGTTGTTAAGGCTTATAAATATTCTTTCGCTCCCCTTGTGTCGAATCAATAAATTGGGTTTCACTTCCCTCGAAAATACTACGATACACCCCCTATACTTGTGGGTCATCACGTGTTGCCGCGCACCCCATGCATGGTAGCCCTGGCACAGCAGTTCGACGACCATGCTCTCATGGCCACCGTGCTGTGCGTCCGTCCTGCTGTGTCGCCGGCAGAGTTGCTGTCGGCTTTCAGGTCTCGTTTTGGGATCAGACGAAATGTGGTCAAGATTGAGGTATGCGTGCCGCCATTCGATTTTTTCATCCGGTTCGAGCACAGCTCAGACACCGAGCGCGTTCTTCATTCTTCCCGTTCTTTCGAGTCCTGCGGGGAGAAAATGAGCTTCATGCGTTGGCATCGCGCCTGTGGGTGGGACGATCGCTTGGGGCAGCTTCGTTTCTTCTCCAAACTCGGCTTTGACGGCCTCCCATTAGATGCTTGGGAGCCGGAGGCCCTCAAGCAGGACGTCAGTAGCCTTGGCGGCGTGCTGGTGGAAATCATGCCACCGAGCGACAGATGGGTCATCGAGGTAAAGGCGTGGCTGAAAGATCCTAATGCCGTTCCTAAGATGTATGAGGTGCAGATTCCAAGCAGGGCAGGGCGACAACTTTCCTGGAAGCACCCGGTCATCATCCACCTGGAGGAGGTTCTGGAATCGGTACATGGCATTCAGGGCCCCGAAGAGGCTGCCAGAAAGCGTCCTCGTCACATGCAGTGTTGGCCTGGAAGGATCGATGGCACTGGACCACCACCGTTTCGCGACGGTGCACATAGTTTCGGTGGGGGAACTGGGCTTGGACGAGCCGGTGGTTCTGATTTCCCTCGAGTGAAGACAGAGCTCTAGTGAATTGCCGTGGTATGTGTGGCTAATGAATTTGTAGTATAGAGAGCGTAACAGGAAGTTAGCATCGACTAAAAATGTGTAATAGTTTGAATCGATGTAGTACGTGTGTGTAATAGTTTGAAGTAGTATGTGTGTATAATAGTTTGAATCGATGTAGTATGTGTGGGTAATGAATTTGATGTATAGTGTGTGTAATAGTTTGAATCGATGTAGTTGAACACTGTGCTTTATAATTTCTGTGAATAACCAAGGACAACCTCATGAAAAGAGGGTAGGCTGGCAATAAGCTGAAGGGAATATGCTCGAGAGGCAATAATAAAGTGGTTATTATCTTATTCCATGTTTATGATAAATTTTTATTTTACATGCTAGAATTGTATTGATCGGAAACATCAATACATGTGTGTTTAATAAACAAAAAGGGTTCCTAGTTATGCCTCTCTTATAGACTAGCTTGTTGATTAACAAGATGATCAAGGTTTCCTGATCATGGACATTGGATGTTGTTAATAACAAGGTCACACCATTGGTGGAATGATGTGATGAACATTCATCCGAAGTATAGCATTACGATCAAAGTCATTATGTTTATATTGCTATAACATCATACAAAGTAATCTTTATCCTTAGACCATGAGATCATGTTAATTGCTAACACGGAAGAGTATCTTGATAACAGCAAATGTCACACCGTAACAGGGTGACTATAAAGATGGGTTCAGTACTACGAAGGTGTTATGTTGAGGCTCATGGATTAAGAGTGGAATTTGTCAATCCAGATGACGGATAGATATTCTCTGGGCCCTCTCGGTGATATCACATTGAAATAGCTTGCAAGCAAGTGATGTGATCACTAGAATGTTATATCACGGGAACGAGAAAAGAGTACATGTCGGTAACGAGATCAAACTAGGTATGGAGATACCGATGATCGAATATCGGACATGTATATCGAGGGACAAAGGGATTTAGTTACAAGCGTTAAAGGTTCTCACGATCACAGAAGTCATCGTTGAATGTGTAGGAGTCAGTATGGATCTCCAGGTCCCGCTTCTGATTATTGATCCGAGAGGGGTCTCGATCATGTCTGCATTATTCGTGAACCGTAGGGTGACACACTTAAGGGATACCGACACCATTTGGAGCAAATATGTTTCAGATAAAGATTTAAGAAAGCGCTGGAATTATTTCAATAGAACCAAGCTGTTTGGTGAAATTGCTGAAATTGGTTCTACATGTAATATTGAAATGTTGCAGGGGGTTTTATGTGAATGTTTGTTAATTAAAGTAATTAACAAAATTCTGAATAAAATTAATAAAAGAGTTTTATTAAATGAGAGAGCATTAAATTTGGAGAAATTTAATGCATTTAAAGTGGAGACTTTAAAAGAGAATGTGAAGGGGCAAATTTATGTGGAGGGAGTTACCACCACATGAATGGAGAAGGTGAAGGGTCACCTCCTCCATGCGCCGGCCATGAAGGAGGGGCACGCCCCCTCCTCCTATAAAAGGCCACCCCTCCTCACTTCTCACACACACCTCCTTGTGAAGGATCTCTCTCCCCCTCTAGTATTATTCCCCATGGTCTCGGATTAGCGAGATACATGTTCCCGGTGGCTTTATCTGGAAAGGAGTTGCTGCTTCCGCTGCTTTGCTGGAGCGAGGGATGGAGGTTGTCGGGGTACCGGACGTGTGTGCGATCACGGATGCACCGCTGCTTTGCGGTGCTGGACTTGGTGCTGCTGGAGCCGGATCTAATGGACGTGCTAGAGCTGGACCTGCTGGACTTCATCACGATCTTGAGATCGGCAAGTGTACGACTACATCAACCACGAGTTCCTACTCGTTAACAAAGCTCGTTGTCTACGAGGGTAAGTTCTCGTTGGATGTATGTCCACCCGTTGCTTTGTACCTAGTAGATAGATCTTGGCGTGTAGTTCACACCGTAGGAAATTTTTTGTTTTCTATGCTGCGGACCCAACAAAGGGTATCGAGCCTGATCTATGCGTAGGTGCTTAGCACGGGTAGTACACATATGTTGATATGTGGGCGATGATGATCATGTTATTGCATCTTCTATGTATTTTGGATATTGGTGGCATAGTGGGATGAAGCGGCCCGGACCAACCTTGCATGTCATCGTACATGAGACCAGTTCCACGACTGACATGCAACTTGTTTTGCATAAGTGGCTGGCGGGTGTCTGTCTCTCCTACTATAGTCAATATCTGATTTACAACGAGTTGCTAATAATTTGGTTATCCTCGTTGTGGTTCATGTTCGTGGGTAAGAACGGTTCTATCTCCGAAAGCCCTAGGCCACGTAAAACTTGCAATTGATAAATTAGAGGCGTCTAGTTTAGATCGTTGCTGGGCTAGTGTCTTGATATGGTGTTGTTGTAAGTAGATGTATGACAGATACTCTTACAACACATTCAATGTGTAAGTTCCATAGACCTTGGCCTTACACACAAAGGAATGATAGAGATCATACCACGATGCAAATGATAGAGATCAAATGCATGGACCATATCATCTCACTTTGCACATTAGATGTTAGCATCTTATACTGCTAGTTTGGCGCTTTCTGTAGCATTGTAAGATGATCCCTCTTTTAGATATCAAGATAAAAATGTGTTCTTCCTTAAGTATGCACCGTTTTGTGGATCGTATTTCGAGACATCACGTGATGATCGGGTGTACTCGACTCTACGCTTTCATACAAACGGGTGTAAGACAGTTTTACACATGCGAGTACTAAGGTTCTTACTTGGCGAGCCTAGCATGTACTGAACATGGCCTCGAACACGGACCGAAAGGTTAAGCATGAGTCATATAGTTGATATGATGCCCATATAGATGCTCGCCTTTGAAGCTACATCAACTCACGTGATGATCGGACTTGGTGTAGTGGATTTGGTTCATGTAATCACCAAAAAGGCACGAGGGATGTCGTTTTTGAGTGGGAGTTCATTTATAATTTGGATTAGTCGAACCAAATTTGTCATAAATTAAATCAAAGTGAATTTGCATAGTTTGTTGTAGTCATTGGCATTCGTTTTCTACCTTATGCTTAGTTTTTATTTGAGATAATAGAACTATAGAA
This sequence comes from Avena insularis, assembly GCA_023614405.1. Classification (NCBI taxonomy): domain Eukaryota; kingdom Viridiplantae; phylum Streptophyta; class Magnoliopsida; order Poales; family Poaceae; genus Avena; species Avena insularis. The sequence continues at coordinate 451,535,710 of CM042691.1, read as the reverse complement.
TTCTGGATATTTAATTTAAGAAACTGGTATCGTATTGTTTCGAATGTCAATTTAAAGTTTATAAGTCCTATTGCAAACTTTCAGCAAACTCTATTTACTCCATGAAGTTTAATAAGTAGTATTAAATCAAGAGTAAGAATTCCAATGTTAGTATCTAAAGTATCATGTTTGCCTCCATGATTATTGATATTCAAAAGTTGTTTTAATATCAAGATTATATTGGAGCTGAAAATTGTTTCAGAAACCATCATGTGTGAAAGATATTGTGATATCTGAAACAATGTTTTTGGTTGCATTATGATAGAGTATAATTTAGCAAAATACATGTTCTCATATTGTATGAGAATTTGTGAAGGATGGAGATGCTAGGCATCCGAATCTACCAAAAAGGTTTTGGAAACTGATATTATACTCGCGATTCTTCCTTATAGGCTATAGTAGCTTGATCATGAAAGTTGTCATGATAAGGATGAATAGAAGATGTAAGTAAAATGTTTACTACACTAATAGATTACTAAAGAATGGATTTTTGAAAGAACACCAAACATTTGATGATGGTGATCCACTTCAAAGTGCAAGTCCAAAGGTATTAGTATTTGACTATATACGCTTTGTACCATGTGTCATGTTGATGTCACCACTATTGATGTTGATAGATTCTTTTAAAAGAAAAGGAATTGCTGAAAGAGAATCTATAAAATATTTGGCAGAAAATAAAAGGTTGGAGATGTCCAACTTAGGTATATAGAAGATATACATGCTATGGCTATATTCCTTGCTTGTTAAACAATGTGGTTCTTAGGTATTGGATACCGAATTGGTTGGTATGAAGTGTCATACAGGACAACGCAATTCATGAACTACAATGGCCTAAGTAACTACCAAGAGAATGAGTGATGATGTTCATCGAAAACAAATAAAGTGTTATTGTGTTTTTCGTTGTCATCAAACCAAGTCTTCAAGATTTGTTTAAATAATTGTTATTTTGTTCAGACACGAGAACAATGGTTGTTCAAATAAATTACCGTATTCCATAAAGGATGGATGAACTTTTACAAGTCTAGTGGGAAAAATCACATCCATAAACATTATTGCTAAAATGTCGCAAGGCAAATGATTAAAAGATCACTTATGAAGTGACATCACTGTTTTAAATTATATTGGAAATAAAACATGAAGAAACTCCATGTTGATGGATTTTTGGAGTCTTTGAATTTGATCAATTGACGCATGTGAGACTTTCCTCGAGATAATTGAAACTCCGTCCATAGGCCAGAGAGGAACGTATGACTAGCTTATTGGAAATTGTGCATGCTGATGTGCATAGTCCATTATGTGTAGCCATATGCGATGGATCTTTTTGCTTCATATGCTTTCTCCGAAAATTTGAGTGAATATATCTGTATATTTACTTAATAAGGAAGAAGTATGAAACATTTGAAAATTGTTCAAAGACTTTCAAGATGAAGTGGAAAATCATTGTAACAAGAAAATAAAGAGTTTATGATTCGATCATAAAGGAAGATATTTGAGTTACATGTTTAGCAAAAACACCTAAGACTTGAGGAATTGTTCCATGATTTGTGTTTCCCGATAAACCATAGGAGTATGGCATATTCGAGAGATAAAATCAAACCATGTTTGACATGGTAAGATCAAAGGTGTCATTTATAAAACTGCCATTATGTTTTAAAGATTGAAGCTTTAGAGACTACCGCTTTTACACTGAAAAGAGCACCATCATGATCCATTGAAATGACACCATATGAGTATGGTTTGGGATAAAACCCGAATTGTCTTTTCTTAAATTTTGGTATGCTATGCATAAGTAAAATGTTTACAACCAAAGTCGGATAAGCACGTCTTTGTAGGTTATCCCAAATAATTTGTTGGGAATTTCTCCATAACACCAAGGACAAAAGAGTTTGTCTCTTGGAACGTCAAGTTTCTTGAGAAGGAACTTTTCGTGAAAAGTTAAGTGGGAGGACAATAGAACTTTGATAAGGTTGTTGAACCTTAGCTATATGTTCTAAGTAGCGCAGCACCGAAAAGTGTCCCGGTGGCGGCCACAATGCTCATGGCTCTCGTGATTACAAAAGGTGTGATCTCGGAGATTAGAGTTCCTATAGAACCGTGTGTGTCGGTAAGAATCAAATAGTAAGATTTGATAAGAAAGTCGTTATTGTTTTGACAATGATGAACCGACTACATGCAAAGAAGCAATGATGGGCCCTGACTCCATAAAATGACTAGAAGTCATAGAATCCGTGATAGTATCCATACACGAGAAATCAAGTTTCTGAACTTGGAAGACCCTCCGGAAAGGCGTGAAGCCTATCGGTCGTGTTTGGATCTATAAAGAAATAAGACATGGATGTTTAACATCTATGAAATAGTCGACATGTCGGAAAGAAGTTTACGACAATGTTCAAGGAGTTGACTATGACAAGATTTGATCTTTCATAGCGATATATAGTCTTGACGGATTAATGTAGCAACCACTACATATAATTTGGTATATGGTAGTTGAATAAACAAAACAAGGTTCTTCTAATAGAACGGTAACCTAGGACATGTACATGACATGGTCCGAAGGGTTTTGTTAATTCAAAGGGTGCTAAAAGGGCATGTAAACTTCAATAGTTGAAGTAAGCATAGCGGAGTTGGAATCTTCACCATGATGAAACTATTAAAAGAGTTTAAATTCATCGGAGATGATGAAGATGCTTGCATTTGCAAGAAATTAAGTGGGAGCGCTGAGACATATTTCTAATACATTATGTAGAGGACATATTGTTGATTGGAAATGATGTATCTTGAATTGACACAAGTTAAGGATTTCATTAAAATAAGATTTCGATGAAAGACTTGGGCAAACCCAGAATATTAGGCATCAATATCTATATGGATAGATTAAGGAGCTAATATGGTTGTGCCAGACATACATATATAAGATATTGAAAGGGTTCAATATGAGATATTGAAAGCGTCCAATATGGAAACAACAAGAAAGGTTCTTGCTGCATGGAAAGGATTGTATCAAGATTCAAGTGTTTCAACACTTGGTGAGTAAAATCACATGAAAATTTTGATCGATTATACCATGATATGTATATATCCAGAATGTCCTATGCTCTAAATGTTATGAGCATATACCAGAATGATTCATAAGATGATCATTGGACAATAGTAAAGATATTCTTATGAGCTTTGGAAGAACTAAGAATATATCATGTATAAGTGACAAATAGTTAAAGGTAGTTCATTGTAAAGTGTTACATTGATACTAGTTTTGTCACAAGATACAAATTAAATTTATCTCAATTTAGACTATGGGTGGCACAATATAATGGAAAGGATGTTCCATGATGGATTTGGATGAGTTCCAAAGTTGAGATATTGTGACGGATACTACAACAAAAGGCTAAGTATATGACTGCTATAGTAGCAGCATAGAAGGGCATTTGTGTTAAGTAGTTTGTTATCAAACTAGGTGTGGTTCAAAGTGGGCTAATACTATGAAGATATATTGTGTGACAATAATATCAACATATTTTAACCCGAACAAACTAAAGGTCTCACCAGAGGACCATATTTATACAATGCCATCTCATTTGAGAATGAGTGATGCGTAGAGACGCAAAGACATGCAAATACACACAGACCTGAAACTGTCAGATCCGGAGATTATGTTAACCACTAGCAATTGCGTATATGCAACACCAGAAAGCCATAGGTGTTCAATACGCAAAGTTTTTCAAACTAGATTATTGACTCTAGTGCAAGTGGGAGACTGAAGGGAATATGCTCGAGAGGCAATAATAAAGTGGTTAGTATCTTATTCCATGTTTATGATAAATGTTTATTTTACATGCTAGAATTGTATTGATCGGAAACATCAATACATGTGTGTTTAATAAACAAAAAGGGTTCCTAGTTATGCCTCTCTTATAGACTAGCTTGTTGATTAACAAGATGATCAAGGTTTCCTGATCATGGACATTGGATGTTGTTAATAACAAGGTCACATCATTGGTGGAATGATGTGATGAACATTCATCCGAAGTATAGCATTACGATCAAAGTCATTGTGTTTATATTGCTATAACATCATACGAAGTAATCTTTGTCCTTAAACCATGAGATCATGTTAATTGCTAACACCGGAAGAGTATCTTGATAACATCAAACATCACACCGTAACAGGGTGACTATAAAGATGGGTTCAGTACTACGAAGTTAGCTGGCCAATTTCCTTGAGAGGACATAAGTTCTTTGATAATTTAACCCAAACTGATCTATTGCCTTCCCGCCAAACTACAAGAAATCTGCATCGTTCATGCACGAGCGATTTGCGTGAACTAGTCCCGATTCAGTTGGACCATCCGCGCTGCCGCAACGATTTCTTCGAAACTAAAATTCGGCATCTCCTTCTTGGGATCGTAGGTCCTATGAACTCGAACCTGAATTCCGGCGATGAGCTAATGCCCGCCGCCGGCTCCGACTGTCGAACAATCCAGCATGCTGAGTGTAGACGCTTGGTCGCCGCCACGGTACGGCCTCCGACGATGCGTAGGATGGAGCGTCTTTGCCACAGACGGTGTGTTCCCAGCCTCCCCCACTTCGGTAAGGTAGCCCATGCCGAAGCATGGACGCGAGAGTTCCTAGACCTTGACGCTACCCAGTTCAAGGGTGTGTACCCTCGGCGGCATGCTCCCATGAACGATTTGATACGTACCTGATTCCCACTGCCTAGAGCATGTCGTAATGCCGCCACGCGATTTCTCCACATCGCTCTCTTGGCCCTACTTGCCGCATCTGGCACTGACGACGCCGCCGTCGCCGCCGCGGCCGATTCGGCACATTCGGGGTAATCATCCGCCTGGCAGGGCAATAGGAGACAGGCCTTGAAGTAGAGCTTCATGGCCTGCCTTAGAGGGGCTAAATACCCCAGTTTCGACGGCGGCTGCTTAGGCGGGGCCATGTTACCCTAGGTGGTGGGCGCGGAGGAGCTGCGCAAGGTGAACTGTGGTTTGTCGGAGAAGGGGAGTGAAATACTGACAGTAGGTTTGGACTACGGGCATGCGTGAAATTAACCAATAATTCGACACTCGTTGCATTAACTGCTCAATCTTTATTTCCCTTCTCAGCATAAGAGTGCGAACGTATTAAAAATATCGGTCGTGGCTATCCACCTCATCAGGCAATGTACCAGGACATGTAGGAGACCGGGTTTCATTTTAGAAATGTTGACGACTGTGCCCTTATGTTTATATGATATTATTTCTATGCCACCATGTACCGTCAATTGTAGAAACACCATCAGAAACAGGGGATGACGACGTGGCGTGTTTTCTTTTTTTAAAAGGGTATCAGAAACAGGGGATGCCGACGTGGCATGTTTGGCGGGCCTGCCTCCTCCACCTTCGATGGCGCACATCCCAGGTTCGAGGGCTGGTGCCGCCCACCAACACATTATTGTGCAATTTTCCACGTGGAACGTGAATTTCGGTGCTGAGCCGATGCCCGCCGCCAGCTCCGGCTGTCAAACACAGAGAATTCTAAAAGAAGCTACTAAAAATAAATACTTTGAATTCTGAAAGTACTAAAATTAAATACATTACAATTTTTTTGAAAGGTAATACGCATACTGCTGATCGAAATAATATAAATACAGTACAAATTTGTACTTCGAAAAATAGACCTGAAAATGCTAGCAAATAACCTAGGATGAATATAGGATTCATTCTCCCCTATATATTTCGTCGGCGGCGGCTCCCGCGTGCTGCAACACATGTTCAGAGAACTCTCTCCGTCTGCAATGTGCTGCCAGTATCTCGTCCAGAGGGTAAGGCCTCGGTGTATGTTCTAGACTTAAACCATGCATTATCATTGTTGGTTCCTCTTCCCAGGCTTGAACCTCATGATCGTACAGTCTGATATAATTCCTGTAGTATATGCAATCGGGTTTGACTGTGGGGTGTAACCTGGTGTTAATGGAGATTCACTATGGATTTTTTGTGATTAGGATTAGTTTATCATGGTCATGAATAGATCTCTAGGTCCATTTTTTAACACTACGGTCAATAGATTCAACGCGGATTTTTTTGATCTGTATTAGTATTCACCTGGAACCTGGAGTGTAATTATAGAATTCCTATTTCAATTAACATGAACGATGCAGCGATCGAAGGCCGAGTACCATGACAAGGTGGCCGCAATCAGTTCCAAGATTGTCAACCAACATGAGCTTGCACGCTCCCTTACCCAAGCTAATGAGAGCCTACGCAAGCAATTATCTATGCAGAAGGAGATCTAGATAGATTTTGCATGTGACGTCGTGAGGCTACAGAACCTGCTCGACCATAACCTGAACAGGCAAGAACAGGCCATCAAGATAATCAACGAGCTCATGGAGGAGAAGAAGAATCTCGTGGAAAGGTGCACTCTCCTACGGGACGAAGGCACCAAGGCACTCAGAGGACGCATCGAGGAAACCAAGGCTACCATCCGAGCCTACCATGACAGGAACTGTTGCCTGGATGCAGTGAAGGAGACGAAGGAGGACATGAGCAGAGGGATCACTGCACTCGAGGGTGTCCGGAAAGAGAACGAGGAGCTAAGGGCTTGTCTGGAGGCATATCAGAGCAATGCCCAAGTCTGATTCCCGTTAGCAGGGACACGAATATCAGTTCGTCCTCCACTCCTTTTGTAATGTTTAGGGTTCAGGGAGCAATGCCCAAGTCTGCTTCCCATTATAGGGTGCAATAAGAATCCTAGGGCAACTCCTTATCTATCTGGACATGTGTTGGTGTTCATGTTCATGAATAGACACCATGTGCTCTTTCCATTATGTATCTGGACATGGGTTTCTGCATTATGAGTTTGCCAGTAGCCCACTACTATTTGGTGATATTGGGAAAAACCCACAGCACACTAAACTGCAGACAAATCTTATTTGTCTTTGAAATTGAAATTATGACAGTGCCACTAGTCGATTCATAAAATGTTGATTAGTCCTAGATTGCTTCTTCCTTTAAATTATGACAGTGCCACTAGTCGATTCAGTTAATTATGGAAACTAACCAGCTTGTCCTGGTGAACTGAACAAACCATACTATGTATTTTTGTTGCAGGGAAAGAGGCGAAAGATCGACCAGGACCTGGCTAAATGACAAGATAGCAATCTAAAAGGAGAAGCAGAATACCCAGAAACTGGCCTTTGACACCTGCGTGCTAAAGTCGTGGTCCTTTTTGACAAGTACCAGAAACTGAAGGAGTTAAACACCGGCTGGGCGAAGCTACACAGTGAAGGTCGCACCTCGGCTAGGAAGCAGACGGAGATCATGAAAGGGATCTTGAAGGAAAATCGTATGGCTATGGACCAACTTCTCCAATCCATGACGGAGCGCCGGAACCTACAGCTGAAGCACGACAAAGTACTGAAGGAGCTGGCCGATCTTAGGGAGGAAAACAAGTAGCTCCGGGCCAGGCTCGCTTGAACACAACATATATCTATTTAGTACTGAACTCCCTGGTTTATCGTCTGCAGTGGTGATTTTGTAAGCGTGAACTTAACTCTATGCATGATATGTGTGTTCGTCTGAAATTAGTTTGCTCGAGGATTGAGTTTGGCTTAGTTAAGAAAGAGAAACTACAAGTCTTATAGTTAACTAGTTTCAGGCATTGGCACAACATAAATTATTCATCTCGAATTTCCTTTATCCTCTATAGTCTGTCCTTGTTCATCCTCGCGTGCCTTCTTCAGTTCCTTCAACAGATCTACAATGCAATACTCTAGCTTCTTCTTGTCTTCCCTGAGCTGATCCCTCTCCTTTTCTGCATTATGAATCAGCAACCTGTGACTATCCTGAAGCTTCTTTACATTTCCAACAACCAAGCTCCCATTGATTCTGTTAGTTAGCTCTGACTGCAAATTCTCGATTTCTTGTTCTAGCTCCTTATTTCGTACCGACAGCTTGTAATTTTTTTACCTGCATCACTGACATCAGTAAATCTCCCCGACCTTTCCAACTCATACATCTCCCATAACTGTGCCAAACATTTCTTAAGTGCATCTGGCCACTCAAGATCCATCTACTCTACTGCTTTACACACCGGGCCAACCTAAAAGCACACACACTATAGTGTTATGAACATGCACGATACATTTTACTTCATGTCACAGTTCCACATAATGTAAACAAACCTGATTTGTACAGCCCAAAAACCTTCTCCCAGTGTCACTGCCTTCGAATGCAACATATCTCCTTAGTTTTAGCCCATGGTCACATGTCACTTCTCCATCGAGATCTAGGCCCTCACATTTGGAGTCGTAGATTGTCCATGGTACCTATAGGCAAACGCAAAGCTGAAATCGAACACGATTGCATGCACATATGGAGCTCAGATCGAGAGATTTACCATTGCCTAACCCTAGCCCGAGAAAACAGAGGAACTCACGTCATGGAAGGAATACTCGATGTCGGAGAGAAGGCTGTCACTGCTCGACTGGTCGTCCTCACCGTTCAAGGACAGCATGGTGAATGCATCGTCGTAGGTGACGGTGTCTGCATCGGCGTCGGCGAGAGAGAGAGAGAGAGAGAGAGAGAGAGAGAGAGAGAGATACCGCTGCAACAATGACTAAATTGGCATGTTACAATATTTTAATGGATACCATTGTTGGAGATATGCCCAAGAGGCAATAATAAAGTGGTTATTATCATATCTTCATATTTATGATAAATGTTTACATACCATGCTATAATTGTATTAACAGGAAACATTAATACTTGTGTGATTTGTAAACATAAAAGAGTCCCTAGTAAAGCCTCTTGTTAAACTAGCTTGTTGGTTAATATATGATCATGGTTTCCTGATCATGAACATAGAGATGTTATTAACAACAGGGTCATATCATTAGGAGAATGATGTGATGGACATACTCCTATAGATAAGCGTAGCATAAAGATCAAGTCATTTCAATAGTTCAATTGCTATATGCTTTCTGATACATAGTTATCTAATTCCTTAGACCATGAGATCATGCATATCACCTTTACCGGATGGATGCTTTGATGTCATCAAACACCACACCGTAACAGGGTGGCTATAAAGGTGGCATTGAGTGTTCGGAAAGTATTGGTTGAAACACATGGATCAAGAGTGGGATTTGTCCATCCATATGACGGATAGATATACTCTGGGCCCTCTCGGTGAAATGTCATCCAATTAGCTTGCAAGCATGTGACTGGCTCACAAGGGATCACATATCACGGGAACGAGAAAAGAGTACTTATCAGTGACGAGGTTGAACTAGGTATGCAGAGATACCGACGATCATAACCTCGGATAAGTAAACTATCGTGAGACAAAGGGAAATTGGTATCATATGTAAGTGGTTCATTCGATCGCAAAGTAATCGTAGAAATATGTGGGAGCCATATGAATTTCCAGATTCCTCTATTGGTTATTGTTCGGAGAAGTGTCTCGATCATGTCCGCATAATTCACGAACCGTAGGGAGACACACTTAAGGATTCGACGTTGTTTGAGTAGTTATGGTATTATGAGAAAGAGACCGAATGTTGTTCGGAGTCTCGGATGGGATCCGGGATATCACGAGGAGATCCGGAATGGTCCGGAGAATAAGATTCATATAAGGAAAGTCCCATTTCGGAGTTGGGGAATGGTTCCGGTGTTTTCATCGGGAACATTCTAGAAGGTTCCGGAATGTCCGGCACTCCGGAGGAGAAGGGGTACATGAATGTGTCATTGCAAATTGGAATGATTGCATCATGTACTAAGTGTTCTCGCTGTCCAAAATAAAGGGTTTATTTAAATCCTAAATTGAAAAGTCAAACGGCTAGTTTGAAAGTCAAACGACAAGTTTTGGAAAGTGGAAAGAGGAGGAGAAGAGGGAAACCGAGTTGGAGAGGGAGACCTCCTCCAACCGGCGGCCAACTCCAATGCCGAGTTGGGGAGGGACTCCACTCCCTTCCCCATGGCGCGGCCAGCCCCCTCCCACCTATATAAGGAGGGGCAGGGCTCCCTCCTAACACACAAGTTCCTATCTTCTACCTCCGGTTTAGAGCCGTTTTGGTTTAGAGCTTCTAATTGCTTTAGCCAGCGGTTTAGAGCCTTCTAATTGGTTTATAGCCTTCTAATTGGTGTGTCTAATTACTAGACCACTAATAGCCTCTCTCATAAGCTCCACCATACTACTTGGCTTAAGCGAAGCCTGGGGATTCCCTCTACTTAGGTACCACGCCGTTGTCTTTTGGAATCGCGAGAGAGTGCTACAACCTCCATTTTCTGCTGGAACAAGGAGAGGAAGGTCTTCGTCGAGTACCGAGCGTGTGACCGATCATGGGAGCGCTTCCGCGGCGCTGGAAGGATCGTCTCTGCGATCTTGAGATCGGAAAAGCACGACTACATCACCCACGAGAATCTGCTCGTTAACGCTTTGGAATCTTCGAGGGTGAGTTCCAAAATCGACTCGTTGCTACAATCAAGAAGATAGATCTTGGCTTGTTTGTTTGTACGATAGAAAATTTTTGTTTTCCATGCTACGAACCCCTACAAATTGGTATCGAGCCGTGTCTATATGTAGATCTGTTGCGAGTAGAACACAATGGTCATTGTGGGCGTTGATGCTTTATTGTCGATTACTTCTTGTGTACTTTGCATCTTGCGGTATGTTGGGATGAAGCGGCCCGGGCTAACCTTACATGACATCGTTCATGAGACTTGCTCCACGCTTGACATGCAACTTGTATTGCATAAGTGGCTTTGCGGGTGCCTGTTTCTCCTAGCATAGTAAAGATCCAATTTACAACGGGTAATCAACGATGCTAGTATCAATGTTGTGGTTCTTGTTCGTAAGTTAGAACGACACTTATTGAAAGCCCCAAACCACGTAAAATATGCAAAGAAAGTAGAAGCGTCTAACTTTGTTTTGCAGGGGTGTGCAGTGATGTGATATGGCCATGATTGTGATTATATTTGATGTATGCAATGTTCCTTATTGTAAGTTGGCAACCGGCAGGAGCCATATGGTTGTCTTTAATTTTGTTAAGACCTGCGCGTCTATTCAAAGTAGTTGTAATAGTTGAAGCTAGTGGACGACAACCATGAAGAAGCGTCATTGACCTTGATGCTATGCCGGTGATGATGGAGATCATGTTCGTGCTAAAAGATGGAGATCGAAAGCACAAAGAAGAAAGGCCATATCATATCACATATTATGAATTGCCTGTGATGTTAATCCTTTATGCATCTTGTATTGCTTAGTAGACGACGGTAGCATTATAAGATGATCCCTCATGCACATAAATTTCAAGTTCTAAAGTGTTCACCCTTAGTATGCACCGTTGCCAAAGCTTGCTTCGAAGCACCACGTGATGATCGGGTGTCTTTGATTCCGCAGGTGAATACAACGTAAGCAAGCCAGATTTGCTTATGCGGTAGCTAAGGTTTGATCTTGACGAGCCTAGCATGTACAGACATGGCCTCAGGAACACGGATTACCGAAAGGTAGAGCATGAGTCATATAGTAGATATGATGAACATGTTGATTGTTCGCCATTGAAGCTATATCAACTCTCGTGATGATCGGTTTTGATGTGGTGGATTTGGTTCGTGTGATCACTAAAACAATGTGAGGGATATTGTTTTGAGTGGGAGTTCACCTAGATTAATTTAATTATTAATTAGAACTCAATTTATCATAAACTAAATCAAAGTGAATTTGCATAGTTGTTGTAGTCATTGGCATCCGTTTACCACCTTGCGCTTAGTTATAATTGAGATGATAGAACTATAGAATTCTGGTTAGTTACTTTACGAACTGGTATCGTATTGTATTGAAGTGTTAATCTAAAGTTTAAAAGTCCTATTGCAAACTTTCAGTAAGTTCCGGTTACTCCATGAAGTTTAATAATTAGTATTAAATCAAGAGTAACAATTCAGTAAGTTCCGGTGATGATGGAGATCATGTTCGTGCTAAAAGATGGAGATCGAAAGCACAAAGAAGAAAGGCCATATCATATCACATATTATGAATTGCCTGTGATGTTAATCCTTTATGCATCTTGTATTGCTTAGTAGACGACGGTAGCATTATAAGATGATCCCTCATGCACATAAATTTCAAGTTCTAAAGTGTTCACCCTTAGTATGCACCGTTGCCAAAGCTTGTCGCTTGAAGCACCACGTGATGATCGGGTGTCTTTGATTCAGCGGTGAATACAACGTAAAGCAAGCCAGATTTGCTTATGCGGTAGCTAAGGTTTGATCTTGACGAGCCTAGCATGTATGAGACATGGCCTCGGGAACACGGATTACCGAAAGGTAGAGCATGAGTCATATAGTAGATATGATGAACATGTTGATTGTTCGCCATTGAAGCTATATCAACTCTCGTGATGATCGGTTTTGATGTGGTGGATTTGGTTCGTGTGATCACTAAAACAATGTGAGGGATATTGTTTTGAGTGGAAGTTCACCTAGATTAATTTAATTATTAATTAGAACTCAATTTATCATAAACTAAATCAAAGTGAATTTGCATAGTTGTTGTAGTCATTGGCATCCGCTACCACCTTGCGCTTAGTTATAATTGAGATGATAGAACTATAGAATTCTGGTTAGTTACTTCTAACTGGTATCGTATTGTATTGAAGTGTTAATCTAAAGTTTAAAAGTCCTATTGCAAACTTTCAAGTAAGTTCCGGTTACTCCATGAAGTTTAATAATTAGTATTAAATCAAGAGTAACAATTCCAAATGTTAGTATATAAGTATCATGTTTGTCTCCATGATTCTTGATATTCAAAGATGGTCTTCATATCAAGGGTATCTAGGATCTGAAAGAGTTGTTTCGAAACCATGATGTGTGGAAGATATTGTGATATCTGAAACAAAGTTTTGTTACAACATGATAGAGTATAATCTGGCAATGTTAAAGTTCTCACATTTAGAGGAGAGTTTGCAAAAGGTTGGAGACACTAGTTGTCCTAATCTTCCAAAAGGTTTTGAGAGCAACATTATACTCATGATTCACGTTACAAGCTAAAGTAGCTAGATCATGGATAAGTCCATGATGAGGTGAATATTTGATGTAGGTAAAATGTTTACTACACCAAGAGATTACTAAAGAAAGGAATTTGAAAGAACACCAAATATTTGATAATGGTGATCTACTTCAAAGTGCAAGTTCAAAGACATTGGTATTTAACTATACACGCTTTGGACTATGTGTCATAAGTATGACTCCACTATTGATGTTGATAGATTCTTTCAAAGCGAAAAGGAAATCTTGAAAGAGAATCTCATAAATATATGGCGGAAAAGAAAAGACTAGAATTGTTCAGTTTAAAGTATATAGATGATATACATGTTATGGCTATATTCTTTGCTTATTAAACAATGTGGTTCTTAAGTACTTGATACTGAATTTGTTGGTATGAATCGTCATACGAAACAACACAATTCATGAACTACAATGGCCTAAGTAACTAGCAAAAGAATATGTGATGATGTTCATCGAGAACAAAATAAAGGGTTATTGTGTTGCTCGTTAAACATCAAAGCTTGCCTTCAAGATTTGTTTTATTAGGTATTATGAGAACAAAAGGGTTGTTCAAATAATTGCCGTAATCCATAAAAGATGGATGATTCGCAAATCTCGTTGGAGACATCACATCCATAAAACTAGTGCTAAAAATGTCGAAAGACAAATTGATTGAAAGATCATTTAGGAAGTGACATCGCCGTTTAAATTATATTGGAAAGAAAACATGAAGAAAATCCATATGGATGGAATTTTGGAGTCTATTTGATTTTGATCAAATGACGTTTGTGAAACTTTCCTAGAGATAATTAAAACTTCGTTCATAGGCCAAAAGGGAACGATGGACTAGCTTATTGGAACTTGTACATATTGTTGTACGAAATCCATTATGTGTAGTCAAGAGCGATGGATTTCAACTTCATATGCTTTCTCCGAAAATTTGAGTGAATATATGAATATTTACTTAATAAGGATGAAGTGTGAAATATTTGAAAAGTTCAAAGAATTTTAAGATGAAGTGCAAAATCATTGTAACAAGAATATAAATAGTTTATGATAAGATCATAAAGGAAGATATTTGAGTTACAAGTTTAGCATAATATCTAAGATTTAAGGAATCGTTCCGTGGATTTGCATTTCCCGAAACACCATAAGGGTATGGAGCGTTCGAGGTATGTAATTAAACCTTGTTTGACATGGTAAGATCGAAGGTGTAATTCATAAAACTGTCATTATATTTTAAAGATTAAAAGCTTTAGTGATTACCGTTTTTTCCACTGAAAAGGAGCTCCATCATAATCCGTTGAAATGACACCATATAAAGTTATGGTTTGGGATAAAACCCAAGTAGTCCTTTCTTAAAACATTGGTATGCTATGCATAAGAAAGATGTGTGCAACCAAAGTCGGATGAACCTGTCTTTGTATAAATGTTAAGTATTCCTCCATAAACAACGGAGACAAAAGTGTTTGTCACTTAGAACGTCAAGTTTCTTTGAGAAGGAATTTTTCGTGAAAAGATGAGTGGGAGGACAATAGAACATTGATAAGGTTAAAGGAACCTTAGCTATATGTGCAGAGTTGCGCAGCGCCGAAAAGTGTTCCGGAGGCAGCAAAAATGCTCATGGCTCACGTGCCTCAAAGGTTGTGGTCACGGAGATCTAAGTTCCTATTGAAACAAGTAGGTCGGATGAACAATCAAATACCAAGATTTGAGAGTTAAATTATTATTTGACAATAATGATCCGACTAAATGCAAAGAAGCGATGATGGGCCCTGACTCCGTCAGATGGCTTGAAGCCATAAAATCCGTGATAGTTCCATACACGAGAAATCAAGTTTTGAACTTGAAGGACCCTCGAGAAAGGTATAAGACCTTACAGTTGTGTTTGGATCTATAAAGAAGTAGACATGGATGTTTCACATCTATGAAATAGTCGACATGTTGGGAAAGAGTTCATAGCAATGTTCAAAGGTTGTATATGACAAGATTTGATCTTTCATAGCGATTTTTAGTCTAGACGGATTAATGTAGCAACCACTACATATAATTTGTTATGTGGTAGTAGAATAAACAAAACAAGTTCTTCTAATAGAATGGTTACCTAGGACGTGTGCATGACACGGTCCAAAGGGTTTTGTTAATTCAAAGGATGCTAAAAGCATATGCAAACTTCAATGGTTGAAGTAAGCATAGCAGAGTTGGAATCTTCACTATGATGAAACTGTTAAAAGAGTTTAATTTCATCGGAGACAATGAAGATGCTTGCATATGCAAGAAATTAAGTGGGAGCGCTAAAACATATTTCTAATACATTATGTGGAGGACATATTGTTGATTGGAAATGATGTATCTTTTATTAACACATATTAAGAATTTCATCCCGATGAAAGACTTAGGCAAAACCCAAATATTTGGCATCAATAGACGCTAATATGGTTGTGCCAGAAGTACATAGACGAGATGTTGAATGAATTCAATATAGAAACTACAAGAAAGGTTCTTGTTGCACAGAAAGGATTGAAAGAGTTCAATGTTGATGATATATTCAAGTGTATTGGCACTTGGTAAGTGAAACAAAGATTCAAGTATAGTTTGATACTTGATGTATGAAATCACAAAGAGTATTTATATCAATCATACTGTGATATGTACAAATCCAGATATGTCCTATGCTCTAAATGTTGTGAGCATATACTAGAATGATTTGTAAGATGATCATTGGACAATAGTAAAGATATTCTTATGATCTTTTGGAAGAACTAAGAGTATATTATTTGTAGAAGTGACAAATAGATGATTAGTTCATTGTAAAAGTACTACATTGATACTAGTTTTGTCACAGAGTACAAATTAAGTTTATCTCAATCTAAACTAAGGGTGGCACAATATAATGGAAAGTGAGTTCCATAATGGATTTGGATGAGTTCCAAAGTTAAGACATTATGACAGATACTTCAACAAAAGGCTCGAGATATGAGCTATTATAGCAGCAAAAGAGGGCATTTGTGTCAAGTATTTTGTTATCAAACTAGGTGTAGTTCACAGCTTGATAATACTATGAAGATATATTGTGCGACAATATTATCAACATGTTTTAACCCCAAAGAACTAAAGGTCACACCGAAAGACCAAATCATACAAAGCCATCTCATTAGAGAATGAGTGATGCGTAGACGCAAAGACATGCAATTACACACGGACTGGAAGTGTCGGATCCGGAGATCGATTGACCACTAGCAATCGTGTACATACAACACCGGAAAGCCATAGGTGTTGAATACACAAAGATTTGAAACTAGATTATTGACTCTAGTGCAAGTGGGAGACTGTTGGAGATATGCCCAAGAGGCAATAATAAAGTGGTTATTATCATATCTTCATATTTATGATAAATGTTTACATACCATGCTATAATTGTATTAACAGAAACATTAATACTTGTGTGATTTGTAAACATAAAAGAGTCCCTAGTAAAGCCTCTTGTTAAACTAGCTTGTTGGTTAATATATGATCATGGTTTCGATCATGAACATAGAGATGTTATTAACAACAGGGTCATATCATTAGGAGAATGATGTGATGGACATACTCCTATAGATAAGCGTAGCATAAAGATCAAGTCATTTCAATAGTTCAATTGCTATATGCTTTCTGATACATAGTTATCTAATTCCTTAGACCATGAGATCATGCATATCACCTTTACCAGATGGATGCTTTGATGTCATCAAACACCACACCGTAACAGGGTGGCTATAAAGGTGGCATTGAGTGTTCGGAAAGTATTGGTTGAAACACATGGATCAAGAGTGGGATTTGTCCATCCATATGACGGATAGATATACTCTGGGCCCTCTCGGTGAAATGTCATCCAATTAGCTTGCAAGCATGTGACTGGCTCACAAGGGATCACATATCACGGGAACGAGAAAAGAGTACTTATCAGTAACGAGGTTGAACTAGGTATGCAGAGATACCGACGATCATAACCTCGGATAAGTAAACTATCGTGAGACAAAGGGAAATTGGTATCATATGTAAGTGGTTCATTCGATCGCAAAGTAATCGTAGAAATATGTGGGAGCCATATGAATTTCCAGATTCCTCTATTGGTTATTGTTCGGAGAAGTGTCTCGATCATGTCCGCATAATTCACGAACCGTAGGGAGACACACTTAAGGATTCGACGTTGTTTGAGTAGTTATGGTATTATGAGAAAGAGACCGAATGTTGTTCGGAGTCTCGAATGGGATTCGGGATATCACGAGGAGATCCGGAATGGTCCGGAGAATAAGATTCATATAAGGAAAGTCCCATTTCGGAGTTGGGGAATGGTTCCGGTGTTTTCATCGGGAACATTCTAGAAGGTTCCGGAATGTCCGGCACTCCGGAGGGGAAGGGGTACATGAATGTGTCATTGCAAATTGGAATGATTGCATCATGTACTAAGTGTTCTCGCTGTCCAAAATAAAGGGTTTATTTAAATCCTAAATTGAAAAGTCAAACGGCTAGTTTGAAAGTCAAACGGCAAGTTTTGGAAAGTGGAAAGAGGAGGAGAAGAGGGAACCGAGTTGGAGGGAGACCTCCTCCAACCGCGGACCAACTCAATGCCGAGTTGGGGAGGACTCCTCTCTTCCCCATGGCGCCAGCCCCTCCCACCTATATAAGGAGGGGCAGGGCTCCCTCCTAACACACAAGTTCCTATCTTCTACCTCCGGTTTAGAGCCGTTTTGGTTTAGAGCTTCTAATTGCTTTAGCCAGCGGTTTAGAGCCTTCTAATTGGTTTATAGCCTTCTAATTGGTGTGTCTAATTACTAGACCACTAATAGCCTCTCTCATAAGCTCCACCATACTGCACTTAAGGCGGCAAGCGAAGCCTGTGATTTCCCTCTACTTCGGTACCACGCCGTTGTCTGCCCGAATCGAGGAGAGTGCTACAACCTCCGCTGCTGGAACAAGGAGAGGAAGGTCTTACGAAGTACGAACGTGTGACCGATCGGGAGCGCTGCGAACGTGGCGCTGGAAGGATCGTCTACGCGATCTTGAGATCGGAAAAACGACTACATCACCCACGAGAATCTGCTCTCGTTAACCGCTTTGGAATCTTCGAGGGTGAGTTCCACTATCGACTCGTTGCTACAATCTAGTAGATAGATCTTGGCTTGTTTGTTTGTATGCGATAGAAATTTTTTTGTTTTCCATGCTACGAACCCCTACAACCATGCCCTCTCCCTGGATTACTGTCTCCTGCCTAATATGGATTCTCTTCATACATTCTTATTTCAAATATTAAACATGTACTCCCTCCATCCCAATTTCATTGCCTAACGAAAACATACCAGTATATTACATCATCTAAAGAAACAAAATCATGTCAACTACAAGGTACTTATGCATCACTTCTTTAGTCATGGTTTCACAAAACATTACATTACAATCTCTCAACAAACATAATCACATCATGGTTTCACAAAACATCACATTACAATCTCTCAACAAACATAATCACAGAAACAAGTATATTACATCAACTCAAGAAACAAAATCATGTCGACTACAAGGTACTTACGCATCACTTGTCCTGTCATGGTTTCGCAAAACATTACATTACAATCTCTCAACAAACAAAATAACAGAAACAAGTACAGTACATCATCTCAAGAAACATAATCATGTCAACTACAATGTATTTATGCATCACTTGTCCAGTCATGGTTTCACAAAACATTACATTACAATGTCCCAACAAACATAATAACAGAAACAAGTACGATAAGTCATCTTAAGAAACATAATCATGTCAACTATAATGTACTTATGTATTATTACAACAACGATGGTTTCAGTGAGTGACATGTCCGAAAATCTCAATAGCTCGCATAGCATTATATCGCAATCTCTCAACAAACATAATCACAGAAACACGCTCTAAATACAACAGTAGTCAATATTACAAATACAGGCAGGGAAACCCCACGTTCCATATGACAAGCCTAGGGTAGCAACTCTCATCAGATCTCATCAACGTCGACCACCTCATTACATTCATACCACAGGGCATCTACATCCACTATAACCTGTTCAACAACATCAGAAATGGTACCAAGGAAGAACACCTTCCTAGTTCGCTTCTTTCGTCGCATAATCTGCATAAGATCTTCAGTATCCAAAACATCTATGAATTACTGCTTTTTATGATGCCACCACCGGATTTTTGCCATCTGCTTAGGGCCAATACTGATTTCCTTACCGATCATCTCTCTCATTTTAGCAAGAGTTATATTTTTGGAATCGACAGTGATCTCCAAAGTACATGATGAAACTGGCTTATTAACTCCCTCATCAAGTTTTGCCATGTATGAATCCACCTCTATGCGTATACTAAACTTATCTAGATCAGCATCTATTGGTCCGTATTCTCTAGGAGCAGAAGCTCTGGCAGCAAGATCTCCAGCATCTGCATACATATCATCAATCATCGCTTCAACTTTCACCTTATGATCAGCTACCCAACACTCCCAAACCATCTGAAGCTCACGGGAGTGCTCAATTTGCTGATAGGTATCATTCATGTTGCGCCACACCAATTTTGTCCTCTGTCTAGAACCCCAGGGAATTATAGCGACAAGCATATCTACCAGCTGCGAAACAGACACAACCTCTTTGCAATTCACAAATAGATGCACATCTTGCCCGAACACAACCCTCTCGCAACCAAAATCAAGTTTTGCAATGTACTGGCGAACATGAACTGTGAACTCATATAGGTCCTCTGTATCAAAGCTGTGCCTAATTTGATTAAAAAGGGGAACTTTTCAGTTCATTCGATTCTATTATGCCGTAACTAATCTACTTGCAAGATAAGGCACAGATAAGAAAAATTCACATCTCGCTCTTCTCCTGGGTTTTTTTCTTCGAGATCTGGGTGGCGCATCCACCCACCGCCTGCCTTGCTTTTCTCTTCAACCCGCTGCTCGTAGGTACATTGGGAGCAGAATCATTGCTGGTGTCCTCGCTAACCAAGGCTGAAGACCTCGCCGCTGCTTCGCGTTGAGCCCCAGACTTGGGCCCCGATGGACCCGAATCAGTCGGCGACATAGCTACAACCTTCGTCTTGCAAGACATGTTGGGCCGCCGCCGTCGGATTCAGTGTCGGGGGAGGGAGAAAAAAGGCCCTCCGCCGCCGGCAGATCTGGGATCGAGGAAGGGAAGAAAAGGGACCGCTGCCGCAACAAGATTCAGTGTCAAGAGTCAAGACTTTTCTTTTTTGTAATTCTTCTTTCTTTTTTGGTTGTGTGCATCCGTATGGCCGCTAGGGCAATGCATTATTGCAGAGGCTGGGTATAATTGGTATCTTGTGATATTAATATATGCTCTTCTCCAAAAAATGTTCCGTGGAATTTGATCCTTTTGGTCTTTCTGTGAAGGATCTTCACACTCGGGACGTGATTATTCGGTGCAATAGTCGTGGCGATCTTTACCCTTTGGATATGCACTCCACTGCCTTCACTTCCTCCACGACGTCCTCCCCCACCGTGTGGCATCGTCACATGGGACACATTGGCCGTGAAGCTCTTAGTCATGTTGTGAAATCTTCTCACATTGCATTTAATAAAGAACCTCCTCTCGATGCTCTTTGTCATGCTTGCCAACTTGGACATCATATACGACTTCCATTTGAGAATAATTATTCACGTGCCACTACTAAATTTGATCTTCTCCATTGCGATTTGTGGACATCGCCACTTCAAGCATCTCTGGATATAAATATTATTTAGTTATCCTCGCTGATCACACTCATTATTCGTGGACTTTTCCATTGCGGTTGAAGTCTGATCTGTTCTCCACCATAAATAACTTCTTCGCCTGTTCGGCACCATTGTTCGTTGTGCCCAATGTGACGATGGTGGTGAGTTTGATAACACTGCTACATGCACCTTCTTTCTCTGTCACGGTATTGGACTCCGCATGTCGTGTCTACATACATCCCAGCAAAACGGTCGAGCCGAACACATCCTTTGCACCATCAATAACATCATTCGCTCCCTATTATTTCAGGCTAGCATGCCCCCTGTGTAGTGGGTGGAAGCTCTTCATGCCGCTACATTCCTCCTTAATCGCCACCCTTCCAAAACCATAGCCTTTTCCACTCCTTATTTAGCTTTCCATGAAAACCGTCCAAACTATGGCCATCTACGAGTGTTTGGGTGCCTTTGTTACCCTAACCTTTCTACCACTGCTCCTCATAAACTCTCCCCATGTTCTGCACCTTGTGTTCTTCTTGGATATCTAGATAATTATTTGGGGTATCGATGTCTTGTTCTCCATTCCAATAAAATCATCCTCTCCCATCATGTCACATTCGATGAGAACCAATTTCCTTTCGCCGGCCATGCTCCTCCTCTTGCTACCTCCAACTATGACTTCCTAGATGATCTCCATACATCACCTATGGTGCCTCCTACGGTCACCCGTCCTCTTGCCACGGCTTTGCCCGATCGTGAGCCAACAAAAACACCCTCTCCATCATCGGCACCACCTTCCCCACCACAAGTCCCAAACTCACCACCAGCCATTGTCATTCCATTGTCATTCCATTGCCTGTTGTGTGTGTGCCACCGGTCGTCAATGCTCACTCCATGGCTGCACGTGGTAAGCATGGATTTTGTCAACCAGTTGATCGCCTCACCCTGGCCATCGATACTCTCTTCCCGCTTCCCAAGACTTATCGAGCAGCTCTCTCTAATGACCACTGGCAAGCGGCCATGCAGCGGAGTATGACGCTTTGCGCACTAACCACACTTGGGATTTAGTGTCGCGCCCACCTGGTGCTAATATTGTCACCGGCAAGTGGATCTACCGCCATAAGTTTAAATAGGATGGTACCTTGGAACGGTACAAGGCTCGATGGGTCCTCCAGGGATTCTCTCAGCAACCCAGGGTTGACTTCGACGAGACTTTCAGCCTGGTCATTAAAATGGCCATGGTCCAAACGGTGCTCACACTCGCTGTGTCTAGTGACTGGCATGTATACCAACTCGACGTTGATATTGCCTTTCTCAGTGGCACTCTCTCCGAGACAGTCTATTGCCAGCAACCATCTGTCTTTGTAGACAAAAATCACCTTGATCATGTTTGCCGTATTAATAGGTCATTGTACAACCTCAAGAAGACGCCACGAGCCTGTTTCAGTCGGTTTGCCACTTACCTCGCAAACCTCGGGTTCTCCACCTCACGCGTTGGACCATGACTATTCATTCGTAAGAGCGGTAGTGACCTTGTGTACCTTCTATTCTATGTTAATGACATCGTCATCATCGCCTCCTCGGTCATACTGCGATCGACAATCGACTCGTTGCGTCAGGAGTTCTCTCGCAAGGATCCCGGTGCTCTACACTACTTCTTGGTTGTCTCCGTCACTCGCTCACAGGATGAAATTTTTCTATCCCAGCGACAGTACATTGAGGATATTCTTGCTCATGCCGACATGAATCATTGCAATCCCTGTGGCACTCATGTGGACATGAACTCAATGCTTCCTTCCTCTAGAAAGCCCATTGATAATGCCACGGATTATCGGAGCATCGCAGACGCTCTTCAGTACACCTTCACTAGGCCAGACATTGCCTATGCTGTGCAACAGGCGTGTTTGCATATGCACGACCCACGGGAGCCTCACTCCAACATGCTAAAAAGGATCCTACGGTACCTTAAGGGGACCATAGACCATGGTCTGCAGCTTCACCGTACCTCTTGTTCGACACTCACAGTGTACACTGATGGAGACTGGGCAGGGTGCCCCGATACGCGTTGTTCCACCTCTGGATATGCAGTCTTCCTCGGCGATAACCTCGTCTCCTTCCAAGCGAAAGACGACAATTTCTCGTTCTAGCACCGAGGCCGAGTACCGTGTTGTGGCCAATGCTGTGGCTGAGTCGTGTTGGCTTTGGCTGTTTTTGTTGGAGCTTCCATGACCTCTTCACCAGGAAACTGTGGTCTTCTGCGACAACATCAGTGCAGTTTACCTATCGACTCATCCGATACAACACCAATGCACGAAGCATGTCGAGATCGATCTCCACTTTGTTCGTGAGCGTGTTGCTTTAGGAGAGGCATGTGTCCTACATGTTCCGACCACTTCCCAGTATGGCGATGTCTTCACCAAGGGCTTGCTGACCCCACTTTTTCACGATTTTCGTTCCAGTTTGAACGTCCGGTCAGCTCCCGCTCGAACTGCGGGGGGTGTTGCAGTTTCATGGGACCTCTCGTGTTAGCTTCGAGACCTCCTGTCTTCTATTTGTAACGTATGTGTTTTGGTGTCTCTTCATGTACTTGTCCTCCTATACTTAAATTGATCGATGCAATACAACAAGCAGAGCTCTATTGCTATTATCTTTTAGTGGGTTGATGAGCATAGACATAATGTCCGATATTGATTATATGTTTTTGCTATTTAGATCTTTGTGTGGATAGAATGCATGAACTTGACAGGCTATGCTTATGATTATGCTTGACCTCATATAATAGTTGATGACAACTCCGGTTGTAATAGATCTGTGTGTATCTTTGTATTCTGGTAAAAATGTGTTCACAATTATTTTTAGCAAAAAGAATAGACAGTTCGAGGTAATTCAGCCCTTGAACATGGTAATTAAGTAAAAAAGGACCAGAAATAGTCAATTCATTTCAAATCAATACTTATATGACATCTACACTCGGGGAATTTCAGACATTTTAGTCATATAAAACCAGCAACGGTAGTCATTAGAAGCACTCTTGCCAAACACCAAACCTCATATTTACCAGCCGCTTCCTTTTTTTCGAAATGGGGAGCATGGCCCCGGCCTCTGCATCATCTAATGCACACAGCCCCTTTATTGCATTATTCAAGCGAAAACAAAGTTTTACAATCATGGATCAGATAAGGTTGAGACATGTATCAACCATCTAAAAATAAGAAGCAACATAGCTCTATCCATTTTGCAACCGATTAATATGACGCCACCTAGTAGCCTGGAAAAAACAGTCCTGTGCAACCATAAGCAGGTGGTTGCATCCAGATTCCATATGATTCCTCTGATCCTTTGGGAGAAGCAAAGACTATTGTTGAATCCAACATGTAGCTCGGCGAATAACCTGCAAAAGGTTAGTACCATTCTATTTGTTAAAAACAAAATCATTCCGAGTATTTCAAATAGCCCAACATAGTGTTGATACTCCAATGCGTAATCTAGATTTATTTTGCTTGTCTACCCCATGAAGCCAATTGCCAAACATATTGGTAATGTTCAAAAGCAAAGAACATCATTCGCCAAATAATTCGTGCAAATGGACATGATAAAAATAAATGTTCAACCGACTCCAAAGAATCACAAAAACAACATTTTTGACATCCCATCCATTGCCTTTTTGCCAAGTTATCTTTTGTCAATAGAACTTTATTTTTAAGGAACCACATAAATATTTTAATCTTCAACGGTAATTTTAGCTTCCAGAGATACTTGTGCAAGTAAACAATGTGCCCATTCATTTGTTCTAAGTATAAAGATTTAACAGAAAAATAGCCCGAGGTGGTTAGTTTCCAAACAAACCGGTCTATATCCTCATTCAAATGAACATTCATTAGCCTCCGGCATAGTTGCAACCAGCGCATCCACTTACCACCGGTTAAACTTCTCCTAAAAGCAATATTAAGTGGAGTTTGACTAAGAACCTCGGCCACAAGGACATTTTTCTGTTGAACAATATTATATAAAGTCAGGTATTGTTATGCCAGAGACTGTTCACCCAACCAAACATCTTCCCAAAAGCGAACACTCTGTCCATCTCCAATTTTAAAAAATCCATGGGAGAAGAACAAGTCCTTTACTCGTATTAATCCTTTCCAAAAGGGAGAATCGGTTGGTTTAGCTTGTACCTGAGATAGAGTTTTATCCTTTAGATATTTATTTTCTAACAGTTGTTGCCATATGCCATCATCAGTAAGCATTTTAAATAGCCATTTGCTAAGTAAACACTTATTCTTTATCTCTAGTACCTCAATCCCTAAACCTCCCTGGTCCTATGGACGGCACACAATGTTCCACTTTGATAAACGATATTTCTTCTTATTACCATCGCTTTGCCAAAAGAAACGGGATCGGAAAAAGTCAAGTCGTTTCCTCACCCCTTTTGGAATTTCCATAAAAGATAGCATGAACATAGGAAGGCTAGTCAAAACCGAATTTATTAGAACTAGTCGATCCCCATACGAAAGCATTTTCCCTTTCCAACATCCAAACTTAGATAGAAAGCGAGCTTCCACAGGATTCCATTCTGAGTTCCGTAGTTTTCTATAGTGAATTGGCACACCCAGGTACCTAAAAGGTAGAGAGCCCGACTGCTTGTACTCGTGCTCACTATCTTTAGCCTTCCCAAAACAAAAGATTTCACGTTTATGGAAATTAATTTTAAGCCCTGAAAGTTGTTCGAAGATGCATAGCAGCAGCTTCATATTAACAGCCTTCTCAAGATCGTGTTCCATAAACAATATGGTATCATCCGCATATTGTAAAATAGAAACACCCCCATCCACAAGATGAGGTAAACAACCACCAATTTGGCCATCTTCCTTCGCACGGGCAATGAGGATAGCCAACATATCAACAATGATATTGAAAAGAATCGTAGAAAAGGGGATCCCCCTGTCGCAACCCTTTTCTCGTCTGAAAATAATGGTCAATATCATCATTGACCCTTATTCCGATGCTACCTCCTTGGATAAATAGTTTAATCCATTCACACCAAATAGGATCAAAACCTTGCATCCGAAGAACATTCTGTAAGAAAGGCCACTTCACCTTATCATATGCCTTTTCAAAATCAATTTTGAAAATCACACCATCCATTTTCTTGCAATGAAGTTCATGTATGGTTTCGTGAAGAACGACAACACCCTCAAGGATATGACGTCCTGGCATAAACGCAGTTTGGGTAGGTGTAACATCCCAAAACTTTAATCCAAGCTTATCAAGATCCAAATCATCAACATTAGGGTTACCAAAAACTTTTCCAATTCAAAATATGAAAGCATTCATGTGTATGTGCATTTAAATTAGGAGTTGATTTGAATTGCCATGGTTCTGTGATTTGAATTGCCATGGTTCTGTGATTCTTTAGGTGAAATAAACATAATCTAAATCATTCCCAAACATTTACCAAAGAAAAACAACTTAAAATGAATAAATGAAGTGAATGGTCATTTTGGCCAAGTTAACTATCATGCCTACTGGCTATTCCTAGTACTCAAAACTTAACAGAAACATTTATGGATATTTGCACCCCTTGCTAGTACACATAATGAGGTACCAAGGCCCACTTTGTGATCTGCTAAAAACATTCAAATACTAATTTTAATTGACAGTTTAAAATTGAATCTATTTCATATGGGAAGATCCCATTATTTCAAAAACCACTCAAACCAACTCAATTTTTAAAACCCAAGCACCCACAGAGTCTCAAGCTTAGTACTAGCACACCCACCAAAAATCTTTTCAAAATTCAAAAACAAGGTTCTTTCGGCCATTTTCACAAACACCTTGTGGACAGATTTCAAACAAAACCAAATTCACTATTTTGAATAGTGTTCTGGCCAAACTTGTCTCCCATTTGATCCCCATTTGCTCACATTGTCTCCTAATGATCTAACCATGCAATTACACCCCACTCCCCTACCCCCTATTGCCAATGCCATGCCGAGCCCCACCTCGCCGGCCAACTTGGTCATCGCCGCAGCAGACCACCTCCCCTCTCTCTCCATGTCTAGTAGCTAGCCAGCACCTCACCACCGCCCACTGTCCCCTCCCCGAGCCAGGCCAAGCGGTGGACCACCGCCAAACCCCCGTGCCCAGTCTGTTGTGCCATCGAGAAACGCACGCCAGAAGCGCCCGCTACCGCAGCGTGCACAAGCCGCCGCTCGACTGCAGCCCGCGCCCATCGCATCGCCACGACCCAGGGAGCACGCCAGACACCCACATTCACTGTCCAACGCCTCACAGCCACCATTCGCCATCGAAGCCGCCGTCTCTGCCGCTCAGAGCGCTAGCTCCGCCCGACCGCATACCACCACCCCTAAGCCCACATTAAAGACCTAGAGCACCGCCAAGAGACCGCGCGTCGATCGCCGCCTGCAACCATGCTGCTAGCAGCCCGTAGCCATGTCGCCACCGTCGCCTGGCAATGCCACGTTGTCCCGTGATACATTGCAAATGTATCTATCATTTTTGATGTTCCATGCTTGGTTTTGTCCACTTTCTTGTGTTTTGTTCCAACTTTGGAGTACTTTTCATATGATTTCTTGGACTAACTTATTAACAAGATGCCACAGTGCTAGTTGCCTATTTTCTGCTATTTTTGGTTCCATGAATTCAGAAAATGAATATTCTCAGAATTGGATGGGACAAAAGCCAAAGTTACTATTTTCCCGGAAGACTCACGGAGCCAGAAGGAGATCCGGAGGGGGTCCACGGGGTGGCCACACCACCCCTAGGCACGGGTCCACCTAGGTCGCGCCAGGGCATGGTGTGGGCCCCCTAGCCGCCCACCGACCTTGCCCTCTGGCCTATAAGAAGCCTCCCGATACCAAAACCCTAGATCATCAAGCCTCCAGCCACGAGAAGTTCTGCAGTTGCACCGCCACCGAAGGGGAGATTCGGGGGACAGAAAGTCTCTGTTTCGGCACCCTGCCGGGACGGGGAAGTGCCCCCGAAGCCATCTCCATCCATCTCCACCACCATCTCCATCACCGTTGCTGATTCCCATGATGAGGAGGGAGTAGTTCTCTCTCGAGGCTAAGGGTTCTACCGGTAGCTATGTGTTCATCTCTCTCTCTCTCTATGCATGATCATATTGTGATCATGAGCTTTTAATCTATAGATCTACCTTGCTACTCAAGTGCTTTAATAGATCTCTGCTCTCCCCATGTGTGTGAAAGTGACAGCGTGCTCACCATGGTGGCACTTAGGCTAGAGATTACAAATACTTGTTATGAGTTATATTTGGAGTTGGATGTCTTTATGAAATTGTGGTGTTTGTTGGACTCATCTAGTACTCAAGGTGACAGTGTGGGGTTTTCTAGATGGGAAAGGCTTACTTTGAGGTGTGCTATTATAGCCCTACCATTGATTAGAGTGTTCAACCGGAGAGTAGTTAAGAGTAGTATCATGAAGATAATATATTTATATGAGAGTGTTCACTAGTGAAAGTATGATCCCTAGGCCTTGTTTCTAAGCACTGAAACACCGTTTGCTACTAGATTTGTTACATGTTTGCTTGCTTCCTTCTTTATTTCAGTTTGCCTTTAGTATTTTCACGCCATCAAGCTATTTTCTATCACCATACCACTTGTATTTCACTATCTCTTCGCCGAACTAGTGCACCTATACACCTGACAAGTGTATTGGGTGTGTTGGGGACACAAGAGACTTCTTGTATCTTGATTGCAGGGTTACTTGAGAGGGGATACCTTTGACCACTTCCTCCCTGAGTTCGATAAACCTTGGGTGATCCACTTAAGGGAAAACTTGCTGCTGTTCTACAAACCTCTGCACTTGGAGGCCCAACAACTGTCTACAAGAATATAAGTGCGTAGACATCAAGCTATTTTCTGGCGCCGTTGCTTGGAGGTAAAAGGTGCTCACATCCTCCGGTGTGAGTGCTCGAAGTTATTTCCTCTAGATTCTGCAATTTTGTCTTTTTGTTTCTTGTTTTCACTAGTTAGGCTTAATGGAAAACAACAAAAAAATTAGAGAGCTTTTTAGTATTTTTCCTAAGTTAGAACTTGAATTGTCTGAAAAGAAAATTAAAAAAACCATGGAACTTTCTTTGCATGCTAATAGCAATGTTATTAGTATGAATCTTTTGAACACCTTTGTTACTAATGCTATGGAAACGTCTAAGCTTGGGGAAGTTGGTTCTTATGAAAATGATCTCTTTAGTTCCCCAGTTTTAAGGAAGAAAATTTGCTCTGATGATACTTTATCTCCCATAAGTGGTAATTCTAATGATACTTGTGATATTTTAAATCCACATACTGAAAGCATCCCTTTTAAAATACCTATAAAAATTATTGATCGTGTTATGGATAACTACTATTTTGGAGATGGAACTGTCCATCTCGTTGATCATTTGCTCTTTATACACGAATTATGCGGGTTGTTCAAGTGTGCAGGTATTACAACAGATCACGTCAAGAAGAAGTTATTCTCTTTTTCACTTAAGGGCAAAGCAAGGGAGTGTTATGATCTACTAGATGATCCTCATCATTTGGAGTGGAAGGAACTTGAATCTCTCTTTTACTCTAAATTTTATGCTCCTCATGAAATTCATAAAGATAGGAATTACATTTATAATTTTCATCCTCATGATGGAGAAAGTATCGCCCAAGCATGGGGGAGATTGAAGTCATTAATGCTCAAATGTCCAATTCATGAGCTCCCCCGTAATATTGTTATTAATAATTTCTATGCAAGGCTTTCAGGACATTACAAGGACTATCTAGATACTTGTTTAGAGGGATCCTTCACAAGTAAGGAGGTCAAATCTAAGGTGGATCTTCTTGAAACAATTCAAAGCAATACCGAAGATTGGGATAACAACAAAGGTAAAGAACCAGGTATAAACTATGAGTATGATTACATTAAGTCTTTTGCTGAAACTGCTGATTTTCAAGAGCTTAGTGCTAAATATGGTCTTGATCCTCAAATTCTTATTGATAGTTTTAAAACCTTTGCTTCTCATATTAATGCTCCTAAAGAAAAGTGGGACATGTATCATGAGCCTTTTAAAGACACTTGCATGGAAAATGAAATTGTTGTTAATGATAGCAATAAACATGCTCAAACCTCTAAAAGCACTATTTCTTATAAGCATGTTAATTTTTGTGGGATACATAGACCTTGTGAGAGTAATCAAGTTGAAGAAGAATATTGTATCACCCATAGTAATGAAAAAACTAGAATGTGGTATAGGGCTCTAAATGATCTTGGTAAAAAAGTTTGTGCCCTCTATCCTTTTATTTGTGAACTTTGCTTTGAAGTGGGTCATTTCAATTTCCAATGCTCATGCCATAATAATAGCCCTTCTAATCCAATGAGTACTTCAAGTTTCTATTGTGATGACAGGATCACTCCTAATCAGCATGATGAACTTATATTATTTTTGGGGTGTGAAGAGTTATCAAGAAAAACCTCTTTGGTAGATATGGGTGCTTTCGATATGAATAGTGTCCTGCATGGTTGCCATCTTTATTGTGTTGATAATTGTCACACAAATACTTACATACAAAATATTATAGAAGATGAGATTTTACCAAAATATGATAGGACTAATATGTGTTTTGATCTTATTAATGAAAAGAAGGAATCCTCTAAAGTTTCTTCTATTGTCTCTAACAATGAACCAGGGTATATGGAGAAGCTTCCTTTCAAGCCTCTCCCTCCTAAAGAGAAGAAGATAAAGAAGAAAAGGAGGAGTAAAAGGAGTGAGGAAACGGTATTTTCCCCTAAGCATGTAGCTCCTATTATAGTTTTTCATGAGTTTGAACTCGATGATGTTCCTATGCCTGTTACCTATAGTAGTGATCATGATTGGGAAAATCACACTTCTTTTGATATTGAACATCTCTTTGGTACCAATTCTGAAAATGATGATATTAATAATTGATATACTATTAGTGCTATCCATGATCCTTCCAATGATGATATGTTTACAAATGAACACACTTTAGAAGATAACTATTCTATTGCTTATGAAGATACTATACCTCCAATTTATGATGATTGCAATGATGATTATGATATCTTCAGTCCACCTACTATTGAGGAGGAAATTAATTATGATTATAATATGCCTCCTATATTTGATGATTATGGTGATGAAAATAATAATGATAGCTATTTTGTAGAATTTGCTCCCACTACAATTAACAAGAATGACTATGTTTATGTGGGGAGTATTAATTCTTTTATGCATGTGGCTCATGATAAGAATTTTTTATGTGATAGTTATATTGTTAATTTTATTCACGTTGCTACTGAAAGTTATTATGAGAGAGGGAAACATGGTTCTATGCATCTCAATAATATTAAGTTTCCCCTCTTTATGTTGAAAATTTTGAAGTTGCACTTGTTTTGCTTTCCTATGCTTGTTGCTTTGTGCTTTCATGACTTGTTTCTTTACAAGATTCCTAAGCATAGGAAGTGGGTTAGAATTAAATGTGTTTTGGATTTTTTCTTGATGCTCTCTTTTACTTCTATTCATATTTTTTATGTGAGCATCTTCTCAAACTATCATGCCTAACTTAAAGGCGTTAAACAAAAGTACTTGTTGGGAGATAACCCAAGAGTTTTAGATGAGTCTTGGAAGTTATTACTTCAGTAATAACCTCTCCTTATCCTTTTTATTTGCTTTTTGTGCCAAGAGTAACCTCTAAAGAGAGAGAAGTAATGATTGTGAAAGTTGCTGTCCCGAAACAGATTTCTGTACTTCACCGTAAAAATTCGTGTAAAATCTCTGTACGTCCCCTTGAGGCGTGAATTTTTGTGCTTCTGACCCAGGTTGGTATCTAACTTTCGTTAGTTCAACGCGTTTTGATTTGAGCAACATAAGGTCTTCGAAAAAATTCGTCTTTACCTGCTGGTCTATTTTGACAGATTTTTGCCATTTTCTGCATTTGCTTCTTGTTGGTTCCTTTTTGAGTTCTTTTGGGGAATGGAGCTTTTTGAGGGAAGTGCTACAGTAGCTAGTGTTCTAATGGAAGTTTTCTTGTTGTTTAAACTGAACCTTAAGACTTATTATCTTGAGTGCACTAATGTTGCTAATAAAGATTGTGTGAAGTTTTGTATGAAGGAAAAATTTCAGGTGTATGGAAGGAATGAGTAATAAGATGAAGGATGGACTCAAGCTCAAGCTTGTGGATGCCACGCATGTCACCCCAAGAAATCTCCAAGAAGTACAAGCGTCAAAGCTTGGGGATGCCCAAGACATCCCCTTCTTCATCAATAAAAATCCCAGGTTTCTTCCAAACGCTTCATTTTTATTGTTTCATGCACAGTTGTGTTGTTCTTGAAGCGTCTTATTTTTCGTTTTCGTTTTGGTTTTTCGTTTGCTTTGTTTGCTTAGTTTGCTGAATAAATTGGTTGGACCCCCTCTTTCATACATTGGTTTTCAAATAGTTTGGTTTGGTTTGGAAAAGAGTAGGAAAGTTCATGCTTATGTGGTAAAGAGAGGTTGTTTTTGACTGTGGCCTATGCTCTGTCATGCCATGCTTGATATTGTTTTGGCTTTATGCTTAGTATTCTTTGTTGTAGCATGACTTGTTATAAACAATTGAGATTGCTTAATGTGCCTTGGATGAATCATGCGTTGTTTTAGCATATTAAAGCATAGTATAGTGGTATTCTCCTTTGATGCTTCATTTGGGTTGACTTGGCGCATGCTCACACCATGTTATGACTATCTCATGTCACCATAGCCTTTATGATCCTTTAGTTTTCAACTTGTAGTATCACTTTATGCTTTGATCAATGATGTTTTGTCGCTCTACATGATTATGGCCATTATTGCTCTCTTAGTTTGTCGCTCCCAGTCTTTTGCTAGCCTCCACAACCAAGTATGAGTTCCACTCATGCATCCAACTCCCTAAACCAAGTTATTCCAAAGATTCCACCATAACTACCTACTAGCTTATGCTATTCCAAGTATATTCATGCTTTTGTTTACCTTCCGAATTAAACTTGTTGTGAGAAAACTAGTGATTAAAGCTCTCACGAACTTGATGGCACACTTTACTTTACTTGCCCTTAATAAACTTGAACCATTGTGTCTTCTGTGTTGTATATGCTTGCACTTATTTGTTGGGAATTAGCAGAACCATGCTTTCATGGGGAACGCTTTCAACATTGCACTTGGTACTTGTACCTAGTTGATATCATGCTCTTTTGTATATGGATGTCGTTGGTGAAATGAAAGGGAGCTTGTAAGTCCATGGAGTTATGTATATGTGTTAGAAAGCACTTTGGTCATTGGTCTAATCCATGCTGACATGGTGGAAACCTGCAGCGTAACCATAATGAGCTGTCTATGAAGCATTCTTCTTATAAAAAAAGATTCCTATGTTGAGAAAAAAGAGAAAAAATAAAAAAAGAGATTATGAAAAGAGGAAAGAGAGAAAAAAGCATCATATTCCCATGGTAAACAAGAAGATTGCTGAGATGCTCGTTGTCTACTTGCCTTGTCATTTTGATATGGGGATTCTTCCGTATCATCGGGCAAGGGGTACCCCGTTGGCGGTTCTCTATGATACACATGTACTTACGATGACAAGAACTTACCGGTAACTAAACTTGAGTAGCATGAGGAGCGACCCTCGTATTCAAGGGACATGAGATTTCTAACTTATACTTCGTCAAGCATATACTCCATAGTTTGTTCACTTTAACCTTAATCACTTCAAGATGCTTATGATAGGGACAATGAGAGCTGAAAGCTAATAAGTGCCATATTTTTGGAAGCTCTTTATGAAACTTGAATCCCTGCTTCCTTCTATGAAGGCCTTTCTTCCACTTTTATATTGAGTCTCCACCTTCTATCTTTATGGACCTACATCAAGAGCATAGTGGCCATACTTAGTTCCATGTGCATTGTCCCAAGACTTGTTGATTGATGCATAGCTTTGATATTGCTTGTTTTAAACTATTTGTATCTAGTCACTCTTATGAACTTTGAAGGTGTCCTATGCATTTATGTTTGCTACTCTATGAGGGACAAGCTGAATGCCATTATGCTATGTTTTCTTTATGTGAAATAAACAAACGTCTTGCAAAGAATTGTTATTCATGAATCTTTTGTTTGTGCCTTTTCATGTTGCAACATAGTTTCTTTGTCTTATTGCTAGAACTTTGTCTTTCATGCTATGATTGAAGTACTATGATCCTAGCTTTGAATGTTTTACAAATACTTTGATCAAGTCTTTGATGGTGCATGTCACCTCAAAAAATATTCTTTATTTTTATCACTTACCTACTCGAGGACGAGCAGGAGTTAAGCTTGGGGATGTTGATACATTGCAAATGTATCTATAATTTTTGATGTTACATGCTTTGTTTTATCCACTTTCTTGTGTTTTGTTCCAACTTTGGAGTACTTTTCATATGATTTCTTGGACTAACCTATTAACAAGATGCCACAGTGCCAGTTGCCTGTTTTCTGCTGTTTTTGGTTCCAGGAAGTCAGAAAATGAATATTCTCGGAATTGGACGGGACAAAAGCCAAAGTTACTATTTTCCCGGAAGACTCACGGAGCCAGAAGGAGAGCCGGAGGGGGGCCACAGGGTGGCCACACCACCCCTAGGCGCGGGTCCACCTAGGCCACGCCAGGGCATGGTGTGGGCCCCCTAGCCGCCCACCGACCTTGCCCTCTGGCCTATAAGAAGCCTCTCGATACCAAAACCCTAGATCATCAAGCCTCCAGCCACGAAAAGTTCTACAGTGCCACCGCCACCGAAGGGGAGATTCGGGGGACAGAAAGTCTCTGTTCTGGCACCCTGCCGGGACGGGGAAGTGCCCCCGGAGCCATCTCCATCGATCTACACCACCATCTCCATCACCGTTGCTGATTCCCATGATGAGGAGGGAGTAGTTCTCTCTCGAGGCTAAGGGTTCTACCGGTAGCTATGTGTTCATCTCTCTCTCTATGCATGATCATATTGTGATCATGAGCTTTGTAATCTATAGATCTACCTTGCTACTCAAGTGCTTTAATAGATCTCTGCTCTCCCCATGTGTGTGAAAGTGACAGCGTGCTCACCATGGTGGCACTTAGGCTAGAGATTACAAATACTTGTTATGAGTTATATTTGGAGTTGGATGTCTTTATGAAATTGTGGTGTTTGTTGGACTCATCTAGTACTCAAGGTGACAGTGTGGGGTTTTCTAGATGGGAAAGGCTTACTTTGAGGCGTGTTATTATAGCCCTACCATTGATTAGAGTGTTCAACCGGAGAGTAGTTAAGAGTAGTATCATGAAGATAATATATTTATATGAGAGTGTTCACTAGTGAAAGTATGATCCCTAGGCCTTGTTTCTAAGCACTGAAACACTGTTTGCTACTAGATTTGTTACATGTTTGCTTGCTTCCTTCTTTATTTCAGTTTTCCTTTAGTATTTTCACGCCATCAAGCTATTTTCTATCACCATACCACTTGTATTTCACTATCTCTTCGCCGAACAAGTGCACCTATACACCTGACAAGTGTATTGGGTGTGTTGGGGACACAAGAGACTTCTTGTATCTTGATTGCAGGGTTGCTTGAGAGGGGATACCTTTGAACACTTCCTCCCTGAGTTCAATAAACCTTGGGTGATCCACTTAAGGGAAAACTTGCTGCTGTTCTACAAACCTCTGCACTTGGAGGCCCAACAACTGTCTACAAGAATAGAAGTGCGTAGACATCATCCCGTCGTCGAGCCTATAAAAGGAGAGCACCCCCAGCCATTTGCAACACACCACTCAACTTCTCTCACCTCACTGATCGTCCCACACCTCTAGCCAGAGCAAGGGGAGCAGCAGTTCGCCGGAATTGCACCGGAGCAGGCCGACTCTGGAGGAGAAGGGCGCCGCTGATTGCGACCACCCCCGGAGCTGCCTCGGCCATCCCTGAGCTCGCTGTCGACCACCAGTCCGTTTGCCTGCCTCGCCGTCGTCGCTGGAACCCTGGTACGCCCCCTATGCACCCCCACCGAGCCGCTAGGGTTAGAGCTCACCGGCGACAGGTCCGTCGTCGACGATGATCCCCAGCCGTTGATCCCCACTATAATCCAACGACCCACATTGCCCCGTACCGCTTCGCACGTTATGAGCCGCTGACTGGTGGACCCCCCTGTCAGCTGAGCCCCGCGCTGTGGAGTGACACTGGGCCAGCCCGTTAGCGTTTCCCACGCGACCCAGTTAGTTTGAATTCGGATTTTTCTTTTTAGTTTAAACTTAGTTCTGTCCCCTAGTTTGAAAATCAATTCAGAGAGATTTACAAATTCAAATGAAGTGATTCTAATTTTGTTGGAAAGCTACTCAAAAGATCTATCAAAGCCCGTTGGATTTAATTCATTTAGAGTTATAGATCTCTCCTAGTAAAAACAATAAAACAGAAGCATTTGCACCTTGCAACATTTTTATAAAATCAACCAAGATAGATTTTGAGTTGATTCCAACTCTCAAAAATCACATTTCATCATACCTATCTGAATATGTAATAACATTAAGGTTTACATGCAGTGACTTTGGACTAGTACCAAAAGAATGCTATATAGGCATTTCTAGTCACTTTAAATCATTAAATAATGAACTTAAACCAAAGTAATTATGATCCAACCCTTAAATTACATTCCCACATGTTAGAATATGTGGTGATGACATGTGTCCACATGATCCCATATTTTAAGTGGTGAATATTAAATCTGAGTTAATTTTTCAATGAGTAGAAATTACTTTTCTAAATTTAAAAAGAATGAAACTATTGAATTGAACTTGTGATGCTTGTGATGATAATATATCATCAAATGTGTGTCTTAGAATTCTAATTAGACTAGTTAAGTATTGTTTGGTGATTGTGTACTCCGTATGTATTTATAGACGATAGTACCGACCAAGTCTACGAGGAGGAGGAGTTCTACCAAGAAGAAGAAGAAGAAAACTTCAACCACTGCACCAACCAAGGCAAGCTATTATTGGCAAGCTAACCCTTGCAGAACTTACTCTAGCAAGCCACCATTAACAATGCAAGCTAACACTTGCAAGTATAATGCTTATCAAGCTAGGATTGAACTAGATGGTTTAGCAAATATGCTTTAGGCATGCTTTGATTATACCACTTTGACTAGTATTTACCCCAAGTCTTATTTACAAGCTTTACTTCCTTTAATTTACACAAAGTTCTCTACTTGTTTTGAAGGTAGCATAAAGAGTATAAAACTTGACCTATTTAGAACCCCTTGAGATGTCATTCTATGGCATGAGATTGATCCCATTATTTCCACTTTAGTGAACACTCTTAACTTAGTAGTTTAGAGTAGAGAAAAACTTGAGTCACTTTAGATGGGAACACTTGGTGAAAATGAATTATGAAAACCTTGGAATGATGAGTCATTCTATTGAGATGTTTTGACATGTGTTGAGAAACACAACTGGTTTACGATAGTGAAATGTTGAGGCATGATCCTTAACCCTTTTATAAAACTGATGGTTGGATTCAGATGCGATACCATTCCAAATTTACCGTACAACCACACTACCTGAATTGGGTAAGGCTTAGCCGGAAGTTTATATGCATTAGTATTAGTTCCCTCGCGGGAGAGGTTTGAGCTGAGGCTACCTCTCAATGTTGTCCACCTATGCAGTGCCCAAGATGACTGAGGCTCATGGTTGGGAGGCCATGCTCACAGGAGAGGTGCTTATACTAGGGTGTGTAAAGGGAAGGTTATGTTTGATTATATGCATACTAAGTATGATGATTCAGGGTTATCCCTGATAGATGTATCAAATCTTGTGGTGAAAGTGTACCACCTCTGCAGAGTGTCAAACTATTCGAATAGCCGCGTCCACGGTTATGGATAGTTGGAATGTCCATACTGTTTCGTGGTCAGATGTTTTAAAAAAACAACTTATGAAATGAATGCTGAATCTTGACTTGACCACAACAGGGTTGTGTTTATGGCAATAGCTTCCCAACTTAAGTGATTCTAGAACCTTATTTTATCTTTCTTTGCTTCAGAACTCAGCTTAGGTTTCAAACTTAACGTTATAGTTAAACATAGAGTTAGCACTTTAACTTAGATCTATACTACTTGTTAGTGGTAGTTTGCGAGTACTTAAAGAGTACTCATGGCTTTTGTCCCTGGATATTCTCATGGCCAGACTATGAAGGAGGCTACCAAGATGATGGCCAGCAGGACGGCTATGATAACTAGGACTATCTGCCGTCGGCATTACTGTGCCCCTGAAGATGGACCCCACCGCTACGCTTATCTTTTATTTCCGCTGCTTGTTGTATTAAGACTGGATCATGAGATCCTTATTTGTGTAAGACCTTATGTATGGTTTGTAATGGATGATGTACTGTGATATCCAATCCGTTATGTCTCGCAAAAATGGTAATCTTGGGATTGCGAGGTATGGCATAACGGGCATCTGGGATTAAAAATCCGGGTGTTGACAAGTTGGTATCAGAGCCATCCTGACCATAGGAGACCCTAGTTAGAATGGACGTCCGAACAAAAACTTAGTTTCAAAACCAAAGTGAGTATTTACGAAAAACTATCTCCTCTCTTATCCTTGTGAATTCATTCTTTCTCAAAAATTCATGTTCCTCAAAATTCTTACATTACTACTTAAAAATTTGACACACTTGATCACTTCACTAATTTTCTCATCCTAAATTATTGTAGATGGAGACTCAGTTCAGTAAGTTTTACCAGTTGGGAAATAGAGGTCAGCTGATCTTCGAGAGGGATCTGGATTCACTGTCGGAGTTACTGGGACGCCCACATCCGGAGTTTTTTGGAGCTCAACTTCCAGGACCCCCAGGAGGAGACCTATAGTGGCTAGTCACCACGGATCTTAGCGGAAGCATCGAAGCACCAACTTCTAGGAGAATTCAGTTCTCCGTGAGAGAGAACAACTGGCTAGATGGATTAGATAGGGCAATGCATGAAGCTCTCGCACGTCTATGTGCCCTCAGCGTCAACCAACTCTAAGGAACCCGTTTTGTTCACTATGCAAGATGTGACTTCATGGGGATGCCGATGTAGATGCCAAGTCACCCGGAGTTGAGGCGTCAAGTGGAGAATCTTGACTTCTTGCTACACGACAGACAGCAGGAACTGGACAATGCTAGAGAGTTAGCCAACCAGAACCATGCCATTGCCGACCAGAAGGCCCAGACTTTCACACTGCTCGTCCAGGATCGCCAGTCTCTTCGCCGCTAGCGTGCAAAGAAGGATCGCACCATCGCCCGTCTTCGCAAGAAGGTGGCCGACCTCGAGAAGACCGTCAAAGAGCAGGAAGCTCAGCTTGCCGCAAAGGAGGAAGAAGAGGAGGGTGAAGACATCCAGGGAGACATGGATTCTTACCTCAGCAACGATGATGACTTTCTGGAGGAGGATGCTGTGGACTTCTACACTAATGATGAGGACTCCGACTTCATCGACGATGAGTAGATACACTCGAGCACTATCGTAGCATGAGATGTATCGGTCCCACTGTATCGTAGCTTGCAGAATGGTTCTTCAAACCATCTGTTTTCCCTTTGATTGTTGTGGTGTGTGTTGTATCGTGTGCTTGTTTGCATGAATGAAATGAAGTTAGTTGCAAAACCTGAGTCTAACTCAAAGTTTTAGCTTTGAAACCAAAACCATAAACCTTAGAATTTCCCCCTTACCCCTTTATCTACCTCAATCTTCAGATGACTCGTGGAAACAAAGGAGGGAGCAGCTCGTCACAAGACCCAATGCTGCAGATCTTGTAGAATCTCATCGCAGACCATGAAGCAGGCAGGGAAGAGCGCCAAGCCAACTTAGCAACACTTCAACAGATCGCCCAGATGGCTCTCAACAACCAAGGGCATGGAAATCAAGATCACCATGGATCCAAACTCAAAAAAATTTAGAATACCAATCCCCCAATCTTCAACCAATCTGAAAACCCGTTATGCTGATGACTGGTTACAGACGATGGAAAACAACCTAGAAGTTGCAGGAGTTGATGAAAACGAGAAACTTCTCTTTGCCACCCACTATCTGGCGGGAGATGCAAGAGCTTGGTGGACTAGTATCCGCAATATGAACCATGGTCAAGTGATGACATGGGAAGCTTTCAAAGTCAAGTTCAGCCGCACCCACGTGCGCTGTGGTCCAATAACCGAATGAGAGATGAGTTCCACGAATTGAAGCAAGGAAGAATGACTGTGGTAGAATACCGTGACAGATTCCTGTCACTTGCCAGATATGCACCTGATGAGATCAACACGGAGGCCAAGAAGAAGGAGAGATTCTTGAACGGACTGCATGATGAAATGCAGACTGTCCTCGTTAACATCCGCTTCGAGGATCTCGAAGAGCTAGTCGACTCTGCCATTCAGATGGAAGGGAAGATTAACCAGGCAAACGACAACCGCAAGCGTCGTATGATGTAGCAATCAGGAGCCAACAGTCACCAGAAGTACTGTCCCAACCCCTCATCGGGATATGCACCAAGGAACAACCGACCCCCAACGTCTCGCCCAAGCTACCCCAACCGTAGCGAAGGAAATGGGAAATCCGGAGGAAACCATTACAACCCCGGCAATGCCAAAAATTTCAATCGTGCACCTCC
Source organism: Avena insularis (assembly GCA_023614405.1). Classification (NCBI taxonomy): domain Eukaryota; kingdom Viridiplantae; phylum Streptophyta; class Magnoliopsida; order Poales; family Poaceae; genus Avena; species Avena insularis. The sequence continues at coordinate 451,495,236 of CM042691.1, read as the reverse complement.
CAAGAGCAACAACAATAACAACAACACTGCACCCAGAACTGGCAGTAATGCTGTGCCTATCGCAGTCAAGGACAAGTCCCAAATCACTTGTTTCGAGTGTGGAGTGAAGGGTCACTATTCCAATGAGTGTCCCAAGAAGACTGCCGCAATGCCAATGTGAATGCCCCAGCTCAACAGCAGCGTCGTGTTCAACTAGGAAGAATATTTGCCCCAAGGAACCCTCATAACCGCAATGGTCATCTCTTCCACATGAACGCCGAAGAAGCCCAAGAAGCGCCAGATGTAGTGCTGGGTATGTTTTCTGTTAACTCAGTTTTAGCAAGAGTATTGTTTGATTCGGGAGCATCGCATTCATTTGTCACCGAAGAATTTGCATGCACTAGTAAGATTCACCCAACCAACCTGAAGCATGTCATGATAGTTCAAATCCCCGGTTCAACCACCAAAGCTAGAAAAATTTGCAAAGCTATGCCTATCAGAATTCATGGGATAGATTTTTATGCCAACCTAATTGTACTTGGAACCAAAGGATTGGAAGTAGTACTAGGTATGGACTGGATGTCAAAGCATAAAGGACTGATAGACTATGCTAAGAAAGCCATCACCATGACCAATAGCTCTAGAGTCACAGTAGAGCATATCTCTGAAACATTACCCCGTCAATTCAAGTGCAACAAGAGCCTAGCCCTACCCACCATAGACCAAGTCAGAGTAGTCTGTGAATACCCCGACGTGTTCCCAGATGAATTTCCAGGTATGCCCCCGGATAGGGATATTGAGTTCATCATCAAACTAATCCCCGGAACCAGACCCATAGCCTAGAGACCCTATAGCATGAACCCCTCAGAATTAGTGGAACTGAAGAAGCAGTTAGATGCCATGTTAGCAATAGGCTTGATTCAACCAAGCGCATCGCCATGGAGATCACCAGTGTTATTCGTCGACAAGAAAGATGGAGGCAATCGTTTGTGCACAGATTACATAAAATTGAATGACGTCACCATCAAGAACAAGTACCCCTTGCCTAAGTAGAGGATCTATTTGATCAGTTAACTGGAGCACAGGTTTTCTCAAAGATTGATCTTAGGACTGGTTATCACCAACTTAAGATTCGTGCAACGGATATTCCGAAGACTGCCTTTACTACTCGCTATGGTTTATACGAGTATACAGTTATGTCTTTTGGATTAACCAATGCCCCTGCTTATTTCATGAATCTCATGAATAAGATCTTTATGAATTTCCTAGATAAGTTTGTAGTTGTGTTTATCGACGACATTCTTATCTACTCCAAGTCAAAAAGAAGAGCATGAGCAACATCTGAGAATCATCCTAGAAACCCTGAGAGAGCATCATCTATATGCCAAGTTCAGCAAGTGTGAGTTTTGGCTGAAAGAAGTAGGATTCCTTGGACATATTGTGTCTGCCGGAGGAGTCTCTATTGATCCCTCCAAGATCAAAGATGTCGAAGAATGGGAAGCCCCAACCACTCAAACCCAAGTCCGTGCATTTCTCGGATTAGCGGGATACTACCGCAAGTTCGTAGAAGGATTCTCGAGCATAGCCCGACCCATGACCCAATTGTTGAAGGACAAGAAGTTTGAATGGACTGACAAATGTGAAGACAGTTTCCAGGAGCTAAAGAAGAGATTGATATCAGCCCCAATTTTGATCATGCCAGACATCAAGAAGCCATTTGATGTATACTGTGATGCATCCAAGATTGGTCTAGGATGTGTGTTGATGCAAGAAGGAAAAGTCATCGCGTATTTGTCTCGACAACTGAAGCAGCATGAGCAGAATTATCCGACCCATGATCTTGAATTAGCAGCCGTAGTTTTGGCATTGAAGACATGGCGTCATTATTTTATGGGTAATCGCTGTGAGATTTACTCAGATCACAAGAGCTTAAAGTATATCTTCACTTAGAAGGAGATGAATATGAGTCAAAGGAGATGGATAGAGTTAATCAAGGATTATGACCTTGACATTCACTATCATCCCGGCAAAGCCAACGTGGTAGCGAATGCTCTTAGCAGATTGCCGTGTAGGCTAAACACTATGATCAAGGAGAAGCAACCAAGTTTGTATGAAGAGTTGGAGCAGTTCAGGACTGAATCAGTTATCAAAGGATTCTTAGCTAGCATTGAACTTCAACCCACTTTGATTAGCCAAATCAAGGAAGCCTAGAAGGGGAATGAAAGTATCGACAGAATCAAACGTCGTATTGGTACAGGAAAGGTACCTGGATTCACGGAAGACAAAGAAGGAGTACTGTGGTACAAAGGACGTATCTGTGTGCCAGCAGATTCAGAGCTGAAGCAAGTTATCATGAAGGAAGCTCATGATACTCTTTATTCTATCCACCCCGGAGGAACGAAGATGTATCAGGATTTGAAAGAGAAATTTGGGTGGCACAAGATGAAGAGAGAAATCGGAAGCTACATCACCAAATGTGACATCTGTCAAAGAGTCAAAGCAGAGCATCAGAGGCCCGCATGACTGTTGCAACCATTGCAGATTCCGGAATGGAAATGGGATTCTGTGGGAATGGACTTTATCACTGGTTTGCCTACTTATAGTAGGGGGAATGACTCAATCTGGGTCATAGTTGATAAACTGTCCAAGGTAGCTCACTTTATACCTGTCAAGACTACCTACCAGAGTGCGAAGCTAGCAGAGCTGTACATTGCTAGGATTGTTAGTCTGCATGAAACCCCCAAGACCATAGTATCAGATCGAGGAACCCAGTTTACCTCGAGATTTTGGCAGAAAGTTCAGGAAGGACTGGGAACCAAGTTGAACTTTAGCACTGCTTATCACCCGCAAACTGATGGACAGACTGAGAGAGTCAACCAGATCCTAGAGGATATGCTTAGAGCTTGTGTGTTGGAATATGGATCAAAATGGGAAGACTGCCTGCCTTTCGCATAATTCTCATATAACAACTGTTATCAAGCTAGTTTGCAGATGGCACCATTTGAGTTCCTATACGAAAGAAAGTGCCGCACCCCTTTGAATTGGTCGCAAGTAGGAGAGAGTCAGATCTTTGGACCCAACATTCTCCGAGAAGCTGAAGAGAAGGTTCACAAAGTCCGTGAGCACCTCAAGACAGCCCAATCCAGACAGAAGAGTTATGCTGACAAGAGAAGGAGAGACCTTACTTTCAATGTCGGAGATTTTGTATATCTCAAGGTTTTGCCATTAAAAGGAACCCAACGCTTTAGTCTGAAAGGGAAGTTAGCCCCCAGATATATCGGGCCCTTCAAAATTCTAAACCATCGAGGAGAAGTATCGTATCAACTGGAACTGCCTGAAGAGATGTCAGCCATCCATAATGTGTTCCATATCTCGTTACTTCGCAAATGCCTAGAAGTCCTGGAGAAGACTGAAGTTTTCAAGAACATCGATCACCAAGCTGTAGAGATCAACAATGACCTGACCTATCGGGAAGTGCCCATATGTATCTTAGAAGAAGCCTACAGAACCACCAGGACCAGGAGCATCAAGTTTCTCAAGATTCAATGGAGCAACCATACCGAGGAGGAAGCCACTTGGGAGCGCAAAGATGACATTAGGACAGAGTTCCCAGATCTCTTTAGTTTCTAGTTTTCTTTGTAAATCTCGGGACGAGATTTTGTTTAAGGGGGGGAAAGTGTAACATCCCAAAACTTTAATCCAAGCTTATCAAGATCCAAATCATCAACATTAGGGTTAACAAAAACTTTTCCAATTCAAAATATGAAAGCATTCATGTGTATGTGCATTTAAATTAGGAGTTGATTTGAATTGCCATGGTTCTGTGATTCATTGCTTGTAAAATGATCTTTAGGTGAAATAAACATCATCTAAATCATTCCCAAACATTTCCCAAAGAAAAACAACTCAAAATGAATAAATGAAGTGAATGGTCATTTTGGCCAAATTAACTATCATGCCTACTTTGGCTATTCCTAGTACTCAAAACTTAACAGAAACATTTATGGATCTTTGCACCCTTTGCTAGTACACATAATGAGGTACCAAGGCCCACTTTGTGATCTGCTAAAAACATTCAAATACTAATTTTAATTGATAGTTTAAAATTGAATCTATTTCATATGGGAAGATCCCACTATTTCAAAAACCACTCAAACCAACTCAATTTTTAAAACCCAAGCACCCACAGAGTCTCAAGCTTAGTACTAGCACACCCACCAAAAATCTTTTAAAAATTAGAAAAGAAAGTTCTTTCGGCCATTTTCACAAACACCTTGTGGACAGATTTCAAACAAAACCAAATCCACTATTTTGAATAGTGTTCTGGCCAAACTTGTCTCCCATTTGACCCCCATTTGCTCCCATTGTCTCCTAATGATCTAACCATGCAATTACACCCCACTCCCCTACCCCCTATTGGCAATGCCATGCCGAGCCCCACCTCGCCGGCCAACTTGGTCACCGCCGCAGCAGACCACCTCCCCCTCTCTCTCCATGTCTAGCAGCTAGCCAGCACCTCACCGCCGCCCACTGTCCCCTCCCCGAGCCAGGCCAAGCGGTGGACCACCGCCAAACCCCCACGCCCAGTGCGACTGCGCCATGCCGAGCACGCGCCAGAGCGCCGCGCCCGACACGCGTGCACAAGCCGCCGCTCGACCGCAGCCCGCGCCCACCGCGTCGCCACGACCCAGGGAGCACGCCAGACACCCCATTCACCGTCCAACGCCTCATAGCCACCGCTCGCCGTTGAAGCCATCGTCTCTGCCGCTTAGAGCGCCAGCTCCTCCCGACTGCATACCACCACCCCTAAGCCCGCATTAAAGTCCGAGAGCACCGCCAGGAGACCGTGCGTCGATCGCCGCCCGCAGCCATGCCGCTAGCAGCTCGTAGCCATGTCGCCACCGTCGCCTGGCCATGCCGCGTTCTCCCGTCGTCGAGCCTATAAAAGGAGAGCACCCCCAGCCATTTGCAGCACACCACTCAACTTCCCTCACCTCACTAATCGTCCAACACCTCTAGCCGGAGCAAGGGGAGCAGCAGTTCGCCGGAATTGCACCGGAGCAGGCCGCCTCTGGAGGAGAAGGGCGCCGCTGATTGCGACCACCCCCGGAGCTGCCTCGACCGTCCCTGAGCTCGCCGTCGACCACTAGTCCATTTGCTCGCCTCGCCGTTGTCGCTGGAGCCCTGGTACGCCCCCTATGCACCCCCACCGAGCCGCTAGGGTTAGAGCTCGCCGGTGACAGGTCCGTCGTCGACGATGATCCCCAGCCGTTGATCCCCACTCTACTCCAACGACCCACATTGCCCCGTACCGCTTCGCGTGTTATGAGCCGCTGACTGGTGGACCCCCCTATCAGCTAAGCCCCGTGTTGCGGAGTGACACTGGGCCGGTCCGTTAGCGTTTCCCGCGCGACCCAGTTAGTTTGAATTCGGATTTTTCTTTTTAGTTTAAACTTAGTTCTGTCCCCTAGTTTGAAAATCAATTCAGAGAGATTTACAAATCCAAATGAAGTGATTCCAATTTTGTTGGAAAGCTACTGAAAAGATCTATCCAATCCCGTTGGATTTAATTCATTTAGAGTTATAGATCTCTCCTAGTAAAAATAATAAAACAGAAGTATTTGCACCTTGCAACATTTTTATAAAACCAACCAAGATAGATTTTGAGTTGATTCCAACTCTCAAAAATCACATTTCATCGTACCTATCTGAACATGTAATAATATTAAGGTTTACATGTAGTGACTTTGGACTAGTACCAAAAGAATGCTATATAGGCATTTCTAGTCACTTTAAATCATTAAATAATGAACTTAAACCAAAGTAATTATGATCCAACCCTTAAATTACATTTCCACATGTTAGAATATGTGGTGATGACATGTGTCCACATGATCCCATATTTTAAGTGGTGAATATTAAATCTGAGTTAATTTTTCAATGAGTAGAAATTACTTTTCTAAATTTAAAAAGAATGAAACTATTGAATTGAACTTGTGATGCTTGTGATGATAATAGATCATCAAATGTGTGTATTAGAATGCTAATTAGACTAGTTAAGTATTGTTTGATGATTGTGTACTCCGTATGTATTTATAGACGATAGTACCGACCAAGTCTACAAGGAGGAGGAGTTCTACCAAGAAGAAGAAGAAGAAGAAAACTTCAACCACTGCACCAACCAAGGCAAGCTATTATTGGCAAGCTAATCCTTGCAAAACTTACTCTAGCAAGCCACCATTAACAATGCAAGCTAACACTTGCAAGTATAATGCTTAGCAAGCTAGGATTGAACTAGATGGTTTAGCAAAGATGCTTTAGGCATGCTTTGATTATACCACTTTGACTAGTATTTACCCCAAGTCTTGTTTACAAGCTTTACTTCCTTTAATTTACACAAAGTTCTCTACTTGTTTTGAAGGTAGCATAAAGAGTATAAAACTTGACCTATTTGGAACCCTTTTAGATGTCATTCTATGGCATGAGATTGATCCCATCATTTCCACTTTAGTGAACACTCTTAACTTAGTTGTTTAGAGTAGAGAAAAACTTGAGTCACTTTAGATGGGAACACTTGGTGAAAATGAATTATGAAAACCTTGGAATGATGAGTCATTATATTAAGATGTTTTGACATGTGTTGAGAAACACAACTGGTTTACGATGGTGAAATGTTGAGACATGAGCCTTAACCCTTTTATAAAACTGATGATTGGATTCGGATGCGATACCATTTCAAATTTACCGTACAATCACACTACCTGAATTGGGTAAGGCTTAGCCGGAAGTTTATATGCATTAGTATTAGTTCCCTCGCGGGAGAGGTTTGAGCTGAGGGTACCTCTCAATGTTGTCCACCTATGCAGTGCCCAAGATGACTAAGGGTCATGGTTGGGAGGCCATGCTCATAGGATAGGTGCTTATACTAGGGTGTGTAAAGGGAAGGTTATGTTTCATTATCTGTATACTAAGTATGATGATTCAGGGTTATCCCTGACAGATGTATCGAATCTTGTGGTGAAAGTGTACCACCTCTGCAGAGTGTCAAACTATTCGAATAGCCGCGTCATGATTATGGATGATTGGAATGGCCATACTGTTTCGTTGTCAGATGTTTTAAAAAAACAACTTATGAAATGAATGATGAATCTTGACTTGACCACAACAGGGTCGTGTTTATGGCAATAGCTTCCCAACTTAAGTGATTCTAGAACCTTAGTTTATCTTTCTTTGCTTCAGAACTCAGCTTAGGTTTCAAACTTAACTTTATAGTTAATTATAGAGTTAGCACTTTAACTTAGAACTATACTACTTGTTAGTGGTAGTTTGCGAGTACTTAAAGAGTACTCATGGCTTTTGTCCCTGGCTATTCTCATGGCCAGACTATGAAGGAGACTACCAAGATGATGACCAGCAGGACGACTATGATAACTAGGACTATCTGTCTTCATCAGCATTGCCTGTGCCCCTAAAGATGGACCCCACCGCTACGCTTATCTTTTATTTCCGCTGCTTATTGTATTAAGACTGGATCATGAGATCCTTATTTTTGTAAGACCTTATGTATGGTTTGTAATGGATGATGTATTGTGATATCCAATCCGTTATGTCTCGCAAAAATGGTAATCCGGGGATTGCGAGGTATGGCATAACGGGCATCTGGGATTAAAAATCCGGGTGTTGACAGTAGGTCTAATCACTTTGTGAGCAATCTCAGTAATGCGATTGGTAGCTACCTTGATAAAGATTTTGAAGCTAACATTGAGAAGACAAATCGGTCTAAATTGCTGAATCTATATAGCATTTTCTTTTTTGGGTAATAAAGTAATTACCCCGAAATTCAACTTGAACAAAGGTAACTCTCCAGCTTGTAATTGTCCAAAGAGAGCCATCAAATCAAATTTGATGACACTCCAAAATGTTTGATAAAACTCAGCTGGGAACCCATCTGGTCCTAGAGCTTTATTATGTTCCATTTGTATTATGGGTTCTAACACTTCCTTCTCATTGAAGTTTGCAGTTAGAATTATATTTTCTTTATTGGACAATTGCGGGATATCATCAACCCGTTCCTCTATCAGAGAGAAATCATTATGTTCAGGCTCACCGAAGAGCTTCTTGTAGTACTCAGTAATATAGACCTTCAAGTTTTCCTGACCAACTATGGTTCCTTCATCTTGCTCTAGTTGGAAAATCTTTTTTTCCTATGTTTGTCATTACAATCAAATGGAAATATTTTGTATTATTCCCACCTTCTTGTATATGTTTAACCTTAGCACGTTGAGCCCATTTGGTCTCCTCATCACGTCTAAGTTTGTTCATGTCTTCATTTGCTTTTTTTAACCTCTCCTTCTCTGAATCATTCAGAGGATAAATTTCAGCCTTAATATCCAACTCATCAATAATGGATAAAAGGATTTCTTTCTGTTTTTTGTATTTTCCACTTAATTTTTTTGCCCATCCTTTCAAGAATCGGCGAATGTGACGAATTTTGTTCTGCCAAATCTGAATAGGTGTATCCCCACTTGATACAGCATTCCATTCAGTAGCAATCATGTAAAAAAAACCATCATGTTTTAACCAGGACAACTCAAAAGAGAAGCGAGCATTTTTAACAGCTGCAGCCAAGCAAACAGACCAAAGATATAGCTCATTCATGATTTTAGTAAGAGAAAACATTTTTGTATGCATGCATGGCGATTGGTCTATCCGCCTCATATCCCCCAAATCTAACGCCCAAGGCGCCGAGACGGACGAACATAACAAATCACGGTTGCTTATTAGAATAATCTTGTTTTGTTAGGGTGTACCTCGTTGGCTCGTTGAACTAATAACCATAGCGTGTGGTGCGCGGAAAGGTTCAACATATTTCCAGTGCACGGATATATACTGGTTGGTCAGAAAAGAATCATCGGCATCAACGACGATCGATGGGGCGTAGCAAATAAAGCTAAGATCGCATCTGAAATTCTGTTACCTATCACGCTGCCGGCCTTCCCTTGGAAAAAAAATCACTAGCTCCTCTCCCCAGCCAAAACCATTCTTCTTCCTGCTAGCAAAGAAAAAGCTCCATGGCCAGTGCTTGGAAGGTGGCCGCGGCCACAGCCGTGGTGGGCTGGTTGATGTCGCCCGTCATCAGCTTGCTGCTGCCCAACATCTTCTCCCGCCTGGTGTTCGACCCGGCTAAGAAGCTCCTGGAGCTGAAGATCCGCATCATCCCGGAGCTGGAGAACACGCTGCGTGCCGTGGACCAACAGAGGATGCTGGATAGAGGAAACAAAACCAAATCCGCGGTGTCCACGCTCGACGAGATGGCCGCCATGCTGAGGCACGCTCGGGAGAACGCGCAAGACATCTTCGATGATGCTCACGAGAAGATCGAGTTGTACCGCAACAGATGTTGGCAGCGCCCTTACAGCCCCGTGAAGGCCACCGTCGTCGTCGCAGGCTATGGCACCGTGAAGGCCTGCATCGCTTGCTCGTCGGAGATCATGAACCACGGCAGTTGGCATCATATACGGATCGACGAGTGGACCATGTCGCTGACCGTGATGCAAGTTATCCTAGAAGAGGCTTATAACGGCGACGCAACTCAGCCTCGCCGTGGAGACGAGTTGGTCCAAGCAGCTTTGGCCAACCTGCAACATCGTCTAGAAGCGGCCTCTAGAGACGACGCGATTCGGATATGCCGAGCAGAGTGGGCTCACGAGATGGCCAACCTGCAACAGTTTCTAAAAACCGCATCCGGATGTGATCCAACCAAGATGCGCGATAGAGACGAGTTGATCCACTTGCTGCAACAAGACCTATCTGGAACTAAGATGGGTAGGTTCTGCGACGCCGTGGCAGCCTGCAAAAGCAGCTTCATGTGGCTACTGCAGTTGGCGCCGAATTGGTTTAAGCAGCCCATTCAGGTGAATGTAGATCAAACGGCCTCACGCGACCATCATGCGGTGACTATCGATAGTGCGGACTCACACGGGCAAGCACTTGCACTTCTGGCGGCGCCATCTTCATATTCAGCCAGCTCATACCAGCGACCTGCAGTTCGGGTGACGCTATTCTCAGAGTCATGGGGCGGCAGCTCATCAGACTTCTCATGGTGGGGCTCATCGGACACATCAGACGACGAACCAGCAGCTTCAGAATCTACACCCTCGTGCAGCTCCTTCAACGTCTTCTGGAACCGGTGCAGATCAATGTTCCACCGGTTAGTTGATGCGTATGAGAAAGCATGCATTTATCGAGATTGGTCCTATGCAGGGGCTGGCATCACAAGCAACCAGGTACATACACAGTGTCATCACCCATTACTCTCATATGCCCTCCATGTACATGATTTACAAATTCATAATTTCATTCTTGTGTTAGCATGCGTGTGTTCAAAATTTATGTTAGTCTAGGAAGCGTGTCTTCTTTATTTGGATGTATTACCAATAGCCAGAATCACCCCCCACCAATTATTTGGATGATCAGTTCACATTTTGTAAGGATAATGGGCAGTTTTGTTCTCTTCTGCATGCCAATTATTCTTCCACCACTACATTACAGTTACCTATGTATAATAGATACAATAGGTATGTGACTAGCAATACTTATGAGATTTTGCTTCCTCCAGGAGAATACCCATGTGTTAGATTTTGTCCTTAATGCTATCTCAACACAGAATTTGAAGAAAAGAATAGAGAAGGTAGAAAGCACTGTCAGCGAAGTGAATAAGTCACCACTCTTGAGCGTAGCAAGCAAGAGCGCACCGCATGATGTCGCCAACAAGAACAGGAGCAAAATTAGAACAGCTAGCAACCGCAAGGTATTTGGTCGAGAGGCGCTCCGTGATACTATCATGGAAAAGCTCCGCCAGAGAGCAGATTGTGATGCAGCGAGCTCGAGTACTAGTCCATGTTACTCCGTGATTGGCATATATGGGGTTGCAGGATCTGGGAAGACTACTTTTACACAATACATTTCAGATTACATAAAGGAGGAATGTAAGGAGGAGGGACTTTTTGACACAGTCATTTGCATTCATGTGACCGAAACATTTAGTGTGGATGACATATTTCATGAAATGTTGAAGGATATTACCACAGATCAGTACTCCAACATTTTGGATCATGAGGAGCTGGAAGAGAAACTAAAGGAATCATTGTGTGGCAAACGTTTTTGTTTGATACTAGATGATCTCTGGGTGAATACCAAGAACGACCCACGGCTAGAGGAACTAATCTCACCACTCAATGTTGGGTTGAAAGGAAGCAAAATCCTTGTGACGGCTCGAACAAAAGTTTCGGCTGGAGCTCTATGTGCTGATGAACCTATGGAAATGCCTGATTTGGATGAGGATCAGTATTTCTCGATGTTCATGCATTATGCACTGGGTAGTACGAGCGTTGCTGATAAAGAATTTATAGAAGTTGGGAGGGTGATTGTAGAAAGGCTACATAGATCACCTATTGCAGCAGTAATAGTGGCTGGACAGCTTGGAGCAAACCGAGACATCAACTTTTGGAAAAATGCTTCAGAGCTTCACATATTGAATGACACCATGGAGGTTCTTTGGTGGAGCTATCAGCAACTTAGTCCAGACATCAGGCGATGTTTCGAATACTGCAGTATTTTCCCTAGAAGATTCCAAATGAAAAAAAGCAACTTAGTTCACTTATGGATAGCGCAAGGGTTTGTGGAGACCAGCTATGTAACAGAGGATATGGAAGATGTAGCCGAGAGATACATTCAAGATTTAGTGTCATACTCATTTCTTCAACAAGAAAGAACCTGGGACAATGAAGAATTCTTTAGAATCCATGATCTGCTACATGATTTAGCAGATATAGTCACTAGAACTGATTGCTACACTATCGAGAATGAAAGTAGCCAGAGAGGAGATGGCAGGAAAGGAAATACTTCTCATGATGTCCGTCATCTCTTTATCCAAAATTATGATCCAGAATTGATTACTAAAAAGATTCTTGGATTGGAAAATTTAATCACTCTCATCATTAATGTTGTTGGAAATGATACACCAGTTGAGGAAGAAGTCATCGGGAGTATATGCAATAAACTACCAAAACTGCGAGTGTTGGCATTTGCTTTGAGCAACAACTATTCTCGAACTAACATCTCAATACCAGAGTCTCTTAGTCAGTTGAAACACCTACGCTATCTTGCTTTCAAGACATATGGGACTCGCAGGATAACTTTACCAAGAACACTCAATAAACTTCAGCATATCCAGCTCCTAGATTTCGATACAAGCGATATTTCAGAGTTTACCTTTACTGAACTTGTCAACTTGCGACACCTGTTCTGTGGGCCGTATGTGCTGCATTCTTACTTTGGCAGGCTGAGCTCACTCCGAACAACACCACGCTTCATAGTGAGTAAAGAACAAGGTCATGAGCTAAAACAGTTAAGTCATCTAAACAAGCTTAGAGGCAAACTAACCATCTGTGGCCTTGAAAATGTTAGAAGCAAGGAGCAAGCACTTGAGGCCAATCTAGATACCAAACGGCTCACAGAGCTGAGACTGGAGTGGGGTTATGATTATGAAACGAGGTGTAGTCAACTTGAAGCACAGGTACTTGCAGGCCTGTGCCATCGTCCGGGGCTTAAAAAGTTGGTAATGCGGTACTTTACAGGTTGGAGGTGCCTGAGGAAGGACAACGGTTGCCTAAACAACCTGCAAGAACTTTGTTTATTCCGATGCAGCCAACCAGAACCTCCTTATGTACTCGCTGAGGTTTTCCCTCATCTTCTTGTGCTAGAGTTTTCTGAGTGCAGCTGGGACGCATTACCAGGCGAGATGGAGAACCTCGCATCGCTCAAGGACCTTTCGATCATGTTATGCAAGAACATCTCGTTACTTCCAACACTGCCCCGGTCTCTTGAGAAGTTTCATCTTTATAAGTGCGATCGTGAGTTTATGAAGTCTTGTAACACAGTTGGACATTCAAACTGGCAGATGATTAAGCACATCCCCGACAAACATATTATCTCACCTTAATTGTAAGGCTATAACCCCTTTTGATGTCATGCCTTTCCATTTTGCATATGTAAACACTGCATCTAGCTTGTACCCAGCCATTCACACAATCTATCTTGATGCCATTGCAGGTCAAGCTCGAGCAGCCTGCAGCAAAACAGTCCATGAATCCTCCTCCATGGATGGATCAATAAGCCATCAGAAAAGCGCCAGGGGTCTGAGATCAAAGCTGCTACCAATTAACAACGTCGTATGCAAGCTACAGAGTCACAGAAAATTTCGGATTTTTTTCGCATCATGTATACAAGATGAATATACCACAGCATATATTTTTGGGTATTGATCAAAGGGTGTATATATTGGTAGACCCCAATGTCCAAACGGATGAAAGGTTTGTCGAGACCGGGTTGAAAGGCTCAAGCTGAGTGAAGACTCATAGTAGTAGATACTCAGCGTTTTTTTATCTGGCGACATTGAACGACTTCAACTAAGTTGTACTACGTATGTAGGGCCCTCTAAAAGAAACCTTTGTTTTTATGGGTATTCCATTATGGAATACAATTCTGAACTTAATTAACTATTTGGATTTTTCCTTCTTTCTATCCACCCATCTTATATAGGGGATAGGCTTCCATACCATATATCTATATATGGAGTATACTTGATATATAAATATCTATAAAAAGTTGTATATAGCTTTAATACATCAATTAACTGATCCCGCGGCTGAGCACAAGCACACACGATTGGAGATCTCGCAGAGCATGTTCAATTTTACCATCCATTGTTTGTTTGGCTGACTTGTTCGGCCGGAGCCCACGCAAACCTTAAAACGTTTTTTCAGCATTTCAACACAAATGTATGATTTAGGATAACAAAATATAAATATGGCAGCAACATAAACTAAATGATGATTGTTCAAATAGTTCAAATTCAAATAAGTAATCAAATAATGAATGGTCTGGAATGCAAATAATGGTTCAAATAATACATGAATACATACTGAAGCTGGGTTTGCGTACCAGAGTCTTCAGTCTGCTAGTATGTCTCAAGAAATGCATGGATATGATCCGGATTTGTTATTGGTTTAACACGGCTACCAATATTGTCATAGAAGAACACCAAGATCAAATCCCTATCGTCCTCGATGATCATGTTGTGGAGAATCACATGTCGCCATTATGTTGTTGAGGGTTTTCTTGTCCTAGAAATCGAGTAGGACCACGAACCACGAACAGTAGAAAATCTAACTTGCAAAACACCGAAAGCTCTCTCAATGTTCTTTCGGTGTGCCTCGTGATCCATGGGAAAAACAAATTGTTTCCTTGTTGTTGGGGTTGGGATGGTACTCACAACTCCTTCTATGAAGGCCTTTCTTTTACTTTTATGTTGAGCCTCCATCTTCTATCTTTATGCACCTACTTTGAGAGCATAGTGGTCATTCTTAGTTCTATGTGCATTGTCCCAAGACTTGTTTATTGATGCATAACCTTGATATTGCTTGTTTAAACTACTTGTATATAGTCACTCTTATAAACTTTGAAGGTGTTCTATGCATTTATGTTTTGCTACTCTATGAGGGACAAGCTGAATGCTACTATGCTATGTTTTCTTTATGTGAAACAAACAAACGTCTTGCAAAACATTGTTATTCATGAATCTTTTGTTTGTGCCTTTTCATGTTGCAACATAGTTGCTATGTATTATTGGTAGAACTTTGTCTTTCATGTTATGATTGAAGTACTATCATCCCAGATTTCAATGTTTTACAAATACTTTGATCAAGTTTATGATGGTGCATGTCACTTCAAAAATTATTCTTTCTTTTTTATCACTTACCTACTCGAGGACGAGCAGGAGTTAAGCTTGGAGATGTTGATACATTGCAAATGTATCTATAATTTTTGATGTTCCATGCTTGGTTTTATCTACTTTCTTGTGTTTTGTTCCAACTTTGGAGTACTTTTCATACACTTTCTTGGACTAACCTATTAACAAGATGCCACAGTGCCAGCTGCCTGTTTTCTGCTGTTTTTGGTTCCAGGAAGTCAGAAAATGAATATTCTCGAAATTGGACGGGACAAAAGCCAAAGTTGATATTTTACCAAAAGACTCACGGAGCCAGAAGACGAGACGGAGAGGGGCCACAGGGCGGCCACACCATGTGGTGGCACGGGCTAGCCCTGGCCGCGCCACCAGGTGGTGTGGGCCCCTCTGGCCTCCACCGACCTTGCCTCTTCGCCTATAAGAAGCCTCCCGATGCATAAACCCTAGGGAATCAATCAGAAATCCACGAAAAGTTTCGCAGCACCGCCGCCACCGAAAGGGAGATTCGGGGGACAGAAAGTCTCTGTTCCGGCACCCTGCCGGGACGGGGAAGTGCCCCCGGAGCCATCTCCATCGATCTCCATCGCCATCTCCATTACCGTTGCTGATTCCCATGATGGTGAGGGAGTAGTTCTTTCTCGAGGCTAAGGGTTCTACCAGTAGCTATGTGTTCATCTCTCTCTATGCATGATCATATTGTGATCATGAGCTTGTAATCTATAGATCTACCTTGCTACTCAAGTGCTTTAATAGATCTCTGCTCTCCCCATGTGTGTGAAAGTGACAGCGTGCACACCATGGTGGCACTTAGGCTAGAGATTACAAATACTTGTTATGAGTTATATTTGGAGTTGGATGTCTTTATTAAATTGTGGTGTTTGTTGAAACCATCTAGTGCTCAAGGTGACAGTGTGGGGTTTTCTAGATGGGAAAGGCTTACTTTGAGGTGTGTTGTTATAGCCCTACCATGGATTAGAGTGTCCAACCGGAGAGTAGTTACGAGTAGTATCATAAAGAGAAGATATTTATATGAGAGTTTTCGCTAGTGAAAGTATGATCCCTAGGCCTTGTTCTTAGCATTGAAACACCGTTTGCAACTAGATCTGTTACATGTTTGCTTGCTTCCATCTTTATTTCAGTTTGCCTTTAGTCTCTTCCACGCCATCAAGCTATTTTCTAGCACCGTTGTCTTTTATCCATACCACTTGTATTTCACTATCTCTTTGCCGAACTAGTGCACCTATACACCTGACAAGTGTATTGGGTGTGTTGGGGACACAAGAGACTTCTTGTATCTTGATTGTAGGGTTGCTTCAGAGGGAATACCTTTGACCACTTCCTCCCTGAGTTCGATAAACCTTGGGTGATCCACTTAAGGGAAAACTTGCTGTTGTTCTACAAACCTCTGCACTTGGAGGCCCAACAACTGTCTACAAGAATAGAAGTGCGTAGACATCAGTGGCACATCTCCAATGGCGAGCATTGTATGGGTCATCATATCTCCATATAACTCGTGCTTTATCTTTCGGTTCATGTTCCGAGACCATGTCTGTACATGCTAGACTCGTCAAGTAAGAACCTTAGTACTCGCATGTGTAAAACTGTCTTACACGCGTTGTATGCGAACGTAGAATCTATCACACCCGATCATCACGTGGTGCTTCGACACGACGAACTTTCTTAATGGTGCATACTAAGGAAGAACATATTATTATATTGATATTTAGTGGGAGGGATCATCTTATAATGCTACCAAGGCAATCAAATACTACCTAGGCGATCAAATCAATGCAAAATAAGATGCATCAAAGGATAAACATCACATGCATATATATATATAAGGTGATATGATATGGTCCTTCTCGCATTCGATATCCATCTTGTGCGACATGGCATGATCTCCATCATTCCATCGGCGTGTCACCATCAAGGTTGTTCTCCACTAATCTAATGACATGGATTTCTATTTTCCGGCACGCAAGCCATAAAATAAAATAAAATAACAACCATATGGCTCCTACCGGTTGTTTTACAATAAAACACATTGCATAGAACAACATTTGTATCATAGACCATATCACATGACATGCCCTGTAAAAACAAGTTAGCCGCATCTAATTTATTTTTGCACATTTTACGTGGCTTTGGCTTTCTAGGAGAGAACCGCTCTATCTACGAATTCCAGCCACAATGTTGACAGTCAAGTTATTTGCAAACCGTTGTAAATCAGATCACGATTATGTTGAGAGAGACAGACAACCGCTGAGCCACTTATGCAATATGAGTTGCATGTCAAGCGTGGGACGGGTCTCATGTGCGAGGACATGTAAAGTTAGTCCGGGCCGCTTCATCCCAACATGCCACCATGCTCCAAATTTATGCAAGTATCAAACAACGAGACTATCAACTCCCACATATCTATGTGTTCTAACCGTACAAAGCATCTACACAAAGACATATCTCTGATACCATTGATGGGGTTTGTTGCATAGAAAACAAAAAATTCCTACGGTTGCAACCACCAAGATCATATCTAGGAGATACATGTAACAGTTTCAGATAGACTCACCCTCGAAGACCGTAACGCGGGATAACATTCCCGCAAACAAACGTGGATGGTGTAGAATGTACTCGACCGTTCTCAAGGACGCGCAGACGATCAACACCACAAGATACATCACCTCCGTAATCGGTCACACGTACGGTGTGTCGACTACTCCCGATCCCTTGCTCTAGCCAGGCATCGGAAGTAGAGGGTCCCTGTGAACTCCAACAGCGCTACCATGAAAGATAAATGTCGTCCGCTAGATAATATCTCATTGTAAAATCATGGCCATTGATAGTGTAGTTGCAAGTTGGAGCATCACCACTAGCTAGCCTAGCAAAAAGATGAGACCTGTGCAAGATATTGATGTCATTGATACAATCGGTAACCCCCAAAAAAATGCCAAATCCACAAGTCCTTGTCGCTTCTTCTTCTTTCTATCCTCGAGCTCCTTCACAGCAAGGATCACATCCAATTGCTAGATTGTCGCCATGGACCAACTCGTCAATGTCTGAATCGTCCGAGGACGACAACTCTACAAAAAAAATGGACACTCAAACTTAATATTGAACTCATCTGCAATATGTGCAGAAGTTATATGAAAAAATCAAATCGCCATAAGAAATCTAACTGAAACCTAAAACAGAGAAATCAAAGAAAAATTACTGTGGACTTCATGGGGAACCTCCAAATCAGCGGAAGGGGCAGCGGCTACCGCTCCAGCATGGCCAAATCGGGGCGCCTAACTCGACGCCACTGTACCGCCGATTTGGCGGTTGTGAGCTCGATCACTTCCGCCGCGGTCAAGATACCGAGGAACTACGAGTGGCAAGCTCACACGTGTGTAGAATAGGCACATCGGACGGCCAACGACTTTCCAGCGGCCAAAATAAGAAATGGGAGACCTAAATCAAGAAGGGAGGTGGTGGTGGAGGCGGGTGGAAGCACGCGGGCTGAAAAGTCCCTCCCACCAAGGGTTTCACGCCTATATAGGGCACCAACAGGTTGGCCATATATCCCGTGTATCTATGGACTAGCGCGTTGATTTTTCTGACCGCCTTAAAAATATTTAAGGGCCGCACGGGTTTAATGTACCTGGTCAGGACATTTTTTTTCTTTCGGAACCTATGAAAGCAATGGCTTTAAAGGCCAGAGAGTTCATGCTGGAGTGAGACGGCTGCAACAACACCTTTCTGGGGGTTTCAGCGACATGGATAACTGCCCAGGGCATCCGTGGAAATTAAGAAAGAAATCTGCAACTTCTTAAACACAAGGAAGTCTAAAGCCATGGAGCATTATTTGGACGAGGAGGATGAACCTGAAGTTCCAAGACATCGTATCATCATTACTCATTTAGACAAGATAATTTGAGGCCTATGCCGTGTACTTCTAAGTTCTAGTCATTATTTTATTATGTAACTTGTATCAAATTTATGTTAATTTTAGTTATTAAATCTCCTATCTGGTTGCCATATATGATATATTAATGTGTCTAAGGCATCGCTTAAAAGGTGAAAAGGCGCCTGACCGCCTTAAAAATCATGAACACATGACTCATCAGTGATATATGTAGCACAACTCAACAGAAACAGTTCAATTATATGTAAAGGCAATTAAACTTGTTACAGAATTACTATAACTTAGCTACATTATGGTTGTCTGAATCGGCTGCAACCTATAAATTTGACATTGCATGTTCAAGCAATTAGATATAAAGTCCTGGCCGTGTGGTATTGCTCCTCATGTATATTTATTTATGTATACATAGAACTGAGGAACGAAATAGAAATGAATCAATGGAAACGGTGTATCTACCTGTGAGCTGGAAGGGAAGGTAAAAGTAGTGTCTTTTGGGATGGATTGGGAGAGTGAATAAAGTGGCCAACTGTCTCATATTTTGACGTGACAGTAAATGCATTGCCATTATCTCCTTTGACGATGCATTGCAAATTTCAGTGAGCCAATGCCATCTGTTCTAAGATATCAACATATGCCTGCAAGAAGAGTGAAGATAAGTGTCTTACTGTCAAAAGTAACACATGAAAGAGGTTGAGGTCAAAATGTAACAGGTAATTCCTTGCCACTTGGGAGTTTTGTTTCAACTGTCTTACAAAATCAATCAATCAATGCAGCCTATAATAGCAATTGCATGTGCTGTAAGGGAAATGGAAAATAAAAACTGGCATTATTATGCCATAAGAGAAGAAGAACCTCTGAATAATCATGCACGAATATTTAATTGGCCTTGATCAAAATCAAAGGCACAAATAGTAGACCGCTTTAATATAAATCATGCCTAGGGCTGCCAACTTACGGAACAAATAAGAACTCATTCCAAACTTCCAGATCAAAAAAACCTACAGCATAATTTATACCGAATAAGAGCAAATATGAAAAGCAAGTGCAAGAATAAATGCCCTGAATGCTTCTATTTTCAGTTTGAGTACACAGAGACTTACCCACGGTGATGATGAATCGCAATCGGTAACGATGTCAAAACCATTTAGCATAGTGGATCCGTTGAGAGCTAACACCCAACCCAGAAGAGATTTGCTTCAACCGAGCCTATCATATCTTCGTCAGCAATAGTATGTATGAGGGGATCGATTGGACAGTGCAAGAAGTATTTACGGGTCGTAGTGTATTTCCAGCAACGTAAAGTTTAAGTTAACAACAGCATGGGAGTTAAATCGAGATTCACCATTCCTGAGGTTGTTTGACTTGCAACCGCACCGCGCCTCTCGGGCAGCCGGCGACCGCGTGGCGGCGCAGATCTTGCGTCCCGGTCGCGGTGATGAGAGCACGCACCTCGGCTGGGAGTAGGACTTAGCGGCGAGGGTGGGCATGGCAGGAGCAGGTGAGGGAGGAGAGGAGAGATTGAGGTCGGGCGAGTGAGCCGTCATTCCCGCCGGGCGAGAGCGCAGACGAAGGCGGCGGGCAGCACCGGGAGGGGAGAAAATATTGCGCGTAAGACCAGCCTTTGGTGCCAAATTTGCATAGAGCACAGAAATAAAAGACTTTGTAGCATCTGATCCTAACTTTTGGTCTAATCGTTGCACCTAGCCTAAATATAGTTTAAATAGAGATTACGGTGCCTTAAAAACATATCTAACGTGTATGCCCGTATTTATATCATGTATATCACTCACGTTGGCCGGTATTTCTGTACTTCTATTTATATCCTCTAGCGAACAAAGTTCGGTCCAACATACGTTGCAATCGAACTCGACCCGATTCCACTACTTTATGTCTACGTGTACACTAGAAAATAATCGACCGATACAAAAAAAATTAGAAAAATAACCTTGATGTGGTCAAATATGCACGTTACAAGCATGCAAATTTTTAATGTGAAGTACCTTATATTTTAGGCTCATCAAAAAAGACAAATTGGATAAATTATAAAATATTTAAAAATTATATTGTCATGCTCCTAGATCTGCACAAGAAGGTAGAATAAATCATTAGCTACGTTCTGCTGATATCCGTTTGAACTTTTTGAAACTAAAAAATTGAATTTTTTTATTTTTCTAAAAGAGATCTCGGGGAACTCATCTGTCAAATTGACACTCATATTTTCTTCTACCACTACGATATCTATTTTTCTAATTTACATAAAATTATGGTATACAATATAGAAATACGTGCCCATGTGTTAGATATACTTTTTTTCACGGGTGTTAGATATATTGTTAATGCACTATGTACTCAATTTGGGCTAGCTGCAACTAATTAGACAACAAACCGAGCCAACTGCAACAAATGTTTTATTTCTATGTTTTGTGCAACTTTAGCACCACGGTCTGGTGTTACGTGCAATTTTCTCGGCAGGGGAGTGAGACTGGTAAGACCATGTCTCCTTGGCCCAAGGTCTAAAGCCCACATACCCTATTGGGCCTAACTAGGCTACTGTTGCTTTTTAAGCCGAATACGAACAAGAACCAAAGGGAAACTGCCTTCCATTTTTATAGCTGAAGCCTCCCTCTTCTTTACGCTGGAGGAGGCGGAGTCCGAGGTGGCCAGAGTTCACGGCAAGAGGCGGTCGCCCACGCGCGTGGTGCGGGCCGTTCCAAGCGGGAGCGCAAGAAGGCACGTACAGTGAAGCCTCCCTCTTCTTTACACCGGAGGAGGCAAAGTCCGAGATGGCTGGCGTTCACGACAAGGGGCGATCACCCACGCGCGTGGTGTGGGCCGGTCCAAGCGGGAGCGCGAGAAGGCACGTACAGTGAAGCCTCGGCGATGGTCGAGGTAGCACCAGCGCATCAAATATATGGTGCGTTGCCGGTAGTTAGCACCGGAACACCATATATTTGGTGCGCTGGCGGTAGGGCATGCTGCTATAAGCATTTCTCTAGTAGTGAAAATGTTGTGCAATGCAAGGAACAAACCTAATTTATTTTCTAGATCATTGAATAAGTTCAAAATAGGAATAACCAAGTAATGAATGACTTGGAAGTTGGTGTTAATAAAACTGAAATGGCCAAATCGATTTCCATTGAGGCGAGAACCAGTATATATACGAGGGGTGGCATTATGGGCCTGGGCCTAAAGGCAATATGGACCAAAAAGATATATATTACCCCCCCCCCCACCACCACCCAACCCAAACTCAAGGTGGATCTGAAATATTATTGAGTTTGAGAATATGAATACGATGTTGTTCTCCAGTTTGAGACTCGGTGAAGAAATCTTCCACTTGAAGTTCCGAAGGAACATATTGAAGACAAATAGTTGATTGTTAAAAGTGTGAGCGAGTAAAAGAGGCATTCACACAAATATGTTTGGTTAGCTCATGCTTGAAAGGGTCATTGGCAATCTGAATATCAGCAGTACTATCACAAATAACATTTGTGGGTGCATCACACAGAACTACAAGATCATCCATGAGCCACCGAAGCCATACAATCTTTAAACAGTGGCAATGGCACGAAGTTTAGCTTCAGCACTAGAACAATACACGGCTATTTGTTTCTTGGACTTCCATGCAATAAGAGAAGTACCAAGAAAGAGGCAATATCTAGTGACTAAATGACAGACCAATTGGATCACTTGCCATGTGGAGTCAGTGTAAGCATGAAGCTCAAGCTGATTACAGCAAACATAGAATAATTGGCGCGATGATGTCCCCCTTAGATATCGAAGAACATGAAGAAAGTGACCATAGTGAGATGAGGTGGGAGCACTAACAAACTGGCTGAGAATGCTAACTACATGAGCAATCTCTAGTCGCTTCACCATGAGATACACAAGGATGCCTACAAGATGACGATAGCGAGGGGATCCTCCAGGGTAGTACCATCGGTGGGGCACAACTCCAAATGTAACTCCATAGGTGTAGTAGCAACACGTGTATCAGTAAGACCCGACCATGAGATAAACTCTTGAGTATAAGCTATGTTGAGAGAGATAGTAACCATCTGACATCTTGAATTGCTCACTCGGCTATTTCTTGACAAAAGAAATGTAGTTTTGATCATCCCCAGTGATCAACATATCATCGACATAGAGAAGAAGTCAAGCGACCACGGTCGGATGTATGAGTGAAAAGTGCAAGGTTATGCGCACTAGAAGAAAAGTCAGCAACTTGAACCACATAACTGAATCACTCAAACCAAGCATGAGGGGATTGTTTGAGCCTGTAGAGAGCCTTTCGAAGACAACAAACATGACCCGATGGGGCCTCAACACCAAGAGGTGGTTGCATATAGACTTTCTCATGCACATCACCATGAAGGAAAGCATTTTTCACATCCACTTGAGATATTTTCCATGACCGAGATGCAGCAACAACAATCAGAGTGCGGATAGAGGTCATATGAGCAACATGAGAAAAATTGGTCTGTCAAGCTCAAGCTGATTACAGCAAGCATAGAATAATTGGTTGCACATAGTCTCTCCCATGATCTTGCTGAAAACCTCTAGCAACAAGTCCATCCTTTTAGCGTTACACGGAACCATCTGAGTTCGGCTTTTACCTTGCATACCCATTTGCACGTGATATGAACAGTTCGACAAGGTAATTGTACAGATCCCATGTACCCGTACCCTCTAGGGCTGCAAGCTCCTTAGACATAGTCAGCTACCACTCAGGTAACACAACTTCCTCCTCATAATTTCTAGGCTCACCGACTACTCCTAGACAGAAATCATCTTTATATCTTTTTGGAAAAAAAACTAGCACACTAATCTCACACTTCCACCAAGAAAAAACAGAGGGAGGGCTGGTTGGAGCGGCGTATTTATAGATAGATTATGTGTCCCGGTTTGGAACGCAAACTAAAGGTATGCGACAGGCCACGTGTCTGACGCAACACCTTTAGTCCCGGTTTGTGTTACAAATCAGGACGAATACTCCCTTACGAACCGGGATGAATGCCCCCGGCTCCCGTGCGACGCTCCGGCCGCTCGAATCAGGACGAATGCTATCATGGTGTGGAACACGGCAGTGCCATCGGGGATGGCATAAGAGGGGACAATCAGGATGCTATCGGTGGCTACTCGCAACGCGTTGGGCACATATACTGCAAACACAGCGATGTACCTAGGTTCGGAGCCCTCTTGGGGAGGTAAAGCTCCTACTCCTACAAGGATCTACTATCGAGGGGCGAATGCCCAATACAGATGCTCCTTGAGATGTTTCCCTGGCTACTCCTTGCTAGAAGAAGAAGGAGGAACTACTCAACTTGTTCAACCTATGGAACTTCTAGCTTGTAATTGTCTCTAGCTAGAACCCTAGCACTACCCCCCCTTATATATTGATTGAGGAGGTAGTTTACAAGATGGGTTATAGGGTTTACTATTTGGATTTGGGCTTTACAAAGTGGGTCGGCTGGATAGGGCCGAACGGCAGGCCCGGGTCCATTCAAGCCTCCAGTACAGGGAAGGACGATGCTACAGTGACCAACGCCCCTGCTTTACTTGTCAGTCGGCTCTTTATGCGTAAGCCAGAGCTTTACTCGTCAGCCCTAGCTTTGCTCGTTAGCCTCTAGCTTTGGCACAGTTGTCCGGTAGTGCCGACCGGGCCAGCCCGCCTGTCCGATCATAGGTGCGCTCAGCAAGGGGCGTCACCCCCCAGTACTAGGGCCAGTGGATCCAAGGCGGCCGGCTAGGAGCGGCCTCCTAGCCGGTTCTTCTGGCCACCCGGCTAGACGGGCCAATCTGGGAATCTTGGGTGCGGGCCGGGTGGAGAGTTCCATCCGGCTGTTGTTCCTTGTCTTGGGTCTAGACAGCCAGAGCTCTTTGGAGCCGGCCGGTTGGTCCCGTCTTGGCCTACCCGGGGGGTCATCCCCCCGACACTAGTCCCCGAGCGCGTTAGGACTTTTCCCCATGGGGAAGTTCTTGCGTGCTCATTTGGTCGAGGTTGAAATGATTGTCGATGCAGAGTATTTGTCGTTTTCCTTTGTCTTGTAGCTTTTGTCTTGTGGTTTTTGTCTTGTTCTGGCTTGAGATTCTTCGTTGTTTCCCGGCTGGGGTTTACGGACTACGGAGCCGATGGCCCCACCCACAGGGTGTGAGCGGTGATCTCCTGGACCGGCTGACGCACCCGACCGGGAGAGGGATCGCCAGTTGTTGTCGTCGTTGCTCGCGTCAGCCACTCTTGCCACTTCTGATGCGCGTCGCATCAGTTTGACTTCTTGGTCTGTCGCCGCAGTTTTTGGTAATCATGCGCATGTCTTCATCATTGCGGTTTTCTCGGGGATCGTGGGCGCGGTCTGCCTCCTATAGTAACGCCTGCAGGATCCTCTGTGCATTTTGCGCGGGCGCACATGATCCGCCCCAGACCGTCACGTTGAGGTGGGACCGTTGCTCGCCACATGGTGGAGAGGGAGGGTAACCGCCGTAGTTCTTCTTCCCCGATAAATAGGGATGCCAGGGAGCAGGGTTCCTCACTTCATCTTCTTGCGCTCGCTGGCTCCGTTTTCTAGTGCGCCTTAGCCTGCTTCTGCTTGCTTGCGCCCTTGCTGCGTGGTCGCCGGTGCCACCCTTGTTCTTTTTCTTCGAGGACAGGCCCGCGTGTTTCAAACATGGCCACCTTCCCCAACAACATGTTTCCGGATGTCGCCGGCGGGTGGTGCTGCTCCTACGTCACGAAGGAGCTGGTGCGGAAGTACCGGCGGGGGAAGTTCCTGCCGCCAAAACGCTTGGTGACGCATCTCCTCCCGCCGAAGGGCGAGCGGGTGCCCAACCCCCAGCCCAGCAAGGTCGTCGTCTTCCTCGCCCATTTCGCCAGTGGCCTTGGGCTGTCGCAGAGCAGGTTCATCTTGGAGCTGCTCGACTCCTTTGACCTCCAGCTCCACTACCTCGAAGCCAACGCCGTGGCGATGCTGGCGCATCATGCGGCCTACTACGAGGCGTACCTTGGCGTCCGCCCCGATGCTGCGAACTTCTTGAAGTTCTTCTACTTCAAGGTTCAGGTGGTGGGGAAGGGCGGCCCACTGACGGAGATGGGCTGCTGCGCCATCTACCCGCGGCCGTCAGCGACCATGCCACGCCTGGAGCTCCCGGACATCGTCAAGCTATGGCAGTGCTCGTACTTCTACATGCGCAACACCACCGAGGTAGACTGGATCAAGATTCTGGTCTTCTTGAACGTTCCTTCCACTTGGAAGGCCTGGAGCGTCCAGCACTTGGGCGCCCAGGGAGACATCGACCAGATGGCAGCCCGACTGGTGGTCCTGGTGGAGAAGGAGCGTCTCACCGCCCGGGACATCCTCCTGTCCTGGATGGCGAATTGCGTGCTTCCGCTGCAGTAGCGGTCGCACAAGGTATGTGAACTCTCAGGCCATATGGACCCCACTCGGGTCTCCCGGCTGGAGGTGCCGCACACGGCCCTCCGCGAGTGGCTTGCCACCATCTCGAAGGAGGTGCTGGCGGAGGACTGGCAGTTCTCCTGCCGGCCATATCACCGCGGCCGGCTCCTACCGAAGGTAAGCCTTTTCTCCCCTTTTCCGGGTGAATTTTCCTCGAGGGACTCCTGCTTCGTGTCTCTTATCTTCCCTTGTTGAGTAGCTTTTTACGACGCAGCTAACGGAGGACAGCATGGGGGATGTCGAGCTCCCCATCTTCTCCGCGGAATACAAGCCCTCGAAGTATCCGCAGACGGAGCCAAAGCGGTTCCCCATGCGGGCTGACGAGGGCTGCGAGTTCCCACTCGGTGAGGAGTTTTGCCCTTTCCTTGCCTACCTTGCCCTTACTACGTTTTTAGCCGTGAACTTGACATTTTGCTTGTGTGTTGGAGCATCCACACATGGCGAGGATGTGTATCTGGCCGAGGCCGCCGTGCCCAGGGCCCAGGTGAAGCGAGCCGCCTCGACCAGCACCGCGCCGGCTGGGGGTGCCTCCAAGAAGAGTCACCGTCCTAGAGCCGCGACGACCATGCCAAGCATTGTCGGGTACGTGCTCCTTTGCTCCTTATATGCTTGTACTGCTGGGCTCGCACTTGCTTATTTCTCCCTTGCCCTTCTTGCAGCGAGGCAATGGCTTTGCCCGGCTCCATGACCATTGCCACCGCGTCCGCCCCTCCGCCTGTTGGGGACGAAGCTGCGCCGGCTGCAACGTCCGAGGCTACGCTTGCTGCGCCGGCTGGGGCTGAAGCAGATGTGGTGGTGCCACCGGCTGCGCCCGTGACGCTGCACCGGGCTAGCGCCATCTCCCGTCTCGTGGAGGCTCTCCTGCCTAGGTGTAGCGGTGCGGTCGCGCCTCCCTTTGGCCCGATAGTGGGCGCTGACTCCGGCGCCTACCGGGTGGAGGAGCTGGTGGAGGTGCCACCGCCAGAGGTCCTAGCCCAGCCGGTGGGTGGGCCCTCTGCGGCCGCGGGGAGCGACGACGACCTTCAGGTCACCGGCTAGACGCCGTCTCGGGCCGTGTCACCGCTGGACGCCGCCTTGGTGTAGTTGTCTGGGATGGCGCCCCTAGCTATCGGCTAGGCCCGCCAACTAGTCGAGGTGCTAGAGCAGTGGCTTGGCCAGGCCAAGGCACCGGGAGCCTCCGTCGAGGTATGTGTCTCTTTGCAGATTCCGATGTTTTTTTCTCCGTCTTGCGCCGCAGCCGGATCCTTTGGTTCTTACTTTTCTCTTCTACGCAGAGGGCCTTGCCGATGCCGCCAAGACCTCGCGGGATCTAGGCCGTAAGATTTCTTGCTTTGTCGTGTCTTCTCGATTGCGCGATTTCTCGCGCTTCTTGTTGAATATTGGTTACCCTCCTACAGCTCTGTTGGTGGCCCGGCTAATGGGGGAGGTTGCCTGGCTGGAGGAGTCCAACAAGGCTTGCCAGGACTAGATCGCCCAGCTGGTTGTGCATCAGCAGCAAATGGAGATCAAGGCTGGCCAAGCCAAGAAGGTGGCGGACCTTCGGACCGATGCGCTGAAGAACCTGGAGGTGTTCTATGCCACCTAGGAGGATGCTCTTAAGGCTTCCAAGGCCAAGGAGGCGGCAGCGCTGGGAAAGCTTTGTCAGATCACCGAGATGATCGTTTGTAAGTGCTCTCAATCTAGGCCAGTATTGCAGTTTTGCCTTCTGCGACCAACATTGATTATTGTCTTCTTTCCTGGGTGCAGCTCAGTATCCTGAGGCGACTGATCAGGCGCTGGCCTGCATCCCCGTGACGGCTCCTGATCGGGATCTCCACCGGGGAGAGCTGGTGGCGGTTGTCAGCGAGGAGGCGAACCGACTGGGTGCCGCCGCCCTTGAGGTCTATGACTACGTCTGGCATGACACCGCCTAGCCGGCCACCATGGACGCTCTGGCCGAGTGGCTTTCGGGCGCTCCTAACCTCATGGACGTGGCACGGGAGTGGGTGGCACGCGGTGGCGCGGAGATGGTGCTGGCCCTACTGAAGTCCTGGTACCCGGATGTGGATCTGCGTAGCCTTTCTCGCGGATTTCACCAAGGCACCAGCTATGACCAGCTTCGTGCCGAGGTTCCTGACATCCGATCTTGTGGCGTGAAGATTGGAAGCTTCATCACGCTGGACCGGAACTTCAGTGAGCCGGCTGGCATAGAGACGTATCACCATAGTTCGAATGCACCGTGTACCAAAGCCCCGGCTGTGCCCTAGACCGCCTCGACCGACGTCGCCTCCAGCAGCCAAGCTCCAGCCAATGCCTCCGGCCCTTCTGCCAATCGGCCCGCTTGATCCCCGGTATGCCGGGAGTATTTGTAGATGAAAAACTTGCGTTTTTGCATTGGTGAACAATCGTCTTTGTTCTGTTATTGAACTCTGGTGGGAGCATTGCCTCCCTTTGTATATTTGCTCGTGCTTCTCATTCGCACTTTCTGCTTCGCATTTGTTGCATGCTTGTTTCTGTGTGGGAGCGCACGAGCGCACCCACAAGGTGTAGTCCCTGAGGTTTGGGCCGGCTGGAGAATACATCCGGGTTGAAGCTCCTTTATATTGTTGTCTATTTACAGGTTTCTGTGTGGGGGCACGCGAGCGCACCCACTAGGTGTAGTCCCCGAGGTTCGGGCCGGCTGGAGAATACAGCCGGGTCGAAGCTCCTTTGTCTGCTCTTTTGCCGATTGGGAGCTATTAGACTCCGACTTGGGTGTTTGTCATGGAACTTTGGCTCATGCAAAGATGAAAAACAAACAAGGTGTTTGCCTGGTTAAACAAGTGCAAGTTGAATTGTAATCTGCGATTCACTAGTCTTGAAATTTTTCTGTCACATGAAGCCAATGACTTTGCCCTTTTCTCAGTGAGCATTGGACAATTTGATGTTGTGCCCTTGCCGGCTTTGAGCCGAAGTCGAAGGGGTAGCTTAGTAGGTGTAATGCATGATACTTCGGGTTTGGGTCATTGGCCTTGGCTAGCGAGCGCGACCGGAACGTCCAGACGTCTTTGTTTTCCTCGTAGCCTTTTCGTGTAAGGGTCTTCGAGCGTTCTGCTCTTGCCGGATCTGTCAGTCGGCCTGCAGTCTGCAGCCGGAACCAAAGTGGAAGCCCTAGGAGCTGCGTACAGTACTTTGCCACGTGGATTGCATGGTTGTCTGGGCCAACCGGCGAGTCCCCGAGACGGATCGCCTGCTCCAGGGTTAGAATAATGAAGCCAGGAAAGCCAAATTGTGCAGCATGATTTGCTAATTTATTGCGGAGTCCCCGAGACTGTGTTGAGGCTCCCATGCTTGTTCATTACATAAAGGTAAGATACATACACTTCTTGTTCAAGTGTAAAAGGGGCGAAGCAGGCTCGCGTTCCATGGGCGCTCAGTTTCTTCGCCTGAACGGTCCATCTTGTTCTTTCCTGGCTGGCGGGTGTCGATGAGATAGTATGAGTTGTTCTTCAGTGCCTTGCTGATGATGAATGGGCCCTCCCAAGGTGGAGATAGCTTGTGCCTCCCCTTGGTGTCTTGTACCAGCCTTAGTACCAGTTCACCCTCGCGGAACGAGACGCTGCGGATCCGGCTGGAGTGGTAGCGGAGGAAGTTTTGCTGGTAGATGGCGGATCTGGACAAGGCCAGCTCGCGTGCCTCCTCGAGGAGATCGACGCTGTCTTCACGTGCTTCCTTGGCCTGCAGCTTAGAGTATAAGAACTTGCGAGGTGCGTCGAACTCGATGTCCGTTGGTAAGACCGCCTCCGCCCCATAGAAGAGGAAGAAAGGGGTGTAGCCGGTGGACCGGTTTGGCGTGGTGCGGAGGCTCCAAAGCATAGCCGGTAGGTCCTCGATCCAGCAGCCGGGGGATCGCATCAGTGGCTCGATCAGCCGAGGCTTGATTCCGGATAGGACCAGTCCATTTGCTCGCTCGGATTTCCTGTTGGATTGGGGGTGAGCCACGGATGCCAGATCCAGATGGATGCCCTTGTCTCCGCAGAAACGCGCGAAATCCCCTTTGGTGAAATTTGTGTCGTTGTCTATTATGATGCTGTTGGGGTAGCCAAAGCGTGTGATTATATCTGTGAAGAACTTGACCACTATTGGTCCATCCAGCTTCTTTATCGGCTTCGCCTTGATCCATTTTGTGAATTTTGCCACTGCCACCAGCAGGTGCGTCATGCCGGATCGGGCTGTTTTGAAAGGGCCGACCATGTCCAACCCCCAGACGGTGAAGGGCCAAGTGATGGGAATCGTCTTGAGTGCTGCAGACGGAGTGACCACTAGCAACCGTTGCATGCCTTGACTATTTGTTCAGCGTCTTCGAGCGTCGTGGGCTAGTAGAACCCATGGTGAAATGCCTTTGCCACTATGGCTCATGATGACACGTGGTGTCCGCATTTGCCCTAGTGAATGTCAACCAGCAGCCGGATCCCCTCCTCCTGGCTCACGCACCGCTGATAAATGCCCCCAACGATGTGCTTGCAGAGCTCGTTGTTGATGATAGTGTATGCGCTGGCTCTGTGCTTCACTTGCCTTGCCTCTACCTCCTCTTCGGGCAGCTCTCCTTTGGCTAGGAAATCCATGAACGACTTGGCCCATGTTGGAGTTTCCCGGATGGCACATACCGCCTGCATGAGCAGGTTTACCTCTGCGCGGATTACCGGGTTGGGCTCGTCTGGAGGTCGACCGGGTGAAGTAGTGGAGCCGACAACCTCTAGGCTGGACGCGGTAGTCCCCGGGTCCGGTGAAGCAGTCCCCGGGTGCGGTGAAGCAGTCCCCAGGTGAGGTGAAGCAGTCCCCGGGTGTGGTGGAGCTGTTGCGGAGGTCTTGGAGACGGCAGTCCCCAGGTGCGGTGGAGCCGTCACGGAGGTCCTGGAGCCGGCAATCCCCGGGTCCGCGTCCAGTATGATGGAGTCGAATTCTGGAGACGGCGTGATTGACGTCTTGCGCAGGTGTTCGAGGGAGATTCCAGGCAGAATTGCCAGTCTTTTTGACCCGATGCGAGCGAGCGCGTCTGCGGCCTCGTTGTTTTCTCTGGGGACATGGTGAAACTCGCATCCTTCGAAACAGGCGCATAGCTGTTGTACGAAGAAACAATATAGAGCCATGTTTGCATCCCTGGTGTCCCAATTGCCTTACACTTGCTACACCACCAGATCCGAGTCGCCAAAGCATAATATGCGCCGGATGCCGATCTCTTTGGCCATCTTGAGGCCATGGACGAGCGCCTCGTATTCAGCAACGGTGTTTGAGGCACGGAAGTGGATCTGCAACACATACTCTAGCCGGTCTCCCTTGGGAGAGGTGATGACCACTCCGGCTCCGAGCCCCCCGTACATCTTGGAGTCGTCGAAATTCAGCTTCCAATGTGTGGAATTAGGGCAAGTGGGCAGGTATTGCGTCTCTGCCCAATCAACAAGGAATTATGCCAAGGCCTGAGACTTGATCGATGTTCTTGGCTCGTACTGTATGTTGTGGGCAGCGAGCTCTATGGCCCATTTCGCCACCCGGCCTGTGGCATCTCTATTGCCGATGATCTCCGAAAGTGGCGCTAGCGCCACCACCCGGATGGAGTGCTCTTGGAAGTAATGCTTCAGTTTCTTGGCGGCCATGTATACGCTATACACCAGCTTCTGGTAATGAGGGTAGTTCTGCTTCGAGAGCGAGAGTACCTCACTCAAGTAGTACACCGGTCGTTGCACCAGCTGTGCCTTTCCTTCTTCCGGCCTCTCCACTACCAGCACCACGCTGACAACCCTGTTAGTGGCTGCGATGTACATCAGCATGGGATCCTTTGCCGCTGGGGCTGCCAGTATAGGTGGCGAGGTGAGCATGCGCTTGAGGTCACGGAAGGCTTCATCCGCCTGCAATGTCCAGACGAACTTGTCCATCTTCTTCATGAGTAGGTACAGTAGGAGTGCTTTCTCGCCTAGCCGGCTGATGAACCGGCTGAGGGAGGCTAAGCATCCGGTGAACTTCTGGACATCTCGCAAGTTCTTAGGCAGCTGTATGTGCTCGATTGTGCCAATCTTCTCTGGGTTCGCCTCGATTCCTCGTTCTGACACAAAAAAACCGAGTAGCTGGCCGGCTGGGACACCAAACACACATTTCTCCAGGTTCAGCTTCATCTAGAACCGGGGGAGGTTGGTGAATGTTTCCTTTAGATCTTCAAGGAGTGTCTAGCGCTCCTTGGTCTTGACCACCACATCATCGATGTAGGCGTGTATGTTTCTGCCGATCTGAGCTTGCAGGCATTTTTGCATGCAGCGCTGCTATGTTGCCCCCGCGTTCTTCAGCCCAAACAGCATGGTGGTGTAGCAGTAAGCTCCATAGGGAGTAATGAATGCTGTCTTTATTTGATTAGCGGGGTTCAGCCGGATCTGGTGGTAGCCGTAATACGCATCCAGAAACGACAACAGCTCACAGCCGGCCGTGGAATCGATCACTTGGTCTATCCCTGGCAGGGCGAGTGGATCTTTCGGGCATGCTTTGTTGAGGCTGGTGTAGTCAACACACATGTGCCAAGTCTTGTTCTTCTTTAGTACCAGTACAGGGTTTTCTAGCCATTCCGGGTGGAAAACCTCCATGATGAATCTGGCGGCGAGCAGCCGGGTGATCTCCTCACTGATGGTTCTTCTTTTTTCTTCCATGAAGCGGCGTAGCGACTGTTTGACCGGCTTTGCATCTGGCCTAACATGTAAAGAGTGCTCGGCGAGCTCCCTCGGAACACCTGGCATGTCCTTGGGGGACCATGTGAAGATATCCCGATTCTCACGGAGGAAGTTGACGAGCGTGCTTTCCTATTTGCTGTTGAGGCCGTCTCCAACCAAGACGAACTTGTCTGGCTCGGACTCATCTAGCAGGATCTTCTTCGTGCCCTTGGACGGCTTGAACTGTTCTTCCTCGGTCGGCTTGGGTTTGCCAGCCGACATGTCCTTCTGCAGGGCTGCCATGTTTTGCATGATAATGCGTTTCTCTTCCGCGATGATCATGGCCTCCGCTATCTTGGACCCGTCTGTGGCGCATTCCACATATCGCCAGTAGCAGCCGGCCACGGTGATGACACCCTTTGGCCCTGGGAGCTTCATCTTGAGGTACACATAGTGCGGTACCGCCATGAACTTGGTCAGTGCCAGGCGCCCCAGGATTGCGTGGTATGCGCTGGAGAGGTTGACCACCTCGAACCAGATAGGCTCGCGGCGGAAGTTGTCCTCCGTGCCGAAGATGACGTCCACCCGGATCTTTCTGATGGGCGAATGCGATGAGCCCGAAACGGCTCCGTGGAAGGAGGTTCTTGATGGCTCCAGCTGCGATTCACTAATACCGAGCCGGTCTAGAAAGTTGCAGTATAAGAGGTTGATGCTGCTCCCACCGTCTATGAGGACACGGGAGAATCTGCAGGAATGCTTCTTGGAGACGATGATGGGATCCCGAACCATTGCGTAAGTGCCTGGGTGAGGCAGCTCGGCTGGCTGGTCCTTCCGGCTCCATGCAACTTCCTGCTTCGACCAGTTGAGGTACTGGGGGACGGGAGGAACAATCGCGTTCACCTCCGCCTCGCGGCGTCTCTTGTTGTGCTTGGTCTTCATCTCTGTCGTGAAGATGTGGTAGTTTCCCACCTGGCGGGGATAATTGTCATTATCACTCTCCCTCCGGCGCTAGTTATCGCGGTCGCCTGGCGGCCCACCTGCGGGGGGTGGTGGAGCCTACCCAGCCGGCGTGCCAGCAATTTCCGCCATCTTCTTCGTCCACGTGCACTGGTGTGTGGTATGTGTAGCCGGTTTGTTGCCTCCGTTGTGGAACTTGCATGGTCCATCAAGCATTGACTCGATGGTGTACTTGGGCCTCGAGGGCCGGTCATCAGGCTTTTGTCTCCGGCTTTCGCCTGCAGCCGGATCCTCCTGCACTACTGCCACCTGCCTAGAACCATATTGGTTATCCGGCTGGTCGTCCTTTCTTTTGCCATGGCGGTTGTCATGCCGCCTAGAGTTGTGGCTGTTCCCATCCGGCTGGCATCGATCCACAGTGACATCGACCATGATTTGCCCCTGGTTGTCCACTCGGACGGATCTTTTCATTGCCACGTCGGCGGTGGCGTACTTTTCCGCGATGGCCATGGTATGTGCCATGGTGGTAGGCTCCACCCGGCGAAGCTTGTGCTTGAGAATGGTGCCATCCCTGCAGCCGTTGACGAAAAAATTGACCGCCTGATGCTCGTGCACCCCCTCGCAGGAGTTGTGCATGCTCGTCCATGGGTGATGTAGGAGCGGTCAGATTCATCCAGCCCCTGCATGCAAAGAGCGAGCTCGCCGGGTCAACCTGGGCGCTTGTAGGTGCTAGTGAAGTTGTGGATGAACGCCTACTCGAAATCAATCTAAGCGTTGATGTTGTTGTCGGGGAGGCTATTGAGCCATGTCCTGGCCAAGTCGAGGAGCATGAGGGGGCATAGCACATGGCCACCCGGCGGTTGCCGTTTGCGATGCCTACGCGGTGGTGTAGTCCACCAGCCAGTCCTCCGGCTTGACCGAGCCGTTGTACTTTGGTGTATCCCTTGGGAGCGAAAATCCCTTTGGAAATGGCTCATTCCGGATTCACGGTCCGAAACATCTTGGACCGGCTAGACTTTCTTCCTCCAGCGTGCGCGAGTGGACCAGTAGGTCGATGCATGCGCACACGTCTTATGGTTCTTCCGGCTCGAGCGGTCCCAGCCGGCCAGATAGGCAGGACTTGGGTAACGCTTTGCCTTTTCTGGCTTCGTCGGCCGGCTCGTGGTTCTTGATGGTAATAGCTGCCACGTCGCGGGTGTTGTGCGCACGGTTCGCTGATCCGTCGCACGGACGATTGCTCGGCCTTGCTCCATTTGGGGAAGATGCCTTGCTG
Organism: Avena insularis; assembly: GCA_023614405.1. Classification (NCBI taxonomy): domain Eukaryota; kingdom Viridiplantae; phylum Streptophyta; class Magnoliopsida; order Poales; family Poaceae; genus Avena; species Avena insularis. Next base: position 451,460,213 of record CM042691.1, on the reverse strand, counting down.
GTGCCTGCAGCCGGATCCGCCATTCGGCGAGCCGGTTGGGTCCTGCTGTTGCCAGCTATGCTGAGTTTAGCCTCAGCCTGCTATTTGTTTGCCGTGACCACGAGGAGCTGGACACGTGCCTGCTGACATTGCAGCTCCTCGCCATCGAGGTGGCTTAGTTCTACGACTACCGCCTCCGTGTCCCTCATGTTTTTCGCGGGAGTGCTGTAAACCGTCTGCAACACGGGCGTACGCGGATCAGCAGCACGATCCATCTCTGAACTGAGGTTTCGGCCTTGGGGCTAGGCCAGGCGGCTGGCGCCGGGTAAGCGGGCAAAGCCGTGCACAATGTTGTACTTGCGCATGGTTGCGTTCATCTCCCGTTGGGCGGCTGCCACTTTGCCAGCTTCTTCCAGGAGGCTCTGGTGAGTGGCCTCCAGGGCTTCTGTAGCTGCTGCTAGATCCGCCTCGATGGGTGTGATGGGGTTGCGGAGGTGCTCGATGGATGCGTTGAGCAGGTCCTAGTTCAGGAGGCGCGAGTTGGCGGCACGGCTCTCCCCATTGCGCTCCAGAGGTGGGCGTCGGTTCTCGCCTGAGCCCGCCATCATGACCTCGATGCTGCCACTGGTGACGCACGAAGCGGAGAAGCCAGGAGGCGAGCCGGACACGGTGATGACCTCGCGAGGAAAGGTCTCAGCGATGGAGGTGACGTAGACGCGGTGCTCGCCGAAGGGCATGATGGATCCTCCGCTTGGGAAGGTTCTCCCAGTGAAACAGGATGCGTTGTCGAGGACACAGTCGAAGGAGCCGAAGGTGAGGACGAGGCCGGAGGCGAATTGCTCACCGGCGACCAGCGGAAGTCCCGTGCGAAAGATGACCCCAGCCGAAGCGTTGTGCCCCACGGTGGGCGCCAACTGTCGTGGTGTGGAACACGGCAGTGCCATCGGGGATGGCATAAGAGGGGATAATAAGGATGCTATCGGTGGATACTCGCAACGGGTTGGGCACAGATACTGCAAACACATCGATGTACCCAGGTTCAGAGCCCTCTTGGCAAGGTAAAGCTCCTACTCCTGCAAGGATCTACTATTGAGGGGCGAATGCCCAATGCAGATGCTCCTTGAGCTGTTTCACAGGCTACTCCTTTCTAGAAGAAGAAGGAGGAACTACTCAACTTGTTCAACCTATGGAACTTCTAGCTTGTAATAATCTCTACCAAGAACCCTAGCACTACCCCCCTCATATACTGGTTGAGGAGGTAGTTTATGATACGTTGCAAACGTATCTATAATTTTTGATGTTCCATGCTTGTTTTGTATCTACTTTCTTATGTTTTGTCCACACTTTGGAGTATTTTTACACATTTTCTAGAACTAACCTATTAACAAGATGCCACAGGGCCAGTTGCCTGTTTCTGCTGTTTTTGGTTCCAGAAAAGCCAGAAAATGAATATTCTCGGAATTGGACGGGACAAAAGCCAAAGTCAATATTTCACTGAGGGAAACACGGAGCCAGAAGACAAGATAGAGAAGGGCCTCGAGGGGGCCACACCCCCTGGCCGCGCGGCCAGGCCTGGCCCATGCCTAGGTGGTGCAGCCGCCTCGGGCACCCCCTCCACCTCCCCTTTCGCCTATAAGAAGCCTCTGATACAGAAACCCTAAGTACCCGATGAAAATTCCACGAAAGAGTCTGTAGCCGCCGTCATCTCCATCCCAAGATCGGGAGGGATCTGGAGCTCTTCCCGGCACCCTTCCAAAGGGGAGAGATCACCCTGGAGGCCTTCTTAATCACCATGCCTGCCTCCGGTGTGATGCGTGAGTAGTTCATCCCTGTACTACGGGTCCATGTAGTAGCTAGATGGTTGGTTCTCCTCCTTTGTGCTACGATGTTTAGATCTTGTGAGCTCCGTTCATGATCAAGATCATCTATTTGTAATCCTACATGTTGTGTTTGCAGGGATCCGATGGATATTGAGATGGTATTTCAGATTGATTATTGATTCTATCATGTCTTTGTTATTTGTGATCTTGCATGCTTTCCGTTATTAGTAGCTATCTTGGCCAAGTAGATGCTAGCAACTCCAAGAGGGAGTATTTATGCTCGATAGTGGGTTCATGCCTCTAGTAATCTGGGGAAGTGACAGAAATCTCTAAGATACTAGATGTGCTGTTGCTACTAGGGAGAAAACAACAATCCTTTATTCATAGAACAATCACATTGTTTACTTTACACACTTTGCTTAATGCAATTATCTATTGCTTGCAACTTAATACTGGAGGGGGTTCGGATGATAACCTGAAGGTGGATTATTAGTCATAGATGCAGTTGGATTATGGTCTATGTATAATGTTGTAATGCCCAATCAAATATCATAGGATTCAAGATGATTAGTATATGCATGTATGCTTTCTCAATGTTTGTCAATTTCCCCGCTATAATTTGTTCACCCAATATGTCATTTATCTTAAGGAGAATCACCACTAGTGAACTATGGACCTCGGTCCATTCTTTTACCATCAATCTACAATCTATTTACTGTTTTCTGTTTACTTTGTGAAAGCTATTACTATCTTCCACACAATATGTTTAATCCTTTGTTTTCAGCAAAACTGGTGAGATTGACAACCTCACTGTAAGTTGGGGGCAAAGTTCTGTGGTTGTGTTGTACAAGATTCCAACTTGGAAACAACACCTTGGAGGTGTTTCCTTGCTCCTAGTGGTTCGATAACCTTGGTTTCATAATTGAGGGAAAACTTGCTGCTGTGCTCATCATACCTTCCTTTTGGGGTTCCCCAACGAGCTCGCATATATTTTGATCCATCAAGCTCTTTTTCTGGCGCCGTTGCCGGGGAGTCAAGGACATCTTTACAAGGGGAGTCCCTCATAACCAATCTCTTCAGTTTGTTGTTTTTGTTTTTCTTAGTTTATTTTTTTCTTTGTTTGCTTGTTTCTTTATTAAAAACACACAAAAAATTAGTTGTACTAGTTTGCTTCTTTATATTAAAAACACACAAAAAAATTAGTCTCTAGTTCAAATTGCTATTATGTCTAGCATTGCTCCAATCACTATGTCACCTGAGGAAATGATTTTTACTTTCAAACAAGGAATTGAAGAGAGTTTCAAAGAAGCTTGGTCTAGAATCTCTGAATTACATGCAAAAACTGAACCTAAAATGACTCTAAGCTTGTTTCTTAGCAGTTTTTACTTTGGGACTGTTCTATGCTATAAAATATGCTTTGGACGCTGTAGTAGGAGGAGATTTTCTCCAATGCAATGAGGATGAAGCTTTTAATGCCATAAATAAGTTGGTCTTAACATATAACTTGCCTAGCAAATCTGATTCCTCCTTCATAAACATATTTGCTAGATTAAACACTCTTGAAGCCATTACAGCTAGTTTAAAAGATTGCTATAACATGCTTAGAGAGCATCATGATTATTTTCCAATAAACTCTGAACCCTCAAAATGGCTTCCTACAGTGAAAGTTGTTATAAATAATGAAACTTTTCAAGCTCGCTGTGATATCATGTCTGAATTTTGTCTTATGCCTAAAGATATCTATGAATCTTTAAATCTTTGGGGACTTTCTGAAGGGGAGAAAAAATATCTCTTGCTAATAATGCCACAATATTACCTATTGGAATAGCTGAAGGAATATTTACAAAGATTTTAGGGAAAGTGGTATCTACTGATTATCTTGTTAGTGAATGTGTAGGAAAAGGAAAAATTACACTTGGAAGATCCCTATTAAAACTCCTTGGAGCAATAATAGATGTGGAAAAGGGCATCATGCACTTTGCTTCTCCACCGAACAATCATACGTTCCCCAAGGATAAGAATAAAAGTAAGAGAGGTAACGTCAAGAAATTTGGTCTTAATGCTTCTTCATTTGAGAATACTTGATTCTTTTCTTGCTTCTTATGCCTAATTTAAAGGCGTTAAAGAAAAGTACTTATTGGGAGATAACACAAAAGTTTTAGTTGAGTCTTGGAAGTTATTACCTCTGTAATAACCTCTCCTTATCCTTGTTGTGTGATTTTTGTGCCAAGATTAACCTCTAATGAGAGAGAAGTAATGCTTGGGAAAGTTGTTGTCCCGAAACAGATTTTTATGCTTCACTGTAAAAATTCGTGAAAAATCTCTGTACGTAGGTTTGAGCTGTAATGTTTTGTGCTTCTGTCCCAGTTTGTTATCCAACTTTCGTTAGTTCAACACTTTTCGATTTGAGAAACATAAGGTCTTCGAAAAAATTGGTTTTTACCTGCTGGTCTGTTTTGACAGATTTCTACCATTATTTACATTTTCCTCTTAAATCTCTTTCTCTTTGAGTTCTTGCCAAAATTCTTGAACTTTTTAAAGGAAGTGCTACAGTAACTTGTGTTTTAATGAAAGTTTTACTTGTGTTGAAACTGAACCAAAAGACTTATTATCTTGAGTATACTAATGTTGCTAATAAAGATTGTGTGAAGTTTTGTATGAAGGAATTTTTTAAGTGTAGGGAAGAGTAATGCGATAAGATGAAGTATGGACAAAAGCTCAAGTTTGGGGATGCCACCCGTGTCACCCCAAGAAATATTCAAGAAGTACAATCGTCAAAGCTTGGGTATGCCCAAGGCATTGTAACTACCTCGGTGAATTACGCTCCTAGTTACAAGCCTGGATGAGCAGAAATGGTTGAAATAGTACGGTGGGGCCCAAATGCCACTCACAGGTAGACCTTTCGGCCGTCCCAACCATTTCCAAACATCGGGACAAGAACGAGGCGCGAATCGGCAGGCGAAGGGATCAACTACATACACAAATGAGTATGTATACAAGCCACCATACAACAGTACATCAGAGCCATTCCATCTAAAAAGAAAGGAAATATTGCAACGCCATACGGCAAGATCCAAAAATCCTAGATAAATATAATAGTTTAGGATATCTCCTCATACATTAAACATCAGGGTAGCAAGCGGAAGTGGAAGACAAGATCCGAGTACGGATAAGAAGCAAATCGGCATAAGATGCCCCATAAATAAACACATCCCGCCCACAGATCTCACGGATCCCTGTTCCCGGAATCTCTACACCGAATGATCGTTGCCCACATCGTCCGTCTCCTCCACCCAGTATCCATCTTGCGAGTTTACCTGTTCATCTGAATCAAACAATTTATCGTGTGAGACCCTAGGGGTACTCAGCAGGTCTTTATGCCTCTAAAGGGGACACAACCTAGGGTGACGCAATTGTAGCAAAAGATAAACCCTAACAATTCTATAGATACTCGCTAACCATCTGCCTAACCAGAGATAGACGGATGTCCGTTAAAATGGTAATATCCACAGATCCATCCTCCTCCTCGCTTACCGACGAGGAAGCGGACGAACAACCCCCCATCCGTTGGCAGTTTTATTGTCCATTCCATGAGTGTTGCACTAGTTACTAGTCAGATACTTAGTCAAGTTAAAAGCGGTACTTTAGTTATTCTTGTCTATGATCGAGAAACTGTGCTCCAAGTCGTCCATAACCGCGGACACGGCTTTCAGAAAGTTTTACCCTGCAGGGGTGCACAATTAGCAAAACACACTCGATCAACCTCGGAAAAACCAAATCAAAACCCAACGAGGCAGTCACGACAAAGCGATCACAGGATTCAGAAATATTTGAGGGCCACCCCATTAAGCTACCCATGACGAAGTTGGCCGACTCGAGAGACGGACTCAAGGTTTGCGCCAATGGCTGTAAAACGACCGGAACCCAAAATGTGACTGGCTTGTCGACATCAAAAACACTCCGCTTCCTAAACAGTACAAAGGTGCGAGACTCGCACAATTTAAATAAAGTAGTAAAGCATGGCATAAGTACAGGATAGTAAATAAAACCTCAAACTAGTTTGTGGCCCCAAGAAATAAGAATGAATCAAGCTCTAGCTCAGGGGGGTTCATAAGCCTCCCGGATGTGGATAGCGAATATTCAAGGAACAGAATCAAGTACTCGGGGTCCCACGGACACAAGTGAGCCTGAAAACCAAATAGCAAATATGGCTCACCGTGCCACTTTCATTAGTTATCCCATTACTACTCGATTAAGTTGTTTAGGTACCTCATTTTCCATCGACACTCACATACCCTACACATGTCGTTCTCGACTCGCATGGCTCAAACAACTCCTGTAGTAATGGATCATGGGATGGAGGAACAAGCTTCGGTGGGGTTTAAAAGTAAAGGCTATGCAATACTTGGGATTCAATTTAATGCAATCGCGACTCAATGATGCAAGAATAAGATAGAGGCAATAGGTACTATATGTATGCAAGCATGTGGTAGTGCTTGCCTGGCAGCTCAGTTGAAGCAAGGGATGGATCTGGGTAGTGCTCCTGGTTCTCTTGATATATCCCCTGCTCAGCGTCTATTCGAAGAAGAACCAAACAAACAAGGGCCAACATAAATAAAGTGCGCAAGCATATGAATAAAATGCGACAAGCAAACAATCATGCCATGATAAATGATGCACAATTTGCATGGTAATAATGTAGCATGGCATGGGTGAGGTGTGGAGTACAAGAAATAATCATTTTGTGGAGTTTTAATCACATTTTAGCCTCATATTAGTTGCTGTATACTTTATATTTATATGATGCATGCTTCAAATCAAAACATGGAATGCATAAACAGAAAGGTCTCGTCGAGCTAATCATTTTAGACATATTATTTGTTAAATTTGGAGTTATAAATCAAAAGTTATTAATTAATTAAGACAAAAGGGTATTTTATTGTAATTTTAATCAACTTGGAAAATAAAGTGTTCAAAATATATTTTGGATGGCATATTTGAATTCCTCACATTTTTCTGATTTCAAAACATATATTATATGTATTATTTGGGTTCATATTTTAAAAGATATTTAAAAACAGATTTAAATTTGAATTTGAATTAATTTGAAAAGGTTTAAATTAAAACAAGAAACAGAGAAAACCTTTTGTTACTCGACCCAGACTTAGCCACAGACAGTGACAAGTGGGCCCCCTGCTGACTGGACGCCACAGCACGCAGAAAACTTCTGTCACCGCGAGCTAATCCAGCCTCAGAGAGAGACAGGTGGGGCCAGAGCACTCGCGGGCCCACTCATGACCGAGCAGTGATAGCAGCACGTGGGCGATCCAGGGTACCGCGGTTAAGGTTGAAAAAGCCTAGGGGTGTTCGCAAAAAGGCTGAGGTGGGGCAGGCTGGACCGCGGGTTTAGGAGTAAAAAGCTATAGGGGGTTTTCAAAAAAAGACAGCATCTTTCTCTTCTCTGAAACTGCTGACGACCGATCGGTGCGCGACAGCAGACGACGCGGCGCGCAGGGTTCGATCCGAGGACCTAGGGCTCGCGGAGGGCGGAGCCACTGCGGTGGCTTGGGGTTCTTTGGTAGGGAGGCTGCAGCTAGATAGGGTTCTGCGACGCTTCTGGCGAGGGTGCGACGCGAGCCTTGACGTAGAGCGTTGTCGGATTGTCCGGCGCTGCGAACAGCAACGGCAGAAGGAGCGTGTCTAGGAGGTTGCGTGGCTCACCGAGAGGTTGTTGGAGGTGGTGGTTGGTGAGGAGGTAGCGGATCGACGAGGCGAGACCCGGTGAAGCTAGGGTTTCAGCGTCGAGACAGCGTCGGCTGGTGGCTCTGGTCCTTCTACTCCTCACATGCGTACATGACGATCTTGAGGAGGGCCCTTGGTCTTCCGGCACCCAGAGCGCCACACCGGCTGGAAGAGGGGATCGGTGGAGACCGACGGTGGCCGTTAGGGTAGGGTGGTGGCAATGGAGAAGAGAGGAGGAGGCAGCGCCTGGGAGATCTGGGGAGGCAGAGAGAGGGAGTGGAAAAGCAGAGAGGGAGCGGGGTGCCGTGGGGGAGGTGGGTAGATGGAAAAGGTGGCTCGGCCACCTTTTTCTCCTCCTCCTTCTCACGTGCTGGGGTCGGGGCAGGGGCAGGTAGGCAGCTGGCAGGGCTTCCAGGTGGGGCAGGGTGAGGCCAAGGAGGTAGGATCGGGGTGGGGCTCGCCAGGCAGAGAGTAGAGAAGAGAGAGGAGAGGGGAGGCTCGGGCTAGGTAGGGTGGCCTCGGGTAGGGTTTGGTTTGGGTTGGGGTAGCTATGTGGCCAGGGGAGTGGCCAGGTGGGGCCAGCAAGGAGGGCTCGGCATGGTGAGAAGGAAAGAGAGATAGGCCGAGAGAGAGGGAGGTAGGTTTAGGGTTTAGCTTAGAGAGATAGAGGCTAGGGTTAGGTTAGATGGGGTGTGGTTTAGAAAGGGGGTGAAGAGAGAGGAGTGGTATGGTAGCTAGGGTTTGATTTTGTCAAGATCAAGCCAAGCACATGCCAAGCTCCAACAAGATCAAGACAAGAAAAGAGAGGGATGTGGTGATATGGTTTAGGCAAGATCAAATAAGACCAAGCCAAAAGGAGGGAGAGAGAGATGAGAGATAGAGAGAGGATGGGGAAAAGATTCACTCAAACTTCAATTACAAACCAAAGGACAAGTAAAAGGTGGTGCTTTGCATGGCCCATGCATAATATTAATGCTAGGTTTCATCTTGTGAAAACAACATAAATAGCCATAGCATTTATACATATGCACTCCAAAAATATGGAATAAGCCAAACTAGAAGAAGTGGAAGGATGCCCCATGTGGAGTAGTTGGAGATGCCCATATTTGAATAAAATGGGACATGCTAGTGTGTATGTGCCACTAGATGCTTAATAGTCCCAAAAATATCCCAACATGAGCATAATTCCATAATAATCCATATGGAATCTAGGAAAAAGGGTTCCACTCACAAGGCATGCAAATGTGGCCATGTGGCTCTCATATATCATTAATGTGAAAACAACATGATGCTAAGATGAGAGCATGTGGAGAAAGAATTGGATCCATCCCAACCCACATGAGCTAGGGTAAACTCAAATAAAGTGCAAAGCTCATATTTAGTTGGATGGTGGAATTATAAGGTGGTGAAAGAAAAGGTGGTGGAGTGGAATAAAAGATATGCCCCCAACTCAACTTGGGCATTAAACAATATATCAAGAACCAAATACAATTTCAAGAGGCAAATACAATTAATGATGCATATGAGAGAAGAACCAAAGAAAGAGGGTTTTATATGATGCTCAAATGCAAGGTGGCATGATGACATGAGCATGATATAATTATGATGCAACAATTATATGTAGGAAGTAGCATCTATATAGACTAGGCTAGTAGCATTACAATTGTTAGACAATTGGGATGCTACAACTCTCCCCCACTAAACAGGAATCTCGCCCCGAGATTCTAGGAAGACGAAGAAGACACAAAGAGGGTAGGATACTTGGCACGGAGCTCATCTTCACGTTCCCAAGTGGCTTCATTAACGGAATGGTGCGACCACTGCACCTTGCAGAACTTGATGGACTTGTTGCGAGTCCTTCTTTCTGCGATTTCAAGGATTTTTGTGGGGTGTTCTTGATAAGACAGGTCTTCTTGGAGATTGATAAACTCATGGTCCACGGTCCTGCCGGGATCCTTGAAGCACTTCTTGAGCTGAGAGATGTGGAAAACATCATGGACCTTGAGTTTTTCCAGGAGCTCAAGAGCATAAGCAACTTCTCCTCTTCTTCCACGAATTTTGAAAGGACCGATGTATCTAGGAGCCAGCTTTCCTTTGATACCAAAGCGGTGCGTGCCTCTCATAGGAGTGACACGAAGGTAAACGAGATCACCAGGGACATACTCCATGTCCGTGTGCTTCCTGTCATAATTGCTCTTCTGGCGACTTTGAGCAATCTTCAGATTTTCAAGAATGATATGAACCTTCTCCTACACTTGAGTCACAATGTCAGGGCCAAACAATATTCTTTCTCCTGCACCCGACCAACCAATCGGAGTTCTGCATTTGCGACCATAGAGAGCCTCAAATGGTGCCATCTTTAGACTTTTCTGGAAGTTGTTGTTGTAAGAGAATTCAGCATAAGGAAGACATTCTTCCCACTTCATGCCAAAAGAGATGACGCAAGCATGAAGCATGTCCTCCAGAATCTGATTGATCCTTTCAACTTGTCCTTGCGACTGAGGGTGGTAAGCTGTGCTGAAGTTCAACTTTGTTCCCAAAGCATTTTGGAAACTCTCCCAGAACTTGGAAGTGAAGATGCTTCCACGGTCAGAACTGATCTCAAGCGGAACCCCATACAGAGAGACAATTCTGTTGATATAGAGCTCCGCCAACTAAATTGCAGAAATGGTTTCCTTGACGGGGAAGAAGTGAGCCACTTTAGAAAGCCTGTCAATGACAACAAAGATTGCATTGTTGCCCTTCTGCGACCTTGGAAAACTAGTGATGAAGTCCATCTCTACTTTCTCCCATTTCCATTCCGGGGGTTTCAATGGCTGTAGAAGACCGGAAGGTTTCTGATGGACAGCTTTAACTCTGCGGCAGACATCACACTCCGAGACATACTTGGCACAATATCGTTTCAATCCAGGCCACCAATATTGTGTTTTCAAGTCCATGTACATCTTTGTGCTGCCAAGGTGGATAGAAAGAACAGAATCATGCGCCTCCTTGAGAACTTGCTCTCTCAAACCCGGGTAGTTCGTAACAAACATCCGGTGTTCAAAGAAAAGCGTGCCTTGATCATCAACGTGGAAGGACTCATACTTCGGAAGCTAAAGTTTGGAGATGATCTTTCTTGTGTACGGATCACCAAGATGAAAGGAGCGAACCTTTTCTTCCAAGAGAGGAGTTGCTAGAAGGTTCAGAAGATACCCTTGTTCCACAATTTCGAGGTTGAGCTGACGGAATTCCTCGCACAAGAGAGGCTGTTGTTCTTCCATCATGAGGTTGTTGACATAAGCTTTGCGGCTGAGAGCATCGGCCATGACATTAGCTTTGCCCGGGGTGTAGTTGATGGTCAAATCAAAATCATTGATTGCTTCAATCCATCTCCTCTGCCGAAGGTTGAGATCAGGCTGAGTGAAGATATACTTCAGGCTCTTGTGATCAGAAAAGATTTCACAACGGTTGCCAAGCAAGTAGTGCCTCCATACTTTCAAAGCAAAGACAACTGCTGCAAGCTCGAGGTCATGTGTAGGATAGTTGATCTCATGCGTCTTCAACTGTCGAGAGGCATAAGCAACAACTTGTTTTTCTTGCATAAGGACCGCACCCAATCCTTGCAAAGAGGCGTCACAGAAGATCTGGAACGGCTTGGATGTATCCGGAGGAACCAAGACTGGTGTGGAAGTGAGCTTCTCTTTGAGTGTCTCAAAGCTTGCTTGACATGTAGGAGTCCAAAGGTATTTCTTGCCTTTCTTGAGGAGATCGGTAAGAGGCTTCGCTATCTTCGAAAAGTTTTGAACGAAGCGACGGCAATAACTAGCCAAACCAAGGAAACTCCGCACTTCTTTGACATTGACAGGAGGAAGCCATTCAACAATTGTCCTTACAGTTTCCGGGTTGACTGCAATGCCCTTGGCAGAGATGACGTGACCAAGATAGGTTACTTGAGGCAGCCAAAACTCACACTTGGAGAACTTTGCATACAAGCGGTTCTCACGAAGCTTGTTTAGGACACACCGGAGGTGTTCTTCATGCTCTTCCTTTGACTTAGAATAGAATAGGATGTCATCCAGATAGACCACAACGAACTTATCAAGATACTCCATGAAAACCGAGTTCATGAGCCTCGAGAAGGTGGCAGGTGCGTTGGTGAGACCGAAAGACATGACCGTGTACTCATACAGGCCAAAGCGGGTGGTGAAAGCTGTTTTAGGAACATCTTCCTTGCGAATCTTGATTTGGTGATAACCACTTCTCAAGTCAAGCTTAGAGAATACCACAGCTCCAGCTCGCTGATCGAAGAGATCATTAATCCGCGGAAGGGGATATTTATTCTTGATGGTTTTAGCATTGAGAGCCCGATAGTCAACACAAAGTCTATCAGTCTTGTCTAGCTTCTTCACAAAGATTGTTGGGCTACCCCAAGAAGAAGTACTGTGTTGAATGAAACCCAACTTCTCTTGTTCATCAAGTTGACGTTTGAGTTCAGCCAACTCAGCAGGACCCATTTTATAAGGCCGCTTGGAGATAGGAGCGGTACCAGGTTCAAGCTCAATTACAAACTCAACCTCACGATCCGGAGGCATACCGCAACTCTTCGAAAGACATCTGGAACTCACAGACACCGGAACACTCAATAGCTTCCATAGCATCATCATTCGAGCCAAAGAGAAAAGCTGGATAGCAGAGTCGACTTGGAGAATAGACTATATGGCCTTCGTGAATCTTCGAGAAACCGAGCGTTCAGACAATCAATCACAGCTGCATTTGCTCAACCAATCCATGCCCAAGATGACATCAATGTCGAATTGCCTGTAATGATTAAAGCCGAGAACAAAGAGCCACCAATCTCAATTTGATTGCCATGGCTGATTTTAGAATCTGCCATTGTTGCTCCAGGAGAAAGGACCATTAACCGCTTAAGGAGAGGATCCATAGCTAACCCATTCTCATCTGCAAACTTGTGAGAAACAAAAGAATGCGATGCACCAGAATCGAACAAAACTCGTGCAGGGACTGAGTTAACGGATAGCATACCCATCACAACTCCAGGTGCATGCTCAGCTTGAGCGGCGTTGACACAGTTGGCACGAGCAACAGTAGACCCGGGCTTGGTGTTGATGTTGAGAGCCCGAGGTGGTGGTGCATGAACCATAGGAGAGCTTGCCGCAGGTCTTGGAGGTGGTGGAGGGAGAGCTTTGTTCTTCATCGGACAGTTCCAGTATTGATGCCCAGTGTTTCCACAAGTGTAACAAGCACCAGGTGGACGTGGAGCAACGTAGCTGTGGACTCGCCAGCGCTCAGGTAGTGGTGGTTGTAGCCCCTGGGAGCAGCAGTGAGGAAGTTTGGTGGCCTTGCCGCGAAGCTTGAAGGTCTTGGTCTAGCCGGGAGCGACGGTGGGGTGTTAGGAACCCAGACACGACGCTTAGAAGGAGTTGACATAGCTGAAGAGCTTGCTGCATCACGGTTGTGTTTCTTTGACTCCTCAAACACTTGCCTACTTGCCTCTTCCTGCAGAGCTGTATGCTGAAGTTCCAGAAAAGACGCCGGCCTTGCATGTGTGATTGCATATTTAATCGATGCATTGAGCCCTTGCCTGAACCTCTTTTGCTTCTTCTTGTCATCAGAGATCGCATCGCCACCATAACGAGAAAGGTTCATGAAGTTCCTGATGTAGGTATTGACATTATCATTGCCCTGCTTGAGGTTGAGAAACACTTCCTTCATCCTCTCCATGACAATTTCTGACAGATACTGCTCTTTGAAAGCTCCAGTGAACTGTCCCCAAGTAGGCTGAAAACCAAAGGCGCTTCGTGTAATTCTCCCACCGTAGAGCTGCATCTCCTTCGTAAGGTGAGTGGCACACTTTACCCATTCTTGCTCAGAACATCAGCGGTCATCGACCTTGACATCTCACGCAACCAATCATCAGCATCAAGTGGTTGATCAGAAACATCAAATTGGCGTGGGTTGAACTTCAGGAAGCTTTTGATGTCTCCTCGCTTGGGAGGTGGAGGTAGCGGAACAAACTCATTCCTCCTGACACTTTCTTCAAAACGCTGTTGGTTCTGCTGCATTACTGCCAAGGCATTGGCGATGCTTGACAACGCTGCCCCCAGTTCAGGTTGTATGTCCTCCTCAGAACGGCGTGGTAGTGCCATCCTGTGATTGATATAAAACACAAGTCAGTACTATGATGGAGAATAATAATAATCCAAAATAGTACCAAGATGGAATTACCCAAGAATAAAGGATACAATTTACTAAGATGATATTAAAATATCAACAAAGTTCAAAGCACCTAGAAGATATTAAGCATATCGCACACGACTGAAAAGGAGTGTGGTACACAGATATATCAAAGAAAAATTTTCCGCAAATTTCGGCATTAAAATACCAATAGATGCGCAAAATCACTTAACGAATCAAGATTAGTGACTCTACCAATTCAATATACAAGAGCGAATGATAAGAGTAGTGGTATGGTCGCGACTCCATCCCGCACTCAAATCATTACTCCGCACATGAATAAGTAGAACACATATCCCAACACCTTCTTCTCAAGATGAACCTAAAGATTAGCAACTACGGAAACGAACACCCCAAACAAGATAACGTCGGTTAACAAGGAGTAAGACAGATCACGGCGGTTTGCAAAAGCCTGTCGGTATGGAATGTACCAACAGTTGATAACCAAAGGTAGATGGTGATAACAACTTGGATGCAACAGATAGACAAAGAGTTACACACACACACACACAGATACACAACCTATGGTACTACGGAAACCCAGAACACGTGAATCCTAGTTTGAATTTTAAGAAGAGGATTGAAAACGTTACACTTCCTTACCAGAAAAGGGTGGGTGGGTGGGTAAGAAGAAAAGTGGAAGCAATCCTACTCTCGCGTTTTGTTTTTCCCTAGTATACATAACTACCAAAAATATTTGCTAGACTGACAGCGACCATTTGGCTGAGACCCTGAAGGGCGGGATGGCTCTGATACCAATTGTAACTACCTCGGTGAATTACGCTCCTAGTTACAAGCCTGGATGAGCAGAAATGGTTGAAATAGTACGGTGGGGCCCAAATGCCACTCACAGGTAGACCTTTCGGCCGTCCCAACCATTTCCAAACATCGGGACAAGAACGGGCGGCGTAATCGGCAGGCGAAGGGATCAACTACATACACAAATGAGTATGTATGCAAGCCACCATACAACAGTACATCAGAGCCATTCCATCTAAAAAGAAAGGAAATATTGCAACGCCATACGGCAAGATCCAAATATCCTAGATAAATATAATAGTTTAGGATATCTCCTCATACATCAAACATCAGGGTAGCAAGCGGAAGCGGAAGACAAGATCCGAGTACGGATAAGAAGCAAATCGGCATAAGATGCCCCATAAATAAACACATCCCGCCCACGGATCTCACGGATCCCTCGCTCCTAATCTCTACACCAATGATCGTTGCCCACATCGTCTGCCTCCACCCAAAGATCCATCTTGCGAGTTTACTGCTCATCTGAATCAAACAATTTATCGTGTGAGACCCTAGGGTACTCAAGTCTTTATGCCTCTAAAGGGGACACAACCTGGGGTGACGCAATTGCAGCAAAATATAAACCCTAACAATTCTATAGATACTCGCTAACCATCCGCCTAACCAGAGATAGACGGATGTCCGTGAATTAATAACAATAGTTAAAATGGTAATATCCACAGATCCATCCTCCTCCTCGCTTACCGACGAGGAAGCGGACGAACAACCCCCCATCCGTTGGCAGTTTTATTATCCATTCCATGAGTGTTGCACTAGTTACTAGTTAGATACTTAGTCAAGTTAAAAGCGGTACTTTAGTTATTCTTGTCTATGATCGAGAAACTGTGCTCCAAGTCGTCCATAACCGCGGACACGGCTTTTAGAAAGTTTTACCCTGCAGGGGTGCACAATTAGCAACACACACTCGATCAACCTCGGAAAAACCAAATCAAAACCCAACGAGGCAGTCACGACAAAGCGATCACAGGATTCAGAAATATTTCAGGGGGCCACCCCATTAAGCTACCCGCGACGAAGTTGGCCGAATCTGAGACGGACTCAAGGTTTGCGCCAATGGCTGTAAACGACTGGGAACCCGAAAATGTGACTGGGCTTGTCGATACCGCGAAAACACTCCGCTTCCCTAAGCAAGACAAAGCAAGACTCGCATAATTTAAATAAAGCAAGAAAGTATGGCATAAGTACAGGATAGTAAATAAAACCTCAAACTAGTTTGTGGCCCCAAGAAATAAGAATGAATCAAGCTCGCTCGGGGTTCATAAGCCTCCTGGATGTGGATAGCGCGAATATTCAAGGAACAGGAATCAAGTACTCGGGGTCCTACGGGACACAAGTGAGCCTGAAAAACCAAATAGCAAATATGGCTCACCGGTGCCACTTTCATTAGTTATCCCATTACTACTCAGATTAAGTTGTTTAGGTACCTCATTTTCCATCAGACACTCACATACCCTACACATGCTGTTCTACGACTCGCATGGCTCAAACAACTCCTGTAGTAATGGCTCATGGGATGGAGGAACAAGCTTCGGTGGGGTTTAAAAGTAAAGGCTATGCAACACTTGGGATTCAATTTAATGCAATCGCGACTCAATGATGTAAGAATAAGATAGAGGCAATAGGTACTATATGTATGCAAGCATGTGGTAGTGCTTGCCTGGCAGCTCAGTTGAAGCAAGGGATGGATCTGGGTAGTGCTCCTGGTTCTCTTGATATATCCCCTGCTTAGTGTCTATTCGAAGAAGAACCAAACAAACAAGGGCCAACATAAATAAAGTGCGCAAGCATATGAATAAAATGCGACAAGCAAACAATCATGCCATGATGAATGATGCACAATTTGCATGGTAATAATGTAGCATGGCATGGGTGAGGTGTGGAGTACAAGAAATAATCATTTTGTGGAGTTTTAATCACATTTTAGCCTCATATTAGTTGCTGTATACTTTATATTTATATGATGCATGCTTCAAATCAAAACATGGAATGCATAAACAGAAAGGTCTCGTCAAGCTAATCATTTTAGACATATTATTTGTTAAATTTGGAGTTATAAATCAAAGTTATTAATTAATTAAGACAAAAGGGTATTTTATTGTAATTTTAATCAACTTGGAAAATAAAGTGTTCAAAATATATTTTGGATGGCATATTTGAATTCCTCACATTTTTATGATTTCAAAACATATATTATATGTATTATTTGGGTTCATATTTTAAAAGATATTTAAAAACAAATTTAAATTTGAATTTGAATTAATTTGAAAAGGTTTAAATTAAAACAGGAAACAGAGAAAACCTTTTGTTACTCGACCCAGACTTAGCCACAGACAGGCAGTCCTGGGCCCCCCCCTGTGGACGCCACAAAGACGCAGAAAACATCACATGAGCTAATCCGCCTCGAGAGAGAGACAGGGGGGCGAGCACTCATGGCCCACTCATGGGCGAGCCGGATGTGACGCACGTGGGCGATCCAGGGGTACTGCGGGTTAAGGTTGAAAAAGCCTAGGGGGTGTTCTGCAAAATGAGCGCTGAGGCTGACGGTGGGGCAGGCTGGACCGCGGGTTTAGGAGTAAAAAGCTATAGGGGGTTTTCTGCAAAAATGGCGACGCGTACTGTTACTCTTCTCTGAAACTGCTGACGACCGATCGGTGCGCGACAATGGCGGCGTGTGCCCAGGTTCGATCCGGGACCTAGGGCTCGCTATGAGGGCGGAGCATCATGTGGCTTGGGGGTTCTTTGGTAGGGGAGGCACGGCTAGATAGGGTTCTGCGACACTCTGGCGAGTCTGACAGCGCGCCAGCCTGAGGCGTTGTCGGATTGTCCGTGCGCAAGCAGCAACGGCAGCGCAGAGGAGCGTGTCTAGGAGGTTGCGTGGCTCACCGAGAGGTTGTTGGAGGTGGTGGTTCATGCGGAGGGGTAGCGGATCGACGACGAGGCAGAGACCGGCGAAGCTAGGGTTTCGCGTCGGAGCAGCGTCGGCCTGGTGGCTCTGGTCCTTCTCCTCCTCGCTGGTGCATACAGGACGATGCAGGGAAGGGCCCTTGGTCTTCCGCGGCACCCAGAGCGTCACGCCACCGGCTGGAAGAGGGGGATCGGTGGAGACCGACGGTGGCCGGCGTTGGGGTAGGTGGTGGCAATGGAGAAGAGAGGGGAGGAGCGGCAGGCGCCCCGGGTAGATCTGGGGGAGGCAGCAGACGAGAGAGAGGGAGTGGAAAAGCAGAGAGGAGGCGGGTGCGTGGGGAGGTGGGTAGATGGAAAGGTGGCTCGCCACCTTTTCTCCTCCTCCTTCACGTCTGGGTCAGGGGGCAGGGCGGTGGCGGGGCTTCAGTGTGGGCAGAGGAGCCAAGGAGGTAGGATCGGGGTGGGGCTCGCCAGGCAGAGAGTAGAGAAGAGAGAGGAGAGGGGAGGCTCGGGCTAGGTAGGGTGGCCTCAGGTAGGGTTTGGTTTGGGTTGGGGTAGCTATGTGGCCAGGGGAGTGGCCAGGTGGGGCCAGCAAGGAGGGCTCAGCATGGTGAGAAGGAAAGAGAGATAGGCCGAGAGAGAGGGAGGTAGGTTTAGGGTTTAGCTTAGAGAGAGAGAGGCTAGGGTTAGGTTAGATGGGGTGTGGTTTAGAAAGGGGGTGAAGAGAGAGGAGTGGTATGGTAGCTAGGGTTTGCTTTTGTCAAGATCAAGCCAAGCACATGCCAAGCTCCAACAAGATCAAGACAAGAAAAGAGAGGGATGTGGTGATATGGTTTAGGCAAGATCAAATAAGACCAAGCCAAAAGGAGGGAGAGAGAGATGAGAGATAGAGAGAGGATGGGGAAAAGATTCACTCAAACTTCAATTACAAACCAAAGGACAAGTAAAAGGTGGTGCTTTGCATGGCCCATGCATAATATTAATGCTAGGTTTCATCTTGTGAAAACAACATAAATAGCCATAGCATTTATACATATGCACTCCAAAAATATGGAATAAGCCAAACTAGAAGAAGTGGAAGGATGCCCCATGTGGAGTAGTTGGAGATGCCCATATTTGAATAAAATGGGACATGCTAGTGTGTATGTGCCACTAGATGCTTAATAGTCCCAAAAATATCCCAACATGAGCATAATTCCATAATAATCCATATGGAATCTAGGAAAAAGGGTTCCACTCACAAGGCATGCAAAGGTGGCCATGTGGCTCTCATATATCATTAATGTGAAAACAACATGATGCTAAGATGAGAGCATGTGGAGAAAGAATTGGATCCATCCCAACCCACATGAGCTAGGGTAAACTCAAATAAAGTGCAAAGCTCATATTTAGTTGGATGGTGGAATTATAAGGTGGTGAAAGAAAAGGTGGTGGAGTGGAATAAAAGATATGCCCCCAACTCAACTTGGGCATTAAACAATATATCAAGAACCAAATACAATTTCAAGAGGCAAATACAATTAATGATGCATATGAGAGAAGAACCAAAGAAAGAGGGTTTTATATGATGCTCAAATGCAAGGTGGCATGATGACATGAGCATGATATAATTATGATGCAACAATTATATGTAGGAAGTAGCATCTATATAGACTAGGCTAGTAGCATTACAATTGTTAGACAATTGGGATGCTACAGGCATCCCCTTCTT
The DNA here is from genome assembly GCA_023614405.1 of Avena insularis. Classification (NCBI taxonomy): domain Eukaryota; kingdom Viridiplantae; phylum Streptophyta; class Magnoliopsida; order Poales; family Poaceae; genus Avena; species Avena insularis. The sequence goes on along the minus strand of CM042691.1, from coordinate 451,441,001 downwards.
CATCAATAAAAATCCCAGGTTTCTTCCAAACACTTCATTTTTATTGCGTCATGCACAGTTGTGTTGTTCTTGGAGCGTCTTCGTTTTTGTTTTTGGTTTTAGTTTGATTGAATAAATTGGTTGGACCCCCTCATGCATACATTAGTTTTCGAATAAGTTGGTTTGGATTGGGAAAGAGTAGGAAAAGTTCATGCTTAAGTGGTAAAAAGGAGCTTGTTTTTGACTGTGGCCTATGCTTTGTCATGTCATGCTTGATATTGTTTTGGCTTTATGCTTAGTGATTTTTGATGTAGCATGACATGTTATAAACAATTGAGATTGCTTAATGTGCCTTGAAAGAATCATGCGTTGTTTTAGCATATTAAAGCATAGTATTGTGGTATTCTCCTTTGATGCTTTATTTGGGTTGACTTGGCGCATGCTCACACCATGTTAAGACTATCCCAAGTCACCATAGCCTCTATGATCATTTAGTTTTTGACTTGTAATATCACTTTATGCTTTAATTAATGATGTTTTGTCGCTTTGCATGATTATGGCCATTATTGCTCTCTTAGTTGGTCGCTCCCGGTCTCTTGCTAGCCTCCATACCAAGTATGAGTTCCACTCATACATCCAACCCCAAATAAAACCAAGTTATTCCAAAGAGTCCACCATACCTACCTATTAGCATTTGCTATTCCAAGTATATTCATGTTTTTATCTACCTTCCGAATTAAACTTGTTATGTGAAAATTAGTGATCAAAGCTCTCACGAACTTGATGGCACACTTTACTTTTCTTGCACTTAATAAACTTGAACCATTGTGTCATCTATGTTGTATATGCTTGCACTTATACATTGGGGATTAGCAGAACCATATTGTCATGGGGAATGCTTTCAACATTGCACTTGTACATTGTACCCAATTGATATCATGCTCTTTTGTTTATGGATGTCGTCGGTGTGAAATGAAAGGGGAGCTTGTAAGTCCATGGAGTTATGTATGTGTGTTAGAGAAACGCCTGGGCGGTTGGTCTAATCCATGCCTAATCATGGTGGAAACCTGCAGCGTAACCATAATGAGCAATCTATGAAGCATTCTTCTTATAAAAAAAGAGATAGAGATTGAAAAAAAAGAGAAAAAAAGACGAGAAAAGAGGAAAAGAGATAAAAAGCACCATTTTCCCATGGTAAATAACAAGATGCTGAGATGCTTATTGTCTGCTTGCCTTGTCATTTTGATATGGGGATTCTTCGGTATCATCGGGCAAGGGGTACCCCGTTGGCGGTTCTCTATGATACACATGTACTTACTTTGACAAGAACTTACCGGTAACTAAACTTGAGTAGCATGAGGAGCGGCCCTCGTATTCAAAGGACATGAGATTGCCAACTTATACTTTGTCAAGCATATACTCCATAGTTTGTTCACTTTAACCTTAATCACTTCAAGATGCTTATGATAGGGGCAATGAGAACTGAAAGCTAATAAGTACCATAATTTTTGGAAGCTCTTTATGAGACTTGAATCCCTGCTTCCTTCTATGAAGGCCTTTCTTTTACTTTTATGTTGAGTCTCCATCTTCTATCTTTATGCACCTATTGAGAGAGCATAGTGGCCATTCTTAGTTTAATGTGCATTGTCCCAAGACTTGTTGATTGATTCATAACTTTGATTTTGCTTATTCTTAAACTATTTGTATCTAGTCACCCTTATGAACTTTGAAGGTGTCCTATGCATTTATGTTTTGCTACACTATGAGGTACAAGCTGAATACCATTCTCATTATGTTTTCTTTATATGAAACAAACAAACGTCTTTCAAAGCATTATTATTCATGAATCTTTTGTTTGTACCTTTTTATGCTACAACATAGTTGTTATGCGTTATTGTTAGAACTATATCTTTCATGCTATGTTAAAGTACTATGATCCCAGCTATCAATGTTTTATAAATGCCTTGATCAAGATTGTGATGGTGCATGTCACCTCAAAAATTATTCTTTTCTTTTTATCACTTATCTACTCGAGGACAAGCATGAGTTAAGCTTGGGGATGTTGATACGTTGCAAACGTATCTATAATTTTTGATGTTCCATGCTTGTTTTATATCTAATTTCTTATGTTTTGTCCACACTTTGGAGTATTTTTACACATTTTCTGGAACTAACCTATTAACAAGATGCCACAGTGCCAGTTGCATGTTTCTGCTGTTTTTGGTTCTAGAAAATCCATAAAATGAATATTCTCGGAATTGGATGGAAAAAAAGCCAAAGTAAATATTTCACTGAGGGGAACACGGAGCCAGAAGACGAGGCGGAGAAGGGCCTCAAGGGGGGCACACCCCCTGGCCGTGCAGCCAGGCCTGGCCCACGCTTGGGGGTGTGCAGCCGCCTCGGGCACCCTCTCGGCCTCCCCTTTCGCCTATAAGAAGCCTCTGATACAGAAACCCTAAGTACCCGATCAAAATTCCACGAAAGAGTTTGTAGCCGCCGTCATCTCCATCCCTAGATCGGGAAGGATCTGAAGCTCTTCCCGGCACCCTGCCGGAGGGGAGAGATCACCCTGGAGGCCTTCTTCATCACCATGCCTGCCTCCAGTGTGATGCGTGAGTAGTTCATCCCTGGACTACGGGTCCATGTAGTAGCTGGATGGTTTGTTCTCCTCCTTCGTGCTACCATGTTTAGATCTTGTGAGCTCCGTTCATGATCAAGATCATGTATTTGTAATCCTACATGTTGTGTTTGCAGGGATCCGATGGATATTGAGATGCTATTTCAGATTGATTATTGATTCTATCATGTCTTTGTTATTTGTGATCTTGCATGCTTTCCGTTGTTAGTAGCTATCTTGGCCAAGTAGATGCTAGCAACTCCAAGAGGGAGTATTTATGCTCGATAGTGGGTTCATGCCTCTAGTAATCTGGGGAAGTGACAGAAATCTCTAAGGTACTAGATGTGTTGTTGCTACTAGGGAGAAAACAGAAATCCTTTCTTCATAGAACAATCGCATTGTTTACTTTACACACTTTGCTTAATGCAATTATCTGTTGCTTGCAACTTAATACTGGAGGGGGTTCGGATGATAACCTGAAGGTGGATTATTAATCATAGATGCAGTTGGATTACAGTCTATGTATAATGTTGTAATACCCAATCAAATCTCATAGGAGTCAAGATGATTAGTATATGCATGTATGCTTTCTCGATGTTTGTCAATTTCCCCGCTGTAATTTGTTCACCCAACATGTCATCTATCTTAAGGAGAATCACCACTAGTGAACTATGGACCCCGGTCCATTCTTTTACCATCAATCTACAAGCTATTTACTGTTTTCTGTTTACTTTCTGCAAGCTATTACTATCTTCCACACAATACGTTTAATCCTTTGTTTTCAGCAAAACTGGTGAGATTGAAAACCTCACTGTAAGTTGGGGCAAAGTTCTGTGGTTGTGTTGTGCAGGATTCCAAGTTGGAAACAACACCTTGGAGGTGTTTCCTTGCTCCTACTGGTTCGATAACCTTGATTTCATAACTGAGGGAAAACTTGTTGTTGTGCTCATCATACCTTCCTCTTGGGGTTTTCTAACAAGATCGAATATATTTTGAGCCATCAGTTTACAAGATAGGTTCTAGAGTTTACTGTTTGGATTTGGGCTTTACAAAGTGGGTCGACTAGATAGGGTCGAACTGCAGGCCCGGGTCCAGTCAAGCCTCCAGCACAGGGAAGGATGGCGCTACAGTGTCTAGTGCCCCTGCTTTACTCGTTAGCTGGCTCTTTCTCTGTCAGCCGGCTCTTTATGCATAAGCCGGAGCTTTACTCGTCAGCCCTAGCTTTGCTCGTCAGCCTCTAGATTTGGCACAATTGTCCGGTACCGCCGACCGGGCCAGCCAGTCTATCCGGTCAGAGGTGCGCTTAGCAAGGGGCGTCACCCCCCCCCCCCCCCCCAGTACTAGGGCCAGCGGATCCGAGGCGGCTGGCTAGGACCGGCCTCCTAGCCGGTTCTTCTGGCCACCCAGCTAGACGGGCTAGCCGGGGAATCTTGGGTGTGGGCCGGGTGGAGAGTTCCATCCGGCTGTTGTTCCTCGTCTTGGGTCCAGATGGCCAGAGCTCTTTGGAGTCAACCAGTTGGTCCCGTCTTGGCCTACCCAGGGGTCATCCCCCCGACAAATGTTGGCATTAGTCCCGGTTCGTGGCGCGACCGGGACAGATGCTCTAGGGCGCTCCCGAACGAATGGCTCTCTTTTCTACTAGTGGTGGCCCCCCATGTAGACAAGATTAAGGCGGGAGCGAAGGCATGGGCCGAGGGCTGGAGCTCGGGGGCTACGCCAATTTCTCCCGTATCTTAGGTGTCTTGGGTTTAGTTGTATGGTGTGGGTGGCATTCATCCGTTTTAACATACTTGTACATGTATATTATTTTTCTATCAATTCATCTAAACGTAAAGTTTTTGCGGTTTCGTGAAAAAAACATGGCGACTAACGACCCAAATATTTGGATTGGTAGTTTGGTCTGATCTCATGTTTTCCTTGTTTTATCATATATGATTCTTGACACAAATTTGAATCTAAGATGAGATACAGTTCTTCTTTTTCATGTTTTATTTTGGATGCATCTGTTATGTACAACCATAGTGGAACAAATTAGAATCTTGAGTAAAACATGTCTGAAACAATTAGTTATTCTTTGAAACCTCTATGAATCTCTAGGAAATCATGAAGCTCTTGTGAAACTAGTATGAAACATCAACTATTTGCGCATGAACCCTTTTTTTGAATCGGAAAATAGTTTTTTGAAACAGTGAACATTCTATGGTTTCGAAGACGTGAACACTTTTCGAACTCCGTGAATTTTTTGTGGACTTCCAAAACCTTTTAAATATGCATTTTGACCCTAAACATTTTTTGAACCAAATGAACATTTTATTCCAAAACATGAACATATGTTATATGTGCATGAGAAACAATTCATGGTAAAATATCTTCATGTTTTTTAAAAAGTTGATTCATAATATAAGATGTTCATTTACGTTTAAGAAATAAAAACGTATTCGAAATGGTTTTCTTGTTGAAAATATTCACACATCTAAAAAAGTTAACAAAATCAACAAAGCTTTTCATGTTCTAAAAATACATTCCTATATTGCTTCTAGATAAGAGAATGAAGAATATATATGATAAAAATAAATAAAACCTTCGGGGATGAGAAGAACATAGTGAGGCGAGTTTAGGGAATGACAGAGGGATGACTGTAATGACACCGGGATTCAAAAAGTATAGGGAGGGTAGAAGTGTGATTTGATGTTTTGCATAGCATGCATATAGAATTTTAGGGTCACTAGTAGAAAATGGACCTTTGGTCCAGGGGTATTAGTCCCGGTTTTTCTACAAACCGGAACTAATGCACCGGTCCTAACGGCTAGATCTGGATGCATGGGGTGGCACACACTAGTCCCGGTTCGAACGGACCCTTTAATCCCGGTTCGTGTAACAAACCAGGACTAAAGAGTTTCAGTCAGGCTGGGTCCGGCGTCAGATCCTTTAGCCCCAGTTTGTTATACGAACCGGGACTAAAGGTGGACCTTTAGTCCAGGTTCTAGACACAAACCGAGACTAAAGGCCCGGATATATCTTCTTCCCCCTGCCTGAGCCACCATTTCAAGCTGGTGGCTCCTCTCTCTTTCTTCTTTCAAGCTCGAGTTCATGCCTAATTTTTTCTCAATATTTGTCAAGATTTTGCAGAGCCCCATCTATCCAAAGGTTCTAAAAGGTGATACAGCATACGATGAGCCAAAGCGCCACATAGTTCTCTCTGGAAAAAGAACACATCGTGGGGGGTGGATGATAAGACAGACATGTCAGAAGATTATGATAAGTTTCATGAAATTCCGCCCTTCCCGGTGAAGGATGACCCAAGCATCCCGTTAAGTAAGGAAGATGCTCCATGGTTACGGATTAGAAGAAAACCCCAACACTAGAGATGTGTCGATGTTGGTGATGTATAATATTAAACCTTTATTTTTAGTGATCTGCTTATATATATATGGATATAAACTGTCTCGATTGTTGGGGATATACTTTCTGGGTATCCGCATTGTGCCTCGCTGACCAGGGTGGACCAATTCGGGTTAGAGCTTTGCTTCACGGGCGGCCCAGTCAGGGATAAGAGACGGAGTCTAGTCCGGCTACGAGAAGGCCTTGAAGACTTACCGACATAAGCCCGTAGTGTTACTTGTAGTTCAAGATGTACTCTGTAACCGACTCTTAGTCGTAGCCGGATAGATCTCTCCAGTAAACCCTAGGCTGGATATCTATATAAGCCGTCCTAGGGTTAGCCTTTAGGGCACCCTCATAATAGTCTACAATCTCAACTCGCACACGCAAAACCCTTGTAACCATATTCCGGCTCTACCGTATTATTGGATTGCTAGCAGGAGTAGGATCCATCCAAAGCCGGCGGATTTGAACCTAGGTAAACTTGTGTTCTCACTGTCCCGGAATACCGTGCGTCTCACACCCCTCTCTTCCGCACGCCTCGAGGACGCCCTCATGGCACACTTGTCATCAATCCGATGACATCGATCTCAATAGGTAGTATTGCAACTTGTTGTGGCCAACACCAAATACATTTATTAATATTAAAACTTAAAAGGCGGGGAGAGGAGGGCAACACTGGTGGGAGCTGGCCCAATACCAAAGACATTTATTAATAATTAAACATAAAAATTATTCATAATCATGTCTACCTTGTAGTACACAGCTTCAGGGTCGTCTTCGGAATTGTTATCGTCGTCGCTCGTAGCACGCAGCTGGATCCTCAGCCCTTCGCCGGCTTGTGCACGAGGGAGGGGGCTCCCGGATGACGACATCGTTACGCCCACCGACACCATTCTTGTGGTTGTGCGGCTGGTGAAAGTGCGGGTACCTCAGGCGAGGATGATCTCCCATGGCGATTTAGTGCATCACGTCGGTGATAGTCCGGTTCGCCTACCATAGGTGGCGACCGGCTTCGTTGTGGTTCACCGGGGGCGGGTCATCACCCTCGTACCTCGCGAGCTTCCTTTCCTGTCGGTTTGCGAAGAGTGCATTCCAGGTGTCGTAGTTGTCGGGATCCCAATGGGGATCCATCACTACAAGAAATGTGTCAACTAGTGACCTTTTCTTAATGACCATGGATTTTTTGGTCATATAATTATGACCATTGCAAACCAAATAGTCGTAGGCCATTTAGGAGGGTCCAAACCTCGAAAACAACGACCTTTTCTATTAGAAAGGTCATAATTTGATTACACCAATAGGTCATAATATAGACAGAACTTGTCTATGACCTTAATTTTAGATGACTACGACCAATTTAAATGGTCGTTTGTGGTAATACATGAGCGTTGAAACGAGCAGACTACCAACTAACCAATTTCGCCTATGTCTCATGTCCACGTGTCAATTTTTGTCTATGTATTATATCCATGTGTCAATTTTCGTCCACGTGTCATGTCCAGGTATCCACGTATATATGGGACCCATGTATCCATGCTAACCAGGAAGAACAACCGGACTGACACCTAGGCCCCGCGATGGACTCATGCAGGACCCACTTGTCAGCCTCGTCAGCACATGCAGGTCAGGCTCGTCAGGTATTAAGCAAAAAGAAGAGGCAGCGGGACTCGAACCCGTTCCCTCGACCCTCCACCCTTCCTTCCTACCTCCCGATTCTAACCACTTTGGCACTGCAAGGCTCGTGAAATAAGAGCACACGAGAAGTATAAGTGGACATACCTTGGGGCCCATCGCCAACAAACAATTACTCAAAAAAGAGCACCCCGCGGCGTTCGAACACACGACCTAGCGCTAGCGATCAATGTTATCTCCCACACGAATTACCACCGGGCCATTGAGATGATCTTGTAAAGCTAGCAGTACTACGGCCTTTTAATCAATAAGCGGCCTCCAACTTGCGGGTGCTTGCTGCACTCATTGGCTGGCTGGCCAATAAGCAGGTGTCCGAGCGCCCATGCCTTCTTTGGTGCAGCCCGTTTGCCTAGCGGGTTCGCCCGACCGGCCACCTCCAGGTTTTTTTTTCTTTATTCTTTTTTAATATTTCTGTATCTTTTTATTCATAATTCCAAATTGAGTAAAACAAAATTCATAGAACTTGTAAAATTTCAGAGAATACTTTAGGACATTATTGAACATATTTACTTTCCACGAAAACTATAAGGACATATTTTCATATAAAACCTTAATAGGTATACATAGAGATTTTGAATCGGGATTTTGATAATAGGGGTTTGAAATTGAAAATTTTCATTTAGGGGTTGATTCTTGCTAAACTATTAATTGATCTTTATAGAAATATCATATTGTGAACCTAAAAATGATTTTTTCAAAAAATCATGAGCTCTAGATCTTGTAGCTGTAGATCAAATCGGACCCACTTCCTATCGATTTGGCAGGAATTTGTCTTTTTCACCAGGGGTGGATGGAAAGGTTTCAGATGCCCCACTTGGGACATTATCCATGTGAGGTGGTATAGTATTTTTAAAAAATAGGGTTGTACCATTTTGAATTGGAACTTTGGTGGTTGCTTCACAAAATGCACCGTTTTTGGCATTTAGAAAATGGAAAATACATTTTCCGTGTGACGAAAAGGAAAACTTCCTCCTGCAATATTGTTGGCCATCCCAAGATCCACATGCATGCACAATATGGGCACCTTATCATAAACTATGTCGCGATTCTAGCCATAACATTGGTCGTTTTACCTAAAAGCCATGAAACCTCGAACATGATAGGTTATTTCTATGAAGATTTTTCAAGATGCAATCAATATACCAAGTTTAGTATTTTTCCTTATAACTATGTCACATAACATGACACCACGTGAAGGATTCATCTTGTTTGGGCCATTTTTGAATTTGTTGTGCCCGTTTCAAAATTTTCTTATTTCAAACTATGGTCAAAACGGCGGGCATCAAGATAGGGGATGAGCCTCGCTAAACTTGCATTGTAAATCTGATAAAACATCATATTATGAGTCTAAAAATGATTTTTGCAAAAAATCATGAGCATTAGATCATGTACCTATAGTTCAAACCGGACCCACTTCCTATCGATTCGGCACAAATTTGTCCTTTTCGCTAGGGATGAATGGAAAGGTTTGAGATGTCCTACTTGTGACATTGTCTATGTAAGGTGGTCTAATATTTTTGAAAAATATGGTGGTAGCATTTTGAATTAACCATTTGGTGGTTGCTTCACAAAACGCCTCGTTTTTGACACTCGGAAAATGGAAAATGCATTTTATGTGCGACAAAAAGAAAAACTTCCTCCTGCATAATTGTTCGCCATCCCAAGATGCACATGTATATACAATATGGGAACATTATCACAAACTATGTCACGATTCTGGCCATAACGTTGGTCGTTTGACCCAAAAGCCATGAAACCTCGAACATGATAGGTCATTTATGTGAAGGTTTTTTGGAGATGTTCGCAATATACCATGTTTTGTATTTTTTTCTTGCAAATAGGTCACATAATATGACACCACGCGAAGGTTTCACATTGTTTGGACCGTTTTTGAATTTTTCATGCCCGTTTCAAACTATGGTCAAAACGGCGGGCACGGAGGCTCATAGATAGGGGATGATCCTCGCTAAAATTGCATCGGATCTCTGAAGAAACATCATATTGTGAGTCTAACATGTACCTATAGTTCAAATCGGACCCACTTCCTACCGATTCAGCATGAATTTGTCCTTTTCACTAGGGATGGACGGAAAGGTTTGAGATGTCCTACTTGTGATATTGTTTATGTAAGGTGGTCTAATATTTTTGAAAAATATGGTGGTAGCATTTTGAATTAACCATTTGGTGGTTGCTTCACAAAACGCCCCATTTTTGACACTCGGAAAATAGAAAATGCATTTTATGTGTGCCAAAAAGGAAAACTTCCTCCTGCATAATTGTTCGCCATCCCAAGATGCACATGTGTATACAATATGGGCACATTATCACAAACTATGTCACGATTCTGGCCATAACGTTGGTCGTTTGACCCAAAAGCCATGAAACCTTGAACATGATAGGTCATTTATGTGAATTTTTTTTGGAGATGTTCGTAATATACCAAGTTTGGTATTTTTCCTTGCGCATATGTCACATAATATGACACCACGCGAAGGTTTCACATTGTTTGGACCGTTTTTGAATTTTTCATGCCCGTTTCAAACTATGGTCAAAACGGCGGGCACGAAGGCTCATAGATAGGGGATGATCCTCGCTAAAATTGCATCGGATCTCTGAAAAAACATCATATTATGAGTCTAAAAATGATTTTTTCAAAAAATCATGAGCATTAGATCATGTACCTATAGTTCAAATCGGACACACTTCCTACCGATTCGGCACAAATTTGTCATTTTTGCTAATGATGGACGGAAAGGTTTGAGATGTCCTACTTGTGACATTGTCTATGTAAGGTGGTCTAATATTTTTGAAAAATATGGTGGTAGCATTTTGAATTAACCATTTCGTGGTTGCTTCAATAAACGCCCCGTTTTTTACACTCAGAAAATGGAAAATGTATTTTATGTGCGACAAAAAGGAAAACTTCGTCCTGCATAATTGTTCGTCATCCCAAGATGCACATGTGTATACAATATGGGAATATTATCACAAACTATGTCACGATTCTGGCCATAACGTTGGTCGTTTGACCCAAAAGCCATGAAACCTCGAACATGATAGGTCATTTATGTAAAGGTTTTTTGGAGATGTTCGCAATATAACAAGTTTAGTATTTTTGCTTGCAAATATGTCACATAATATGAAACCACGCGAAGGTTTCACATTGTTTGGACCGTTTTTGAATTTTTCATGCCCGTTTCAAACTATGGTCAAAACGGCGGGCAGGAAGGCTCATAGATAGGAGATGATCCTCGCTAAAATTGCATCGGATCTCTGAAGAAACATCATATTGTGAGTCTAAAAATGATTTTTTTGAAAAAATCATGAGCATTAGATCATGTACCTATAGTTCAAATCGCACACACTTCCTACTGATTCGGCACAAATTTGTCTTTTTCGCCAGGGATGGACGGAAAGGTTTAAGAGATCCTACTTGTGATATTGTTTATGTAAGGTGGTCTAATATTTTTAAAAAATATGGTGGTAGCATTTTGAATTAACCATTTGGGAGTTGCTTCACAAAACGCCCCGTTTTTGACACTCAGAAAATGGAAAATGCATTTTATGTGCTACAAAAAGGAAAACTTCCTCCTGCATAATTGTTCGCCATCCCAAGATGCACGTGAGTATACAATATGGGCACATTATCACAAACTATGTCACGATTTTGGCCATAACGTTGGTCGTTTGACCCAAAAGCCATGAAACCTCGAACATGATAGGTCATTTATGTGAAGGTTTTTTGGAGATGTTCGTAATATACCAAGTTTGGTATTTTTTTTGCACATATGTCACATAATATGACACAACGCGAAGGTTTCACATTGTTTGGACCGTTTTTGAATTTTTCATGCCCGTTTCAATCTATGGTCAAAACGGCGGGCACGAAGGCTCATAGATAGGGGATGATCCTCGCTAAAATTGCATCGGATCTCTGAAAAAACATCATATTGTGAGTCTAAAAATGATTTTTTCAAAAAATCATGAGCATTAGATCATGTACCTATAGTTCAAATCGCACACACTTCCTACCGACTCGGCACAAATTTGTCCTTTTCGCTAGGGATGGACGGAAAGGTTTGAGATGTCCTACTTGTGACATTGTCTATGTAAGTGTAGGGGTTCGTAGCATGGAAAACAAAAATTTTCTACCGCATACAAACAAACAAGCCAAGATCTATCTACTAGATTGTAGCAACGAGTCGATGGAATAACTCACCCTCGAAGATTCCAAAGTGTTTAACGAGAGCAGATTCTCGTGGGTGATGTAGTCGTACTCTTTCCGATCTCAAGATCGCGTAGACGATCCTTCCGGCAGCGTTCCATAGCGCTCCCTGATCGGTCACATCGTTCGGTACTGACGAAGACCTTCCTCTCCTTGTTCCAAAGAAATGGAGGTTGTAGCACTCTCCAAGAAGACAACGGGCGTGGTACCGGAGGTAGAGGGAAATCCATGAGGCTTCGCCAAGCCGGCGTAGTATGGTGGAGCTTATGAGAGAGGCTATTAGTGGTCTAGTAATTAGACACACCAATTAGAAGGCTCTAAACCAATTAGAAGGCTCTAAACCGAAATAGCTCTAAACCGGGGTCTAGATCTAGGGTTTAGTTTAGAAGATAGGAACTTGTGTGTGTTGGGAGGGGAGCCCTGCCCCTCCCTTTATAGGTGGGAGGGCTGGCGCCAGGGGAGGGAGTGGAGTCCCTCCCCAACTCGGCCTAGGTGGGGCGCCGGCTTGGGAGAAGGACTCCTCCCCAAGTCGGTTTCCACCTCCTCCTCTTTCCCACTTCCCAACCACTGCCGTTTGACTTTCAAACTAGCCGTTTGACTTTTTCAATTTAGGATTCAATTTAATCCTTTATTTGGGACAGCAAGAACACTTAGTACATGATGCAATCATTCCAATATGTAATGACACACTCATGTACCCTTCCCCCTCCGAGTCTTGGGACATTAGGACCTTCTAGAATGTTCGATGAAAACACGGAACCATTCCGCTACTCAAACGGGACTTTCCTTATATGAATCTTATTCTCCGGACCATTCCGGATCACCTCGTGATATCCGGATCCCATCCGAGACTCGAACAACATTCGGTCTCTTTCATAATACCATAACTACTCAAACAACGTCGAATCCTTAAGTGTGTCTCCCTACGGTTCGTGAATTATGCGGACATGATCGAGACACTTCTCAACAATAACCAATAGAGGAATCTGGAAATTCATATGGCTACATAGTTCTACGATTACTTTGCGATCGAATGAACCACTTACCTCCGATACCAATTTCCCTTTGTCTCACGATATGTTACTTATCCGAGGTTATGATCGTAGGTATCTCTGCATACCCAGTTCATCCTCGTTACTGATAAGTACTCTTTTCTCGTTCCCGTGATATGTGATCCCTTGTGACCAAGTCACATGCTTGCAAGCTAATTGGATGACATTTCACCGAGAGGGCCCAGAGAATATCTATCCGTCATGTGGATGGACAAATCCCACTCTTGATCCATGTGTTTCAACCAATACTTTCCAAACACTCAATGCCACCTTTATAGCCACCCATTACGGTGTGGTGTTTGATGACATCAAAGCATCCATCCAAGAAAGGTGATATGCATGATCTCATGGTCAAGGAATTAGGTTACTATGTATCAGAAAGCATATAGCAATTGAACTATTGAAATGACTTGATCTTTATGCTACGCTTGTCTATAGGAGTATGTCCACCATATCATTCTCCTAACGATATGATCTTGTTGTTGATAACATCTCAATGTTCATGATGGGGAAACCACAATCATCAATCAACCAACAAGCTAGTGAAGTATAGAGGCTATACTAGGGACTTCAAATTAAGTTTACAAATCACACAAGTATTAATGGTTTCCTTGTTAATACTATTATAGCATGAATGTAAACATTTATCATAAACACAAAGATATATAATAATAACTACATTTATTATTGCCTCTAGGGCATATCTCCAACAGTCTCCCACTTGCACTAGAGTCATCCAATCTAGATTACATGGTAATATACCAAACACCCATGGCAGTTTGGTGTTGGTCATGTTTTGCCCTCGGGAGAGGTTTAGTCAACGGATCCGCCACATTCAGATCTGGGTGTACTTTGCAAATCTTTATATCCCCATCCTGGATATGTTCTCGAATAGCGTGGAAACGCAGCTTGATATGCTTCAGCTTCTTGTGTGACCTTGGTTCTTGCGCATTGGCTATGGCGCCCATGTTATCACAGTAGATAGACATTGGGTCCAGCGCACTTGGAACCACACCTAGCTCTGTAATGAACTCTTTCATCCATATCGCTTCTTGTGAAGCCTCTGAAGCAGCCATGTATTCCGATTCAGTTGAAGATCTCGCCACAACGCTTTGCTTTGCACTCCTCCAGCTAACTGCTGCACCATTCAAAATAAATACGTATCCAGATTGTGATTTAGAATCATCCGGATCGGTGTTCCAACTAGCATCGGTGTAACCATTAACAACGAGCTGTTCATCACCTCCATAAGAAAGAACCATATCCTTAGTTCTTCTCAAGTACTTAAGGATGTTTTTGACCTGTCAATGATCCACTCGATCACTTTGATATCTGCTAGTTAGACTAACAGCATATGCAATGTCGGGTATAGTACATAGCATGGCATACATTAGAGATCCTATGGCTGATAGGAGTCTTACTCATCCTTTCTCTATCTTCTGCCGATGTCGGACTTTGAGTTTTACTCAAGGTCGTATTGGGCAACATGGGCAAGAACCCTTTCTTGCTTTCTTCCATTCCAAACCTCTTTAGAACTTTGTCCAAATATGTACTTTGTGACAATGATATTTGGCGTTTCGATCTATCTCTATAAATCTTTATGCCTAATATGTAAGCTGCTTGCCAAGATCCTTCATTGAAAACTATTATTCAAATATTCCTTGACACTATTAAGAAGGTCTACATCATTCCCAATCAACAATATGTCATCCACATACAGTATTAAGAATGCTCTGAGCTCCCACTCACTTTCTTGTAAATACAAGCTTCTCCATAAGTTTGTATAAAACCAAAACTTTGATTACCTTATCAAACGTTGATTCCAACCGGGATGCTTGCTTCAATCCATAGATGGACCGTTGAAGCTTGCATACCTTGTTAGCATCTTTAGGATCGACAAAACCTTTGGGTTGCATCATATACAACTCTTCATCAATGTCTCCATTGAGGAATGCTGTTTGACATCCATCCGCCATATCTCATAATCATAATATGCAGCGATTGCTAACATAATCCTCACAGACTTTAGTTTCTCATCGGTGAGAAAGTCTCATCGTAGTCAACTCCTTGAATTTGTCGAAACCCTTTTGCGACAAGTCGAGCTTTATAGATGCATAACATTACCATCAGATCTGTTTTCTTCTTGAAAATCCATTTGTTCTCGACAGCCTTCCTACCATCCTAAGTCCACCAAAGTCCATACTTGGTTTTTACATGGATCCAATCTCGGATTTCATGGCTTCTTGCCATTTATTGGAATCTGGGCTCATCATCGCTTCCTCATATGTCTCGGGTCATCGGTGTTATCCACCAACATGACATTCATAACGGAATCATACCAACTGGAGTGGTACGAGTTCTCGTTGACCTCCGAGGCTCAGAGTAACCTCAACCAAGTTTCATGATCACCATCATTAGCTTCCTCTCTTATTGGTGCAGCACCACAGAACTTCTTCCGGTCTTGCGCTACTCGCAATTTCGAGAGAAGGTTCGACAACCTCGTCGAGTTCTACTTTCCTTCCAGTCACTTCTTTCGAGAGAAATTCCTTCTCTAGAAAGGATCCATTCTTAGCAACGAAGATTTTGCCTTCGGATCTATGATAGAAGGTATACCCAATAGTTTCCTTCGGGTATCCTATGAAGACGCATTTTTCCGCTTTGGGTTCAAGCTTGTCCGTCAGAACTTCTTTACATAGGCTTCAGATCCCCAAACTTTAAGGAACGACAATTTAGGTTTCTTCCCAAACCATAATTCATATGGTGTCGTTTCAATGGATTTAGACGGTGCCCTATTTAAAGTGAATGCGGCTGTTTCTAATGCATAACCCCAAAATGATAGTGGTAAATCTGTAAGAGACATCATAGAACGAACCATATCTAAGAGAGTTCGATTACGACGTTCAGACACACCATTATTACCGTGGTGTTCCCAAGTGTCATCTGCGAAAGTATTCCACATTTCTTCAAATGCTCGCCAAACTCTTAACTTAGATATTCACCTCCACGATCAGAACGTAGAAATTTAATCTTCTTGTTACGTTGATTCTCTACCTCACTTTGAAACTCCTTAAACTTCTCGAAAGTTTCAGACTTATGTTTCATGAAATAGATATACCCATATCTACTCAAGTCATCTGTGAAGGTAAGAACATAACGATAACCATCACATGATGCTACACTCATTGGACCACATACATCGGTATGTATGATTTCCAATAAGTCCGTAGCTCGCTCCATCATACCGTAAAATGGAGTCTTAGTCATTTTACCCATCAGACATGCTTCGCATCTTTCAAGTGATTCAAAATCAAGTGATTCAAGAAGTCCATCGGAATGGAGTTTCTTCATACGCTTCACTCCAATGTGACCAAGACGATTGCCACATATAGGTCGAGTTATCGCTGATTTCAATTGTTTAGCTTCAATGTTATTAATATGTGTATTTCTACTATCGAGATTCAATATGAATAGACCATCTATCAAAGGTGCATGTGCATAAAACATATTAATCATATAAATCGAACAACCATTATTCTCGGATTTAAACAAGTAGCAATCTCTGCAATAAACAAGATCCGATATAATGTTCATGCTCAACGCAGCACCAAATAACAATTATTTAAGTATAAAACTAATCCCGATGGTAGATGAAGAGGTAGCGTGCCGAGCGATCACATCAACCTTTGATCCGCTTCCTCGCGCGCCGTCACCTCGTTCTTCACTAGCTTCCGTTTATTCTGCAGCTCTGTTTGAGTTACAAATATGAGCAACCGAACCAGTATCAAATACCCAGGCACTACTACGAATACTAGTGAGATACACATCAATAACATGTATATCAGATATACCTTTCTTCTTGATGTTGCCGTTCTTCAAATCCGCCAAGTACTTTGGGCAATTCCGCTTCCAGTGACCTTCTCCCTTGCAGTAAAAGCACTCAGTATCAGGCTTGGGTCCAGCCTTGGTCTTCTTCGTCGGTATGGTAACTTTCTTACCACCCTTCTTGAAGTGTCCCTTCTGCTTAGACTTGCCTTTCTTGAATTTGGTGGTCTTATTGACCATCAACACTTGGTGCTCTTTCTTGATCTCCACTTCAGATTTTAACATGGCAAATAGTTACAGCAACTCTTTGTTCATGTTACGCATGTTGTAGTTCATCACAAAGTTCTTGTAACTTGGTGGTAGTGATTGGAGGATGCTGTAAACCCCCAAAGTATTAGGAATCACTATACCCAAACTTTGAAGTTTATTTGCGTGCCCAGACATCTTAAGCACATGCTCACTGACGGAGCTACCCTCTTCCATCTTGCAGTTAAAGAACTTTTCAGAAGCTTCATAACTTTCAATTGCCGCATGAGTCTCAAAAATTAATTTGAGATCCTCGACAATATCATATGGATCTGACTCTTCAAACCTTTTCTGAAGCTCCGATTCTAAACCATACAAGATAGCACACTGAACTATGGAGTATTGATTCTTAGAAGCGAGGTAAACATTCTTTACTTCATCGGTAGCATCAATTGCAGGTGGGTCACCTAGCGGTGCATCCAGACATAGGTCAAATTACCACCGTGAGGACAATCCTCAAATTGCGGAACCAATCCGAAGTTGCTTCCATTGTTTTCAACTTTTCTTTCTCTAGGAACATTAAAATTGATGGCGAGGCTGCCATTGATCTACAACATATTTGCAATAGTTTAGACTAAGTTTATGACAAATTGAGTTCAAATTAATTAATGAAATTAAACTAGGTGAACTCCACTCAAAACAACATCCCTCACATTGTTTTAGTGATCACACAGACCAAATCCACTACATCAACACCGATCATCACGAGAGTTGATATAGTTTCAATGGCGAACAATCATCATGTTCATCATATCTACTATATGATTCATGCTTTACCTTTCGGCGATCCGTGTTCACGAGGCCATGTGCGTACATGCTAGGCTCGTCAAGATCAAACCTTAGCTACCGCATAAGCAAATCTGGCTTGCTTACGTTGTATTCACCAGCGGAATCAAAGACACCCGATCATCACGTGGTGCTTGAGCGACAAGCTTTGGCAACGGTGCATACTAAGGGTGAACACTTTAGAACTTGAAATTTATGTGCATGAGGGATCATCTTATAATGCTACCGTCTACTAAGCAATACAAGATGCATAAAGGATTAACATCACATGCAATTCATAATATGTGATATGATATGGCCTTTCTTCTTTGTGCTTCCGATCTCCATCTTCAAGCGAATATGATCTCCATCATCACCGGCATAGCATCAAGGTCAATGACGCTTCTTCATGGTTGTCGTCCACCAGCTTCAACTATTACAACTATTTTGAATAGACACGCAGGTCTTAACGAAATTAAAGACAACCATTTGGCTCTGCGGTTGCCAACTTACAATAAGGAACATTGCATACATCAAATATAATCACAATCATGGCCATATCACATCATCGCACACCTGCAAAACAAAGTTAGGCGCTTCTACTTTCTTTGCATATTTTACGTGGTTTGGGGCTTTCCATAGGTGTCGTTCTAACCTACGAACAAGAACCACAACATTGATACTAGCATTGTTGATTACCGTTGTAAATTGGATCTTTACTATGCTAGGAGAGCAGGCACCGCTAAGCCACTTATGCAATACGAGTTGCATGTCAAGCGTGGAGCAAGTCTCATGAGCGATGTCATGTAAGGTTAGCCGGCCGCTTCATCCCAACATACCGCAAGATGCAAAGTACACAAAAGCAATCTACAATAAAGCATCAACGCCCACAATGACCATTGTGATCTACTCGTCTAGCAGATCTACATATAGACACGGCTCGATACCCTTTGTAGGGGTTCGTAGCATGGAAAACAAAATTTTCTACCGCATACAAACAAACAAGCCAAGATCTATCTACTAGATTGTAGCAGAGTCGATGGAATAACTCACCTCGAAGATTCCAAAGTGTTTAACGAGAGCAGATTCTCGTGGGTGATGTAGTCGTACTCTTTCCGATCTCAAGATCGCGTGACGATCCTTCGGCGCCCGCGTTCCATAGCGCTCCATGATCGGTCACACGTTTGGTACTCGACGAAGACCTTCCTCTCCTTGTTCCAAGCAGCGGAGGTTGTAGCACTCTCCTCGCGATTCCGGCGGCTGTGGCGTGGTACGGAGGTAGAGGAAATCCCATGAGGCTTCGCCTTAAGCGGGTGCAGTATGGTGGAGCTTATGAGAGAGGCTATTAGTGGTCTAGTAATTAGACACACCAATTAGAAGGCTCTAAACCAATTAGAAGGCTCTAAACCGAAATAGCTCTAAACCGGGTCTAGATCTAGGGTTTAGTTTAGAAGATAGGAACTTGTGTGTGTTGGGAGGGAGCCCGCCTCCCTTTATAGGTGGGAGGCTGGCGCCAGGGGAGGGAGTGGAGTCCCTCCCCAACTCGGCCTAGGTGGGGCGCCGGCTTGGGGAGAAGGACTCCTCCCCCAAGTCGGTTTCCACCTCCTCCTCTTTTCCCACTTCCCAAAAACTGCCGTTTGACTTTCAAACTAGCCGTTTGACTTTTTCAATTTAGGATTCAATTTAATCCTTTATTTGGGACAGCAAGAACACTTAGTACATGATGCAATCATTCCAATATGTAATGACACACTCATGTACCCTTCCCCTCCGAGTCGGACATTCGACCTTCTAGAATGTTCCCGATGAAAACACGGAACCATTCCGCCATCTCAAACGGGACTTTCCTTATATGAATCTTATTCTCCGGACCATTCCGGATCACCTCGTGATATCCCGGATCCCATCCGAGACTCCGAACAACATTCGGTCTCTTTCTCATAATACCATAACTACTCAAACAACGTCGAATCCTTAAGTGTGTCTCCCTACGGTTCGTGAATTATGCGGACATGATCGAGACACTTCTCCGAACAATAACCAATAGAGGAATCTGGAAATTCATATGGCTCCCACATATTTCTACGATTACTTTGCGATCGAATGAACCACTTACATACGATACCAATTTCCCTTTGTCTCACGATGTGTTACTTATCCGAGGTTATGATCGTCGGTATCTACGCATACCTAGTTCATCCTCGTTCTTGATAAGTACTCTTTTCTCGTTCCCGTGATATGTGATCCCTTGTGACCAAGTCACATGCTTGCAAGCTAATTGGATGACATTTCACCGAGAGGGCCCAGAGAATATCTATCCGTCATGTGGATGGACAAATCCCACTCTTGATCCATGTGTTTCAACCAATACTTTCCAAACACTCAATGCCACCTTTATAGCCACCCTGTTACGGTGTGGTGTTTGATGACATCAAAGCATCCATCCAGTAAAGGTGATATGCATGATCTCATGGTCGAAGGAATTAGGTTACTATGTATCAGAAAGCATATAGCAATTGAACTATTGAAATGACTTGATCTTTATGCTACGCTTGTCTATAGGAGTATGTCCACCATATCATTCTCCTAACGATATGATCTTGTTGTTGATAACATCTCAATGTTCATGATGGGGAAACCACAATCATCAATCAACCAACAAGCTAGTGAAGTATAGAGGCTATACTAGGGACTTCAAATTAAGTTTACAAATCACACAAGTATTAATGGTTTCCTTGTTAATACTATTATAGCATGAATGTAAACATTTATCATAAACACAAAGATATATAATAATAACTACATTTATTATTGCCTCTAGGGCATATCTCCAACAGTAAGGTGGTCTAATATATTTGAAAAATATGGTGGTAGCATTTTGAATTAACCATTTGGTGGTTGCTTCACAAAACGCCCCGTTTTTGACACTCGGAAAATGGAAAATGCATTTTATGTGCGACAAAAAGGAAAACTTCCTCCTGCATAATTGTTCGCCATCCCAAGATGAACATGTGTATACAATATGGGCACATTATCACAAACTATGTCACGATTCTGGCCATAACGTTGGTCGTTTGATCCAAAAGCCATGACACCTCGAACATGATAGGTCATTTATGTGAAGGTTTTTTGGAGATGTTCGCAATATACCAAGTTTGGTATTTTTCCTTGCAAATATGTCACATAATATGACACTACGTGAAGGTTTCACATTGTTTGGACTGTTTTTGAATTTTTCATGCCCGTTTCAAACTATGGTCAAAACGGCGGCCACGAAGGCTCATAGATAGGGGATGATCCTCGCTAAAATTGCATCGGATCTCTGAAGAAACATCATATTGTGAGTCTAAAAATGATTTTTTTAAAAAAATCATGAGCATTAGATCATGTACCTATAGTTCAAATCGGACCCACTTCCTACTGATTCGGCACGAATTTGTCTTTTTCGCCAGGGATGGACGGAAAGGTTTAAGATATCCAAATTGTGACATTGTTTATGTAAGTTGGTCTAATAGTTTAAAAAAATATGGTGGTGGCATTTTGAATTAACCATTTGGAGGTTGCTTCACAAAACGCCCCGTTTTTGGCAGTTGGAAAATGCATTTTCTGTGCGACGAAAAAGAAAACTTCCTACTACGATATTGTTCGACATCCCAATATGCACATGTGTGTACAATATGGGCACATTATCACAAACTATATCGCGATTTGGCGTTAACATTGGTCGTTTGACCCGAAAGCCATGAAACCTCGAACGTGATAGGTCATTTCTGTGAAGGTTTTTTCGAGATGTTCGCAATATACCAAATTTGGTATTTTTCCTTGCAAATATGTCACATAATATGACACCACGTGAAGGTTTTACATTGTTTGACCGTTTTTGAATTTTTCATGCCCGTTTCAAGACATAGTGATAGAGCCAGCCAATCACAATAGAGAATCACACTGTCCACGGATCACCCCAATAAAAGAGATCTCGGCCGTTCACGTGACATCCATCCAATGCTCTCGCTCCTCCCAATCCTGTTCACTTTCGAATGACCGAAAGGCCCTTGTTCCAATAGTCTTGCCCTGTAGAAGTGCTGAGGGGTATTTCCGTAACATCCTCAACCCAAACCCTAGTCCCCCCGTGCCCCTCACACATCATCCCAGACCCCGCCACCAGAACCTCCCTCTCTCGGTTGAGCATCTCCCTAAAAAAACCCTAGTCCCCCACGCCCTCGCACCTCGTCCCAAACCCCGCCGCCAACACCACCGCTCCCTCTCTCTACTCCCCACTGCCGCTTCTCCCCACCACAGAAGTCCTCTTCGCCGCCGCATACCTCTTACACCTCACCACACCAAATCCCCTTCCTACTCGAAACCCTAGCCCCTCGCTTGACAGAGGCGGCGGCCACCCTAGGAACCACGACGTCATGGCGAGCCACCACGCGGGTTAAGATCTGGCGGTGCCAAGGTAGTCTTGCTCGTCGGCGCGCGGGAATCAATGTCCGGCGCTACATCTAGCTCGCCCCATCGCGTCGCTACCATGGACGAAAGCAACCAGGATGCTATGGCCGTCGTCCGCAGTTCCTTTCGGCCGCCCAGATGCTCGCCTTTGCCTCCCTTCCTAGATGCCTCAAGTTCTGCTCATCGTCTCCTCCACAAAAGAGTAAGGACCCTCGATTCCATTTTTTCTCCTCCCTAATTGACTTGAATCTGGCTTCTTAACATGCTTGCATGGATTTGGTTTTGCTGCTCAGCTCAGTTGCGTCCCTTAGATCTAGCAGCCCTGGTCCTGAAGTAGGGCTCGTGTCATCGAGGCCGTCAAGCAGTAATCACACATGAGTCCTCCTCTGCTCCGATACACACGGGCGTAGCGCCGACAGCCGCGTCCTCTCCGCCTCATGGACGAGGCCCAGGTACATCTCTTCTGCCATTTCTCCTTTTTCTCAATAGGGTTAAATTAATTAGGGTTTGGTAGTTCTGGAAGTCTATTAGATTATATTAGATTAGATTCTGGAGGTGGAGTTTGCTACTTCTGGATAACATAAGTGGATAACTTTTGTGGCAATGGATAATTTCTACATGCTTTCAGATACAAGAATTGATGCAATGAAACTATCTTGCCATAAGATTGTATCTATTTTTATACCATCACAAATATGTAGAAGTATGGGTTTCCTTTTCTCCTTGCATGTGTCCTCATGTTACAATTTTGATACAAATGGATAGGAGCAAGCCTGAATTAATTAGCCTCATGTTACTTTGATTGGTTAAATATAAATATATGACATCACTTCTAGAACATGGTTCTTGACTTCGTGTAAAAAGGGAATACAAGCAATATGGTTGATGGTTCCTATTATTATTTCTGTTACTACTATCTAGATTTGTGATTGCAAAAAAATGTCTAATATGATTGCCAAGTTGTGCTGGCAACTAGCATTTGGTCTATCAACAGTTCCTATCAAGTTGGTGATGTACCGCCATCCTAATTTTTTCTAATTTGTATATTGCAGATACCTGCTTTCATCCATCCAAAGTTGGTGTACAAGAGCTCCAGGATGAAGAAGCGCGGATAAAAATCTACTCCCAACAACGTTTTCTAGCTCATTGGAGCTAGTTATTTGAAAACTAGTTGTATTTGAAGTTATATTTGATTGTTGAAAACCTCATATGTATTGTTTATATGTAACTTGGCTTGTTTGGTTGTTGTATATATTCTTCGGATGTTGTATGTAATATTTTTTCGTCTCGGATCTATGTGAATAAAATTATTTTTTATTACATATTTAGAAAAGTGCCGTGTGGAACCAAAAGAAACATGTGGTAACAGGAACCTATCTGATTCGTTGGATGACTTTAAAATAAGAAATTAAATAAAAAACTGACAAGTGGGACCTACTTGGTAACTTGCTGAGTTGGATTTGAAAAATAACCTGACAAATGGGACCCATAGGTTGACATTACAAGTGGGACATACTAATTGACCTGTCAAGTGGGTCTTGTCTAACTGGTGGGGCCAATTCTAAATATAAAAATAAATGTAAAAAATATTGGACAAAATAGGCACAGCCTAAGCAGATGGGCCAGGTTATTGGATTGGCCCATTTAGAAGTCAGAATTGGACCGGGCTAAATTTACTGCCACATAGGACTGCCACATAGGATTTGTTGACGTGGACAAGGAAGATTGCCCATGACCATAATTTTGGTCATAGACTCTATGACCGTCTATTTTGGTCATAGGTGTCCATGACCAATTCAAAAAAAAGGTCGTTGACTGTCTATAGTGACGCTCGCTATGTGACCTACTGCTTTTGGTCATAAAAAGATCATAGATGAATTACTATGACCTTTCTATAACCAATATTTGAGGTCACTAGTTACCACATTCCTTGTAGTGCATCCGCTGCTCCACCCGGCTAGCTGTCGGTACCCCGGCGGGCATGGGTAGCTAGAGGCGCACAGCGCCTCGGTCTCCTCGAGGGTCAGAAAGGCCTAGTAAGCAGTGTCCATTATTGTGATAGAGGAAGGTGTGGATGTGTAGAAGGCAATGGCGACCGACCTAGATATAGAGGGAAATGGTGGGAAGCGGGGGAAATGGCGGGAAAGCATGGCTTGACGGCTCTGAGAATGTGGCACCAAAATTATACACCACTTTCATTTTGGCGCAAAAAACCCTTTGTGATTTGTAATACAAACCGGGTTAAAGAATGACCAGCGTCTTGGCACAGCAAACTCCTTTAGCCCCGGTTTGTAATACAAGCTGGGTCCCGGTTTGTATTATAAACCAGGGCTAAAGGTGTGGGGGTATAAATACCTCCCCCTCCACCCCGGGTCTAGCCACGACCCAGAGCACCAATTCTCACTTCTTCTTCCCGATGATTTGCGTCGTCCGTCTGTCGCCGTAGCCCGCGCCGTGGAGAGGAGCTCGCCGCCGCCCGCGCCCGTGGTGAGGAGCTCTCGCACCATCCCGCGTCGTCGCACCGTCCCCGCGCCGCCCCTCCGTCTAGGTGAGCTCCGATTCGATACTTCGTTTAGTGTTTAATTAGTTTTGTTCAGTGTTTAATTATATTTGTTTAGTGTTTAATTTTCGTTTAGTGTTTAATTAGGTTTTGTTAGTGTTTTGTTTAGTTTAGTGTTTATTTATTGTTTAGTTTCGTTTAGGGTTTAGGTTTAGGTTAGGTTTGGTTTAGTTTTAGGGTATTTAGTTTAGTGTTTAGGGGATTTAGGTTTAGTGTTTAGGTTTAGGTTTAGTTTAGTTTATATTAGTGTTTAGTTTAGTTTAAGGTTTAGTTTAGTTTATATTAGTGTTTAGTTTAGTTTAAGGTTTAGGGGATTTAGTTTAGTGTTTAGATTTATGTTTAGTTTAGTTTAATGTTTAGGGGATTTATAGTTTAGTGTTTAGGTTTAGTTTAGTTTAATTTAGTGTTTAGGATTTAATTTAGTGTTTAGGTTTAGTTTAGTTAGCGATTGGGCCGAAGTCCACATATTGTGACCCGGTATCGGGGTTTAATTTTGTGTTTATGTTATATATGATTATTTATGTTATTATTTAGTTAAGCCGCGTCCTCGTCGTCCACTCGGCGGCAACGACGGAGTACTGGACTCTGCCGGGTCGGGGGATGTCCGAGCCTGGGCTCCACTAGGCTGGCACTGGGAGATGCTACCTGCCGGGACTCGTAGCTTGGTGAGGAATATGGGTATCATCGTCGACCCAGAGCTTTTTTGGTGGCGGTCTCGTGGTCCAGGAGTGGTGCAGAGGGAGCCGGCCCCCGAGGAGGTAGTATGTCATCGTGTCAGGGAGGAGGACGAGCACATCCGCCGATATATGGCTATTTTGGAGACCGGGTTCTCCAATTTGTGGCAGGTTCTTCTCCGGTGATGGTTCCTTATCTCTGTGTGTATACCTCCCACCGCTCAGGACCCGGTAGCCACGTCTAGTTTGATATGAGCGAGATGTATTTTATCTTATATATGTCATTGTTGCATCATCTGGATTATTCGAGATGTATTATTGTAATTTATCTTATGTTATTGTTGCATTATCTGGATTATCCGAGATGTATTATTGTAATTTATCTTATGTTATTGTTGCATTATCTAGATTATCCGAGATGTATTATTGTACTTTATTTTATGTTATTGTTGCATTATCTGGATTATTCGAGATGTATTATATTGTTTTCATTATTAGTACTTAATCTTTCTTCCGTATCCTAGTCGTCGCAATTGTAATATTCTTTTACTTAATACAAAATTGTTTTATCTACTATATTAGTTAAGCTATGGACGGTAGAGAAAATGAAGAGGATCTCCTCGACATGATAGATGAGGGTACTAGAGGTTACCACAGTGGAGATGATGGCTCCCAGTATCTAAATTTGTCTGGAGGAGACGATGGTGGAGACGATGGTGAAGACTATGGTGGACATGATGGTGGACACCATGGCGAGGTATATAAAGCCTCTAACGATCACTATATGCATTAATTGCTTCGTGTATATATATATACTGACGAATGTTTCTTCTCTTAGACCTCCGCATCGGGCTCCACTTCTTCAACTAAACGAGGCCCAGCCAAAAAGTTAGCCGTTGATGTCCGTTTCAACATTGACATTGTCTATGCGCAGGGTCAACCGTTGGAGCCAATAGAGAGCGCCAATGCCTTTGTAAATCAATGCGGAGTGATTGTTAGGGACACCTTCCCGATCACCATTCAGAAGTGGAATAAGCCAGGAAATAAAAAGGATTAAGCTAGAGCTAGTTTTGTCGATGATAGAGCCAAAGATTGTCTTTGGAATTCTCTAATGATACATTTCACCCTACCAGTCTTGTCGACAGATGAGCTCACACAGAAAATGAGGTTGAAAGTCAAGGAGTGGGCTCTTCAGAAGATGGGCACACAATTCAAAGACTAGAAGAAAAGATTATACCAAAACTATTTAAAGGAGAAAAAAGCTCATAAATTCACTGGCCCACTAGAGAAGCAGCGAGATAACGGGGCAGTATTTCTGGAATACAAGGAGTCGGAACCAGCTAAGGCAAGGACGGAAAAGAATAAGCTAAATGCTTCCAAAAAGAAATATCACCATCATATGGGCATAGGTGGCTACAGGAGTGCCGTGCCCAAGTGGGATAAAATTAAGGTCGACCTGGCGGCTAAAGGGGTCACTCCAGTTACAACTGGTTGGCCCTTGAGGTCTCGAAATTGGGTACTTGGGCATGGGGGATCATATGACCCAGAAACAGGGATTGTTGCAAACAAAGAAATTGTTGCACCCAAAGATGCACTTATTGAAGTGATGAAAGAGGTTCAATAGGGAAAGTTCGTTCCCGACAGAGAGAACGAGGAGCTAACAAAGGCCCTAGGGAGTTCTAAAAAGGCCGGACAAACACGAGGCTTTGGACCTTCTTATCCATGGGCTATTGGGTTTCCAAATGACATTGACACTTATAGAAGCCAAGCAAGAAAAAAAATCGGCGGCAAACGGAGGAGGCAGAGCGTTTGGCGAGGGTTGAAGCCATGTTGCGGCAGCATCAGGAGCAGCTTAATGAACTTAGAGAAGTCCGACAACAAGATCCTGCACTCTAGAGTATGACCGAACCATCTCAACAGAAAAGCATAATGGCTTCCAAGGAGGTCCAGGCTAATGATGCAACGATGGATGTGTACTCTATGGATGCAATCAAGGAGAAGACTAGTTGTGAGCTGCATGTGGAACTGAAGAACATATCCATGAAGGTGACGGTCGGCTTTGCTTTACCTTCTGCACCGGGAGCGACCTACCATTGCAATCCGATTCTAGATGGCTATGCTCTTGTCGATGTGGATGAAGTTCAACCGCTATGTCAGTCACTACAGCTTGACATCCCTGGAGGTGAAAGGGAGACGACACTGGGAGAAGTCACGAGTGGCTTCATTCTTTGGCAAAAGAAATACATCAAGTTTCCAGGCTCACCGCTAAGGCCACCATCTCCACCGAGAAGCAATACATCACCTCCAAGGCCATCGTCTCCTACAAGGCCACCGTCTCCTCCCAGTAGAAGTCCACCACCTCCAAGTCCACCCCTCCTTGAGATGAAGGACCACAACGCGTGTCCATCTCGATCTACGGCGCCTCAGCCGCCTTCACCCACTAAGAGCCAAAAGTGGAAGATAACCACTGCTTCGTCGAGGAATAGCCGAAAATGAAAGTTGTCGCCCCTCCCAAAAGTACCGTCGGTCCCTCCCAAGAGGCCTTACGACATGACTCCTGAGGAAAACAAGGCGGTCCCAGATGCCGAAAAAAGGGCATTTTTTGCAAAGAAACAACCTGAGCCAGGTCGAAGTAGATCCGAAAGTCAAGGAGCACTTTAAGAAATTTCTGAAGCACCCATCCCAAGATCAGATAAATGCGCCAGATGACTATCCACGTTGTCTTGTGAAGGCAGTGAAACCGAAGAGAACAAGTGGTAGAGGAAGCATTAGAAAAGACGTTCCCCAGTTCGGAGAACAAGAAAAACAATCGATCCCCTCGCTCCAGGTGTTACCCGAACCTCAACTATATGGGGGAGAACCTATGGATATGGAAACAACTATGGCATTGGCCGAGCAATGTAATATGTCTCTTGATGACATACTTGGTAGTATTGGTCCCCCCGGCTCCTATAGAATGACAATATATCTACGTGCAGCCTTTGGTCAGTTCTGAGACGCTCCGAGATCTTCCAACAAAAATGCGAAAATTGCATGCATGGTATAGTAAAGCCACAGAAGAAGAGCAACTATATATCATAGTGAAAGTTAGAGAGGAGCATTACTATATTAAAGACGAGGTCTATATGGAACTTTCGGAACTCTTTCAGTTATTCAATCAAAAGGACCTCGACAAATCTATCCTCAGTTGCTATTGTCTATAAATGATTAGTTTATTTATGTAATTAATAAGTATCTAGATCACCTCGTTCAATTCATTGCCGGCAATTATTCTCACTATATTCTTGTGTACGCTATGATGCAGAATAAAGATACTCGAATGTAAAAAAGGGATAATCCAAGGATTTGGGTTCATTGACCCAAATCGAGTTAATGGAGCTATGGTAAAGGCGAAGCCCGTGGACACGGAGCATAACTTGCTCCAATTTTTCAAAAAGCAACATTACTGTAAGGAAATATTATTTTCTTACCACTTCAGGTGAGTGTTTCTGTCTTGTATACATTAACTTTTGCTTACTCGATGTTAAGTGTAAATGATGGGTTACTGGCGTATATAAAGCTTGCGCAACTTCCACTGGATTCTTCTAAGCATTTCCGTTGACTTGGAAAGAGTTCATATATACGACTCATCCAAAGTGGACATGGAAGAGTACCGCAGCATGATCGAAATGCTCAATATGTAATAGCAATCATTATCGCACTATACCAATCTCTTTCATTCAATTTCAGAGATATCAAGTAATTATTAATGCATTTATTCATGTTTCTTTGTCGAGCAGTGTTTGGACAAATTCAAGATTGCGATCCACGGTCAATGGCGTGAGGAGTTGATTTATAAACTGATGCCAGTAAGTAGTACGAGCTAGCTCCGTGCATCTCTTTAATTCTAGTTTCAATACAATTATCATGCATGCTTAATTATTTTTGATTGAATTTTATTATCGTAAAGTGCGCGAGGCAGTCAAAGGGGACTAATTTATGTGGATACTATGTTTGCGAGTTCATTCGCACTTGCACTAGTGAGCAAAAGTTGAAATTTGTTCAAGTACGTAAACAATTTATTTGTATTATCATAATTTGTGTTGAGTTACATTCATATTTTTATGAATAAATATATATTCATATTATTTCCTTCTTTTTAGTTGGAAGCGATGCGAGAACAGCTCCTATCACAGGACCGCCTACTAGCAATTCAAGAGGAATTGGCGGGATTTCTGGTTGACGAGGTCATAGACCCATGCGGAGAATACAATATAGATAAACCTTAAAGCATCCATGTAATGCATCTCCATGTAATCAAATAGACGGGCTCTGGATCCGGTTGGGACTCGTATACCAAATTATATATAGATGTATGTATATGCTCGTATAAGAGAAATTATATTATATATGCATCTACTATGTAGTAGCTTCGTGTATGTATATACGAAAAATAATTAAACATAAAACACAAAATAAAAAGAAAACACAAAACCCTAAAATTCATCTCCTGTCGCGGCAGCCAAATGGCCCAAAACGCTGCCGCGGCGGGGAACCTTTAGTCCTGGTTCAACGCACAGCGCGGGGCCACGTGGTGGACCTCTAGTCCCGGTTCATAACAGATTCGGGACTAAAGATCTGACCTTTAGTCCTGACCTCTCAGTCCCGGATTGAAATCCGGGATTAAAGGTTCTTACGAACCGGGACTAAAGGTGCGTTTTCTACTTAGTGCGTCAATTTGAATATTTTTAGAAACTTGTTTGAATTTGGATCTAGTGAGATTATTTTGCAACCAAATGGTCACTAGGAATTGAAACCACGGTCAAACATTACTTAAACAGTTTAAATGAATTCAAAATGAAGGTTTGACCCTAGTCAAACTTGAATTCAAATTCAAATCCCACAAATACATACATATTTACACTTAGATCACAAGTATTGGAATATAAACATTCCATTAGAATCCAACAATCACACAAACTTTAAATAATAGAGATTCAAATCATAAGAACAAATACTTGAGTGTAATCACGCCTTGCTTAGCTTAGCTTGTATGCCATACGGCGAGCAGTGAGCTGGCCACCGTCAAGGACGCGCTCGCTGACCAGTCGCGAACCAACGGCGGCGGCGGCGGCGCCATCCTGCGACGACTTCCACATCGGAATACCATGTGCAATCCAGGCAGGCACGCACCGCAACCGCGAGCGCGGGCGTGGCGACACGATCGATCCACATCCACCCACACCTATAAAAAAACATGGCACTCCCACGCCTTCTCCGCACCAATTGACCACTGCACTCCCATCAAATCGCTATAGCAAGATCACAATGCAGCGGGCTACCGTCGGCCTCCTCGCGCTCTGCTGTATCCTCGTCGGCCACGGTGGCGTCCACGCGCAGCCGTTCGACTACCCTACGGCGAGCGCGCCGGCGACCTGGGCAAACACGGACGCGGCCCTGCCGCACCACGTCGTCTACGCCGACGGCTCCGTGGCGCGCGCCGCGCTGCTGCGCCTCAACCCCGCCGGCTTCGGGCCCTCCTTCGCCTTCGGTTTCTTCTGCACCAACCATCCCCGCACCGCGACCACACCCTGCTCCGATTTCCTACTCGGCATCGCAGTCGTGTACTGTAACAGCGGCGCGCTCATGACCTCCGTCACCTCCGGCATCCCGCAGGTGGTCTGGTCCGCCAACCGTGCAAGCATCGTCGGCGCGGGTGCCGTGGCGGAGCTTACCGCGGAGGGCGATCTGGTGCTCAGGTCGACGCCCGGCGGCAAGGTGGTGTGGTCGTCCGGCACCAAGGGCCGGTCCGTCGCCGGGGCGCGCATCGGCAGCGTCGGCAACCTCGTGCTGTTCGACGGGACGAACAGCACCGTCTGGCAGTCGTTCGACCACCCCACGGACGCGCTACTCATCGGGCAGTCGCTTCGGCACGGTGCACGGCTCACCGCCAACACTTCAACCTCGGACTGGCGTGACGGCCGGATCTACCTCGCGGTCGAAGACGACGCCCTCAGCGCCTACGTCGACGCTAAGCCGCCGCAGCGCTACTACCAGCTTCGGCAGCAAGGCCGCCAACGCCTACGCAACGTACACCAACGGCAGCCTCGCGGTGTTCGCCCAGCCCGGCGAGGCGACGCCACTGACAAACATCCAGCTGCCCACCGTGGGCGCCGGCACGGTGCAGTACATGCGGCTGGAGCACGACGGCCACCTCCGGCTCTACGAGTGGCTCTCCAACGCAGCAGGCTGGGCGCCGGTGTTCGACGTGGTGCGCCTCTTCCCTGACAGCAGCTGCTCCTACCCAACAGTCTGCGGCGCGTACGGCGTGTGCACGGACGACACGCAGTGCAGCTGCCCCGACGCGGCCAACTTCCGGCCGGTGGACTTCCGGCGGCCCAACCGCGGCTGCGTCCCAACAGCAACGCCGGCGACGTGGTGTGCATCCTCAAGGCGGCAGGGCGTGCAGCAGCACCGGCTGGTGTCGCTGCCGGGCACCGGGTACTTCAACGACCACGGCACGAGCATGCGCGCCCTGGAGAGGGTGAGCGAGGAGGCGTGCAAGGAGGCGTGCCTGGACGACTGCGCGTGCGCGGCGGCGCAGTTCTACTACGGCCCCGACGCCGGCGACGGGTTCTGCTATCTGCAGTCGGAGGTCCTGTCGATGCAGACGCTGCAGCCCGAGGTGGTGCACTACAACTCCACCATGCACATCAAGGTGCAGGCCAAGTAGAGGCCACGCACGTCCTGACTGACTCTTAAACAGTGATTGTAAATCAAGGCAAGGAAATGTCCTTGAAGAATGACATGAATAAAGTTCAGAGATATATGTACACATTCAAACATTGGCCGTGAAAAAGTGACATGAATCTGTTCTCCAATCTCTCTGCTACTACCCATAAGTCAAAGAGGCCCTTAATGGTTTTAGGACCCTCTTCATTTTTAGCATCAGCATGACTCTTAAACAGTGATTATAAATCAAGGCAAGGAAATGTCTTTGAAGAATGACATGAATAAAGTTCAGAGATATATGTCAAATTCCAATATTGGCAGTGAAAAAAATGACATGAATAAAGTTCTGGCATATATGTACACATTTAAACATTGGCCGTGAAAAAATGACATGAATCTGTTCTCTAATCTCTCTGTTAGGAGTCAGCGAACACCTCATAACACAAATTCAATTCTACATTCTTCCTATTTCTGACTTTTGCAAACCCATAAATCAAAGAGGCCCTTAATGGTTTTAGGGCCTGGTTTATCCTCTTCATTTTTAGCATGAGCAGGATGCGGAGTCGGAGCACCACGGTGTCATCCAGCAGCAGGATGAAAGATCTGGCTTTCGCAAATTCCGCAACCGTGAACAGGTGCTGTTTCAAGATCAGCTGTAGAAATGAAGCCAGAGTCAATAGTGCTGCAAACAAAGTGTTTGATCAAGGATCAGCCTACGAATTTAACCTTTACGGTACAAACATATCTAAACATAGTACTAGTAGTAGAGAGATAATGTGAACTGTACATGTACACAAGATCTATGGATGAATCAACAATCAGAACTCATGTTAACAAGTCTTGGCCTCCTTGCACATCTGCATTGCTGGGCAGCAACGAAAGAACAAAGGAAAATAACAGCGGATAATAAATTTTTAAACAGAGGAAGAACTCCTGTAAACCAACACACCTGGGTCCATCTTGATGCAGGAGACGCATGAAAACCCCTTGTGATTCAAATCGTATTTGGGAACAAGCTCGACACATGTGGCGCCCCTTTGAGCCTAGCAAGGAAGTTGACATGCATCCAGGGGCCGTTGAAGTAGAAGCAGTTGCTGTCCACTGCTTTGACCAGCTCATGCTCATCCTGGTAACAGAAGTTGGTATTCAGGTGGCTGATGTCTGAAGTAGGACTCTGTATATATGTGTGTAAAATTTTAATGAGAACAAACCTCATGTAGCTGGTTGCAGTGTTCTAGGGCAGCTTCTACGGTGCCATCTTCGCGTGCAGGGGTCTGCGACGATGTGTCGTACGTAACCTGCTTCCTGCAAAGGAAGAGCAGAGACAATACAACAATTATATGCATTATATGCAGACTTAGACTAAACTCAAAACACAGAGAGAGAGGTGCCTGGCATTTGCTAGGTGATACTTTTGACAGAAACCTGAACTATTTAAGTCTAGAAGATAGTAACTGCAACTTTCCTATTAACTGTCAGAGTAGCAGTATTATACTCCCTATAAGTTAGAAGCCATAATTAATTGTTTCCATAAGAAGCAAGGTTTTGCTCCAATTTGACTTGTGGATTTGAAGATGACTTAGAAGTGAGATCATACTTGACGTCCTAATCTAGAAAAAAAAACAAGGTCGATGCCTTCCAGCAGTGCACGGCATTGTGAAGCAGAACATGTAGAAACAGTTCAGTTAAGAAAAATGCAGAAACAGTTCAGTTAAATAAAATGCAGAAACAGTTAACCTCAATGAAGTGTCAGTCCTACTGATTTTTTTTAGATGAAAGGGTTTCCCCCCGATTTCATTAACAGAAACCACAGACTACAAAAGATTCTAGTCTCAACACCACCAGAGAAAGCCTGCCTAGCCGCAGCTATACAGGGAAGGAGGAAGTAACAGGAGAGCAAAGGTTCTCAAGAAAAACCTCCCCAGAGGAAGAAAGAGGGATAGACTAAAACAGGTCCAAAATGGATTACAGAAGTCTGATTGACGAAGTTAACACATCAGGCATTTAGTCCAGGGTCTCCATCTTCCTTTTGCTGCAAACACCTCGTCACCGATTCTTCCCAGCAGTCTTGCGCCCAGTTGCAGCTCCGTTTTTGCGTTTTCCTTCACCTGCAAGTTACACCAATAGTCAATCCAGTAAACAATCTTGTGAATCATCTCGTTTGGTTCACTCGGCCACTTTTGGGCGAAATAGGCAGCATTTCTAGTCTTCCAAATAGCCCAGAGAACCGCTGCTATTCCAACCATTAGTAGATTTTTCTTTTTCTTACGAAATCTCCCCAGCCATTCCACTAGGCAATTGTCAATACTGGTGAATTGGAATTTGAGGCCAGTGGTACAGCTGACAATACACCAAATGTATCTAGCTACAGGACATTCAAAGAAAAGGTGATTAATTGTTTCATCTTTCCCACAAAATAGGCAGTTTTTTCACAACGACCTCCCCTGTTAATCAAAACATCTCTGGTAAGAATGCTTTTTTTCACTACCAGCCATATGAAAGTTTTAACTCACAGAGGAATTTTAACTTTCCATAAAAAAAACTATAAGGAACCTTCCCACAGTTTTGCATTGCAAGATAAAAAGATTTAACACTAAAATCTCCCGATTTTGACAGAGTCCATATCAGTCTGTCTTGTTGATTTTCATTTAAGGAGGCGGTTCTCCATAGATCCTTAAGAGCTTCCAATATTTAAGTTTCTCACCTAATAGGCGACGCCTAAAAGTGAGTGTCTCAATCCCCATAACTTTAACCTCTCGGACAGTGATGTATTGATTTTGAGAAATGAGGTACAACCTAGGAAACAATGAGGCTAGAGATTCATTTCGTAGCCAAACATCTTCCCAGAAATTTGTTTGTCCCCCATCCCCTACATTTATCCTACAACAAGGCCAAAATAATTTTTTCACATCCATCAGACCTTGCCAAAAGTGGGAATCTCCTGGCTTGGCAGAAGCTTGACCCAGAGTACACTTTTTCAGGTATTTGGCTTTGAGAAAGTCGTGCCATGGGTCTTTGTCATTGAACAGTTTCCACAACCATTTTGATAGGAGGGAAATTTTCATGATCTCCATGTCCAAAATTCCCAAACCCCCTTGATCTTTTGGCATGCACACAGTCGACCATTCAACTAAGTGATATTTCTTCTTAGTCCTGTTACCACCCCAATGAAAACGACTTTTCATCATATCTGTTTTATGTTTGATGCCAGGAGGAATCCTATAAAAGGAGAGCATGTAAAGAAGTATACTAGATAGGGAGGAGTTGATGAGAGTGGATCTACCACTAATCACTAGATTTTTCCCTTGCCAGTATCCAAACTTATTCTCATGCTTCTCTATTATAGTGTTCTAGTCTGCTAACTTAAGTCTTTTTTTATCAATGGGAATGCCCAAATATTTCATAGGAAGTTCACCTGACTTATAAGTGAAAATCTCCTCAAAATTCTTGCATCTATTTTTTGTCTCTCCTAAGCAATAAACCTCACTTTTGTGAAAATTTATCCTCAGCCTAGATAAATGTTCAAAGAGACACAAAATGAATTTTAAGTTTCTTGCCTGGGTCAGATCATCTTCCAGGAGGAAAATAGTGTCATCTGCATACTAACTGCAGACTTGACACTCCTTTTCCTACAATGTTAGAAGCCAAACATTTTAACAACCCCCCCTGAATAGCCCTTTCAATTAATATTGCAAGAGCATTAGCAATTAAATCAAAAAGCAGTGGGACAGGGGGTCGCCCTATCTCAACCCTTGATGGGTGCAGAAATAGGGTCCTATTTCATCAACCCAGATGGCCACTTTTCCTCCCCTCACAGATTTCATTATCAGATCATTCCAACTTGCTGAAAAACCTTTCATTTCAAGAATCTGTAAAAGAAATGCCCATTTGACTTTGTCAAAAGCTTTCTCAAAGTCGATTTTTAATAGAACCCCTAAACTTTTCCTAGTATGAAAGTGGTTTAGAGTTTCATGCATAACAACCACTCCTTCCAGAATATATCTACCCTTTAGGATAGCTGTTTGTGACATTCTAATAACTTTCCAAATCACCTTCACAAGTTTGTTGACAAGGACTTTGGTAAAGATTTTAAAAATCACATATAAGAGACAAATTGGCCTATATTTTTAGATGCAATCAGCATCCTTTCCCTTTGGGATAAGGGTCACTACCCCATAATTAAAACGACTAATATCAAAATTTTCCCTCTTGGAATTTTTCAAAAAGAATCCTGATATCATTTCTCACAAGATCCCAATTTTTTGATAGAACTCAGCATTAAATCCATCAGGACCAGCTGCTTTATTAGCTTCCATATCAAAAATAGCTTCCTTAATCTCTTCCAAGGTGATTTTCTTTTGAAGGTAAGCTTGATCATCCTCTGAAATTCTAGCAATGCCACTTGGATCCAAAGACATATGTGAAATGTCTGAGTTTCCAAATAGATTTTTTGTAGAATTTAGTAATGTAAGCAGTCAAATTTTCCTGACCTTCAATGATCCCCTCACTCTTGATAAGCTTATTAATGATTTTTTCCTTCTTCTTCCATAAGGTTTTTGATGATAATATTTAGAATTTATGTCACCTTCTTTCAGTTCAATTTCTTTTGCTCTTTGAATCCATTTAAGTTCCTCCTCTCTATTTAACATTCTTAGTTGTTGCTAATATTCTTTCTGCATTGCCCTGTCAGGAGCAGAAAGGCCATACATCTCTCCTAGAATATCCAGTCTATCAATCTCCTCATTAATAATATTCTTTTTTCCTATGCTCTCCTTCTATATTCATGTTCCAGCCTCTAAGCACTTTTCTAAGGTGCCTCATCCGATTCTGCCAAATGTCTGCCACATTTTCCCCTTTAAATTTTTTCCCCATTCATTTTTTACTAAGTTATCCATATCTAGCCTAAGGAACCAGCAGTTTTCAAATATAAAAGTAGCTAGTGATTTAGGTTTTTCCCCAGTTTAAGCAAAAGAGGGGTACGATCTAACAACTCTCGATTTAAAGCAGTAACAGTGACTAAAAGATATTTATCCTCTCAAGAAGGGGATACTAGAAACCTATCCAACAGTTTATAAGTGGGATTCTCATGATTGTTTGACTACGTATATCTTCTCCCACTAGAGGGATTTACATTAATTCACCTTGAGCAATAATTGAATTAAACAGCATGCTCCATTTATTAAAACCACTAGGTTTGTTTTTATCACTTTCCTTCCTGGTCAAATTAAAGTCACAAGCAATCATCACAGGTAGCAGCTTTGACTTGTTGATGACTTGTGCCAATTCAATCAAGAAAGCTACTTTGCCCGCTTTTGCTGTGCATCTCCATAGACAAAAATTAAATTCCAGACAAAATCATCAAGCTTGCTACTCAATTTAACTCTGATAAAATAATGACCTATTTCTTTTTCTAAAATGTTGAAAGTATTATTATTAATGCCAACCAGAATACCTCTAGACCTCCCTCTAGCAGGGCTGCTGATCCAATTAAAGTGAGGTTCCCCCAAAGTGAATCCAGGATTGACTGTGGGTAATCTTGCAAAATTGTTTCTTGAAGCCCAATAAAATCTAGAGAAGAGGAGCAAGCAGTCTCTCTGACAAAATCCCTAATACCTCTACTATTCTAGGAAAGACTAGCTAACATTTTCTTTTAGTTTTTTTCCTCCTTAACATAGTCTTCATGGGAGATTTAACAAAGAAAACTTCAGGTGAAGATTTCCTCAAGAAATCCCCAACCAGAGCATGCAGGCTTGATGGAATATTATCTAAGGATAGTCCATCATCCTTAGGATCAGAAGATGTCAAAGACAGAGTTCCTGCATAATTGTGTCTACTACAGCAGGTTGTAATATTATATCCTCAACATCCACATTGCTACCCTGAATTTTACTACTCTCATGATACAGATTCACTCTAGCTTGTTCCTGAGCTCTAATAATGTTGAAATTGTTCTCTACCATGTCTAGAGTAATCCCCAGATCAACCCCAACAACAGAAGCTATGTCTACTAAAGTGCAGTTATCTGAATCAAGAATAGTGGGTAGCTTTGAAGTACCTTCTTTGTTCTCTAGATTCTTGGTAGCAACCAGAATTTTAGATCTATCCATCATAGGGATGTCTTCTGTGTGATTCAAAGCAATTTTGTCACTAAATCTTTGAGTGCCCTCCTCTCCCAGTTCATCTTGGCTCTCTCTTGCATTTTCATCCCCAAGTGTTATCCCCAGTTTGGTACCAAGACTTGTTTGTGACAAGATCTCATCCTCCTCCTCTTCTTCTTCTAGAAGTTGAACCCTGCCTTATGCATCCTCTTTACCAACATCACCTCTTTCATTTTCTCCTTTTTTTCTTGCAGATGCCTGCCAGGAAGAGTTGAATTTTTTGCTACCAAAAACTTCCTTGACAGGCTCCTTTAGTTTCATCATAGCAGCATCTATTTCATTCTGATCTCTGATTTGCTTTTCCCTAAGCTCCAAAGCTTTCCTTGTACTATCACTTGCAGAGATGTGTATTTCTCTAGCATCTGCCACCTTTCCTTCACTTCTCTGCTTTTTTGCTTCTTTGTCCTCAGCTGCGTTCATTTCATTATCATCCAGATTCTCCAAAAGCTGCAACATTTCCTCATCTCTAGTTCATCCTTCCTCAACCACTTCCTCTAACTTGAATCTGACATAGTAGAATAACAGATCAGGTGTTGTTACTTTTGTTCTTTCAGGTATCAACATGTGATCGAAAACTCCCACTTTGATTCTCGCTCTGTCCGATTCCTTTACAGATTTCATGTCAACTTCCAAAACTTGTCCAATTGTTGACCCTGCCGGACAGATGCCTTGGAAATTCATCATATTCCTTGGGATTCCTCTAGCTTGCATCTAAACAGCAGTCAGTTTCCCAGCAGCAAGCATTTCATCATCCCATGGTGAGACATTGACCATAAGCTTTGCACCCCTAGTGGAACACAGTCATACATGGCCACTTCACTGATCTTTGCCATCGATGGAAAGTGCACCAGGAACATGTAAACAACAATTTTGTCCACCTTCCAGTCCCATTTCTAGGGACAAGCAGAACTTCAATCTATCCTCAAAAAGATTTGGAATTGAGCCTTCTTGTATTTTCACCAAAGAAATAGCATCAGCCTTATCTGCCTTGGCTGATTCTTTGACATGATCAACCACAAAGCCTCCTAGGCCCAGAGCACCAAAACCAACAAACGAAGCAATAGGTTTTTTTCTGTTCTAGCCAAGTATAGTTTTTTGAAAGATGCAAATTCTTTGAGCAGTAAACACATTCAATCTCAGCAGTGCAGCTCTTTGTCGCATGTCCTTTCTCTCTACACCTCATACATAGGACATTGGGAGATTCAGCAGCAGAAGCACTCACCGAGCCTAACGCAGAGGAAGCAGTTGCTCCTACAGCTTGAGCCTGAACCTGCAGAATTTGTTGTGCTCCTCCTTGTCCCTGTTGCTCCGGCTGCGGCTGCGGGGGCTGCTGATTCCTGCACACGTACTGCGGCTGCGGGATCTCCTGGCGAATTGGCAGTGGTGGAGGCAGCCGCTGATGGTGTTGGTAGTGATTGAAATTTGGGTTGAATCGGGTTGTAGCTGAATCCCCCTCTCCAATTCCCCCTTCCATTTGCGCCAAAACGCTCCCCATCTCCGAACTCTCCTCCTCCAAAGGATCCCCAGTCACCTTTTTCCTCGGCTCCCAGAGGTGGCAGAACAGGTTCTCGAGGTGAGATATCTGCATGAGATTTCCTTGCATCTGGAAGGAAACCCTAGCAAAATCTCCCACCCCCACTATACCAACACTTAGAGGGGCCGTGGTTTTTTGGTGGCAAAGAGGCCCATGGCGGCCCAGAGTCCAAATGGAAACAAAAAGCCCGCCGAAATTGTGACGTCATCCCTTGTTTCTCTCTGAGGTCTCACTGGAGAACAGGAAGGGAAAGCGCTGTCAGCAGACCATCACTAGCCCAACAAGCTTCTCCTCTAACCCGCCTCGAGACCTCAGGTTCTGAATCAGGAGATTACCGATCCTAACTGCTCTACCACCAATAATTCTGAACCAATCAGCATCATCTAAAACATCGTCTGAAACCTCCGAAACATCATCAGAGAGCAGAGGCGCTGTGGAACGGTGGCGCTCTGGCGAAATCTGCACATACCTGAGTCGGGGTAGATCAGGGGTGGCTGGCCGCTCTTCATGCAACACAGATGCCTTGCTCCTCCTCAACCTCTCCTCAAGGATCGCAAATTGATCTCCCTTCCCTCTGCGATTCCGACGAGCTCCGCGAAGATCGCGGGCTGATCGGAGAGCGTCTATGAACATCGTGGGAGTAGGAGTAGTAGCCATGGCCCTCTCATCCTCCATCAGAGAGTACTCCTCATCATCGATCTCTCGGAGCGCCCAGAATTGCCCTCCCATGCTCTCGCAGCTCTCGCTCTCGGGCCCTCTCATCCTCTCCCCTAGCAAGTAGGATATCTCACATGGGATGGCGGCTAGCTAGTTATTAATGCATCGTTAGTAACTACTGATGTGCATCCGAATTCCTGAAATTAGGGAACAAAAAAATGTAGGGCAGGGCAAGGGCAAGGCAGGGGCTAGAGAGCGAGTTTGCCGCTCACAGTTTCGAGTACGCCGGTGGCCTAGGTTTCTCGTTGTCGGGGACGAAGACCTTGCGACTGCGGAGGTTGTAGGCTAGGCTCAGGTGCATGGTTTCCATGGTGAGCGTCGGCGTCGACTGCATCGAGACCGGAGGCTGCGAAGCAGCACGTGCCTCCTCACGCTCGCGCTTGGACCTGTGCACCGCCTCGGGGTCGGCCCGTGCGGCACGCCTGGGTGACTGCCGCCGCTTGCCGCGAACACCGGCCATCTCTGGTTCCTCCGGCGAAAGGGAATGCGGGGGAGAGGCTTTGCGTGAAGGGAAATGATACACATCCTCCTTTCATCCCCCAGGTCCTCGTCGCTCGCCCCTGGAGTCTCGACGCACGCGCACGCACGCGGTGGGTCCAGCCACGTTCTCCCCTACCTTTTCCTCTTCCTCCCATAAACGCATCGGGAGCCCCATGGATTTCTCGCCTCCAGCCACGCGCCGCCGCTCACTCCTCTGCCCCTATTTCTCTCATCCTCCCAGCCGACCGATTCCCCTTCTCTTTATCATCTTCGCCACCGCCGCTTGCCCGACACATCTTTTTTCAGCTGCAGCTGCCGCCCCGGCCTTCCTCACCGCCTCCTACAACTCGCCGGAGTTGCCGCCTCCCTGCAACTCGCCGGAGTCGAGGGCTACGCCTGCGCATCCCGAGCCGGCTCCAAGGTCGCCCATGAGCGCGAGAGGACAATCTCGCCGAACTCCACACTGCCGCTCCACTTGCCACCTCCTTATCCCGCGCGCACCGGATGTACTCTGTACCACATACACGCACACGGCAGCTTGCTCAACATGGCCATTTGTCTACCATGGCGTCCAGAGTTGCTACCTGCGGCGACCTCCGTTGCTACCTGCGGAGGCCGACGTTGCTCCCGCGGCGTTTGGTGTTGCTACATGCGCCGACCGACCCGGTTCGCGTTTGATTTCGTAATCGGTTTTGTTCCTTTTTTTTTTGGTTGGAAAAGGAAAGCCAGCCCGTTTGGGCCCGGATAACGTCTGATAAAGCCCATAGTAACCCATGGATTTGGGCTGGAGGCCCATAACTCGGGAAGGACCGCCGTACAGGTAGGTGTCTCGCTCCCTGCTAAAAAAAAACAAAGGTAGGTGTCTCGCTCCCATCGGCTCCGCTGGTCCCATCGCTCTCTGTACTCCCGCCCGGCGGCTCGTTCGCCCTCGTCTTCTCCCCCTGCTCCGGGCGGCCGGCGGCTCTTCCCTCCCATTCCCCAGCCCTCGTCCTCAGCCTCGCCCAACCTGCGGCGGAAAGGGATCGCCGGCCACACCCCCGCGCCTAGGAAACCAAAGCACCCTTTCTCCTGGCCGGTGGCCCGAGGGCGCTCCCTCCCCTTCCCTGGCGAGGCTGCTTC
This sequence comes from Avena insularis, assembly GCA_023614405.1. NCBI lineage: Eukaryota > Viridiplantae > Streptophyta > Magnoliopsida > Poales > Poaceae > Avena > Avena insularis. The sequence goes on along the minus strand of CM042691.1, from coordinate 451,398,757 downwards.
GGACGACGGCCTGCCCGCTCGCAGGCAAGTCAAACCGCCTTCCGGAATAGGTGATCTACTTACTCATGCTTAATTTTAATTTTCTACTTGACTTTTGTGGAAGCGGAAACACACGACAACGAGAACCAAAATCACTTGCATTGTCCAATCAGTCAGTCCACTCCAAGGATAGTGCAACAGCATACCGAGCTTGAATGACGAATATATGACAGGCTTGGATGAAGCAATTATTTTTTTAATCGGGTGTTAGCTTTCAATACTCATCCACTATGGTATAGATTGTTTTCGCATGTTTTCTCTAGTTTGTTACGTTGTTGAGTTTCTGGTTCAGATTCCAATTCACGCTCCTGTGTGGGTGGGTGGTGTCTGCGTTCTGAAACTGAAAAGAGAAACATTATATGTAGAATTTCGGGCATTTATTTGTTGCAATCTGCTTGTCATGTTGTGCTCATATTTGGTAAAATTATGGTATAGCTTCTCAGAACAGGAACTTTGGAATAAGTTCATCATTGTTTTGTAAATTGGAACCCCTAGGCATATCGGTATATTGAATTGTACTACTTGTGTGTTTCGTTTTGATCAAGGCCATCGGGATATCCTTCAGTAGCGACTCCCTACTTGTTCATTATGGCATAATTCTAATTTTTTCTTTTATCTTGTCCTACAGAACATGTGATAGCTAAATATAGGTCGCATCAAATTTTTAAGACAGTTCAAAGAGAACTCCAAGTTTTAAGACATTTCTCCTTGCATTTTCAGACTTCGACTCTAACAATGTGTTATTTCAGACATTAAGACACTGTTTTACACTCTTTTTGCAGCCCAGTGTTGATGTTTTAGAACAAATTGCATTTTCTCACTGGAATTTACAATGCGCTGTCAAAGGGGGTAGTGGACAATGGCAATCCGTCTACTGTCACGTCAAAATCTGAGAAAGTTGGCCACTTCGTTCACTCTCCTTAATCCATCCCAAAAGACGCTACTTTCACCTTCCCTTCCGGCTCTCAGGTAGCGAAACCGTTTGGTTGTTCTTATGTCTTTCAATCCTCAGTACCATGCATACACATATATACATGAGTAGCAATACCACATGGCCAGGACATATACCTAATTTCTTGAACATGCAATGGCAGAATTTATCTGTTGCAGCTGATTTATACAACTAAAATGTAGCTTAATTCTAGCAATTCTGTAAGAAGTTTGAATGCCATCATCTATATAAAACTGTTTCTGCGAGTTATGCGATATTTATCATCGAGTCATGTGTTGCCTACTTGGGGACTCAGGTTATTGTATGAAGTCTATAGCAAGGATATAGGACATCATATTCAAATTGAGTATCCTATTTCTTCCACGATAGGTGGAATTTATTTAATTTTCTTTTCTTTCCGTTCTACTTATTGCAGAACCGATGTTGTTTCCCCTGGAAAATGCTTGAGTCCCTTTTACCCGTTTGTGAATTCACCGGGTGTTAGATGGGCCAGCTATGAGTCAGTGAATCTTGTTTTGTCTGACGATGGGAAACCAAAGTTTGAGATTGAAGAGGTGGAGCCCTCCAAGAAAGGAAGGTATCTGACAAAGAGGCGTTTGAAGCTCCAGAGGAAGCGGGAAAAGAAGAAGAGGAAGGAGGCCAATAAAAATGATCCACGGCGTATCAGACCCAAGGGGAAAAAAATAAAACAGAAATTTCCTACGGCTGAAGCTCGGCTTAAATACAAGATCGAGAAGGTATCAGCAAGCTACCCTTGTTTTCTCTTTTGCCTATTTGGTTTGCTTGTTTACTTCTTTTCTGAAGTATTTGACAAGTGCACTACGGATTTTCCTTCAAAAACTAGTTGCTTACTTCTTATCTTTATTATGAATTGCAACTCAGTACTTGAATCATCACTCTAGTTTCATTCCATGAGCATTCTGCTCTCTAACATGACTTTATTGGTAGCTGTTTTTATCATAATGTAGATGGTTCATTTGTACCTATGATTGGCTATTTCATATTACTAGGAAAAATGCCTGTGCATTGCTCCGGATTCTAAAATAAATCAAAATGTGCTCATGAATACGAGAAACAACTTACTATAGTTTGTACCAATCGAACATCTTTTGTTCAACCTGATTTTAGTTGCATACATGTGTTGGGTTTCACCCCATGTCATTAACCATTCAATCATACCAACATTTCAATCTTCTTTGTTTGCATCATGGATATCCAAAAGTACGAAACATCAGGAAGATATGCAATTTGCTCTGTCGACAGCTGTGTAATCCATATTGTGAATCATTTCTCCTAAAATTCTTTAGCTAATAACAGTCCTATAAAATGATCCAGATAATTTACATGTACATCAAGTCAACAGGTTCCGGCAATCTCAACGGAATACTAAGTAACATGTGGCCTATCTTTCCCAATTTCATTTTGAGCAACCCACAAGCATGAATGATTTCACTCCTCACGTATCTAGACGATTCGAGAGTTCAAAAACTGGAGTTGAGCATGTTACCGAGCTGATAATAAGGAGTTTCAGAGCTCGTTCATGTGAACATTTATCCAGTTTGTTACCCCAGATGAGAACATTGTAAGATATTATAATGGCCCGCATCCTTCAGCCTCCATCCAATTCCACATGCCAAGCGCGTCATGTACTTTTCCGTCATCACAGAACTGGCACAAGCCATTCTCAGGTCCCGGGCCTTGCAGAACGTGTGAACTATGCTTGTGTAGGGGAAGGTATCTGGCTGCAATCCTCTGTACGCCATCTCGTCGACAACCAAGAACACCTCCCCCATCCTAAAATCTGCACATAGTGCGCGAACAACAGCATTATTACGACGTACACACAGGCGCCGTCTCTGCTAGCAGATACAATCTTTGTATGGCTCACCTTGTCCGGGTGGTACCCCTTACTGGTCATTTCATCAAGCATCTTGCGCTCGGCGTTGACCCGGTCGTTCTGGCACAACACCTTGATGAGCAGGTTGTAGGTGTACACATTGTCCTCCACGTCGGTGGGTGCCGCGCACTCCGTGTGTGTGACATACGAACTGTAGGGTTGACTCGGCGGTGGCATTGGTTGGAATTTCGTCTAAACTGCAGGGTAAAAAGGTCCAAAAAAGAGGCCGACGACAAGAAACCCTTTTCCCTTTATTATTAGGTATAGATTGGAAATGACACAATAGTCTTTCAAGGATTGGCCAATTAAAACCATAGTTGGCTTGTTTGGAGGAAACTTTCATTACCATCTAATAAACACTTAATTGGTTGAAGATGATGTGCTTAATTTCTCATTTTGTTACAGAGAAGATTAAGTAATACACGTTGTTTCTCTTCCAGGCCAAACTAAAAGAAGCTATGTTGGTTGAGAAGCTAAAGAGGTATGAGGTTGCGAAAGCTCAAGGCCCTGTGGCTAAACCAGATGATCTCAATGGCGAGGAAAGATTTTATTTGAAGAAAGTTTCACAGAAAAAGTCAAATTATGTCCCGATTGGAAGGAGGGGAGTTTTTGGGGGTGTAATTCTGAACATGCATTTGCACTGGAAGAAACATGAGACTGTCAAGGTCATCTGTAAGCCATGCAAACCAGGGCAAATCCAGGAGTTTGCAAGTGAGATAGCTCGACTGAGTGGTGGTGTTCCAATTAATACTGTTGGAAATGACACCATAGTGTTCTACCGAGGAAAGGACTATGTTCAGCCAGATGTCATGTCACCAATTGATACACTATCAAAGAAAAAGGTATGTAAGATTGGTTGTTGTTTTATTTTATTTGCATTGATTGTCTGAACTTGATGCTTACTTTTGGTTGGTAGTAAGTAGCAACTAGAAATTGCAGAGAATTTGCCTTTTGCTACTTTTTGGAACTTTCTCTGGATGGCAGTGTTTTACTTATAATCCTGTAGGAAGTGGTAGTTTTCCAGAATTTATTGTTAGCAACAAAAAATGTTGTATCCAAAGAACAATCAGAAAATTGCTATATTTCTTTTAGTACGCAAAGAAATACAAATCTTATTGTAAACTGGAAGATGCTTAACATATACACTTGGAAATTTCTTAACAGTTGACATCCATTCAAAATTTATATGAGCACCATACCAGTTCCTTGTTTCCAATTCATATATCCAAAAACACAGCTCAAGTTTAGTTGTCATGTCTTCCTTTTATCATCATTAGCCATTGGGCTGACTCTATATGTGTTTACATCCTTTCGAATACCCACTGACAAATGTCTTCCTTTTATCACCAGGCACTTGAAAAATCAAAATACGAACAGTCGCTGGAGACAGTTCGGCGTTTCATTGCAGTATCTGAGAAGGAGTTGGAACTATACTATCGGCATGTTGCACTTTATGGCAAACCACAATCCCAGAATGCTGATCTGGTTCACGGTGATAGTAGGGAAGCTTCTTCACTAGAAATGGAGGAGTTGAATCATCATGAGAAGGGCGAAGGACCTCATCTGGATAGTAATGATTTCTCTGATGTCGACATCATGGATACTTCCGAGTCTGATGAAGAATATGGTTGTAGTAGTGAATCTGATGTCAATGATGCTGCGAGTGAAGATGCTATGGACAGTTCTGAAGACACTGTCGTTTTGGATCACTCTTCAGAACATTAAGTTGTTTCAGATTGAGCCCCACTTGCATTATGACATGGATATTTTGCTCCATTTCAGATAAACCTGAGTTTTTAAGATGATGTTGATGTGCTCAACCACTATGGGTGCAAGTGGGGCATGACTGGCCCCTGAGCCGATGTCCCACCGTGCGAGCCAAGCTCACTAAATGCTGCTGGGCCCACTGTATTTGCTCAAGCGGGCTCATGCTCCCTCTGGCTTTTTTGGCGCAAGAGTTGACTGTCTCTCTTGATGGAACCCTCACTAAGCTACAGCAGGCAGCAGCGTCACCACCTCCGTCCGTCCCTAGTTTCCTCTGCAATGCGCGATGTGCTGTTTACCATCAGCAAAGTAGCCAATTGTGACAACTGCCATCAGCAAAGTAGCCAAGAGAACTTGGATTTGACCGCTTTTTTTTCCCGTAGGTCCTGTAAATTTCATGCTGCGTGTGCTGCATGCTAACATCTGAAAAGATATTATCCTTTGCTGGATCCAAAGTTGAATCAGAATTCAAAGTAACGATGGTCTGTTGATGTACTCAAGCTGCTACTGTTGGCAACCTTCCAGGTTGATGATATTGAAACTGAGTAACTGTTTTGCAGTTCTGTTCAGTTGTGGTCTCTTTAATCAGTAAACATACATCTTAATTCTAAGCTTCTGTCTGTATCTTAATTCTAAGCTTCTGATTCGACATGGCATCCTTCCCAGGCTGATACCACTGAACTCTGCATCCTGAAAGAACAGAGGCTTTGATCTGAAGCAACATCCCTAGTGATCCTATCTGAAGCTTTTAGGTAGGGTGGCAAACGGCACCCGCATAACGACCCGCGAAGTAAAATATAGGCAAAAGGTGGTGTAGGAAGTTAGTAAAATTAGAGAAGGATTAGTGAAAAAGTGGTGCCGCGACCCGCCCCACTTGACACCCTACTTTTAGGTCAGCAAATGCAGTGATACGATTTTGTATGATGTTTCCAAAAGTGCCCTCGGCCTCGTGGTCAAAAAGGGAAGCTAGTGGGGCCTGCAGGAACACAGCTGTCAAGGGGCTAAAGCGTACAATACCAGAGTGGCCTGCTGCGCCCTGTTGTATTATACCACGCTGCTGAAGAAAAGGTTGCCCTCGCCTTTTGCCAGCTCATCGCCGTCTAATCCACTTGGATTATTATTTCTGGTCAAACCAAGAGTTTCCTTGTGATTGTGGTCACATGGAGCTCAACAATTTTGGGTGCCTGTTTTCCCTTAAGAATTAACAATGGTGTTGTGTATTATCAGATTCACAAAACTAAACTATTTCTCTAAAAAAAAAACTATATAACCTCTGATCCGATTAAATTGTCTACATGTGACAATTATATGGAATTAGGTAAAGTTTTGCCTACATGTGACAATTATATGGAATTGAAGGGGGTACTATATCACGAGAGTTTTCTTTTAGATGATATCCTGAGAGTTTTGGCTGAGGGGAGTTGATGGTTATTTTATTTTACCATGTCACATTACATGTGTATAAGTTATCTGTTAAGGGAGTTTCTGATCAGGACAAGAGCTAGTTTGGTAGAACATATGTGAATCACTCGAGCTACTTTGGTTCTATATTTACGCAGGCTTCTTGAATTCTTTTCTTTCGACGATGGGAGAGGACCACAAATATTTGTATCTGAAATTAAAAAGCCATTGCTGACGACAAGTTAGGTGAGATCAAAGTTCAAGGCTACATCTAAGAAGGAGTTGAGCCCTACACCCTTTTAAAACGAAAGAAAGAGTTCAACCCTACAATTAGCATGTTCGTCCCATGGGCCATGCATGACCTACACATACTTTTTAATTGCATATAGAATATTAGCACTGTTATAAACATTATACATATTTTTTTTTATGAAACATAATTATCTGATCCGCCATCAGTAGGTGTAATGATCATATATGTTGATACAAAGTTATTTAACAAATATAATCAAAAGTCAATACAGCCCATTAATAAAGCGAATGGAGTACACACACGAAGACAAAATAGTGACTTCCTTAACTAAACGAAATTAATAGGAATGTGTTCATCCACTAACTTCCGCAAGGGTCAACGGCAAAAGTACAAAAGAGGTGCATATGATACGTAATCAGAGTAGGAAGGTACACTAATTAAACCCATCTATCGACACACTAATTAAAAGTCAATGTTGTTAGTATGGGTTGCTGTCATCTAAAGAAGTTTCAAGTATTGCTCTACCACTCAGCAATATTTTTTCCACCCTTTTTCCGTTGATAAGATAGATTTGCAATTTTCTTCTCATCTTATGGATTCTTTTTGGTTGGCGCTAGCTTTATGTTGATATTTCTTTCATGGTGTCATTTTCATAGATGGACGTGACCATTTTGCAGATCTCATTACACCCAAAGCATTCAATATAGCTAACAAAATTAGGCATTTATATCACTATTTTTCCCAAATTGCATATAATAATTCTGCAATAGCTAGAACTTGTCAATTGGGAACCTTCATCTCATTGCCTTTCATCTTTCAAGCTCTCTAGCATGCAATACTTCATAATTAATATTCGTTCAACAAATGGAAGCGCAATAACTGCGATCTTCTACACCTTATTAATTAGGATCATCTAGTTTCGTGGGTGTGCGCTAGAGATTATAACTAAATACTTGCATAAATGCATCTAAATGACAGCCACAAATTGATACACTACTAAAATTGATCTATAATTATGACTAAATTTCTAGATTTGTGGGGTGCGCCAGAAATTATAACTAAATACTTGCATGAATGCATCCTTGATAAGATCGATCTATAATTTTCTTCTCTTCTTCTGGATTATTTTGGTCGGAGCTAGCTAGCTTTCTATTCATATATTTCTTTCATGCATGGTGTCATTTTCATAGATGGATGTCATCATTTTGGGGTTCTCATTATAGCTAAACTAGTTATTATGGCTAACATAATTAAGCATTCTTATCATTAATTTGTTGCAATTTGCATAAAATTAGTTATGCAAAAGCTATAGCCTGACAACCGAGAATTCTATCCCATCGATCACATTTAATCTTTCAAGTTCTCTGCTTCCTGATTAATAATGACCTCAGAGTGCAACTTATTACGAGCGCATCTTAATGAATATTCATACGACAAGTTGAGAAGGAAGCATAATATTTGTAGTGTTATTTTTTGTGTATCCATACCTGAATCTTCTAAACCTAATTCACGAGGACAATAGTTTCATGGAATTATGCAATCTTCTGAACTTTTTGCTAATTCATTACTGTCTAATTCACTTGGATTAATATTCCTTATCAAACCCATAGTTTTTGTTGCGATTGTGATCACGTGGGCTGAACAATTTTGGGTGTCTCTCATCTTTGGAAATACACAATGGTGTGTGTACTGTTAGATCTACAAAATTATTTATATGATGAGGTTTTCTTTGAGAGAGGTGTAGATTCTTATTTAATTTGCCAAGTCATTGCAGGTTTTAACGTCATATCCTAAGAGAGTTTTGATTAGACAATTAATTTGAATACTTTTGAGAAGAAAAATAATGTTACAATTTGTGTTTGTTCTCTTTTTAGCCAAGGCTTCTTGATTACTATTCCCATTCCATAAAGAAAGGCGTACAATTTTTTTCTAAAAGTCAAAACCATAAAGTTTGACCAAGTTTATATCATTAGATAGATCTTACAATATATTTTCATATTATGTCTATTTTGTAAATTTCAATAATTTATTCTATAAATCTGCTCAAACTTTACACGTTTGACTTCAGAAAAACTTAATACACCTTATTTTTTGAAATGGAGGTAATACTTTTCCTTTGGTACACAGTGATCACTTCAAGTATTCTCGTGCACCTGAAAAGTCATTGTTCACGGCGAGGTAGGTGAGATCGGAGTTGAAGCTCACATATATAAGATGAGTTGAAGCATACAATTAGCGTCTTCGTCCCATGCGGCCTACACACATATATAGCTTTTTTAGGTACATGTATGGTTATTTACGAAACAAAATTATGTAAATGCCATATATAGGTGCAATGATACTCATATATGCTGATACAAAGTTATTAAATAAATAGATTCAAAAGTCAACACATATATATTTATAAATATAAGTGAAATAAACGACACAATAAAAATATAGTGGGTTTCTCATCTAAAAGGAGAGAAATTAATATGAATGTGTTCGTCCACTAACTCCGCAAAGGGTAAACCACAAAAGTACAAAAGTGGTATAACTGATACGTAACTAGTAGGGAGCGACATTAATTAAACCTATCAATTGACACGGTAATTAAAAGTCAAGGTTGTTAGTCTGTGTAGCTGCATATCAAAGAAGGTTCCAGTACCGTTCTCCCACTCACCAATATTTTTTCCACATTTTTCGCTAGATAAGAACGATTTAAAATTCTCTTCTCTTATCATGGACTTCTTTTGGTTGATGTGCTAGCTTTGATATGTGTCTTTCATGATGTCATTTTCATAGATGGATGTGATCATTTTGGCCTTCTCATTACTGCTAAAGTTCACATTTTTTGCTAACACAATTAACCATTCACATCATTAATTTTCCCAAATTACATATACTTAATTATGCATAATGTACATCTTGTTGGCAACTTAAAACTATATCTCATCGATCACATTTAGCTCTCTACCTCCCAGATTAATGTCCTTGACGTGCGACTTTCCAACACATCCTAATTAATATTCACATGGTAGAAGTAAGCATAATAATTACAATCATTTCCTGTTATATATCAAATATTGCAATCTTCCACAACTACTCCCTCTGGTTTTAAAAAGATCGCGTTCTAGGATTTATTAAGGTCAAACTTTATCAACTTTGACCAAAAATATAGGAAAACATATCAATATTCATGATATCAAATGTATATATTATGAAAATATACTTTATAACGATTCCAACACTATAAGTTTTACATTTTAGATACTTTTATATTTTGCTAAATATTTGGTCAAAGTTCATTTTTTTTACTTTGACTAAACCTAGAAAGCGATCTAATTGTAAATGGAGGGAGTAGTTGACAAGGACAAATAGTTTCATTAAACATGCAATAAGACTGTTAGTGGTTCTACCCAAGTTAATTACATAGTACATCAAAATGACTTGCATTGGTCAAATAAAAACAGAACCATCACTAATTGTTTTTGCAAACCTCTGGTATTCTGAAAGTGGCTCATTTTGAACAAGAAGAAGGTAACACTAGAATTTTTTCTATTTTGTAATACTTACAAGTTTGCATTTTTTTTTCTGAGAGGTACTTTCACAATACACATTTTGGATTTCATAAAAGATTGTCTAAATCTTAGTCGACCAATAATTAATCAAGTCTCGCTTGATTTAAAAAAAATTTACATGTCTAAGAAAATGTTCACGGTGATATAATAATTTAGTTTAGAGTTCAAAAGAATGTAAGTTATCGCAGCGATCTTAACGTCGGATCGACGGTCCTCGGCGTTGACCTAGACTTGACAAATTCTATGTTGACTTGACCAAGGATTAGCAAAACCTTCCATAAAACATACTATTAGAATATACAAATGAATGTCAAAGGCTCAAAGCTAGTAGTCCTACCTTCAAAAGGTAGTATATTTTGAAGATCGTATTGGAGAGATTGTTTACAAATAATTAAAGGTGGAAAGACATGCAAACAAGGAAGGTCCTACCCCTACCTTCTCTAGCTAGTCTCTTTCCTTCCCTTTGCCTGCTAGCTTTCGCTTTCCTTCTTTCTCCTCTCGCGCCCCCTTTCCTATCCCCTCCATCGATCTCTTTCTAATTCTCTCTCTAGAGCTAAGCGCAGGTTATATCAAGGCTACATAGCTAGGGTTGGCTGCTTTCCTTTCCTGCGATCCCTTGGACATCAAGCCTCCATCGCAGGCCCCCTTTTTAACCTCTCCCCAAAGGGTTCCTTGGTAGTAGTAGTTCTCTCTCGGTTGGCGGCGAGACAGATCAAGCAAAGACCTCGGCCGACCGGAGCTAGAGGAAGAAGAAAGAAGACGCCCACCGCGACCGATGTCCGCTCAGGCGATGTCGCCGACGACGGGGGCCGACACGACGCTGACGAAGGTCTTCGTGGGCGGCCTGGCGTGGGAGACGCGCAAGGAGGGCGTGCGCAGCTACTTCGAGCGCTTCGGCGAGATCCTCGAGGCCGTCGTCATCATGGACAAGGGCACCGGCAGATCCAAGGGCTACGGATTCGTGAGTTCCCAACCAAATTAAATCTTCAACTCCATCGTCGTCCTCAGTAAGTCTTTCTCCTCCTAATTGAACTCCATTGATTGATGCTATGGATGGATGCTACGTGCTAGGTCACGTTCCGGGAGCCGGAGGCGGCCATGAGCTCGTGCTTAGACCCGTACCCGGTGATCGACGGCAGGAGAGCCAACTGCAACCTGGCCTGGATCGGGGCCCAGAGGTCCAAGGCACAACTGTCACCGTATCTCCAACCGTATCTTCCTGGTAAGGAACTAATTAATTAAGCAATTTGTTCGATTACCTTCTTAATAATGCACCGAATTATATGGTTGGTTAATCACCGTATACATGTTTGTTCCGTTGCTGGTAGTCGCTCTCGTTGACCATTGCATGTTTGCCACACATATAATTAGCTTGCAAATTCAGATCTGTGAAACTAACTAATAATCAAGCATGTTGTCGAATTGTAGACGAGATGATCATGGTGCAAAAGCTCCCGACTTGGGGCCCTTTTAGCTAGAGATGTAGTGGCAATATATATGTGCATCATTTTATGCTAATGCATAGTAATTAATGCCAGCTGCTAGTAGGTACTAGCAAAGCGTCATACAAGGGTACTTAATTTGCTATTACTAATATTAATTGAGTTATGCACATACGTAATGGTCGTCGATTTTTCTTGGTTGATGTTTTTCTACGCTGAGAGATTGCGCAATTAGAAAATGTGTTTTCTTAATCTTGAATAATCAATCTGGAACAAAATCTGATTTGATTCTTATACTCGGAACATGCAAAGAGATGCTAATTCTCGACGGTTATGAGCTTAATGTATGCTACATACTTGTGTAACTTTTGACTATTAAATATTTAAATATCTCCACATTGGTAATGATCAAAATAATACTCCCTCCGTCCAGAAATAACTGACGTGCATTTATCTAAATTCGCATGTATCTAAAATACGTCTAGATACATGTGAATCTAGACAATCCAAGTCACTTATTTTCAGACGGAGGGAGTATCTTAGATTTGTTACGAAAGTTATTTACATAATATATAGCTGTTGTACAAAATCTGTGTACTACATATGCAATGTAGTAATTACATGCATATGGAGTAATAATGGTCAAATTAAGGCGTTCGTTGGAGACGTTGTCAACGGTCAAATTAGGGTGTGGAGGATGGTGGAGACTTTGTCAGTGTCCAATACGATTCGTATTAGTTCTGATGACATAATAGTTAACACACTGGTGTCACAGTACATACACTACGTAATTTCGTTGACCTTACATTAGTAAGGACTAAGGACGAGCATCCATGCATCGAGACCGTTAGTTGGATAATGTAAATTGAGATCAAATTTATTTAATTGAACATACTACTACACTAGTAGTAATACTGTAGTACGCATGCATATTCATCCGACAGATTTTCACCGGAGATGGAAAAGTTAGCCCGCGTGCATGCCCTCCAGCTCTGCAAAGCTGTAAAAAAGCAAACACGCAGGGTTCGTTATTCTTGGGAGCTGTTCCCTAACTAAGCTCTTTCCGTTAAGTATCCTCTCCAACGAACTAAAAAAGTTCACTGGCTCTGCCTCAGTCCTGGATGGATCTGCACATGTTTGTCTCTGCTGTTATTACTAGTCTCATAAACTAACCTGTAAACTAGTGACCACTCTCTTGATGTATGCAAGATCTACACAGTACGGTTGTTTGACTGTCCTAAGTTAACCTTTGACCAAAATTACCCTGACATTATATGCAGGCTACATGTTATATATGAACACATAATTGGTGTACTAGAAACATAAAGTTGTAGTACGGTTAGGAATCTGTTTTATGAGTATATTAACTTGAGCATGGTATTCAATCGGTCCCATGCATAAACGAGGAAGAAACTGCATTGCACGTCGATGATGATCTACATGTCTATCCATTTAATTCAAGTTAACGCCGCCACGATCCGTGCAAGTACAGAAGAACCAACTTATTGGCGCGCGCCGTTCCTTCCAATAATTACTAACCTGTCCGTCTCCATGTTGGTTGTGTCGTGTGCAGCATTGGATCATGATGTCCATGGGGGAGGCGACATGAGCACGAGGGCTATGAAATATGCTGCCGCCATTGCTGCTGCTGGCGGTGCCAGCTTGGTGGATCATGGCATCCAGCAAGGGATCCCTGCCTACAACGTGTACGGGTGAGTCTCTATCTCCCTAGATCTGTCGCTGGCCGGTGTGTGCTCGAGCTAGCTGTAAAGAGGATGGTTCTGTTGGTTAAAGTTGGGCTGCATGCTGGTCTGGACCGTTAATGGTTGGAGGTTGGGGGCCAAAGGACAGACTGACTGCACCGTCCATCCATGCTCCATGTGCTTCTCCTTCCAGCCTTCCATGTGCCCACAGGCCACAGCTCATATATACACACTTGCGCCATATAGTACTCGCATGCGCATTTGCTCTCCCCAAAAACAGTGCAACTTCCTAGCAAGCACCCACTGCTGTATTTCTTCAGAGCAAGTGGGAGAGAGGAAGAAAACAGAGAAAGTATGTACGTAGAGACATGTGTAGAGATGGAGAGAAAGATATATAAGAGTGGCGGTGGATTAGGACTGGTTTAGTAGGAAATAATGTACTAATGCAGTGTAGGTACACTTAGCTAGCGTGTGCATATATACCTTAATTATAATGTAGTCATGCGGCCAGACTGTGGCATGCCGTGGTCATGTATTAAACTCACACGTATGCACACAAATGCAAATAAATACTGCCTACATAGCAAAATATTTGACATGGTTTTAGTTCAAATTTAGACATGCATACCGCAAACAATTGATTTTACTAGTAGTACTATACATGCCGATATAAGCATAAACCGTACGTATAATTCTAGCTTAATCAAGGGAACTTATATATTTTTCAGTCTAACGGCCTCCTAAGAAATATGCTACACATGCAAGTATCTGGACCAAGAAATGAAAAAACTAAAAAAGGGAGAGATACTAATTTTGACTCATCACCTTTTTCTCTTGGCAAAATCAATTGCAGGTATTCTCCATATCTCTCGGACTACAGCTATCTGCCCATGGTACGAACTATATATGTGTTAGCTCTCCCGATGTTTTTTTCCCTAGAATAAGCTCTAAAAATAATAACAAGCTTAGCCTGTTAGTTGTCAATTACTTGGCTCCATCTCTAATCAGACATATGCACGTCTCGCCACTTTCCTTTTGGCAGGCCTACTATCCAGCGTATGGCGGGTTGCTCGGAGGAGCACAACACCACCAGGTCTACAATGGAAATGACGACTCCGCTGCCGCAGGTCCGGCCATGGAGCTAACAATGGCCGATCCTGCCGGGTTCTACAACCCCTACTACCAGTACAGCCCGGTGAGCCCTGTTGCGGCATACAACATGATGCAGTACCCTGAGATGTACCAGTTCGCAGTCGACGCCCCGCCTGAGAGCAGCCCCACCGCTGTGTCTAGCCTCCACCAGTTCGTTGGTGCCGTCGCGTTCGAGCCTAGTAATGCCGGCAAGGCAGCAGGTCAATTTTTTCTCTGAATTAGATACTTAGATTCTTGTTTAACGTATTAGTATGCATTGCCTAGCACCATTGACGTTTACTGTGTACTAGGACACCAAAATCTTATACAGTATACTCATTAAAAGTTCTTGATAAAATTCATGTCATAGAGTGCTCGAAAACATCTATACCATTATAAAGTTTTAAATTCAAATTCGATCCTCGGCTCGGTAAAATACAAAATAGGCTACTACTTAGTGTCGAGTCAAACCTGACATGAATAGTACAATGCTTACAATATTTGCAGTATAAGTTTTTTTAGTTTGTTCAATTATAGATTGAATTTTATTACAAGTCTTGTGAAAGACCTGGATTTTTTTCATGTCTCTATACTGCTAAATTAAGAGCTTAGTGCTACTCACATAATCACTTATTATGTCTCTTATTGTCAAAGTGATATAAAAAGGATACAATTTTGGAATCTCAATTATGATCGAGAAACAAATTTAGTATTACTAGACAACATGATCGCTAGTATTTATGCTAGACAACTTTGGTCCTTTTCTCGTTCCGAAGTGGTTTGATGCCTGCTGGTTTAGTGGTTCATGCATGTGGCACGTCAATCAACAGTTTTTAATTGAATCATAGTAATAAGTGAAAATACAGGAAATATGAGTCAAATATTTTCAATGTTGGAAAACAATCTTGATATGCTGGACAACTTTGGTCCTTTTCTCGTTCTTGCTGTTTTAGTGGTTCCTGCATGTGGCACGCCAATCAACAATTTTAATTGAATCATAGTAATAAGTGAAAATACAGGAAATATGAGTCAAATATTTTCAATACTGGAAGAAAATCTTGATATGTTAGAAAGGGAAAACAATCTTGATACACTATAAATGAGAATAAAATCAGGAAATTTATTAAAAAGGGAAAACTTTTACGAGTATTAAGAACGAAAACCATATTTAGAAATTACTCATAAATGGTTTGTTTTTTCTAATTTTTGAGTCCTTAAGGATTTCGGTTTGTCGTTTCAGAAATTTGAATGACTTCAAAATTTTCAATTTTCATCTTTCTATGTTTACAAACTTCTTTAAATTCTGCGTTGACTATGATTCTTCATGTGTAAAACCACTATCATGTCATCCATCAAACTCGTCCAGGCAAACAAAGGAATCAAAATTGTCCGGTTTAAAATGTTGAAAAGTCATGTTGTTCGCAAGTTGAGGGACCAACATTCAGCTCAAACTGTACTTTAAACTAGCACTCCAAACGCATGAGTTTTTCTCACAATGTGAAAACAACCTTTGATTATCCGTGTTAGTTTCTCAAATGTGCTTCTCTTATTTTGTTTGATGCAGGCATGGCAGTGTCCCTGGCGGCTCCAGCTCTGTCGACACCACCAGCACCACAGTACCAATACAAACACGTATCTTCCAAGCCTGCTGCAGCACCAGATCAGAAGAAGCCCTCAGCCTAGAAAACCATGGCTGCCTTAGTCAAGTCTGCATGTTCATGCTATATCTCTCTTACTTCACATGACTATGCTTGCATTGGAACCTGTTAACTTGCTGCCAATGACCACCATTGGTTGAGTGGTGAATTTGGCAGGAAAACAAAGGATGTCAACGTCCAGTTTTCCATTTTGCAGTTTGGTCTAGTAATTAATTATGGTCGTAGCTAGTAGTCCTCATATCTTTGAAAAGAATCATTCAAATGCATGCATGTCCCATCAGTCTGTTATACATATACAATCGGCCACATATATTAATTAGCTAGCTTATCTCTGGTCAGTATTAGCCATGTAGTTCACACCACTTGTAGGTATAGCAGAGTTTTGGCGTCTCCTGTTCTCTTAAGGAAGAGTGCAGAGACAAATTAGTTACTTAAGTGATTGAGTAGCTGCTGATTTTTCATAGGCAGTTTCTGTCTCACAAGTTAAACCATTTTCACAGGGCGTAGCTCCAGAGAAACTAAGCTCATGGAGTTATGCAAGTCGGCATGGTATTAGATAGTCACACACATATTTGGGGTGTCCTTTATTTCTCTACTCCACCATACTATTGCATTGCATTCATATGCATCGTCTTCACCAAGTAAGGCAGACATGGCTAGGGCGAAGCCCAGATGAATAATTCTATTATATGTCGGAAGCAATTACAAGATATTTTGCTTACAATTAATTGGCCATCTATCTCATTATTATGTAATGACTACTATACATATATCCTTAGTTCGAGATGCCTAAATTGCATATCTTCAGGACTTAAGTGAGCGCATGTATGTGAGCCTCCCAATATGCCTTAAGAGTTTGGCCCATATGAGTCAAGCGCATATAATCGTGATTCCTCGTACTGCCCTCGTATAGCTGTCTCCATTAGAGAGTTTTGTCCAGGTCAGATGCCTGTGGACACTGGACACACACAACCACGAGTTGATAAGCCAGCATGACCAATAGACCAAAATATCTCCATCCCTCGCACGATTTCGTTTTCATACATCGTGATGGAAATAATTCCTACCGCTACCACTATAAATTCACTTCATAGAAGTCAATCGGTTAGGCACAATAGGAGCAACTCTAATAGATATATGTATGCTATAAGTCTAGTTCTAGCATATATACCTGAAGAGTTGGATCCGATGGGGGAGGGTTCCCACGCCCTGCACAAGAGTTTGGGGATGTCGGCCGTGCGTACACACACCTGACATGTGGGTTCTATCGCTGAGACAATGAAAGCCGCACATGAAGTGCTAAACTAACAAAGTTGATCATCTTGAGACACATAACTCTCATGTTGACAGTATTCATTTGGGATCACTCTTCAGGACGTCACTTATAAGTCCCGAATACATCTTCTGATTCTTCTCCCATTTAGCTCCAAAATTGGTGGCAATGAAGTTTATGCACTCAAACCAACTAAAATTAACGGTTCATGGTACAAAATAAACTCACCAAGAGCCAAACAACACCTTAAAAATTTGGGGTCCCACCACGTGTCACTCTTTTACTCAAACATTAAAACAACAACAGAAAAAATTAAAATCAACTCAAACTTTTCTCATCGCCTTTTCTAAAGTGAACGTAATTACATAGGCATAACTATACATAAAACTAAAAATTAAAATAAGTAATTAAATAAACTACAAAGTGATTTGCTGCTGCTGAACAATTCTCCTCTTCATTCCCATCGACGGTGTCTACGTTGCATGCCTCTCCATATGCTGGGCTAGAGCCACCACCAACCCACTCTTTTCACTGGTGACTCCGATATTCTCCCTCACTTCTTCTACCCCATTTGAAGTGCCTAAAGCATCCATCAACTGCTACTGCTGCTTCTCGGTGGATCTCGATCTTTTAACTAGTATACTTTTCTATCACACTTAATAAATTAACCAAATAACACTTCTACTAAATGTTTAAATACTAGGTTATTGTTATACAATCAAATGTTTGTGGTTGGAAATATACTTTAAATAAATTTAAATAGTTTTTTCTTTAAAATTGATGTGCCACTTTTTTTGATAGAGTGCCTCTTAAGAAAACCTTCCATTAAATCTAGCCCCCTAGTTTCGACAAAAATGAGTAAACACAAAAAGCATGCCTCTGCACATTGGAATGTGACAATTATCAATTTTAGTGGGTATGTAAGTCTTTTTGTCATCTTTTTTTAGATCTTTAAACTTTTTTGCGAATAGGTCTCTGGCATTAAAAGGAACATCGAACAGTACAAAACGACTTAACAAAAATGAAAATTACATTGAAATCCTTGACAAGCTATTCATCTTCAACCTCCGGACCGTGTCGATGGCGCCCCCATTGCCGATCTTCCCTAAGCCGGCCTGACATTGTTGGTTGCAAACTAAAATTCACCGAAAGGGTAAAAAATACAACATCCGTCCTGAAGATGAAGAAGAAGGATGAATTACCGATAAAGCTCCTTGATGATCTGAAGATCCCCACAACTAGAAGAAGTCCCCGAGGACCACACCACTCCCACAAGCTCCTCGATGTCACCATCGAGATGGGGTTGAAGCCGGGGAGAACTTATTGGAAGTGAAGGAGATATGCTCTAGAGGCAAATAATAAATAGGTTTGTTATCATATCTCGAATTAGTTCATGATAGTTTTGCACTATGCTATAACTGTATCATGTGGAAACATTTATACAAGTGTGGTTTATAAACAAAACTCAGTCCCTAGTATCCTCTATACAACTAGTTTGTTGGGCAACCGATGATCAAGGTTTTCTAATCATGGAGCATTTATGCCAGTTGACAATAAAGTCATATTATTAGTGAATAATGTAATGGACATTAGCCACATAAGTGTTGCATTGTAATCAAAGTCACAAGGCTTATCATCGCAATAATTAGAAACAAAGTTTCATTCTCCTCAGACCGTGAGATCATATTAAATCACTGTCATTCACGGCTACTTTGACTGTATCAACCGTCACACCATAATAGGGTGACCATAAAGGTGCATGTTGGGAATTACAGAGGGACACGTTGAGGCGTATGCACCAAGATCGGAATTTGTTCACCTGCATGATCGGGAGATACACTAGGCCCACTAGGTGACATTGTATCCAATAAGATACAGTTTATGACTAGGTCATGGGGATATGATATCACGACAAGGATATAAGTCGAATTGTTAGTAATGAGATTGGTATGTTGATACTAATGATCAAATCTCAGACAATTCATGTATCAAAGTAACAAAAAGCATTGGATAAAGAGTTTATGGTTCAAACGACAAAGCATCGTAGAATGCATGGGGAACATTATGGATATCTCGGCCCCGCTATTGATCATTGATATGAGAGAGATCTCAATCATTTCGGTGTCATTCCCGAACCATAGGGTAACACACTTAAGGGGCTTACGAGATTCTGAGATCATTATGGAAGCGTTGGGATCACAGATGAGAAATAGTGTGTCGAAATTGTTCCGAATGTTTACCGGAATAGTTCCAAGGGGAATCCGAAGATGTTCGGGAGAAGCCGAAAGGTTTTTCGGATAAAAAGAGATTTTATAATATGTGTTTACATATTAATTATGAATTAATATATTAAATAAATATTTAAAATTAAAATTAATAGGGCAACTTTCTCTATTGGGCCAAATCCACGAAGGGAAAGGGCCCAAAAGAGAAGCCACCCCAAAGTGTGGCAGTCGTCGTCGCTTGGGCCCCACCGGCCAGCCCACCACGCAGCGGACAGCATGAGCCACTTGGCGGGGCCTACCCAGCCGGCCGACGCCGTCTCTTCTAGTCGACATGTCTCCCTCCTCGTCCTCTCCTTTAGTCCCACCCCGAGACTTTGGGGAGAAGGGGTCTCCATTTTCCCCCTATATAAGGTCTTTATCGGAGGATTAAACACAACAATTTATTGTCAAATTTCTAAGGCATTTTCCTTAGGGAATTTTCCCCTCTCTCTCTCTTTGTTGAATGTCGCGAGTGCGGATCCAAGAAGAACTGCGTACGTGGGAGACGACACCACCCTGACACGCCGTCACGCTGCTGGATCCTAGTTCTAGAGGGTCTACTTCTGCATCCCGGTTAGATCAAGGAGAATGGGAGTCATCGTCGAACACCGAACGCGTGCGAAATCATGGAGGTGCGACCATTAGTGGCACATGGGTTATTGTGCAAGGACCTGAGGTGACTTGCGAGGAGCTTCGCGACCTTGAGGTCGGCTACGAGTTCGACTACTTTATCCATGTTCCCCGCGGAATGTTAACCTCTTTCGGTCTACAAGGGTATGTCACCGAAACCTCCATCCTCGTTACTGCTTGACTCATAGATAGATCCTGGCATTGGTGTAGCGATAGCTAGGATTTTTTTGTTTTCTGCTATGAACCCCCCTTTAGTAAGAAACGTCATCGCCACCACCTGAGTGCCGCCTCACCAAAGCCTAAAAACGAAGCCCTGATACGTCCATTTTGCATCACTATTCTATGTCATAATTCACTGTTATTCATTGATATATTTCATATTGAGAGGTGATACTTATGTTATTTCATCTGTTTTTGCATGGTTGATGACTTTTGGAGCATGGACCGCTGCAGTCAGGATTCTGATAGAAAAGGTGTTGTTTGGAGGCAAAATTCACGAAGATCAGAAAATCCGGGAAAATATACGAAAAATCCTATTTTTCCAGAAGACGAAGGAAGCCAGAAGGGGGGCTGGAGATGGGCCACAGGGGGCCCACACCACCCCCTGGTGCGGGCCAGCCTAGGTCGCACCACCAGGTGGTGTGGCCGCCCTGGTCCACCCCTGGCACTCCCCTCTGGCGTATATTATCCTCCCGAAACCCTAAGACTCGGGGAGGGACCACAGAAAGATTCCGCCGCCTCTGCGGGGCGGAAAACACCGAGAGAGAAAGATCTCTCCGGTAGACAGATTTCTGCCGGGGGAATTCCTTCCCGGAGAGGAGAGATCGGCGCCATCAACACCACCATCAAGCTGAACTTCATCGGGATCATCATCATCATCATCACCACCATCATCACGATCAGCACCATCATCACTATCTCCTTATTGCTGTAACAGTTGGGTTGAATCTTGCATAGTTCATAGGGGAAACTTTCCCGATGTTGATTACTCTTTGTAGTTGATGCTATTGAGTGAACCTTTGGATTATTGTTTATGTTCAGATTGTTATACATCATTATTCCATCTTTGATCATGATCCATATGATGTCTTGTGAGTAGTTCGTTTTGTTCTTGAGGACATGGGAGAAGTCATGTTGTTAGTAGTGCAGTTGTGTTGAGAAAGATTCAATAGTTTGATATTTAAGTTGTGGTGTAGTTCTTCTAGTGGTGTCATGTGAACATCGACTATATGACACTTCACCTATATGGGCCTAGGGGAATGCATTGTGTATTTGGCTACTAATCATAGGGGTTATCGGAGTGACAGAAACCTGAACCCTCGTTAGGAAATCATTGCACAAGGGACGTAAGGGTCTTAGAGTTTAAAGCTGTGGTTAGATTTCTACCTTAATTACTTTCTTGTACTTACGGATGTTTGCAAGGGTGATACATTGCAAGTATGTATTAGTCCTAGGAAGGTCGGTACATTAGCACAGGTTCACCCACACAACACTTAGCAAGCTAAAGAAGATTAATCAACTATATGAAGCGAAAGCACTTGACAGTCTTCCCATGTGTCCTCGAGAACGTTTGGTCATCTTAAGTAATACAACCGGCTTGTCCTTTGCTGCATAAAGGATTGGGCCACTTGTTGCATTTATTCCTACTGTATTTTATTTACTCATACTTTGTTTACTTGCTTAATCAAAAACCCCTAAAATCCGTTTGCTAAGTATTTGTAGAGAATTCCTGATCCATACCACTAGCCAGCACCTTCTGCTCCTCGTTGGGTTCAACACTCTTACTTATCGAAAATACTGCGATACACCCCCTATACTTGTGGGTCATCAAGCCCTCTCGCCGATGGGAGCATAGATCAACCCCACATCCATGGTCCGAAGGCCACAAAAGCGACCGGCGACGACAACGATGGGAGGCAACGAAACCCTAGCCTACTTTGCAGGGAGAAGGAGAGGGAGGGGAACAACCAAGGATTTACTTGAGCTAGATCTTTAAACATCTTCAAAAGTGTTTAAATTGTACCTTCTAATAAATATGTTAATATATGTGTCTATCCGTGTATGGTCGCTTCCTCTTGGATGTAAGTAAAGAGGAACATATGGTGTATATGATTCCTTGTATACTACGGTGTAGAAATATAATATTTTTTTTGCAAAATTCCACCAATCTATTAATAATCATCAACATGACTAAAAGAATCTCAGATGCATATCATCAACAACCCAAACACGAGGTACTGTTCAAAGATCATGAATTTACATGAATGTCAAGATGGAAAAGGCTTGGTCTATGCATGTCGTCGCCATCTGTAATAAAGAAAGAAGATTCGAGGTGTGCCTCCCTTCCAACAGGATTGGATCTGGAGAAGAGGTAAAGACACAATAAGTGAGAATAGGCAATGATGACTGGCCAACGTGTGAGTGCACCTGCAACAAACTCAAGCTTCTTCATCTGTCTTGCTCTCATGTACTTGCTGCGTGCGGGAGGTTAGGTATGGATGCGATATCGTTTGTGTCTCCCTATTTTATTAAGGAGTCGGTGATCAATACATGGACTGGCAAGATGATGGGATATAGGGCATGGGAAATTTCAACAAAGTAAACCCAGGTAAAAGGATTTACATCCCAGATCCTGGACCAATGCAAACAGGCAGAGGAAGGCAACAATGTGTTCACATCCGTAATGATAAGGATGAATCCAAAGACGGAGGCCCTACTAGACAATGTTTTCTATGTAATCATTTTGGTCATAGAGACACCAATTATCACATCTTCAGGACTGGAGGAGCGGCTCCTCGTGGATGTGGCATGCGAGGAGGAAGAGGCAGAGGAAGAAACTAGAATCTATAATATCACTACAAGGATTTGGGTCTATGGCAACAACAAGATTTGTGGCAATAAGAGCCAAATCGTGGTAATAGGTACCTATTGCAACGATATGACTTTCGTTGCCAAGCGTTGCGACAAGACACATGGTAATAGGTTATTGCCACGAAAACCAAACCGTGGCGAGAAAGTGTGCTATTGCAACGCCGATGCGATAAGTTGCAACGCTTTATCTCGTAGCAGTACTTGCTTAATACCACAATTTGATTTGTGGGAATAGCTTAATGCAACAGTGATCAAAATCATGGCGATTGGCCTTTTGTGGTGATAGCCTATTCCAACAACACCTGCTTCGTGGCGCATGCCCTTCCGTGGCAATAGCCAATTGTTGCAATAGACCTGAACCATATAGCAACAACTCTTATTTTCATGGGTACACCTCTTTCGCCACAAACCCTAGATTTGTGGCACTAGTTTATGGCAACAACTCTCAAAATCATGGTAACAAAAAATTGCAACATACTAGTTTTGGTGGTGGCAAACAATTATCACAACAGACAAAATGTTCATGGCGAGAAGCTATTGCGACAATGCAGAATGATTCGTAGCGAAAGGACTATTTCAACAAAGCTGAATTTTGTGGCGCCAAGTGATTATCACAACGACCGAAATGATTGTCTCGATAAACTATTATGACAATACAAGCGGTTTGTGGCAAAATGATTATTTCAACAAAGCTGGATTTGGTGCGGCAAATGGTTATCACAACACCCAAAATATTTCTGGCAGGCAGGTATCGTGACAATAAAACGTTTTGTGGCAACATCCTAGTGCAACACAACAGGTAGGCGTGGCGGTTAAGATATGACGCAATACTATTTTTTCATGGTACTAACCTATTGCAACCGAAACTAGTTTGTGGTAATAGACTATTGCAACCTAAAAAAAAGGACATTCAATTACATGATTCGAACCACATGTATCTGATGTACATTCATAAAATATCATATTTTGCATAGTGAATATCCAAAAATAATTAAGCAATCATTCAACATACTGAATGTGCTGTCCTAATTAAGTGCAAAGATTAAACTATCTGTGGTGCATGCTGAATTTCTAGTCCAGTTAAATATTTGAATCTTGCAATCAAAAAATGAAGAAATTGTATCAGTCCAACATAACATCCGCCATAAAATTATTTCAACACCATTGTAAGTTTAATTGGCAAACTGGAGTAGTGCAAGCAGGACTTTCAAAATTCAAGTAAGGCAATGTTGCACTCATTCTCTAATAGAGAAATTCAGATAGTCCAAGCAAGTTTAGAAAGTACTTTGCAATATAAACAACAGAAAACAAATTCAGTAGCCAAGCAGGACTTCCAGAAGAACAAATGACCAAAACATCAGGTTAAGCAATGGTACCACATCATAGTGCAAACTCTTATCCATTAGTATACACCATCCGGCATGTTCAATAGGAAAATAACAGGAATCTAGCAAGATAAACTATGCGTATATGCAGACATGATCCAGGAATACCATTTGTCATAACAAGTAGTACAGTATTCAGGGAACTAAACTATGCTTATATGTAGTGATCAATAAACAAAGGGTATGTCACATCCTCATTGGTTACTGGACATTTTTTGCGCTGCATTTGTATTCTGCCTAGACGGATTCATCGAACCATGGATTATCTTTCTGGCAGACATAGATCAAACCAGGGTTGAAAAAATAGGAGAGAAGCCATAGGTCTGCGATATCACGAGTACTCGGATCCTACAAAATCACACCACCAGCGAATTGGGATAGGATCAGCCGGTTGTGGAGGTCTGGTGAAAGAATCTAACAGTCTGTACCGGGCGGGCGGTGGAGGGCCGGCAGCCCGACGCTAGATGCGGAGCGACGCTGATTACCAAAATGCTGGGAAATTACAGCGAGTTCAGGATTTAAGAACTAAGTGTTTTTTTACGAGTGAAGAACCAAGAAAATTCTGAAAATATACAACTAAGTTCTGAAACTTGGAGTTGAGAAATTATAGTGAGCTCGGGATTTTCTACTCTGAAAACTGAGAGCTAACTGCATTCAGCTTGCAACCTGACTCACCGCACCCCACATTCGCCCACTGATGTGTTCCTGCTACGTACTAGTAATGCATGGCTGCAATCTAGGTTAGGGAGGCATGCATTCCAACTGAGCTAGCTAGCTGTGCGGTGTTGTGTGCTGCTGCTGCAACGGAAATTAGTACTACATAGCAATCTTCCAACATTGGCCAACAGTTCACACGGTGATCACAACAAAGAGCCGACAAGCCGAGATTTGCGAGTGTTTAGCATTTGCATGTATATATAATTTCAATGAGTTGTACTAGCCTAATATTTCATATTGCATAATGCTATAAGTGGTCCGAACCTTAATAACCACCGGTTAACTCATCAAAAATAAAATAATCAAACCATGATTTGTGGTTGGCAGATATAAGAGCATTTCTATTCTTTCAACTGGTATCAATTCTGCACTCCAAACAGTGTTAAGAATGGTGCTTCAGTTTTGCCTACCAAAAGAAATATAATATCTTTTATTCTCCCAAAACAGCAGGACGGCCACTGCACAATAAGAAGCTGTATATTTTTCTTCTATTTCTTTCTTGGTCGATGATTTCGTGTTGATGCTTAACAAGATCTAAAATTCGAGAATCTTGGGTAATGGTTTAAAACAATAATCTGATTCGCATGCTTTGTGTAAAGCTTCAACTAGAAACACTTGTGTACTTGATGACAAATGAAACATGCTCGGTACAATCAAATAAAGGTCGACATGAAGAAAAACCAAGGTTGTGACTTACTATTGCTCGAAATTGTCTATTGTTTTTTGTTGCAGCTTGTATGAGCGCCTATTGAAAAATAATAGTTTGCCTTGTACCTACAGCCCCAGTAGTACTAGCGGTCTTTAGAAGAGTATTTTGCAGGTTTGGATTGCTATGTTCTTTGCCAGTCGTTTTCTTGGGCGTCTACAAATAGAAGTGCGCTTTTAGCAACACAAGTAAGCAAAATTAATCTTACAAGTTCGTAAGCATATGGCTATAATCACCTGATTAGCTTGTGTCTGTTTGGTTCCCATCTGTTGGCTAAACTCTGCAAACTTTGAAATCATGTTTCTCTCAAATTCCATTCTTGATCTTCGCTCCTCTTCCAACAATCTATTCCTTTCAGCACACTCCTCTTCCAACAATTTTTCCCTTTCAGCACGCTCTTCTTTTAACCTCTCCTCTAGGTTTTCTCTCTCAGCACGCTCCAAGTTAATCCTCTCTTGTGTGCTTTCACGTTCAGCTAGTAACTGACCTTGTAATTCAGTGACTCGATTAGTGAGCACAAAGTTTACCTTTTGCGTCTCTGCTTGGGCACGGGCTTGATCTTTAAGCTGGGACCTAATCCTTTCAGAACCACTTGGTGGTTTGGCCATGTATCCATACCCACGAGGCTGCAATGACTTGCATTTTATAGTGCCTTTGTATGCAGTCCAGAAAATATTGCTTCTTTGTTCACTCGAAATTGGACCTTGAGTTTCATTTTCTTTGTTTTGAATCTCTTCACATGCTTTGTCCTAAATACTGAAACAACTAGTTGTATATTTAATATAAATATAAACCGAGGTTCTAAGATTAATAATCCTTGGACCCTATGGTTGCCAGAACGTGCCATGTTCTGTTTAGACAACAAGTGCATATTAAATAGAAGTATTCAGATTAGTACTCGGTCATTGCTCCATTGTATATTGACACATGAAGGCTGTCTTGCCATTGGTTTGGACAACTAGGGAATTAACTGATTTTATTTAGTTTTTCAGGTATTCAGCATAGCTATGTGCATGTGAAGGAGTAGTACACCACCACTTCGGCACATAATTCTACACTATACCTCTCATACTTTTACTCACATAATTCTAAGTTTATTCTTAGTACTTCACCACAGTTCGTGGAGTTCTTTGCACATTTTCTGTGAGCCTTTAGTCACTCTAGTTTTATTACTCATGTCGTGGTTGGTTATGCAATATATGAATTGCATGGTTTTACGTTATCTATATTGGATATATACATTACACTGTTGTGTGCCTGTCATGGATGTCCTTTGAAACAAAGGAGGTGCTGCCAAAATTTTGAATTTTTGTTAGTTTTAATTGTACAATACTGCAAGAAGCAGCCTTGTGCTCATGTGGGGGAAAAGCAGATTGTTTGGAAACCACCTGAAGGAGACACACTCAAAATTAATAGTGATGGTGCCTTTGTGGAGGCGACTAGGACTGGCGCTTGGGGTTTTGTGATTCGTTGTGATTCGTGACAAGGATGGGCAGGTTCGAGGCTCGAGTTTTGGTCGTATAATGAATGCTGCAAGTGCGAGATGTTGCCTGTGCAGAAGCTCTTCATGCTGCGGAGGAATGAGAATGAGTCAAGTGCACGTTGAAGTAGACACTCAGAATCTCCTGTGAGTTCTTCAATCATCAAGTTTCGACCTAGCGCTTTTAATTCGATTAAGTTTTCGTATTGTTCTTGTATTTGTAATAATTTGGCACATGATTTGGCCGTTGTGGGTCTATCTCAGCAAGATGTCCGGTCTCTTTGGCTAGAATCTCTGCCTAACTTTTTAAGTGTATCGTTGTCCAGCAGGTCTGCTGTGCCACTTGCTTAATGGGATGAGAGTTCCATGTAAAAAAACTGCATGCGTGCATGAGTAGTGCACTAACTGAAGCTCCATGAGACCAGCTGAATGTGATTCACATGCAAACTTCCATGAGACCAGTTGAATTTGATTCACATGCACTGACTGAAGCTACATGAGTCCAGCTGAATTAGATTCAGCTAGCAGAAACAAGTGATGTCGGCTACTCGCTTTGATTCTAGCGGTGTGTTGTGGCTTATCGCAACTCGCACGATGTCCCAATCTCTATAGAGGCTTACTACCCTGCTCACAACATTACATGTAATGCGACCGAACACCCGCTGTCACCCATCGGTCACCCCTCCATGGCCCAGTCCAATCCCATCTACCGACCCCACCCGCCGCCCGACCGATTCAGTTTGGGACAGAGGAGATGTGAAAGGAGAGAAGTTGTTCCTCTCAGTCGTTCTCTTTTTTTTCTCGAGTTATTATGTCTTGTGGTCAACAGACTGATAGCTACAGTTCATGGGCTGATGGGATCTATGATATGCTTGTATTAGGGGTACGTACTAGGAAAATTACAATTTTGCGGGGTGGGCACGGCCCAAGGTGAGTCCATGAAGGTCCGTTGTTGAGTATAGAGAACATTGTTGCAATATCGTATTGTGTTTCGCAAAAATAGAGAATTGTTGCAATATGTTCTACATATTACCATGGATATAAAACTTGTCGCAACATATAGTAGTTATTGCAACAGAATGACGTTGAGGCAAAATAGCGTGCGCTATTGCTACCACGTGTTTTGTTGCAATAAGAAGCCATTTTTTGCAACAATATGTGTGCCTAACGCGACATGACAGAATTATTGCAATATCCTGCTGAATATTACCACAGAAGGTTGTTTTGTTGCAATACCTATTATCTATTGCAACAACCTAACTAATTCGCGCAACAAACCATGGACGTCGCAAGATCGCTACCTTATTACCACGATGATGCAGTTCGTTGCAATACCTAGCCTGTATTGCAACAAATAGGGAACATAGTGCGACAAAACTAAATTGTGGCAAGAAGTAGGACCTATTCCAACGAACTGCACTTTTGTGGTAATATTGCATTTTATTGCAACAAAAGTTAGCTGTGGCAATAAATTTTGTTGCAATAGACCGGATTTCTTATAGGGTATGTATGTCCCTATGTTTTCAGTTTGTAATATGTTGTATGGAACTATGTTTTAAATTTGTAATAAGTTGTATGGAACTATGTTTTAAATTTGTAATATGTATTAAACTATGTTTTAAATTTATAATATGAATAGAAAAATATTTTAATTTTCTAATATGCAGATGGCAGGATCTTTGCTTAACGCTGACATAGATAGAAAACACCGGTCAACGTTATTGGCTGTTGAACCAGCGAGATTGAAGCAACTAGTGACTCGCACTCCCCTATCTAACTGGACGATACACCCTGATTTGCTACAGAGGTATGAGACATTTATTTCTAGTTGGGTTTCAAATATTTGTGGGCCAAAATAAATAAATTTTTATGCTATCTCAGTATGCAGGTTGAAGTGGGCAGGGCTTTTACCATTTGTGCATATAATTGAGGCCACTCGTACGCAGGAGATAGAAGGACGACATCATGGCTTCCAGACCACACGCCTGCACTACGACTAGTCGTTTCTCACCTTCTTAGTGGATTGATGGAGGCCCGAGACTCACACTTTCCACTTTCGCTGGAGAGAGATGGCTCCTACCCTTCAAGATGTCTCATTCCTGCTAGGACTGCTGTTAGCTGGGGTGCCAATAGGCCCGGTGGATGCACTAGCGAATTGGGCCCAAAACATGGCCCAACGATTCTTTGGCATCCGTGATGGAGCGATGGACTTAGCGTATGAAAATCATGGCCCCAAATTTCAATGGTTGCAAAACTATCAGGTTCGTTTGCTACTCTGTATCTTAGTCTTTGTCACACCTATTTTCGTATCACACGGTGATCAAATTTGTTCCATTAACCAATGCAGATCCAGAAGTTCGGGGTACCCAGCTGTTCCGATGACCGAACCACAAATTACACACAGCCTGGAGGCATACATAATGTGGCTTCTTGGGAAGGTGATGTTCACCGAGAACCACGACTCGATCATTAGTGCGCGCTACATCCACTTTGCTAGACAGATTGCAGAGGAGATGTGCCGGAACAACATCACACAGTGGAGCTGGGGTTCTGCTATCTTAGCAGCTACGTACCGAGGTATGTGCATGGATTTTACGCTAACCAAGGATAGGTTTGCCTTGCTAGGATGCCCAATGTTGCTGCAGTTGTGTTCATGGGAGATGTTCCCTATTGGCCGCCCGGAGATAACAAAGAATAAAGCATTTATCAACGAGAATGAGCCACCCGTCGTCTATGAGTCTGATCTGCTGTTTGACCACTAGAGAATTGATATGCCTACATTCGGTACTCACTGGACACGTCACAATGTAAGTTAAAAGGTTTAATAAATTGCATTTCCGATACTGCACTACGAAGGAAACTAACAACTATTTTGTCCAACAGTGTCGTTTTGTGGGAGATCAACTCAAGAGCTGCTACCCATTATTCAGCGAGCAGTTTGACTTGCTGAGGGAGGATGCGGTCATTTGGGAGCCATACACGACAGCTGAGATAGTCGCGAGATATTCCTGCGGGATATCTATTATGTGCACTAGAGATGCGGACTACTGGCTGACTAATAAATCGAAGATCATCTTCGATTGTCAGGTCGAGGAGATGTCTCAATAGAGGGTCATGAGGCAATTCGGTCTTTGCTAGATGGTAGATCCTCCACGTCTGGAGGTCCCCCTTCCAGATGTCGTGCACATGTAAGTTAATATATGCACATCCGGTATTGCTTATCTTTAGTTCTATAGTGATGGTATAACAAAATGTAATTGCAGGTACTCTTGGAAGGGTACTAACAAAAGCGTAGCTCATGGCTTCAACGGGTTCATAGTTATATCCAGCAGTGGTAGAATGCAACATCTGACGTGTGGCTCGCTGGCCCGTTTGATATGGAGCTATTTGCATCCTTACATAGGTACATGACCATGACACGGTTGTGTCCCAACCACCACGCGCATGATGATGAGAGATAACCTAGCCAGTCGACTATGGAGCCCATACAGTCAGCGGTAAATACACTTATCAACGGGTTCATAGTTATATCCAGCAGTGGCAAAATGCAACAACTGACGTGTGGCTCGCTGGCCCGTTTGATATGGAGCTATTTGCATACTTACATAGGTACATGACCATGACACGGTTGTGTCCCAACCACCACGCGCATGATGATGAGAGATAACCTAGCCAGTCGACTATGGAGCCCATACAGTCAGCGGTAAATACACTTTTCTTCATGTACTTATCTACTATACTGGGCTTGCTAGCCTACATAATGTGTACTTATCTACTAAAATGCAGGCCGATATGACATGGGAGCTACAGATTGAAGTGCATTAGTGGGGACATTCGCTCTCGTTCGCTCCTCTTGTACCACGTCATCAGGCTCAGTCCTTTGTCAAGTGTGTCGAGGAAAGACTGCAGAGTATCTATGCGACCATCATGTGCACCAACGTTTCAGACGTCGTTCAGCACTGAGCAGCATAGTGCCCACCGCGTCACTCCATGGAGGTGCGCCCACTTCATCACTCCACGCAGAAGTGCACCCCGCGTCCAGACCATGCTGGAGGCTCGGTGCGGCAGCAGCAGGAGACACCGAGAGCACCACTCCGCCATGGGCCTCGTCCACGGATCTCACAGCAGGAGACACCGAGAGCACCACCTCGAGACTAGGCTGGAGTCTCGGCATGGCAGCAGCAGCAGTAGCCGCAGTTTACTTTCGACCAGTGGCAGCTGCAACAACAGCCGCATTTTACTTTTGAGCAGTGGTAGCAACAGCAGCCGCACGTCCCCTTCATGGCCTATCGTCCACAATCTCGTCCCGAGGGAAGTCATTTTCCTATCTATTTTTGTTGCATGTAGTATATAATCGTTCAGTACTTAATATTTTTACATGGTAGGAGGATATGGAGACCCAAGCATGTCCTCCATGAGTTAGTGAGCGACTAATGAGGAGGACGATCAGCAGATTCAGCAGGATCAAGTTGACTGGTTTGGGCAGTATAAAACACAGTATACTCCACCATCTTTCCCCACACAGGATACACAGACCCAGAGTGACAGCTCCACTCTACCTCCCCCTAATGTGGGGCCATTTAGAAGGTACAAATGGAGTTAACCGGTGGCAGTGATATCTATCTATGTATGAGACATATATATATATCTATCTATGTATAAGACTTGTATCTATCTGTGTATGAGACACATTTCTATTATTTCACATTTTTATTCGACAAACACTTCAACATAAAGCTTGCAACAAAGTTCAACATAACTTGCGATACATAAATAAGAGCGCTCTCTATCCCTACGACTATGCCTTACTCTTGCCCTTCGATGATGACTCGCCTTTTCCCTTTGACGAGGACTCACCCGTCCTCTTCTTGGACTGCGCCTTCTTCATGGCCTGCCTCTTGTCCCACTCAGCTCTCGCCCTAGTACCAACGGCCGACGACATGAAGAGATGATACGTCCAAAACGTATCTACTTTCCCGAACACTTTTGCTATTGTTTCTCCTCTAAACTTGTGTGATTTGGATGCAACTAACACGGACTGACGCTGTTTTCAGCAGAATTGCCCTGGTGTCTACTTTTTGTGCAAAAAATCAACTATCAGGAAAAATCCCGGAAAATATGCCGAAAATCCTATTTTACCAGAAGACTCCAGGAGCCAGAATACGAGACGGAGGGGGGCTGGGCCCAGGCCACACCACCTGGCCGCGCGGGTAAGCCCAGGCCGTGCCAGGGGGTGGTCTGGCCGCCCCAGACTCCCCCTCAGTCTCCCTCTTCACCTATAAGTTTCCTTCTGACCTAAAAACTCAGGGGGGTTCGACGTTTTTCTAGAAGGAGTTCCGCTCCGCCGCCACCACCAGATTCCACGAAACAAGACCAAACTCTGCTCGCACCTCACTGGATGGGGAATTGGAGGAGATCATCGCCATCATCATCACCATCGCTTCTCCATCGACCATCCATGTTTCCCCCATCTATGAGTGAGTAATCCCCTGCTGTAGGCTATGGGGATGGTAGGGATTGGATGAGATCGTTCATGTAATGGCATTAGATTGTTAGGGCATGGTGCCTAGTATCTTTTATTAGTGCTTTATGACTTTGTTGCGACTTGTTATGCTTAATGCTTGTCACTAGGGCCCGAGTGCCATGATTTCAGATCTGAACATGTTATTGATTCATTATGATAGTATTGTTTTTGTCTTACCTGCAAGTTATATACACACGTTGTTGTCCGGAACCAATGGCCCCGAAGTGATAGAAATCGGGATAACCGGAGGGAATGGCTTTGATATGAGGATCACATGTGTTCACGGAGTGTTAATGCTTTCCTCCGGTGCTCTATTAAAAGGAGGACCTTAATTGCCAGTAGTTCCCTAGAGGCCCCACTGCAAACGGGCTGGCAGGACAAAAGATGTTGTGCAAGTTCTCATTGCGAGCACGTATGACTATATATGGAACACATGCCTAGGATTGTCTAGTACTTGGGTGCTTTATCTTATTTATCTGCAATTGCCCTATGTTCTGATTGCTATGTGAATTGTCTTGTCCATGCAACGCCCGTCCATCCATCCCTATGTCTATCGCACCCGAATCCCACTGTTTACTACTTTTGTTACCACTGTCTTTGCTTTACTACTGCTGCTGCTTTGCTATTCCTACTACAAAACTGTTGCTACTGATAAACTGCTGTGAGCAAGATTGTTTCCAGGTGCAGCTGAATTGACAACTCAGTTGTTAAGGCTTATAAATATTCTTTGTCTCCCCTTGTGTCGAATCAATAAATTGGGTTTCAGTTCCCTCGAAAATACTGCGATACACCCCCCTATACTTGTGGGTCATCAAGACTATTTTCTGGCGCCATTGCCGGGGAGCATAGCTTTATTTATCAAGTTCACTTGGATTCTCTATTGTTCGCTGCTATCCATCCATCATGGGTAAGTCTCGTGATGGCAAGGTTCCTATTTTACCATCCACTACAAGAAGAGGTACGATTCTGAACACCTATGTTGCTCTTGATTCACCATCTGTTATGAGTAAGCTCGTTACACCACCATATACACATGCTACACACACTGCTACTACTGCTGAATCTAAAACTTCTGATACTTATGATGCTGCTTCTACTGTGCTTGATAAGAGTGGTTCATTAGGTCCTTTCCTAGATGCTACGATTGCTAGAACTATAGCTGGAAATACTGAAACTCCTAATGAAGACACTACTACACCTGTTAGTTCACCTGAGTCTAGGGAGAGTTATGATATTGAAGACGGTTATGTTGAGATGATCGATGAATTTATTAAAGAATGTAAAAACACCCATGATAGGAGCGCTGCTAAGAGTCTCCATGAGAGGCGTACTATTAGACCCAAATTATCTTCTATTGCTAAGTTTGCTGCTTCTCCCATAAACATTATAGATGAAGATTATGATTTCTCTCTCGATCTATCTTACATAGCTATTGTTGAGAAGGAACCTTTTTGTGGGACTAAGAATGAAAGTGCGGTAGCACATATGAATGAACTTTCTACCATGAGTGGCTTGTTTTCTGATGATATTAAGATGCGTACTTACTTTGTTGCTAAGATTTTCCCCTTTTCACTGAAAGGAGAAGCTAAAACTTGGTTTAGTAATTTACCTCCTGGATCTATTGATAGCCCTGATTGCTTGATTAGTACTTTCCTGCAGAAATATTTTCCTCCTAGTGCTAGACATGCTATTTTGCAGGAACTTTTTGATTTTAAACAGGGAGAAAAGGAGATAATGCCCGAATCTTGGGCAAGATTTTGTGCTTTGATTCATGCACAGGCTGGAAGTCCATTACCTAGGAATGAGCTTCTTGATATATTTTATAATGGACTAACCGAGGAATCTAGGACATACCTAGATAGTTGTGCTGATTGTGTCTTCAGGAATAGGACTCCCAAGGAAGCTGAGGAATTAATGGCTAACATAAGTAAGAACTATGAAGACTGGACTCCTCCTGAACAAGCTATACTTGAAGTAATTGTACCTGAACCTACTATTCTGGTGCCTATTCCAACATCAAAGAAGAGGGGAGTTATTGAATTAAATGATGAAGTGATGAAGGAAGCTAAGAAATGTCTTAAGGAGAAGGGAATTAAAGCTGCAGATGTCAAGAATTTACGTCCTATAGAAGAATTATGTAAGCCTATTCCCTACTCATCCACTATTGAGGTACACTCTCTCCAACACTTTGATGAAGGTGATATCCCGTACTCTAAACCTCCTCATCAATGCTTAGAAGAATTCGATATCTTTATTGTTAAGCAAGATAATTTTAATAAAAGGGTGCAAAATCATCTAATGGAAAACACTAGAGCTATTGTTGAGTTGAAAGATATTGTGGAAAGAACCTCTAATGATGTTAAAATGATTGTTACACTTTCAAATGGTTCAAACTCAAATAGATCAACTCATTAAAGTGCAAAAAAGACTTGCTAGTTAATGCTGCTAAAGAAAAACATGCTTATGAAATTAGAACTAGAAGTGGAGCTGCTACCCAGGATCCTCTATATCCTGAGGGGCATTCCAAAAGAATTGAGCAGGATTCTCAACAAGCTGAAAATAGTGGCTCTAATCGTAAGAAAAGGAAAAAGAAACATAAAACTTTTGTAGAACCCTCTAAACCTGCTATAGATCCTAATAGTATATCTATTTCTGATGCTGAAACTGAAAGTGGCAATGAAGAAAATGAAGTTCCTAAGGAAGAAAAAGTTGAAGAAAAACCTGAAAAGCACACTAAGAATACTAAATACACTAAAGAAGATTTTGTTGCTAAGAAACATGGGAATGAAAGAGAGCCTTGGGTCTAAAAACCTATGCCTTTCCCTGATAAGAAACACAAGTCAAAGGAAGATGAACACTATAATAAGTTTCATGAGTGGATGAAACCTTTATTCCTGCAAATTCATTTGACTGATGCTATTAAATTGCCTCCTTACTCAAAGTATATGAAGGATATTGTCTCGAATAAAAGGAACATCCCTAATGAAGAAATTTCTACTTTGCTTGCTAATTATTCCTTTAATGGTAAGGTTCCTAAGAAACTTGGAGACCAGGGATTCCAACTATCCCTTGCTCTATTAAGAACAGTTATGTTAGAACTGCTTTGTGTGATTTGGGAGCTAGAGTTAGTGTTATGCCTTTCTCTATCTATAAGAGACTTCAACTTGAAAAACTGATACCAACTGATATATCTTTGCAAATGGCTGATAAATCTACCACTATTCCTGTTGGTATATGTGAGGATGTACCGGTTCAAGTGGCTCATAATTGCTTGATATTAACTGATTTTGTTGTGCTTGAAATGCCTGAAATGATAATATGTCTATTATTCTTGGGAGACCTTTTCTTAATACTACAGGAGCTGTTATTAATTGTAATCAAGGAAAGGTGACTTTCAATGTTAATGACAAAGAACATACTGTCTATTTCCCCAAGAAGATTGATTGGACTTATGGTTTGAATTCAATTGAACATGTTGAGGGCATTCAATTTGGAGAAATTTATTGTCCCATACCAAGAGAAAAATTTGAAACTATTATGATTGGGACCATTGCTATCAAGGTTGAGGTAACATAGTCATTAGTGGAATATGAAGTTTTGTCTCATATGAAATTGTTTTGGTAACAAGACTTGGTCAACCTTGTTAACAAAAGGATTTCGTTGAACAAAACAATGTTTTCACTATGATTATCTCTGCTTACTTCTATTCTATCCATTTTAGTTTTTGTTTTTGTTTAGTTTTCTTTTTGTTGTTAGTTGCTTGCATGTTAGAGTGTCTTAGAACTCCTGTAGTTCTAGACTTGTTTTGTCATTTCATCATTTCCAAAAAAATCGGTCTGTCAGAAAATCATTCTTCTATACCTAAAAAATGCCCAAAAAAAAGTGTCTCGAAAAATTCCAGAAAATTCATATTAAATTTTTGCATGAAAAAAGGGGCAGAGGAGTGCCTGGGAGGTGCCAGGGGGACCCACCAGGCAGGCTCACCACCTGGTGGCGCGGCCTGCCCTGGGTGGCTCCATGCCATGGTGTGGGCCACCCCTGGCCCTCCACTAACTCTCTCACCTGCCACTTTCTTCTCTCTCCCGAGTAAGCTCCAATTCATTGCTCAAAATCGCGTTCTTGCTGTGCTTGCTCTCGATTTCTTCGATCTCCTTGCTCAGCCCATCTTTGTTGCTGAAATTTGGAGCACTTGTTCTCTGGGATGTGACTCCTCCCCTTGTCCAAGTAGATTTGTGTTTAGTGGATTATATCTTGAGTATTTTGTTGCTGTAGGTGACAGGTTATGAGAGCTTGTGATACATTGCAAATGTATCTATAATTTTTGATGTTCCATGCTTGGTTTTATC
This sequence comes from Avena insularis, assembly GCA_023614405.1. Taxonomy (NCBI): domain Eukaryota; kingdom Viridiplantae; phylum Streptophyta; class Magnoliopsida; order Poales; family Poaceae; genus Avena; species Avena insularis. The sequence continues at coordinate 451,361,761 of CM042691.1, read as the reverse complement.
CACTTTCTTGTGTTTTGTTCCAACTTTGGAGTACTTTTCATATGATTTCTTGGACTAACCTATTAACAAGAGCCACAGTGCTACATTTTCTGCTGTTTTTGGTTCCAGGAAAGTCAGAAAATGAATATTCTCGGAATTGGACGGGACAAAAGCCAAAGTGCCTATTTTTCCGGAAGGGATCAAGTGCCAGAATACGAGACGGAGAGGGGCCAGGGGCCGGTCACACCACCTGGCCATGCGGCCAGGCCTGGCCCACGCCAGGGGGTGGTCTGGCCGACCCCAGCACCCCCTCGGCCTCTCCTTCCGCCTATATATTGCCCTCGGGACGAAAACCCTAAGTACCCGATCAAAAATCCACGAAAGAGTCTCATGGCCGTCATCTCCATCCCTAGATCGGGAGGGATCAAGCTCTTCCCGACCTCACGGAGAGGATTTCACCCTGGAGGCCTTCTTCATCACCATGCAAGCCTCCGGTGTGATGCGTGAGTAGTTCATCCTTGGACTACGGATCCATGTAGTAGCTGGATGGCTGGTTTCTCCTCCTTTGTGCTTTCATGTTTAGATCTTGTGAGCTCCGTTCATGATCAAGATCATCTATTTGTAATTCATACATGTTGTGTTTGCGGGGATCCAATGGATATTGAGATGCTATTTTAGATTGATTATTGATTCTATCATGTCTTTGTTATTTGTGATCTTGCATGCTTTCCATTGTTAGTAGCTATCTTGGCCAAGTAGATGCTAGCAACTCCAAGAGTTAGTATTTATGCTCGATAGTGGGTTCATGCCTCTGGTAATCTGGGGAAGTGACAGAAATCTCTAAGGTACTAGATGTGCTGTTGCTACTAGGGAGAAAACAACAATCCTTTGTTCATAGAACAATCGTATTGTTTACTTTACACGCAGTTCGTAAAGCAATAATCGGTTGCTTGCAACTTAATACTGGAGGGGGTTCGGATGATAACCTGAAGGTGGATTATTAGTCATAGATGCAGTTGGATGGCGGTCTATGTATTATGTTATAATGCCCAATCGAATCTCAAAGGAGTCAAGGTGATTAGTATATGCATGTATTCCTTTCTCGGTGTTTGTCAATTGCCCCGCTGTAATTTATTTACCCAGCATGTTATCTATCAAAGGAGAGACACCTCTAGTGAACTATGGATCCCGGTCCTTTGTCTTTTATATACAATCTATAAACTGTTTCTTCTTTGTGTTTACTTTCTGAAACTTTTACTTCTTTCCATTCGATACGTTTAATCCTTTGTTTTCCACAAAACACGGTGAGATTGACAACCTCATCGCAAGTTGGGGACAAAGTTCTGTGGTTGTGTTGTGCAGGTCTCCACGTTGCTACTAGCACCGTAGTGCTGCCAAAGCTCAGCTAGTAACACCTTTGAGGTGTTTCCTTGCTCCTACTGGTTCGATTAAACCTTGGTTTCATAACTGAGGGAAACTTGCTGTTGTGCTCATCATACCTTCCTCTTGGGGTTCCCAACGAGCTCTACATCAACACCATGCACCAAGCACTTTTCTGGGCACTGTGCATTGAGCCATCAAGCGATTTTCTGGCGTTGTTGCCAGGGAGTCAAGGACATCTTCACAAGGGGAGTCTCTCATAACCAATCTCTTTACTTTGTTGTTTTTGTTTTGCTTAGTTTTCTTTTTGCTTAGTTTCTTTTTGCTTTGTTTGCTTGTTTTGTTCTTCAAAAAGCCAAAAAAAATTAGTTTTACTAGTTTGCTTTCTTTTCAAAAACACAAAAAAAAATAGTTTTACTTGTTTGCTTTCTTATTTTAAAACCCAAAAAAATGACTACTCTTGAAAACACTAAGTTGTGTGACTTCACTAGCACCAACAACAATGATTTTATGAGCACACCTATTGCTCCACCTGTGGCTGAAAATACTTTCTTTGAGATAAAACCTGCTTTGCTCAATCTTGTTATGAGAGAACAATTTTCTGGTATTGGTAATGAAGATGCTGCTTCCCATCTAAATAACTTTGTTGAACTTTGTGAGATGCAAAAGCATAGGGATATAGATGGTGATATTATTAAACTGAAATTGTTTCCTTTCTCTTTGAGAGGAAAAGCTAAAGAATGGTTAAATTCCTTAACTAGGAATAGTATTAATTCTTGGACTAAGTGCAAAGATGCTTTTATTGGAAAATACTATCCTCCTGCTAAGATTATATCCATGAGAAGTGAAATAATGAAGTTTAAACAACTTGATAATGAGCATGTTGCTCAAGCTTGGGAAAGAATGAAATCTTTGGTAAAGAATTATCCAACTCATGGACTGACTTCTTGGATGATCATCCAAACTTTTTATGCAGGATTGAACTATTCTTCAAGGAACCTATTGGATTCTGCTGCTGGAGGTACCTTTATGACCATCACTTTGGGTGCCGCAACAAAACTTCTGGACAATATGATGGTTAATTATTCTGAATGGCATACTGAGAGAGCTCCACAAGGTAGGAAGGTAAATTCTGTTGAGGAAACTTCCTCCTTGAGTGATAAGATTGATATTATTATGTCTATGCTTGTTAATGGGAAAGCCCATATTGATCCAAATAATGTTCCTTTAGCCTCTTTGGTTGCTCAAGAAGAGCAAGTTGATGTGAACTTCATAAGAAATAACAACTTTGGCAACAATGCTTATGGTAATAATGCTTATAAGAACAATTTTGGTAACAAAAATTATAAGCCATATCCTCCCAACAATGGTAATGCTTATGGAAACTCTTACAACAATAATAAGAGTGCTCCCTCTAAACTTGAAGTTATGCTTAAAGAGTTTATTAGTAAACAAACTGCTTTCAATAAAACTATTGAGGAAAAACTCTCTAATGATGAAAGAAATATAGCATCTTTAGCTGAAGCTCAATCTACTTTGAATAAAATGGCTGCTAAACCTGAAACTAATGAGAATCCCTTTGCAGCTACTAATGCTATACAAGTAAGAATTGATGAAAATGTTAGACTATTAGCTGAATTACATGCTAAGTGGGAAAGAGAAGATGAAATTGCTAGAAACATTAGTGTTTATACTATCACCACCACTAGTGTTGAGGCTAGTAATAGTTCTACTACTTTAGATGATAAAGTTGATTTTGATCTTGATGGTTGCAATATCTCTGAAGTTATTAAGTTCCTACAAAAGCTTGCTAAAAGTCCTAATGCTAGTGCTATGAACATGGCTTTTACAAAACACATTACTGATGCTCTCATAAAGATTAAAGAAGAAAAGATGAAACATAAAGCTTCTATACCTATAAAACAAGAGGATGGTTGGGAACCCATCATTAAAATGAAAGTGAATGACTTTGATTTCAAAGCTTTGTGTGATCTTGATAGTAGTGTTTCTATTATGCCTAGAAGGATTTATGATATGCTTGATTTGCCTCCTCTTGAAGATTGTTATTTGAATGTCCCACTTGATGCTAATGCTAAAAAGAAACTCATGGGGAGTCTTAATGATATTCTTATTATGGTTAACCATGCCTATGTACCTGCTGATTTCTATGTTTTGTATGTTGAATACAATGCTTCTTGTCCTATTACTTTGGGAAGACCTTTTCTTAGAACTGTTGGTGCCATTATTGATATGAAAGAAGTGTTGGAATTATGCCCTAGAGGCAATAATAAAGATGTTATTATTATAATTCTTGTTCATGATAAAGTTTATATTCCATGCTAGAATTGTATTAAGCGGAAACATTAATACTTGTGTGGTTTGTGAACAAACACCGTGTCCCTAGTACGCCTCTATGGACTAGCTCATTGATCAATGATGGTTAAGGTTTCCTAACCATAGACATGAGTTGTCAATTGATAATGAGATCATATCATTGGAGAATGATATGGTGGATAGACCCAAACTAAGCGAAGCAATTAGATCGTGTCATTGTGTTCATCTTTGCGAAGCTTTTCCTATGTCAAATATTGTATTCCTTAGACCATGAGATAATACAACTCCCTGGTATCGCAAGAAAGCTTTGAGGTCATCAAACGTCATCCTATGAGAGGGTGATCATAAAGGTGTCTCTCAGGTGATCGAAAAGTATCTGTTGGGTTGTATGTATCGAGATGGGATTTGTCCCTCCCAAGTCGGAGAGATATACTTCGGGCCCACTCGTAATCGATATCAACACGCTTGCAAGCATGTGGTTAAGGAGTTAATCACAAAGTGATATCGGATTCTGAGCGAGTAAAGTACTAACGTGAACGAGATTGAACTAGGTATGGCGATACCGGCGATCGAATCTCGCAAGTAAAATATCGCGAGACGAAGGGAATATATATGGGATTGATTGAATCCTGGCATCGTGGTTCATCCGATATGATCATCGATGAATGTGTGGGAGTCAATATGGGTGCCTGCACCCGCTGATTATTGATAGAAGATCATGTCCGCATATTCTCGAACCCGCAGGTCACACACTTAACGTGTCTCGGCGCTAGGATAGATTGGATACTTGGTTTATGAATTTGTTCGAGTCTCGGATGGGATCCGGGATATCACGAGAGGTTCCGGAATGGTCCGGAGAATAAGATTCATATAAGGCAGGCAGTTTTTGGAGTTCGAATTGTTCCGGATTAATCGGTATTGTACCGAAGCTTCTAGAACCTTCCGGAAGGGGCCAACGTGGTCCCACCTTCCGGGAGGGGCATGGGCCTATGAGGGAGTGTCCTGGCGCATTGGGCCGGGGCACAAGGCCCCATAGGGCCCAGCCGATCCTAGATAAGTTTAAATTGTTTAAACTAGAGATAGGATATCTAGATAAGGGAGAGTTTAAATTGTTTAAACTAGAGATAGGCTTGGAGGAGGGGCTAGGGATGGCCGCCACCCCTCTATATATAGAGGGCTGGTGCGCCTCCCCCACACACACATCTCCTCCAAGCCCTAGCTGCCTCACGCCTTCTCTCTCCCTCCCGATTGTTTGTAGGCGAAGCCTGCAGCAGAAATTCTCCACCATATACACCACGCCGTGCTGTAGATCCAATCCATCTCTCCACCATACTTGCTGGTCCGAGGAAGGAGGAGACGTCGAGGTGCTGCACGTGTGCATCTCACGGAGGCACTGCCACTTGTGGTGCTAGATCGGATCGGATCGCGAGGAGGAGAAGCGTACGACTACATCACCCACGCGTTAAAAGCGTTCACTGTCGCGAATCTTCAAGGGTATGAAGATCTAATCTCTCTCGTTGTTTGCATCTCCTAGATTAGATCTTGGCTTTCCTCTGTTCGCTCGTGAAAATTTTGATTTACTATCTTTGCGAAACCCTTCAAGGTATCGAGCTAGATCTATGCGTAGATGTGATTCACGAGTAGAATGCAACATGGTTGTTGCGGGCGTTGATGTTTTCTGTTGCAAGCCTCTTGTTTGTGTTCTTCTTATGACGCGGGATAGTGAGATTGAAGCGGTCCAGGCCAACCTTACGCGACGTCGTTCGCGAGACCGGCTCCGCACTTGACGTGTGGCTTGTACCACACATGCGGCTGGTGGATGTCAGTTTCTCTCACTATAGTTGTCATGGGATTAACACTGGAGTTTGGCAACCATAATATCACTGTTGTGGCTTTCTGTAGGTAAGAATCGTTCTTAGCATCTACTCCCATAAGCCACGTAAAACATGCAACAACAAAGTAGAGGCGTCTAACTTGTTTTTGCAGGGAGTGTTTTCTGTGATATGGTATGGCCCAAGATGTGATGTGTATAATGTATGCGATGATCATGTTTTGTAATGTTTCACGACTTGCATGTCGATGAGTACACAACCGGTAGGAGCCATATGGTTGTCTTTATAATTGTGTATGACCTACGAGTCAACTTCTTATACGCCATGTAATAGCTTTACTTTGTCGCTAAGTAGTTAGCAATAGTTGTAGTTGCTATTCGTGGTGGAGGCAATCATGGTGGAGTGATGGAGATCATGCCGGAACGCACAAGATGGAGATCATTTTGCGAAGATTGGCTATACCATGTCACATAAAGTTATATGCATGTGATGTTTATCCTTTTATGTATCTTATTATGCTTAGATCGCGACGGTAGCATTATAAGATGATTCCTCACTTAAAGATCAAGATAAAAACTGTGTTCTCCCCAAGTATGCACCGTTGCGAAAGTTCGTCATGTCCAAGCATCACGTGATGATCGGGTGCTATAGACTCTACACTCACATACAACGGGTGCAAGCCAGTTTTGCACACGCGGAAATACTTGGGTCTAGCTTGACGAGCCTAGCATGTACAGACATGGCCTCGGAACACAAGAACCGAAAGGTTAAGCATGAGTCATATGAATGATATGATCGACACTTCGTTGTCCACCATTGAAACCACATCTCTTCTCGTGATGATCGGATTAGGTGTGGTGAATTTGGATCGTGTTCACTAAACAACTTGAGGGATGTTGAATTTAGTGGGAGTTCATCTAGTAATTTGATTAAGTTGAACTATTTATCATGAACATAGTCTAAATTGTACTTGCAAATACTGTAGATCACATGGCCAAGTCCAACTTCAACTTCAACGTTTTTGCTAAGAAAGAAAAGCTTAGAAACAATGGGTCTAACTTCACCAACTGGTTCCGTAATCTAAGAATCATTCTGTTCATGGACAAAGGACTATGTCCTTGAGAAAGCGTTAGGTAACCCCTACCGAATCAAGGCCGCTGATGAGAAAGCTGTCTATCAGTCGCGCAAAGATGATTATGGCGTGATTAAGAGCACCATGTTGTTTGCTATGGAACCAGAACTTCAAAATCATTTTGAAAACTATCCCGGGCCCTTTGAGATTCTCGAGGAGCTGAAAACCATGTTTCAGACTCAGCCCGCTCGAGAGATATGAGATCTCCGAGAAGTTCTTTAACCGCAAGATGGAGGAAGGGAGTTCCGTTAGTGAGCACGCCATTAAGATGTCGGGCTACACTCAACGCCTTGAGCAAGCGGATGCAAGATTCCATAGGAGCTCAAGATTGACAGGGTTCTGCAATCACTCCCTCCCTACAAAAGTTTTGTAGTGACTCATAATCAGATTGGTTCCATCGATACGATCACCGAGCTCTTCGCAAAGTGAAGGCTGCGGAGGTGGACATCAAGAAGGATAATCATGTGTTGATGGTCAACAAGCCCTCCTTTAAGAAAGGTAAAGGTGCAAAGAAGCCCTTCAAGAAAGCGGCGTAAGCGCGTTGCCCTGGCGAGAAGAAGCTCAAGTCTGGTCCCAAGCCGACACCTTTGAGTGCTTCTATTGCAAGGACAAGGGTCACTGGAAGCAATCGTCCGAAGTACTTAGCAGGAACAAGAAGGCTGGCACCATCAAAGGTATATTTGATATACATGTTACTGATGTTTTCCTTACTAGCCCTCGCTAGTGCCCGGTATTTGATACCGGTTCATTGCTAATATTTGTAACTCAAACAGAGCTACGGAATAGACGGCTTGCGAGGGATGAGGTGACGATCTGCGTTGGCAATGGATCAAGAGTTGATGTGATGGCCGCACGCTCTCCTTAGTTTTACCTTCGGGATTAGTTTTAAACCTTAATAAATGTTATTATGTGCCTGCTGAGCATGAACATTATTTCTGGATCGTGTTTATTGCAAGACGGTTAGTCATTTAAATCGGAGAATAATGGTTGTTCTATTTATATGAGTAACATCTTTTATGGTCATGCACCTCTTATGAATGGTTTATTTCTTCTAAATCTCGAAGGGATGAAACACACATCCATAACATTGAGGCTAAGAGATGCAAAGTGGATAGTGATAATACTACTTATTTGTGGCATCGTCGTCTAGGTCATATTGGTGTAAAGCGATGAAGAAACTCCATTCGATGGACTTTTGGAGTCTCTTGATTTTGAATCATTTGACACATAACCATGCCTCATGGGCAAGATGATCAAAACCCGTTCTCCGGTATGATGGAGCGAGCAACAGACTTGTTGGAAATCATACATACCGATGTATGCGGACCGATGAGTGTTTGACGCCGTGGATATCGCTATTTTCTCACTTTTACCGATGACTTAAGTAGATATGGGTATATCTATTTAATGAAACATAAATCTGAAACGTTTGAAAAGTTCAAAGAATTTCAGAATGAAGTGGAGAACCATCGTAATGTAAAGATTAAGTTTCTACGATCCGATCGTGGGGCGAATATTTGAGTTATGATTTTCTCACGCATCTCAAAGCAAGTGGAATCGTTTCACAACTCACGCCACCCGAACACCACAAGCAATGGTGTGTCTGAACGCCGGAATCGAACCCTATTAGATATGGTCCGATCAATGATGTCTCTTACTGATTTGCCATTATCATTTTGGGGTTATGCATTAGAAACCGCTGCATTCACTTTAAATAGGGCTCCATCTAAATCCGTTGAGACGACACCGTATGAACTGTGGTTTGGTGCTAAACCTAAGTTGTCGTTTCTTAAAGTTTGGGGATGCGAAGCTTACGTCAAGAAGTTGATGCCGGACAAGATCGAACCCAAAGCAGAGAAATGCGTCTTCATAGGATACCCTAAGGAAACTATTGGGTATACCTTCTATCACGTAACCAAGGCAAAGTGTTTGTCGCAAAGAACGGTTCCTTTCTTGAGAAGGAGTTTCTCTCGAAAGAAGTGAGTGGGAGGAAAGTAGAGCTTGACGAGGTTATTGAACCTTCTCTTGAATTGGAGAGTAGCGCAGCACCTGAAATTGTTCCAGTGCCGCCTGCACCAACAATAGAGGAAGCTAATGACAAGGATCATGAAGCTTCGGACGATGCTGCTACTGAACGTCATAGGTCGACAAGGTCGCGTGCCCCTCCTGAGTGGTACGGCAACCCTGTCTTGACTGTCTTGTTAGTAGAAGACAGTGAACCTACGAACTATGAGGAAGCGATGATGAGCCTAGACTCTGAGAAATGGCTAGAAGCCATGAAATCCGAATTGGGATCCATGAGCGAAAACCAAGTATGGACTTTGGTGGACCCTCCTAGCGACCGAAAGGCCGTTGAGTGCAAATGGATCTTCAAGAAGAAAACGGACGCGGATGGTAATGTTACCGTCTATAAAGCACGGCTTGTTGCGAAAGGTTTTTGACAAGTTCAAGGTGTTGACTACGATGAGACTTTCTCTCCCGTAGCGATGTTTAAGTCAATTCAGATTTTATTAGCAATTGCTGCGTTTCATGTTTATGAAATATGGCAAATGGATGTCAAGACTGCTTTCCTCAATGGCAACATTGACGAAGAGTTGTATATGATGCAACCCGAAGGTTTTGTCGATCCTAAGGATGCTGATAAAGTATGCAAACTTCAGCGTTCCATTTATGGACTGAAGCAAGCATCTCGGAGTTGGAACCTTCGTTTTGATCAAGTGATCAAGAGCTTTGGATTTGTTCCAAATTGCTATGAAGCTTGCATCTACAAGAAAGTGAGCGGGAGCTCGGTGACGTTTCTGGTACTATATGTGGATGACATATTGATTATTGGAAATGACATCAACATTATTAACGATGTGAAGAGTTATTTGAACAAGTGTTTTTCAATGAAAGACCTAGGTGAAGCTGCTTATATATTGGGCATCAAAATCTATAGAGATAGACAAAGACGCCTGATAGCTTTAAGCCGGTACATACCTAGACAAAGTTCAAAAGGTTCAGAATGGATAAGGCATTGAAAGGTTCAAAGGCCTATGTTGTCGGGTAAAATATTGAGCAAGGCTCGTGTCCAGCTACGGTAAATGATAGGGAAGCTATGAGCAAAGTGCCTTATGCTCGCCATAGGTTCCATCATGTATGCCATCTTGTGTACTAGACCGGATGTGTCCAATGCTCTTAGTTTGACGAGCAGATATCAAAGTGATCCAGGAGTGGAACACTGGACAGCCGTGAAGAACATCCTAAGGTACCTAAATAGGACTAAAGAAATGTTCTTAGTCTATGGGGGTGATGAACAGCTCATCGTAAAAGGTTACGTCGATGCTAGTTTCGACACCGACAAGGATGATCATAAATCTCAGACAGGATACGTGTATATTTTGAATGGAGGAGCTGTGAGCTGGAGAAGCTGCAAGCAAAGCGTGATCGCGGGATCTATGAAAGCGGAATACATGGCTGCTGCGAGCGTCAAGTGAAGGAGTTTGGATCGAAACTTCATCATCGAAGCTTGGTGTGGTTCCAAGTGCATTGGACCCACTGGAGATATTGTGTGACAACACTGGCGCCATAGCACTCGCTAAGGAACCAAGATATCATCCAAAGACCAAGCATATCAACCGCAAGTTTCATATAATCCGAGATTATATAGCAGATGGAGATCTGAAGATCAGCAAAGTACATACAGATCTGAATGTTGTAGATCCATTGACTAAACCTCTTCCACGTGTAAAACATGATCAGCACCTCAGTGCCATGGGTGTGAGATTGTTGCCAAATGTAAACTAGATTATTGACTCTAGTGCAAGTGGGAGACTGTTGGAATTATGCCCTAGAGGCAATAATAAAGATGTTATTATTATAATTCTTGTTCATGATAAAGTTTATATTCCATGCTAGAATTGTATTAAGCGGAAACATTAATACTTGTGTGGTTTGTGAACAAACACCGTGTCCCTAGTACGCCTCTATGGACTAGATCATTGATCAATGATGGTTAAGGTTTCCTAACCATAGACATGAGTTGTCAATTGATAATGAGATCATATCATTGGAGAATGATATGGTGGATAGACCCAAACTAAGCGAAGCAATTAGATCGTGTCATTGTGTTCATCTTTGCGAAGCTTTTCCTATGTCAAATATTGTATTCCTTAGACCATGAGATAATACAACTCCCTGGTATCGCAAGAAAGCTTTGAGGTCATCAAACGTCATCCTATGAGAGGGTGATCATAAAGGTGTCTCTCAGGTGATCGAAAAGTATCTGTTGGGTTGTATGTATCGAGATGGGATTTGTCCCTCCCAAGTCAGAGAGATATACTTCGGGCCCACTCGGTAATCGATATCAACACCGCTTGCACCAACGAGCTCTACATCAACACCATGCACCAAGCACTTTTCTGGGCACTGTGCATTGAGCCATCAAGCGATTTTCTGGCGTTGTTGCCAGGGAGTCAAGGACATCTTCACAAGGGGAGTCCCTCATAACCAATCTCTTTACTTTGTTGTTTTTGTTTTGCTTAGTTTTCTTTTTGCTTAGTTTTCTTTTTGCTTTGTTTGCTTGTTTTGTTCTTCAAAAAGCCAAAAAAAATTAGTTTTACTAGTTTGCTTTCTTTTCAAAAACACAAAAAAAAATAGTTTTACTTGTTTGCTTTCTTATTTGAAAACCCAAAAAAATGACTACTCTTGAAAACACTAAGTTGTGTGACTTCACTAGCACCAACAACAATGATTTTATGAGCACACCTATTGCTCCACCTGTGGCTGAAAATACTTTCTTTGAGATAAAACCTGCTTTGCTCAATCTTGTTATGAGAGAACAATTTTCTGGTATTGGTAATGAAGATGCTGCTTCCCATCTAAATAACTTTGTTGAACTTTGTGAGATGCAAAAGCATAGGGATATAGATGGTGATATTATTAAACTGAAATTGTTTCCTTTCTCTTTGAGAGGAAAAGCTAAAGAATGGTTAAATTCCTTAACTAGGAATAGTATTGATTCTTGGACTAAGTGCAAAGATGCTTTTATTGGAAAATACTATCCTCCTGCTAAGATTATATCCATGAGAAGTGAAATAATGAAGTTTAAACAACTTGATAATGAGCATGTTGCTCAAGCTTGGGAAAGAATGAAATCTTTGGTAAAGAATTATCCCACTCATGGACTGACTTCTTGGATGATCATCCAAACTTTTTATGCAGGATTGAACTATTCTTCAAGGAACCTATTGGATTCTGCTGCTGGAGGTACCTTTATGACCATCACTTTGGGTGCCGCAACAAAACTTCTGGACAATATGATGGTTAATTATTCTGAATGGCATACTGAGAGAGCTCCACAAGGTAGGAAGGTAAATTCTGTTGAGAAAACTTCCTCCTTGAGTGATAAGATTGATATTATTATGTCTATGGTTGTTAATGGGAAAGCCCATATTGATCCAAATAATGTTCCTTTAGCCTCTTTGGTTGCTCAAGAAGAGAAAGTTGATGTGAACTTCATAAGAAATAACAACTTTGGCAACAATGCTTATGGTAATAATGCTTATAAGAACAATTTTGGTAACAAAAATTATAAGCCATATCCTCCCAACAATGGTAATGCTTATGGAAACTCTTACAATAATAATAAGAGTGCTCCCTCTAAACTTGAAGTTATGCTTAAAGAGTTTATTAGTAAACAAACTGCTTTCAATAAAACTATTGAGGAAAAACTCTCTAATGATGAAAGAAATATAGCATCTTTAGCTGAAGCTCAATCTACTTTGAATAAAATGGCTGCTAAACCTGAAACTAATGAGAATCCCTTTGCAGCTACTAATGCTATACAAGTAAGAATTGATGAAAATGTTAGACTATTAGCTGAATTACATGCTAAGTGGGAAAGAGAAGATGAAATTGCTAGAAACATTAGTGTTTATACTATCACCACCACTAGTGTTGAGGCTAGTAATAGTTCTACTACTTTAGATGATAAAGTTGATTTTGATCTTGATGGTTGCAATATCTCTGAAGTTATTAAGTTCCTACAAAAGCTTGCTAAAAGTCCTAATGCTAGTGCTATGAACATGGCTTTTACAAAACACATTACTGATGCTCTCATAAAGATTAAAGAAGAAAAGATGAAACATAAAGCTTCTATACCTATAAAACAAGAGGATGGTTGGGAACCCATCATTAAAATGAAAGTGAATGACTTTGATTTCAAAGCTTTGTGTGATCTTGATAGTAGTGTTTCTATTATGCCTAGAAGGATTTATGATATGCTTGATTTGCCTCCTCTTGAAGATTGTTATTTGAATGTCCCACTTGATGCTAATGCTAAAAAGAAACTCATGGGGAGTCTTAATGATATTCTTATTATGGTTAACCATGCCTATGTACCTGCTGATTTCTATGTTTTGTATGTTGAATACAATGCTTCTTGTCCTATTACTTTGGGAAGACCTTTTCTTAGAACTGTTGGTGCCATTATTGATATGAAAGAAGTGTTGGAATTATGCCCTAGAGGCAATAATAAAGATGTTATTATTATAATTCTTGTTCATGATAAAGTTTATATTCCATGCTAGAATTGTATTAAGCGGAAACATTAATACTTGTGTGGTTTGTGAACAAACACCGTGTCCCTAGTACGCCTCTATGGACTAGCTCATTGATCAATGATGGTTAAGGTTTCCTAACCATAGACATGAGTTGTCGATTGATAATGAGATCATATCATTGGAGAATGATATGGTGGATAGACCCAAACTAAGCGAGGCAATTAGATCGTGTCATTGTGTTCATCTTTGCGAAGCTTTTCCTATGTCAAATATTGTATTCCTTAGACCATGAGATAATACAACTCCCTGGTATCGCAAGAAAGCTTTGAGGTCATCAAACGTCATCCTATGAGAGGGTGATCATAAAGGTGTCTCTCAGGTGATCGAAAAGTATCTTGGGTTGTATGTATCGAGATGGATTTGTCCCTCCCAAGTCGGAGAGATATACTTGGGCCCACTCGGTAATCGATATCAACACCGCTTGCAAGCATGTGGTTAAGCGATTAATCACAAAGTGATATCGGATTACGAACGAGTAAAGTACTTCGTGAACGAGATTGAACTAGGTATGACGATACCGACGATCGAATCTCGGGCAAGTAAAATATCGCGAGACGAAGGGAATATATATATGGGATTGATTGAATCCTGGCATCGTGGTTCATCCGATATGATCATCGATGAATGTGTGGGAGTCAATATGGGTGCCCAGACCCCGCTGTTGATTATTGATAGAAGATCATGTCTGCATATTCTCGAACCCGCAGGGTCACACACTTAACGTGTCTCGACGCTAGGATAGATTGGATAATTGGTTTATGAATTTGTGTTCGGAGTCTCGGATGGGATCCGGGATATCACGAGAGGTTCCGGAATGGTCCGGAGAATAAGATTCATATAAAGGCGGTGCCGTTTTGGAGTTCGAATTGTTCGGATTAATCGGTATTGTACCGGAAGCTTCTAGAACCTTCCGGAAGGGGGCCAACGTGGTCCCACCTTCCGGGAGGGGGCATGGGCCTATGAGGGAGTGTCCTGGCCGCATTGGGCCAGGGGCACAAGGCCCCATAGGGCCCAGCCGATCCTAGATAAGTTTAAATTCGTTTAAACTAGAGATAGGGTTATCTAGATAAGGGGAGAGTTTAAATTGTTTAAACTAGAGATAGGCTTGGAGGAGGGGCTAGGGATGGCCGCCACCACCCCCTCTATATATAGAGGGCTGGTGCGCCCCCTCCCCCACACACACATCTCCCTCCAAGCCCTAGCTGCCCTGCTGCCTTCCTCTCTCCCTCCCGACTGTTTGTAGGCGAAGCCCTGCAGCAGAAATTCTCCACCATATACACCACGCCGTCGTGCTGTAGATCCAATCCATCTCTCCACCATACTTGCTGGTCCGAGGAAGGAGGAGACGTCGAGGTGCTGCACGTGTGCATCTCACGGAGGCACCGCCACTTGTGGTGCTAGATCGGATCGGATCGCGAGGAGGAGAAGCGAGTACGACTACATCACCCACGTTCCGACGAACGTTCCTGTCTTAATCTTCAAGGGTATGAAGATCTAATCCAATCTCTCTCGTTGTTTGCATCTCCTAGATTAGATCTTGGCTTTCCCTCTGTTCGCTTCCGTAGAAAATTTTGATTTACTATGCTGCGAAACCCTTCAAGAAGGCACCATTAAATATCAACTCCCACTCAAGAAAGGTATAGAACACTTTCCTAAAAAGAGAGAAAAGATTTGTTTTGCTTCTCCTATGAAAACAAAATTTGGTTTTAATGCTTCTTCATTTGAGAACACTTGATTCTTTCTTTGCTTCGTATGCCTAACTTAAAGGCGTTAAAGAAAAATACTTGTTGGGAGATAACCCAAGAGTTTTAGATGAGTCTTGGAAGTTATTACCTCTATAATAACCTCTCCTTATCCTTTTTATTTGCTTTTTGTGCCAAGAGTAACCTCTAATGAGAGTGAAGTAACGATTGGGAAAGTTGTTGTCCCGAAACAGATTTTTGTGCTTCACCGTAAAAATTCCTGAGAGAGCTCTGTATGTCTGATTGAGCTGTACTTTTTTGTGCTTCGGCCCCAGGTTGTTATATAACTTTCGTTAGTTGAACACTTGTTGATTTGAGCAACAGAAGGTCTTCGAAAAAATTTGTCTTTACCTGCTGGTCTGTTTTGACAGATTTCTGCCATTTTCTGCATTTGCTTCTTGTTGGTTCCTTCTTGAGTGCTTTTGGGGAATTGAGATTTTTGAAGGAAGTGCTACAGTATCTAGTGTTCTAATGGAAGTTTATTTGGTGTTATAACTGAACCTTAAGACTTATTTATCTTGAGTGCACTAATGTTGCTAATAAAGATTGTGTGAAGTTTTGTATGAAGGAAAATTTTCAGGTGTATGGAAGGAATGAGTAAAAAATGAGATGAAGGATGGACTAAAGCTGAAGCTTGGGGATGCCACGCGTGTCACCCCAAGAAATATCCAAGAAGTACAAGCATCAAAGCTTGGGGATGCCCAAGGCATCCCCTTCTTCATCAATAAAAATTCCAGGTTTCTTCCAAACGCTTCATTTTTATTGTTTCATGCACAGTTGTGTTTTTCTTAGAGCGTCTTCTTTTTCGTTTTTGTTTTGGTTTTTAGTTTGCTTGGTTTGCTTAGTTTTATGAATAAGTTGGTTGGACCCCCTCTTTCATACTTTGGTTTGCAAATAGTTTGGTTTGGTATGGAAAAGAGTAGGAAAGTTCATGCTTATGTGGTAAAAAGAGCTCATTTTTGACTGTGGCCTATGCTTTGTCATGCCATGCTTGATATTGTTTTGTCTTTATGCTTAGTATTATTTACTGTAGCATGACTTGTTATAAACAATTGATATTTCTTAATATGCCTTGGACTAATCATGCGTTGTTTTAGCATATTAAAGCATATTATAGTGGTATTCTCCTTTGATGCTTTATTTGGGTTGACTTGGCACATGCTCACACCATGTTATGACTATCTCAAGTCACCATAGCCTTTATGATCCTTTAGTTTTCAACTTGTAGTATCACTTTATGCTTTGATCAATGATGTTTTGTCGCTCTGCATGATTATGGCCATTATTGCTCTCTCAGTTTGTCGCTCCCAGTCTTTTGCTAGCCTCCACAACCAAGTATGAGTTTCGCTCATGCATCCAACTCCCTAAACCAAGTTTTTCCAAAGAGTCCACCATACCTACCTACTAGCTTATGCTATTCCAAGTATATTCATGCTTTTGTCTACCTTTCACTTGTTATGAGAAAACTAGTGATTAAAGCTCTCACGAACTTGATGGCACACTTTACTTTTTACCTCTAATAAACTTGAACCATTGGGTCCTTATTTGTTGCGTATATGCTTGCGCTTTATAAGTTGAAATTAGCAGAACCATGTTTCATGGGGAACGCTTTCAACATTGCACTTGTACTTTGTACCCCGTTGATATTATGTTCTTTTGCTTACGGATCCCGGTGGTGTGAAATAAAAGTGGAACTTGTAAGATCATAGAGTTTGTATGTGTGTTAGAGAAACGCCTGGGCCGCTAGCCTAAGCCATGCCAAATCATGGTGGAAACTTGTAGCATCACCATAATGAGCACTCTATGAAGCATCCTCAATAAAAACCTATGCAAATAGCAAATAAAAAGATCACTGAGATGCTCATTGTCTGCTTGCCTTGTCATTTTGATTATGGGAAAGCTCCCGTATCATGTGCAAGGGGTACCCAGTTGGCGGTTCTTAATGATACACATATCTTACAATGACAAGAGCTTACTCGTGACTGAAGTTGAGTAGCATGAGGATCGGTCTTCGTAAGTAAGGGGCATGAGATTTTGGTTTATAACTTGTCAAGCATATCCTCTTAGTTGTGTCACTTTAACCTTAATCACCTTAAAGATGATTATGATAGGGGCAATGAGAGCTGAAAGCTATAAGTACAATAATTTTTGGAAGCTCCTTATGGGACTTGAATCCCTACTTCCTTTTACAAAAGGCTTTTCTTCCACCATTATATTGAGTCTCCACCTTCTATCTTTATGCACTACTTTGAGAGCATAGTGGCCATTCTTAGTTCTATGTGCATTGTCCCAAGACTAGTTGATTGATGCATACTTTGATATTGCTTGTTTTAAGCTATTGTATCTAGTCACTCTTATGAACTTTGAAGGTGTCCTATGCATTTATGTTTGCTACTCTATTGAGGGACAAGCTGAATACTATTATGCTATGTTTTCTTTATGTGAAACAAACAAACGTCTTGCAAAGCATGTTATTCATGAATCTTTTGTTTGTGCCTTTTCATGTTGCATCATAGTCTCTTTGCTTATTGCTAGAACTTTGTCTTTCATGTTATGATTGAAGTACTATGATCCCAGCTTTGAATGTTTTGCAAATACTTTGATCAAGTCTTCGATGGTGCATGTCACCTCAAAAATTATTTCTTTTTATCACTTACCTACTCGAGGACGAGAAGGAGTTAAGCTTGGGGATGTTGATACATTGCAAATGTATCTATAATTTTTGATGTTCCATGCTTGGTTTTATCCACTTTCTTGTGTTTTGTTCCAACTTTGGAGCACTTTTCTTATGATTTCTTGGACTAACCTATTAACAAGAGCCACAGTGCCAGCTGCCTGTTTTCTGCTGTTTTTGGTTCCAGGAAAGTGAGAAAATGAATATTCTCGGAATTGGACGGGACAAAAGCCAAAGTGCCTATTTTTCCGGAAGGGATCAAGTGCCAGAATACGAGACGGAGAGGGGCCAAGGGCCAGCCACACCACCTAGCCGCGCGGCCAGGCCTGACCCACGCCAGGGGGTGGTGTGGTGGCTCCCGGCACCCCCTCGGCCTCTCCTTCCGCCTATATATTTCCCTCAGGACGAAAACCCTAAGTACCCGATCAAAAATCCACGAAAGAGTCTGTAGCCGCTGTCATCTCCATCCCTAGATCGGGAGGGATCTGAAGCTCTTCCCGGCACCCTGCCGGAGAGGGGAATTCACCCTGGAGGCCTTCTTCATCACCATTCAAGCCTTCGGTGTGATGCGTGAGTAGTTCATCCTTGGACTACGGATCCATGTAGTAGCTAGATGGCTGGTTTCTCCTCCTTTGTGCTTTCATGTTTAGATCTTGTGAGCTCCGTTCATGATCAAGATCATCTATTTGTAATTCATACATGTTGTGTTTGCGGGGATCCGATGGATATTGAGATGCTATTTCAGATTGATTATTGATTCTATCATGTCTTTGTTATTTGTGATCTTGCATGCTTTCCGTTGTTAGTAGCTATCTTGGCCAAGTAGACGCTAGCAACTCCAAGAGTTAGTATTTATGCTCGATAGTGGGTTCATGCCTCTGGTAATCTGGGGAAGTGACAGAAATCTCTAAGGTACTAGATGTGCTATTGCTACTAGGGAGAAAACAACAATCCTTTGTTCATAGAACAATCGTATTGTTTACTTTACACGCAGTTCATAAAGCAATAATCTGTTGCTTGCAACTTAATCTTTGGAGGGGGTTCGATGATAACCTAAAGGTGGATTATTAGTCACGTATGCGCTTGGATGGCGGTCTATGTATTATGTTGTAATGCCCAATCGAATCTCAAAGGAGTCAAGATGATTAGTATATGCATGTATTGCTTTCTCGGTGTTTGTCAATTGCCCCACTGTAATTTGTTTACCCAACATGTTATCTATCTAAGGAGAGCCACCTCTAGTGAACTATGGATCCCGGTCCTTTGTCTTTTATATACAATCTTTAAACTGTTTCTTCTTTGTGTTTACTTTCTGCAAACTTTTACTTCTTTCCATTCGATACGTTTAATCCTTTGTTTTCTGCAAAACACGGTGAGATTGACAACCTCATCGCAAGTTGGGGACAAAGTTACATGTTGTGTTGTGCAGGTCTCCACGTTGCTACTAGCACCGGTAGTGCGCCCTGCCAAAGCTCAGCTAGTAACACCTTTGAGGTGTTTCCTTGCTCCTACTGGTTCGATTAAACCTTGGTTTCATAACTGAGGGAAACTTGCTGCTGTGCTCATCATACCTTCCTCTTGGGGTTCCCAACGAGGTCTACATCAACACCACGCACCAAGCACTTTTATGGGCGCCGTGCATTGAGCCATCAACTTGTAAGCTTGTTTGATGCTTAGAGATATAGTTTTGATGCATGTTTAGGCCTCTTACAAGTCCCTATGAGTAGAATCCTTCATTATATTCACTCTGTAATCACTTGTTTAATAGGTGTTTAAATTTTAGAATAGAAGATGAATGAGCATCAACTAAACCAACATGAACTATGGGTGCCTGAGGTCATGAAGGTCCACCGGGAGGAGGAAGTTTTTCCTTCCATTTATCCGTGTTTTGAGTTCATGAGAGCTCTCCCAACAGGAGCAGGATACTAGAAGGGAGGTCACGGATGATTCGGTCCAACCCTCGAATGAGGGGGACTCTTCATATCAGCAGCCTGCTTATGATTGGGGAGCTTCTTCTTCTTCCCACATGCCCAACTACGACCATTCTTATCATGATCCTCCTGCTTGGAACCCTTATTCGTACATGGATTGATACCCACTTAGGCCAAAATACTAAGCTTGGGGGGAGGTATGCCGACATCGCACTCATCTCCATATCATGTTTCGTCGGTACTCTGTATATTCATGTTTCGTTCTCTTTTTAGTTTTCGTTCTTTCTTTGCTTTTGCTTTCTAAAACACAAAAAGACCAAAAATATTTCTGTTGTTTCTCTTTGGTTTGCTTCTTCTTTTTGCCTTGGTTTGTTTTTCCCTTTTTGCTTTGTTTGAACTATTCGAAAAAACCCAAAAAGATTTTGCTTCGCTTGTTTTTCCCTTTTTGGTTCTTGTTTAAAAATTGAAAACACCAAAAATATTTGTTGTTCTTCTTTGGTTTTGTGAGTTTGTTGCAGGGTTCAGCAGTCCTGAGTGGATATTGGTTTCATGTTATTATTCAAGCCACACAAGTGAAGAGCAATAATGAGGATTAATGACAACTTGAGGTGTGAGGCTGGTAACGAACTCTATTTGTTTTCATTTTTGTACATATACTCATCATTGTGGGCATGCTTAGCCTGTTCATGTAGGGTGTATGTTATCTTTGGATGCTTAGTAGTTCTTGCTTTCGTATGATTAGTTCCAGCGTGCTAATAGTTTGTAGCATGTTTTATGAATGTTTACTTGCATTACTCTATTCATAACTTGGTATGACACCGTGGTATCCTCCTCTGAACGTTTCATTTGAAATGACTTGGCACATGCTCACGCATGCACATGACTGTAATAATCAGTTAAGCCTCGATGAATTATTTTGCCTTGGGGATCTTGAATCACTTTCATGCCTTGATTAGTCCTGTTTTGTTGCAAGCATGATTATGACAGCTATTGCTCTCTCGTTTGTCGCTCCCTTACTATTGCTAGCCTTCACTTTCACTGAGTATTTTACTCATGTTTCCAACTCCCTAAAACCAAATATTGCCAAAGTGTCCACCATATCTACCTATTAGCATCATTTGCTATTTCCGTGCATATTCAATATGCCTTGTTTTCTTCTGAATAAAATGTTTGCTTGTTATGAGAAAGTTAGTTAGTAAAGCTCTCACGAACTTGATGGCACACTTTATTTTCTGCACTTAATAAACCTGAACCATTGTGACTGTCCATGAAAGTTATATGCTTGCAAATTATAGGCTGGGGATTAGCAGAACCATGCTTTCACGGAGAACGCTTTCAACACTTGTGAATATATACCCAGTTGATACCATGCTCTTTTATTTGCGGATGTCGTCGGTGTGAAATAAAAGGGGAGCTTGTAAGTCCATGGAGTTATGTATGTGTGTTAGAGAAATGCCTGGGCCGCCGATCTAATCCATGTCGTCATGGTGGAAACCTGCAGCGTAACCATAATGATATCTATGAAGCATTCTTCTTATAAAAAAAGAGAGATAGCTATTGAGAAAAAGAAAAAAAAGATTTATGAAAAGAGGAAAGAGAGAAAAAAAGCACCATTTTTCCCATGGTAAATAAGAAGATTGCTGAGATACTCATTGTCTGCTTGCCTTATCATTTTGATATGGGGATTCTTCCGTATCATCGGGCAAGGGGTACCCCGTTGGCGGTTCTCTATGATACGCACGTATTTACGATGACAAGAACTTACCGGTAATTAAAGTTGAGTAGCATGAGGAGCGGCCCTCGTACTCAAGGGACATGGGATTTTCAGTTTATAGTCTGTCAAGCATATAACTCAAATTGGACCTCACTTTCACCTTAACCACATTAAAGATTCTTATGATAGGGGCAATGAGAGCTCAAAGCTAATGAGTACCATACTTTCAGCATTTGGAAGCCTTTCAAACTATTCAAAACCTTTTCTTTTACTTGTTGAGTCTCCACATATTCTTTGAGCACCTTTTTGAGAGCATAGTTGTCATTCTTTGTGCTTGTCTCATTACTTGATTATTTGTGTTATGACTTTGATGCTTGTATCTTTGACATCTTTACTTCTAGTCTTCACTTGAACTTCAGAGGTGCCTTGGCATTCATAATCAAAGGCAAGCGAGATACCACTCTATCATACCTTGTTATGAGCATTGTAATGTTGCTTATGTTTATGCTTCATGCTACTTATTATTTTTGAGTTGAAATCTCTTCATAGCTTGCAATGCCTATTAAGTAAACTTAGTTGCATACTCCTTATTATGAATTGTCTAAGTAGTTGATCACATGCTGAGAATATATACATCATATGAAGCAATTGTGTTCGTGAAAGTTCTTTTATCGCACTCAGTTTTCAACTGAATTGCTTGAGGACAAGCAATAAGCTAAGCTTGGGGGGAGTTGATAAGTCCAAAACGTATCTACTTTCCCGAACACTTTTTCTATTGTTTCTCCTCTAAACTTGTGTGATTTGGATGCAACTAACACGGACTGACGTTGTTTTCAGCAGAATTGCCCTGGTGTCTACTTTTTGTGCAGAAAATCAACTATCAGGAAAAATCCCGGAAAATATGCCAAAAATCCTATTTCACCGTAAGACTCAGGAGAGAATCGAGACGGAGGGGTTGGGCCCCAGCCACGGACTGGCCACTGGCAAGCCCAGGCTGCGCCAGGTGGTCCGCCGCCTGCACTCCCCCTCGGTCTCCCTCTTCTCCTATAAGTTGCCTTCTGACCTAAAAACTCAGGGGGGGTCGACGTTTTTCCAGAAGGAGTCCCGCTCCGCCGCCACCATTCCAGATCTTGATATCAGTGGAGGTCCAAATCATTGTTCGCTGGAATAGGTAGCTTTTTGCTACTGTATCGCTATTTCATTAATTAAGAAAGCTCTGTTTGCAAGGATTTCCTACTTGTCTCTAGTGCAAACCTTGGTCGTATACAGCGGTGAACTAGCATAGCAGAGCTAGAGGAGTAATATAGCTATAGGGCATTTAAGGTGAAATTCTCTTAGCAAAGCAGAACAAGAAGCTGCAGAAAGCAAAACTGCATCCATTCATCTTCCAAAATTGTCAAAAACTACTCATTCATGCAAAACAGGCTCATTTAGCTCAGCTTATCAATGTGGTCCCAGGTCAAGTTCCGAGAATATTGCTCGTTGGCCTACTAAAAAACAAAGAAAATCTATATCTTTTTGATAAAATGGATATTCCTTTTGATGGATATGTTACTGATCTTTATGCTCGAAGGTTGAAAGCAAAAGCTGCTGGTAATATAGTAGGATCGTATGTGTTTAATAATTTATTAAATGGTCTATACTAACGATAGGCAATCGCCCAGACGCACTTTTCAGATCAGTGACGGCCTCTCCAGCGGAGCTGGGCGCCGTATGAAAATTCCTCCAATGGAGTTCTTGTGCTTTTTGCATTATTGCTGCGTGCAGCATAATATCATGTATCATATGTTTTCACACCATCGACCAACATCGATTCATCTCAATCTTGAAGGAAGAGATCGACGATTCCAAGTTCTTTTACCCCACTCAGAAACAGTTTTCCGCCGGACGACTCGTAGGGGGTGAGAAGGGCTTTAACTCCATCCCAAACAGTGAACCCACTTCCTTTTTTAGGACTCTGTTTTGCAAGGACTGAGGCATCAAAATCTTTAGCAGATCTTCCTTCTGCTTGATCCTTTTTCTATAGGTCAGGATGTCATCAAAGCCAGGGCTTCTCGCCTTTCCTTTTGACGGCTCCTATCCCTAGACACCGGCCCCCGATACCAATACTAGAGATTTTCCTTGAGGCATTGGTTGGAAGGAAGCTCAAAGTTCTTGGTTTGGTTAACCTCGATATATTGATTTTCAGGGACACTCTCTATTACTGTGTAAGGTGCTGGAAAGAGGTAGAAAGTAGGCCTAGGGTGAGCCTAGCTGATTTTATCATCTTCTGCTCGTAGCGTAGGGATCCAGGCACGACCAGAAGCAAGACAAAAAAATGACCTTATTTTCCTTTACTCTCCATTTGGCCTTCGCTATTTGATTATTCTCTATGGTCTCTGTGCTTGGAAAAGGAATAGGTTTACCTTTTCTTTTATGCCTACTACGTACAGGGGTATTTCAGATTATTATAGGGTACTCGGGCACCTTCTTTGACGGCTCTTATCCCTAGACATAGGAATGTACTATTCCGATCCTACAACGGTAGTTCCTCATCCTCGTCTGGATAGAGCTTTAAGACACAGGTTTGCGCTCCATCAACACATCCTTAGGATTTCGAAAGTCAACCGTTCCCGTAACCAGAACCGAACAAGGAAGCAGAGCGTAGACCCGTTACTTCTTACTATGGTGGAGGGGATGCCATTATTCCAATGGAACTGACCTAAGAATAGCTCTCTCTCTCTCTCTAATACTCTTGCAAATAAATGGATAAGTGGAAAAATGCTAAAATGCCTTTCATTTCTCTTATAGGGAGTTCTAGGTGATATTCTCTTATAGGAGAAATTGATGGAATTTGAAATGAGAACGATTCCATTATTTGTGTACCTGGCCAGGGCCGCTCACCCGAAACAAGGACTTGAGGACATCTTTGAATTGTATCAGCCACCTTATTTATTGGTAAACATCGGAGCCGTAGATCATTTTGTATACGCTTTCAGTGTCACCGGATACTTTACTCACTTCCTCAACTATGTTATTTCTTGTGACTCTAATCACAGCTGACCCAGAGGAGGAAGCACGGAACAAAAGAAAAGATAGGGTCAGGTAGCAGTTATAACATCGATCGTATGAGGCAAGATAAGTGGAATGAATCCGGTGGGATTGGAAGTACATAACTATTTAGTAGAATTCGAAATCTCTTCAATAGTGATTTCGCTTGCTATTGGAAATGACTATTCCCTTGTTGATCCGGGCTTGGTCTAGGAAAAGCTTTCGAGAAAACCCGCTCGTTTGAAAGCAGTGATAGGCCGTATAGCTTGTGTTTTTATCTGTTGGTTAGCTCTGTTGAGGTGCAATTTCAGGTTATCAGTCATGGCACGGCGCTCCTGCAGCCAACTCTGAACGTCAGAAATAGGCGGCTATCAAAGGATACAGTCGAGCCCTAACTAGAAAAGTGCATGGGTGACCAAATTTAGGACAAAGTAGGCGCGGAAGATCCACATGCAACGAAACCCAATACTGCAGAATTTCTCCATTTTGCTAGGTTTCGCCCATGGCGAGATAGAAGTTATCAGAAAATGGAGGCTGAAAAATCGCTAATCAGCCGAGGCTGAAGCCCATTCACATGGGTTCAATTCTTTTGTGGACCAACTGAAATTGTGTAGGAGGTACTCGCCCCGGTAAACCAAGGAGTAAAGCTTTGAACAATCCGGTGGAGACCCAAGAATCCTTGAAATTCAAGAGTGAGACGTTTCGTCTGCTCCAGACGAGGTAAGAGCAAATGATTTTTTTTGTGATTTCCATCGTAAGAAGATTGACTTGTAGAAGTCTAAAAATGAGGAGCAAAGGAAGAGGTAGACTGAGCTGACTCTTGTTCAATATCATTCTCATGATGTGTGGTGCAAAGAGAAGATTCTTGTAGAAATCCCTTCTTTCTAGCTTGATCAATTTATGTAAGAATGAAGCTAGTGACATTAAACTTCTGGCTCTTCACTATGAAGTCAACTACATGCCAAGACCCTTTATTCCAAGTAGACTGCATCTGCATTTCCTTGGGGAAGAAAGTTCCGTCAGACGGTACCTTAGCCATTTATCAGATACATGTCGGAGATCCTTCTCTTGTGTAATAGTACTGTGCTATTAGTCTTCCGGGTAGAGAGGTTAGCTGATGGGGCCCCTATTCTGTGCGAGAGGAATCGCGCACATATAAGGGGGAAAATCGTGTGCGCGTGTATATAGTAGCAGCAGCCGGATTCCCTCCTATTCTGTGCGAGAGGAATCGCGCACATACAAGGGGGAAAATCGTGTGCGCGTGTATATAGTAGCAGCAGCCGGATTCCCTAATAACTTGAATCCACGGATGCATGGAAAATACCTATGGAATTGATTCATCGGATCAATCTCAGTAAACTAATGATCTCCCAAACCAACTCATTCTCGGAAGGAGACATGGCAAGGGTGAACAACATATGATGGAATGCTGCTTCATCTGTCGTGCCCCCCCTTAGAACAAGCCTGTGAAGAAGAGGAAACTGATCAGTTTGTCTGTGTCAGTCTGCTAATGCTTCCTGCCCTAAGTCTTCTCAACCAAGAAATAAAGTTCTCAGGCCCGTTTTAAATAAGTGAAGGTTGGTATGGCCCAATCCCATCGTTTTAATGAGAGTGGATCGAGGGAATGGAATCTAGACTATAGATTGAACTAGATTTCGTGTTTCTTTTCCACACAGTCTGGTGGATCTCAAAGTTGGATAAGAAAAGGATTGGTTCGATTTGAACAAAGGTTGTGGGTTATTGAAGTTATGGATACAGAGGAGCCGCCTATTTCTGACGTTCAGAGTTGGCTGCAAGAGCGCCGTGCCATGACTGATAACCTGAAATTGCAACTCAACGGAGCTAACCAACAGATGAAAATACAAGCTGACAAAGGCTCTCTGATCGGTCCTAAAGCGAAGGCAAAGCAATGACATGGGCATGAAAGGCTACGTAAATAAGTACTTCCCCGAAAGAAAGGGGGCAGTCTAAAGCGGGACCTATCCACTACTTGTGAAGTAATAGAAGAGAGGATTTCTCAGGCCCGTTTTAAATAAAGTTCTCAGGCCCGTTTTAAATATTTGTCCCGCCTCTTACCAAGCATGAATGGGCCATACATGTACACGATATGGAGTAGTACTCCACCGGTATATTGTACGCTTATAGGTGCCACGCCAGGGGGCTCTCTATGTGCCAAAGTTCTAAAAGGTAAATATTACCATAATTCTGAATTTCTTTGTGCTACAAGGAAAAGGAACTCTTCGCATACTTGGCGAGCTATCCTTCATGGGAGAGAGATTTTGAAGAAGGGCTTAATAAAACGTGTTGGAGATGGGTCATCTATTCGGGCCTTTGATGACCCATGGATTCCAGATAATATGAATGGAAGGCCATTGTTTAAACGCCCTGAGGCCAAAATAACAATGGTTGAAGAGCTAATTAATAAGGACCTGATGATCTGGTCTGAGGAGAAGCTTGCAGCAAACTTTATTGATACAGACAGACAAGCTATATGTCGAATCCCTCTAGGCAGTTTTACAGAGGATGACTGGGCGTGGACTCTGGAAAAAAATGGGTGCTTCACTATTAGATCGGCTTATCGGATGTCTGTAGCACTGCAGATGGCTGAACGAGCTTCTGGTTCTAATTTATCAATAAACCCATGCTGGAAGAAGCTCTGGAACATGCCGGTGCCCCCCAAGGTTCGCTCTTTCTGGTGGAGGGTGATCAAAAAGTTTGTTCCGGCGCGAACGATTCTGAAGCAGAGGCATATGGAGAAGATGGAAAGATGTGAAGCATGTGGAGCAGAAAAGGAGACAATTTATCACGCCCTTTTTGAGTGTACATGGGCGAAATTGGTCTGGAAGGAAGTGCGCGGTGCAGCTAACCTGAAACTGCCAACGTTCCATCCAGAGTCTTGGGCAATGGACATGATCGACAACTCTACCTTGAAGGAAGAGGAAGCTGCGATCATCTTATGCAGTTGTTGGGCAATATGGAAGGAGCGTAACGCTAGAAGACATGGAGAAGGTGGTCGTTCTGTGTCGGAATCAGCTCGGTGGGCGCTTCAGACATCAATCGACCTGGCAAATTCTGGCAAAGAGAAAAGGAAGAAAATTCCTAGGACCAAGGTACGTTGGAAACCACCCCCTGATGGTGTCCTAAAAATAAACACAGATGCAGGATTCCTGAACGACACGATGTCAGGAAGCACTGGCATAGTTGTACGAGATCATAACGGGGCTCTCCTAAGGGCACAAGCTAAATGGTACGATAATGCAGCAAATGCCTTGATGATGGAGGCCCTAGCACTTCGCGATGGGATCAGACTTGCTACGGAAAGAGGCTTTCAAGGAATTATTTTGGAGAGTGATTCTAAGGTCGCTATTGGCCTATGCAGCGACGAGAAAAACAACAGATCAGAAATAGCACCAATCTGCCAGGAAATTAGGGAGTTGAGTAGAGCTTTTACTAGTTTTAGCATGAACTATGTTGGGCGCGACGCCAACCAGGCGGCTCATTTGTGTGCTAAACAAGCTAGTATAGATAGGAGGAGGTGCCTGTGGATAAACTATAACCCAGGTTTCCTTGCCAATACTCTCAGGAGGGACTGTAATCCTATCTGAAATCAATAAAGCTCTTAATTCGCAAAAAAAAAGGGGGCTCTCCGTGGCCTATATAACACGCATACGATCCCCCAACCGGGGCTATCGTTTCGGCCTATAGGCCAGACCCAGACCACCCAAACATACGTACAGAGGAGGACAGACTTCATCCGAACCGACCTCCCCAGTCGATGATGAAGACACGTACGATACAATTCACCGACTCGATCCCGATACGGACAAGTGATCCGATCGAGCTTAGGCGCCGGAGCCAGCCGGGCGGTACTAGTATATAAGTACTGTATGCACTTGGGCATCGATCACATGATTGATTCTGACTCGACGAACTCCAACTCCAACCCACTGGGACGACGCTCGATCGTGAGGAACACATATCGATGGCGGCAGTTCTTCGGTTCGCGGCCAGGAGGATCTGCGGCTGCGCCCTCGAGCGACCGCCCGCGCAGGTGTTTCTGACGGCCGCCAAGGATCGGGACTCTAGAAGTTATATCAACGTAGGAGCTGTACATCAGCAATGTTGAGCCAAAAACCCGAGTGTTTTGATGGTCAGAGTACTATGATATGCAAAATAGTCATTGTAAGTTTGTATGATTTTTCGTGAATAGACTTGGCTGGGCTAGCTTATTTACTATTTTAATTTCCAAACGGAGACTGCTAGCTATCTCATCTACTCACTTTTCTTTTCAAATTGATTTGGCTAACGAGCTCGTGGAACTTTTCTATCGAAACACACTCCGATCAAGAGGCTATTCATACGGAATATTACCTTCAACGAAATTGCTTTGCACATTTAGTTTTTTCTCGTAGAGGTTTAGTTAATCACGAAAGAACAAATATAGAAAGTACATTACTTTATATGTATAAGCCGATACAATCTTTGCATTTTTTTTGCATAGACATTTGTTTAATCAGGGGAGTCCATGTTTCAAAGGAAAAAATATGGAAACATACATAACGTACATAAATCTTGTGTAGATATAAGAGTGACAAGCGGAAACACAATTACATAGCTAATAATCTCTTATTAAATCCTAGCCAGTAGTTTTAAATCAAAATATCAAAATAATTTAGATGATGTGGATCACTGTGGTGTCTCTATAAAAACTCTTATGTTGCTTTTAGTATATAATGGATACATTTTTTAATCGAAAGATCTAATTGAAAGAGCAATATGTTAATTTCCCACATTGATTGGTATACCTAGTTTTTTCCACTAAATGATACATTCAGCCTTCAAGTACTAATTTCATTTCTTAAAGAACACTATGTGAACCTGATATGTTGAGTTGAATAGAAGACTTATCTCTATGTATATATTATGCACAAGCAATATCTTTGAGGTACGATTGCGATTGCGAGGATTCTCATTTTAATTCTTCAACACTCATCTATCAATATGGACAACTAGCGCAACTTTTCAAAACCTATGGTTAGTCTAAGTTGTACGAGTTTGGTCCTTTTACGGTTTCATCAACGGAAGCTCAAGGAAGGCTCTCGATGCTAGAGCAAGAAGCAATGACTTTGAATGACTTTGATGTAACATTTCGTTGTGTCATAGATCTGTTTTCATTAGTGTTGTGTATTTCAGTTTATTTTCTCTCATCTAATATTTAATGAACTAGAGCGGTGGCCGGCCCTTGCAAATGTGAGGGCATCATTTTTTATACTTGCATGTATATTTGTATTATCCTAGAGGAAATAATATGGCCACCCAATATGTTATTCTTTCAAATGTTATTTAGGAACACATGATGGTCTACCATTTTTAAAATACAATAGGAATATGTACACCAAATTAATATTCCTATATTTTACCTTCTTAATCATTTGGGTTTAGCCCCTTTTTCTATATTATGATTTTATTAAATAATGTATAGATCCAACATTTATAGACTATGCATGGCATTCACATAGATAATATTAAATGTTTTCACAAGAATAAGCAAAATTAATGCGGGGAGGGTGCAACCGTATGTCTAGAGTCTTAATCTAAGAAAATTAGATGATCAAATATGTAATTTGAAATTCTCTTTTTTGGATTTTCAAACTATGCTTCCCTCATCTTTGAAGAATCAGTATCAAACCTCTCACTATTTAGATATCTTGTCGAGTTCGTATTTTCATATTATAGACTACGCCCTAGTGGTTGAGATGGTATTGAACAAAATATGGTTCCCTAGCTCCATCATTGTGCCAAGCTGGTTGTCACGGTTTTTCATATGGGACTTGGTGGTACTCACTACCCCTCTCGTCGTGCTTTCAGTTTCTTTTATAATTCATCAATAGAGCATCGGTGTGGTAGCCAATGGGTGTGTCCCTATCCAAAGTACATTTCATGATATTAGGGTCTCAATCTGTCTGAAATAGCCTCTTTTCAAATTAAGGAGTTCAATTCAGCTCTTTTGGTTTTGACGTTAATTATTGCCAGGCATATGAGTTTTCTATTTTTTTTGGACCTTGCGGATTTTATTTCAGTGAGAGGCATTCATTATTGTTATTCTTATTAGTTATTTATGTCAATTAGTGTGCACAGTATGTTTCTAAATACACATTATTTTGGCATGTTCTCCAATATGCATAATTGACCATGGCTCTTGATATCTATATGAAAATAGAAATACTATTAATAAAATATATTGTTGAATAGTTTCTAGAAAAATAGTTGTATATACTATCTTCATTTAGAAATGGTGATACAACTAAATAATTTTAAGGCTAACGTAACCGAAATCTGGTTATCAGGTTTTGTGGATGACATATATTGACAAACAAATAAAGGATTATATTAGTTGTAAAGCTGGAGAATAAAAAGGAGAGCATTTACACCCAGCGGGTTAGTTTACAAAATATACTATTTCCGTAACCTATTAAACAACAATATTAATGAAATACTTTTCGTGCCAAATAAAAAATCATTTTTCTTTGTTATAATGTGGATAGTGCATATTATTTTAAAAACAAATGACCATCTAACTAAAGTATGATTGTACGATTTTTATGCTAAAATATATTAGTGGGGAGATTGTTTTTAGAACTACTATATTTGTGAATTAGACGTGCATGCAAATTGAGGTGGATTTTGTTGGAGATATGCCCTAGAGGCAATAATAAATGTAGTTATTATTATATATCTTTGTGTTTATGATAAATGTTTACATTCATGCTATAATAGTATTAACAAGGAAACCATTAATACTTGTGTGATTTGTAAACTTAATTTGAAGTCCCTAGTATAGCCTCTATACTTCACTAGCTTGTTGGTTGATTGATGATTGTGGTTTTCCCATCATGAACATTGAGATGTTATCAACAACAAGATCATATCGTTAGGAGAATGATATGGTGGACATACTCCTATAGACAAGCGTAGCATAAAGATCAAGTCATTTCAATAGTTCAATTGCTATATGCTTTCTGATACATAGTAACCTAATTTCTTCGACCATGAGATCATGCATATCACCTTTACTGGATGGATGCTTTGATGTCATCAAACACCACACCGTAACAGGGTGGCTATAAAGGTGGCATTGAGTGTTCGGAAAGTATTGGTTGAAACACATGGATCAAGAGTGGGATTTGTCCATCCACATGACGGATAGATATTCTCTGGGCCCTCTCGGTGAAATGTCATCCAATTAGCTTGCAAGCATGTGACTTGGTCACAAGGGATCACATATCACGGGAACGAGAAAAGAGTACTTATCAGTAACGAGGATGAACTAGGTATGCAGAGATACCGACGATCATAACCTCGGATAAGTAACATATCGTGAGACAAAGGGAAATTGGTATCGTATGTAAGTGGTTCATTCGATCGCAAAGTAATCGTAGAAATATGTGGGAGCCATATGAATTTCCAGATTCCTCTATTGGTTATTGTTCGGAGAAGTGTCTCGATCATGTCCGCATAATTCACGAACCGTAGGGAGACACACTTAAGGATTCGACGTTGTTTGAGTAGTTATGGTATTATGAGAAAGAGACCGAATGTTGTTCGAGTCTCGGATGGGATCCTGGATATAACGATGTGATCCGGAATTGTCCGGAGAATAAGATTCATATAAGGAAAGTCCCGTTTCGGAGTAGCGGAATGGTTCCGGTGTTTTCATCGGGAACATTCTAGAAGGTCCCGGAATGTCCGGCACTCCGGAGGGGGAAGGGTACATGAGTGTGTCATTACATATTGGAATGATTGCATCATGTACTAAGTGTTCTTGCTGTCCCAAATAAAGGATTAAATTGAATCCTAAATTGAAAAAGTCAAACGGCTAGTTTGAAAGTCAAACGGCAGTTTTTGGGAAGTGGGAAAAGAGGAGGAGGTGGAAACCGACTTGGGGGAGGAGTCCTTCTCCCCAAGCCGGCGCCCCACCTAGGCCGAGTTGGGGAGGGACTCCACTCCCTCCCCTGGCCAGCCCTCCCACCTATAAAGGGAGGGCAGGCTCCCTCCCAACACACACAAGTTCCTATCTTCTAAACTAAACCCTAGATCTAGACCCCGGTTTAGAGCTATTTTTTAGAGCCTTCTAATTGGTTTAGAGCCTTCTAATTGGTGTGTCTAATTACTAGACCACTAATAGCCTCTCATAAGCTCCACCATACCACTTACCGGCTTAAGGCGAAGCCTCATGGGATTTCCTCTACCTCCGGTACCACGCCAGTTGTCTTTTGGAATCGCGAGGAGAGTGCTACAACCTCCGCACGCTGGAACAAGGGAGAGGAAGGTCTTCGTCAATTTAACGTGTGACCGATCATGGAGCGCCATGGAACGCTGCCGAAGGATCGCTCACGCGATCTTGAGATCGGAAAGAGTACTACATCACCCACGAGAATCTGCTCGTTAAACACTTTGGAATCTTCGAGGTGAGTTATTCCATCGACTCGTTGCTACAATCTAGTAGATAGATCTTGGCTTGTTTGTTTGTATGCGGTAGAAATTTTTGTTTTCCATGCTACGAACCCCTACAAAGGGTATCGAGCCGTGTCTATATGTAGATCTGTTGCAGTAGAACACAATGGTCATTGTGGGCGTTGATGCTTTCATTGTAGATTGCTTTTGTGTACTTTGCATCTTGCGGTATGTTGGGATGAAGCGCCGGCTAACCTTACATGACATCGTTCATGAGACTTGCTCCACGCTTGACATGCAACTTGTATTGCATAAGTGGCTTTATGGTGCCTGTTTCTCCTAGCATAGTAAAGATCCAATTTACAACGGGTGATCAACAATGCTAGTATCAATGTTGTGGTTCTTGTTCGTAGGTTAGAACGACACCTATGGAAAGCCCCAAACCACGTAAAATATGCAAAGAAAGTAGAAGCGTCTAACTTTGTTTTGCGGGTGTGCGATGATGTGATATGGCCATGATTGTGATTATATTTGATGTATGCAATATTCCTTATTGTAAGTTGGCAACCGCAGGAGCCATATGGTTGTCTTTAATTTCTGTTAAGACCTGCGTGTCTATTCAAAATAGTTGTAATAGTTGAAGCTGGTGGACGACAACCATGAAGAAGCATCATTGACCTTGATGCTATGCCGGTGATGATGGAGATCATGTTCGTGCTTGAAGATGGAGATCGGAAGCACAAAGAAGAAAGGCCATATCATATCACATATTATGAATTGCATGTGATGTTAATCCTTTATGCATCTTATATTGCTTAGTAGACAGCGGTAGCATTATAAGATGATCCCTCATGCACATAAATTTCAAGTTCTAAAGTGTTCACCCTTAGTATGCACCGTTGCCAAAGCTTGCTGCTCAAGCATCACGTGATGATCGGGTGTCTTTGATTCCGGGTGAATACAACGTAAGCAAGCCAGATTTGCTTATGCGGTAGCTAAGGTTTGATCTTGACGAGCCTAGCATGTACGACATGGCCTCGTGAACACGGATCGCCGAAGGTAAAGCATGAATCATATAGTAGATATGATGAACATGATGATTGTTCGCCATTGAAACTATATCAATTCTCGTGATGATCGGTGTTGATGTAGTGGATTTGGTTCGTGTGATCACTAAAACAATGTGAGGGATGTTGTTTTGAGTGGGAGTTCACCTAGTTTAATTTCATTAATTAATTTGAACTCAATTTGTCATAAACTTAGTCTAAACTATTGCAAATATGTTGTAGATCAATGGCAGCCCCTACCATCAATTTTAATGCGTTCCTAGAGAAAGAAAAGTTGAAAACAATGGAAGCAACTTCATGGATTGGTTCCGCAATTTGAGGATTGTCCTCACAAATGGTAATTTGACCTATGTGCTGGATGCACCGCTAGGTGACCCACTGCAGCTGATGCTACCGATGAAGTAAAGAATGTTTACCTCGCTCGGAAGAATCAAGACTCCATAGTTCAGTGCTATCTTGTATGGTTTAGAATCGAGCTTGTAAAAGGTTTGAAGAGTCAGACCCATATGATATTGTCGAGGATCTCAAATTAATTTTTGAGACTCATGCGGCAATTGAAAGTTATGAAGCTTCTGAAAAGTTCTTTAACTGCAAGATGGAAGAGGGTAGCTCCGTCAGTGAGCATGTGCTTAAAATGTCTGGGCACGCAAATAAACTTCAAAGTTTGGGTATAGTGATTCCTAATACTTTGGGAGTTTACCGCATCCTCCAATCACTACCACCAAGTTACAAGACCTTTGTGATGAACTACAACATGCAGAACATGAACAAAGAGTTGCCAGAACTATTTGCCATGTTAAAATCTGCAGAAGTGGAGATCAAGAAAGAGCACCAAGTGTTGATGGTCAATAAGACCACCAAATTCAAGAAAGGCAAGTCTAAGCAGAAGGGACACTTCAAGAAGGGTGGTAAGAAAGTTACCACGCCGACGAAGAAGACCAAGGCTGGACCCAAGCCTGATACTGAGTGCTTTTACTGCAAGGGAGAAGGTCACTGGAAGCGGAATTGCCCAAAGTACTTGGCGGATTTGAAGAACGGCAACATCAAGAAGAAAGGTATATCTGATATACATGTTATTGATGTGTATCTCACTAGTATTCGTAGTAGTGCCTGGGTATTTGATACTGGTTCGGTTGCTCATATTTGTAACTCGAAACAGGAGCTGCAGAATAAACGGAAGCTAGTGAAGAACGAGGTGACGATGCGCGTAGGAAACGGATCAAAGGTTGATGTGATCGCATTTGACGCTACCTCTTCATCTACCATCGGGATTAGTTTTATACTTAAATAATTGTTATTTGGTGCCTGCGTTGAGCATGAACATTATATCAGGATCTTGTTTATTGCGAGACAGTTACTTGTTTAAATCCGAGAATAATGGTTGTTCGATTTATATGAGTAATATGTTTTATGCACATGCACCTTTGATAGATGGTCTATTCATATTGAATCTCGATAGTAGAAATACACATATTAATAACATTGAAGCTAAACAATTGAAATCAAGCGATAACTCGACCTATATGTGGCACTGTCGTCTTGGTCACATTGGAGTGAAGCGTATGAAGAAACTCCATTCCGATGGACTTCTTGAATCACTTGATTTTGAATCACTTGAAAGATCTGAAGCATGTCCGATGGGTAAAATGACTAAGACTCCATTTTCTGGTATGATGGAGCGAGCCATGACTTATTGGAAATCATACATACCGATGTATGTGGTCCAATGAGTGTAGCATCGCGCAGTGGTTATCGTTATGTTCTTACCTTCACAGATGACTTGAGTAGATATGGGTATATCTATTTCATGAAACATAAGTCTGAAACTTTCGAGAAGTTTAAGGAGTTTCAAAGTGAGGTAGAGAATCAACGTAACAAGAAGATTAAATTTCTACGTTCTGATCGTGGAGGTGAATATCTAAGTTACGAGTTTGGCGAGCATTTGAAGAAATGTGGAATACTTTCAGCTTGACACCGGGAACACCACAACAGAATGGTGTGTCCGAACGTCGAATCGAACTCTCTTAGATATGGTTCGTTCTATGATGTCTCTTACAGATTTACCACTATCATTTTGGGGTTATGCATTAGAAACAGCATTCACTTTAAATAGGGCACCGTCTAAATCCGTTGAAACGACACCATATGAATTATGGTTTGGGAAGAAACCTAAATTGTCGTTCCTTAAAGTTTGGGGATGCGAAGCCTATGTAAAGAAGTTACAGCCGGACAAGCTTGAACCCAAAGCGGAAAAATGCGTCTTCATAGGATACCCGAAGGAAACTATTGGGTATACCTTCTATCATAGATCCGAAGGCAAAATCTTCGTTGCTAAGAATGGATCCTTTCTAGAGAAGGAATTTTTCTCGAAAGAAGTGACTGGAAGGAAAGTAGAACTCGGCGAGGTTGTCGAACCTTCTCTCGAAATTGCGAGTAGCGCAGCACCGGAAGAAGTTCCTGTGGTGCCTGCACCAATAAGAGAGGAAGCTAATGATGGTGATCATGAAACTTCGGTTGAGGTTACTACAGAGCCTCGGAGGTCAACGAGAACTCGTACCACTCCAGATTGGTATGATTCCGTTATGAATGTCATGTTGGTGGACAACACCGATGACCCCGAGACATATGAGGAAGCGATGATGAGCCCAGATTCCAATAAATGGCAAGAAGCCATGAAATCCGAGATTGGATCCATGTACGAAAACCAAGTATGGACTTTGGTGGACTTACCGGATGGCCGGAAGGCTGTCGAGAACAAATGGATTTTCAAGAAGAAAACAGATGCTGATGGTAATGTTACTGTCTATAAAGCTCGACTTGTCGCAAAAGGGTTTCGACAAATTCAAGGAGTTGACTACGATGAGACTTTCTCACCGGTAGCGAAGCTAAAGTCTGTGAGGATTATGTTAGCAATCGCTGCATATTATGATTATGAGATATGGCAGATGGATGTCAAAACAGCATTCCTCAATGGAGACATTGATGAAGAGTTGTATATGATGCAACCCAAAGGTTTTGTCGATCCTAAAGATGCTAACAAGGTATGCAAGCTTCAACGGTCCATCTATGGATTGAAGCAAGCATCCCGAAGTTGGAATCAACGTTTTGATAAGGTAATCAAAAGTTTTGGTTTTATACAAACTTATGGAGAAGCTTGTATTTACAAGAAAGTGAGTGGGAGCTCTGTAGCATTCTTAATACTGTATGTGGATGACATATTGTTGATTGGGAATGATGTAGACCTTCTTAATAGTGTCAAGGAATATTTGAATAATAGTTTTTCAATGAAGGATCTTGGCGAAGCAGCTTACATATTAGGCATAAAGATTTATAGAGATAGATCGAAACGCCAAATATCATTGTCACAAAGTACATATTTGCACAAAGTTCTAAAGAGGTTTGGAATGGAAGAAAGCAAGAAAGGGTTCTTGCCCATGTTGCTAATCGACCTTGAGTAAAACTCAAAGTCCGACATCGGCGTAAGATAGAGAAAGGATGAGTAAGACTCCTATGCCTCAGCCATAGGATCTCTAATGTATGCCATGCTATGTACTAGACCCGACATCGCATATCTTTGTTAGTCTAACTAGCAGATATCAAAGTGATCCAGAGTGGATCATTGACATGATCAAAAAAATCCTTAAGTACTTGAGAATAACTAAGGATATGGTTCTTTCTTATGGAGGTGATGAACAGCTCGTTGTTAATGGTTACACCGATGCTAGTTGGAACACCGATCCGGATGATTCTAAATCACAACTGGATAATTATTTATTTTGAATGGTGCAGCGATTAGCTGGAGGAGTGCAAAGCAAAGCGTTGTGGCGAGATCTTCAACTGAATCGGAATACATGGCTGCTTTGGAGGCTTCACAAGAAGCGATATGGATGAAAGAGTTCATTACAGAGCTGGGTGTGGTTCCAAGTGCGCTGGACCCAATGTCTATCTACTGTGATAACATGGGCGCCATAGCCAATGCGCAAGAACCAAGGTCACACAAGAAGCTGAAGCATATCAAGCTGCGTTTCCACGCTATTCGAGAACATATCCAGGATGGGGATATAAAGATTTGCAAAGTACACACAGATCTGAATGTGGCGGATCCGTTGACTAAACCTCTCCCGAGGGCAAAACATGACCAACACCAAACTGCCATGGGTGTTCGGTATATTACCATGTAATCTAGATTGGATGACTCTAGTGCAAGTGGGAGACTGTTGGAGATATGCCCTAGAGGCAATAATAAATGTAGTTATTATTATATATCTTTGTGTTTATGATAAATGTTTACATTCATGCTATAATGGTATTAACAAGGAAACCATTAATACTTGTGTGATTTGTAAACTTAATTTGAAGTCCCTAGTATAGCCTCTATACTTCACTAGCTTGTTGGTTGATTGATGATTGTGGTTTCCCCATCATGAACATTGAGATGTTATCAACAACAAGATCATATCGTTAGGAGAATGATATGGTGGACATACTCCTATAGACAAGCGTATAAAGATCAAGTCATTTCAATAGTTCAATTGCTATATGCTTTACGATACATAGTAACCTAATTCCTTCACCATGAGATCATGCATATCACCTTTACTGGATGGATGCTTTGATGTCATCAAACACCACACCGTAATGTGGTGGCTATAAAGGTGGCATTGAGTGTTTGGAAAGTATTGGTTGAAACACATGGATCAAGAGTGGATTTGTCCATCCACATGATGATAGATATTCTCTGGCCCTCTCGGTGAAATGTCATCCAATTAGCTTGCAAGCATGTGACTTGGTCACAAGGGATCACATATCACGGAACGAGAAAAGAGTACTTATCGAACGAGGATGAACTAGGTATGCGGAGATACCGACGATCATAACCTCGGATAAGTAACATATCGTGAGACAAAGGGAAATTGGTATCGTATGTAAGTGGTTCATTCGATGCAAAGTAATCGAGAAATATGTAGAGCCATATGAATTTCCAGATTCCTCTATTGGTTATTGTTCGGAGAAGTGTCTCGATCATGTCCGCATAATTCACGAACCGTAGGGAGACACACTTAAGGATTCGACGTTGTTTGAGTAGTTATGGTATTATGAGAAAGAGACCGAATGTTGTTCGAGTCTCGGATGGGATCCGGATATCACGAGGTGATCCGGAATGGTCCGGAGAATAATATTCATATAAGGAAAGTCCCGTTTCGGAGTAGCGGAATGGTTCCGGTGTTTTCATAGGGAACATTCTAGATGGTCCGGAATGTCCGCACTCGGAGGGGAAGGGTACATGAGTGTGTCATTACATATTGGAATGATTGCATCATGTACTAAGTGTTCTTGCTGTCCCAAATAAAGGATTAAATTGAATCCTAAATTGAAAAGTCAAGCGGCTAGTTTGAAAGTCAAACGCAGTTTTGGGAAGTGGAAAAGAGGAGGAGGTGGAAACCGACTTGGGGAGGAGTCCTTCCCCAAGCCGGCGCCCCACCTAGGCCGAGTTGGGGAGGGACTCCACTCCCTCCCCTGGCGCGCCAGCCCTCCCACCTATAAAGGGAGGGGCAGGGCTCCCCTCCCAACACACACAAGTTCCTATCTTCTAAACTAAACCCTAGATCTAGACCCCGGTTTAGAGCTATTTCGGTTTAGAGCCTTCTAATTGGTTTAGAGCCTTCTAATTGGTGTGTCTAATTACTAGACCACTAATAGCCTCTCTCATAAGCTCCACCATACTGCAGAAGGCTAAGCCCTGGGATTTCCTCTACCTCCGGTACCACGCCGTTGTGCTGCCGGAATCGCGAGGAGAGTGCTACAACCTCCGCTGCCTGCTGGAACAAGGGAGAGGAAGGTCTTCGTCGAGTACCGAACGTGTGACCGACTGCGGGAGCGCCATGGAACGCGGCGCGGAAGGATCGCTCACGCGATCTTGAGATCGGAAAGAGTACGACTACATCACCCACGAGAATCTGCTCTCGTTAAACACTTTGGAATCTTCGAGGGTGAGTTATTCCATCGACTCGTTGCTACAATCTAGTAGATAGATCTTGGCTTGTTTGTTTGTATGCGGTAGAAAATTTTTATTTTCCATGCTACGAACCCCTACAGATTTTTCAGGAAATAGCTTCCCAAAACTTGTTTTTGGTCTACACGTTTTAGCGCAGTTTATGTACACATACTGACACATGGATCATACTATCAGCTGTTACGAATATAGTCCCCCCGTGCATATCATGAGATGGAAGTACCATTTTATTTTATATTAAGGGAGCACATATCATTGGATCTTTTTTCCTATTCGTATTTGTCCTGGATTTGAGGGTCAATATATCTCGGACTTGATGGTCGTATTAGTCCTAGAATCAATGTTCCATGTGACCTTTTCAACATATGTCTTGTCAAACGGGTTACATGAATAATATTATTTTGTTAAGCACTAACCGAGAACTTTATATCTAACCACTACTGTAAGTTGGATGATGTGGATTAACATAGTTTCTCGAAATACACTCTTATATTGCTTCTAGTATATAATAGATCCTAACCATAAATTTATATCTAAACATTACGGTAAGTTGGATGATGCGGATTGACGTAGTGCCTCGAAACACACTCTTATATTGCTTTTAGTGTGTAATAGATTAAGAAAATTGAAATGTCCAATCATTATGCGATACATCATCTTAAAGTAAAATAGCATTATTTAATTTGTTAAAAAATCTACTCATATTTATATTATATAGTACTAGAAGGTGCAGTATTAATGGGAGATGGGTCTCTTTTCAATAAATGACACTTTCTAATCGGTGCAGTTGATACTGTGAGTAGGGTTTAATTACTTGGTTTTTGTTATATATGCCCTTCCTACACTTGAATCCCTCTTAATTCAGTATTTTGCTCTCGGTATATTTTATGTTATATTTTGTAGCCGTCAGTGCAATGGCCCATCAGGCATCATTTAGTATAGTCATAGCTACAATGTTTACCCAAATACTATTGACTCTCTGTTACCCCCTCCGCTTGGGATTATAATTGGTGCGTGGATAGCTAGGTTGTAAATTTAACTAACAAAATATAAATAATATATTATAAAAAAGTACACATGGGTACAGGACCTTTCTGTCGGTTTGTCGAGGCTATGAGATGCCCATTATACACCCTAACAGTTGTGATTTTCGTTCCCGATTTTTTCTGTCACATCTCGAATATAATACCCCTGTCCTACCTTTCCACCGCACGCCACGCCTTTTCTCGGTCTATACCCTACCGATGTCCCACGGGCCTTTTCTCAGTCTACACATGCCATTCTAGTGCAAGGGAGAGAATACGAGAGCTGACCTTGTTCGCCAAGACAGAGTAACCTAGCTATTGTTATCTTGTCTACCACCGATCGAGCTCCTTCCGGAAAGAATGCATGTCCCTCCGCACCTCCCCAAGAAGCTACTATACCAGGAGGCGCTCTATTACGGTCTCCTCAACCACGTCCCGCCGCGCGCTGGGCCGCCTTCGAGGGCGACCGCCTCCGTCTCGCCTCCTAGGTGCCCGACCGCGCGCCAGGGGATGGCACGACCATCCGCGCCTCCCCCGACGGCGGGTGCTGCGTCGTGCACGGGGGAGCCGTCCACGGCTACAACTATATGCTCGACGAGCGCCGCCCCGTGTCGCTCGACCACTCGCAGGTCAACGATGTTGCCTACCTCGACGCCACCATATTCTCCTCGTCGCCGCGTGCGAGGGGCTCGGCAAGAGATTAGGACCTATAATCTCAAACAGAGGTAGTCGGTATTTTTTAAATAGTTTAGGGACACGTGCACCTTTCGTGCATATGTGTGTAAGTAATGTTTGTAGGTTCTCTGTTTCGGCTTTATACTCTATCTCAAGATATAGTAGGCTCATTGACTTAAATATTTTACGTATTAAAAATTCTTAAAACATTAGGTTATACACAACTTAATTACTTCATAATAGTGGGCAGCAAAGTAACTTCTCTCCCGATACTTAGACAAGCAAGAAAAAGGAAATGTGGTACCTTCTGGACCCCATCAAACATGCTAGACCCAAATAAGATCCATTATCATCATTGTTTCGGATACTATCAAATTTACTATCTGGAAAGATACGACTAGGAATGCTAAGAATCCCCTTCAGCCTTATGGACACAGAGCAAATCCTGGGAATAAAATGTTTTTGAACATGCGAAATTCCGAAGGAACATTTAGTACATCAAACCATTTATTGTAGTTCACATCATTAAGGAAGAGAAATATTATGTAAATCACCTGGAATTAGTGGAGGTCCACAAATGAACAGTGCCATCTTTTGTAACTGTAATTAAATCTCCAAGGTTGGGGTGTGAGATGACTGAAGTTATAGGACTCATGAAAACCTCCATAGTACACACACACGCCTTTTTCTGTAGATCCCATATCTGGATTGACAAAAAACAAATCAAGAATCTATCAACGCAATCGGTGTCCTACTTGTATTATAGTAGTTTTCGCAAAAAAAAGGTATACCTTGGCACTTCGGTCATCAGAGCCAGTAATCAGATACTGCTGACCATCATGTGTGAAGAAATATAGGCAGTTCACCTTTTCTGAGTGCCCATACAATATATAGCTTGGATTAGAAGAATCAAGGTTCCAAACCTGCACCAAGCATAGAGGTTCGCAATGCAGGTCTAATCTAAAAACTTATCTTTGTCGTGTAATTTGAGCTATAAACATAAATTCACACCTTCACTGTGTGGTCCTCAGAAACACTAGCTAACCAGTTTGTGTCCATTGGATTAAATGCAACTTGTCGTGCACTAGCGGTATGCTCTAGTGTAAATGTTTGGATGCACTTCCAGCCCTTGTCCCAGTCCCAAAGCTTCATCTCGCCATGAGCCAATGAAGATAGCACATACGGCTGGGTTGGATGGATGGCTAGTGAAGTAACAGAGCTACCAGCTTTGAACCTTGTGATCTTTCGCATCTTTGTCCCATATTTGTACACACAAATGAAACCATCCTCTGAACCGGCCACAAACCATTCCTTCCGTGTAATAAATTTGACGGAGGAAACTGCAATGACCATGAAACAAAACTATGAATATAGAAATGTTTGATAGAAGAATTAACAGATAAGTGAGAAAACATACCTGTTTTCCTTGAGACTTTAAAAGAACCCACATTTCTCTGAAGCAAAAATGAACCTATTCATTAATAGATGCAAGAAAAAATAAACAGAACAAGTATCAGTTGTACAACACAAAATACATTTCATGTGTTGTAAGGTTTTTATTTGGATATCCCTCACATTTTTTGGATCCTATCAAACTATCAAAAGGAAGCTCCACATGTTTACATAATTGTGTGCTTAGATGGTATCTGGAAGTAGCTTATCTTGAAGTGATAATGAGGGAGGAAGTTATAGACAAAGCAAATTGTATCTTGGCCCTCAGATAATACTCCAATGGATCCCTATTTTTCTAGTTGGGAGACTTTTTTGTAACAGATTACAATTTACTCTTGTGGCTAGGCATACTTGTTACAATACTAAAGATCTATTAAATATTGTCATGGTAAACATTAACTAAAAAATAAGCTGCCAAAATATTAGTTTCCATTTCTTCACTCATTCATTTGGAAGAAAATTTGACCATCCTACATAATGGATTTCTTTATTAGTGGTTTGTAATGTCGTGTTATTCAACCATTCTGAAATTACTGATAAGTAATGAGATTTTACGGCACTGAATGGTCACACGGTACCCTACAAGATGCAAACTTCTTAATTAACAATTACGCAACCTGCCTCATCGGGTTATATCTCCATAGCTAGAGATTCTATACTATTATAATGTTTCACATCGACACATAAATAGGACTTCCCCTAGTGAGAGGATGTAATAACTTGCCTGTGTCCGATAGTTCAAAATGCAAACACATCCCCGAGCCTCGCCTGTTATAATCCTGCAGCATTTTAAATTTTTATGTGCGGAACATACCCATCATATAACGTATTACAAATAATGTTGAGAAAACAATATTTCAACAATAAATTTTATACAGGTTCATACCCTAGGAAAATAGGAAATATCCAAATCATGTTTGTGGTGGATAGTATTGAAACTGTTGCATATTAGGATTGTCATGCTCAAAAAAAGGTTTTGAGGTTTCGAATATTTGAGTGTATTAGCGGTTCAATATCGACTTT
Source organism: Avena insularis (assembly GCA_023614405.1). Taxonomy (NCBI): domain Eukaryota; kingdom Viridiplantae; phylum Streptophyta; class Magnoliopsida; order Poales; family Poaceae; genus Avena; species Avena insularis. The sequence continues at coordinate 451,317,702 of CM042691.1, read as the reverse complement.
AAATATAAACCAATGAGCTTTGGGAGCAGATTCATGTTAACAATTGTGTCTCTTAATTTTTGAAATACCAATGAGGACATGCATATATGCATGCTAGAAGACAAAATCGGTGGTTGACGTGCTCCCAAAAGAAAGATTTTCAGGCAGTGCCAAGACTATCTTCAAGCATATCAAATCCTAGAATGTATTGAATTAGTTGTTTGTTAGGTCATGTGTTTTAGATTGTTCAACTAAATATGTTCAAGTATTTTTATTGTCAATATGTTAAAGTATACAACCCATGTTTTCTCAATTGTTTAAGTTTCTTAATGGTTTTTTCTATATAAGGAACTGAGCATGATGTGAAATTGCATGTCTTGATGTAAAGGTGGCTAATGCAATGTTCTAGAAAGGTTGCCAAGAAAAATATGAGGGCATCACCTTTTAATTTTTTTAATAGTGCTCAAGAAATAGACTATGGTCTGAAGGATGTACATTTCATGATAAGAAATAATATTGGTCTACGACCATCAGATATGTTATTGCAAATAAATTATAAAATATGCGAGCAACATCTTTAACAGTCTCAATACTATGGTCAGATTATTAGGCCAACATCCATAAAAACACCTAGTGTATTTTTATAGGTGTTTATTAGGTTACTATATAGAACTATAATTTTCATGTGATGCTAGGTTAATCATCAAATTTCTTGATGAATTGAAAGTATAAAATTAACTTTAGTATTTCTTTAGTCCATTTAATGTTACCTATTTCTTCCTTGATGTTTTTAAATTTCCGATCTTTCCAAGATATTTAGATATTTCATCTATTAGTTCAATACATTCGATGACATGTATATGTTGGGTAATATAGTTTGACTACATGAATTTGATGACATAGTTCCAGTCTCATCATCAGAAGTTATTTTAATGTCCTGATTGGAATAAAATGTCCTCTTAAGTTAACTTCGTTCCATCATAGGAAATACATAGAAAAATTTCATAGCTAACTAATCATACAAAATGAACAATATATGTTAGAACAATTCATAAAAAATAAATTTTACACTTTTTAAGTCTCATATATAGATAAATTAGTGTGACAACTTATGATATGGATATCGAAGATGAAATATATCAATGCTTACACCATATCGCAATGGTAGCTCCTAAAGATCGAGAAAAATCCAGCATATATCATCCCATATTCTTGGTAATGTATGTTTGAACACCTTTCTTGCATGTATTTTAGTTGTACTATCATTCTACGAGAAGTCAAAAATACTTGTACTATGTTATTACTTTTTCGGGTTCAAGGCTTCAATATGCTCACATGGATTCCTCACCAATTTTTGGGTTTGTCTGTATTTTAAGGGAAGAGGAGATGCATAAATGTGAACATCTATGTGACACGTTAATTACGTTTGTATTGGTGTGTCTATCTGACATTAATGATTTTAGCTTGTACTCCAACTAATAATTGGATGATATTTTACATAATTGTATTTGATTGTTACATTTAGATACACTTAAAAAACATATTAGATGTGATATGATTATGTTCAATTACGAAGAATAGCCAAATCTATTAGATGTGATATGATTATGTGCATAGCTACTACAATGAAGTTGCATTGGTTAAAATATAAATAGACGTGTCGTGATAATCTATAGAGATGGTTTTGTTCAATTGGGCTTTATGGTTTGCAAGTTGTGATGTATTTTGTAACCGTTATGATAAACCATTGGTTGGGTTTCTTCTGTATGCGAAGTTATTAAGAAATAATGGTTTGGCATTCTTTAAAAAGATGGACCTACAAGATTGACATTCAAATGGTTTCGATTTTGTGATAACTTGTAGCCTGTTCGTGATCTTTCTAGTTATAATTGTGGTGACATAATTGTTGTGATGCTTATGTATATGTACTTAAGATTGAAGTGGGATTCATCAGATTGGTAGTTGGATGATTTGAGTATTATAGGAAATTCTAATGTATCTCTTTTTCCAGTCTTATTGGCATTGTAATATATAATTTAAATTATAGAGCCTAGAATTTTTGGGTTCTAATATATTCATGTGGTAATATCTAGAAGTTCAAAATAATAATAAAATTGCGGAGAATCTCTCCATATGGATCAGATCAGATGTTTGTGGTGTTTTAATCAGTATTAACACTGAATGGAATGCTTTAGTAAACTGAGTTTCCCAACAGGTGCATCTTTTTTTTATGTTTTCTGCTGAAATTAGAAAGGGCTTGTGTGAAATTAGTTGGTCAACCATGCATTCTTATCTATATATTAGTAAATTGAACTACTTACATGTATTGAACAATTTGTATACTTTATTAGCTAGCCAGCTAGGATAAGTTATTTTCTTTTCCAAACGTACACAACTATTCCTAAGGAGATGTGTATTGAATACTAACGGCCTTACACATCCGATCAACTAAAGAAGTCCACATATAAAAGAAAAAAATTGGGCGCTAAGCCACATAAGATCCATTACGGGTATCTAGGCGTGACAGAAGAACTATGGGAGAGCACATATAACTGTATTAAACGGAACTAAACTTGTAAAAAGGAAATTTGACGAGTCTAGTGTACAAGTACGCCTCACCATTGCTTCGTGGGATCTGTATCCATTGAATGCAAATCCTGGTATAGTTCCTCTACATATGAAATCTGAATTTACAAGGAAATAATTAATGTTCGAAATCCATTGACGTTGGAACTTGGAATTATGAAAAATGTGCGAGACAAAACATAATGTATATACCTCGATTCCAGGCAGGACTTGCTGGTGAATGACGACCATGAGAAAAACAAACAAACAAAGGACATTGGAGGCGCCAGTAAATAAAGGCAAGTCCAGTTAGAATCTTATTGTTTTATGGCCCAACAAATATAATGAAACATTTACAAAATATAGTGTCCACCTTTTACCCTAGATAAGCAACATGACTTAATATTATCGGGTTGTCTTTTGAAAACCCAATATTATCCCTGGCCTATGCATTAGTCATTAAGCTTATACAAAGTACATTTTTTAATTTTTATCTTTAATCCTTCTCTTTACAACATAATGCACACTTATGCTCTCCATTTTAACAATCTAAGTACATGTTTATCGGCAACCAACTCACCTTTGACATCATCTCTCTTTGCAATGTCAAAACAGCTTTGAGTGTCATCTCCTGCAGCAATCTCCCTGTCCCTTTGGCATCCTCAAAAAATGTTTCATATTTACATTGGCCTTTCGATGTATGGAGAGCCTCATCCCCCAATTCACAACTCTCGAGGATAAAAGTTGCGTACTTCTGTTCTGGTATTTGCTTCTGCTTTTCCATTTTCAAAAGGAGAGTGTAAGCAGATCCTGGCGGCACAACGCCAATTGTGGCTCCCGTAAATAGAACTCTCCCTGCCAGATCTTTTTCCGAAGTTGAAATGCCACATTTTTATCTGTGCGGTTTGTCAGGCGTAGTGAGCATGGGATCAATCTATTGGGTCCAAAGCGAAATAAGAGAACCAGCGGGCAGGCCTCAAGTAGCTTACTCGAGCAAGCGATAACCTGCACGAGAACTTGCACCCTTAATTAACCAGCTAAAGTTCCATGCATTTCACCGATAGGTGCTTAAAATACTGATGTAATTTGACAAAAGTAAAAGTACAACTGAAAGTACAACCAACATGCATGCTTGATATAGTCTCTACCTGGGTATATCGATTTATAAAGAGAATGATATATTGCTCTAAGATTATACATACCCGCCAGACTCGTTTATCTAAAAGTCTGAGTAGTTTAAGAAAATCAACACTCTATCTCGTGTCTGCATCCGAGATCCATGTTGTTAATACATATTTCTTTTAATATTGCTTTAGATGAAATGGGACACCATACCTCTAAGTTTGATAACAAATAAAATATACCATAAATAAACGAAATTGTCGAAAAGACAAAATCATTATAGAAAGTGGAAAACATACTTCAACACGCTGGCTTTAGTCTTTTATTTTGAAACTGGACCTAGTTGCAATATTTAGTTCCGGACAAGCTTGTTTTCTACATAAGGAAATATCCTTCATAAGAGATGAGTATAAAAATATTTAGTTCCAGTTCTTAGTTCTAGGCGAGCTTGTTTTCTCCAAATGGCAGTATCCTTCATAAGATTAGTATTAGCTAGGGTTCTTGGTTTTCTGAGAGCAAAGCATCAATATGGGGATTTAATTTAGTGAATAACATATTTTCATATTTATAAGAGAAAATTCAAATATTTATGAAAAACATTGCATTATAAATGTCTGGAAACTTCACTATTGTTGTCTTACTAGTGTTTGAAGTACATTAGTTCCATCTAGATAAATATTGGAAAACGGTAAAAAATGTGCAGACCAGAGTTTCACCTCCGTGCAGGTGATCATGAAAAAAAGATGAGCTATCAATTTTTTACAATACCTGTGCACCGTCTATTTCACAAAGCCTATCGACTATACTCTTTATACTATCTGGTCTTTGCAAAGGATCCAAATCTATGCACTCATTCCCTATTTTATCACATATTTCTATTTGGTCCAACTCCATATGTGCCTGCAATTGCTCCAACCTATTGCTCCAACTTTGAAGTACCTACGAAATCACAGATGAATTATGATTTATGTATGTTAAAAAAGTTATGACGTACAAAATTAACTAGCATCATTTATCTCGATTCAAAAGTCATAACTACAGTGTTGATCACAAGGTAGTGTGTGCCCACAAAGTTTCTAGTTAGATGAGCCACCATGTAAATTGCATTTTTGTGTTTGATAGCAAAAGTACAATTTACTTTTATATTTCCTCAAAACCGGTGTCTCCTTTAACGTTCTAAAATTTTACTATTTGGTATATGAAGATGAATAAGGTTGCATAAATCTCACAACAGTGAATCACTTCAATAAATACTATCCCTCTAGTCATTTAATCATTTTCCTAGTCTGATAGCTAAACAAATCTAGCTTTATTTGTCATAGGATATTATTTAAAAATTCAAGGTCTGTTGAATGAAAGAAAATTCCAACGGTGAATTACTTTAACCAAAATAGTGGAAAAGCTAATTGTTTCAAATTGTTTTTTCCCATCTAGAATGAGTGAAGTCCTGTTGTAGTTAGTGACTTTATTCTCAGGAGACATGTAACTAGTGTAATTAGTTGATCCTAACTGATGATGGGGATGATCACACAACAAATATCTCTAACTATATTTGGGATAGAAATTTTTGTTGGTCTACTTACTAGTGTCTTTATCAGTGTAAGTGTGGATCGGTTGATGCATCTATTTTATTTTTGCATATGTTGCTATGTATTCTTGTATTGGACTTCTAATGAGTGGCTGAAAGTTATGCTTACCTTTTATTCATGCCACAGAAATATTGACCCATGCATTTCAAATCACATATTGTTTTGTCTCGGTTTTTAGCATTCTAATTTTCTACAAACTCAGTTGATCAACAATAAGGGACTTGTATACAGGTTGTTCAAAATCAAAAAAAAATGTATTTGACTAAGTTTAGGGAAAACATATGAACATCTATGAGAAAACGTAATTCAAGATGGATCCATATTAAGGTTGTGTCATAGATTGTTACTTACTTTCCTCTAAACTTAATACTAAAACTTAAGAATTTTTAGTTAGGAAAATAAAAAGAATGGTATGTATTACACAACAGAGCTAGTAGTTATCTACTGCATAGAAACAAAAGCAAGAGGTAAATTTGACACACTATCCACACTAATTTATTAGATAAAAATACATTGCTTCTTTTATAGATATTGTGTCATAAATGATAATAGTATGCAACATTTTCAAAAACAAACAAATTATCATGCAATATAATATGAACATGTTTAGTGTAAGATTATGTTTTTAAGATCTACTTGATACCGAAATTGTTCTTACGTGCTCAATAAGGAGCAACTCCTTCACTCCGGTTAGTATCTCCATGATTATGACACCAAGGCTATACAAGTCAAACTTGTATGTGATTATACCACTAGTGTATTCTGGTGCCAGATAACCACTGCATAAAAACATGTATGGTCCGATGGTTAATGCGAACCAGGAGTGCAACACGAACCAATATTTGACAAAAAGATTGAGCTTTGAACAACTCAAAGTTAGCTTACAATGTTCCAGCTGGGTTCTTAGTAGTGGCGTGGGTTTGCTTTTCGGCAAAGCACCTTGAGATACCAAAATCGGTTATTTTTGGTACCATTTTGTCATCCATTAGTATGTTATGGGGTTTAAGATCCCGATGAACAATATGATTTTCGTGAAGGTAGTTTAAACCTTTACAGATCCCTTTAATAATTTTAAAGCGCATGCTCCATGGAAGTCCAGAAGACGCATCTGCGAAGGGGAAGCTGCGTCAGAATTTGTGGTCCTTGGTGCACATAATATTCCGAAATATATGTGATTTTAAATATTTCTATCATATGTAGAGGGAAATGCTTGAACCAAATACATCATAGGAAAGGAACCTACCAGTGATATAATCCCAGAGACTCCCGTTGGGTATGTATTCAAAGCAAAGCAATCTTTTTTGTTCGTCTGCCATGATAAATTTTCCGTCGTAGCTTGTGGCCCTCCCCTCTGTATTTGCACAATATCCCAAAAATCTTACTATGTTATCGTGTTTCACGGTCATTAGGCATTCAACTTCATGTTGGTACTGCTTCTCATTCAAGTGCGGATTGAGAAGCCTCTTCACGGCGACCGTGCCATTGTCAAGGATACACTGTAGTCAAGATATTTCTTATCAGCATGATCCAGAGTCCCATGGGTGGATGTTGGGAGTCGACGTACCTTATAAACCACTCCGAATGCGTCTCTACCAGTTACTTGATCTTCAGAGAAGTCGTTTGTGATGTGTAGCAGAAGTGATAATGCAAGGGGCCCTGGTTTAGCATTTTTATCCAGTAGGATGCACTCTAGGTCATGTGTCGTAGTAGCAGTACTAGCGTTGAGATCCATTTATGGATAGATGCCACTGTACCACAAAAAGAGAATGCATTATTTACTAACCTTCTGGGCCAACTAATTTAAGAAGACATACTTACAAATATGTATACAAACAATTATATGGATATAATGGACAGGTGTTTTTAGCAAGGAACCCAGAAGTAGTTTTACTCGACTGTAAAAAAACAAAATACTGCTCATAAAAAAAAAGGAAATTTGAACCAACCTTACAGAGGTATTCAACAAGTAAAAATATCAACTCAGTAAGATATAAGAAGATTTTTTTCCTAATACGAAACATTTCTCATTCACAAAGAGATCTTTCAACCAGCAGTACGCAAATTTTCGACTCACCGTACTGAAGAGAGGAGGTACCATGCAAGGCGGTTGAGGAGGAGGTGGCGATGCTGGCCTGCGGCTGCGAGAGTGCTGGGTCTGTGTAGAGAATGAAAGGCAATGCTTATTTCTGAATGCAGAGTGTACGCATGTGAAGGGGAGATAAAGGAAGGAAAGGAGGTGCACTCTGGCAGCAGCACATGTTGTTAGTACACAAGCTAGGCCCAGTATTCCCATATCAGTCCGTCTGAACAACGAAATATGCAGCCTTTGAAAAACTGCCTGGTTCCTTTTACAGCTCCTCCTTGCATTCCAACTCACGGGCCGCACAATAATTCATAGCCACTGCATGTGATGTGATTCCAGCTCTCTGTCGGGAAAAAAAAGAAGTGATGCATCACGCACGTAAACCGGCTCATCATCCATCCGTCACGTCGCATTGACTCGATCAAACTGATCTTTTTCTTATTGAAGATTCCTCATTTGAGCAACTAATAATGTTGCCATGGCTTCATCAGTTTTTCCCACCACTATCCATGACCAAAAGCAAGCAACCTGCATCGCCACCGACAAGCCCCATGTTCGTCCTAACACGGTCCAACTCCAACTCACGGGGCACGCAGTAGCCCGCTATGCATGATTAAATCACCCGCATACACGAGCTGACTCATCTGTCGTGTCGACCGAAACTACATTTAATAAAGCACTAGGGTGTTTTCAAACCATGTTTTTAATTGCTCTAGTCTTTATAAGGCTGGACATAGTAGGGAGTAACTTAGAGTAGTAACATATGCATGCAGAATTACAGTGTGGCTCCCTGGTGTCACACATCCCATAACTAAAAAAATTAAAAAATAATTTAAAAAAGTTAAAAATATTCTAACTTTTTTTAAATCAAAGATGACCAGGTATTGTACTTGTATAAAAATATTTTCCTAGGAAATTATTTGCATTGTTAAACGGGCATCTTTTTTTACGAGTACAATACCTGGTCATCTTTGATTTCAAAAAAGTTAGAATTTTTTAACCTTTTTCTAATTATTTTTTAATTTTTCCAGGTATGGGGATGTGTGGCACCCGAGAGCCAAAAGTCCGCGTTACATATGCATGTTACTACTCTAAGTTACTAGCTTTATAGTGGAAAATAACATAAGTGTGGTATCATGCAAAGTCTCATTTATTACAATATAGACTCATTTTGTCTTAAAATATGTGATGTTATGATACATAGCTAGTTACTCCCTCTGTTTGGAATTATTAGTCCTAAGGGCCAAGTTGGTAATACCAAGACACTTTATAACCCTCTCTTATTAATATATGCGTGCACCAATAGTTTTACATGCATGAAAGAAGTGAGAGAAAAAGAAGAATATGCATTGGACGAGAGAGACTAATAAATGAGATAGTCGTTATAATCTCAAACAATATAAAAAAGCTCTTAGGACTCATAATCCCAAACAGAGGTAGTATCACAAGACTCCCTCTTATTATTTAATTGTATATCATGTCATCTAAACGCTTAGTTGGCAATACATGTACACTACAGGAATGGCGGTCTACGCTTAATTGCATATCTCTCATCATTTAATTGTGCATACATGGGCATCATCGGATGGTGAACAATGTTGCAGGTGGAAGTTTTCCTTCTCATCACACCAAAATGCCATTTTCTATTTTCCGAGCGCAAAACCCGGGGGGTTTTATGAAGCAACCACCAAATGGCTCATTCAAAATCCTATCACCTCATTTTTCAAAGATACTAGACCACCTTACATGGACAATGTCCTAACAGGGGGATCACAAACATTTCCGTCTATCTCTGATGAAAAAGACAAATTCCTGCTGAATCGGTAGGAAGTGGATTAGATATAAACTACAGGTACATGATTTGATGCTCATGATTTTTTACAAAAATCATTTTTAGATTCATAATATGCTATTTCATCAGATATCCACTTCAAATTTAGCGAGTCCCAACCCCGAGCTAAGAATCTTTACGTCTGCCGTTTTAAACGGGCAAATGAAATTATGGCTAGAATCATGACATAGTTTGTGATAAGTTGATATGAATATTATATTTGGATTCCTATCATTTTCCTGATCAATTTAGGCATATTATTTTTCGAATTCCGATTTACGGATTTAAAGATATTAATTATTCCATGTTAAATAGAAAAATAGGAAATAAATAAAATCATTATATTTTTATTTGAATTCAATAATATTTTTATTGTTTAGTTAAATAATTATTTTTAATTTCAAAAAAATACAAACATGTGACATGATGATATAAGAGTTAATAGGATTGATATCATAGTATTGATAACAAGGTATAAATTTGCTTTACGAGAACAGATTCTGAAGAAACAGAGAAGTTAAGCGTGCTGGGGATGGAGTAGTGAGGATGGGTGACCGATCGAAAAGTTTGACCAAGACTGTAATTTGATCAAAGATTAAGTATAATTAGTGTGAAAAATGTTCCAAGTGAGAGATTAACTAGTCAAACAATTCAAACATTAAAAAACTAGAGAAAAAATTTGATTTTTTTATTTTTTTTAAATTATTATTATTGTTAAAAATATTACAAGTGAGAGATTAACGAGTCAAACAATTCAAACATTAAAAAACTAGAGAAATTTTTTAAATTTTTTTATTATTTTTTTAAATTTATTTTTGCAACCGGCCGTTAGACTATGCCGAGGGCAGCCGTCGGCGTAGCCTATGCCGACGGCTTTTGATACGCCGACGGCTTTTGACCCTCAGCGTAGCTAGCCGTTTCTGTAGTGGTAGGACTATGTTACTACCTAAATTACTCCCACTATGACCATCCTAATATTGCAATACTAGATTCACTTACTGTTGATGAATTTTGCAATCATTTGAGTTATCATATCAAACTTGCTTGTCAATTACAATGTCAAGTTTATTTTCATTTTTTGAACTTTTCAAAAGAAAAGGAAAAGACAAATGAACACGCCTCTAGTCAATTTGGGAGGGCGTCGATATGGGCACCCGCCCTCATCGGTATGGGCATGTGTTCGGGCGGTCTAAAACTGAAAAATATTTAAAGCCATCCGGACATATTTTGAGAGATGCTGATGAAAATGTTCTAAATGAAGAAAAAGATGCACCACAATGCAAAGAGCACATGCCTGATGTGCCAAACGTTGTTTTCATGAATCAATGCTCACCGGACCGCTTACAAAGGTCATTCTAGCAATCCCTTTGAAAAACTCGCACTTGTTCCTATGTATAAGCATTTATAATTTTTTTTGTTTCTCATTTAAATTCGTCGTCCCAACTAATGATGTTGATTCCATTCCGTCT